>CM067337.1:137135000-140075000 GCA_034376525.1 Nicotiana benthamiana
ATTTGAAGCTTGACGTTCAAAATTGAAATACTTGCTTGAAGTTTGTTCGTGGTAACACCGGATTTGCGTAATCAAGTGCTCAATTTATTGTCAAATTTGGTGCACTCCGTCCAACTCTTTCTTTTATTTAATATTTTAATTGCATATTTGATTATATTTTAATTTTTACAATATATTTAATGCTGCTAAAAGAGCGTGTAGAAAAGTTACTGGTAGGGGTGGAAGTAAAAAAAGAGGTAGTCCTGTAGCTTCTGGTAGTAATAGTAATGACCCAATAACACATGTTTCTGAATCATCGCCTAATTTGCAAGATGTAGAGATTGATTATGAACAATTGCAAGAAGATTATGGAATAGAAGATAATGAAATTGGAATAGAAGATGAGATACCACCTACACCTAGTAGTGGAAATGTTAGTAGTATTGGAGTTGGAGTTGCTAGTGCTACAAGGGGTAGAAGACCACCAGTTGCTTCAACTTCTACTCGTAAAAAATGAAGTCCGGTTTGGAAATTTTTTGAAATAATAGAAGGTACTGATAGAGTTAAGTGCAAACTATGTAATGAAACTTTTAAACATTTGACCGGAGGTAATTTAGGGGGGACTGGGACACTTACTAGACATATGTCGGGTATCCATCCTATAGAATGGGGAGTTAATGGGGATGGAAGTCAAACAACTCTTAACCCTACTACTGGAGGTCTATTAAAATATAATAAAATGAGGGATCGGGAGGAACTAGCAAAAAAAATTATTTTGGGTTGTTTACCTTTTTCTTTTGCTTCTTCATCGTATCTTATTACGTATATTCAAAGGGTTTACAATCCTTTATTTAAAAGGTATCCCTATAAGTACTTGTAGAGCAGATATCTTTAGACTTCATGGACAATATCAAACATACATACGTTATTTGTTTAGTCACCTTCCTTCTAGAGTATGTCTAACTTCTGATATTGGTCATGCTGTTAATGGAAATGATTATTTGACAATTACATGTCATTGCATAGATGATAATACTTGTATGCAAAAACGTATTATCGCTTTTAAATATGATGAAGATCAGAGTCATACTGCTACCTTTATAAGTAGTACAATTGTTGATGTTGTTGAATTTTATAATCTAAACCAAAAAGTTTTGTGTATGTCTTTTGATAATGTTTCAAACAATAATGCTGCAGTTTCAATTTTAAAATTGCATTTGCAACCACCTCTTGACGATATTTTTCATGTTAGGTGTGTATGTCATGTTTATAATTTAATTGTTAAAAGTGGCCTTGATTTATTTTCAGTTGAGATTACTCATGTTAGAAGAGCAGTTGGTGTTATTAAGGGAAATAATAGACAATCTAGAATAAAAGAGTTTAAAACAAAGTGTATGCAGTATAACCTTACACCTAGATTCATGCCAGACGAAGTTGTTACTAGATGGAATTATACATATATATTTTTAAAATATTGCTACAAATATTGATTTCCTATTACTGAAGTTGCTAATGCACATTGTACTGATCCTAGGCGTATGTTAACAAGTGATACTTGGGATGTCATTAATGATGTTGTTAAATTTTTACATAAATTTTATACTGCTACTGTTGTGTTTTCTGGCGCATATTACCCAACTGTTACTACGGCTTTAGTACATATAGCTGAAATTTCTTTGCTACTATATGAATTTAAGAAGAAAGAAAAATATATGGATGTTATTGTAAGTATGCAAGCGAAATTCAAAAAATATTTCTTTCCAATTCCTCCAGTTTACTTAATTGGTACAATTTTAAATCCTTCTATTAAAATGTCTGATTGTCACCAATTAATGAATGCTTTATATACTTATATGGAGATTGGAGAATCTGAAACCCCAAATTTATATGATTCTATGAACAAACTAAATGAATATTTGCAACAACTATATAATTATTATGCAAATGAATGTGATAATACTGCTCGTGCTTCTGACAATGTTAATCCCGCTATGCAATGTAGCAGTTCTTCTAATGTGGATGATGAAGGCCTTGATAGTTTTAATATTTTTTCTATATTTTCAAACACTCAAACCAGTAGCAGGAATATTGATGAGCTTCAATTCTACTTGCAGAAGCAAAAGGAGCCTCGCACAAAGGACTTTTCACCGTTGGGATGGTGGCATGAAAATGCAAAGCAATTTTCTGTTCTTTTCGCTATGGCTCGTGACGTGCTGAATGTGCCAATTTCTACCGTTGCATCGGAGAGTGCATTTAGCCAAGCAAGACAACAACTTGGAGACACCCGCCACTCATAAGCAATGCTTTGGAAGTTTTAGTATGTTTAAGAGATTGGATTAGATCGGAACGAAGAAATCAAGGAAAAGAAGATGTTGATAGCCCAGAAGACGAAGAAATTGGAGATATATTAACCCATGGAAACCCATCGGAATTTAACTCCCCAGAAGAAGGTCAATCAGTTCATATTGATTATGATGAACTTGCTAAGGCGATGCAAAACATTTGAAATTACTACTTCACTAGTTTACTTGCTAGAAAAAATGTAAACATTTTATTTTCTACTTATTAATTTGAAATTGAGAAATAAAGTAGCACTTGCAATAAGTGCAAATTTTTCCCATTTTACTTGTATTTATGATTTCATTCAATGATTACAAAGTATTAACATAATTATAACTTAATAGTTATACTTAATTTAAATAAAAAGTTGAAAATATACTAAACCCGGCCCGGCCCGGCCCCTTTCAACCCGTAACCCGTATGGTTCAATTGTAAACCGAACCAACCCGGCCCCTTAGCAACCCGTTACTGTTCGACCCGGCCCGGCCCGGACCGGAACCCGGACGGGTCGAAAAAAATCCGACCCGGCCCGGACCGGTAGACCCATTAGACAGCTTTATTGCAATTGCGAACCATTTCTTTGCAAATGCGAGTTTACGCGATCCAAGGGCCTGCTCACAAATGTGAACTCTTGTTCGCAACCAGGCTCGCAAATGCGAGCGAGACCTTACAAATGCGAGTGAGACCTTGCAAATGTGAGATCTGCATCAGAAAACGAGAGCTTGAAGGACACCAACTAACTTTAAACTATCCAAACCCATCTGAAACGCATTCGAAATTCTCCCGAGCCCCTCGGGCTCCAAAGTAAATATGCACACAAGTATAATAAAATCATATGAACTCGCTCGCATAGTCGAATCACCAAAATAACATCTACTTCTTCAAATAAAACACCAAATGATTGGACTTCCAAAATAAACTCAAGAACAACTAGAATCACATCTAAGCGTTCGAATCATGTCAAACCAATTCTGAATTGCAACAAATTTTAAAGACAAGTTTTAAATAGTAATACAGACCTATACCGAGTCTCAACATCTATATCTAAACTTGTTAACCATGAAGTCAACTTACAGTCAAACCTAGGATATTTCAAAACTTTCAAAATACTAGATTTCGGCAAAATGAGTCAAATCAACCAAGGGACCTCCGATTTCAATTTTGGGCATACTCCCAAGTCTAAAATCACGATACAGACCTACTAAAACTATCGGAACACCAATTTGAGGTTGTTGTCACAAAATTTTGATCGTAGTCAATTCTAGTTGTTTTAAAAAAATATATTGTCTTCAAATTTTCAAAAAGCAACAAGGACCACACAGGCAAACCAAGAAACATCAAACAAAGCTAAACGAGGTCTTGGAATACGAAAATAAGGGCTAGTGCTCAAAATGACCTATTGGGTCATCACATTCTCTACCTCTATAAGAAACGTTCATCCTCGAATGGACATAGAAAAGTACCTAGATTGGTGAAAAGATGGGGGTATCTACTCTGAATATTAGACTATGACTCTCACGTACCAGCCTCAATCGTATAGCCTCTCCACTACACTCTAACAGAAGGATAACTCTCAAACCTCAATTTTCGGACCTACCATGCTAGAATAGCCATCGACTTCTTGTCATAGGTTAAATGCATGCCAATTGGACTAACCTGAAATCTAATATATAGGAGGGACTACCGTGATACTTCCGAAGCATGGAAATATGGAACACCAGGTGAACTACAGAAAAACTAGGTGGAAATGCAAGCTTGTAGACCACTTCACCAACTCTCTCAAGGATCTCTAAGGGTCCGATATACCTAGGGCCCAACTTTTCTTTCCTCCGAAACCTCATTGCACCCTTTATGGGTGAAACCCCGAGCAAACCCTCTCTAACAATGAATGCAACATCACAAACTCTCTGACCGGCATAACTCTTCTACTTAGACTGCGATGTAGGAAGCCAATCTTGAATCATCTTGACCTTTTACAAGGCATCCCAAATGAAAATAGTACCCAACACCCGAGACTCTTCCAGCTCAAACTAACCAGCTGGAGAACGACATCGCCTTCTATATAAGGCCTAATAAAGAGCCATCTTAATACTCGATTAGTATATGTTTTTGTAGCAAAACTCCGCAAGCGGCAGTAGATAATCTCAAGAACCTCTACAATCCATAACGCAGACGCAAAGCTTATCAGCGAATATCTGAATGGTGCGCTCAGACTGCTCGTTCATTTGAGAGGTTAAATGTTGTACTCAACTCAACCGGTATGCCTAGCATACACTGTACAAACCTCCAAAAATGCAATGTGAACTGCGTGACCAATAAAAATATAATGAACACCAGCATACCGTGAAGACGAACAATCTTTCGGATATAGATCTTAGCTAGCCACGCTGAAGAATAGGTAGTTGGCACCAAAATAAAATGCACCGACTTGGTCAACCTATCTATAGTGACCCATACCACCTCAGATTTCCTCAAAGTTTGTGGGAGCCTAACAACGAAAACCGCCAGTCCTCTGATTCTCGTACTTCATCTGCTAGCAGTTCAAACACCAAGATATATACTGTATTATATCTTTCTTCATTCTTCTTCTCCAATAATTCTACCTCAAATCCTGATACACCTTAGCAGCACTCGAATCAATGGAATATCGCAAACTGTGGACCTCCTCAAGAGTTAACTCACGTAGGCCATCCACATTTGGCATACAAATCCGAATCTACATTCGTAACACCCCGTCAGCCCCAATCGAAACCTTCTTGGCATAACCATTTTGTACCATGTCCTTAAGGACAAGAAAATAGGGGTCGTCATTACAAAGAAGACCAAGAAACAATTCAAGTAAGGTCTTGACTGGCTCCGAAACATCTAACCTTACGAACTGATTGGACAATGCATGAACATCTAGTATTGATGGTCTCTCAGTGGTCTCCCACTAACTGGAATATATGTATACTCATAGTTTTTCTACTTACAGTATCAACTGGCACACTGGCCTTCCTAGGGTGTTACAAAATGGTGATATTATAGTCTTTTAAATGTTCTAACCACCTCCATTGCCTTAGAGATCTTTTTGCTTAAATAAGTGTTGTAGACTCCGATGATTTGTGAATACCTTACATGACACACAATAGAGGTAATGCCTCCAACTCTTCAATACATTAACAATAGCTGCCAATTCTTAGTCATGAATAGGTAATTCTTCTCATGAACCTTCAACTGTCGACACGTGTATGCAATCACCCAGCCATAATGTATCAATGCTGTGTCACAACCCAATACGCGATGCATCGCAATACAGTGTAGGATACCAAACACGTAGGCAATACCAACACTGCAGTTGTAGTCAAAGGAGTCTTGAGCTTCTGAAGGCTCCACTCACACTCATCGGACAACTTGAATAGGGCACCCTTCTAGGTCAATTTAGTCAATGGGGCGGTGACAGATGAAATTCCACGAACCCGCAGTAATAACTCGCCAAACCCAAGAAGCTCTAAATCGTTGTAGCTGAAGTAGGTCTAGGCCACTACTGATCCACTTTTATGCCCTCAGAAGATACTATTTGCCCAAAAAAGGCAATCAAATCCAACCAAAACTCATATTTTGAAAACTTGGCATATAACTGACTATCTTTCAAGGTTTAAAGTACAATCCGAAGATGCTGCTCTTGCTCCTCTCAACTGAAGGAGTATACCAAAATATCATCAATAAAGACGATCACAAAAGAATCTAAATAAGGCTTGAATATCCGGTTAATCAAATCCATATATGTCGTTGGGGGCATTTGTCAAGAGAAATGACATCATTAGAAACTCATAATGCCCGTGCTGAGTCCGGAAAGCTACCTTAGGGACATCCGATGCCCTAATCGTCAATTGATGGCAGCCATATCTCAAATCAATCTTTGAAGTACCTTGGCACCCTGAAGCTGATCATAATAGTCATCAATCATCGGCAAAGGATACTTGTTCTTGATTGTTATTTTGTTCAACTTCCAATAACCAATACACATCCTTATCATACCATCCTTCTTGTTCAAAAACAACACTGGTGCATCCCAGGATGAGACACTAGGTCTAATGAATCAATTGTCAAAAAAATCATGCAAAGGCGCCTTCAGGTTCTTCAAATCAAATAGGGCCATAAGGTATGTTGCAATAGAAATGGGTTGAGCGCCCCGAGCCAAGTCAATACAGAAGTCGATATCTCTGTTCGGTGGCATCCCCGACAAATATACATTAAAAAGCTTTGGAAACTCATGCACAAATAGTGTTGAATCCATGGAAGGAACCTCGCACTAGAATCACGAATATAGGAAAAATATTCTAGACTTCCATTCTTGATCATATGTCGAGCCTTCACATAAAAAATAACCTTTCTACTAAAATGGACAAGAGTCTGCCTCCACACTAATCAGGGAAACCCTGGCATGGATAAAGTCACTTTCTTGGCATGATAGTCCAATATGGCATGATATGGTGGAAACCAATCCATGCTCAAAATAACATTAAAGTCTGCCATATCAAGAAGTAGGAGATCTACACTAGTCTCAAGGCTCCCGATAGAAACTACACACGAGCGACAAACACGATCCACGATAATAGAATCTCCTATAGGCATGTACACATATACAGGAGCACTCAATAAATCACGGGGCATAATCAAATATGAAGTAAAATAGGATGACACCTAGGAATAAGTAGCACCCGGATCAAATAGAACTGAAGCATGATAAGTGGTGATTTTACCACTCATTCTAGTCTCTTTTCTTTAGATTTTGCATCCTTTAACTCATTCTAGTCTCTTTACTTTAGATTTTGTGTCCTTTAATAATAATAATACGAGGTCGTTTATGGTGTGTATTGTTAGATTTTCAGGTTAATGATGCCATGAAGTTATTTGAATTCAATTGAAGAAGAAATGAGCAAAAAAGAGTGGACAAAATGCAAAACTCTTTTATAATTCCACATTTGTGAAGCACTGGTCACTTTTGTGACCTCACATTTGCGAGAAAAAGGGCGCATCTGTGGAGTTATGCAATTTTCATTAGGACCGCATCTATGGTTGAAGACTCGCTTATGCAGAGCACATTTGCGAGGATTTATCTGCTTCTGTAAAGTTGCGTGATCTCATCATGGGCTGCTTCTACGTGAGGCTATCCGCATCTGCAGGTGCATAACGAGCTTCAGACCTGGGCAGTCTTGGAAATTCACTTCTCCTAAATTCTAAGCCTACAAATACATGACCTAGAAGATCTTTTGTACGTTTTTGGCTTATTTTCAGTCCTTAGACTAGAGAGAAACATGTTTTAGAAGCTAGGGTTCTTGCACACATACTTGAGTCTTGAAGATTTGAAGCTTTTGGTTCATAATGTCATACTCATTTATGCTCATTTTTTCATTTTCTTTCTTTGTATTGTATATCTAAGTGTGTAGTATTTATTGGAACACTTGAATCTTGTTTATGAAAATATTTATATTTAAAGTGTGGATTAAATATCTTGTTGTGCTTATGTATTGAAAGATTTTTATTTATATGAAGTGAGTTATTGTTTCTTTAACTATTCTTGTTCTTTAATGTTTCTAAAGAGATTATCTAACCCCATGACTCACCCATTAACTTCAAATTAATTTTAAGAAAGATTAAATAACAAGAACTTGAGGTTTTAACCCCCACTTTATAGATTCTACGTAGGATATGATTGAACTACTTGTAGTCATATTCGGGTGTGCTTGTCCTCTTAATTGCTTTAGGTATAATTAATTTAGGAAGTCTTATTTGTTTTTGGAAGAAGCTAATATTGAGTTATTACATGAGGCTTATTAACATAAACTTGCTCATCTTTGTAAAATCGTGGAATACATCGTCACTTGAGTGTAGTTCCCCCTGCATCCATACTTGTAACCATTGATAATTTTACTTGATTTCTAGGTTAGTTTACATTTTTTTATTTAGCTATAATATTTTCTAAACAAATATTCTAAGTGTTTGGCATTGCATAACAAGTGATAATTCTCTTACACTCCTAATCACCTATATATTGTTCTTTATCGGATTTGACCCCGACTCATAGTTGAGTAAATTACATTGCATGCGACCGTGCCCATTTAACTTTTAGTAGTGTATTTAGAATTCATCAGATTGGCACCGTTTTCGGGGAACAATTTGGTGTATTTAGGTTGTTTGAGAAGTAAGTATAAGTACTTTGGTCCAAACTTGTAAATATTTGTATAATTATCTTTCTTACCTTGGCGTATATTTCTTATTTGTTTCTCGTTTATTTTCTTAATTTTTTATAAAATGGCATTATGTGATAAAGATTTGTCAGATGGCAGTTGTTCATACTTTGGTAATCCTTGTTCTCATTGTGGAGGATCACACTAGTGGCAACATTATTTAAATTCTCTCGTGGGTGGATTGTGCGAACAATCTCAAACCCATGAGTGGAGTATTTGTGATAAGTGTGGTTGTTGAAATGGTCATTGGGAGTATTGTGCTTATTCGTCCATCCCCTGCACAAGCCCCCGCTATGATGATTCTACTTCTTATAATGAAAATGACAGGGATATGAAAGTGTAAGAAATTGAGCATTGTCAAAATGTAGAGTTCAAGCTCATGTTATAATGCTTACCTGAAGGAGGAAATGTTACACCCATGTTTTCTTACGTAAAAGTATTCCATGAGCAAATAGGTGAAAGCTCGAAAATAAAATGTTATATCCCGCATATTTCGTACGTTAAAGTTTCATCGTACTTAATCGACGTAAGTTCGAGAATGAGATTATTTTAAAATTATAAGTATTTTGTATTATTTCAAATAAATAATGAGTAAATTCGTGAAGGTAAGAAGGTAAACACATCGAAGAAAAAGAATTTCGTTGAAGTATGCCATTTTGGGATAAAATACGATCTGAGCTAAAATACCCTGTATTTATGGACTAGTACTATACAAGGTACCACATGGCCATGATAGTAAGGTATATAAGGTGTATTAAAAGTGAGTAATATTTTAAGTAATTTGAGATAATTTTCAATTATATAAATATTTGGTTAATTATTGAATTTTGGTGGAAGATTAACCATATTATTAATGAATAATTGGATACTTTTTTTGGATAAACTTTATAAGAAAATGTGGCAGCCATATATGTTCAAACTAATGACTAATGACTATTGATGTCACATGAAATGTGGAAAAAATGTGAAGGAATTAGTGGCCACCTAAGCCATCAAGGTGGGGTCCACTCTCTTTGAGAGAAAAGGAACCATCTTCCTACATTATTAATGAAAAATAGCAATGTTCAAGAAGAAGTATTACAATGTCCAAAACGTGAAAACTCTCTGAATTGTCACAATGTCCATATGTGAAAACTCTCTTAAATGCTAGAAGGTCGAACATCAAATGTTAATTCAAAGAAAGATCGAGATCCATCTTTCTCAAAAATATCATACGGAATTTTTCCTACTTCGATCTGCTATTACGTGTTTTCATAAAAGAGAATCGGTCTAGGTATATTAAGGCTATCCCTTCTTCTATCTTTGACATAATCCATATGTTACAAAGAAACGACAAAGTACGCAACTTTCATAAATTATTATATTCTTAGAAGTACTAAGATTGCCTATGTTCTTGATTCCCCATATGTCCTACTACTGTATTATCAATTCAAGGGTCTCATAACATTCCAAGAGATCATATTAACTTACTTCATTACGCATTCTGTTCATTTATACATGTACAATTACCCGTAAATCAGACGGTATTATATATGCGTATATATATATATATATATATATATATATATATATATATATATATATATATATATATATATATATATATATGTATGTATGTATGTATATATGTATGTATGTATGTATATATGTATATGGGATATAGGAAAAAGGTTATGACGTTATATATGCATGACCATTTGATAACGCATCACCATCTGATCAGCTGGTATACGTTGATGATTTTGCCTGGAGTGATCGAGTTGATATGATGGGATGCCCTCAGAGGCCTGATGATGTTATGAAACATGTACCTAGGCACGACATGACATTCATACACTTATGTATGACACTATAATTATTTCATGATTTACAAAGCTATCCAAACTTATAAGTTGGGTTATTTACTCTATATTTCTTCCATGTCTGCTATGCACTTATTTATGTGCCTTACATAATAGGTACATTATTCATACTGATGCCCCTTTTTTCCCGGAGACACTGCATTTCATGCCTACAAGTCCCAATAGACGGGTCAAGAGCCCTCCAAGTAGGGTCGCAGCTCAGCGGAAGATATTGGTGTGCTCCATTTGCTTCAGAATTGCTTGTTTGGTTAGTATGATATAGACGTATATTGTTTGGTATGATGGGACTCTGTCCCGACCTTTATGAAAATTATATATTCTTAGAGGCTTGTAGACAAATGTCATGTACGTAAAAGGTTGTATGGCCTTGTCGACCTACAATCAGTATACGGGTGGTTATTTTGGTCTTATAGGCCCTTATGTCTTATGTATAAGTTGGTATTACATATTGTATTCTACTTATCTCAAGGCAGCCTTCCGACTCAGTTATCTATGAAAGTATGACATGAAAGATACGTGATGATGGTACTCAGTTGAGTAAGGTACCGGGTGCCCATCGCGCCCATCAGTTTATATCACGACAAAAGTGGCATTAAAGCAGTTCTGTCCTAGGGAGCCTACAAGTCGTGTCTAGTAGAATCTTGTTTATGGATGTGTCATGCACCACACTTATAAGGGGCTACATGGCATTTAGGTCTGCCACTCTTTCTTTTTACTCTAGATCGTGTAGTAGAGCTCAGTTGTAAGAACTCAATTTACTAAACTCTGTCTTATTCATAATACGACTATGCCTACATCCAGAAAGACGGTTGGTAAGAGATATAGCCATGGAAGAATTGAGTTAGAGCAACTCAATTCTGTATCATTCTTATAATGGATAAATGTGAAGTTTCCGACATATCATGGGTGTACTAAGACGTGTAAGCCTTTAACAAGGATCCTTAAGAGAGGAATATCTATCTACCCCTATGGTAAGAGGCAATGAAGAGATTCAGAAGATAGATACAAGTTTTAACAAGTATAAAAAAGAGCAAGATGAAAGAGGGTACGAGGCGCCCAATTAATTAAGATTGTCAATATTTCAAATTCATGTAGAGGAATATAAGCCTTTTGAGTTACCTTTAATACTAAAAGAGGTATGTACAATGGGCCACGCTCATCTCATTTATGCCCAATGGGGGCTAAAAAACGTAGTATAAGAGAAGGACTGGAATCGGGATCCGGCTAGGGTTAGAGTAATCCAAAATGATGAATGGATTGTTTGCCTTAGTTGACATTTCCGAAGGATATTGCAAGTGTGCTAATAGATCTCCTTTTGAGACACCCAGATGGTGCATTCTAAAATGGTGTAGCCAGGCATGAGTATTACAAAGATATGCACTAGAAGCCTTGAAAGGATAAATATTAGCTTAGTATGGCTTGCGTCCTTAGTAAAGCGAGAATGTTAAGCAACTTAAAGAGCCACTGGATGGAGCAAAGGGAAGATAAAAGCAAAAGAATGTCTTGTTCAGGTTTTCATAATAAAGTAATCGGCATTAATGTTAGTGGGAAATAAGAAAAGAGTTAATGAAGCATTATGAGTAAGATGTGATACATGGATGACACTGATAGAGCAAAAGATGCTAGTATTACAAAATCTATGGTCAAGTGAAGGAAGAGACGAGAGGTGACATGCCTTAGGACAACAAAAGAGTATAGGCCATATAGTCATTCCTCATTTCGAGAAATACGTTCGCAACTTTAGTGCTACTACAAAGAGGAAAAGTTAGATCCCAAAGTAATAGAACCGCTACAGATTGGTGAACAAGATAAACTAAACATGAATTAGGGACTGAATGATTGATAATAATCGGCATCATAAGATTTTAGATTTTGTTCCGACAATAATAGAATGGATGACAAAAGAAGATTTGTGAGAAATTCAAAGAACAGTCAATCGGGAAGATGTTTTCCTAAAGCAAGCAATGTGAGGCAAATTCATCTTAAGGGACTGTATGTGCCAGTAATACTAAGTGTCACCCTCGTGAGTATGGAATTTTGCTATCCTTGGTACGAGAGGATTACCGCAAGGTGAGTAAGGGTCATCGATGATGTGAAATTATGCTAAAAAATGAAAAGGTAAAATATCTATCGGTAGGTAATCGTAGCTCCAGCCTTTAGTACTCCCCAAAAGGGGGAATATAGAATGATGTGGCGTTAAGCCAGAATTAAATGGTTCAAGTAATTATGAAATGGTAAAGGAAGAATGCAAAAAAAAAAAAAGGAGATTGCAATTATCACAAGCCTATATATATGCTACAATTCCAGAATATTATGCAAACACGACGTCAATGAGAGTAAGTGAAGGTTCATGCTCTGAATGTTGTTGATAGATAAGGAGCCGATGCATGCGGTAAATTAAAACAAAGGAAATAACCCAAGAAAGGTTACATGGAAAATGGATATGAGAATGGGCCAACGAGTTGTTGGTAGTTGATTAAGGAAGAGCCTAGTTATGACTAAACAGGAGGTTACAGACGAGTTAGAAAATTGTACAAGATAAACATAGTAAAACCTAATATACTGAATTCAGCCTCGTAGTAACGTCATTGTAATACCTAAGAAGTATTCAGACAGGAGTGGGGTTGTTAAATGTACCATATTAGTATTGTAGGGATGAAAGACAGTTTCATTGGAAAGACAGTCAAGATATCAGTTCAGAAGCAACCCTACAAGAACAAAGGCATAGAGATAAGTAACTATGGATAATTATAGGCGAGGAAGGACATCAAAATTTTATTGGATATACGATGCAATAAGTTTGCAGGATTACAATAGTCAGAGGGTCCTCCATAAGTACTACAGTGAAAGACTAGCTAAGGAGATGAGGAAGAAGGTTTCAACCTAAGCACAATGACCTAAAAAGGAAATGTTCTTGTAACAATAGTGTCACAACAGCATTGTACATCCTCCATAAGAAAGAGGAACCTACCATGTCTAGTGAATGGGAAGTAAAGTCAAAAGTAATATTCGAGATCACATGAGTTGTACGAAAATTCCGGCATGTGTAGGAACTAAAATAACCTAAGTATGAATGCAACAAGGAGGTAGAGGAGTAGGAAAAGTCATAACTTACATTTAAAGAAAGTTGAGAAGAAGGGAAAGGAACTATTCGATCAATGATCCAGAGTTGTGTATACGGTAAATCGGAGGGTCAAATTTGTCGTCATCAAGGTGTTATGGAAAAGCATCTCGAGACCTTGAGGCTGTGAGGTTGCGATCGAGTTCCCTCCCTCAAAGTTTGCTAACGCTCGATCTAACGACGATGCCGAGGATGGGGAGTTCCCAAAGTGCAGATAGTACTTGTAGAGCCTAGTTGCACGTCCAACTGTCCCATCTCCATATCTTTACTACTAATGCATGTTGTACCGTACAAGGTTTCCTCTCTTATATAAAGGGGATCCCTATCATTTTGCAAGGGATTGTAGTTGCTCCAACTATTCTACACGAAATATACAAGAACTATCTCTTTTTTCTCTCTAACTTACTCTCTCAATATTATTGCTCTTATTTATTGTCTTTATACTTGTTCTTCATTTATTGCTCCTCATAGGCCATTAATAGCCTTTGATGATTATATTATAACTGTTATCTCTTCCCCGACTATCCTCAACAGCCGGAACCCGAGCCTAAGAATCACCCTCGAGGACCCACCTCAGTTATTCTGAAGCCCAAATAGCTAACTCTTCAGTTTGATTATAACTCTATTGTAGCTCGTGTTTCTTCTTCAAACTGCATACACCTAGCATCAACTGCTTAACAACTAGCATAAAAATAGATCACATATTTTAATAGTCCTATCAACAAATTTAATTGTTATTATCATTTTCACGGTAAGCAGCTTAGACCCCACCATGGGGTTAAAAATAATAATGATTATTTTTTTGCTGGTTCCATTACATAATGCAAGTTATCTTTCACGCTTTTTCTTGTCCAAGATCTTTGGTTTCAGGTCAAAATGTATGGCTCAATAAATAGAGTTGAGAAAAACAACCTTGAAAACCACGGACAAAAAGGTATAGCTATTCCGATTGTTGGTGCACTACCACAGAACCTTGAGAACGCACTTGGAACGATCCTAGCGGATGCAGGCTAGCGTGATGCACAACAAATCGATGAAACCTCACACACCGATTGGGATATACAACAAGGCGACCAACAGGAAGCCCAAAAAACCCCAAATCGAGAAGAATGAGAGGTCAACCTTCATGTTATTTTTAAATGTTGCAGGCACAATAACTGGCCATCGGCCAGCTGCAAAGCCACCCGAAAACTCCTAGGACAGTAGCACCGAGACCAGCACCCCCAGTCGAACAGGTATCGGAGATATCGAACAATAACGGACCAGTAGCCGATCTTTACAACATAAAAATGCTTGAGGACCTTACTAAAAGGATTGAGTGAGGCGAGAAAATAAGCCTTGTGTCTAAAATCTCAACTCAGGGATTAGACCCCTAATGTTGGTAAAAGGTGACTAGGGAATGGAGGCTCATGTCTAAAAATATCAACTCAGGGATTAGAGCCCTAATGTTAGTAAAAAGGCGACTAGCGAATGGAGGCCTTATGTCTAAAAACTCAAGTCAGTGATTGGAGCGCTAATGCTGGTAAAAAGACGACTAGGGAATGGAGACCCTATGTCAAAAATCTCAATGCAAGGATTGGAGCACTAATGTTGGTAAAAGGGAACTAGGGAATGGAGACCCTATGTCAAAAATCTCAAGTCTGGGATTGGTGCCCTAATGTCGGAAAAAAGGCGTCCAGGGAATGGGGCCCTATGTCTAAGATCTCAACTAAGGGATTGGAGCCCTAATAATAGTAAAAGGAGATTAGAAAATGGAGGCCCTATGTCTAATATCTTAAATCATGGGATTGGAGTCTTACTGAAAGGTACATATTCAAAGAAGTGTGCAATGGCCGTTTCTACAGGAAGCAGCTCCAAAACCCATTCCATAGAAGTTCAAAATGCTGGAACTCTCAAAATACAATGGGACCTCAGATCCCAATGATCACATCACTACCTACACGTGCGCAGTAAAGGGCAACGACATAAAAGACGACGAGATCGAGTCTCTCTTATTGAAGAAATTCGGGGAAACATTCTCAAACGGGGACATGATGTGGTACCACAACCTAGCTCCCAACCCCATAGACTCAATCGCCATGTTGGTAGATTCCTTCATAATAGCATATGTCGGTGCCATCAAAGTAGCAACAAGGAAGTCAGACATATTCAAGATCAAGCACAGGGAGAATGAAATGCTACAAGAATTCGTATCTCGCCTCCAAACATAACATATAGAACTACCCCGATCTCTGATGACTGGGCGGTGCAAGCCTTCTCTCAAGGCCTGAATGAGCAGAGCTCAGTGGCCTCAAGGTAGCTCAAAGAGAAACTGATCGAGTATCCCGCCGTAACCTAGTCGGATGTCCACAACCGATATCACTCAAAGATCATGGTCGAGGATCATCAACTAGGAGCCCTTTTGGGCTTAGTATACTCGAGCAGGCTCTCACCGAAGGAGTCAAAACTAAAAATATGAAGGTATCAGTTGTACCCTAAAGATAGGAGGAATGCCCCGAGACGCAACCTGCCTCACCATGATCGATTGGTGAACCGAGGACAGAACCCTCTGGAACTCATTTGCAGAGCCGGATTCGACAGAAATACGGGGGCAATAGGGGCACCGTGCCTATCAGAATACAACTTCAACGTTGATATGTCAGATATTGTGTTCGCCATTAGCAAAATCATGGACGCTAAATATCCTAATCTTGTACAGTTGGATCCTTCACAAATGAACTATAACTTCCACAACATGCACGGACACAGAACCGAGGATTGCCGGCAACTCCGAGAGGAAGTGGTCGGCTACTCGACAGCGGTCACCTCCAAGAATTCCTCTGTAGCCGAGCTAGAAACCATTCCCGAGAAAGAGAAGCAACCAAAAACAACAAAGGGGACAAACTGCAACATTTCATCCATACGGTATTTTAAGACACACCCTCGTCTGTATTCAAATAAAGGACCACATCACATCTACTAAACAAACGCCAGAATCCAAAAGGCGCCACCGCCACTGAAGTATAATCATCTCCCTTTTCTATTTTTTATTTTACGATCACTTTTGCACAAGCCACTGACCAAAGCAGTCGAGAGGCCAATCCACCTTGAAAACCTTAAGGTTTCGAAGCATCCGTTGCAATCTTCTCCTTTAACCGTGTTTTTATCCCAAAGAGGGTATTTCCGGCATGGTTTTTTACGAGGCAACACCATTACTCTACCTAAAGAAGACTCAAAAAGTATTCGGTGCCTCCTTTGCAATTAACCCCCAATACCGGAGGGCACTCCTCCAGGGTCCCAATAGTAAAATGATGTATCGGGCCAGACGATCGAACGAATTGTGCCTACATAGTAGGCCCCACAACAACAAGACGATGTATACTTATGCCAAGTAATTAGAGAATATCTTTTTCCAAAGCATATCATGCTCTAAAGGAAACTCATCATTTTCATAAAAATGATTCCCCCATCAAATATGTCCCGAATGCTCGAAGACTGACGTCAATAATGTTGCACCTGCATGAATTCAGAGTCAAAACTCCAAACTCATATGCCCTCAACAAGGCGGCACGAAAATCGCGAAATATCTTGAAAAAAAGAAAAATGTCCCGAGCACTCGGAGACTGGCATTACGAACTCCAAAAACAAATGACCTCAGGGTCGGAATCTATAAATCTGTATGCCTTCAATGAGGCAATTCCAAGCTCACAAGTAACGGCTTCTAAGCCAAAACAAACTCGATGACTCAAAGATAATCGCCAATCGCCATTCTGTAAAAAACCTAAAGCTATAAGACCCCCAGCGGGCAGACTCGGTCTCGTAAGACCTATGTAAGGCAACAAGAGAACTGTAAGACCTTAAGCAAGGCATGAAATTTTTGTAAGACCTTATTACAAGAATAAACTCGATCCCGAAGTTTGGGCTATATATTGCATTTGTGAGATTCCTGAAAAGGCGTACCCTTGATATAGACACCTAAACTACTAAAATCGGGACCAAAAGGCTCCAACCAAGCACATATGACTACGGTCTTGTGGTTGTACCAGCCGACTTGTAAGACCTCAAGCAAGGTATGAATCATACTTGTACCAATTATCTAAAACCTGTAAGACCTTAAAGGCAAAAAATATTTGTAAGTCCTTACTATATACGTAAACTCGATCCTAAAGTTTAGGCTATATATTATATTTGTAAGATTCCTGAAAAGGCATACCCTCGATATAGACACCTAAACAACTACACTCGTGACCAAAAATGGATCCGGCAAAACATAACTGATTATGGTCATACGGTTGTACCGGCCAAACAAGCGCAACTCGAGGACGCCCGACAGTCGCAGAAAAATCTTAGGCTATTACTTCGAGTCTACTTCGAAAGAACCGGTTAAACAGGCTACCCTTGACAGGCAAAAAGGCTTAGACTATGTCAACTCCAAATTACAAGGCTTCGAGCTACTAAGCCTAGAGCCAAACTTTCTGAGGTGCTCGAACATCGTCGCAAATGACTTGAAATCGAGGTTCTTCCCGAACTGACGATGGGTCAGGAAAAATCATTTCAAAAGTCCTTAGCAAGAGGAAAATAAAGCCTACATTAAAAGGTCACTTCAACCCAAAGCGTAAGAGCCATTGTCTCCAGCTTACATGAATGGTCGCATCGGCCAAAAGCGTAAGAGCCATTGTCGCCAGCTTACATGTAAGGCCACATCAGCTCAAAGTGTAAAAGCCATTATTGCCATCTTACGTAAAAGGTTGTATCATCCCAAAGCGTAAGACCCATTGTCTCCTACCCATCAGAAAACTTGAGGGTCAATTGAGCTCGAGTCGTAACCCAATTCATAGATAGAACCCAAAACAGTTAACTATATATGCCTAAGGGCAAAGCATAAGAGCAATCTTTGCTAGCCCAACGAGCCATAAGGCCACACATATAAAAGTTCGCTTCGACCCAAGGCATAAAAGCCATTGTCGCCAGCCCACGCAAATGCAAAACTTAAGGGTCGATTTAGCTCAAGTCAAAACCCGACTCAGAGACTGAACAAAATATGTTTAAAATACAAATGTCTAAGGGAAAAGCATAAGAGCCATCATCGCCAGCCTAACGAGCCTTAAGGCCGTATTGCGAATCTAAAGATTCCTACTAGCTCAAAGGCCGAATTGACCTAGTTAATATCTTGACAAATAGAAACTTAGAAGATACAAATTGCAGGGTTTCCCACTTACACATACATGTAATAATGCACAAGCCCCATTTACATCATATTGAGAAAGCAATGTACACACGAAAAAAAAGGAAATAAACATCCTCCTCGGGGACAATGGCCCAGCGGCCCCTTCCTTGCCATCTTTAACATCAGACAAAAAGAACTTAGCATCATACTCCTCCCCCTTGGCTTGCTCGATCTCTTTCAAGAGATCAAAGCCCCTAGCATGAATCTCCTAGAGAGTTTCCCTCCGAGATTTGCATTTTGCATACTCCCTGCAACTGCTCGCATGATCAATGGCTCGCCTCAGCTCACTTTTAGCAACAGCAGCACTTCTCAAATAGGTCACCGCTTTCAAGTTCACCCTGGTGCTGCTCATCATGACCTTAGCCCAGACATTCACCACTTCAGCCTTCGCCTTTGAGAGCTCGAACGAGAGCCTTGCGATCATATGCGCCCGTGCAGACTCATTCGCACGAACATCCTGTATTTGTACCTCGAGAGCAGAAACCATGACTAGAGCTCTCTCAAATATGTCACCTGCTCGCTTTCCTTTTCCGCACAAAGAAGCTTGAGGGACTTTTTCCTATCCAAAGCCTCCCGCAACAAGGCCTCACATCGAAGCAACTCAGATTTGAGCCTGTCAAAGTCCTACAAAATAAAATTAAATGAAAAAGGAAGAGCGCAGGAGTGAAATAATCTTTTGACGATTGCCAAAATTTACCATGAGGCCGAGACGCTGAACCTTATCAGAGGCCCGAGCCAATATTCGATGGCCTATTATCCTCCAAATATGGTCGATCGGTCGAGTCGCCTCTTTTTAACCACTGATAAGAAGTCACCCCACTGCAAGCTCCTTCAACCCCGGGGGCTTTTTTTGTTTATCATCGATCCTTAATCCCTAGATCAGAAATCTCTCCCTCTCTCCAAGAGGACGTGGTCTCATTTTGGAAAACTCTTCGATACCTTTGGCAGCTTTGTTAATATGCTGAAAAGAAAAGCACCATTTTTTGGGAAGCAAGCCACCAGACACCTGCCATGATGCTTCGCCTCCCACATCTCATTGGACAGATCTCACCATCATCACTTATCATAAAATGAGCAAACCGCTAGTTTTCGAGACCACTTGGCCAAATTGGGAACCTCGTTTGACAACCAATGAGTTGCTACAAGAATGGAACGGAAAGATATCACTACGGAGCTAGCCTGCGGTCAAAACAATGAAAATTTAGGTAAGACACTTATGTGTGAAGTCCTATTTCTCTGGAAAAGGAAGAAACTCTCTAGGAATGGTATCGTTCATTCAGACTCGAACGAACCGATTTATCCATCCACGGTTCTCGTTCTCTTTGATATTGATGGTAGGGGCTTGGGTAGATCGACATTACGGAGCGATCAAATCCCAATAGTGCAGTGGACGATATAACCTCACGAGATCGCTGAGGGTAAACTTAATCATGGACTTATCGGCAAGATATTTTATCATTTGCACTATTTTCCAAAGGAAGGGGTGTGGATGTGCCAAGGTAACCCGATATCCTCGACAGAAATGAAGCACGGCCCAGTCGGGTCGTATACTCTCAAAAACCCCTCGACATAGGTCATGATGCTCTCCTCGGAAGAAGGTACTCGAAGTACCACACCTTCTGCCTATCCGCAATCTTTTTTGATCATTTCGACATCCTCTTCCACTGATGAGATCATCCTCGACATGTGCTCCCGTTGACCCGAAACATTAGGAGTCCCCCTATAGCGTGATGAGATCATCCTCGACATGTACCGGGCACTGACAGTGTTTCGTCGACCAAATGCGCAGCGTAGAAAGAATTCTCCTCTCCTTAACGATCGGACGTCGACGTAGAAGTCATGGCTACGATAAAATAGAAGGGAAAAGATATGGATTTGAGAAAAGATTTTGTGTTGGAACAATGGAAGAACTAGCATAAAATGCCAGATTTTGTGGACGAAATAGTCTCCTAAAAGTAGAAGAATCACCACTGGAAAGGTAAGCGAATGAATATATATGGTCATAGCAGCAGCTGCCCGCCTACCCAGAAGGCCTATTAATTCTTTCCACATTAACATCACCTTCTGCTAGGGAAATGTACTAAAGAAATTGCCTCAGGGCCCCTTTTCCATATTGAGCTAACGTTGCTACCCTGACAAATTCGAGAAACTGCAAGGCGTCGGGGGCTCCTCTATATCACTAGCATCATCCCGATAAAAGTTGTCGATTTAAATCTGGAACATGACCCAATTTAAGGTCCTAGTCGCTCCGAGTGTGGGTTTCAAAATGATAACAGCAAAAGCCGAAGGTTAATTCTGCAAGAGCGAAATAATGGAAGAACTGAAAGAAGAAAAACCTTTTTTTTACATTGCCAAAAACATATCTGCAAGTGATATTTTTGCAAGATTCATCCCTCGGGTTTTACATGAAAAAGAGAAAGGGAAAGAAGCTAAATGACATGAGGCCTACTCTTCATCACCTCTATCTTCGCCCTCATCTTGGGCAATCAAAAGAGCCAACTCTCTCTCCAACTCATGGGCCTTTTCAAGATCAAATAACAGATCGACACCCTGGCCGCGATCTCCTCTAGGGTTTCTGCTCAGCTGCTATCTATATGTCATGATATATCTTATGTGTTGTGGTTGCATCCTCCATATAAGTAGAAACATTTCTTTCAATATTGGACTTGGCCGCGACCATTAAGACAATCTCCTTACGGGCATCCTTGAGAAGATCATGGGATGATGCCAACTCCACACACGCAACCTCGCCTGGTTTCCTTATCCCGAGGATCTCTGTGTTTAGTCGACTAATCTGCAAGACATTTTGCTTGACCTGCAAGAGAAACGTAACCCAGTATGTGTCGAAATATAGGTGCAAAGGTCGGGTACGAGCAGGGCAAAATACCTATGCAGCGCGGTTAGCCTTTTCCCAGAATGCTCTGTCCAAAGCAACCCGGAGCTTTCATGATTCTTTCTTTCCTCGGACAGAGTGAGCCTCCGACTCCCGCAGCATCAAGGTAAGCTTCTTACACTCTTTTTCATGATAAGAAAGCTCCTCACGGAGCTGAAAGAGGGAATATGGATTAAATGATTCCTAACGACGGATTCATTTCTTTCACTATCTGCATTTGGTATGGTTATTTGCTTTGGTAATAAAAAGAATAATGAATAGAAAAGAATAGTGGTTGGGTTGTATATCTACGTCTAACCTGTGGTAGAAGAGAAGGTTCCATCGGAACAATTATTTATTTCAGTTCAGGGCCCTTGCACTGTGGCATGGTGGAAGAGTTAGAAAAATGAAGAATGACGTCCGAGTCTAAAAGAAATATATGAAAGATAGCTAGCATCTGCTGTAGGAATCTCCCCACCACCTTGACGGAAATTGGAATGTCAAGACCGATGTTATCGCTAACACCATCAATGATATTGGCAAGTGAGACTCTCCCTTTGAGAGGAATCCCCGCTTAGAGTTTGTATCTTGATCGTCCCTCAATTTTCCTGACGAGACCAGAAATTATGAGATGAAATCATTTCTGTCGTCAATCTCCCAAGGGGAAACCCCTGCTCCCAAAAAGCTCTAGGCCCCCACCCTTCAAGATCGCTGGCATTGGTCCCCCTAACAGAAACTACACCAAATCCAAGGCAACATTAACACCCTCCTCAAGGGTCATCAGTCTACGGGACCAACCTGAGTCGGCTGTTCCAGACTTAGCGGCCTTTGATCGAGGCACCTGTGAGGCTCCCACACTTGACCTCGTCCTACGTGCTAACTGGCGCTCATCAATATCATCATCCTCAGTGCCGAGATTTGCCCTTGAGGTTAAAGTCGAGCTCCTAGTAGCGACTTGATGCTCGAGTGACCTGGGTTTCCTTTCCCTAGGAGGATAAATAACTACCTTATCTTCCCTCTTCTTGCCCTTGCCGGGCTCCGAAGCTTTCATTTTGCCACCAAGGGGCAGCCTTGTTTACATATTCTCGCCAAGGTATGCACAAGTGCGATAACCACAATTTATCAGCGCAATGGATGTAGAAAGAAACGCAAATCTAAGAAATAGACGACAAAGAAGCTCCACCATGGTTCTTGGCCACGCATCGCTCATTGGCCAGGTCAGTCCAAGACCGAACATGATTTTGGAACACGGCTTTTTACGGTCTGATCCACCTAGGCAAATCTGAAACCGCCTTAGGGTACCAAGTGACGGCTGCGTGAAACAACAAAGATGTCATTATTTTGGGAGAAAGGAAAGAAAATTGTAAAACTTGGTTAAGGGAAAACTGCTTACGCTGTATGTTCTATTTCTCTGGGAAAGGCATCCTCCGGGGCGGAATGATGTCCGAGGTCCTTACCCAGACGAACCTGCTCATCAACCCTCGATCCTTCCCTACGTCGGTGCTCAAGAAAAATGATTTTGGATCGATGATGGAGCCAAATCGAACCTCGATTAAATCAAGGGTTGTACAACCTAATCAAATGGTTGAGGGTAAAAGTCTCACCCTGAACCCCTTCTGTAAAATGATGGAGCATCAATACTATCCTCCAGAAAGAAGGATAGATCTGACTGAGCGTCACTTGATATTTGTCACAAAAATCAAGAATAGTCCGATCTATTTCGGGGGGGAGAGGATTCAGAAGAATTAGCAGGACCCAAGGTGAATGGGTAGGTATACACATGAAGGAAGTCGGACTTCTAGTCTGTTATATTTTCATCAGGCACGAGAATCTCTACCTCCACTGCCTCGTTCTTGTTGAAACACACTTTCAAAGACGTTAAACTAATGTAGTGTTCGTTTTTGTAGGTTTTGATGAATGACAAACCGACGTGGATGCAAAGTTGACAAATGCCAAATCGTGACAAACCGATGTGGATGCAAAGCTGACAAAGGCCAAATCGTCGTGAATACGAAGATATCATTGAACAAACAAGGTGAGAATTATGGCTAACGGACCAAGGAAGAGTCCAAGTAAAGAAGAGTCAAGAACAAGACCAGGAGATGCATTGAAGACATTATTGAGTTGTTTGCATTGTGATCTTGATCCGACAATGGATTCAAGTCTTGGATTCTCTCTAACATCATTTTATCAAATCATGCATATCATAAATATTTTTGTTGACCAAAGTTTTGTGACCATGCCCAAACCAAAATCTGACCGTCGGCTTCCGTCGACTAGACATTGGGTAGACGTCGGCTAGACGTCAGCTAGACATCGTCATGTTTTTTGACATTTTCATTTTAGCCAAAATGGTTTTTAAAATATTATCATTGGTTTTCACTTCTGGGCATATTTAAACATATTCCAAATCATTATTTCATAAAAACCACACTTGATTTATGGTTGTCGTCTAAACACATGGAAAACGTCTTTGACAAAGTGACGCGACGTTTATGACCTTGGAAACTTGGTTTTTTAAGAACTAAGTCTTGGTTTTCACTTTTTATACCATAAAAAAGCTTTTCCAACAATTGGTTTTTGATTTGGAACACTTTGATCTTTGGTTTGGCTTTCAAGGTTAAATAATCGATTATCATGTTCTAATAATCGATTATCTTGCTAATGTAGCAAAACCCCAACTTACAGAAGGTCCTGATAATTGATTATCACCTTCGGATAATCGATTATCACCTCAGATAATCGATTATCATTATCTGATAATCGATTATTCTGTGTTTCCAGCCCAAACTTGAAATTACAGAGAGGTTAAATAACCGGTTATCCTTTGGAGAATAATCGATTATCTAGTTACCGTTGCCATCCAACGACTAGTTTTTTTAACGTTGAAGTAAGATAATCGATTATGCACTTAAGATAATCGATTATTCTGTCGTTAGTTCAAAATTCTTGTCCAACTATTGAGCAACGGTCACTTGATCCTTGAGGGATATAAATATAACCCAAAACCTCTCATTTCCACAACAATTCTTCAACAATCTAATATACTCTCATTGCATTCAATTCATTCATATTTCATAGCTTTTGAGAGGCAAAATCTTGAAGAAATTGTTGTGTTCTTGAGCGTTCTTAAGTCTACTCTTATCTACTCTATAAGAGAGTCATGTTCTTGAGTGCTAAGTGTTTGTATACACTTGAAGGGAAGTCTAATCCCTTGTTGTTGTAAGAAGGAAGGTTCCATTCCTTTGGTTGAAGTCTTGGAGTGCGTTATCTCCGAGCAAACGTTGTTGAGGCTCGTGTGACTCGAGTTCTCAAGTTGTATTAGTTTGTTGAGCACCTTTATGCTTTACGGAGTTAGTTGCAGCTCGAGAGAGTCTCTCGGGAGACTGGACGTAACCACACATTGTGGAGAACCAGTATAAATTTGGTGTGCTCCCTCCTTAATCTTTTATTTCCGCATTTACTTCGATTTTATTTCTGCGATTTTTGTTAAACGCTATTCACCCCCCCCCCTCTAGCGTTGGACACTTATTCTAACAATTGGTATCAGAGCCATACTCTTTGAAAGACTTAACAGTTTGAGAGAAACGATCTATGGCTTGTACTCGCAATCTTTATGCAGGAATTGGTGAGGGACAATAAACCACGAGGCCACCACTCTTCGATGGCACAAATTACACCTATTGGAAGGAGCGGATGAGAATCTTCATCCAATCCAACAACTTTCTATTGTGGCAAACCATCAAAAATGGTGAACAATTGCCCACTAAGGAAGTCGAGGATAAAGTCGTCCTAAAGACGGAGAACGAATATGATGCGGAGGACATCAAAAAGGTGGAAAACAATGCTAAGGCCATCAACATGTTGTACTGTGCAGTAAACCCCGATGATTATCGGAAGATTTCATGTTGCACCACGTCCAAGCAAATGTGGGAGAAGCTAGAGGTCACCTACGAAGGTACAGACCAAGTCCGAGAGGCTAAAATTGATTTTCTAACCCATGAATATGAATTATTTCGTATGAAGGAGAACGAGAAAATCGACGACATCTTTGAACGATTTTCAAAAATCGTCAACAACCTCCACGCACTCAAGAAGACGTACACGGACAAGGAGCTTGTATGAAAAATCCTGCGGAGCCTCACTCCGGAGTGGCGTTCCAAAGCCGATGCCATTCAAGAGTCAATTGGCATCACCAATGTCACTATAGACGGACTTCGGGGGAATCTAAAGACGTACGAGTCCACCATTCTTAACCCTCCTTTGGAATATCAAAGGAAAAGAAGCATTGCACTCAAGGCCTCCACATCACAACCTCAAGTCATTGATGATTCAAGCGATGAGGATAACGAGTTTGGTCTCGTTATTAAAAAGTTCCACAAGTTCATGTGTAAAGAGTATGAATGGAAGGGAAAGAGGCAAGGAGGTCCACCCAAATGCTATGGGTGTGGAGAAGTTGGGCACATCAAACCTAAATGCCCAAACACAAAGACGGAAAAGAAGACCGTCAAGAAACAAAGATCCTACATCTCTTGGGGAGGCGACTCCGGGGATGAGTCAAGCGATGAAGATGAAGATGAGACCGCCAAATTATGTCTCATGGCACATGAGGAAGCACAAGAAGAGGTATGTGAAACTTCTTCTAAAGATTCTTATACTTATGAAGATATGCAAGACGCCTTTGATGAGTTATATGGCGAATTTGTTAGCGCTTCTAAAACCATTAAGGATTTAAAGAAACAACTCTCTTCAAAGGAGAAGGTTTTGGAAAAATTAAGCCAAGATAATGAAAAATTAAGAGAAGAAAATAAATTTTTTGGCAAAAGAAGCCGACAAACCAGAAGGCTCAAACGAAAGTTGCAAGTCTTGCAAATCTCTCAAAGACCAAGTTGAAAATCTTAAGGGTACTTTGAACAAATTTAATACTTCTCATAAAAACCTCAATGATGTACTTGGCAATTTGAAATCTACTAAACATGGCTTAGGTTTCGAAAATGATATTAATATGAATGAAAAAGTTGAGCCAAAACCTAAACAACCTAAGGCTCAACCTAGGAAAGATAAAATTAATGTTAACAGACAACCTAGAAATGATAGTTCTCGGAACACTAGACAACCTAGAACAAACACTAGGAGAAATGTTGAGCACGTTAGAACACCTAGAAACGGCTTTCAAAAAGTGCATCAAAACTACGCTTCTCAAAATAGGGTAAATGAATTTAGACCACCTAGAAGCTATTATCAACCTAGGAGAATGCATAATCCGAATGCCATTTGTCATTATTGTAATAGGATAGGTCATATAGCTCCGGTTTGCTTTACTAGGCATAGGCATCTCACGATTAAACAATCACACTACCACTTTGCACCTAACACCCAAGGACCCAAAATGGCTTGGGTACCTAAATCTCATTGAGTTGATATGTAGGTGTGCTTGAAGACATCAAGTGTACTTTGGTACCTTGATAGCGGATGCTCCAAGCACATGACCGGAGATGCATCCAAAATTTTTACAAATAAGACCCGCTAAAGGAGGAAACGTAGTCTTTGGAGACAATAGCAAAGGAAAAATAATCGGCATTGGTCGGTTGGTAAAGATGAATCCTCATCTACTGATAATGTTTTATTAGTTAAGGGGCTTAAGCACAATCTCTTGAGCATAAGTCAATTGTGTGACAAGGGAAATCGTGTGATTTTCAACTCTGAATCATGTACGGTTGAACGCCTTAGTGATAATAAGGTTATTTTACATGGTGATAGAATTGATAATATTTATATGGTTAACCTTGAAAATTCTTCATCAAACTTTGCTAAATGCCTCATAAGTAAAGAGGACGATATGTGGCTATGGCATCGAAGAGTAGCTCATGTTAACATGAATCTTTTGAATAAATTGGTTTCACAGGACTTAGTAGTTGGTCTCCCAAAACTCAAGTTTGAGAAGGACACCATTTGTGATTCATGTCAAAGAGGGAAGCAAGTAAAGGCCTCTTTTAAATCGAAAAATGTTGTCTCAATGACAAGGCCTTTACAACTTTTGCACATGGATCTCTTTGGACCATCAAGAACAAAAAGTATTGGTGGGAACTACTTTGCCTTTGTCATTGTTGATGACTACTCTAGGTACACATGGACATTATTTCTAACTCACAAAAGTGAGGCGTTTCAAGTTTTCAAAAGTTTCCTTAAACGTGTTCAAAATGAAAAGAGCACAACAATTACATCCATAAGAAGTGATCACGGTGGAGAGTTCGAACGAAATCTCTTTGCGGATTTTTGTGACGAACTTGGCATTGAGCATAACTTCTCCGCTCCACGTACACCACAACAAAATGGAGTGGTGGAACATAAAAATCGATGTCTCGAGGAGATGGCTAGAACTATGCTCGATGAAGCAAAAATTCCTAAGTATTTTTGGGCGGATGCCGTGAGTACCGCAAGCTATGTGTTAAACCGAGCCGTCATAGACCGATACTCATGAAAACGCCATATGAACTTTACAAGGGAAGAAAGCCAAACCTCTCCCATCTTCGAGTTTTTGGTTGTAAATGTTTTGTTCATAATAACGGAAAGGACAACTTGGGGAAATTTGATGCAAAATCCGATGAAGGCATCTTTCTCGGTTATTCATTGCGTAGTAAGGCCTATAGAGTCTTCAATAAACACACCTTAACTATTGAGGAGTCCCCTCATGTTGTATTTTTCAAAAATGATACTCGCTTGGCGAGAAAGGATATTTGTGATGATCTTGCAGATTCATTGGAGAAGATTAATCTTCAAGGCGATGTGGAAAAAGAGAGCCCAAAGGAAGTCCAAGACGAAGTAATGGAACAACCTTTGAAAGAGAAACAACCACAAGAGGAAGAGACGGTGATGCCTAGAGCTTGGAGGACGTCTAGAAATGATCCTCTCGATAAGGTAATTGCTGACATCGAACAAGGGGTATGTACTCGAAACTCTCTTAAGGACACCGTAGGACACATGGCTTTTGTATCACAATTTGAACCTACAAACATTTCCGAAGCAATTGAGGATGAGCATTGGACCTTGGCAATGCAAGAGAAGCTTAACCAATTCAAACGTAATGACGTTTGGGAATTGGTGCCAAGACCCAATGATCATACCGTAATTGATACGAAATGGGTGTTCCATAACAAACTTGATGAAAATGGTATTATAACTAGATACAAAGCTAGGCTCGTAGCTAAAGGCTACAATCAAGAAGAAGGCATTGATTTTGAAGAAACTTATGCACCGGTAGCATGTTTAGAAGCTATTCGTTTATTACTTGCTTTTGCTTCATCTATGGATTTTAAACTATACCAAATGGATGTCAGAGTGCCTTCCTCGATGGGTTTTTTCAAGAGGAAGTGTATGTTGAACAACCCCCGGGTTTCGAAGAACTTGAGTCCCCCGATCATGTCTTCAAACTCAAGAAAGCACTCTACGGTCTTAAACAAGCTCCCCGAGCTTGGTACGAACGTTTGAGTAAATTTCTTTTGGACAATGAGTTCAAAAGGGGGAAAGTTGATACAACACTTTTTATCAAGAGTAAAAACAAAGTCATCCTCTTGGTTCAAGCTTACATAGATGACATTATTCTTGGTGCTACTAACGAATCTTTGTGCAAGGAATTTTCGAAAATGATGACAAGTGAGTTCGAGATGTCAATGATGGGCGAGCTCAATTTCTTCTTGGGATTGCAAGTGAAACAAATGAAAGAAGGGACTTTCATTTGTCAATCTAAGTATTGCAAGGAGTTGCTCAAACGTTTTGAGATGAACAACACCAAAGCAATGGCTACTCCCATGAGCACATCCGATCATCTTGACAAAGACGAAAAAGGTAATGTAGTAGATGTAAAGAAGTATCAAGATATGATCAGATCCCTTCTTTATCTTACCGCAAGTAGGCCGGACATTATGTTTAGCGTTTGTTTATGCACTCAGTATCAATCTTGTCCAAAGGAATCGCACTTAACTTCGGTAAAATGGATAATAAAATACCTTGTTGGCACTATGAATGTAGGACTTTGGTATCCCAATGGTTCTTCATGCCAACTCATTGGCTATTCCGACTCTGATTTTGCGGGCTGCAAATTGGACCGCAAAAGCACGAGTGGAACATGCCACTTACTTGGGTTCCTTAGTATCATGGTTTAGTAAGAAGCAAGTAAGTGTTGCGTTATCCACCACCGAGGCCGAATATGTGGCAGCGTGGAGTTGTTGCGCTCAAATCCTTTGGATGAAGCAACAACTCTTGGATTATGGCCTTAGTATTGACCATATCCCTCTTCAGTGTGATAATACTAGTGCCATAAGCTTGACGAAGAACCCCGTTCTTCATTCAAGGACGAAACACATTGAAATTAGGCATCATTTCATTAGAGATCATGTTCTCAAAGGTGATGTCGAGATTGAGTTTGTGGAAACAAAATATCAATTAGCCGACATTTTCACAAAACCTTTAGAGAAAGAGTCATTTTTCCACATTCGTAGCGAACTCGGAATACTTGATTTCACGATGATCTAATGCGTGCATTTGTGAAATATTTTATTTGAACTATCACTAACTTGAGCGTCAGAGACGTCTAACTCTTTTTTGCAGGTCTCAAAATGGCCACAAAGTCAGGGGGAACAAATTCAAACCATTTTGAGTTGCATTGGAAATTTTCTGGAATTTCAGACTACCATAATCAAAGATGTTGACGAGGTGCCGGAAACCGATGATGACGGTGACGGTGGTGATGATGATGATGAAGCAACGGTGAGTGACGGAGACGACAACAGCTCCTAGAAGCTTTTAGAGCTCAAGCTCGACTCTCTTTCTCTTTAGTTTATGTTTTGAATAATTTTTTTTTCTTCCATTATGCACTCCAACTTTATTCCCTTATTCAATAAAATTTTTGCTAATGTCAAAAGGGGGAAGAAAAGGGCTATGCATAAATTGAGAAAGGGCTATGCATAAATTGAGGGGGAACTCATTACGTATTTGGCACAAACGTTTAAACACCTATGCATATCCCCATCTCGATTTTTCATTATCAAAAAGAGGGAAATTGTTGGAACACACTTTAAAAGACGTTAAACTAAAGTCGTGCTCGTTTTTGTAGGTTTTGATGAATGACAAACCAACGTGGATGCAAAGTTGACAAATGCCAAATCGTGACAAACCGACGTGGATGCAAAGCTGACAAAGGCCAAATCGTCGTAAATACGAAGATATCATTGAACAAACAAGGCGAGAATTATGGCTAACGGACCAAGGAAGAGTCCAAGTAAAGAAGAGTCAAGAACAAGACCAAGAGATGCATTGAAGACATTATTGAGTTGTTTGCATTGTGATCTTGATCCGACAATGGATTCAAGTCTTGGCTTCTCTCTAAAATCATTTTATCAAATCATGCATATCATAAATATTTTTGTTGACCAAAGTTTTGTGACCATGCCCAAATCAAAAATCTGACGGTCGGCTTCTGTCGACTAGACATTGGCTAGACGTCGGCTAGACGTCAGCTAGACAACGTCATGTTTTTTGACATTTTCATTTTAGCCAAAATGGTTTTTAAAATATTATCATTGGTTTTCACTTCTGGGCATATTTAAGCATATTCCAAATCATTATTTCATAAAAAACACACTTGATTTATGGTCGTCGTCTAAACACATGGAAAACATCTTTGACAAAGTGACGCGACGTTTATGACCTTGGAAACTTGGTTTTTAAGAACTAAGTCTTGGTTTTCACTTTTTATACCATAAACAAGCTTTTCCAACAATTGGTTTTTGATTTGGAACACTTTGATCATTGGGTTGGCTTTCAAGGTTAAATAATCGATTATCATGTTCTAATAATCGATTATCTTGCTAATGTAGCAAAACCCCAACTTACAGAAGGTTCTGATAATTGATTATCACCTTCGGATAATCGATTATCACCTCAGATAATCGATTATCATTATCTGATAATCGATTATTCTGTGTTTCCAGCCCAAACTTGAAATTACAGAGAGGTTAAATAATCGATTATCCTTTGGAGAATATTATCTAGTTACCGTTGCCATCCAACGACTAGTTTTTTGAACGTTGAAGTAAGATAATCGATTATGCACTTAAGATAATTGATTATTCTGTCTTTAGTTCAAAATTCTTGTCCAACTATTGAGCAACGGTCACTTGATCCTTGAGGGATATAAATATAACCCAAAACCTCTCATTTCCACAACAATTCTTCAACAATCTAATATACTCTCATTGCATTCAATTCATTCATATTTCATAGCTTTTGAGAGGCAAAATCTTGAAGAAATTGTTGTGTTCTTGAGCGTTCTTAAGTCTACTCTTATTTACTCTATAAGAGAGTCATGTTCTTGAGTGCTAAGTGTTTGTATACACTTGAAGGGAAGTCTAATTCCTTGTTGTTGTAAGAAGGAAGGTTCCATTCCTTTGGTTGAAGTCTTGGAGTGCGTTATCTCCGAGCAAACGTTGTTGAGGCTCGTGTGACTCGAGTTCTCAAGTTGTATTAGTTTGTTGAGCAGCTTTAAGCTTTACGGAGTTAGTTGCAGCTCGAGAGAGTCTCTCGGGAGACTGGACGTAACCACACGTTGTGGCGAACCAATATAAATTTGGTGTGCTTCCTCCTTACTCTTTTATTTCCGCATTTACTTCGATTTTATTTCTGCGATTTTTGTTAAACACTATTCACCCACCCCCCCCCCATCTAGCGTTGGGCACTTATTCTAACAGTTCTATCTACAGTCTATCCTCACCATTTCTATGTCGGTTATGACGTTAATGTATGGGATCATATTCACATTGGTCTGGTATAGATGTAGTGGAATCGATGGTAAAGTCTTTTGACATATCAAGCTTGGAGGGAGTGCATTGTTCCAAGGAGGGTATCCCTTTGGCTTTCTCCTTAGAAGACTGAGATGAAGATGCAGCTTCATTCCCCTAGGGACCAGTCTAGAAATCATGGCCGTAGCAATGGTAAATGTTTCTCTCAGAGAGCAATATAGAAGGTTGTAAAAGAAGATGGGTATGGATTCATGAATTTGAAGATGCTATGAAAATAAGGATTATCAAATAGTCGATATTTATAGGAACTGCTTGGGCAGCAGAAAGGACGAGCGAATACCGGTTCGTGGGTTCCTCGATAATCACATTTCACGGTAAGCCTTGCAAGGTTTTATGGGGCTTGGCATTTAATGCTGTTATAGACTGACGTCATGGCATTGATGCCCATGGAACGACAGCTCAAAATCATTTCCTATTACTTCATTCTAGGAAATGTGGAGACTATCTGTATAAGGTGAAATCGGAGGGTCCAATTTCTCGTTATCAAGGTGTTTCGGGAAATCATCCCGAGACCTCGAGGCTACGAGTTTGCGGTCAAGTTCCCTCCCTCGATGTTCGCTAACATCCGACCTAGCGATGATGCCGAGGATGGGGAGTTCCCAAGGCGTGTAAATAGTACAGGCAGAGCCTGGTGTCATGTCCTGTTGTCTTATATTCATATCTTTACAATTAATGTATGTTGTACCGTATAAGGTTTCCCCTCCTATATAAAGGGGATCCATATCATTTTGTAAAGGGACTGTTGTTGCTCCAACTATTCTGCACGAAATATACAAGAACTCTCTCTCTCTTTCTCTCTAACTTACTCTCTCGATATTATTGCTCTTATTTATTGTCTTCATACTAGTTCTTCATTTATTATTCCTCTTAGGCCATAAAGATCCTATAACGATTTAATTATAATTGTTATCCCTTCCTCGACTATCCCCAATATCTCAAGCCCGAGCCCAGGAATCACCTTCAAGGCCCCATGTCGATCAGTCCGAGGCCTGAATAGCTAACTCTTCATTTTGATTGTAACTCTATGTTAGCTCGTGTTTCTTCTTTAAACTTTTTAACAACTAGCATAAAAATAGATTACATATTTTTAGAGTCCCATCAATAAATTCAATTGTAAGATTATAAGCATTTTATGTTATTTCAAACAAGTAATGAGTAAATTCGTAAATGTGAGAAGGTAAGCAAATCGAAGAAAAAGAATTTTGTTGAAGTATGGCATTTTGGGATAAAATACGATCTAAGCTAAAATACCCTATATTTATGGACTAGTACCATACAAGGTACCCCGTGGCCATGATAGTAAGGTTTATTAAAAGTGAGTAGTATTTTAAGTAATTTGAGATAATTCTCAAATATCTAAATATTTGGTTAATTATAGATTTTTGGTGGAAGATTAACCATATAATTCAGGAATAAGTGGATGCTTTTTTTTTTTGGATAAACCTTATAAAAAATGTGGCAGCCATACATGTGCAAACTAATGACTATTGATGTCACATAAAATGTGGCTAAAATATGAAGGAATTAGTGGCCAACTAAGCCATCAAGGTGGGGTCCACTCTCTTTGAGATAAAAGGAACCATCTCCCAACACCATTAAGGAGAAATAGCAATGTCCAAGATGAAGTATTACAATGTCCAAAACGTGAAAACTCTCTGAATTGTCACAATGTCCAAATGTGAAAACTCTTTTAAATGCTACAAGGTCTAACATGAAATTTTAATTCAAAGAAAGATCGAGACAATCTTTCTTAAGAATATCATACGAAAGTTTTTCTGTAACGACCCGATCAATCATTTTGAACTCTAGTACGTCATTCAACGGTTTGAGGCCATAAGCAGCTTCATTTCAGGTATTATGACTTGTACGTATGGTCGGAACAGAACTCAGAGTTAATTTGAAAAGAAAATTCGCATTTCGAAAGCTTTAAGTTGAAAGAATTAACTAGGATTGGATTTTTGAGTAACTAACCTCAGAATCGGAATCTGAAGGTACCAACAGATTTGTATGATGATTTAGGACTTGGGCATATGCCTGGAACTGGTTTTGGATGAGCCGGGAATGTTTTGGGGCCTAATTGTAGAAGTTAGCATTCTAGAAGAAATTTCATATGTTTGGCTTAAAGTGCATTTTAGTATTATTGATGTCCGTTTGGGATTCCGAGTCTGGGAGTAGCTCCGTATGGTAATCTAGAGTTGGAAGAACAATCAGAAGAGAAGTTTGAGGTTTGTATGTCATTTTGAAGTCATTTTGCTAAAGATAAAAGTTTGAAGGTATTTGAGAAGTTTGACCGGAAGTGGACTTTTGATATCGGGGTCGTAATCCGATTCTGGAAGTTGGAGCAGGTCCATAATGTCGAATATGACTTGGGTGAAAAATTGAAGCCAATCGGACTTGATTTGACATGTTTAAACATCTAATGTACATGTGTGAAATTCTAAAGTTCATAAATCTTGGATTGGAGGTCAATTCATGATTTTAGCATTGTTTGATATGATTTGAGGCCTCGAGCGAGTCTGTAATATATTTTGGGACTGGTTGATATGTTTGGTTGGGGTCCTAGGGGCCTCTGGTGGATTCTGGGTGGTTAGCGGATCAAAAATAGAATTTTTAGAAGGTTGAGGTTGCTGTCATATCTGCACCTGAGAGAATTTGGGCCGCAGGTGCGGAGCCGCAGAAGTGGCCAGAAGAGCCGCAGATGCGGTATTGGCCGAGGAGAGCTAGGACCGCAGATGCGGTTGTTTTGCTGCAAATGCGGGACCGCATCTGCGGTAGAGAAGTCGCAGAAGCGGAAAGAGCAACATAGTGAGGACCGCAGAAGAGGTAGGAGGGACACACCTGTGGAACCGCAGAAGCGGTCAAGTGACCGCATGTGCGGAAAGTACTGGAGGCACTAGGTTGTTTTAAAATGGGGAGATAGTCATTTTTCTCCCATGTTTCAGTTCGGATGGACAATTTTGGAGAGTTTCAGGTGAGGATTTCATCATCAAAGATAAGTTAAGCTAACCCCACATATATTGAGTTAAATATATCAATTATGCATAGATTTTAGCATGTAAATTGGTTGAAATTTGGGGTTTTGGCAGAAAGACCTAGAAATTTATATTCTTGGAATTTGACCATGTTTTTGGGTATGAATTGGAGAATAAATTCTATATTTACGTTCGTGAAGTTATGGGTAAGCTTAATCTTCAAAAAATTTTGGAATCCGGGCACGTGGGACCGATGGCATTTTTGTCAAATTTTCTATTGGGGTTAGGAATTGTTATAAATTGGATTAATATGAGTAGTTTACCGTATATTGATGAATTTACATAATCATTGGCTAGTTTTGGAGTATTTGGCATCGATTCAAGTCTTCGAAAGGGCGTGGAGTGCCAGTTATGGATCTTCGGAGCAAGGTGAGTCTCCTATCTAACCTTGTAAGTGGGAATTGTTCCCATGAGTGAAATATTTGGTTATGTACTCCTAATTGTAGGGTCTAGGTACGCATGAGGTGACGAGAGTCTGTTCATAGCTACTATTATGCTTATGTCCGGATTGTTTAGGACCCAAAAAGTATGATATACTTGGATTATTTGTGAACTTATCTGACAGCTTGAATTGCTTAAATCACATCTAATTAGTAAATGATTTCTAAACAGATTAAACTTCATTTTTCATAAATGATTTAAAGAGGATTGGCTTCCTTTGGATAATTGCTCTGTGTGGACATTTTTATTGACTGTATTAATGTGTTTTTATATTTGACCGCGTCGCATAGATGATTCATGAGTGAGCTAATAGAAGAATCTACGGTTCGTGCCATTTGACCCTCCGCAGTGCACATTTTACATTTCAGTTGGGTCTCATAACATTCCAACAGATCATATTGGCTTATTTATTATGCATTGTATTTATTTATACATGTGTATTTACCTATTACTCAAATGACGTTATGTACGCATATATATATATATATATATATATATATATATATATATATATATATATATATATATATATATATATATATATATATATATATATATATATATATATATATATATATATATATATATATATATATATATGTTTATATGTATGTATGTATGTTTGCATGTATGTATGTATGTTTGCATGTATGTATGTATGTATGTATATGCATAAGGTTACGGCGTTATATATACATCACCACTTGATCAGTTGGTATACGTTGATGATTTTGCCCATAGTGGCCGAGTTGATATGATAGGATGCCCTTAGAGACCTGATGATATTATAAAACATGTACGTATGCTTGACATGATATTCATACGCATATGCATGACACTATAATTTTTTCATGAGTTACAGAGTTATCCAGACTTATATGTTGGATAATTTACTCTATATTTCTTCCATGTCTGTTATGTACTTATTTATGTGCTTTACATACTCGGTACATTATTTGTACTAACGTCTATTTTTGCCTGAGAACGCCGTATTTCATGCCCGTAAGTCCCGATAGACAGGTCGAGAGCCCTTCACGTAGTCTACCAGCTCAGCGGAAGATGTTGATGCGCTCCATTCACTTCGAAGTTGCTTTTTTGGTTAATATAATTAAGATGTGTATTGTGGTATGGCGGGACTCTGTCTCGACCTTTATGAAAATTATGTATTCTTAGAGGCTTGTAGACATATGTCATGTATGTAATAGGTTGTATAACCATGTCGGCCTACGTTTAGTATCGAGTGGTTATTTTGGTCTTATAGATCTATATGTCTTATGTATAAGTTGGTATCACGTGTTGTATTATACTTATCTTATGGCAGCCTTCCAGCTCAGTTATCTATGAAAGTATGACATCAAACGATACGTTATGATGATACTCGATTGAGTAACATATTGGGTGGTTGTCGCGGCCCATCAGTTTGGGTCGTGACAAACAATATAGAGCAAAGTGCCTTGGGGGATCTATTGGAAATAGTCTCCAAAATGACTTGACACTTGAAAGGTTTAACTCATAGCAGCAAGAAATGCTTGAAGTTTTTGTAACGACCCGGCCAGTCGTTTCATGTGTTACGCTCCACTTTGACTATTTCTTCTTCTTATTGTCCTATTCAGCGGTATTATGTTTTATTGGGTTGGTTGGCTCGGGTTCGGAGAGGTTTTGGTAAGTGTTGAGTCACTTAGTCTTTTTTGAGTATGCTTAAGTTGGAAAAGTCAATCGGATGTTAACTTATATAGAACACAACTCGGATGTGAATTTTGATAGTTTGAACAGCTTTCGGAGAAGACTTGGGACTTAGGAGCATTATCGAAATGTATATTGGAGGTACAAAGTAGAATTAGGCCTAAATTTATGATAATATATTTTTGGCATTTTCTGGAAGATAGGGGAGATTTTGATATAAGGGCCGTAATGGGAATCCAGAGTTGCACTAGGACTGTTGTATCATTTGGAATGTGTGTGCAAAAATTCAGTTCATTTGGACGTGGTTTGATAGATTTTTTGATCAAAAGCGTAATTCAAAAGATTTTTGGAACCTTAGTGTAACGACCCGAATGGTCGTTTTAAGCTCTAGCATGTCATTCAACGGTTTAGGTCTATGATCGGCTTTATTTCAGGTCGTAAGACTTGTATGCATGGTCGGAATTGAATTTCGGGCAGTTCGAAATTGATTTGGAAAGAGAATTCTCATTTTGGAAGCTTTAAGTTGAAAAAAATTAGCTAAGATTGGATTTTTGAGTATACGACCTCAAAATTAGGATTCGAAGGTTTCGGCATGTATGTTGATGATTTCGGACTTGGGCGCACTCCTGGATCGGGTTTTGGAGGACCCCGGAGCAATTTGGTGCCTATTGTGGAAGTTAGCATTTTGGAAAAAATTTCATAAATTTGGGTTGAAGTGCATTTCAGTGTTATCGACGTCTATTTGGGATTCTGAGTCAGGGAGTAGCTTCATATGGTAATTCTGGATTTGGTAGCGCGATCGAAAGTGAATTCAAATGTCCGTGGAGCATTTTGGAGCCATTTGGCTAAGGTTAGAAATTTGAAGGTTTTAAGAGGTTTGACGCAAGGTGGACTTCTGATATCAGGTCGGAATCCGATTCTGAAAGTTGGAGTAGGTATGTAATGTCGAATATGACTTGTGTGCAAAATTTAAAGTCAGTCGGACGTGATTTGATAGGTTTAAACATTAAAAGTAGAAGTTGAAAATTTCAAAGTTCATCTAGCTTGGATTGGAGGTCGATTCGTGGTTTTAGTATTGTTTTCTATGATTTGAGGCCTTGAGCGAGTCTGTAATGCGTTTTGGGACTGGTTGGTATGATTGGTTGTGGTCCCAAGGGCCTCGGGTGGATTCCGAGTGGTTAACGGATCGAAAATGGGATTTTTGAAAGGGGTAAAGTTGCTAGTTAATGATATAATTGCACCTGCGAAATTTGGGCCGCAAAAGCACCTAGAAAAGCCGTAGATGCGGTTTTGACCAGAAGTGAAGATACCTCAGATGCGGTCATGGAGCCACAGAAGCGGGACCGCACCTACAATGGACAAGGCACAGAAGCGAAAAAGGGGAGCTTGGAGAACCACATAAACGGTAGATTGGCTTGCACCCGTGGAACCGCTGAAGCGATCAAGGGACCGCAGGTGCAGAAATGCTGGAGGCAATGAGGTTCTTTTAAATCAAGACTTGGGTTCATTTCAACCCCATTTTCTTCCGTTGGAGCCGATTTTAGAGCAACTTTGAGGTGCCATTTTCACCACCAAGCATGAGGTAAGTAATTTATGCTAGTTTCAAGTTAAATATATGATTATATACGGATTTGGACATGGAAATTTGTAGAAAACTTTGGGTTTGAGGGAAACCTAGAAAATTTATATTCTTTGAATTTTACCAGGATTTTGGGTATAGAATTAAGAGAAATCATATATTTGAGTTCGTGAGTTCATGGGTAAATGTTATCTTCGAAAAAATTTGGAATCCCGGTACGCTGGGCCCGAGTTATTGTCAACTTTTTGTTGGGGGTTAGGAATTTCTATAAATTGAATTGTAATGAGTAATTGAACCATATTAATGGATTTGCATAATTATTGGCTAGTTTTGGAGTGTTGTGCATCAATTTGAGTCTTTGGGAGGGCGTGGAATGCCGATTATGGATCTTCGGAGCAAGGTGTCCTTTCTAACCTTGTAAGAGAGAATTTTCCCCATAGGTGAATTAATTGGTTATGTTCTCCTATTTGTAGGGGCTTTATACGCACGAGGTGACGAGAATCTATGCATAGCTACTACCATGATATTGTATGTGTAGCCTAGGACCCAAAAGCATGCTATACTTGGATTAATTGTAAACTTATTGACAGCTTGAACTTCTTAAATAACATTGAATTAGTAAATGAATTTCTAAAAGGATTAAACTTCATTTTCGTAAATTGTTAAAAGAGAATTGGTTTTTATTTGGATAAATTTTCCCTGATAAATTCCTAATTTGTTGTCTGAGCATGTATTTCTATGGGTACCTGCATCACATGTCGCGAGCAAGATAATTGTATATTTAAAGTTGACCGCATCGCATGTATGGCTCGCAATCGGAGTAATAGATGCATCTATGGTTTGAGTCGTTCAACCCTCCGCAGTGCACAATTTACTTTTATGTTGGATCGGCCCGTACGTCCCACAGTGTTACTTGCGCATGCTTTGCTTAGCAATTTCTCTGAGGATTGAATTACATATCTGCTTGAAATATTGGCGAATATCCATGATAATACTTGGGAAAGAACTATTATTCTATGATTATTCAATGCTAATAGCTTGTGTTATCCATTCCTGTAATACATCCCGCTCACATTAATTGCCCTTAGTAAGTGTCGAAGTCGACCATCGCGTCACTACTTCTTCGAGATTAGACGAGATACTCATTGGGTACACGTTATTTTCGTACTCATCTACACTTCTGTGAATTTTTGTTGCATTGGCACATGCATCGCTAGTGGCCTAGTGGGCATGGCAGCATGGTTGATACGGAGGCATAGGTGAGCTATATTTCCCGAGACAACCCACGGCCTGCTAGTCTCTTTCAGACTATTGTATTTACTTTCTATCCAATTTGTATTCTGGACAGCTATTGTATTATAGTTTTTTCTAGAGATAGCTCATGCACTTGTGACACCGAGTTCTGGGATGATTATAGGATTTTTTAATATTAAGTTTGTTAAAGACTTTATGGTTATTTCTATAAATTTCATTATTTATTATTTAACGTATAAATAAAAACGATTTCAGCAAATACTAAAATTAGAATTTAATTAAGTATTTTGGTTGGCTTGCCTGACAGCGGTATCCGGCGCCATCACGACCCTTAGTGGATTTTGGATCGTGACAACATGGTATCAGAGCATGAGGTTCCCTTAGGTCTCATGAGTCATGAGCAAGTTTAGTAGAGTCTCACGGATCAGTACAGAGACGTATGTACTTATCTTCGGGAGGCTACAGGGCTGTTAGGAGTACTTCTCTTCTTGATTCCTTATTGTGCAATCTGATTCTTTTAAGGCTTATGCCTTTATTTATTTTCTACTCAATCTTATATGACGCAAAGCGCTTGTTATAAATCGAGAATTGAAGAATCACAATGGTACTACAGATGTGGTGCGGGATGTTTCTCCTGGTATAGTTGATTGTATTATTATCGTCGCTTTGTGGAAGGATATTCTATTGTTTCAGCCAAGTAGTGGTACATCTGAGGGCTCTAAGGCTAGGCACAAGTTGCCATAATGCTTATGAACGATTGTTTCACAGTATTGATATGATAGGATGTTTGCCTACTTGTCGGGGCAGTGAATGACTTGAATGGAGGTTTACTCAATGCATAATTCAGAGACTCAATATTTTATTCTAGCGGAGGAAAGGCAAACGGACTAAGAATTTATAGATTTGGGTTGATGGAGTAACGAGACTTAGTAATTGCAAGCGTGGTGGAGTTTTCATCTATGATGGGATGTCGTTGTCCCTATTGAATATACTAAGTTCGCTGGTGTTATGATCTTCTATAATTCGCCTTTAAAATAGGATATATTGAGACAATATTGAAGAAGCGATTGTCAGGGGTCGCGGGGTGCGGTGATTCAAGATGGAATTGGTGTTTCTAATGTCAACGACAGGAAAGATGATCCTCGGAAAAGTATAAAGTTAATAGCGGCCTATTGGTTTAGGTTCTGTCGAGATAGGTTTTGATCTAAGGCATAAGCGGAGCAGCAAAGAATAAGGAAGGACACATGGGAAGAGTGAAGCGGCGGTTAAAATTTCTAGAAGGCCAGGTATAAGAAGCAAAGGCCGAGTAGTCGACTAAAGGGGTGAGTTTCGCTAAAGTAGGAGAGTGGCGGAGTTGCATATGGTCTTTGTGGTAGGATGACCACATACCTTAAGGAGAGTTTGGAGTGATTTGAGAGTATTAGTGAATAGTGATTGGGGTCTACAGATTAATTTGAAGCATGGACTATTATGCGGCAAGAGATCTGATATAACGGAAGGGAGCTGCTTGAGATGAAGAAGGTATAACCTAACTTTGAATTGGAAGGATGTTGTCACACCTTAAATTGGTGTCAATGAGGAGTGAATGGACGTGTACATCAAAGAGATCGTCGTGCGAATATTGTTGATGATTCAGAGTATAAAAGGGATTTGCAGTGGTTGATTGTGCGGGGTTCTGTCAGTAATAGATTAAGAATCGTGGTGAGTTCCAGAGTTGTGTAATAGTGGCTTCGAGCTAAGGGGGAGAGTCCCACTTCCTATGATTGTGTTGCATGGTTAACTACTTGCGAGGTTTCTGGTTATTAGCATATTGATTGGTTATTTCAGCTATGGGAAAAGGGCATAACTGGTAATTTGAGCGGAAGGATTGTTAAAGGTGTGCTATGGTTGGCCTTTTTGGCTCATGTTCAGACTTGGGGATAGATTCAGGAATTATGCCTCGCATAAGTGTGGGTTTCTAGGGAAGTTTTCTATCAGGTGCTCTATTAGGAGGGTATGCTTGTGCTAGAAGAATTATGAAGTTGATTATATTCGGGCCAAGTCAGAGCAGGCGGCTCTCAGAAATGGTCCTAGTGGAATTAAAGGGGTAAGATATGGTGCCTAATGATTTCGAGCTTATAGGTATAGTTAAGAATCAAGCCTTGTAGACTTCTGATAAGGTCCCATAATGTTCTATGATGTTTTGACTTGTAGTGTAGCAATTGGGGGGTACGAAATGGTTCGTAGGATTTGAGATAGTTAGTCTCGTGATTTAAGGTCACTCGGGATGAGTGCAGATAGAGTGTGTTAAGTGTTGAATGGAGTTATTATTGTTTCTATGGCAATCAAGGATAAATTGGTGGAAGAGGGATTGGTTAGCCATGGTCGACTTGGCATATTGCTGGTAGTGATCAGTTCCTTCAGCGCGATCAAGTTATGCAAATGATTTGTGACGGCGCGTTGGAGGCTTGTTGGCCGTCGTAATTTGTGTTATTCAGAAAGTATTCTACTGTTCTGGCTTGTTACGTGGAGGCGGTCCCGTAAGGGCTATGGTATCTTAGACCACTACTTAGAGATTCTCATATTCTATGGCTATGAGAATTCACCTATGTGTTGCTATGGTTCTCCTAAAGTGAGTTAAGTGGAAAGTTTTATATGATGAAGTGTTAATCTTATAGCGGTTCCAAAACTATGATGAAAAACATGTTCTATCGTATGTTGGCATGTTGGATACGGTGGGTGGTATGGAATTCAAAGTGAAGATCAAGGTTACAGTTTGGCGTGGACAAGAATGTCACAAGCTTGGATGATCAGGAAAGGAGTTTGACGTTTAAGGTAAGTTGGTATTGTCTTCAGCGTCACTTGACACCGCTGTTTTGTGAAAAAATCTTTGCATCCTAGTTAATGATTCTTGATCGCTTTTTAGCATTAGTGTGGCCGGTGGTTTGGAGGTACAACTCTACTATCTGTTACGGAATGTTGTGGGAGCGTGCTCGACAGGAAGATTGTATAAGTGTAGCATGTAGTCACTTGATTGATTGAAGAAGTTAAACCAACTATGAAGATTGTAGTAATGTCGTTAAATTGAGAATTTGATGCCTAGAGGCACTCAGATTATTGTGTTGTAGACTGTGGAGTATCATTTCGGTTGTGATGGTTTTTCTGGTGTGCTATGAGAAAAGGGAAGTTAGTATGGAAATTTGAAAGGTTATTGGCCTAGTTTGGTACGATCAAGATCGACTTGAGGTCGATGGATATATATAAATGTGAATATGGGCTCTATATCAGGCCAGATATGTTCATTTCAACAATGCGCTCCTTATGGAAGAGTAGTTGAGGTGCTAATTCATCGTCAACTATTTCATGTAATGATATATTGCACCGTATGAGTTATGAGACGGCTTGGTAAATTTCTTATGTTTTAGGTTCTGTGTAGAGATGATGTTATATAAGCAGGATGGCTCTTGAGATTCAGATCGTATATCGCACCTTAGTTGTGCTTGAGTTGTAGCTTATAGCGCTATATGTCTCCCCAAGGAAATTGTATTATGCACCTAGCGTGCTTGTAAACGATATTCAGTATCTTGCTGTAGTGAGCAAATTAGCTCGATGTATATCTCCTTATGTGAGTTCTATGTGTGGATCGGGTGGCATGCCGCCATGGTTATGTTGTCTAGATCGGGTTGCACACCCCAACAGTGTGATGCTGAGTACTGTTCCCCATATCTATTTTTATGTGTTTGGTTTCCTATTTTTATGAGGAAAGCATATATTAACTATGTGCTCGCATCGTATGTATGATTCGCAAGCCCTTTAGCATGTTGACCGTGTCGTATGTATGATTCGCAAGAGGGGTAGTTGGATTTCCTTTTTAGAGTTTGTTTCCCTTTTGTATCATGTTCGAATTTGGTAACCTATTGGCACATGGTGGCGTCATATGAGACTTTTGATCATGTCTGTGGTGGCTGATTGCCTGAGCAGTTCGTACAGGGCGAGATGAGATCATTGGATTTAGGATCAGTGCAATATGATTATATGGAGTATATTAAGGAGCTAAGACCATTATTTGGTTCAGAATGAGGTGATAGTTTTTGTCAGGAGTATAAACCCAATGATTTGTTGATTTGGCAGTTAGTTATGAATTTCTACACCTATATTCCGTTGTGGCGGCATTGTAAGAGTTAGATTAAAAGCTATGTATGTCATGAGGTTCAACGGGAGCATCAGATTCATGGAATTTTGACTAATTTAATCAGAGAATGTTATTGGTCCTGTGAGTAAAGTGCTGCAAGATGTGAATTAAGCTAAGGTAAGCGGTCATGTTTGGTGATGCATGTAGTTATCGATATGGTGAGTGTATGTTGGAAACAGCCTGTCAGAGAATTTCGGATGTTGGAATTGGGCTCTATGGCTTATTTGCTTAAGTGAGAAAGGATATCTACAGATTTATCAAGCTAGGGTGCCTATCTGAGTTGTAATAGCACGGGTAGGTGCTCGAGGTGTTAAACACTGATTTCAGAAAATCCCAGCACAATTTTTGGCACGTTAGAGGATGAACGTTTGTTTAAGTGGGAGAGAATGTAATGACCCGACCGGTCATACTAAGCTCTAACGCGCCATTCAGAATTTTGAGACCATGAGCAGCTTTATTTCAGGTATTAATACTTGTAAGCATGGTCGGAATTGAATTTCAGAGAGTTCGTGTAAGGCCCCGTGAAAACTTGTACTCAAAACCAAGTGGCTCGTAGTGCCAAGTTTCAAATATGTGTTAGAAAAGTAAAATTATACTGATCAAGAATTTAAAAATCGGGAATACAGGTTTTCTAGAAAAGTGCTATTATGCGGTCTAGAATGGGGTCGCAAATCAAGTATGCATACCATATTTCTTTCACAACATGAGTCAGAGGTTTGGTTAAATTGAGGTCAAAATGTGGTCTATTATGCGACCGCATAACTGATATGCGGACCGCATAGTCGTCGCATATTTATCTGGGGATTTTGCAAAGAGGCAGTTTTGCGGTGCATTATGCGATCGCAAATCAGGTATACAGACTGCATTTCTGCCTCAAACCCAAATAGAGATTTCAGAGTTTTGGAACGCTTTTGCGGTCAATTTTGCGAACCGCATTTCAACTTTGCGATTGCAAAGTGCGACCACAAATCTAACTCGGACCCTAATTATTCTAAATTTTAAACCCGTCCCCTTCTTCAATAAAACACCCGAACCCCTCATTTAACTTATTTTCTAAACAAACTAGAGAGAGGGAAGAGAGAATTCTAGAAAGAGAAAGTCTTACCTTCATCAATTTGATTTTCAAAGTCACCGAAGCTCCAAAATTGCAAGGAATTATCTTCATCACCATTCTTGCAGGTAAAATCCCCAACCTTGTTTTATTGGTTTGCAGATTTAAACAAAAAGGGGGATTCTCATGCATTGATTCTTGAAAATAAGAGTTGAAAACGTAGATGCATGTTCTTTAATACCTAAAATCTAGAAAAAGGAATTGGGTAGGAGTAAAGATTTGCAAAAATGAGGGGTTGATAACCTAAGTAAGTTCGGATTGAGTTTGTGAACTTCAATTCTAAGTTATATATGTTAACTTGTGAACTAGATTAACGGTATTAGGCTGTTGGTAAGTTGAAAGTAGAAGTTAAAAAGGGAATTCGACTCTATGTATCTATGGCTAACTTTAACCTTTGTGAAGTCACCTTGTTTGGTGTACGAGTGATTGGTATGTGTTATTTATCCGGACTATTTGAGAATTCTTGTGATTAATATACCTTGAAAGTTGTTGGTTAAGTTTCATGATATAATGGTGTAAGTAAATGGAAACAAACCAAGTGTGTGTGTGTGTGTGAATGTGTTTATGTGGTAAGGGCTGTGTAATGAATGATGGAAAGAAGTCATAATTGATACAATTGAAACAACTGTGGTAATATCATGTTTGACTTGTTGTGGAAAATTACGATGTGACTTAAATTGTATACAGGCTGTTAAATATGATGGAAATGGTACTGGGGTTGATGAAAACTCATTGTGAAATTGTTATTGTTGTTGTGGAATGATATTCTGGATGGCTTGAAGCCATGTGTTTGAATTGTGAATTATTGTTGTTGTGTGAAATGTGATTGTCCCGTATGATCGGGTTGTGCGCTCAACACAAAATGATAAATTTGTGGGTTGGGGTGGTAAGGGTAGCCGAGGTAATAAGGTTGGACGAGGTAATAAGGGTGGCTGAGGTAATAAGGGTTGAAAACTGATAATAATCACTATTGAAATGAAAATTTATGAAAATCGTGAAATCATTGATGTGATGAAGTGATGTTGAAAAGGGGAAAAGGAGAGATTGTGAAACTTGTTTGGCTTTGGTACTCCTTTCACGTGCATTTGATCATTGATTCTATTATTCTTTGTTATATGTGCATTGATTGATTTTACTTGGGGTAAAGTTTGTTCATACATACAAGTACAATTCAAATGTGCTGACGTCCCTTTTGCTAGGGGGCGCTACATTCTTGTTATGATTGTAGGTGGCTCTATAGCAGGCACTCCAGTCCACCTACCGTAGCACTCTTCCACTCCCGTCAGTTGTATCAGTGAGCCCCTTTCCACTCACGGCCCTGCATGGCTCATGTCGCCTTCCTTCCCGAAGTCTTATTTTGGTCTTTATGTATTGTAAGGTATAGCTAGGGCCTTATCGCCGGCAAGTATTAGTTAAGTCCCTAGTATTCGTAAAGGCTCCATAGATACAATGTGGATGGTGTACAAAAGTATTTTAGGTATTAATTGTACGGTTTGGAATCGGGGTCCACGTTGGTAAGTATTGTATGTATTTTCCAAGTACTATCAAATATTGGAAATGATAAAAAAGTAGAAATGAACTCAAGTTGCAAGTTTAAGCGTAAGTCTTAAATTACTACTTCAGAAGAATAATGTATATTGAAATCATGGGGCGACGCATGGGATAGGAAAGGCAATTCCAGGTCCTCTTGATTGGGGTCCTCCGATTGAGCGTCCGTCGTGTCCCTCGGTTTTTGGGTGTGGAAAACATGGTATATCAGCCTAAGGTTTTAAAAAGAGCTCGGAGCCGTGCCTAGTAGAGCCCTTCTTATTGGCGTGTTGTCGACCACATCTATAAGTTAGAGGCTACATGGACATTTAGGAATGTTACCCTTCTTCAACACTCCGGATCGTGCGATAAAGCTTGACAATAAGATTGTTCTCTAACTCGTGCATTGAGATTCAAGTTAAGTTAAACTCTCTTTCGTCTATTTCGAGTAATGTTGTCATATGACACGACTAATGGGCAAAGATTTGGATATTAAGGGGATGGCACATGTATCTTGTTGAACGAATGGTGTGGACACATAGTGTAAGTGCACAGTACCATGGGTATAAGTTAATTGAGGAAAGTGTTAAAAATGATTACCCTCCCAAAGAGGTGTTGATCTGATAAATGAGACGTAAGCTCGAATAGCACACGTGGTTAGCGCAAGAAGAATTATATGGTCCTAAAGTGTAACAGAAAATTTGTTACATAAGCATGTGACATATGGAGATGATCAAGAGATTAATGCTGAGAGTGTAAGCCTCACACACGAGGTAAGAAGTTATCAAAGGAGACTCAATTGAACCCAAGATGAGAATAACCTTGTACTGCGAACATTATAAGAATCCAGCAATGTATGATGTTGTATTACACTCCTAAAGAATATTGACTTGACGAACTGGAATCCCAGGCCTGTGTGGCTGAATAAAAGTAGAGAACTTATGAGGTTAATACCATGGTGACTTAAATCTCCCTAGTAGTTGAACATATACATGAGGGATTGAGGCATGAGACATATGTCCCTATAGTTAATAAATTCAAGACTTATATAAAAATCCAGAACATCCACCCTAAGTGGGGGAGGAAAGGCCATCATGGGGCTACTTAAATGCAATGAAGCAAGAGTGAGACCATGTAGCTATGATGTTTGAGCATTTGGTTGAAGACGTGAAGTCTAGAAAAAGGTAATGGGTAACATAACTCTATGAAAAGATATGATAATGATAGACAACTAGTTCCCCAAGGAGGTGAAAGGTTAGGCAAGGTAAATTATTCGCGTATGGCTATGTGATGATAGGGTCAATGATCCTATGAACTAAGAGTAATGTTTGTGAAGGGACTTTATACTTGTTAGAAGGTCAGGAACAGTGGAACCTAAGGAAGTACTATAGGTCAAATGTGAAAGATTGCAAGTTTTTAGAATGGGATGAATATAGACTTGTGATTTAACCAAAGTTCTAAGGCGTTAAGAAAGGTGGGATGAGTGGGGTAAATAAATATGATGCAGTAATAACCCAAAGGGGGTTTTGGGCTCGATGGAGAGCCTTTAAAGAATAATACAAACAAAGAAGTGTTAAGTGATATGTGGATGAACATTACACCCACAAATATCCCAATAAGAGCTAAGAGGTGAGCAGGATGAGATATAACATGAAGATGAGCGCATGTCTATTCACTGGCTGGGAAGAATGAGGTGAGAAGAAATGGGGAGAAAACCTATAGATTGAGATGGGCATGGTTATCATGAAATATCCGACATCTGAATGGTGGACTCGCTTAGAGCATATGTGTTAATAAAAGTTATAAAGAACCAACTGTAATTCAACAGACTTGCGCGACACTGAATATCAACTAAATGATCTAGAGATAGTTCATGTCCACATACAATGGAAACTGAGGCTACCGATGGTGAAGATGTGGTATGATAACCTGATTAACTAGGCATAATGATATTACAAGTTCACGGGAGACAGACAAATGTATGGAACAATATGGCTATTAACTATGCACTATGCACAAAATGGAATGGCAATAAGAGTTCCAGATAGAAAGAAAAGATGGTACTAGCATATTGTCCAAGCCAAAGGGTGATCAAAAGGGTAAAGACAACACAATCTACCCAAAGGGAGAATAAACTGTTTGAAATAGATTGAGAGAGGATGAAAACTTGTTACAGGCCAACATGTTTAACATGGTAACTCCTAAGCCGCAATATCAGGGAACTCTATTGGTAGCTATAATATGGGGAAAGAGGTGATTTATTCGTCGAGGATGGAATCAAATGGACTAAGTGTTGAACTTAAGAGTAAAACCAAAAGTCGTTGTCGAATAAATGGGAATGATCTAAAGATTTGGAGAATACCCCTCTCAGACCAGTGACTCTTCCTAAATTGTATACATGTAAAAGGTGTTGATATGTATTTTTGGCGGTGTTTAATCGTGAAGAGGGATCGTGAAATATTCACAGGGGAAGTATTGCGGGTTCTTAAATTTATAAGGCACGTGTGGGAAGAAGAGGTTGGCTAAGAAAAGTTGGAACACAACGTTACATTACATTTGATGCAATGTCGTGCAAGTTGGTGTTATCAAGGCATGTGTGCAAGTTGGCAGGTATTATTCATTTGAGGCAAAAGGTCATATGAGAAAACTCGTTCAGTAATGTCTTTTGTTGAGAATTTGGAAGAGTTAGTTGCAAGTATTCACTCGAGATTGTAACCATATCAGAGAAATTATATTAGAACTCAATTTGTAGGAGGTCTTACAAAAGAGAAACATAATAAAGATGTTCCACTAATCGTACAATGTGTCAAGGTGACAATTTATGCCTCTAGGCAACTCAAGAATCACGAGAAGAATTATCCGACGCATGATTTGGAGCTTGCGGCAAATGTGTTTGCATTGAAATATGGTGGCATTATCTCTATGGGGTACATGTAGATGTGTTCTCGGGCCACAAGAGTCTCCAGTATTTGTTCAAGGGGAAGGAGTTGAATTTAAGGGAGTGACAGCGGTTAGAATTGCTCATGGATTATGATATACACATTTTCTACCATCCAGGGAAGGTGAATGTGATGGACGACGCTCTCAGTCAGAAGTCTATGGGTAGTTTGGCTCATTTGGGGCAAAACAGAGGCCCTTGACTCGAGAGGTTTATCAATTGGCCATTCTAGGGGTTTGTATTTTGACTTCAGACGAGGGAAATTCTATCGTGCATAATGGAGCAAAATCGTTAGTGGTAGCAGAAGTCAAGGAAAAACATCTTATTGACCCAGTATTGGCATAGATAAAGGAGGAGGCTTTGAATAACAAGACTTCGGAACTTTCACTTGGCAGCGATGGTGTATTGCGATGTCAAGGTAGACTATGTGTTCTAGATGTAGATAATCTTCGGGAGAGGGTAATGGCGAAGGTTCATAATTTTAGGTATTCTGGCACCCAGGTTCTACGAAAATGTATCATGATCTCAAGGAAATTTATTGGTGGAACGGTATGAAGAGGGGTATGGTAGACTTTGTATATGTCCAAATTGTCAGCAAGTAAAGGTTGAGCGTCAGCGACCGGATGGGTTAACATAGCTTATGGAAATACCAATGTGGAAATAGGAGATGATCAACATGGATTTTTTTGGTAGGGTTACCTCGCACTTAGCACAAGTTCGACTCAATTTAGGTAATAGTGGATCGACTCACGAAACCAACTCATTTCTTGCCACTCACGTCCACCAATACTACAGAACAGTCTGCTTAGTTGTACATCAAGGAAATAGTTAGGGTTCATGGCAGTCCAGTTTCTATTATCTCGGATCGAGAGGCCCAGTTCACAGCTAGTTTTTGGAAGAAATTTCAACAAGGTTTGGGTATCAGGTGAATCTCAGCACAGCTTTCCACCCAAAGACTGATGGTCAAGCAGAGCGGACTATTCAGATGTTTGAAGATATATTGCAGGCTTGTGTCTTGGATTTGAAAGGTAATTGAGATGATCACTTTCCACTTACAGAATTTTCTTACGATAATAGCTTCCATTCTAGTATCCAGATGGCCCATTTGAGGCATTGTACAGAAGGGGGTGTAGGTCTCCGATTAGATGGATTAAAGTGGGTGAAGCAAAATTTATAGGGCCAGATCTCGTGCATCAAGCTATGTAAAAAGATAAGTCATTTAGGAGAGGATGAAAACTGCTCAGAGTTACCAGAAATCCTATGCGGACATTCGTCGAAGAAAATTGGAATTCCAAGTAGATGATTGAGTGTTCTCAAGGATATCTTCTATGAAGGGAGTCATGCGATTTTGGAAGAAAGGAAACTTGAGTCCACGATATGTTGGGCCGTATCAGGTCGGCCAAAGGATAGGACGAGTAGCTTATAGGCTGGAATTGCCCCCTGAAATGTTATTAGTGCACCTAGTGTTCCATGTGTCTATTTCAAATAAAGTGGTTGGAGATCCATCTACCATCGTGCCAGTTGAGACTATAGAGGTTAATGAAGTTTTATCGTATAAAAGAGGTTCCGGTTGCTATTCTTGATAGGCAAGTCCATAAATTGAGAAATAAGAAAATTGCTTCAGTTAATGTATTATGGTAAAGTCAATGAGTTGAGGAAGCCATGTGGGAAGCGGAAAATGAAATGAAAGAAAAATATCTCCACCTATTTGAACAAGTCTAGTGGTGATCGTGCAAACTCTTATCTCTAAGCAAACTGATGTTGTGTTCAATTTGGTGCAAAGCCACCCCATTTTCCCCTAAATACTTTACTAATTATAACTCCTCAAGTTGTGCAAGAATTGTATGTGTTGTGATTATTTGAATCATGTGCAACCCCTTTTTTGATAAATGAATGTTTCGTAAAAACTCATGCAATTAGTGAACGATTAATGGTAGTATAGATTGAAATGATTAATTTAAATGCATATACTGCATTGAAGTGGTTGAACTACATGGGACTCACTGAGGTGACCAAATTATGTGCAAAAATGTGACAAGTGATTGAATATGTACAAGTGTTGAGGTAATGAATTGTATACCAGTTGTAGGGGTAATAGGAATTGTGTAATGGTGCTTGAAAATGTGTTTCAGGGGCCCTCTGACAGGTAAATAAGTCAAATTACAAAGGAAACTCTGGCAAAATTTTCTAAAGATATGGGAGTTAGTGAAAAATTGGGAGTTTTCATATCATGTTTTCAAAACCAACTGATTTCCAAATCCTCATTCGAGGACAAATGATTTAAGTGGGGGAGGATGTAAGGCCCCGTGAAAACTTGTACTCAAAACCTAGTGGCTCGTAGTGCCAAGTTTCGAATATGTGTTAGGAATGTGTAAAATTGTACTGATCTAGCATTTAAAAATCGAGAATCAAAGTTTTCAGAAAAGTGCTATCATGCGGTCCAGAATATAGGTGCAAATCAAGTATGCGGACCACATTTCTGCTGCAAAATGAGTCAGTGGTTTGGTTAAAATTGAGGTCAAAATGCGGTCCATTATGTGACCGCATAACTGATGTGCGACTGCATAACTAATATGCGACCCCATAACTGATATGCGTACCGCATAGTCGTCCCATATTTATCTAGAGATTTTTCAAAAGGCAGTTTTGCGGTGCATTATGCGATCACAAATCAGGTATACGGACCGCATTTATGCCGCAAACCTAAACAGAGATTTTAGAGTGTTAGAACACTTTTGCAGTCCATTCTGCGGACCGCATTTCCACTTTGCGATCACAAAGTGCGATCCTAAATCTGACTTGGGCTCTAATTTTTCTAAATTTTAAACCTAACCAATTATTCAGTAAAACACCCCATCCCTTATTTTAACTCATGTTTTTAACAAACTAGATAGAGGGAAGACAGAATTCTTGAGATAGAAAGTATTACCTTTATCAATTTTATTTTCAAAGTCACCCAGGCCTGAAAATTGAAAGTAATTATCTTCATCACCATTCTTGCTGGTAAAATCCCAAACCCTTTTTATTGGTTTTCAGATTTAAACAAAAAGAGGGATTCTCATGCATTGATTCTTGAAAATAAGCGTTGAAAACGTACATGCATGTTCTTTAATACCTAAAATCTAGTAAAAGGAATTGGGTAGGAGTAAAGATTTGCAAAAAGGAGGGGTTGATAACCTAAGTAAGTTTGGGTTGAGTTTGTGAACTTCAATTCTAAGTTATATGTGTTAACTTGTGAACTATATTGGTAGTACTAGGTTGTTAGTGAGTTGAAAGTAGAAGTTAAAAAGGGAATTCGACTCCAGGTATGCATGGCTAACTTTAACCTTTATAAGGTCGCCTTGTTTGGTGTACGAGTGATTGGTATGTATTACTTATATGCACTATCTGTGAATTCTTGTGATTAATATGCCTTGAACGTTGTTGGTTAAGTTTCCCGATATAATGGTGTAAGTAAATAAAAACAAACCAAGTGTGTGAAAATGTGTTTATATGGTAATGGTTGCGTAAATGAATGATTGAAATAAGTCGTAATTGACTCAACTGAAACAACTGCGGTACTATCATGTGTGACTTGTCATGGGCAATCATCATTGTGACTTAAATCGTATATGGGCTACTGAATATGATGGAAATGGATAGTGAGGTTGATGAAAACTCATTGTGAAATTGTTATTGTTGTTTTGGAATGATATTCTGGGTGGCCTGAAGCCTTGAACTGTAAACTATTATTGTTATGTGAAATATGATTGTCCGGTGGGATCAGGTTGCACGCAGCAACACAAAATGATTAATTTGTAGGTTGGGGTGATAAGGGTGGCCAAGGCAATAAGGTTTGACGAGGTAATAAGGGTGGCTGAGGTAATAAGGGTGGAAAAGTGATCATAATCACTATTGAAATTAAAATATATGAAAATCGTGAAATCATTGATGCGATGAAGTGATGTTGAAAAGTGGAAAATGAGAGATTGTGAAACTTGTTTGGCTTTGGTTGTATCTTTCATGTTCATTTGATCGTTGATTCTATTACTATTAGTTATATGTGAATTGATTGATTTTACTTGGGGTAAATTTTGTTCATATATACCAGTTCAATTCAAATGTACTAACATCCCTTTTTTCGGGGGCGCTACATTCTTGTTATGACTGTACGTGGCTCTATAGCAGGTACTCCAGTCCACTGACAGTAGCACTCTTCCACTCCAGTCAGCTGTATCGGTTAGCCCCTATCCACTCGGAGCCCTGCATGACTCATGCCGCCTTTCTTCCCGTAGTCTTATTTTGGTTTTTGTGTATTGTAAGGTGTAGCCGAGGCCTTATTACCGGCAAGTATTGGCTATGTCCCTAGTTTTTGTAGAGGCTCCGAAGATATAATGTGGGTGGTGTACAAAAGTATTTGGGTAGTAATTGTACGACTCGGAATCGGGGTCCATGTTGGTAAGTATTGTATGTATTTTGCAAGTACTTGGTATCAAATATTGGAAATGATAAAATGTAGAGGGGTTGATATTGTGCCCGGGGGGTTGATTTTGTTGATATTGTGCCTGAGGGGCTGATATTTATGAGTTTATCTATTATCACTGCTTTATCATTTACTTGTTTAACTTTTAGAAGAGGCTTTAAAGTCACTATTTTATTACATTATATTGATTTCATATTGCCTCATGTAGAATTATGCTGTGTTTTACGTGCTTTCGTATCGCTCAGCCTTCATTTATTCTTGTTACTTATTGAGTTGGCGTACTTACATTACTTTATGCACCATGTGTGCATATTATGGAGCTTCAAGTCTTGTTAGCAAGGGTTGGTAGCTTCCAGCAGACTGTTCAGAGTCCACTGATCCGAGTACTAAACTTCTCTTATTCTATTCTCTCACAAATGGTGAGGACACATGCTACCGGTCAGGATGGACGACCACCAGTACAACTAGTACCACCAGCTATGGCCACTAGAGACCGAGGACGCATTTGAGGCCATGGTAGGGGCAGGGTTGTTGTCCGCAAAGTAGCTAAGGAAGCACCTACAATTCAACCAGCCGCCGAGTTCAGGATCAGGTCCCAATTGTTGGACGCTTCAGTAGCACCAGTTGTGCCCATTGTGATTCCGGGTCTTCAGGAGGCCTTGGTTAAGATTTTATCAGTATGCAATGGCTTAGCTCAAACGGTCTTAGTTACTATAGCCATAGCTATTTCTCATGTCGGAGAGGCACTCAGACTCCCGTTGCTCGTACACCTGAGCAGGTCATGCAGGGAGTTTAGACACCGGGGGCACATCTAGCCCGACCGACTACGGTTGTTCAGGACAATGCAGCTCCTGCTATGCCAAAGGATGAGCAGCATCGATTGGAGAGGTTTGGCATACTTCAGCCTCCGACTTTTAGTGGTATGGAGGGAGAGGATGCCCAGGGTATCTTAGACAAGTGTTAGAGGATTCTTCGTACATCAGGTATTCTGGAGACCATCAGGGTTGCTTTCACTACTTTTCAATTTTCTGGAGCAGCCTTCACTGGGTGGGAGACTTATGAGAGGTGTAGGCCTGTTAGTGCAGCACCACTTACTTGGCAGCAGTTCTCCGTTCTCTTTTTGGAGAAGTATATGCCACAGTCTCACAGAGAGGAGTTGCGCAGGCGGTTTGAGTGGTTACATCAGGGAGAGATTACTATTACACAGTTTGAGATGAGGTTCTCAAAGTTAGCTCATCATGTTGCTTGGTTGGTTCCTACAGAGAGAAGGCGGATTAGGAGGTTTGTTGATAGCCTCGCGTATCAGCTTCGTACTTTTCATGACTAGGGAGAGGGTGTTTGGTGCTACTTTTGAGGAGGTTGTTGACATTGCACGTGAGATCGAATCAGTTTATCACTAGGAGCGAGACAAGAGAGAGGACAAAAGGCCTCGAAGATCTAGTAGTTATGGTAGTTCTCTTTCGAGAAGTTAGTTTCAGCATGGTAGAGGCCATCCATTCAAGCATGCTCAGCCATGTTGCCCAAGTTATCATGGGTTTCATGAAGTCATGGTTCTCACAACTCTAATTAGGGCTAGTCATCACTCAGTGCCCTTCTAGCTCATAGTTTGTCCCGTGCTCCATTAGTTCAGGGCTCTTCTATGCCAGATGCATATGCTAGTCATTCCGGTGCAAGGGGTTCCCTTCAGTCCCCATCTCCAGCACTCGTGAGTTGCTATGAGTATAGAGAGTTAGGTCCTATGTAGAGGCAGTGTCATCATCATTTTGGGGGTTCATCTCAGCAGATGGGTCAGTCATCGACTTCAGTGCTAGTTACTTCACCACCACCCGCCCACCCAACTAAGGGTGAAGGTCAGTCAGCTAGGGATTGCCCTTGAGAGGGAGGTTGATCAAGTGGCGGTCAGGCCCATTTCTTTGCACTTCCATCTAGACCCGATGTTATTCCTTAGATGTTGTTATTACAGGTATTGTCTTACTCTTCAATAGAGATACTTCTGTGTTATTTGATCACGATTCCACTTATTCTTATCTATCATCATAATTTTCTCATTATTTGGAAATACCCCATGAGTCTCTTATTTCATTTGTTCGTGTATCTACTAAGTTGGGCGATACTGTTGTCGTAGATCGTGTGTACTGGTCATGTGTGGTGACTATTGGGGGTCTAGAGACTTGAGTGGACCTTTTGTTGCTATGTATGGTAGACTTTTATGTTATATTGGGCATGAATTTGCTATCTCCATGTCATGTTATTTTGGACTATCATGCTAAGACAGTGAGTTTGGCTATGCCGGGTGTGCCACAATTGAGTGGCGAGGTTAGACCAATTATGTTCCTAGTAGGGTGATTTCTTTCTTGAAGGCCCAGCATATGGTTGGGAAGGGTTGTCTTTCATACTTACCATTTGTGAGGGATATAGGTGTAGAGACTCCCAGTATTGGTTTTGTTCCAATTGTGAGGGATTTTCCCGGTGTGTTTTAGGAACTCCTTGATAAAGGGTTCATTTGGCCTAGTGTGTCGACTTGGGGTCCTTTTCTATTTGTGAAGAAGAAAGATAGCACAGTGAGGATGTGTATAGATTACATGCAGTTGAACAAAGTATCAATCAAGAACAAGTATCCCTTGCCTCGTATTGATGATTTATGACCAACTTCAGGGAGCAAGGGTGTTCTCCAAGATTGATCTTCGTTCAGGGTATCACCAGCTGAAGATTAGGGACTCGAATATTCTTAAGACAACTTTTAGGACCCGATATTGTCACTGTGAGTTCCTTGTGATGTCTTTTGGGCTGACCAATACCCCAACAACGTTCATGCATTTGATGAACAGCGTATTCTGGGCGTATCTTGACTCATAGTATTCGTTGATGTATTCGCATAGTCAGGAGGAGCACGCGGAGCATTTGAGAGTTGTGTTGTAGAGATTGAGGGAGGAGAACCTTGATGCAAAGTTCTCCAAGTGTGAGTTTTGGCTCGGTTCAGTGGCTTTCTTGGGGCACGTGATGTCTAGTGAGGGTATTAAGGTTGATCCGAAGAAGATAGAGGTGGTTCAGAGTTGGTCCAGGCCGTCTTCAATCACAGAGATTTTTAATTTTCTTGGTTTGGCGAGTTATTATCGTCAGTTTATTCAAGGATTCTTAACTATTGCATCTCCCTTGACCAAGTTGAATCAGACGGGTGCTCCATTTATGTGGTCAGAGGATGTGAGGAGAGCTTTCAGAAGCTCAAGACTGCCTTGACCATAATTCCAGTGTTAGTTTTGCCATTAGCTTCATGTACATATACCATGTATAGTGATGCTTCGAGAGTTGGTATTGGGTGTGTATTGATGTAGGATGGTAGAGTTATTGCTTATGCTTCTCATCAGTTGAAGCCCCATGAGAAGAACTACCCTGTTCATGATTTGGAGTTGGCTGCCATTGTTTACGCTTGAAAATTTGGAGGCATTATTTGTATGGTGTGTCTTGTGAGGTGTTACTAATCATTATAACCTCCACCACTCATTTGAGAAGAAGGATCTCAATTTGAGGCAGCGGAGATAGTTCGAGTATCTAAAGGACTATGATATTACTATCTTATACCATCCGGGAAAGGCCAATGTGGTGGTCGTTGTCTTGAGTAGGAAGGTGGTGAGTATGGGGAGTTTGCCATATATTCCTATTGGGGAGAGACCTCTTGTAGTTGATGTTTAGGCCTTGGCCAATATGTTTGTGAGGTTTGATATTTCGGAGCCTAGTCTAGAATTGGCTTGTGTTATTTCTCGGTCTTCATTAAAGTTCAGCACGATGATGCCAGAGATGTGACTATTGGAGATGATGGGGTATTGATGATGTAAGGCTGGATATGCGTTCCAATGTGGATGTGCTTCAAGATTTGATTTTGGAGAAGGCCCACAGCTCGCGATATTCCATTCATCCGGAATCTGAGACAGCATTATTGGTGGAGGAGAATGAAGAAGGATATTGTGGAATTTGTAGCTCAGTGTCTCAATTGTCAGCATGTGAAATATAAGCATCAATGACTGGGTGTCTTGCTTCACCAAATGGATATTACAGAGTGAAAGTGGGAGCTGAACACCATGGACTTAGTAGTTGGACTCACACGGACTTTGAAGAATTTCGATGCTATTTGGGTGAATGTGGATTGGATGACCAAGTCCGTGCACTTCATTCTTGTGTGTACTACTTATTTCTCAGAGTAGTTAGAAGAGATCTATATCCGAGAGATTGTTCGTTTGCAAAGTGTCCCGGTTTCTATTATTTCAGATAGGGGCACTCAGTTTACTTTGCAATTTTTGGAGGGATTTGCGGTGAGCGTTAGGTACTCAAGTTGAGCTGAGCATGACTATTCACCCGCAGATGGATTGGCACTCCGATAGAACTTTTCAGATATTGGAGGACATGTTGTGTGCATGTGTCATTGATTCTGGAAGGAATGGGATCAGTTTCTATCGCTTGTAGAGTTTGCTTATAACAACAGTTACCAGTCGAGTATTCAGATAACTCCATATGAGGCTTTGTATGGGAGGCAATGTAGATTTCTAGTTGGTTGTTTTGATCCAGCTGACGCTCGGCTATTGGGTACATATTAATTATAGGATGCTTTGGACAGGGTTAAGATGATTCAGGAGAGGCTTCGTACAGCTCAATCGAGACAAAAGAGTTATGCTGACAAGAAGGTTCGAGATGTGTCCTACATGGTTGGTGAGAAGGTTCTGTTGAAGGTTTCACCCATGAAAGTAGATATGAGATTTGGAAGAAGGGTAAATTGAGTCCTCAATTCATTATGGATTTTGAGGTACTTCGAAGGATTGGGGAGGTGGCATATGAGCTTTCTTTGCCACCCAGCTTGTTAAGTGTGCATCCGGTATTTCATGTTTCTATGCTCCGAAAGTATATTGGGGATCCGTCACATGTTCTGGATTTTAGCACAGTTTAATTAGATGGTCATTTGATTTATGATGTGGATCCATTAGCTACTTTGGAGCGTCAAGTTTGAAAGTTGATAACAAAGGATATAGCATCAGTGAAAGTGCATTGGAGAGATCGGCTCATGGAGGAGTCTACCTAGGAGACGAGTGGGATATGCGGAGCAAATATCCTCACCTATTTGAGGCTTCGAGTATGTTTCTTGATTCGTTCGAGGACTAATGTTTGTTTAAGAGGGGGAGGATGTAACCACCCGCCCGGTCATTTTATGTGTAATACTCAGTTTCCCCCATTTCTACTTCTTATTGGTATTTTCTGTTATTGGGTTGGTTGGCTCGGGTTCGGAGAGGTTTTGGTAAGGCTTGAGACACGTAGTATCTTTTGAGTAAGCTTAAGTTGGAAAAGTCAACTGGATATTGACTTATGTGAAACAAGGCTCGAATGTGAATTTCGATAGTTTGAACACCTTCAGGAGATGATTTGGGACTTAGGAGCATGATCGGAATGTGTTTTGGAGGTAGGGAGTTGATTTAGGCTTAAATTGGCAAAAATAAAATTTTAGGGTTTCTGGTTGATATGGGGAATTTGATATAAGGGTCGGAATAAAATCCTGGGAGTTACAGTAATTTTGTTGTGTTATTTGGGAGGTATGCGCAAAAATTCAGGTCAGTTGGACGTGGTTTGATAATTATTTTGATCAAAAGCGTAATTCTAAAGATTTTTGGAACGTTAGGCCTGAATCCGATATGTTTTGGTTGATTCGATGTTGTTTAAGGTGTTTTCAAGATTGGTATTTGTTTTGATAGTGGTGTAGGATTTGTTTGTTCTTTTGGTTGAGGTCCCGAGAGACTCGGAGTGATTTCGGATGGTTGGTAGAATATTTGAGTTTGGTTTTGGACACTAAAGTTTTTCCCATTGCTGTCATAACCACACATGCAGCTAACGGACCACAGGTGCGGTCATGTATAAGCGAGTTTGGAGCCGCAGATGCGGCCAAAGGCATAGCTGAGTGAAAATCGGAGATATGGGAGGTGAAATGCACCTACGGGCCCACAGATATGGAGGTAGGGTCGCAGGTGCGGAAAGTGACATAAGTGGTGACCGCAGAAGTGGTACTTGGGACCGCAGAAGCCGTTCTTTGGATCACGGAAGTGGTTGCGCAGGAGCGAAAAATGGACCGTAGGTGCGAAAATCCTGGGTCGGAAGGTATAAAAGATTTCATTCGTGATTTGGAATTATTTCATCATCATTTTCATATAGGTTTGAGATTGAGGGAGCTATTTGAAGAGTGATTTCAAGGGGATTTCATTGAGGTAAGGATTTTGGACCCTAAACTCATTTCTATGGTGTTATTTCACTGATTTGGCTTTAAAATTAATGGAAATTAAGGGGTAAAATTGGGAAACTAGGGCTTAGGATTGGAGACCTTTGCGCAAGGGTTTGAGGGGTCACTTTTTGTATGATTTTAGTACTTTTGGTATGTATGAACTCGTGTGGAGATAAGGAGGCTATTGATGTAAATTTTATGGAATTCCGAGATGTGTGCTTGGGGTCAAGTTTGGTTAATTTCAGGATTTGCATAGTATTTTGATTACTTTTGAGTGGTTTTTTTCCCTTAGCATAATTTTATGGTTATGTACTGATTTTGGCTAGATTTGAAGCATCCCGAGGCTGATTCGAGAGGCAAAGGCATCACGAGATAGAGTTTGGACCGGATTGAGGTGAGTAACGATTGTAAATGTTGTTCTGAGGGTATGAAATCTCGGATTTCACATCGTTCTGATATGTTAAGGTGACGCACACGCTAGATGACGAGTGTGGGGGTTGTACACCATTGGGGATTGTGACTTAGTCCATCCCGAATGACTGTTTTAATGCGTATTTGATTGAAAATTATTTGCTATCATCACGTTTTGGGCTGAATGCCATATTTGAGCCTCGTGCCAACTGTTTTGGACCCTTAGGAGATTTGTACTATTATTTCCTCACTATTTTGATTTTAATGTATGTACTTAATCATGTTATATTCTATTGTTTTCATAACTAGGCCATATTTACTTCTTTTTAACACTTTAAATGATATTTTTTGCTGAGCATCATGTTTTGTTGTGCCGATTGGCTTTTAGAGATTTTTTATTGATTAGGGCCGAGGGCCTGTCTTGTTAGAATTATTATGGGATCGGTCTGCAGGTCGCAGCAGTGTTGTAATGATTATGATTATGATGTCGAGGGCCTGAGTTGTATGCCACAAGGTTTCGTGATATGAGACCGAGAGCCTATTTGATTATGCCACGAGATGGCTAGATATGAGGCTTGGGCCGTAAGGGGACCCTCCCGGAGTCTGTACACCCCCAGTGAGCGCGAGTACCTAGTGTGATATGTTATATAGCCTGAGGGGCTGATGTTGCTCCATGTTATTGTCTGAGGGGTTGATTCTTTTGATATTGTGCCCAAGGGGCTGATTTTCATGTGTTTATCTGTTCTCACTACTTTATCATTTACTTGTTTAACTGTAAAAAGAGGCTTTAAAGAGATTTTCACTATTTTATTGCATTGTATTGATTTCATACTGCCTTTTGTAGCATTATGATGTGTTTTAGTGCTTTCCAATCACTCATCCTTCATTTATTCTTATAACTTACTGGGTTAGCGTACATACATTACTCCTTGCACCATGTGTGCAGATTCTGGAGCTTTGGGTCCTGCTAGCGAGGGTTGATAGCTTCCAACAGATTGTTCGGAGTAGCTGCTCGGCGTTCGCAGCCTAGTGTTTATCCTTCCTATCTTCATTTTCATTTGTACTGGATTTCTTTGTAGTAGACTATGTTGACTCTTCCTACTTTTAGATAGTTTTTTAGATGCTCATGACTGGTGACACTCCGATGCCGAGTTGTGTGGCTTTTTTCGCAAAATTTTACTATTTCACTTTTATTTTGGATTACTAGAATGCTAATGACTTAAATTGTGTATTATAATTGTTTAAAATAAACTGGAAGTTATGTCGGCTAGCCTTGTTCACAATAGGCACCATCACGACCGGGTCTAGATTCAGATCATGACAACTTTAGAGGTCCAAAAAGCCTCGGAAATAAATAATAGACAAGAACATTCCTTATATGTGCAAGCTGAAAATCCTTCCTTGGTACTTGATCCAAATCAAGAAGAACTCTCAAATTCTCATAATGAGAGGATGATCCTAATGTTGGAGGCCATTCTTGAAAATGAGGAGAAGCACAACTTTGCACTCGAGGATTTGAATCAAGTCTTGACTCAAAATAATGAGAATATCCGCACTTTGGAATATCAAATGAAAATATTGGTTGAGTCTCACTATATCCACCAACTTGAAAGTGTGGAAAGAGGTCAAGAAGAGTCCAACTACAAGAAAGTAAGCTTTACTTTGATGAATCAAGAATTGAACATCCGCCAATCGACTCCGTGCTTGTTAGTGATTTCTAGAAAAATATGGAATTAGAGTCAAACACTATAATTGAAAAGATGGTTGAGATTGACTCTAGTCCGGGGGAAAAAGTGGATGTCAAAATCCGGGAAGAATTCAATTTAGAGGATTGATGTCACAGTCCAAGAATTTTTCTTAATAATGGAATTGTGTGGTGCTATGAGAATTGAACTCTACGAGTCAATGGGGGATTGCGAGGAGGAAATCAAAGGCCATACATCTTACAATTGGAGGGAAAAAAAGCAAAATGATATTCCTTATATGAAAGCCAAGAAATGAAAAATAAAGAAATTAAATTTGGCTTGATCATCAACTTACGACCCCCACTGCCCCTGGTCAAAAGCTTGGTTTCAAGTTAGGTGCCCAATTCATATCATCCAAGTGGCGACGAAAGTGGTAAAGTTGATCTGCATCGTGTCGCGACATTAAATGCGGTGCTTAGTGGGAGGCAACCCATTGTTTTCAATATTTTCGGTCATTTTTGAAATTTTATTTTCTAGAATAGCTTACCATATTATTTTTTGTTAATCTGCAAAGTTTAAGATTTTTTGGAGTTGGATTAAGGGGTTTGAATTGTTGGACCAAGCCAAGATAGTGGCTGTCCAAATCTGCCCACCTGAAGTCTGGTGCAACCACACCTGCGGACATAAGCATGCAGGTGCGCTCACGCAGGACCAGAAACCAAGGCGCAGATGCAATGAAAAACTCACAGAAACGGGTTTGCAGAAGCGCTTGTGGAGTCGCAGGTGAGGGCATCGGGCTGGTTTAATGAAATAAACTCTTATTTCATCGGGTATATTCTGACCTTTTTTTCTCTAAACTCAAACTCATCTCATCTCTCCCACCATCTGCTCACACTCGAATTCTCACGCACAAGACCACATAGGTACCATCTCTCTCATGTACTCATTTCTTCTATTTCTCTTTTCTTTCTCTTCTTCTTCATCTCATCTGCTCTGCAATCACATTTTCAATTATTTTCTTTATTTTTATTACCACTGTTAGTTTAAGGAGTGAGGGAAAATGGTTGAGAGTGTCTGTGTATGTGCTGCTAATGATGAAACAAATTTATTGGAAGTCTGAGTACCAAGTTTAATTGAAAAACGCATATTATCATCTCTTCTTGTCATGTGTTTGGCAAATTGTCCAAAAAAAAATTACTAGCTAAGTACCACAAAACCAGGTTTAATAGAATCGTCGGTTCATGTAGTGAACTTATTAGAAGTCTTTAGTATAAATTATGTGCTAAAAATCTTGTTTCAGAAGTAAAAGAGTCGAAAATTCTGGGCTTTCGAACCCTTTGATGAATACCACATAAGAGAAAAAATCACCGCATATGCGGCCTCTCACCTGCGTTGACTATTCCACATGTGCACAATTTGGGGAGATGGGAAAAAATTCAAAAGCGGGTAAAAATCTGCAAAAACGAGACCGCACTTGCGATGGTCGTTTCGCAGGTGCGGAAACTGGGCAGAATTCCCAATTCTAGTAGCTTTGCATCTGGAGCTTCTGGGGCCCGTCAACTTGATTATTTGGATTAATTGCATTGTTTTGAATTTCATAACATGATTCTACTGCCCGACTAACATTATTTTGACTTTTTGAAGGTATTTTGATCTTAAAATGGACCCGACCATGAATGAAAATGCTCCGCTTGATCATGAAACTGAGGAGGAAACTAAAGAGGAACAATTTGATAATGCAAGCTTCATGTATGTTGATTGTCATCACCAGTATAACATTGATCTTCTCACAAAAAGGATCGTACATGAAAAAGGGATCGCCGAGGAAAAATTGATCAAGCTGCTTCCAGAATTCTACGATCGTCTACAAACCTCCGGCTGGTCATGATTAATGCTGACTCCATGCAAATCTAATGAGGAGTGGGTATGTTTATTATACGCAAATCTTAAGCGTACAAACTTCCCCGACACATAATTTACAATTAGAGGTAAAACAGTAAGGTTTGGAACTGAACAAATCAATGGCATTATAGGGCTTCCTGACCATCCACTCCAGCCAGTGCGAGAAAAGGATCATTGTAACAACAGAGAATGGCTTGTTTCTAAACTCTATCCTGCAAGCATGAGAGAAAAATGGGCCAACAAAAGAAGTGGCTTAAAGCCGATTGACTTTACAGTTGAAGCCAAAATGTGGCTCTACATCCTATGCAATAGGGTATCACTCTGTGGATATGTTTTAAATATCTTGTACACTAGAGCCTTAATCATTTCATGTATCCTAGATGGAATCCCTTTGAATTTTAGCCATATCCTGAGGGAGCAGAGAGAGTATCTACTAGAAAAAAAATATGGGGTTGATGTTTCCTTCGCTGATTACAGAATTGTGCAGGTCATAGAGGTTGAAGTGCGCAGCACCGATTATTGCATGCTGGCCGAAAAACCCTTTCATCCCTTGAGAGTAACAGGCGAGGGTAGTGCACTAAAGAGAAATAAGAGGAAAGTCACCGCTACTGTTGCCGGACCAGAGTCGTCCTCGCAGGTAAATATGCTTGAGGGACCATTTGGGGTGCTAAACTCCCTGCTTGAATCGATTCATGACTTAGTGTCACATATCCCTAGTGGTCCTTCATCCTCTCGGCCTATGCCCGCCTCTTTCTCCGAGGAAAAAATGAAAGCTTACCTATATTCACATAAAAAGTAGGTAGAGTCTCATGACAAGATGGCAGCTACTGGTGACAGACTCGAGGTAGCCTATGGCAACTTGGCTAAGGCACATGCAGATTTTCAGTTAGATTTCCAAAAGGAGAAGGTGACAAATTAGAAGAAGCGCAAGTTTATGATCAAGATGTAGAGAGGCATTAAGGCCATCTTCAAATGGGGAAGTCGGACAGGAAGATACCAATTAAGGATGACGATATAAAAAGGAGTATTCCTTCATATCCAATGTTGCTGGTGATGATGCTTAAGATACAGATGATGATGAGGCTGACAGTTTTTCATGGCTGTGATTAGCCATACTTCGCAGTCTCCTAGTCTGACGCAGACCTCAGGGAGACCATCAAACCCCTTTTCTTTTTATTTTGATATCGTGCAGTGAGGAGACTGCAATGTTATTAGTTGGGGGTGACTTTAAGGAGTAAACTTTGTTTATACATTGATATTTCACGTGTGCCCTTGCCGGGTTTATTGTTGTGGTATGGATATTCTGTGCCATTAACGGGCTTGTTTTACTATTCCTTATTAAGAGCTCTTGCCTAGCATAGTTGTGAGCAGTTATATATGTGCAGATTAGTCACTTTTGTTATTCTATTTTATTTTTCCTTTTTTATTTATTCTTTAGTAGTTTTTAGTTTATATTATTTTTGCTCCTTTAGTATTAATTGCTTTTGTTGTTTATTTTCTTTAGTAGTTTTTATTATTTATTTATATTTATGTAGTAATATTTTCTTGAGTTATATTTATGCTATGGTTCTTTCCGAGGAATATTTTTGTATTGAACCGGGTGACTTTTTCCTATGATGGATGGTGTGACGACTTTCTTAAGGGAATTAGTCTAGTTTTATTATGTGGATACTTTTGGATTATTTGGTAGTAATAAAATGAGTTTCTTATATGTGAAATGTAAATTAAGAATACCCCTTCAAATTTTTGTTTTAAATTGAAAATGTTAGTTGCAAGGGGAAGAATAATTTTTGTAATAACTTTTTGGCTCTTTTAGTGACTCTTTGCCCACTAGTTGGCATGATATTTCTGTATATGCTCTTATTAAGAAGTAAAATTTACCCTTCTTGATTGATTCATGTGCCATGTGTGTTAGTTTTTATTATAAATAATTCTTGTGTTTACTTCTATCATCTAGAACTTGTCTGGTTGGTCTTTCAATGCTAATGTTAGTTATGTTTTTGTTAGAGAGATGACCTTAGGCATTCTTTGTAATAATTGAAAAATTTTCTTTAGACTTTGAAGCCTACCATTGCATAAATACTATCACTAGTTTACCACATTTAAGCCTTTAACCTTTTCGGGGCCACCTCATTACAAACATTTACCCTTTTATGAAATAATTCCTTCTTTTGAACTCGTCGCTCATTGAATAGAGAGAATGAGGCTAAAAGCGTAAGTTGGGGGTGTTGGTGTCAAGTTGAAAATTGGTAAAGTTGTACATTGAGGATAGAAACATATACCTCAAGTTGTTCATATGAAGTTACTCAAGCTCTAAAAGAAAATAGTTATATAACAAAAGGGAAACATATATATATATATATATATATATATATATATATATATATATATATATATATATATAAATATGGAGTCTTTAGAAAATTAGAGAGGTACTTTAAGGTGGTTCTATATTGGTAACTAGATTCCAATAAGGGTTATGTGGTTTAAAAAAAAAATAAAGTGCAAAAAGAAAGACAAATGTGAATAGTGTTCAAGGAGGGTGTAGTCACTTGTATCCTAACTGCTTACCCAACCCTTCCCTAAACCTATATTACAAGATCAAAAAGTCCTAATGGGATCTTCAACAAAATGTTCTTGAGTAGGCGGCAAAATAAGAGCAAGCTTATGGCATGATATTTTGTAACACTTAAAAAAAAATTGTTGAGAGTGTGTGTCTTTGTGCATTTGTCCCTTGTGTTGTAATTGTAAATATGGTAACTTTGGTACTTTCTTTCTTGTGAGGGAACATGAATTAGGATGGATTTGTGACATTGATATATCCCGAAATGAGTAAACTGAGCATATGTAGTAGACTAGTGCTTGTTGAGTCACTTCTTGAGGCTTTTATTGTCACTTGATTATTTTGAATTATTTTGAAAATACTTTTCTATTCTTATAAGTGTTTATAAATGAGGAAGTTATTTGGTTAAGATTCACGTGCTTGAACCTAATTGCTAATACCAACCAAATCCATAAGTATGTCGCTTAATTGGAGAATGTGATTTGTAAATAATAGGAATATTACTTGTGCTTTAAATGGTAGAACCTCATTGAATTCTTGATTTTGATTTTCTTGAGGACAAGCAAAAGAATTAAGTTGGGAGTGTTGATGAGCGATGATTTTACCACTCATTCTAATCTTTTTTCTTTAGATTTTGCGTCCCTTAATTATAATATGAGATCGTTTATGGTGTGTATTGTCAAATTTTCAGGCAAATAATGCCATGAAGTGATTCAAATTCAATTGAAGTGGAAATTATCAAAAAAGAGTGGAAACATTGCAAAACTCTTTAGTAATTCCGCATCTGCGGAACACTGGTCTCTTTTGCAACCTCGCATTTGCGAGGAAAAAGGCACATCTGCGGATCTATACAATTTTCACTGGGACATCATCTGCGGTTGAAGACTTGCGGAGCGCTTCTGCAGAGATTTATCCTCTTCTGCAGAGTTTCCTGATCTCATCATGGACCGCTTCTGCATGAGGCTATCCATATCTGTGGAGCCGCACATGCAAGGATCCTTCCGCAGGTACAGTCAACGGGCATCACATAGACAGATTTGGAAATTCACTTCTTCTCAATTCCAAACCCAAAAATACACGACCTAGCAGATCTTTTGTACATCTTTGGCTTATTTTCAGTCCTTAGACTAGAGAGAAAAAGTTTTAGAAGCTAGAGTTCTTGCACACACACACTTGGGTCTTGAATATTTGAAGCTTTTGGTTGAGAATTTCGAACTCATTTATGCTCATTTCTTAATTTTCTTGATTTGTATTGTATATCTAAGTATGTAGTATTTATTCCAACACTTGAATCTTGTTAATGGAAATATTCAAATATAAAGTGTGGATTAAAAATATTGTTGTGCTTATGTAATGAACGATTTCTATTTATTATGAAGTGAGTTATTGTTTCTTTAATTATTCTTGTTCTTTAATATTTCCAAAGGCATTAACTAACCCTAAGACTTGCCCATTAACTTCAAATTGATTTTGGAAAAGATTAATTAAGAAGAACTTGAGGTTTTAACCCCCACTTTATAGATTCTACCTAGGAATAGGATTGAAATGTTTATAGCCATATTCGGGTGTGATTATCTTCTTGATTGTATTAGTGATAATTCAATTAGGTAGTCTTAATATTTGGAGGAAGCTAACATAGAATTATTACCCCAAGCTAATTAACATATACTCGCTCATATTTATAAAATCGTAAAATATATTGGATTGTTACTTGAGTGTAATTCCTCGTGCATCCATACTTGTAGCTATTGATTATTATACTTGCTTTCTAGGTTAGCTTACATTTTCTCAATTAGATATAATATTTTCTCAAAAGTTATTCTAAGCGTTTCGCATTGCATAATAAGTGATAATATGTTACGCTCCTATTGCCTACATATTTTTTTATGTAGGATTCGACCCCGACTCATAGTTGGGTAAATTATAATGTGTGCAACCATGTCTAGTTAATTTTTAGTAGTGTATTTGGACGTCATCAAAGCATCTCTAGGGAAAACTAGAACAATACATGTAATGACGTGTCAGATGACTCTGCCTCGGGTCTAGCTAGAAATGTATATGTATGCGGTAAAAATCAGAGGGTATGATTTTATAGTCATTATGCCGCTTTGTTGTCATGTCTCCGAAGGCTCGAGACAATGGTCGAGGTTCAATACCGAGGGTTTATCAACGTTTGACCTTGGGGTAGTGCAGATCGATAATCATGATGGGAAATGAGAAGTTCCCAATGCACATGATATAGGCTGACAAAGTCTATTAGGATAGCACGAGCTCGTACCGTGGCATTAAATCATTGTACCAAGCCATATATCTTTCTAATCAATGCATTTTGTATTATGTTGTAATTCCCTTTCATATATAAAGGGGACCCTTATCACTTTGTAATGGATACGATACACACAGCATGCAATACAAGAATAAGAACATTTTCTGCTCTTTAACTTAGACATATTCTCTTTTGATACTATTACTTACATTTATTGCTTAATTTATTGTGTTTCATTTATTGTTCTTAAATTATTACTCATTGTTTGATCATAAAGAGTCCTCACCAAAGCTCTCAAAAATTTTAGTCCTTCACCGGCTATCCATAACTTAGTATCTATCTCGACCCCGAGGCCCGTATAGCCAGCTTGAGGCCCCGATTCTCAGCCACTCGGTTTGTTTGACACTCTCCTTCCAAGCTTTTATCTCATTTTCAAGTCTCACACTTAGCATCTACTGCCTAACAAACTAGCATAAAAAATCACGTATTTTTAGAACCACAAAATCAAATCTAATTGTAATTATTGTTTTGCAAGGTAAACAGTTTGGCGTCCACCGTGGTGCTAAAAATAATAGTGATTGTTTTCTTGTTTGTGTACTACATAACGCAAGTTATCTTTCACACTTTTTCTTGTCCAATAATCTTTGATTTCAGGCCAAAATGTTTAACTCAGTGAATGAAAATGAAAACAACGTTCTTGAGGACCATGGAGAGAATTGTGTAGCTATTTCAGGTATTGGTGTACCACCACAAAACCCTGAAAATGCACCAAAACCAATTTCCATGGGCATGGTCTCGTGCAACGCCCAAAACGTCAACATAAGCTCCCACACCAACAGGAGCATACATAAAGAAAACAAACAAGAATCCCAAAAGACCCTAGTTTGGGAGGAATAAGAGGTTAGCATTCACGTTATTTTTGAAATGTTGCAGGCACAACAGCTGGCGATTGCTCGACTACAAAGCCACCAAAAAACTCCAAGCACGGCAGCATCGAAAACGGCCCCTCGATCCGAACAAGTGTTGGAAAGACCGAGCGTCAATGGGTTCGCAACCGACCCCGCTATCATAGATATGCTTGAGTACCTTACAAAGAGAAAAAGATAAAAGCCAACGACAAAAAGGTGGAGGCCTTCTATTAGATTTAGGGCGTACCCCCGATCCTGAAGGGCATAGATTAAAAGAAGCTCATACAAAATCCATTTCCACGAAATTCCACTCCAAAGCCTATACCAAAGAAGTTTAGAATGCCCGATCTTCTGAAGCATAATGGAACATATTACCCCATCGAGAACATCACTGCTACACTTGTGCAGTGAAGGGCAACGACCAATGGGATGATAAGATCGAATTTGTCCTGCTCAAAAAGTTCGGAGAAACACTTTCAAAAAGGGCCATGATGTGGTATCACAACCTAGCTCCGAATTAGATAGACTTATATTCCATGGTGGCAGATTCTTTCATAAAGGTACATGCCGGTACCATCAAGGTGGCAACAAGGAAATCCGACGTCTTCAAAATCAAGCAAAGAGAAAATGAGATGTTGTGGGAGTTCGTATCTTGATTTCAAGTGGAGAGAATAGGATTACCACCGGTATCCGATGACTGGGCAGTGCAGGCCTTCACCCAAGGTTGGAACAAAGAATTCAGGTGGCTTTGAAGCAGCTAAAGCAGAATTTAGTTGAATATCCTTCCGTAACTTGGTCGGATGTCCACAACCAATACTGATCAAAAATCACAGTTGAAGACGGCTAACTAGGATCCCCCTCGGGCTCCTAGAAATCTTTCGGAAAAGGAACCAAAGCCAAACAAAGAGAGGTACCAACCATACAACGAAGATAGAAGAAACATCCCAATGCGAAACATATCCCAAGATGATCGAATAATGGATCAAGGTTAGAATCCTTAGGGACTTGTAACTAGACCCGAATGCGACAGACACACAGGACCAACAAAGGAACATCGCTTGTCTGAATACAACTTCAACGTCGATGTTCCAGACTCATATTTGCCATTAATAAAATCAGAGACACCATGTGGCCAAGACTTGTACTATCAGATTCGTTGTAGAGGAACCCTTGCTTATTATGAGAATTTCATGCCACACACGGTCATAGGACCGAAGATTGCACACAGCTCCGAGAAGAAGTAGCTAGGCTACTCAACAAAGGGAACCTCTAAGAGTTCCTCAGCGATCGAGCCAAAAATCAATTCCGAGAAAGAGAAGCAAATAGGAAAAATCAAACAGATGAGCCACAACATGTCATCTACATGATAGTTGGAGGAATCGACATCCCCAAGAACCTATTATCGAAAGAACAAAAATATCCATCACTAGGAAGAAGCGAACTCGGGGGTTTATACCCGAAGATACTCCCACATTCAGTGACAAGGACATCGAGGCCCTGTCTCAACCTCATAAGGATGCATTGGTAATTTCTTTCCTTATGAATACATTTCAAATTAAACGTGTACTTTTAGATCTAGGTAGCTAGGCCAATATTATCACATCAAAAGTGGTGGAGCAACTCAGACTACTCGACCATATCATGTCCGCCTCTCGATTCCTCGACAAATTCAACATGACGAACGAAACAACGGAAGGGAAATCACCCTCCTCGTCAACATGGACAGCATGGCCCAAAATGTCAAATTTCATGTTAACGAAGGTGTAATGAGGTACAAGGCCTTGCTCGGAAGGCTATGGATACACTGCATGAGAGCAGTACCATTGACCCTTCATCAAATGATAATGTTTCCAATGCACAATATAAAAATCGTGTATGGGGAACAACACGCAGTGAGGGAGATGTTAGCGATGCATGATGTGGCATTAGCATCGATTCCTTTACAATCTAAGGAACCAAAGGATAAGCAAATAGTGAAGTAGCAATCACGAGACACATTCTCGGATACACCCGAATAAATCAAACAAAGGACTGTACTATGTCCCCGGAGCAAAGGTTGAAGCATATCTAAGGTTCACACTAACCTGTGTGCAGGTTCCTGATCAGAATAGTCAAAGTGCCCTCCAACTTGAAGACCTTAGGTTTTAAAGTATACGTTGCACTCTTTTCTTTCGATCGGGTTTTATCCCAAGAAGGGTTTTACCAGCAAGGTGTTTAACGAGGACATATCTATATGCTACATAAGGAGAACTTAAAAATTATTCAAGGCTTCTCTTCTATCAACCTCAAACACTAGGGGCATCCCCCTAAATGATCAACTTCTTAGAAAAGCCAAGATGAGCAGAAGAGGGTCTCGATAGGAAAATAATATACTGGGCCAAACGGCTGAATGAACCGTGTCCGCATAGAAGAACTAAACCCTTGACAACAAAAACATGTATACTTGTACCAAGTAATCAGAGAATAGTTTTTCCTCCATCAAAACGCTTTGCGCTTTAAAGAAGTATGCTATTTTCACAAGGAACAGCTCCAGAGCCAAAAAATATCTCGAATACTCAGAGACTGACACCAAGGACTCGAAGCCATATGACCTCCGAGTTAGAAATTTCAAACTCATAAGCCCTCAATGAGGCAACACCAAGTTTAGAAAGAATCGTTCCAGAACCAAAAAATGGTAGACATCTCGGGGACTATCGTCGATTATCATCTCATTGAGCTATCAGGTTCTCAAGGCCGTAAGACCCTAAGCAGGCAACCTCGAGCTCAAAATCCCTTCATGCGGCAATACTAGAAATGTAAGACCTCTACGAGGAATTATCAAAAATATAAGACCTCTATAAGGTAACACCAAAACTGTAAAACCTTAAGCAAGGCTTAAACCAAACTTGTACCGAGTAACTTATATGTAAGACCTTAAGAAAGGCATGAACCATACTTGTACCAAGTAACTTATCTATAAGACCTCAAGTAAGGCATGTTACAACTTGTAAGACCTTACAGAAGGCATAATCCCGATCTTAAAGTTAAGGCTATATATCGGAACTTATAAGACTCCTAAAAAGGCATACCCTTGATATAGATGCCAAAACTACTTCACTCCAGGATTAAAAGGTTATGACCACACACAATGACTATAGTCACAAGGCTTCAGCCAAACTCACACAACTGAGAAATGCCTGGCCATCACTATAAAATCACAAGCCTTCAATTACTTCAAAAAAAACTTCAACAAGAACCGATTAATCAGGCTACCCTCAATATAAGCAAAAAGAGATTTGATCATATCAGCTCCAAATAATAGGCTTCGAAGCAATTCGACAATCGAGAGAAACCTCCCGAGGTGCTCATTTATCGCTATATAACGGCTCACGATTGATGCTTTTATTGAGCAGTCGAAGAATTGGGCGAACACAAAAACTTAAAAAAGTCTTTAACAAGGGAAAATAAAGCCTATATTACAAGTCGTACTGACCCAATGTATCATAGCCATTGTTTCCAGCCCCTATTATACGTCGTACCAACCCAGTACATAAGAGCCACTATCGCCACCCCATATAAGAGGTCGTATCGACCCAATGCGTAAGAGCCCATATGCCGGCCTACATTAGGGGTCACATCGACCTAATACGTAAGAGCCATTGTTGATAGCTTAAACTAAAAGGTTATACCAACCTAATGTGTAAAAGCCCTTGTCGCCAACTTAGATCAGAGGTCATACCAACCAAATACGCAAAAGCCTACGGGCCAGCCTAACAAGCCCCAAGGCCGATTTGTAAACCTAAGGGTTTTTCACCTCGAAGTCCAGTTCACCTGGCCATTCATTGACGAACGTATAAATTCAAAAACAATGAAAGACATACTCAAGCAAATGGAAATTCATGAAAGGAGAAAACTGAAAGGTTTCTTTATATATGAAACAATGTAAGGCAACATTTACAAATGCTCTCTGAGGGACCTGTACAAAGAATCAAAAAGAAAAGCCTAGTCAATGCTCCCCTCGAGGACTGCGGCCCCATCGGCCTCTTGCTCATTATCCTCAACATCGGACAAAAGAAACTTGGCGGTCGAATTCATTTGCCTTGGCCTACTCCATCTCTTCCGAGAGATCGAAGCCCCTAGCATGGATTTCCTCAAGGGTTTCCCTCCTAGAATTGCACCGGGAATATTTCTTGCTTCTACTTTCTTGATCGAAAGCCCCTCTCAGATCGGCTCAAGCATCATAACGTCTTTTAAAAAGATGGCCACTTTCTTATCGGCCTTAGCTCGAATCTCTTCAGCTTCAGTCCGACAATACACGACCTTGGCCCTCATCTTCAAAAGGTCAGATTCGAGCTTTACAATCCTGCTCTTCTGGACAAGCTATTTTCACGAGTATTCCGGAGCAACACCTCGAAGGCAGAAGCCTTGGCCGAAGCACTCTTCTTAGCCGTAACTTGGGCATCTGCTAGAGCCTTTAGCTTAGTACACTCATACTTGGCCTGACCAGCTTCACCCCAAGGGCGTTCCAGGCCCTCCGTCTTTCTCAACAACTAAAGTATCAAATTATTAACTTTCGATGGAGGAATAAGAAACATGTACCTACTCGAAATAAAGGTTACCTGTCTCTCGAGGTAGCCTTCGTAGTTCTGGCTTCAACTCACCTCATATCGCAGGTATACCAACTCTTTTGCCCTTTTTTCATAAAACAACTTGAGGGACTTCTCCTCATTCAAGGCTCTTCGCAATATAGATTCACGATGGAGCAGCTCAGACTTGAGCTTGTCAAAGGTTTATGAAAAAGAAGCTCAATATGAAAATGAAAAGTGCAAAACTGAAATTCCAATACAGTCGACCAAAACTCACTAAATAACTGAGCCGGTGAGCCTCTTCAAAGGTTGAGTGCACATCTACTGGTCGGGTCTCATCGAACCAAGTACAACCACTCCCGGTGGGAATATGATCACTCGATACCTCGGCTGACTCAATGCAGCCCCTGACCTTGAGCATCCCTCGAAGTACCTTCGATAAGAGATGAAGGCGACAGAAGGATGCATGTATCTGTCGAAGTACCTTCGACGGGGACAGAAGACAGTGGCAAAAAGGGAACCATTTTTTTTAGGATAGAAGCCTTGACTGCTGTAGGCTCAGCTAATATATCTTGTTTGAGCCTACGGGCAGGGCTTGCCTTACCATGAGCACCTTCATCCTGCAAGGATCCTTTCCGTTTGTTATCATTCTTCAGCCATGAAAATGATGATCCTTCCTCATCTCCGAGGAGGCACGATCTCATCTCAGGGAATTATCCAATGCTTGCAGAATGGAATTAACACACGTAAAAGAAAGTACCTTTCAAAAGGAATAAACCATACGGCACGTACTGTGGTGTTTTGCCTCCCATTTATCCTTCGATAGGCCTTTCCACATATGCACATTGTAGGTTGCACAAGCTGCCAGCTTCTAGGTCAAATCCGCCAGGTTATGCACCTCATATGGAATCCATGGGATTGTTGTAAAAAAGGAAAAGAAAAACATCTTTATGTAGCCCGCCTGCACCATGAACAAAATGATAAAAATGCAAGTGTATAACTTATATGTATAATTCTATTTCTCAAGAAATGGCAGGAACTCCATGTAATATTATCAACAGTCCTTACTCGAAAAAATCAACTCATCCATCATCTGTCCCATTTTCTTCTTCATCGACAACAAAGGGCCTGGTGGATCGGCATCGCAAAGTTATCAAGCCTCGGTGATTAAAGGACCGATATAGCCTGATGAGATTACCAAAGGTAAACTCAAGCCTGGCTTCCTCTATAAAGAACCTCATCATCATTGCTACCCTCCAGAATGACGGGTGAACATGTGCCAGGGTAGCCCGATATCTCTTATAGAAGTCAAGCACGAACCTATCAAGAGGGCCCAACGTAAAATGGTACGTGTATACGTTCCAAAATCCCTCTGCATAAGCCATGATGCTCTCTTCCGGGGAAGTTATCTGCAATACCGCCTTTTCCTCCCATACGCAGTCTCTCCTCACTGCCTCGAGGTGCCCCTCTCATATTAAAGAAATAAACTTCGACGCATACTCCCAATGGCCTTAAACATTGGGAGGTCTCTCTGACGTAAAATCCCTCCTTGAGACAAAGCATCTCGGGGTCGTCTCACCAGATGTCGGCGGTGTACCACCGACCGAGCGGAAGCTAGAGGTAAAACTTTCCTTTTTTGATAAACAAATTTTGGCGTAGGAGCCATAACTATGGTGAAATGAGATAAGGGAAATGAAAACTCAGGTGAAAATTTTTGAATAATTAAAATTATAAAAAGGCTGGTGCAAGGAATGAGAGCTCAATAAAAAGGATAGTCGCTCAAAGTAGCGAAACCCTCAAATAAGGGGGACGCGAACTCATATATAGAGCAATCGGTAACTGTCCGCCTACCCTGAAGGCCAATTAAGTCTAATTAGGGAATTGTCACTTTTGGGGAAATACACTGACGGGATCGCCATGATCATTTCATGATTGTGTCATATGATTGATGTTGTCGTACAATGGCTAAAGGATCAAAGATTCCCATATCAACATAGCCTCAAGATGGTGCCTGATCTTGAGGATCTTTGTTACCATAACAATGAAATATGATTCTAAGGAGTCATCGACACCAATAAAGCCTCGAGCCAGTGCCCGATCACGAGGATCTCTATTATTACAGTTATGAGCTCTGAGGAGCTATCCATATAAACCTAGTCTCGAAACAGTACCCATCTCGAGGGTATCTACTATTAAAATTTAGGTCATTCACCCAATCCTAGCCAGTTCTCGCTCAAGTATTACATTAAGCCTAGTGACCATTCAAGTTCGAGTGTATCCTCGCTCGGGTGCCGTCTATAATACCTTAGAGCTATCTTCGGTTCAAGCTCAAAAATGAGTTTCTAGGCCACCCGAGTTCAAGTAAACTCTCACTCGGGGATTATCTATGAAAGTCAAACGGCTATCTTTATTTACGATCGAGCAAACTCTTACTCGGGGACTAGATGCAAGGCCAAAAAGGCTAACCCAGAAATCCTGACGGCCTAAGTTTGCATCAGATCGACCTGGACTTAGTCCGAGGAATGATGAAGAATCTCAAGAAATATCATATTAACTTCGAGGTCCAGAAGGATTACGATGTCCAATTCCAGTGTTCGGACTAATCAAATGCCAAAATAAGAATTTAGCACAAGTGAAAGGCCAATCAACGCAACTTTTATATTGATAAAAGACGGTTACAAAAGCCCATAAGGGATCCGTATATAGAAACAAAGAAGAAGAAATCAATAGTTTAAAATCCTAATATATTGTCGGAGGTGCAACCTCGGGAGTGACATATGTGAAAGTCGTTTCCTCTGAGGCCCCATTTCGATCTTCCAAACAGCATCGTCAAGGATCTCGAAGAAGCAAAAAAAGATGAGGACGAGGTTGTGGCCTATCAAAGAGAAAAAGCCTTTAACAGGCAAGGAAAATTGTGGCTTGGTGGAAACTTTAGCGAGTATGGGTCTTGCCAGCACTACTACTGAGAAGCCACTTCTTGAGATGTTGCACCGGTGTGGGATGCAATAGTTAGTAGATGGCATTATTTCACTGGGGGGAGGCAAAGGGAGTGAAGCACCACACTAGGTGGAAGTAAGAGAGATGAGTAGTAGTTCACGTCCCGCATATCCTCTGATGCGGGGATGTTATGAGAGATGAGCAGCAGTTCACAGTTCGCATGTCCTCTGAAATGGGGATAACTTGAAGCCCCTCCCCCACTATTTTGGGCCAACAACAATGACAACAACAAATCATTACGATCTATCTCAGGGTGGAAACAACAACAACAACACAGTGTAATCGCACTTAGTGGGGTCTGGGAGGGTAGTGTGTACGCAGACGTTACCCCTATCCTTGGGTAGAGAGGCTGTTTCCAAATAGACCCCCGACACCCTTCCCTCCAAGAACTTCCCACCTTGCTCTTGGGGAGACTCGAACTCACAACCTCTCGATTGAAAGTGGAGATTGCTTACCATCAGAGCAACCCCTCTTGTCTATCTCAGAGTGGAAAGGCTCTGAAAAATAGCCATGGCATAACTGCAAAACCGTTATCGTGTAAATTTACGGTCACTGTCTTGAACCATGAAAGATAGAGTTTAGATAAAGAGAAAAAGAGTAACTATAATGACCAGTGATTACGTCTTCAGAAAACGACGTAAACAGAACCATGCATCACGTTTTTGGATTTATTTTCAACGATCACATTTTGGATTAAACTATCCATCAATTGTGAGAATGAGATCTGCAACTCTGCATCGGATGCTTCAGTTTTTGCTCATAAAATCAAGGGAAATAAATGGACAGATAGCTACTTTCTAACCGCTAATGAACATTTTTATCACTGTTTTAATACTATTCAAACTTTAGCCTTTTTTAAAATACAAAACAACTTTACCTAAAATATGGAAAATTTTACTGGAGTATGAAATGCCACGTTTTTTTAGACAAGAGGGTTGCTTTGATGGTAAGCAACCCCCACTTCCAACCGAGAGGTTATGAGTTCGAGTCTCCCCAGGAGCAAGGTGGAAAGTTCTTGGAGGGAAGGATGTCGGGGGTCTATTTGGAAACAACCTCTCTACCCAAGGGTAGGGGTAAGGTCTGCGTTCACACTACCTTCCCCAGACCCCACTAAATGGAATTATACTGGATTGTTGTTGTTGTTGTTGAAATGCCACGTTTCATAATTCGAAAAAGAATCTTGAATTTTGAATTTCAAAACGAATTCTTGGATTTTGAACTACAACTTAAAAAGGAAGGTATTTACTGGTAAAACATTACAGTTGAATTTATACTTAATTTTTAAATAAGTGAATTAATTCAATCCTGAAATAATAAGATAATTGAAGAAATAACACTTAACCCTAATACAAAGACGAAAGGATAGAAATAGAGAATCCGGTACTGAAGCTTCAGGGCGCAACAGTAATAAGAACAGAAAATATGAAGATAAAATTGTATAGAGCTTTGAGTAATTGTTGTATCAATTTGCAAGAAAATATTATTAATCTGTATTGCTATAAATAAATAAAACAATAATCTTTCCGAAAATACAAACAGAAAGTTAGTAAAATAAATTTTAAAAAACAGCATTTGAACTTCAAAAAAATTTTGAAAACAGTATAGGAATAAATCGAGCCCACTGAATACGCAGTGTGTCCTTAAGGAAATTATTCTCCTCAAGTACCCGAGGTTCTAGAATATATCCTTCCATGATAGAATGATTTAACTCACCGGAGTGTTGATACCAAGAACACTGATGAACAGCAAAACCACTCGAAGGCTGTAAAACACACTGAAATTTTTGTATAGAAGAAGAAGATTATCAGAAAATTTCGTACGTCAATATTCTGGGATTTGAAGAAATATCTATATCCAATTTGGTATTTTTTCTGAAAAAGTTTGCAACCTTTCAGAACAATCATGGCTGTTAGAACATATTTGACACTGTTTTAGAACAGCCATAGTTGTTGAAAATATTGCTGAAAAATTAAGGTCTTAATATCTATATTTATTTTTTGAGGTAAGATAATTTTATTGTCTTAATAAATAACTTTAAAGGTCTCTTGAACAGTCATACAATTATTTACTCCACTTTAAAAACAGAGTGCGGCAAGTTTGATTTTGATTTGACATAAGTTTCACTTGAATAAGAAGTTAAACTTTTGTGAGTGACACATTACTTCATATGAGATAATCAAAACTTTTGTGAGTGACACATTACTTCATATGAGATAATCAAAAATAAATTCTACTTATAAGTGAAGTTGAAATAATAGATAAAATTATAAAATAAATATTAATTTGCAATTAAGGTGTGCTCAAATACCTTTGTAAATCAAATAAAAATTCTTAAGTCTGCATATGATAAAAATTTAATGGTTTGCTGTACAAAATTTATGAAAATAATATGAGATAGTTAAAGTTGAAGTTGGAAGAAGTTTGAAATTTTGTTCGACATAAATTTCACTTAAATAAGAAGTTAAACTTTTGTGCGTGACACATTTCTTCATATGAGAGATAGTCAAACAAAACTTTAGCTTCAAAATTTTCTACTTAAAAGTGAAGTTGAAATAATAGATAAAATTATAAAATAAATGTTAATTTACAATTAAGGTGCGCTCAAATACCTTTATCAATCAAATAAAAATTCTTAAGTCTGCATATGATAAAAATTTAATGGTTTGCAATACAAAATTTATGAAAATAATATGAGATAAAATGCACGTTCAGAGAGACCAGTTAATTAAATATTTGAAAAGAAAATTGTCCAAAAAAATTAATCAATCAATCTTGACCAAACCCAAACCCAAACCCGAAGCCGACGACGAGCCGAGCGATGATGACTGCGCGAGGCGTGCCTTCTTCTTAAGTCTTAAGAGCTAAAATATAAGCTTCCTTATATATACATAAAGATTTTCTCTCCTTCTGCCAATGATGGACAAAGTGCATTAGTGAAATGAGCTCATTCAAAATTTCACTTCTTTCTATTTCTTTTCCCACCATTTTCCATTCACATATTTTGTTATTAATAAATAATAACAAAACCCAATAATCCCGCACATGAATGGGGAATGACTAAACTTAAAGGAATGCATGGACGTGTGTGTGTTTTACATGCAAGAATTAATTGCATCTGGATAAGTAGATTTCCCTTTGAACTTTCCCTAGTGAACTTATATCGGATATACTCGGTCAATCGGTAGATTTGAGATAATTTTGAACCGTTGAGCTTTATTATATATGTAGACAACATAAGTCACACAACTGATCCTTAACCATCTCTGATTCTAACGATATTGTGTCTCCGTCGTTTATGACGAGATTTTCTGCTATACATAATGCTCCCTGTACTGCCTATTGTCGCTTGACTATCACAATGTATACAAATAGGTACCAAAGGTTTGGGCCAAAATGAGATATCTTCCAATAAATTCCAGATCCATTCAACTTCTTCACCGACCTTATCTAAATCAATGAATTCAGATTCCATTATAGAACAAGCGATGCACGTTTTTTTTGGATAATTTTCAAGACACTGCTCCACCCCCAATTGTGAAGATATATCAACTCATGAATTTAACTTCAAATGATCTGATAATTCAATTTACATCACTATATCCCTTGATTCCTAAGATCACATCAGCAACACCTAATTCTTTCATGTCGAAATTTCATGCCAACACGCGCTTTGTAAGTATTTATATCTGCCATACTTTTTCTTATTATCATCATGTCATCAACATATAAACAAACAATTGACGTCATGACCTGGAGTATTTTACTGTAAATACATTTGTCACACTCGTTGATTTTAGATCTATTTGCCAACATTATTTGGTCAAATTTTACATGTCATTGTTTGGGTGTTTGTTTAAGTCCATAAAGCGACTTAACAAGTTTGCACATTTTTTTTCTTTATCAGGAACCACAAAACCCTTATTTTGTTTTATGTAAATATCTTTCTCCAATTCTCCACTTAAGAAAGTTGTTTTAACATTTATTTGATGGATTTCAAGACCATACACGTCGCTAGTGCCACTAACACCCTAGTAGATGTTATCTTTGTTACTGGAGAGTAAGTGTAAAAGTAATCAAGGCCTTCTTTTTGTCTATAACCTTTGACAAGAAGTCTTGCCTTATATTTTTCAATAGTGCCATCAGCTTTAATTTTTCATTTAAAGATTCATTTCAAACCTAAAGGCTTATTTCCTGGAGGAAGATCAACCAATTCCCAAGTATGGTTATCCAAAATTTATTGAATATCACTATTGACTGCCTCTTTCTAAAATATTGAATCATAAGACGACATAACTGCTTTAAAAGTTTGAGGCTCATTTTCAAGCAAAAATGTCACAAAATCTTGTCCAAAGGAAGTAGATATTCTTTGACGTTTTCTACGCCATGGATCTTCTATACTTGGAATATTTTCTTTTGGTTCTTCCCGAGGTCGTTTGGATCTTTCACTTAAAGACTGGTATTCTGTTTTATATGGATAGATGCTTTTAAAGAATTCGACATTATCTGATTCCATTACCGTATTAACATGAATCTCGGGATTAACGGATTTATGAACCAAAAACTGACATGCTTTACTATATGTAGCATATCCAATAAAAATGCAATCTACTATTTTTGGTACATTTTTAACCCTTTAAGATAAAGGAACTTGTACATTTGCTAGACACCCCATATTTTGAAATATTTCAAGTTGGATTTTTTCCTTTCCATTTTTCATAGAATAGATTGCGTTTTATTGTGGGGTACTCTGTTGAGTATTAGGTTAGCTGTAAGGAGAACTTCCACCCACAAACTCTACGGTAATCCGGAACTTATTAGTAAAAAATTCATCATTTTCTTTAATGTCGATTTTTCCTTTCCGCAATACTGTTGGATTGAGGAATGTAAGGTGCAGCAGTTTGATGGATAATTTCATATTCTGAACATATTTCTGCAATTGAAGATTCATATTCTCCACATCTATCACTTTTAATCATTTTGATCGTTTTATTCAATTGACTCCCCATTTTATTCCTGTACTGCTTAAATGCTTCAATTGCTCCATCCCTACTATTAAGAAAATACACATAACAATATCTAGTGCAATCATTAATAAAAGTAATAAAATATTTTTTCACTTATAAGGCTTTTTTACAAACTTAGATTCAAGACATATTTGACATTTTGATTTATTACACTCGAATTTAGTCAATACTTCTAAATTAATTAACTTCTGTTATGTTTTATAATTGACATGTCCTAAATGAATATGCCATAAATAATTTGATGCCAATAAAGAAGAAGAAGCTAACATTTTATTCATAATGTCAACAACCATTAAATTGAGTTTGAAAAGACCCTCCGTGAGGTAGCTTTTTCCAACATACATTTCATTTTTGCTTACAACAACTTTATCAGAAACAAATACACATTTGAATACATTCTTTACAAGTAAAGAAGTAGAAACTAAATTCTTCCTAATAGCAGGAACATAAAGAACGTTGTTGAGCGTTAACACCTTGTCGGAAGTCATCTTCGGGAATATCTTCTCATAACCTTCAATCTTGGCTGTTACATTATTTCCCATGGAAATTTCTTCTTCGGGACCAGCAGTAGAGTAAGTAGCAAATGCTTCTTTGACAGCAAAAACATGTCGAGTGGATCCAAAGTCAATCCACCACTCCTCCTAATTTCTAACTAGGTTGCATTCTGAAAGCATTGCAAAAAGATCATCAATGTCATCATTCTTCTCCACTATGTTGGCTTGTCTATTATTATTATCCTTTTTTGGGAAACGACAATCATGGTTTTTGTGACCAACTTTTTCACAATTGTAGCAGCTGCTCTTGAATTTCTTTTTGTTCTACTTCTTAGTTTGTCCAGAAGATCACTTCCTCTTCTTAGTTTTTGGAGTAGTATCCTCAACAATATTAGCTCCCATGATCGTTGAATTACCACGAGACTTCTTCTCGACTGCTTTATTGTCTTCCTCGATATTTAGACGTATTACAAGATCTTCCAACTTCATTTCTTTGTATTTGTGCTTAAGATAGTTCTTGAAATCACTCCACTAAGGAGGCAATTTTTCAATCATAGCAGCCACTTGAAATTCTTCATTCACGAGTATATCTTCAGCAGTAAGGTCGTAAAAGATAAGTTGAAGCTCATGAACTTGGGTTCCCGCAGTTTTATTGTCTATCATTTTATAGTCTAGAAACTTGGGAACCACGAACTTTTTCAAGCATGCATCTTCTGTCTTGTACTTCTTCTCAAGTGCGTCCCATAATTCTTTCGAAGTATTCATTGCAATGTACACATTGTATAAGTCATCCTCTAAAGCACTTAAGATATAGTATTTGCAAAAACAATCTGCATCTTCCACGCCTCAACAACCATAAACTTTTCATTGTCCGGCATGTCAGCAGCAGGAACTTGAGGCTCTTCACTAGTGAATTTCTGCATACTAAGTGTTGTAAGCCAGAAGAACACCCTTTGCTGCCATCTTTTGACGTTGGTTCCAGAAAATTTCCCTGGTTTCTCGGCCGGAGGAACAGCAGTGCAGCTTGACGAGGCTATCGTCGTTGCACCAACAATTGCAGAAGAATTTATGTTATCAATTGCCAGTTCTCATTGGCAACAACAAAAGAGATCAATTAATGGAAAAAATAGAATAGTAAATAATACTGTAATCAATAAATAGTACGTAATAAAAAACCAACTGAAGTTTTACATACTGTTTTATAGAAAAACGATGAAGCTTTATGTTCTTCAAATCGTTTTCTGAATTTCAATACTCTCATGAAGTTTTTATATCTTCAAATAAGAATAGTAAAATTCAGACAGAACAGAGAATATAATAAAATAATTTTCTTAAGAATGTTATTAATCTGTATTGCTATAAATAAATAAAATAACAATCTTTCCAAAAATAGAAACAGAAAATTAGTAGAAATAAATTCTGAAAAATAACTTCAAATAAATTTCGAAAACGGCATAGGAATAAATCGAGCCCACTAAATACATAGTGTGTCCTTAAGGAAATTATTCCGCTCAAGTACCAAGAACGCTGATAAACAGAAAACCATTTGAAGGTTGTAAACACACTAGAATTTTTGTGCAGAAGAAGAAGATTATAAGAAAATTTCGAAAGTCAATATTCTGGGATTTGAAGGAATATTTATATCCAATTTGGTACTATTTTTAAAAAGGTCTGCAACCTTTCAGAAAAACCATGGCTGTTGGAATAGGTTTGACACTATATTAGAATAGCCATAGATGTTGGAAATATTGTGGAAAATTAAAATTGATTTAAAATTAATCCGGGAAAGAAAACAGGCTGAACCGGACTAGTTCGCCGGTCATGGATTATTTTGGATTGAATTTTTGTTAATTAATTAAAAAGAAGTTTGTCCAAAAAGATTAATCAATCAATCGATCTTTGACCAAATCCAAATCCAAACCCAATCCAAATCCGAATCTAAAAGCCAAAGCCAAAGCCGAGCCAAGCGACGACAACGACGCGAGATTTTCCTTCTTGTTGCCTCTTTAAGAGCTAAAAGATGAGATTCTCAATATATATATATATACAAAGATTTTCTTTCCTTCTACCAATGAGGGACAAAGTGCATTACTGAAATGAACTTATTCAAAATTTTACTTCCCTCCATTTCTTTTCCTTTCATTTTCCATTCACACCTTTTTTGTTATTAATAAATAATAACAAAACCCAACAAAAAACTCATGTCATTGCAATGATAACAGTGCTCGCTATTTATAACTACGTCTAGGGAACGAGGTCCTATGATCGTGCCCTTCTTTTATGTCAATTATGAGGGTCATTGATGAAGATGTAATAGAAAACATACTTAATGTTGAAGAAAGAATATTCTTCATTAATGCCACCTATCGGAGGTTTTTTATTGCTTCTTTATGAATGTCATTCCTTCAGGTGTTGGATGGGATAATTATCTTCGGTTCCACATGTCATTTTTTTAAACGGCCACCTGCATACCATATTTTACCCTATACAGATAATCCTGCTACTTTCCAGTAACATAGAATTGTATCACCGGGAAGTTAGTACAAGTACTCTTTTGGCGGGAATTACTATGATTCCCTCTAAAGGGATGTTGACGGTTGATAGATGCACATCTCTTAACATTTAATGCTCTAAACACGCGTCCTCCCACGATTTAGCATAGCATTTGCCGATTATCGAGGTAATCATGGCCATGAATTTAGCCGCCGAAACTTTTATTTATAAGAACCAATATTCTCCCCTTATACTCCATATTTTGCAAGCTCTCTAAATTCTTCCTTACTGTTAATTAACCTTTCATTAACTCCATTCAAACAGAAGATCTTTTCTTTCATCCAAATGTCTTCTTCTTCAAAGAACGCCGGCTTTTCAAAAAGCAAGCGCAACGTCGAGGACGTAGCTCTTCCAATGGTGGATTCTATCACTCCTAGAAGTCTTGTTACAAAAGATTTTAAAAATAAATTCCCTTCAGCTATCCCTCACACATGAACTATTGGCAGATACCCTTCTTCCATCCACCCTTCCAATATTTCAATTGTGAAGGAAGATTGCCAGTGTCCTGATTTTGACATTGTTACTCCTGATCTAACGAAGCGAGTAAGACTACCTAGGGAGGGTTTGACATATTATTAAATATATCCCTTTACTTTGGATGCATTCGTTTTTAGCGGAGAGCTTGACTCCATTATTGTGGAGTTTTGCCTTCACTATCAAGTATGTTTGGTACAAGTAAGTCCTTCTGTGTGGAGGACGATTTCCTGTCTTCGACGCTTATACCAAGAAAAGTGAGAGGAGTTATATTTAGCTTATGTGATGAATCTCTATTCCCCCAAAATCTTTCAAGGAAGAATGATAAACTTCATCAAATACGACCACCATGCTATATTATCTAGTGTGGTTAGATGGAACTGTTCATTGCAATTGCCACCAATGTCATCATTCTGGCAATGGTTTCATCCGTTCCGGGATCATGGAACTCCACTCATAAGTCACTTGTCCTATATTTATTTTGTTAGAGATTTTTTTCATACTCATATTGATCTTCCGTTCTTCACCTGTTTTAGCAATTCGATTGGTTCCACCTAGGATTGAAAGCTTGGACCGATGGGTCCAGAAAATCTTGAACGTCACTATGCCCGAAACCTATTCGTGGAAAGAATTGGCCCTCAAATATGGGTGGAAGGACAAAAATCATGGTAATCATGTTAACTTAGACTGACCTTGTTTCAGTATTTTTCATGAAGAGAATGATTGATTCCTTCTACATTATTTCTGAAATCAGGTCTACCCGCGGGCCCGGTTATCATACCCGAGGAGGATATTTTGGATGACCCTGCTGATGTGGAAAGACTACTTTAGGAGGGGCTTACTCAAATAGGTATCTCGGGGACTGCTTCAAGTAAAAGTGTTTCATTACGGAGTCCCCCACCGGAGAACAAACAACCAAAAATAAGGTGATCCTCCGCGATGGGGGGAAATAATAAGAGGGCGAAGCTTGTTTCCACGAGTCATCTCCAGAAATGGTGGTAACTACCCCTCCTCCCGGAGCAGTCATAGACATTGTGATGAATGACGATGATGGAGAAGCTAGTGATGGGGGAGCTTAACCCTCTATTCTGGGCCGGGATGGGGCCCAATCGGGCCGTGCCAAACGGGCTCGGGCTTTGGCGGGCCCGGTGTTTGGCGGTCCCGAGCAAAATGGTCTCGGTCTTCACGGTCCCAATGTGTGAAACCGTCCTGTCATGGGCCTAAGACCACATGGTTCCGGGCTTAATGGGTCGGGCCCGCTGTCCTAACAGGCTTTTTTCATTTCGGGCTATTTTTTTTAAAAAAAATTCTAAGACAATTTCTTGTAAAGTATATGTGTATACACTAATATAAATTGCTTATATATAGCTATATAAATATATATAATATATATAGTAAGTATAATATGTGTATATAAGTTAAGGGTGTATTGTGTATACATATAATAATATATAGCATTATAATATATATATATATATATATATATATGCATATGTGTGTGTGTGTATATATATATATATATATATATATATGTAGTTTATATGTACTAGAGATATATATGTATGTGCGTGTGTGTGTATATATATATATGAGTGTGTGTGTGTGTGTGTATATATATATATATATATACAAAATAAATTGCAAAGAAATATTCAAGGGAATGTTATATAATTTTTATCATTACGATATTAACAAAGAATGGCAATATCTTTCTTACTAGAAGCATTATCCATTGAAACCGACATAATTTTATCTCTAAGGTAAAAATATCTACAAATATCTGCAACTGTGTTAGCAATAAACTTACCTGTGTGGTGTGAGTTAATTATTCCGTATGCAATAATGCACTTTTGCAGTATCCACTCCTTATCTATCCAATTACTTGTAACAATTAGATAATCACAATCATTACCACTTCTACTAATATCAGTAGTAATAGCAATGCGACAATCTATATGAGTAAATAAATAGTACAAATATTATTCATATTCATGTTTATATTTGTAAATATTGCTCTTTACAGTTGCGCGAGGCCATCCTTTATAAGTAGGATTAAAAACTCTTCTAACATAATGCACAAAATGAGGGTTAGAAGGAAAACTATAGGGTAAGCACATAACAATAACCATTTTTGCCAATTCTTCACGATCTTTATTTGGATCTAATATAAAATGCCACCTGTAACAGTGTTAATTCCCCTGTTGAACTACATTTGAACCTGTACTAGGGTTAACCGCAGTATCTAAACTTCTCCCCTCTTGCACAGCTTTCATTTGAAAAAATTTAGCTTTATCTCTAGGGTATTTCTTTATGTGTCTAGTCAAACTGTCTGTACCGCTACGGCCTCCAGTAAAATAAGAGATGTTTCGGGCCATTTAGAAGGTTTTCTACTAAAAGTAGGGGTTACTACAGGAGGGTCAGGTGGGGCATCGGTTGGGTTATTAACAGGACTAGTAGGTGTATCATCTAATCCGGTTGCGTTTCATCTAAATCATCATTTTCAAAGATAGTTTCATTAGGATAAAGAGCATTCATAACTTCTTCATTTAATTGTTGACCTGGTGCAACATCATGACAAAATTAACTATCGAAAAATTAAAAACAAGGGTTATCACTATCAAGAATAACAGGTGGAGGAGGACAGGTAACAGGTCTGGGTCGGCGAGCCGAGGAAAGAGTAGTATCTTGGCGATTAGATTCACCAATTTTAGCTTTTTCCTTACAACCAAATATTTTTTTCAAAAAATGTCATATTAATTTATAATTATACAAGCTAAACAAACAAAATTATAATATTAAACTTAAGAGTTGGAACGATTTTACCGAATTGTTGAGCAACTTCTTGAAAATTTGAATATCGTTGAAGACTTGAAAACTTGAATACTTCAATTCATCAACTTCACAATTTTTCACGAAATTGAAATATTAAAGTATGTAATTATAGAAGAAAATTAGAGAGGGATTGATGAATTTCTGAGTAAAAATAAAAGAATGAGCTAGGGGGTATTTATAGTTGAGAATTGGGAAAAAATATAATTATAAAAAGTTTGGTATTAAAACAAAGTTTGGGGGCCAAATGGCTATTTTTTGAACTCCCTAAGGGATGAATTGAAGGCCCAACGGCTAGATTTTAAAAATCTGACCGTTCGTAAAAATTAAAAATAGCCGTTGGAGGCCCATTAGGCCCGTTGGGCCCTATTGAACCGGCTCAGGCCTGCCTGTCGGTCCCGGGCTCACAGGCTATTTGCGTAGGACTGGTCCATCATGGGCCTTTGCACCATGTGAAACCGGGCTCGCTTGAGATCGGCCAGTTTGGCCCGCGGTCTTGGGCCAGTCCTAGGCCCAGTCCGACCCACAATACACCCTTAGGGGAGCTTCTCTATATAGAAGGCAATGGTTCTTATCAACTCAATATTGATATATATCTTGATATTCAAATATATATTAATTCAGATGTCTTAATCTTTAAAAAATAATAAGGCACAAAAGACTCAATGCGAATATTGAATTTAACAAAAAAATGTCATCGTGTTCAAATCTTAATCCAATCTAGTTAGTATTTTTGAGTAACACCAACACCTTCCTATGACGAGGCTTAGGTGACGGGCTAGGGATGCCTTAGATCAAGAGTCATTATTGAACATGATGCTTGTTTAATGGTCTTGAATACGAAATAAAGTTGTGCTCCTAATTATTATCCATAGGTTTAGGCATAATTGTAAACTCTTAATTCTAACAAGTATAAGAGTTATTTTTTCATCCAGTATATTCATTTTTCGTTAACTTAAATTTCGCTAAATAACTTATCTTTATGTAATTTTAGATTTATCTCATCATTTTTAAAGAGCTCAACCATCAGATTTCCACAACTATGCATCAATGTGATCAAGAGATGGAACTAAAATGAATTTTAATTTTTCTAAAATGTTTTAGAAGTATCCTCAAGCACTTCAGTTATCCTGCATACGAGTCCCTACTTAAATGTCATTTGCTTGTGATTAAATTCAAAATCGTGGTATGGACATAAAATTCGAAAAACTAAGAAGTCAAACTAGACTCAATTAATTCGATACTTCAATTTCGGTTCTTTGGTACTTCGGTATTGATTCAATATGAATTTTTAAAAAATTGATACCTTGGTACGGTTCTCAATTTTGAACTTATGACATTTTGATTAACCAAAATACCGAACTTTTTAATACATAACCCAATGATCTTATGCGCTTACGCCCAAATATTCCAACTCAACACATATACCATATTGGTATTCCCTTACCATTTATGACATCAAAATTGCACGCGGCAGTCAAATAACCTGTATTTATTTTTCAAATTTTTTTTAACTTATACTCACTATTTAAGCAACTTTAGACCTCTTTCTTCTTCTTCTTCTTCTTCTTCTTCTTCTTCTTCTTCTTGAGGTAACAGTAATTTTATATGGTGTTTGTGAACTGATAATGATGAAAAGTGCATATTTTTAAGTATATGACATATTAATTCTTGTGTAAGTCGCGAAAGATTACATAATTTTTGAAGTGAAATATACGCATTAAGTGTTTCTTATGTGTAGGAAAGAGTTTTGATAATAAATGATTAAATGATAACAATTCGACACAAAAAGAAGAGATGGAAGAATTGGAAGCACGTCCAATTTTGTGCATGGCACGAAAGCGGATGCGAAAAAAGAGAAAAATGAAGGCATAAAACAGCGAAGCAATGCGAAGGAAGGATCGCTTCGCGAATTGAAAAAATGGCAAAAGCTAAGTCTGCGTCTATTGTCGCGCGTTGCGTGAAGGCAGACGATCACTCCAGTTCTTCAATCTAATTTTGGATTGAAACATTATGCCCCTAATCAAACCCTAAATGATATAAGTACATTCTAATACATAAATTTGGAGGAGGAGACGTTACTTTAGGGTTACACAGCACCTTTAGAAGCAAGAACACACGAAGAGCAAGGAGGAAGATTCAATAACGAGTTTTTCCTTTCTTCTTCCTATTTTCTATTCTTGGTAATGAATTTTAGTATTGTATTTTCACATAATACTATGAGTAGCTAATTTATTGTTTAGGGATTTGAGCGAACCTTTTGGAGGATGAATTCTTGTTAAGTTTGCATATAATTTAGCCTTTGAATTTTTTTACTTGTTCAACTACGTGCTTATTTCTGTTGATTGAATGGACATAAACTGACAGTGACTATTTATTATGTATTGTTTGGTAAAAGGTACATATTTAGGTAGTTTTTGAATAATATCACTCCTAACGTTTATAAGGAATCAATACGACAAGTTTAAAGATGTGTTTAAAAATAACAAACCCTTGATATGGTCATAGTGAATGGTAAGATTGTGCCAGCTAGCGTAGTTTGGGAAAATATGTCTAGTAAATTATTGTAGTTTCTTGATAGATAATTACGACACTTGAAGTTCTCACGACTAATAGAGAATAATTAGGCGAAATTATAGGAGACATAGCGGGGAGGATTCTGGCAATTGAAAAAATCACAACTCTAGACCTCCTTAATTTTGTCCCAACCCTTGGAATCTTTAGTTATTAATTCACTCCTTTAGTTTGTTAGTTAATTAGTTAGACATAAGAATCGTTATATTGATAACTTAGAAATTATTCGAACTTCTCTTCTTGGTGATAGTGAACAGCTATGTGAAACCTTAATTCTCTCAGGGATTCGACTCCGGACTTTTAGACCGGATTATATTTACAACAATCGATTAGTTCTTTTTATAAGACATAGTTGAGCATGATCATGAACATATAGAGTTTTGTTGGATGAGGGGTTGTCACAACCCGGAATTCCCTCCTTCGGGACCGGATGGCGCCTAGCATTTCACTTGCTAGGCAAGCCAACATTTGCGATCTTTAAGCCAATTTTAACCAATTCCAATAAACAAAACCAATCAATCAGAAATAAAACTAAAATTGAGTGTAGAATAATATAAAAGCCAATAATATCTAGTATAACCTGAATCTAGAGTCACAATTTACGAGCTTCTAAAATCTCTACAAATAGGGTTTGAAATAAATACAAATGTCTTAAACGAAAAGAACGGTAAAATAGGAAAAATAGAAGGGGATTTCAAGGTCTGTGGACGCTAGCAGATCTACCCCGAGTCTCCAAATACATTTCCAAGATGAAACATCTCATGGACAGCTAGGACTCGTACCAAAAATCTACACAAGAAATGCAAACTATAGTATGAGTACAACCGACCCCATATACTCTATAAGTGTCAATCCTAATCTTGACAAGGCAGTGACGAGTCTATGGCAAGACACCCCCATAATAAACCTATGCAGATAAAAATATATGTACAAGATACCAACAAATAAAGGTTAAACATGTACTATTGGGAGTGGACATGCGAAAGGGGTACAAGATATGATAAAATACAACATGAAACGATAACCAAAATAGTCAATACGTCTTTAACTAGTAAAATTAATAAACACAATGAATAAAACTACATGGCATCACCCTTCGTGTTTTTGCTCTCAACCTCACAATGAAAGAATAATAACGACACAACATCACCCTTCGTGCTTTTCCAATCACTTTCATCATAAATCAATCGATACAACACAACACCACCTTTCGTCCATTAACTCTCAAAATATTGTACGGCATCACCCTTCGTGCTTTTACTCTCAAAAAATGGCATCACCCTTCGTGCATTTACACTCTCACTTACCATATAACAATGAACAGATAACAACAGAAAGATGGAATGAACAAGAACAAGCCTTACGTCAAAATGGTCCCACAATACTAACCTTAATTTCAGAAACAATACTTAATTATCAGAGTTAGTCTATAACAGCGGAAAGAACTATCAATTTAGTAACTAACTATCATAAGCATGGATATCATGATCAAGGAAAGCAATAAATTACAAGAAACAAGTCATGCCCGCATGCTTTAACCCAACAACAACGCATAAGTACTCGTCACCTCACATATACGTTATACCCAACATCTAGACATGTAGCAAATAGGAAAAAATCATAATCCCTCAAGTCAAAATTAACCACGACATTTACCTCACTTCAATGATAAAGTGAAAGCTCAACCAAAGCTTTGCCTTTCAAACAAACCTTCGAACCAACAAAATCTAGAAAATTACCAACCAAACGATTCAAATTAAGCCTTAGGAACTATCCACAATTGCAAAAGATTCAATTTAGGTCATTATTGAAAAATTCAACAAAAGTTAACTCCCGGGCTTGCTTGGTCCAAATCCCAAATTCGGACCAAAACTCGATTACTCATTCACCCCCGAGCTCGGTTATGTAAATTTTTTTGAAATCCTACCTCAATTTGAGGTCTAAATCCCAGTTTTACAAAAATTCCTAATTCTAACCAAATCCACAATTCCCACCATGAAAATACTAGATTTTAGGTTGAAATATCATGAAATGTAATGAAATTTGAAAATAGGTTAAAATCAGTTACGAATAGATTGGGAAAGAAGGGCTCTTGGAAAAATCGCCTTTAGGGTTTTCTTTTTTTGAAAATTTGAAGAATGAGAAAATCCCGTCTAACTCATATTTGATGATTTGCAGATGTCGCAATTCTACCTGGACTTCGTAATTGTGAGCCCCGCAAATGCGAGAAAACCTTCACAATTGCGAAGTCTCACCATCTCTGCTATTATTGAATTTGTGATGATTTGTTCGCCGATGCAAACAGTGAGCTTATGCAATTGCGACCCAAATGATCGCAAATGCGACCAAGCCCCCCCCCCCCCCCAATTTTGCAAAAGCAAAGTCTTATTCGCAAATATGAACCTGAGGTGCCCTAGTTATTCTTAGTAAATATGATGGAGTATCTCGCAAATGAGAACTTGACATAGATCGCAAATATGAATCCTGACCTTGCAATTGCGAGGTCGTAGGCCTGCACCAGAACTGAAGCACACCAGCACTTTACGAAGTCCAAAACTCACTCTATAGCTTATATAAAACTCGCTGGAGCTCTCAGTTCTTCAAACCAAATATGCACCCAAGTCCAAAAATATCATACAAAATTGCTTGCATAATCAACTCGCCAAAATAACACCTAGAACTACGAATCGGACGCCAGATCAAATGAAATTTTCAAGAAAACTCATGAACTTCTATTTTAACAACCGGACGTCCGAATCACATCAAACCGACTCTTTTTCTCACCAAATATGACAAACAAGTTATAAATATAGTAATGGACCTATACTAGTTCCGAAACAAAAAATATGGACCCGATATCAATAAAGTCAAACATTGGTCAAACTTTTAGATTCTTTAAGCCTTTAAACCTCAATTTTTCAACAAAATATGATAACTCGAGCTAGGGACCTCCATATTTGATTCCGACACAAGTTCTAAATTAAAATACCAATCCACCAGAATTGTCAGAATACGAATTCGGGTTCGTTTTCTCAAAACATTAACCGAAGTTAACTCAAATGGATTTTAAGGCAAAAATTTCATATTTTATCAGTTTTTCATAAAAGCTTTTCATAAAAATATCCGGACTACACACATAAATCGAGAAAGGCTAAAATGAGATATTTGAGGCTTCAAAATACAGAATTAGGCTCTGAAACTCTGGATGACCTATCAGGTTATCATATGGGCTTATCCGTCAGAGATCACAGACCTACTTCCATAATCTCTTAATGAGGAGGGGGACATAAAAATTTTATTAGGTGATTTGCAACTGTCCAGGAGTTGTTGTGACTTCGGGTATTGTAGGCTAATTAGAGTTGATGAAGTTGAGGAGGCTATACGTAGATGAGCAGAGCAAAAGCAATCGTGCCAAATAAAATTCTAGTGGAGTTTAGGAAGAGTGTGGGAAAGGCATGCTTGGAGTGGCTAACTAAGTTATTTGATGTTATTTTTAGAATGAAGAAGATACTCAAAGAGTTGAGGTGGAGCATGATGGTTCCGATGTACAAGAACAAGGGTGATATCCAAAGTTGTAATAAATATTGGGGTATCAAGCTGCTTAGTTATACTACGAATGTCTGGGAAAGAGTGGTAGAGCTAAGGGTGAGGAGGAGTGTGTATATTTCTGCGAACCGGTTTGGGTTTATGCCAGGACATTCGACTACAGAAGCTATCCATCTTGTTAGGAGATTGATGGAGCAGTATATATATATATATATATATATATATATATATATATATATATATATATATATATATATATATAGAGAGAGAGAGAGAGAGAGAGAGAAGGACTTGCAAATGGTATTCATTGACTTAGAAAAGGCATATGATAAAGTTTTGAGGGAGGTTTTGTGGATACATTTGGAGGCTAGAGGTGTACATGTTGCCTATGTCAGGTTAATTTAGGACATGTATGATGGAGTAAAGACCCGAGTGAGGATGGTGGTTGGGGACTCGAACCATTTCCCGGTTATGATGGGGTTGCATCAGGGGTCGACACTCTGCCCTTTTTTTGTTTGCTCTGGTGATGGACGTACTGATGCGCCACAACCAAGAAAAGGTGTCGTAGTTCATGCTATTTGCAGATGATATTAAATGGATTGACGAGACGTGAGATGGTGTAAACGTGCAATTAGAGGTACAAAGGCAGACCTTGGAATCTAAATGTTTCAAGTTGAGTAGGAACAAGACAAAATATTTTGAGTGTAAGTTCAGTGGCGAGACTCAAGGAGGGAAAGTCGAGATGAGGATGGACTCGAAGGTCATACCTAGGATAGGGAGTTTTAAGTTCATTTGGTCTATTATTCACAGGGATAGGGAGATTGATGAATATGTCACACATCTTATTGGGACAAGATGGATGAAATAAAGACTCGCTTTCGATATTTTGTGCGACAAGAATGCACCACCAAAACTTAAGGGTAAGTTCTATAGAGTGGAGATTAGACCAATAATGTTGTATGGGGCTGAGTATTGGCCAGACAAGATCTCTCGTGTACAAAAGAAGAAGGTAGCAGAGATGAGGATATTGAGATGGATATGCGAGCATACCATGTTAGATAGGATTAGAAATGAGGTTATTCGCGACAAGGTAGGTGTGGCCCCTATTGATGATAAGAGGTGGGAAGCATGGCTTAGGTGGTTTTGTCATATGAGGAGGAGGAGCACAGACACCCTGGTAAGGAGGTATGAGGGTTGACATTGGAGAATCTACGGAGAGGTAGAGGCAGGCCAAAGGAGAGTTGGAAAGAAGTGACTAGGCAAGACATGGCGCAGCTTCAGATGACCGAGGACATGGCCCTTTATAGGAAGGTATGGAGGTCGAGGATTAGGGTATTAGATTAGGTAGTCTAGAGTATTCATAACATTAGTATTGACATGTAGTCTCTCTTTCTGTTGGTAGTAGACTTTTATGACTAACCGTTGTTTTCTTTAACTGCCTTGTTATTTATTATGCTTTTATGTGGCTTTTTAGTATTGTCCTTTCTTCTCTATATTTTAATTAATGTGGTTCTTATGATTTCATGAGCCGAAGGTCTATTGGAAACAACATCTCTATCATCACAAGGTAGGGGTAAGATCTGCGTATACACTATCCTCTGCAGACCTCAAGGTGTGGTATAATATTGTGTATGTTATTGTTGTATGATGGTTTACAGTGGTGAGTTGTTGTGCAGCTTTATTTTTTATTATTAGTTAGGATTTTTCTTTTTCTTTTTTTTAATTAACAAAATGGGTATGTTAGCTTTATTGTTATTTTGACAAATTGATGAATATGTTTAATTCTTGATGATATTTGGAGGTTATATTTCAAATTTGAGCTCATTTGAGTAATTTAGGTATTAAATCGTATATTAGATTGTTATAATTCAAAAAATAAAATTTTGTTTCTGGGCGATTTGCACTTCGGGCTTATTTGGCCTTAAGTGCATGAAAATGTTGGTTGCGCTTCAGACCTTTTAGTCTTAAGTGCATATGAAGTGTAATTTTTCACTTCAGACTTATTGGCTTTAAGTGTACAAAAATATTTGTTGCACTTCAGACCTTTTGGCCTTAAGTGCATCTAAATTATTATTTTTTACTTCAGACTTATTGGTCTTAAGTGCATGAAACCATTAGTTGCACTTCTAACCTATTTGGCCTTAAGTGCATCCATTACTCAAATGGTCACTCAACTATTCCAAATTATCTCCTAAAGTTACTTTTCTTTTGTTTGTAACAACAAAGTCACTGTACTATGCATATTGCACTCAGAAGGTCCCTCTAGATTTTTCAAATTTTAAAATGCTAAATACCTATTTTAGCCTCTAAATTATAAATATTTAACTTCTTTTTATTTTTTTAAAACGTTTTAATATTATAATTTTTTCCTTTTTAATTTATATCATGGAATTACCTATAGAATAAATAAATCGTATTTATAAGTTAAAAAATAAAAAGTATTTAAGAATACGTATTGGTAGAATAACAAAATAATGAGCATAGTAAAAAAAATAATTAGAATAATTTTTTAGTAATAATAATTTTAATATTAACAACAAAAATTCAAAGATTTATTGACACAATTCAGTAAAAAAGAAAATAAATATTGTAAAATATATATTTCATGCACGTAATATAAGTATAATTATTTAAATAAATATATTTTTATAATATACAATATATATTCTTGAAATTTTTGCTCAATTATGTTATATATATTCTATGCACGACTTAACATAGCATATTTTACCCTATACAGATAATCTCCCTCATTTCCGGTAACATAACTTTGTGTCGTTGAAAAGTGGGTAGAAACTTAATAACATAATTGAGTATAATTCTCAAAAATATATGATGTATATTATATAAATACCTTTATTTAAATAATTATTTTTATATTACGAGCATGGAATATATATTTTACAAAATTTAATTTATTTTATATTGAATAAATAATTTTTTTGAATGTTTGTTGTCAATACTAAAATTATTATTACGAACAAATTATTCTAATTAATTTTTTTTACTATGCTCATTTTTTTGTTATTGCAGCATTATAGATGTTTAAATACTTTTTATTTTTTTAATTTATAATAATATTTATTATTCTATAAGTAAGTCCATAATATAAAGTAAAAAGAAAAAATTCATAACATTAAAAAGTTTAAAAAATAAAAAGAAGATAAATGTTTATAATTAGAGGGTAAAATAGGTATTTAGCAATCCAAAATTTAAAAATTTAGTTGAGTGACCTTTTGAGTGCAATAAGCATAGTTCAGCGACTTTTTACAAATGGAAAAAAAATGGCTATAGAAGATAATTTGGGATAGTTAAATGTCAAGTTGAGTAATTGACTCTCTAACGTATAATTTTTACTTCGGACTAATTTTTTTGTAACTTCAGGGCCGATAAATTTGAAATTGATTGTAAAGTAGGTAGGCTTGTAACTTTGTTTTTTTGTAAAGTGAGTATAAATTCAATTGTGACTCCAAAACTGGGTACAAATACAAAAGCCCCTTTATTACTTGGAATATGTATGTTATTTTGGTTGTTTAAGGTTTTCGTTCGATGATACCAGTTTTCAAGTTAATTGACGGTCACTGTTTCCACAAACCTTAGCCACTCTATTACACGCCATCTGCTTACCTAGATGCACCTATTACACTTTCAGATTATCTTTTTACGTCTTGTATGCTCTCCTGCAAAAAGTTGAACACCCTTTTCTTCACTCGTAATATTATAAAGAACTGGTTTTTTTTTTTTTGGGTTTTAACTTGTCTGTGCTATGAAATTAAAAATAACAAATGAAATACTGAAATGACAATGGAGGAAAAGATTACAATGCCGTATAATTGAAAATATCAAACCATACCAAATTACTTTAATATATTATTTGATATACATAACTAATAAATCAAATATCAAAATACCGCACTAAAATTCTTAAATACCAAATTGAAGCACCGACCGCCCACCCCTATATATATATATATATATATATATATATATATATATATATATATATATATATATATATATATTAAAAAAAATCTAGCAAACATTATAAGAACAAGAGTAAAAATGGATCAGTGGGTGAGTTAGGATTCGATGTGGGAGCGGGGTGTTGGGAGTACATAATTAATGTTATTGCCATCTATTGAATTTGTTTCCCTATTCTCTTCAGGGAAGCCATTTTCCTAATTATAAAAAAACGTATCTTCCTGGAGAAAATATTTCTCAATACATGAAAAATATTTAAAAGTATTTTTCCTCTGTAGAAAACACACCTATACATCTATATGCATTTGAAATAAGAACACCAATTTTCAACTGTCTGAATCATTACCAAGGCATTTAATACCACGAAGCTGAGTACTTCTAAATAGGAAGTTCCTTCCATTACCTCTAACTCTACCATTCTTATCTCACATTGTTCCCTCGTCCCCACTTAGTATTTTTCATTGATTACCTACAACAATAACCGAGTATAATTTCACTTAGTGGGGTCTGGGGAGAGTAGTGTATACGCAGACCTTACCCCTACCTTAGGGTAGAAAGGATGTTTCCAAATAGAAACTCGGCATCCTTCCCTCCAAGAACTTCCCACCTTGCTCTTGGGGAGACTCGAACTCACAACCTCTTGGTTGGAAGTGGAGGTTGCTTACCATCGGAGCAACCCCTCTTGTCTTCCATACGAGGAAAAGTAAACATTGAAACGTAGTAAACATTACATGAAATCTGTTCAATTATGCAGATATCTCATATCAAAAGTACCCAACCAAAAGCTACTGGAGTATAAACAGTTTTACCACTAGAAAAGAAAATAGTTCCTTGAGAGCGGAACAGTAGTAGCTGGCGCGCATGTCAGGACTGTTCCGTCAGCGGTTACCGTGTATGTCTCTGGATCGACTTTGATGTCAGGAAGTGCATCGTTGAGCTTCATGTCTAGTTTACTTATGTTTCTCACATTACTTACAGCTTCCACCTTCTTATTTAGTCCATATGAGCGTTTTACTCCAGCATCCAGAGCTGCCTGTTTATCCAATGCAATAGACATAAAGTTGTGTTAGTACACATGTTATAGAGATTCCCCTATTCTTCAGTGCATATCCGTACGTGTAGCAGCAGAGCTTCTAGCAAAGCCACCAAAAGAACATACTTCAAGTTTTGACGGTCCCAACAGAAACTTCTACCCCCCTGGCAGTATATAGCTATTTTGCACCATTAGGTTGCATTACCTACAACAGAAACTAGCCGAGGGTCTATAACAAACAGTCTCTCTACCCTTCCAAGGTAGGGTTAAGGTTGCGTATATCCTACTCTCCCCCGACCCCACAAGTGGGATTATACTGGGTGGTGGTTGTTGTTGTAGGTTAAATTACCTACAACAATAGTTGTCCATCCTTAGCTAATCTAATATGGTAATAACTCAGAAAATAAAGTAATAAACCTCTTGTAACAGGTTAAAATACACTTTTTGTGTATACAATCTTTACATTACCAGTAAATCTCAACTCCTAAATATATGAGAAAATGGCCATACACTTTTGGGCTGAGAGAGAGAGAGACATGCCTTGCTGACAAAAGCAATTGAATTAGTACTTGCAGCCTTGGAAAATGCTCCAAACATAGGCCTCATCAACACCTGTAATAATTTGTGCTTCGGTAATGAAAATGCAGATAACAGCTCTGCTTTCAACGGGATAACAAAACCGAATAAGGGTCTAAAAGGGTAGAGGCTAGTAATAAAACATATGCAATAATCCAAGATTTGCTTATGAAAGCCAAAAAAGAGAATTACACAGAAGTTATTTAAGAAACATTCCAATGTTGGCTCTCTTGCATGCAAGAACATAGATTCAAAAGCTGGTTAATAGCAAAAGTTGCGAATAAAAGAGTCCTGCAATCTAAAACAGTTACCGGTTCAGGAGTTGGAATGCTAGCATTCGGGTCTCCCATGTTTGACCAAGCTATTACCCCTCCTTTGATCACCATTTCTGGTTTCGCCCCAAAAAACGATGGTTTCCACACCACAAGATCAGCTAATTTCCCTACCTGCAAGATATCCAATAAAATAAAACTGGAATCTATGACAATGAGAGTTGAAGTGCTCGACTTTTCAGAGGAGAATGCCTTCAGCACTATGATTACAAAGGAGAGAATAACTACCTTTCAAGGTTCTAATAGCTTTATAACAATGCAAGTTTCTACAAAATTAGTTGAACTAGACGTGCTTCAAGTTTTCTAACTTGGTCCCCCCCCCCCCCCAAACCCCAAAAAGAACCCAAATGTTATGTAGCCTCGGATATTAGGTCTGGATATGAATCTGACATGGTCATGTCCAAAGTTTTACAGGTGTTTTAGTGTATTTTGAAGGACTTACACAAAGTATCCATACCCTTGTCATACACGTCCAATATATCTAGGTAAACAAAAAGTCCATATATCATAAGCAGCTCACCCCTAAAAAGGAAGTAATGAAAAACTGTAACAAAAGAAAATTTTCCAATTCATAACATCACAAAAGTATCTCTAGAGAACTATAGAATTTAGTATTGAAGGTCACGAAGGTAAACAGTCAGTAATCAGTTTAACAAACTCATGAGATTAACAGTGATGATAAAGACAGACCTCAACTGATCCGACATATTGAGAGATCCCATTAGCAATTGCAGGATTTATAGTGTATTTTGCGACATATCGTTTGATCCGGAAATTGTCATTGTCTGGCCCATCAATGTCCAATGGTCCTCTAAATGACTTCATCTTGTGGGCAGTCTGCCATGTTCTACTAATCACCTGGTAAGAGAAGTATCTGACCAATATATATATCATACAGCCAAGTTTTGTAGAAAGTGTAAAATATAAATTCATCTTAATCACATTCAGTGCTAACTCACAGCAGGTAGCTGATTACAGGCTTAACAGAAGAACCTGAGCCTACCCAGTTAATTGCAATTTTCATATTGGCTAAACAACAGAAATTTCTACTGCCAAGTTCAATCCCCTCTCAAATTTTTACACCCCATTGCAGAAACACATATCCCTTGATAACAACAGAGTTAAACTTTATCATATACTTCTGAATCTCCCTTGAACTTTTAAGAGGGTGACACTCAAGTTATTATTAGAGGATGACACACAAGTTACGAAGGAGAAAGCAGTTTGAGTCTCTGCAAGTGTTATGAGGCAGCAGACTAAAGAAAATAGTTTAGGAGAACTGGAAGGAGGCATCAATATGGTGCTTCTTTTCCGCCAGACCAAACTAACTTTGCTGCGAGTAAGTTCCTAGCACAAGGACAATTAATTGCAGTTTCCTGGCAAATTCTGGCAGCTACAGGGCATTCAGTCTAGGATATAACCTACTCGGTTACCTTCTTTTTTAATATTCCACCTTCAAGAAATAACAAATGCCAGAGAAGAAATAAATTATACTATATAATTGGATGGATCCCTCCGGTTCTCTATTATTTTTGTTCAGTTTAATTAGGTTCCAGTACAAGGGATTGTAAGGGAGATTGGTCTGATAAAAAGTTTTCTTAAAATGCACTTTCGCCTTAATCGTGACATGAGCCTATTATCAACTAACAACAAAGAAAGAATAGATTTTACTTTCCTGGAAAATCCTAACCGTAATAGCGGGAGACATATTATAACATAAACCCAATAGAAGTGTGTGATCATCTCATCTAAAAGCTTAAGCTATTAGAGAAAGCACAATTTTATTTACTTAGATATGTCTATAACATGCCCCCTCGCATTTTGATTCTTTTGGATGAACAAAGCACATAGAAATTCTTTTTGATAGTGGTGTCGGGGAGACTCGACCCTAGGACTTCTACCTGCTCTGATACCATAATAAAAAAAGGGATCTTAGCGCTAACTCAATTCCACAAATTAGCTCAAGAGCTGAGGAAATTTCAAAATCATATAGCAGAGAACAACCTATTTCCTCCACCAATATGGTACACTTCACCCCTCTCACGCTCAGGACCAGACCAAACATCTGGAGCGTGGACAATATAATATGGGGGTCAACATTGGGTAAAATTGGTTCTAGCTCTATGATAATGTAAAATAAAAAGAAACTTACTGAATTGATTCACAATGTACAAGAGGATCTCCATATATTGTGTGCGGCTGAGAGATCACAAGTAATGTCCCTGAACCTCACACTTATGATAATTGAAGCCATATCATGTTTACACGTGAACATGTCAAAAAGCACAAATCATGGAAGAGCTATCTGATATAATATGCTGCAGTGTGGGATCCTTCTCCACTACATACCTGGGTCTCCCATTGGTAGCTTCATATAAATCACAAGAAATCTGGAGTGGGGTTCATGAATCTAGATACATATTCACTTAATATTCTAGCAGCATATATAAAACGTTGGGTTGTGGTAGGTAGGTGCTAAGAACGTTGATGTACATGCTGCTTACGGCATTATGCTCATGTGACTATACAAACACCAGACATTCTGTTTACCAGCTCTCAACAGAAAATATAGTGAGAAAACTAACAATTGGTTGAGTTTGCCTGCAATGTGATGTTTCTCAATCCAAAAATTAATTGGAAATTAGACTACTAAAAACCTCTCCAATTCGACCCATGGCTTGTGAATCAGAAGATATAATGCTAATGGCTCCCATATCATGCAAAATGTCTTCTGCAGCAATTGTTTCAGCTCGAATCCGCGATTCAGCAAAAGCTACATCCTCTCGGATGTCCTTGTTAAGATGATGGCATACCATCTGCATGTAGATCTATCAGGTCAGTATATTATTCAGGAGCATAGAAACTTCACCTTACTATAAGCTTCTGTTACCAGCATGTCAAGGTGCTCGTCCACAGTATTCAAAGTGAATGGACGCGTGGGATTGGTTGATGAGGGAATGACATTCTTTACACCACAAACTTTGATGATATCCGGAGCATGTCCACCACCAGCACCTTCACTGCAGGGTACATGTTACAACATGGGATAAAAGAGTCGTGTTCGTTAATCTAATAGGTAAGCGGCAGTGTATTTTTATCCTTTTTTCTCTATTCATCATTCTTGGCTATCTTTCTTCTTTTTGCCATTTTCCTTCAGAGTTGGAGGAAGCAGGTCATTAATTGTTTACCTGTGGTATGTATGTATGGTGCGACCTTTAAAAGCAGCAATTGTATGCTCAACAAATCCAGATTCGTTCAAGGTGTCAGTATGGATGTTGACCTGCATTTCAGAAATCATAATCACTTTTTAACTTGTAAAATTTAGTTAAATCAGCAATTAACTTGTAAAATTTAGTTAAGTCAGCAAACACAGAAAGGAACGAGCACCTGAATATCATATTGATCTGCAACAGCAAGGCACATATCTATAGCCGCAGGAGTAGTTCCCCAGTCCTCATGAAGTTTGAGGCCCATTGCTCCAGCTTTGATTATTTCATGTAAGCCCTCAGCCTTGGAACTGTTACCCTACAAAGCAATTGGACAAAGAAATAAATGCACTGGAAACATGCATACCACATTGTTGGAACATCTTCTTATGGACTTCAAGTTGGACAAACCACCAATGCATTACACTACAAAAATCAGCATAAAACCATCCGTGTATGCCCGACACAGAGAACACAGAAACAAAGATCTTTTGTTCCATTTGTTGGTCACAATAGTAGGAAAGAAGGTGAAGAGATCTGGTTGTTTGACTCTGTGAAGTGCAGTTATGCCAATTGAGCTTACAAGCAAGTGAAAGAATGTTCACAAAATCTGAAGCTACACACAGTTATTCTTTTACAGAAATACCAGAAAATAAGCATACTTTTCTTTCATCAGTAAAACAAGCGAGCAAATAAGCATACTTTTCCAGTGAAGCCAAAATTTAGGGGAAGTTCGTCAGTTGACTGCAACATCAATTCCATATGCACAGGCCCCGGGGTACAAGTGGTTGCACGTGTCCCATGAGCAGGTCCTGTACCACCTCCCACCATTGTAGTGATTCCTACAAAACATAAAGAAGGAAACAAGACAATAAACTAAACATCGCTTTCAATTTATCACTTCACTCCTCTTTCCTAGAACACAGTAGATTAAGTTTGCCTTATAGAAAATTAAGCCACTTATAGAACAATACAAGGCAAGCTTAAGTCTAAGGTATTGGATAAACAGCTTAGATAGGAGCTCCTCTGCTTCAGCTCTCAAATCTGATTACCCATATGATAACGTGATCCTTATTGCATCCAAATGCATGTGGTTCCGGCAATATTTAGTCAGTTAAGCAAATCAGTTTATGGATGGATTACCAAAACTGCGGATAAGTGACCCTTCTCATAATTTGCTTAGACTCAAACGTCGAGCATCAGACAATCTACGGATACTTAGTATGACTATCAGCAGATGAATAGTAACTTTCAGCTAACAAAATCTTTGAAGTCTCTTCTAAAGGACCATATCACACCAAAAAACAGGAAAAAAAACAACAGTTCTCTCCAACATTCAATCAAGTTGGACGATTATCTCTAAAAGAAAAACCAAAAACCAGATAAAGTCTGCTCACTTTGATAGTGACCATACATACCAAAGACAGGAGGTTACAACATAAATCTGGAACACTACAAGAGCACGGGGGATCATATTGTTTACATATTTAGCTACACACAGTTGTTACATAAACATTCTACAAAAATGTAAAAACAAAAAACATGTATTAGCAATTTTTCAAAAGGAATTCTAAAAATATACTTCCTAGAAGTTACAAATTTTACCACTTGATATTGCCTCATATGCCAGCTGAGGGCATATAAAGTGCACATGACAATCTATAGCTCCTGCTGTGACAATCATTCCTTCGCCTGCAATTACCTCAGTGTTAACCTGAAAGATCTGGAAGTATTAGCTTCACATTCTAGCGACTTCTGCCTACTTAACATCAGAATATTCTCGGACTTACCCCAATAATTGTATGGCCATCCATGACATCTGGGTTACCTGCCTTACAAAGGGAAAAGATACGACCATCTTTAATTCCAACATCGCACTTGAAAATCCCTGTATAGTCAATCACTGCAGCATTTGTTATAACAGTATCCAAACAATCTGCTGAAGGATATCCAGACGCTTGACCCATTCCATCTCTTAGAACCTTTCCACCCCCAAACACGCACTCATCACCATAGACACTAAAGTCTTTCTCAATCTCAGCAAAAAGGTCAGTATCACCCAGACGCATTCTGTCTCCGGTGGTGGGGCCATACATGTTGGCATATGTCTCATGAGACATTGAAAAAGAGAAGCAAGATTCTTCTCCGACAACACCTTCCCTGCACAATACTTTTCAAGCTAAGACATTCCTTTTCTCGCAGCTAAATTAGTTAAGCAAATCAATAAATAACTCCAACTCTTCAGGAAAGTTATGAGAGAAAAATGGTAATGTAACAATACTACCAGACCTTGCATTTGGTTCTTCCAAATGGCCAAATCCTCCTTCAGTCAGAGCTCCTATTACTGCCATAACCTTTGCATCATCAACTGGACCATCAGCAATTGCATTACCTCCTCTGATTACTTGCTTGCCACTAATCCTAACAAGAACAACACTTTTTGTTTCTCCTGGCTAGAAAAGCAATCGACATTTGTCAACTCCAAGCAAGGGACAGAGCAAATTGAAGAGAAGATAAATGTCAAATTTGATTAACAGGTTTGAGCACTACTACTCCAAAAAATAAAGGACACGACCAGAGATAAACAAATACAAAACATCTAAGCATGTAAAGGTTACTGCTACTTCTTGCAGATTATTTCAGCACTAACCTATACTGGAATGGAAGCACGTCCAGAACAGCAAGAATCTTCTCCAATTACTCTTCAGATGATACTATTAATTGTCTGTCAATTAAATATTTGACTAGTTTATCAAGGAGCTTTTAGGTCCAAATGACATATTTAATGAAGCCATAACATATATTCCCTCTATTCCATTTCATATGGCACTATTTCCTTATTAGTCCGTTCAAAAAAAAAATGCCACCATCCTATTTTTAGAAACTATTTAACTTTAAAATTTCTCATTTTACCCTTAATGACATACTTTTATGAAGACGAACATATCATGGCAGGTTTAAGACCACAAGTTCCAAAAAAATTTCTTTCTTTCTTAAATTCCATACTGAGTCAAACACCGCCACATAAAGGCGTATCTCCGATATGTGCTCTAAGAAAGGTAGGTATCCTATTCTTACAAGCATCTTTTTCTCAGCAAATTTGCTACAAGTAGAGCCAAGACTAGCTCATTTATTCATTAATTAGATGCTTAAACACAAACATGACAATTGTGCCAACTCCCGTATGTGTTCCTAAGCAAAAGCATTATGTCACAATGTCTTAATTTCTCAAAAATCAATGCCCTAGCCAGTTCCGGCAAAACCCCAATTCACAACCAAGTTCAAGTAGAATGGTTTACTTAACTCCACAATTTCCAGATAAATTTCTAACAACCATATTACAAAAAGCGAATATTACAGGCAGAAGAGTTATCCGGGAAGAAAGAAACATGCTAGTTGCTTTTCCTATCCTTGCAAAACCAAGACAGAGATTTGAAGTAAAGTGTTGCTTCAAAGCTAAAAGTGTCAGAAGTCTCACTTCAAACCTCGTAGCTGTGCCGGCGGGTATATTTAACCGCATGCAATGCGCTCTCCTTCGATCAAAAATCAAAGATGGATTGACCTCGATGAAGTGATAGTGGCTGCCAACCTGGAAATGTTAGCAATTAGATCCACGAGAGCCAATCCCATTTATATCTGGATACTGAACGTACTACAGCTCTAAGAGGGGAGCATCATAATAGACTTGTAACAAGAAAGGCAAAGGATCCAGGAGTTACAAGCTTACAGTCACCTAATAAACAGAAAAACTAAACTGAATAAGCCAACCAATATGAAACTTGTTTCAGCAACATATGTAGCATAACTACACTAACTATCTTCCCTTCCATATTTAAGTAAGTCATGTAGGATACCTTCAGTTCAACTAACAAACTCAGATTAACTCATTTTTTTCTCTCCCATTAGTCTCTTTGATCTCTTTTCCATATTATATTTTCTTTTCATTATTCATATTGAGGGATTGGCAGCGGGCGAACAGGGCTGAGTAGAGCAATGCAGTAATGCATGAAGGAGGGCAGAAAGAAGCACCTGAATTGGTCTGTCACCTGTGTTAGTGACTTTGAGAATTACCGCCTTCCTGTGAGGATTAAGGACAATCAGCCCACCTCCAAAGCACAACTGACCAGGAATTTTACTATCTTCTATCACCGGAAACTTGTCCAGAGGAGGAACTGCAAAATGATATCTTTCAAACAATAGTACCTATCGTCTATCGGAAAAATATCTTGCTCCGTAAATAGAAACTCCAAGGATACAACAGAGTTATCCACCACATTGAATTAGAAACAGACTGTGGGGCAACTTGATCTGCAGCTTAACTTTGACATTTGGAAATTCAGTTCAAAGATAGGTCACGAATATTTCTATATCATTATTTGATTCTGCAATGCAGCATTGGAGGGATGAACAGTTTCAGATTCATCGAAGGGCTCTTTAGACAACATTTCGGTTTGAGGAACTTTTGGGTGCATGAAGGGGAATAAAGTGGCTTACAGATATTGGGATGATGTAATTCCTAAACGGAATCACTTGGTGTGAGTTTTTGTTGGAGTCAGCAAGAATCAACCCCAATGAAGAGGACCTTATTCATACGTAAAAAAAGGTCTCCACCAAATTCATGTTCTAGTCAGATAACCTTCGTTGTACCAATATATGGAGAAAATGTGCCTCTTCTAAGATATTTATTTCTATAGCAAAGAACGAAATCTTGTTCCTTGCCAATGAAAGAAAAATAACTATTGAAGATGCTAAAAAAAGTATGTCACATGATTACCAGGAAGAAAAGAACCGTGCAAAGCAAGATCCAGATTTCCATTTTCACATACTATAGGATCATGGATGGTGATTAGTTTTGTTCCATCTGGAAAGGTCCCCTCTACCTAAATTAGATTACCACTGAACAGTCACCAGCTGCCTTGAACTGCAGACGAACAATGGCAAAGTCAATCAGCAAAAACAGAGAAAATAGGAAAAGTGTAGTACCTGAACAGTATCCAAGAGATGAGGAACAGTTGGAAGAACTTGTCTCCTGACAACAAAAAAGTTTATTGTAAGCTCATTGATCTCCATCAACATCATGCAATCATTTAAACAATTACATTATTTGAGGCACTTCGCTCCACTCATCAATTTCACCTGCGCTTGATTCATATGCACTGTTTCTCGTGATACTCTCTTTATTTGTTGATTCAATCCCTCCACTTTCTAGGTGCGTGAATTTATTACTTCATGGTGCCAGGCCAATCATATGCTGTAACCAAAAATATACACCCCAAACAAGCCTTTGATGCAAGTTGTCTCACTTAACAATCTGAATGGTAATGCATAAGATATTGCTATGCCCAAATTATTCTATTTCCTGCCAACAGCATTCCTGGGTCAATTCACACTGTTTGCTTTCTTATGTGGACGTGTAGAATTTTAAGTGTTTATCTAGCCAGGTGACATCTCTAGAAAATAGAGAAAGCAATGCCAATGCCCTCTTTGCAAACAGCAATCCAGTTTATTATTAGACTTTTTTACATATCAAGGGTAGCATTTATCTCATTAATATAAGTCAGTACATTATATGGCATCTGCCATTCATGTACAGTGTACCTTCCCAGTAATTGTCTCCCTATGTCCATCAGCTCGGCCACACTCTTATCTCCATCACGGACAAATTCTAATACCTTGTCACCATGAAAAATGAAATACATCAAAATGAATCTGGCTGCATAAGACATGATTGCAGATAAGCTTCTATAAGTACAAAACACACACACAACCACCCCCCCCCCCAAACCAATACCCCTCAAAATAATTACAAGTTTCATGTAGTATCATGCATGTAGGACATGTAAACGAATCATACAGTTCTTGTTTACCCGTAAAATGGTACAGTTGAATTTATACATCTAGACAAGTGAATCAATTTAATCCTGAAATAATAAAATAATTAAAGATTTATGCAATACTTAGCCTTAGAATGTAGAAACAGCAGAAGCAACTGTTCCGGGAACAGGGTTTCTGGGCGCAACAATAATGAAATCAAAAAGCAAGAAGATAAGATTGTATTAAGCTTTGAATAGAGTGTAGCATAAGTCAGCCAGAAAATTCGTGTCATTTACCATGATAGTTGAGCTTACTATTTATAGCTTCAGTCCTAGGATCGTGCCCCTCTTTAATGTCAATTATGAGGGCATTGATGAATATATAACGGTGAGCATAAATGCCAAATTCCTTGTGACGGGCAATCGTACTTAATGCCATGCCACCATGGAATATTCCCTATTAAATGCTACCGGGCGAGGAGTATTTACTACATCCTTATGAGCGTTATTCTTCAAACGTAACAGTTGCCTTTGGTCTTGGACATCCCCCTGTCTTAGGTTCCACGTGTCCCTTTTTTGGACGGCCACGTGGCATAGCATATTTTACCCTGTAAAGTCCCCACACTAGATGAATTCTTGTATCATTCTGCTCTATTTGGGTCCATTTCATTAATATAAAACAACCAAAAGATCAATTTGAAAGAGCAAAAGTAACCTTTCTTTCACCAGCAACTATAGCTGAATCCCAAAGTAGTTTGCTCTATTCAGCTCTTTTTCAACAACAAAACAATACAAGTATCCATTTAAAATAGCAAAACTAAACCTTTTTCGATAATCAACTACAGCTCAATCCCAGAGTGGTTCATTTTTTATTCAAATACATGAAATAGCTTACTTTATATGAGGTTGGGGTTGGCCATATGAATTCTCTATCATTCTGTTCTATTCAGGTCCTTTTAGTGCAATAAAGAACAACCCAAGTTTCCATTTGAACCAGCAAAACAAAGTTTTTCACCAAAAGTAGAACTGTTGACTCAACGGGTAGAATTAATAGCAATATTACAAGGTGGTGTTTATTCAACTCTTTTGGCTGGAAAATAAATGGGTGTTGAATTATATATAAGATACCTGAGTTGCAATAAGAGCAACGGCTTCAGTATAATTAAGAGGTAGGGCACGGGCAAGACGCTTTTGAGCCAGAAATCCAGCGTTATGGAGCATCAATTTCTCTATTTCTCTTGGTACCAACTTCATTCTTTTTCTTCAGTCTAAATTCACTAGTAGGACAGAGCAGAAGATTCTAAATACATAAGTTAACCACTCGCTGTTTTAGGAAATTTGAAGGGGAAAACACTGTATCGGTGAATAAAGCCGGAGCTTCACTCATAAGTTGAATTGCCGAAAACTTTTAACTCTCCAAAGGCTCTTTGAGCCCGTTTGGCCATAAAAATTTGAGAAATTTATAACTAGTTCGTTATAAAAATTAATGAATTATTAAAATATTACTAATATTAACTAAATTAATCAATTAATTATTAGTAGCAAAATAATGTCATATTTTACTTTATTTTGAATGGATGTTACTATAATAAATTGGGCACAACTTAAGGAGCTTAAATCAACATGAGAAAAAAAATAATATGTGTATCATTTGTGTATCACATATGTATCATATTTGTATCAATTGTGTATCACATGTATATCCATGTATACTTCTGTGAGATATATATGTCATACATATTTGATATATGTATCGCGGAACACTTTTTTGAACTCGATTTAATTACGAATTTTGATACAAAACCAATCCAAATCACCTCCAATCTTCCTCAAATTTTATATATTGACTTATTTATATATTTTCAATGAATTTCCACTATACTCATTGAAAAAGTTCCCTTTTTGTTTAGATTTTTGGAATATTGTGTAGATTTTTGTATTTCATCACCATATTTGCTACTCCGTCCATAAAACTTTCCGTCTTGTATCTAATGTTGTTAATCACGCTTAAAAATACAGAAGATGATTTTGCATGTGATTCTTTGAGAGAAAGAACCCTATTATTTAATTTTTCAATCTTTGTTGGCTAGTTTTGGTAAGTCTATGATTAATGGCTAGAGGTTGGTAAGTTGAAATTTATTCGGGATATTTGTATAAGTTTTCCTAAAAAAATTCAGCTTTTTTTTCTAGTTAGTGTTTTGGCCAGGAAAATTTTAAATTTCAATCAAGTTGAATTTGAAAAAATATCAAAATTTTAAAAATTCAAAAAAAAAAATTATGCCGAGAAAAAGATAGAAAAAAATCTTGCAAAGCTAAAAAAAACGTTGTCGGCGCACGAATAGCAAGGTGGGCTAACTTGCGCCTTCAGCCATGGCAAGACGCAAAAGGAGGACTCAAGCGACAATGGAGATAACGGAGGATGATAGTAGAATAGAAACGCCTGCTCTCGACAAACCCTCTCGCTGGCTAACGGGAATGGGTTCGGCGCCTACAATTTTTCACAACCCTAGCAGTAATGGAGATACTGGAATGCTAATAACACCTGAGAATGGATTCCAACAGCGATTACAACCGGTTACTTTTGGAAGTTTTTTACCACAGAAATTCCAACCAATTAATGAGGGAATCGATGAAGGCGAGGAGGAAAATCTGGTGACGGACAATGCCGAAGCACAACAAGTCCACGGACGACTCCAATTTTTATTACAAGCAAAGCTAGATCAGATCTGCCAGGTTTTGGAGGTTCTAAGGAATTTGAATGTAAAAGGGATGACATGTAGAAGAATCGAAGTTCTCAAAAAGGGAAGCCGATGTGTTATGTACCACATGCTGTGCGTGATGGTACATTTGTGGTACAAATTGAAGAGGAGGATACAAAGGAAGAAGAGGCATACTGGAGTAATGCGCTGATTGGTTTTGTGCTTGGTGAAGACCCGTATGAGCGAACAATGGATAATTACATGGCAAATGTATGGGATTTTGTTAAAAACCCTCAAGTGTTGTATCATGAGGAAGGTTACTATATCTTCAGATTCGATAATAGTGAAGACAGGGACCTTGTCCTCCAGGCAGGTCCTTATACTTTCAATAACAGGCCATTTGTGTTACAACAGTGGAGAATGGATTTCAGATTTGATCCAGGAAAGGTGAGTGTAATTCCTCTGTGGATTACTTTCCCCGGACAGCCATTGGGTTTTTGGTCAACTGAAGCTCTCAGTAAGCTAGCTAGTGTGATTGGGAAGCCTATGTACACTGATAGAATCACTACTGAATTGGAGAAGATATCCTATGCAAGAGTACTGGTAGAAACAGATATATTACAACCCCTGCCTGATAGTTTTGTACTACAGACTAAGAGGGGAGTTATCACTCAACAGATTGTGTATGAATGGAAGCCAAAATGTTGTTGTGACTGTGTAAGATTTGGCCATAATTCAGATGATTGATGGTTTAAGAAGCTGCAGGGAAATGAAGAGTTAACAAAGATCCACTCAAAAGAAGCAGGGGAAAAGAAGCTAGTGCAAAGAGGAAACTGGAAATGGATACCAAAAGCCAAGCAGAATGATGTGGTAGATCGAACTGCTAGGAAAGTGGAGGACAAAAAATAAAATGTTGACATTGCAGAAAGCAGGGTTGTGGATAAGGGAAAATCAAAAGGGAAAAATGTACAACATTGTGCAGGAACTTCAGTGAACATGACAAACAGACTCTCCCTACTACAGCTAGGTGAAGATCCAGGGGACGCTGGCCCATCCAACTTTACCACAAAATGATATTCAACACATGGAATATTAGGGGCCTTAACAAGGCCCATAAACAGAAGGAGATGAAACTCTTTCTGTGGAAACATAAAGTGGACTGTCTGGGATGTATAGAAACTAGAGTAAAAGAAGTTAAGGCAAAAAGGATCATGACAAAACTAGGAAGTGATTGGAGATATAGTTAAAACTATACTAAGCATCCAAATGGGAGAATTTGGCTAATGTGGAATTCAAATGTTGAGGTGCAGATATTGAAGACTGATGAACAGTTTATACATTGTGAGGTAAAAGAAAGTAGCACAAATTTCATAGCACTGATAACAGTAGTGTATGCAAATAATGAGATGAATAAGATACAATAACTATGGGGAAACTGGTGAACTTAGGAGCAACTATTCAGGAGAGTTGGCTACTCAGTGGAGATTTCAACAATGTTCTCCACACAGATGATAGGATAGGGGCACCAGTTATGCAACATGAGATTCAAGGTTTCCAAGATACACTCACTGCTCTGCAACTCACTCAGTTGAAGAGTTTGGGATGTTTTTATACATGGTGTAATAAACAAAAACCAGAGACAAGAGTTTACAGCAGGATTGACTAGGCATTTGGAAATGTGGAATGGATGCAGGAGTACAGCCATATAGAAGCAGATGTGTTGATCCCTGGAGTATCAGACCATTCCCCTATCCTTATACAATGCAATGTTGTGGATCAAAGAAGGAACTTACATCCTAAGCCATTAAAACAATATAATTATGTGATGGAACATGTTGATTTCTCTAGCATTATGGAAAGGGTATGGAACCAAAGACAACCTGGAGGGAAAATGCACAGAGTATGGAATAAATTAAAGGCCCTAAAAATGGGGTTAAAGGAATTTAATACATATATGGCAATGAATAGGATCCACCTCAGCAAGGCTAGGTAGAAGCTGGAAGATATACAGAATCAGTTACAGATCAACTGCATGGATCAAGGCTTGATTGATCAAGAAGAAGTGCGCTTATGGAAGTTGAGAAATGGAGTAACATAGAGGAGCAGATCTTACACCAGAAGTCTAGAGCACACTGGATTGCTTGTAGAGATTCAAACACTAAATATTTTCATGCTCAACTGAAGATGAGGACAAATATAAATACTATAAGCTCTATATATACTGAAGAGGGAATTAAATTGTATGACCCCAGACAGGTGGAAGAAGAGTTTATGACATGCTTCAAGAAGATATTGGGGGAAAACAATAGTATTTGCCAATGTCCAAACACTGCAGTAATCCACCAGGGTCCTTATTTTAACCTGCAACAGAAAGATGAACTAGTAAAGGCAGTTACAAGGGAGGAAATACTTATGGCAATAAAGGATATGCCTCATGATAAGGCACCAGGTGTGGATGGGTTTCCAATAGAGTTTTTCATAAGGCATTGGCATGTAATGGGTGAAGACATTTATGAGGTTGTGCTGGAATTCTTTATCACTGGAAAGTTGCATAAGGGAGTTAGTAACACTGCTCTAACACTAATTCCTAAAGTGCAAAATCCAAGCAAAGTGAAGGATTACAGGCCTATTGCATGTTGTACAACTCTATACAAAATCATCACAAAGATCATTACAGTTATGCTGAAAGCAGTCATTGGCCATCTGGTTGGTAGATCACAGTAAGCTTTTATTGAGGGTCGCAGCATCCAAGATAACATTCTGTTTACATAAGAGCTTTTCAAAGGTTATTCCATGAAGGGCATATCACCTAGATGTGTTCTTAAAGTAGATCTAAAGAAAGCTTATGATACAGTCGAGTGGTGCTTCCTAAAAAGATTGCTGCGGGACTTGGGTTTTCCTTATAAGTTCATTGGGTGGATAATGGAGTGCATATCATCTGTCGCCTATTCCCTCAACATCACTGGTGGACTCACTGATCCATTTAAAGGCAAAAGAGGCATACGGCGAGGTGATCATATGTCTCCCTACCTATTTGTCCTGGCTATAGAGTATTTACAGAGGGAATTCATGCAAGTGATGATGAGGAAAGAGTTCAAATTCCATCCTAGATGTAAGAAACTGGGTGTGGCACATGTTTGCTTTGCGGATGATCTGCTTATGTTCTGCAAAGTAGACATTCAGTCTGTAAAACTACTGAAGCAGGCTTTCTAGAACTTCTCCAAAGCATCTGGACTTCAAGCAAATGCTGAAAAGAGTGTTGTGTACATAGCTGGTGTATTAAACTGGCAGAAAGAGGAGATCTTACAAGAACTGGGATTCCCTGAAGGAAGACTTCCATTTAAATATCTAGGGATGCCTCTGGATTCTAAAAAATTGACCACTGCTCAATGTTGGCCATTAGTTGAGAAAGTCACACAGAAAATAAGTTGTTGGACATCAAGACTGCTCTCTTATGCATGTCGACTTCAGTTGATCAAGTCAGTTTTATTTGGTGTTCAAGCCTATTGGTCTCAAATATTCCTATTGCCAAAAAAAATTATGAGGATGACTGAAGCAATATGCAGATCCTAGTTATGGACAGGCTCAACTACTGTGTCGAGGAAAGCTCTAGTTGCTTGCGAAACTCTCTGTTTGCCATACAGTGCAGGGGGGCTGAATGTTCTGAACTTGATTAAATGGAATAAGGCAGTTGTTGCAAAGCACCTAAGGGCACTGACCAAAAAGAAAGGCAGTCTATGGATTAAATGGGTACATACTTTTTATATAAAGAATAACAGTATTAATTACATGCCAGTTCCTAAAACTGCTGCTTGGGAAATAAGGAAGATTTTCGAGTCGAGAGAGTTGATAAAAGGCATTGCAGACCTTCAAGGAAATCTGGAAAGTCGACTGCTTCAGTTACAGAGGGGTGAATCTTTCAGCATTGAGAAACTATACAGGTTCCAACATCCTCAATATCATGCAGTCCAGTGGAAGAGCATGATGCTGCAGGCTCAGTTACATCCAAGATACAAATTCATATTGTGGCTTGCATTGCTTAGGAGGTTGGCAACTGTGGACAGACTCCAGGAACTCAACATTCAGATTCCACAGGATTGCACTTTCTGTGGGCATGATCGTGAGACTTTTGATCATTTGTACTTTGATTGCTCGCAGACTATAGCACTTTGGGGTCGTCTACTAAACTGGCTGGGATATAAGCGACCCATTCTTGACTGGAAACATGAATGTGAATGGGTCAGTAAGCTAGCAAAGAAGAGAATTGGTGTAGCAGAAATACTGCTTGTATATTTGGGATTTTGGTGACAGTGATATGGAGAGAGCGTAATAAACACAGATTCCAAGGTGGGAAAATGCTTAGAAACAATGTCTGTAAAGAAATAGTCATTCACCTACACATAAAAGGAGCTTCAGTTAACAAATGGAAAGATGCGCTGCTGAACTTAGACTACTACCCTTAGGAGTACTCTTAGTCTGTTATGCTACATACACTATCAATAGTGATACAACAACAATTTTGCAAAATCTGATAGATGGAATGCAGTAGACTGATTAGGAATAGAGAATAGATGGTCAGCATCTATGGTTGTATTTGGACAGTTTTTTTGATGGAATGAAATAGAAAATCTGTTTATTCAAAAAAAAATTCATTTTTTTTACTTCAAATACACACACAAAATTAAAAAATAACTCTAGATTATATTTATATTCAAACACAATTCTAATTTCAACAACTATTTGAAAAAACTTTTTCAGATTTTCACTATTCTTATGTCCAAACGCCCACTAAATTCTTGCTTTTGTCTGACCGTGTTATTAACCAAGTCTTGAAGTGCGTTCACTTTAATATGCCGATATTCTTTCAAGAGAAAAGGTAAAAAATTATCCCTTCATTTTTTATTATGATTTGAAACTTCATTCAAGATCATAAAGCTTCATTCGAGGTCAAGTGAGGAAAAAAAACTTAAGGGCGAGATAATATTACAACAATAATAATATATTCATTATTATCTCATATCGTGGAGTCTCGAAAAAATAGTGTGTAAACAGATTTTATCCTCAATTAGAGGTGTACATTCGATTTTGACCCTTGTCGATAACTACTTATCGATTATCGATTTGTACATATACTTATCGTTATTGTTTCAATAAGGTTTCAATTTTTTTATTTCGATTTATCGATTTTTTGGGGCTTATCGATTCGGTATTGATTATAGCAATAAGAAAATTTGCGAGATTTCACGGAAAATATATCGCTATAAACACGTCTAACTAATATGGATAAAAAGAAGCTAAAATAAGACAACACCGTTTATAACATAAAAATTGTGTCAACAAGCATATACAACGAAACTAAAGTAAGGGATCAAATATATGCCACCAACACTTCAAGAAGAGGAAGCCCAGGGAGGGGGGAGGGGAGGAAGGGGGTGGAGATTGACGAGGATGTCACACATCTTATTGGGGTAGGATGAATGAAGTGGAGGTTAGCATCTGGAGTCTTATGTGACAAGAGAGTACCACTGATTCTCAAAGGTAAGTTCTATAAAGCGGTGGTTAGACCGGCAATGAGGTATAGGGTTGAGTGTTGGTATGTTAAAAACTCACATACCCAGAAGATGAGAGTAGCAGAAATGAGGATGCAGAGGTGGATGTACGGGCACACTAGGATGGATAAGATCAGGAATGATGATATTCGGGATAAGGTGCAAGTGGCTCCCATTGAGGAAAAGATGCGGGAAGTGAGGCTCAGATGGTTCGGGCATGTTCAGAGTGTTAGATTATACGCTTAACGCTAGAGGGGGGATGAATAGCGTTATAATAAAATTTGGCGTAAACTTGCGGAAATTAAAATTTGCAGGAAATAATTAAGTGCATTAAATAAACAAAAGGAAAGAACGCACCGATGTGTTCTGGTTCACCACAACACGTGGCTAGTCCAGTCCCCGAGAGACTCTCTCGAGATTTTCCACTAACTTGTCAAGCTTACGGGTGCTCAACAAACCTTTACAACTTAAGGACACAAGCCTTAACACCTTTGCTCGGAGATACACCACTCCAAGACTTCAACCAAGGAAACACAAGTTCCTTACAACAAGAGAATCACAATTCTCTTACAAGTGTACAAAACACTAAGCACTCAAACAAAACACTCCTTAATGAGTAGATATGAGTAAAAGAAGTAGGCTCAAGATTACAACAACTATGGACAAGACTTTGGCTCTCAAAAGCTTTATGCAATGAATATAAAATGATAAACAATAATATGCAAGCTTATAGCAATAGAATGATCAGTTGTTGTGTGTTGTTGTGTTTAAAACACTGAAATGAAGCTGTATTTATAGTTGAAAAACTTGGCATTACCGTTTCCTAATTGCCAATTAAGAGTTGCTGATTTTACTATGTGACAATCGATTGTCAGGAAGCCACAATCGATTGTTTGCCAATCGTTCCAAAAATCAATCCCAGATTTTACGCTTAACAATCGATTGTCCAAGATCAACAATCGATTATTGGCAACGTTCAAAAAATCATTTCCAGATTTTTCGCAAAACAATCGATTATACCAAATCAATAATCGATTATTCAGCAACGTTCAAAAAATCTTTTTCAGATTTCAATATCAACAATCGATTGTACAAAATCAACAATCGATTACCTGACGATATTTGAAAATTTTACGACAACGGTCAGCTTCACAATCGATTGTGCAATGTTAACAATCGATTATTTATCAGACTTTGAAAATCATTTTAGACACTTCCTCGTGACAATCGATTGTTATATACTCACAATCGATTATTTAATAATTTTGAAAAAGTCTGGAAGTCACTGCCTCAACACAATCGATTGTCATATGTTCACAATCGATTATTTTGTGACTTTTAAAAATCTGATGGACACTGTCTCTTCACAATCGATTGTCATTAGCTTCACAATCGATTATTCTGAGTTTTGAAAAACTTTGATGGACACTGCCTCATCACAATCGATTGTCATTAGCTTCACAATCGATTATTCTGAGTTTTGAAAAACTTTGATGGACACTGCCTCATCACAATCGATTGTCATAAGGTTCACAATCGATTGTCATGCAGGTTTTGAAAAACCTGATGTTCACTGCCTTAACATAATCGATTGTCATTAATTCACAATCGATTGTCATGCAGTCTTGGCTTAACATAATCGATTATTATAAGTACATAATTGATTATCTTAGTCCAGATTTTAGAGGCATGTTTAAAAATCATTTTGACTAAAGTAATTAATACATGATTTAAAATCGTTTAGCATTAAATTAAATATGCATGATTTTGTAAAAATAATTTTACGAGAGAAGCCATGTCATGAGTCAAGTTGTCGGATCAAGATCACAATTAAGAACGACTCATTTAAACTATAAAACTTTGTCTTGTGCTTGAATCTCGTTATCCACCAATTATGCGCTTGTACTTGAACTTCGTCATATATCACTTTGCGCTTCGTTTGTCATTCATCAAAACCTACACATAAGAACACACGTTTTAGTATAAAGCCTTGAGAACGTGTTTCCAACAATTTCCCCCTTTTTGATAATGGCAAACTTTATATGCAACTTAAACAATTTATAATGACGATTCAAGACACGTAAAGATATGCAATAAGTATGCGATTAGTTCCCCCTCAATATATGAATTCCCCCTCAATTTAAGCTTATAAATATTGAGAGTGCATACCCGTTATCTTCCCCCTTTTTCCATTAGCAAAAATAATATAAGAAGATGCCAAAAATGTAAATAAAACTTGTTTATTTATTGGAAAGAAAACGTGATTACTTAAAGAGAGTACAATAACTCAAGTAATAGCAGAACAATCGATTATTGATATGAGATAATCGATTATTTAGACGACAGAGACCGAATTTTCTGAAGAAGACTTGATTATTGCGCGTCATGCTTTATAATTCCCCCTACCTTTAGGGCGATACCTGCAAAAATTTGTTAGACGTCTCCGACGCTCAAGTTAGAAATCATGTAAGATAAAAAAGATGCAATGCATGACTTAGATCAACGTGGAGTCAAGAATCCCGAGTTCACTACGAATTCGGAAGAAGGACTCTTTCTCTAAGGGTTTAGTAAAGATGTCGGCTAATTGGTCTTTGGTTTCAACAAATTCGATTTCGACATCGCCCTTGAGAACGTGATCTCTTATAAAATGATGTCTAATTTCAATATGTTTTGTTCGCGAATGAAGAACGAGGTTCTTCGTCAAGCATATAGCACTAGTATTATCACATCTAAGAGGGATATGATCAAGACTTAGGCCATAGTCCAAGAGTGTTGTTTCATCCAGAGGATTTGAGCGCAACAACTCCCCGCGGCTACATATTCAGCCTCGGTTGTGGACAATGCAACACTTACTTGTTTCTTGCTAAACCAAGAAACGAGAGAGCTACCGAGCAAATGGCAAGTGCCACTGGTGCTTTTGCGGTCCAATTTGCATCCAGCAAAATCGGAGTCGGAATAGCCAACGAGTTGGCATGAAGAACCTTTGGGGTACCATAGACCCACATTTGTAGTACCAACAAGGTACTTCAAAATCCGTTTTACCGCAGTAAGGTGAGACTCCTTCGGACACGATTGATAACGGGCGCATAAGCACACGCTAAGCATGATGTCCGGACGACTAGCAGTAAGATAGAGAAGAGAGCCAATCATACCTCGATACTTCTTAGTGTCGACTTCCTTACCTTTCTCATCTTTGTCTAGATGATCGGATGCGCTCATGGGAGTCGCCATTGCTTTTGCATTGTTCATTTCAAATCGTTTCAGCAATTCTTTGCAATATTTGGCTTGACAAATGAACGTACCTTCTTTCATTTGCTTTACTTGTAATCCCAAAAAGAATGTCAACTCACCCATCATAGACATCTCAAATTCGCTTGTCATTAAGTCGGAAAATTCCTTGCATAAGACATTGTTAGTAGCACCAAATATGATATCATCCACGTATATTTGAACTAATAAAATATCATTGTTTTTATGCTTAACAAAAAGGGTGGTGTCAACTTTCCCCCTAATGAAATCATTTTCCAATAGAAATTTACTCAATCTTTCATACCAAGCTCGGGGAGCTTGTTTTAAACCATAGAGAACCTTTTTGAGTTTGAAAACATGATCGGGAGATTTAAAATCTTCAAAATCGGGGGGTTGTTCAACATAAACTTCTTCTTGTATAGCACCATTTAGAAAAGCACTTTTCACATCCATTTGATAGAAATTGAAATTCATAGAAGAGGCAAACGCGAGCAATAGACGAATAGCTTCTAATCTAGCTACGGGAGCATATGTTTCCTCATAGTCAATACCCTCTTCTTGATTATAGCCTTTTGCTACAAGCCTAGCTTTGTTTCTAGTGATTACACCATTTTCATCTAGTTTGTTTCGAAAAACCCATTTCGTACCAATTATGGTATGATTTTCGGGTCTTGGCACCAAATCCCAAACGTCATTCCGTTTGAATTGGTTAAGCTCCTCTTGCATTGCCAAGGTCCAAAATTCATCCCCAATTGCTTCGGAGATGGTTGTTGGTTCAATTTGAGACACAAAAGCAGTATGTCCTAAGGTGTTCTTAAGGGAGTTTCGGGTACTTACCTTTTCTCCGACGTCGCCAATTACCTGTTCGAGAGGGTGATCTTTAATTGTCCTCCACTCGTTAGGCATTTTCGTTTCATTCTCCAATTGTGGTGCTTCCTCCGTTGGTTGTTCCAAGATTTCATCTTTATTTTCCTTAGGCGTTTCCACTTGTATTTTGTCTTTCAAGCTATCTAAAATACCTGCAAGATCAAAATCGGAATCCTTTCTCGCCAAGCGAGCATTATTTTCGGCAAATACAACATGAGGGGATTCCTCCACAGTTTCGGTTCTTTTATTAAAAACCCTATATGCTTTGCTACGTGAGGAATAACCAATGAAAATTCCCTCATCGGACTTAGCATCAAACTTTCCCAATTGATCTTTGCCATTGTTATGAATAAAACATTTACAACCGAATACTCTAAAATGGGAGATATTTGGTTTCCTTCCCTTGTAGAGTTCGTAAAGGGTCTTCATGAGTATTGGCCTTATGACTACTTTATTTAAGATGTAGCATGCGGTACTCACGGCATCCGCCAAAAAATGTTTGGGAATCTTAGCCTCTTCGAGCATGGTTCTAGCCATCTCTTCGAGACACCTATTTTTCCTTTCCACCACCCCATTTTGTTGTGGTGTACATGGAGCGGAAAAGGTATGCTCGATACCGAGTTCGTCACAAAAGTCCGCAAAGAGATTGTGACATTTGAGACGCCAATGGATTCTTGAATTGCGTCGGCCTTTGATCGCCATGCCGGAGTGAGACTTCTAAGAATTTTTCGAACCAATTCTCTATCCATGAATGTCTTTTTGAGGGCATGTAGGTCATTTACGATTATTGAAAATCGTTTGAACATTTCATCCACCTTTTCACCTTCCTTCTTGTGAAATAATTCATAAGCATGGGTTAGGAAATCAATTTTAGCTTCCCTTACCTGGTCCGTACCTTCGTACGTAATTTCCAGCTTGTCCCACATTTCCTTTGCCGTTGTGCAACACGATATTTTCCTGTAATCGTCAGCATTTACAGCACAATATAATAAATTAATTGCTTTAGCATTATTTTGAACCTTTCGGATATCATCCGCGTCATATTCTTCTTCGGACTTGGGAACCCATTCGTTTTCAACCTTTTTGGTTGGAATATGATTTCCCTTCGTTATCACCTTCCAGAGATGAAAGTTGTTTGCTTGAACGAAAATTTTCATTCTCTCCTTCCAGTACGTGTAGTTTGTACCGTTGAATAGAGGTGGTCGTGTGGAGCATTGTCCTTCATCAATTCCTGCAAAAGAGTCACGAGTAGAAGCCATGGATGGTTCTCTCAAACTGTTAAGCCTTCAGAGAGTTGGGCTCTGATACCAATTGTTAGATAATACGCTTAACGCTAGAGGGGGGTGAATAGCGTTATAATAAAATTTAGCATAAACTTGCGGAAATTAAAATTTGCAGGAAATAATTAAGTGCGTTAAATAAACAAAAGGAAAGAACGCACCGATGTATTCTGGTTCACCACAACACGTGGCTAGTCTAGTCCCCGAGAGACTCTCTCGAGATTTTCCACTAACTTGTCAAGCTTACGGGTGCTCAACAAACCTTTACAACTTAAGGACACAAGCCTTAACACCTTTGCTCGGAGATACACCACTCCAAGACTTCAACCAAGGAAACACAAGTTCCTTACAACAAGAGAATCACAATTCTCTTACAAGTGTACAAAACACTAAGCACTCAAACAAAACACTCCTTAATGAGTAGATATGAGTAAAAGAAGTAGGCTCAAGATTACAACAACTATGGACAAGACTTTGGCTCTCAAAAGCTTTATGCAATGAATATAAAATGATAAACAATAATATGCAAGCTTATAGCAATAGAATGATCAGTTGTTATGTGTTGTTGTGTTTAAAACACTGAAATGAAGCTGTATTTATAGTTGAAAAACTTGGCATTACCGTTGCCTAATTGCCAATTAAGAGTTGCTGATTTTACTCTGTGACAATCGATTGTCAGGAAGCCACAATCGATTGTTTGCCAATCGTTCCAAAAATCAATCTCAGATTTTACGCTTAACAATCGATTGTCCAAGATCAACAATCGATTATTGGCAACGTTCAAAAAATCATTTCCAGATTTTTCGTAAAACAATCGATTATACCAAATCAATAATCGATTATTCAGCAACGTTCAAAAAATCTTTTTCAGATTTCAATATCAACAATCGATTGTACAAAATCAACAATCGATTACCTGACGGTATTTGAAAATTTACGACAACGGTCAGCTTCACAATCGATTGTGCAATGTTAACAATCGATTATTTATCAGACTTTGAAAATCATTTTAGACACTGCCTCGTGACAATCGATTGCTATATACTCACAATCGATTATTTAATAATTTTGAAAAAGTCTGGAAGTCACTGCCTCAACACAATCGATTGTCATATGTTCACAGTCGATTATTTTGTGACTTTTAAAAATCTGATGGACACTGTCTCTTCACAATCGATTGTCATTAGCTTCACAATCGATTATTCTGAGTTTTGAAAAACTTTGATGGACACTGCCTCATCACAATCGATTGTCATTAGCTTCACAATCGATTATTCTGAGTTTTGAAAAACTCTGATGAACACTGCCTCATCACAATCGATTGTCATAAGGTTCACAATCGATTGTCATGCAGGTTTTGAAAAACCTGATGTTCACTGCCTTAACATAATCGATTGTCATTAATTCACAATCGATTGTCATGCAGTCTTGGCTTAACATAATCGATTATCTTAGTCCAGATTTTAGAGGCATGTTTAAAAATCATTTTGACTAAAGTAAATATGTATGATTTAAAATTGTTTAGCATTAAATTAAATATGCATGATTTTGTAAAAATAATTTTACGAGAGAAGCCATGTCATGAGTCAAGTTGTCGGATCAAGATCACAATTAAGAACGACTCATTTAAACTATAAAACTTTGTCTTGTGCTTGAATCTCGTTATCCACCAATTATGCGCTTGTACTTGAACTTCGTCATATATCACTTTGCGCTTCGTTTGTCATTCATCAAAACCTACACATAAGAACACACGTTTTAGTATAAAGCCTTGAGAACGTGTTTCCAACACAGAGGAGAAGTCCAAATACTCTAGTAAGGAGGTGCGAGCGGCTAGTTGTGGAGAGGTGATCGGATAGGATATGACGAGACTTCAAATTTCCGAGGACATGAAACTTGATAGGAAGTTGTGGAGGCCGAGTATTAAGGTTGTAGGTTAGAAGGTACTTGAGTCTTGCGTTACTTATACCTTTGCGAGACTAATCTGGTAGGGCTTTTACCTAAGATAGCTAGTGACATTTTTGTGTCTTACCATTTCAGTGCATGACGTATTTAATAACTGTCGCTTTACTTTGCATCTTTCTTTTGGGTTTCATGTTCATTTTTTTCTTATTATTTTAGTGGTGAAAACTAATTTTCTCTGCTTTTGTCCTTTTGTTCTCTTAAGACGAGGTCTTCCGGAAACAGCCTCTTTAGCTTTTCGAGATAGGGGTAAGATATGCTTAGACATTACCCTCCACATACCCATTAGTGGAATTTTACTGGGTTGTTGTTGTTGTATTCCCTTGAGCTTTAACTATAGTCATTCCTTAAATGTGATAGAGGAAATATTAGGGTTAGACTTAGGGCAAAGGAAAGAGTATTATAGAATAAGGGTAAAAATGATCTTTTAAATATATCTTATCAGTTTATTGATAAACCAATAACCGAAGAGGACAAAATTGAAATCGAAGTAGATAACTCGATAAGGAAAATTTCGAAATCTAAATCGATAAACTGATAACAAATAATCGATTTGATTCAATAAACCGATTAGAATACACACCTCTACCCCTAACTTGTGAGGATAGAGATGTTATTTACATAATACCATCGGCTAAAAAAAAGCATATCATTAATGAAAATATAGACAAGAAGGGACAATACCAAAAAGCCATATAAAAACAGGATAAAAACAATAAGATAGTAAACACAACAAAAATCTACTACCAACATAAAGCAGGACAGTGTATCAATATTATTGTTATGAACACTCTAGACTACCTACTTTGCTACCCTAATCCTGACTTTCATACCTTCCTATCAAGGGTCATGTCCTCGATCAGCTGAAGTTGTGGCATGCCTTGCCTAATCACCTCTCGCCACCTCTTCTTTAGCCTACGTCTACCTCTCTGTAAGCCCTCCAATATCAACTTCTCACATCTCCTCACCGGGACGTTTGTGTCCATCCTCCTCGCATGATCAAACCACATAAATCGTACTTCTCACATTTTTCCTCAATAGGGGCCACACATACCTTGTCGTGAATAACCTCATTATTTATTCTATCTAACCTTTATGCCCGCACATCCATCTCAATATCATTTATATTACCTTCATCTTCTGGACATGAGGGATCTTGACTGGACAATACTCAACCCCATATAGAATTTTTGCCTGACCACCTAAAACCTACCCTTAAACTTAGTACCATCTTCTTGTCATACAAAGCATTGAAAACGATTCTCTATTTCATACATCCCACCTCAATGCGATGTGTGACATCTTCATCAGTCTCCTCATCTCCTTGAATAATAGACCCTCGATACTTAAGACTCCTTCTCTTAAGATGACCTACGAGTCTAACATCACCTACCCTCCCCTTTCCTTGAATCTCGTCACTAAACTTACACTCCAAATGTCGTGCCACTTAACTTACACTCCAAATATCGCACCATTAAATTTACACTTTAAGTATCGCATCACTGAACTTACAGTCCAACCATTCTGTCTTAGTCTTGCTCAACTTAAATCCATTAGAATTTGCCCCCATACCTCTAATTGCTAGAAATGCTAGCGTATCTTCAATTCCGCCACCAGAGCAAACAAAAAAGGCTGAGTGTCGAAATAACATTAAATCAACAATTTAATAAAGCATAAAATTGTTCACTTTTCAACAATATATGAACAAGTTTGATCTTTCAAAAACTAAAATCATCTGATAACCTAGACAAAAATGATATTCTACCCACAATAACAGGGCTCAATTAATTGTACACGGCAGAAAAGGAGAAATAATGTTTTTGCTCCTTCCCAAGTCCTTTAGTATGTTTTTACGTCTTAATTAAATACGCTTTGATTTGTGGTTTTATTTTGATCAATAGTTAATTGTATCGTATTGGTTCTATTAGTATTAGATGTTGATTGATGGACAACTTCAAGTAGGGCAGGCCTCCGTCCTAGAGTTGCACTCTACTTAATAGTGATTTTACTTAGCTAAAAAATAATGTGTCAGATTGGGGTTTGTTCTTATCATCAATTTCATGTTTCATTTGCTTCAACTGGTCCTCTTTATCTGTTGCCTTGTGCTTGTTTTGTTCCATGGTATATTCATAAATGCCCATCACAACAACTTTCTTCTTTAATACTATTAGCATAAGCCCAGAATTGAACGTAGCTCTGCCAACAGAGTCCCACGTATTGCGACATTTGAGACGTGCTAGTGTCTATGCGTGGATCCTGCAGGATGCTGCTCCCAACACTACAACAGTTTGAAATATTACATTCATACAACAACTTTTTTCCAAGAAAAGATACGAATATTATTCAGACTACATACGAATTATTATTTTATCATTTTGTTAGACTTCAAATTATTTTGATATTAAGAAAACAATAATTTCGTTGATTTTAACGGAACTTCAATATATACTTTATAATTTCACATGTGAAAATATTTGAAGAAAGATTCAAATTTAACCTTTTCTTTTTCTATCATGATTTAAAATCATCTGTCCAGTAAGGGTGTTCATAACTGTAGGAATGTAAATATGAGAATAGATTTGTGAAATTTTTTGTGTATATTATTATCTAAAGAGATGTATTATATTAGTATTTGTGTAAAGAAAGAAAACAAAAAAAATAGAGAATTATCTATGCAACTGTCTACTCCTTATTTGTTATTTTCCTTCGTTTTAATTTATGTAAACTCATTTGACTAGGTACGAATTTTAAGAAAAAAAAGAAGATTCTTAAATTTATCGTATAAAATAAAATACATATATTTTGTATGACTATAAATTATTATATAAAGATAAATTATTTCGAATATGGAAAGAGGTCATTCTGTTTTACACGTAGAAGAAAATAAATTCGAAAGTATGTAATAACTAAGTAATTGAATAATATTCTTCTCTATCCTATTTACACGTGCACATGTGAGAATTGAATGTGAAATCCAAAGTTGTGCAGATATTAAATTGTTTCATCTGGGCGGTCCTCATTTAGGCCATCCTAATTTTGATTAAAGGCCAGTATTAAGCCACATGGTGACTTTGAAGAAGAGGACTTAATCTTTGTCCTAGAAATATCCGAAACATAGTCATTTGTCTTTAGACCTAAAATGTGCTGTTTCTTTTCTTCCTTATGAGAATGAATAGCTGTCAATGATACCTTGTTCTCAACATCCCCTCAAGTTGGAGGATAATGAAATGATACCCAACTTGTCAAGAATAGATGTGTGCGAAAGCTCTGAAAAGGGTTTTGTGAATAAATCTATAGTTGAGAAGATGAGGGAACATAAGAAAGGGAGATTAAGCCTGAGAGAAATTGTTGCCGAGAAAACTGACAGTCCAGTTGTATATGTTTTGTTCTCTCATGAAACACGGGGTTTCGGGCTATGTGAATCATCGTCTTACTATCGAAGAAAAGTGGCATCATCAAAGATAGAGTAGCAGAGATGTCGGAGAGAAGACGAGTGAGCCAAGTGAGTTCTGCTACTACTCGGCGCATGGATCGATATTCTGCTTTAGTAGATGATAATAAAATGAAGATCTATTTCTTTGATTTCCAAGAGATAGGGGAGCCACCAAGACTGATGTAAAATCTATTCATTGACTGGCGACTGGCAGGACATGAAGCCCAATCGGCATGACAAAAATCTAGAAGAGATAGAGAGCGATCTAAATTTAAGAGAATGCCTTGTCCTGGATCCAAATTCAAATAGCGTAGAACATGAAGAGCTGCAGAGAAATACGAGTATCTGAGTTGTTGCATGTATTGACTCAGCACAACAAATGATAAATCTGGTCTTGTATGGGTTAAGTAGTTCAATGTCCCTACAAGATGCCAATAGATGGTTGGATCAAGAAGCAAAGTACCTTCATCAGCGTGAAGCTTAGATGAAGGTTCGAGTGGAGAAGATACAGAGGAAAAGGCAGAAACATCAAACTCCTTCAATAAATCTAAGGTATATGTCCTCTAACATACTATAATCCCATATTTTTCTCGAAGTATTTCCATACCTAAGAAATAATGAAGATCACCCAAATCTTTGACTTTGAATTCACGGTGAAGAAAAGACTTGACTGAGGTTATTTTTTTCTATATCATCTCCACTGATGAGAATGTCGTCAACATAAACAGCTGCCATAGAAATCAAATTCTTTTTATTTTGAAGAATAAAGAATAATCATTTAAGGATGAAGAATAACCCTTAAAACTTAATGCACCAGCAAGCTGATCATACCATTGCCATGAAGCTTTCATTAAACCATAAAGTGATCTCCTAAGTAAACATGCACGATTAGGACTGGGCAAGGGTATACATGCTGGAATCTTCATAAGCACATCTTCTTGTAAGTCACCATGTAAAAATGCATTACTAACATCCATTTGAGAGATATGCCAATTTTTCTTTACTGCAACGGCCATTAAGCAACATATGGTAGTTATTTTGGCTAGAGGAGACAATGTCTCTGTGTAGTCAATGCCTTCCCTTTGAATATCCCCCCTTACCACCAACCATGTTTTTGAGTCTTTTCACTGTTCTATCTGAATTATATTTGACCTTGTATGCATATTTACATGGTAGGGCCTTCTTCCCTAGTGGTAAAAGAACCGTATCCTATGTGTGATTAGCTTTTAAAGCTTCAATTTCTGAATGCATTGCTTGCATCTATCCTGGATGGGCAGAAGCTTGAGAGAAGCTGGTGGGCTCTAAAATCTATGAAAGAGATTGCATCATCTATTTGTTATGGGCAGAAAGTGCACCAAAGCGAAAAATATGGGTTTGCAAGGGTTGGATGAAACAGGAGAAGGTTAGGTCAGCCAAATAGATGTTAGAGAAAACAAAATCTTTGAGGTGAGAAGGCCATTAGAAAATCTAATAGACTTCCTGATACCTGATGTATGAGTGGATGTAGTGGGAAAACCAGTAGTGATTGGAGAAGAAGAATGAGAAGATTGATATGATGGTGAGGGAGAAGATTGAGTTGGGTGAATTCTGGTGATACTAGGTGATGAAGGTAATGTAGGCTTAATCAAAGATGTGTTTGGTGGAAGGTCGTTGGTGGTTGTGTCCATAGGATAAGGGGTAGGAAATATAGGACCTGGGTTAGAAATATCTAAATGAGGTATGAAAGTTGAAGAAAAAAGATATATATTTTTATAAAAACGAACAACTCTAGATACAAGAATGTTTTTAGTATCTAAGTGCAACATTTTATACCCTTTTTGACCTAAAGGATAACCCAGAAAGACACAACTCTTTGCCCTTGGCTCAACTTTGTTTCTACCATTAGACAAGATAGAAACATAACAAAGATATCCAAATGACCTTAATGAATCATAAGTTGGAGATTGATTGAACATAATGGAGTACAGTTTTTTCCTTGAAGAACCTTGGAAGGTATCCTGTTTATTAGGTGTGTTGTAGTTGGTGTACTCTTTCCCCAATACGGCAATACCTGATAGGCACCTTAGATTGGAAAAGCAAAGCCTTGCTATTTTCAATAGGTATCTATGTTTTCTTTCAACTATGCCATTCCGCTGAGGTGTTGATACATAAGAAGTTTGATGTATTATTTCTTAAGAGTTGAGAAAGGTTGTTTGTTGTGATCGCTTGCCTAATTCAAATTCATTATCCGTTCTCAATTTTTGTACCTTAACTGCAAATTATCTTTCAACCATTGTTACAAAATTCTTTAAGACCGTGAAGGCATTACTCTTGGTACATAACAAGAATGTCCAAGTACCCCTACTAAAATCATCCACAATAGTTAAAAAGTACTTAAAGCCAGTAAAGGTAGGTTCCTTATAAGGGCATCATGTATCCACATGAATTAATTCAAATGCACTTTTAGATTTGATTTGACTCATGGAATAAAGAATCCTAGTTTGCCTAGCTTTAGGACAAATATCACATAAGTAATCAGAATTGGAAGGCAATGAAACAAAACTAAGATTCGTCATTGATGAAAAAGGCATATGCCCTAATCTAACATGCCAAAGGTTTATATCTGTAACCACATTGGTAGAAAATGGAAATACAACTGAAATTTGAATGAAAACATTATGAACTGAAGGTGAAACCGTTTTCTCCGAAAGACTAGGCTGCAACATGTAGAGTCATTTACTTGTATCACCAAAAACTTGAGGCCTCTTCATTAAATGGGCCTGCAATAGAGATTGAGTAGGAGTGAATAAGACTATACATTGAAACTAAACAGAAAATCTATTAACTGATAATAGATTATATTTGAAACTAGGCATGGAATTAGGAGAGATGGGGACTTCCCATGTATGTATAAACATTACTCTAAATGAATTAGGCAGATTTATGTGTAAAGGTGTAAGAAGAGAATCTAAAGAGATAAAAGTATTTGAATCAAAGCACATATGTTCTGAAGCCCATAAGTCAATTATCTAAACACTGGTATTGAAAGCAAAAAAACATTATTATGCCCCGCAGTATTATGTCGATGTTATGCTCTGCAATAATATATATTGCGGTATTAAGTTACGATGATGTTGCATCCTAATGTATTGTACATTAAATTTGTCATAAGGTAATTGACATCAGTCTAAGTAAAAGATCATTTGGAGATCATAAGAATTATGCTATTTCACAAGTGATTAATAAATTCATGAAAGTGAAAGGGGAGCAAGTCAAAGAAAATGAATTTTGTCCAAGTTTGACATTTTGGGATAAAATAACGGGTCAAGCGATAATACCCGATAATTATGAACTAGTACCATGCAAGGTATCATATGACCACGATAATATAATATATGAAGTCTTTTAAAAATAAATAGAATTTTAAGTAATTTATAGTAATTTTTAAATTATGTGGGTAATGAATTAATTATCGAGTGACGAAATATTACCTAGATAATTAATAAATGAATAAAAATTAATAAATTATTTCACCCCACCCCACGTGGCAAAAAGCCACAATATTTGAAATGACTAAGTATTCATTTTGCCCGTTGGCTAATATAGTCATAACTTAAGTCTTATCTCTTATCCATAGCATTTAGTAGAAATACCTTGAGAAGTCTTCAAAACAATAATCTACCCTTGGCATTTAAAGCCAAGAACGTTGAAAGCAAAAACATTCAATGTCAAACGACTAAAGCTTCATTTCAAGCCATTTTGTCCAAACAAATTTAACCCCTTAAGAAATTTCGATAGGAATTTCAAAATCTAGGAACAGAAGCCACTTCTTATGTTTGGATAAGTTTCAAGCTTAAATCCATTCTTTAGGATAAAAAATGTTCAAAGCAGAATAATTCTTTCAAGATTTTAAGGAATTCAACTGTAATTGCCACTTACGTTTGGATAATTTTCAAGTTTAAATCCATTCTTTCAGATAAAAAACGTTCAAAGCAGAAAAATTCGTCCAAGATTTTAAAGAATTCAAATGTAATTTTGTTCATACTTTGCAGAGGCAGATTCGTTCAGATAACTCAAAAAATATGTATGTTAAGGCTATTCCTTCTTTCTTTTGGTATGATCCATACGATATGAGTGAAACGTGCAAATGAACAAATTCCATGAATAACTCTATTCATAAAAGTATTAGAAATATCTATGTTCTTAAATTTTCATGTGTCATAATATTTACCATATGTTCATGGGTCTCAGTATCAGGGTTGTAGGATAGGGGCTCTTAGAGTTTTTCGTACTCCTCACCCGGGGTTGGGTGAGGCTTGGCATGGCTATCCATAGATGATTTGTGTATTAGATTGTGTCTCCCTTATGGTAGTTATTTATGGTAGTCACTGTTTGATATTATTGCATGCTATTTTATTTATGGTTCTTATGTTTAGATAATTATTTACGTTATTTCTGGTGGAGTTGCTAATGCTCTTTTATTTTTGTTTTTGTTTTTCCTTTCCTTCACTGAGCCGAGGGTCGATTGGAAATAGCCTCTCTGCCCTTTCGGGTAGGGGTAAGGCCCGTCTACATATACCCTCCACAGACCCCACTTTGTGGGACTATACTGGGTTGTAGTAGTTGTTGTTGTTCATGTGTCTCAGAAAAGTACGAAAGTTGAAAAGAGGTTACTTTATGATTTTACTCAAAGGAAAAATGGTCGTATGACAATTTTGAAAGTTTTTATTAACGTACTTTTCATGCATTGCAATCATGTACATTGACCCGTGATCATGTGGCGTTATATACGCGTATATATGTATGTATATATGTGTCACACCTCATTTTTAACAACTATAACCCCGGGAAGGGCGTAGATGAAGGAGTTTTTCCAATTTAAGGACAATCGAAATGAGATTTATTTATTTAAAAATTAGATTCGCCACTTGGGATAATTTATGGTTACCCAAGTCACTAATTTAAATCCCGAATCGAGGAAAAATTTGACTCTAATTATGGTCTGCGAATTAGAAATCCGGGTAAGGAATTCTGTTAACCCGGGAGAAGGTGTTAGGCACTCCCGAGTTCCGTGGTTCTAGCACGGTCGCTCAACTGCTATATTTAGCTTAATTATCTGATTTTAAATAATTATAAACCTATGTGCAAATTTTAATTTTTAGCCGCTTTTATTATTACTTTTAAAGAGAATTACAACGTCGTTAAAACACGTCTCGAACTACGTCACATAAATACACCCATTATTTTTCCCATATTTTAACAGTGTTGAGATTTGGATTTGGGTCACATAAATGCGCACCCGAATTTAGGAAAGTAATATTATTAAACGCACGCCTAAAACTACTAGCGTATTCTTTACTTTGTGGGATGCCATGAAAATTCGCTAAATGGCACGTCCCGAATTCTAAATGTTTTGATAAAATAAGTAAAGAGGGTCACACAATTTGTGATTTTATCCGGCGCGGCGCACCTCAAATTTGTATTTTAGAGGATGTTTCAACTAAAGCTCGGAGGGCCATAGACTATTAATTATCTAATTAGGGCTCACCTCCACTAGTAAATTCTAATCAATTAAGCGACGAATGAATGACGGAGTTTTAAAACACAAAAAAAAAGAAACTTGTATGGAAAAGGATTAGTTAGATAATAACAGAAACTTGGGCCAGCGTAAACAAACGACAAAACAAAGTTCAATCAAAGATGCGAGGGGGCCAAATTCCATTCATGCATGCTTGCAGAGTTGGGCTTAAAATGGTGAGCCCGAGTTTAAAGGGAATTCGCCATACAAAGACCTATTCCCAAGCATTGGCTAGCTTTGCTTTTCATTAATTGGGCCAGTATTGGGCCCCAAATTACAGAATCAACATTTGAGCCCAATCAGTTCAGCTACAATCTGACTTAAACAAGTTGAAGGAAAAGTGAGAGTGAACTAACATTTTACTTCTAGCCCTTAGCTGGTTAACATGAATTGACTAACTATATTTCTATTTCCATTTGGCATACATTAATCAAACCCACTTATGAAAGGGAGTATAGTGGAAACAAAACAAAGGAGCTGTTGGGCTCAAAACACAAGCCTTGATAACTGATAAACTATTTCTTTTGCATGCAAATATTTTTATGCTCAACCAAATAAATAATCATGCATGCTAACCATAGTCAGCCTCATTTGTCATATAAACACATACACTTTGAATCAAACTAATACCAAATAAAAGTCTATCATCTGATCGTACTCATATGCCTAAATTTTCTTCCACAAAACGTGCTTTTGAAATTTCCAAACATGCTATTCAAAATTGAAACTAAACATTCAACTTCAAACCCAAACGCAGCCTTATAATACGCGCGATTACAGATCCAATACAGAACATGAAATAGTAAAGAACAGAAAAAGATTAAATCGAATAAGCTTGTATTCCATCAAGTTCCCCTCGAATTACATAGCCAACAATTAGTCAGTGTTCATAAGCTTAAGAAGATACCGGCAAGCAAATCAATAGAGAGGTGAGAAATTCAGCAATGAGAAACAGTAGCAATCAACATCAGAACAACCAATGGAACAGGAACTTCAGGCCAATCAACCCAGATTCAAGTTGCACTCAATCCGCATGTATCAAACTCAACTCAAAACCAAAGAAAACCCCAATTTCAAACCCACAATGATACCATACAAGGCTCAGAACAAAAATCCAATAAAAAATGAACCGGGAAACTCGAATACTAGCAGATTCAGCTAATTTTTTAGCCTTTAGTCGCTTAAAACTATCTCAGAATTAGTATTATAAGAATTCCCTGAAAAGTTTCCAATAGAAAAATGATTTTAATTTTTAGCCGTCTGGTTTTGTTGTTTTGGTGTTTTGCTCTTTATTGCTTAGATTTTAGAATGTCAAGCTTTTTTTTAACTTTGTGTGTGTTTCTAGATTTCAAGCTTCTAATCTCTGCCTTGCAAGGAAATTTTGCAATGCCTTTTATAGGCAAGCAAATAGGGCAACCCTCTATTTTTAGTTTTGTACCCTTAGTCCATCTTTTATTTTTAGTTTTAACTAGTTAGACCTTTATTTGCTGACTTTCTTCTCAAGTTACACTACCAATTTTCTGAAATTCCATTTTGAACACCATCTACAATCTTCTAGGGAATTCTATTCCTATTACTTGCAAGATTGAAATACCTACAATATCCTAACATTATTCTGAAATTACCAAACCCAAATCAACTAAACCAAACCCCTTGGTCTCGGTTTACCATGGTTAGCCAATATTAAACTGAAGACTACTCAGCTATAATCGATCATTACCTAATAATTGAACTAATTAACCAAACCGAAAATAAATCCTAATTAACACTAAAACCCTAAGGCTAAATTAAAGCTAAAGTCACAATTAAAAACAAACACAAAATTAAAAAAAAAACATATCATACTTTCAGTCATCAAACTCGATAGAAAATTTGAACTCGAATCAAATAAGATCAATAAGAATTAACACAAAATAAAGAACTCAAAAAAATAGAACAAAAATCAAATTAAAATCCTAAAACACTAAGTCAATTATTATGAGGAGTAATTGATTGAAGGAGGATTATCATAATCGAAGTCATCAAAACAGGGAGAAAAAAAATAAACAAATCTAACGAGGTAAAGAAAAATCAAACAAAACAAGAGAAAAGGACTTACTGATTTCAAAATTTAAACTCGCCAGAAATTGGTCCTCAAAAAATGTTATGTGTTTGTTCTTGCCAAGAACAAACATATAACACCATTTTAAAATCAATCGAACACTGGCTGTCCCTGGAAATTCGAACAGCCTTGACAACACAACCCTAGATCCAAAATTTGTGAACTTCCACTTAGATTTGGAAGATTCTGGTTTGGGATTTGGGAAGAAGGAGGCTAGGAAAACATAGGGTGTAAGTTTGATGAGGTTTGGACGAATTAGGGTTTTGGGCCTTGATTTTGATTTAATATTCGAAACGATTGGCTGTGATTTAGGAATGGGGTTTGGAGTTTTGGTAAGAGGTGAGGGAGATGGAGAGGGTTTAGGGTTGATAATTTGGTGGGGAAAGGGTGGTGGTGCCACCGTGGCCGGCGGAGCCGGCGTTCACTTCTCCGAATATTCGATACGTTTTGGAGGGATTCGAAGGATGAGAGTTGGATGGTTGAATAAAGGATGTCGAGGGGGTGTTATGGCTTAATTTTGGACGGGATTGGAGTTTGGCCATCACTGTGAGATGATTTCTGGTGGCGGTCTAGGGCGGTAGACGATGGGGTGTGGCTGGTCTCTGAAGAGATGAAGGAGAGGCGTGAAGGGGGGATGGGGTAGGGTGATTCAGACATTTATATATCAATGAGTACTTAGTTACCGACCGTTAGATTAAACAACCTAGTCGGTCAGGATTAAAATGCCCTAAACGACGTTATTTCGTCGTAACAAAAGCTGGGCCGGGCAAAAGGATTTGGGTTGGATTGGGAAATGGGTTAAATTTGCAAAAATGGCCTATTTTTATTTCTTTTTCCTCTCTTTTATTTTCAACCTCTTTTTAATTCCCTTTCTTTTTGATTTAAAACTAAAATACATCTACATTAATTCCTTAAATTCAATTAACCCTAAGAAACTAATTAAACACATATGATAAAGCACAAAACTAATTTAAAAGAAACACTAATTCAAAAGTTAAAAATGCAAACTAATCTATTTTTGTGATTTTTCTATTTTATAAAATGATTTATTTTCTTAATTAATGTAAAGATGTCAAATTAGATCCTAAATGAAAATGCACAGATTTTGGTATTTTTTTGAATTAAAATGCACTCAACGTGCAAACCAACACTTAATTTATGCAATTAAATATTAAAAATCACACAGATTATGAAAGATCCTAATTTTGCGAATTTGTAGGATAAATTTAGGTTAGGCAAAACTCATATGCTCACAGCTGCCCCTCTTTGCTCGGAGACACGAAGGGTTTTCAGGCAAAGATAAGTGAGTGACCATGAGAGATTTTTGCCTACCTGACCCTCCATGAGAAGCGTTTTGAAAAGCTTGGTTGCACCCTGATTTAGAGGTTGCCTACATATCCTCGGCTAAAAAGGAATCAGGTCAGTGTAGTTCAGGAGTGTTTGGTAGCTAGACCTCCTTATTACACCTTGTGAAAATATAAAATAAGCTAGACTAATATATGAACTATGAGTTACAAAAGAACCTACCTACATCTTCAAACTTGCAATTGATCCTTGTTGCTTTGTTGCCTTGTATTTCTCCTGTTAAACTTCTCGTTGACCCGTTGACTTGTATTTCTTCTTGTAAAACTTCTTGTTGTCTCATTGACTTGTATTTATTCATGTAAAACTTCTTTCTGCCTTGTTGACTTGTATTTCTTCCTGTAGAACTTCTTATTTCCTCGTTGACTTATATTTCTTTCTTTAAAACTTCTTGTTGCCTTGTTGACCTCGTTTTCTCTTCTTCCATGTTTGATGTTGAATTGTTGGACTTGAAATGTATTCCCTTGTTCTACAAGTGGGCGCCTGATTGCCAAAATTCAAAATTTGAAAAATATTCCCTAGTTCTATAAGTGGACGCCTGATTACCAAAACTTGCATCTTGAAAAATATTCCCTTGTTCTACAAGTGGCGCCTGATTACCAAAACTTGCATCTTGAAAAATATTCCCTTATTCTACAGGTGGACGCCTGATTACCAAAACTTGCAACTTGAAAAATATTCCAATATTTTCTGAGATTGTTGCTTGTGTACTTGATCACAACAAAACAAGAGAAATTTTTTCTACCCCAGTTTGGTGCTGGATGATCTGTGAGTGTTAATCAAATCCCATGACAACTCTAGAGTTAGGTTGTGTTCTCAAAAGGTATTATTTTTCACTATGTCTTATTATCCGAGTTATATCTACTGGGGATCGGTTATTGAAGCTACTTCCCATTTTCCGGAAAGGTCTTGACAACTCTTAATTATATGACAAATGTGTCTGCTTAGTATTCAGAGCTACATCCCATTATTCAAGCGGGTCCTGACGCCTCTTGTTGGGGAAATATTCGTGCCCGCCCGTGTTACCCATGCTTGTTTGTGTTTTAGGCTAAGTCCAATTTTTCAGGAGGGTTCTGACAACTCTTAACTGAATCGAATTTCAACATGTAAGTCATTTTACGCCCTTCACTATCCATGATTACCTTTTTAACCTTTAAATAAGTCCCCTTTTCCAGGAGTGTCCTAAGGGTTCCAGATTAACTTCCTGTTGTTTCTGCTGGGGATCATTGTTCAAGCGAGTTCTGAAGACTCTTACTGGGGAAGGTATTTGTAACCGCCCATGTTGCTTGTGCTTGTTTGAGTTTTAAAATGAGTCCTATTTCCAAGAGGGTCTCAAAATTTCCAAATTGCATGCCCCTTTTAACTCTCAGTTGTTTCTGTTGGGGTTGCTAATTAAAGTTTCATCCATTATACTCTTGCTGGGGGAATATTTATGTCAGATTATGTTTTAATTGGTTCCCATTTCTAGGTAGCCCCTGAGATTTTTATCATACCTTCCATGTGCCTGGCTTCCCCTGTGGATGGCCTCCTTTAGGATCTCCCGGAATTTTTCTACCCCTGCGTCAATCAAAGAAAACTTGTCAGTTTGAAAAGTGGTTGTTATTTTGCGGCATTCGGCCTCCCCACTGTCGTGTTACGCTGTGTTCAATTTTCATGTTGATGATGAGTTTGCTGGGTTGGTTGGCTGACCCCCGAACCTTTATGGTCTTACTTTGCTCCCCCGTTATTGTGTTACACTCCTTGGCTGACCCCCTGACCCTTGTGGCTTTGCTCTGCTCCCCCATCTTTGTGTTGCACTTTCAACCCTCTTGCTAGAATTCTTACATCCTTTCTTGATATTGCTGAGCCCGTTTACTATGCTTGGCTAATCCTGTTGGCCTTTCCCATTTTCGTGTTGCGCTTCTGACTCTTTTGCCACACCCTTGCATCCTTTTTGAGATTACCCAATCAGTTTACGATGCTTGGCTAACCCCCTGAACCCTTTTGTCCTTCCAATCTTTGTGTTGTGCCTTTTCACTTGCCATGGCAGCTTTGATTTCACCTTGAAATACATGGCTTTCTTATTGGCTAACCAACTTCTCTGTCACCCTTATCACAGAAAATACCTCTTCTCTGTTCAGACCTAATATCCTCTATTTGTTGTATTGCTTATGAACTGACATCTTCCCCACCTTTGTGTCTCACATGAATCCCAAAGCACTTCCATTGCCCCTACTCCGTGTGTATGCTATTCTTTATTGACTTAAACCTCTAGCCTTGACCTTGAGGTCTTTTGCTACTTCACTTGTCATGATAAATGATTTCAATTCGAAGACCCTGCTTGTTCCTTGACTAACCATTTCCTTTGTAAACCTTAACCCAGAAAATACCTCTTCTTGTATGAACACAATACCTTCTATCTGTTGCATCACTCCTGAACCGACGTCTACCAAACCTTTGTGTTTCACATGATCCCCAAAGCATATTAATTGTTACCAACCTCAGTGTGTATGATGTTTTTTCTTGACTCAAACCTCTAGTTCTGGCCTTGAGGTCTAACGCTCCATCGCTAGCCATGATAACTTCGATTTCTTCTTGGAAGATCTTGCTTGTCACTGGTTTACCACCCTTCTTATCATAGAAAACACCTTTGATCTGTTCTCTATCCCTCATTCTGTTGCATTGTCCATGAATTGCTGTATACCAAGCCTTTGTATTTCAAACGAATCCCGAAGCATGTTGAATGTTACCCGCTCAGTGTGCTTGCTGTTTTCCTGACTTATGACGCTTTAATATGACAAACCGATCCCGTTTTGTGCAACTGGTAAGCTGGTGGCAGATTTTGAAGTCATTTATTTTTATTTTGATGAGACCGGACCATGAGGCTGCCTACGTATCCTTTAAAAGGAATCAGGTCTAATGTAGTTCATGCACATTCCTTGTTTTTGTTGTGGTTTAACTGTTTTTTTTTCTTTCTATTTCTTCTTTTTTTCTTTTTTTCTTTTTTCCTTTTCTCTTTTCTCTTTTCTCTTTTCTTTTCTTGTTTTTCTTTTCTTTTTTTTCTTTTTTCTTTTCATTCTTTTCATTCTTTCCTTTCCTTTCCTTTCACTACCTTCTCACACTTGCGTTTGTGACTTTTGTTACTGATTCCGAAAGAGGGGTATGAAAGAAAATAATTAAAGCTCAAAAGGGTTAGCAAATGATGAAGTGTTAGATAGCGGAACAAAATGCCTTCGTCATTCCAATCTTCAAAATATGATAAGACAAGCAAGTACAATCAGACAAAGGAATCATACATAGTATCTCTTGACTGCATCATAATTGATAGCCATTTCTACACATTTTCCTTCTTTATCTGTCAAAGATAATGCAGCATTGGACAACACTCTAGTTACAACAAATGGTCCCTACCAGTTTGGTAAACTTTCTTTTAGGAATTTTTCATGTTCTATCTGCCCCTGTTTCACATGGTTTGGGCTTCAAAAGATCTCAAAACGCCCAAATCTATTCTTATTTCCCTCAAGTGTCTATGTCATCTTCAGAATTGTTTCATTGCTTTATGACTAAACTAAGTTTCATTGCTTCATGAATAAACTAACCTTTTAAGGCCAAGCGGAGAATTATGCATGCATGTCACGTCACTAGAGTCAACAAGGAAAATAATTGTAAAAAGAAAAGAAAGCTAAACCAAATGAGTAGAAATAACAGAAAGTAGAAAATTGCATTAGACAGATGGTGAAAGAGTTTGAACAACAAAACAAGTGGAATAAACTAGGGTTGCGACCCTGGAACGAACCTAGACGACACTAAACAGGTTGCAAAAAACAAACAAGCAAAATAAAAGGACTGAAGAGTTTGAATCATGGGACAGTATTAGGATTACAACCCTGAAAATTACCCAAACAACAGAAATGACAACAAAATAAACCACTAAGACCCCTCTCCGGATGGCCAAGAAATGGAGCGTCTTTCCAATTACGAAGAACGACATATTAGCCGATGGGTTCCGTATCAATAATACTAGGAGCTTCACAAGTCTTCATCACACTGTTCTTAACAGATTACTTTTGGGTCCCTTTCGCCGGCTCATTCTTAAGATCAACCTCTGAATGCGCTGAAAGCTCAGCAGCATGTGTGCCTCCGAGGCTCGCAGAAGAATTCTCACATTCCAACATGTGCGTCTCAATATGCACAGGCGATGGACTTTGGCTAGTGTCTGCTGCATCCGAATTTTGTACGACAATGTCACCTGCATCAATAAGTTTCTGAATTGCTCTCTTCAGACTCCAACACTTCTCTATGCCATGCCACGGGCATCTGAACAATATGCGCATCTTTGAGAAGCATCAAACTTCTTTGACATAGGGTTTGGTATTTTTATCTGAATCGGCTTCAACATGTCCAATTGCTTCAAACTTTGGAACAAACTGTTGTATGATTCTCTGATAGGGGTGAAAGCCTTTTCTTTTTTTCAGCAGTCTCTCGTTCTTACACGCTTACCTGGGCCGGAACCTTGATCCAAGAGGTTTTCAGTATGCTCGTGGGAGTGGATAGGCATTCTGTAGAGCAGGGTACGAGGAAAGTGATGTATGATTTTGGGAGCTCTGTGGAGAGAAGCAGCGTTGGGGAGGATCATCTGGTACACAAAGATATCCATGAGGAGGATGTCGAGTCTGGAAATGTTCATCATCATTTCTATTTCTCTTTCTCCCACCGAAGCTTACTTGGGTGTTCTGAATGTCTTTCGAACAACTCATAATTTTGCCTGACTTGATTCCTTTTCTACTAGCTCCCCCATCTTTAGCACATGATTGAAAGGTTTTTGCAAAGTTGGGATCAAATGACTGAAGTAGGTGGGCTCCTGGGCTTATAGGAAAAGCTCAACCATTTTTTCTTCACCAAGCGGGGTACTAACTCGAATAGCTTGCTCCCTCCATCTGATTCCAAACTCCCTAAAGCTTTCCTCCGGCTTCTTTTCCATTTTAGATAGGGAAGAACGGCCTGGGGTATATTTATATTGAAAGTATAGAACAAAATCTCAAGCCATGTCACCCAATGTAGGCCATTTGCCGACATCTTGATGAGTATATCAGTCCAAAGCTGCCCAGTCAAGCTCTTACTGATATATGCTATCAACAAGTCATTCTTTCTCTCCAACACTTCTCATTTCACTGCATAGACCCTCATATGGACTACCAGATATTCACACCCATCATACAAGTTAAACTTTGGCACTTTGAACCCTGCGGGCAGGCGAACTTCAAGGGACACAATCAATTCTTTGCAAGCCATACTACCATGGTCTCCCATTCTTTGCTTGTTCTTCAAGGACTGTATTATGCCTTCCAGCCTCCGGGTTATTCCATCCTGCCCTTCTCTTCCCGTGAACTTTTCATTTTCAGCATGAAGCTTATCTTGAGGGCTTTTTTTGCGGGCAACCTTTGAGGGGTAATATTGGGCATCATGAGCTTTGAGTAGGTATTCGTTGTGGTGAGCGATGGAGCTACCAGGGTGATAGGAAAAACTGTGATAAGTGGGTGTATATGGAGAGTATAGAGGATCATTTGGAACAATAATTGGAGTTTGGCGGAGGGTAGCATCTAGGAAGCTAGGTGCTGGCAGGGGTAGTGCTGCCCCGGTCATCCAAGCCTGGTATATTTCAGCCATTTGGTGTTTTAGTTTGTACATTTCCTCTTTCATTGCATTAATGTCCAATTCCTCTACCTCTTTCGAGGGGTCAATGAGCTGGCATGAGTTTCCTGATTGGCATGATCTGTTTGCTCTTAGACCAAGTGTTGTGGGAGTGGGTTGTTAGTATGCCGCAAGAACTAACCACCTGCCTGGACTCAACAACAACTTTGTTAGCAGCTAGAGCATTAATAGATAGGTAACCGCACATTTTGGGAATGAATGAACCTAATAGTTAACCATTTATAATATGCCCTTGCTTGGTTGCATGCGTCATCCTGGCTTTTCTTTTCTTTATTTGCAATGCCTCTTCTTTGCTTTATCCTCTCACTCCTCCCTTTTGTTTTTCCATTGTTTGTTTGTTGCTTTCCCCTCTTTTCCTTTGCTTATTTGGTTTGACTTTTGTTTTATTATTCTTTCTATTGTGTTACTACTGCTTCACATCATGACATTCACTTCTCTCCCATTTTATTTTAGTTGTGGTCGAATCCTATATGGATTGCCTACGTATCATGACCCCGCATGAATCAGACCGAGTGTAGTTCTTGCGAATATGAAAAGAAATAAACAACAAAATATTTGTTTTTGAAATTTTCAATAATAACAAACACCTTGACTATAAAGACTCAGGACTTACAGACTCGAAATAAACTAACAAGCTTAGAAAAGATCAATTCAAAAGACCTAACAGACTCCAAAACAACTTAACAAACTCCAAGAAAAAGTACCGACTCAAGTGAAGATCACAAATACATTAAAGTGTTGAAATCATGTGTTCACAGAGGATCGAGCATTTACTAACTCCTTTTTAGCCTCTATAAATCATCCTCGAAATCTTGTGCCTTCGGGGTAAGATTGTAGATGAGCTTCTCATCTTTTATACTCTTGCCCAGGTTGTCAATTGCTATTTCATTTTTTGGGTTTGTGCTGTGAGAGCTTCATTTTCTTGGATCAATATTCTTTTCTCATCTTCAGCTTCCTACACCTGAAGATCATTGTTGAATTCCATGTTTCTTAGCTTTTCTTTCAAGGCATGAATCTCATCTTGATATGCTTTTTCCTTTTCTCCCTATGCTAATCTTTCTTGGATTTTATCCTCGAAAGCTTGAACATGAGGTCTTTTGGCGGGTCTCTTAGGTTCGAGTTCCGGCTCAGTGTTCATATAGGACCTCGTCTCAAACTAAGTAGCATAGTGTGGATCCACTTCACCTTTTGCGACATCTGGTACCTGGGTTCCATTTTTAAGTTACCGGTATCCATTCCAATCCTGTTGAACTAAAGCTTCGGGCAATGCGGCTTCCGGATGCAATGCTATAACTTGAGTAATTAGATCTTCATCTTCAGGCACAATTTGATACTGTCCCAATTGTCTCAAGACCCTCTGTGGTGCAAACGGTTGAATACTTTTCACACCCATTATCCTCAAGTAGCCTTTAGCATCAGTCATGTATATTGCTTTTGTCTTCGGGAGCCATCCTATGAACCACTCAATTTAACTTGCGTTGAGAGTTTTCAAATGACACACCCATACTTCAAACCCCTCTGGCACGATGTAACCCTTTACCCTCTCTTGATAACTGGTGATGAAATTATTTGGGCTTGAACCATAACTCATGAATCTGGGATGGTGGCGAAGATGCTCGATCATCCACATTTGTAGGAGGATATTTCAACCTTCGAAGAACTGGGCCCCAACTTTGTATAAAGTCAACGCACGATAAATATCCTCCAGTACCAACGGGGCAAGTGTATGATTTTTCCTGGTGGTGAGGATTTGAGCAATTCTAGCCATATGAATATCCACTGTCCCTTTCTCATTTGGAAAAACCATTATCCCCAAGAATGCCATAATAAATGTGAACCGGCGATGAAGTTACCAAAGACCCTTATCTTGCTTGTTGCTCAACCCCTTTTTCATGTGTCTCAAAACTAGAAGAATGCCCAAACCTGAAGTATAAGAAATGAAAATCACAACATCTGTTGCTTACGCGGTTTTCACTTGTCTGTTTGATGATATTCAGGAGGTCAAAAAACTTGTGCACCGATGGGGCCCTTGGAAATATAAGTTGTTGCTTCCTCAGACCTCGTCCAAATCTAATGTACCCGGCTATCTCCTCCAAGTTAGGGTTAAGCTCAAAGTCTGTGAAGGAAAAAACATTACGAGCGGGGTGCTAGAAAGTTATCATAGCCTTGATCAGATCATCCCGTGGTTTGATTTCCCAAATGTCTATAAGAGCGCCCAACTGTTGTCTTACCCATTCCTGACCATCTTGATCCAACTCATTCCACCATATGTGTAGCTGAAAATTGATTTTGTTCATGATTGTTATTGGCAAATGCTGATTCGTGCTCATTTTGTACATTTATTAGGGTGATTAAGGGAAAACCAAGATTTATTGGACTCAAAAAAACCAAGTTGATTTTTCATATTTTCATTTTAAAAATTAAATCCCAGCCTTACAAATACGACCTTTTAGCACTTCCGAAGGAGGATTTTAAGGTTGTGCCTGCTGTCGGTCAAGAGTTGAAAATAATCCAACGCGGATGTTTTTGCAAAAATAGCCTTCCGGCGCCCTTTTAGGGACACGCGACGAATTTTGACAAAGCTGCTTTATTTGCTAGTCACAAATAAAATCTGGTTCTTTTGGTTATTTTTTGTAAAAATAAAGTTAGGCCCTATGGGGTTGCCTACGTATCTCAGACCCTGTGAGAATCAAACTGGCGTAGTTCGGGCAAACAAAGCTATTTTTTATAACAAGACTTTTCTTCCTTTTTTTTTCATTTCATAAATAAAAAACTATTTTTGAAAACAAGACTTTTTCTCTCTTTCCTGGGTGAATAAAATAGACTCTTTTTTTCTTTTTTCTCTTTTTTTCTTCAAAAATTCAGCAGAGCTTCGACAATATTTGGACATTTATTTATTTTTCAAAACAAGCGATCAACTCTCTTTACCCTCATGCTGCTATTTCTCTTTTCTCAACTTTTTCCCTAATATTCATTAGCCGGTCGGCATGCAAAACCCGGAATAAATGCACAAGTATCACGCAAAGATGCTTCAGGATGGTCCATTATTTTGGATACACATATCGTAGACAGACTCTACCCCTGTGTTGAGTCCCCTAAGTCAAATGCATGATGTATATAAGCGCTCCTACTAGGGATCCGACATAAGGTTAAGTTATTCTATATTTAAAACCTGGGTATATGTTCTAGACCAAAAGGCTATCCGGCCTTGTAACTTGTCCGAGCCTCTTTCTTATTTTCAGGTATGATACTAACAGAATAGGGAGTCTCAACTAGGGAGCACATCCCCGGGGATGAGAAGAGAAGGGTTTCTAGGCAATTTATATGCAGTCCAAATAATATTAAAGCGGTAAAGACAACATTTAGCACATCGAGCACAATTATGCAATAAAATCATATAATAATAAAGCCAGATACAACAATTATTCTAAGCTCGAATTCTTTAACCCTGAACCAGAGATTCTGCGTTTGATCCCCAGCAGAGTTGCCAGAGCTCTCACACCTCCTTTTTAACAACTACAACCCCACGAAGGTCATAGATAAAGGAGTTTTTCCAATTTAAGGACAATCAAAACGGGATTTATTTATTTAAAAATCAGAGTCTCCACTTGGAATAGTCTATGGTGTCCCAAGTCACCAGTTTAAATCCTAAATCGAGGAAAAATTTGACTCTAATTATGGTATGCGAAGCAGAAATTCGGGTAAGGCATTCTGTTAACCCGGGAGAAGGTGTTAGGCACTCTCGAGTTCCGTGGTTCTAGCACGGTCGCTCAACTGCTATATTTAGCTTAATTATCTGATTTTAAACAATTATAAACCTACGTGCAAATTTTAATTTTTAGCCGCTTTTATTATTACTTTTAAAGAGAATTACAACGTCGTTAAAACACGTCTCGAACTACGTCATATAAATGAACCCGTGGGTTTTGACATATTTTAACATCGTTGAGATTTGGATTTGGATCAAATAAATACGTACCCGAATTTGGGAAAGAAATATGATTAAACACGCACCTAAAGTGAGTAGCGTATTCTTTACTTTGTCGGAGGCCATAAATTCGCTAACTGGCATGTCCCGAATTCTAAATGTTTTAATAAAATAATTAAAGAGGGCCACGCAATTTGTGATTTTATTCGGCGCTGCGCACTTCAAATTTATATTTAAAAGGATGTTTCAACTAAAGCTCGGAGGGCCACAGACTATTGATTATCTAATTACGGCGCACCTCCACTAGTAAATTCTAATCAATTAAGAGACGAATGAACGAGGGAGTTTTAAAGCCAAAAAAAAAAGAAATTTTTATAGAAAAGGATTGACTAGATAATAAGGAAAACTAGGGCCAGCGTAAACAAACAACAAAACAAAGTTCAACCAAAGATGCAAGGAGCCAAACTCCAATCATGCATGCTTGCAGAGTTGGGCTCAAAATGGTAAGCCCGAGTTTAAAGGGAATTGACCGTCCAAAGACCTGTTCCCAAGCATTGGCTAGCTTTGATTTTCATCAATTGGGCCAGTATTAGACCCCAAATTACATAATCAACAATTGTTCCCAATCATCTTAGCTACGATGTGACTTAAACAAATTAAAGGAAAAGTGAGATTGAACTAACATTTTACTTCTAGCCCTTAACTGGTTAACATGAATTGACTAACTGCAATTCTATTTCCATTTGGCATACATTAATCAAACCCCTTATGAAAAGGGAGTACAATGGAAACCAAACAAAGGAGTTGCTAGGCTCAAAACACAAGCCTGGATAATTGATAAACCATTTCTTTTGCATGCAAACATTCTTAAGCTCAACCAGACAAATACTCATGCATGCTAACCATAGTCAGCCTCATTTGTCATACAATCACATACATTTTGAATCAAACTAATCCCAAACAAAAGTTTATCATCTGATCGTACTTATATGCCCAAATATTCATCCACAGAATGTGCTTTTGCAATTTCCAAACATGCTATTCAACATTGAAACTAAACATTCAACTCAAACCCAAACACAGCCTTATAATACGCGTGTAATAGCTTATGTGATTCCTAGTATTACAGATCCAATACAGAATATGAAACAGTAAAGAGCAGAATAAAATTAAATCGGATAAGCTTATATTCCATCAAGTTCCACTAGAATTACATAGCCAACAATTAGTCAGTGTTCATAGGCTTAAGAAGATACCTGGCAAGCAAAGAAATAGAGAGGTGAGAAATTCAGCAGTGAAACAGTAGCAATCAGTAGCAAAACAACCAATGGAACAGGAACTTCAGGTCAATCACCCCAGATTCAAGTTGCACTCAACCCCCAAATATCCAACTCAACTCAAAACTAAAGAAAACCTAATTGCAAACCCACAGTGATACCATTCAAGGCTAGGAACAAAAATCCAATAAAAACGAACCAGAAAACTCGAATACCAGCAGATTTAGCTCATTTTCTAGCCTTTAGTCGCTTAAAAATATCTCAGAATCAGTGTTATGAGAATTACCTGAAAAGCTTACAATAGAACAATGATCTTAGTTTTTAGACGTCTGGTTTTTTTTTTTTTGGTGTTCTGCTCTTTATTGCTTAGATTTCAGAATGTCAAGGTTTTTTTAACTTTGTGTGTGTTTCTAGATTTGAAGCTTCTTATCTTTCCTTGCAAGGCAAGTTTGCAATGCTTTATAGGCAAGCAATAAGGGCAGCCCTCTATTTTTAGTTTTGCACCCTTTGCCCCTCTTTTATTTTAAGTTTTTAACTAGTTAGACCTTTATTTGCTGACTTATTTCTCAAGTTACACTACCAATTTTGTGAAATTCCATTTTGAACCCCATCTAGAATCTTCTAGGGAATTCTATTCCTATTACTTGCAAGATTGAAATACCTACACTACTCTAACCTTATTCTGAAATTACCAAACCCATATCTGTTGGAAACACGTTCTCAAGGCTTTATACTAAAACGTGTGTTCTTATGTGTAGGTTTTGATGAATGACAAACGAAGCGCAAAGTGATATATGACGAAGTTCAAGTACAAGCGCACAATGGGTGGATAACGAGATTCAAGCACAAGACAAAGTTTTATAGTTTAAATGAGTCGTTCTTAATTGTGATCTTGATCCGACAACTTGACTCATGACATGGCTTCTCTCGTAAAGTTATTTTTACAAAATCATGCATATTTAATTTAATGCTAAATGATTTTAAATCATGCATATTTACTTCAGTCAAAATAATTTTTAAACATGCCTCTAAAATCTGGACTAAGATAATCGATTATGTACTTATGATAATCGATTATGTTAAGCCAAGACTGCATGACAATCGATTGTGAAATAATGACAATCGATTGTGTTAAGGCAGTGAGGATCAGGTTTTTCAAACCTGCATGACAATCGATTGTGAAGCTAATGACAATCGATTGTGATGAGGCAGTGTCCATCAAAGTTTTTCAAAACTCAGAATAATCGATTGTGAAGCTAATGACAATCGATTGTGAAGAGACAGTGTCCATCAGATTTTTAAAAGTCACAAAATAATCGATTGTGAACATATGACAATCGATTGTGTTGAGGCAGTGACTTCCAGACTTTTTCAAAATTATTAAATAATCGATTGTGAGTATATAACAATCGATTGTCACGAGGCAGTGTCTAAAATGATTTTCAAAGTCTGATAAATAATCGATTGTTAACATTGCACAATCGATTGTGAAGCTGACCGTTGTCGTAAAATTTTCAAATATCGTCAGGTAATCGATTGTTGATTTTGTACAATCGATTGTTGATATTGAAATCTAAAAAAGATTTTTTGAACGTTGCTGAATAATCGATTATTGATTTGGTATAATCGATTGTTTTGCGAAAAATCTGGAAATGATTTTTTGAACGTTGCCAATAATCGATTGTTGATCTTGGACAATCGATTGTTAAGCGTAAAATCTGGGATTGATTTTTGGAACGATTGGTAAACAATCGATTGTGGCTTCCTGACAATCGATTGTCATAGAGTAAAATCAGCAACTCTTAATTGGCAATTAGGCAACGGTATTGCCAAGTTTTTCAACTATAAATACAGCTTCATTTCAGTGTTTTAAACACAACAACACACAACAACTGATCATTCTATTGCTATAAGCTTGCATATTATTGTTTATCATTTTATATTCATTGCATAAAGCTTTTGAGAGCCAAAGTCTTGTCCATAGTTGTTGTAATCTTGAGCCTACTTCTTTTACTCATATCTACTCATTAAGGAGTGTTTTGTTTGAGTGCTTAGTGTTTTGTACACTTGTAAGAGAATTGTGATTCTCTTGTTGTAAGGAACTTGTGTTTCCTTGGTTGAAGTCTTGGAGTGGTGTATCTCCGAGCAAAGGTGTTAAGGCTTGTGTCCTTAAGTTGTAAAGGTTTGTTGAGCACCCGTAAGCTTGACAAGTTAGTGGAAAATCTCGAGAGAGTCTCTCGGGGACTGGACTAGCCACGTGTTGTGGTGAACCAGAATAAATCGGTGCGTTCTTTCCTTTTGTTTATTTAACGCACTTAATTATTTCCTGCAAATTTTAATTTCTGCAAGTTTACGCTAAATTTAATTATAACGCTATTCACCCCCTCTAGCGTTAAGCGTATTATCTAACAATTGGTATCAGAGCCCAACTCTCTGAAGACTTAACAGTTTGAGAGAACCATCCATGGCTTCTACTCGTGACTCTTTTGCAGGAATTGATGAAGGACAATGCTCCACACGACTCTATTCAACGGTACAAACTACACGTACTGGAAGGAGAGGATGAAAATTTTCGTTCAAGCAAACAACTTTCATATCTGGAAGGTGATAACGAAGGGAAATCAAATTCCAACCAAAAAGGTTGAAAACGAATGGGTTCCCAAGTCCGAAGAAGAATATGACGCGGATTATATCCGAAAGGTTCAAAATAATGCTAAAGCAATTAATTTATTATATTGTGTCATAAATGCTGACGATTACAGGAAAATATCGTGTTGCACAACGGCAAAGGAAATGTGGGACAAGCTGGAAATTACGTACGAAGGTACGGACCAGCTAAGGGAAGCTAAAATTGATTTCCTAACCCATGCTTATGAATTATTTCACATGAAGGAAGGTGAAAAGGTGGATGAAATGTTCGAACGATTTTCAATAATCGTAAATGACCTACATGCCCTCAAGAAGACATTCACGGACAGAGAACTGGTTCGAAAAATTGTTAGAAGTCTCACTCCGGCATGGCGATCAAAGGCCGACGCAATTCAAAATCCATTGGCGTCTCAAGTGTCACAATCGACGCATTAAGAGGTAACCTTAAGACTTATGAATCTACAATACTTAACCCTCTTGTTGATGATCAAAGGAGGCAAAGAATAGCGCTTAAGGCAAGCACAAGCCAACCTCAAGTTGATGAGGACGGAGACAACGAGTTTGGACTCGTTATCAAAAGATTTCAAAAGTTCATGCGAAAGGAGTATGAACGAAAGGGCAAAAAGCAAGGCGAGCAAATAAAGTGCTATGAATGCGGTGAAACCGGGCACATCAAATCAAATTGCCCAAACATAAAAAAGGAGAAGAAACCTTTTAATAAGCAACGTGCATACATTTCTTGGGGAGGAGACTCCGGAAATGAGTCAAGCAAAGAAGAAGAAGACGAAGCCGCAAACCTTTGTCTTATGGCACAAGAAGACAAGCAAGATGAGGTATGTCAAATCTCTTCTAAAAACTTCTTTACTCTTGAAGAAATGCGAACTGCTTTTGATGAGCTATATACTGAATTTATTAAAGCTTCAAAAACTGTCAAGAGCATAAAAGAAAATGATTCTCTAAAAGAAAAAGATTTTCAAAAACAGCTTTCTTTAAAAGAAAAGGATTTAGAAAAACTGGTTTTAAAAAATGAAAAGCTGAAAGAGGAAAACAAGTTTTTCGGAAAAAGAAGCGCCGACAAGCCCGAAAGTTCTATTAAAAATTGCTCTTCTTGCATGCATCTTGAAAATGAGGTAGATAGACTTAAAGGTACCTTAGATAAGTTTAATTCTTCTCACAAAAACTTGAATGATGTCCTTGTTAATTTGAAGTCAACCAAGCATGGCATAGGTTTTAAGAATGAGCCTAAAGAAAAGGTTGAAGCCAAACCCCAACCACCTAAGGCTCAACCTAGGATTAACAAAACAAATGCTTATCCTAGAAAGAGCAATCCTAGAACAAATATGCATGTTAGACCAAATGTTGAACATTTTAGAAGACCTAGAAATGACTTACCACCTAGAAAAGACTACCCTAGAAATGATGCATATTTTAGGCCAAACACTAGAAGGAATTTTGAACCTCCTAGAACATCTAGACATGACCATTACTCTAGAAACGCTGCTCATTTTAGAACTAATAGTAGGAGAAATGGTTCTCATGAAATGTGCAATAGTCATAATGAAAATAGAGTAACTCATTTTCGTCCATCAAGTTACTATGAACCTAGAAGGATGCATAACCCCAATGTGACTTGTCATTATTGTAGACGCATTGGTCATATTGCCCCCGCATGCTTTACACGACATAGACATATCACTCAATCGCATCATTATAATATGCATAACCCTCAAGGACCCAAAATGGCATGGGTACCTAAAACGCATTAACTTGTTTTGTAGGTATGTTTGAAGGGATCAAGTGTACTATAGTACCTTGATAGTGGATGCTCCAAACATATGACGGGAGGCGAATCCAAATTCCTTCAACTAGAACACAAAGAAGGAGGAAGTGTGATTTTTAGGGATAACAATAAAGGAAAGATCATTGGCATCGGATCGGTCGGTAAGGATGAAAATTCCTCTATTAAGCATATATTACTTGTGAAAGGTTTAAAGCATAATCTCTTGAGCATAAGTCAATTATGTGACAAGGGAAATCTTGCCCTATTTGATTCGGATGAATGCTTAGTGTTTAGACGTAGTGATTTCAAAATTATCCTTCGTGGTTTTAGAGTGGATAATATTTACATGGTTGATCTTGCTAATTCCTCACCCGAATATGTGGATTGCCTTATGAGCAAAGAGGATGATACTTGGCTATGGCATCGTAGAGTTGCTCATATAAACATGCATCTTTTGAACAAATTGATTTCTCAAAACTTAGTTATTGGCCTTCCCAATTTGAAATTTGAAAATGACTCTATCTGTGATTCTTGTCAAAAAGGGAAGCAAACAAAAGCATCTTTCAAATCCAAAAATATTGTTTCAACTTCTAGACCATTGAAATTGCTTCACATGGATTTATTTGGACCATCTCGCATTGAAAGTCTAGGAAGAAATCGTTATGCTTTTGTGATTGTTGATGATTATTCTAGATTTACTTGGACTTTATTTCTTGCCAATAAAAGTGATGCTTTTCAGAATTTTAAATATTTTCTTAAGCGTGTTCAAAACGAGAAGGAAACAACCGTCACTTCAATTAGAAGTGATCATGGGGGAGAGTTTGATCACAATCTCTTTGCGGACTTTTGTGACGAACTCGGTATCGAGCATACCTTTTCCGCTCCACGTACACCACAACAAAATGGGGTGGTGGAAAGGAAAAATAGGTGTCTCGAAGAGATGGCTAGAACCATGCTCGAAGAGGCTAAGATTCCCAAACATTTTTGGGCGGATGCCGTGAGTACCGCATGCTACATCTTAAATAGAGTAGTCATAAGGCCAATACTCATGAAGACCCCTTATGAACTCTACAAGGGAAGGAAACCAAATATCTCCCATTTTAGAGTATTCGGTTGTAAATGTTTGATTCATAACAATGGCAAAGATCAATTGGGAAAGTTTGATGCTAAGTTCGATGAGGGAATTTTCATTGGTTATTCCTCACGTAGCAAGGCATATAGGGTTTTTAATAAAAGAACCGAAACTGTGGAGGAATCCCCTCATGTTGTACTTGCCGAAAATAATGCTCGCTTGGCGAGAAAGGATTCCGGTTTTGATCTTGCAGGTATTTTAGATAGCTTGAAAGACAAAATACAAGTGGAAACACCTAAGGAAAATAAAGATGAAATCTTGGAACAACCAACGGAGGAAGCGCCACAATTGGAGAATGAAACGAAAATGCCTAACGAGTGGAGGACAATTAAAGATCACCCTCTCGAACAGGTAATTGGCGACGTCGGAGAAAAGGTAAGTACCCGAAACTCCCTTAAGAACACCTTAGGACATACTGCTTTTGTGTCTCAAATTGAACCAACAACCATCTCCGAAGCAATTGAGGATGAATTTTGGACCTTGGCAATGCAAGAGGAGCTTAACCAATTCAAACGGAATGACGTTTGGGATTTGGTGCCAAGACCCGAAAATCATACCATAATTGGTACGAAATGGGTTTTTCGAAACAAACTAGATGAAAATGGTGTAATCACTAGAAACAAAGCTAGGCTTGTAGCAAAAGGCTATAATCAAGAAGAGGGTATTGACTATGAGGAAACATATGCTCCCGTAGCTAGATTAGAAGCTATTCGTCTATTGCTCGCGTTTGCCTCTTCTATGAATTTCAATTTCTATCAAATGGATGTGAAAAGTGCTTTTCTAAATGGTGTTATACAAGAAGAAGTTTATGTTGAACAACCCCCCGATTTTGAAGATTTTAAATCTCCCGATCATGTTTTCAAACTCAAAAAGGCTCTCTATGGTTTAAAACAAGCTCCCCGAGCTTGGTATGACAGATTGAGTAAATTTCTATTGGAAAATAATTTCATTAGGGGGAAAGTTGACACCACCCTTTTTGTTAAGCATATAAACAATGATATTTTATTAGTTCAAATATACGTGGATGATATCATATTTGGTGCTACTAACAATGTCTTATGCAAGGAATTTTCCGACTTAATGACAAGCGAATTTGAGATGTCTATGATGGGTGAGTTAACATTCTTTTTGGGATTACAAGTAAAGCAAATGAAAGAAGGTACGTTCATTTGCCAAGCCTAATATTGCAAAGAATTGCTGAAACGATTTGAAATGAACAATGCAAAAGCAATGGCGACTCCCATGAGCACATCCGATCATCTAGACAAAGATGAGAAAGGTAAGGAAGTCAACACTAAGAAGTATCGAGGTATGATTGGCTCTCTTCTCTATCTTACTGCTAGTCATCCGGACATCATGTTTAGCGTGTGCTTATGCGCCCGTTATCAATCGTGTCCGAAGGAGTCTCACCTTACTGCGGTAAAACGGATTTTGAAGTACCTTGTTGGTACTACAAATGTGGGTCTATGGTACCCCAAAGGTTCTTCATGCCAACTCGTTGGCTATTCCGACTCCGATTTTGCTGGATGCAAATTGGACCACAAAAGCACCAGTGGCACTTGCCATTTGCTCGGTAGCTCTCTCGTTTCTTGGTTTAGCAAGAAACAAGTAAGTGTTGCGTTGTCCACAACCGAGGCTGAATATGTAGCCGCGGGGAGTTGTTGCGCTCAAATCCTCTAGATGAAACAACAACTCTTGGACTATGGCCTAAGTCTTGATCATATCCCTCTTAGATGTGATAATACTAGTGCCATATGCTTAACGAAGAACCCCGTTCTTCATTCGTGAACAAAACACATTGAAATTAGACATCATTTTATAAGAGATCACGTTTTCAAGGGCGATGTCGAAATCGAATTTGTTGAAACCAAAGACCAATTGGCCGACATCTTTACTAAACCCTTAGAGAAAGAGTCCTTCTTCCGAATTCGTAGTGAACTCGGGATTCTTGACTCCACGTTGATCTAAGTCATGCATTGCATCTTTTTATCTTACATAATTACTGACTTGAGCGTCGGAGACGTCTAATTCCATTTTGCAGGTATCGCCCAAAAGGTAGGGGGAACTATAAAGAAATGGCATAAAGCAATCGATTGTTACAGCAAATAATCGATTATTTTACTGTGCAGAAAATCGATTAGCAAGTATCACTAATCGATCATTTATAGTTTATGCTTATTATGAAGTTTTGTTTAACAATCGATTTTTTAGCTGTTTAATCGATTACCGTCTCAGCCATTCAGTACTGCTTTTCTACAACAATCGATTGTTCCATATATCTAATCTATTATTTTCCGAGTCAGAAAATCACTGTGCTCACTGGAACAAAACAATCGATTACCATATTTTGACAATCGATTATTTCATGTCAGAAATTCAAAATTGTTACCGTTTGGTTCTGCAATCGATTTGTGTCAGTTCCGAGATTCATTCAAATCTTAATGACAATCGATTATCTCACCCCAACAATCCATTGTCCAACGGTCGGTAAGATTTATTTTTACCGTTTCTAACTGGTTCAGCTTTCAATTTTTTTGCAGATTTCTTCCATTAATGAAATGCCTTTCTCCCCTCTATAAATAGGCTCCATATATGTTCATTTTTACTCACTCAAGCATCAATTTTAGCTCTCAAACTATTAAAACTCTTGCAAATTCCAGCAATACTTAGTTAAAATGTCGGGCCGTCACTCTAAACGTTCCCGTTCTGCTAGGCATGGTGCATCCTCCTCTGCTGCTCCAAACTATCCTTACCAAGATGGTTCCGTTCTTTATTTTAATTCTGACATCGAGCTTACTCGATTTTTAACAAAATTTGAAAAGCGCGACATTCTTCCTTCCCGTTTTTCAACCAACAAGTATCTTGAATCTTATGGCCCTGCTGCAAATACACTCAAAAATTGTCAACTTCTTGACTTCTTACTTCTTACCCATCCTTACATCAATACAACTTTAATTCAAGCATTTTACTCCAACCTTCATGAGGATGATGACGGTGATCTTGTGACAAATATAAACGGTGTTCAAATTCTTATCTCCGAAGAAAACCTCCATACCATTGCCCATCTTCCTCGTAATGGTGAAGACATTTTTCGGTACACCGGAGAGGCCGGAGCCCTTTTTGATGAAACAGCCCTCCTACATCAAACCGGTATTACTTCTTATGATCCAAATCTTTCTTCCCGTCGTCCTACAATTATGGGAATGGATCCCAATTATCGGTTGATTTTCTATTTCATCACCCGAGTCCTCAAGCCTCGTAAGCATAACCATACTACCATTTCCCAAGAGGAAACCAAGCTCATGCATGCCATAATAACCGGAGCTAACATCAATTGGTGTCGGCTCGTCAAGATTCACATGCGTGACGCTATCGGAGATGATAGGCCTCTTCCTTATGCTCTTCTCATCATGAACTTTCTTGAAGCCTCCGGATTCATCACTTCCAACGGTCCTCTCAAAAAGAGTACCAAGAAGTGGGAAATTTCAGAATCCTCCTTTCATCATGACGGTGATCATACAGCGCCTGCTCCTCCTCCAACCCGTCGAACTCGTCCAGCTCAAGAGCCTACCCTCCAATCAATTTCCGACCAAATTGCTTCATTGACCTCTTCTCTTGGTCAATTAACTCATGAGATCCATGGATATTTTGACCATGTTAATTATCCTTATGCGGGTCTTGTTCCATATGAAGCAGTGCCGGATGATGAGGCGGGAGATGATGGAAATGAATAATTCCTTTGTTTGTTGTTTTTAAGTTTGTTTTTATATGTTGCATTGTCTTCCCTGTTACTGTAATTTTTTTTCAATAAATAAACAAGTTTTATTTACATTTTTTTGGCATCTTCTTATATTATTTTTGCTAATGGCAAAAGGGGGAAGATAACGGGTATGCGCTCTCAATATTTATAAGCTTAAATTGAGGGGGAATTCATATATTGAGGGGGAACTAATCGCATACTCATTGCATATCTTTACTTGTCTTGAATCGTCATTATAAATTATTTAAGTTGCATATCCCGCTTAAAGTTTGCCATTATCAAAAAGGGGGAAATTGTTGGAAACACGTTCTCAAGGCTTTATACTAAAACGTGTGTTCTTATGTGTAGGTTTTGATGAATGAAAAACGAAGCGCAAAGTGATATATGACGAAGTTCAAGTACAAGCGCACAATTGGTGGATAACGAGATTCAAGCACAAGACAAAGTTTTATAGTTTAAATGAGTCGTTCTTAATTGTGATCTTGATCCGACAACTTGACTCATGACATGGCTTCTCTCGTAAAATTATTTTTACAAAATTATGCATATTTAATTTAATGCTAAATGATTTTAAATAATGCATATTTACTTCAATCAAAATGATTTTTAAACATGCCTCTAAAATCTGGACTAAGATAATCGATTATGTACTATGATAATCGATTATGTTAAGCCAAGACTGCATGACAATCGATTGTGAACTAATGACAATCGATTGTGTTAAGGCAGTGAGGATCAGGTTTTTCAAACCTGCATTACAATCGTTTGTGAACCTTATGACAATCGATTGTGATGAGGCAGTGTACATCAAAGTTTTTCAAAACTCAGAATAATCGATTGTGAAGCTAATGACAATCGATTGTGAAGAGACAGTGTCCATCAGTTTTTTAAAAGTCACAAAATAATCGATTGTGAACTTATGACAATCGATTGTGTTGAGGCAGTGACTTCCAGACTTTTTCAAAATTATTAAATAATCGATTGTGAGTATATAACAATCGATTGTCACGAGGCAGTGTCTAAAATGATTTTCAATGTCTGATAAATAATCGATTGTTAACATTGCACAATCGATTGTGAAGCTGACCGTTGTCATAAAATTTTCAAATACCGTCAGGTAATCGATTGTTGATTTTGTACAATCGATTGTTGATATTGAAATCTGAAAGATTTTTTGAACGTTGCTGAATAATCGATTATTGATTTGGTATAATCGATTGTTTTACGTAAAATCTGGAAATGATTTTTTGAACGTTGCCAATAATCTATTGTTGATCTTGGACAATCGATTGTTAAGCGTAAAATCTGGGATTGATTTTTGGTACGATTGGCAAACAATCGATTGTGGCTTCCTGACAATCGATTGTCACAGAGTAAAATCAGCAACTCTTAATTGGCAATTAGGCAACGGTAATGCCAAGTTTTTCAACTATAAATACAGCTTCATTTCAGTGTTTTAAACACAACAACACACAACAACTGATCATTCTATTGCTATAAGCTTGCATATTATTGTTTATCATTTTATATTCATTTCATAAAGCTTTTGAGAGCCAAAGTCTTGTCCATAGTTGTTGTAATCTTGAGCCTACTTCTTTTACTCATATCTACTCATTAAGGAGTGTTTTGTTTGAGTGCTTAGTGTTTTGTACACTTGTAAGAGAATTGTGATTCTCTTGTTGTAAGGAACTTGTGTTTCCTTGGTTGAAGTCTTGGAGTGTTGTATCTCCGAGCAAAGGTGTTAAGGCTTGTGTCCTTAAGTTGTAAAGGTTTGTTGAGCACCCGTAAGCTTGACAAGTTAGTGGAAAATCTCGAGAGAGTCTCTCGGGGACTGGACTAGCCACGTGTTGTGGTGAACCAGAATACAGCGGTGCGTTCTTTCCTCTTGTTTATTTAACGCACTTAATTATTTCCTACAAATTTTAATTTCCGCAAGTTTACGCTAAATTTTATTATAACGCTATTCACTCCCCCTCTAGCATTAAGCGTATTATCTAACAATATCAACTAAACCAAACCCCTTGCTCTCAGTTTACCATGGTTAACCAATATTAAACTGAAGACTACTCAGCTATAATCGATCATTACCTAATAATTGAACTAATTAACCAAACTGAAAATAACTTCTAATTAACACTATAGCCCTAAGGCTAAATTTAAGCTAAAGGCACAATTAAAAAAACACAAAATTGAAAAAAACATATCATACTTTCAGTCATCAGACTCAATAGAAATTTTGAACTCGAATCAAATAAGATCAATAAGAATTAACACAAAATAAAGAATTAAAAAAAAAAAGAACAAAAGTCAAATTAAAATCCTAAAACACTAAGTCAGTTATCATGAGGAGTAATTGATTGAAGGAGGATTATCATAATCGAAGTCGTCAAAACAGAGAGAGAAAAAATAAACAAATCTAAACGAGATAAAGAAAAATCAAACAAAACAAGAGAAAAGGACTTACTGATTTCGAAATTTAAACTCGCCTGAAATTGGTCCTCAAATAATGTTATGTGTTTGTTCTTGCCAAGAACAAACATATAACAGCATTTTAAAATCAATCGAACACTGGTTGACCTTGGAAATTCGAACAGCCTTGACAACACAACCCTAGATCCAAAATTTGTGAACTTTCACTCAGATTTGGAGGATTCTGGTTTGGGATTTGGGAATAAGGAGGCAAGGAAAACATATGGTGTATGTTTGATGAGGTTTGGACGAATTAGGGTTTTGGGCCGTGATTTTGATTTAATATTCGAAACGATTGGCTGTGATTTAGGAATGGGGTTTGGAGTTTTGGTAAGAGAAGAGGGAGAGGGTTTAGGGGTGTTAATTTGGTGGGGAAAGGGTGGTGGTGCCGTCGTGGTCGGCGAAGCCGGCGTTCACTTCTCCGAATATTCGACACGTTTTGGAGGGATTTGAAGGACGGGAGTTGGATGGTAATAAAGTATGTCGAGGGGTGTTATGGCATAATTTTGGATGGGATTGGAGTTTGTCCGTCACCGTGAGATGATTTCCGGTGGCGGTCTAGGGCGGTAGACGATGGGGTGTGGCTGGTCTCTGAAGAAATGAAGGAGAGGCGTGAAGGGGGTAGGGGGTAGGGTGATTCGGACATTAATATATCAATGAGTACTTAGTTCCCGATCGTTAGATTAAACAACCTAGTAGGTTAGGATTAAAATGCCCTAGACAACGTTATTTCGTCGTAACAAAAGCTGGGCCGGGCAAAAGGATTTTGGGTTGGATTGGGAAATGGGTTAAATTTGCAAAAATGGCCTATTTTTATTTCTTTTTCCTCTCTTTTCTTTTCAACCTATTTTTAATTCCCTTTATTTTTTGTTTAAAACTAAAATACATCTACATTAATTCCTAAAATTCAATTAACCCTAAGAAGCTAATTAAACACATATGATAAAGCACAAAACTAATTTAAATGAAACACTAATTTAAAATCAAATTCAAAAGCTAAAAATGCAAACTAAACTATTTCTGTGATTTTTCTATTTTATAAAATGACTATTTTTCTTAATTATTGCAAAGATTTCAAATTGGATCCTAAATTAAAATGCACATATTTTGGTATTTTTGTGAATTAAAATGCACTCAACATGAAAACCAACACATAATTTATGCAATTAAATTTTAAAAATCACACAGATAAAGAAAGATCCCAATTTTACGAATTTGTAGGAGAAATTTAGGCTAGGCAAAAATCACATGCTCACAATAGGTATATGGGATGTGGGAAAGGTTATGGCGTTATGTACACACCACCACCTTATCAGCTGGTATACATTGATGATTTTGCCCACAGTAACCAAGTTGATTAGATGGGATGCCCTTAGAGGCTGATGATTTTATAAAACATGTACCTATGCACGACATGACATTCACATGCATATACATGATACTGTAATTATTTCATGATTTAAAAAGTTATTCAGACTTACAGATTGAGTCATATACTCCATATTTCTTCCATGTCTGTTATGTACTTATTTACGCGCCTTACATACTCGGTACAGCTTTCGTACTGACGTCCCTTTTGCATAGGGATGCTGTATTTCATGATCGCAGGTCTAGATAGACAGGTTGAGAACCCTCTAAGTAAGCTATCAACTTAGAAGAATATGTTGGTGCGCTCCATTTGCTTCAAAGTTGTGTGTTTGGTTAGTATGATTTATACGTGTATTGTTTGGTATGACGGGACTCCGTCCTGATCTTTATGACATTTATGTGCTCTTAGAGGCTTGTAGACATATGTCGTGTATGTGAAAGATTGTACAGTCTTGTCGTCCTATGTTTTAATTTATAAATGATCAGGTTGGCCTATTAGGCTTGTATATCACGTGTATATGATGATTTAATAAGAGAGATATATTACGTTGGTGCCCGGTTGAGTAAGGTACCAGGTGCCCGCCGCAGCCTATCAATTTGGGTCGTGACAAAAGTGATATTAGAGCAGTTCTATCCTTGGGAATCTATAAGCCGTATCTAGTAGAGTCTTGTTCATGGGTGTATTGTGCACCACACTTATAAGCAAGAGGCTACAGAGCATTTAGGATTGTCATTCTTTCTTCTTACTCTAGATCGTGTGGTAGAGCTCAATTATAAGAATTCAAACTCCGAGATTCTTTTTTTATTATCGTAATAAGATGATACCTAATCTGGAAAGAAAGTTGGAAAGAGAGAATTTGTGGAAGAGTTGAATGAGAGAAATTGGATTTTTGTTTGATGCTTACGATAAGTAAATACGAGGTCTTTAGCAGATCATGGGTGTATTGAAAGGTGTAAGCTTTCTGATAAGAAGCGTTAGGGCAAGATTGTCTATCCATCTTTATGGTGAAAGATAATGAGAGATTAAGAAGATAAATTCTAGTTTCAACAGGCAGAAGAAGCAAGATGAAGAAGGGTTAGAGGCACCCAATTAATGAAGATTATCAGTATTACAGTTCCGACAGAAAAACGTAAGCATTAAAAGTTATCCTCAACAGTAACATAAGTATGTACAATTGGTTGTGTATTGTTTAAGAAAAGGACGGAACATCAAGACCTGGCTGGGGTTAAAGTAAACCAAAATGGTGAATAGATTGTTTGTGTTAGTTGACATTTTTGAAGGATTTTGCAAGTGTGCTAGTAAATCTCCTTGTGAGACTCCCAGATGATACACTTTAAAATAGTGCGTCCAAATATGAGTACTACAAAGACATGCACTATAAGTCTTGAAGGGATAAATATTACCTTAGTGTGGCTCGCTCCCTAGTAAAGCGAGAATGTTAAGCAACTTGAAGAGCCATTGGATGGAGCAAAGGGAAGCCAAGTTTTCAGAATAAAGTGAATGGCGTAAATGTTAGCGGAAAAAAAAAGAAAAAAAAAGGAGTTAACAAAACATTATGAGTAAGATGTGATACATGGATTACAACAATAGATCAAAACATAACAATATTACAAAATCTGTAGTCAAGTGAAGGAAGGAACAAGAAGTGATATGCCTTAGGACAACAAAAGAGTATAAGCCATACAATCATGTTTTTATGTCAATAAATATATTTGCAACTCTATCGTGATTACTAAGAGAAAAATTTAGACCCTAGAGTATGGAACCAATATGGGTTGGTGAATAAGATAAACTAAATATGAATTAGGTACTGAGTGATTTGGGAATAGTCAGCATCATGAGAATTTCATATAGCAGTCCGGCAATAATAGGAGATATAACAGAAGAAGGTTCATGAGAAATTCAGAGAATGGTCATTCAGGAAGACGCTTCCTAAAGCAAGCAATGATTAGAAACGTTAAGCTTAATGGACTGTATATACCGGTTACATTAAGTGTCACCCTCACGAGTAAAGGGATATATCATCATTGGTACAAAAGGATTGCTACAAGGCGAGTAAGTTCCATTGATGCTGAGAAACGATACCAAAGACAAAGAGGTAAAACATCTATAGGTATATCCCCATGGCTTTAACTCTTAGTACACCACTAAATAGGAGAATATGGAGTGATGTGACATTAAGTTAGAATTTAGTGTTTCTGGTGCCTATGGAATGGTAAAGGATGAATGCGATAAATGAAATAGAAATGAGACAACACTTATCCATATCTTACAGATACTCTACGATTCAAGAATATTATGCAAGCATGATGTCAAGGAGAGGAAGTAAAGGTTCATGCCCTAGCTATTATTAATAAATAAGGAGCCAGTATGAGATGTAAGTTAAGACAAAGGAAATAACCCAAGAAAGATTACAAGGAATATTAATATGATAATGGGCCAATTTGGTAGTTAGTAATTGGTCAGGAAGATCCCAGTTATGGCTAAATAGGAGGTCACTGACGAATCATCAGATCATGTAAGATAAACATAGTAGAACTCAACATGGAGAGTTCACCCTCGAAGAATATCATTATAATACTTGAGATATATTCAAACAAGATTCGGGGTAGCTAAAGATACCATATGAGTGTTACTGGGATAAAAGAAAGTGCCACTGGGAAGGCAGTCAAAATATTAGTTCAGAAGCAACCATACAAGTAGAAGAACATGAAGGTAAGCAACTACGGATGATTACAGGCAAATAATGACATAAAAGAGGTTTGTAATAAGCATACAACTTTACAAAAGTCAAGGATTCTACCTAAGTACTACAACAAAAGCCTAGCTAAAGAGATAAAAAATGAGGCTTCAACCTAAGCACAACGACCTAAAGAGGAAATGGTCGTTTAACAACAATCTCGCAACAACATTGTAAGCATTCTAAAGGAAAGTGTCACCTACCGTGGCGAATGAATGGGAAGTAAGAACTAAAAATAATATTTGAGATCATATGAGTTGTATGAAAACTCTGGCAAGTGTGGGCACTAAGATAAGCTAAGTATGGACGCAACAAGGAGTAGAAAGACTAGGAAATGTAATTGCACATGTTTAAAGAAAGCTAAGATAGAACAAAAAGAATTGTTCGATCAATGATCTAGAGTTAGTACATTATGGATACACTCAAAATTTTGGAGCATTATCCAAATAACATATTTGTTGATAATCATACAACCATAGAAAAGTCCGATATAAGTTAAAAGAAAGCCCTTGGCATAGATAAAGAATTGAATTGTTAGAAGATTGTATCATGGATATTCCGTAACACCCATGAAAGGCTAAGGAATAACTAATACCATGAGCCACAGATCGGAAGATAACTTAAGCCTACGTGAAGACTGATCAGAAGGAAGAGGAAACTAAAGAATTACATCACCCAAGTAAATCAGGAGTCTAATTATTGGACTTAGAAAAATCATAGAAGTTGTGCTTGAGAATATAACAGAAACACTCTTAATATCAGATGTTCAAGAGAAATAACACAACAACCATAATCTATAATGGCTCTACAAGGAAGCCAGTTATAAGAAGTACCAACCTCATAGGAAGTTAGTATGAATCTCCCACCGGATTGTGTACGTACCAAATATGTGAGTATTATAATAGAGATTCAAGTTATGGACGTGAATTACACCTAGGTGGAAGAGAGGTCACGAAATAGATAGAATATACGATGCGAGATTTTAAGGTAAGTCAGGTAAAGGTGAACAATGTACGAGATACTCAAAGGCAGAAGATCATGAATAGTCCATACTTAGATAGATGGCTATAAGCACGGGGATCCAATAACCGAGAATGATAGCAACATCGGCAGCGGCACGCTTTCTAGCCAATAGTTTCTAAGTACTAAGAGATCTAGTTAAGAGAATAGAGAAAATCTGGAGACGATGTGATGTCTCGCTTGACAATAACATAAAGAGATATATAGTGCAAGCAAGTTGAAGGAAAGTTTAATAATGGATATGTATAGACCACAAACTAATGGTAGATCGACAAAGTATTAAGGGAACCTAAGTAAGGATGAGGAAAGGGAAAGTGAAAAAATGATAAGAACGAATAAGTCTTTAGGATTAAGCCCATGAAAACAAGAAGAGCATTCAGTATCTCTATGTTATACAAAGCTCACTATAGCCTTAGCGAACTCAAATGAGTATAAGATTAATAGCATTTAGAAGGAATGAAATGATGACCTGGTAATAAAATGAGGGTATAATTGTGACAATAAAGGATGACGTTTGGGACTTTGTTTGAATAATGATTTGAAAAAAGAAAAAAAAAAGGATAAAAGATTTCGCTGGCGGCATGAATTTAGGGTACCCCCGTATGGTTAATGTTGAGACACTATGAAATACGATTATTGGGAATCACCTTGAATATTCCTTGAGGTAATGTAAGAATTAGGGACAAAGTATTATGTCAGAAGTTTCAAGTTATCAGTGATATATTGTAGATCAATATTCGTGAATTCAACAAGTACCGAGCGAAGAACTTCAATATACTCATATATTCGCAAAAGGACATCTTATCAAGCTCTATATATAAATCCTAGAGATTGGGCACACTTACAAGGTCAAAATTATACAGGTTGCATGATGAAAGGTAGTAACTGTTATGATATTGGAAGGATTCTGACTACAAGTTGTGGTGTAAGAAGAGGCCTAAGGGGAGAATGCCCTGGACTTTGGACTCATTCACTGAAGTGTCGCCTGGATGGCAAGGGAAGTTCTAAAGTATTTAGAAGATATAAATTATGAAAATGATAAGTGCATCAGTCAACATTAGAGGACAAATATTCCGGGGGGGGGGGGAGGAATAATGTTACGCTCCGTAGTATTACATCGATGATATGCTCTGCAGTAATATATATTACGGTGATGTTATGCTTCATGGTATGAAGTAATGACAATGTTGCACCCTGAAGAATTGTACGTTAAAATTTTCATAAGATGATTAACATCAGTCCAAGTAAAAGATCATTTGGAGATCATAAGGATTATGTTATTTCACAAATGATTAGTAAATTCATGAAGGTGAAAGGGGGAGCAAGTTAAATAAATAAATTTTGTCCAAGTTTTGATAAGTTAGGATTTTAATGTGTTTATGCCCCTACTTGCCTATGCTTTGTGTATAAACTGCTACAAAATAGTCACGAAATGCTCACAAGTTGTGCTTGATTGCAGGTTTGACCGACAAAGTGACAAAATGTTAAATATTGGCTCAAAAAAGAGTGAAACCTGCTCAAGTGTCAAAGATTATGTTAAGTGAAGAAAAGAGGGCCTAGTGCGGACCACGTGAAAGCAACTGGGGCCGCACTAGGAGATTAAGAGGCATGGCATATTAAGGCTAATGGCTACGTGATCACGGTTGGATTCTTGCAGTCTGCATTCAAGCTTCGCGGCCGCTTCACTCATTTGTGCGGTCCGTGTGAACGAGATTCAGGGAGATTGTCAAAGAGCCAAGTCAAAGCCACGCGGCGGTCACCGCGTGATCAGTGCCAAACCCCTTTTACGACCACACTACTCATTTGTGTGGTCTGCGTCCTCCAGTTCAGAGAGTTGAAAATTGCTAAGTCAAAGAGCCAGTGCGGCCGTGGTTGCTTTTGTGCGGCTCGCACTAACCCCGCATTGGTATTTTTGTCCAGTTTTTCCAGCCTAGTATAAATAGAACATTTTACCATTTTTAGGTCAAGTTTTAGGTTCCGAAACGCTGATGAGCACATGGGAACGATATTGTAGCCAGTTTTGGTCTTCATTAACAATAGATTATTATAGTTTCTTCTTAGTAATTAATTAATATGTTTAGCTTTTCATCTATTTTTTCTATTCCTTCTTAAATTATGTGTAGCTAAACCCATTAGCTAGGTTTGTGGCGCAACCCTAGTGTGGGTAATTGATGGGTGTGGCCATCTAGTGTTAGATTGATATTGAGTATTTGCTATTTGGGTTGATTTTATGTTTTTATTTGAGAATTGGTGGTTGCAAACACTGATTCAAGCTTATTGGGTTTATATCTTCTTAAGAAAGAGAGTCTATGACCCTAAAATTGACCCAACAAGGAATTGGGATGGACCCATGAGAAATGGTAGTCCCAATTAACAGGTTAAATCTCGAGAGAGTAATCACCCTACTTGCTTGGTCAAATTGGCCTACCCAATTGGTCTCGAGAGATTCAATTGGGCAAAATCACTCTCTCTACCGAGAGGTGTGAGAGTGGGTACAATTGTGCAATGGTTATAGCATAAGCCCCAAACATGTCAATCTATCTTTAGTAGTTTCTACCTGTTAATTAACTACCTAGGAGATGCCATGACCCTAGTGCCTTTCTCCCCATTAAATACAACTTGGAAATATTGTCTTATCATAATTTAGCTTTAATCTATAGTTTTATAATAGTATTTATATATACAAAAACCCAAAAATGTTTGAAGAAGCATTAGAAGTACAAACACATCTCTAGGCTAGACAAAAAATACAACTCCACTATTAGCTCCCTGTGGAAATTCGATCCAAACTACTGTTCGAGTAAAAGCTATTGCAACCTGCTCTTCCTACCTTTATGTAGCGTTGGGTTGGCAGCGATCACTTTTTGGCTCCGTTTCTGGGGAGCTTATGGTGTTGCTACCTGTTTAGTTAGGTTTGTGTTTTGCTTCTCTTTCCTTCTTGTTTACTAATTTTATTTGTGACAATCACTCTGGTACACATGGCTCTTAATGCAAATGACCCTCTTGGCAATGACATAATGGGGGATGAGGTAGATTATCTTGATCAAGAAAACGTTCCTTATTTACCTCAAGCTCTACGTAGAGGCCGTCAGACCAATGCAAATGACAATAATCCTATCCCAGACCCTCATCTGCCACAACCAAGAGTGGCCCCAAGAGTTCTCCAAAATTAAGGGTATGCGAGTGCTATTGTTCCTCCCCGAATCCGGGCGGGGAACTTTCAAATCACAAATGTCATGTTGACATTGCTCGAGCAAAGAGTACGTTTTACGGGCGCCTTTGATCAAAATTCCTACAAGCACTTGAAGGGGTTCGTAGATATATGCTGGGTAGCAAGCAGACAAACGTGTCCGAGTATGCTTTGAGATTGAGGATTTTCCCATTTTATCTTCGGGGTGAAGCATTGGATTGGTTAGAAAGGCTCCCCAATCATTCCATCACAACTTGGGATGAGTTGGCAGATAAATTCATTGGAAAGTTTTTCTCACCAAGTCATATGGTGGACTTCGGGATGAAATCTTAGCCTTCAAGAAAGAGCCAACAAAATCTTTGCATGAAATCTGGGAGAGATATAGAACAATGGTGAAGGAGTGCCGTAATAACGACATGATCGAGGCGATGATCCACCAAACCTTTTATCGGGGCATCAACACTACAATTCAATGCATTGTGAATCAACTGGCCGGAGGGAACTTTATGAAACTTTCTTACCAAGAGGCATATAATGTACTTGATGAATTGGCCGACACCTCTTCGGCCTTGCAAAGTAGGGCTAACATTCCTCAAAGTGACCCTACAGTTATTCATTTCATGACCATGGGTGTAAAGCAGAGTTGACAACCACTATGAAACAATTGGTGAAGGGGAAATTACAAAAAATCCAAAATCCGTGCCAAATCAATGCCATGGAAGGTGTTTCTATGTTGAAAAGGAGGCAAAGAGGGCAACAACAACCTCAAGGTAATTGTGAGCAATTTGACAACAACAATGATGGTGGTGGTTATTCGAATGAGTGCTATGATGATCAAAGCGAGGAATTCCAATATGTCAATAACTACCAAGGAAATAGAAGAAATCAAGGGAATCGACAATGGCGTCCCCAAGGAAATTGGGGCAATCAACAACAAGGTGGTGGCAATTGGAACAACAACAATCAAAGCAACAATTGGGGAAATCAACAAAGTGGTAGTAATTGGAACAACAACAACCAAGGCGGTAATTGGGGTAATCAAGGTAACAATCAAGGCAATTGGAACGGGAACAACAATAATTGGACAATAACAACAATCAAGGAGGGTGGAATAATAGCGGAAACCAAGGCAACCGAGGGCAAGGTTTTCAAAGGCCCTCCATGTACCAGCCACCGAACATCTACCCCCTTTTCCTTCTCAAGGTCCGAATTCTTCTGGGAGTATATGGAGAGAATTGAAAGTATGTTTGAGCAAATGATGAAAAGGAGCCAAGATTCCAATACACAATTGGCTTCACATAATACATCTACCCGGAACTTTGAAGTGCAACTGGGTCAAATTTCTCACGCTTTAAATACCCGCCCCAAAGGTGCCCTACAAAGTGATATGGTAGTAAACCCGAAGGGTGGGAACAACAACCATGTGATGGTGGTTACACTTAGAAGCGGAAGAGGCGGTGATGTGCATGCCTCGACAGAAAATCAAGTTATGGATGATAATGTTGGGATCCAAGAAGATGTGGGTCCATTGATTGTTGAAGATGTGGTTGAACAAAATTTGAATAATAAATTGCGGACTGATATTGATGATGAGGCCGAGGTGGAAACACAAGATGCCGTGAACCCATCTAGGAAAAGAGTTCACTAATGCAGCTGACGGAAGGTGAAGGGGAGCTACAGCCAGTGGACTGAAGTACCTGCTACGGATCCACCTACAATCATAATACGAATGTAGCGCCCTCGGCAAAAGGGACGTTAGTACATTTGAATTGTACTGGTATGTATGAACAAACCTTGCCCTGTGTAAACTCGAACCATACACAAGTAGTAAGTGGTAATGGAATCAACAATCAAACACACATGAAAGGAAACGATCAGGCTCAACAAGGTTACAAGCTCTTCATTTCCCCTTCAACATTTTCACATCAATGACTTCACAACTTTTCATATTTTCATTTCAGCGGTGATTTCGATCACTTTCCACCCTTATTACCTCGGCCACCCTTATTACCTCAGCCACCCTTATCACCACAACCCACACCTTATTCGTGTTGTGGCGTGCAACCCGATCCCATTGAAACAATCACAATTCACAAAATATACAACAACAACAATAATTCACAAGGAACAACAACACAAATTCACAAGGACAACCACAACAATTCACAAAGGATTTCCACAACCATCAATACTTCTTCCATCAGATTCAACAGTTCATATGCAATTTAGGTCACACAATAATTTCCCACAACAAGCCAAACATGTTATTACCTCAGTTGTTTCGGTCGCATCAATTACAATTTCTTTCCATCATTTGTTTCTCGGCTCTTACCATATAACATATTCACAACTACACATTCAGTGTATTGCCAATTACTTACACCATTATATATCGGAAGACTTAACCACGAACACTCAAATCATGGCAATCACAAAAATTTCACAAATAATCCACGTAGATACCATATACCAAATATTCGTACACCAAACAAGGTGATTTTACAAAGGTCAAAGTTAGCCATACATACCTGGAGCTGAATTCCCTTTTAACTTCTACTTTCAGTTCACCAAAACGTCAAGCAATATTGATCTAGTGCACAAGTTAATACATATTTCTTAGAAACAAAGTTCACAATCAATACTCGAACATATTTAGGTTATCAACCCTCCTTTGAACAATGCTTTACTTCTACCCAATCCCTCTTACCAAATTTTAGGTTCTAAAAGACATGCATGAATTCAACCTCTATTATCAACAATCAATGAATGAGACCCCCCCCCCCCCAAATTAAAATTGAAAGTTAATGAAAAGGTTTAGGAATCTTACCTACAAGGATGGGGATAAAGACACTCACTTGAAATTTCCCGATCCGAAACGTTTTAAGGGATTAATTTGAAAAAGATGACTCTGTCTCTCAAGAATCCTCCTCCCTCTCTCTTATTTTTTCTCCGTAAAGTGATTAAAAATAGGGGTTGGGGTGTTTTAATAAAAAGGGATTCGGGTTTAAAATATAGAAAATTTGGAGTTCGAGTCGGGTTTGTGGTCGCATTTTGCTATTGCAGACATGAAATGCGGTCCGCATAATGGACCACAAAAAGTGTTCCAAAAACATGTCTCCAATGTTTGGGTATGCGGCGGGAATACGGTACTTATACACGGTTTGCGGTCGCAGAATTGACCGTATTTTTTACCTCAAATTGACTGACTCATTGACTCACTTTGCGGTGCAAAATGCGGTCTGCATATCAGTTATGCGGTCGCATAATAGACTGCATCTAGGCCTCAATTTTAACCAAACCACTAACTCAGTATGCGGCAGGAATGTTGTCCGCATACTATATTTGCGACCGGACCGCAAACTGGCACTTTTCTGGAAAACTTGATTCTTTGATTTTTAAAAGCTTAGATCAATACAAAGGGTTCGAACCGTAGCGAGCTAGTGAGCCACAGAGAATTTTACACATTCCTAACGCATATTCGGATCTAGACACCACAAGCTACTAGGTTTTGAGCATAAATTTGTATGGGGCCTTACAATACTTGATGATGTTCTTGTCCGTGTTGATAAATTCATATTGCCGACCGACTTTGTCATATTGGATTGTGAGGTGGACCTTGAAGTACGAATTATTATTGGGAGACCTTTCCTAGCTACAGAGAAAGCCCTGGTTGATGTTGAAGCAGGTGAGTTGACATTCCAAGTGGGAGATGAGAAAGTGGTATTCCATATTTGCAAATTAATGAGACAACCCAATAGCACAGAGGTGGGTTCATTTGTGGACATTGTCACAGCTGTGATAATGGATGACACAAGTTCCATGATAAATGTTGAAGATCCTCTTGAGGCCGTGCTTCTTAACATGGATATCTATGATGATGCTAGTAGAGTGGAGTGTGTGAATGCATTGCATGGTATGGGTTCATATTCATATGAGCCTAGGAAGTTATCTTTGGATCTTGAAAATCACAAAACTCCACCAACAAAGCCATCGATTGAGGAGCCACCAGTGCTGGAGTTGAAGTCACTTTTCCACACCTCATATATGAATTTTTAGGCTCTAATTCAACACTTCAAGTAATTCTTTCTTCTTGCCTTACTATCTTTCAGGTTGAGGCCACTTTGGAGGTGCTTCAAAGGCAAAAAAGAGCAATATGATGGACTTTGGCGGACATTCGGGGGATAAGCCCCACCTTTTACATGCATAAAATCATCTTGGAGGAGGATGCAAGGCCTTTACTTGAACATCAAAGAAGACTAAATGAGGCAATGCAAGAAGTGGTAAAGAAAGAGATTATCAAGTGCCTTGACGCCGATGTGGTTTATCCAATTTCCGATAGCTTATGGATCTCTCCGGTCCAATGTGTGCCAAAGAAAGGAGGGAAGACCATGGTAACAAATTCCAATGAGCTTATTCCCACTTGAATCATTACTAGGTGGAGAGTTTGTACGGACTACCAGAAACTCAACAAGGTGACTCAGAATGATCATTTTCCGTTGCCATTCCTGGACCAAATGCTTGATCGCCTTGTGGAACGAGCTTTCTATTGTTTTTTGGATGGGTATTCGGGCTATAATCAAATCTTAATTGCCCCTTTTTTTTGTGATCTACTGTTTCAACCTTTGGACCTCCTCTTTCAATTCAGATTTTGATTTCTCAATCTCGCTCGACGGTCTACAACCCTAGTATCTATTTTCTTGCTAGCCATGGATACTTGCTCTTTGACCTTATGTTGTATGGACGAATCACCAAAGCGCCACAAACTAACCACCCTCTATTATGATAATAATGAAAGTAACAAAGGGGAGCAAAATAAAGCCAATATATTAGCGTAAAGGCATTTATCAGGTAGAAATATCATATTGCGTGCAATGCCCCTAACCACAGTTAACGGTTATAGAATGGCTTTGAGGGTACGAAAGTCGTGTGGCATCATCTCAATTTCACTCTTCTTGCCCCATTTCCTTCTTCATTTTCCTTTCTAACACCACTTGGTGTTTTTCATTTCTTTCCCCTCATTTCTCACGTCCCACAGCTTCATTCTCCACTTCTCTTTTTCTTTTTTTTTTTCAAAATAATGACTCAATTGAACCCTATGTAGGTTACCTACGTATCACGCCCCTCATGAATCAGATCAAGCGTAGTTCTGAAAAAGCAATGGATAAAATACACTAAAAACGAAAAATCTTTTTGGATTTTTCATTTATAATTTTTTGGTTTTTCAAATACAATACAGAAAGTACAATAGTCAAAGACTCAACAAAGTCTTTAACCACCTTAGAGACTCTAAAACAGGCTCAAAATGTAAAAAGTCTCCTCAAGCAGCTTGTGCATGGAATGGTCTTGACTCTAATGGTCCCGGAATATTTTTGATGCTACAACTCTAGCAAATTGCTCCATACCTGAATGAAAAAATAAGATCAAATAGAGTTAGTGACTCAAGACACATGGAATCTCCTATTGGACACATGCAAGGCATAATTGGGCTATTTTTTCAAAAATAACCTATGTGGCCAAGAATGGCTAGAAGTGCAAACTTAATAAGGGAGATTACTTAGATATGGAAATACCTCTCTAAAGCTTATATGGATTCAAATTCAAACAATCATGACGCAAAATTAATTTGCAGAAATGACCCATTTTCCAAAAACGACCGATATGGCCAGAAGTATCTAAAGATGCAAACTCAAAAAGGATTGATCTTAAAGTAATATGACACCTAGTTATGGACTCAAGATCCTAAGACATAGGTTATTGAACTACTTTTGCAAAAATGATCCTATTTTGCAAGCATGGTTAGTTTGGCCAAAAGTGGCTAGACATGCAAGATTTGGCTAAGATCTCGCAAAGCCAAGAACCTAAGACTCATTAGAAATCCGGAACCTATGTAGGTTACCTACGTATCCCGTCCGGAATGAAAAGAATCATGTTCGCGTAGTTCGAGAAGATTAAACATGTGATAGAATTAAAAAATACATCTAATTTGAAAAAACTATACTGTCTTTTTAAAAAAATGATGGAGAATGCACAATATTTTTGGATTTTCTTTTTCTCTTTTTTTTTGAATTTCTGGAAAATAATGGAAAATGTAAAATATTTTTGGATTTTCTTTTTCTCTTTTTTTTTGAATTTTTTGGAAAATAATGAAAAAGTGTAAAATCTTTTTGGATTTCTTTTTGAATTTTCGGAAAATAATGGAAAGTGTAAAATATTTTTGAATTTTTTGTTTCATTTTTTTTTGTCTTTTTTTTTTTGAAAAAGCAGTGAAAGAAAATATAAAATGGGCCCTACTTGCTTCTATTTCCATCCTTCGTCCCAAACATCGGTTTGCCGAATAACCTTTTTACCCTCAAAGATGCAACATGCATCACATAGGGATGAGTGAATATCTTTTTTGGGACACATGCCTATTTTGACAAAATTTGGGTAGGCTTCTTACAAAGGGACATGGTGCCTGGGACCGAGCCCTACTAGGTGTAAAATACATGATGCAAATAAAAATGACCTAAATGATGGCATAAGTTTGTGGTTCACTAATGAGACAATTTGAGGGAGCGTATGGTCAATAATGGCTGCTCAAGCTTTCCACCCACTCTATAAGTCTGATGGTCCCCCCTCCTAAATTAAGGGTGACTCAACAAAGAGTTCGTGCACGCGATGCGTACTCCGAGACTTGTTCCAGAAAGAAGACCCATGGTTATGAAAATGATGACAATTTTTAAAGAAATAACACATAAAGGAAAAATTGTAAACAAATAAGCAACTAGCAAATAATGAAAAGACATAAACAAAAATAAAAATCAAATAAAGCAAACAAAACACATAAAAACCTCAACCAAATATCCAAAAAGCTAACAAGATCAAGTACTAGCTCGAACCTGCAACTCCCCAGCAGAGTCGTCAGAGATGTCATACTCCTTTTTTTACAAAGCCCCACTAACCCTCTTAAAATAATAAAAAGATTTAGTAAAGCTTGAAAAGGGTTTTTCAATTTTGAAAGTGACGAAAATTATGTTCAAAAGGAAATAAACTTAGAGTCCCCACTTGATATTTGATTTCGATATGTCAGGTCACCATTTTTCTTTAAATGATTTTTCCTTTAAAATACTTTTGGACTCTAAAACTAAGTCTGCACTAGAGATCCGGGTAAGGGAGTTCAATTGACTAGGGGTGAAGGTTTTAGGTACTCTCCAAGTCCTATGAAGGTCATTGTTGCGTACTCAATCTAGTTGGCATTTAACACATTCAATTGTGATGCATCTCGTATTGGAATTGGTGCGGTGCTGATGCAGGATGTCAAGGTCATTGCTTATGCTTCGCGGTAGCTGAAGATTCATGAGAAGAACTATTCGGTTCATGATTTGGAGTTAGTAGCCATTGTTTACACGTTGAATATTTAGAGGCATTATTTGTATGGCGTGGCATGTGAGATGTTCACGAACCACAAGAGCCTGTTGTACTTGTTCAAGCAGAAGGAGTTAAATTTGAGGCAGAGAAGGTTGTTAGAGTTGTTGAAAGACTATGATATCACCATCTTATATCATCCAGGAAAGGCAAATATGGTGGCCGATGCTTTGAGATGGAAATCAGCCAGTATGGGAAGTCTTGCTTATATCCGGTTAGAGAGATACCGCTTTCTTTGGATGTTTAGGCTTTGGCCAATCAGTTCGTGAGGCTGGATGTTTTTTAGCCCAATTGTGTGTTAGCTTGCACAGCCGCTCGTTCTTCCTTATTGGAGCTTATCCGTGATCGGTAGTATGATGATCCCTATTTGTGTATCCTTAGAGACACGGTGTAGCACAGAGGTGCCAAGAAGGTTACCTTAGGTGATGATGGATTTTTGAGATTACAGGGTCGAGTTTATATGCCTAATGTGGATGGACTTCGAGAGTTGATTTTCGAGGAAGCCCATAGCTCCCGGTTCTCTATTCATCTGGGCGCCACGAGGATGTATCAAGATTTGCGGCAGTATTATTTGTAGCGGAGAATGAAGAAGGATATTGTTGCATATGTGGCTCGGTGTTTGAATTGTCAGAAGGTTAAGTATGAGCATCAGAGGCTTGGTGGTTTGTTCTAGAAGATTGAGATTCCTGAGTGGAAGTGGAAGTGGATCACTATGGACTTCGTTGTTGGACTCTTACAGACTCGGAGGAAGCTCGATGCTGTGTGGGTTATTGTTGATAGGCTGACCAAGTCAGCACATTTCATTCCTGTGGTAGTCTCGTATTCTTCCGAGAGCTTAGCTAAGATCTATATCCGGGGAGATTGTCTGTCTTCATGGTGTCAATGTGTCTATTATTTCAGACCGAGGTACGGAGTTTACCTCACATTTCTGGAGAGTAGTTCAGCGAGAGTTGGCATACGGGTTGAGTTGACCATAACATTTCATCCTGAAACAGACGGGTTGTCCAAACGGGCTATTCAGATTTTGGAGGATATGCTCTGAGCTTGTGTCATTAACATTTTTAGCAGAGTTCACCTACAACAACTACCAGTCCAACATTTAGATGGCTCCTTATGAGGCTTTATATGGTAGTCAGTCTCCGGTTGCATGGTTTGCGTCGGGGGAGGCTCGATTTTTGTGTACGAATCTAGTTCAGGATGTCTTGGACAAGGTCATGATTATTCAGGATAGGCTTCATATAGCTTAGTCCAGGAAAAAAAGTTACGCCGATCTCAAGGTTCGAGATTTGGCTTTCGTGGTCGGTGAGCGGGTATTTCTTCGAGTGTCACATATGAAGGGCGTGATGAGATTAGGGAAGAAGGGCAAGCTCAGCCCTAGGTTCATGGGCCCGTTTGAGATTCTTGATCGAGTGTGAGAGGTGGATTATAGACTTGCATTGCTGCCGAGCTTATCATTCGTGCATCCAGTGTTTCATGTGTCCATGCTTTAGAAATATCACGACGATCCATCCTACGAGTTAGATTTTAGCACTGTCCAGTTGGAAAAGGACTTATCTTATAAGGAGGAGTCAGTAGCTATCCTAGACTGGTAGGTTTGTCAGTTGAGATTGAAGAGTTTACCTTCTACTCGTGTTTAGTGGAGAGGTTAGCCTGCTGAGGTATCGACCTGGGAGTCCGAGTCTGATATGCAAAGCCGTTATTCCATCTTTTCCTCGACTCAGGTACTTCCTTCTTATGTCCGTTTAAGGACGAACGATTATTTTAGAGGTGGAGAATGTCATCACTTGTTTTAAAATGAATTCTGCATTCCGAGGGCTTTAAAAACCTTTTTCAGCATCACCTCAATTTAAGTGCACAGTCCGGTCGTATAGCCGGAAAGCCTACATATGAAATGATAAATTTTGACTATAAATAAATTAATTTGACTTCGATCAACTAATTCATAAACTGATCCGAACCCATGATTTGATGGTCCCGGAGGGTTTGTAGGAAAATATAGGAGTTAGGCGTATGCACGAAATCAAATTCGGAGGTCCCAAGCCTGAGAAATAAATTTCTAAAAGAAACTACTTTCTGAAAAATATAAAGGTTTTTGAAAGTGAAATGTTATGTGAAACCAATGGTATCGGGCCCATATTATGGTTCCTGAGCTCGGTACAGGTTCAATATGATTTATGTGTGTTGTCGGTAAAGTTTGGTAAGAAACAAAATCCATTTGACGTGATTTGGACCTTAAATGTAAAATTTGATGTTTAAAGAAGTTTTGAGAAATTTCATTGATCATGAGGTTTAATTCGATATTCAAGATGTTATTTTGGTGATTTGATTATACGAATAACTTCATATGATGTTTTTGAGTTAGTACGTATGTTTGGTTTGGAGGCTCGGGTAAGTTTCAGAATGTTTTGAACTCATAAAAAGTTGCAGGTTTTTCAGTTTCTGGTGTTCTGGCATTTTCTTATTCGCGTTCGTGATAGGGAACGCGATGAGTTATTCATACTGAAGGAAATCTCCTTCTACATGAACGCGAGACCAAGGTCGCGAACGCGAAGCTTTAGGGGGTCTTCCCTTCACGAACGCGGGCCCTGTATCGCGAATGCAAAGGCTTATGAGACTGGGAAGGGGGAAGGGGTATTATACCTACACGAACACGTCCACTTGGACGCAAACGCGAAGGCTCAAGGAGTTAGTGGTTCGCGAATGCGAGCCCATTTTCGCGAACACGATAAGCTTATCGCAAACGCGTAGACCAAATTCACCTAGTTCTTTTTAATTTCAAAAAACAGAATGCATTATGGGAATTCCACCATTTTTCTTAAAATTCATCTTCTCCACACCCCTTGGGTGATTTGTGAAGAGAAACTTCACCATAGCTTCATAGGTATGTAATCCTAAGCTTGTTTTCTTCCATTTTTATCAACATCCACTAGATTTCTAGGTCTAAAATATGTGATTAAGGGTAGAAAACTAGGAATTTGAGTAGAGTTACGTGTGAGCACGTGATTTTTGTCCTATATGAGTACTCCCATAATTTCAAACAAATAAATCTCTTTGCATTATTTGCAGTTTATGGATTTTCGAGGCATTTTGTGTTAATTGTTTTCTTTTGTCTGTGCACGTTCATGCTATTTAATTCATAAAAAAAATTAAACAAAACACAAATACATTTGCATTTAGGATTTATCTTCATATTTTTGGTTAATTAGGTGCATTACTAAAATAAAAATCACAAAAACTTAGTTCGTTTGGCATTCTACTCTTCAAAATTTTAATTTAGGAGTTATTTAATTATATAACTTCTGTGACTAATAATTTGGATAATTTAGAAAGTTAATTGAGTTTAGGAAAGGTTTGATTTTAAAAGCTGTTTTCATTTTCTTTTGGGCCATTTTATCAGCCCAAGTCAAAATCCGCCCCAAATAATCTCTTTACCCGACCCAAAATTGCCCGACCCGGTCCACCTCCCATTAAAACTGAAAACGATGTCGTTTAACGTCCTTTAATCTGAGCCGTCAATCATTTCCAATCTGACGGACCGGAACTTGAAAATCCCTAGGTATATATATATATATATATATATATATATATATATATATATATATATATATATATGTATATGTATATATATATATATATATATGTATATGTATATATATATATATATATATGTATATGTATATATATATATATATATGTATATGTATATATATATATATATATGTATATGTATATATATATATATATATATATATATATATATATATATATATATATATATATATATATATATATATATATATATATATATATATATGTACGTATGTACGTATATGTATGTACGTATGTATGTATATGTCCAAACGCCCCCTACTCCTCACCCATCTCCCTCACAACCCCTCTCCTCAAATCCTAAATGATTGCCGCCCAGAGACTCCCTCACCGCCGGTGGCGGCGCCACCACAATACCACCTCAAACTAACACCAATTACTCCCCTCCATTTCCTTATCTTAAATCCCCATTTGGCTTCCCTTGAATTCAAGTTTAAGCCCATCCGATCTCTTTTGGTATCTCCAAGTTTTTTCATTCTTTCTGCAATTTTATTTTTCTTTTGATTAAAATTATTTTTATCTCTTTTTCTTGTTTTTTCTTCTTTTCTTGTCTATGTGGCCTTTTTTTGTTTGCATGATCAGTTAATAACAAGTTTAAATTTGGTTTAATACGTTCACTTCCTATTTTCTTTTGTTCTGGCTTTATATCAAAGGTTTTATGGTTCTTTCTAGGAAATTTTTGGTCAGCCCGTTAAATTTTGGTTAATGATTGAGGCTTGATTGTGCTTCTGAAATTTGTAAGCCCAAAGGGGTATGGGTAGGGATTAAATTTGGGTCTGCAAATCCATTAGCCTGGGCAATTTAACCCAAGATGGTTTTAGGGTTATTTTCAAAGATTAAAGGTTTAATTTGGGAAATCTAGTTTAGGGAAACTTAGAGTAACCGAAATGGAAGTTTCTAGTAGGGGTCTGTATTTAAATTTCAGACCTTAGCTTGGTCAACAAGACACTAAATGAGGGACAAAGTAGAAAAAATAAAAATGAGAAAAGGGTAGAATTGAAAGAAATTGAATATGAGGGTTGACCCTATGGGATTGCCTATAAAGGCATCTCATTCTTGCCTTTCAAGGTAAGATTTGGAGAGCTAAATATTCAGAAAAATCATAAAACGGTTAAAAACCAAAAGAAAACATTGTTTCATTGCCTTCTCATTTGATTTCTGAAGTTCTTCAATTACTTAAACATTTTTCCTACTCTCTCCAATTGAAATGATCTAATTTTTGTTGAATTTTGAGTGGTTCGAGTTTTGAGTAGTGTTTCTGATTAGTGGGTCTCCCTTACTATTTTTGTTGGTTTAAATCTGGTTCAAAGCTGATTTTCCTTGTTGTTCGTGAGCCGACTTTATTGCTGCTTCTGTTCTGCTACTAGACCCTCAATTTCTGTTTGTTTTGAAATCTAGATATATACTTCACTTCCCAATGTATGATAATGGATGAACATGAAGATTGACTTATTCAAGTCGAGATTTGTAACTGAGCAAGGGTTTAAACTATGCATTTGTACCTTTTGAGCTAGTTGACTTGTGTATTTGATTTGGTTTTCAATATGTATTAGACACTGTGTTTCCATCTCTGTTGTTTAATCCTATATGATGTCTTGAAGATGTTGAATAGTATGGTAGTATAGATATTAGGTATTAAGGGACATGAATGCTATTTTTATATTGGACCCTCTATGTGCTACTGCTTTGGATATTCAGTCATTGAATGAATTTTTTTTTTCAATAATCGGTATTTCCTGGACTCTTCCTCTTAAGCTGCTTCAGTTGTAGCTCACATCAAATTATTCATAGCCTTTTTCTTAGAATTTCTGAAGTACGAGAGGTAATGAAAGTGTTTGAAATTAGTTATTGTTCTGAGACCTATGTGTTACTATTTGGACTCACTATTTAAGCTAAACATCTTGAACCTTGTTTTAGCGGTGATTAAGCTAAAGGACCCCTTATGAGTTGTTGGGAAATCTTTTAATAATAACTAAAGTGTAGTCATCATGTGTATAGACTGCTATCCCCGCTGAAAATTTCCCTTTTCCTGCATTATTTAAGAGGTATGTTTGCACAGGTTCTTGAGTGCAAATTCTGCGCTGTTGGCATTTCGTTAGAGTAACTGAAGTCTTGTTATTAGGCTTTAATCCGTACAAATCTGTTTTAAGGCTTGAAATTAAACACATGACCAAATATTCTGCGCCTTCTATGAACTAGAAAAATTTAGGAATAGTCCACTTGTCCCTGTCGATTCAGTAGTTTTCATTTTTTAGGTTAGTTTTTTTTGAGAAATGAGCATTCTTCACGAGTACTAATCGTCAATGCTAGTTTTTTTACTAGCACATAAAAGGGAAATTAATTGATTAGGAAGGAACCTCAAGGGTTACAGTTATCAATTTCTTCATGTTTAGTCATTTGTGTCATCATATAAAGATTTCGCATACTCTAGCATGCACCGGTAGTAAATTGATGATGTTTGTCTGCCTTTGTCCGAGTTACTTGAACACTATCAACATTGACACCAAGGTTTTCTAATTTAAAATGAATGCCTCCTATCAATTTGATTCAGTTACAAAAAGATCATCCTTGGGTTAATTCACTGTTCTGGTCCTGCCTCCCGTATTAGTTGTTTCTGCGACCATTTTCCCTTGATTTGCCAATATCATGTACTGCAGATACCTGGGAAACGTTAGTTCTGTATTAATATTGCCATTATTTAGTTCTGAGTCAATTCAACCGGATAAAGGGTCTGCTGAATCACTGTAATTTGGCTTGTGTAATAATTTGGTTAATTTGTTCATAAGATTGTGGTATCATATTAATTTTGTTTTAGGAAATATCTAGAGTTTGGGATGTTGGGTTAGATGATTTATTTCTTAGGAATTTGGTTTTTGAGTAGTTGGAGAAGAAGCGATTTTAGGCCAAAAGATTTAGTCACGTCAGACCCAAAGTAATAAATAACATGGCTGGTCCATTTTTCTCTAAGCTAGAAAATAATAAACTCCATTCTTCTATTAATAAATTCCATGACCTTAGACCTTTTGAAAATCGTAGAAGAGCCTTTAGGCGCATTTAAAATACTGTTGTGGTTAGGATACGATCGCGTGACATGATTACGATTCCTAAAAAGTAAAATCAGAGTATGCGTTCGCGCAACTTCGGCCAAATTTTCTTAATAATAATAAACGTTATTAATTGTGAACACATTTGCGTGACATGATTTTTCACGTGCCAAACAAATGAGTACACATGCGCGTGACCCGTTTCAAGATAATTTTCTTTATTAAAGAACGGTAAAAGGTAAAGGCACATAGTTCAAAAATGAGTAATTAAAAAATTCTATAAGCCAAGTATGATCAAAGCGGCCATGCTAGAACCACATAATTCAAGAGTACCTAACACCTTCTCCCGGGATTAACATAATTCTTACTCGGATTTCCGGTTCGTAGACTGTATTACAGAGTCAATCCTTCCTCAATTCGGGATTTGAACCGGTGACTTGGGACACCATAAATCTCCCAAGTGGCGAATCTGAATTCTTTAAATAAATGAATAAATCCCATTTTTATTGTCCTTTAAGTGAAAAAACTACCTTATCCACGCCCTTCACAGGGTGTAGAGAGTAAAAGGGAGGTGTGACAGCTCTAGCGACTGTGTTGGGGAATGAACCCAGAATCTCTGGTTCAGGGTTCAAGAATTCAAGCTTGTTTTATGATTTTTACTTGGCTTATTTATTGTTCATATTATTATACTTTTGTGAACCTTTGTGCTAAATGCTATATGTTTACCACTTTTATATTGTTGAATTATATATAATTGCCTTCTTACGCCGCTGATCTGAGTCTTCTAAAAATGGTGCATACATTCGTGTAGCCCGTTTTTTATGTAGAAATTATACCAAATAGAGCGAGGCCGGGCAGACTTTAGTGTTCCCGGTACGTCGCCCCCTCCTCAGCCTCAATTGTCCGCTCAGGTACCCCAAGTCTAGACCAAAACCCCAGGATTTAAACTTAGAAAAATACAGCTTCATACCGGATTCCTAGTAGGAACGCTCATTTGTATCACATGCATTTGACTTAGGGGACTCAGCACAAGAGTTGGGTCCGTCTAGGATAGGTGTACCCAAAATAACAGACCATCATGATGCATTCTATGTGCTATGTGAACATTTTGGCTTGCATGTTGACTGGCTAGGGAAAATGAATCACAAAGAAAACAAAGAGTGACGTAAGGAGGAAATAATGCCTGGTTCTAAAGAAAACCCAATTTTTAAAATATCCCAAAACTTTTTCAAAATTTTCAAATATAGTTACTTCAAAAGTCAAAGCTGCCCGAACTACGCATGTCTGATTCTCACCGGATGTGAGATACGTAGGTAACTACATATGGTTCGGCATTTGTTTTTAAAAAATAAGAGAAATAAAGAGTCAAGGGGGAAGTAAAATGTAGTTTTGGTCAAAACAAGCCGATTCAATTTCGGCAACATTTTAAACCGTGCTTGTTGGGACAACCTTAGATATTTTCAATTGTCAAAGGGATTGTCTCGAAAGATGTCATGGAACGACTTCCTCCACAGCCTCAAACCTATAAGGAATTGGGAGGGGGGCCGCATTTACAAAAATGGTAATTGGTTAAAATTTGCATCATTGGTTCTTTAATTTTGTTTTACGAAAGGTTCACCAAAGTCAGCCCTGACCTTAACCTCCTACAGGACAAAAAAAATGAATATTATCCAGGATCCGCCAGAAGTGGCCAGGGAGTAGGCTAGACTACACTTGCATATGTGCTGGAATGATCTAGATGAAAACGACCAAAAATGGGTAAAAACGCAACTGGGTGCGCTCATAGACATTCGTGAGATCACACCACGGGAAGATTTAATCAAGGCTTTGGTAACATTCTGGGACCCTGTCCACGATGTTTTTCGCTTCTCAGATTTTAAGATCACCCCTACCTTGGAGGAGATTGTCGGGTACATTGAGTTTGGTCGGGACTTAAGGAAGTAGCAACTTATATTTCCAAGTGCTCCGTCAGTGCACAAGTTCTTTGACCTCTTAAACATCAGTAAGCAGATGAAGAAAGCCCACATGAGTAAAGGGTGTTGTTCTTTCCATTTCTTGTACTTCAGGTTTGGGCACTCTACTAGGTTTGAAATACATGAAAAGGGTTTGAGAAACAAATAGGATAGGGGATTTTGGCAAATTCACCGTCGGTCTGCGTTTATTGTGGCATTCTTTGGGATCATGATTTTTCCAAATGAGGAGGGGACGATTGATACTCGTACGGTTAGAATCGCACAAGTCCTCACTACGAAGGAAGATCTCACACTTGTCCCATTGGTGTTGGCAAACCATTATCGAGCATTGAGATTATGCAAATCCAAGGATTAATTCTTCGAATGTTACAAAATCCTTTTACAAATGTGGTTGATTGAGCATATTCGACATCATCCCAAATTCATGAGTTATGGTTCAAACCCGAGTAATTTCATTACCAGCTATGAGAAAAGGGTAAAGGATTGCAACATCCCAGAAGGGTTTGAGGCATGGATCTCTTATTTGAAAGCTCTCAAGTCAGGACAGGTCGAGTAGAACATAGGGTGGCTTCCGAGGACAGAAGTCATGTACATGACGATTACCAAGGGTTACTTAAGAATAAAAAGGGCAAAGAGTATCCAGCCATATGCACCACAGAGGGTCTTGAGGCAATTAGGAAGACATCAAATTGTTCCCGAGGATAAAGATCTAAGCATCTAGGTCATAGAGATACATCTGGAAGCCGCATTACCCGAGGATTTAGTTCAATATGATTAGAACAACTGCTGGTATCTAAAAATGGCACTCAGATACCGGATATGGCAAAGGGGGAAGTAGACCCAAACTACGCTTCTTGGTCCGAGAAAAGGTTTTGCATAAATAACGAGCCAGAGTCCGAACTTGAGAGGCTCGCCAAAAGACATCATATTCAAGCTTTTGACGATAAAATCCAAAAACGATTGGCATGGGGGAGGGGAAGAAATAACATATCAAGCCGAAATTCATGCCTTGAAAGAAAAGCGGAGAAATGGAATTCAAAAATGACCTACAAGCACAAGAGGCCAAGGTGAAAAAAAGAAGTTGGTCAAAGAAAATAATGCTCTTACGGCCTAGATTCAGAAATTGAAAATAGCGGCAAAAAATGCCACCAGAAGTGTAAAAAATGAGAAACTCATAGACAATCTTAGGAGGAAGGTAGGAGAATGTGGTTTCGACTTGAACAAAGTGGAGGGTGAATTAGATCGGGCTCGAAAGCAATTGGCTAAAAATGCAGAAGAACGAGCACGCATGATTGAATAGTTGAAAGAAAAGTATGACAACGAGGTTGCGAGATTAAAGAATGGGTCATCACTATTGAAAACAAAATGATTAAGCAGGCAAAAAACTTCAAGGCTGAAAGAGTGCACTGTTACACAGCCATAGCACAACTATAAAGAGATTTGCACCAGTTTCGAGAACTGAATCAGGTAACCAAACAAACGTTGGAAGATAGGGGGCAACAGATTGGGCGATTATTGCAAGGAAAAGGGTGTTATAAGAGAGAGGGTCCGGAGGATCAATGATTACATCACGGTAAAGTGTAGAGACAGTGAAGATATGATGAGATCCATGTTGTTTTCCACCACAATGACCTTCGTTCATCAAGTGATGGAAGACTTCCACCACCTCCAAGGGGATTTACCACGCATGCCTGCAGCGAGACAGAATAATGTCCCGCAGGCCCTAGGAGCTTTAGAGGCATTAATGAATTTGTGATTGTCACTCGAGTCTGTAATTTCTTTTACATGAGTCTGTAGTCGTTGTTGAGTCTGTTGTTTTCCCTTCTCTGTCAGAGTTTGTTGGTTTTGTTCTAAGTCGCAGCCTATAGTTTCTTTTCTCGGGCATGTTAGTTTGGTAGTTGTAATCAAATATTTTACTTTATAAAAATGCAAATTCCCAAAATATTTTGTTTTTGTACTTATCTGCCAGAACTACGCTCAGTCTGATTCTTGCGGGTTCATGATATGCAGGCAATATCCATAGGATTCAAACTTAACCATTAAGAAAAGAGAGAAAAGAAAAGAGAGGAAAAATAAGGAACCATGAGAGAGAAAATAAAGGAGACAATAATAAAGCAAAGAGAAGGCAGGCACAAACTACTTGAACAAAAGAGAAAAAAAAGAAGAAACAAGAGAGTAAGAAAAAAGGGGATTTGCATAGGGCAAAAGCCAGGATGACGCAAGCAGGCAATCCAATGCATAATAGAAACCAATAACTTCTTAGGTGCATTCATTCCCGAATATGCGGTTACCTATCTGTTAAGACCTAACCACAAACAAGTGTTAATACTGTTTATCCAGTATAGACAGGTGGTTAGTTTGGCGGCATTCTGGAAACCTACCCCTACAACACTCGGTCCAAAAACAAGCTGACTAAGGACAATCAAGAGCCTGACGCAAGTATCATTGATCCCTCAAGAGAGGTGGAAGAGTTGGATGTCAATGAAATGAAAGAAGAGGTGTATAAGTTGAAACAACAGATGGCTGAAATGTATCAAGCATGGGTAAAAGGGCAATCACTACCAGCTTATCTCGCTAACCCGATCTTCATACCACCACTAGTCACATGATCACTCTGTCACTGATCCACCCCAATTTTCCCCATCTACAAACAATACCAGGGCACAACCTCCCAGACACCCCTAGCTCCACCACCCAAAGCAGTTCCATACCCTCCTTCACCAGTGGCTCCTATCTTTGTGGCACCTCCACCCACTACATTCCACAGATTATCTATTGAACCTTTGTCCCAAACTAACGATAACCATTATTACCCCCAGAAACCACCTTCAAAGCTCCACCCTATTCATACACTCCTCATTTTGAAATCCCTGCAGAGGCTGAGAAGCCAACCAAAAATCCCGAGCAAGAGGAGATGCTCAGGAAAGTCAAAAGTCTAGAGCAGTCACTTAGAGATATGCAAGGGCTGGGAGGCCAAGTGAGTGTGGTATACAAAGACATCTGTTTGTTCCTAGATGTACAATTGGCGTCGAGCTTTATGATGCCCAGGTTCGACTTGTATGACGAGCATGGTGACCCAGTGGCACACCTGCGAGGTTTTTGTAGCAAGATAAAAGGAGCATGCGGAAGAGAAGAATTACTAATGGTGTACTTCAGTCAAAGTTTAAGTGTCTCAGATTTGGAATGGTCCACCCGACAAGATCATGGTTGGTGGTACACTTGGATGATCTTGCCCAAGCATTCATCTGTCATTTTCAGTACAACCTTGAAATTATTCCAGGTAGCTTATCTTTGACGAAAATGGAAAAGAAGCACAATGAGAGATTTAGAGAGTATGGTTTCTGTTGGAGGGAGTAGGCAACAAGAGTTGACACGCCAATAAAAGAAAGCAAAATGGTAGATTACTTCCAGCAAGCTTTGGAGCCTACGTGTTTTGGTCACCTGGTATCGGCAATGGGAAAATCCTTTAATGAGGTAGTAAAAATGGGAGTGTGGTAGAAGAGGGACTCAAATCCAACAAGATTATGAGTTATTCATCAATCAAAGAAACCTCCCAGGCTATCCAAAGCGGGACTGGGGGAGCAATCGGAAAGAAAAAGGAGGAGGAGGTAGCAACAAATGACTCAGGGGCTTAGTTCGGGCCCCGGGGTTCACCATACTACAACCAGCCTCAACCTTATCATCAAGCCTGTCCCCACACTCTATATAGTCCACCACAACAATACTACTGACCCCCATGTTTTAGTCCATCATGCTCAAACATACACTCAACCTCATGTCCACGCACAATGGCGTGCGGTGACCCTACAAAATAATTACCCAGCTCCACAAAATACTTATCCACCTCCAAGAACCTACCAAAACCCCATGAGACCGACTTTCCGAGCCAACCAAGCTTTTAAGAATGAGAGATTATAGAGGAAGAAAACTTTCACTCCATTGGTAGAATCTTATACCAGCTTATTCCACAGGTTGACACAATTAGATATGTTGAGGCTGATTGAAGCAAAGTTGTCGAATCCTCCCTTGAGAAATCTTCATTATTGTGTCAGATGTGAGTATTTTTCTAGTGCCTCAGGGCATGTCACAGAGAAATATTGTCATATGAAGAACATAATCCAAGAGCTTATTGATTCACATCAAATTGAGGTACAAGCTCTGGAAGCACCCAATATTAATCAAAACCCGCTGCCCTCCCATCAAGAAACTAACAAGATTGAGATAGTGCACAAAGAGGGAGAGCCCAAAATAAGGCTGCAAATCTGGCGGTTCCGAACCGGAACCGGACTGGAACTGCGACCCTGGCGGTTTTACCGGTTCCGGCGGCCCGGTTCCGGCGGTTCCCGGGAACCGTGGCGGGGCGGTTCTACCCGTTGGAGCCGCCAGAACCGGAACCGCCAGAACCGGACCGGTTTTGGCGGTTCCAAGCGGTTCTTAACGGTAATTTTTTTTAAAAAAAATTTTAAAATAATTTCCAAATGGCTCTTTTCAAAACTAGCCGTTTGGAAGTTTAAAAAAATAGCCATTTGGCCCAACTTTATATAATTACACTATTTCCCATTTTTCAACTATAAATACCCCCTTATTCTTTCATTTTTATTCACCAATTCATCAATATCTCTCAATCTCTCTCAAGCTCTCTTTCAATCTTTCTAGTGCAAGTGCTTAATTTATTGTTGCAAATTCGTGAAACATTGTGAAGTTGTTGAATTGAAGTTTTCAAGTGTTCAATTTCAACGATTTTCAATTTTCAAGAAGTTGTTCGTCAATTCGGTAAACTCGTTTCAACTCTTACGTGCTAATTATTATGGCATTTTCGTTGAAAAATATGTTCGGTAAAGAAAAAGCTAAAACCGGTGAAAGTAGTGGCCAAAATACTACCCCTCCCCCGGTTGATGACAATCTCAACATAAAACCGAAAGTTGAATTCTTGCCTGGTAATAAATTGGTGGAGGGAACATCTCTAGAGATTTTGGAGAAAAAAGGTACAAAGGACAACGTCACACCATCTTTGCAACACCATGCTGATGGCTTGGAAAAAGGTGCAATGGAACAGTTGGTTTTATCTCAATGGGGTGGTTCAAATAAAGAAGGATTTAAAGTAGTGCCTTCAAACACTAAGAAGTCCGTTCACCTTGATGGTGTGTTCAACATTGTATCGTACGACATAGTCCCTACGCTTCAAGATCTACTTATGGAATCAACTTTTAAGGTAAGTCCAGTACATTATCTACAGGATCTGACATCTGTTGTAATTCAATTCTCTAATACCTGAACAATTTAAATCCTTAGTAACTTATCTTTTGATGGACCTTGACATTGTATTCGACATGGCTCAGTATATGTATTTGTCTATTATTGTGAGTGATATAACATGACTGAAAAGTTAAAGACCTTTTTCGTTATCTGGATTTTATTGCATTATAATTGTAGGGGCTTTGTCTGAGAAATCAATGGAGGCACACAGGACAGGGAAGAAGCATATGGCTCGGACAGGGAAGAAGCATATGGCTCGGCTCCAGGAACTCCAAAAGATGTCGAAAAAACTGAAGTGGCCGATGATGTGGGTGCAACTGTCAATAGAATTAACCCCAACGAACAAGAAGAAGCATTCACCACAGGGCATAACTGAGTTAAGTCATGTTCAAGGAATAATGCATAAATTATGATGTAACTTGTACATTGGCATGTCTTCTTTTAGTTTTTTTTTCATTGGGGGAAGGAAGACTAAGAAAGATATGCCATTTTGGTCAATAAATATGCCCTTTATCATATCCTTGAATATCTTTTGTCTCAATATTTCTTTGTCTTTACTTATATATCAATCATTGAATATTTATATAACATAAAATATATAACATACAACACAATATACTAATGACAACATTCTATTATCAATATATACTACTTATATACAATTTATACTAATTACTGACTACAACACAATATACACTACTTATATACAATATATACTACTTAAATACAATATATACTACTTATATAAAAAATATACACTTACCAAACACAATATATACAATACTAATAACATAGTACACCATATAAAATATATTCTACAATATACTAATGACTGCTATACAAGATATTGATTTTAAAAAAAAATTTCAGAACCGCCGGGAACCGCTGGAACCGCCAGAACCGCCAGAACCGCCGGAACCGGAACCGCCAGAACCGGAACCGGATGGTACCCGGAACCGTATGGTAGCGGTTCCGTCTCCGGAACCGCCAGAACCAGAACCGCTAGAACCGCCAGAACCGGAACAGCCAGAACCGGAACCGCCAGAACCGGAACCGGATACAGCCTTAGCCCAAAATGACTTCGCACACTATCATGATGATCCGAGCCAGTGAGCAAAAACCGGTTGAAAAACTAACAAACGAGATGTCGACATTTAAGTTGAGTGGAACCAGCAATGAGCCTTTCGTTTTAGTCAAGAAGGGATCCCTAGGAGATGGGATGATGAAATAATAAAATGCAAAAGTGGTGGTACCGGGAGTGAAAATCAAGCCCGTTGTTGTCATGGAAGGTGCTCGCACAGAGCCCGTCATTATCAAACATGTAACTCAGCTACCAATAATCAACAGTAAGGCCGTCCCTTGGAATTATGATCGAGTAAAAGTGACTTACAAAAGGAAAGAGGTTAGAGAAGAAGTTTGTGAGACCCATGGATTGACCATATCGGGAAGGTGCTTTGCCCTCAAGGAATTGAGAAAACCCACACCGACCAAGGATAACTTAGTACTAGTGAAGAAAGCTGTGAGTAAAGAGGAAGTAGAAGAGTTTCTGAAAAAGATAAAAGTGCAAGATTATTCTATTATGGGACAACTGAGGAAAATGCCCGCTCAAATTTCACTGTTATCATTGTTGATTCATTCGGATGAGAACCGTCGGGCACTAATGAAGATCCTGAACGAGGCCCACGTTCCTGATAAAACTCAGTCAATCACTTGGAAAAGATAGCCAACAAGATTTTCGAAGTAAACATAGTCACTTTTTTCTGATGATGAATTGCCCGTAGAGGGTACTGAGCACAATAGGGCCCTTTACCTTATGTTGAAGTGCAAGGATTCTATGGTTACTCGAGTGTTGGTCGACAATGGTTCAAGTGCAAATATTTTCCTTCTTTCCACGTTGAACAAGTTGAAGGTGGATGATGAAAGAATTCATAAGAATAGTATTTGTGTGCGAGGGTTCGATGGCGGGGGAAAAGATTCGGTCGGTGACATAGTGCTCGAACTGACAATCAGACTAGTTGATTTTACCAGGGAATTCTAGGTTCTAGATAAGGATGTCTCTTAGAACCTACTATTGGCATGATCCTGGATCCATGCTGCTAAAGCAGTTCTTTTTACTTTGCATCAAATGGTGAAATTTGAATGGGACGACAAGAAATAGTTATGCACGGTGAGGACAATCTGCATGCTCACAGTGATGCTATTGTGCTATTCATTGAGGTGGATGATGACAAGGGGCCTTTGGTATATCAGGTTCATGACGCAATATTAGTGAAGAAAATTTCAAAGGGGAGTGTGTTCCAATGCCGAAGGTAGCTGCTGCATCAGTCATGGTGGCTGTTGAAATTTTGAGAAATGGGTTTGCTCCATGAAAGGGTTTGGGAGCATCACTTCAAGGTATCATACAACCGGTGTCTCACCCCAAAAACATGGACACCTTTGGTTTGGGCTTCGAGCCCACGATTGCAGACAAAAAGAGAGCCAGAAAAGTGAAACAGAAAGCATGGGTCCTCCCCAACCCCGTGTCGTATCTCTTCAGATTATTTGAAAGGCCCGATACCAAGAAGTGCCCAACAACAATAAGTCCAAGTATTGTGGTTTGTCCTGATAAGGAATTGCTTGAAAGATCGAAAAGTTGTTTGAAGATGTGAATATGGTAGAAGCATGGGAGGGATCTAGCAAGGCAGATGTGCAATTTGTTGGGTCCTCTGCGAAAGTCAACAATTGGGAAGCTACTCCTCTCCTGACCAGGAAGGAGTTTTGGTAGTTTGCTTTGATTTTTCTTTCAATTTCTCTGAATTATTTCAGGGTTCTAATTCAGAGTCTATGTTCCGTCCATTTGGATGTGTAAACCTTGTTATCTTTCAGTTTTAATGAAATGCAATTTCCTTTCTCATCAATTCTGATAGTTTTTATTTTTTTTGCTTTTCTTTGCCTTCTTGTACAGTTCTTTTTTGCTGGCTCTAATGATATGACATGCATAAGGAACTTTCGGCCCATTCTTGAAAGCCGGTCTAATTCAGAAATAATAATTCAAGAGATAGGATGTGAGGATGAACCAGAGTATGATGAGGAAAGGATGTTCGAAGAAATTACTAAAGAATTAAGCCATTTTAAGGAAAAACCCAAGCCAAACCTGAGAGATACAGAAGCAATCAATCTAGGGGACCTAGATAATATAAGAGAAACTATAAAAAGTGTCATCTTGATCCACAACTTAGGGAAGAGATAATCAAAGCGTTGCTTGAATATAAAGATATTTTTACGTGGTTTTTCAATGATATGCTAGGGCTGAGCACTGACTTGGTGGTTCACAAATTGCCCATTAACCCGGCATGCCCACCTGTCATATAAAAGTTGAGGAAGTTTAAAACTGACATGAGCGTAAAGATCAAAGAGGAAGTTACCAAGCAGTTTAAGTCAAAGGTCATCCGAGTCATGCGGTACCCCACCTGGTAAGCCATATTGTGCCGGCGCCAAAGAGGGATGGAAAAACTAGGATGTGTGTCGATTATCATGGCCTCAACAAGGCGAGTCCAAAAGAAAACTTCCCACTACCAAACACCCACATACTAATTGACAATTGCGCAAAACATGAGATTGGTTCTTTCGTGGATTGTTATGCAGGCAATCACCAAATCTTAATGGATGAATAGGACGAGGAGAAGACAGAATTCATCACTCCATGGGGAACATACTATTAAAGGGTCATGCCTTTCGGTTTGAAGAATGCTCGAGCAACTTACATGAGGTCAATGACAACTATATTCCACGATATGATACATAAGAAGATTGAGGTCTATGTGGATGATGTAATTGTGAAATCCGGGAAGTAGTCTAACCATGTCAGAGATCTGAGAAAATTCTTCCAGAGGCTCCTTCAGGTACAACCTCAAACTCAATCCTGCAAAATGCGCATTTTGTGTGACATCGGGGAAGTTGCTAGAATTCATAGTCGGCCGCCGAGGCATCGAGCTAGATCCATCAAAGATCAAATCCATACAAGAATTTCTGCCTCTGAGGAACAAAATTGAGGTGATGAATCTGTTGGGGAGATTGAATTATATTAATAGATTTATTGCTCAGCTCATAACAACTTGTGAGCCTATCTTAAAGCTGTTGAAAAAGGATAATGCGGTCAAGTGGACGGAGGAATGCCAGGAGGCTTTTGATAAAATAAAGGGGTACTTGTCAAACCCACCGGTTTGGTCCAACCAGAACAAAGGAGGCCATTGATTCTGTATCTAACGGTCTTGGATAACTCATTCGGGTGTGTGTTAGGTCAGTACTATATCACCGGAAGAAAGGAGCAGACCATATACTACCTTAGCAAAAAATTCAAGCTTATGAGGCTAAGTATACTCATCTTGAGAGGACATGATGCATCCTAACTTGGGTAGCACAAAAGTTGAAACATTACTTGTCGTCTTATACTACTTACCTCATCTCTCGCCTGGACCCATTGAAGTACAAGTTTCAGAAGCCTATGCCCATGGGGAGGCTTGAAAAGTGGAAGACCCTGCTCACCGAATTCGACAATCATCCATGTGACTCGGACTGAAATGAAAGAACATGCATTGGCTGACCATCTGGCTGAGAACCCGGTAAATGAAGAGTATGAACCTCTGAATATATACTTCCCAGATGAGGAGGTGATGTATATTAATGAAGTAGAACAGGCCGAGAGGCCAGGATGGAAACTATTCTTCGATGGGGCCTCCAATATGAAAGGTGTTGGGATAAGAGCAGTACTTATTTCTGAAATGGGGCATCACTACCCCGTTACATCTCAGCTCCATTTCTATTGCACTAACAATATGGCAGAATATGAAGCATGCATTTTGGGTCTAAGGTTAGCTTCAGACATGGGTGTCCAGGAAGTATTGGTCTTGGGGGACTCAGACCTTCTAGTACACCAGATTCAAGGAAAATGGGAAACACGATATTTGAAGCTCATACCATACCGGGAATGTTTGCATGACCTATACCAATGATTTCGGTCAGTAGAGTTCAGACATATGCCAAGTATCCAACGAGGTTGCTGATGCCTTGGCTACTTTGGCGCCGATGTTACATTATCTAGATAAGGCTTATGTTGGCCTGTTGCACATCCAAGTCCATAATCAACATGCTTACTGTAATATGGTGGAAGAGGAGCTCGATGGTGAACCTTGGTTTCAAGATATCAAAGAATATATCAGGATGGGAATGTACCTGGTACAAGCCATAAGTGATCAAAAGAGAACAATTCGTCGCTTATCAAACTGGTTTTTCTTTAGTGGGGGGATATTGTACAAAAGAACACCGGATCTTAGTTTGTTGAGATGCATAGATGTTAGACAGACCACGACCATTATGACTGAGGCACATTCCGGAGTTTGTGGATCGCATATGAGTGGATTTGTTTTGGCAAAGAAAATTCTCCAAGCAGGTTATTATTGGCTCACCATGGAGCGAGATTGTATCAGTTTCGTGCGCAAATGTCATCAATGTTAGGTTTATGAAGATTTGGTTCACTCCCAGCCATCTGAATTGCATACAATGTCCACACTATGGCCCTTCGTTGCTTGGGCATAGATGACATTGGGCCCTTCGAGCCAGCAACATCCAATGGGCACATGTTCATCCTGGTGACTACTGATTATTTCACCAAGTGGATTGAAGCTAAAACTTTCAAGTCTGTGACAAGAAAGTCATGGTCGACTTTGTGCATTCAAATATCATTAGCCTGTTTGGGATCCCGAAGGTAATCATCACTGATAAGGGAGCAAATCTCAATATTTATTTGATGAAAGAGGTATGTCAGCAGTCTAAGATTACACATCATAATTCCACCTCATACCGCCCTAAGGCGAATGGAGCAGTTGAGCCTACCAACAAGAATATAGAGAAGATACTTTGGAAAATGGTGGAGAGTTCCAGGAAATGTCATGAGAAGCTACCCTTCGTATTGTTGGTATATCGCACTATTATTCACGCTTTAGTAGGGGCTTCAGTAGGGGAAACTCCATCCTTCATACCCCTCTTTCGGAATTAGTACCAAAATCAGAAACGCAAGGGTGAGAGATGAGTCAAGGAAAGAGAAAAGGAAAGAATGAGGAGAAAAGAAGGGAAAAAGGAAAAAAAAAAGAAACAAAAAGAAAAGAAACGAAAAGAAAAAAAGAAACAAAGCAGAAAAAGGAAAAAAAAGAAAAAGATAAGAAAAGAAAAAAATGAAAAAGCAAACGAACAAAAGAAAGGGAAAAAAGAAAAAAGAAAGAGAAAGGAATAGAAGAAGAGAAATAAATATCACAACAACAAAGCAACTTCGAAGATGAACTACGTTCGACCTGATTCCTTTTAAGGATACGTAGGCAGCCTCACGGTTCGGTCCCATCGAAACAAAAGTCCAAAAGTCTCCAAGCAAGAAATTGGGGCAAGAGTTGTAGTTGTTGTAAGAATCTGGTTCCGAAAGTTGTAATTTTGAACCCATTTAAATTATGTTAAGCCTTTAATACCCTTTCTTTCTAACCCTATCCAAAAGCTCACCTTACGGTCCAAAGAAAGACCTTATGATCATTTTTCAAGAGATGACAAGTCGAGCAAGTAGAGGTGATTCATGTCAAGGGCAACACTCCGGTACAAGTAGGAAAAATAAAAATGAGAGAGTCTTATTGGAGAAAACCCTCACGGGCACCGTAAGGCGACGAGAGTTTAGAGAAAATAAAAATGAGAGAGTCTTACTGGTGAAAACCCTCACATGCACCATAAGGCGACGAGATATGAGAGAGTCTTATTGGTGAAAACCTTCACAGGCACCTTAAGGCAAAAGTAATTTGAGAGATAAACAAACGAAAGAGGTCTGTAGGTGAAAACCTGTTCAAAGCACTGCATGATGAGCAATGTCAAGGTTTGGTTGACGAAATTGGGTTATGGAAATCCTAGCCAAAAAAGCTTGGTGACTGAAAGATGATTTGTTGGATAGACTGGGGCGACTAAGCCGTAGTGCATGTCATGATCATCAGTACCAGCTGTTCCCCCACAAATAAGTCTTTTTTCCTTCTCCCTTTTAGCAATCATCCAAATTTGGATTCTTTTTTGCCTAAAACAACTCAGAGTCATTGCATTTCATCCTCTTTCGGGTTTCCATTTCTCTAATATATTTTCAAGGTTAATTTTGATTGAGCAAGTAAGAAAGAAATTTAAAAGCTTACTACCAGCTCCCAAATTGCGAAGCACAGTGTGGCCGGAGCATACCAAAGACAACATGAGGTAAAGTGGGATATAAAGAACCACCGGAAGCTTCGTCAGTGGAATGATTAAGTAATATTAGGAAAGATGCAAAGATTCTAATAGAAGGATTAGGAATGTAACACAACAGTTTGGGTATAGAACGCTCGGTCAATCTGAGGCCATAGGGTTCGAGGGTCAGCCGGAAAATCAGGCGGTTCATAGCCAATTCGAAAAGCTAGCCACAACAAAGCTAGCACCACATTTTAAATAGACAAGATTTTTCTTTGATTGAAACAGGGGCAGGAAATTCCGAATGTCTCGAAGAAACCATTTGTAGGGGAAAAACAAGCACCGAGCAGCTATGACTGTAAATTTAGGACCCGCATGGATAACGGACGTAGCTTTAACTCTTTCTTAGATAATAATATTTATTGAAAGTAATACCTTTAGAAGATAAAGCTTAGTGTTAAAATTTTTGTTAGTTAAGAGTTGTCAGGACCCTCCTGAATAATGGGACTTAGCTTTAGAATTTCCATTAGATAATAATATTTAGCATAAGTTCTGTTATAGGGTAGTATAATTCATCCGTAAGAATTGTCACTCTTAGGATGAAATTTGACTTTGGATTGTTAGGACCTTCCTGGATAATAGGATATAGCTTTAATTGGCAGTCCCCAATAGATATAACTTAGATTTAAAATTGGCGTTTAATCAAAAGTTGTCAGGACCCTCCTGAATAATGGGACTTATATTCAAGATTTCCATTAGAAAGCAGATTTAGCATAAGTTTTGTCATAGGGAAGTATGGTTGGACTTGACTTTGATTTTTCAGGGCCCTTCTGGGTAATGGGACGTAGTTTCAACGTCAACTTAGATAGCAAGAGGTAGTGGAAGACGTACCTTCAATAGATATAGCTTAGGTTAAAACTGTCTTTTAATTAGGAGTTGTCTGGACCCTCCTGGATAATGGGGTCTAGCTTTCAAATTCTTAGAATACTTGGCAACATGATTTGGTTTAACACTCACATGTGTACCCAGCTATCAAACTGGGGTAGAAAATTTTCTTTGTTTTAAATATTTTGTTGAAATCAGGAGCCAACCTGGAGAACAAGGGAATACATTCAAGTTTCAACAGTCAGGAGCCTACCTGGAGAACAAGGGAATACATTTCAATTCAGAATTTAGGAGCCCACCTGTAGAACAAGGGAATATATTTCAAGTCAGCAATCAGGAGCCCGCCTGGAGAACAAGGGAATACATTTCAAATTCAGCAGTCAGGCGCCCACCTGGAGAACAAGGGAGTATAGTTCAAGTTTTAGTTTTCCAGTTTCTTATTGAAATTTGGTAATATGATTCAGGTTAAGACTTACATATGAGCCCATATACCAAACTGGGGCAGAAATTTTCTTTGTTTTGTCTATTTTTGTTCAAATCAGGAGCCCGCCTGGAGAACAAGGGAATACGTTCCAAGTCAGCAGTCAGGAGACCGCCTAGAGAACAAGGGAATACATTCAAGTTTCAGCAATCAGGAGCCCACCTGGAGAACAAGGGAATACAGTTCGAGTTAAACAATCAGGAGCCCTCCTGGAGAATAAGGGAATACGATTCAAGTTTTAGCAATCATGCGCCCACCTGGAGAACAAGGGAATATGGCTCAAGTTTTCAGCAATCAAGTGCCCTGGAGAACAAAGGAATACAGTTCTAGTTTCAGCAATCAGGCGCCTACCTGGAGAACAAGGGAATACAATTCAAGTTTGGTAGTCAGGAACTCACCTGAAGAACAAGGGAATACAGTGCAAGTCTTTACAGTCAAGAACCTGCTTGGAGAACAAGGGAACATAAGTCCAAGTTTCGATAATCAGGCGCCCACCTGGAGAATAAGGGAACATAATTCAAAGTTCTGGTAATCAGGCGACCACTTAGAGAACAAAAGAACACAATCCAAGTTTTCGCAATCAGGCGCCCACCTGGAGAACAAGGGAACATAATTCAAGGTTTCGGGAATCAGGAGCCCACATGGAGAACAATGGAACACAATCCAAGTTTCAGCAATCAGGCGCCTACCTGAATAATAAGGGAGCACAACTCAAAGTTTCGGTAATCAGGAGCCCACCAGGAGAACAAGGGAATATGATTTAAAGTTTCAGCAGTCAGGCACCCCCCTGGAGAACGAGGAGTACAATTCAAGTTTGGAAATCACGAGCCCACCTGGAGAACATGGAACACAATTAGAGTCCAGCCATCAGGCATCCGCCTAGAGAAAAGGAAGCATAGCATATTACAATTCAAGTCGGCAAAAACGAGTTTCACGGGAAGAATACAAGTCAACAAGGCAACAAGGATAAGGAGCAAGTTTGAAGACATAAATAGGTACTCTTGTAAATCATAGATCATAGTCTAGTCTAGCCTCTTTTTATTTTGACATGGTATAATAAAGGGGTCCAATAAGCAGTAGCAACAACAGCAGTGAAATCATAGCTCCATGGTAGTCCCAGCTACCAAATACTCCTGAACTATACTGACCTGATTCTATTTTAGCCAAGGATATGTAGGCAGGGCGCTGTCAAACTTTTCAAAATGCTTCCAATTGAGTATCCAAACGGGAAAACGTCACTCATATTCGCTCACTTTATCTTTGCACGTGAACTCTTCGTGTTTTCGATTAAAGAGAGGCAGCTGTGAGCACGTGATTTTTGCCCTATATGAACTATTCCCATAATTTCAAAACAAATAAATCTCTTTGCATAATTTGCAAGTATATGAATTTTCGTGGCATTTTCAGTTAATTTTTGCATTTGTCTGTGCATGTTCATGATATTTAATTCATTACAAAAACAAAACACAAAAATACCATGCATTTGCATTTAAGATTTATTTTCATAGATTTGGTTAATTAGGTGTGTTATTAAAGTAAAAATCACAAAAACTTAGTTCATTTGGCATTCTACTCTTTAAAATTTGAATTTAGGAGTTATTTAATTTTATAAATTCTCAAGGCTATTAATTAGGATAATTAGTAAGTTAATTGAGTTTAGAAATTAATTTAGGTTTTTATGTTAATTTTGGAAAATAAATAAAAATCAGAAGTTAAAAGGAAACGAAAAGGTTTGATTCTAAAAGTTGTTTTCATTTTCTTTTGGGCCATTTATCAGCCCAAGTCAAATCCCTCCCCAAATAGCCCCTTTACCCGGCCCAAAATTGCCCTGACCCGGTCTGCCTCCCATTAAAACTCAAAACGATGTCATTTAACGTCCATTAATCTGAGCCATTGTTCCTTTCTAATCTGACGGACCGGAACTTAAAAACCCTAGGTATATATATGTCCTAACACCCCTATCCCTCACTCATCTCCCTCACAACCCCTCTCCTTAAACCCTAAACGACCGCCGCCCAGAGACTCCCTCACCACCGGTGGTGGCGCCACCACAAAACAACCTCAAACTAACACAATTTACTCCCCTCCATTTCCTCATCTAAATACCTATTTGGCTTCCCTCATATCCCTTTCAAACGGCTCGAATCTTGAACCAAAGAAAAGCCCTAATTCCACGACTTCAAATTCAATGGGTCTTTTGAGATTTTGGGACTGTACTGGATCTTATGCTAGTGTTTTCACATGAAAACTCAAGTCTAAGGTCCACTTCGGTCAAAAAATCAAGAGTTCGAAGAGTGAATTCAAGTTTAAGCCCATCCGATCTCTTTAGGTATCTTCCAATTTCTTTTCATTCTTTTTGCAATTTTATTTTTCTTTTGATTAAAATGACTTTTATCTCTTTTTCTTTTTTTTCTTCTTTTCCTCGCTATGTGGCCTTTTACTGTTTGCATGATCAGTTAATAACACATTAAATTTTGGTTTAATAAGTTCACTTCCTGTTTTCTTTCGTCGTGGCCTCATATCAATGGTTTTATGGTTCTTTTTGGGAAATTTTTGGTTAGCCTGTTAAATTTTGGTTAATGATTAGGGCTTGATTGGGCTTCTAAAATTTGTAAGCCCCAAAGTGGTACGGGTAAGGATTGAATTTGGGTCTGCAAATCCGTTAGCCTGGGCAATTTGACCCAAGAAGATTTTAGGATTTCAGAGGTTAAATGGTTAATTTTGGGAAATCTAGATTAGGGAATCTTAGAGTAACAGAAATGGAAGTTTCTAGTAGGGGTCTGTATTTAATTTTCAGACCTTAGCTTGATCAATAAGGTCTTAAACCATATTTTAGCGGTGTTTAACTGAATATCTCGATCCTTGTTTTAGCGGTGTTTAAGCTAAAAGTCCCCTTATGAGTTGCTGAGAAATCTTTTAATAATAGCTAAAGTGTAGTTATCATGTGTATAGAATGTTATCCCTGCTGAAAATTTGCCTTGTCCTGTCCTGCACTATTTAAGTGGCATGTTTGCACAGGTTCTTGAGTGCAAATTCTGCGTTGTTGGAATTTCGGTAAAGTAACTGAAGTTTTGGTATTAGGCTTTAATTTGTGTAAATTTGTTTTATGGCTTGAAATTACAAAATGACCAAATACTCTAGGACTTCTATGAACTAGCAAAATTTTGGAATAGTCCATTTGTCCTTGTCGATTCAGTAGTTTTCATTTTTTTAGTTAGCTCTTTTGAGAAATGAGAATTCTTCACGAGTGCTAATCATCATAGTTGGTCTGTTTACTAGCATATGAAAGGGAAATTAATTGATTAGGAAGGAACCTCAAGGGTTACAGTCATCAATTTCTTCATGTTTAGTCATTTTTGTTGTCACATAAAGAATTTGCATACTCTAGCATGCACTGGTAGTAAATTGCTGATGTTTGTTTGCCTTTGTCCGTGTTACTTGAACACGATCAACTTCGACACCAAAGTTTTTTAATTTAAAATGAATGTCGCCTATCAGTTTGATTCAGTTACAAAAAGATCATCCTTAGGTTAATTCACTACACTGGTCCTGTCTCCCATGATGGTTGTTTCTACGACCATTTTCCCTTGATTTGCCAATCTCGTGTACTGCAGATACGTGAGGAACGTTAGTTCAGTATTAATATTACCATTGTTTTTCTCTGAGTCAATTCTAATAGATAAAGGGTATGCTGAATCACTGTAATTTGGCTTGTGTAATAATTTGGTTAATTTGTTCATAAGTTTGTCTTGTCATATTAATCTTGTTTTAGGAAATATCTAGAGTTTGGGATGTTGGTTTGGATGATTTATTTCTAAGGAATTTGGTTTTTGAGTTAATGGAGAATAAACGATTTTGGGCCAAAAGATTTAGTCACGCGAGGCCCAAAGTAATAAATAATATGGTTGGTCTATTTTTCTCTAAGCTAGAAAATAATAAACTCCATTCTCCTATTAATGAATTCCATGACCTTAGACCTTTTGAACTTCGTAGAAGAGCCTTTAGGCGCATCTAAAGTATTATCGTGGTTGTGGACACGATCGCGTGAAATGATTAAGATTCCTAAAAAGTAAAATCGGAGTATGCGTTCGCGCAACTTTGACCAAATTTTCTTTAAAATAGTAAGCGTTATTAATTGTGGACATGTTTGAGTGACATGATTTTTGACGCTCCAAACAAATGGGTACACGTGCACGTGACCCGTTTCAAGATAATTTCTTAATTAAAAAGCGGTAAAAGGTAAAGGCACATAGGTTAAAAAATGAGTAATTAAATAATTTTATAAGCCAAGTAAGATCAAAGCGACCGTGCTAGAACCCCAGAACTAACACCTTCTCCCGGGTTAACAGAATTCCTTACCCGGATTTCTGATTCGCAGACTATATTACAGAGTCAATCCTTCCTCGATTCGGGATTTGAACCAGTAACTTAGGACACCATAAATCTCCCAAGTGGCGACTCTGAATTTTTTAAATAAATAAATCTTATTTCGTTTGTACTTTAATTGAAAAAAATTCCCTTATCCATGCCCTTTGCGGGGTGTAGAGTGTAAAAAGGAGGTGTGACATTAGGGCTTTATTATTATTTGGGAATTTGACCTCGTTTTGGGGTCGAATTTCTAAAAAGATTATATATTCGGGCTCGTGGGCGATCGGGTTTTGGTCCGAAACGGTATTTTGACCAAGCGGGCCCCAAGTCAATTTTGACCTTTTTGGAAGAATGATGGAAAAGCTATAATTAAGCATTGGAATTGGATTGTTTAGCGTTTATTGATGTTATTAAGTCGATTATGTCTAGATACGATTATTTTGGAGCCAAATTCAAAAGGAAAAACAGTGTTTGAGGCTTGGAATAACCGTCGAAGTTCGAGGTAAGTGTTTGGTCTAGCCTTAGCTTGAGGGAGTAAGAGTCGTGTCTTATTTGCTACATGTTAATTGTGGAGTACGACATATAGTCATGGTGACGAGTATCTATACGTCGGTGTCAAGCATGCCCGTGATCTTGTATTATAATGTTATGACTCTGTTGTGGTTTATTATGCCTCACATGTCACTATCATAATTGTTCTCTTGCCGGGATGTTTGGTTGGATATTATTGTTCTCTTGCGGGGATGTTTGTTTGATATGATTGTTCCCTTGCCGAAAAATTGTTATATTGCTCTTGTTCCCTTGTCGGTATTCTTTGTGTTTGTTGTTGATTTGTAACTAAGATCGGGTGGCACGCCTCCATAGAAATACATGAAATGGGAGTAGGTGGTAGGCCTGCCACGAGATACATGAAATGGGAGCGGGTGGCACGCCTGCCACGAGATAAATAAAATTAGAGCAAGTGGCACACCTTCCACAAGATACATGAAATGGGAACGGGTGGCACGCCTGCCCCAGCAGAGTCGCCAGAGCTGTCACACCTCCTTTTTTACTACACCCCTGTGAAGGGATGTATAAGGGAGTTTTTACAATTAAGGAACAATCGAAATGGAATTATATTATTAAAAAGATTCAATTTCGCCACTTGGAAGATTTATGGTGTTCCGAATCACCGGTTCAAATCCCGAATCGAGAAATCCGAGTAAGGAATTTTGTTAACCAGGGAGAAGGTGTTAGGCATTCTCGAATTCCATGGTTCTTGCACGGTCGATCAACTGTTATAATTGGCCTATTATCTGGTTTTAGAACATTTTTAACCTATGTGCATTTAACTATTAAACTGCTTTTATTTAATTAATTAAAGGAAGATTGCAATGTCATTTAAAATATATTTCGAACCACGTCACATAAATGTATTTGCAGTCCATAACATATTTTATCTAACGTTGAAATTTGGATTTAGTTCACATAAATGTGCGCCCGAATTTAGGAAAGTAAATTATTAAAATATGCGGCTAAAGCAGCTACGAGTTTGCAACTTTGCAAGGGCCATGAAAATTCACTAAATGATGCACCTCGATTTCTAAGGATAAATAAAATTAATTAAAGCGAGGGTCATGCAATTTTGATTTTTGTTCGGCACGGCACACCTCGATTATTCTAACCAAGTTCTACATTAACAAAAAGGGTCATAGATTCAGTATGGAACACCTCCAATGTTAAAGAAGTGCTAAATTAATTAAAAAGGCTAGTAGAATTATAGTTACCCAAATGTTAAAGTCCCAAACTGATATAGTCACAAAAGCACACGAATTGGGCCAGTCAGTAGAATGAATTTGGGCCTAGCGGTGGCATCAACTAGAAAACCCACATATGACAAGGACTACCATTTTTCTGTTTCAAATGATTTTAAGCTTTACGCCCAATTTGAGCCCAAGTCTAATATGGGGGGGGGGGGGGGGCACCACTTCTGTAAATTGTAAGATCCCTTTTGAACTCCACTAACTAAATAAACTAAACGGCCCAAAACTTTTGGAAAGGACGAGTGCTAGCATTGAATCAAACTTCTAAATCTTCGAATTTGATTTTAAAATCTAAGTTCTAATCACAATCTTTTAAACATTTAAGAACTCGTGTGGGAAAATAGACAACACCAGGCCAACATATTATTGAAATTGATAATCCAAAATCCATACATGCATAAGTTAACTTGAACATGTGATGTATGAAATCCAAACTCTACCTAGACTTAAAAGCCCTGATAAACGCCCAGGCCCAACATCAGAGAATCATATTAAAATTTGTGTCTCTACCAAAAGTACACCTGATACACTTTGACATGATAAATTTCCCCCAATCCTACTTCATGTACATACTCAACTTCAAATATAACAGGTTTTCAATTAACAACACACTCCTGCGATTGTAGTTCATAAGCATATTAGGGATTTAAACCCAATCGATCCCTCTAATAGTGACGAAATTTAAAGAATCAAATACATGAAAACCAGCAACTCTACAATAACTCTAATGCAAGTCCAATGTAAGGCTCAGAAAACATAGCTTCATATTAAACATGCTGAAATAAAGGGATTAATATAACCAGCTAGGAAGTAATTAAATAGAAAATACATCTATCAAAAGAGAACATAATAGCCATATATCTCCATCAGAACTATTTCACAATCCATTTTTACATGCCTAAAATCATAAGTGTGTACCTGAAGATTGAAATAAGGAAAAAAATGAGGGATTCAGCAAAGCATAAACAACAATTAACAGCAAGGATCAACGAACCCCAACTTCAAACACAGGATTGATATGCATCAGCCCAAAAGAGAAAAGTTCCACTCGAACCAAACCTAGCAGACTCAGAATCAGACTCTAAAACCAATATTCAAATCATTTTCAAACTCCACAATGAAGAACTATATTTTCTGGCAGAAAAATAAGTAAAGTTCAATGAAATAGTAGATTTTTGTTTTTCTTTTGTATTTTTCTGAAATCTAATCTCTAATTCTCTTCTAAGTCCCCCTTGCAAGGCAAGATTAGGGTGTTTTTATAGGCAAGGGACTAGGGTAGCAGATATAAGCTAGGTTTTTCTCTTGGTCCCTTTCTCAATTTTTAATTTTGCTCTTTAGTCCCTAAATTTCTGACTTGCTTGCCAAGCAAGTCTGTTCTCCAGCTTCTAGGAAGCTTCTTCAGTGGGATGCATTTGCAGAATGTCCATAGCCAAACTAACACTCAATAACCCTTTTACCTAGTGTTATTTACCCTGAAACCCAATACCAAATATGGTTCAAAGGACCCAATAGCTTAAACCCCATATCAAATGGGTTGTACTTTGCAAATGGGTCAATAGCACCCTGAAACCTAAACAAAAGATTGACTCGACTAAATTATGTAGTGCATCCAAAAAAGGAATAACGCCAAGATTGAAACGATTTTCACGAACAAAGAAGATAAACTAAGTTGCTAATTAATTGACATAAACATGCCAGGATTTAACTATGCTATTAAACCAAAACAACCTAATTAAATTAAACTAGGTGGCTAAAACAAAATAGGGAAATCATAAGTTGAACATGCTATCAACATAAGCTAGACAGACCAAGAAAAATCATAAATAAAACAAACAAAATCCGGCAGTATTCAATTTTAACTAGGACCTTGTTCAAATTTTGATTCAACTACCCAGAGAAGAAGAGAAGAAGTGAAGAGAAAGGAAAACTGAAGGAACACAAGAAAGAAGTAAGAAAGCTTACCATCTTATACTCGAACTTGCAATTGACATTTTGATTCACACGAAGTTGATACCAATCACCTTTCTCTATCAAGAAAGAATGAATGACATCAATTTGTAGTGAAGCAAACCTCTAGGTCGTGCACGCCACAGGGGCGGGTTTTGAATTTTAGGGCTCATTTCAGATTTAAGATTCGAAGAGATTTAGAATGATTTAAAGAGAAATAGTGGTGGATTATGGAAGTGGGGGTCTTGAGGGTTACGAGGGGTGATTTTGGTGGTGTTTGGGGTTGTTTAGGGCTGAGTCGCCATTAGAAAGGGTTGAGGTATTTGGGTTAGATAGGTAAGTTTTTTTGGGGGATCTTTGAAGGGTGTGAGGGAGGTGAGAGATGGGGGTAGGGGTGAGCGTTTTGGGCACTATTATACTGAAAAATCTTGTGTTCCCAGCTGTTTGATCGAGAAACCCGGACGGCTGGGATCATTCGTTACTTAAACAGGGTCATTTGGGAGTTGGGGAGATGTTGGTAGGGTTTTTGCGTGACTGAGCCGGGTCTGGAGGTGGGTTTGGATGGGTTTCAAGGGAAAGAGATTGGTTTGATGGGTTCATTTGGGCCTAGGGGAAGAAAAATGGATTTTGGCCCAACTGAATTTCTTTTCTCTTAATTCCGATTTCAAAACACTTTTTCAAAATTCTTTTTCTTTCTTTTCCCAAAATTAAAGTAATACCCAAATTAATTCCTAGAACCTAATTAATTAAAACTAATTAAACCCTAATGAAAATTGACAGCATTAATTAAAAACAAACTAATAGAAAAACGACTCAAAAATAGAAGTTAGAATTAAAAATACAAATTAAACTATTTTGTGATTTTATTTTATAACATGAATAATTACTAATTAATTCTTTAAAATGTAAAGCTAAATCCTAAATGCACAGGCAACACATTTTTTATATTTTTCATTAATTAAACAAAATTAATATGTTTAGATAAATGCAAACACTTGACAAAAAATGCAACAACAAATTCACAAAATTACAAATAATGGAAAAATTATTTTGTTTTGAATCTATGGGAGTAAATAATATCGGCGAAAAATCATGTGCTCACACCTACCACAAGATATGTGAAATAGGACCAGGTTGCATGCCTGCAACGAAATAAATAAAATAGGATCGGGTTACACGCATGCAACAAGATGTGAAATGAAAGTGAATTCTACCTCTATTTTCCGTATCCTTATTAGTAGTTGGATTTTGGTTCCTTTATAATCCTCTTGATATTCTGTTGTTACATGTTATTCACCAAAGCATGTTTTCCCTAATATCCTTACTTGTTTTTTCCTGTTTTACTTTCCGCTATATATTATATAATTGCACATGTTATTTGGTAGTCTAGTCCTAGCCTCGTCACTACTTCACCAAAGTTATGCTAGGCACTTACCAACACATAGGGTCGATTGAGCTGATACTACACTCTGCACTATGTGCGAATCTCAGAGTAGCTCTTGGACCGTAGTTTGGAGGCTACCTTCAGTCCAGCGGAGATCCAAGGTAGACCTACATGTGTCAGCAGCCCTGACGTCTTCTCTATCCTTTATTTCCTGTTTCATCTCTTTGCTTCAGTAATAGTGTGTTTTTTATTTTTTTGATCTTGTATTTAGCAGCCTTAGACCGTCTGTGGTACAATGACACCAGTTCTAGGTGATTAAGGCATAAGATGGTGTAATAGACACATGTTTAGATATTTTGTTGCTTTTTTCTGCTTATTCATATTTCTGTTGTTTACACGTTATTATTTTAAAATTGTTAAAGAGCATAAAATTGGTAAAAGCTAATTATTGATAATTAGCTTGCCTAGCTCACATTAGTAGGCGCCATCACGACTCCCGGGGGTGAAAATTCCTGGTCGTGACTTTTTTAGACCTAAAATGTTCTATCTCTCTTCTTCCTTGTGAGAATGAATAGTGGCCATTGATACTTTCTTCGCAACAATAACCCGAGTTAGTTCGAGTTTCGTCAAAATCAAATCAAACCAGTTATATATCGATTGTTTCGCTTTTGTTGGTTATGATATTTTGGATTCTTTTGTCAATTAATATTATTTATATCTCATTTTGTTAAAGTTCTAGATAAGATCTTAATAAATGAATATATGTTTAGTAAAAATTTAAAAACTTAATAAGAGGAATTTTTTAGTAACAGCTAATAGTTATTTTCTTCGTCATCTAATACTTATCTTTTTATTTGTTTACACTTTCAAGGATAATTGAATCTAATAATTAAACTTATAAATCAATATGAAACCAAAATAATGATATATTCTAATTAATCTTAAAATTATCGATAAAATATTATTTAAAATTCGAAAAATATATAAGAGTTTAATATATCTTCACTTATGAATATGAAAAATAAAGAAATTGACGCATTTCAATAATATTTAATGAGATGATATTTGTCACACCCTTTTTTTTACAATGCCTCTCAAACCCTCTTAAATTAATAGAAAGATTTAGTAAAGCTTGAAATGGTGACAGTTTATAAAAGCAATAACACATAAATGAAAAACATTAAATAAATAAGCAACTAGCAAATAATTAAAAAATATAAACAAAAATAAAAATCAAATAAAACAAACAAAACACATAAAAACCTCAACCTAATATCCTAAAAGCCAACAAGATCAAGTATTAGCTCGAACCTGCAATTTTCCAGCAGCGTCGCCAGAGATGTCACACCCTTTTTTTTTTATAAAGCCTCACTAACCCTCTTAAATTAATAAAAAGATTTAGTAAAGCTTGAAAAGGGTTTTTCAATTTTGAAAGTGATGAAAATTATGTTCAAAAGGAAATAAACTCATAGTCGCCACCTTACATTTGATTTCGGTGTGTCAGATCATCGTTTTTCTTTAAAATAATTTTTCCTATAAAACATTTTTAGACTCTAAAACTAAGTTTGCACCAGAGATTCAGGTAAGGGGGTTCATTTGACTCGGGGAGAAGGTGTTAGGAACTCCCCAAGTCTCGTGAAGGTCACGGTCGCGAACCCGATCTAGTTGGCTTTTAAAACATTCAATTGAGGTAAAAACACATAAAAAGAAAATAAACAATCAAAAGAGGCTCGACGTTGTCCCCACCTAAATGAAAGAAAATTAAAAGAAGAAAAACTAAAGTTCTATATTATCCTACGCTACTTCTTCTACGATATTCTCCGTGGTCTCCAATTACATTCATTTCGAGGCATACCCCGTAATTAAATATATATAAATACTTCGGGGCATTCCCCGGATGACGACCAAAACATGTTACTATCGGATAGTTAAACAAACAAAATAAGAGTATGGAAATTTTCTAAACCTAATAGCAAAAATATTGTCAAACACTACAAATCTGCTTTCAAAATCCAATCTCGTGACCCAAGATAGCTCAAACCTTAATTAACTTTCACTTTTCATTTAGTCGCTCAAATCAATTCAGACCGAATTCATATTTCTAGCCACCTAATACTACATCAATGTTTGTATAAGCTATAATGATTTATCCTTAATTAGAAGCCCTTAAAATAACCCCAATAACGGAATACTTTAATGCTATTTTTCAAGTATGTTTAAGCCAATAAAGAAAATCAAACACATTCTTCACATGGAATACCAAGAACATGAAAGCAATCAGAGAAAAGCATTTGTTATTATCAACTGAAGCAAAGGAGGAGAAAGGATGACCTCACTGTAGAGCTGAAATCGCAAACAAGAAACCAAAAATTGGGTTAGGACCGAAAATTGAAATCGGCAAATAGGAACTTAACCCGAACCTCGACGGACAGTGACGAATCCAAATCGACCTCAGCTTAGACTCTATTTTTGAGGCAAAATTCATATTCGAAATGAAGAAGCAGAATATATTTTTCTTTTTATATTTCCGAAATCCGGATCTTAATAACTTAGAACCAGATATTTTTATTTTATTTTTTGTATAGTTTTCTTGGTTCAGCAGGTGCATGTGTGCGTGTGTTGTGGTAAGATTTAGGTGGTGAGGTGAGGCTGGCGAGATGACGGTAGAGAGATGGTTGTTTATGGCTTCTCAACAGCGGGTCTGATGGCGGTGTAAGGATTCCGGCAAGCTGTTGCTGCTAGTTTTTTTATTGAAGAAGAAGAAAGGGGTCAGGGGTGGTCGTTGTTGGAGAAGATGGAGATGGCGGAGGCGTTAGCTGGTTGGCGGTGTGGAGGTTCGGGCGATTGGTGGGTTGTAGATGTTCTAGGGTTCTTTTGATTCTAGGGTTTGTGTTCCAAGGTTGAAGATGGAATGGTTGCTGCTGCTATGGAGGAAATGACTGGCGGCTCTAATGGTGGTTGCTGTGAGAGGTCCATCGGCGGTAGTTGGGCTGCTGGTCGCCAATGGGGGCGGCGGCGGCGGCTCTAGTATCTTGGGGTTCTAGGATTTTTTTGTGTGTTAAAGGTTGAGAAGAAGATGAAGTAGCTAGGGTGTTTTTTGTCTTTCATAGATTTTTTCTCCATTGTTCTCTAAAGTTTTGGTGTAATGTGTATGTTAAAGAAGAAGGAGAAGGTAGAGTTAGTGGATATTGGGCTTGGGTTGTTTAATTTGGGTCTTTTGCAAGAATATAATTGGGCTACAAAAAATTCTATAAAATTAGGCTAAGAAAAAGTTAAAAATTCAATTCAAATACCCATAAAATATAAAAACTCTTAATTGATTTTTGATAAACTATTAATATTAAAAAATAACAACTAAAAATTAAAGTTGATGTTATAAATACACTTCTATTTAAGGTGAATGTCTTTAATTAGAGAGATTCTAGAGTTCTATTCTTGGTAGATAAATCATCCTCCTCCCTATAAATAGAGGTGCTCTCTACCATTGTAAATCACTCATCTCATAACATTCTCTAAGTATCAATAAGAAGAACTCTCTCTACTCTTCTCTCTATTTGCTCTTGTTCTTGAGTTATTGTTCTTGTATTTTACATTATTTCATAACACGTTATCAGCACGAGACTCTGCCTTCTCAAGAACCATTCTCGAGAAATCTAAGGTATTTCCCTCTTCCTAATTTAATTTTCGATTATGTCTGACATTACAAAAAGAAAGTTCGTTGCCCTTGAAATTTCGGGCAAGAACTATATGACATGGGTGTTGGATGCTGAAATCCACTTAGATGCTATGGGTCTCGGAGACACCATCAAAGATAGAGAAAAAGCATCCACCCAAGAATGTGCGAAGGCCTTGATTTTCTTGCGCCACCACCTTGATGAAGGTTTGAAGATTGAATATCTCACCGTCAAGGATCCACTCGTCTTGTGGAACGGCTTAAAGGAGAGATATGACAACCTGAAGTTGGTCACTCTGCCACAAGCACGATATGATTGAGCTCATCTGAGGCTCCAGGACTTTAAGTCCGTTTCTGAATATAATTCTGCTATGTTCAGAATTACTTCCAAATTGAAGCTATGCGGGGATAATATCTCCGATTATGATATGCTTGAGAAAACGTTTACAACGTTTCATGCCTCCAATATAGTACTGCAACAATAGTACAGAGAGAAAGGCTTTACAAAGTACTCTGAACTGATTTCTCTTCTACTAGTGGCTGAGCGAAATAATGACCTGCTCATGAGAAATCATGAAAATCGACCCACTGGGTCTACACCACTGCCTGAAGCAGATAAGGTGCACTCTCATTATGCCAAACATGAAAAGGACCATGGTCATGGTCGTAAACGGGGTCATAGCCAGGGACGTAGACAAGGAAGAAATTCCAAAGAAGTCCGTCAACCCCCAAAGAGAGATAACCACCGAAAGCAGAAACGGGGTCATGAAGATCCTAAGGCAAATGGTTCAGAAACGATATGTTATCGTTGCGGTGGGAAAGGGCACTGGTCAAAGACTTGCCGTATACCAAGACACTTGGTTGACCTTTATCAAGCATCTCGAAAGAGAAAAGGCCTTGAAACAAATTTTGTCTATGACGACAATGAGGACATCACCCACCTGGATGTGGCAGACTTCTTTGAGCAACCCGAGGGGAAAATAGACCACCTAATCGGCGATGGATCCGTGATGAAACAAGATGGAGTTATTTGATTTTGTTCTACTTATTTGTATTAGTTAGTGAATAAACTAATAGTCATTAGTATTAGCTCGTATTAGTTAGTTCATGATGCAATGTTAGCAGTAGTTCTTTAGAATATCTTCAATATGCTCAAATATCAATAAAACTTTTATTTTCCAGTGGGGGTAATCGACTAGCCTGAAAAACTAGTCGATTATCAACTATTTCCGCATTAAAGCTGAAAAACAATTGATCAACAATCGATTGTCTTTGGCTAACAATCGATTGTCTTGAAACAGTGTGTTCTGGAATTTTTCAAAAATAGCCAACAATCGATTGTCTTTGTCTAACAATCGATTGTCTTGAAACAGTGAGGTCTGGAATTTTTCAAAAATCATCCACAATCGATTGTCTATGTCTAACAATCGATTGTCGTTAGGCAGTGTAATCTGGAATTTTTCAAAAATCATCCACAATCGATTGTCTATGTCTAACAATCGATTGTCGTTAGACAGTGTGATCCGGTATTTTTCAAAATTAATCAACAATCGATTGTCAATGTTAAACAATCGATTGTGTGTGAAAAATGTTTAAACTGAAATTTTCAAACTGCAAAGTAATGGATAACATATCTGATTTTGTTAGTCAACTGTTAGCAGCAGATTTTGAAAATATTATGTGACACAAAAGAATTGAACTTGTTTATTCTTATGTTCTTGTATCTCTTTTGTATGTCAAACTATGGGATAGCAAATATGGATATCTCACAAAGCGAACTTGGATCAACATCCAACTGTAAAAGTATTTGCCTAATTGATTCATGTACTACACATACAATACTCAAAGAAAGGAAGTATTTCTCTCAACTAAATATGTGTAAGGCAAACGTTACTACAATCTCTGGAAGTAGTAAATTGATTGAAGGCTCCGGAAGAGCAACTGTAACTCTGCCCAAAGGCATGACGTTTATCTTAGAGAATGCAATATTCTCCTCCAAGTCTAAGAAGAACTTGTTGAGTTTTAAAGATATCATATTGAGACAATAGATGAGAATAATCTTGAATTCTTCATGAAAACGAGGCTGCCCATTTCGGTTTGGGTTCACGCCATTTTGCATGCAGCAATGCTAGTTCGTCGGCTGCCCACTTTGGTTTGGGTTCATGCCATTTTGCATGCAGCATTTTAGTTTGTCGGCTGCCCACTTCGGTTTGGGGTCACGCCATTTTGCATACAGCAATGCTAGTTCGTCTCTGATTGACGAATTGACACAAATATTCCCCGTTGCAATTGGTTTTGGGTCATGGACCCAATATATCCCATTTAAGAATTTTTGGATGCGCAGTATATGTGCCTTTAGCACCGCCATCCCGCACCAAAATGGGTCTGCAAAGAAGGTTAGGAATATATGTTGAGGTTGAATCGCCCTCCATTATTCGCTACCTCGAAACATTGACAGGAGATTTGTTCACTGCACGATTTGCAGATTGTCAATTTGATGAGACACTTTTCCCAAAATTAGGGGGAGAAGTTGGTGAAACCAAACGGGAAATTTTGTGGAAAAATGCATCATTATCTCATCTTGATCCACATACCTCTATTTGTGAAAGAGAGGTATAAAAGATTATCCATTTGCAAAGAATAGCAAATCAAATGCCTGACGCATTTACGGACTTGAAAAGGATAACGAAATCCCACATTCCCGCGGAAAATGTTCCAATCCGTATTGATGTCCCTGTTGGACAATCATCTAGTGTCATATCCAATGAGTCGAATGCACGCCTGAAGCGTGGCAGACCATTAGGTTCCAAAGATCGAAATCCTAGAAAGAGGAAAAAGAACGATCAAAATGACACCACGAAAGAATCTCATGATTTAACAAATTCTGAGATTCATGAAGAATCCATTGAGCCCGAGACTCTGGAAAATACGGAACTATCCCTAAATCCAATTAATATTGAGGCAAATATTAATCGAGTGGATATTGTGGTGGATAATGCCTTTGCTTATAATGTAGCATCTAGCATTATGCAAGAATGTGAGGATCTCGAACCTCAATCTGTTGAAGAATGTCGAAAAAGACAGGATTGGCCAAAGTGGCAAGAAGCAATTCAATCAGAATTGAATTCGCTGGCAAAACGTGAAGTTTTTGGCCCTATAGTTAAACACCTAATGGTGTTAAGCCTGTCGGCTATAAATGGGTCTTTGTACGCAAAAGAAATGAGAAAAACGAGGTACAAAGATATAAAGCACGCCTTGTTGCACAAGGTTTTTCTCAAAGGCCTGGTGTCGATTATGAAGAGACATATTCGCCTGTAATGGATGCGATAACCTTTCGTTATCTCATAAGTTTTGCTGTCCATGAAAAGCTCGACATGCACTTAATGGATGTGGTTACTGCCTATCTTTATGGCTCACTTGATAATGAGATATACATGAAAATTTCCGATGGACTCAAGGTGCCAAACGCGCACAACTCAAAATCTCGGGAAATGTTCTCAATTAAATTGCAAAGATCCTTGTATGGTCTAAAGCAATCTGGACGAATGTGGTATAATCGTCTTAGTGAGTACTTGTTAAAAGAAGGCTATATAAATGACGCCATTTGCCCGTGTGTTTTTATAAAGGAAACAACATCGGAATTTGTTGTACTTGCCGTATATGTTGATGACATAAACCTTATTGGAACCCCTAAAGAACTCCAAAAGGCAATTGATTATCTAAAGGATGAATTCGAGATGAAAGATCTCGGAAAGACTAAACTATGTCTTGGTTTGCAAATTGAATATTTGGCAAACGGAATTTTTGTTTATCAATCTACCTATACAGAAAAGGTACTGAAACGGTTTTACATGGATGAAGCACATCCTTTAAGTACACCGATGGTTGTTCGATCACTTGATGTGAACAAAGATCCATTCCGACCACAAGAAAGGAATGAAGAGCTACTTGGTCCTGAAGTACCATATCTTAGCGCAATTGGCGCACTAATGTATCTTGCAAATACTACAAGACCTGACATATCATTTTCAGTTAATGTCTTAGCAAGATTTAGCTCGGCTCCTACGAGGAGACATTGGAATGGGATCAAACACATATTGCGGTACCTAAAGGGAACTACCGATATGGGCTTATTTTATGGCAAGAATTGCAGCCCGGATCTTGTTGGTTATGCTGATGCTGGATATTTATCCGACCCACACAAGGCTCGATCTCAAACGGGTTATGTGTTTACCTGTGGAGAAACCGCCATATCTTGGCGATCGACTAAGCAATCAATTGTGGCTACTTCATCTAATCATGCCGAGATAATTGCTATTCATGAAGCAAGTCGGGAGTGTGTGTGGTTAAGGTCGATAATACATCATATCCAAGACAAATGTGGTTTGAAGTGTGATAAACTACCCACAACTTTGTATGAAGATAACGCAGCATGTATAGCTCAATTGAAGGGAGGATTCATAAAAGGAGATAGAACGAAGCATATTTCACCAAAGTTATTCTTCACACATGATCTTCAAAAGAATGGTGATATCAATGTTCAACAGATTCGTTCAAGCGAAAATATGGCTGATTTGTTCACAAAATCTCTACCAAAGTCAACCTTCAAGAAGCTAGTTCACAAGATCGGGATGCGAAGACTTAAGGACATAAATTGATGTTCTTATCAGGGGGAGTTTAAGGCGCGTTGCACTCTTTTTCCCTTACAAGGTTTTGTCCCACCGGGTTTTCCTTGCGAGGTTTTTAACGAGGCAACCAATAGGCGCATATTCAACATGTGTACTCTTTTTCCTTACTTTAATTTTTCCCATTGGGTTTTGTTTTAAGGTTTTAATGAGGCACATCATTGAATAGACATTCAAGGGGGAGTGTTATAAATACACTTCTATTTAAGGTGAATGTCTTTAATTAGAGAGATTCTAGAGTTCTATTCTTGGTAGATAAATCATCCTCCTCCCTATAAATAGAGGTGCTCTCTACCATTGTAAATCACTCATCTCATAACATTCTCTAAGTATCAATAAGAAGAACTCTCTCTACTCTTCTCTCTATTTGCTCTTGTTCTTGAGTTATTGTTCTTGTATTTTACATTATTTCATAACAGTTGAGATTATTTTTAGTATTTTTAAAGATTATATCAAAATAAAAATAGGTTCAGAGTAACATATCCTTCTAAAATATCTAATATGTGAATTAAATAGAGAAATGTGGAACTATTTTTGTAATTTTTAATTTTTAATTTTATTCTTAAAATAATATAAAATAGTTAGAACTAGATAAAATAGCAATATTAGGCCTAAACTAAATATTTAAAAGCTAAAAGGTGTAATTTGTATCCCTTTTCGAACTTCCAATTTTTAAATCTATGAAGTCCAATTTGTTTTAGTGTAGATTTTACTCTATTTTAATTTGGATAGGTCATTCTTAGTCTTATTTTATTACAACAGAAATAAACATAGAAAAATACGTTTTTCCTTTTAATTCTTGTACTATTTAGACATCTTAAGTTACGACAAATAAAACACATAGAGTAGCTTCTATTTTTATTTATTTAGTTTTAGCGCAAGAAGATATGTAAGTTTTCTTAATTTGTATCTAATAAGTATAATTTTCTTTATTTTCTATCATGGGAAAAGATTTTAAAAAGGAGAAAAAAGGAAAAATATGGTCATAGTGTCATATTAATTTCTCTTACTTTTTCAACACAAATAGCATAAAGGTAGAGATCATTATATCTTGCTCAACCATTTTCTTTTTACCTTACCCTCGGGGCATATAGTTTTTGTTTCTCTTATATATATCCACATGACAAAATTGAAGACTCTTGGTCTTCCAAAATAATAGAACGCTTTACTTTGTGATTTTTTTGGTAACAGAAATATTTTAGGTTGTGGCCTGTGGAAATGGTTTAGTATGTGTGTGGCTTTTGGTAGCGGTTGTGACTTTTGGCATTATTAAACATAAACTAAATCACTTATATATAAAAAAGAAGAATTACAAAAAATTACATATGATTTCACATTATAACAAAAAGTGATTCATGTTTTTAAGTTTTACCTCACCTAGCCCATATTGTACATATTTTAAAAGTACTTGTAAATTCAAAATTGTACTTTTACAATCATTGCTTCTACAGGCTATGGAGTTAATTCTTTGTCCTCACAACTATTGCTTTCACTCTCTCTTCTTCTCGTATCTTCTGCATATGCTTCAAAGCGCTGTGTATTCTCTGCTTTTCCTCTTATGTCACATACTTGTAATGAAAGAAAATTGAAGAGTAGAAGTCTATCATTGAAGACCATTTAAAGCTTTGCTTTTTAAAATTATTTTTTTAATTTGTTAGTTGTTTGGATTTGGTATTGTTTCAACTGATTGAAAATATCAAAAGGAGTTTAAAATTTAAATTTGAAGTGATTTGAGCAAGATTTGAGTTAAATTTCAGAAAAGACGCAAGGAAGAAGACGTAATCAGTTTTTTGTATAATTATGTATAATATTGTATATAAGTGTGAAAACATACCTTATACACTATTATACACTGTTATACACCTTTATACAAGCATCTGTAGACGAACTTCTTCCACAATTTTCAGTTGCAATTTTTGTTCAGAACCAGTCCAAATCTCTATTAAATGACTTTAAATTTTATATTCAACCTCCTTATACTATTTCTAACACGTCTAAATAACACCCGCCAAATTTCTCAAAAATCAAATTCAAAATTTAAACCTACATATTTAAGCTTGTTAAAAATTTAACTTTCACCACCTAAATGAATTTGATTTGTTGAATTAATACTTGAATCACAAAACTGCTTCGAAAAATAATTTAAAAGCTTGAGGAATCTTTTTTAAAAATTAAACTGTAATTTTGAGAACCTATTGAAATTAGATGTTGAATCTTAACCTATATTTATGGGTTAGTTGGTTGTAAATTAAAATATGAGCTACAAAATTAAAAAGTATATATGGAACCAATTGTTCTTATGTGAAATTTAAAGAATGAGGGGAAAATGGCAAAATATGAGAGAAAAGATAAATAGGTATCTTGGCTTATGAGATATGCCAAGTCAACTTCTCTATTCCCTCAAAATATAGATATGGAGGAATATATAATAAACTGTCATAAACTTACACATTAAATATTTAGAGGTTATGAATATAAGGTATACGTGTTATTCAAATTATCAAAAATATAGATTATTAAAATAAAGAGGTGTGAATCATGAAGAAATTTTTTTTAATATAAACTAAATGGAAAAATGATTAAAACCACCAAAAAAAGGAGAAAAAAGATAGTAAATATGTTTCTTGACTTAAGAAAGGTACCACCTCACTATATATATAATATATATATATATATATATATATATATATATATATATATATATATATATATATATATATATATATATATATATATATATATATATATATATATATATATATATGTGTGTGTGTGTGTGTGTGTGTGTGTGAGAGAGAGAATGTGAGGAGGAGGAAAGGGAAGAAGAATGTAAAAGAAAAAAGTTGAGGGTTAAATAAAAGGAAATAGTAAGGCCTATCAGCGAAGAGAATGTAAGAAGAAAATAAAAGGAAAAAAGAAGTGATGGCCACTGCATAAGTTAAGTTGGAGAAAAACTAAACAATTTTGCTTCATCTTTACGTACATACACAATTTTAATGAATTATCTATATATTGCATAGACTTTTTCCACAAACTGCAGGTGCTAGTGCACCCTTAACTTTAAATATGGTGCGTGCTCCTCGTTAGAAGGTATTAAATAATCAGAAATAAGGTTTCATCCTAAAACTCTCTTTTTTCTTTTTTTTTTTAACATACGAAAATATATAGAATGAATATGGGACTCAAATTGAGAAGTCAACGTAAAACTTTCTTGAAACAGTCAACAAACCTTCTAGAATTCAAGATATGATGGCAACTAAAAGTAACCTGACTTAGATGGACTTCAAGCTGAAGATTTGAAGGCAATCAAAATTCAATGATGTTTGCATCTTGTTGACTGATTGTTTCTGGTACAACCTATTTCAAATAGATTATCATATCTGGTTTGCAGAGTACTTTATCTAAGACCTGGTGGATTAAACATGTCAATTCTTTGTCATAAATCCCATGACCTGGTTATTGTACTTAAAGGCAATGGAGGATCTGGTTTGTTTTGAAACAAAACACATTAATGATGACGACATAGGTAGTTTTAACATTGTATTATAGTTCTCTTCCTTGGTATATATGAATGGAGACAAGAGTGTATTAGGAAAAATCGAATTTACATATTGAAGATGACGTGTCATGACACGTAAGCTAGTCAAACAGTCAAATAATTAAAGTTAGTCAAGAGATACGAGCAACAACGGATGCGAGTAAAGGTAGCAGAAGAGGCACGAGCAGTTACTCGAGTGATGCAGGGCATGTACATGTTCGAGACATTTAAGACTCAAAGATCAAGAGGAATTAAGGGGATGAATCTGATAGCCAATGAAAAAACCAAATACCGTATTTAATGTGTATTGAATACCAAATAGAGAATATTTATTTAATGCAATGATTGTGTAACGTTTCATTCAATGTCATTAATTGATCATAATAGCCTTACTATGACAAAGATATGGTATGTATCTCTAAGTTTACTATAAAAAAGAGAATGTTGAACACTTGTAAGACACGAAATATTATTGGAATATACTCTAATTTACTTGCTTTCTGATCATATTACTCTCAAAATTCTTTCTTAATATTCTCTTTTGATTATCAGTAACCCGTGTTCTTCTAAATTTCTAGCTTTGACTAAAAACCTATTTTTTGGTTAAACAAAGAGTACCCCAAAAAATATGCCAATCATGTTAACATGTTTCTTAACATATCAGTTCCGCGTTTTGAGACTAAAGATCACACTACTAAAAATCTGGAAAAAATCGACCACAAAAAGCGACCAAAGTTGGTCGCTTAAAGCCAAAAAAGCGACCAAAAATGCCTGGTAGCTATATTGATGGTCCCTTTTATTTGGGGACCAAATCTGGTCGCTAATTAGCGACCAACTTTGATCTCTAGGATAATAGGGCCAAATATTTCGGGTTTTGACTATGGTGACCAACTTTGGTCGCTTTAATAATTTAATAATATAAATTTGGCGATCAAAGTTGGTCTTTAAATATAAAATACATTTTTTTATTAATCATTAAAAAGCGACCAACTTTAGTCTCTAATCCAAATATTATATTTTAAAATCTGGACAATAGAAACCAAAGTTAGTCGCTAAATGCAAGAATTTAATTTATTTTTTAAAGATAAGTGACCAACTTTGGTCACTATATTTTCAGAAATTGTATTTTTTTAATGGAATAGCGACCAAGTGTGGTCGCTTATTTTGGAAATCTTGTTAAATAGCGACCAAGGTTGGTCGCTATTGCCCAGAAAATTATTTTTTAAAAGTGAAAAGCGACCAAATAGAGACCAAAGTTAATCGCTTTTCTTGGTATATTTTTGGCAGAAACTGCATGTTTTGGCAACTACACTACCTGCCTGCTTACCAAACATCCTAAACAGGCATTTTATGCCAACAACAACAACAATTAAAAACAACAAACTATAAAGTTCAATATAATTAACACATTAAGCTAAAAAAAACTAAGTTAACGCTTATTACAAGCTCATTCGAACTAAAATGAACTAACACAATAGATCTAAGTTTTTTGGTCTAGTTCAAAGTATATAAAGTACTCAAGGAATGTTATTTCAGCATCATCATCTGAAAGTTAGATTGCCTTACCCGATTCATTAGGTGGTTGACTGTGTATGAATTCCCCAATGTCAACTGTGAAGCGAATCTATATGAAAAATTATAGTGAATTAGTATTTCAAAATTTATATAAAAGTAAATCAAAATACTTAATGAAAAGTAAAAAAAAAACTTATATGTATGTAGTCAAGGCTCGACCCTCCTTTCTGAATTAGTCCCTTTCTTCTTCTTTACAATATGAGTTTTATTGAATAGTTCATCTTACTTCATTGGCATCATAAAGTTGTCTGGTGGCTTTGGTGATTATCCTTATGGTACTATTACTCGGGATGAACTTGGATACAGAGAATAACATGGATACAATACCTAACAGGGTGTGTCTTTGATCAACTGTTGATCTTATTAGCTAAGATGATAATGAGAAGGCAACGACATGTGTTTCAAAATAGTGATGGTGTAGGTAGGATTTAACATTTCCAAAGTAGATAAAAGAGGTTATAGAGGAATTTTCGACTTCATTTTTCAAGAGGAAAAGAAGTTTGATTGATAGTGACAAGGTTGATAAATATGGAATATTTTCCATTGCTCGTGGCAGTACCCATAAAACGGGGATCATAAGTCTCTACGATGACAAAGATTATAGGAAATTTTGTTCTCAACACTTCTTTCAAGTCTAATCCGTACAAGCTTAATGTGATATTAGTTATATTTCTTCGAATTCAAACAATGATTTAACCAACAAAAGTATGGAAATGCTCTTAAAAAGAATTAAAGGTAAAACGTTTTTCTTGGTAGAGAAGGATGCTGAAAAACATTTTACTTTTAATTCTTTTTAAGAGCATTTTCATACTTTTGTCGGTCAAATCATTGTCTGAATCTGAAAAATATCACCAATATCATATTAAGCTTGTATGGATCAGACTTGAAAGAAATTTGAGAACAAACTTCCTGTAATCTTAGTCATCATAGAGTCTTATGATCCTCGTTTTATGGGAACTGCCACGACCAATAGAAAACATTCCATCTAATGTTTTTCAGCATCCTTCTCTACCAAGAAAAACGTTTTACCTTTAATTCTTTTTAAGAGCATTTTCATACTTTTGTCGGTTAAATCATTGTCTGAATCTCATAAATATCACCAATATCATATTAAGCTTGTATGGATCAGACTTGAAAGAAATTTGAGAACAAATTTCCTATAATTTTAGTCATCATAGAGTCTTATGATCCTCCTTTTATGGGAACTGCCACGACCAATAGAAAATATTCCATCTTCATCAACCTTGTCACTCTCAATCAAACTTCTTTTCCTCATAGAAAATAAAGTACAAAATTCCTCTATAAGCTCTTCTTTTATCTACTTAGGAAATATTAAATTCTTACCTACACAGTCACTATTTAAAACACATGCCATTGCCTTCTCATCGTCATTGTCACTAATGAGAAGAACAATCAAAGGCACACCCTGCCATGTACCATGTCTTAGTTATTCTTGGTGGAAGTTCCATTACATATCTAATAACATCATCAATATCTTCTACAAAATCCTCGCGCAATCTAAAATTCCAAAATATAAACCAAAATTTCAATTCATATCCAAAAGGTATTCATATCCACAAAAGTTCAATTCATATCCTAAAGGTTCAACTCATATCCTAAAGGTTCAACTCATATCATAAAAGGTTCAATTTATATCCTAAAAATTCAACTCATACCTAAAATTTCAATTTATATCCTACAAATTCAATGCATAAGAACAAAACCTAAAAACTAAAAGTTATATTCGTATCCTACGAGTTTAAACATAAACTAAAAGTTCAATTCATATCCTAAAGGTTCAACTCATATCCTAAAGCTTCAATTCATATCCACAAAAGTTTAAGTCATATCCTAATAGTTCAACTCATATCCTGAAAATTTCAAGTCATACCCTAAAATTTCAATTTATATCCTGCAAGTTCAATGCACAAGAACAAAACCTAAAAACTAAAAGTTATATTCGTATCCTACGATTTTAAACATAAACTAAAAGTTCAATTCATATCCTAAAGGTTCAACTCATATCCTAAAGCTTCAATTCATATCCACAAAAGTATAAGTCATATCCTAAAGGTTCAACTCATATCCTAAAAAGTTCAAGTCATACCCTAAAATTTCAATTTATATCCTACAAGTTCAATGCACAAGAACAAAACCTAAAAACTAAAAGTTATATTCATATCCTACGAGTTTAAACATAAACTAAAAGTTCAATTCATATCCTAAAGGTTCAACTCATATCCTAAAGATTCAACTCATATCCTAAAGAAACTCCAAATCTCTGTAGTTGATGCTGGTCTAGGCCAGTTCATGACTGCCTCTACCTTATTCCGGTCCACCTGAATACCCTCTGCTAATACAACGTGACCTAGAAATGCTACTGAACTCAACAAGAACTCACACTTGGAAAGCTTGGCATATAACTGACTATCCCTCAGAGTCTGAAGAACTGCTCTACGGTGTTGCTCCTGCTCCTCTTGGCTGTGGGAGTATACCAAAATATCATCAATAAAGACTATCACAAATATGTCTAAATAAGGCCTGAACACTAGGTTCATCAACTCCAAAAATGTTGCTGGGGCATTGGTCAACCCAAATGACATGACCAAGAACTCATAATGCCCATAACGAGTGAGGAAAGCTGTCTTAGGGACATCGGATGCCTTAATCCTCAACTGATGGTAGCCAGATCGCAAGTCAATCTTGGAAAATACCCTGACACCCTGAAGCTGATCGAACAAATCATCAATCCTCGGCAGTGGATACTTATTCTTTATCGAAACCTTGTTCAACTACCTGTAATCAATACATATTCACATTAACCCATCTTCTTCTTGACGAACAACGTAAGCGCACCCCAAGACTATACACTGGGCCTAATGAAACCCTTCTCCAACAAGTTCTGCAGTTGATCCTTTAACTCTTTCAACTCAGGCGGGGCCATACGATATGGCGGGATATAAATGGGTTGAGTGCCTGGTGCCACATCAATGCAAAAATCAATACTCCTGTCGGGTGGCATACCCGGTAGGTCTGAAGGAAAGACATCAGGGAACTCTCAAACAATGGCAACAGAATCAATATAGGGGGCCTCAACACTGGAATTACGGACATAAGCAAAATAAGCCAAACACCCCTTCTCGACCATACGTCGAGCCTTTACATACGAGATAACACTGCGAGTGGAATGACCAGGAGTCCTTCTCCACTCTAAATGGGGAAAATCTGGTAAGGCTACGGTCACAAAATTATCATGGAAATCTAATATAGCATAACACGGGGACAACCAATCCATCCCTAATATGACATCGAAGTCGACCATGTCTAAAAGCAACAAATCAACACGGGTCTCAAGACCCCCAATCACTACAACACAGGAACGATGAACTCGGTCGACCACAATAAAATCACCCACTGGTGTAGACACATAAACTGGAATACTCAATGCATCACTAGGTATGACCAGGTACGGTGTAAAATAAGATGACACATACAAGTACTTAGACCCTGGATCAAATAGCACTAAAACATCTCTGTCGCCAACCAGAATAGTATCTGTAATGATTGCATCTGAAGACTCGTCCTCTGACCTTGCTGGAAGAGCATAACACTGGGGCTGGGCCCCACCTTCCTGAGCTACATCTCTAGGACGGGCGGCTACTGGCTGGCCTCCACTCCTTGTGGCCTGAGCTCTGTCTCGAGGCTTGGTCTCCTCGCTCAGCATGCCAATGGCAAGGTAGACCAAGTTTTTAAAGACCTTGCCCAACCTCATCAAACAAGCCCTGACTCCTATACAGTCCTTAGTGGCAGCTTCCAACAACAACAAGCAGTGTATGGGGATTATTTGTAGCAGCTTGAGTTAAGGGCTGAGAAGATAGAGCACGGTGAGGTTAGTGGTTTGCCTAAGCTCAAAGAGGAGGTTGCTTCTATGAAGACTGAGCTCCACAAGATGCAGACTTTGGAGTTTGATCTATTATCCCTCCTGCCCAAGGATGGTGAGCTGGGAGAAGATACAGTAGCACCAGACTTGGGTCTCGATTTCATGACTCGGATGGCAGACCCCCCGTCAATTCCTTTGAGTTTCATTCTTGCCTCTTCCTGTACGTATTGATATTCATGATGAGGAGACTTCCGGATGTTCTCCAGAGTCCGAGGGTGAAGAGGTAGCGATGAGGAGGATTTATGGTCCTCGGAGGATGATGGCCCTCCGGAGAAGGGAAAGCAGATTGATACTCCTACAGTTGAGGCAGTGGAGCAAGTAGAACTTCATCTGGAGATCCAACATTTGCTAGCAGATTTGGCCACCCCTGCAGATTCATCGGCCACTCAGCCATCAGTTGGCGAGGCTAGCATCTTACAGGCCCCAGCTCCAGTTCTGGATCAGCCAGAGATCCCTCCTCTACCAGTGGAGGTCACCCCTCAGGCCGAGATCTCATCTGCCCTAGCTTCAGCATTAAAGGGTAACCCCACCATCACTCAGTTGGTTGCCGACTCCCATAGCGCTTAGTGTGCCTCAGGGAGCCCCTTAAACTCTACTTTATGTTCTTGTTCATTGGGGACAATGCATGATTTTGGTTGGGATGGATGGTAGCCTTGTATATACTTTTGGTTGTGACTATTAGACTTGAATGACATTGGCAATTGTTGTACATATTGATTTTTTTTCCTACATTAGTTATGTTATCCTTGTGCATATATATGTAAATAAAAAAACAAATAAAAAAACAAATATAAGTAGATAGTTGTCCGTCTTTAGTAATTAGCAATAAATTCCCCAGGTTTTTCTTTGTCGGGTTCTTTTCCAAAGGTATAATAATGGAACCAGGATAGTAGAGTGAAACACATTGACTGGTTTGGTGTAATTGTCTAGTCTTAAGCAAGTTTATCTGTATATAGCATATACCTTTCCATGTATATAAAACAAAAAAAGAGGGATCAACGGTATGAACTTGAGGCTCGCTCTGTGACTCTATTTTGACCTAGAGTTATACTTGTATATATGATGAAATCTTTGAGTTGCCAAGTGTTGACTCGAGGGCTTCAAACTATGTGATCCAAATAGTTTGTGTGCCATGTATGTGAGTTCTTTGTGTAAATAATTCTTGTGTTTGCTTCTGCCATTTAGAACTTGCCTGGTTGATTTTTCGGTGCTCATAATAAATATACTTGGTTGGAGAAATGACCTTAGGCAGTCTTTGTGAGATTTGGAAAACCATTTAGCCTTTCAAGCCACCTATTGTGCAGTTAATATCACTAGTCACCCCATTTGAGCCTTTAACCTTTTCTTTGGATACGTCATTACAAAGCTTTCCCTTTTTGTGAAATAGTTCCCTCTTTTGAACCCGTCCCTCCTTGAGCAAATGAGGTGAAAAGCTTAAGTTGGGGGTATGGTGTAAATTGAAAATTGGCAAGATTGTACAATGAGCGTGGGCAAGTGAACCTCAAAATGTGAAATTATTCAAGCTCCAAAAGAAAATTTGTATAAAAACAAAAAAGAGAAATATTTGTATATAGATAAATCATGGAGCCTTGAAGAAAATAAGAGAGGCATTTAAGGTGGTTCTATATTGGGAACTAGATGCTGATGAGACTATGTGGGTTGAAGAAAAACAAAGCATAAAAAGAATGACAAATGTGAGTAGTGTTTAAGGAGGATGAAGTCACTTGTATCCAAATGTTTATCTGACGCTTCCCTAAACCTACTTTACAAGCTTAAAAAGTCCTTATGGGATCTCCAACTGAGTGTTCTTAGAATAAAGCGATGAATTAAAATAAGGGCAAGCCTGACAAATGTGAGTAGTGTTCAAGGAGGATGAAGTCACTTGTATCCAAATGTTTATCCGACGCTTCCCTAAACCTACTTTACAAGCTTAAAAAGTCCTTATGGGATCTCCAACTGAGTGTTCTTAGAATAAAGCGATAAATTAAAATAAGGGCAAGCCTATGGTATAGTATGTTGAAACACTTGAAACTCTTTTATGAGAGTGAGTGTCTCTGCGAGTTCGTCCCTTTTTGTTGTCATTGGACATATTGTGACTTTGGGACTTTGTTTCTAGTAAGGGCACATGAACTGTAAGGTTGATCACAAGTTGGGTTGTTGAGTCAAATGCAAATGCACTCAGCTGAGGGTAACATTTTGTCACATTGTCCGAGGCTCAAAGTTCACAAGTTGACTAGTTCTCCTTGTATATATTGATGGTTCAGGAAGGGTAAAACAATCGAAGAAGCATGCTTGAAGCACTAATAACAAACACCATCCATGGTCAATTTTATTTTCATGTTTTGTAGGTAAAGTCTAGAATACAATATTGTTGTTTTAAGTTACTTGAGGACAAGCAAGAGTTTAAGTTAAGGGTGTTGATGTGCCGGAGAATTTTGGCACATTTCAATACTAATTGGTTAGATTTTAACATGTTTTTAATGCAATTATCTCCTTTACATATGTAGTTTTAGTGTTTTTGTAGTACATGAGATTTAAAGACCTAAGAGCATGGAAATGAAGGCATAAAGACAAGAAAAGAGCAAATGTAGCACAAATGTGGATATGCGACTCATTATGCAATCGCAAACCCCACATGCGAGTCGTATAACTGTGCAGATGATTGCAATTCAAAATAGAAAGTTAGCCAAAATCTGGTGCAAGAAATGTGGTCCAGAATGCGATCGCATAACAGGTTTGAGGAACGCATAATGGACCGCAAACTCACAAAGAGAAGTGCTGATGGTGAAAATGCGACGCGGAATGCAATCACATATCTAGAATGCGGACCACAAACCCATAATGCGATGATGGACAGGAAACTAGGGTTCTGGAATGCGATAGGCGTGTAGAGAATGTAGACTGTATGTCTGATTTGCGACAGAAATGCTATCGCATACTTGACCTGAAAGGGAATTTTTGTCCATTTTCTATCTCGACTTTTGGCCCTCTATAAATAGATTTATTGTGATTTTGTGGGCTCATCTGGTCTGAACTTGGGAGCTAGAATACAAGACTTTACTATTCTTCACTTTTGGAAGCTTTTGGTTGAAGAGTCTTTCACTTTGTAAGATTTATGACATTAAATATTCTCTTCATTTTGTATTTTAGCATGAGTAGCTATCTTTAAATACAAAGGTTGTGGACCCTAAATGGGTGTAATGTTAACAGGTGTTTACTGTAAAATATATATATAATAGTTTGTTGATGTTCATTTACTCCTCGTTCTTCATTTATCGTTGGTGGTTGCAAACATTAACAAGTGCCATTAAATTATTGCTTTGCTTGAAAAAGTGGGTTAGAATTTGGAAGGAGTAAATATCAAAAACTCAAGGCGCTAACCCTTGTTTAATAGAATCGCTTAGGAATAAGTGGGTTTTATTTGGCATATATTGATTGTTCTTAGTTGCAACTCTTTTCATATTTCAAAAAATAACAAAGAGGAAATACTATCCAACTATTGGAAAATATTGGGTAGTCAATTAGAAATCATTTGCAAATCATAAAAGACCTTCCATTAGAAATATATCATATGAACACCGGTAACATTACATTCCATTGAAGGGGACACAACCTTGGTCTCTTTAATCCAATTAATTATATTCTAAATCTCAATATTAGTTATTTCTTTAAATCACAATTATACCACACTCTTGTTACAATTAACCGGATAAAATTAAGATATAAGTTAAGTGATACACTAAATAAGTAGCTTTTCACACCTATTCTCCGTGGGATTCGACCCCAACCTTATTGGGTTACTATATTTGTCACGATCACCTTACACTATTTATTAAAGTGTAATTTAGGTGTATCAGTCTGACTCGAGGATAGGATTCGAGATGACAAAAAAATGAGTATCAATCCATAATAAAGAAAAGAAGGAAAAAAACAAAAAGAAGTGAACTCAGAATGCTTAAACGGAGAAAGACACGGATTGCCCAATACATGATTGACATCACAGGCTTCGCCTTGTCTCACCGTGACACAAAGCTGAAGAAAGAACCAGCACCTATAGCTGACGAGCATCAAGATTCAGATCAAAGTCTACGGCGAGAACTATCCAAGAATCAAGATCAAGTTTCAAGAGATTTATCGATAGTAATCTTGTAACTCGTAACTGATAGGATTAGATAGATTAGCTTTTTATTTTTTATTTTTTTATGTAATAAGGAGTTCAGCAAGCAGTAGCCGCAGCAACAACAATGAAATCACAGCTTCCCAGTAGTCCCAGTTACCGAAACTTCTAAAACTACACTGACCTGATTCCTTTATAGCCAAGGATATGTAGGCAACCTTTGAAGCGTGGTTCGGTCAGATTCTTTTCAAAAATGCTTCTCATGGAGTTTTATATAGGCAAAAATGTCTCATAATTGTTTATTTTATCTTTGCCCGAAACCCTTCGTGTCTCCGAGTAAAAAGGGACAGCTGTGAGCACTTAATATTTGCCTCACATGAATTACTCCTATAGATTTTCCAAAAAATAGATTTTTTCTGTTAATTATTTGTTATTTTATGAGCAATTGTATAATTTTCTGATTATTTGCATTTTTTGTGTACATTTTTAATTTTATTTAATTCATAAAAAATACATTGCATTTGCATTTAGAGTTTAATTTTATATATATTAGATTAATTAGTAAATTAGTTTGTTTTAAAAAATGGAAAATCAAAAAAAATAATTTATTTTGCATTGTTTAATATTTAAGCCTGTTTTTATTTGAGCCTGTTTCGTTTCATCAAATTCAGTTCTTTCATTTAGTTGCTTTATTGTGGAGGCAGTTTCTCTTTTTAGATTATTGGTTACTTGATACAGTACATGTTAGTTGTTACATAGTTCGAACAATTAAATAGAGTCCCTTTAAGTTTTTTCTTAATTAGCTAGATTCTTAAAATAGATTTAAGGAGCCATATTAGACAAGTTATAATTTATGGCCCTCAAAAGTAAGTTTAGAAATATTTTTGATAGAATAATTTGAGGTGTATCGTGCCAAATAAAACCTCAAAATGTATGGCCCTCATTTAATTAATTTTAATCCTTAGAAATCGAGGCGTGCTATTTAGTCAAATTTTCTATGGCCCCGCAAACTTGAAATTGCATAGTTGCTTTAGGGCGCTATTTTAAAACTCGGGTGTGCATTTCATGTGATCCAAACCCAAATCTCAACAACATTAGATAAAATGTGTTGTGGACCGTGGGTGCATTTCATATGGCGTGGTTCAAGACGTGTTTTAGATAACGTTGAATCTTCCTAAAATTAATTAAAAGCGGCTAAATAAGTTAAAAATGTATCATAGGCTAAAACATGTATTAAACTCAGATAATAGGCCAATTGACAGTTTAAGCAACCGTGCTAGAACCACGAAATCCGAGGGTGCCTAATACCTTCCCTCGGGTTAACAGAATTCCTTATTCAGAATTTATGGTTCGCAGACTTCAAAAGGAAAGTTGAATTTCCTCAATTTAGGATTTTAAAATAAAACAGTGACTTGAAACACCAGAAAATGAACTATTCCAAGTGATGACTCTGAATTAAAAATAAATAAATAATCTCATTTCGAATAATATCACTTTAATTTGTGACATAAGTTACGGGTGTTGTTTAACCTATACATACAAATTCCTTACGCTGAACTCATCTTTCAGATATGTATGACAGCGTAAGGAAAGATTATTTTGGCATGGTAGTTCAAAAACGAAAAAGAAAAAATGCCGCTGGATTGTTCCTTTAACAAGTCTAAAATATGTTATAACCAACAGTAATAATAACATACTCAATATTATCCTACGTCATAGGGTTTGAAAAAAATACTATATATGCTCACTTTATCCCAATCTTATGAGTGTACACATGCAAAATATTAACAAAAGGATTTCCTCAAAATAGCTTCAAGAAAGCACAATGAAAATAAATGATTTTAAGTTTCACTGAAGAAGGAAAATCGGATCTCTTATGATCTATGTTGTCCTTTTAATTTTTGTCTGACCTTAAAATAAATTACATGTTAATACTAAACATACGCAACAATTTTCGGATATAATTCTCAGTTATATATCACAAAGGGAAAATAAGAAATCAATGAATTATTCCAAATTTTATTAGCAAAATCTGTATGCTGAATACAAAACAATAATTTCTCAGGGAACTGGAGCAAGAAGCCGGATAAGAAAACAAAATCAGAAGCGTGTCTTTTTTTCTTTTGTCGATCGATAATACGTCAATTAAAAAGAAAATATGTGTAATGTGTAAATGTTTTTTCAAGAGGATAGGACATTTTTAACCTCAGAAGTAACTTGTTTTGGTGGTTTTTCAGCATGAAGACTTGCAACAACACCCTTCTTGGAATAATAATTGATTACCTGCATATCAAACAATTTAACAATTAAAAAAAGACATAAACTTTTCATCTTCATTCGTATGCATATATTTAACAACTTTTCTTGATTGACTCACAAAATGGAGAGAGGTAAATGCTCATATTACAAAAGCTGAAGTTAGCAAGAGCATGTAATAGCACTATACAGTTATTGTTGTGCATCTATTGCTGCTACTTGGTAAACGCTATACTGTTAGGGGTTGTTTGGCAATGATGGATAACTAAAAATAATCCTAAGATAAAAATTTAACACCACATTATTCTTTGACATTATCCAAGCATTAAAAATAGTACCCGGATAACTTATACCTTTAAGATGGTGGAATAACAATTTCAGGAATAAAGCAGTAAAATTGATAATTGCAGAATTAATACAACATACCAAACAGCCCATAAGAAATAATACCAGAATAACTAATTCCAGCACAACTTGTCTTCAAACCAAACAACCCCTTAGTCCACTATTTCACTGTCAAGTAGTACCTACTAATATTTTTGCTTCTGGAGACTTTAAGCAGACTCGGAGATACTTAAATCCAAACAGACATCTTTCTCAGGATAGCCATCATATAGTCGAGGAAATCAGAATTAATTGTTTGTCTAGAGAAAATTGCCTGGATAATATATATATATATATATATATATATATAGATGTTTCTCTAGAGAAAAGTACCAAAATAACTGCTCCTCTTTTGAAGATTCTGATTGTTTCATAGAGTTAGAATGAGACTTGTAAGGTAGGAAATAGCAGATTTCTCGGTTATAAAAAAGAGTTAGAATGACATTGTTATGGCACCATTCAACTTGGGAAAATTTATTATGAGAGGACCAGATGAAGTGTAAGAACGTACCGGTTCAGTTTGACGGTGAAATGCATCTAGCCTCGATTTGAGAACCTCAGCAGTATCATCTTTCCGTTGAATTAAAGGCTCTCCAGTGATCTGTATGCAGAAGATGCATCATTAAATCGCTCAATGATATTTCGGAAGAACTAATATCATTGATCATCTTTAACTACAGCATGAACTTGAATGCATGCAGTTTCTTCTGAGGAAAAAGGGATGCCGGTTTAAACTTTACTGTTTAAAATTAATTTTAATGATTATTATCCAATTGCGTACTATAGTGACTAGGTTCCTCTGTGTGTGTTTGATTTCTTAATTCCCATTGTTAGATTATCCACATACATTGAGAGTTCTCCCTCCAGCATTTAACAGGGAAATGGTCTTATGTCTTCATGTCTAACAATAACCATTTCCCTGATAAATGCTGGAGGGTTGAGTTTAGATACGTTGAACCAATGCTGGAGAGAGAACTCAACCCTTCAGTTATGTTGCATTGGTTCAACGTATCTGAACTCAACCCTCCAGCATTTTGTTGAGTTGTCCCACATCGGAGGGATTTGAGGTCCTTGGTCTCCTTATATGGCTTGCGCAATCCTCACCTCATAAGCTAGCTTTTGGGGTTGAGTTAGGCCCAATGTCCATTCTTTTCATGGTATCAGAGCCAAGCCCATCCCAATTATTGTTACCGATGTTGGGTCCCCATTTATGTTGTCCACGCTCCAGAGATCTGGGCGTGATGGGGGTGTTGAGTTGTCCCACATCGGAGGGATTTGAGGTCCTTGGTCTCCTTATATGGCTTGGGCGATCCTCACCTCATAACCTAGCTTTTGGGGTTGAGTTAGGCCCAATGTCCATTCTTTTCACATTTAACAGGGAAATGGTTAATGTTAGACATGAAGACATAAGACCAAGAATATTTTTATAGAAGCCAAAAACTAAATCAGCAAAGGTATATAACGCGAGAAGGAAAAGGCGGATCTAGGATTTCTAGAACATAGGTGCATCATTGAGAAAACGAGAAAAAAGAAGTACTAAGTGGGAATCGGTCTGTGTTCCCGTAGATAAATAACTCAGCATTCAACCTTTTTGAAGCATGTAAGCCAAAAGATAATATTAGATCAATTTTACGAAATATATACACAAACTACCTAGTTTGACGGAAACACTATGGCTTCACGTGCACGGTAAAAATGGCATAAATCCACCCCTGACCAAATGCAGCAACTAAACACATAGCAACCATATTTTTCCATTCACATAAAAAATAGTGTAGAACAATTTGCAACTTGACAAACTTACATCGTCGACACCAGGAACTTTTGGAGGTTGGAATTTGGTGTGGTAAGATCTACCACTTGAAGGATGGATCCATCGGCCCGTGATCCGCTCTTCCAAGATTGCATCATCAATTGCAAAATTGAGCACCTTATCAATCTTGGTCCCCTGCTTCTGAAGCATCTCATCTAGCTGTATCCCATCAAAATTTAAAATAAGAACACAAATAAGATGAATTCAACATGCAAAATTTACATAGTTTTCGCCAACCTTTTCTGCTTGAGCTACTGTCCTTGGGAAACCATCAAGAATGAAGCCCTTTTGACATGAAGGTTTCTTCATTGCTTCATCAATTATGCCAACAACTAAGTCATCCGACACAAGTTGACCCTGTAAAAATCTTTAAAATAACATTATTCACAAACAAAAGGCATGCGTTAAAAACAGCATTAGGAAGTTGTTTCTCATCTCAAAAACCCAACTGTTACTTACATTGTCCATAGCTTCTTTGGCCTTAATTCCAAGTGGAGTTTTAGCAGCAACAGCAGCTCTGAGCATATCACCCGTGGCCAAATGGCACAAACAAAATTCATCCTTAATGATAGGAGATTGTGTACCCTTTCCGGATCCCGGTGGACCTGCCATTAGTTTCTCATTATTAACACTAAATTTGAACGTCACTAACCACTATAATCTATAACATCATTTATTTTTCCCCTACTGTTTCGCAAAAGGAGTACATATTATGAATGATTACGTAGCAGTGACAAAGAAGCCAGGTGAATGCTATATTATATGAGATACACATTATCAAACATACTGCACAAGATTGTTGGATTCCATACAAGTGGAAAAGACAACATTTTTTTAACTTGCATTTCATGACATTAGCAGCATCTAATATAAATTCACATTTGTGTCAATAAAAGCCAAAAGAAAAAAGGAAAAAAAAAAAAAAGCAACTGCTCTAGAAGATTGAAGTTAACTTTTTAACTACAGAAATTTCCTACAGTTGGATATCAATGCAACCTGTGAACATCCGATCTAACCTATGCTAGGTAACTAGTGGTGTTCGCTGCAGAAAACAAGATACCAAAACAAGAAAGGAAAAAATGAAAGCTTTTATTATCCTCTTAATAGGTTGTTTGGTATAAGGTATAACAAGATATAAAAATGGTATAAAAATTTAATACCACTTTAATAATCTGTTTGGTTAGCAAACCAGGTATAAGTTATCCCGGTGTTAGTTTTAATATTGGGATAACTTATAACTTATAGAAGGTGGGATAAATAACACCAGTATAACTTATACCTTATTCTTAGAAATTATGCAATTATCATTCTTAATACAACATACCAAACAATGAATAAATAACAATCCTAACATAACTAATCTCAGCATAACTTGTTCCAATATAACTTATAATGGTATAAATTGTATTCCAACCAAATGACCCTAAGTCTTACCTCTATAGGCTTTTAGTCAAGTTAAAAAATTGCAGCTTCATTCATTGTCCATTCTCCTACAACCTTGCTTGAGAATTCGCATGATACCAAAACCATTCAACTCAAATACTCTTGCACACGCAGTAAATACAGTTTAAAGCTTCCATCAAGCAAGTACCCCTCATTCCAAATTAGGTTGCATCCTTGGATTCATTAAACTATTTAAAATCTAAACTTCAATGTGATATTTTCTCCGGGGGCGGCTCAATGATATATGGAGTGAAATTAAAAAATTAGCCGTGTTAATTGAAAAATAGTTACGGTTTCAAGTAATCGAAATTTAACCATTTTCCATGTAAAGATAAATCTGAACAAAAATATTATTCGAACTCCGAAGAATATTCCAGCATAATATACTATATACTGGAGTTCCAACATAATATGCAGGAAGTTCACACAGGTACTCAAATCTCTAGTATATTACGTTAGAACTTTTCGTGTGGTGGAGTTCCAGCATAATATGTTGAAAGTTCATACATAGATGCACTAATCCCAATATATTATGCTGGAACTTTCCATGTTGCAGCAAAATAGTGAATTACAAATGCTGGTTATTTTTCAATTATCAGTCCGAAAACTGGATAGTGCATGCTATTTTTACTGATATATGTGGCCTAAAGCCAAACTTCAATAAGGGGCCCTAAGCTTTTTGTTATATATATATATATATATATATATATATATATATATATATATATATATATATATATATATATATATATATATATATATATATATATATATTGAAGTTTATTTTTCTAGCTTTTAGAGATGTAAAATTATTAATAATTTATTTATAAAATATTTCAAATGCACAATTATAAAAATATAGTACAGTCAAATATGAATCAACAAATAGATATAACTACATATATTTTTGTTGCTTCAATATTCTTGATGCAATGGAAAAAAATTGAGAACAAACAAAAGAGGCCACAATTGTATTTCTGCTCTTTTATGAATAGTTTATAAAATAGTTACTCATACGTTAACACGAGAATTCTAGAGAAGGCCAAACTAGTGTAGAATAGTAAAAATGAATATTTTGGATTTTTTACGTTTGGATTGGATTGAATATTTTAAGTTTCAATTCGGATTAGTCAGTTTGGATATTTTGAATTTTTGATTTTGATCTTAGCATTTCTTTTCTTTTTTTATTTGCACCGAGTGTCCGAATCTCTTCGAGCCCCGACTAATCTCAAGGATGCACAGGCCCTCGGCAAGGAATTTTCTATAAGTGCACCACGGTTAATTCAGGTTTTTTACCCAATCCGATGGCTCTCAGAAGTTGTTTGCACCCAATGAGCTTCGAACTTGAGACCTTGAAAAGGAGCAAACTCCAAGGCTCAAGTCAATTGCCACCAGGCCAACCCCTGAGGGTTGAGCTTGGCATTTCTTCTTTCTACGATAATGAACATTCAAATGAGTTGTTCATGTTAAATTGCTTAAAAAGTTCTTCATTTTCACCGAGGTCATTCAAATAAGTATTCAAGTAATAAAATCATCATTAAGAAAATATAACAAAGACATTACTACGGTTGATAAGAAATAGCAATAGTAAAATTATGTCCATATAGAAAGTATTCTGATAGCAACTTAATAATTAGTATTGAATATATGAGATTATGTCTCATGGTTAGGATATTGGACTTGATACTATTGGTATATGGATAATGGACTAAATATAAAAAATTTGGATTTTTAGTTATCCAAAAATATTAAGTACCAAATTTAATATCCAATCTAAAATCCAAAAATTCTAAAAATTAAATCTAAATCTTATCCATTAATCCAATAATCCAAACCAAAAATCTAAATAATTCGAATTTTGAATTTGCCCAAAGCCCTAAACTATGCCTACCCCTATATGTAACTACAACTGTTGGGAAATTTTGGGGTCCCCAAAGCAGCCGCTTCATCGGCTTTACCGTTGGGCCACCTCTGATTTTCTCTATCAAATTAACTTTTAACATTACTACATAAATATATTTTTTTCAACTACCAGTACCAACAAATACTAATATGATGTATAACTCAAATTAAAAATCGCAACTTGGTATCCAACCAAATATTGTCATGAACAGGTAGGAATGATAAACGGATGGGTCGGATCGGATATGGTTTGGATTGAAAATAAATAATTAAAAAATGGATTAATTATTCGATCCGACTCATATTTAATATGGATATAAAAACGGATTAACCAGCGGATAATATAAATTACCATGACTTCTTATATATGATTACTATTGGGGAACTTCTTAGTATCTCTAGCTTGATGAATCACCAATATAAGGTTTTACAAATATAAAAATTAGACTCATTGATTATCCATTGATAACTCATTGATTATTTATTTTCTAAATAAATAATATGGTTCTTATCCATATTTGATTCGTTTTTAAAAATTTCATTATCCAACCCATCTTTTAGCGAATAATATGGGTGATTAAATATTTTTTTTAACCATTTTGCCACCCTAAAGAGGGAGTAACTAGGGATTCAGAATTACAACAACAACAACAACCCAGTATAATCCCACTTAGTGGGGTATGGGGAAGGTAGTATATACGCAGACCTTACCCCTAACTTGGGTAGAGAGGCTCTTTTCAAATAGACCCCCGGCATCCTTCCCTCCAAGAACTTCCCACCTTGCTCTTGGTGAGACTCGAACTCACAACCTCTCGGTTGGAAGTCGGGATTGCTTACCGTCAGAGCAACCCCTCTTGTCTTCTAGGGATTCAGAATTCTGATGCTAAATTGCTAATGTAAATTTTTTAACCCAGATCCTATAAAAATAAAAACACAGCAAGAACCAAACAAGAGAGACTATATATAGGATACAACATCACATACTGTGCATTAAGAATTGAGAAGAAATAACAGGAGATAAAAACAGCAGATCCCGTAAAACTCAAGACTTGATCATGAAAGCCGTTAACCACAGGAAGAACCAGACAAGGCTAAATTCTATATGATATGACAACAGGTATGTGAAAAAGAGACTAAATTCTCTTATTAAGTTTTGAACCCATAATGTGTTCATAAGAATTTTAAAGGCAAAACACATCAAATTTTAAAAAAAAATACCAATGAGAATGAGGCGTTTGTCAGGCTTAGAAGAACATCTCAAACGGCGGAGAACTTCAGACAGAAGGCTTTCTGAAGGAACATCTTCCAATGAAGCAGCCATGTTTAACTTATTCTTGCCTAGTCTTTTCCCTTATAATGGGATTCTGGGTTTGGTAGAATTAGAGATTAGGTACACCAACCTATGCAAACACCAACTTATACTACTATAACTGTGTGAAGTCCGGAATTAAAATATGGTTTTTTTGGACAACTAACATCTTAATAGGTGTAAAAAAAAGATATTTTTATATATAGTGTCAAAATATTGGACGTTATATATTGCCATTAATACATAGCGCTCAATATTTTGATATTATACATAAAAGGCTGATACGCCTGCGTATAGCACCAAAATACCCGGCGCTATACTCCTTTTCAAAAATCGATTCGTCTTCTTCATCACGACAATCTGTTTCTTCTTTCTCAATATTTCACTCCTTCTTCTTGGTCCCCCACTCTCATACCCGCTGGCCCACCATTTAAAAAAAAAGAAAAATTTGGTCCCTCATAAAAGATGAAGAACGTAAGACTCACATTCGAGTAGAGCTTCGTATTATTGTTGATTCACACTTTCGGAGTCAAAATTTCAATCTATTTACTTTCCGAAAATTCTAAATCGAGGTATTTCGGTTTATTTTAAGTTAAAACTTTTATATTAATGCATATTATTTGATTTGTATGTGTTCTATTTCGGTTTGTATTTTTTTTCGAAACTAGTATGATAAATTTATCCGGATTTAATATTAGTGTTTTATAAAAAATATAAATTTGTCTGTTAATATCCTGATTTATATATGTGTGTTTTCATGTTGTTTTGTGTTTTATTTGCAATTAATTTATTTGTTGTTTATATTTAGTTTAGATTATGTTTTAGCATAGTAAAATCTAAACCTTTTTAACGTCGTAAAATTTAGAGCCTTGTAGCGTAGTAATGTGCAGTATTTTAGCTTAGAATTCCTTTTGTTTAAGTATCTTATACGGGTAGCTGAAAATGCTTTAATCACGGCCTTGATTGAGCAGTGGTGATCAGAGACCAACTACCCATCGGCGAGGCCACCATCACACTCCAGGATGCTGAGATTTTATATGGATTGTCCGTTGATAGCTTGCTAGTTTTACTGCCTGCGACCATGAGATATTATAATCGGCAGTCTTATTGGGATATGCTGCACATGCTCACGAATTTCAGGCCGGAGGACGAGGATGTTGCGTATGGGTCCAATCGTATGCAGTTGGTCCCCATTATAGACCACCCGGTGCAGATCCACCATTCTATCACCAACGAGTTAGCGGAGGTAGATGAACAGCGATATACGAGGCTGTTGTTTCTCCTTCTACTTGGGATGAGGGAAGGGGGTCTTGTTCCCGGACACTTCGTGGAACCTAGTGAGCATCCGTTTTCTGCATACAACCATCTACAGCTGGGCTGGTATTGTCATCTCATATTTGTACAGGCAGATGTGTCGGGCTTGCGTCGGCGCATAGAGAGACGTTAGTGGCTTTCTGCCGCTTCTACATGTGACAACATATTCAAATAATACGTCCATTAATTACAATTTCACCTAGTTATAGTTAATATTTTACGTTAACTTTGTATATTAGGTTTTGGTTTGGGAGAGATTTATGCAGTTTTGGCCACCTCTACCACAGCTATCGGCTAATGTAAAAATTCCACAATACCCTTTAGCCTGTAGGTGGGTTATGCATTGTACTCTTGCACGAGAGTACGATGCCCATCATAATCTCCCCCTCTGAAGGGATGTGTTGGATCTGCTGGAGGATGCACAGGTGAATATCTAACTAAGCTTACTTGTTATAGATTAACTTAATGTTGCGCATATTAACAGTTTGTGTTATTATTTGATAGTTCATCTATATGTCGTACAACTATAAGTGATAGGTACCTTGCCAGCATATTGCACATTCGGCCGACATATTTGGAGGGCTTATGTCCCTCTCATATGCCTCGATATTGTCAAGCATCATGCCTCTGACCGGGAATTTTGTCAGTTTGGCCTGCCGCAGCCTATATCGAGTCCGCCTGCATGGCATGCTTTACATTATGAGAGGGATGATCAGTCCGGGGTGGACGACACATTTATGGCATGGCTCGACCAGCAGTTGGGTACTTGGGACATGCGAGGGGACTTGACCCACCTCTGCAACACTTCCCTATTCAACATTATATGGCATGGTATCCTAGTATTTCCCGATTTTTTTATCAAGAACCCAGTTCATCAGGCATACAGTCAGTACGTCCTATACGTCGGGAGATACGAGGCCATGGTATATTTTCTGTTATTATTAATTATATACCTGTAATTTAGTGCCAAATATGTAGTTTATATTTTTTACTTTGTGTAGGCGATTGGATTGCATACCGTCTATCATATGGGGCAGCAGATGCAGAGTCATGTCCACGATCTTGTGGCCATACAGGAGTATAGTCGTTGATTCATGGATGTGGCTGCCCAGACACTGCAGCGAGCCCGATCGGATCAGCGTTCGGCACACGAGGCTGATTATATGGACCCAGTGCAGTACCAGCGAGGTCGTGGTATAGCCCGAAGAGTTGGTCGTGGGCGGAGAGGATGTGTTCCTCAACAAGGGGGGTTAAGGCCCCTACTGATGATGTTGCTGCTGATATGGTGGGTGGCATGCATAAGACGGACATGCCGTCTTACGGCCTTGGAATTTATCGCTCTCCAGTGCCATCGCAGGCGACCCGATCGGGTCAACTATTGATCACGAGCTCGAATATTCAAGGAGTGGATTAGGATAGATACTTCCCCAGGCCCGTCTACCATTGATGGCGATCGACCGACCCGAGATTTTTATAGTGGGCGTCGACTGAGTTATGGCTCCACATCATATGCGCATGTATGAGTTTGTTAGTATTGTAATTGAATTTGTTTTAACTGTAACTTATTTATTTTCTTTAACTTTATTAATTTATTTTTTAATGCTTCATGCGATGCTGCAACAGATGACTACATTTAGGATCCAGACACGATGATGGTAAGACAATATAAATTATTGTGAATTGTTATGTAGTTTTCTATAATAAGTTTCATATTATTATGTAGCCTTCTACTGGACCTGAAAGCACCACCAATACATGTTATCATGCGCCGCATCCGGCTATAAAGCGACGACTTGATGATGATGATCCTGATAGCGTACCCGAGGGGGAGAGCGATGCACCTCAAGCCATCGGCTGCATTGAGACAATCCGGATGGGGGACACATTGATTCAGCCTTCCTTTTTTTTTTATTTGGTGTAAATAATATTTTGCTATACATTAACAACAATAGTTAATCGAATATGCCCATTACTATTTTAGTTCTTCATTCGTTTGATAGTTTCATATAACAAAACAAGCATTTAAACTTAACTTCCACTTCAATTAAAATAAAATTTAGTACAACAAACAAGAAAAATATTACTACAACACAAACACAAACATAGCATGCCAACATTATAAAAAAACATGAAATATGAAAAATGCACTAAATACATACATGCCAATGTTTAGCCCCGATTGCCATTTATTCTCTGCTCCAGCCACTTAAATCTTTTTTCAATTGTTCTTTTTCTTCTTCTACCTCTTTCAGTTTTGCCTTTACCTCCGCAAGTTCCCGTTTATATTTTTTTGTGTTTGTTTTGTGCTTCACACTTCCATTGTATTTTTCATTTTTCTTCTCCCACCTCCTTCACTTTCTCCCTCAAGTCTGCAATAATTCTATTGCTTTCTTTTTCTTATTCCCGTAGTCTAAACACACATTATGAAGATACTGCTATTGTTCTCTGTAGCATTCCTAATAATGTGGTTCATCAACCCATTCCTCAAAATTACAAATAGGTTCGCTATACCTGTATTCTTCTTGGTCGTACGCAACATCCAATTACATGGCTAAAACCACATGCGGCTAACAGCCTTGTATACCATCGAACTTGACTCCCATACCTGCATGTCATGACACTCTTTTACGTTGTGCATTTAACAAGCACTTCTTAGACGCGTTTTATCAGAAAAAAGCATCCCCTTTGCAAGTACCTTTGTTTTAGACTCATCCCATATTGATGTTCGAATTTCATCAAAATCCCTTGTGAGAGATTCCATATGTGGCACGGTTGGCAAGTTATCAATGTAGGAATCTCCCTTGAATGAAACGGCACTTCGAACTCGTACACTCTTCGTCTAGTGGGGTCTCTTTTCAAATCAGGTCCTTCCTCCTCAGCGCACGACCGTCCTCACGAGGAAAGGGTGTCTGGTCTCCTGATTCATCGACATTGTTGTCGTAATCACTGTTTTGTTCCTTGCTCTATGCATCTGTTAGATCCCGATGTAATACGTCGTTTCGGGCAATTGAGTGAGTACGGGTGGTTCAACTTGCTCGTTTTCACTGCACAACCAACAAAAATATAAGCTACTGAATTAATAAATACTTTACATATGGCTATACCACTTCACTTACGAGTCATAATATGTGAAATTCCATGATGGACGTTTTCAATTAGGTGATGACTACTAGATGGGCCACTTGTAAAATTCATATCCGGCTGGTACCCCCTAATAAATATATAAGCGTTAATACAAATTCGATAAGCAAAAAAATATACATAAATTAATATAAATGAAACTTGAAGTTTACCACTTGTCTTGTGAATTATGGAAAGCAGGATATAAATTATTTTCTCGCTGCTCATTCGCCGGCCGTGATAAATTTAAATCAAGAAAAACTCTTTCATCTGGAACTTTTCTGGCAAAAACTGCTCCAGAATAACCACCCAATGACTGGGCGTTATCTCTACTATGCACAACCTCGTTTTTTGGAACGTCTTCTACCTTCACGTACATCTCCAACATTGTGATTACAAGAAATTTCTGGCATTCGTCCGGAGTCCTCTGAAAATCACTCAAAATTTCATTATCATCGATGTTAAGCTCCGAGTAAAAAGCAACTCCTTGAGGAGTGACGAAATACAAATATCTTCCGATTACTTTAAATATCACTGAATGTTTCCTCACACTCATTTTTTTGCATAACAACGATATCAATTTATCGTAATCCATTATAAGTGGCAATTTAACATGACACTTAGCAGGTAAACTGTAGTCCACGGAGTTATTCTCCATCACAACCTTACCCCTCTCAATATAATAAAATTTTTATTCTACGCTCTTCAGATATAATGAAAAAATGCTGGAGAATTTAACAACAATAAATGTTTCAACAAGAATTAAAATTTTTTTGAATGAATTTCTATACAATCCTAACCTCTTTATATAGGAAATTGCCGAATTTTTTTTTAAAAATATATAGCGCAACAAAAATAGGCACTATACACTTTTGAATTATTAAAATCAGAAATTATTGGTGGGGCGAAGGAAAAAGTGTATAACGTCCAAATACTGAACGTTATACTTGAACGTGTCAACTTTTTAAATATAGCGCCGAATATTTTGACGTTGTACCTAGATATGTCAGCTTTTTATGTAATGTCAAAATATTAGGCGCTACATATTAATGACAATATTAATATATAACGCCCAATATTTTAGCATTATATATAAAATTAATTTTTTTTAAACCTTAAAGGTACAGTAAAGTCAATGACGGACTTTTCCGAGAAGCTATTTGTCTGAATGCGAGCCACTTTTCCTTGATTGATGGGCCAGTTTCTACAAAGCGTTTTTTTATATTTATGTTATATTTCAAACTTAATTACCCAAAATTTGTTATTTATCAAAGGTAACTGAGTTTTTTTTTTTTTAACAATTTCTATATATTTCGTCTTAAAAGTCCTAACGGCTGAATAAATGTCCTAATTACTACCGGGATTAGTGCTTCTTCCCAGCAACTTTAGAATCGCTACTAGCGGTATTTACAAATATTAAAAAAATCGATTTAGTTTAATTTTGATTTTAAAATTTAAAAACCGACAAAACTTAATTTGATTTTGGTTTTAATCAAAAAATAAATAAGATATTCAAAACAAATCAACTATAAAAATAACTATTTATATTTATTAGTCGTAATGACTTTCTAACCACTTAAATTTGCAGGACTTTTAAAAGTCGATACATAAACATGCACTTTTCTCATTTGAATACTCCAACTTGATGCAATAAATACTAATAAATACATTTGACCGTTGACTATGCCTATGTGGAAACGGTATAACTGACATAGCTAAAGTGTGTGCAAATCCCGCTACAAAGGCTCATGAATAGTATTATTTTTATTAAAAAAAATATGATAAGCAAAATAAAATATAGATGAGACCAAAAAGAAAAGAAAAAAAGAGACCTTTTCCTTTCCCCTTTTTTGTTTCCCTCCCTCCCAACGTCTGTCATCTTCCCCATAAAAAAAAATAATGTATGCATTTTGTTGCATTTATTTTTGCTCTCTTACTCTCTACAATATTTTCTTTCTCTCTCTATATATGTATATATTTAAATATGCACATGTATAAATGTATTCATTAACATCTGTTCTATTTATCTTCCTCCGAACTATAACCCGCCACCTATCACCGTTTTTTTTTTCATAGTATTACTTTGACCCACTTTTTTTGGCTTTAGATTCAGTTCAAGATTCCATAATTTTATGCTCATTTGCATGTCTAGTAGTGTATTTCTTCTTATTTTTTTTAGTTTCTTGGGGTTATTTGATCTGGGTCAGTTGATTTGTTAACGGGTTTTTTCTTAGGATTTTGGTTGATTAATAAGATTTGGCTTCTAAAAAGTAATGGAGAGAAAAGAGTTTTCAAGAGAGGTAGCCGATAGTGACAGAGATGCTGGAGATGGCAGTGAGACGGAGGTAATCGAGGGTGTTGAAATTGGCAGCATTCTTAGTAAAAGGTGGGTATCAATCTATAACTAGGTATTCCGGCTTTACTAATGCTATTGTGTTTGTGTTCATCTTCCCTATTAGCAGCTACTTTTTTGGCCAATCATCAGTGACGGGATGCTAGGATGATTTTTAATCGGAAAACGCAAGTGTCACTAGTTGTATATGTTCATCTTTGCTATAATTATGGGTGACTGATTAATAAATGTGTCAAAAAAAGTTAATGAATGAATGATGTGGCTATACGAAATATTGAATTAAATCCATGTCAACAGCAACTGAACAACACACCATTACAAGTGTTTATTAGTAGCCATTTTTTCAAGTAAAGGTATTCAAATGGGAAACCCAAGAGTTCATATATCGGCTTTACAAACTGATGCAAGTTTAAGTGGCCAGAAAATCATTTCGCCAATTTATTATTATGCCTATATATATGTATATTTTAATTTAAATTTTTTAAAATTTTATGATAGTTGTTTATATTTTTAGTCTAGTTTTTGGGTATTATAATAATCAATTCATTGCCGTTATATTCTAGTTTAATATTAATTTTCTTTTGTTAAGTATAAAAATTTAATTCATGATAAAATAATTAATTTTTAATTGAGTACTTAAGATATTTGTTACCGTTTATTCAATCATCGTCAATATATTTTGGCAAATAATAGATTTTTTAAAGAACAATTAGTTTGATAGTGTTACATGACAAATGTAATCGCCGAAATATGTGTTTAGTAATGTATGGATCATATTTAAGAACAAAACTAACAAATAATCAGGAAAAAATAAAAAAAATCGATAAAAAACGAATCAATAAAATTTAACTTAATTGGTTTAATTTGGTTCCAATATTTAAAACCGACTTACTTAGTTTGATTATTTTTAAGAAAAAACCAATTCAAAGAATATGCGAAATTGTCGGTTGATGCAAGGAATCTAGTTTGATGCTAAGAAGAAGAAGCTGGTGGAGACCCCTAATCGCTGTACTCTCTACCTCACATATTTCCAGGAATCTATCAAAGAAGTCGAATATCTTCACCAAGAGGATGAACCTCTCCTGCTTGTTAATGCCGATTTGGATCGACGCCTCAGCCTCCTCATACATGCCACTATCCAAAACTCTTTGGTTTCAATCGATTCGGTTTGAAAGTCCACCTTAACAGTCAAATCTCTTATCTTAGTTTTCCGAACATGCGGCCTAGGAACGTCGCTGGAAGAAAAACTCATCGGCCAGCCGTTGTCCACCAACAGCTACTATGCCCGTCATTGATAACCATCAAAATGTTTTGAATCTTTAGATTTAAATTTTAATTTATTAAAATTATTGGGTATTATTGCAAATAATATTGATTGAAAATTAAAGTTGATTTTTGATGAATTTTTAGATTGTAACTCAAAAAAAAAAAGCGCATTAAAGTTGTATTATAAGTGTATATAAATTACAGGCAAAATGACATTAGGGCCACTTAAATTTATATATAATTGTCAGCTCGGTAGATAAACTTATAAATTCCTTATTTGAATACTTGTATTTAATGGAATGAGTACTAATAAATACATTTGACAATTGACTATATTTATGTGACAATAACTAAAATGATATGGCTTAAATACGTGCAAACCATGATATAAATGCACGTGAATATAATAATTTTGATTCAAAAGATATTAAAATTAGAAAAGAAAGCAAATTAAAAGGAAAAAGGTAAAAACTCTCACCCACCCTAGAGTCCGGAACATAAATATTACATTTTTGGACTCAAAGTACATTAATAAGTATTAAAAAAAAGTTACCTTTCTATGTATAGCATCGAAATACAAGACGCTATACCTTAACGGTAACTTTTGTCGTTAAGGTATAACGTCTTGTATTTGAATACTATACTAACTGACAATTTAAAAGAAAACACTATACCCCTAATTAAATATCGCCCTTCGTCTTCTTCCCGACCAGAAATCCCTTTCTTCCATTTTTTTAACCTTAGCATTCTGGTTAAAAAAAACGGGCGGGGGGAGGAGGGACCAGAATGCTAAGGGTAGAAAAGAATGGGGGAAAATGGTTTCTGATCGGGGAAGAAAACTAAGGGCGATATTTAATTAGGGGTATACTGTTATCTTTTCATATGTTATGTATAGCCTATGAAATGAGGATACTATATATGTCAGTCAAATTGTCAGGCAGTATAGCGTTCAAATACAAGACGCTATACCTTAATGGCAAAAGTTACCGTTAAGGTATAACGTCTTGTATTTGGATGCTATACATAAAAAGGTAACTTATTTTTAATACTTATTAATGTACTTTGAGTCCAAAATAATAATATTTTAGGTTCCAAACTCCCCTCCCCACCCCACGCCCTCCTTCTACTCTTTCTTCCTCTTTCATTCTTTCATTTTATTTCTGTCCAATTCCCATCCCCTCCCCCTTTTTTTTCTCGTCTCTCCTCCTACTCCTCCCGCTCCCCTCTTCAACCACCATCCTAACAAACCTGGCTCGTCCATAATTCAAAGAGGAGAATGATGGTTAGAAAAAATACAAACAAAATTTTAATTTTGAAAGAATCAATTAATTGAGCATTGAAGATATGAATATTTTAGAGATGATTTTGAATTTATGTATCAGTGAACTCCTATTTGAGATTGTTGAAATTTTTTTTTCTTCTTTTTTACTAATTTGTATGGGTATTTTGAAAGATAATTTTGGAGAAGATAATGGAAAGAGGATGTTTTGGTTTTTATTGACTTTGTTTTTTTTTTTACGTTTTTATTTACGTGAGAGTTTTAGAGTAGAAAAGAATGGTGTTCATTAGTTTGGGGGATTCTAGAGTGAACGAGGGTGGTGTTCATGGTGGAAGCAATGTGTAGTGATGATGCTGCTACGGTGAAGAAAAAGAAGAGAAAGGAAAAGGTTTTAATATTTTTTAAATAAATTGATAAAAAGAGACTGGAACTTACAAATTACACATGTCAAACAATAATACGTTATGAATATGATGTGTTAGTGGAGTCATAGCGATTGAGGAACACGCTCAGCTAGAGGTATTTATTAATATTCCTTCGTCAAGTACACGTGTTCAAATGAAAAATTTATAAGTTTATCTACCGAGCTGACAAATGGGTATAAGTTTAAATGGTCCGAGAGCTGATTTGCCTAAATTATATTTAAGTTGTATTTCTTTGTAGTTATATAGTTTTTTCATTTTGAATATTTTGTTAAAGCTGAAAAAAATATTGTATGCTGCATGAATCACCGTATGAAATTTGTATTTAAGTTATAAATGGCTTTTTACATAAAATTATATAAATATATCAAATTTTATTAAAGTTGCATGAAAATTGCATTTCAATTATATTTTGTTGTAGTTATATTACTTTTATATCAATATTATATGAAGGTTATAAATAAATTATATACTCCACTATATAAATAATTATATAAAATTCGTATATTAGTTATAGTGAACCTACAGTTTTCTCAATTTCTTAAGATGTTTCCATATATTGTCTCTCCCAGGATCATTTACTCATACTCTTTGCCAACATGACATGAACTTAAGCTGGAAAGGTTCTTAGTTCGTGCAATTTCACGGAGTGATTGAGCATGCACTAAGCAAAGTAAAAATAACACAGTTGGTTTCAGAAGCAACTATTAACATAAAGAGAGTATTTATAACTTATATACAAATTTTATGCAATGATTATATAATATACAGTTTATTTATAACTCTCATACAATATTCATAAAAAAATATAACTAAAATAGAATACAACTGATGTGTGTCAATAATTTCATAATTTTGTAAATTATTTGCCTTGCAGTTTATATGCTTTATTGATAAACTACACTTTATTTGCGCGTAATAAAGTCAATTTTATGTGTTGGTAAATCGGAGATGAAAATAGAGTAAAAGGGATGCTTAAACGTTGAAAGCGTGCTCGAGAACAGTGAAAAAGAGAAAGCTGGTGAACCCAAGCCTATAGCAGGCTTTATACCTGGCGACGCTAGGCCTTTAGCTCGTGTTGGAGCTGGCGACGCCAGGCCTGGGAAAGCTCAAGCTGGCGGTAGACGTCGCGAGGCCAGGTCCGGAGCGCGCACATTCCGAGCTTTGAAGGCTTATTTCGTCTCCTAGTTTGACTAGGACTTGGCCTACACGTTTAGGTCTTTTCCTACACATATAAATAGACCTAAAAATGCCTCTTTTGAGAGAGATTGGATGGGGAGACCAACATTAGACGGGGATTCAACATAAGGAGGCAAGAACTCACTAGGAGCAAGGCGAAAAATTCTTCTGCGAGTTTTTCACTTCCTTTTTCCTATTTCAGTATTTTTTTATGAATTCTAGGATTGTAGTTATGTATACTATTATGAATAGCTAATTTGTCATCTAGGGTTTTGATGGAATTTATTGGAGGATGATTTTCCTATTAATTAATATAGAATTGATGTAGTTTTTTGTTACGATCATAAAACCAAACCCGATCGTGATGGCGCCTCTCGTGAAGACAAGGCTAGCCAACATACTTTTCAATTCACTTTAAGCAGTTAGAATAATAAATACCAAGTCTTTAACAGAAATAGAACCCCAAAATAACAGTATAAGTTCTGAAATTAAAAACTGGCACAACCCGACATCGGAATGTCACCAGTCATGAGCATCTAGAACGATATAAAAGTCTGAGAGTCTACTCCACTACTACATAAATGATTAAAAAAAAAGGAAATAAAACAGAGGGAGAATGCAATGAGCTGCGAATCACCAAATAACTACCTAGTAAATCTCCGAAGATCTGCTCGAACTATCAACCCTCAGTAATAGGACCTGTAGTGCCCGAATCTGTACACAGGGGTGCAGGGAGTAAAGTGAGTACTCCAACTCTGTGAGTAATAACAATAAGCGAAGATTGGACGTTATAAAATCACGTTAAATACAACAATAAGCTATAAAAGGCAGAATAAAATCAGTAAACACAATTAAACAGTGAAATAACATAAAATACCTTTTAAGTAGTTAAACAATTAAAGGAAAATCAGCTAAAAAGTAAACACACAAGAAGTGCCCCTCGGGCTTACTAACACAACAGAATCAGCCCATTGGGAAATATATCAGAACAATCTCAGTCCCTCGGGCTATATCTCATATCACAATGGATACTCGCGCTCACTGGGGTGTACAAACTCCGGGAGGGGCCCCTTACGACCCAAGTGCAATATAAAGTCATCTCGTGGAATCAAAAACATTCTCTTAGCCTCATATCAATCACAAGACACTGTTGGAAATAACGCTTTACGCTAGAGGGGGGGGGGGTGAATAGCGTTTTAAAAATATTAAGCGTTTTAGTGCGGAATTTAAAAACTTTGCAGAAATTAAAACAAGTGCAGTAAAATAAACTTACACAATGATGTATCCTGGTTGGCCACAAACGTGGTTAGTCCAGTCCCCGAGAGACTCTCTCGAGATTTCCACTAAACTTGTCAAGCTTACGGGTGCTTAACAAACCGTTACAGCTGAGGACACAAGCCTCACCTAGGTGCTCGGGGATCACAATCCCAAAGACTTCAATTGCTCGGGGATACCAATCCCAAAGACTTCAATTGCTCGGGGATAACAATCCCAAAGACTTCAATTGCTCGGGGATAACAATCCCAAAGACTTCAACTGCTCGGGGATAACAATCCCAAAGACTTCAACTGCTCGGGGATAACAATCCCAAAGACTTCAACTGCTCGGGGATAACAATCCCAAAGACTTCAACTGAGGAATCACAAGTTCCTCAACAAACGAGAATCGCAATTCTCTTACAAACACAAAACAAACTCACTTTACAAAGTACTCCTCAATGAGTAGATATGAGTAGAAATAGTACGCTCAAGATCACAACAACTTAGCTCAATAGAATGGCTCTTCAAAAAGCTATATGGATGAATGAAAATGATGATCAATGTAAGAAAGCTTTTAGCAATGAAAATACTTAAATTGTATATGTTGTTGTTGTGAAAACACTGAGTTAAGCCTGTATTTATAGGTGAAAAACTCAGTCTTACCGTTGTCTAATTGCCAATTAAGGATTGCTGAAATTACTCAGTGACAATCGATTGTCAAGACTAAACAATCGATTGTTTGCCTATCAGATCAAAAATTCAATCCCAGATTTTACGTCAACAATCGATTACTTCAAATCAATAATCGATTATTTATAACGTTAAAAAATCCTTTCCAATTTTTGGCATAAAACATCGATTATCAGGAAATCAACAATCGATTATTTTAACAACGTTCAGAAAATCTTTTCCAGATTTTACGCAAAACATCGATTGTTAAATATCAACAATCGATTACCTGAAGGTAATTTGAAAATGTATGACAACGGTTAGTTCCAACAATCGATTATCAAATAGAACAATCGATTATAAATTAATTTCAAAACTTACTGTCTCATATATAATCGATTATCAAAAGCCATAATCGATTATTAATTAATTTCAAAACTTTCTGTCTCATATATAATCGATTATCAAAAGCCACAATCGATTATTAATTTATTTAAAAACACTGGGAGACATTTTTCTCATTCTAATCGATTACCATTAGTTCATAATCGATTTTTCTGAGTTTTGAAAACTTTGCCTCAGTTAACAATCGATTATCAAAAGTACACAATCGATTGTTATGCAGTTTGCAAAAACCTGATGTTAACTGACTTACTCACAATCGATTATCATTAATTCACAATCGATTGTCATGCAGTCTTGGCTTAGAGATACTCGATTATCATAAGTACATAATCGATTATCTTAGCCCAGATTTTTGAGGCATGTTTGAAAAACATTTTAACAAATATAAATATGCATAGTTTAAAATCATTTGACACTTAAGTTAGATATGCATGATTTTGGAAAAATAATTTTAGTAGAGAAGCCATGTTATGAGCCAAGATTGAGGAATCAAGATCACAATTAATATTGACTCAATTATAACAGTTCTAAACTTTGTCTTGAGCTTCTTGTAATGCATCCATTTTGTGCTTGTCCTTGAGCACTGCTATATATCGCTTATTGCTTTGTTTGACATTCATCAAAACCTACAAAAGAACACACGTTTAGTATATTGCATTTGAACTATGTCTTGAGCTTCTTGTAATGCATCCATTTTGTGCTTGTCCTTGAGCACTGCTATATATCGCTTATTGCTTTGTTTGACATTCATCAAAACCTACAAAAGAACACACGTTTAGTATATTGCATTTGAAACGTGTTTCCAACAATTTCCCCCTTTTTGATAATGGCAAACATAAGCGGGATATATGCAATAATTATTTTGATAATCCAAGACAAGAGTAAAGTATGCAATTTGATGTTCCCCCTCAATTCATGTTCCCCCTCACCCTCAATTCATGTTCCCCCTCACTTTAAGCATGAATGAAGTTGAGAGTGATATAGCATACTTCTTGATATCCCGTTTCTTCCCCCTTTTGCCATTAGCAAAAATTTACACAAGGGAAGAATATGAAAAAAATGTGAAATAAACACAAGTTTATTTATTGGAAAATTAAGATAACCTTACAAGGGTGAAACCAAACATAACTAACCAATCAAGAACAAACAGACCAAAAACAACAATTTCTCATAACAACAACAATTTCATCATTCATCACCCCCATCCCCTTCATCATCATTGGTAGGCGCTTGATATGGCACCATCTGAGCATAGGCATAATGCACGTGATCAAAGTAACCATGGACCTCACGGGTTAGTTGAGTAATTTGGTCAGAAATGGTCCGGAGGGTAGGCTCCTGAGGAGGATGAGCACGACGGGCTTGTCGATTTTGAGGAGGAGCGGGAGCATGATCACCATCATGATGAAAGGAAGACTCCGAAATTTCCCAGATTTTGGTGCTCTTTTTGAGAGGACCATTAGCAATATTGACTCCGGAAGCTTCAAGAAATTTCATTATTAAGAGGGCATAGGGGAGAGGTATGTCATCTCTGGTGGCATTGAACATATGAGATAGAATAAGCTTGCACCAATTTATTTTAACACCGGTGACAATAGCATGAAGAAATTTGGCATCCTCTTGGGAAATGGTGGTGTGATTGAGTTTACGGGGTTTGAGAACACGAGTGATGAAATAGAGAATGAAACGATAATTCGGGTCCATACCCTTTATGGTGGGACGACGGGAAGAGGACTCATCATAGGCTACTCCGGCTTGGCGGAAGAGATTAGCTTCATCAATCATGACCCCGGCATCATTTATGTACTGGTAGATGTCTTCACCATCATGCGGAATGCCGGCAATGAGGTGGAGGTTATCTTCAGAAATTAGAATGGGAATGCCGTTAACATTGGTAACAAGTTCACCCTCATCATCTTTGTGAAGGTTGGAGTAAAAAGCTTCAACCAAAGAAATGTTGTAGTAGGGGTGATTAAGGAGTAGGAAATTGAAAAGGTTGCACTCTCTTAGCATATTTGCGGCTGGAATGAATGGTGCAACAAGAGCGTTGTTGAAAAGCGAGGAGGGAGAATAAGGCGTTTCTCAAATTTGGTTAAGAAACGGGTGAGCTCTTCATTGGATTCAAAGAATAGAACCGATCCATCTTGATATGGATGGCGAGAAGAAGAAGCACCTTGTTTGGAACGAGCACGTTTTGAGTTGCGGCTTGACATTTTTTTTTTTTTGAAAGGATGTGCTAGGATTTTTCAAAGAAAACAAGAGAATTTGATGCTTGGGAGGCTTGAGTGAGTATACAAGAGCATATGTGCAGCCTATATATAGAGAAGGAATGAATCTTACATTTATTGGAAATGATTTGAAGAGATTTGAAGTCTGAAACGGTAAAAATAAATTCACTGACCGTTCAACAATCGATTGTTTGAATGGAATAATCGATTGTCATTAATGAAAATGATCTGACACATCGATTACACGCCAGAACGGTAAGAAAATTTGAAAAAAAGATAGTCGATTGTCAAACTTGGTAATCGATTGTTTTTCATATTTATGACCTGTCAGGAATCGATTATGGAGCCAAAACGGTAACATAAGTTTAAAACAGATAATCGATTGTCAATATATAGTAATCGATTGTTTCACTCACAGAGAGTTTGAATTTTGGCAAATAATCGATTGGCAGAACAAATAATCGATTGTTTGGAAGGGGGGTGCTGAAATGATGAGACTTAATTCTATCAGGCAATGTAAACATTTAACAAGATTTCATGGCAAAAAAAATTGAATCAACAAATAATCGATTATTGATACTGATAATCAATTGTAAGCATAAATAATCGATTATGATCGTTTTTTTTTTTCTTGTATCAAGATAATTCATACTTTCCTCTTACCTTTTGGGGGATGCCTGCAAAATAGAATTAAACATCTCCGACGCTCAAGTCAGTAATCTATAAATGAAATAATAACTTTGAAACTCGTGTAGTCGGGTGAAAAAAAATGAACTCTTAAGAATTTTGTCCTAGGATGTTCTTAAGAGGGTTTAGGGTACTTACCTTCCCTTCGACTTTGCCAATTACCTGATTTTGAACATCCTCCGTTCATTTTGGTCTTTTGGCTCATTCTCCAATTTACGAAGCTTTTTCCACAATTTTGCCTTTTGAATTTTTCGAAAATACTTCCGATTTAAAAAAACATAAGTCGACTTTTCCGTCTCTTCCTCCTTCTTTGTGCTTTAATTGAAGGAATTTTGAATTCGTCTCTCGTCAAGTGTTTGGAGCATCCACTACACTTGATTCCTTCAAGCACACCTGCAAAACAAATCAATGCTCTTTTGGTACCCATGCCATTTTGGGTCCTTGAGGGTTATGCATACTATAATGATATGTTTGAGTAGCATGTCTATGTCTAGTAAAGCATGCGGGAGCAATATGACCAATTCGTCTACAATAATGACATGTCACATTTGGATTATGCATGCGTCTAGGCTCATAGTAGCTAGAATAATGCACATTGTTTACTCTATTTTCATTTCTCCTAATTAGAACACCATAGTCATTTCTAGGTTGAACATTTCGGGATCTTCTAGCATGATCATTGTTGTGCCTAAAATATGCATCATGTCTATGGTGACGATTGCTAGGCGGAAGGTCATGTCTAGGTCTCCTAATATTTTGTCTAGCATGCATGTTTGTTTTAGGAAAGGCATTTTTGTTATTAATCCTAGGTTGAGCTCTAGGTGGTTGGGTTTTTGCATCAACCTCTTCTTCATTTATGAAGCCTATTCCATGCTTGGTTGATTTCAAGTTATCAAGCACCACATTCAAGTTTTTATGAGAGGAGTTGAATTTATCTAGTGTGCCTTTTAATCTACCTACTTCATTCTTAAGGTCTACACAAGAAGCACAATTTTTTGTAGAACTCTCGGGCTTGTCAGAACTTCTTTTCCCATAAAACTTGTTTTGTTCTAGTAGCTTCTCATTTTCCAAAACCAATTTTTCTAATTCTTTTTCTTTTAATGAAAACTGTTTTTGAAAATCTTGTTCTTTTAGAGAAGCATTTTCTCTTAAACTAGTGACGGTTTTTGTAACTTTGAGAAATTCAGCATACAATTCATCAAAGGCATTTCTCATGTCATCAAGAGTATAAAAATTTTGAGAAGAGATTTGACTTACCTCACTTTGATTTTCTTCCTGTGCCATGAGGCAGAGATTTGCCGCTTCTTCATTTTCTTCTTCACTGGATTCGTCTCCGGAATCTCCTCCCCAAGATATGTATGCTCGTTGCTTCTTGAAGGGTTTCTTCTCCTTTTTAAGATTTGGGCAGTTTGTTTTGATATGCCCTGTTTCACCACATTCATAACATTTAACTTGCTCACCTTGCTTTTTCCCTTTGCGGTCATATTCTTTTCGCATGAATTTTTGGAACTTTTTGATGATGAGTCCAAATTCGCTATCTCCATCCTCTTCAATTGGTGATTGACTTGTGCTCGCCTTTAGAGCAATCTTTTGCCTTCTTTGTTCGTCAACAACAGGGTTAAGAATAGTGGATTCATAAGTCTTAAGATTACCTCTAAGAGCGTCTATGGTGACGTTCGTGATTCTAATTGACTCTTGAATCGCATCGGCCTTTGATCGCCATGCCGGTGTTAGGCTCCTAAGAATTTTTCGAACTAGTTCTTTGTCTGTGAACGTCTTCTTGAGTGCGTGGAGATCATTCACTATTGATGAGAACCGCTCAAACATCTCGTCTACCTTTTCGCCTTCCTTCATATGGAACAATTCGTAAGCATGAGTTAAAAAATCAATTTTAGCTTCTCTTACCTGGTCAGTCCCTTCGTAAGTGACCTCAAGCTTGTCCCACATTTCTTTCGCTGTTTTGCAGCAGGAGATTTTCCTGTAATCATTAGCATTAACAGCACAGAGTAATAAATTAATAGCTTTAAAATTATTTTGGACCATTCGATTATCCTCGGCGTTGAATTCCTCTTCTGTTTTTGGCACCCATATTCCTTCCACCTGTTTGACAGGAACCTCATTTCCTTTGGTGTACACCTTCCACAAGTAAGGGCTGTTTGATCTGACGAATATCTGCATCCTTTCTTTCCAATATGAATAATTAGTCCCGTTGAACAAAGGAGGTCTTGTAGGGCACTGTTCTTCATCAATACCTGCAAAAGAGTCTAGAGTAGAAGCCATGGAAAGATTCTCTCAAACGGTTAAGTCTTTCAGAGAGTATGGCTCTGATACCAATTGTTGGAAATAACGCTTTACGCTAGAGGGGGGGGGGGTGAATAGCGTTTTAAAAATATTAAGCGTTTTAGTGCGGAATTTAAAAACTTTGCAGAAATTAAAACAAGTGCAGTAAAATAAACTTACACAATGATGTATCCTGGTTGGCCACAAACGTGGTTAGTCCAGTCCCCGAGAGACTCTCTCGAGATTTCCACTAAACTTGTCAAGCTTACGGGTGCTTAACAAACCGTTACAGCTGAGGACACAAGCCTCACCTAGGTGCTCGGGGATCACAATCCCAAAGACTTCAATTGCTCGGGGATACCAATCCCAAAGACTTCAATTGCTCGGGGATAACAATCCCAAAGACTTCAATTGCTCGGGGATAACAATCCCAAAGACTTCAACTGCTCGGGGATAACAATCCCAAAGACTTCAACTGCTCGGGGATAACAATCCCAAAGACTTCAACTGCTCAGGGATAACAATCCCAAAGACTTCAACTGAGGAATCACAAGTTCCTCAACAAACGAGAATCGCAATTCTCTTACAAACACAAAACAAACTCACTTTACAAAGTACTCCTCAATGAGTAGATATGAGTAGAAATAGTACGCTCAAGATCACAACAACTTAGCTCAATAGAATGGCTCTTCAAAAAGCTTTATGGATGAATGAAAATGATGATCAATGTAAGAAAGCTTTTAGCAATGAAAATACTTAAATTGTATATGTTGTTGTTGTGAAAACACTGAGTTAAGCCTGTATTTATAGGTGAAAAACTCAGTCTTACCGTTGTCTAATTGCCAATTAAGGATTGCTGAAATTACTCAGTGACAATCGATTGTCAAGACTAAACAATCGATTGTTTGCCTATCAGATCAAAAATTCAATCCCAGATTTTACGTCAACAATCGATTACTTCAAATCAATAATCGATTATTTATAACGTTAAAAAATCCTTTCCAATTTTTGGCATAAAACATCGATTATCAGGAAATCAACAATCGATTATTTTAACAACGTTCAGAAAATCTTTTCCAGATTTTACGCAAAACATCGATTGTTAAATATCAACAATCGATTACCTGAAGGTAATTTGAAAATGTATGACAACGGTTAGTTCCAACAATCGATTATCAAATAGAACAATCGATTATAAATTAATTTCAAAACTTACTGTCTCATATATAATCGATTATCAAAAGCCATAATCGATTATTAATTAATTTCAAAACTTTCTGTCTCATATATAATCGATTATCAAAAGCCACAATCGATTATTAATTTATTTAAAAACACTGGGAGACATTTTTCTCATTCTAATCGATTACCATTAGTTCATAATCGATTTTTCTGAGTTTTGAAAACTTTGCCTCAGTTAACAATCGATTATCAAAAGTACACAATCGATTGTTATGCAGTTTGCAAAAACCTGATGTTAACTGACTTACTCACAATCGATTATCATTAATTCACAATCGATTGTCATGCAGTCTTGGCTTATAGATACTCGATTATCATAAGTACATAATCGATTATCTTAGCCCAGATTTTTGAGGCATGTTTGAAAAACATTTTAACAAATATAAATATGCATAGTTTAAAATCATTTGACACTTAAGTTAGATATGCATGATTTTGGAAAAATAATTTTAGTAGAGAAGCCATGTTATGAGCCAAGATTGAGGAATCAAGATCACAATTAATATTGACTCAATTATAACAGTTCTAAACTTTGTCTTGAGCTTCTTGTAATGCATCCAAAACCTTACCTCAATGATGTCTCCTTGATTTCTCCCTTTAAGATTGCCGAAAACTCCAAAATTCGTGTTTAAAAGTAGTGAAATCCTCTGAAAATTGCAACATAGAAAATATGACATTCTGACCCAGGCATTTCCGCATCTGTGATCCAATAAGCGCATCTGTGCTTTCGCTTCTATGAAAAAACACCCGCTTTTGCAGATTCCACTTACTCCTTCAGATTCCGCATCTGCGACACAGTACCGCACCTGCGGTCTAGCAGATGCGGTCAAAGTCTCTTCTTCTGCGGCCAGCATCGCTTTTGCGGTCTCCTTTATGCACCAGCTGACCGCAGGTGTGGAAATACCAGAAGCAGCAAAAATCTGCAGCTTCTCAAATTTCCCAACTCTCCGTCAACCATCCGAAATCACCCAGAGGCCTCCGAGACCTCAACCAAAAGCACAAACATATCCTATAACCTTATTCAAACTTGTAACAATCTTCAAAACACCTCAAACAAACATCAAAACCACCAAAACACATCGAATTCAAGCCTAAGGTTCTAAAATATTCCGCATTCCACTTTTGATAAAAAAGTGTACCAAACCACGTCCGAATGATCCGAAATTTTGTACACACATATCGAATGACACGATGGAACTACTGCAACTCTTCGAATTCCATTCCGACCCCTATATCAAAATCTCGCGTACCAACCGCAAATAGCCAAAATATCAACTTCGCAAATTCAAGCCCAAATCTACTCCGAACCTCTAAAACTCATTCAATCATGCTTCTAATCCGAAATCACCTCCCAAGCTAATCGAACCATTGGAACTCACATCCGAGCCCTCTAACACATAAGTCAGCATCCAGTTAACTTTTCTAACTTAAGCTTCCTAAAAAGAGACGAAGTGTCTCAAACCTTACCAAATCCTTTCCGATCCGAGACAACCAACCCGATCACATATAGAACCGATTAACAAAGCAATAAGAAGCATAGATGGGAAAAATGGAGTGGTAACTCATGAGACGACTGGTCGGGTCATCACACTTTTTCTTTATTTGTTCAACTATACTTATCTTGTGGTTGGTTGAAGAGTTCTCAATCGATTGTGCCTATTTAGTGTGTATTACCGGGAGAGAGCACATATTTAGGTAGTTGTTGAACAACATCACTCCTAAAGGGGTCAATACAAAGGGTTTAAAGGTAGGATTATGGATAATGAAATCTTGGTGCAATCAGAGTGAGCCATACTTAATTCCATCTAGCATAATTAGGGAAAATTTGTCTAGTAAATTGTGGTAGTTACTCAGGAGAGAATTATAATACTCATAGCACTCATGATCGGTAGAGAACAATTAGGCAACATTATAAAAGACGTAAGGGGAAGGATTTTGATAATTGGGGAAATCATAACTCTAGACCTCCTTAATCTTTTCTCCAACCCGTAGTATCTTTAGTTGTTAATATACTACTTTAATTATTTAGTTAATTAGATATAAGAATCTTAATATTTATAACTTAGGAAGTGTTCGAGCTTATCTTCTTAGTTATAGTCAACAACTGCAGCTATGTCTAAGTTCTCTGTGTGATTCAACCCCGAACTTGTAAACCAGATTAAATTTGCAACGACCGCGTAATCCTTTTTATAAGGCATAGTTTGACGTGATTAAATTTGCAAGTGTTGATAGAGTGCAAGAATGCAATTGGTTGGACCGTTGCAGATATTAAGAGTATCAACCCGACATTTGTTATGCATAAGATTCTATTGGAACAGGGGTATAAGTGCAATTTTCATACATTTCATAAAACTATAATATATCTTTTTTATCTTCGAGTTTCAATATGAAAATTCATTCGAAATTAATTCTAATCTTCACCAATACCCTCAAAATTGAGAATTACAACTCCAAAGAATATTCTCAATTATTTGCAATAATACAAAACACAAAAAAATAGTAATTTCAAAAAATCCAAATTTAAAACTAAAGCTTCGAAGTTTTTTGATGGCTTTGAATAGTTGACGGGGCAGTGGGGAATGACTTGTTCGCCGGTGACAAGTGATGACGTTAAATCCATAATTGAATTCTCTGAACAAGAAAAGAAAAAGGAGATGACAAAAAATAAGAGAATCATAGAAGATCTAAAGAAGAAAAAATATTGCGGGAGAGGGAGAGAGAGAGAATGTGTGGAAATCTGTGATGACCCAAAATTCACCTAGCCGTGATGGCACCTAACCTCAGTGATAGGTAAGACAAACATAGAATTATATAACTCGAGTGAAAGATAATTACTAACATGGAGTAAAATAACCGAATTGTTTACAACATCTCAAGGATGGTAGTATAAATCATGAGCCACTAAGATTTAGATTTACAAAACTTGTACAATAATAAATACGACAACTGTTTGAAGATACCTAAACAGAAATACAATCCTAAACAACCAAGAACAAATGGTAGCTTATATCCGGATCACATGTAGATCTTCAATGCAAGGCTACGTCCTCCACAACTATTCAACTCTAAGATGTGCACACAAAATGCAGAAATGTTTATGAGTACAATAAACATACTAATTAATATTTTGACTAACCTCGGTAAAGTAATGACGAGATTTTAGGTCAAAATGTACTCATTTACTACTTACCCGTGTGGATAATAAGTAGAAAAACAAGGCAAGAGATATGACGAGTAAGAGTAAGAACGTCAACACGAGAACTAAGGAGCAAGTTAACAGACATGGCAAACAATACATACCTTTTTGAACCATTTCTATGAAGGAAACAAAATTCATGAAGTATGCGCAAGGATTATAACCAAATATCACTAACAAATACTGTTGCGGCCCGCACCCGATTCCAATATTAATATATACTATTGTGGCAGACAATTTGATCCCTACATATATATATATATATATATATATATATATATATATATATATATATATATATATATATATATATATATATATATATATATATATATATATATATATATATATATATAATATGCACACACATCATTGCAACATGCAACTCGATCCATATATCAATATATATACTATTGCCATGCAGACCCGAACCATATTATACAATATATATATATATCATGCAACCCTATCCACATATCAATATATTTACCTTTGCAGGGTGTAACCTGATCCAAATATATCAATTTATATGAAATTATTGAACGACAACCAAGCACGGAAAAGTGCACAAGATAATGCCCAGAAAACGAACAGGCGGAACTCAACTAGGAAATATAAACTCAAATAAAGTATATAATATGGGCAACTCAGTACCCAAGAGCTAGTCTCCCATACATAATGAAAAGATTTCCACAAAGCATAAACACATAATCAATCTAAATAGTCATTGAATCTCACTAAACATAGAAGAGTAAAATATGAAATGAGTGATGGTATATGGCAAATAAGAACATGTATTAAGTAGAGACATTTAATAAGTACGATCATGTAATAAGTAGGGGCATGTAGCAAGTAAAGACATATAGTAAGCAAAGGCATACAACAAATAAAGGCATATGACATGTAAAGTCTGGTAATAGGTAACGGCAAGTAAAAACACGTAACAACCAAATGCATGGAATTGGTAAGTACATGTAATAGTAATAAACCAAGTATAAAGCGTAGATGAAATGATAACAGATAGAGGGACATAGATCTATAGTAACAGACCAAATATGAAACATAGATGTAAACCAAGTAAAAATATAGACGTGAAAGTAACATACAAGATGGAAAACATAAATATAAACCAAGGTAGAGTGCATGTATACATGTACGGAACGAGTAACCATAACGTATGGTCCAACTCCCATCCTCTTCGCGCGAAAATAACCCACGTGACTATCACGACCCATTGAGAGTTATTTAATTTGAAGTTTGTAGATATTAACGTTATTTAGTAAATATTAGGCTTACCTAGTATAGAGACTATGTGCCATCACGGCTCATTCGGATGGATTTTGGGTCGTGACACAAAGAAGCATATCATCTACAACGAACATGGATAGCCCTTGCACATACATATACTCTTATCACCTCATGCATCAACCCCACATATTGCAGACAATATCATTTAGTAGAAAAAATTCACTCAATAAAACTAGGCAAGACACTTACCTCAAACAAGCCAAATCACTACTCTAAATATGCCTTCTCACACGAATCAACCTCCAAACGGCTCGAATCTAGCCAAAAAAAACTCAATAACATCAAATAATAATATAAAAATCAAATCCAAACGAAAAGGTCGAATCTTTAATCAAATACTGTAAGTCAACCCAAAAAATAAACTCGGGTGCGCATGTCGGAACTCAACAAAAGCCACCAATACAGAATACTTATTCCGGTACGAGTCCAAATAGACTAGTTTCATCCAAATTCAACTCTTAATCGAGGTTCAAATTTCTAATTTTTTTTTATCTTAGATAAATTTTGCCAAAACCACCAAAATACACTTTCTTATCTTTCAAGCCAAACCCCTCTTTTTTCTTTAAATGCCATTTATTTAGAGCCAAAATCACTGATAAATTCATATTATGATCATAAATTTGAGTTAGATATACTTATCCTAATAAAGTAGATGAAAACTCCCGAGCTCCAAAACTTTGTGGAAAAAGTAACTAAATTCCAAAATAAGTAAAAAAAAATTACAACAACTATCCCCGCCCAAAACAGAAGCTAGATGATACTGAAACTCACATTTAATAAGCCCAACATAATTCTTGCGAGATTACACCAAGATAGCCTTTTGAATCACCCAATTTGGCCTTAAAATGAGGGAGATATGATATTTTGAAGTTTTAAAGGAAGTCCAAAAGTTTCAGGGACAGAACTAGTATTTTTTGAGTTGTTGTACCGAAAAACAAGCAATCGCAAAATCTTTATTTTAGCAGCCAAAACTCATTCGGAACCTCCCAGACACAAATCATGTATGCAACTCAATCATAAAATACGTTACGAACATGCTCGCACACTCAAAACATCGTAAAAAGATCGTCATGTCCTGATATTGACCCTGGTCAAACTCCGAATCCTTAACTTAAGTAGTCTCTCAACCAATGATAAAAATATACTCGAGTCCTTTGGGACCCCATCCAGTCATACTAACAAGTAAAAATACATTATTCAAAATCTCAAAACACCCACAGGAACATCACAACAAGAAATCGAGACTCATGACGAATAGAATTTCTTTTAAGTTGTTAAATCTTCATTCTTTCAAAAGAGTGTCTGAATCACACTTAAATACTTCTGACTACTTTTAAACTTTGCAGACAAGTCAATTCAACTATATGGACCTATCCAAAGTCTTGGAACACTAATTGGAGTCCAATAAAATCAAAGTCAACTTTTGGTCTAATTTATAAACTCTTAAGTTCTTCAAATTGTTTATTTTCGGCAAAAAGAGCAAAATCATCCCAGGAACTTCTGAAATAAAATTTGAACATACATAAAAATCCAAAATCATCATACAAACCTGTAAGAATCATCCAAATTCAATTTTGAGTCCATTTACCCAAAAGTCAAATATTGGTCAACTCTTTCAACTTAAAGCTTCCAAATCGAGAGTAATTCTTCCAATTCAATCCTGAACCACTCTAAAATAAAAACGACCATACACACAAGTTAAATACATTATATGAAGATGCTCAAAGTCTCAAACTGTCAAACAAAATGCTAATGATCAAAACGACTGGTAGGATCATTACATTTTCCCCCACTTAAACATATGTTCGTCCTCGAACGTGCAAAAAGTCATTCCGAGTGTCATGGATTCACTGTTTAAACTCATCTTACACATACTCATGATTATTTATGTCACTACAAGTTATATGAGTCCATTATCACAATCCTGAACCAAGTGTGTACCCAATATCCTAACCTCACCCGGCTCAGATCAACCCATCGGAGACCGATGCTGCCTACCATACAAAGCCTCAGATGGGCCCTCTGAATGCTCAACTGGTAGATGTTGTTGTAGGAAAACTCCACAAGAGACATGAACTGATCCTAAGAACCCCCAAACTACATCACACATGCACGAAGCATATTCTCTAATATGTGAATAGTATGCTTGGATTGTCCGTCCGTCAAAGGGTGAAAGGATGTGCTTAACTCAACCCGTATACCTAACTCATATTGTACGTCTCTTTAGAGCCACGATTTAAACTGTGTGCCCTAATTTGAGATGATGGATACTAGCATGCCATGAAGCCTGACATTCTCGCGGATATAAGCTCGAGCCAGCTACTTAGAAGAATAATTAGTCACTGCTGAAATTAAATGAGCCAACTTGGTCAACCTATCTCCTTTGAGTCCGTGGAAGCCCAACAACAAAATACATAGTAATCCGCTCCAATTTCCATTCTGAAATCTATAGCTTCTAAAGCAATCACCTGGTCGTTGATGCTCATACTTCACCTGGAGACAATCTAATCACTGATCTACATACTCCACTATGTCCTTCTTTATCCTCCTCCACCAATAATGCCACCTCATGTACTGATACATCTTCACGACTCCTGGATGAATGGAGTACCGCAAACTGTGAGTCTCCTGGAGAATCAACTCACGCAAACCATCTATAATAGGCGCACATATCTGACCCTGCATCCGTAGTACACTGTCATCTCCAATAGTGACTTTCTTGGCATCGTCGTGCTGAACCGTGTCCATAAGGATAGGCACATGCGGGTTGTCATACCGACGCTCTCTGATACGATCACAAAGACAAAACTGAGAAAAACACAAGTCAGAACTCGACCCGGCTCAAAAATATCTAATCTAACAAATTGGTTGGCCAAGGCCTGAACATCCAATGCTAATGGCCTCTCCGCTATCGGTAGATACGCTAAACTGCCCAAGCTCTCCGCCTTGCGACTCAAGGCATTGGCCACCATATTGGCCTTTCTAAGATGATGTAAAAATTGCCATCACATTTGCCTTTTCGTGATGATATAAAATGGTAATATCATAGTCCTTAAGAAAATCTAACCACATCCATTGACGCAAGTTAAGATCCTTCCGTTGGAACAGATGTTGTAAACTCCCGTGATCGGTGTAAATCTCACAAGGAACACCATACAAAAAGTCGCTAAATCTTCAAGGCATGAGCAATAGCTGCTAACTCAGGTCATGGACAGGATGTTAGAAATAACGCTCTACGCTAGAGGGGGGGTGAATAGCGTATTAATAAAATTTGGCGTTTTCTTGCGGAATTTAAACTTTTGCAGGAAATAAACAAATGCAGTAAAAATAAATTACACCACGATATATACTGGTTGGCCACACTTTGTGGTTAGTCCAGTCCCCGAGAGACTCTCTCGAGATTTCCACTAACAACCTTGTCAAGCTTAAGGTGCCCAACAAACCTTTACACTTGAGACTTGAATCACACAAATCTCAAACACTTGCTCGGAGGTTCCTCACCTCAAAGACTTCAATTTGCTCGGAGGTTCCTCACCTCAAAGACTTCAATTTGCTCGGAGGTTCCTCACCTCAAAGACTTCAATTTGCTCGGAGGTTCCTCACCTCAAAGACTTCACTTGCTCGGAGGTTCCTCACCTCAAAGACTTCAATTTGCTCGGAGGTTCCTCACCTCAAAGACTTCAATTTGCTCGGAGGTTCCTCACCTCAAAGACTTCACTTGCTCGGAGGTTCCTCACCTCAAAGACTTCAATTGCTCGGGGATACAATCCCAAAGACTTCACTTGTTAAGCTTCCGGGTGCCTAACGAACCTTTACAACTTGAGAACTTGATACAACACAAGCCTCAACCAACCCGCTTAAGGAAACCTATCCCTAAGACTTTACAAGAAGAAATATAACACTCCTTCTTACTACAAGTGTTTAACAAGAACACTCTTTTACTCACTTTACAAGAACTCTCTCAAAGAGTGGATTATGAGTACAAAATATATGGCTCAAGAACACAACAACTCAATCAATAATCTTGGCTTTCAAAAAACAATGTAAGATATGAAATTTGAATCACAAGAACGTAATGTATGCTTTGTAATTTTTCTGCAGTGTTGTTGTGTTTTAAAAATGATTTTCAGAGAGTGTTTTATAGAGAAAATGGAGCAATAGACCGTTGCTTTTAGTTCTAGAAAACGCTCCTGAAAATCTGCCTGACAATCGATTGTTGATATTACACAATCGATTGTTGGAGCAAAATTTCAACAGACAGATTCCTTAAAAACCGGTTAAAAAGATTTCTGTTGAATTTTAAAAAGAATGACAATCGATTGTTAACTTTAGACAATCGATTGTTGTTCAAATATTCAAAATATTTCTGGCAACTTTTTGACTAAAAGATTTGAGTAAAGATTATACCATAAATAGATAAAGCCGTTGGAAGAAGTCCGTTTGGAAATATCACTGAGCACAATCGATTGTTAAATAGTGACAATCGATTGTTCTTCATTTTTGAAGATTTTGAAAACATTCTGTAAGTTGTCCAAAACTTTGAGACTAAGTATAAAATCTGACAATCGATTGTTGAACAGTGACAATCGATTGTTGCTTCAAAAATGATTTCAAACGAAGTTTCTGTCTCAAGACAACATTTTAAAAGCTAAGTATAGAACTTGACAATCGATTGTTTCTTCAAGACAATCGATTGTTAAACCCAATTTTCTCAAAACGAGTTTAAAAATCATTTTGGCAAATATGCAACTTATTTCTCAAAACGATTTTAAAATGATTGTTAAAATGATTGTTAAACCCAATTTTCTCAAAACGAGTTTAAAAATCATTTTGGCAAATATGCAACTTATTTCTTTAAAAACTTATGATGCATGATTTTATGAAAATCATTTTAGGTGAGAGCCAATATTAGAAATAAGTCGTTGAGTCAAGATTACAAATTAAGACCTACTCAACAGTTGATTGCATCTTCTATTCTTGAACGCGTACTATCCATCTTGTACTTGGACTGTTATTGTTCCATCACCGATGCTTGTCTCAATGTTTGGCATTTATCAAAACCTACATGAATCAACACACGTTAGTTCGAGAACGTGTTTCTTACAATTTCCCCTTTTTGATAATGGCAAACATGTATCGGGATATGCATAATGATAACAGTTCAAGATAATTCAATGTGCATCATAGACATGTTCATGTTGCATAAGATATTCCCCTCAAATGATGATTCCCCCTAAATGTGTGCAGTTATATCAAAGTGCATGGGAAATATATTATGCATGCATAGCCCGTTTATTTTCCCCCTTTTGACATTAACAAAAAGTGGCTAGATAACAAGTCTAATAATAGCATGCTAGTTCAACAAACGTCAACATAATCGATTATTATACGGGATAATCGAATAGTTTGCAAAAAAATTCCCCCTAAATATAAGATTCCCCCTGAATTTATGCAACACATTCAAAGAAAGCAGGTAAGTATGCATAAACTCTAGTCTTGCATATAGCCTTTCTTTTCTTCCTTTTGAAAAAAGTATATACTTCCCCCTTTTTAAAATATCAAAAAATTCATATAATGGAAATAGGAGAGATATTTCAAATGAAAATCAACTTTCATTAAATAGATAAAATATTACATAGGCCATAAAAATACAAGAAAATATTTAATCCTCGTTATCATCATCTTCGTCCATGTTTTGCGGCGGTGCCTCAAGTGGGACAACAGCACCATATTGATAGTTGACATGGTCAAAGTACCCTTGGACATAGCGGGTTAAGTTATCAACTTTTGTCTCAATGCGGGTAAGATGATTTAAAATATCCGAATTTGGATCTTGATTTGGAGGAGGATTTTGAGGAGGATGTGGAGGAGGGTGATTGTCATGATCGCCACCACTGTGAAATGAAGATTCAGAAATTTCCCAGTGTTTGGTCCGATTTTTAAGTGGACCATTTGCCGTGATAATGCCGGCGGATTCAAGAAAATGCATGACAAGAAGTGCATAAGGAAGATGTTTGTCTTCGGCGAGAGCATCACGCATGTGAAGCTTGATTAATTTACAGTAATTTAATCGAGCTCCGGAAGAAATGGCATGCATGAGTTTACAATCTTCTTGGGAGATAGTGGTGTGACTGCTTTTTCGGGGCTTGAGAACTCGGGTGATGAAATAGAATATCAACCGATAGTTCGGATCCATTCCCGTGATCGTAGGACGACGAGAAGTGAGACGTGGATCATAGTTAACAAGACCAGCTTGACGAAGAAAGGAGGTTTCGTCAAATAATTCTCCTTCTATTCCAACATATTGAGAAATGTCTTCTCCATCATTTGGGAGATAGGCAATGGTGTTTAGGGATTCATCTGAAATGATAATTTTAACACCATTTACAAAGGTGACAAGATCACCTTGATCGTTCTGGCGGAGATTTGAATAGAATGCCCGAACGAGTGTAGTATTTATAAAGTCAAAAGAAAGGAGAAGGAAGTTTAGAAGATTGCATTGCTGAAGAAAGTGTACAGCAAGACTGAAATTTTCAAGATACCTCATTGTGGAAAAACGAGGAGGAAGAATATCCCGTTTTTCGAATCTTGTAACAAAGCGATTTAGTGTAGCTTCGCTTCTGAAGAATAACACATCTCCATCTTGGTATGGAAACAGTCCGGGAGTAAGAGGAGCAGAGGCAGAGGCACCTTGCTTAGAAGCTCTAGTTTTTCTTGGCATTTTGATTGAAAGAGACTTGAGAAGACTAAAAATTTGCAAGGAGAGCTTTTGATAGAATTTAAAAACTTAGACTTGATTTTGTTGTGATATGAATGAAGAATACATCTCTATTTATAGAGTGGGAGAAGACATGGTATTCATGGCTGAATTGAAGACTCAAAAACGGTCAGATTTTAAGACCACCGCTGGAGACAATCGATTGTTTGCTGGAGACAATCGATTGTTGAACAGATATGCCCGTTGGAATTCTGAAAAGAAAACTGACAATCGATTAAAGGGGTGTCAGCAGAGCAGAACGGTAAGAATTTTTGAATTAATACCGTCTGACAATCGATTGTGTGATAGAGACAATCGATTGTGTCAAGTTTGACACTGAGAATTTGGCTTGAAACAGAATGTTTTTGAAATTTCAGAAAATCACTGACAATCGATTGTTGAATTTGACAATCGATTGTGTACTGGGCAAAAAAATGGTCTAAGTCCTGAAAATTGATTTTGGAAGTATGGTAATCAATTTTGAATATATTATAATCAATTTTGGAATTATGACAATTGATTATGAATGAAACAACGTCATCAACACATGGTGGAAGATAATGATTCTTCGGATGAAAACGTTTTTATGAAAATAGATTTTCCATCATGAATACATATAATCAACACCAATTGTTATAAATACCAATTTAGAAAATCAAGACTCAATACAATTTATGCACTTAGTCAATTATGCAATTTATCCAAATAACATTCATATCAATACTTGTGACATATAATACCAATTCAACTAGCTAAAGGGTAGAGTAAGGAACGATCATACCCGGTTTGTCTTGATGTCATCCTCCATCGTTGACATCTCAATTTGCTAGAAATTGAATTGAATGCTTCAAGCGAGCACATTTGCATTTCCAACATTTAATCAAGTGAAGCCATTTCCGATATATATATATAAACAATTTATCACCATAATAACAATTCAAAAACCAAACAGATATTTGTTAAGAAAATATCATCAATAAAATTTATGCAATCAATTCTTTCAAAGCACAAGTTCCCTCTTAAGTAAGACAAAATGGAATGTAATGACATTCCTCTTACTTGTAACAGATTGCCTAAAACATTTCTTCTTTTGATAAGAAGATTGTATTAAGGCTAATTCCTTTTACCATATTCACAAAAGAATAGGAAGGATATTGAGGAATATAAAATATGACGATTTCTATAAATTTATCAATTTTATCAACAAAAAAAATACCTATTGTTATTTTGAAAGGCATTTGTCATAACATATATTGCATGTTGTTTCAAATAGATAGTCAAATCATGAATCAGCCATCTTATCACCGAAATTCCTCTCGATGCCTTTGGGTGTCGTGCTTGGTGCATCTACTACAATTTTGTAGTCTTCAAGCACACCTGCAAAAATACCTACGGAGAGGTTTTTGGTACCCATATCTTTTTGGGTCCTTTGGGGTTAGGCAAATAATAATTATAACCAAAAGATAAATTCCTATGTTTAGCAAAACACACGGGTGCAATGTGACCTATCCGATTGCAATAATGGCATACTACGTTCGGATTGTGCCAATGCCTAGGTTGCGCCAAATACATTCTAGGTGATCTAGAGTCATTCCTAGAGGCGTTGAGAATCCTAGAGTCATTTCTAGGTTGTCTAACGTAGTTCGTTCTAGGCTTATCAACGATAGTCCTAGTATTGATTCTAGGCGATGTAAAGTGATTAACTCTAGATTCATTATTCCAATTTCTAGAGTTGTATCTAGGTGATCTAAAGGCGTTAGTTTTAGACTTGTTTTCATACATCCTAGCGTAATGTCTAGGTGGTCTAAAGGAATTTGTCCTAGACTCATTTACAGCCCTAGAATTATTTCTAGGTGGAGCAGTAAAATTTCTAATGGGATTTCTGCTTTTATGCCGTTGATTTCTCTTCGACGTTTCCTTTTCTTCAATAACCTTAGGGACATCTATATTTCGTGATTCTAAAGTTTTCCTAAGTTCTGCGTTTTCTAACTTCAAAGAATCACAGGAAGTACAAGTAGAGCATTTATCAACATAAGAAGCTTCATGCATAGTCTTAATGACTTGTCTAAGTTCTACACTATCATTTTGCAAAAACTGATTTTCTTTTACAAGATTCTCGTTATCAAGAGACAGATTTTAAAAATCTTTTTGTTTTAAAGAAAGTTGATTTTTGAAATCTTTTTCTTTCAATAAGAGACGTTCTTCAAAATCCTTTTCTTTTAAAGAGAGATTTTTCTGAAAATCTAATTCTTGCTGGGAAAGTGATTTCTTCAAATCTTTAATCATTTTGACAGCATTACCAAATTCACCATACAAATCTTCAAATGCATTTTGTAATTCTTCGAACGAGTGAGAATTAGAGATACTTACCTCTTCTTCGTTGTTTCCATCAAATATTGGAGGCATGGTGTAGCAATTTCCTTCACCGATTCCTGCAAAAGAATCATGAGTAGAAGCCATGGATGGTTCTCTCAAACTGTTAAGTTTTTCAGAGAGTATGGCTCTGATACCAATTGTTAGAAATAACGCTCTACGCTAGAGGGGGGGTGAATAGCGTATTAATAAAATTTGGCGTTTTCTTGCGGAATTTAAACTTTTGCAGGAAATAAACAAATGCAGTAAAAATAAATTACACCACGATATATACTGGTTGGCCACACTTTGTGGTTAGTCCAGTCCCCGAGAGACTCTCTCGAGATTTCCACTAACAACCTTGTCAAGCTTAAGGTGCCCAACAAACCTTTACACTTGAGACTTGAATCACACAAATCTCAAACACTTGCTCGGAGGTTCCTCACCTCAAAGACTTCAATTTGCTCGGAGGTTCCTCACCTCAAAGACTTCAATTTGCTCGGAGGTTCCTCACCTCAAAGACTTCAATTTGCTCGGAGGTTCCTCACCTCAAAGACTTCACTTGCTCGGAGGTTCCTCACCTCAAAGACTTCAATTTGCTCGGAGGTTCCTCACCTCAAAGACTTCAATTTGCTCGGAGGTTCCTCACCTCAAAGACTTCACTTGCTCGGAGGTTCCTCACCTCAAAGACTTCAATTGCTCGGGGATACAATCCCAAAGACTTCACTTGTTAAGCTTCCGGGTGCCTAACGAACCTTTACAACTTGAGAACTTGATACAACACAAGCCTCAACCAACCCGCTTAAGGAAACCTATCCCTAAGACTTTACAAGAAGAAATATAACACTCCTTCTTACTACAAGTGTTTAACAAGAACACTCTTTTACTCACTTTACAAGAACTCTCTCAAAGAGTGGATTATGAGTACAAAATATATGGCTCAAGAACACAACAACTCAATCAATAATCTTGGCTTTCAAAAAACAATGTAAGATATGAAATTTGAATCACAAGAACGTAATGTATGCTTTGTAATTTTTCTGCAGTGTTGTTGTGTTTTAAAAATGATTTTCAGAGAGTGTTTTATAGAGAAAATGGAGCAATAGACCGTTGCTTTTAGTTCCAGAAAACGCTCCTGAAAATCTGCCTGACAATCGATTGTTGATATTACACAATCGATTGTTGGAGCAAAATTTCAACAGACAGATTCCTTAAAAACCGGTTAAAAAGATTTCTGTTGAATTTTAAAAAGAATGACAATCGATTGTTAACTTTAGACAATCGATTGTTGTTCAAATATTCAAAATATTTCTGGCAACTTTTTGACTAAAAGATTTGAGTAAAGATTATACCATAAATAGATAAAGCCGTTGGAAGAAGTCCGTTTGGAAATATCACTGAGCACAATCGATTGTTAAATAGTGACAATCGATTGTTCTTCATTTTTGAAGATTTTGAAAACATTCTGTAAGTTGTCCAAAACTTTGAGACTAAGTATAAAATCTGACAATCGATTGTTGAACAGTGACAATCGATTGTTGCTTCAAAAATGATTTCAAACGAAGTTTCTGTCTCAAGACAACATTTTAAAAGCTAAGTATAGAACTTGACAATCGATTGTTTCTTCAAGACAATCGATTGTTAAACCCAATTTTCTCAAAACGAGTTTAAAAATCATTTTGGCAAATATGCAACTTATTTCTCAAAACGATTTTAAAATGATTGTTAAAATGATTGTTAAACCCAATTTTCTCAAAACGAGTTTAAAAATCATTTTGGCAAATATGCAACTTATTTCTTAAAAACTTATGATGCATGATTTTATGAAAATCATTTTAGGTGAGAGCCAATATTAGAAATAAGTCGTTGAGTCAAGATTACAAATTAAGACCTACTCAACAGTTGATTGCATCTTCTATTCTTGAACGCGTACTATCCATCTTGTACTTGGACTGTTATTGTTCCATCACCGATGCTTGTCTCAATGTTTGGCATTTATCAAAACCTACATGAATCAACACACGTTAGTTCGAGAACGTGTTTCTTACACAGGATAGTTCTTCTCATATACCTTCAGTTGTCTATACGCATAGGCAATCACCATATTGTCCTGCATCAACACCGCACCGAGACCAATAGACGACGCATCACAATACATAGTGTAATACCCTAACCCTTTAAGTAATACAAACACTGGGTCTGTAGTCGAAGTAGTCTTGAGCTTTTGAAAGCTCTCCTCATACTCCTCGATCCATTTGAATAGAGCACCCTTCTAGGTCAATCTGATCATAGGTGTTGTAATGGATGAGAAATCCTCCACGAATCAACGGTAATACCCTGCCAAACCAAGAAAACTCCAGATCTTCATAGCTGAAGACGGTCTGGGCCAACTCTTTTACACTGCTTCAATCTTCTTTAGATTTACCTTGATCCCCTCACTCGACACTACATGGCCCAAAAATATTATCATGTTAAGCCAAAATTCACACTTTGAAAGTTTTGCATATAACTTCTTTTCTCTCAAGGTCCGGAGCACAGTCCTCAAGTGTTGATCAAGATCCTCTCGGCTTGGGAGTATACCAAAATGTCATCAATAAACATAATGACGAATGAGTCAAGATAGGCTGAAATACATTGTTTATGAAGTGCCTGAATTCTTCTGGGGCATTGGTCAGCCCAAATGACATCACCAGGAACTCCTAATGACCATACCGAGTCCTAAAGGTAATCTTCGGATATCCGATTCCCGAATCTTCAACTGACGATAGCTTGAATGCAAGTCAATCTTAGGGAATACTCTAGGACTTTGTAGCTGATCAAATAAGACATTAATATGTGGAAATGGTATCATGCCCCCTGTTTTCTCCATGAAAATTAGGTTTATGAAGATTGGAGGGACAACTCGTTCCTTTTGGATCTCGGTTTGCATTTGAAGAGTCGCCTCCTAATGATTAAGGTGCATTAGGAAACCAATAGAGATTTAACTCTAAGTTTGTTTGAATAACCAGATATTGGGCAATGGCTTGAAATTATTTTAAGGGAAGTGTGTTAGGCACCCCTCAGAATCCACTAGTGTGGTTCCCGGCCAAAGAATTACTGGAAATTGAAGTGCAATTAACATATAGGCAGATAAGGCTCAAATAAGAGGGGATTTAGACACATAATAGTTTGAAAGTAAACAAAGTTTGAAAGAACAATTAGAAAAGCTGATTTTCATAAAATAAAGAGTTAAAATGCTGAAAGAAATAAAGACAAATGAACGGGGTCCTAGGTTTATTAAAAATATGGATCACCCACCACAATGTTTGGTAATCACTCCCCAATGAGGGCTACAGGTGACATTATCACATGGTCATCATATCCATATCCACCCTTCCCACACCGTTAAGGTATTTAAGACGTGGATTGGTCTCGATTACTTATTACATGCTATTACCTGCCCCACTTCTAGCAGTCCCGGAGGCACTTAGGACTACTAATCCTAAAAAAGCGAAGGATATTAGGCTTATTTGATGTTTGAAAGGTAAAAACTCAAAGGCGCCGTACAAAACACATATGCATATTTTGGAGAAAACATATATACAAACAAAATGCTCATATGTACCTCCTTAAACAAAGAAAAGCATGTAACAACATAACTTGCATATACTTTTTAAGTCTGATTAGATACTGAAAACAAGGGAGGTTAGGATTGAAATAGATTAGTTTATTACATAACTCAGATAAGAAATCCGAATCAGGCCTACCTGCTATTTGTAACAATTAACAGAAGTGGATTCAGTTTATAGTTATTACACTAAGGCTTGCCTAAGTGTTCACACGAGGATTTTATAGGCATGGTATCTACTGAATTCAAAAGGTGATAAGACAGTAAAACTCGAAATGAATTGTCTGACTTCTTATATGCATATTTATTAATCTTGTTAAGTGAGGCACTTAGGTTATCAAAAGAGATGCAGAACTAAACCAAATGGATTATAGGTTCTGCAGGTGATATAATAGATTATTACTGATTTTATTTCTAACATTGAGCGAAGCAAATCAGATTCATTTAGAAACTCCTATAGGCATATTTTCTACAATAGCTAATTTTAGACAATTATGGACGTGGTATCGAAATGCAGAAAACCTTACGAACATGGTATCTAAAAGTAGAAACTTATTTTAAACCTTATAGGCATAGTATCTAAATGCAAAAACTTGTTTTAAACCTTATAGACATGGTACTTCAATGCAGTTTTGAATTATTAAAGATTCCTATAGGCATGGTTTCTAAGTGAACCTTGAATATGCAAGAGTTAAAACACCCCATAGGCGTGGTTTCTAGGTGAACTTGAATATGCAGATGTTAAAACACCCTATAGGCATGATTTCTAGGTGAAATTGAATATGCAGAAGTTAAAACATCCTTACAGGCATGGTTTTCTAGGAGAAATTAAATATGCATAAGTTAAAACACCTTATAGGCATGGTTTCTAGGTAAAGTTGAATATGCAGAAGTTAAAACACCTTATACGCATGATTTCTACCCTTGGGTGCATAGTTTCCCACCCCTTTTCCAATCAATCAATGAAACAGGAAAATCAGTAAAACAAAGAAAAATCAATTAAACGAGTGCAATCAGAATTACTCAAGGAGGTTTGAAATCTATCCAAAATTGAAGGTCATTTTAGAGGGAAATTTAGCATATAAAAGAGTACATAAACATCATGCATGCGAGAAACATCATGCAATAGCAAACACAAATTCAGTAGCTAATGAACTATCGAAACATGGTAGTCGCGTAAGTTGATTTCACCAACTCAGTAATAGAGAAAAGAGAGAGTACTAGAAGCATGTAAAAGGTCAAGTAAAAAGACCTTTCTTAAAACATAGTTGAGTTTCAATGATAGTAGGAAGTCAAAATCACATAAACAACAAAGGTTAAAATGAAAAGGTTTTAAAATCTAGTCGAGGAACAGATGAAGTAGCTTCAGAAGCTCAAATAAGTCCAAATAAGTTAGGGTTTTGAAATCAATTGAATTCAGAACATGACGAACAAGTAAATCACATAGCAAATAGTCTCAGAACTTGAACGAACCCCAAACATTAGGGTTTTTACCATCAATTGAGTATAGAGATGAAAAACAAGTAAGTTCAAGGAAACACTGTAGAACATGTAGAAAAATTAGAGAAAGCTTCGAAATAATTTTAAAAAACCCTAAATCGGAAAAGACACGGGGTTTTGAAGGTAAAGTCTTAAAAGAAAATTTGAGAAAAAATATTTAGAAGTTTAGAGCAAACAGGGATCTAAATAGATATAAAAGAAATCAGAAGAACCTCAAATATTAGGGTTTCAGTAGAGAGACAAATGGTGAGAAAGGCTTGGATAATTGTCGATCTAAGCAGCAAAAGTCAAGAATCGGGCTTGAATGGCCATGGCCTGCCGGAGCAAGGTCAAAGATGACCTGAGACAACCATAAAGACTAAGATCGACCAAAGTTTGGGCCAATCTTCTTCAAGGTTTGGCCTTGAAACTATAGTACTCGAACACATAGAAGCCAAGGGAGGTAGATATAGGCCTCAAATGGCTTTGGAAGCCATTGATTTGGACGATTTTTGGTGGTGATTGAGGGTGGCGACTAGGTTTTAAGAGTGTTTGAGGGAGAATTGGGATTCACTGGCGGACGGGGGTGTGAAATAGGGTTAGGGGTCGTTTGAATTAAAAAAGGAAAGGGGGCTTCGTGGTTATAATCAACGACCTGGATTGATCGGGTACGTAGGGCGATTTAACGGGGTTGGGTATTGGTCGGTTCAGATGGGGATTGGGTCAGGGTAATTGGGTTACAAATTGGGGTTCAATAATGGCCATAATTGAAACACAATTGGGTTGTATTTTAAATAGCCACTTCTCCCTTATTTATTTTATAAAAAATAGTAAAGTAAGTTTTGGAAATAAATTAAGGGTATTAAAATGATAATAACACATAATTATCAATTTAAAAATGTTGAACCCAATTTTTGCAGATATAAACATAATTAATTCTAAAATAGGCTAATATTGCAATTGTATGCAATTTAGTTTAAAATACTAAATAAAATTGTAAAAATATTTAAAAATTATATTAGCTATATTTTAATATAAAAATGAGAGTCCAATAAATAAATCACTAAAATGATAATTTCAAGAATAATTATTGGGTTTTTTTCTGAATTAAATGGAGCAATAAATTAATTTAAAAATCTTAAAAAATTAGGAAAAACTAATAAAATATTTGGAAATACCTATATATGCATACATATGCTATTTTCAAACTATTTTACATATTAAAAATTTTACAAAAAAAGTTAGCTGCCCTTCTTACCCAGGAAGGATGAAAAGAGTTGTCGGGTAAGATATGATGACCAATTTTGACCTGGCAGAATGGTGCCTCCTAACCATGATACCTTTGGATAATGATATTAAAAATATTAAAGGGATCCTCGGGCCATGTCATGGTATTCTCGGGCTATGCAAATGGTGCCTCTGAACAATAACGCCCTCGAATAATTTGGTGATCCTACAGACCATGAGATGTAGTCTTTGGCGATCTTTTAGGCCATGAGATACAATAGGTGGCGATATTTCAGCCATGCAAATATAAAATAAGGTGGCGATCTTTCAGCCATCCAAGCGTAAATGAGGTGGCAATCTTTCAGCCATGCAAGTGTAAATAAAGTGGCACTCTTTCAACCATACAAGTGTAAATAAAGTAGCGATCTTTTAGCCATGCAAATATAAATGATGTGGTGATCTTTTAGCCATGCAAGTGAAAAAAAGTGGCAATCTTTCAGCCATGCAAGTGTAAATAATGTGGCAATCTTTCAGCCGTGCAAGTGTAAATGAGGTGGCGATCTTTCAGCCATGCAAGTGTAAATAAAGTGGCGATATTTCAGCAATGCAAGTGTATATAAAGGGGCGATCTTTCAGCCATAAAAATGCAAAAAATACAGATGGAGTCAACATTTAGTCTTGGAAGGCAGAATGATAGCCTTATGCAATGCAGAAAATGCAGATGGAGATAGCGTTTAGTCTCGAAAGGCAGAATAGTAACCTTATGCAATATAGAAAATGCAGATGGAGACAGTGTTTAGTCCTGGAATGCAGAATGGTAGCCATATGCAATGCAGAAAATAAAGATGGAGACAGTGTTTAGTCTCGAACGGCAAAATAGTAGCCTTATGCAATGAAAAACTGCAGATGAAGATAGTGTTTAGTCTCGGAAGACAGAATAGTAGCCTTATGCAATGCAAAAATAAAAATAAAATGACAAATGGTAATAGAGATTTCTTAGCTGATAGCAGGTTGCGATATTGTGACTGTTCGGGACATTGCGGTATAGAGAATATCACCGGCATGCGTGGATAGCAAATGTTGGTAAATGCAACAATTTTGAGAGTTGTATCCTTGAACAATGTTTGTCTCATAAGTGTATAGCAAGCCAGATGCTTTCGCAATCCAGGTGTCTGCATTCAAAGAAAAATCCTGAGTTTTATAGAGGGGAAGATTAGTTCGCATCCATGCTAGCTCTGCTTGGCATGTTCGGATTTGATCTAGTGATACGGTATATGTCATCTAGGGTAGTGTTGCTGAACAAGACGATTTCGATAATAAAATGTATGAATTTGTAAATATGACATAAGTATATATTTAATAAACAACTTTAAGATGAACCGACGACTGTGACGTGGCTCAAGACATTGCTACCTCTCTTTCTATGGAATTTTGAAGGTCCTCAAAATTCTACCCCAGTTTAACGGGTTGAGGCTTCTGATGGCTGCTTGTGATGATTGGCTGAAATTACTTCAGAATTTTAAGGGTCCTCCTCAAAATTCTGCCCAATTTTTAATAATGGGGGAAATAAAAAATTTATTGAATTGTGACCAAACCCATAAGGCTGCCTACGTATCCCTTCTTAAATGGGAATCAAGTCAGATGCAGTTCATATTATATCATATAGAGAAAACATGAAAACTACACATAGTAACACTTGACTGCATCTGAATTAGTTGGCTTTTGCCAAACTTCTCCGTCCATTTCGACAAGTATGAGGGATCCTCCTGCTAGAATTCGGTGAACAATGTACGGTCCTTGCCAGTTGGGAGAGAATTTCCCGTTGGCTTCATCTTGATGCGAAAAAACTTTCTTTAACACTAACTGTCCCAGTGTGAACTGTTTTGGTTTGACTCTTTTGTTGAAGGCTTTGGACATTCTGTTTTGATAAAGTTGACCATTGCAAATTGAATTCATTCTCTTTCAGTCGATAAAGGCTAATTGCTCATAATGACTTCTCACCCGTTCTGCATTGTTGAGCTCAGCTTCTTGTATGATTCTTAAGGAAAGAATTTCTACTTCCACGGGAATGACGGCTTTTGTACCATAAACCATCATATAGGGGGTTGTCCCCGTTGATGTGCGGAATGTGGTACGATACCCCAATAAAGCAAATGATAGCTTCTCATGCTATTGCTTATGCTTCTCTATCATCTTCCTCAATATTTTCTTGATGTTCTTATTGGTAGCTTCCAGGCTCTCTTCATTTGAGGCATGTAGGCTGTATAGTTCTTGTGTCTGATCTTGAAGGTTTCACACATAGCTTTCAACAAGTCGCTGTTGCGATTGGAGCCATTATCAATAATGATTGATCTGGAATCCCGAACCGAAAAAACAATTCGGTCGCGGACAAAGTCTACCACGACTTTCATAGTTACTGCTTTGTAAGACGTTGCTTCGACCCATTTGGTGACATAGTCAATTGCTATTAGGATAAACCTATGCCCGTTAGAACTGGCATGATCTATTGGTCCAATGAAATCCATTCCCTAGGCAACGAAAGGCCATGGTTAGCTTGTTGCATCAAGCTCATTTGGAGGTACCCTTATCAAGTCTGCATGTATCTGACAGCGGTGGCATTTTCGGACATACCGAATACAGTCTGTTCCCATAGTCATCCAAAAGTAACCATCTCGGAGTATCTTCTTTGCTAATACAAAACCGTTCATATGTGGACCACATGTCCCAGCATAGATTTCTTCTAGTAATCTAGATACTTTCTTCACGTCAACACACCTTAATAATCCCAAAGCATGAGTCCTCATATATAGGATTCCTACGCTATGAAAGAAGTTGTTGGATAAGCTCCGAAGTGTGTGCTTCTGAATAGGATTTGCAAACTCCGCGTATTCTCCCTTTGCTAAATATTCCTTATGTCATGTAACCAAGGCTTTCCATCTGCCTCTTCTTCAACATGATCACAATAAGCTGGCTGATCGTGGATCTTTACTGTAATGGGATCAATGAAGTTTTCGTCTAGATGTTGTATCATGGATGATAGGGTAGCTAATGCATCAGCAAGTTCATTCTGGATTCTAAGGATATGTCAGAATTATTTTTTTGTGAACCTCTTTCTCAACTCTTGCACGTAATGCAGATACAAAAGTATATTAGAGTTCTTGATTGTCCATTCTTCTCAAATCTGATGTATAAGCAAGTCTGAATCTCCAATTACCAGCAACTTCTGAATGTCCATGTCAATGGCCATCTTGAGCCCTAAGATGCAGGCTTCGTACTCCGCCATATTGTTGGTGCATGGTAACTTGAGTTTGGCAGACACCGGATAATGCTAACGGGTTTATGATACTAGGACTGCTCCTATGCCAACTCCTTTGAAATTTGCTGCTCCATCGAAAAACATTCTCCAACCATCATAGGATTCTGCAATGTCTTTTTCTATAAGTGATTCTTCTTTGTTAGGAAAATACGTTTTCAGGAATTTGTATTTTCCATCCACGGGGTTTTCAGGAAGGTGATTTGCTAGTGCATGTCCCTTGATTGCTTTTTGAGTTACTAGGCAATGTCAAACTCAGTCAACGAGATTTGCCACTTGGCCAGCTTGCTAGTGGGCATGGGCTTCTGAAAGATGTACTTTAGAGGATCCATCATTGATATGAGGTATGTAGTATAGACACATACGTAGTGCCTTAACTTATGGGCCACCCAAGTCAGAGCACATCAGGTGCATTCTAATAGAGAATACCGGGCTTCTTACGGAGTGAACTTCTTGCTGAGATAGTAGATGGCCTGCTCTTTCCTCCCCGTTTCATCATGCTACCCCAGAATACAGCCAAACACACCATTTAACACTACGATGTAGAGTAGTAAAGGTCTAATTGGCTCAGGTGGGACTAAAACTGGTGGTGTTGACAAGTATTCCTTGATTCTATCAAAAGCCTTTTGGCAGTCATCAGTCCATTTGGTAGCGGCGTCCTTCTTCAACATCTTAAAGATTGGCTTGTAGATAACTATAGATTGTGCTATGAATAGGCTTATGTAGCTGAGTCTTCCCAAGAAGCTCATCACATCCTTCTTGGTCTTTGGCGGTGGAAATTCTTGAATGGCTTTGACTTTTGATGGATCCAATTCTATTCCCCGATGACTCATAATAAACCTAAGTAATTTCCAGCGGAAACCCCAAATGCACACTTCGCAGGATTCAGTTTCAGGTTGTACCTTTATAATCTATTAAAAAACTTTCTCAAATCTTCCATGTGATCAGTGGCCTTCTTGGACTTGATGATAACGTCATCTACCTACACCTTGATTTTCCTGTGTATCATATCTTGGAAAATGGTGGTCATGGCCCTCATGTACACGGCCCCTGCATTCTTTAAGCCAAACGACATCATCTTGTAGCAATACATTCCCCATGACGTAATGAAAGCTATTTTCTCAGCATCTTTTTCATCCATCCAGATCTGATGATACCTAGCAAAGTAGTCTACAAATGACTGCAACTCATGCTTGGCGCCGTACTCAATCAGGATGTGTATGTTTGGCAAATGGAAGTCATCTTTCGGACTGGCCGGTTTGAGATCCCGGTAGTTGACAAAGACTCTTACCTTCTTGTCCTCCTTTGGTACTGGTACAATGTTAGCTAACCATGTTGGATACTCAACTACCATGAGGACCTTAACTTTGACTTGCTTGGTGACTTCTTCCTTGATTTTCAAACTCATATCCGGCTTGAACTTTCTGAGCTTCTGCTTTACCGAAAGACATGTCAGATTAGTTGGCAATTTGTGGGCTACAATAGATGTGCTCAGAACTGTCATGTCGTCATACGACTAGGCGAATATGTCCTCATATCCTCTTAGAAATTTTGTGTATTTCTTCTTATCTGATGGCGATAAGTGAACATTGATTCGTGTTCCCTTGACATTCTCTTCATCTCCCAAATTAACAATTTCAATCTCGTCCAGGTTGGACTTAGGTCTGTTCTCAAAGTTTTCAGTTTCCTTAACAATATCTTTAGGTATGTCATCTTCCTCTGAATCAGTGTCAATTTGTTGTGTTGTCTTATTGCATGTCACTATTATTGGTTCATCAAGATAAGTAATAGTAATGTTATATAAGTAAAGTAATGAGATAAAAATAATAAGAGTGTTGATTTATAAGGAAAGTTGAAATTCTTTCATAAATTCCACAAACAATGAAGATCTTACTGCGGAAATTTAAAATGTGAAAGAAAAAATTAACTAGTAAAAATAAAAGATAGTATATGATGCTTGTTCAGCCTTGTTACCCCGAGGCTCGTAGGGCTCTGGTGGTTCTGATGGTCCAGTTATTGAGGAGTGCTCCTCTGCTTACAACCTGTATGGAAGGGACTTCCTCCCCTTCCTTCTCAAGAATGTCACAACAATCCATATCATCGTCTTCTAGGAACAAATTCTTCATTGTTGCTAGTGCTTCCTCTTCTTCTGACCTATATATAACATCGTCCGGTTGGAAGGTCTATTCCAAGCATGATATTGGCTGCTCCAGCAAATAGTAAGGACCGCGCCATGGTGACGACCCGTGGTTGAATTTCTCCTAGGTATACTCATATCCCAGACCAAAAGTGGTGCCATATTCTTGAGCTTTATGGGCTTAGTGATTCATTAGAGGCTTTTGCCAAGCCCCTTTCCCGATTCGTATCTACTCCATTTCAATATGTTCCCCATCTTATTATCCCACCATTTATCTTTATCAACAACATTGACTCCAACTGACTTTGTTCTACCTCCAATTGCTGGAATGTTCTAGCGACTTTATATAGGACTGCTACCATCGCCATGAAAGATCACCTCCTAGTGATTCCACTCAAACTTTACCGCCTGATGTAGGGTTGATGCTACGGCCCCAGCAACATGAATCCACGATCGTCCTAATTGCAGATTATAAGATGCTGGCACGTCTATCACTTGAAAATTAACATCGAACCAAGTAGGCCTTATTTGCAAACACAGACTAATCTCCCCAATAGTGTACCTTTAGGAACTGTCAAACTTTCACATTGATAGCTCCATCCTTTATCTTGTGCAACCCTTACCCAATGTCCCGAGTGTTACCAGCGGACAAATATTGAGGCTGGACCTTCCATCAATCAGGATTCTGGTGATGAAATAGTCTTCTCAATGCACGGTGATGTGCAATGCCTTATTGTGACTCAACCCTCCTGGTGGCAGCTCATCGTCATGTAAAGTAATCTTGTGACTCTCCAATACATGTCCTACCATGTTAGCCATCTCTCCGCTGGTGATGTTGGTGGGTACGTATGACTCACACAGTACCCTTAGCAGAGAATTCTTGTGTGCATCAGGATTTTGTAGCAAAGCAATGATAGAAATTTGCGCTAGTATTTTTTTCAGCTGGTCGATGATCGAGTATTCCTTGGCCTGTATCTTTCTCCACAGATTATCTGGCCCGATCTCAGTGATGGTCTGCCGGCTAGAGGCCTGCTTGCTCGACTTAGCCAGATGTTCTGGGGTATAAACTCTACCAGTTCTTGTCATACCATTTGCTGTAATAACCTCTCTGAACCTAACCTTGCCTTTCCTTCTTGCGTCGGCTGTATAGTCCCATGGTATAACCTTTGTGTGGAATGGCATCATGGTCAACATCGCCACTGGGATTGGCGTAGTTATCTTTACTCCGAACAGAGCATGTACCTTGGGTGGTAAAACTGCAACTTCCAATGATATATGTGCATTTACTAGAGTCACAAATTCGACCTCAATTGATGTTGGTGTCTTTTCAGAGGATGTTGCTTTAAACTCAAGTGGCACAGACATATTTACCTCGGCGTCCCTAGAAGGCTGAATTTGGACAACTCGAATTAAGAGTGACTATTGGTTTCTTTAGGTTGTCACCTTCTGCGATCAAACCAATCGATCATTCGGGATCCCAATCATCCTCTATTTCAATCATGTGAATGCCTCCACCTTGTGGTCTGGAAGAGGTTTATTGCAGATATTTGGAGCAGGTTCTTTTGCCAAGATAATCTTACTATCAATTAAAGATTGGATCTTGTCTTTCAGGTAACGACATTCGTAAATGGTGTGTCATTTCATATCAGAAAGGTATGCATATGATTTATTTGGATTAACCCACTGAAAAGGGTTCTCATGAGCAACAAGGATAGGGGTGACGTAACCAGCACATTTGAGTCTTTCATACAATTGGTCAATAGGTTCCGCAATATTTGTATATTATTTTGGAGGCCCTCGGTCAAAGTTCAGTCGAGGTCTATGAAAGTTTTGGTGTGCATGAGGGGATTGATAGTGGGGGTGATTTAGCATTGTAGGCTTGGTAAACATGTAGGTTGGGAATATCTGGGTGAAGTAGGCTAATATGTGGGAGGTGGTAGTGATTGATAAGTGGATGGTGGAGTTGTGTAAGAGGGTGAGGGTGCTGGTAGTTTGGAGCAGGCTGATATGTGAGTGGAGGCATTGGGTAGGTTTGGTGTTTGACGGGAGATTTGGTTCTCTGTGCCATCATTACAGCTCCTACATCCCTCTTCTAGGACACACCTCCTGACTGTAAGGCCTTATTTGTAGCTTACAAGGCCTCAACATTCGTAACTATACCACTTTTGATGCTTTCTTCGATCCTTTCTCCTAGTTTTATGATGTCAAAAAATTTGTGGCCCTCGATCATCATTAGCCTTTAATACTGTGGGTCTTGAGCCCGGACAAAGTTTCTGTTCATTTGTTCTTCCTCTAAGGCAGGTCTAACCTTAACAACTTCGTACCTCCAGTGAGTAGCATACTCGCGAAATGTTTCTGTAGGCTTCTTCTTAAGATTCTGAATATAGAACACATCCAGTTCATTCTCCGTGTTGAACCTGAATTTGTCCATAAAACGGGATGCCATTCTTACCCAGTTCGACCACTTCTTTGGAACTTGGCTAATGTACCAAGACAAAGCATCTCTCTCCCTTCAAGCTCCTCATGAGAAGCTTCATGCGGATTTTCTCAATCTTTTCCTACTTCAACCAGCTTATCACATTATGTTCTTAAATGAACTCTTAGGTCCCTGTACCATCAAACATCTTAAACCTTGGATGTTTGTACCCCTCGGGCAGTTCGATATTGGGTTGTATGCAAATATTTCGTAATCCATCTCTCTAATTCCCTTACTTCCTTCAACGCCTTGAATTCGGCTAGTCAATTACTTAAGTTCTTCGGTCAGGTTTCTGATGAGCAAGTCTTTATTATCAGACTCAGGTGTGCTTAAGATGGGTTGGGTGGAGTGTGGCATAGTCTCCACATAGATGGGGATGTTATGGTGGGTGTGGCAGTGGTCATTTGTGGAGTTTAGGGGCTCAAGAATGAGTAATAGTGTATTGTTTAAAGTATGGCAAGTGTTGCAGTGGTGGTGAGGATCCGGATTGTTTTGTGGCTTTAGGATATTTTATGGCAGTGTGGGGTTCTGAGAATTTGGGAAATTAACATCTGGAGTGGTGAGGAAAAATGACATAGTTTCCAGATTTCGAACCTGATCTTGTTCATCTTGGAATTTCAGCAGCTTTTGTTCAAGTTGAAATGCATTTTCCTTAGGAACCAGAGCACCATGATCATGAAGGACCTCTCCCCGTTCAGTTGAGTTCTCCTTTTCGGTCTTGTTCAAATCTTCCATCTTCCCTTTGTTCTTGTTTTTGACATGACTGAGAGGAGGAGTGGTTGGAGGGCCCCTAGATCTCGTAGAATAGGATGATATTGCCAGAGTGCACGGACTAACCTTTAGGAAGGGAAATAAACAAAAAAATAAAAACAAATAGGTAGCAAGTTATTGAGGATAAAAAAATGTTGCGATAATTAAACACATAGTGCGAAAATGTAATGTGCGCCCTAATTTGGGGACCTCTTTTTGCCCGAGGTAGGCCTAGCGACAAGTTGATTTGGAGAACCTGGAATGCTAAATGCCTTATTTTATTGAAAAAAAGTAGACGAGTCCCAAACCGACACAGGAAATAAAAGTTGCTATGGGCCATTAGCCTTATTATATTTCATAAAAGAATAAAACTCCTATCTACTTGGTCCCAGAAGGACCTTCCCCATATTCGGCATCCCTCACTCCATAAAATAGCTTTCTCAACTTGCAACGTCACAGTAATAGGTAGGCTCTGGCTATATGTCCGCCTTCATTTCCCTCAGCATTTTAGCAGTTTTCGACCCTTTTGAGAAATTTCTTCTCCAACTCCACTATGCCTCATTCCAAGTATCCTAGTCGCTTGTTGGCACTAAAAACCATGTCCTTCCATTCCTCAATTAGCTTTTGATTGGTTTCTTGTATCTCACGGCTTTCGCATTCCTGAATCCTCTTGCGCGGTTATTTAATTTGACTTGTGCCTGGGCCTTGTTATCTATGATCATGTGACCTCGAAGAAACCCAGTCTAGCCTAGGCCATCATTCTTATCCTCCAACCAGCCTGAATAATAGGGAGAAACTAGCGTGGTATCTATCTGGCTCGATAGTATCCCTCCCTATGAAGATCTTGCAGTGCCACATACGTGAGCTTGGCACTTGTAAGGACTATCATCATCTTGGAAGTTGGCTCGAAAGTGACTCATCTTGTCAACCATGGGTAAAACCTATTTCCTACCTGCTTGCCTCATAACCTGGAGAGGGACGTAAGGGTATATTCCTCTTAGACTGATCAATATAAGGAAAGGTTCATCTCTGGATCGGGCAATAAATTCCTTGGTTGGAAACTACTCAAACATCCATTTTACTTAGTCCTCAGTTAGATTTTCGAAGAGCTCGACCCATTCACTAGCATTTTCTGGTTGAGCGAACATATTGGGCATGCAATTCATTCGCTTTGGGTGATGAAAATCGATATGATCATTCCAGCCCCTTCGCTGAATTTCTTGTCGGCATTAACCCTTTTGGAGATGCTCTACGAGCCAAAGTTAAAGTAGCAAATTGCAGCATTTGAAGTGTTTGGCTCCTTGTTGGCATTTTTCTAGGGCTCGGTATATCTCTCCAATGATCATGGGCACAATGCTAAATGGTTGCCCGCCAATTCCTTCCATTAAGGTCTTAGTTACCGTAGCTAGTCTGATATAGATTCTTGCTTTCTTCATTGGAAACACGATCAATACCAAGAAGCAAACCATGAATACAAAGACCCTTCGGTGAATATTCCCTAATTATGTAATAGTAAACTCGTCAGGATAGGTACAGTAGGATTTGCTGTGACTGTATCTCTCGTACAAATAATCAAAAGGGATGTCAATTCTGGATTTTTCTTTAACCCCATCATTTTGAGGAAACCCATACCTTTGCGGATCTCAGGCATTAACAAACCTAGAGTCTCCCATGCTATACCGGCCAGTCTTCCTATCTCTTCTAGTAAGGGTGTCACTTCAATGTCCCAAAAGCGGAATACAGACCTCTCACAATCCCAGAACAAAGTGGCAGTTTCTATGATCTTGTTGTTGGATTGAATTTCCAAGAGAGAAGGTAGGTTTCCTATATATTTCCGGACAAAAGTCTGATCATTGCAATGAAGATCCTCCCACCAGCTTAGCAATTTTGGATAGATGTTGGTGACCATGCCGAATCTAGAGACTTCGTACCTCATACTTCTGCAAGACAAAAGGGTTAGGACCTTACCCCCACTGGACTCGACTATTTAATATCAATAATTAGTAGAAAAGCACTTAGTTCTCCAAATGAATGCACATAACGTGATGATGTCCATTTGGGTTTTAGGGAAACCCAAGGGACTTTGGACAAGGCTATCTTAAAAAGTCATTATGCACACAACATAACTGACTCATCTAGGTTTGACCATGATGCATGCACAATTTAAACAAAGTAAGATTTCTATGAGGTTTTAGACTGGTACCCTTGAGTGGACAAATCAAGGGGAAAGGCACGGAACCGTCGACTACACCGTTGATCGACTGGTTTTACCTCAAATATGCATTTTCCGAATTTAGGGGGTGATAATATCGGAAGAGTGCAACCACTGATTATAAGTATTGCTCTAGGATTTTGTTTGGCACGAGTGGAATATGATGTTGAGTATGATAATACAACAATTAAAGACATGTTGTCACGTATTTGCACGTTTAAGAAAGCAGTAAATATAACAGTTTTATAATTAAAAGAGGCAATGAAGGAAAGAAACAAAAAGACAAGTCAGTTTTCCAATCGAAAAGGAAATTGAATGATTAAAAGAAATAAACAAATAATAGCGCATAAAGAAGCATAAATTCAGAATAATAGTATGAAATGGTAAAATCCTAGGTATCCCCAGTAGAGTCGACATACTGTTGCACCCCCTTTTTTCCTCCGCGGGGGTTTATGACATTTGGAGGGGCAACTCGTTCCTTTTGGAAACTGGGTTTGCAATTGAAGAGGCGCCACCTAATAATTAAATTGCATTAGGACACCAATAGAGATTTAACTCTAAGTTTGTTTGAATAACCAGTGGTTGGGTAAAGGTTTGAAATTATTCTAAAGGGAAGGTATTAGGCACCCTTCAGAATTCACGTGTGGTTCCCAGCCAAACAATTATTGTGGATTGAAGTGCAATTAGCATATAGGCAGATAAGGCTCAAATAAGAGGGGATTTCAACATATAATGGTTTGAAAGTAAACAAAGTTTGAAAGGACAACTAGAAAAGCTGATTTTCTTAAAATAAGGTTAAAATGTTGAAAGAAATAAAGACAAAGGAAGGGGGGTCCTAGGTTTATTAAAAATATGGATCACCCCACACAATGTCCGGTAATCACTTCTCAATGAGAGGCTACACGTGACATTATCGTGTGGCCATCATATCTAAATCTACCCTCCCCACCGCGTTAAGGTATTTAAAGTGCGGATTGGTCTCGATTACTTATTGCATGCTATTACCCGTCCTACTCTTATCAGTCCCGAAGGCACTTAGGACTACTAATTCTAAAAAAAGGGAAGGATATTAAGCTTATTTGATGTTTTAAAGGTAAAAACTCAAAGGCAACATACAAAACACATATTGCATATTTTGGAGAAAAAACATAAACAAACAAAAGGCTCATATGTATCTCCTTAAATAAAGAAAAACATGTAATTAGCATGACTTTTTGCATATATTTTTTAGGTCTGATTAAATACTGAATACGAGGGAATGTAGGATTGAAACAGATTATTTATTACATTACTCAGATAAGAAATCCGAATCAGGCTTGCCTGTTGGTTGTAACAATTAAGAGAAGTGGATTCAGTTTATAGTTATTACTAAGGCTTGCCTAAGTGTTCACACGGGGATCCTATAGGCATGTATCTACTGAATTCAGAAGGTGATAAGACAGTAAAACTCAAAATGAATTGTTTGAATTCCTACATGCATATTTATTAATCTTGTTAAGTGAGGGACTTAGATTATCAAATGGGATGCAGAATTAAACCAAATGGATTACAGGTTCTGCGGGTGATAGTGTGGATTATTACTGATTTATATCTAGCATTGAGTGAAGTGAATCAAATTCATTTAGAAACTCCTATAGGTATGTTTTCTACACGTTGCTGATTTTAGATACTTATAGACGTGGTGTCGAAATGCAGAAAACCTTACAAACATGGTATCTGAATGCAGAAACTTATTTTAAACCTTATAGGAATAGTATTTAAATGCAAGAACTTCTATTAAACCTTATTGACATGGTATCTAAACGCAATTTTGAATTATTAAGATTTCTATAGGCATGATTTCTAAATGAACCTTGAATATGCAGAAGTTAAAACATCTTATAGGCATGGTTTCTAGGTGAAATTGAATATGCGATGTTAAAACACCCTATAGGCATGATTTCTTGGCGATATTGAATATACAGAAGTTAAAACATCCTTATAGGCGTGGTTTCTATATGAAATTGAATATGCAGAAGTTAAAACAACATATAGACATGATTTCTACCCTTGCATGCATAGTTTCCCACCCTTTTTCACTAGCCAAGACCCCTGATGTTTATTACAACTTATTCTAAACCAGAATAAAAAATTTACATCAGAAAAGTACAAAGAAAGTACAACCACAGGAAGCCTGATTCTTGACTTCCTGTCTGAGTTATGAGATAGACCAAATCAAAGACCATTGATCCAAAGACTTTTTCCAATTTGAGTGTGTCAGAATTCCCGAAGAGCCTCAATGGGGCTCTAGGTAGTGTTCACACCCAAATTGTACAACAAAAATAGGGACAAGTGTTGTATGGAAGTGCCAGCCTTCAAGTGTCCAATTTCAGAGAGAGCTCAATGGGTCCCAAGGCAAGACTCACAAGAGGGGGCAGAACTTAGGTTTAAGAGAGAGTGCCAGTGCAGAAATAGAGCTTTAAGAACTAAGGAAGTAAAAAAGAGGGAAACAGGTGCTGGGAAATAGTTACAGAGTGAACGATTTCATATGTCGGGCAGCGAGAAACAGAAAGTTGAGCATTCTAAGTATCACCAAAGTCACAGAAAGATAAGAACCAGTGAAACACAAAATATGTTAATACTTAAATAACCTCCAAGATCGTGCAGAGCAGTGTCAGATCTACTTACACAACACCGTCAACAGTCAAAGAAGTTTCAGCAATATTTGTAGAAACAGTAAACCGCCTACAATTTGGAGGTGGAGGACTGAAAACACGCACCTGCCCATCAAAAGAAATGACAAAAGGAAAAATGTTCAATACATAACTGCGATAAGAGAAACGAGCGAAATACTCGCAAACGCATATAGAATTTACAAGAGCAATAACCGCACAACTACTAGTATTCAGCATGGTAAACCACTTAAAATGTGGCTGAAGAAAAAGAAGGAGAAGAACAATCATCTGAAGTTTCATAAAGAAGATGATCATGTAAGATATATGGACTTATATCTACATACATATGAACAATATATGGATTAATTATATGTTATGTGCTATCTTTTGGTTTGGCCTAAATAAGTGGTCTTATGGACATTATGTTAAGGGGGCCAATATATTGTCATATAAAGTGTAGGACTAATGTGTAGATACCCAAAAGGGTAACCTTAGTTAATGATGGGCTAACTAAGGTTACATATATGTAACCATGGTTACATGCTTATGACTTTTGAGTTTCATAACTCATATGTTATAAGTAGGGGGTTATGGTTCCCACATTATAGCAAGACACTCTCTTCTTCCTCCCATTGAAACTAGAGAGCCACCATTGTTGTCTTGCATATCTTTGTGGAAAACCATTCTCCAATATTTGGTTTTTGGATATATTCTTGTGTAAGCAAAACTTCAAGACAATCTTGAAGGAAGGATCAAGGAGCTTTCAAAGCCAAACACTTTGGACAATCTTCAAAAGGAGGACTAAGGATTTCGACGTATGGATTCAGGTACGCTTCCGCTTATGTTGTTCATTCCAAATAATTTGATATGAAGGCTATTATGTTTTAGTGGATATTATAGTTCTAACAATTGGTATCAGAGCCTCCTTCATATTTGGATTATTTGGAAGTTCATGAAATGCATGTTATATAAAGTTCATGATTAAGTTATGATAGAATTTTGATTTTGAAATTCTAGTACCATGATATAGCATGATTTCATGAATGTTATGTTGTTGATGAACTTTGGTGTTTCAATATCTCATTATATCTATTTGAAATTGAAATATTGAAATTTGCAAAAATTTTGGTTGATGATCAACATGTTTTCTTGTTTAAAATTCTTGTTGAAAATCATAATGAGTTGTTGGACAGAATAGGACAATAATCGATTATCCTGTCCAAATAATCGATTATCATGAATTGTTCATCAAAATTTTGCAAAACAGTGGCATAAAATAATCGACTATTTTTTCAAAATAATCGATTATTCAATTTTGTTCCGGAAAATTTTTTTGAAACAGAACAGTGGAATAATCGATTATTCATTTTGAATAATCGATTATCTGATTTTTCAGCGAAAATTTGGAAATTCCAGTAAGCCAGAATAATCGATTATCTCTTTAAGATAATCGATTATCCTGGACCAGCAAGCCCAGATAATCGATTATCAAGGACCTGATAATCGATTATCAGGCAATTAATTGCTGAAACGTTTTGTTTTGGCTATTTAATGAGGACATAATGTAAGAAACGTTTTTCATAATTAATGAAACGTTTTAAGTATTAAGTTTTTCAGATTTTTAATTGAACATTAATAATATGTCAATTAATTATCATTTTTTAAATTATTAATGTTTTATACATTAATATTCAGTTTTAATATTAATTGTTTTAGTCCATCATGCTTCAGATTATGGAATTGTCCAATTATGTCTAAAACAATTAATATTCAGATGTTACATGTCAAAACATGTAATTTTTCAGTTAAGATTCATAATATGGCTTAAGGAACTAAAGTATTTAGCATCTAATATTTTAAATTAGTCAATTGAAGCATTATGTTGCCAAAGTAACCTCTATTGTGTAGATTGATTGATCTTGAAATATAAGATGACTGTGGATGTTAGTCTTCCATGCGTTTAACACCGGCCCAAAGGAAGGTTGTTATTTGGCAGGAATTCGAACATGCTTGTGGTGATAAATATGTGACAATTATTTGGTTTTCCATGTGAATATTAAGTCGGCCCAAAGGAAGGCTTGATATTTGACAGGAGTTTATTGTCAATATTTGATCACTACACCAAGAGTACCCCTTACAAGTTGATTTTCTGTCCAAAGACTAAAATCAATGTTGTGCTAGATATCTTGTAATGAGATTTGCCTATTTTGAATCTGAAAACTAAAGTTAAAGTTCAAGTAATTGTAAGCATGTATTAAGTTATCTTTGATCTATTTTCAGTGAATTCTTCAGCTGCTTCGATATCTGCTAATATAAACAGCATCCCTGTGCTTAACGGCACAAACTTTAAGGAATGGAAAGAGAATATTATGATCGTTCTCGGTTGCATGGATCTAGACCTTGCACTTCGGATTGAGCAACCTGCTTCTCTTGAGGATACATCTTCTTCTGATGAAAAGAAAGAGATGGAGAAGTGGGAACGCTCAAATCGCATGAGTCTAGTGATCATGAAACGTGCAATTCCAGAATCATTCAGGGGCACTATGAATGATGAAAGTAATGCCAAAGTTTTCCTTGAAAACCTTGAAAAGCGTTTTGCCCAAAACGAAAAGGCGGAAACAAGTACTCTTTTGAGTAAACTTGTTTCCATGAGGTGTAAAGGCAAGGGAAACATTAGGGAGTACATTTTGGAAATGTCTATCTTGCTTCGAAACATAAGTCACTCAAGCTGGAATTACCTGAGGAACTGCTTGTGTACTTAGTTTTGATATCTCTTCCTGCACACTTTAATCAGTTTAAGGTAAGTTACAACTGCCTGAAGGAGAAATGGACTCTTAATGAGCTCATTTCACATTGTGTGCAAGAGGAGGAAAGGATAAAGCAAGATAAGACTGAAAGTGCTCATTTGACATCCTCTTCTAAGGATGTGAAGAAGAGGAAAGGTAAGGAAGTTGCGGTTGCAAGGCCCAAGAATAAGCAACATAAGGAACCTAAGGTTGAAATTAATGAATTAGGTTGCTTTTTCTGTAAGGGGACTAATCATGTGAAGAAAGATTGTACCAAGTACCACGCTTGGCGTGCGAAAAAAGGTACATTTCTTTCTCTTGTTTATTCTGAAGTTAATTTAATTTCGGTACCTAAGGATACTTGGTGGATAGATTCTGCTGCTACTACTCACATAAGTATATCTATGCAGGGTTGCCTGAACTACCGAAAACCAAATGATGGTGAAAGATAAATCTATGTGGGTGACGGCAAGAAGGTGCCAGTTGAGGCTATTGGAAAATTTAGGCTGTTGTTTAAGACCAGTTTTTATTTAGATTTGGATGAGACTTTTGTTGTACCGTCTTTTGGACGGAATTTAATTTCTGTTCCCAATTTGGACATATCCGGTTATTCATGTTCATTTGGTGACAATAAAGTTAGTCTCTTTCAAAATTCAAATCTTATCGGTACAGGTCTTTTATCAACATTTGATAGCCTATATTTGGTTGACACAATAACCTCACATAATGAAACTTTGCATACAAGTTTAAGTGGTACCAAAAGAAAATTAACTAATGAGAATTCTATATCACTCTAGCACAAACGTTTGGGTCACATATCCATTCAAAGAATTCAGAAACTCGAGTCAGATGGAATTCTTGATCCTCTTGATTCCTCAAATTCGGATATTTGTGTTGAGTGTATCAAGGGAAAACAAACAAACAAGACGAGATTAGGTGCTAAGAGAGCTTCGGACGTCTTAGAATTGATACATACTGATATTTGTAGGCCATTCCCTACTCCTTGTAGGAATGGTCAACAATACTTTATTACATTCATAGACGATTACTCTCGTTATGGGTACCTATATCTTATTCATGAAAAGTCCCAATCCATAGACGTGTTCAAATCATATAAGGCTGAAATTGAAAATTAACTAAGCAAAAGGATTAAATCCGTTAGATCTGACCGTGGTGGTGAATACTATGGTAGATATGATGGTTCAGGTGAACAACGTCCAGGGCCATTTGCTAAATTCCTAGATGAGTGTGGGATCGTCCCTCAGTATACTATGCCAGGAAGTCCTACGATGAATGGTGTAGCTGAGAGACGAAATCGGACCCTTAAGGATATGGTAAGAAGTATGATTTGTCGTACTACTTTACCAGACTCACTCTGGGGAGAAGCATTAAAAACCGCAGCTTATATTCTTAATAGAGTTCCAACTAATGCTACAATCAAAACCCCATATGAACTTTGGACTAGGCATAAACCCAGTATTAAGCACTTATACATTTGGGGTTGTCCAGCTGAGGCAAGGCCTTATAGGCCGAATGAAAAGAAACTGGATGCTAAGACGATTAGTAGATATTTTGTTGGATACTCTGAAAGATCCAGGGGTTTTAAGTTTTATGATCCCACTTCTAGAACTATTTTTGAGACGGGTAATACTAGGTTTTTTGAGGATATGGAGTTTGGGGGGTGGGGAGATAAAGTTGTTAGAGATTTTGTCTTTGAGGAAGAACATGTGTCTTTCCCTCAAGTTGTTGATCTTGGTCAGGGTGTTCTCATTCCTGACACGGATCACACAACTCCAGTTCAAGACAATCTCGAAAATCTCCCATATCAAGTTCCTGATATTACTAATGAAAATCAAACTCAACAACCTCAAGAAACTGAAGTGCCATTAAGGAGATCCACTAGAGAGAGGAGAAATGCAATTCTGGATGATTATGTTGTATTTCTCCAAGAACAAGAAAGTGATATTGGACTTGAGGAAGATGATCTAATCAACTTCCGTCAAGCCATTAAGGGTTCTAACTCTCAAAAGTGGATTGATGCCATGAATGATGAGATGAAGTCTATGAGCGATAATGACGTTTGGGAGCTTGTTACATTGCCCGAAGGTATTAAACCTATTGGTTGTAAATGGATTTTTAAAACCAAAAGGGATTCAGGGGGCAATGTTATTAAGTATAAAGCTCGTCTTGTCGCAAAAGGCTACACTCAAAAGGAAGGCATTGATTATAAAGAGACTTTCTCTCCAGTTTCATCGAAAGACTCTTTCAGGACTATAATGGCACTAGTAGCACATTTTGATCTTGAGCTTCATCAGATGGATGTTAAGACAGCGTTTCTCAATGGTGACATTGAGGAAACAATTTATATGGTGCAACCTGAAAACTTTGTTTCGGATGAATCAGAGAAAAGAGTTTGCAAATTAAAGAAATCCATCTATGGGCTCAAGCAGGCTTCCCGTCAATGGTATTATAAGTTTCATGCAGTTATTACATCTTTTGGTTTTGAACCGAATGTTGCTGATGACTATATATACCATAAGTTCAGTGGGAGTAAGTATATTTTTCTGGTTTTATATGTCGATGACATACTGCTTGCCTGTAACGATATAGCATTATTGCATGAAACTAAGAAATTTCTTTCAAAGAAATTTGAAATGAAAGATCTTGGTGAAGCTTCTTTTGTATTAGGAATTCAGATACATCGAGATCGCTCAAAAGGTGTTCTCGGTCTGTCACAAAAGGGCTATATCGATAAGGTTATTAAAATATTTGGCATGCAGGATTGTAAACCAGGCAACACCCATGTTGCTAAGGGAGACAAGTTTAGTCTCAAACAGTGCACAAATAATAATTATGAAACTTCGGAAATGCAGTAGACGCCTTATGCTTCGGCTGTAGGTAGTCTGATGTATGCTCAGGTCTGTACACGACCTGATATAGCATACATTGTTGGGATGTTAGGCAGATATCTAAGCAATCCGGGAATGGACCATTGGAAGGCAGCCAAAAGGGTCATGAGGTACTTACAGAGAACAAAGGATTACATGCTTACATATCGGAAATCGGACCAGCTTGAGATCATTGGGTACACCGATTCCGATTTTGCTGGATGTCAGGATAGTCTGAAGTCAACATCAGGCTATATTTACATGCTTGCTGGCGGTGCTATCTCTTGGAGAAGCATCAAGCAAACTCTTACGGCCACTTCCACCATGGAAGTGGAATTCATGGCATGTTATGAAGCATCCAATGAGGCATTATGGCTGCGGAATTTTGTTAGTGGACTGCGAATAGTTGACAGCATTAAAAAGCCACTTAGGCTATTATGCGACAACAGATCAGCAGTCCTTTATACTAATAACAACAGTAGTTTGACGAAAGCAAAACATATGGACGTCAAATTTCGGGTTGTTAAAGAAAGAGTACAGAATGGACAGTTGTGCATTGAGCACATCAGTACAAACTCCATGCTTGCGGATCCGCTCACTAAGGGATTGACACCAAAAGTATTTCATGAGCATATTGCTTGTATGGGTGTCAAATCAGTTAAGGATTATGAATTTTAGTGGGAGTTTGTATTATACAATTATCTATTGTCCATTACATTCAGTAATTCAGTTATATCTGCAGATATTCAGTTTTAAAGTTTTTGTACTCTTAAAGTTTATGATTGATCTCAATAAAGAGAACCAGTTGGAAATAGACATTCTATTGACCACACTTTATGTTATTTCCATGCTACACACCTACACTTGATCCATGTCGTTGGTTATATTGATATACGTGATCTATGTTGGTTCTAGTTACGCAAGAGTAACTAAGAGCTCTTAGTTCCTATGTTGGTATGATTGATGGACCGGATTGTTCATGACAATTTTTTTTGTGATAGCAATTTTGAGCTCATAAGGTTATAATGTAACATATAATGCTAAGGTTTGTACATATGTATGTGTATCTCGTCCAAGTGGGAGATTGTAAGATATATGAACTTATATCTACATACATATGAACAATATATGGATTAATTACATGTTATGTGCTATCTTTTGGTTTGGCCTAAATAAATGCTCTTATGGACATTATGTTAAGGGGGCCAATGTATTGTCATATAAAGTGTAGGACGAATGTGTAGATACCCAAAATGGTAACCTTAGTTAATGATGGGCTAACTAAGGTTACATATATGTAACCATGGTTACATGCTTATGACTTTTGAGTTTCATAACTCATATGTTACAAGTAGGGGTTTATGATTCCCACATTATAGCAAGACACTCTCTTCTTCCTCCCATTGAAACTAGAGAGCCACCATTGTTGTCTTGCATATCTTTGTGGAAAACCATTCTCCAATATTTGGTTTTTGGATATATTCTTGTGTAAGCAAAACTTCAAGACAATCTTGACGGAATGATCAAGGAGCTTTCAAAGCCAAACACTTTGGACAATCTTCAAAAGGAGGACTAAGGATTTCCACGTATGGATTCAGGTACGCTTCCGCTTATGTTGTTCATTCCAAATAATTTGATATGAAGGCTATTATGTTTCAGTGGATATTATAATTCTAACAGATCAATCAAACAAAAAATTGTCCTCCAAGCTAAGTTCAACTCAACCACATACTTGACTTCTACTTATGTTGTGGAGTCACTATATAAACTGTGTCACAACAGCTACGGAAACCAAATTATTTATCGCATATTTTCCTTCTCAAGCTCCTTGCCTTGAAATCCTGAAAATTCTAGTTCTAGTTGGTTCAGATGTTAAATATTGATCTAATGTTGTGTCCGATATGACCCGTCCAATTACACGAGAGATTTCATATTTAAACTGAGTGTTTTAATGAAGGTGAATTAAAGTGTCATAGTCCTCTAGTCAAGTTAAAAAAGGAGTATTATAGTCCTAGCTGGCTTTCTGGAACAGATATTTGCAGTTGTCTGTGCTGCAACAATTTCATGTTTGTTTCACTTTTAGTTGTGAACAGTAGCATCTTGATTGACTCACTCCTTTTGATCACCAGTTGACAAACAATAAGTTTTTTGTTTGATGAATAACTTGCCTGCATCTCAGGTGGCAAGGATCCATGAAGAGGAATGATTAAGGCATCCAGACAAGAACCTTCTTCTAAGCTTTGAATTTTCTCCAACTTCAATACCAATTTCTCTATGTCATCCTAAATAAGGTTCTCAATTTCACTTTCCAGGAAATAGTGATTTGCATCTTGAACCATTTATTCTTCAGTGGGAAATAGAGAAAGGACTGTGATATACAAAAAAGCATCAGATAGGAAATACTCCATAAAACTCACCTGCCCTGTCAAAAATATTAAAATGTCCCCTTCTGGCTCCCGTACGTGAATATCTATGCACCAAAATGAATTGTCAGACCAATTCAGAAAGAAAAGAAAAAAGAAATTCTACACACAAAAGGAAAGGTGAACATTTCAGATTAGTAGAAAGCAAGAAACAATTGAAGGAATAAAACCAAGATTCAAACATGTAAAACAAATATGAGATGTCATAGTTCTCGTCATACCAATAGCTGTTTTTAGAGAAGCCTCCACATAGTTTTTAGGGCGCTCTGAGATGTGTACTATTTCCACAGGAAATAACTCGCCTGGTACGGTAAGGACGGGACAATCGAAGAAGAACCTAGATACCTTTCCACCATCAAGAGTTGCTGATGTAATCAAAACTTTCAATTTTGAGTGACGCCGTTTGATTAATCTTTTCATTAAACCAAGCAATATATCCCTGTGATTGATATCTCAATAATGAAAAAATCATCTATACAGATAACCAACATGATATAAGCAAAAGGAGAATGAAGGACTACAATAATCTAATAGTTGGATATATCTCTATAATGTCAAGCCGAGATGAACATATAGAAGGTCATGGAAAATGGATCTAACGTGTTCAAACTCCTCTCATGTGCTTCATCCAATATGATGACAGAATACAGATTCAGCTCCGGGTTAAAAAGACTCTCGCGGAGGAGCACTCCATCAGTAAGATATCTGCAGTTTGAATAATCTTCCAGTTAAATGTCAAAAAAAAGGAGCAAGGGAACTAAACCAATAGAAAGTGCCAATGATAGTAATTGGTATTAACAATAATTAAGAACCACAAAAAGTACTTGATATGTGTTCTCTCTGAAGTTCTATCTTCAAATCTTATGGCATAACCGACTTCCTCTCCAAGTCGAACATTTTGCTCCTGTGCAACTCGTCTGTTCATGAAGAGTTGAAGGAAATTATCAAAGAACGAACTGAAAAAAAAGTTACAAGCTGAAGAATGAAGCAAAGATAGAACACTAGATGTTGGCATAACTACAGCATAAACCAAATATATAAAAAAAGATGTTGAAAAGCATTTTTCATGCTTCTATTACCTTCAACAGTGGATTCAGATCAAGGCTAATGTGGCAATCACCTCCACTGGTTTTATCAAACACCAATAGTGGATCCACATTATATCATATGGGTGCTTAAGCACCAATTGCTTTCGAAAACAAGACTAGTACTTAGACAGAAAAATTAATAATTTATATAAATATATTAACTAAGCACCCAGTCTAAGTAGTAATTTCCAAATTAAGAATAGTTGAGCACCCACAATCTAAAAATCCTGGATCCGCCCTTGTCAAACACAATTAAAAATGCACTTATACTACTAAGCCTTTTTCCTCATTTACCCTTGCCCCAACTAAACATCTCAAACAACAAGATTTCCCAAGTCAGGTAGCGGATCTCAAATTTTCATCATGTGGCATATAGGAAGTCTCTAACTATACATACTACATACTTGCTAGCATAATCCTCAATGACTCTCTCATTAAAAGAGAAGTAAAATCTCAGGTTACCTAAATTCTTACTACTATATAACCCTGTTTCTCTTCTTGCATCTCCATTGAAGTGTCTTCTGGTTGGTTAGTAATTTCAGTATAGTATCTCATCCTTCCAAGATTTCTTAACTGACTCCTTAACTCTAACTCTAACTCTAACTAACTCCAAGAGATTGGTATAGCTCCCACAACCTGCAGACTAAATTCATCTGCAACTCTGAACTGAACTTTGCATAGACATGTACAAGTGAATTCTCTGCCCAAGTCTTGGTGGGCGGAGCCAGCTTGAAGTGAATCCCCTTATCTGAAAAATTATACTGTGCAAATAGGGCAAAAACAAAGGGAGGTTCAAGTAAAGTGGCAAAGGGGTTCAAAAATTGCTTTAGGTCATAGGTTAAAATTCTCTGTGTGACATATTTTAATAATCACCTCGTATAAACTCTTGGCTCCGGCATTGTAATGGTGGCCAGAGTTCTACTCATAATTGCGGGTAGGATGTAGCAGGTAGGCGGACAAGAAAACAATGAAAAATTTTGATTTAACAAACAAATGAACGAACATATTCGAGTACATTAAATTTGAAAAGAAGAAAAAAGGAAACACAATAAATTCAACACAACATGTATATTATAAAGATACAAAGTATGAGTATGTGATTTTTGCCTCATGAATTGCTCATATAGAATCCTTAAAATTAGAATTTTCTTTTTAATTATTTGGTATTTAGAAATTATTGCATAATTTTCTTGTTTGTTTGCATTTTGTGTGCACGTTTAATTTTATTTAATTCATAAAAAATACAAAAATACATTGCATTTGCATTTAGGATTTGATTTTACATTTTAGATTAATTAGTAATTTGGCGTATTACAAAAAATGGAAAAAATCACAAAAAAAAATAGTTTATTTTTGCTTTTGAATTTTTGTTTTTTGAATTTTGGTATTTTTCCCTTCGATTTGGCTTTTAATTAATTGTGGTAATTATAGATAGATTTCACTAATTTAATTTGATAGGCTAATTTAGTTTTAAGATATAATTTAGGTTTTAATGTTTAATTTCGAGAAAAGAAAAGAATTTTGAAATAAAACAAAAAGAAAAAAAAGTAAGTAAAAGAGATCAGATTTTTGGGCCAAAAATAGTTGAAATTGCCCCAAGCCCAATTGATTTACACCTTGAAACCCGATCCAAAACCGACCCAATCACGCCTATATCCGGTCCGGTCCCCATGCCTAACCAGATGACCCCGTTTCTTTGGATGTTAATCATAGCCATTGGATTTCAATCATCCTACGGCTTAGAACTGGTCGTTTACCTAATATATAATTGTCCAAACGCGTGCCTACCCACCCCAATCTCGTCTCTCACTTTACACTGACTAAACCACGAACCCTAGGGTGCCGTCCTCAAATCCCCTACCCTCGCTGGCGGCGGCGGCGTCCCAATCGACCCCAAAATAACACCCCTTGACCATCACGACCTCCTGGTCCCTTTTCCCTAGAACTAGACTTGAATCCCTCGAATCTTAAATCTAAAATCGTAACCCTAAATCCCAAAAAATGCAAATCAGCCAGTTGATCGAAGATTTGAGTTCGGATTGGACTTTTGTCGTGTATTTTCGTCGAGAACAACGATTAAGGTTTACGTCGGTCCAAAATTGGATTCTTCAAAGGGTCATTCAAGAGTTTTTATTCACCTTTTCAGGATCCCTTTTTCTTCATTTCTTTTCCCTATCTTCTTCTATTTTTATTCTCTTCATCTATGTTCTCAAAATCACTTCTGCATGTATCCCTTAAATCCAGCCTAATCGTTAATCAGTATCTTCTTTAGTTTTGTTTTAATCTGTTTGATTTTCATTTAGTTTTGGGCTGGAAAGACTAGTTGGTTAAGAAGTCCATTTGATTCTTAAGTGCTTTTGTTTATTATTTGTTCAGAAGTCCATTTGTTTTCTCAAAATCACTTCTGCGTGTGTCCCTTTAATCTAGGCCAATCGTTAATCAGTATCTTCTTTAATTTTGTTTTAGTCTGTTTGATTTTCATTTAGTTTTGGGCCGAAGAAACCAGTTGGTTCAGAAGTCCATTTGATTCCAACGTGCTTTTGTTTGTTATTTGTTCTGCCTTTTAGATTTTTCTTTTGAATTTCTGAATTGGACTTGGGTCTAAAAGGAAGGGGTTAGCCCAGGCTTTGTTTTTTTTTGGTAATTAAGGCTTTTTCATTAATCACCCATGAAGTAACATTACAAAACCACGGTCGAGCTTCAGCTGAGATAACATACTGACTACACTTACTATCCTAACTGCCTAGCTCTACTATATTCTAAGGTGTTGCAATAGTTGTCTAATTCTAGGGGTGCCTCTAACATTACAATTATACACTATGTCTCTCAGTAAAGCAGTATTACATCGAAAAACCTTGTTGAAAACTCTTGCATTCCTTTCCAGCCATATAGCATATGCAAATTCAGCTGTAACCATTTTAAAAGTGGCTGCACGACAGGTTCGGCCCTTGGAGCTAATCAACCATTTCATTTTCTGGTTCCAATCAATACTAGGTGGGTATTGTTCCTGCAACCAGTTCATTACTCTTCCCATAGGTCCACAGAGACAGGGCAGTTCATGAGCAAATGATCTCTTTTCAGGGTGGATTTGGCATAAGGTGCATTGCTGGTCAATGCTCATTCCCCAGCTGTGAAGTCTATCCTTTGTTGAGAGTCTGTCCTGTAGGAATAGCCATAGGTTGAACATTGCTTTTGGTCTGGCTTGGTTTTGTATGATTAAATTCTTCCATGGGACTATCGGCACTTCTTGCATCAGTGACTGGTACAATTGTCTAGTCGAGCATTTCTGATGTTTCCAGTTCTAGAGCCTTTGTAGAGTATCTCTTGATTGGATGATCTTCTTAACCATCCAGCTAGCTTGGGTAGGAATTGGCATGGACTCTATTGGTCTGTCTTTGATGTAATACACTGTGATCCACCTTATCCACAACTTGTCCTTTTTATGGGCAGCCCAGGCTTTTTTGTTGTGGAACATTGGGTCATTTTGACCCATACCCATTTGGGTTCCCTAAAGCAAAACCAGAGTGCCTTGAACCAAGTCGTTTGGGCTTTTGGTTTCAGACCCATTTGCAAAAGAAAGTCAGCCCGTTTCATTTGATTAAGTCATTGGGTCAACTTGACCCATGAGTTTCAAGGGGTAATAAAAGGGGTATTGGAGGGTTGCTTAGGAATTTAGGATGAAAGAATCTGATATAACTGATTTGGAAGTTTCCCGGAAGGTGGGGTGGGGGACTCAAGTAAAATCTGAATTTTAAACTAAGGTCTCTTAAGCAAAAATAAAAATTCAAAAAGGGTCAAAATGCAAAATATGATATCTTGGGGCTGCCCTAAAAGCTTGCCTATAAATACATCATTTCGTCTTTAGCAAGAGAGATTTGAAGAGACTAAGAAAAATCCTAAAAGATTGAAACGACTGCTTTTTCTCTAAAAATTTCTGAAACAATCTTAGCATTTTGATGAAAAATTACTAAAAGTTCTGCTCAGATTCTTGTTCTTCTGGCCCTGATAATTTAGCTCAAACCATTGAAAGTTCATGGTTTGCATTATGGGTTTAAAAATGGTTTGAGTTCTGCTATGGTAGAGTGCGGTTTGGATTTTACTATGGTTTCTACTGTTCCATTGCTGGATTAAGGGTTTAGTTTTGAATCATTTGGGTCCTGGTTGTCGAAGTTTGGGTTTTGGTTGTTGTTACTGTCGCATTGCTGATTTCTGCTACTACTACTTCCTTCTAGCTTCAGACTAGACTTCTGACCCCTTTCGCTTTCATTCAGGTACACTTCTCCATTCTACTCCCATGTGAAGCTAGAATTGAAGAGTGAAATTTAAAAAAATAGAGTTCAAAACATTTTCTAGTTTCTTTTTATGAGTTCAGTTTTATGTCTTTGGCTGTATGGTGTTTTATAGCTTTAGTCCATTGTTTTCTTAGTTAATTTCTGCTTTAGCTGTTGGAATTTGTTTTTCTTGTATTAATTTGAGACTATTGAGATGCTGCAGATAAAAGATGCAGTCAAGAGGCATGTTGGTTTCAGTTTTCTTTGGTTTTTGGCTAGACATTTCAGTGTTATATTGTTTGGTAGCAGTTCTTATGATAAAACTACATGCAAGGAGACTAAGGGTAAAATGATGATGCGTGGCATGCTATTTGAGAAGTAATGTGAGATGCTCTTTGCTGTGAATGGTTTGTAATATGTGATTATGAACTCAGACTGAAAATTAGTTTCAAGTTTATTATGTACATATTGTTTAGCATAATCAGTTCAGTGTGCAGTGTCTTGTGAAATGAGGCTTGAATCTTGCAAGAGTTTCGAGCTTTGAGTTTTGTCAGTTGTGAAATACAGTCCATGTTGCGATTAGTGTTATGAATAGAGGAAATGGTCTAGGTTACATTAAAAGGTAAAGCGTGCATTGATTTACTTCTGGATAGCATATGAACATGTTTAAGTTTGGGGTGTTGATTATTTATTTATTTAAGTGAATGGTGTTAATTTCCTAGATATTGTTACTATTGGTATTGAGAAAGAGTTAATTGAGTTTAAGTTCAAGTTTTGTTTGTGAGTTTAATTTAGGGCTGAATTCAAGCATGAATGTTTGATTAGTTGATGACGAGCATGTATTCCCAGTAGTCTTTGAACTTGTTTTGTGTCTCAATTACTGTGTAGTGATGAGATTTATTATATTTATCATTGGGCAGATGGTAGTTTGTTGTAGGAATAGACTCGATTTTGAGTCTTGACCATCAGCCTTGGTTTTTTACAAGTTTTTGGTTCATGGAATCTGAGGTCATTTGCAAGGGAAAATGGCATAGCATTGCTACTTGGGCTTGTTTCTCGAGCCCAGTAGCTCGTTTAGTTTGCTACTGGATTTTTCGCATAGCAAATTAGAAGTTTAGCTAGGTAATTTGTGTCAAATAGTTAAAATTCAGAAGTCAAAATTGTTAATTCGATTTTATGTTTTACGTAGCATTAGCTGATTTGCGTTATTTGATTGTGTACGAATCATTGGGTCATAAGAACTGGGCCTAATGTTGGCCCAGCTGAAGGACAGCCAATCTCAGGTTCAATTGCATGCCCTCATGTCGATAGGGTGCTCATTGTTTCACTAAAACTGGGCTCTTTTGGGCCCAAGCCTACAAGCACCTGTGAATCGATTGTTTACCTTTTGTTACTTGAGCTTGTTTCGTTTCATCAGATGCAGCTCCTTCCTTTAGTTGCTTTATTGTGGAAGCAATTTCCTTTTTAGACAATTGGTTGCTTAATACTGTGCCTGTTAATTGCTACATAGGTTCGAATAATTAATTTTAATCCCCTTAAGTTTTTCCCTAATTGACTAGATTTTTAAAATGGATTTGAGACGAGCCATATAAGACAAGTTATAATTTATGGCCCTCAAAACTAAGAATAGAAATACTTTTGATAGAATAATATGATGTGTGCCATGCCGAATAAAATCTGAAAATGTACGGCCCTCGCTTAATTAATTTTAAAATTCTTAAAATTCGAGACGTGCCATTAAGTGAACTTTCCATGGCCCTCGCAATGTTGAAAATAAGTAGTTGCTTTAGGCGTGTAATTTAAAATTACATTCCTAAACAAGGGTGTGCATTTTATGTGACTCAAATCCATATTTCACAACGTTAAATAAAATGTGTCATGGATCGCGGGTGCATTTCATGTGGCGTGGTTCAGAGACGTATTTTAGATAACGTGGAATCTTCCTAAAATTAATTAAAAGCAGTTAATAATTTTAAAATCATACCATAGGCTATAACATGCATTAGAATCACATAATAAGCCAATTATAATAGTTTAAGCGACCATGCTAGAACCACGGAATTCGAGGGTGTCTAACACCTTTTCTAATGCTAACAGAATTTCTTATTCAGAATTTCTTCACATACTTCAAAAGAAAAGTCAAATTTTCCTCGATTTGTGATTTTAAAATAAACCGGTTAATTGGGATACAGGAAACAAAACCATCTCAAGTGGCGACTTTGAACAAAAATAAAAAAATAATCTCATTTCGAATAATGTCACTTAAATTGAAAAAACTCCATTAATATACTACCTTCGGTTGGTGCGTAAAAAGGAGGCGTGACACAAAGTTTAGGAATATTACCTAGAAACAGAAACTGCAGCAACACGGCGAGGCTGAGTAACAGCGATCATTCCAGATTTAGCATACCCTCTTTTATAAAGCATTTGTGAAAGTTGTGTACTTTTACCAGAACCGGTCTCACCAATGACTACCACTACAGGGTTTTTCTCCACTGTTTCTATGATTTTCTCCTCAAATCGAACTATAGGTAAATCGGCCATTGATTTCTGAGAATAAAATTTTAAGGATGGTGCGTAAAGGGGTTTCCAACTCTTCTTTACGGTCGAATTCAGGACCTCTTTATTTGTTTAGCAGAGCTTATTACTGTAATATACTGAAAGCAGGAATGGCAATGGGACGGTGCGGGTGCAGAGCATTGCGGGTTTAGATATATATGGGGCGGGACGGGTTGAAGCACATGGGAATGCGGGGCGGGCCAGGTGAGTTGAAATAAATTTTTTAAAATATTTTGTGGATGCAAGTGCGGGCTTAAAATTTTTATGAAAATAGGAAACTCAGTTTTGAGCCTTACTGAAGATGAAACCAACCCAATATTACAAACAAAGTTCCACGATATTTGAAAGAAATGCTTGCACGTCAGACTTTCATCCTTATATGGATATTCTAAAACTATACTTCCTTGAGTTGTCAATAAGTAATTAATTTGTTTTTTTGTTTTGATCCTAAATAAGTATTTATTTTATAATTAAAAAAATTTAATTTATTTTTTAAAATTACCTTTATGTACGTATTCGTAAAAACTTATTTACTTCTCGCATTTGAGAAGAGAAGTATACAGAGCCGTGGTTAGACCTGCGATGTTGTATGGGGCAGAGTGCTGGCCCGTGAAGAACTCCCATGTTCAGAGAATGAAGGTTGCTGAGATGAGGATGCTTAGGTGGATGTGTGGGCACACCAGGCTAGATAAGATTAAGAATGAAGTTATTCGACAGAAGGTAGAGGTGGCCCCGGTGGACGAGAAGATGCGGGAAGCGAGGCTGAGGTGGTTCGGGCATGTACGGAGGAGGGGTCCCGATGCCCCGGTGAGGAGCTGCGAGCGGCTGGAGATTGTTGGTGGTCGGCGGGGTAGAGGGAGGCCTAGGAAGCATTGGGGAGAGGTGATTAGGCAGGACATGACTAGTATGCAGGTTACCGAGGACTTGACCCTTGATAGGGGAGTCTGGAGGTCTAGAATCAGGGTTGCAGGCTAGGGGCTCTTAGAGTCCTTCGTTCGCCCCACCCGGGATTGGGTGTGGGATAGTAGAGTTACCCGTAGATGACTAGTGTTTTAGCGTAGGTCCCCTCTTGGTTGGTAATATGATAGTTGTCGCTTGTTATTGTCGCATGCAACGGTATTTATGTTTCTTATGTTTGCATAATCATTTACATTATTTCTGCAGGATTACTTATGCTTTGTTTTGTTACTGTGTTTTGTCTTGTCTTGGTTCCTAACTTTATCTTTGTTTTCCAATGCAGCTTTTCATTCTGTCCTATGCGCCGAGGGTCGCTTGGAAGCAGCCTCTCTGCCCTTTTGGGTAGGGGTAAGGCTGTCTACATATTACCTTCCCCAGACCCCACCTGGTGGGAGTATACTGGGTAGTTATTGTTGTTGTATTTGAGAAGAGAAGTAAGCTTTATAACTATAGTGTAATCTTTAATGAAAGATAGTTTAATTATACTAATTATTTTCGTCTAGAATTTAATATTTCTTTAATAGTTGTGCCCAAAATAAATTGATCACTTAATGTGAACCAGAGGAAGTAATATCTAACATATAGTTCTCAATTAATTCTAAACCTGTTTTAATAGTCAAACTAAAATATCCATTAATTGATCCTGACATAGGTTCTTCTCCAATTTCTAATATAAGCTTGAATACACGAAAAATAACATAAAGATTTAATATTTATTTTAAATATATAAAAATTGATAAGAGAACAATATATTGTTCGAGTAGCAGAAAAGTTTGTAAATAATTTTTTATAAGAGAAAAGTTTATTCATGAATGTCCTCAATCATTATTCAATATATTCATCTTAAATTATATTCTAATTTATAATTTGATCAACTTAATTTCACAAATCGTACTTTCTTTTTAATTTCAGAAAAAACGCATAGCCCTTTAAGATTTATATTTGTTGTTTTGTGTTTCGGTTTTCCGATTGCATGACTTTTTGCTAGGTTTGTATTATTTGTTTTGGTTGTCAGATCAGTTTATTTGTTATTGTCCCTCCCTTCTTCCTTTCGTAGCCGATGGTCTTTCGGAAAAAGCATCTCTGCCTTTTAAAGGCAAGGGTAAAGTTTTCCTTCACTCTATTTTCCTCCGACCTTACTTGTGAAAATACACTCGATGTGTTATTGTTGATATTCTCAAGTTCATCTGAGAAGACATAAATATGATATAGGCTAAATATATATTTTGATTTAATATACAACTACATTTTGTATTCAATCATTAAAAGACACGGCTACATTGAATAGACTATGTTAATATTCATCATCTTTAGAAACTTTTTTTAAAATATATAAGTCCAATAACTCAAACGCACTATTTAATAATATTTATTTTTAAAAATTATATACTTATTGATATAGGTACACTCGCAAAGCACGTACCCTAAGACTAGTATTATAAAAGAAAGTAGCATATAAAAAATTAAATAAAGTAATATTCTAATTGGGTATATCACATTGATAAATAAAATGACAATTTTAAAATTTATTAAAGTAATACAATTTAATTTGTTTAAACAAATCCAAACATAATATAATTTAATTAATATTTTTTATATTGTTTGTGTATTGCGCTGGTGCGAGTACTAATAGGCTCAATATAAACTGTTTGAAAAATAATGAGCCATAAATCTTGTCGACACTAATAACGACTATCATGAGAAATTGTTTCAGAGAAAAGAGAAACTAGCGCAAAATTAGAAGCAGATATGACACACTGTTTAGACTCGAAGGTGGAAGGACAAAAGAGTTTGTAAGGGGGTGTTCGATTAACCTCATAAGTTGGTTAAACGGGTAGTAAGTATTTTTTGGTTATTTATGTATTTGATAAAATTAAAAGTGCTCATAAATTAAGTGTTTATAATCTAAAAATAAGTGAAAAATTATAAGCTGATCTTCCCAATTTATTAAAGTTTAGCTTATAAGCACTTTAAGTTTGATCAAAATATTCATATTGTATCCCTAAAATACATCTTTTTAAAATAAAACTCTTTGTATATCCAGTTCTTTAGCTGCATATTCTTAATTTCAGTACTTTTATCTAAATACATAAGTGTTTATTTTTTAAATTAACTGTAGCACTTAAAAGTACTTTTCAACATCCAATACTCATCGGCTACTATAAATCAGCTAAGCCAAACTTGTTCTAACTTCGTTTTAAGAATAAAGTGGCTATTTGTGCACAATAATTAAAATGTGAATACAACATTCGTGCGTGAAAATAGGCCACGCCATGAAAATTCTACAAATTAGCGTGGGTAATTGAGGCCCCCTATTACATACAAATCAAGCCCACTACGTGGACCATCATGTTTCACTATTGCTTCCTTCTCACTGTAATCTGCTGAAGAATAAGCTGAATTTCACCGATTCATCACATTTCTGCGTCAACATTCATGGTACGTCCCACTCTTCGATCTCTATCTTTCTTACTTGTTTCCCTACCAAAATCTAAATGAAAATTTGTTGGGCAAAAATGCCTTAATAGTTGGATGCTTTTAAAATAAAAGTGGGAATGATTAGAGTAAATGGGTATAAAGGATTTATGTAACTGTTTCAATCTAGTTTGAAATTAAGGCATAATTAATTGCCTGACTGATTCATTGGTTGGTTGATTTGACACAAACACACACACACTCTCCCTCTCCCTCTCCCTTGTATATGCTTAGGTGCATTTTTTGATGCCTCCTTGGTTTGTTTGTTTTTTGTTCTTTTTTGGGGGTTGGGGGGGGGGGGGGGTTTGAGTGCGAATTGATAGTTTTTAAAGACGAAAAAACAGTTTACTGTTTTAACTAATTCGCAATGGCCATTGTGTTCCTATAAAGAAGAATGAGGAGAAACCCTAAATTACATTTGGGTAACGCATGCCACTGATCTTATTTGATTCTTGAATTTGTTATCGAAGAAAGCAGTTGCTTCATTAATCTGCTTTCTTTGAAAATAATTTTGGCTTCTTTTTCGAGATTTGAGTATGATGTAGCTTATAAAGTTCCTATTTGAACCTAAAATAACTAGAATTCTTAAATATTGGAGAACTAGGAATATAGTCCTCTGCACTTGAAGGTTGAATTAAGCCTCTTCAGAGAAAAGCATGACTTTGTGTGGGAAAAAAAAAGATTTTTGCTTTATTACTTTCACGGAAGGCTTATGTATTTGTTTTAGAGATGTGGGCGTAAATCAAATTAGTACCCATGGATCCATCTACTTATGTTGGATTTAAATTAGTACCTAAACTTTGAAAACAATGTAGTGGGAGATACACCCAAGGGTGTGGCCAAGAGGTCAATGAAGTGGGAGGAGAACCATGAGGTGTCAGGTTTAAATTTTAGCGGAGGCAAAAAATACTAGATGATTTTTTCCCATTTGTGCAAGCCTTGATAGTAGAGTTGCCTATACTTGTGCTGGTGGGAGGTAGCCGATACTTGGTGGAATAATCGAGGCATACACAGGCTGATCCAGACATCACTGTCATAAAAAAGATGCAAAAAAATCTAGTGGGAGATGTCAAGTGATGTCAAAAGCAAACATGTTAAAAAGTGCTCTAGGTTTATCGGGCTTTAAGCCCAAAGCACAATTAAAGTGTATGCTTTATTTAAAAAAGGCGCAACAAAGAAACAAATAAAATACATATCTACTGCAAGAACAACGTACCCTTGCAGAAATGCAGGGTAAGATTGCGTATACCCTGCGCATAGCGGGAGCTTAGTGCACCAGACTACCCTTTATCTAGTGCAAGAACAAATAACAACATCATTCATAATGATTTCTTAACAATTAATAAATCTTTTTGCTAATCATATTTACTGTTTTAGTACAGTTCTATTCAAGATAGAACTTATGGGTAATGAGACACAGGCCAGCCTAAATGATGTGAAGCGCCTACCCTCAGCTTCTTTGAACTTGGCTTAAATACACCTTCAATGAGCCTTTGACAACATTGGAGATGTGTTGCATCTGAGTATTTTAAATACCTCCCCCACCCCCACCCCCACCCCCCAAACAAATAGAACAAATTACACACTCCCTGAAAAGAGAAAGCACCTTTGTTTCTTCCATTATTAGCCAATCCCCTTAGCATCAGTTACTTTTTTTGATAGGTTCCCATCAGCATCAGGTATCAACAATCTAGTTTTGAATAATTTTGAGGTATTATTCTCCTGATTTTATGTTTGCAATCTATTTACTCCGGTTACCTGAGTTTAGCAAGGTATAGCCCATTCCATGTCCGGATAACGAGGAGGTTAGCGAACTTGAAGTACGTTAACAGCCAGTGCGGGAGTGGTCTAATTACTGAAGAATAGAAACGGATAAATACATGGTATTCAGATTGCTGACGCCAATTAGTAGGGATAATTGAACTCTTTAATCTTAGATTTACCTCAAATTATATCAGATTTGAGCTTGCTTGTTGATCCCTCAATTTGGTTTTGTAATCCCATTTCTCTTACTGTTTAAATTTGATCCAAAGGAAGGTGCCCAATACGTCTTTAGGTGCTTTAGTGCCCAAGTCTTTTTCTGCCTCTTCTTATTGCTTTGAGCTTGCCAGCTACATATCAGACTTCTAAAATTCTGCCGGATCACCCAGTTGACTCCAAATAGGTTCAAAAAATAGGATTCGGATCTGCCAAATTTAATAACAATGCATCAGGAGATGACTCATAGACTCAGTGGAACATTCGCAAAGAAAGCACCTGCTAGATAAATTTTATTCCCCTCTCTGTAGCCCCTCCTGTGTAAGACATGCTTCATGAGCTTGCAACCTAACCCATAACAGGCAACTTTAGAAGATGCTTTGGTCAAGGCGTTTTCTATGGACATTCTTCACCAGCAACTTATAGCATGAATGAACAGAATAAATACCAGTCCCACTTCCCAGCCATACCTGATGATCATCAACATGGTCTGTCAAATTTAGAGCCTGCATGTTCTGCAAAGGAACCAATTTTAGCCAATTCCCAATCATTTAACAGCCTTATGAAGTTTTCGATCTAGTAAACTTGGAAACGAATAATATAATCGTATATTTTTATACCACATGCATCAATGAGTTATCATAGTTTTCTAATAATCATGCAAAATCAGCAATCAGACAGCCTTATTTGGGACCAATCTAAGTAAAACTGAAAATTTGTTTTTGAGCAATCCTCCATCATCCCAAAAATCTATCCAAAGTCTCATTTTTACCAGTATCATCTCTCACTTTGAGAAATTGCAGCCAGCATCTTCAAAGTATCTTTTCCCTGATGTGCAAATTCCAAAGCCATCTAATTCCAATCCAAGCCATAAAGCATTGATATGAACAGTCAGTTGCTTTCATTTCTTCTACTAGTGCTTTGCTGAAGAGTCCTTATGATTTTCTATAGTTTCTTTGCTACTGACTTAGTATCTAAGACTGATGCAGTAAGCAAGAAGGTTTTACATAGCCTCCAGCCCTTTGGTTTAGTGGTAAGAACTCAACGCTTGATGTGTGTGTTAGGCACACGTCATGGGTCGGATCCAGTAAAAAGCCTGGTATTTAAGTGGAGAAAGGTAGAGGGCAGGACCATTTGTCTATTGAGTTTTGAACCATCCACCATTGGCCCTCGGGTTGATAAAAAAAGTAAGAAGATGTTACATATAGACTTCCCGTTGCTCGTTTTTCTTCTTGTTGGTATTCACTAGCTAACTAGCTAAAGAACATATTCTTTGCATCTGTATTTTTCAGAGCTTTCATGAAAATTTTCAGCATCTGTGTTTCTCAGAGCTTGATGGAAATTAGGAGTTTGTTAAGGATAGCAGCTTCCTCCATCTTTCTACTGCAGAAGCAATGCATGGGCTAGGCTGAAGGCAACACTTGAAAGGATTGCGAGTATCGGTTTCAGTTCCTACATATGGATGACTGACTAAAAAAGCTTGTGAAGGAGATGAGCCCAAACAATAATATAATTTTAATTATCAAATTGTTGAACAATATGGTAGTAGCAGGAAGAGAATGATGTACTGTTGCTTCTGTTTTTTGATCGTTGATATTGCTTTTTAAGCTTGCTAATCTCGTATGTTATGAGGGTAAATTTACTGATATGTGTCATGTTCTTCTCACAGGCACCTATAAAGGGACTTCTTTCTCTGCAAAGGACTGCATTAGTACAGCGTTCTAGTGAAAGATGGGGTCTATATGGTAGGTTATTTAGCACTCAGGCTGCTTCAACTGCTAGCGCCCCCCAACCTACTCCACCACCTCCACCTCCCGAGAAGACTCACTTTGGTGGCCTTAAAGACGAGGATCGTATTTTCACAAATCTCTACGGATTGCATGACCCTTACCTCAAAGGGGCCATGAAGAGAGGTGATTGGTACAGAACTAAAGACCTTGTCCTCAAGGGTTCTGACTGGATCGTGAATGAAATGAAGAAATCTGGTCTTCGAGGACGTGGTGGTGCTGGTTTTCCATCTGGTCTCAAATGGTCCTTCATGCCAAAGACAACGGATGGCCGTCCTTCATACCTTGTTGTCAATGCTGATGAAAGTGAACCCGGAACCTGTAAAGACAGGGAAATCATGCGGCACGACCCACACAAGTTGTTGGAAGGCTGTCTGATTGCTGGAGTGGGGATGAGGGCTAGAGCTGCTTATATTTATATCAGGGGAGAGTATGTGAACGAAAGGAAGAGCCTTGAGAAGGCTAGGAAAGAAGCCTATGAAGCTGGATTGTTGGGGAAAAATGCTTGTGGAACTGGTTATGATTTTGACATATATATTCATTTTGGTGCCGGAGCCTATATTTGTGGTGAAGAGACAGCTCTTCTGGAGAGCCTTGAGGGGAAACAAGGCAAACCAAGACTGAAGCCTCCATTTCCAGCTAATGCAGGACTTTATGGTTGTCCAACAACTGTCACAAATGTTGAAACAGTTGCTGTTTCACCAACCATCTTAAGGCGTGGGCCAGAGTGGTTTGCTAGTTTTGGCCGGAAGAATAATGCTGGGACAAAGCTATTTTGCATCTCAGGCCATGTAAACAAGCCCTGCACAGTGGAAGAGGAAATGAGTATTCCATTGAAGGAGCTGATAGAGAGGCACTGTGGTGGTGTTCGTGGAGGATGGGACAATTTACTTGCTGTTATACCAGGAGGTTCATCTGTTCCATTGATTCCCAAGAACATATGTGAGGATGTACTAATGGATTTTGATGCACTCAAAGCTGTGCAGTCAGGGTTGGGGACTGCTGCTGTAATTGTCATGGACAAGTCAACTGATATTGTAGATGCAATTGCAAGGCTCTCGTACTTCTATAAGCACGAGAGCTGTGGTCAATGTACACCATGTAGGGAAGGCACAGGGTGGCTTTGGATGATCATGGAAAGAATGAAGGTTGGCAATGCAAAATTGGAAGAGATTGACATGCTCCAAGAGGTGACGAAACAGATTGAAGGGCATACCATTTGTGCATTGGGTGATGCTGCTGCTTGGCCAGTGCAGGGTCTCATTAGGCACTTTAGACCTGAGCTAGAAAGGAGGATCAGGGAGCACGCAGACAGAGAGCTACAGCAGGCTGCTGCTGCTTGATTGTTGTGAAAGGTTTGTTCTTAAACCTTTTCTATTACATATACACTATAATATTGATAGTAACCATGGATCCTCCACAGGATAAAACATCCGTCTAAGAAGTTGTCATACTGTATTCAGTAAACTGCTTTTACTTTATATCTTGGTGCTTTTCTTTTCTTGGGTATGGGGGGGGGGGGGGGTGTTATTGGGTCTTTTTGATGCTCTTACTGTTTGGATTATTAACGAAAAACTCTCAGGAAATTTATCTCTTTTCTCCTCGTGTGGTATTACTGACCTCTCCTTGACCAATGCAAGTTCATGAAGAGCATAATATCTGTGCTAATTTTTCCTTTACGTAACCCATAGTAAGCAACACTTCTTTCTCTTAATATAAGAGAAACAAAGGCATAAAAAAAGGGACCAAAAAAGTTGCATATTTCAAATGCTTTCTAGTCATATTGCTGAAAGTTTAGTGGATTTTACATGACAACCCTGTGCATGGCGATGAGGTGTTCCTTATAAATAGGCAAAATACCTTAAACCACCCCTAAACTTAGTCAGATTATTAGTACCTTCCTCGAACTATGTCCGGTCTTAATTACTCCCCTCAACTTGGCATTTTGAGAGCCATTACCCCCTAGATGCTGATGTGGCAAAAAGTGTGGGTGCATTCACCTGCCACGTGGATTTTTCTGTCTCTGTGTTATTTTTTTGAAAAATAAAATATTTTTTTACCTTTTTAAGAATGTTACCTCTTAGATAAATCTTTTCGAATATAATTTATAATAAAACTTGGATAGAACTACATTATTTAGGCTAAATATTTTTATTTGGCCAAAAATAATAAAGTTTTAGTTAATTGTTTTTTGAATTTGACCTGAAAATAAAGATTTGTACATTGAAATAAATAATCAAGGCATCTAAAAAGTTATATAAAATACATAGTTTGAAATTCATTATTTTGGCTATAATTTTTTTATATAGCTCTAAATTACAACACTATATTTTTTTTAAAACAAATTTTACCTAAAAAAGTAAAAATACTTAGTTGAAATAAATAGTCATTGCATCAAAAGAAGAAATAGAAAGAGTGTATAATTGCAAGAAATTACAAGTGCAATTGTACACTCTTTTTTTTTTTTGATGCAATGACTATTTATTTCAACTATGTATATTTTATAACTTTTTAGATGCCGTGACTATTTATTTCAATTGTATATATCTTTATTTTTGGGTGAACTTCAAAAAAAGATTAACTAAAACTTTATTATTTTTGACCAAAAAAAATATTTAGCATAAATAATATAAGTTATATAAGACAAGAGGGGTTGATCCGATGGTAATCAATCCACAATTCCAACAAGAGGTTGTGAGTTCGAGTCTCCCCAAGAGCAAGGTGGGAAGTTCTTGGAGGGAAGGATGCCGGGGGTCTATTTGGAAACAGCCTCTCTACCCCAGGGTAGGGGCAAGGTCTGCGTACATATTACCCTCCCCAGACCCCACCAAGTGGGATTATACTGGGTTGTTGTTGTAGTTGTTGTTGTTGTAATGTAAGTTATATCCAAGTTTTATTATAAATTTTATTCGAAAAAAGTTATCTAAAACAGTAATATTCTTAAAAAGGTAAAAAATATTTTATTTTTCAAAAAAATGACATATAGAAAGTGTTGAGTTGTCCCACATCGGAGGGATTTGAGGTCCTTGGTCTCCTTATATGGCTTGGGCAATCCTCACCTCATAAGCTAGCTTTTGAGGTTGAGTTAAGCCCAAGGTCCATTCTTATCATGGTATCAGAGCTTTGGTGAGAATATTATAGCTGTGCGTCATTCCAGCTACTTCCGGGAAGAAAGACCTCGTCGCCGTGCAATTTTCCGGCGACTTAAGAGGCTGTCCGTAACTAAACTACCCTTTTTGTTGGTGTTGTGCAAAATCCGAGACCACCACGAGGTTCGGAAGAGAATTCCGACCAACCCCAGAAAAAAATCACCGGAAAAGAACAGTTCATGGTATCAGAGCCAGGCCCATCCCAATTATTGTTACCGATGTTGGGCCTCCATTTATGTTATCCACGCTCCAGAGATCTGGGCGTGAGGGGGGGTGTTGAGTTGTCCCACATCGGAGGGATTTGAGGTCCTTGGTCTCCTTATATGGCTTGGGCAATCCTCACCTCATAAGCTAGCTTTTGAGGTTGAGTTAAGCCCAAGGTCCATTTTTATCAGAAAGAAAAATCCACGTTGTAGGCAAGTGCATCTACATTTTTTGCCACATTAGCGTCTAAGGGATAATGACCCTCAAAAGGCGAAGTTGAGGGAGGTAATTAATACTGTGTATAGTTCGGAGAGGATACTAATAATTTGAGCCAAATTTAGAGGTGGTTTAAGGTATTTCGCCTTATAAATACATAAACAATCCCTTTAAGTTGTCCTTAAGTATCTGATATACACCTCAACTGATCCTTTTATCATTTTGGCACTTTAAGTGGCTATTATGTATATCTCATAGACACCTCACGCTGACACGACAAGTTACATGTATTTATGTATTTTAGTTTGATTTGTGGCGTGAGGCTTTGATCAGATTTTCTCTCTCTTGTTTTCAAAATTAAATTAAATTTTGTATGTGGGTCCACACTATATTATTATATTTTCCTCAACCTTTTTCACCCATCGAGTTCAACCATGGATAACATTCAAGGTCCTTCTTCTTCCTTGTATTGAGTTCAACCATGGATAACATTCAAGGTTCTTCTTCTTCCTCTTATCGAGTTCAGCAGCCGCCAATTTCCAATTTTCCACTTTTACACTAGGGATCACCAAGTTTCAGTCATGGATAACATGGAAGACCACTGGATTTGGCGTCACTCTTTTAGTTTTTGGATTTTCGAGTTCTTGATTTTTCCTATAATTAATAGGGAGAAAAATAGAAGAAATAGGGAGAAAAGAATGGAGTAATGGGGCCTTCACCGGAGCAGTGGCCGGAAGTTTGACTAGAGCCTTCACTGGTCTAGTTTTTGTTTTTGGATGAAGAAAAAAAAAATCAAGAATTATAGTAGTGCTTCACCATATCAAACAATCCCATATACATGAATAAAAAAGATTCAAATCAATTCCAATCCAATCCCATCATTCAAGCACATGAACAAACATACCATCTTCAAGATTTTAATGCTTTAATACAGCAATAGAAAGAGGAATAGAGAAGATCCAACTAGAGCATTAAAAATCAGCAATAAGAGCCCCGCTCCGTCATCGGGCGACGGCACCAATGCAAGAATAGGCTCCTATGGACAGCAACAACACACGAAGGCATGCTACAAAAGGGGAAAATTGGGATTTGATTACTGATGATGAGCTGGACTAGTTACAAGCAAGGAAAAAGTCTTATTTCTTTAAATGTTTGTCCTTTTCTTTTTGTTTAATTACACATGTCAAGTTTTTTAACACAGATTATATGTCATTCTTTAATTGGTTCGTTTGGCATGTCATTGGCAAGTGAGATTCACACATATGGTCTGCTATATTCGGGTATTTACTTGATACATATGGTCTGCTATATTCGGGTATTTACTTGATACACCTAAAAGTCACTTGAAGTATCCAAATGATAAAGGGGTCAGTTGAGTTGTTTGAGGACAAACTAAAGGGCTGTTTATGTATTACACCTTACCGAAGTTGAGGGACACATCTCCCAAAAAATATAGAAATAGAAAGAAAGCCTGAAGGATGTGGGTGTACTATCGAGCTGATTGGATATAGCAAAATGATCTAATCAGAAATGCTATCTTCATTTTCTGCAAGTTCCATCTTTATGGATGAAGTTAGGGATATCTCTTTGTGAATATTCATTCATCCTTTGCATTGCTAGATTCATTGTTACCAGCTCTTAGCCTTATGCAATTTTAAAAACTGTCATGTAATTTGACCCTCCAATCATTACATTATTTTAATTAATTGTTTCCCCTACCACACCTCTGCCTTCCCCCTTGCGACATGTTTCTGCCAAATGATGATTTCAATGCACCAGCTTGTGAAATAATTAGTTACATGTTCTTGTCATAGCTATTTCATACTTTCTCTTCCTTTTCCAGTTGTTTGATACCATGGAATAAATTTGAGAAGCACCAGAAGTATGAAGTAAGAGGGGAAAGCAGGATCCAAAGCTTCCCTATCGAGCCACCTTTTTTATCGTGAGGTTGTGTAAACTATTATTAACTGTTGGTACAACGGGTAGTTTATGTTTCAGAGCTGGTACATCTAATGTCTTATTTATGAAAGATACATTATCATTCCCATGGCTTTGATAGTTGAAAGATGCATAGTTTTTTGTCATATTGTGTTAAATAAAAGCTATACTTTGGCAATATTCTTCATTGAAAGCATGTGAACTTTTGGTCTAAAACTCTGTGGCTCAATGGTATTACTACTCCTACTCATGTCCATTCTGCTCTATTTGGATTCTCTCCTTCGAGACTGAATTTCTGACTTTTGAAGTAAACGAGAACAAAATTTTAAGGCATTGTCTTCACGGGAGTCAAAACATTGTCGATTCCTAGATTCCTTTACCGATCAAAATAGCACGGGCTTGTCAGTTTTTAGACAGGTAATTGAAAAATAGTCATCGTTTGTAAAGTTATTGAGAAATAACTACTATTTTGCAGCAATACGGAAAGTTCCAGCATAATATATTGGAGATTGGAGCACCTGATTATAAATTCTGGTATATTATACTGGAAGTGTAGTATATTATATTGAAATATCTGTATATACTGGAATTCCAGTATTATGCTGGAATATTTTTTGGATTTTAAATAGTGTTTTTCGTTCAGATTTATTTTTACATAAAAAGTGATTAAATTTAATTTTTCTAAACTGTAGTTAATTTTCAATTACCATTTGTAAATCTGGCTATTTTTGAATTTTACCCTTTTCCTTTATATCAGTTTCAACTAGTGCTGACTTGCAATGTTCTTCCCAATTAGTCTAATTACTGATGGTTCGACTACGAAAAACTTTACTCAGGAAAGGCCAAACTTTTTTGTTGTATAATTTTTTTTTTTTGAAATTTTTACCTCATATAACAAAGGTTAACATCTTATTTATTTTAAATAAATATTATTAAAAATTTTATATTCTATATATACTTTTTACTGTTTATAACAAAATATCTTATTTTGATTACCTCCTACCCCTAAGCCACTAAATACTCTATTCAGTTAAACTATTTTCTTTCTCTCTCTACTTTGATACATGATGTTAAGCCATTCTCTTTCCACATTCCCTGAAAATATGATGTTCAATCTCAAAATTCCTCTCACTCACATCATTTACCATTAGTCACAAACAATGATTTTGCCTGATATACCATGAAAAATTCTTTGACTTTTCCCATCAATTTTGTGCAACCCAAATGGAATCTAAAGGAGATGAAGCGTCTGCTCGGCGCGCACAACACAATAAACCCACGAATCTTTCTCAACTTTCGTCATCTTCAATACAAAATTCAAGTTTTAACATTATTAGGTCGAATATAGCATTAAAAAAATTAGAAGGGGTTTCAGTAGATATAGGGTTTATAATTTGCCTTACCTTCCGACTCCTCAGTACTTGCCCAAGCAAAGTTTGCGTCTTTGGGAACTATATTCAGATTTTTCCTGCCTTTTGTAATGGATTCCAATGGTGCTGAAGCACCTCGTATTTGTGAGCAACTTAATTTTCTGTTAATATATTTCAATGTATTTTAACGTATTATGTTGTATTTTTATTGTATTCGTTATCTTTTTTTCATTGTAAGTCAATGTATTACGTTGTATTTCATATATTTCATTGTATCGCTGTCTTTCTTGTATTTCAAGGTATCCCGCTGTATTTTATGTATTTCATTGTATTCACTGTTACGTTATATGCTGTGAATGTATTCATATATTTTCTTTATTAATATAATTTATGTAGTCAGATGTATTATATAATTTCTCTGAAGATTGCGATGTTTTTGGGGTTTTTTTCGATTGAGAATCTTTTTTATAACTGGAAATACAAAATTTCTGTGTTATAATTGAGTTTATTGAGTTATATTAGAAGTCTATTATGTTAACTGATTCACTTTCCGTTTAAAGCAGTGTTACCCCTGTTTCACGCCGTGAATACAGTCGAATACAACCGAATACAATAATTTGTCCAGCTCTAATCCCATGTTTCACGTCATGAATACAATCGAATACACTCGAATACGACAACTGATTAGCTGGACTTCATTGATTTACGCCTATTTTTGCTACTATATTGATGAATACAATAGCTTAAAATACATCTAATACATCTTATAACAACAGAAAACGTATCTACAATCCATAATAGCAAATGATATCTATATATAGCTAATTATTGCTAAAAGATAGTGTTTTATAAAAATTTCTCTTTTTTTCCCAGAAAAGGGCAAAATTGCACCTATTATCGGATATATCTTTATATATTATAATTAAAGCATGAAGCTCCTTAATTAAATGTTATTCGCCTTTATTATTCTTCAAAATATATTTCACACTAGATAAAATTGTCATTTAATAATTTTTCTAATATTTAGCAATTCAAAATTAACTAAATTTCATTTTTTAATTTTTCTTCTTATTTAAACTATATATAGTGGGATCTAATATGTTACACTTCAAATTCAATTAAAATTTTACCTTACTTAAATTTCTTTCCTTACCTAACCACATTTATATCCTTATCGACTTTAAAATACTTTTTCAGTTTATTGCATATTCTTAGCTATATAATTGTTAGCATCATTTTTCTACAAATACTAACCAATAATTAATTACCTAAAAGACACCACTAATGCATGTTCATTTTTTTTTACTTTTAACGAATTTTAATTTAATTTTGAAGTATAATTTCTAGAAGCCAGAACTACCAATATGGTAACGTTAACTTAAAAAATAAATTAATTCTACAACCATACTATGAATTAATTCTACAACCATAACTATGTAAAATTGTAACTGTAATTTATATTTAAACTTTACCTAAATTAATATACTTGGAACTTTGAAATAACTATAAATTTGAAAAATTATCCTCAGTGAACTTGATTTTGAAATTTTAAAATCATTAATGGTGGAGTTTTCCCAGAATGAGTTAAGGCACTATTAACTTTTATTTGGTCTTGGATGAATGTGTACGGAAGGAATTTAGACTTAGACCAATAAGAATAGCCAATATAAGAGGCTCACTAAGCGTATTTACAATTTGTTGAGCTTTAAATGAAGAAACAAGAATTGTATGCACTTAAGTTATAAAGAACAAATTTCACATTATAAAAAACATATAAATAATTAAATAAGAAAGTTTTAATATTAGATTCAATCCAAGAAAAGAAAAGAAAAAAGAAAAAAGAAAAAAGAAAAAAGAGCAGTGGTCGTTTTTAAACTTTTAATATCTTTTGTTATAAAAATAGCTTAATCCCATTTTTCTACATAAAATATTTATTTTTGAATCTTGATAAATTAAAATTAGATTATATTATTGTATTCTCCAGAAAAATGGAAAACCAATTTATTTCATATACGATGATTTGCATAAACTTTTAATCATTTATGCCAACTGAATGACAGTGCGCTTAGTTGTGTAAAAAAGATGTGTTTGCCCAAAATTTGTAATTAATTAAAAAATAATTTATTATTTTCTTGTATTATGATATCTCTTGGTGCCAATTATTCCCTTTGCTTTTCGTTGCTAGCTTTATATTGATAGTCTGCACATGTTACTTGATTAGTGAGTGTCTTGACTTGAACTTCGTTAATACTTTATCGAGGTTAGTCTTGATACTTGTTGGATACAAACAGTTGTATACTCATATTATACTTCTACACATTTTTGTGCAAAAAGAGATATTTAAGCTAGCAGATTCATGCAAAGTTAGCTTCTTGATCGCGAGGGTTTAGGATAGAGCTGCTTGGTCATCGCACCCTTGGAGTCCTTTCCTTATGTTTATCATAATGATCCAATCAATCATTTTGTGTATTATAGCCATGTTCCCCTATTTATTAGTTTTATGGTATATTGTGGTTATGTGACTTGCCGGGATGTTTGATTTTGGTTTCGTGTGAGTTTCGGAGTGAAATAGGACACATAGTCCCTAAGTTGGAAGTTTAAGTTGAAGGTGTTGACTATAATTTGACTTTTATGTAGGCAACTCCGAAATAGAGTTTTTTCGGTTCCAAAAGCTCCGTATGGTAATTTTGGACTTAGGAGCATGTTTGATATTAATTTAGAGGTCCGTAGGTCATTTCGTCTTGATTTGGCGAGTTAGATAATTGAAGGCTTGGAATGTTAAGAAGTTTAACAGGGACTTGACTTTATTGATATCAGGGTCAGATTTTAATTTTGGAAGTTACAATAGTCTGTAATGCAGTTTATTATTGTGTGCCAAATTTGAGGCCAATCGAAGTTGTTTTGGTATGATTTGATATTAGTGTTGGAAGTCGGATGTTCATAGTTTCAATAGGCTTGAATTAGATTGCAATTTGTAGAATCGATGTTGTTTGATGTGATTTTTAGCCTAGAGTAGGTCCGTTATGTGTTATGGGACTTGTTAGTATATTCGGATAGGGTCGCGGGGGTCCTGGGTTTGAGTCCAATTGAAATCAGATCATTTTTTGGACTTAATCGAACTACTGAAGTAGCCGGTTTTCTGCTCTAGTTTCCTTCACGCTTTCACAAAGATTCTCCCGTGATCGCGCAGAGTCATCAGGGACTGCTGGGATTTTTCTCTTCACATTTTCAAAGGAAAGGGTACAATGCGAAGTTTCTGAGCTTGTTCATTGCGAACGCCTAAGGTATATCGCGTTCACGTATAAGGAAGGTGAGGCTGAGGGCTGAAGCACGCTTGTGCATCGCGTACGCGTGACCTGGAACGCGATCGTGTTGGTGGAGGAAGCTGGTCATCATGTTTGTGACTACTTCACGCGATCGCAAAAAGTGTTTTATTGAGCGGGGAGAATTGTTCTACGCGATCGTGAGTCTTTGTACTCGATCTCGATAGAGGATGATTGGGAAGAAATATTTAAATTTCAAAACAAGGGGTTTATCTCATTTTTCAGCTTTTGGACCTAGAGAGCTTGGTTTGTGCCGATTTTTCAAGGGATTATCAAGGAAATAATTGAGGTAAGTGAATTTAATTCGGATGGGCTATTATACATGAATCCATCTTTATTTTGTCATATAATTAGTGATTTGAGTCGGAAAATTTGGGAAAAAATGTTAAGCTTCTCAGACTAATTTTGGAGATTTGAAAGACGATTTGAAGTCAGATTTGAGTAATCCTTGTATGATTGGACTTTTTATTGGATGAGTGTTCAGATTTTGTAAGTTTGGTCGGGTTTCGAGACACGGGCCTAGGTTGAATTTTTTAGTTGACTTTTTAATTCTATTTAAAAATTGAAACTTTATTGTTCGAAATAGCTTCTTATAGTTTGTATTTATGGTATGAGGTAATTTCAGACAGATTCAAGCCGTCTAGTTTGGATAATCACGAGAAAGGCCTACTAGTCGATTGAGTTAACGTTAGAGGCGGGCATCGATCGGTTCGGTTATGAATATTATCGATTCGACATATCGGTTATCGGTTTACAAATTTGATAAATCGATAACCAAACTAATAAGATATAGGTTATCGGTTATCGATTAATCGATCATCGATCATTATCAGTTTGATTATTGATTTACCCAATAAGATAACTCAATCTAGAGTTAAGCGAAAAAGAGAAGACAATTCATAGGAGTTACGCAAAAAAGATAAGAATTCACATATACTATTCTACCCATTTTTGATCTGTCCGATGGAAACAATTGGAGATAGTACTAATTATTCAACAACGGTTGTCCAACTACATTAATAATAATATAAAGTTGTAGGATTTTCACCTTAAAATTAACATGTCCAAACATATAGTACTAACAGTCCAAGATAAACCAAATATTTTTAGTCAAATATCTAACATGAAAAAAGAAACCGTAGCACAAAATCTTGATATGTGCATGGGCAAAACACGGGAAGCTATTTGGGAAAAAATAATTTTCAAAACTAAATGCAAGGCTTCCGCAGTGATATAAGGAAAGATTGTGATTTGATTGTAAAATGAGATTACGAGGCGGTACCTCGGTAGCAATTCTTGTTGATACTTTTCTATTACATCACTTGTGTTTTGGTTGCTTTGTTTTCTTGGAATATTATTCCTTGTTTTCCTTCGAATTTGCCTTAGTTCAGTGTATATATTCTTGGTATATTTCTTCATTACTTCATTTCCAAATTTTATGATTATCACATTCTCATATACCTGTTCATTTTTCTTATTTATTCTAGTAGGGCCTTGACCCAACCTGGCCACTACTCTACCAAGGTTAGGCTTGACATTTACTGGATGTTGTGGTATACTCATGCTACGCTTCTGTACATCCTTTTGTGTAGATCTAGATACCTCTTACCATCCTAGGCACTAGTGAGTCGAGCTCGAATTTGGAGACTTGAAGGTATAGATGCCCGCATCTGTAGGCCTCAGAATCGCCCTCTATCTAGTTCTATTTTAATTTCTCTTTTTATAGATATTGTTGTATTTTCAGTATACTCTTGTAGAGCTTGTGACCTGGTATCACTGTATTTTGGGTGTTTTGTTCTGTTGAGTTGTGGAGTTATTTTATGGTAGTTGTTGAGTCATTTAAATTTTTTTATCATTTCTAAGTTAAATTCTCCATGTATGTTAGGCTTATCTAGTCTCAGAGACTGAGTTGAGCTGAGCTTTCGAGGACCATATAATTTCGATCACAGCCGCATAAGAGACTTCTGCGGCTGCACAATTCGGACGCGGACCATACTTCTCTCTTTTTCTCAAATTGTAAGCTCTCAAAACCTTAGTAATCGCGGTCCGCATAATTTCGATCGTGGCTGCAGAGGGACTTTCGCAGCTGCATATTTTTGGTGCGGGTCACGCTCATCTTTTCGCCCAAAAATTGTACTCTCTAAATCTCCCTTATACGGACCGCGTAATTATTCTCGCGATTCTCATAATGGCTTTCTTCTGCGCTTCAGAACTCTTTTCCCATCCTTGGTTTTATTCAATTTTTGACTCCTTTTTGACTTGATTAAGGTTCATTTGGCTCATTTTGAACAATTCATGCAAGCAATCATATGTCATTAGTTTTCGAGAATACCTTCTAATATTTTTGGCCTAAAACACAAGTAAAAGATAGAAAATAATAGGTTAAAATCCCTACTTATCAACTCCCCCAAACTTAAGTTATTGCTTTTCCTCAAGAAAATAAGGTAATTCCCTCCTCCACTAGGAAAAATAAATTCAGCTAGCCTAAAGTGAATCAATCATGCATCAATTAGGACTAACAATTACCATCAACACAAATGAATTATCAACAACACTATGTTATGACCTTTTGAGTACCATAGTTCTATTGTGACACTAGAGCATCAAGAGTTGACTTAATTATCACGAAAGCTCTCTCTATCACTTAGATCATTGTGGAACCCAAAATTCTCCTACTCTACTCTCCATGAGCAAATCTCACTTTAGAATGTAAATCTCAAACACGGATTGTGGAGAAGTACGCTCATCTCTCTCAAAAGAATGATACAAGTCCGGCTTTAAGTACCATAATCTTGCCCTTTTGGTTAATCACCACTAATGTAAGCTCACTCAACTCTAAATCATATAGGAATTTTGTGGGAATGTAATGAAGGCTTTTGGATCAAGGTAGTACTTATTGGCATATTATGGTTTCATATTTCCTTATGCACTCCATTTTCTCATTTCGGCTCATATTTTCTTGACTCTTTGAGTCATTTTCTTCTTCCTTAGCAGAACTAGAGAGACACGATGTCACTTTTTCTTGCTCATGACAATCATTTTTCTCCTTTTCTAATCATTCCATGTCTTTCATTATTGCTTTCTTTGAATCCCTTCAAATTTCTTCCTTATTCACTTTCTTTTTGACATATTTCTTTTTGGACTTTCTTTCTTTTATTTGCCTCCCTTTTCTTCATTTCTTTTTGTTCTTTGCACCTTTTATCACTTTCACATTCCTCTTCTCTCCACCAAAACTTATGCTTTTGGCAATTGTTTATCACGGATGCTAAGGAAAGATCGGGTGCCAAGAGAGAGTCGTTATAAAATGGATAAAGGCTTGTAATATGGATATTGAATGAAAAAGGCTTAGGATCAAATGGGTTGACTAGGGATATCATATTGGTAGGCTACGGAAGCTTTCAAGTTTCAACTTGGACAAAGGAGAGCCTACAATCATTTCTCAAGTCGAGCTACACTTAGAATTTTGCCTGGAAAACATTCAGGGCAAGTTCTAAACTTATTGACATAGAACTTGGACTTGCAATTCAATACCTCACCCCTCAAGCCACTGTATTGTTAAAGATAATAGAGTCGAGGGCCTGCAACAACCCTAGCTAGTATTGAACATCACTAAAGGCTCAAAAAACCACTTGATGATTGTTTTAATCAACACAAGAGTCTAAAGGTCACAATTAGACCTATTATTTGCCAATCAAATTGTTTCTAACCATAAGGTAGAAGGTAAATGTGTTAGTACCAAGTGAATCCTGCTTGAGAAACTTTTAATCATTAGTACTATATATACCAAAACATAAAGAAAATGGACTCAATCCCTTAAGAAGGTTTTCACGCATCCATCGTTAGAAAGAGCCACCCCATTCACACAACATCCACCTTTGGAAAGAACCGTGAAATTAAGAAAACCAAAGGCTTATTAAAACAGAAAACTTAAAAAGAAGCTACTAAAGTAAATAAGAGGCTATGCTACTAAGGGAATATAACGAAGAAGTTATGAAGTAAACTACGAAAAACTAAACTAAATATGTACAAATAAAGTAAAACCAATATATGCATCAAACGGTAAAAATATATACATAACAAAAGTGAAAATAAATATAAAGAAAAATAGAATAATGGTAATAAAATGAAAGATAGAATTATCCTCAATGTTAATAACAAATAAGAACATGGAAAATGGATAGAGAGTAAATAGTACTCCCTATGTAGTCTCTGCCTGCATTGGGTCCTCAACAGCAACACTCTCTGTATCCTCTAACTGGATCTCCACATCCTTTGAGTGGGGGACTACGAGGTTGATGAGCATATGAATTAGCTCCTCAACAGTGTATGATGTTGTAGTCAGGCCGACTGCTTCCTCTAATACTATCTGGGTTGCCGGGATAATAGACTCCATGAGCAGGTCTATTGACAAATCCCCTACATGTGCAATCTTCTCAACCTCCTCACCCAACTTCTCCACAGACTTCTTCATCTTCTTAACCTACTTGGTTAGATCTGAATTGACCATTCCAGGTGTATCAAGAGTCTCCAGGATCTTCTTGTGGTCGTCCCAAATCTTCTTCTGTGTTGCCACTGCATTGGATATGGCAGTCAACTTTGTGGTAGCTGCTTGCATCCAATTATTGAGACTGGATAATGTCTAGGAAATTCCCAGTGTAGTTTGAGGGTAGGTGGAAGATGAAAGTACTGGTAGTGGTTCTAAGATAGATGGTCTGGTAGATGGAAGGCATGGTTGCTACTTCGGTAGAAGTACCGGTTGCTGTAGAGGGCTAGGAAACTGATCCAGTGACAAGTTGGGGTAGGAATACAATATTTCTTCTTTTTGGACTGCATTGGAGATGTTGTTGGACACCAAGTTCCTTACATTAATAGGATATCCTGCTATGATGGAAGCAAACAATACTGCTCGTGAAATAAGAAGGACATTTTCATGCCGACATGGGTCAAGACGGTTGCACACGAATGTTTTCCACCCTTTTGCTTAAAATTTAAGGGTGTCTCTAACAATTGAGCTAGCTTCTCCAGATATTGCACAGGCTCAACCTCCTCAAACCCTACATATCCTTTCGGTGCTTAGCTATCAAATTGGATTTTCAAGTTCCGGACCTTCATCACCTTTGCACCCCTTTTTGATGTGGACAACATTGGCATATAATTCTTTGACGAGGTATTCATTGGCATCTTGCGGATGACCGGTGAACCATTTCCATCCTTTTCTCTCCGTGAAGTGCTTTAGGACATTCATATTGTGTTAGTTTAGGTGTGTGGTTATGAACTGTCTCTCAAGAGTGAGCGAACTTTGGGGCCACCATTCCTGGAACTTGTCCTACACTTTCTTTCTAACAAACCTATCAACCCACACCTTTTGCTTTCGTGATCTAGCCAGACCTCCCACAATTTTATCACCCCCTATCCTGTCATCCGGGACTTCATCATCATAATCTAAATTGATTGGAACTAGGGAGCATGTGCGGAAGAGGGTTCAGAATCTTCACTACCCTCTTCCAAACACTCAGATGGACCCTCAAAGGAGGAGGACTCATCAACTAAATAAAATCTCCCCAGGAATTGTTTGGGGATTTGTTGGGGCTGTATTTCTGGCTGTGCTTGCATGGAGTTTCCTTCAGAAGCTTCCCCAGAGGGAACATACTCACTGGTCTCAGAAGTGTCCAGGGCCTTGGAAAAGGAGCCTTAGCTTTAGGTACTACCATATCCGGTATGTCTATCATATGTCCCCTAAACGGGTTCACATAATCTTTTGTCTCCTCCACTTTTTCATGAACGTCTATCCTCACTTTATCATTTAATTAAACATCATTACTTGGCTCATCATCATTCATAATCTTTTTAAAGTTTGAGGTACTAGCAGCTCAACCTTTCTCACTTCTTGTAGTCATCGCCATTGCGTGCCCCGTATTGTTCCTACCCTTCGAGTTTACTACCGTATCACTTGATAGTGCCCCCTTAAGGTGAGTATTCAAAGCTTGAGAAATTTTGCCAAGTTGGAATTCTAATTTGCGGATAGAAGTGTTGTGGGAGGTTAATTGGGCATCAGAGCCGGCACTTTTCTCCATCATCTACTTGAACACGTTTTCAATCCATCCCATCTTATTATTGGAAGAACTAGGACCTTGTGACGAATTTGTTGGCGGGTTGTTCGATTTTTGAACATCAAGGGCCTTTAAAAGCCCGACCCCTGATTCCCTTTATTATTGTTTCTCCAACCCCCTTGGTTGTTATTGCCTCCCCAATTACTATTATTGTTTCCGCCCCAATTGCCTTGATTTCCTTGACTACCCCAGTTTTAATTGTTGTTATTCCCCCAATTTCCTTGGCTGTTGTTGTTGCCACTATTCAATTTCCTTTTTGATCTTGATTGCCCCAGTTTCCTTGGTTTCACTGTGATCTCCATTGTCGTTGATTCGTACCATTGCTTCGTTGACCTTAATAATTGTTGACATATTGAGCCTCTTCACTTTGATACTCATATGAATTATATTGATTGTACCCACTACCACTTTGCTCAAATTGATCCGGATTGTTCTGAACTTGTTGACCTCGTTGCCTTCTCTTGTTGACCATCATGTTCAGTCATTCCATGACATTCACTTGTTTGGCCCTTGAACTTGTTGATGCTGATATTTGGCTAATTGGTTCATGGTATTTTTCAACTCGACTATAGTTTGACTGTGGTCACGTAGCTCCTTGTGTAGGTGAATAATATTAAGGTCAACTTTTGGCACATTGGCTCTACTTTGCCACACCGAAGAGGTATTCGCCATCTCATCAAGTATTTTCAAGCTTCAGTATATGGCGTGTTCATGAAGTTCCCCGCGTTGAATTGATTAACCACACATTGGTTTGTTGTGTTAATCCCCTTGTAGAAAGTTTGCTGGATCATGTCCTTGGTCATATCGTTGTTCGGGCACTCTTTAAGCATTGTTTGGCATCTCTCTCAAATATCATGTAGTGTTTCACTTGGCTCCTATTTAAAAGTAAGGATGTCATCTCTTAGCGTTGCCATATATCCTGGAGAAAAGAACTTTGCGATGAACATCTCGTCCAACTCATCCCAAATGTGTATGAAATATTTGGGTAACCTATCTGGCCAATACAAAGCCTTCCCCTTAGAGAAAGTGGGAAAATCCTTAACCTCAATGCCTCCTGGAGACATTAGTCTGCTTGATCCCACAACACGCGTCAACAAAACCTTTGAGATGCCTATGTGCATTTTGGTGTGGAGCTTCGGTGAAGAAACCCCCCTGTTCCAACAATGTTAGCATGACATTGGTTATTTGAAAGTTGACCGCCCTAATCTAGGGGTGGGATATTGCACTCGCATAGCCTTCATTAGGTAACACCCTGTATGCTGCCCTTGGAGAAGGTGGGGGAGGGTTTGGGATGTTTTCTTTAGGCGGACGACCTCTCCTTTGTACTTGAGGTTCAAGATGAACCTCATCCACTTGTTCGTCATCTACCTCCTCCCTCTGTGGTGTATTCATGATGGCTTCTTTGTGGAGCCATTTGGTAGCTAAAAGTAATTCACACAAAAAATTAGAAAAATGGAAGGAAAGTAAAACAAAACACACAAATACTTAGATATATAGCTAAGACCATCTAACTACCCCGCAAAGGTGCCAGAAATTGATCGGGTCCAAGCCTATACTACTATTGAGCAGCGAGGGTGGTCGATATAGTTTTAACCCAACTAGGTCGGGATCGGATCCAAATGGAGTTAATATTTGGAATTAGGTTATATCTAAGCTAGATGTGGGCTATGAGTCTAATTACTCTTCCACAAGGTTGGATTTGATTTCTACGTCTAACTTTACTCTAATATTGCAATGATTGAAACTAAGGACAATATTTTTGTTGATGTTTTTCAAGTGTTTAAAGAGACTAGTGTCGTGACATCTACCTAGGTGGATATCTGTCTGGTAGCAAAATCTAGGGCAAGCTTGATTAGTTGGGATCATAATATAGTTATCACACCCGGGTACTCACTCTATACCTTTTGGTAGTTTTAGTATTTTGCCCAATTTGGCTTTCTCAAGTCCAAATAGGTATTCATACAAATCAAGTGATATTATCTCAAGTCGGGTATTACTATCCCTAGGTTTAACTCTTTGGGCTATCAATTTCTTGAATTCACCCCAATTTCTTGTTACTCTAGTTGTCCTAGACTTAGTCTCTCTTTCCTAAGTAGATATTAAGTCATAAACGCATGACTCAATGTTTGCAACCATTAATTCTATTTTTCTAGCAAGAATTAGGCTTAATATCATTAACCCATTCATATTCGAGTCCTAAAATCAAATATCCATTAAATACCAACACTAGAGTTAGGTCACAACCCTAGCAATGGGTTTAGCTGCTCATGGAAATAATAGAAATTAAATATGAAATGAAGATAAAATTCATAATACTAGATTAAAAGATGAAAATCTAGTGGTAAAAGATGAATCTAGTACAAAATTTCCCAAAATAGAAAACTTAGTCGTCTCAGGTGCTCCTCTAATACATTACATACCCTAAAAATGACGAAAAGTTCAATTTATACTAATCTAAAAATATCTAACAAAATACCATTGTGGAGGTTGTGTGGCTACATAATTTTATGTGTGGCCACACTCTTGCTTTCACGATCGCACAATTCATGAGATTGTCTGACTTCATGGTGTGCCGGTTGTCGACGCCCCCTTTTTCTAAGAGTTGAAATTGGGTTCACGACATTTGGGAGGACAACTCTGTTCCCTTTCGAGAATTAGGTTTTGGAATTGGAGAGTCGTCACCTAATGATTATAGTGCATTAGGACACTTTAAGAAGGGTTTGAGTTGAATAAACCAGAGTTTGGGTAAGGGCTAGAAATTATCCCGAGGGGAATGTGTTAGGCACCCCTCAAGATCCACTAGTGTGGTCCCGGCCATGTAAAAATTGTGACTTTACAAATAAACAATTAAGGCTCAAATAAGGACTTGCAATTAAATTGAAACTTGTGAAAGTAAGTATAGAGAGGGTGGAAATTTGAAAGGTCTAAACAATTCTATAGAAAGCAAACAAAGACAACAAAGGAAAGCGGTCCTAGGTTTATGATTAATATGGATCACTTCAATACAATACCCAGCAATCACTCCTCAAAGAGGTCATCATCTCCATACCCACCCCGTAAAGGTTATTTAAACATGTGGATTGATCACGAATGCTTATTGCGTTCTATTACCCGTCCCCTCCTATACGTCCTAGAGGGTATTTAGGACCAACTGTTCCTATAGGGTAACGACTAGGCTGAACCCTTACGTTTAAAGGACAAAATGATAGGCGCCATACATAACAAGTAGGACTACATATAAAGGGAACATACAAGGCAAATAAGAGGCTCACAAATCCCTCCATAAGTAGACATGTAATTAGCACATCTCAAATACATTTAAGGTCTAAAAAAAGAGTTTAAAAGCAAGAATATCGGAAAATATAAGTTGCAGCAGAAGCAGAAGGTTTAAAACTAAGTGCCTTAAAGAACGTCCGATTTTCAGAAAACAAAAGATGGCAGTGAGTTACAGCAGTTCAGGAATTAGTAAAAGTATAGTTAAACATGTTGAAACATACTTTGAAAACATAGTAATGACATTAAAGATGTAGTAAAATAGCACGATTCTAGACAAGCAAAACAATCCAGTAGAAGCATGATAAACAGATGCCCGATTTCGAGATTATTTCAATACACCAGGGGAGTTTTAACAGAAAACAGAGTAAGCTTCAGCGAGACAAACAAGGATCGAGGTTCAATAGTTTTAAAATAGGCTGAGTAGTCTGAAAACTGGAAAAACAATATTAATCAATTTTATTAGGCCTAAAGCTTGCCTAGGCGTCATATGTATTGCCTACTTGAAAGGTGAACATGCATATTAATCCAATTTTAAGAAGCAGATGCAGTTTAACCCTAAACTTGTATTATTATTAAACAACCGACGAGGCATTCGATGCTTGCAATTTAAACAATATAAAGTCCTAAGTAACATGATGTCTAATGCACATAAACTCCAAAAACATGGTCTATAAATGTAGCAATATTTTCTATAACAGTTGTTTTGTTGGTACTAGTCGTGATTACAGTCTGAAAATAAAGGGTCTAAAGCATGATTTCTATTGCACAAATAGGTAAGTAAAGCACTATAGACATGTTCTCTACCTATTAATTAAATCAAGCATGCATAATCCCACCCCATTTCACTATATACCCCATCAGTTTTTTAAAATTTATTACAAACCAAGATAGCTATTACATAATGAAAAATAAAATAAGAAGTTACTCTGTAGGGAGCCTTCAAGTAGGACAAATCTTCCAACCTCACTTCTTTCGAGTTTCACATCCTTTGCCATAGTTTGGGTGCGACAAAGCTCCGTAAGTGCCCATTGGGGTCCTTGGCCAATACCATCACCCAAAGACTACCAAAATATTGAACAAGCAGTGTGGAATTACCAGCCTTATGCATCAAAATTCAATGAGTACTCAAAGGTACCAAGGCAATTCTTACACGAAGGAGGACAGAACCTAAACTCTAGGATTAGCGCGAGTGTGTCGCACAGAGTTTAAAGAAAATGAGTTGACAAAGGAAACGGTTTTAAAATAATGTTCCATATATAACCAGTTTTGAAAGAAAACAACAGAAGAGTATAATAACTCTTGTAAGAAGGTGAGTAAGACAATCTCAGACTAGAGTATCATGCATATTTTAGGGAAACAAACACAAACAAGGGACAGGGGATATGAGGACAAATAGTTCACATGTAAGAGCACAATTGCACATACATAGACATCAAAGAAAAACATTTTAGAACTTAAACAGTTTTGCATGCTAATAATGTACTGGGGTTAGGGGGTAGGGGAGAACATGCATTAAGCAAATCATTAGGCATGCTGAATTAAGAGAAGGATAGTAACATTAATGAACTAACACAGAGACATGTGTTGCGGCCAAATGCACACGCAAGTATACGCGATCGTCAAGTAATAAAGTGACTAAAAGCCAGATGTCGATCCCACAAGTACTTGTGATTAAGTATTAACTAAATTAGACTATCCTAATTATCTATACCAGAATTAAACCTAGAAGTATTTGATTCTAAACTACTTAAAATAAATTAGAACAAATAATGAACTTTGGACACAGAAAGAGCATATTTTTATGATATCAATGTAATGAAAATGATCTAGGATTATGGGGTATCTAACATTTCTATTGTATTCTTCAATTGAATTGACTAACTAATTTATCTAGTTTATTGGTTGACAGGGTTAATATTGCTCATAAGTATCTTTCGAGTTCTTACTCGCCTATTCAAGCTAACCTAACGCCTATATGTATATGGAGTTAGATCAACAAGAATGCATTTATAATTCCTGTAAATCAAGCAAGCTAGTCAATTAGGTATATGTCTATCCTAACCACGAATCCGTTCCCCGATGCCAGGTTCAAGAACTTGCTCTACTCAATCCTATATGCAATCTAGAATTTCTACTTTCCAATTCAACTCTAGATTCGTAGATAGTATTCAATTGGTGATCAAACAATCTAATAATTAAGTGCAGGATTGAATAAATATACCAATATGATAAACTATGAAATCAAAATCAATATACGAATAACAATAGTCATGAAAGAACCACAACCCTAGAACTTGGAGTTTGACTCCACATAGACATGGAAGCAAAACAACAAATCATACAAAGAAACATAAAAAATTACTAATTTTGGAGGAAGAAAATATGAAACCCGGCCTCCACAATGGTTCCGTGCTTGTGTTTTCCTCTAAAAAACGTCCTCCTCTCTTTCAAAATTAGGGTTGGGCCCAAAAAATTATACCTTCTCCAAGGTGAAAAAGGACACTTTTTTTGGGTTGTACTAGAGCGGGCACGCACCTGGGCGCGCATCTAGGTGCGCTAGTCGGACAACGTTGTGGACTGGATGCGCTAAAACTAGCACGGATGCACATCTAGGCACGATTTTCACTTTGTTTCGTTTCGAATTTAGAAAAACGTAAAATATGAAAGTTGTAGCGCTTTGAGTTAGATTTCCAACCATATATTGTGAAGCCCAAATGGAGTTATTAGCAAAAAGTTATATCTATTACTAGACAGTGCACAATCCGCCCACTGGATTCTTTGTTCGCTCTAACTGTCATCCGTTGACCCCCAAACACGATTCCGGCTTAATTCCTTGAACTTTTACTCAAACATTAAAGATGCAAATCACTTGAATTTATTTATAACATCTAAATAGCTCGGAATCACTTCTACAAGGAGTAAAACACACCATCAGTACAAAACACTAGCGATTAAGGCTCAAACTCAATTAAAGTGCAGTAAATTATTGTGTAATAAGCAACTAAAATATGTAATTATAGCCTATCATCACTACCCCACACTTATACATTGCTTGTCCTCGAGTCAACCAACACTTTACTCTATCTATGTGCACTTAACATCTTAACCCATTTGGAGCACACTACGCCAATGACCATGGTTGATAGCAACAATTAATCTTTAACATATGCAACAATTCCCTTTTACTCTTATTATTCTTCAAAATTATTTACAAAAAAGACAATATGCTCACAACAATCCTAGCCTCAAAAACCAACTCAACATCACGATGCACTCATGACTTGAATATCCAACGTTGTAGAGAAGTCTAATAACGTTACCTATCCTTCATGAAGCCATGTGCCCTCACAACAAGAACAAGAGAAAATGTTGAACCCACATAATCAAATATCATGATCAAATATAGTTTAAAGACTTATATATATATATATATATATATATATATATATATATATAAATATATATATATATATATATATATATATATCAAGGAACTCTCTCTCTAACAAAAGAAGTCACATGCATGTACTTGGTACCATAGGATTCTCCTTAAGGTAAATCTCTATAATGTAGGCTCGCTCGATCTGAAATCAATTAGGACTTTTTCATGGTTGTAAAGTGGGCTAACGTACGGATAGGATATATTTAGGAATAATGACTTAACCCTCCTAAGCACTTTAACACACTTCTTAATCAACTTTATGCATAAATTCTTCAATCCACTTCACTTTCACAAACAATATCACCCCAAAAATGCTCCCTTCTGCTTTAAGCACTACATTAATTCATACCAACTATATGATACAAGACAACAATTTTTTTCATCTCTTTCTTCTATATTCTTTTTTTTTCAATTTATGCTAATGGTATATTGTTGTACAAAACAAGTGCACCTTTCTTCCTTTTATTGGTTTCACTCAAAAGCCATCCAACACTTAGTCCCTTCTTACTTATTTTAGCTCTCATCTCACAGTTAAAGTGCTTTTAGAGGTAAAAAGATAAAAAATATCAATTAAGAACAAAAAGGATATAGGCTTGTAATGTGAGTGCCAAATAAAAGTCCATAGGCTCAAAAGAACTAACTAGGGATAGATTTTATTTGTGATAAGTAATAAAGCTAAAAAAAGATCAAAGAAAGCCTAAAATCACTTTTCAAACCGAACATCATCTAAAATTTCGCTTTGACTCACAAGCCGAGCAAGTTCTAAACACAAGTACAAACATAAACTATACAAAAACCTCACTACACATGGCACATGACTCACTAAGAACGGTCTCATTCTGACTCTCAAATATATGCAATTATTCACGGAGTCACGAGATATTAAGCATTAAGCACAGGGAAGAGACTACACATGCCAAAGCCTAAATATGGTACTATCAAACAAGTCAAGGGAGCCTACATTTATTATTCTTCCTCCTTTTATTCCCTAAATTCTAATCTACTCTAAAAGAAAAAAAATACTACTACCCGGTTCAAACTACACCCCATGGAAAAGAACCGTTGCACAAAGAAAAACCTGGGGGGATTATTACTACCTAAAGAAAGTTAAAAGACTTATTTTTGTTTTTTTGTTTAGACTTTAATCCCTCAAGAAAACTATCTAGGAGATCCATCGTGGGGAAAAATCCATATTTTTTGATTAAAAAAAATTACTACACTAAGAACAAGTACTATAACTAAGCTAACATAACACAGAAAATCACTCAGATAATTTCCTCTCCCCACATCAATGCACATTGAACATAACAAGAGGGTAAAAGAAACTCCCTAGTAGGACAAAAGACGAAAAATTAGCAGCTCATGGGATACTCAGACTTCTCCCAGGTGTGATCATTTGTGCGGGTACCTCACACTTAGTTTCAACCAGCTGTTCGCTTTTACAGATGCCTATTGGATTTGAATCCATGCTCCAACTCCTACAAAATACAAAAACAACACTACAAACAATAACACAATAAACAAATAATTAAACACAATAAAAAAATAGAATTGGGTTGCCTCCCAACAAGCGCTTGATTTAACGTCGCAGCACGACGCTAACACTTTCATTACTTTTCCTTCCACTTTGAGGATATAAATTTCTCCCCTAATTTTGCATCATCCTTTGTATCATGTTCCTGGGGCGGTGGTATAAAAATAAAGAAACCAAGTCATAGGTATCACATCTTGCACTTCTTAGCCTTTAAGTGAGGAATGCTGTTTTGTCTCCTTGGTGTGGAAAATTTCAGAATATAAAAACTTTGTTCCTCATCTATGGAATCCTCCATTTGCTCGAATGGATCAAATTCCATGTCACTAACTAAACACAATGTTGACAAATATTTAGAATAAGGTCCAATGCGCTCTAACTCCAAAATTGTATTATTTTTGACATCCTCAATTTTGAGCTCTTCGACCTTGGCATCATTAATAATATTTTGGTCGAATATTTGATATTCTCATTTTAGCTCATCAATTTGGTCTAGAAGATCTTTTTCAGATTCACACAACTTATCACTAAATTGTTTGGCGTTACATGCATCAACCTTTGCACTCATATCTACATCCAAGTCGTGAATAGCAGTGCCAAATTGTTCAATCTCTTGTCCCAGTTTAGCTCTTCCTTCTATTAGGTCTTGTATCCCATCTGTAATTTTCTCACATTGAGCCTCATATATTTCCAATTTTTTAGCTTGTTCCACCAGCCAAGTTTGACTCAAAATCTGCTCTTTTTCAAAAATTTTCTCTTGTTGGTGCTCGCTCTCTTCATTTAATTCTTCCATACTGGCCTTCATTCTTGTGATTGCTGCCCTCATTCTTTTCATATCTTTTCTAAGTTCATCATGTTGCTCTGCTAGTTGCCTCAGAATATCCCTAAAATATGCATCACGTTCCATATCCTGTACTTCATTGCCCCTATCAAACTCACAAACATTATTAGAAATATTATAATAAGAACTCTGAGAAGGATAACAAGAATTAGGACAACCATCCCAATGGCCATATTAACCACCACATATATTACAAATATTCCACTCAAATAATTAAGATTGTGCGCACAACTCGCTTCCGGGAACATTCTGACAATTTTTCCACTAGTGAGGTCCTCCACAATATGGACAATGATCATCATAATAAGAATAACCAATATTCGACCAATTCTCATTTCAAGATGCCATGTCAACAGAGATAATAAAATATGAAACTAAGATAAAAAAATAAAAACTTGAATAGGCAAAGTAAAAATCTAATCTAGTAGAATAGTTAATTTCTAAGTCCCCTGCAACGGCGCCAAAAACTTGTTGCGGCCAAACGCACACGTAAATATACGCGATCGTCAAGTAATAAAGTGACGAAAAGTCAGATGTTGATCCCACGAGGACTTGTCATTAACTATTAACTAAATTAAACTATCCTAATTATCTATACTAAAATTAAACCTAGAAGTATTTGATTCTAAACAACTTAAAATAAATAAAAACAAATAATGAACTTTGGAAAGCAAAAGAGCAGATTTTTATGATATCAATATAATGAAAACGATCTAGGGTTATGGGGTATCTAACATTCCTATTGTATTCTTCAATTAAATTGACTAACTAATTTATCTAGTTTATTGGTTGACATGGTTAATATGCTCAAAGAATCCGTCGAGTTCTTACTCGCCTATTCAAGCTAACCTAACGCCTATATGGTTATAGAGTTAGGATCAACAAGAATGCATTTATAATTCCTGTAAATCAACCAAGCAACGCAATTAGGTATATGTCTACCTAACCGCAAATACGTTCCCCTATGCCCAGGTTCAAGAACTTGCTCTACTCAATCCTATATGCAATCTAGAATTCCCTTTTTCGAGTTCAATTCTAGATTCGTAGATAGTATTCAATTGGTGATCAAGCAATCAAATAATTAAGTGCAGGATTGAATAAATAAACCAATATGATAAACTAAGAAATCAAAATCAAAATCTGAATAACAATAGTCATGAAAGAACCATAACCCTAGAACGTGAAGTTTAGATCCACATAGAAATGGAAGCAAAACAATAAATCATACAAAGAAACATAAAAATTACTAAGTTTGGAGGAAGAAAAGATGAAACCCAGCCTCCACGCCGACTCTGTGCTTGTGTTTTCCTCTAAAAAATGTCATCCTCTCCTTCAAAATACCATTTTTCTATGTATATATACCAACTAGGGTTGGACACAAATAATTATACCTTCTCCAAGGTGAAAAAGGACACTTTTTTTGGGTTGGACTAGCGCGGGTGCGCACCCAGCGAGCTAGTTGGAAAACTTTCTGGACTGGGCGCGCTAAAACTAGCGCGAGAGTGCATTTTTCACCCTGTTACGTTTCGAATTTGGGAAAACGTAAAACATAAAAGTTGTAGAACTTTGAGTTAAATTTCCAAACATATATTGTGGAGCACGAATGGAGTTCTGAGTAAAACGTTATATCTATTTTACTATACAGTGCACAATCTGCTCACCGAATTCTTCGTTTGCTCTAACTGTCATCCGTTGACTCCCAAACGTGATCCCGACTTAATTCCTTGAACTTTTACTCAAACTTTAATGCTCCAAATCACTTGAATTCATTTCATAACATCTACACAGCTCGAAATCACTCCTACAAGGCATAAAATATACCATTAGTACAAAACACTAGCGATTAAGGCTCAAACTCAATTAAAGTGCAGTGAATTGGAGTGTAATAAGCGACTAAAATATGTAATCATAGCCTATCATCAGCATGTTAGTTACAATGAGAACAGGTGAACCATAAGTATAAAAGAAACAAAAAAAAGTGCAATGCCCATAAAAACATATTGTTTTGAAAACTGTCAATCAAATAGAGGACATACTAGTAAAAGAGAAAAATAGGATGCAAAGACAAAGTAGTAATGCTATGTTGGCCTTGGCTTTCAACCGGATGATAATAAGCAGGAGCAGAGAATAGTAATAGAGCAAAAGAGCAAAAGAACTAGAGCAAGAGAGCCAGAGAGATTTTGAAAGTATTTAGTAATGCCTATAAGTTAGAAGACTGTTGTTGTTTTTAAAAAAGAAGGGGAGGGGCGAAGTATTTATAGTACTGAGTACGAATAACAATAAGGAACTAGCATCAATCACAATCAAATTAGTATACGGGCTTCCTTTTAATTAAGCATCCCAGTTAAATGGTAAACATCAGTCATTTAAAAGGAAAAAAATCGCAAAGTAGGGTATAATCAAACAAGGAAATAGAGTAACATATAATATTCAATAAAGACTAGGTACATGACACTCTAATTAGAGAAATAAGTCAGGCAAATAAATCAAAAAAATAAATTATGCACATATATAGGGAAAAAATATCACTATAATTCAGGGAGATAATTTCAAAATAATAAATGAGATTGAAGACCTAGGAAATCATTATTAATCGAGGAAAGTGTCCCACAATTTAAGGAATTAATTCAAACTATAGGGAAAATACGCAGAATCACAACTTCAAAGTAAGTATCACGGTCTCAAAGAGGGATCGGATAATCAGTATAAAAACCCCGTGTAAGCAATCAGAGAAACTTTAAGCGTATCACACAGAATGGTAGGTGAATGAAATATAAACACGAGATTAAAGCCAAGAGCATGGAAATCAGAGAAGAAACCAGAAGAACACACAAACATGCAAATATGCAAACACCATCATACAAAGTTAGTGTTTCATCAAACTTAAGCAAAACATTAATAATAGCACGGAGAGTCACGACTCAGTACTCAAAAAAAATAAAGTAATTTTAAAAAGGGGTTCGGAAAACCTAGTTTTTTAAAAAAAGAACAAAACATTTAAACTTGAGCAATCGTGAAGATCGAGTAGAGGGTAGTGTAAAAATATGAAGGTATGAGTTAAAATCATTAAAAAACACAGAAATTTGAGAGGTTGGGTAGAGATTAGGGTTTCATAAGAAACCAGTGAGAGATAAGAGAAAGCTGGCTGTGAAACTTGGTAATAATGGTGTCCACAACACTATTAGACCAAAGTCCATCGGAGAAAAATTCAGAGACAAAGCATACCAATATTCAGTGACCATCTCGCATGGTGGAGGCTGCTGGGGCCTCAAAGATAGAGGGAACCAACTAGGTAAAGCTTCACGACGACTGGTGGTTGAAGGAGGTGAAGATGGAGGTGGCCGGAGAGGCGGTGGCTTCATTGGAGACTAGAGAGAAGGGAGAGCAAACGTTAGCATATATATGGAGAGAGACCATCTATGAAGTGAGGGGTTTGTGAAATCAGGTATGCGTCGGGTGATTTAGGAATATGGGTCGGGGGATTTGGGGTTGAAATTTGGGGTTCAATTTGGGTTGTGATTGTAATAAAATCTGGCTAGCATTTAAATAGCTGTTTCCCCCCTTTTTTATTTTATAAAAATAGTGAAAAGATTCTAAAAACAAATTAAAATGGTGAACTATTAAAAATGTATAAATATTAATCTAAAAATACTGAAAATGATTTTATAATTCTAAAAATGCAATTAATTGTAAAATGGGCTATAATTGCAATTATATACAATTTAGCTTTAAAAATACCAAATAAATGTGCAAAATATGTAAATTTTATTTAAACTATATTTTAGTATAAATTAAGAGTAAAATGAATTATTTACCGAAATGGTAATTTTGGGAATAATTATAAAATTCTATAGTATTAACATAAATAATAAATTTGTCTTAAAAAATATTTAAAAATTTAGAAAAAATACAAAACACTTGTGTATGCTCATATATATATATATATATATATATATATATATATATATATATATATATATATATATATATATATATATATATTATTTTGATAGTTTTTTAAGCATAAAAATATCTAGGGAAAATTGGCAATCAACACCTTTATCCATTATCTCTGATCGGGGTACGCAATTTACATCACAATTTTGGAAGTCCCTGTAGCATGAGTTAGGCATACAGGTAGAGTTGAGTACATTGTTCCAGCTGTTCCGTCCTCAAATAGACGGACAGTTCGAGTGCACCATTCATATTTTTGAGGATATGATTCGTGCAGGTGTTATGGAGTTCAGGGGTTCTTGGGATCAATTCTTGTCGCTTGTGGAGTTATCCTACAATAACAACTACCTATTGAGTATTCAGATGGCTATGTATAAGGCCTTGTATAAGAGACACTGTCAGTTTCTAGTGGGTTGGTTTGCTAGGCTATTGGTACTGACTTGGTTCAGGATGCTTTGTAAAAGGTCAAGTTGATTAAGGATTCATACATCCTAATCTAGAAAGAAGAGTTATGCGAATCAGAAGGTTCGTGATGTTTTATTCATGGTTGGAGAGAGGGTCTTGCTCCGGATTTCGCCAATGAAGCGTATTATAAGGTTCGGGAAGAAGGGCAAGTTGAGCCTTAGGTATATCAGACCTTTTGAGATTCTTGAGAGAATTAGTGAGGTGGACTACAAGCTTGTATTGCAACCTAGTTTAGCTGTAGTTTATCCAGTATTCCATGTTTCTATGCTCCAGAATTATCACGGTGATCCGTCTCATATGTTGGATTTCAGCTCAGTCTAGTTGGACAAGGATTTTTCTTATGTTGAGAAGTCGGTGGCCATCTTGGAAATGCACGTCCGAAAGTTGAGGTTGAAGAGCATTGCTTCAGTGAAGGTATAGTGGAGGGGCCAACCAGTCAAGAAGGAGACTTGGGAGATCGAGCATGATATGTGTAGCTATTATCCTCATCTTTTAACCACTTAAGGTATGTCTTTATACTCGTCCGAGGACAAATGTTTGTTTAAAGATATGGAGGATATAATGACCAGTCGGTCATTTTGAGCATTGTAGCCCTATTCCCATATTTATTTCTTCCTCTATGGTATATCGTGGTTATGTGACTTTTCGGGGTACTTGGTTTTTTTTTCCGGGGGAGTTTCAAAGTGAAATGGGGCACATACTCCCTAAGTTGGAAGTTTATGTTAAAGGTATTGACTGTAGTTTGAATTTTTGTGTAGATGACTCCGGAATGGAGTTCATTGGTTCTAATATCTCTGTATGTTGATATTAGACTTAGGAGCATGTCTAGATATTGATTTGGAGGTTCGTAGGTTATTTCGACTTGAATTGGCAAATGATAAAAAATTGAACGTTTGGAAGGTTGAGAGTTTAACCAGGAGTTGACTTTATTGATATCGGGATCGGATTCCAACTCCGGTAGTTGGCATATGTCCGTCATGTCATTTATGACTTGTGTACAAATTTTGAGGTCAATAAGAGTTGTTTTGGTATGATTCGGTGATTAGTTTTAGAAATCGGATGTTCATAGTTTCAATAGGCTTGAATTGGGTTGCGATTCATAGAATTAATATTGTTTGATGTGATTTTTAGCCTCGAGTATGTTCGTTATGTGTTATGAAACATTTTGGTATATTCGGATAGGGCTCCGATGGTCCCGAGTGTGAGTCGGACTGAAATTGGATCATGTTGGACTTGATTGAACTGTTGAAGCTGCTGGTTTTCTGTTCTGGTTTCCTTTACATGTTCGCTAAGATTTTCCTAAGGCCGCATAGAGTTATCAGGGTCTGCTGGGATTTTTTTTCCGCAAGGATAAGGGTGTGATCGCGAAGTTTACTGAGCTTGTTCATCACGAATGCTTGAGGTATATCGCGTCGCATATAAGGAAGGTGAGTCTGGGGGCTGAGGCACACTTGTGCATCGTGTTCGTGTGACCGGGAACGCGGCCGTGTGGGTGGAGAAATCCGGTCATCACATTCACACCTAGCTTCACGCGATCGCGAAGAGTGTTTTATTGAGCTTGGGAGGATTGCTTTACGCGATTCGAGTCTTTGTCCACTATCGCGATGAAGGACAATTGTGCATTAATATTATAATTTCAAAGTGATGGTTTTATCTCATTTTTCATCTTTTTGGACCTAGAGAGCTTGGTGTGGTGATTTTTCGAGGGACTTTTAAGGATATGATTGGGGTGAGTGAATCTCACTCGGATTTGGATATTATACATGAATACATCTTTATTTTTGTCATCTAGTTTGTTATTTGAGTTGGAAAATTTTGTAAAAAACTGTAGAACTTCTATACTAAATTGGGGATTTAAAAGGATATTTGAATTTGGATTTGAGTATGGATTTGAGTAATTCTTTTATGGTTGGACTTGTTATCGAATGAGTATTTGGATTTTGTAAGTTTGTCGGGTTTCGAGACACGGGGCTAGGGTTGACTTTTTGAGTCGACTTTTTTATTCTCTTTAAACATTGCAACCTTATTGTTCGAAATAGTTTCCTATTGTTTATATTTATGGTATGAAGTTATTTTGGCTAGATTTGAGCCGTTCGGAGTTGTATAATCGCGGGAAAGACTTACTAATGGATTGAGTTAGCATATGTTGAGGTAAGTGTCTTACTTAACTTCGTGTGGGAGAATTACCCCTTAGAATTGGTGTTATTTTGTGATAATTGTGATATGTGAAAGCCGAGTATGGAAGGTGACGAGTGTGTGCACAGGCTAAATATGGTAATTGACCGATTTTAGCTATGTAGATTCCTTTCATGCCTTTAATTGAGTTGCCATAATATGTTATAATCATCATCAGTTCTATCTTCACTTGCTTTACTTGATATCGTTAATACTTGTCTTATCCCTTACTTGTTAATCTTTACATGTTTAGTTGAAGTTATTGTTATCTCTATTCCTTATACATTATTTAACCGTTGATTTCCTTATTTGAAGTTGTTATTCCTTGTAATATCTTATTATTGAGTTTGGTATTGAGTTATAAAGTACGTGGTTCACATTAAGGCAAGTGGTAAGTTTGTTGAAATACTATTCTTCTGAGTTATTCACTTTCGATTGCTATTTTTAAGACTTTTGTACATTTTTAAGCTATGGGCTATTTATAAGGAAACACTATTATTGTTGGCTTTTTTGGCAACTTGTGGTATTGAGAACTTGAGGTGCGGTTTGTGATATGTTATGATATTGAAACGCATGCGGTGGTATGAGGATTGGGGTTGAAACGCATGCAGTGAGATAAGGTGGACTTGATACGTGTGTTGCTAGTAGGGAACTACTTGAAGCGACGCAGTGTGATACTGTGGGATAATACGGGGAAAGGTATTTTGGAAAAAAATAATTTTCAAAACTAAATAGCAAGTCTCCTGCTATGATATAAGGAAAGCTTTTGATTTGATTTGTGAAATGAGACTACAAGGTGGTACCTCTGTAGTGATTCTTGTTTATACTTTTCTGTTATATTACTTGTGTTTTGGTTTGCTTTATTTCCTTAGCATATTATTCCTTATTTTCTTCCGTGATGCCTTATTTACCTTCAGTGTATCAATTCTTGGTATATTTCTTCATTGTTTTATTTTCATTATTTATCATTATCACACTGTCATATACCTACTCAATTTTCTTATTTAATCCGGTAAAGTCTTGACCTTACCTCGTCACTACTCTATCGAGGTTTTGCTTGGCATTCACTGGGTACCATTTGGTGTACTCATGCTACGATTTTTCATATCTTTTTTTGTAGATCCAGGTACCTCTTACCGTCCGAAGCACCAGCGAGTCGAACTCGGATTTGGAGACTTCCAGGTATGTTTGACGACATTCGCAAGCCTTGGAGTTACCTTCTATCCAGTTTTATTTCGTTTTCCTTTTTTATAGGTATTGTTGTATAGCTATGTTCGGTATACTGTTGTAGAGCTTGTGACATATCACCAGATTATGGGAGTTTGTAATGTTAAGTTGCGTAGTTCTTTTATAATAGTTGTTGAGATATTTGAAAGTTTTTATTATTTCTGAGTAAAATCTGCATGTATGTTAGGCTTATCTAGTCTTAGGGACCAGATCCATCACGACATCCTAAGGAGGGAAATGCGATCATGACATTTATACTATCAATTCTCTATCAGAACAATATTGTATCTTCGTTTTGAGATATTTCTATGTATATTCAGCTAGAGTTCGTAACTCTGTACTACATAGTCGTGGGGATTTGTTGTGATTATTGCCATGTTGACTAGTATCACCTTTACTTTTCGCTTTTATATTTAAATTCTGCTTCATTGTATTATGTGTAATTGGTTTAGTTGTTGTTAGTGGTCGGCTTACCTAGTTTTAGAAACTAGGTGCTATCATGATCCTTAAGCTGGGAGTTTGGATCGTGATAGTTATAAAAGAATTGTAATTAGGAATAACAATTCCTTTTGAAAGAAAAATATGGACGTACTTTTATAACTCAAGTAGGAACAATGTTGTAGAGTTAGGGATACGCGTAGGTTAAATCGGAAAATATATTTTATCATTAGGAATTTTACTATTAGATCCTTAAATTATACAAATATTTAAGAGCATAAAAGTTAATAAATATTTTAAAGATATTTAGTCCTTTAATATTTTGCATAAATTATTTTTGCTTTTATAATAATATAAATAGATATATGATGTTATGTATAAATATCTGAAATTATATTTTTTCAATCATAAATGACTTATTGGACCACTAGTGTCGCGAGTGTTGTATATATACTGATAAGAGGCTAAATAAAGCCGAATAGTCAATTATGATATAAGATAAGAAAAACTTGGGGTGCTTTGCTTATTCTCGTAATATTTAAGACTTTTAATTCAGTAAAAATTTTATTAGAATTTTTCTTACTTGAACTAGGTTTGATATTCTAATATTTAAAATTTTAAATTCATTTAAAATTTTACCTTATTGCATTATTTCCTTTAATTATGACGCAAATATAAAGTTTGTGACATATATCAATATTAACAGTAGGATTTGTTGCACAAGTCATCCAAATGATAAAAGAGATCATAATTCAACAATATTATTTTTAATTAAGTCAGATAATATCCAATCAGTTGAACTCAAGTATTGTATCACTAAAATATAATCAAGTGAACAACTTTTAACAATATAACTTGAATTGTGTTCTATAACTAAAGAATATCATAATCTGCGTATGCAGATAAAATAACTATTTAAAACCCTATTGTAATGATTTATATGAGTACATATTAAATTTATATGAATTGACAACAGAGAAGAATAGTATATCCAGGAACACTTCGTGCCGGAACAAACAATTATAAACATTAGTTTTCTACTTAATTTATCGTGACAATAATTTTTTCTCTATAAAAGAAACATATTTTAATTTATATAATAACCATACAATTTAATTTTTTAATGATAATTATATCTAACAATATGAAATCTCTTTTCTTTTTCGTATTTTTCAGTTTGAAATTCAACAGGGTAAGATGAATGTAGTGACCGGATCGGTCTTTTTGAGCTTTAGTGTGTCGTTCAATAGTTTAAGGCCATGAGTAGCTTCATTTCAAGTAGTATGGCCTGTGCGCATGGCCAGAATTGAATTTCAAAAAGTTCGGAGTTGATTTGGAAAGAGAACTCGCATTTCGGAAGCTTTAAGTTTGAAGAATTGACAAGGATTGAATTTTTGAGTAAACGACCCCGGAATCGGGATTTGAAGGTTCCAACAAATTTATATGATAATTTTGGACTTATACGTATGTTCGGATTGAGTTTTGGATGACCTGGGAGCTTTTCAGCACCTATTGTGGAAGTTAGCATTTTGGAAGAATTTCATAAGTTTGGGTTGAAGTACATTTAAGTGTTATGGATGTTCGTTTGGGTTTTCGAGTCTGAGGATAGATCCATATGGTGATTCTAGTATTGGGGGCACACCCGGAAGTGAATTTTAGAGGTCCATAAGTCATTTTGGAATCATTTGGCTAAAGTTAGAAATTTGAAGGTTTTTGAGAAGTTTGACTGGAAGTGGACTTGTTGATATCAGGGTCGGAATCGGATTTCGAAAGATGAAATAGGTCCGTAATGTTAAATACGACTTGTGTGAAAAATTTGAGTTCAATCAGATATGATTTGATAGGTTTCGAAATCAAATAAAGAAGTTCGAAGTCCTAAAGTTCATCAAGTTTTAAATGCAGTGTGATTCATGATTTCGACATTGTTGGATGTGATTTGAGGCCTCGAGAAGGTCCATATTATATTTTGGGACTAGTTTATATGATTGGTCGATGTCTTGGGGGCCTCGGGTAGATTAGAGATGGCTAACGAATCAAATTTGGAATTTGAAGAAGGAATGAAGCAGCTGCCTTCTGGTGTAATCGCACCGGCGAGGCTTAGGCTACAGGTGCAGAGCAGCATAAGCGGCCTAGAAGTCACAAAAGCAGAGCAGGGCCGCTCAGGTGATGGACCGCAGGTGCGGAACCTTGACCACATTTGCATGAGCACAAAAGCAAAAAGGAAGGCCGTAGAAGAGGTAAAGGGCGTAGATGCGAAGGAGTATCCGCAGAAGTGGCATGTGGGCCGCCGGTGCAGAAGTCGCTGGGCAGAACACATTAAATAGCGGGGCTTGGCTTTTTTTTTTCTTCTCATTTTCTCAATTCTTAGGTGGTTTTTGGAGCTTCTTGAGAGGGGCTTCCACCTAGTAACATTATGGTAAGTTAATTCCATATATTATGAGTTAAATACATTGATTATATGTAAATTTTAACATGAAAATTAGTGGTAATTAGGATTTTGAGGAAAAAATTAGAAAATTGTATTTACGGGTTTTTACTACAATTTCAGACATGAAATTTGGGATTAATTATATATTTGAGTTCGTGGTATTATAGATAAACTTTATCTTTGTAAAATTTCGAAACTGGGGCATGTGGGCCTTAGGGTGATTTTGTCAACTTTTCGATCGGGGTTACAAATTATTATAAATTAGATTATTACGAGTAATGGAGTATATATTAATCAGTTCACATAATTATTGGCTAGTTTTAGAGTGTTGTGCATAGATTTGATTCTTCGGAAGGGCGTGGAATGCCAGTTATGGAACTTTGGAGCGACATGAGTCTCCTTTCTAACCTTGTAAGATGAAATTTTCTCCATAGGTTAATTAATTGGATGTGCTTCTATTTGTGGGAGCTACGTACATACGAGGTGACGAGAGTCCGTGCGTGCCTATTATTATGCTTAAGTACGGGTAGTCAAGGACCCAAAAACATGCTTTACTTGTAATATTTGTAACTTTTTTGTCAAATTAAAAATGCTTAAACCATAGTGAATGTGTAAATAAATTTCTAAAAGGCTAGACGTTATATCCTGACTTTTAAAAGAGAAATTTTCCTTTTCCTGAATGATTGCTCCTTGATGAATTCTTGATTTGACTGCCTGAATGTGTTTATCTATTGTGTAACGGGCCGAACACCTCGATAGATTAAATAGATGCATCTATGGTTCGCGTCATTTAACACTCTGACAGTACACAATTTAAATATTTATTGGATTGGTCTGTACAACCTCAGCATGATTTACGCATGCTTGTATTGCTTGCGTTGACATTTATGAATAACGATATTTCCTCTCTAGACTGAGAATAATAGACAAATAATGAAGTACAAATTTTGGAAATCTCTCATTATTCAAAGATTGTTTACCTACTTCATGCTTTGAGTTTGAAATCACTTATAAAATCCGTGCTTCTATATTAGTGGTATATATTTATTGGACCACTAGTAAGTGTCGAAGTCGACCCCTCGTCTCTACTTCTTCGAGATTAGATGGGATACTTACTGGGTACGCATTATTTTCATACTCATGCTACACATGATGTGGATTTTTGTTTCACAGGCTCATGTATGTTTAGTGGCCTAGTTTGACGCAGCGGCATGGTCGATACAAACATTTAGGTGAACTGCACTCCTCAAGACGATCCACAACCAACAGAGTTTCCTTCAAATTATTTTATTTTCTTTTTTGTCCATTTGTATTTCGGACACTTACCGTGTTGTACTTTATTTTAAATCCTAGAAATTGCTTATGCACTTGTGATACTGGCTTCTGGAATGATTATGGGATTATTCAATATTAAGTTTTTTAAAGATATCGTTTTTATTGCAGTGAATTTCATTATTTATTGGTCAATGTATAAAAGAAATAATTTCAGTATATACTATATGGGAATTTAATTAATTTCTTAGTGTTGGCTTGCCTGAGCGTGGTGTACAGTGCCATCACGACCCTTAGAGGATTTTGGGTCAGGACAACGTGGTATTAGAGCCAAGTTTCCTTAGGTCTCACGAATCATAAGCGAGTCCAGTAGAGTCTTGCAGATCGATGCTGAGACGTCTATACTTATCTTCGAGAGGCTACATGGTTATTAGGAGAACTTGCCTTCTTGATTCCTCATTGTGCGATTTGATTCCTTTGAGGGATATTCCTTTGTTTTCTTCCTACTCGATCTTATGCAATGCGAAGCACTTACTATAAGTAAGGATTTGTGGAATTTTAATGGTACTACAGATGTGGTGCAAGATGTTTCTCCCTGCGTAGTTGATTGGACTATTGATCTTCACCTTGCAGAAGGATATTTCGTCATTTCAGCTTCTAACTGTACAGTATGAGAGCTTAAAGGTATGCACATGTTGCTATAATGCTCATGAATGGTTATCGCACAATATCGATGTAATGGTGGGATGGTTGTACATGCATGGAAGCGGTGTATGACTTGGAAGGAGGTTTTCTCAGTGCATGATTCAGAGATTTGGTATTTGTATTTCCGGTAAAGGAAAGTCAATTGAACTATAGACGTTCAGGTTTCGGTTGATAGAGTAACGAGACTTGGTGTTTTCAAATGTAATGGAATTTTCATCTACAGCGTGGTGTCATCGTCCTCAGTTGAATATGTTAAGTTCACCTGTGTTATGATCTTCTAAAAATTGACTATGGGGCAGGATATTGTGAGATCATATTTTTGAAGAAACGGCTGCCAGAGTTCACAGGGTGCAGTAGTTCAGGATTTACTCAAAGTTCTAATGTCGATAGCTCGAGAAAGGATGGTCTTCAGAAAGGTTTAAAGTTAGTAGCGGTCTATTGGTTCAAGTTCTACTGAGATAGATTTTGATTTAAGGCATCAACTGAGCAACAAAAGACGAGGAAGAACATATGGGAAGTTTCATGTAGTGGTTAAACTTTTAGAAGGCCAGGTGTAAGAAATGGAAGTCGAGTAGTTTCGTAAAGAAGTAAGTTTTCCCAAAGTGAGAGAGTGATAGAGTAGCATATGGTGTGAGTGGCAGGATAACTACACACGTTGAGGAAAAGTTTAGAGTGATTTGGGATTTTGGTGGATGGTGATTGGGTCCACGGGCTTAATTTTAAATATTAGCTATTATACGGTGAGGATCGGATGCAACAGAAAAGGGAGTCGCTTGATACGAAAAAAAAGGATGCGATATAACTTTGAATTAGAAGATATTGTTGCACATTTAGCTGACGTCTAATTGTTGCACATTTAGTTGATGTCCATTTAGACAAGAGGGGTTGCTCAGATGGTAAGCAACCTTTACTTCCCACCAAAAGGTTGTGAGTTCGAGTATCCCCAAGAGAAAGGTGGGAAGTTCTTAGAGGGAAGGATGCCTAGGGTCTATTTGGAAATAGCCCCTATACCCCAGGGTAGGGGTAAGGTCTACGTACACACTACCCTTTCCGGACCCCACTAAGTTGGATTATACTGGGTTGTTGTTGTTGTTGTTTAGCTGATGTCCATAAGAAGTGAACAGATTATTGCAGTTGGTGAATGAGCATGAGCTTAGGATGAGTTATTGATGTCTTAGTGATTGTACCCCATGCATCAAAGTTGGAAGATGTCGGCATGTAATTTCCATAGGTAAGTGATCTTTTGTGAGTAGGTCAGCGGTCGCATGGTTGGCGAAGCTTCTGCGAAGGATTTTACTGATTACCTAGTGAGAGGTTGAATATGTGAATATTTCTAGATATGCAGAGTGTTCAAGAAATTATAACAGAAGGATTTGAAGGAATTTGGCAGTTTGATTGCACAAGGTTATGCCAGTAAGGGATAAAGAATCTTGGTGGCTTCCAGAATTATGTAACATGTGGCTTTAATATAAGTGGGAGAGTCCCACCGCCTACGATTGGGCCGTATGGTTATCTATTTTGTAAGGTTTTGGGTTATCAGCGAATTGGTGAGCGAAGGGAAAAGAACCTAAGTGGTGATTCGAGCGAAAGAATTGATAAATGTGTGCTATAGTTGTCCTATTTGACTCATGTTTGGGCTTTGGGAATATTCAGAATATATGCTTCGTACAGAGGTGATTTATAAGGAAGTGATTCAATCAGGTGCTCCATGGAGATGGGTGTTCATGTGCAAGCGGAGCCTTGGAGTTGATTATACTTGGGACCAAGTTAGAGTGGGTGACTCTCAACAACAGTCCTAGTGAATTCAAAGGCTAAAATGCAGTGCTTAAGGATTTCAAGCCCGAGCTGTGGTTAAGAGCCAATTTTTTTGTAGCAAATCGTGATATGAGGCTCCAAATATTTTGTAATATATGGCTTGCAGTGTATCATTTGGGTGAATGAGAGAAACAGACTTTAGGTTCATAGATGGATTGTCAGAATGGGTGGGTCAGTTGAGGATGCGAATGTGTGATCAAGGAATGTATGAGATGGTTTATAAGATTTGAGAAAGCATGGTCTCGTGATACAATGAGTGTGGATTGAGTGCGTGATGTGTGGAATGGAGTTATTATTATTATTTCTAAGGCGATCAAGGATAAATGGGAAGAAGTTAGATTGGTTTGCCATAGTGGAATTGGCGTATTAGTGGTAGTGATCACCTTCTTTAGCGTGATTAAATTATGCATGTGATTCATGACGGTACGTGTAAGGCTTGTCGGCTACCATAATTGATTTTATTTGGAGGTATTCAAGTATTATGACATGTTATGTAGGCGGGTCCCGAAAGGGTTATGGTGGTTCAGACTACTACTTAAGGACTGGAATGTCTTAAAATTATGGGAAGTCACTCGCATTTTGTCATGGTTCTCTTGGAACGAGTTAAACAAAAGTTTCTAGGTGATGAAGCGTTTACTATGTTAGTAGTTAAGGAGTTATGATGAAATTCTTGTACAATTGCATATTTGCTTGTTAGGTGTGCTGAGTGGTATGAAATTTGAAAGTGAGGATCAAGGTTGTTGATTGGTGTTTGAAGAGAATGTCACGAGCCCGAATGAGCAGGAAAAGGATTTGGATATTTAGAGTAAGCTGGTATTGTCTTCAACGTCACTTGAGATCAGTATTTTTGTAGGAGGCTTTGCATCTTGGTTACAGATTCTTGATTTGCTTTACAATATGAGTGTGACTGGTCGTATGGATGTTCAGACTCGTTATCTAGTGCGGAATGTCACGGGAGCGTACCTCACAGGAAGATTGTGTAAGTATGACATGTAGTCACTTGATTGATTGAAGATTTAAACCCAGTGTAAAGATTGTGGTAGTACAACTAATTTGAGAGTTTATGCTTGGAGGGCACTTGGTTTAATGGGTTGTGGACTATAGAGGTTAGCCACGGATATGAGGTTTGTTCTTGTGAGTCATGGGAAAAAGGGGGTTTTATGGATTCTTGAAAGGTTATTTGCCTAGTACGGTGCGATCTGTACCGGCCTATGGTATGTGAGTGGATTTAAATATGAACGTGGGCTCTATAGCAGGCCAGATGATTTCATTTTAGCATAGAACTCCTCATGGATGAGTATTCGGACGTTGGATGCTATTTCGTCGTCGGCTATTTCAAGTAATACTATATGGTGCTGCGTGAGTTGCGAAACAGTTTGATAAATTTCTCATGTGTGAGGTTCCGCGTAGCGATGGTGTTATGTGAGCATGATGGCTCTTGTGACTTTGTTTATATATCGCACCTCATTGTGGCTGAGTTTTGTAGCTTATGGCGCTATATGTCTCCCTAGGGATAGTATTATGCACTTAGCGTGCTTATGGCCGATATTCAGTATTTAGTAATAGTGAACAATTTAGCTTGGTAAGTATCTCCTTATATAAGTTCTATGTGTGGATTGGGTGGTACGCCTCCACAGGTATATTGTTTGGATCGGGTTGCACACCGCAACAATATGATGTTGAGTGTAGTTTTCTATAATCTAATTTTTGTGTGTTTTGTTTTCCATTTTCTGAGGAAAGTTCATATTAGCTGCGTGAGTTAGGTAGTCCTTTCCAAAGTTCGTTTTCCTTATGTATCACGTTCGAGCTGGTAGCCTATTGGCACATTGTGGCATCATATGAGTCTTTTGGTCATGTATGGGGTAGTTTGTGGCATGAGCAGTTCGTAGTGGTGAGACAAGATAATTTGATCTAGGATTAGTGCGATCGGATTATATGGAGTTTGTTAAAGAGCAAATACCATTATTTGTTTTAGAGTGAGGTGATGATCCTTGTTAGCAGTATAGCCTTAATGATTAGTTGACTTGGCAGTTGGTTACGAATTTTCCCAGATCTCTTTCGCCGTGAAGGTATTGCAAGGGTTAGAACAATACTTATACGTATCATGAGGTATATTGGGGGCATTAGATTCATGACATTTCAGCTATTGTTATCAAAGAATGCCATAATGGTCATGTGAATTATGAAGCACATAGTGTGGATTCAACAAAGGTATGCAATCATGTATCGGTGCACCATATGGTGATTGATACTGTGTTCGTAGGTTGGCAGCAGCCTAGCAGAGAATTTCGGGTGTTGAAATTTGGGTTCTAAGCATATTTTCTTGAATAAAAGAGATATCTTCAAATTTGATCGAGCTAATGTGCTCAACTGGGTTGTGGTAGCATGTGTAGGTGCACGACATGCTAAGCAGTGATTTCAGACAACTCTAGAGGAGGTCTCAACACGTTTGAGGAAGAACGCATGTTTAAGTGGGAGAGAATGTAACGACCAGATCGACCCTTTTGAGCTCTAGCGCACCATTCAATAGTTTGAGGCCATGAGCAAATTCATTTTATGTATTAAGACTTGTGCGTATGGTCGGAATTGAATTTCGGGAAGTTTGGAGTTGATTTGGAAAGGGAATTCACATTTTAGAAGCATTAAGTTGAAAAAATTGACAAGGATTGGATTTTTGAGTAATAGACCCCAGAATCAGAATTTGAAGGTTCCAACAGGTTTGTGTGATGATTTTGTACTTGGGCGTATGTACGGATCGGGTTTTGGATGACCTGGGAGCGTTTCAACACCTATTGTGGAAGTTAGTATTTTGTAAGAATTTCATATGTTTGGGTTAAAGTACATTTCAGTATTATTGGTGTTCCTTTGGGAATAGATCCATATGGTTATTCTGGTATTGGGGGCGCATCTGGAAGTGGATTCGGAGGCCCGTAAGTAATTCTGGAGTAATTTGTCAAAATTTAGAAATTTGAAGGTTTTTAAGAAGTTTGATTGGAAGTGGACTTGTTGATATCAGGGTTGGAATCCGATTCCAGAAGTTGGAGTAGGTCCGTAATGTTAAATACAACTTGTGTGCAAAATTTGAGGTCAATCAGATATGATTTGATAGGTTTCGACATCTAATGAATAAGTTCAAAGTTCTAAAGTTCTTCAAGTTTGAAATGTTGTGTGATTCATGATTTTGACAGTGTTGGATGTGATTTGAGGCCTCGAGAAGGTCCGAATTATGTTTTGGGACTGCTGGTGTGATTGGTCGGGGTTCCGGGGGCCTCGGGTTGATTCCGGATGGCTAACAGATCAAATTTGGAATTTTACGAAGGAATGAAGAAGTTGCCTTCTAGTGTAACTGTACATGCGAGGGTTGTGCTGCAGCTGCGGAACCACAGAAGCGGAGCAGGGCCGCAGAGGTGAAGGATCGGAGCAATACCTGTACTACTATGAAGTAGCAAGAGAGGTTGAAGCAGTTTTTACCCAAGAAGGTCGAGATCGATTTCCACAGGGAGCTAGAGATTGGAGTTGAGTTTCTATCTAAATTGGAGTTGTGTAATTGCTTCTAATTGCACTTCTAAAGATAGTTGGGTTTGATCTTACATCTAGTTTAATACTACTAAGATGCTAAATTAGTCTAAGTAAAGCTAAGGTTAAACTATCGAGAGTTGTCTAAATAGGTAAAAGGCACTAGGGACGTGACTATCTCCTTGGTGGATAATTGACGGATTCTCGAGTCTAAGGCAAGATTTTCATATTTGGGGAGTATTACATAACCATTGCACTATTCTATTCACTTTATACCTCTCGGTAGTTTGAGTGATTTTGCCCGAATTGACTTTCTCAAGACCAATTGGGTATGCAAATTTGTGCAAGCAATTGATGTTCAAGTCAAGTATTACTACATCTAGGTTTAACCCTTTTATTTGGGGCTATCAATCTCTTGAATATGCCCCAATTCCTTGTTGGACCAAAATTTCATCGACTTAAGCTCTCTTTCTCAAAAAGAGCCAAAGTCAACTAGGCATAAACTAGTGTTTGCAACCACTAATTCCATATTAAAACCCTGAATTAGTAAAATATCAAACACCCATAGATGATCAAGCATTAAAACACAAGACCTATCAATAACCCACACTACGGTTGAGCCACAACCCTAGATAGTGGGCCTAGCTACTCATGATTATAGAAGAAAACAAAGAAATAGATGAAGAAAAACCCATAATATTAATTACTAGATAAAACTTGAAGATTCAATGATGAAATAAATTAAAATTACTCAAAATGGTAAAATAGAACTATTCACAAGTGCAACTCTTCGTCCAAATACAACTGATGACCTAAAAACGGGAAAATAAACTATTTATATTAGGCTAAAATTCTAGACAAAAATACCCCTGCAGGGCTAGTGCGGACCGCACAAAATCGAGTGCAGCCGCACTAAGGCTCTTGGCTGACTAATCTGCTCTATGAAGTTGGCCACCACAGACTGTACAAAATGCACAAAGGTCGCGATGGCTTCTATTGCGGTCTGCACAAAATGGACCGCGGACCATATTGGGCATCATCCTCCAACTTGGCAACTCTCTGATCTTGGGCTCTGCGAACGCACAAAGTCGAGTGCGGCCGTAATGAAATCAATGCGGTTCGCGTAAAATACTTTGCGGCCACAATGAAATCAATGTGAACTGCAAAAAATACTTTGTAGCCGTATTGCCTGGCTTCCTGAAATGCCTACTCTCTGAACTTCATCTTTGCGGACCGCACAAAATGGTGTGACCGCACTAATCCTGCTAGGCTGAGCTTTGACTTGTTGTTGGTACTTGTGCAGGTTTCACTTCTTTTTGAACTTGATTTGACAAATTGTCACCTTGTTGACCAAACCCTTCAATCAAGTACAACATGTGAGCCTTTGGGACCATTTTGTACACATTTCTAATCAAAACTAAAGTAAGGAGTGTAAAATGCATCATAATCCCTAGTTATCAATTCCCCCAAACTTAAGCTTTTGCTTGTCCTCAAGAAAACAAAATAAGACTCATCCTGTAAGAGTAAATCCAAGAAAATTCGGCTGACCTAAAGTGACCTCATCTAGCATCAATTAGGACTAACAACTGCCCTCAATTCAAATGAATCATTTGCAACATTCACTCTTTCAAACACCATGGATTTAGTGCAACACAAGAGCATCAGGAGTGACTCAACACATCAAAGAAACTATTTTCTATTACGTTGGTTGTTGTGGAATCTAAACTCGCACATCCTCAACTCTCCCTAAGCAAACCTCATCTTTGGGATAGTGGCATTAAGGACGAGGTTAATAGAAATATACTCATCTATCTCAAGGAAAAGTCACAAGTTCGGCTCTAAGTACCATATGCTTGCCCCTTATATGAGTCACCACTAATGTAAGTATCATTCAACTCAAGATCATATATGGCTTTTGTGGAGACATAGTGAAGGCTTTTGGTTCATAGTTGGAAATGTTTGGACTAAGTAAGTTCCATCTTCCCTTTAGCACTTCTTTTTGCTTTATTTTGGCATGCATTCACTTGACTTTTCAAGTCATTTCACTTCTTTCTAAGGGGTTAGAGACACACTGTCACTCTTTCTTTTTCATTTCAATCTTTTCTCCTTTCTCAACTTTCCACACCTTTCATTCTTTTCTTTTATTGAATCCCTTTATTTTTTTCTACATTGAACATTCGTTTTATCTTTTTGATATTTTTTTCTTTTTCATTGCCTTTGCTTTTCTTCAATTTGTACCTTTTACCACTTTGTTACAATTCCCGCCTCTCCCCCTAAATTTATACTTTTGCCATGTTCTAAGGAAAGATCGGGTGCCAAGTAAGGGTATCTTTAGAAGGGGTAAAGGCTTGTATCATGGTTCTTGAAGGAAAAAGGTCTAAGGCTCAAAAAGGGTTGACTAGGGATTTTATTATTGGTAGGCTATGGAAGTGTTCAAGATAACATTCGGATCAAGGAGAGCATATAATCACGTTTTATGTCAAATTACACTTAGGAGTTTGCCTAGACAAACATCCAGGGCAAGTTCTAGACTAATGACTTGGGACTTGGACATGCAATGCAATTTCTTACCATACAAGCTATGGTATTGCTAAAGACACAGAGTTGGGGGCCCACAACAACCTTAGATAAGATTTGAGCACACAATGGTCCTGAACAATCACTTGATGATTATTGACCAACACAAAAGTCTCAAAGTCACAACTTTCACCATCCTATACACAACGATTTGTTTTTGACCATAGGATCAAAGGAAAATGTGTCAGGCCCAAGTGAAGCTTTGCTTGAGGCACCTTTACCAACTAAGTACTAAAAAGCAAAAATAAAACAGACTCAAACACTTAATAAGGTTGTCATGCCATCCATCATCGGTAAGAGCCACCCGGTTCACAAAAATTTCACCTTTGGAAAGACCGTGGTATTAAGAAAACCAAAGTTTATTGCGAAAACTCAAAACAAGAAGCTACAAATATAAAATAAGTTCTAAGAAAGGAAAAATGCGGAATGTAAAATGAATATGTACAAGATGGGATTTGATCGAATATACAATAGGGATGATGAATATATACATAATAACATAACTTTTATCTATAGACCCAAGGTAAAAACTATGAACAATGTAATGAAATGCTGGAATTATATACATACCAAAGATAAAAAGAAAGAAAGAAATCATAAAATGTGCCATGTACAGTCATCCAAATCCAAATTGGGCCTACCCCCTCAAATGAAAGCTAGCATTGTCCTCAATGACAACTAAGCAAAATAAGCACAGAATAGAGGAAAGAGGAAAAAACACTCCCTATAGGCCATCCGTCTGCAAGGGATCCTTAGTCTGGGTTAAGGCTATATTTTGGGCCGGGTCCGGGCCTAAACGGGCCAAACGACCTCGAGCTTTGGCGGCACCGGGCTTTGGAAGTCCCGGGCCAAATGGTCCTGGTCTTCACGGTCCCAATGGGTGGAACCGGCCCACGGTGGTCCTAAGCCCACATGGTCCCAGGCTTAATGGGACGGGCCCACGGGCCTAACAGGCCTTTTCGTTCCGGGCTATTTTTTTAAATTTTTTTATCTAAGGCAATTTCTTGTAAACTATATATATATATATTAATATAAATTGCATATATATAGCTATATAAATCTATATAGCATATATAGTATGCATTGTATGTATATATAAGGGTGTATTGTGTGTATATATAATTATATATTGCCTTATATATATGTATGTGTGTGTGTATATATATATATATAGTTTATATATATATAAAAAATATATTAGATATATATATATATATTGCCTTATATATATATATATTGCCTTTTATATATATATATATGTATATATATATATATATATATATATATATATATATATATATATATATATATATCTATATATATCTATATATATATAGTTTATATGTATTAGAGATATATATAGTGCCTTATATATAGAAATGTGTGTGTGTGTATATATATATATATATATATATATATATATATATATATATATATATTGTTTATATGTATTATAAATATAATCTCAAATTTAAACACAGAATAAATTGCAAAGAATATTCAAGGGAATGTCTTATAATTTTTATTATTATGACATTAACAAAGAGTGACAATATCTTTCTTAGTCTTCGTCCTCCCAATGGAATGAGCACAACAAGGTACTAATACCACCATTAAAAGGAAAAAACTAAGGAATATGTGCGAAAATACAAGTTACATATTAGTCTATGTATTATCTCTAACAAATCTCATAAATCCTTCAAGGTTCGGAGGAATTTCCGTTAGTGGTGGTGGAAAAGAAGCTTGTCCATCACCGCTTCTGGGAAAAGCAGCATATGCGCAAGTTCCGCTAGCATTTCTTCATATGCTTAGTTTATCTCCGGTTGTGATTCTTCAAGTCCAAATTTTTTTCTTTCCGAACAGATTCAATCTCTGAAGATTATCGATTTTTCCAAGCTCTCCCTCGTAGACGCTCTATGATCACCAATTTGAAGTCTCGCTTGACTGAATGTGCTCTGCAATGCTACTGTTGAAGCTTGAACACTTAAAATATCTCGAGCCATCATTGAAAGAACCGGTTAGTGTTTTTGTTTGTCCTTTCACCATTCCAAAAGATCAAAGGTGTCGTTTGGATTTTCCTTTTTAAGGCCCTGCAACAAATAAACTCTAAGCTCATTTAATTGTGAACTATCACAAAAATTATCACCTTGAGAACCCCTGAAAGAACTCTGTCTAAGAACTAAGGGCTTTTAGGCCCGCAATTCTTTTAGATGAATGCGAACTAGAGAAGTAGGAGTTGGAACATTTGGTCTAGCATGATCTACATCAAGTTGATAAGTATTATAAATTGTTTGAGCGTTTATTTTAATTGAGGCTTTTTCATCTCTAAGTGTAGAAAATTCCTCAGCTGAAAGTGGTAAAGCATTATATTTTTTGAATACCAAAGTAAGGACCTCCTAATTTTATTGTAGGATTTAACACCGCAGCAACACCCAAAATAGGGGGGATAGGGAAAAAATATTTTTTAAACTTAGATTTCATAGAATGAATAGCTTCTTGATAAATTAACCCACCCTCTAAAAATGCTATAAATAAATCTATAAGTGCTGCAATATAAACTAAAAAGCTGGAAATAGTAGTATAATATTGGCAAGATAATTCATTTGTAGCAATATAAAATTATTCTAAAAAGTCTACAAACATTTTAAGATTATTCCAATCTTTACTTGTAAGGTGCTCATCATCATCATCATCATCACCATCACCGACACGAGCATTATACGTTGCGCTTATTGGGTTCCTATATTCATATGCAACAACTAAACTTTCATACATGTAATCCCATCTAGTCGGACAAGGTTTAGGAACCTTTCTTTCTCTAAGGCCAAATTCATCACATTTTTTAAAATAGTCTCTAAGCCTACTTCTATGGTTTGAATAAAAAAGCCAATTAAGAGCCATTTCAACCTTTTCAATTTCTACATTTAAAACTTTCATACCAGCACCGACAATTAAATGGTAAATATGATAAATACATCTAACATAAAGATATTACTAAATGCATGATTTAGTTTAGTTGTAAGCAAACCTACATCGTTAGTGTTACTAGAAGAATTATTAATTAAAACCGACATAATTTTATCTATAATGCAAAAATATCTACAAATATATGCAACCATGTTAGCAATAAACTTACCTGTGTGGCGTGAATTAATTATTTTATAAGCAATAATGCGCTTTGGTATTATCCACTTCTCATATATCCAATGACATGTAACAGTTAGATAATCACATTCATTACCACTTCTACCAATATTAGTAGTAATAGCAATGTGACAATCTATATGAGTAAATAAATAGTGCAAATATTGTTCATATTCATGTTTATATTTGTAAATATCGCTCTTTACAATTGTGCGATGCCATCCTTTATAAGTAGGATTAAAAACTCTTCTAATATAATGCACAAAATGAGGGTTAGAAGGAAAACTATAGGGTAAGCACATAACAATGCCACCGTAGCAGTGTTAATTCCCGATTGAACTACATTTGAACCTATTCTAAGGTTTACCGTATTATCTAAACTTGTCCTCTCTTGTGCAGCTTTCATTTGAAGAAATTTAGCTTTATCTCTAGGGTGTGTCATTATGTGTCTAGTCAAACTACCCATACCGCTACGGTCTCTAGTAAATTTATGAACCAACAAAGCCCCACAAGTGTTACACTTAGCCTTATTTTGTTCTCTTTGTTGAGTAAAAAAGTGCCAAACAAGAGATGTTTCGGGCCATTTAGAAGGTTGTCTATTTAAAGTAGGGGTTACTAGAGGAGGGTCAGACGGGCCATCAGTTAGGTTATTAACAAGACTGGTAGGTGTATTATCTAAATCCGGTTGCATTTCACCTGAATCATCATTTTTCTCATCATTTTCAAAGTTAGTTTCATTAGGATAAAGAGCATTCATAACTTCTTCATTTAATTGTTGACCTGGTGCAACATCATGACAAAATTGACTATCAAAAAATTGAAAACAAGGGTTATCACTATGAAGAATAATAGGTGGAGGAGGACAGGTAAAAGGTTTGGGTCGGGGAGTTGAGGGAAGAGTAGTATCTTGGCGACTAGATTCACCAATTTTAGATTTTTCCTTACCACCAAATATTTTTTTCAAAGAAAATGCCATATTAATTATAATTATACAAGCTAAAACAAACAAAATTCTAATATTAAACTTAAGAGTTGGGACGAGTTTATCGAATTGACGAACAACTTCTTTAAAATTGAATATCGTTGAAGACTTGAATACTTCAATTCACCAACTTCACAAGGTTTTACGAAATTGCAATAATAAAGTAAGGAATTATAGAAGAAAATTAGAGAGAGACTGAGAGATATTGATGAATTTGTGAGTAAAAATGAAAAAATGAGGGGGTATTTATAGTTGAGAATTCGGAAAAAGTGTAATTATAAAAAGTTTGAGGTTAAAACAATATTTGGGGCCAAATGGCTATTTTTTAAAGTCCCAAACGGTTAAAATTGAAGGCTAACAGCTAGATTTTAAAAATCTGACTGTTGATCAATTAATTTTTTTTAAAAATAACCGTTGGGGCCCGTTTGGACCGGTTGAACCGACCCAGGCCCGCCTGCCGGCACCGGGGACTCACGGGCTATTTGGGTAGGACCGACCCGTCATGATCCTTTCCACCATTTGAGACCAACCCGTTTGAGACCAGCCCATTTGGCATGCGGTCTCGGGCCGGTCCCGAGCTGGGTCTGGCCTACAATACACCCTTAGTTTGGGTCCCTGGGTCCTTTGTTTGCTCGGAAACCTGTGACTGGCTTCCTGTGATCTGTGGCTTTGCTGGGACCTGGGCCTGGACCTGGACTGAGTCCTGGGCTGAATCCTGAGGCTAGATAGAGGAACCCTCATGTGGGTCCGCCAACTATATAACTATATCGTCAGACTGTGGAATCACCCTCATTCTTGTGGGAGGCCTCTCAGACTTATGCACTGGCTGGGGCTGGGGTGCTGGTGTTGGTTCTGGGTCATGCAATAGTAAATCCAAAGGCAGGTGATCCGCCTTCAGCCTATCAACATCTACCCTAAGCTCTTTAACCGGCTCCTTTGAAGCTCAGGTCTTCCTCATTTTCTTTGCCTCCTTTTCAAGTTCCGTAATTGCCTTCCCATGCAAATTGACAAGGTCCCTAATAAATTGCTGGTTCTCCAGGATCTTCTTCTGGTTGTCCAGAAACTCCTTGAGAGTGTCCTTAATAGACTGTGGGACCTGTGGAGGGGGAGGTTTTGACTGAGCTACCACTGTAGTACATGGTACAGACAACTTAGACGAAGCTATTTGCATCCAATTGTTGATGCTGGTGAGGTCTTGGCTCAGACGGTGGGCAGGTTAATGGGTATGCAGTGGTGGAAGGTATGTCTGGAACTGTAGAAGTTGATGGACCTTGGACCATGTCTGCTGAGGTGGAAGGAGGTTGAGTAGGAGCCACTACCACTATTGGCTCTTCAGACTGGCCAGTTGAAGCAATAGCTTTTCCCTTGAAATGCTTGCCCTTAGGGTTGTCCTCACCCTAAAGGCTGTACCAGGAGAACGGAGCCTTCGGCTTCATTTTCATATCAAACTTCCTCTTCTCCACAGATAAGTCCTGTAGGTACATGGTCAGGAACTTGGGGAAAGGATAATTTTGGTCACCTTCATTCACCACCCGTGTGATAACCTGGGATATCACATTCCCGACGTTAATCGTGTATCCTGCCATGATTAATTCTACCAATATAGCCCGGTGTAGAGGGAGTGAATTGTCATGGGTGATGGGGTCTAGCCTGCTACACACAAATGTCTCCCATCCCTTAGCCTCAAATATTAACGTTCTCCTTAATATCTTCACCCCCGTAGTCAACACTCGGGGGTAGTACCTGGGATTGCCAAGTACTCCGCCAACCATGGAGGGGCTTCATCCCCCTTTGACATCTTCTCCTAGTACAAGGACGTATCCTCCTCCGTGAAGCCCAGGTAATCGTTTATGGTCTTTCCATCAAATTTCACCTTCAAGTTCCGCATTTTGGTGACTGTGGTACCCTTTTTGATATGGGACACATTGGTGTAGAACTCCTTCACCAAGTGTTCATTGGCGTTCTCCACCTTCCCTATGAAATACTCCCATCCAGTTCTCTCTCTGAACTGCCTCAACACATTGGGGTTGTGAGGCTCGAGGTCATTTATGAAGAATTTACGCTCAGGTATTAGCTTTCTCTTGGGCCACCGCTCTCTAAACTTGTGGTAAGCAACCTTACTCACAAACCGGTCCCCCCATACCTACAGATGTCTAGTCCTATCTACCCCACCTACATGGGGCTCACCCCCTTCTGCTGCTTCCCCTTCTTCTGCTAGGGGCCCTCTCCAGATAGTGAAGCTGTAGAAGATATGGAGTAATCATTTCCACTATATTCCACTGTGCCCTCAAACAACTCAGAAGATATATGCACTGAAGCCTGAGTAGTGGGAGAAGCTGGAGGTGTATCTCTCAATCTATCCCTCTACGGCCAGTCAGGGGCATATTCTGACACGAAATCTGATGAATCCTCCGGAGAAGCCTCATACTCACTCCCTAATCAGTCAATACCTCTGTCTACAACTTTGATGAGCCTCTGGGTGTTTTTGATATTTTGTCAGGCTTGTAGGGTCAATTTTATCATGCCCCGTCCCCTACCCTAGGAGGATCTCCTTTTCCTTTATATTTATCAATTCCGCCTTGTGATTTTACCATTGTTTGCAAACAATATTCAGTCAAGCTTTGTTTGTATCAGTAGAAACAATATGATGCAAAGTTGCAGAAAATTTAGTGCAGATAGTTCATGATTGTAGAATGTGAACCACACAAAATGAAGTTTGGCTGCAAAGAGGCCAAACTGCAAAAAATCCATTGTGGTCTGCACAGAGTTGGGGTTCAAACTACCCACTCTCTAAATCTATGCACCACGGAGCATACAAAATAGCATTTCGCTCCGCATTGAGGCACCACTGACCGCACAAAATCCATTGTGGTCGCGGTCCTCAAATTTCAGAATTCATAACTTTGTCATTGTGGTCCTCACTGAATAGCAGTGTGGACCGCACAAAATCCACCGCGGTCCGCACTGAGTGCCCAATAGCAATACCGTTCTAGGGTTCATGTTTTGTTCACTTTTGGTCTAATTATTCACCTAGTCAGGATTCCCTAAATGTTGCTTCAATGTTTTAACTGCATAAACCTAATTAGAATAGTATTTAACTAACCTAAGTTACCAAGTTGAAAGAAAAATGGGAAGGGAAGGAAGAAAAACTGAGAAATACAAAAATTCAAAGAAAATAATAAAATTAAACAAGTGAGAGAGAACTAAAGGTACCAGAAGTAAGCAGGTAGTGATGATTAATGTGCCTTAGTAGTTGATTGCATGCAATTTAGTGAGATAAATAGTGTTTTTAATTATATAAGATGAAAGGGATTGAAAAGTTTAAGCGTAGGGCCTCAGGTCCTATTTTTAGAAAAAGGTACTGGGGCTCAGCTTACCTACCCAGCGCGGACTGCAAAAAATGGCACCACGGTCCGCGGACTAAGTCGACCATTGCGGACAAAAAAAGATGCAGTGCGACCTTCTTTTTACCACTACTCATCGTGAAGGGCGTAGATAAGGGAGTTTTTTCCAATTTAAGGACAATCGAAGCAGGATTTATTTATTTAGAGATTTCAGAGTCGCCACTTGGTATAATATATGGTGTCCTAAGTTACCAGTTTAAATCCCGAATTGAGGAAGGTTTCACTCTGTTTAACAGTCTGCAAGCCAGAAATCCGGGTAAGGAATTCTATTAACCCGGGAGAAGGTGTTAGGCACTCCCAAGTTCTGTGGTTCTAGCACGGTCGCTCAACTGTTATATTTGACTTAATTATCTGATTTTAATGCATTTTTGTGCCTATGGTGCAATTTTAACCGCTTTTATTCGATTTGTGCAATGTAGTTAATGAGCGTTTTTAACTATGTCACATAAATGCACCCGTAATTCGCAACACGTTTCACCTAGATTTGAGATTTGGATTTGGGTCACATAAATGCGCACGCATAATTAGGAAGATATATTATTTAAATAACGTACCTAACACAATTTCGTGTGTTTAAGTTCGCGAGGGCCACGAAAATTCGCTAAGTGATGCAACTTGATTCTAAGAATTTCTACGAATTTAAATAAATGAGGGCCATGTGATTGGGGTTTTATTTGGCACGACGCACCCAAATCTAAGTTAAAAGGGAATATTAACTATGTTATGGAGGGCCACAACTACTTGGGTTCTATAACGACACATCTCCAATCTCAAGATATGACAGACTAATCAAAGGCTACTAAAATTATAACTACTCAAATATTAATGGAAAAAAAATCTTTTGCAGACCAAACCAAGAGAATTCATGTGTAAGTGAAAGTGGCTAACATTTCAAATTAAATTCTTAGGCCCAATATGAGGCCCGATAGCCTACAACGTGTAGCTGCTCCAGGTGACAATCCGCTCCAGGCTACGCTGGGCCCAAAGGAGAACCCATGATGCAAAGGATCGACCTCAGCAGACAACGGAGTCCCTTATTCGATCCCAGATGAACGTGAATTGTCAAACTTGCCTTCGAACTGGCAGGTAAAATTGCTTTAAACTCAGCAATGAAAATGTATCATTGAACCAATTGTGATACTAAACACTGTTGTTCAAATCATAATTAGAATTAACTAACCTATTACTGTATGAAAACTACAAGTGGACTGTGACCTCATACACTTTTAAATCCTTACGTTGAACTTATCCCTTAATTACCAAACTAAAAAAGAAATATCAATAGACGAACCATGCCATTATTGAACTCACAATCCAAAACAAATTATACGAATCTATGAACCAATCAATATCCACACTCCTAGTTAGCACAAACTCAAACTCGAGAATACCTAAAGATGAAACACGCAGGACCAAGAACCAATGCTAATTCAAAATACAATAACATATTTAAGATAGAACATATTATCCTAAGCTAACAAGATTTAATCATCAGTTTATAATACATCGATCAAAACTTCAAGGTGACCGGAAGACTGATGAAAATAAGTGGAACCTATAAACAACACCATATTTGTCCCACTTTCAATTCATGCTTCAAGTTACATGTCAAGTAACACCCATGAGGATCAAATCAAATAACAGGAGGTCAGTTAAACAACAGCAGTACGACAGAATCAGCCCCAGCAAAACTCAAAAAATTCCAATACCAAACTCAGAATAAAGATGCAACAACCCAAAGTGTAAAGTTCAATCGAACAAACCCATCGGCTGACTTTCAAACCCAGTATCATATACCCCAAATCCAATACACTCTAAACCCTCAAATGAATTAAATAGTGTTTTTGCTGGAAGCTTCAAGACTCATGGAAAAGGAAAAAGGACTCAATCCAACAGTAAAATTATAGCCGTCCCTCAATTTTTAGTATTTTTAACTCTTTCCAACTCTCATATGTTCTTTTTTTTTTATAGCTTTTCCCTACTTTTTTTCTAAGGCAAGGCAATGATGCCTTTATAGGCAAGTAATTAGGGTAGGATTTTTTGAATCAGTTTTTACCCCCTTACCCCTTTGAACTTTTATTTTAACTAAATAAACCCTTAAAACCCTGACTTGTTACCCAAATAATGCTACCAAGAATAAAAAATTGCAATTCCATCCCCACCTAGAAGCTTCTAGGGACTTCTTATTTCTATTGCCAAAGATTCCATGCTTCTATAATTCCAAAACTACCCCTGAAGTGTCCCACTAATTACTTTATACCCTTTGACAGATTATACTCCGAAATTTCAAATGAATTCTAGTAAGCAATATTCTAAATACGACAATTCTTATCAATCAACGCCAAAAATCAAAATTGTCCATGAATTATATGCACACACTTGTATGATTATCTAGTAGATAATTAAACGAGTTTAAACATAAATTGAATGATAGACTACTGGATCTTCAAGGGTAACAGATAACGGTCATGCAACAAAATGTTAACGTAAAGCAAGACTGATTAGACAAAATGAGATTCAATTAACCCTGAGTTAATTATTCAAACTAAGACTGGCACTACTTGACTAAATTCGAATCGAACCTAATTCAAGAGCATGATAGTGATTAACTAGAGTAGCCCTAATTAACTTAATTAGACTCCGAAAGCCAAATAAAGCTGATACCCTAATTATTTAAACTTAAACTAAACAATTTGATAGAAAAGATATGAAGCAAAAAAAATAAACAACAAATAATAAAAAGAATACTTAGCTTTAAAAATTTTGTACTAAACCCTGGGCATCTTCATGCATCGGGTGGAATCTAGGCCTGAGCTTTGACATAATATTCAACTAGTTCTAGGGTTGTTTGAAAGGAACATGACACATATTTTGGGCGAGGGAGAGTCAGGGGTCGTTTGGTGTTAATTTGAGACCGTTTGGCGTTGGTGCCACCGTGCACGGCGTAGCAGCCGACATTTCCATTGAAGATTCGAGGCAATTGGCTACGATTCGAGGGTTGGTAGTGAAATATCTGGAATGATGAAGACGAGGAGAGTGTGTGGTGTTATTTTTGGAGTGTTTGAACGATCGCCACCGGGGGATGCGATTTCTGACTGGCGGCGTTAGGGTGGTGATAGGATTTCACTTATGAGGGTTAGAGAAGGGACCTAGGGGGTTCTGAGGGGTGGGGTGGGATGTTTGGACATTCATATACCAAACAAACCAGGTTTCGGGACCATTGGATTGAAAAATCTTGACATTCCTGATTGATTTGTCCTATACATCGTCGTTTTGGCTATGGTGGGGGTGGACCGGATTTAGAGTGTGGACTGGACCTGGTATAGGGTTTATTGGGGTGATGTTTTAATGTGAAAACGGCCCAATTGGGTATTCTTCTTATTTGATTGAACTTTCAGATTTTCTTTCCTCTTTTTTCATTTTTCATTTTACTTTCCAAAATTATTTAAACCTAAATTAAGTTGTAAATCCCTAATTAACCTATAGAAATCCTAATTAATCCTACAATAATTATTATCACAAACAATGAAAAAACGATTAAGAGAAAAATCTCTTAAAAATCAAACTTAAACTAAAAGGTGCAAATTGAACTATATTTTTATTTTTTATAAAATGACTAATTTAGTGAATAATTCGAAAAATGTGAAATCAACTCCTAAATGCACATGCAACCTATTTTTTGTATTTTTTATTAATGAAAATGCACAGACAAAGATGCAAACAAAATAATGCCACAAAATTCCACAAAATTGCAAATAATAAAAGAAATAATTTTGTTTTAATTTATGGGAATAATTCATGTAGGGCAAAAATCACATGCTCACAGTTGTCCCTCTTTGCCCGAAAACATGAAGAGTTTTCGTGCAAAGATAAGTGAGCGGATAGGAGCGATTTTTGCCCGCTTGAATACACTGTGAGAAGCATTTTTAAAATCTTGACCGCACCCTGCTTCAGACGTTGCCTACATATCCTCGGCTAAAGAGGAATCAAGTCAGTGTAGTTCAGTAGTGTTTGGTAGTTGGGACTACCGAAGCTGTAATCTCACTGCTGCTGCTGCTACTGCTTGCTAGACCCCTTATTACACAAGGCAAAACTAAAAAGAAGCTAGACTAAGCTATAAACTATGGATTACAAAAGAACCTATCTAGCTCTTCAAATTTTCTTTTAATCTCTGTTGCCTTGTTGCTTTGTATATCTCCCTTAGAAATTTCTTGTTGTCTACTTCCTTCTGCGAAACTTCTTGTTGCCCTATTTCTATGTTTCTCTTTTTCATGTTGATTCTTGGTTGTTGGATTTGAATTGTATGCCCTTGTTTTTCAGGTGGGCGCCTAATTACCAAAACTTGCAACTTGAAAGGTATTCCCTTGTTCTCCAGGTGGGCGCCTGATTACCAAAACCTGCAACTCGAAAAGTATTCCCTTTTTCTCCAGGTGGGCGCCTGATTACTAAAACTTGCAACTAGAAAAGTATTCCCTTGTTCTCCAGGTGGGCGCCTGATTACTAAAACTTGCAACTTGAAAAGTATTCCCTTGTTCTCCAGGTGGGCGCCTGATTACCAAAACTTGTAACTTGAAAAGTATTCCCTTGTTCTCCAGGTGGGTGCCTGATACCAAAACTTGAAACTCGAAAAGTATTCCCTTGTTCTCCAAGTGGACGCCTTGTTAGCTAAACTTACAACTTGAAAAGTATTCCCTTGTTCTCCAGGTGGGCGCTTGATTACCAAAACTTGCAACTTGAAAAGTATTCCCTTGTTCTCCAGGTGGGCACCTGATTACCAAAACTTACAACTTGAATAGTATTCCCTTGCTCTACAGGTGGGCGCTTGATTACAGAAATTTACAACTTGAAAAGTGTTCCCTTGTTCTCCAGGTGGACGCCTAATTGCCAAAACTTGCAACTTGAAAAGTATTCCCTTGTTCTCCAGGTGGGCACCTGATTACCAAAAATTGCAACTTGAAAAGTATTTCCTGAGACTTCTGCCTTTGTACATGATCACAACTAAACAAACAAAACAGAAGAAATTCTTTCTGCCCCGGTTTGGTGCTGGGCCCATCTGTGAGTGTTAATCAAATCCTTGGCAAATATATCTGAAATTTGAAAGCTAAATCCCATTATCTAGGAGGGTCCTGGCAAATTTTAACTGATGGCAACTTTAAGATTAGGTTATGCTTCTCAAAAGGTATTATTTTCCATTATGTATTGGTATATAAGCTATACCTACTGGGGATCTACTGGGGACCGGTAGTTAAAGCTACTTCCCATTATCCAGGTGGGTACTGACAACTCTTATTTAGATGAAAAATTGTGTCTGCTGGGATTAATATTCATAGTTACACCCCATTATCCAGGAGGGTCCTGACAACTCTCACAATTGAATCCCATTATCCAGGCGGGTCCCAACGAATCTTGTTGGGGAAATGTTTATGCCTGAGCATGTTACCCGATTGTTTCAATTTTAAACTAAGTCCCATTTTCTAGGAGGGTCCTGACAACTCTTAACCGAATTCTGTTTCCACATGCAAGTAACTTATGCTCTTTGCTATTGATGATTATCTCAGATTAAATGCCAATTCTAACTTTCGGTTGTCTCTGCTGGGGATTGCTAATTAATGTTTCGTCCCATTGTTCAAGAGGGTCATGACGACTCTTATAAGGGAAGATGTTTGTACCAGATTATGGTTCCTGTTGAATTTTAGACTCTGTCCTATTTTCCAGGAGGGTACTGAGATTCTCGATCATACCTGCCATGTTCTTGCCTTCCCTAGTGGAGGATTTCCCCGGGGTCTTCCGGAATTTTCTGCCCCTGTTTCAATCAAAGAAAATATTATTAGTTTGAAAAAATGGTGTTTAGCTTGTGGCATTCTGAAGGTGGCCTCCCCACTGTCAATTTGAAATTTTCCGTACTAATGATGACCCACTTGATTTGCTCGGCTGATTCCTGAACCCTATGTCTTTATTCTGTTCTCCCATCTTCGTGTTACGCCCCTGACCCTTTTGCCAGAATCCTTACATCCTTCCGAAACCCTCATTGATCCTTTCCCTTGCCATTTCAACTTTTGCTGCCTTTGTTATGTTTTGACCGGCGTGTGCTTTGCCACTCGGGAGCTGGTAGTAACCTTTGAAATTTCTATTCTGCTTGCTTAAACAAAATGACTTTGAGGACATATTAGAAGAATGAAGACTCGAAAAAAAAGGAAATGCAATAACTTTGAATTATTTTGTTTTAGAATAACAGAATTCCAAATTTGGAAACTATTGAGGGGAAAAGAAAAGAAACTTATCTGTAGAGGAACAACTGGCTTCCATGATCGAGATATGCACTTCGGCTTAGTCGACCCAGTCTGCCCGAATGATCGACCTTCTGCTATATGCTTTGTTGTTGCGACCTTCTTCAAACCCAAACCCTTTAACCAAAACCTGACCTTGCTTAACCTATGGTGTCTTGGGCCGATTTCCACTAACATCCCTATTCCAATTGTTTATTTCTTGCCTTTGCTTCACCTTATGGTTCCCGTGATGGTTTTCACCGATAAGACTCTCATTTTCATTTTTCTCAAGTCCCGTCTCCTTACGGTGCTCGTAAGTTTTTCACCAATAAGGCTCTCTCATTTTATTATTCTTCATGCTTGAATTAGAGTGTATTCCCAGGTTATGACTCACGTTTACTTGCTCGACTTGGAATTTCTTAAAGAACGATCAGAAGGTCTTTCTTTGGACTGTAATGCAGGATTTTGGATAAGGTTAGAAATAAAGGGGTGTTAAAGGCTCAAAATAATTCAAATGGGTTCAAAAATTACAACTTTCGGAATCAATTTTCTTACAATAACGACAACTTCTGCCCCATTTTTTTTGCTTGGGAACCTTTGATTTTTTTGAATGTGACCGAGCCATGAGGCTGCCTACATATCCTTAAAAGGAATCAGGCCAAACGTAGTTCAATGCCAATTCCTTATTTTTGTGGTCTTCTATTTTCTTTCTTTCCTTATTCTGTTGTTTTGCTATTTTATGGATTTTTGCCTTCTCTCTCTTTTCTTTTTTTTTCTTTTTCTATTTTTCTTTTCTTTTCTTCTTTCTTCTTTCTTCTTTCTTTTCCTTATTTTTATTCTTCCCTGGTCTTTTCTTTTTATTACTTTTACACTTGCATTTCTGACTTTTGTTACTGATTCTGAAGGAGGGGTATGAAAAAAAATAATTAAAGCTCAAAAGGGTTAGCAAGGAATAAAGTGTTGAGATAGCTGAATAAAATTCCTTCGCCATTTCAATCTCTAAGAAATGCCGAGTACAAACAAGCATGCCAAGTATAGACAATGATTTAAACAAAGAAAATCATACATAGTATCTCTTAACTGCATCGAAATTGATGGCTATTTCTACACACTTACCTTTTACATCTGTTTGATACAATGCCCCGTTGGACAACACTCTTGACACGATGAATGGTCCTTGTTAATTCTGGGTGAACTTGTCCTTCGGCTCTGCCTGATGAGGGGGGATGCGTTTCAATACCAACTGACCCACTTCAAACCTTCTGGGGTGCACTTTCTTGTTATATGCTCTGGCCATCCTCCATTGATACAACTGGCCGTGACATACCGCTGCCAATCTTTATTCATAAATCAAGCTCAATTATTCCAGATGGGTTTTGACCCATTCTTCATCTTCAATTTGTGCCTCGGCGACAATCCCAAGGGACAGAATTTCAATTTCAACCGGGATTATTGCTTCTGTGCCATATACTAACAAATATGGAGTTGCCCCTACTGAGGTGCAGATAGTAGTATGATAGCCTAACAGTGTAAAAGGTTACTTCTCATGCCATTGCCTAGACCCTTCCACCATTTTTTGAAGTATCTTCTTTATATTCTTATTGGCTGCCTCAACTGCTCCATTCTCCTTGGGACGGTATGGGGTGGAGTTGCGATGTGTGATCTAAAACTGCTGACATACTTCTTTCATTAAGTGACTAGTAAGATTCGCTCCATTATCAGTGATGAGTGTCTCTGGGATTCCGAATCGGCAGATGATATTTGAATGCATAAAGTTGACCACGACTTTCTTGGTCACCGCCTTGAAAGTTTTAGCTTCGATCAACTTGGTAAAATAATCAAGAGCAACCAGGATGAACCTGTGTCCGTTGGAAGCTGCTGGCTCGATGGGCCCGATGACATCCATGCCTCAGGCAACAAAGGGACATGGTGCAAACATTGTATACAATTCAGATGGTGGTGAGTGAATCAAGTCTCCATGCACTTGACATTGATGACATTTGCGTACAAAACTGATACAATCTCGATCCATGGTGAGCCAGTAATACCCTGCCTGGAGGATCTTCTTTGCCAATATATATCCGCTCATGTGCGGTCTGAAGACTCCAAAATGTACCTCATTCATAATGGTCATGGCCTGCCCAGCATTTATGCACCTTAACAACCCAAGATCCGGTTTTCTTTTGTACAACACCCCTTCAGTAAGGAAAACCCCTCTTGATAGACGATGGATTGTTCTCTTTTGGTCACTTGTGGCCTGTAATGGGTACACACCCATCCAGATATATTCTTTGATGTCGTGAAACCAAGGCTCACCATCAATCTCTTCCTCCACCACACTACAGTAAGCATGTTGGTCATGGACTTGGATATACAACGGATCGACATAAGCCTTACCTGGATGATGTAACATTAACACCAAGGTGGCCAACGCATCAACAAACTCATTGTGAATTCTCAGGATATGCGTGAACTCTACTAACCAAAATCGTTGACAAAGGTCGTGCAAGCATTGCCGATACAGTATGAGTTTCAAATCTCGTGTTTCCCACTCTACTTGAATCTGGTGTACTAGACCATTCGAGTCTCCCAAGACCAAGACATCCTGGACACCCATGATTGTCGCTAACCTCAGACCCAAAATACATGCCTCATACTCTGCCATGTTATTAGTGCAATAAAAGCGGAGCTGAGCTCTAACAGGGTAATGGTTCCCCGTTTCAGAAATGAAAACTGCTCGTATCTAGACGCCTTTCATGGTGGTGGCCCCATCGAAGAATAATTTCCATCCCGGCTTCTCTCCCTGTTCCATTTCCTCAATATGCATTACCTCATCGTCCGGAAGTATGTCTTTAAAGGTTCATATTCTTCATCTACCGGATTCTCGGCCAAATGATTAGCCAATGCTCGTGCTTTCATTGCAGTCCTGGTCACGTAGACAATGTCGAACTTGGTGAGCAAGATTTTCCATTTTGCAAGCCTTTCCGTGGGCATAGGCTTCTGGAAGGTGTATTTCAACGGGTCCAAGAGTGAGATGGGGTAATTGGTATATGATGACAAGTAATGTTTCAACTTCTGGGCTACCCAATTTAGGTCACATCACGTCCTTTCAAGATGAGTATACTTAACCTTATAAGCTGTAAACTTCTTGTTGAGGTAGTATATAGCCTGTTCTTTCCTCCCGGTGATATCATGCTGACCCAGCACACATCTGAATGAGTTGCCCAAGACTGTTAGATATACAATCAAGGGCCTTCCTGGTTCCGGTGGGACCAATACCGGTGGGTTTGACAAGTATTCTTTTATTTTATCAAAAGCCTCTTGGCATTCCTCCATCCATTTGACCGCGGCATCCTTTTTCAATAGCTTAAAGATGGGCTTGCAAGTTGTTACGTGCCGAGCAATGAATCGACTGATGTAATTCAATCTACCCAACAGACTCATCACCTATGTTTTGCTCCTTGGAGGCAGCAATTCTTGTATGGCTTTGATCTTTGATGGATCTAGATCAATGCCTCAGCAGCTGACTATGAATCCTAGCATTATCCCTGAGGGGACCCCAAACGCGCATTTTGCTGGATTGAGTTTGAGATTATACCTGCAGAGCCTCTCGAAGAATTTCCTCGGATCCCTGACATGGTCGAATTGCTTCCAGGATTTCACAATTACATCATCTACATAAACCTCAATCTCCTTATATATCATATCATGAAAGATGGTTGTCATTGCCCTCATATAGGTTTCCCTAGCATTCTTCAGGCCAAATGGCATGACTCTGTAGCAATGCGTTCCCCATGGCGTGATGAATACTATCTTCTCTACATCCTCCTCATCCATCAAAATCTGGTGGTAGCTAGGTAACAATCTACAAAGGACCCAATCTCATGCTTTGCACAATTGTCAATCAAGGTGGATGTTTGGCAGTGGGAAGTTGTCTTTTGGACTTGCTTTGTTGAGGTAATAATCCACGCATAACCTGGTTTTACCATCCTACTTTGGCACAGGAACGACATTGGCTAATCATGTAGGATACCGTGTGACTCGGATGACCTTGGCCTCAAATTGCTTGGTAACTTCCTCTTTGATTTTCACGCTCACATCAGTTTTAAATTTCCTCAACTTTTGTTTAATAGGAGGGCACGCCGGGTCGGTGGGCAGCTTGCTAACCACCAAGTTAGTGCTCAACCCTGACATATCATCGTAAAACCATGCAAAAATATCTTTGTATTCAAGCAGTGCGTCGATTATTTTTTCACTAAGTTGTGGCTCGAGATGGGCACTTATTTTGGTTTCTCTAATGTTATCTGGGTCCCCTAAATTGACTGCTTCTGCAGCTCAGGTTTGGCTTGGGGTTTTCCTCAAAATGGCTCAACTCTTTACTAATTTCAACCAATGCCCTTTCCTCATCATATTCCGACTCATCCTCATATTCTATCTCTTGAATTATTACTTATGAATTAGACTAATTTTTAAGACTGGGCCGAAGAGTCCTTATGCATGTCAGATCATTTGTGCCAGCATAAAAATAACTGTATAAGAAGGAAAAGAAAAGCAAAGAAAAATGAAAGCTATTAGCACTAAAGAAAAGGGAAATTGCATTTCATTAAAATTGGAAAGATAACTGGGTTTACACATCCAAAAGGACGGAACATAACATCTGAATTGCAACCCTAGAGATAATCCAGATTAAACAGAAAGAAAATTCAAAGCCGACTACCACGACTCCTTTCGAGTGGGAAGAAGAGTAGCTTCCAGTTGTTGACTTTTGCATGGGTTCCCATAAACTGCATATCTGTCTTGCTTGATCCTTGTCCGGCCTCCACCATATTCACATCTTCAAACAACTTTTCAAACCTCTCGAGTAATTCTTTTTCAGGATCGACCGCAGCATTAGCATGTTATTGTCAAGCATTTCTTAGCACTAGGTTTCACAAATGATTTGAAGAGGCGGGGCACAAGCTTGGGGAGGTCCCATGCTTTTTTTCTCATCTTTTTGTCTCTCTTGATGTCTGCACTTGTGGGCTTGAACCCTAAACCAAAAGTTTCCAGGTTCGTGGGAAGAGACACTGGTTGTGTGATACCCTGAAGTGAGGCCCCCAAACCCTTTCCTGGAACAAACCCATTCTTTAGCATTTCAACTATCACCATGACTACTGTAGTAGCCAATCTTGGTGTTGGAACACGCTCCCCTTCTGGGACTTTCTCCACTGATACCGAGTCATGAAATTGATACAACCAGGGCCCTTTATCATCATCTACTTTTATGAAGGATACGATAGCGTCACTGTGAGCATATAGGTGGTCTTCCCCGTGCACCACTATCTCGTGTCAATCCCATTCAAATTTCACCATTTGATGCAAAGTAGAGGGAACTGCACTAGCAGCATGAATTCAAGGTCGCCCCAACAGCAGGTTGTAAGAGACAACCTCATCAAGCACATGGAACTACATGGTAAAACCAACGGGCTCGATTGTCAATTCGAGTTCTATATTGCCAACCGAATCTTTTCCCCCTCCATCAAACCCTCGTACACACATGCTGTTCTTGTGAATTCTTTCGTTTTCCACCTTCAACTTGTTTAGCATGGAGAGAGGGAAAATATTTGTGCTTGAACCATTATCGACCAAAATTTGAGTCACCACAACATCTTCACATTTTACCGTGAGGTAGAGTGCACTATTATGCTCGGTTCCTTCTATTGTTAGTTCATCATCGGAAAATGTGACTTTGTTCACCTCAAAAAAATTATTGGCCATTTTCTCCAAATTGTTGACTGTGATTTTATCAGGAACAGGGGCCTCATTCAGGATCTTCATTAAAGCCCGAAGGTGCTCGTCGGAATGAATTAACAATGATAATAACGAGATTTGAGTAGGCGTCTTCCTCAGTTGTTTCACAATAGAGTAATCGTGCATTTTCATCTTCTTTAGAAACTCTTCTGCCTCTTCCTCACTCACAGTTTTCTTCACTAGTGCTGAACAATCGTTGGTTGGTTTTGATTTTCTCAATTCCTCGGGGACAAAGCACCTCCCCGATTGGGTCAATCCACGAGTCTCACAAACTTCTTCTCTAATCTCCTTACCTCCGTAAGTCACTGTTACTCGATCATAATTCCAAGGCATTGCCTTGCTGTTGATTACTGGTAGCTGAACTACAGGTTTGATAATGACAAGCTCTACACGAGCGCCTTTTACGACAACCACAAGTTTACTAGCCATCCCTAATACAACCACTTTTGCATTCTCTTGTTTCACCATCCCATCTTTCGGGGATTCTTTCTTGACTGTAACAACAGGCTCACTACTTGCTTCACTTGACTTGAGCGTTGGCATCTTGCTGGTCAAATTCTCACCCATATTCCGTTCACTAGCTCGGATCATCAACAGTTTGTGATGGCTTTGTAGGCTCTCCTTCTTTATGCACTATCTCAATCATATTTATCTCTTGATGAGCATGCAATGGATTTTGATTAATATTGGGTGCTTCCGGGGCTTGCACCTTAATCCCATGGGAATCAATGAGCTATTGAATAGCATACTTTAGATGCCAACATTTTTTTGTGTCATGCCCTGCTGCACCGGAACAATACTAACAAATGACAAAATAATCTAGATTTCTTGAGGGAGGTTCAACAATTTTGTTTCGAGCGGACTCAGCATGTCTAGCTGCCTCAATCTGTGAAATAAGTTGATATATGATTCTCTCAATGGAGTGAAAGTTTTATTCTTATGCATTCTCTCATTTTTCAAATCTTGGTTGGCCTGGAAAGCTGGTCACGGGGGTCTCTGGTAGGCTCTTGGAGGGTAGTTATTTGGTGGAGCTGGATAATTATTTTGTGGGACTGGCGCACGCCATTGTACGTGGGCGGGAGGTTGGGTATATATTTTTGCATGATGGACTGAAAAAAGGGGTTCTAGAGATTGATACTAATGTTGCGGTGGGCCGTATGGGGTGTGTGGGTATAATTTTTGGTGAGGATGGGGTTGGCTGTATTGGGATGGAGCCCGGGGCCTGAACCAAGTCCCTGACTCAATTGTTTCTACCTCTTCATTCTTCTTCTTTCCAAATGTTCCCCCTGTCCTGCTTTGGATAGCTTGAGTGGTTGCTTTGATTGCAGAGTAACTCATGATCTTGTTGGATTTGAGTCCTTCCTCGACCATACTTCCCATTTTAAATACCTCATTGAAGGATTTACCTACCACCAATACCAGGTGACCAAAATATGTAGGCCTCAAAGCTTGTAAGAAATAATCTACCATTTCACTCTCCTTCATTGGGGGGTCGACCTTCGCTGCCTGTTCCCTCCAACGAAAACCATATTATCTGAAGCTCTCATTGTTTCTTTCCCAATTTCATCAAAGACAAACAATCCGGGATAATTTCAAGATTGTATTGAAAATGACAGGCGAATTCTTGTGCTATGTCATCCCAAGTGTACCATCGAGCATGATCCTACCGGGTGTACCATTCCAACGATGACCCACTAAAACTTTGACTGAATTATGCCATTAGTAGTTCATCCTTTCCCCCTGATCCTCTCATTTTGCTACAGAAACCTCTTAGATGTATGACTGGGTCACCATGTCCGTCATACAAGTCAAAATTGGGCATCTTAAAGCCTAGAGGTAATTGCACATATGGAAATAAGCAAAGGTTTTTAAATGCCACACTCACCTGGCCACCTGACCCTCGCATATCTCTTAACGATTGTTCTAAACTTCTAACCTTCCTGAGCACCTCCTCTTGCTCGGGATTTTTGACTGGATATTCAGCCTCCGTAAAGATTTCAAAACGGGGGGAGGAGTAAGGTTCATGGGCTTTGTAAGCGGGTTCTGGTGGGTAATACTGATTGTCATGAGCTTGAAGCAAAGGCTCGATGAATGATCTGTGGAGTGTGGGGGGAGGAGGTGCCACATAAATGGGAGCAATTAGTGGAGGGGGTGATGAACCGTTTTGGGTGGTGGAGCTGGGGGTGCTTGAGAAGTCGTACACGGGTATTGCGGGTAGACGGGGAAACTTGGGGGTGGATCAGTGGTGGGATGGTCATGTGACTGGGCCAGCGGGTGGACGAAGGTCGGATTAGCAGGATAGGTTGGTGGTGGCTGCCCTCTTACCCATGCCTGATACATCTCAACCATATGATGTTTCAGTTTGTACATTTTCTCTTTCATTGCATTAACGTCCAACTCCTCTACCTCTTTCGAGGGATCAATGATACTGCCATCGGTTTCTTGATTATCTATAATCAGCTTGCTCTTGGACCGAGAGTTGTAGGAGTGGGTTTCTAGAATGCCGCAAGAACTAACCACCTGTATGGAGTAGGAAAGACAACACCTCAATTTGTTAGTGGTTAGGTTTCAACACATAGGCAGCCATATGTTCGGGGATGAATGAACCTAAGCACTTATCTATTCCTACTAAGCACGCGAAGTGGTTGCTTGTGTCATCCCGGCTCTTATCCTATGTCACCTTTCTTTTCACTCTTGTTTTTTCTTTTTCTTCTTCCCTCTCAATTTTTTTGCCTACATCTTTCGTTTCGTTATTCTCTTCTTTATTTTACCACTATTTCACTCATTTTTCCCCTTTTTCTTCCTTTTCTTTATTTGGGTATGGTCGAATCCTATGAAGATTGTCTGCGTATCATGTCCCCGTATGAATCAGACCGGGCGTAGTTCTGGCGGAAACTATTTAGAAAACTTCTTCAATTTATATAAAGTAAAATACTCGATTACATCTTAAAAAGAAATTAACAGACTCCAACTCAACTATAAACAATAGACCTCTAACTTAAAATGAAAATGACTGACTCGACAACCTACTAGAAACTTTTAAATAAAAGAAAATACAGACTCTCAAATGCACCAACAGATTATCAAATCATGAATACATTAAAGCCTCTAATGCTCCTGGGGCCCGGGGGATATCATTCGTCTCGCCGCAGGCTTGCGTGCTAAATCCCCTTGGAGATGGTGGTGGTCTTCCATTACTTGACGAATAAAGGTCATGGCAGTGGCAAGGAACATAGATCTTATCATATATTCGCAGTGGTTGCACTTTGTGGTGATGTAATCATCGATCATCCGTACGCTCTCTCTTAAATAACCCTTTTCTTACAGCAATCGTCCAATTTGCTGGGCCGTTGACTCCGAAGTTCGTTCGGCTACACGATTCAGTTCTTGGAATTGCTGCAAATCTCTTTCCAATCATGCTATTATTGCGTAACAATGCTCTCTCTCAGCTTTGAAGTCCCCGACTTGCTTGGCTATTTTGTTTTCAACCATGACCTTCCTTTTCAACTCAGCAACCTCATTGCCATGCCTTCCTTTAATTGTTCAATCATGCGGGCTCGTTTCTCCATATTTTTGGCCAACTGTTTTCGGGCTCTGGACAGCTCACCCTCTACTTTATTCAAGTCAAAACTATATTCTCCTACTTTTCGCCTCAGATTGTCTATGAGCTTCTCATCCTTCGCACTCGTGGTGGGATTCTCCGCGGTTGTTTTCATTTCTAGATTTTGGCTCGTAAAGCTTCATTTTATCCGGCCAATCTTGTCTTTACACCCTCGTCTGCCGCAACTTGCAAACCATTTTCGAATTGAAGGTCTTTGACTTGCTTTTCCGGTGTCTCTATCGTGGCCTTGTATTCATTTTCCTTGGTTAACCAATTCCATTGTTCTTTTCACGCCTCAGCAAATTCTTGGAGATGTGGACTCTTTGCCAGCCTTCCGAACTCTATTTCCCTTTTATACTAAGCAAGGTACCCTAGCGCTACCTTGCCTTTCGATAAGTCTCGTACTTGAGTGTCCACCGTCAAGTATTGACATTCACTCAAAATTTGAGGGACTGCTTCTTCGGGAAACTGACCATTGGGACTAATCTCGACCACGTGGAGACTTATGTCCTCATCCTAGGGAATTATCTGGCACCTCTTTAATTGTCTTAGCACTATGTATGGAGCATAGGGTTGGATACTCCGGAGACCCATCAGAAGGAAATGAGCTCCGGTGGCTGGCATATATATGATTTCATCAACGGGAAGCCACCCGAACGTCCACTCTATTTGGCTTGCACTTATGGCACAGAAATGTGATAACCATTTTGTAGCACCCTCTGGTAATCTAAGCACATCAACCATGTTATAAAATTTCTCTATGCAGCTTTTTGTTGATGACCCATAACTCATGAATTGAGGCCGATGGCACAAATATTCAATCATCTATATTTGTAACAATAAATTGCATCCTTTGAAGAAGTCTCCCCCTACTTTACAGGCTCTGAGGGCATGAAATATTTCAGATAATACCATAGGTGCGAGGGTGCTCTTGGCTTAAGTGATCAATGTGGTGACAACTCCTGCTATCCGTATATCGATATTCCCGTCTTTCTACGAAACACCAAAATGCCTAAGAAGAATACCATAAATGCGAAACACTAGTGTTCCTCCCGTTAGAGTCGATTTCCCTTTCTACAAATATTATTTTTTGGGTCAATAAATATCCCTATGCGCCCATACCTCAGATATACAAACTGTGGAGTACAAAGGCCGGCTGTCAGGTTTGGATTGTGAACCTTCCAGCTGATCTTTAATGAATCCAAGAATTTGTGTATGGTGATGGCCCTTGGTGCAATCAGATATTTATGCCTCAGAGGAATTGTGGGAACCCCAATATATCCAATTATTTATTCCAGGGTTGGAGTAAGTTCAAAGTTCAAGAAATGAAATACGTTGTGGGCAACCAATGCTTTTATTATGTCTCCTCTAGGATTAATTTTCAACAATCCGGTAAGTCCTCCCAAGTGAGTGTTGACCTTGTTTTTCCCCGATTCACCTAGATCATTCCACCACATCTGTACCTCCAAAGGAATCTTGTTCATGACTGAGACCACCAGATTTTCATTTGTCCTCATTGTTCACATTTATTAAGGTGATTAAGCAACAAATCATGATTTATCGGGCTCAAAACAAAATTTAATATTATGTCAATATTTCAAAAATGAAGTCCCGGCCTTGTAAATACGGCCTTTCAGCACGTCCAGGGAAAGATTTTAAGGTTGTGCCTACTACCGGCCAAAAATTGGAAAATAATCCCAGGCGGATGTTCTTGCAGAAACAGCCTTCCGGCGCCCTTTTAGGGAAACTCGGCTAATTTTGATAAAATTGCTTTATTTGTTAATCACAAACACAAAATCTGGTTCTTTTTGGCTATTTTCATAAAAATGAAGTTGGGCCTGATGATCTCACACCCCGTGAGAATCAAACTGACGTAGTTCTGGCAATTTCGGCAAAATTAAAAACCATCTTCTATTTCCTTTTCTTGCCATTTTTTTGGTTTTTTAGAAAAATTGAACTCCTTTTTTGGTTTTTTTTTCTTCAAAATTTCGGCAGCACTTCAGTATCTTTTATGAAACAGGTAAATTTCTTCCTTGTCCCTCACATGTTATTACTTGTCAAATTCCCCTATCTTTTTCTTCTTTTTTTTTCAAAAGCCGTTCGACATGCAAATCTGGAATAAATGCACAAATAGCACGCAAAATGCATCAGGATGGTCCATTATTTTGGGTGCACCTGTCCTACCCGGACCCAACCCCAGTATTGAGTCCTCTAAGTCAAAATTCACGATGCAAATAAGTGTTCCTACTATGGCTCTGACATGTGCTAAGTTATTCTAGGTTTGAAACCTTGGTATATGGTCTAGACTGTGTACCCGAGTGAACAACTTGGGTTGAGGAGGGGGCTACGTACTGTGAACCAAATGGCCATCCAACTTTGTAAATTGTCCGAGCCTCTTTCTTATTTGAAGGTATGACACTAATAGAAGAGGGAGTCTCGACTAGTGAGCACATCCCTGAAGATGAGAAGTGAAGTGTTTTGCGACAATTTATATACAGTCCAAATAATATTAAAACGGTAAAACAACTTTTAACACATTGGCACAATTATGCAATAAAATCAGATAATAATTAAATACAGATAGAACAATTATTTAAAGCTCGAATTCTTGAACCCTGAACCAAAGATTCTAGGTTCGATCCTCAGCAGAGTCACTAGAGCTGTCACACCTCCTTTTTACCACTACTCCTCGCGAAGGGCGTAGATAAGAGAGTTTTCCAATTTAAGGACAATCTAAGCGAGATTTATTTATTTAGAGATTTCAGAGTCGCCACTTGGGATAATCTATGGTGTCTCAAGTCACCGATTTAAATCCTGAATCGAGGAAGGTTCGACTCTGCTAACAGTCTACGAGCCAGAAATCCAGGTAAGGAATTTTGTTAACCCGGGAGAAGATGTTAGGCACTCCCAAGTTCCGTGGTTCTAGCACGGTCGATCAACTGTTATATTGGGCTTAATTATCTAATTTTAATGCAGTTTTGTGCCTACGGTGCAATTTTAACCGCTTTTATTTGATTTTAAGAAGATTGCAGCGTAGTTAAAGCGTGTTTTGAACTACATCACATAAATGCACCTGTAATTCACAATACGTTTCACCGAGCATTGAGATTTGGATTTGGGTCACATAAATGTGCATCAGTAATTAGGAAGATATATTATTTAACTAACTCGCCTAATGTAATTTTGTGTGTTTAAGTTTGCGAGGGCCACAAAAATTCGCTAAATGCACCTCGATTCTAAGAATCAATACGAATTTAATTAAATAAGGGCCATGCAATTGTAGTATTTTTGGCACGGTGCTCCCAAATCTAAGTTAAAAGAGAATATTAACTACATTTTGGAGGGCCACAACTATTTGAGTTCTACAAAAACACATCTCTAATCTCAAAGAAATGACAGACTAATCAAAGGCTACTAAAATTATAACTACTCAAGTATTAATGGAAAAAAATTCTTTTGCAGACTAAACCAAGAGAATTCATCTGTAAGTGAAAGAGGCTAACGTTTCAAATTAAATGCTTAGGCCCAACATGAGGCTCGACAACCTACAACGTGTGGCTGCTCCAGGTGACAATCCGCTCCAAGCTACGGTGGGCCCAAAGGAGAACCCATGATGCAAAGGGTTGGCGTCAGCAAACAATAGAGTCCCTAATCCGAGTCTAAACGAACGCGAATTGCCAAACTTGCCTTCAAATTGGCAGGTAAAATTGCTTTAAACTCAGCAATGACTAAAAATATATCATTGAACCATTTATGATACTAGACACTGTTGTTCAAATCATAATTAGAATTAACTAACCTATTGCTGTATGAAAACTAGAAGTGGCTTGTGACCTCACACACTTTTAAATACTTACATTGAACTTATCCTTTAAATTACCAAACTAAAAAAGAAATATCAGAAGACGAACCGTGCCATTATTGAGATCACAATCCAAAATAAATTATACGAATCTATGAACCAATCGATATCCACACTCCTGGTTAGCACAATCTCAAACTTGAGAATACCTAAAGATGAAACACGCAGGACTAAGAACCAATGCTAATTCAAAATACAATAACATAATTAAGATAGAATATATTATCCTAAGCTAACACAATTTAATCATCGGTTTAAAATACATCGATCAAAACTTCAAGGTGACCAGAAGACTGAAGAAAAATAAGTGGAACCCATAAACAACACCATATTTGTCCCACTTTCAATTCATGCTTCAAGATACATATCAAGAAACACCCATGAGGATCAAAATATACATGGATATCAAAACAAAGTAAAATAACAGGAGGTCAGTTAAACAGCACCAGTATGACAAAATCAGCCCCAACAAAACTCAAACAATTCCAATCCAAACTCAGAATAAAGATGCAACAACCCAAAGTGTAAAGTTAAATCGAACAACCCATCAGGTGAGTTTCAAACACAATATCATATACCTCAAATCCAATACACTCTAAACCCTTAAATGAATCAAACAATATCTTTGCTTGAAAGCTTCAGGACTCGAGGAAAAGGAAAAAAGACTCAATCCAACAGTAAAATTACAGCCGTCCCTCAATTTTTAGCATTTTTAGCTCTTTCCCTCAGTTTTTACCCCCTTACCCCTTTTGAACTTCTATTTTAACTAAATTTACCCCTAAATCCTTGACTTGTTACCCAAGTAATGCTACCAAGAATCAAAAATTGCAATTCCAACCCCACCTAGAAGCTTCTAGGGACTTCTTATTTCTGTTGCCAAAGATTCCCTGCTTCTATACTTCCTACACTACTCCTGAAGTGTCCTACTAATTATTTTATACCCATTGATAGATTATACTCTGAAATTTCAAATGAATTCAAGTAAACAAAGTTTCAAATACGACAATTCTTATCAATCAACGCCAAAAATCAAAATTGTCCATGAATTATACGCACACACTTGTATGATTATATACTGGATAATTAAACAAGATTAAACCTAAATTAAATGATAGACTACTGGATCTTCAAGGTTACAGATAACATTAATGCAACAAAATGTTAATGTAAATCAAGACTGATTAGACAAAATGAGATTCAATTAACCTCGAGTTAATTAATCAAACTAAGACTGGTACTACTTGACTAAATTCAAATCAAACCTAATTCAAGAGCATGATAGAGATTAACTAGAATAGCCCTAATTAACCTAATTAGACTCCAAAAGCCAAATAAAAATGATACCCTAATTAATTAAACTTAAACTAAACAAGTTGACAGGGATGAAGCAGATAAAATAAGCAACAAACAACAAAAAAGAATACTTAGATTTAAAAATTTTGTACTAAACCGTGGGCATCTTCATGAATCGGCTATGGCATTTAGGTCAGAGCTTTGAATAATATTCGACCAGTTCTAGGGTTGTTAGAAAAGAACAGGACATGGATTTGGAATGAGGGAGAGTCAGGGGTCTTTTGGTGTTAATTTGAGACCGTTCGGCGTCGGTGCCGCCGTGCACGACGGAGCAGTCGACGTTTCCATTGAAGATTTGAGGTGATTGGCTATGATTTAAGGGTTGGTAGTGACATATCTGGAAAGAAGACGACGAGGAGATTGTGTGGTGTTATTTTTGGAGTGTTTGGACAATAGCAGCCTGCAGAAGCGATTTCCGGCCGGTGGCATAAGGTGGAGGGAGGCGGCGTTAGGGTGGTTCTAGGGTTTCAGTTATGAGGGTTAGAGACGGGATCTGGAGAGGTTCTGAGGGATGGGGTGGGGTTTTTGGACATTCATATACCAAACAATCCAAGCTTCAGGACCGTTGGATTGAAAAACCTCGACGGTACTAATTGATTTGTCCGATACGATGTCATTTTGGCTATGGTGGGGGTTGATCGGATTTAGAGTGTCGGCTGGATCGAGTGTAGGGTTTATTGGGCTTATGTTTTAATGTGAAGATGGCCCAATTGGGCATTCTTCATGTTTGATTGAATTTTCAGATTTTCTATCCTCTTTTTTCATTTTTCTTTTTATTTTCCAAAATTATTAATACCTAAATTGAGTTGTAAATCCCTAATTAACCTATAGAATCCGAATTAATCCTACAATAATTATTATCACAAATAATTAAAATAAGATTAAGAGAAAAATCACTTAAAATTCAAACTTAAACAAAAAGGTGCAAATTAAGCTATATTTCTGATTTTTTATAAAATGACTAATTTACTTAATAACTCCAAAAAATGTGAAATCAACTCCTAAATTCACATGCAAGCTATTTTTTTATGTTTGATTAATTAAAATGCACAGACAAAGATGCAAAAAAAATGCCACAAAATTCAATAAAATTGCAAATAAACAAAGAAATAATTTTGTTTGAATTTAGAGGAATAATTCATGTAGGGCAAAAATCACATGCTCACAGTCCCAACTTTTGGCAAACACTACTGCGATCCACTTTGATTTCTTGATCCCCCCTACAAAGGCCTTTGCAGCCACACAAAATGAGTGCGGTCATAACCAACTTTAGAGAGTGAGCATTTTCCAACTTTTTCCTGCACTACATCAACACAATCCTAGAGCATCTCACAACTAGTTAATCCCAAAAATAAATCCTATATTACAATAAAAATCAAGGAAAAACAAGAAGAAATATACATGGGTTGCCTCCCAAGAAGAGTCTGATTTAATATGGTGACACGATGCAGGTTGCCATCAAATTATTTGAGATGAAGAAGTGCCACCACGTGGCTGTCATCAATTTTTCCCAAGTAGTACTTGACCCTGTGCTCATTCTTTCTGAAAACTTCACCAAGTTTGTTCTTCAGGTCAAGTGCACTAAATGGAATCACAAATGTTAGAAAATACGCTTAACGCTACAGGGGGGGTGAATAGCGTTATAATAAAATTTAGCATAAACTTGCGGAAATTAAAATTTGCAGGAAATAAATAAGTGCGTTAAATAAACAAAGAGGAAAGAACGCACCGATATATTCTGGTTCACCACAACACGTGGCTAGTCCAGTCCCCGAGAGACTCTCTCGAGATTTTCCACTAACTTGTTAAGCTTACGGGTGCTCAACAAACCTTTACAACTTAAGGACACATGCCTTAACACCTTTGCTCAGAGATACAACACTCCAAGACTTCAACCAAGGAAACACAAGTTCCTTACAACAAGAGAATCACAATTCTCTTACAAGTGTATAAAACACTAAACACTCAAACAAAATACTCCTTAATGAGTAGATATGAGTAAAAGAAGTAAGCTCTAGATCACAACACATTTGGACAAGAATATGGCTCTCAAAAGCTTTATGAAATTGAATATAGAATGATAAACAAAAGTATGCAAGCTTATAGCAATGTAATGATCAGTTGTAGTATGTTGTTGTGTTTAAAACACTGAAATGAAGCTGTATTTATAGTTGAAAAACTTGGTATTACCGTTGCCTAATTGCCAACTAAGAGTTGCTGATTTTACTCACTGACAATCGATTGTCAAACCCCAACAATCGATTGTCTGCCAGTCAGATCAAAATTCAATCCCAGATTTTACGCTTGATAATCGATTACTTTCAATCCATAATCGATTACTGGCAACGTTCAAAAAATGCTTTCCAGATTTTACCACAAACAATCGATTGTCCAAAATAAACAATCGACTACTCAGCAACGTTCAAAAAATCTTTTACGGATTTTAATCAAAACAATCGATTATACAAAATCAATAATCGATTACTCAATAACGTTCAAAAAATCTTTTACGGATTTCAATCAAAACAATCGATTATACAGAATCAATAATCGATTACCTGACGGTATTTGAAAACTTTACGACAACGGTCAGCTTCACAATCGATTGCACAAAGTCAATAATCGATTACTTATCAGTTTTTGAAAAACATTTTAGACACTGTCTCTTTGACAATCGATTGTCCAATGTAACGATCGATTATTTAATAAATTTGAAAATCACTGGAAGACACTGTCTCAACATAATCGATTACCATTAGTTCATAATCGATTATTCTGTGTTTTGAAAAACTTTGATGGACACTGCCTCAGTTACAATCGATTGTCATTAATTCACAATCGATTGTCATGCAGGTTTGAAAAACCTGATGCTCACTGTCTTACTCACAATCGATTGTCATTAGTTCACAATCGATTGTCATGCAGTCTTGGCTGAAAACAATCGATTATCATAAGTACATAATCGATTATCTTAGTCCAGATTTTTATGACATGTCTAAAAATTATTTTGACTACTGTAAATATGCATGATTTAAAATCATTTGACATTAAATTAAATATGCATGATTTTGGAAAATAGTTTTATGAGAGAAGCCATGTTACGAGTCAAGTTGTAGGATCAAGATCACAATTAAGAATGACTCAATTAAACTATAAAACTTTGTCTTGAGCTTGAATCTCGTTGTATATCAATTGTGCACTTGTTTCTTGAACTTCGTCATATATCAATTTTCGCTTCGTTTGTCATTCATCAAAACCTATACAAAAGAACACACGTTTTACTATAGCTTAAATTGAGGGGGAATTCTCAAATTGAGGGGGAACAAATTGCATACTTGTTGCATGTATATACTTGTCTTGAATCGTCATATATCAATTTTCGCTTCGTTTGTCATTCATCAAAACCTATACAAAAGAACACACGTTTTAGTATATTGCATTGAGAACGTGTTTCCAACAATTTCCCCCTTTTTGATAATGGCAAACATTAAGCGGGATATGCAAGGCAAGCAATTTATAATGACGATTCAAGACAAGTATATACATGCAACAAGTATGCAATTTGTTCCCCCTCAATTTGAGAATTCCCCCTCAAATTAAGCTTATAACTTGAGAGTGCGTCATACCCGTTATCTTCCCCCTTTTGCCATTAGCAAAAATAATAATAAGATGCCAAAGATGAAATAAACCTTGTTTATTTATTGGAAAGAAGGTGTGATTATTTAAAGAGAGTATAATAGCTCAAATGATAGCATTACAATCGATTATTGATACAAGATAATCGATTATTAGATGAGGGAAACAGATTTTTCTGAAGAAGACTCGATTCTTGCGCGTCATGCCTTATAATTCCCCTTTCCTTTGGGGCGATACCTGCAAAAATCGTTAGACGTCTCCGACGCTCAAGTCAGTAATTTGTAAAGAAGTAATAACTTAAACTAGTGTTGCCAAGTGAGAACGTGAGCTCTTAAGAAGTGTGTCCTAAAGTGTTCTTAAGAGAGTTTCGGGTACTTACCTTTCCTCCGACGTCTCCAATTACCTGTTCAAGAGGGTGATCTTTGATCGTCCTCCACTCTTTGGCACTTTTGTTTCTTTTTCCAACTGTGGCGCTTCTTCCGTTGGTTGTTCCTCAGTTTCATCTTTATTTTCCTTGAGTGGTTCCTCTTGTATTTTGTCTTTCAAGCTATCTAAGATACCTGCAAGATCAAAACCGGAATCCTTTCTCGCCAAGCGAGCATTATTTTCGAAAAATACAACATGAGGGGATTCCTCCACAATTTGGGTTCTTTTATTAAAGACCCTATATGCTTTACTACGTGAGGAATATCCAATGAAAATACCTTCATCCGACTTAGCATCAAATTTACCCAATTGGTCTTTGACATTGTTATGAACAAAACATTTGCAACCAAAAACTCTAAAATAGGAAATATTTGGTTTTCTACCCTTATAAAGTTCATAGGGGGTTTTCATGAGTATCGGCCGAATTACTACTCTATTTAGAACATAGCAAGCGGTACTCACGGCGTCCGCCCAAAAATGTTTGGGTATCTTAGCTTCGTCGAGCATGGTTCTAGCCATCTCTTCGAGACACCTATTTTTCCTTTCCACCACCCCATTTTGTTGTGGTGTACGTGGAGCGGAAAAGGTATGCTCGATTCCGAGTTCGTCACAAAAGTCCGCAAAGAGATTGTGATCAAACTCTCCCCTATGATCACTTCTAATTGAAGTGACGGTTGTTTCTTTCTCATTTTGAACACGCTTAAGAAAATATTTAAAATTTTGAAAAGCATCACTTTTATTGGCAAGAAATAAAGTCCAAGTAAATCTCGAGTAATCATCAACAATCACAAAAGCATATTTATTTCTTCCTAGACTTTCAATGCGAGAGGGACCAAATAAATCCATATGAAGCAATTGCAATGGTCTAGAAGTTGAAACAATGTTTTTAGATTTGAAAGATGCTTTTGTTTGCTTCCCCTTTTGACACGAGTCACAAATAGAGTCATTTTCAAATTTTAAATTGGGAAGACCAACAACTAAGTTTTGAGAAATCAATTTGTTCAAAAGATGCATATTGATATGTGCTACTCTACGATGCCATAGCCAAGTATCATCCTCTTTACTCATTAGACAATCAACATAATCGGGTGAGGAATTAGCAAGATCAACCATATTAATATTATCCACTCTAAAACCACGGAGGATAATTTTGAAGTCACTACGTCTGAACACTAAGCATTCATCCGAGTCAAATAAAGCAAGATTTCCCTTGTCACACAATTGGCTTATGCTCAAGAGATTATGCTTTAATCCTTTAACAAGTAATATATGCTTAATAGAGGAATTTTCATCCTTACCGACCGAGCCGATGCCGATGATCTTTCCTTTATTGTTATCACCGAAGATAACACTTCCTCCTTCTTTATTCTCTAATTGAAGGAATTTGGATTCATCTCCCGTCATATGCTTGGAGCATCCACTATCAAGGTACCATAGTACACTTGATCCCTTCAAGCACACCTACAAAACAAAATAATTTTCTTTAGGTACCCATGCCATCTTGGGTCCTTGGGGGTTAGGCATATTATAATGATGCGATTGAGTAATATGTCTATGACGTGTAAAGCATGCAGGAGCAATATGACCAATACGTCTACAATAATGACAAGTCACATTTGGGTTATGCATCCTTCTAGGTTCATAGTAACTAGACGGATGAAAATTTCTTACACTATGACTATTTCGCATTTCATGAGAATTATTTCTCCTACTATGAGCTCTAGGATGGGGCAGCATTTCTAGAGTGATTGTTTCTCGGTTGAAGGCCATTTCTAGGTCTTCTCAAAGGTTCAACATTTGGCCTAAAATATGCATCATTTCTAGGGTAACTATTTCTAGGCGGTAAGTCATTTCTAGGTCTCCTAAAATGTTCAACATTTTGTCTAGCATGCATATTGGTTCTAGGATTGCTATTTCTAGGATAAGCATTTGTTTTATTGGTCCTAGGTTGAGCCTTAGGTGGTTGGGGTTTGGCTTCAACCTTTTCTTTACCTCATTCTTAAATCCTATGCCATGCTTGGTTGATTTCAAATTTACAAGGACCTCATTCAAATTCTTGTGGGAAGAATTAAACTTATCTAAGGTACCTTTGAGTCTATCTACCTCATTTTTGAGATGCAAGCAAGAAGCACAATTTTTTGTAGAACTTTCGGGCTTATCGGCGCTTCTTTTTCCAAAAAACTTGTTTTCCTCTTTCAGCTTTTCATTTTCTAAAACCAGTTTTTCTAAATCCTTTTCTTTCAAAGAAAGCTATTTTTGAAAATCCTTTTCTTTTAATGAAGCATTTTCTTTTATGCCCTTAACAGTTTTTGAAGCCTTAATAAATTCAGTATATAATTCATCAAAAGCAGTTCGCATTTCTTCAAGAGTAAAGAAGTTTTTAGACGAGATTTGACATACCTCATCTTTGTTGTCTTCTTGTGCCATAAGGCAAAGATTTGCTGCTTCGTCTTCTTCTCCTTCGCTTGACTCATCTCCGGAGTCGCCTCCCCAAGAAATGTATGCACGTTGCTTTTTAAAAGGTTTCTTCTCCTTTTTGATGTTTGGGCAATTTGATTTGATGTGCCCGGTTTCACCACATTCATAGCACTTGATTTGTTCGCCTTGCTTTTTGCCCTTGCGTTCATACTCCTTGCGCATGAACTTTTGAAATCTTTTGATAACGAGTCCAAACTCGTTGTCTCCTTCCTCATCAATTTGCGGTTGGCTTGTGCTCGCCTTTAGAGCTATTCTTTGCCTCCTTTGATCATCAATAAAAGGGTTAAGAATAGTAGATTCATAGGTCTTAAGGTTACCTCTTAGTGCGTCGATGGTGACGTTTGAAACGCCAATGGATTCTTGAATTGCATCGGCCTTTGATCTCCATGCCGGTGTGAGACTTCTAAGAATTTTTCGTACGAGCTCTCTATCCGTGAATGTTTTCTTGAGAGCATGTAGGTCATTTACGATTATTGAAAATCGCTCAAACATTTCGTCCACCTTTTCACCTTCCTTCATGTGAAATAATTCATAAGAATGGGTTAGGAAATCAATTTTTGCTTCCCTTACCTGGTCCGTACCTTCGTACGTAACTTCTAGCTTGTCCCACATCTCATTTGCCGTTGTGCAACACGATATTTTCCTATAATCGTCAGCATTAACAGCATAATATAATAAATTAATTTCTTTAGCATTATTTTGAACCTTTCGGATGTCATCCGCGTCATACTCATCCTCGGACTTGGGAATCCATTCGTTTTCCACCTTCTTTGTTGGAATTTGGTTTCCCTTCATTATCACCTTCCAAAGGTGAAAGCTGTTGGACTGAACGAAGATCTTCATCCTCTCCTTCCAGTACGTGTAATTTGTACCGTTGAATAGAGGTGGTCGTGTGGAGCACTGTCCTTCATCAATTCCTGCAAAAGAATCACGAGTAGAAGCCATGGATGGTTCTCTCAAACTGTTAAGTTTTCAGAGAGTTGGGCTCTGATACCAATTGTTAGAAAATACGCTTAACGCTAGAAGGGGGGTGAATAGTGTTATAATAAAATTTAGCGTAAACTTGCGGAAATTAAAATTTGCAGGAAATAAATAAGTGCGTTAAATAAACAAAAAGGAAAGAACGCACCGATATATTCTGGTTCACCACAACACGTGGCTAGTCCAGTCCCCGAGAGACTCTCTCGAGATTTTCCACTAACTTGTTAAGCTTACGGGTGCTCAACAAACCTTTACAACTTAAGGACACAAGCCTTAACACCTTTGCTCGGAGATACAACACTCCAAGACTTCAACCAAGGAAACACAAGTTCCTTACAACAAGAGAATCACAATTCTCTTACAAGTGTATAAAACACTAAACACTCAAACAAAATACTCCTTAATGAGTAGATATGAGTAAAAGAAGTAAGCTCTAGATCACAAAAACTTTGGACAAGAATATGGCTCTCAAAAGCTTTATGAAATTAAATATAGAATGATAAACAAAAGTATGCAAGCTTATAGCAATGTAATGATCAGTTGTAGTATGTTGTTGTGTTTAAAACACTGAAATGAAGCTGTATTTATAGTTGAAAAACATGGCATTACCGTTGCCTAATTGCCAATTAAGAGTTGCTGATTTTACTCACTGACAATGGATTGTCAAACCCCAACAATCGATTGTCTGCCAATCGGATCAAAATTCAATCCCAGATTTTACGCTTGATAATCGATTACTTTCAATCCATAATCGATACTGGCAACGTTCAAAAAATCCTTTCCATCGATTGTCCAGAATCAACAATTGATTACTCAGCAACGTTCAAAAAATCTTTTCCGTATTTTAATCAAAATAATCGATTATACAAAATTAATAATCGATTACCCAATAACGTTCAAAAAATCTTTTCCGGATTTAATCAAAACAATCGATTATACAGAATCAATAATCGATTACCTGACGGTATTTGAAAACTTTACGACAACGGTCAGCTTCACAATCGATTGCACAAAGTCAACAATCGATTACTTATCAGTTTTTGAAAAACATTTTAGACACTGTCTCTTTGACAATCGATTGTCCAATGTAACAATCGATTATTTAATAAATTTGAAAATCACTGGAAGACACTGTCTCAACATAATCGATTACCATTAGTTCATAATCGATTATTCTGAGTTTTGAAAAACTTTGATGGACACTGCCTCAGTTACAATCGATTGTCATTAGTTCACAATCGATTGTCATGCAGGTTTGAAAAACCTGATGCTCACTGTCTTACTCACAATAGATTGTCATTAGTTCACAGTCGATTGTCATGCAGTCTTGGCTGAAAACAATCGATTATCATAAGTACATAATCGATTATCTTAGTCTAGATTTTTAAGGCATGTCTAAAAATTATTTTGACTACTGTAAATATGCATGATTTAAAATCATTTGACATTAAATTAAATATGCATGATTTTGGAAAATAGTTTTATGAGAGAAGCCATGTTACGAGTCAAGTTGTAGGATCAAGATCACAATTAAGAATGACTCGATTAAACTATAAAACTTTGTCTTGAGCTTGAATCTCGTTGTATATCAATTGTGCGCTTGTTTCTTGAACTTCGTCATATATCAATTTTCGCTTCGTTTGTCATTCATCAAAACCTATACAAAAGAACACACGTTTTAGTATATTGCATTGAGAACGTGTTTCCAACAACAAACACTATTTCAAAAGGTCCACTCCATTTGACTTAAGCTTTCTCGGAAACAGACGTAACCTAGAGTTGAACAATAGAACCAAATCACCCTCTTTGAACTCCTTGCCATGAGCATTTTATCATGGACGTACTTCATCTAGTCCTTGTACAAGGACGAACTAGAGTAGGCATGGAATTGAAATTCATCAAGTTCATTTAGCTTCTCCACATGAAGATTGTCTGCCACATCCCATCCAAGATTCAACTTCTACATGGCCTTGTGCTCTAACACAACCGGTAGATTGCAAGCTTTCCCAAACACCAACCGAAACGAGGACATTCCAATCAAAGTCTTGTATGCAGTCCTATAACCCCATAAAGCATAATCTAAATTCTTTGACTTATCGGTCATGTTTGCATTGGCCTTCTTTGACAATATACTTTTGATTTCCCTGTTTGAGACTTCAACTTAGCCACTCGCTCGAGGATGATAAGGAGTAGTGTATACGGCAAAATCAGAAGACTTGATTTTTTGCTATCAAGACATGTCAGACGGAACCCTGAAAGTGGGAGGCCGCGATCGAGTTCTCAGCCTCAGGGCTCGTTGAAGTCTACCTCGGAAGAAATAAGGTCCGAGGTTGAGATAAAAGGGGAAGCCCCATAGTAACATGGCTGCGCCTAACATGCTCGGCCTATCTTATAACATACTGTGAGGCCTCGCATCAAGCCGTCCCGTCTTTGTACTCTTGCAATCAATACACATGTACTTGTACTTAGTCCCCTGACTTAATAAGGGGGACTCTCCATACCTTGTAAGGGACTGATATAGCTCCATTTCTCCATATGTGCAATAATCTCTCTCTCTCTCTCTCTCTCTCTCTCTCTCTCTCTCTCTCTCTCTCTTTCTATGCCATTTGTTCTCGTTGGCCTGAGGCCATCTCACATTCATTATTTTCTCACTTGCTCCACGCCCATATAGCTATGCAATGTCTATAAAGAGCCTTGCTTAATAGCATCATTGTCTGTTATCCCTTTCCCGACTGTCCCCGATAGCTCGATCCTGCCTCGGCCGTGAGGCCTCCATTGCTTTGCTCCATGCTCAGGCAACATGCCTCTTCAGTTTGCTTACTGCCTCATCTTAGCTCATATTTTATTGCTATACTTAACATTTTTAGAATCAACCGCCCTAACAACTAGTTTGAGAATGGATCACATTTTAGATACCCATTTACAAATTTAGTTGTTGTTACCATTTTCACGGTAAACAAAAAAATAATAGTGATTATTTTTTTGCTGGTTTCATTACACGAATACACGCTATATTTCACACTTTTCTTGTCCAAGATCCATTAATTTCAGGCCAAAATGTCTGGCTCGATAAACGGAGCCGAAAACAACAACCTTGAAAATCACAGGGAAAATGGTGTGGCTGTCCCGGCCGTTGGAGCTCCTCCACATAATCTTGAGTTCTTCGCCCGACCAATTCTAACGGACGCAGACTCATGAGACGCAGAACAAGTTGACAAAACCTCTCACACTAACAAGATCATACGACATAATGACCAATAGGAAATACAAAAAACCCCGGCCCGGGAAGAATAGGACGTGAGACTTCATGTTATCTTTGAAATGTTGTAGACACAACAACTGGCCATTGCTCAGCTACAAAGCCACCCGAGGACTTCTAGCACAGTGGCACCAGAGACGGCTTCCCCTGTCGAACGAACACTCGAAAGGTCAAGCAATAACGGATCGGTGGCCGATCCCATCATCATAAAAATACTTGAGGACCTCACCAAACGAATTGATTTGGGAGAGAAATTGATTCCAACCAACGATAAAAAGGTCAAGACCTACAATTCCAGGGTCGATTAGATCCCGGGTGCGCCCCTAGTCCTCAAAGGCTTGGATTCGAAGAAGTTCATTTAATAGTCGGTCCTCTGAGGAAGCAGCCCCGAAGCCCATCCCAAAAAATTTTAGAATGTTGGAACTCTCTAAGTAAAATGGTACATCCGATCCTAACGAACATGTCACTGCTTGCACCTGCGCGGTAAAAGGCAACAACATAAAAAATGACGAGATCGAGTTCGTGTTGTTGAAAAAATTTTGAGAAACGCTTTCAAAGGGGCCATGATAAGGTAACACAACTTGGCTCCCAACTCCATAGATTCATTTTCCATGCTAACATACTCCTTTGCAAAAGCATACTCCTGAGGCATCAAAGAATCAACAAGGAAGTCCGACGTTTTCAAAATAAAACAGAGGTAGAATGAGATGCCGCGGGAGTTCGTATTCCACTTCCATATGGAATGAATGGAGCTACCGCTAGTCTCCGATGACTGGGTGGTGCAGGCCTTCACCCAAGGCCTGAATGAATGAATCTTGATGGACTCAAAACAATTAAAGCAGAATTTGATCGAATACTTGACCGTAACCTGGTCAAACATTCACAACTGATACCGGTAGAAGATCAGGGCCGTGGATGACCAGCTAGGAGCTCCTTCAGGCTCAGTGTACCCCAGCAGACTCCTCGCAAAGAAGATGAAGCTAAACAAAGAAAGATACCAACCATATCTCGAAGACACTAGAAACACCCCAAGGCGTAACTTACCCCGTAACTCGGAGGATAGATCAAGGATAGGACCCTCGAGGGATCGTCAACACAATCAGGCTCACAAAAACATGGCATCGATGAACGCGCCCTATTTTTTGGAATACAACTTCAACATTGACGTATCAGACATCGTGTTCGCTATCAACTAAATCAGGGACGCTAAGTGGCCCAGACCAATATAGTCAGACCCATCGCAGAGGAATTATAACTTAGTATGCGAGTTCCATAATACGCACGATCATAGAACTGAGGATTGCCACCAATTACGAGAAGAAGTGGCCCGACTACTCAACAAAGGGCACCTTTGGTATTTCCTTAGTGATCGAGCCAAAGACCATTTCTGAGATAGGGAGGCGACTAAGAAAAATGAGACAGACGATCCACACCACATCATCCACAGGATCATGGGAGGTGGTGATGCCCCGCAAGAGCCTGTAATGAGGAAAACAAAAATATCCATCACTAGGGAAAAATGGACTCGGGGATATATCCCTGAAGACGCCCTCACATTCGGCGAAGAAGATACCAAGGCTCTATCCCATCCCCATAACGATGCCCTGGTAATCTCGTTCCTTATAAATTCTTTTTTAGATAAAACGTATACTAGTGGACCCAAATAGCTCAGCCAATATTATTATGTCAAGAGTTGTAAAATAACTCAGGCTGACTGAATGGATCATACCCACCACTCAGGTCATTAATGGGTTCAACATGGCAAGCGAGAAATTGAAAGGAGAAGTCCTCCTCCCAATTACTACTGCCGACACAACCCAAAACACCAAATTCCATGTCATCGAAAGAGATATGAGGTACAACGTCTTGTTTGGACGTCCATGGATACACTGCAAGAGAGCGGTTCCATCCACTCTCTATCAGGTGATGAAATTCCTAAAGAAGGATATGATTAAAACCGTTTATGGGGAGAAACATGCGGCAAGGGAAATGTTCGCCATACACGATGTGCTGCCAACGTCTGCGCCTTTGCTCCTAGAAAAGCTGATGGATGAATTAGACCTCGGCCCCGGTCGGGTGTGACAAAAGTGAAATTCGCATCACATGCCCAACCTCGGGCGGTCATAATAAGCCGACCCCAAGGCGCTTCCATCCTGACTCATTTTAAGGTACATCCACTTCTTTCATTTTGTTTCAGAAAAAGAACTAACCCCCGTGCAAGCACCCAGCCCGAAGATTGGGACACAGACGATGTTATAAGAAATCGAGACCTCCAAAGCAACCCCATTTCACTCTTTTCCTTCGACCAAGTTTTTTATCCCAAAACAAGTAAAGGGTTTTTTTCGTCAAGGTTTTTATGAGGCAACAATGGCAAGACTACTAAAAGGGGAAAACTCCATAGGGTTGATCAAAGCCACCCTACCGGCCAACCTACAAGCGACGAAGGGCATTCTCTTTGGGACCCGCCTAATCCAAAGAAGATGGAGAAGTGCCAAAGCGAAGGTTCATATGGGAAGACGGCGCATAGGGTCGAATGATCAATATAGTCAAAGTCCGCCAGAGCGGAAACATGTAACTATTATCGGGTAATCAATTAAAAAATTATCCATTTTTTCTCCCATGAAAGGAATGACTTGAGGTGAAATCTACCTCACAACGGGGGGAAGATGACCCGAGGGCAGCATCCTCGAGGAACTTTTAATAGAACCAGGTTCAACAAGGCACAACCGGTAAGGAAACCCCGTCTAGCGGGGCACAATTTTTGCATCAAATATCGTGATCACCATAAGCGAAGCCGGGAGCACAAGACCCGTTCAACCAAAACCCTTGTAAAAGAAATATGGCTCAGCATAGGAACCACAGGGCGCACGAGGCCGCCAGCTCGGGAGAACGACAAGCGTGCTATTGGACGAGGATCGCCACCAAGTATCATCGAGTGGTCAGAAAGAAACAGATTCTTAGACTCCACCTCAAGCTTATATTAACACGTTGGTAACCTCTTATTTTCCTCATTATATTATAAAAATTGAAGCATTACCTTGAATGCAGTCGATTCGACTAATCACGACCAATGGCGTTGGGCCAAAGCCGATAGGGAAGTTCGGACTAACGAACCGAATCACCCCCACACTTAAAATCATTGATGGACTCCAGACACCGTTCGTCACAACTATCAGGAAACTAGCTTCCCTCAATACAGCTATCTTGAGTTCAAACGGGGATGCCGAGCCCGCAAAGTGCGAAACATATTATTCGAATGACGACAAGTACACTGCCAGGAGGAGATGTCAACACCTCTCCGCCAAAGAGGACGGGACCTCCCAACAAGGGAGGAACTTAGGCACTCAACGAAAAGCTATACGCGAAGGGAGGAAATCCCTTGCCATCCAACCAGCCGTCGACTCTAGCACCAAATCTTAAAATGATGCCTACGTATCCCGCAACAAGGATAACTACTCCACTCCTTCGATTGTTTTTTTTCTTTTTACTAACCTACATCCAGGCAGTCAACCAAGCATTCATAAATCTTAAACTCCACTCAGAGATCTGAGGCCCTTGCAGGATCCACTAAGCTCCCTTCCCTCGATCGAGTATGCAGCCCATAGGTCTAACCAACAATATTCTTAGCAGATCACCGTGCCCTCTAGAAAGGGCTACAATGAGATCTCTGGGCTTCTTCAATGGTCGGGTGATGTGCAACGACTTTCTTTTAAAAGTGCTTCATCTCCTTTAAAGAGTCAATGAATGACGGGCTAGTTCTCGAAATAGTACCATACAAGCAGGTCAGACAATCATAGGAGTCGAGCCCATATGGGCCGAGCTCATGACAACTAGACCATATGTACTTACAACCTATATCCATGTGGAGCAATAAAAATATATATTTTTGAAATTTCATCACGACCTATATCTACTCCAAGCAATAAATAATATCTTCTCAGTATTTCCTATTTCGAGAAAGATTATTTTGACATAATTGCGGCAAATGCTTCTCCATCAAACAGATTCGATTTACTCGGAGACTTAAACAATTCGGTACCCCCACGACCCCAGGGTCGGGACTTCAGGCTCATAAAGCCCTTGTGATAAAACTCCAAGTTTACAAAAGGTAGTATTCAAGGATATACTTATCCGACATAATCGAAGGCTCAATGTAAGAAATTCGACAACTTGCACGACCCCAAGGTCGGAACTCCGGGATCACCAAGCCCCTGGAAGGCAACTCCGAGCTCAAGAGAAGTTGCCTTCAAGCTTAAACATACTCGATGACTCAGAGACTGCTATCAATCGCCATACAACTAGAAAAATCCAAAACTGTAAGACCCTAACGGGCAGCCTTGGCACAACCAGATATATTCTGCAAACTGTAAGACCTCAACATGCATGACAAACTGTAAGACCTCAACAACTATGACAAACTGTAAGACCTTAATAAGCATGACAAACTGTAAGACCTCAACAGGCGTGATAAAACTTTAAGACCTTAACAGTCATGAAAATCCTGATATTTAGGCTATATATTGGATTTGTAAGAATCCATAAAAGGCATACCCTCAATGTATACACCTAAACTATCACTAAGGGATAAAAAATGGCTACGACCAAATGCATACGACTATGGTTGGAACGACTGCTATATCCCATATAACACAACTCGGGGATTCCCGACCGTTGCTAAAAAATCGCAAGCCATTACTTCAATATACTTCGAAAAGAACCGGTTAAAACAAGCTTCCTTCCATAGGTAAAAACGAGCCCCGACAAGGTCGACTCCAAAAATACAAACCGTCGATCTACTCAACCTACGAGCTATGAACCTTACGAGGTGCCCGAATCATCACCGACAATGACTTGAAATTGAGGTTCCTCTGGAACTGACGATGGGTCTGGAAAAATATTACAAAAAGACCATACACAAAGCCCATAGGCAAAAATCAACGCAAGAGCCATTGTTGCTAGCTAAGTCAGCCTACGGGCCACATACTAAAAGGTCTTTACAACCAAAATAGCATAAGCGCCATTGTCGCCAGCTAAAGAATTTTGAAAACTTGAGGATCAAAATGAGCTCGAGTCGTGACCCGATTCGGAGACTGAATCCAAAATAGTTAACTATACAAAGCCTACGGGCCACATATTAAAATGTCTCTACGTCCAAGTGGCACAAGTGCCACCATTGCCAGAAACTCAATATAATTCAAGTGTCGATTATAGCTTGAGTTGCAACATGACTCGAAGACTGGACCAGGAAAATGCAACATGCCTAAGGGAACGGTGCAAGTGCCATTGTCGCCGCTCGGAGACTCGAGGAAATTTAAAGGTCGATTGCAGCCCGAATTGCAATGCGACTCCGAACTAGACCCAAAACATATAGCACACCTAAAGGTGTGGCACAAGCACCACTATCATCGCCCGAAGATTCGATGAGACACAAAGGCCGATCGCAGCCCGAGCCACAGCACGACTCGTAGACTGGGCCGCTAAAATAGCTAAAAGAAAATATGCCTTAGGGCATGGCTCAGATGATACCACCATCAGCCAACCAAACCCCTAAGTCATGCGACCGCAAGATCATTTCATCCCAGAAGCATAAAGGGTAGTCACCATCCAACCATGCTGGCAGGAAAAACCTATGGGTCAAATGGAGCTCTAGTCACAGTGTGACTAAGAGACTAGACCCAAAATAGGCGAAATAGCAAATGTCTAAGGACATAAGATAAATACGACTATCACCCGCAAGCATGGGCACAAAAATTGCAAAGACAGGAAGGCTCGAGTCGAAGCCCACCTTGGAAACTAAGCCTAAATAGCTAGGACGAGCATGGAGGCCTAATACCTACTCTCATCAAGAATCACACTTAAGGGCCCCAAAGACCGTCCGACTAGTTTTGAACTGAGAAGGACCCCACCAATGCCAAGACTAGCCTGCTTGATAAAAAAACAACAGCAGGGAAAAAGGTACGTAAGAAATAAAACTTTAAAACTTCTCTTTATATATCATGAATGCAAGAAAAGGTGCATTTTTTATATACAAGCATGCCTTACAAATATTTGGAGCCTAGCTACAAAATAGGAAAATCTACACTCTGTGCTAAAAAACTACAGCTCGCCACCTACGTTCATCAAAACACGAATGACTCACCGCTTCTAAACCCAGTCGGGCAGATCATGAACTTCACCCGACATCCATGAAGTTGCTGCAATTGAAGAAACAATACTATTACTTAGCTGATTTTTGCTATAGACAAGAATCTGAAAAAGTTCCAGACACCTCACTTACGAGTGTGATTCCACCCATTGGGAAACGGAAAGAACTCCACAAGGATAATGTTGGCCATCCGAACTCGGATGAACCAATTGGCCCACTCTCGATTCCCACTTTCATCGTTGTCTATGAAAAAGGGCATTGATAAGAAGTACCCTATAGTTAGCAAAACCCGATAATGGAAGGGATGTATTTCCTGACAAGGTGGTCGAGCGTGAATTCGAGCCCGGCCTGCTTGTGAAGAACCTCATCATCAACACCATTCACCAAAACCACGGATGAATCTGCCAGGGTAACCCGATACTTCAGAAAAAACTCAAGCACAATTCTATAAGGAGGGCCAAAAGTAAAAGGATATAAATACATATTAAGGAACCCATCAGTAGAGTCGCAATACCCTAGTCGGGGGAAGCGCCTGCCGAACTACCCTTTTTCTCCACCAACAGTATCTCCTTGCCATCTCCAAATGCTCTCCCCTTAGCAAAGATTCCATCTCCAAAGAAAACTCCCTTGTTTCTTGAGCACCAGGAGCAGTGCCCCCGACATTTGGATCGGCCCCGAAGCAGTTTCTATGGCTATGGTGGAGCTAACAAGTCAAAGCAAAGGTACGCACCAATCCGTTCACACCTCTAAATATACACTCCACTATTCTAGAACTGAAAGGCAACTATTTGAAAATACTAAGAGTCTCACAGAGAAGCCGAAGCCGCTCCACTTATGAAAAGCTGTAATAATTCAACTTCCCGAGGCAAGCCCAGAGAAGCCAACAGCCTCGATACAAATCGACTGATCGATACTCGACCCCAAGAATCCTCCAACAAGGAATCATAACTCGTGGAGCCATTAGTATTACCATCATACTTGGGACAGCACTCTACGACAAGAAACCCCGCCTAGAGAGGTCGGGCGTCGATGAGCTCTCATCGACTGGATTCAGCCTAAGGCAAGCAAACCAGCGAAAAACTATGGGATGGTGAAAAATAAGACGAAGGCATCCTTCATCTATAGGGGAAAAATGACACAGTCATTGATGCTCTAGAAGATTGACCGGAAGATACAATTACTACTTCCTTGAAAAATGAATCGATGGAAGTACTTTTTTTTCGAGAAGCTGAAATAATAAGGAGTCGAGTAGGGATCTATAAGATACGCCGTCTGTTACAAAAGATTGCACCGCGATCTGAATTGCCATCATAATATCGCCAAAAATAACTCGAAAAGTCGAGTGTCAGAATCATTTCCTATCACTTCAGCATGCGAAATGTGAGACTATCTTTACGCGACAAATTAGAAGACTTGATTTTTTGCTATCAAGACATGTCGGAAGCTTTCCTCGAGACCCCGAGGGTGGGAGGCCGCAATCGAGTTCTCAGCCTCAAGGCTTGTCGAATTACAACACTTAAGAAATAGGGTTCGAGGTCAGGATAAAAGGGGAAACCCCCTAGGAATATGGCTACGCCTGACTGGCTTGGCCTATCTATAACCTACTGTGAGGCCTCGTATCAAGACGTCCTGTCTTTGTACTCTTGAAATTAATACACATGTACTTGTACCGAGTACCCTCGCCTATATAAGGGGGACTTGCCCTACCTTTTAAGGGACTGATATTGCTCCATTTCTCCATAAGTGCAATAATCTCTCTCTATCTCTTTCTCTTTCTCTCTCTCTCTCTCTCTCTCTCTCTCTCTCTCTCTCTCTCTCTCTCTCTCTCTCGCTCTCTCTCTTCTAATTCATTTGTTCTTATTGGCCCTAGGCTATCTCGCATTCATTATTTTCTCACTTGCTTCGTGCCCGTATAGCTATGTAATGGCTATAAAGAGCCTTGCTTAATCATATCTTTGTCCTTTATCCCTTTCCCGGCTGTCCCTGATAGCTCGATCCTGGCTCGACCTCCGCCCCGAGGCCTCTATCGATCTGCTCCACGCTCGAGCAACAGGTCCCTTCGATTTCCTTACTACCTCGTCTTAGCTCATATTCTTTTTGCTACACTTAACTTTTTGCATCAACTGCCCTAACAACTAGTTTGATAATAGATCACGTATTTAGAATCGCATTTACAAATTTAATTGTTGTTACCATTTACACGGTAACCAAGTAGAAACTTTATGGCTGACACCATACTTTACAAGCAAAGTGTCAAAAGCTTTATTACAAAAATGAGACCCCGTCACTTATAATTTCACGAGGAGTGCCAAACCTTGTAAAGATGCTCTTTTTGAGAAATGCAATAACACTCCGAGCCTCATTGTTGGGTAATGCCATGGCTTCAACCCACTTCCAAACATAGTCAACCAACACAAGAATGCATGTGTTCCCATATGAGATAACAGACAGACCCATATAATCAATACCCCATACATCAAAAATATCAACTTTATGGATGGTACCGAGCAACATCTCATCTTTCTTCGAAATTCCACCCGCTCTTTGACATTCGCCACACCTCTTTACAAGTTCACTTGTATCATTGTACAAAGTTGGACAATAAAACCCACAACGAAGAACTTTGGAAGCCGTCCTTTTCCCGCTATAATGGCCACCATAGGGAGGGGAATGACAAGCCTCCAAGATACTCAATTGCTCTTCCTCCGGGACATACCATCAGATCATACCATCCGTGCAAATCTTGAAAAAACACGGCTCATCCCAATAAAAATCCAAACTATCCTGTTTGAGATTTTAGAAGAGAGCTCACACGGGATTATGCCAACCACAAAGAAATTAGCAACGTCCGCAAACCATGGCATACCATTCACCGACTCCGAAATGAGTTGTTTGTTAGGAAAAGAATCATTGATATCTAGGCCATCTCGAAGCCTCCCCTCCTCTTTTAAGTGGGACAAGTGGTCCACCACTTGGTTTTCACTACCCTTCCGGTCCACAATCTCCAAATAAAACTCTTGAAGTAACAAGACCCATTGCATCGGTCTAGGATTGGAATCCTTCTTTATCATCAAGTACCGGAGTGCGGCATGATCGGTATGGACTATGACCTTGGCACCCATAAGATACGGCCGAAATTTCTCCATTGCAAACACTATTGCCAAAAATTCTTTCTCAGTCACCGTGTAGTTTACTTAAGCATCATTCATTGTCTTGCTCGCATAGTACACTGGATGAAACATTTTATTCTCTTTTTGACCCAAACCACCCCAACTACAACATCGCTTGCATCACACATGATCTCAAAGGGCAAGCTCCAATTAGGTGCGGTAATGATAGGAGTGGTGGTCAACTTGTGCTTGAGAAGTTCAAAATCTTGCATACATCTCTCATCGAACACAAACTTGGCAATTTTTTCTAATAACATGCATAAGGGGTTCACTAACCTTCGAAAAGTCTTTGATTAATCGCTAGTAGAACCCCACATGCCCAATAAACTTCTAACTCCCTTGATAGATGTATGGGTAGGGAGCCTTGAAATCATATTAATTTTTGATTTATCCAACTCGATACCATGCTATGACATTTTATGCCCAAGAACTATGCCCTCTTCCACCATGAAGTGGCATTTCTCCCAGCTAAGAACAAGATTGGTTTCTTCACAACGGGCTAACACTGTATCCAAAGTTTTCAAAAATGCATCAAATGAATCATCCACAACACTAAAGTCATCCATGAACACCTCCAAATTATCTTCCACCATATCAGTGAAAATAGACAGCATACACCGCTGAAATGTAGTCGGTGCATTACATAATCCAAAAGGCATCCTAGAAAAAGCAAAGGTGCCATATGGAAAAGTGAATGTGGTCTTCTCCTAATCTTCTAGAGCAATCAAGATTTGGTTATATCTAGAATAACCATCCAATGAATAGTAGAAGGCACGCCCAACAAGTCGGTTCAACTTGCGATAGTCCATGCACACCCTCCAACCGGTGACTGTTCTGGTAGGAATCAACTCATTTTGCAAATTTACAACCATGGTCATGCCACCTTTCTTCGGTACACATTGCATAACCCGGGAATCCAATCACTTGATCGCCTCTTTTTTCACAACTTCTTACATTGCTTCATTCAAACTCCTTTGAAGTTCCAAGAAGGGATTTGCATCATCCTCCCGAATAATCTTTATACAGAAGGCGGGGTTTATTCCCCAAATATCATCTAAGGTCCATCCAATTTCCTTTTATCCACTTTTGAAGCACCGGCAATGTGGTGTAAACCTGCACATTAGTAAGACAAGAGGAAAGAATAACTGGCAAAGTAGCACTAGGGCCTAAGAACTCATACTTGAGGTGTGGAGACAATGGCTTCAACTCTAACACCGGAGGTTCCTTGATTGAAGGCTTAATTGGGGGAGTCATTCTATATTAAAGATCCAAAGAGAGTTTCGTAGGATCATAACAATAAGAGCCGATTCCATGTAAAGCACTCACACACTTCACTTGGCCCTCATCATCATTGTCATCAAGATTCAACAATATAGCCTCTAGAGGGTCCTTTACATTGATCACTGCACTAATATCATCAACTATCACTGCCGTGACAAGATCCACAAAAGAGCACACCTCTGAACTGTTGGGCTGCTTCATTTACTTGCACACATGAAAGACCACTTTCTCATCACGCACCCAGAAGATAAGTCCCCCTGCTTCCGCATCGACTAAGGCCTTCCCCGTAGCAAGGAAAGATCTCCCCAATATGATCAGAACTTCATAATATACCTCACAATCCAAGATCAAAAATCAGCTGGCAAGATAAATTTGTCCACCCAGATAAGAACATCATCAATAATACCCAATGGTCTCTTCATAGTTCTATCCGCTATTTGCAATCTCATGAAAGTCGGCCCCGGTTGCCCAATACCCAAAGTCTTAAAAACCAAGTAGGGCATCAAGTTGATACTTGCCCCCAAATCACATAGAGATTTAGCAAAGTCCGCACTCCCAATGGTGCAAGGAATGGTGAAAGCACCGGGATCTTCTAGCTTCGGGGCCATTAAGTGTACAATTGCACTATCTTGGTGGGTCATCTTTATTGTTTCATAATCCATGGGCTGTTTCTTTGTCACTAAGTCCTTCAAGAATTCAGCATATCCCAAGATTTGTTCAAGCGCCTCTATTAAACGCACATTAATGGATAAGCTCTTCATCATGTCAGTGAACTTTTTAAACCAATTCACATTTTTCTATTTTGCGAGCCTTTGAGGATAAGGTGGAGGTGGCCTTGGCAAAGGAGCCTTGGCTTTAGGCACAACCAGCTCCGGTATGTCTATTACGTGTTCTCTAGACGGGTTCACATTATTCTGAGTTCCACCTCGGCATCTTGAATATCAGTCCTTCTCTATTCACATTCTCATCAATCATATTTTCAACCACCAAAGAAAATTCATCTTCTTGCAATTCAACTTCATCACTCAAAATTTGCTTTTTTTGGAGGCATTCACACTACCGCCTCGTCCACTCCTTGTAGTTACTGCCATCACATGATTGTTCCCACCCTTCGGGTTGAATACCGTATAACTTGGTAGAGCCCCCTTAGGGTGAATATTCAAGGATTGGGAGATTTAACCTAATTGAACCTCCAAATTTCTAATTGAAATATTGTGGGAAAACAACTAAGCAACGGAATCCGCAGTCTTTTTCATCATCTGTTCGAACATCATTTCAGTTCTCCCCATGTCATTGTTGGAAAAACTAGGACCTTGTGATGAAAATAGGGGTGGATTGTTCGGTTGTTGATACATTGGGGTCCTTTGAAAGCCTTGCCCATGGTTTCCTTGATTTCCAGTGTTCTAACCTCCTTGATTATTGTTACCACCCTAGTTGTTCTTCTTTCCTTTCCAATTACCCAGATTGTTTTGATTATTGTTCTGATTGACCCAATTGGAATTTGGTTGTTGTTTCCCAATTACCATTGCCTTATTGTTGTTGATAGCCCCAATTGCCTTGGAGTCTCCATTGTTGTTGGTTGGAAGAATTGCCCTTTTGGCCTTGATAATTATTCACGTATTGCACCTCTTTATTCTGTCCATCATAACTATTATCTTAGAATCCACCACAATCATTGTCAAATTAATCTGAACTCCCTTGGTTCTGTTGACTTATTTATCTTTTTTTGTTTACTCGCGTGTTGACACCCTCCATAGCATTCACTTGGCGAGGATTTTGGACTTGTTGCAACTGTGCTTTTGCTAGTTGGTTCATTGTAGTTTTTAGCTCAGCTATAGCCTGCCCATAATCATGTAACTCTTTATATAAATGAGTGACCGTGGGGTCAACCTGGGGCATATTGGCTCTACTTTTCCAAGAGGAGGAAGTGTCAGCCATCTCATCAAGAATGTCACAAGCCTCATCATAGGTTAGTTTAATAAAATTTCACCCATCAAGTTGATTCACTATGGGTTTGTTGTGTTAATGCCCCGGTAGAAAGTCCATTAGATCATCGCCTTGGTCATATTATTATTGGGGCATTCATTCACCGTCATTCTATATCACTCCCAAACCTCATATAATGGTTCAATAGGCTTTTGTTTCAAAGCTAGGATCTTATTCCTCAATGCTGCCATGTGCCCTAGTGAGAAAATTTTAGTATGAACTTATCCTCCAACTCATCTTAAGTAGTGATGGAATGGTTAGGAAGTCGCTCAAGCCAACCTAATGCATTTCCTTGAAGTGAGAAAGGAAGAGTCTCAACCGAAGTGCATCCTTGGACACAATACTTTTGCTTGCTCCCCTAACAGGTGTCAAGGAAACCTTTGAGATATTTGTAAGCATTTTGATATTCAGCGCCCATAAAATACACACGCTGCTCCAGTAATGTCAACATAACATTGGTGATTTGCAAATTGCTCGCCCGAATTCGGGGCGGGACAATTGCACTTGCATAGCGTTAGCTTAGAAGCACTCGTTGAGCCACTCTTCGAGGTGGTAGAGGAGGGTCTGGGATATTATCATTAGCATTGGCTAGGAATCCTTTTCGTTGTCCTTGAAGTACAAGAGTCACCTCATCCTCTCCATTATCATCTACCTCCTCCTTCGCAATCACATTTCCAAGAGGGTCATTGTTGTTTGCTGCCATTTTTGTACCTGAAGTTGTGACGCACACAAATTAGTAATGCAGAAGGAAAGATGAACAATACACAAACTATTTAGATAGATATCCAAAACCATTAGCTACCCTCCAACGGTGCCAAAAAGTGATCGGAGCCAACCATGTACTACTATGAAGTAGCAAAAGAGGTCGAAATAGCTTTTACCCGAGAAGATCGGGATCAATTTCCACAGGGAGCTAGACATTGGAGTTGAGTTTTTATCAAAATTAGAGTTGTGTATTTATTCCTAATTTCACTTCTAAACATTGCTGGTTTTGATCTTACTTCTAATTTTATACTACTAAGAAGCTAAATTAGGCTAAGTAAAGCTCCGATTAAACTATTGATAGTTGTTTAAATAGGTAAAAGACACTAGGGAAGTAACTATTTCCTAGGTGGATAGTTAATGGATTCTCGAGTCTAAGTCTAGATTGTCATATTTGGGGAGTATGATATAACCATTTCATGATTCTACTCACTCTATACCTCTCGGTAGTTCGAGTGATGTTTCCCGAATTGACTTTCTCAAGACCAATTGGGTATGCAAATTTGTGCAAGCAATTGAGATTCAAGTCGGGTATTACTATCTCTATGTCTAACCCTTTTATTTGGGGCTATCAATCTATAGAATACTCCCTAATTCCTTATAGGACCAATTTCATAAACTTAGGCTCTCTTTCTCAAGACGAGCCAAAGTCAACTAGGCATAAACTAGTGTTTGCAACCATTAATTCCACATTAAAACCCTGAATTAGTCAAATATCAAACACTCATAGACAATCAAGCATTAAAACACAAGACCCATAAATTATCCATACTAGGGTTGAGCCACAACCCTAGCTAGTGGGTCTAGCTACTCATGATTATTGAAGAAAAGAAAGAAATAGATGAAGAACAACCCATAATAATTAATTACTAGATAAATCTTGAAGATTCAATGATGAGATTAAGCTAAAATTACTCAAAATGGTAAAATAGAACTATTCACGAACACAACTCTTCGTCCAAATACAACTGTTGACCTAAAAATAGGAAAAAAAAACTATTTATATTAGGCTGAAAATTCTGGACCAAAATACCCCTACGGGGCTAGTGCAGACCACACAAATTGAGTGCGGCCGCACTAAGTCTCTTGGATGAATAATCTGCTCTCTAAAGTTGGCCACCGTGGGCCGCACAAAATGCACCACAGCCGCGGTGACTTCTATTGCGGTCTGCATAATGGACCGCGGATTGCATTGGGCATCATCCTCCAACTTGGCAACTCTCTGATCTTAGGCTGTGCGGACTGTTGATACCCAATTTTTCCCTATGTATTTTATACATAAAATGCTTTCAAAATAACATGTATATGCATATATGAGCATGCCCAAGTGTTTTGGCATTTTTTTAAATTTTTAAAGATTTTTAAAATTAATTTATTGTCCATATTTTACCGACAAAAACCAATAATTAATCCAAAATCACTTTGGTGAACAATTTATTTTATTTGCATATTTATACCAAAAGATAGTTAAGATAATTTTTGGTATATTTTTTACTAATTTACTTGGTATTTAAAAGACTAAATTTCATACAATTACAATTTTAGCCTACTTTAAGATTTAATAGCATTTTATAAATATAAAATTGGTTCCAATATTTTTAATTTAATATTTATATAATATTTTCTGATTCGGTACTTTTAATTTAATTTCAAATTTTTTTAACTATTTTAATAAAATAAAAGAGGAAAACTGACTATTTAATATTTAGCCCAAATTCGTTTCAATTGCAACCCCATTTACATCTTAATTATAGCCAAAATTGACCCTCTAATTGACCCAACCTTAACCCCTAATTGGACCAGCCCAATTCAATCTTAACCCAACCCCCAACCGAATCGGTTAACCTGCTTGGCCATTTCTTTTAATCCAGGAAGTTGATCGTTTTGAGCAGTGGCCAGGATCGCTCTTTATATTTTTTGATTCCCCTACCCTAATTGAATCCCCTCATTTTATTTGGTCTGCCGCCTCTGAATACTCTACTCTCTCAAAACACTCTTGAAGGTTCTTCGGAACCCTAGCCATCTTCTACCCCTTTCAACCGCACTTTCACCGGAATCCATGGCTCCTCAGGCCTTGGATGGCCTGTACTCAACACCGTCTACCTTAAGCCTTGGGCGTTCAATGTTTTGAGGTCTGACCTCAACGATGTCTGTTCAGATCTTCTCAGATCTATGGTTTTGAGGCCTTTCCAGCCTTGCTCCGGCGTATCCAAGTATCAAGATCCTACTTCTGAAACCTCTTTGACTCAAGATTAGACCTCTAAGACTTTCTCATTTCTAGAGTTTCTCCAAAACCCTAATCTGTTTGAGGTTTTCCTCTGTTTATTTTCTTAGATTTATGCTATATCTTTGTTTTACTAGATTTTTAAAAACGTTTTCCTCAATCTTTTATTTCAAAAGTTGCTTGCGTTCTGAAAGGTTTTCAAAATGTCTTTTTTATTCTTCCTCTTCTCTTCTTTATATGTGTTTTCCTATACTATGTTTTACCACGTATGTGTTGTTCTTCTGCTTTCTTACTACTATACATGACTCTTATGTACTTTGTATTTCACCGTGCCTCTAGACTAGGCTTGCATGTCAATATTTGTTATGTTTCCTATATGTTCTTTGCTATACTTTTCAGTATTCTTCTACTGTATATATGTTTCTTACTGAGTTCTTAAGTTTCGTTTGCTTTAGTGAACTTTGTTTGAGTTCTTTCTAAATATGTTTTATCTACTATTTATTAAGTTTATACCACCCCTTTCTCTTTTGAAACTTGCTTAAGTTTCGAGCTTTTCTTAAAATATGTTCTTTGTGCTTTAAATCAGCTTTTTCACTTTATTGCAAAACTTGCCATTGTATCTGTTTGTGCCTCATGAGTCTATGAAAGACATCTCTGAGCCTGATGCATTTGGTGGCTTTCTCGTCTCTGCATATGATTCAAGTTAAAACCCTAGGATTTGGGGTTTTTTAGTTTGATTTTGGACTAGGGTTCTACTTTGGAACCTTGCACTCTCAGACTCATTCTGAGTCTATAAACAAAACTTGAACCTCTTTGTTATGACTCTGAACTTTTCTATACTAGTCTTTTTTTTTAATTAGCATGACAATTCTTTCTTATGAACATGTCTGCATGTTTTAAATGTGAGGAATTCTTCCTTCCAAAAGTTTTTTGCCAACTCATGAATGGATTCAGAATCTCTTTAGGTTTGATTTATTTTCCTTATGTAAAACCCTTTTCTCACTTTTCTTGACTTGGTTCATTCGAACAAAGCCTGGAACTTTACTGGATGTGTAACTGATTCCCTTTCCTTATTCTCACAAACCATGTACCACTGGACTTTTGCCTTAAATAAACTTCTGCGTATTTACCCTCCTTGTGCTACCTGTGAAAATATTTTGATCAAACTCTTTCCTTAATTTTCTTTTACCTGTTTGAAATCAGAATCCCTTAATTAAAGAGAAACATATTGTAATAGATTGGAAAACTATTTTCTTACCTTTTCTTACTTGCTTGCTGCACTATAAAAGGGGATGACCCTTCTGCACTTTGACACTTCCAATTGAATACTCTTTAAGACAACTTGAGTTTAACACTTACACCCTCAATTACTTACTCTTACACTCTTAATTTCAATACTCCCACGCTCTCTTTTTGAGTTCTTTTGGTTGTTTGCTTGCAATTGGGCTTGTTTACTGCTTTTCTCTTCTTGTTTCCCTGAAACTGGTATGTTCTAATTTTGTTTTCAGTCTTATCCCTATGTGTTTACTTCATAGTTTCTACAATCTTGTCGACTTTGTTGTTTATGTTCAGTATTGAATATGCTCTTCTCTTTGCATTTGTGGTTGTTGTGAATTTTCACATACCCTTATCCCCTTCTATGTGTTTGAGTTAAGGTTCAGGTATGAAAGTGTCGAAATTGCTGCTCATCTCTGGACCTGATCCTTTAATGGACCCTAACTACTAACAATATGGCTAATAGGCTGGTTAGGGGTGTGGAAACACTCCTAATTGCTAGGTATGACCACCAGCCTGTCATGGCCTTCCCTAATATCCTTTCTATGCACTTGCACTTTCTCTTAGATTCTAAGTTTTGCCCCCTCCTATGAGCCTTGCTTTGGGACCTTGAGATCCCTCTGAACTTGGATATTTGAGGACTGGCCCTTCCACACTGCATTATAAATCAATTATGCAATATATTTTGTTTGAGCACTGCCCGGAGTCTATCTGAGACTCTTAGGGAACTTTGACACATCCTAAATAAAAGAAAGGCTTTGGAAATCCTGATCTTTGGAGCTGGTTCATCTCATATTTTAGACCCTGAGTATGAATTAGGCTCCTTGGTTTTAGTCTGAATTAGGCTCCTTGGTTTTAGTCTGAATTAGGCTCCTTGGTTTTAGTTTAATTTCTGATGTAATTTTACTTTTCTAGATCATTCTAGTTTGCAATAATTTGTAATAACTTATGGGGTTTTAGAGAAAAGAGGAGGGTCACTCATGTATGCAAAAGGTAGACAGAATGCTCATAGGTATTATTATTTATGATCCATGCCCACAAGTTATGCACTTTTCCATATATAGAAATATTGTTCTTAAGGTCTCTGTATCTAAAAATCATGCCTACAAGTTCTGCACTTCTGCATATATAGAAATCATGCCTATAGGTTTCTGCACTCCTGCATATATAGAAACCATGTCTTTAAGGTTCTCACTCATATAGATGCCATGACTATGGGCTTCTGCACTCTTTCATCATATAGATAACCTGTTTATAGGATTCTACATTTACATCTATCAATAGACAAATAGTTTATATGTTTAAATAACAAATTGCATTCCAGATACCTTACCCATAGGACTCTTTCATTTCTATAAATGTTTTAAAACCAACAACATTTAAAAAGAATGCATATAGGAGTAACCAACTAATATGAATCTGAATTGCCTATTCCGCCTAAGTCTAAAGTCAGTAAATATCAGGACTCGATACCTGTGGAACTTATGTTTTCTATAATCAACAAGCCTTCTTTAAAATTAGTATACTTCTGCATTGTTAGATATCATGCATATAGGTGTCATTTAGACAAGCCAGTAGGTAATTGATTAACTGTATCAGTCTTTGACAATTACAACTCGGGGTAGGCCTAATTCGGACTTCTCATATGAGAAGTATGTGATAAATCAGCCTGCCTTAACACTTTAAATTTAATTCAGGCCATAACCAGTATTTGTAAGTCGTGCTAAACAATCTGCTTTTATGTGAGAAGGCATGTCTAAGCCTTTTAATTGTTATGTGTCTCCCATATCTGCTTTACGTGTCTTTTTTATCGCTCTAGAATTTGTCCTTTTTAAACCATACAAAATCTACATTCCCCCTCCCTTGTAAGACTAGTAGTCCCATGCCTCCGAGATTGATAGGATTGGGGCGGGTTCTGGCATGCAATAAGTAAATGAAACACACATGTTATAAACACCTTAGCGGGGTGGGAAGGGTAGAATATAGATATGATGACCACGCGATAACACCATGTGTATAAAAGGTTACCAGATATTGTGTGGTGTGATCCATATTATTTATAAACCTAGGACCTCTTCCCTTTACTTGTTTATTTTCAGAATTTTGAAAAGCCGGTCAATTTTCAGCTTTTTAAACCTCTTTTACTCCAACTACTTGCATCAATTTTGCTTGGTTATTTTCAGAACTTTTAAAAACTACTTTCTTCCCAAATTTCAGCTTCTTTTATTTGCATCCGTTATGTGAAAACTATCTCTTATTTGCAATTCTTGTTTGTTCACTTGTCATTTTCACTTAAAGTCACAATTGTAGCATGGCCGGAAATCACACTAGTGGATCTTGAGAGGTGCGTAACACTTAAAGACACGAATTCTTCTTAGTGTCCTAATGCACTTTAATCATTAGGTGGCGACTCTTCAATTCAAACCCAATCCCCAAAAGGAAATGAGTTGTTAGCCCAGAATGTCAAAAACCCGATTTCACGAGAAAAACGGGCATCGACAGCATGGCGACTTCATTAGGGACTTCTTTTAGGATTTTACCATTTCATGTTATGTGTGACTTATTACTGCTTCTTTATTGCATTTATTTAATGTCTTTATCTCTTTTTCTACTACGAAACTGACTTGGCTCTTCGCTTCTTTTATTTCTTCTAACACTTTCCTTTAATAATGTTGTAATTATGAGCAATTATTGTAGTTATTACTTTATGAACGTGCAAATACATGACAACTTGTTCTATTCTTGTAACTATATATTCAACATCATATTCCACTTGTTCCAAACAAAATACCATAGCAACGCATATAATGAGTGGTTGCGCCCTCCCGATATTATAACCCCCTAAATTTGGCAAATGCATATTTACGATAAAACCAGTGGATCAACGGTGTAGTCGACGGTTCCATACCTTTCCCCTTGAGTCGTACGCTCAAGGGTACCAGTCTAATATCCCATAGAAACCCTACTTTGTTTAATTGTACATGCATTATTTTCAAATCCAGCCGAGTTAATTATGTTTTCCGCGTTATGACTCTGTAAGACAGCCTTGTCCAAAGTTCACTGGGTTTCTCTGAAACCCAAATGGATACTACCACATTCTATGCATTCATTTGGAGAAATAAATGTTTCCTATGCTAATTGTTGATATTAATAGTCGAGTCTGGCGGGAGTAAGGGTCTAACACTCTTGTTTTGTAGAAAATGAGGCACGAAGTCCCCAGGTTTGGCATGGTCACCAACATCCACCTAAGGTTGCTAAGCTAGTGGGAAGAACTTCACTCCAGTGATCAGACTCTTGTCCGCAAGTATTTGGGAAAGTTGCCTTCTCTTTTGGAAATCCAACCCGATAACAAAATCATAAAGGCTGCTAATCTATTCTGTGATGGTGATAGGTCTGTGTTCCACTTCGGGGACATTGAGGTGACATCTTTGCTAGAGGAAATAAGAGGATTGGCTAGTATACCATGGGAGACTTCAGGTTTGATTATGCCAGAGAACCGCAAGGGTCGAGGTTTTCTCAAGATGATGGGTCTAAAGAAGAATCCGGATCTAACTTGCTTGAATATGTCGTACAGTCCCTTTGAATATTTGTACGAAAGATACGCTCACAACAAATATTATCATACTTACCCTGAGGAGTTCGCCCTCACGTCATTGGGGCATATCCATCGAAAGGTCTTTGTTTTTACATTCTGCTTCTTAGGGATGATAGTATTTCATATGAAGAAGGCTAGGATCCATAGCAGACTAGCCATGGTCACCAAGACTTTAATAGAGGGAATTGGCAGGCAGCCATTTACCATAGTGCCCATGATTATTGCAGAGATATACCTAGCCCTAGAAAAGCATTAGCAAGGAGCCAAGCACTTCGAAGGTTGCAATTTGTTACTCTAACTCTGGCTTATGGAGCACCTCCAAAAGGGTGAATGTCAGCAAGAGATCCAGTGTAGGGATTAGGATGATCATATCACCTTCTATACGCCAAGGCGAATAAACTATATGCCTAATATGTTTGCTCAACCAGAAGATTGCAAGGGATGGGTAGAATTGCTCGAAAATCTGAAAGAGGACCAAGTACAATGGATATTCGAATGGTTCCCTATTGAAGAGTTCATTGCTGCAATCTAGGGATGCATTGTTTCTTATACTCATCGTTTGAGAGGAGCTTATTGTTATGTCCCTCTATGAGTCATGAGACAGGCAGATAGAAAGCCGATTATACCAAGGGTCGACAAGATGAGTCACTTCTGGGCCGAATTTCAAGAAAATGACAGCCCTTAAAAGTGCCAAGCCCAACACATGTGGCACTGCAAAATCATCATGGGAAGAGATACTATTGAGCCGGACAGGTACCATGCTAGTTATACGCCATACTATTCAAGCTGGCAGGAGGATAATCATAGTGGTTTGGGTGAACATGGGTTTGTTCGAGGATATAGGATCATCAACGAGAAGGCTGAAACACAAGTTAAGTACAACCAATTGCGCCAAAGGATTTGGGAACACAGACGTGAGCATCGGGAAATTCAAGAAGCCAACCAAAAGCTGATCGAAGAGTGGAAAGACATGGTTGTCAGCGCCAACAAGAGATTGGGGTACTTGGAGCGGGGTTTAATGGAGCTAGAAAGGAAATTCATCAAGAGAATCGAAGACTACCAAAATACTGAGGAAAACAAAGGCGGGCACTTGGACAGAGCCTACTTGATGCTAGGATTTCATGAGCTGGTGAAACTGTTTGATGGAGCTAAAGATGCTGAGTCTAGGGAAGGTCCTTCTAGGACCAAGTAGTTAGGATTCCTTCTTTTGCCTTAAATGTAATATGGTCAATGACCATTAGTGACATTTTATCTTCTACTATTTTAGTGTCGTTTTGGGATTCATCTTATTTTTTATCAATAAAATAAGGCATTTTGCATTATAAGTTCTCCAAATCAACTTGCCGCTAGGACTATCTCGGGCACAACGAGGCTCCCAAATTAGGACACGATTTATACTCCTGCACTATGTGTTTAAATATCGCAACATTTTTTCTTATCGTCTGCACTAACTTGCTACCTTTTAATTTTTACTTTTATTTTATTCCCCTCCCCAAAGGTTAGTTCGTGCACTCTGGTATCGTCATAATACTCCACAAGATCCAAGGGCACTCCACCTACTCCATCTCCTAGTCCCGTCAGTAACATGAACAAGAAAAAAATGTTGGATTTGGGCAACATTAGAAATGGAAACTCAGTTGTGGGTAGAGGTTACTCAGGGTATTCAGGTTTCCAAGGAAAGTACTTCCCAACTCGAGCAGAAGTTGTTGAAATTTCAAGAAGAACTAGACCATGTTCATAACTTGGCAAGCTTGTCGTTTTCCCTCACCACCCCAGATGTCAACTTTCCCAACACTCAAAACCCCATACCTCCACAAAGCATCCCAAAACCACAAAACCAACCCGCTCCCCATCACCACTGTAACACTTTCCACATTTCTAACAACATCCCACTACTCATCCCTAAACGACTGAACTCCACAAATGATCATCTCCACACTCACCATAATACCCCCATCTATGTGGAGACCATACCAAATTCTACTCAACCTATTTCAAGCACACCTAAGTCTGATGACAAAGACTCGGTTATCAGGAAATTTGGCCACAAAACTCAAGAAGCTAATTAGCCGAGTTCAGGGTGTTGAAGGAAGCAAGGGGATCGAGGGATTGAACTACGAAGACCTTTGCATACTACCGAATGTCAAACTGCCCGAAGGATACAAACCTCCCAAGTTCAAGATGTTTGATAGCACAGTGGATCCCAGAGTCCATTTGAGGACATAGCAACAAACTGTTCGGAGTAGGAAAGGATGAAAGATTCGAATGAAACTTTTTATGAGAAGTCTGAAAGGAGTTTCTCTGTCTTGGTACATTAGCCAAGACCCAAAGAAGTGGATGAATTGGGTAAGTATGGCATCCAATTTTATGGAAAGGTTCAGATTCAACATAGAGAATGCGCCAAATATGTTCTAAATTTAGAACCTAAAGAAGAAGCCCACAAAAACATTCAGTGAGTATGCTACTCGTTAGAGATCAGAAGTTGCTAAGGTTAGACGTGCTCTAGAGGAAGAACAAATGAACAAGTTTTTCGTATAAGCTCAAGATCCCCAATATATGAAAGACTGATACTGATTGAAGGCCAGAAATTTCTGGCATCATCAAGCTAGGTGAGAGGATCGAGGAATGCATTAAAAGTGGTAAGGCCACGAAATTTGAAGCTTTAAAAGCCACCAACAAGGCATTACAGTCTGGTGGTGCGTCCAAGAAAAGAGACGTGGGTGCCATAATGGTTGCACATAGAACCAAATCCCCTGTCAAGTACCAAACCTACCCAATGCCTCAACTCACATATCAGCCTACTCCAAATTACCAAGCACCACCTCCCATATACCAACCCATTTCAACCAAATACTCCTAACTAGCACATGTTTGCCAAGCCTACAATACTCAATAAGCTCACTACCAGTCACCTTCACCATGTAAAAACTTCCCTAGACCTCGATCAACTCTCGACCGTAGACCTCCCAAATAGTATACCGCCATTGCTGAACCAATTGACTAGCTGTATGAATGACTCAAAGCTGCTGGTTATGTCACCCATATCCCTGCTATAACCCCTGAAAACCCCTCCTAATGGGTCAACCCAAACAAAACATGTATATATTGTTCCAGCATGAAGGGGCATACCACTCTCTGAAAGATAAGATCCAAGCTTGGATTGACAACAAGATCATCATGGCAAAGGAGCCCGCTCTGAATATCCGCAACAACCCTCTAACATACCACAAGGGAGGAGGCATTCACATGATTGAGATAAAAGATGATTGATACCCAAAAGGATCGATCGGGTTGATAGCAGAAGGTGACAAGCCAAAGAAACCATTAGTCACTCTTAACCCGATTGTGGTCTAGATTCAACCTTCTAAAGACGCCTAGGTGAACATGTCCATACCACTTGATCTTGGAACACCATCCTCTTCAAAGACAACAACACCAATCTAGGTCGAGTTTGCGCCGTTTGAGGTTGCTGTGATACTGCCCAAAGCAAGGGCACCTATTTCGATGGAAATGTCAGCCATAACACCGTTCCACTCAAAAGCCATACCATGGGATTACACAGCCGAGGCACAGAGAAAAGGGAAAGCTAAATCTGGAGAAGTGGTTGCGGCATAGGGTATGACAAGGATCGACAAGGTCTATACTCCGGAACATTTTGCCGAATCAGGAAAGCAGGCCTCTGTATGACCAACCATCACTAAAACTAGGCCCGACGACCTATGGAGGAAGATACAAGCCAGAGAGTATTTTGTCATTGATCAGTTGAACAAAACACCTGCCCAGATTTCTATCTTAGCTCTGCTACAAAGCTCTCACGTACATAAGAATACCTTATTGGATGTGCTTAGTAAAGCATATGTACCGAGAAACATCATTGGTGGAGAGGTGGCAAATATGGTGGGGCAGGTATTGGAGAGTCACTAGGTCACTTTCCATGAAGATGAGTTGCCACCCAAAGGTTTGAGTCACAACAAGTCATTGCACATCACCGTACAGTGCGAAGATTATTTCATCACCAGAATCCTGATTGACAGAGGGTCCAGCCTCAATATTTGTCCATTGGTAACTCTCAGAACATTGGAAAGAGCCTGCATGAGATCAAGGATGGAGCCATCAATGTCAAAGCTTTCGATGGTTCTTAAAGGTCTACTATTAGAGAAATTAGCTTAAATTTGAAAATGGGGCCTACTTGCTTTGATGTTGTTTTTCAAGTGATAGATGTGCCAGCGTCTTACAATCTATTGTTGGGATGACCATGGATCTATACCGTCGGGGCCGTGGAATCAACACTACATCAGGCAGTGAAATTTGAGTGGAATCACCAGGAGGTGATCATTCGTGGTGACGGAAGAAATCCCATATATAGTCACCAGACCATCCTAGCAATTAGGAGGAAGAAGAAGGATAGGTGGGAAAACTTACTACCACATCAAGAGGGTTAACGTTATCGATAAAGATAAATGGTGGAAAAAAATTGAAAGCATACTGAACTGGAGTGGATATGAACCTGTCAAGGGACTTGGCAAGAATCTCCAAGGAATCGCTAAGCCCATCAAGCTCAAGAAATATGGCACCACCTTCGGGTTGGGATATGAGTATACCTGGAAAGAATTCAAGGAATGGTCGCCACCCTGGTGCGGTCCTTACTATCCATTGGAGTAGCTGATACCCCGTTTGGAGCAGACTTTCCAACCGGCCTAAGTCATCTATGGGTCAGAAGAAGAGGAAGCATTAGCAGCAACGAGGAACTTATTCCTGGAAGACGATGATATGGACTGTTGTGTAATTTTTGAGGAGGAGGGGGAGGAAGGCCCTTCCATACAGGTTGTAAATAGAAGAGCGTGCCTCATTAGTGCCCGCCGTGCCTCGGGGTAGCAAGGCTGAACAAGCACCCCACACTATTTTATTTTACTAGTTTATTTCCCTTTCGAATTTTTGTTTTCGCAAGAAAGAGCTCCAATGTTCAAAACATTTATGGAATTTATCGAAGTATTCCAATTGTCTTATTAATCTTACTATTTTCTCTCATTACTTTACTTATACGACATTGCTATTACTTATCTTGATGAACTATTGAATGTGACATACAATGAGACAATGCAACAAACAGATATAGATTCAAAGAAAGATGATATACCGGAAGAAATTGTTAAAGAAGTCAAGAATTTTGAAAATAGACCTAAGTCCAACCTGGACAAGACCGTAATCATCAACCTGGGAGATGCAGAAAACACCAAAGAAACGCGAATCAACGTTCATTTGTCACCATCAAAGAAGGAAGAATATATAGAGTTTCTAAGAGAGTATGGGGGAATATTTGCCTGATCGTACGACGACATGACCAGTCTGAGTACGTCTATTGTGGCACATAAACTGCCAACTAATCCGAAATATCCACTGGTAAAGTAGAAGCTCAGAAAGTTCAAACCTGACATGAGTTTGAAAATCAAGAAAGAAGTTACCAAGCAAGCCAAGGCTAAGGTTCTCAGAGTAGTAGAGTATCTAACATGGTTAGCCAATATCGTGCCAGTACCAAAGAAAACTGGACTACAGGGATCTCAACCGGGCCAGTTCTAAAGATGACTTCCGCTTGCCGAACATACATATTCTAATTGACAACTACGCCAAGCATAAGTGCAGTCATTTGTTGATTGTTTTGCTGGGTACCATCAGATATGGATGGATGAAGAGGACGCTGGGAAAACGACCTTCATTATGCCGTGGGGGATGTACTGTTACAAAATGATGCCATTGAGATTAAATAATGTTGGGGCCATCTACATGAGAGCCATGACCACCATTTTCCATGATATGATATACAAGGAGATCGAAGTATATGTAGATGATGTTATCATCAAGTCCAAGAAAGCCAATGATCACATGGAAGATTTGAGGAAGTTCTTCAACAGGCTGAGAAGGTACAACTTGAAGCTGAATCCCACAAAATGTGCATTTAAAGTTCCCCCCAAAAAACTACTTAGGTTTATTGTACGCCATCGAAGGATAGAGCTGGATCCATCAAAGGTCAAAACCATTCAAGAATTGCCACCACCAAAGAACAAGAAGGACGTAATGAGTTTCCTGGGAAGACATAACTACTTCAGCCGGTTCATAGCACAATCTACTATCATCTATGAGCCAATCTTGAAGATGCTGAAGAAGGATGCCACTACCAGATGGACTGATGATTGTCAAAAAGCCTTCGATAGAATCAAGGAGTACCTATCAACACCGCCAATTTTGGTCCCGCTTGAGCTAGGTAGACCCCTACTACTCTACCTTGCAGTATTAGATGGAGCATTCAGTTGCGTTCTAGGACAACATAATGAAACGGGGAGGAAGGAGCATGCCATCTATTATTTTAGCAAGAAGCTCACCCCGTACGAGGCCCAATATTCTCTGTTAGAACGCACCTGTTGTGCTCTGACTTGGGTAGATCAGAAGTTGAGGCACTATTTATGTGCGTACTACATACCTCATATCAAGAATGGATCAGCTGAAGTACATCTTTCAAAAGCCCATGCCCACCGGAGAGCTAGCCAAGTGGCAAATCCTGTTTAGTGAATTTGACATTGTCTATGTTACTCAAAAAGAAATCAAGGGATATGCATTAACAGATCACCTCGCTGAAAACCCAATGGACAGAGAGTACGAACCTCTAAAAATGTATTTTCCAAATGAAGAGGTATCATTCATAGGATAAGATATTGTAGAGTCTTATGACAGTTGGAGAATGTTTTTCAACGGAGCAATGAATTTCAAAGGAGTTGGCATAGGGACAGTCCTGGTATCAGAAACCGGTCAACATTATCCGGTGTCTGCAAAACTCAGATTCCCGTGCACCAACAATATGGCCGAGTATAAAGCTTACATCTTAGGGCTCAAGATGGCTATTGACATGAATATCCGAGAGTTGCTAGTAATTGGGGATTCAGACTTGCTTATACATCAGGTCCAAGAAGAATATGCAACTAATAATTCCAAGATACTCCTGTATTTACATCATGTACATGAATTAAGGAAGAGGTTCACAGTGTTCTGGCATGTTTCCAGAATCCAGAATGAGTTTTCCGATACATTGGCTACCATTCATCTATGATTGAGCATCCAGATAAAAACTTCATTGATCCTATCCCTGTAAAGATCTATGATCAGCCAGCTTACTGTGCTCATTTCGAAGAAGAAACAGATGGAAAACCTTGGTTTCACGATATCAAGGAATACTTCACAAATGGAGAATACCCAGAGCTTGCAAATCCCACTCAGAAGCGCACACTTCGGAGGTTATCCAACAATTTCTTTCACATTAGAGGAATCATGTACAGGAGGACTCCTGATTTGGGATTACTATGGTGTGTCTACGCAAAGAAAGTATCTAGACTGCTAGAAGAAATCCATGCTGGGACTTACGGTCCACATATGAACGGTTTTGTCTTAGCCAAGATGATACTCTGGGCTGGTTATTTCTAGATAACTATGGAAATGGGTTGTATCATGTATGTCCGAAAGTGTCATCACTGTCAGATACATGCAGACATGATAAAGGTGTCTCCAAACGAGCTTACTGCAACAAGCTCGCCATGATCGTTTGCCACTTGGGGAATAGATATCATCAAAAGGATCGAGCCCACCTCATCAAACAGGGACAGGTTCATTCTAGTGGCAATTGATTATTTCACCAAATCGGTTGAAGCAGCATCATATAAAGCAGTGACTAAGAACGTCATGGCAGACTTTGTCCACGACCACATTGTTTGTTAATTCGGGATTCCAGAATCGATCATCACTGATAATGGTTCCAATCTCAATAGTGATTTGATGAAAGCCATGTGTGAAACCTCTAAAATACAACACAAGAATTCTACACTTACGGACCTTAGATGAATGGAGCCGTAAAAGCTGCAACAAGAACATAAAAAAGATACAAAGGAAGATGATAGAAAAGCATAAGAAATGGCATGAGAAGTTATCGGTTTCTTTATTGGGATACGAGACCACAGTCCATACATAAACGAGTGATACTCCTTACATGCTGGTTTATGGAACAAAGGCAATCATGCCCGCCGAAGTAGAAATTTCCTTCCCTAAGGATCATACAGGAAGTAGAGCTCAACAATGCAGAGTGGGTAAAAAGTCACTACGAGCAGTTTGCTCTTATAGATAGAAAGAGAATAAATGCAGTTTGCCATGGTCAGCTTATTAGAACAGAATGGCCAGAGCCTCCAATAAAAAGTCAAGCCGAGACAAGTTACACCGGAGTAGCTGGTGTTAAAAAAGATTTTTCCAGATCAAGATGAAGCCAAAGGGAAGTTCTCTCCTAACTGGCAAGGACCATATATTGTTCACTGAGTTCTAACAAGATGAGCCCTTATACTTGGAGAAATGGACGGAGAAGTTTGGCCAAAGTCGATCAATTCAGACGCACTCTAATGTTATTATGCGTAGCATTTATGGTTTCCATGTAGGATGTAATTTGAACTACATCTGACCTGATTCCCATTTAAGAATGGATACGTAGGCAGCCCTATGCGTTCGATCATAATTCAATAAAATGTTCATCCCCCCTGCTATCGAAAACTGGGGCAGAACTTTGAGGAGGACCTTCAAAATTTCGAAGTTGACTTCAGCCATTTACCGCAAGCAGCCGTCAAATGCACCAGCCTAGTAAATTGGGGTAGGATTTTGAGGAGGACCCTCAAAATTCCGGAGCAAGAGAGGTTGCAATGTCTTGAACCGCATCACAGTCGTCGGTTCATTCAAAAAAAACTATTCTCGATTATATACTTATGTTGTATTTTTACTAAATCATGTTATCAAAATTACTTTGTTTAGCAACGCTACCCCAATGATACACAAGATCACTGAAAACAGAGCCAAGCAGTACAAGCGAAGTCCACGGGGATACGAACTAAACTTCCCCCTTTACAAAACTAACGATTTTTCTTTGGATGCAGGCACCCAAGTCGCAAAATCATCAGATATATTTATTCACTCACACTTCTCAAGAACACAACTCTCTGAACCATCACCTATCTACAATTGTTATCCGTACACGATATCCCCAACAACCACAATATCACAATCAACTATCAAGCTATCAGCTAAGAGATTTTACTTTTATTCACTTTTTACTTCTCTACATTGCATAAGGCTACCTTTCTGCCTTCCATGACAAAGCTTTGTCTCCATCTGCACTTTTCTGCATTGCATAAGGCTACCTTTTTGCCTTCTGAGACTAACCTCCATCTCCATCTGCATTTCTCTACATTGCATAAGGTTACCTTTCTGCCTTCTGAGACTAAACTCTGTCTCCATCTGTATTTCTCTGCATTGGATAAGGCTACCTTTCTGCCTTCCGAGACTAAGCTTTGTCTCCATCTGTATTTTGTTGCATTGCATAAGGCTGCCTTTCTGCCTTTCGGGACTAAGCTGTGTCTCTATCTGCATTTCTCTGCATTTTCATAAGGCTACCATTCTGCCTTCCGAGGTTAAGCTCTATCTGCACCTGCATTTCTCTTCATTTCATAAAGCTACCATTCTTCCTTCCGAGGTTAAGCTCTACTTCCACCTGCATTTCTCTGCATTGCATAAGGCTACCTTTCTGCATTCCGAGACTAAGCTTTGTCTATATCTGCATTTCTCTGTATTTGCTAAGGCTACCATTATGCCTTCCGAGGTATAAGGCTACCATTCTGCCTTCCGAGGTTAAGTTCTACCTCCACCTGCATTTCTCTACATTGGATAAGGCTACTTTTCTGCCTTCTGAGGTTAAGCTCTACCGCTAGCTGCATTTCTCTATTGCATAAGGCTACTTCCCTTCCTTCTGATACTAAGATCTATCTCCGTCCTGCATGCATGAAAAACCTCTGCCTTTTATTTATGTCCTGCATCGGCTGAAATATCGCCACTTTATCTATATCTTGCACAGGCTGAAATATTGCCACTTCATTTCTTCGAATGGCTGAAATAGCACCACCTTTTTATTTATGTCGGCATCAGCTGAAATATCGCCACTTTATCTATGTCTTGCACAGGCTAAAATATCGCCACTTTATTTCTCTGCATGACTGAAATATCGCCACCTTTTATTTACGTCTTGCATCGGCTGAAAGATCACCACCTTTTGCATTGCATAGGCTGAAAGATCGCCAAATTGTTCGAAGGCATCATTGTTCGAAAGCACCATTCACATAGCTCGAGAATGCCATGCCATGGCCTAAGGACCCTATTTTTATATTTTGCAAATCATTATTCAAAGGCATCATGGATCGGAGGCATTATTCTCATTTCTCGAGAACATCATTTCATAGCGTGCAAGTCCCCTAGTATGCACTTCATGGCCCAAGACGCCATGGCCTGAGGACGTCATCCTAACTGTCTAAAGACAATATTCATGGTCCAGCGGGAACTTGTATCACATTTAAATTTGTGCACAATATATGTTTGTACTGCTCATTTGCAGGTGCACCGGCCCGCAACGGCCGTCTCAGCAGGAGAAATCCTGCTTCAGTTGTCGCAGCCCACTAGACTTTGACCATTCTTACCAACATGAATATCGCGTCCGTTTTTCGAAAATCACCAACGGCATATTCTGCTAATGGATCCTTAACTACATATGGCATGATTCTTATAAGACCAGGGATATGTAGGCAGCTCTGGAACTAGAGCTCAGTCAAAATTCTTCAAATTATTTCGTTCGGTCAAATTGGCCATCATATATTTACCCTACACCTCTTTCATACTTTTCAGGTAAAGAGGGGCAGCTGTTTATACCCAATTTTTGTCTATGTATTTTTATAGACATAATACTTTCAAAATAACATATATATGCTTATATGAGCATGCCCAAGTGTTTTGGCATTTTTTCTAATTTTTAAAAAAATTTAAAATCAGTTTATTGTCCATTTCTTTACCAGTACAAAAATCAATAATTATTCCAAAATCCCCCATTTTGGTGAACAATTTATTTTATTCACATATTTATGCCAAAATATAGTTAAGATAATTTTTTCGTATATTTTTCACAAATTTATTTGGTATTTAAAAGACTAAATAGCATATAATTATAATTTTAGCCTACTTTAAGATTTAACAATATTTTATAATTATAAAAATAATTTTAGTATTTTTAAATTAATATTTATATATTATTTGTTGATTTGATACTTTTAATTTAATTTCATAATCATTTTACTACTTTCATAAAATAAAGGGGGAAAATGGCTATTTAATATTTAGCCCAAATTCATTTCAATTGCAGCCCCATTTATATTTCAATTATAGCAAAAGTTTACCCTTTAATTGATCCAACCTTAACCCCAATTGGACCAGCCGAATTGTATTTTAACCCGACCCCTGACCCAACCGGTTAACCCGCTTGGCCCCTTCTTTTAATCTAGGCCGTTGATCGTTTTGTTCAACGGCTAGGATCGCTCTTTGCCCTTTTTAACCCCTACCCTAACTCAATCCCCTCATTTCATTTGGCCTGCCACCTCTGAATACTCTCCTTTCTCAAAACACTCTCGAAGGTACTTCGGAACCTTAGCCATTTTCTACCCCTTTCAACTGCTCTTTCACTGGAATCCATGTCTTCTCGGGCCATGGATGGCCTGTACTCACCCCCCCTCCACCTTAATCCTTAGGCGTTCGACGTTTCGAGGTTTGACCTCAACTATGTCTGTTTAGATATTCTCATATCTGTGGTTTTGAGGCCTCTCCGGCCTTGCTCCGGCATATTCAAGAATCAGGATCCTATTTCTGACCTCTCCGGCTTAAGATTGGACCTTCTTCCAAGCCTTTCTCATTTTTGGGGTTTCTCTGAAATCCTAAGTTGTTCGAGGTTTTCCTCTATTTGTTTTCTTAGATTTATGCTATATCTTTGTTCTATTGGATTTTTGAAAATGTTTTCCTCAATCCTTTCTCTCAAAAGTTGCTTCCCTTCGATTTAGGGTTTCTGAAAGGGTTTCAAAATGTCTTTCTGATTCTTTCTCTTTTCTTCTTTATGTATATGTTTTACCACGCATGTGTTGTTCTTCTGCTTTCTTTCTACTATACATGACTCTTATGTACTTTGTATTTTACCGTGCCTCTAGACTAGGCTCGCTTGTCAACCTTTGTTATGTTTTCCTCTATGTTCTTTGCTATACTTTTTAGTATTCTTCTATTGTATGTGTTTACTGCTGAGTTCTTAAGTTTTGTTTGTTTTACTGGACTTTGTTTGAGTTCTTTCCAAACATGTTTCATCTACTGTTTCTTAAGTTTATACCACCCTTTTATCTTCTGAACTTGCTTAAGTTCCAAGATTTTCTTTAAACATGTTCTTTGTGATTTAAATCAGCATTTTCACTTTGTTGCAAAGCCTGCCATTGTATATATTTGTGTCTCATGAGTCTCTGAAAGAGACCTTTGAGTATGATGCATTTTTTTGCCGTCTCGTCTCTACATCTGATTTGAGTTGAAACCCTAGGATTTGGGTTTTTTTTAGTTTGATTTTGGACTAGGGTTCTACTTTGGAACCCTGAATTCTCAGACTCATTCTGAGACAATATACTGAACTTGAACCTCTTTGTTAAGACTTTGAACTTTTCTATACTAGTCTTTTTTTAATTAGCATGACAATTCTTCCTTATTGACATGTTTGCATGCTTTATATGTGAGGATTTCTTCCTTCCAAAAGGTTTTTGCCAACTCATGATTGGATTCAGAACCTCTTTAGGATTGATTGATTGTTATTGATTTTCCTTAAGTAAAACCCCTTCCTCACTTTTCCTGACTTGGTTCATTCGAACAAAGCCAGCAGTTTTACTGACTGTTTAATTGATTCCCTTTTCTTATTCTCACAAACCTTGTACCATTGGACTTTTGCCTTAAATAAACTTCTGTGTAATTACCCTCCTTGTGCTACTTAGGAAAATATTTTGATCAAACTCTTTCCTTAATTGTCTTTTACCCGTTTGAAACCAGAATCCCTTAATTAAAGGGAAACCTTTTGTAATTGATTGCAAAACTATTTTCTTGCCTTTTCTTACTTGCTTGTTGCACTATAAAAGGGACGACCCTTCTGCACTTTGACATTTCCAATTGAATATACTTTAAGACAACTTGAGTTCAACATTTACACCCTCAACTACTTACTCTTACACTCTCAATTTCAATACTCTCACACTCTCTTCTAAGTTCTTTTGGATGTTTGCTTGTGATTGGGATTTACTATTGCTTTTCTCTTCTTGTTTCCCTGAAACTGGTATGTTCTAATTTTGTTTTCAGCCTTATCCCTATGTGTTTACTTCATAGTTTCTATAATCTTGTCTACTTTGTTGTTTATGTTCAGTATTGAATATGCTTTTCTCTTTGCATCTGTTGTTGTTGTGAATTTCCTCATACCCTTATCCCTTCTATGTGTTTTAGATAAGGTTCATGCATGACATTATCCAAATTGTTGCTCATGTCTGGACCTGATTCTTTAATGGACCTAACTCCTAGAAATATGGCTATTAGGCTGGTTAGGGGTGTGCCAGCACTCCTAATTGCTAGGTATGCCCACCAACCTGTCATGGAGTTACCCAAAATCCCCTCTATGCACTTGCACTTTCTCTTAGATTCTAAGTTCTGCCTCACTCCTATGAGCCTTTCTTTGGGACCTTGAGATCCCTTTGAACTTAGATATTTGAGGTCTCTCCCTTCCACACTGCACTATAAATCAATTTTGCAATATATTTGGGTGTGAGCACTGCCCAGAGTCTATCCGAGACTCTTAGGGAACTTCAACACATCCTAAATAAGAGAAAGACTTTGGAAATCCCGATCTTTGGAGTTAGTTCATCTCATATTTCAGACCTTGAGTATGAATTAGGCTCCTTGGTTGTTGTTTAATTTCTGATGTAATTTTACTTTTCTAGTTCATTCTGGTTTGTAGTAATTTGTAATAACTTATGGAGTTTTAGTGAAAAGGAGAGGGTTACTCATGTATGCAAAGGCTAGATAGCATGCTCATACATGTTATTATTTATGAACCATGCCCACAAGTTCTGCACTTCTGCAGATATAGAAATCATGTCCTTAAGGTTCTGCCTATATAGAAATCATGCCTACAAGTTCTGCACTTCTGCATATATAGAAATCATGCCTATAGGTTTCTGCACTCCTGCATATATAGAAACCATGTCTTTAAGGTTCTCACTCATATAGATGCCATGACTATGGGCTTCTGCACTCTTTCATCATATAGATAACCTGTTTATAGGATTCTACATTTACATCTATCAATAGACAAATAGTTTATATGTTTAAATAACAAATTGCATTCCAGATACCTTACCCATAGGACTCTTTCATTTCTATAAATGTTTTAAAACCAACAACATTTAAAAAGAATGCATATAGGAGTAACCAACTAATATGAATCTGAATTGCCTATTCCGCCTAAGTCTAAAGTCAGTAAATATCAGGACTCGATACCTGTGGAACTTATGTTTTCTATAATCAACAAGCCTTCTTTAAAATCAGTATACTTTCACATTGTTAAATATTATGCCTATAAGTGTCACCTAGACAAGCCAGTAGGTAATTGATTAACTGCATCAGTCTTTGATAATTACAACCGGGGTAGGCCTAATTTGGACTTCTCATCTGAGAAATATGTGATAAATTAGAGCTTAGATTTTCTAAAATCAATAACTATCAGGCCTCGATACCTACAGAGCTTAGATTTTTTCTAATCAGCAAGCCTTCTTTAAAATCAGTATTCTTTCACATTGTTAAATATTATGCCTATAAGTGTCACCTAGACAAGCCATTAGGTAATTGATTAACTGCATCAGTCTTTGATAATTACAACCGGGGTAGGCCTAATTTGGACTTCTCATCTGAGAAATATGTGATAAATCAGCCTTCCTTAACACTTTAAATTAAATTCAGACCATAACCAGTATCTGTAAGTCGTGCTAAATGATCTGCTTTTAAGTGGAGAGGCCTGCTTGAGTCTTTTAATTGTTATGTGTCTCCCATATCTACTTTACGTGTTTGTTTGTCTCTCTAGAATTTTATCTTTTTTAAACAATACAAAATTGACATTCCCCCTCCCTTGTAGGACTAGTAGACCCAAATATCTCCGGGACTGATAGGATTGGGGGTACTAGCATGCAATAAGTAAACGAAACACATGCACTTTAAACACCTTAGTAGGGTGGGAAGGACATTATATGGATATGATGACCATGCGATAACAGCACATATATAAATGGTTACTGGGTGTTGTGTGGGGTGATCCATATTATTTATAAACCTAGGACCTCTTCCCTTTACTTGTTTATTTTCAGAAATTTGAAAAACTGCTCAATTTTTAGCTTTTTTTAACCTCTTTTACTCCAACTACTTGCATCAATTTTGCTTAGTTATTTTAAGAACTTTTATAAGCTGCTTCCTTCCCAAACTTCAGCTTCTTTTATTTGCATCCGTTATGTGAAAACTATCTCGTATTTGCAATTCTTGTTGTTCACTTGTCAATTTGCACTGAAAGTCATAATTGTAGTATGACCAGGAACCACACTAGTGGATCTTGAGGGGTGCCTAAAACCTTCCCCTCAAGATAATTTCTAGCCCGTACCCGAACTTTGGTTTTCTAAACAAATTCTTCCCAGTGTCCTAATGCACTTTAATCATTAGGTGGGGACTCTTCAATTCAAATCCAATTCCCAAAAGGAAATGAGTTGTCCGCCCAAAATGTCAAAAACCCAATTTTATGAGAAAAATGGGGCATCAACATGGACCGCACAAAGTCAAGTGTGGCCGTAATGAAATCAATGTGGTCCACACAAAATACTTTGCAGCCACATTGCTTGGCTGCCTTAAATGCCTACTCTCTGACTTCATCTTTGCGGATCGCACAAAATGGTGTGTGGCCGCACTGAACCTGTTAGGCTGAGCTTTTCCTTGTTCTTGGTATTTGTGCAGGTTTTACTCCTTTTTTCTGCTTTTGACAAATTGTCACCTTGTTGACTAAATCCTACAATCAAGTACAATATGTGATCCTTTGGGACTATCTTGTACATATTTCTAATCAAAACTAAATCAAGAAGGAGTGTAAAATGCATCATAATCCCTATTTATCAAAGATTGCAGGTGTGGATCCTTGACCGCATCAGCGTGAGCGCAGAAGAGAAAAAGAAGGACGCAGAAGCGGCAAATGGCATAGGTGTAAAGGAGCGTCCGTAGAAGCAGCATGTGGACCACAGGTGCGGAAGCCGCTGGGTAGAACACGTTAAATAGCGTAGTTTGGCCATTTTTGCTCATTTTCTCCATTCTTGGGTGATTTTTGGAGCTTCTTGAGAGGGGGTTCCACCTAGCAACTTGGAGGTAAGTTAATATCACATATTATGAGTTAAATATATTGATTATATGGAAATTAGTGGGAATCGGGATCTTGAGGAAAAACCTAAAAAATTGTAGTTACAAATTTTGACCACGATTTTGGACAAGAAATTTTTGAATAAGTTATATATTTGAGTTCATAGTGTTATGGGTAAACTTCATCTTCAAAAAATTTCAGAACTCGGACACGTGGGCCCGAGGAAGATTTTGTCAACTTTTCAGTCGGGGTAACAAATTATTATAAATTAGATTATTATGAGTAATGGAGTAATGGAGTATATATTAATAAGCTTTTCATTTTATCCTATGCGCCGAGGGTCGATTGGAAACAGCCTCTCTGCCCTTTCGGGCAAGGGTAAGGCTCGTCTATATATTACCCTCCCCAGACCCCCACCTGGTGGGAATATACTGGGTAGTTGTTGTTGTTGTTGTTGTTGGAGTATATATTAATAGGTTTATATAATTATTGGCTAGTTTTGGAGCATTGTGCATCGATTTGAGTTTTCAAAAGGGCATGTAATACCGGTTATGGAACTTCGGAGGGAGGTGAGTCTTCTTTCTAACCTTGTAAGAGGGAATTGTCCCCATAGGTATTGGATATGTGCTTCAATTTGTGGGAGCTATATACGCACGTGGTGACGAGAGTCTATGTGTAGCTATTATTATGCTTAAGTCCGGGTAGTCTAGGACCGAAAAGCATGATTTACATGTAATATATACATCCATGTTGTCAATTTAAACATTCCTAAACCATATTGAATGTGTAAATAAATTTCTAAAATGCTAGACGTCATTTTGACTTGTAAAAGAGAAATTTGTCTTTTCCTGAATAATTGCTCCTTGATGAATTCTTGATTTGACTATTTGAATGTATTTATCTATTGTGTAACTGGCCAAACGTCTTGGTAGATTAAATAGATGCATCTATGGTTCGGGCCATTCGACCCTCTGGCAGTGCACAATTTAAATATTTGTTCGATCGGGTCGTACGACTTCGGTATGATTTGTACATGCTTGTATTGCTTGCCTTGACATTTATGAATAGTGATATTTCCTCTCTGGCCTGAGAATAATTGACAAATGATGAGATACAAATTTTGGAAATCTCTCATTATTAAAAGAATTGCTTAACTGCTTTATGCTTTATGTTTGAACCTTATAAAATCCATGCTTCTATATTATTGATATATTATTATTGGACATTAGTAAGTATCGAAGTCGCCCCCTCTTCTCTACTGCTTTGAGATTAGACAGGATACTTATTCGGTAAACGTTATTTTCGTACTCATGCTTCACTTACTGTATATTTTTGTTGCATATGCTCATGTATGTCTAGTGGCCTAGTTTGGCGCAGCGGCATGGTAGATACGAAGATTTAGGTGAGCTGTACATTTTGAGATGATCAGCAGCCAGCAGAGTCTCCTTCAGAGTATTGTATTATATTTTCTTTCTGTCCAATTGTATTTCTGACAGTTATCGTGTTGTATTTTATTTTAAATCCTAAAAATTGCTCATGCACGTGTGACACGGGACTCTGGAATGATTATCGGTTATTCAATATTAAGTTTGTTAAAGACATCATTTTTATTTCAGCGAATTTCATTATTTATTGGTTAATGTATAAAAGAAATAATTTCAATAAATACTAAAATGAGAATTTAATTAACTTTTTGAAGTTGATTTGCCTGACAGTATTATCTGGTGCTATCACGACCATTAGAGTATTTTGGGTCCCGACAATGAAATTATGTTATGTACTTGAGAAAATAGAACTCATTTTTAAAGCCATTAAGGATAAAGTATTGTTTCATGAATTTGGGTAAAAACTTAACATACTATTCTATTATATTCGAGCTATTAAAGCAAATGGACAACTCATATATGCATGTATCGAAATTTTGACAAGGCATAAAGTATGACATAATTTTTTTATTAAATTAGCTAAATAGGATTAATATTCATTTTAAAGAGTTTGTGACTTTTATAACTCAATCACTTAAGTTAATAATATTTACGTATTTTAAAAAAAAAAATTTATACTCAACAATATGTGTAGTCTTCTAAAAGGAATCGGAAAAAGTAGGCGGCGAATAGAAAAAATAGAAAAAAGTAAAGTCTTTTGGTGAGATTTGAATTCTATCTAATAGTACTAACGATGAAAAAAGAAATAGTACTATACATACTATTAACTACAATTCCAAGCTCTAGCTTCCATATGCCGAGAATCTTGTTCTAGTGATACATATATTTTGTAGATTGAACGTTCATCTCTCTGGTCATTCTCTCAGAGTAGCAACAACAACAACAACCCAGTATAATTGCACTTAGTGGGGTCTGGGGAGGGTAGTGTATACGCAGACCTTACGCCTAGCCTGGGATATAAAGGCTGTTTCCAAATAGACCCCCAGCATCCTTCCCTCCAAGAACTTCTCACCTTCCTCTTGGGGAGACTCGAACTCACAACCTCTCAATTGGAAGTGGGGTTGCTTACCATCAGAACAACCCCTCTTATCTTCATTCTCTCAAAGTAGATTAAGAGTAAAAAGAATCAGCTCTCTTGCTACCAAAGAAAAGTTACAAATAGGCCCATAAATAATAGCTACAGTGTTTTATGTGTTGAGTAAATAGAAGAAAAGGGGAGTACCCATGTCAATTGTCATTACAGTCGACATCAGACATCTAACGCGCAAGTACGATAGATCCACTTCCTCTCTTTCACGAGAAATCTTTTCCTAGCTGTATTACTTTTAATATTCATTTATCCTTAGTATTGATGTTTAATTTAATACAAATTGATATGTAGTTTATGAATTATATATAAATTAGTATTAAATGAATATCTCTTAGTATCAATTATCCAAATTTCCCTTCTCTTCCCCCTCCCCCCTATTCTTTCCTCAACCTTATTTTTCTTCCTTCGATTTTCTCTGCATGTCTTTTTTTTTTTTGTGGTCAATAAAAGAAAGTTATATTAGAAGTTAAGTAACATTACAAGGAGCAATAGCTGGTGGGGATTCATGTACTACATTTTCCCTCCTAGGACCAGCAGTTACCATATTATTCATACTAGTGTTCGTCACAGTATCAAGACCAGAAGAGATGGGTTCCAGTGCAAGAGGTGTACATAGAGGGCTTCTGTGAAGCGTGCCCCATCGGTCTATTAGAAATCCGTTCAATCACAAAAGGAGGTGGTTGTACAAAAATAGTTGTGGAGGCATTGTATGCTAATGTGGTCCTATATTTGGCAAGTGTATCTTCTATTTGATTTTGCTCTCTGTAAGTGTGTGTGACCCATGGTCTATCCAGTTGTGGGAGGAGGTACCTGCATTCATGCGTTAAAGATGAGTATTATGGATTAAGATGGCGGAGTAGAGAGATTACCTCAGTGGAATCCACATTAACTTCTAATGGTGCGAGTTTTTGTTGTAGAGCAAGTTGCAATCCTTCTAGTAGGCCAGTGAATTCCATGTAGTGATGATTTCCTATTGGCCTTGTCTACGTACAACTTATAACCCTTTTGCCCGTTGAATCCCTAATTACACTCGCAAACCTCCTTTTTATGTTTGTTGAGTTATAGGCACCATTTGAATTTAATCTATACACCATATGTGTAGGAGGATTCCACTTAACATCTATATAGGTAAGCATGTAGTGTGTGTGCTATGTGTAACACCTAGATGGAAATACTCAGCAGCTTGACCTAGAATGTGCTGAATATTTGGAGGGTGATTGGTATTGTCAAAGACAAGGAAATTGCAAATATTCCAAACGTGCTATAGGGCATAAGAAATGATAGTAGGAGAGCTTGCTATAGTGGTAGTAAGGTTATTGCGGAGAATGAGACACATAAGTTTTATGGAGTTTGTTCATGGAGTGTTTGAATATGTATATTTAGATGTTTAATGCCCCGTTGTTGTCATACAGTTTTGCTTGATGACATTCATTAGTGAGTTGGAAAACTGAGCAGAAAGGATTGCGAGTGACATGGATAGTATAGAGGTAACTAGTCGTTGGTAATCGATAGTGAGACATTCGCCAAAGGAAATATTTTATATTTTGAGGTAGTTGTAGTTTCCATAACTATTAGAAAGGTGTTGTCTGAGTTGGTACGTAGTTGTCTAGATAGGGACTTAACTGAGAATGTTCCATTAGGCGTGAGGCTCCAGTTGTGATCATGAGATTGGTGATTAGTGATGGAAGAGATATAGTGATTTTGAAGTTGGTGGTGTAAATCTTGAGGGGGCTCAAAAGGTATTTTAGGAATGTTTAGAAAGTTTTCGTGTATATAAGAAGCTAGTATGGAGCAATGGTCATTGGGGTAGTAAAGGCTTTGCAATTAATTTTGTGAGTATTAGGTTGGTTCCGATCCAAGGTTCATTTAAAATTTGATGTAAGTTCCATTGGCAACATGCCAACGGATACCAAGTTGACATAAGGCCCATCCTTGTAGGATGGCTTTCCAAATAGAGGAAGTATGAGTAGAAGTGATTGAGTGTGAGTAATTTGAAAGTATAATGGAAGCCAGTGGGATAAGGGGGAAATAAGCGATCTCCAGGCTAGGGAGCGTAGTAAGGCACTATTTTTGGCAGCTAGGTTTTGTATTCCCAGGCCTCCACAAAGTTTTAGTTTTGGATGGTTCCCCAGTTAAGAAGGTGTAATTTATGATGTTGAGGTGTGGATCCCCAAAGAAAATTACGCTGATATTCTTATAACCTTTGGTAACATAAGCGGGAAGCTTGATCATTTGCATTACATGATTGGGTAGGCAGTTTATGGTTGATTTAATAAGAGTGGTTCTACCTGCCATTGTAAGGAAATTTTTTTTTTCATCCAGCTAGTCTATTCTTAAAGTTATCCGAAAGAATTGGAAGTCAGCAGTTTTAGGCTTCTTTGTGAAAATAGGATATCCTAAGTATTTGCCAAATTTGGATTCTTCCTACATGTGAAAGGAGGTATTCACTATTTCTTTGGCGATTAGGGAATTGTTTTTTGAGAAGAAATTTTTTGATTTATCGTAATTTATAGTGCGTCCAGAAACTTGAGTAAATAAGTTTAGGGTATATATGATGGAGTTAATGCTATTGGTAGTGTTTTTTGAAAGAATTGTAATGTCGTCTACAAATAAAAGGTGAGAGTGATGGTCCTTGTCAGGATAATTTGATCGCTTGCCATTTTGGTAGTCTACTTCCATGTGTATTTTGAATGAGAGAATTTCCATACATTGTATGAATATGTAGGGTGATAGAAGATCTCCCTATCGAATGCCTCTTAAAGGGGAGAAGAAGGGTGAGGGTTGGCCATAAATAAGAATGGATATTGAAGAAGTTGTTATACAAGACATGATTAATTTTATCAACTTAGATGGAAAAGTGAAGTAATGAAGGATTTCGTGAAGGAATCCCCATTCTAATTTATCAAAAGTCTTCTCTAGGTATAATTTAAGCAGAAACGAAGATTGAGCACATCTTTTTCTCTTAAAGCAATGCATAATTTCTTGTACAATAAGCACATTATCAGATGCCCCATGGGTAGACGAGAAAGCTAATTGTATCGGACTGATGATAGTAGTTAATATTGGTTTAAAACGAAATATAATAATTTTAGCATTTAACTTATAAATAGTGTACAAAGACTGATGGGCCAATATTGGGTGATGTGGGAAGGTTGTTGTGTTTTTGGGATGAGACGTAGATAAGTTTTATTTAATTCAGGTGGTAATTGTTTTGTGTTAAATATTTCCTGATAAAAAAAACAACAGAGTGATTTACGAGAGGCCAATAGGTCTGGAAAAATAGGGATGGATTCCATCCGATCCAGGGGCTTTAAAAGGTTAGAATTTTTTCAGTGTGTTAGTGAATACTAAAGATGTAAGTGATTCATCAAGCTTTGCAAATTCAGTAGGGTGATGGTATGATGCGTGGCTTTAAACTTAGGAACGGTGTTATGGGTGTGACTAGTGGTGAATAGATCATGCTAATGATCATCTATATAGAGGTTAATATCGCGTTGGTCTAAGATCCAGTTGCCCACTGAATCTTGCAAAGTAGTAATATGATTACGCCTACGACGCTTTAAAGTTGTAAGGTGAAAATTCTTTGTATTAGCGTCTCCCTCTTGTAGCCAACTTATTCTTGATTTTAACTTCCAAAAATCCTCTTCTAGTTTTTGTGGGTCGTTGTATTAGGCTATTAGATCAGTTTCAAGGTGTTGTAAGAATTGACTATTGATATATTTGGAGAATTTTGGATTCCTTGAAGCCTTGCCAAAAGATTTTTTTTTATGAAAAATATTCCCAAAAGTAGTTTGATTCTATTCTTGGATATGAGTGGTAAAGTCCTTAACGGCAATAAGTAGGGGCTTATTAAGAGTCCAATTATAGGTGATTATAGAAGTAAATTGGGGGTGGGTGATCCACATTGTTTTAAAACGAAATATTATGTCCCTGGGAGCTTTGTGCTTTTTCTAAAATTTAATAGTAACAAGCTATGATTGGAGTGTGTTCAAGGAAGATGATGAGCTGAAGATTCAGGGAAAATGTTTAACCATTCATAATTTGCTAAACATATATCTAATATTTTCAAGATACGATAGAATATATGTCTATTATTAGACCAAGTATACTTGCCTTTGGTATAGCCTAAGTCAATTAAATTACATTGGTTAATACAAGCAAGGAAATTGTCACTGCTCCTATTATTTATATATAGACCCCTATTTTTTTCTGTTGAGTTAATAATTTCATTAAATTCTCCACCAATTAACCAAGGTAAATTAATTTTAGCTTGTAAAATACAAAGATTTTCCCATTGAACAGTACATGCATGAATATCGTTTTTTGCATAAATAACAGATAATAACCAAGGATTAGGGTTGGGGTGTACCTGCACAATGAATGAATTTCTTGGCTCGTGGCAGCTACTTGATCTGGGTGGAATTCATCAGCCTTCCAGAGTAGAGAAATACCTCCAGAAATGCCTTGAATTGGTGAAAGGGCCAAATGTAAAAACCCAAACTCGTGTTTAAGTGACTCATGGTCTTGCATATGAGTTTCTAGCAGTGCAACCAACACATGCTTGTGAATAAAGCATGGATATGAAGTTACGTTTGAAATCAGTGGACTGTGCTCCTATACAATTCCAAATGACGAGTTGGATGGATTGATTATTAAGTGTGTTAACTGGAGAGTCCCTTTCCAACGTGGGAAAGATCTGTTCATACGTGCTGGGATTAGCACTATGGAAAATTTGCACACCCCTGGGTTTCTTGTTGGACGGATATTGAGTGAGACACTTAGGAGTTCTGGAGGGCAAGTGATGATAACCTTTTGTTTGTACTTTTCTTTTAGGATGTAAGTTTTGTTGCCATTGAGATATCATAAGATTGGTAGTGTTTTGCGTATCTCCGCCATGGTGGCTGCCACCTCCAGTTGAGCTATTTCGTCGAGTTCTTCTTGAGGTGGACTGGGAGGTTGGACTGGACTTGGTGGAGGGGTGAGAGTTTGATATGGTGAGGCTTGGTCATGCAGTGGTATTATTAGAGCTATGGACGTGTGTGGCTGAATCCATGGAACAAAGGCTTGTGGTGGTTGTTGTGGTGGGTAGAATGGGAACTCTAGTGTGTTGACTGGTGTTTGTAGTGGAGAATTCATGGGCAGTGGTGGTGGGATTGGTATAGTCATTTGTGATTGTTGATAGAGAGTAGATGGTGGGTGCATGGACTAGAGAAATTGGTTGTATAACATCACCCCCATACACATCCCCTCCGTAATTATTTGTGCTATGTCCATTAGGTTCTGGATCATCACTATGATATCCTGCTTAACGATTTCCATCATGAAAGTCAATGCACTTTCTTGTAAGCTCATCTCAAGCCAGGACAGTAGATGCATTTGTAGTGATAGGTACTTAGTTATGTATATGGGTGTGGTCTGGGGATAGGATTTGTTGGGTGATGGCATAGTGAATGTGTGAAGGAACATTGGGTGTTGAAGAAGGTTTGTGTTTCTAAAGAAGATGGTTCTCCGGTGGTGAAAGTTGAGTCGTAATCTGCTCATGGGGGGACTGTATGGGTTGCGAAATAATGTTATGCGCAATAGTCTTGTGAAGTGCTGTAGTAGGAATAGTAGGGGTTAACGATGATGTTACTGGTGTTGGTTGTGCCTGAAAGGGTAAGGGAGTCGGTTGATTTAATAGAGGTAATTGAGTAGTGGTAATTTTGTATGAATTACGGTGGTTTGAAGGGCTAGGGTGGGTTACTTGTATTGGGTTTTGGGTTTCACTATAGGTTAGAGTTGTTGTTTGAGTGGAGAGAGTTGTTATTGGGATGGTATGTTGTAAGTTATTATGGGTTATTGGGGAGAGATAGGCCTCTACTTAAGAGCCTATCGAGAGAGCTGAGGTGGTATTGCATGGATTGTGATTGGTGGTGGTGTCAGGCTCTTTTTCCACATGGAGGGTGAGTGGGGTGTGTGTGTTTATTTTTGTAGCTGAGTCATTAAGGTTGGTCGGTAGTGCGGTAATTTTGTGTTTACATGGGGATTGGACTGGGAACAGACGGGGTGGTGGGAAGGGCCTTGTCAGATGGGCCTTAATAGTTGCCCGGTCGATCCATTCGGTTAGGATCAATTAGTAAGTCAAAGGATATGCTATCAAAAAATTTTGGATTAGCGTGACAACTAGAAGGATTAAGATTATTAGTTAAGGATTTTATGTTTTTTATGGCGTGATTATTTGTGTGGGAGAGAGCAAGGTTAGCGGCCATACCTAAAATTTTGCTTCCAGTAGATGTCTTGGTGGGTGGTGATGCATGTCGTGGTAGAGGTGATTTCCCATTTGACTTTTTTTTAGACGGGAAAGTGATTGTTGCCATTTAGTGGTTTCAATATCTGGATTGGAATTTTTGGTAGAAGATGGTTGTGTGGTTTGGAGTTTAGTGTGAGCTATGTAGGGAGCTGTATTGGTAGGATGGGTTGTTGGAATAGTGGTTGCCATGGAGGACGAAGATGGGGATGAGCAAAATGGTTTTGTGTGGCCAAAACGACGACATAGTGTGCAGAGCATATTGAGGTCCTCTTACAAGAGTTGTTGTCTATGGGTACCAATCTACACATGTGGTTTGAGGGGTATTTCTAGAGGAACTTCTATTCATATTCTTGCATAATGTCCTCTGGTGGTGGCCGACGTGCATGTATCCACCTTTAGAAGGGATCCAATATTTTTCCCTACTCGTTGTAGTATTTCACAGCCATAAAATTTAGTAGGGAGTTTCTGTGTATGTGAGTTGTGTGTTGGAGGCTATAAATTTGGGTTACCATTTGCATACAGATAGGAAATGGTTGAAAATGAACTAGGGTCTGTTGTGTAGGGTTTGAACATATTTTTTTCTTTTTGAAACCTGATTAAGTAAAAATCATATCCTAAATCTATTAATGTAAGATCCTCTGTGGGTCTCCATAGTGCTAGGAGTTTAGTTTTAAGAGTTTGGTGTCCAACCCTTCTTCCGAACACTTTGACAATAACAGAGTATTTACATGGTGAGTACAATCGAGATTTTTCTGCTGAGATGATTGGTATGAATATGTCTTGATTGAAGTTATTGTTGGATTTATTAGAGAAGTCTATGTGTGAATGAGTTTCGTGGCATGCGTTAGGATAGGAGTTGAGTTGGTTATTAAGTAGTAAGGTTTGGGCAAAGGATAATGAATGGGTAGAGACAATGGCAGTAATTGAAGTTGGAGATGGAGATAGAGGTGAATCAAGGTGCATAGAACTGATATTAGGTGGTTCAGTTAGTGGTACGGCGGCGGAGTTGTTCATATCGTAGAGAGTTACAACTGTTGTTTCTCTATTTTCTTATCTCCTTTCTCTTTTTTTCTTCAGCCATTTCATCAATGAATTTCAACTGCTTGACTGAGGAGTTTTAACTTAGCAATTTTCTTTCCTGTTGATAGTTGGTATTGAATTAAAATTGTCAATCAATAAATTTTTATGGTGTTTGAATCTCCAACATTGACAGCCATAAAAAACTTCAAAGATTTGAATTCGGATTCGAGATTTTTAAATTAATATTTATTTGAATTGAGTATTGTTTAAAATGAATTGAGGATATTTCTGAAGTTTATATTTTCATTTTAAGGGGGCTTTGTAAAAACTACAGTTGATTTTGGCTGAATTTTCAGATTAAAACTTGAAAAAGATGAAGAATACATGACATATATATACATACAAAATTGTACTAAAATTGTATTTAAGTGTTAATCTGTTGTAGTTGTATCTTTTTTTGGTTTAAATATTTCATGAAAATGTGAAATAAGTTATATACTGTTTGCATCGTCCTGTGAAATTTGTATTTAAGTTATGAAGACTCTCCTTATGTATTAAAGTTGTGTAAAAATTGTATTTCAATTATATTATGTTATAATCATATTAGTTTTGTATGAAAGTTATACATATGTATCAAAATTATATTAAAGTTGTATTACATAGTTGTACGAAAAATATATTCTATGTTTTATGTGTTGTAGTTTTATTGTTGTTTGTATAAATATTGTATTAAAGTTATAAATAAGTTATGCATTATATGATTATTTATATGAAATTTGTATTTTAATTGTTATTGTTATGGACATATTAAAATTTTATCAAATTTATGTAAAAGTTGTATAACTGCAGAACATATTTGACATCTTGGTGATTGAAGTGTAGAGGTCATGTGGTCCTCAAGCCAGATAAATAGCAAAAAAAACCTATTTGATAAACAAAATAACAAATTTGATAGCTTGATGATTGGAATACAAAGGTTTTATGAAATTCGTATAAATTTGGAACAATTGCTTTGTGATTGAAATTCAAAGGCCATACCAATCATAGCAATAATAATAACAACAATATATTTAGTAATATCACACATTATGGGGTTTGAGAAGAGTAATGTATACGCAGACCTTACTCTTACCTTGTGAGGATAGAGAGGCTATTTCCAATAGACCCTAGGCTCAGGAAAACATAAACTCCAAATTAATCAAAATATAAATAATAAGGGATAATACCAAAAATCCATATAAAAATAGAATAAAAATAACAGGACAATCAGGTGAACAACAATGAAATAAAACAACGGTTAATCATAAAACTTACTGCCAACATAAAGCAAACCTATGTACCAATTCTACTGTTATGAACAATCTAGACTTATCACGACCGAAAAAAATCCACTGAGGGTCGTGATGGCACCAGACACCACTGTTAGGCAAGCTAACACCAAGAAGTTAATTAAATTCCATTTTAGTATTTACTGAAATCATTTCTTTTATACATTAAATATAAATAATGAAATTCACTGAATAAATAATATTGTCTTTAACTAACTTAATGTGGAATAATGTCATAATCATCCCAAAACCCAGTGTCACAAGTGCATGAACAATGTCTAGGAAACATGTAATACAATAATCATTCGGAATACAAGTTGGACAGTACAGAAATACAATGCAATACTCTAAAGGAGATTCCACTGGCTGCGAATCATCTCGAGAAGTGCAGCTCAACTAAGTTACCATATCAACCATGCCCCGGCGCCAAACTAGTCTACTAGACATACATGTGCATGTGCAACAAAAATGCACGGCAAGTATAGCATGAGTACGAAACAATATGTACATATTAAGTATCCAGTCTAATCTCGAAGAAATAGAGACGAGAGATCGACTTCGACACATACTAATGGTCCAATATACCAATAACATAGTAAGTAGAGGATTCTATATAAACATATGTAACTCCATAACATGAAACAAGTAAATAATTCTATTATTAATAAGGAGTTTCCAAATTTATTTTCATCATTTATTCATTTCTCAGGCCAGGGGGTAATATCATCATTTATAAATTTGCAAGTCAAGCAACACAAGCATGAACAAACCATGCATTGTGCACTACTAGAGGGTCAAATAGCGCAAATTATAGATGCATATATTTAATCTATCGAGGTGTTCGGCCCGTTCTTCAAAAGATAAACGCATTCAAACAGTCAATCAAGATCTCATCATGGAGCAAGATAGTAAAGTATGCTTTTGGGTACTAAACTAACCTAACTTAAGCATAATAGTAGCTACGCATGGGCTCTCGTCACCTCGTGCGTACGTAGCCCCCACAAATAGGAGCACATATTTAATTATTTCACCTATGGATTAATTCTCAAAATTAGAAAGGAGACTCACCTTGATCCGAAGTTTCATAACTGGCATTCGATGCCCTTCCGAAGACTCAAATTGATGTACAACGCTCCAGAACTAGCCAATTATTATTCAAACCCATTAATATATGTTGAATTACTAATAGTAATCCAATTTATAACAATTTCTAACCCCGATCAATAAGTTAACAAAATGTCCCTCGGGTCCATGTGCCTGAATTCCAAAATATTTCGAAGATAAAGTTTACCCATAACCTCACGAACTCAAATATATCATTTATTTTCAGTTTCATGCCCAAATTCGTGGTAGCAATCTAAAAATACCAATCTTATGTTTCCTACCAAACCCTACAATTTCCCATTAATTTCCATGCTCAAATCCTTTCGCAGGTGCAGTCCCGCTTCTGCGGAAAAATAACCGCATTAGCAATCCCAACTAGCCCAGTCCATTTCCGCTTCTACGACGCCAAGGCCGCATCTGCAGCTCCACACCTGCGGCCCAAGCCTCGCAGGTGCGGTTACACCAGAAGGCAGTTGCTTCATTTCTTCATTAAATTCCAAAATTAATCTATTAACCATCCGAAATCCACTCGAGGGTCCAAGGATCCCGACCAGTCATACTAGCTAGTCCCAAACCATAATGCGGACCTGCTTGAGGCCTCAAATCACATCAAACGATGCTAAAATCACGAATCACACTCCATTTTAAACTTGATGAACTTTAGAACTTTGAACTTCTTCATTCGATGCTGAAACCTATCAAATCATATATGATTGCCCTTAAATTTTTCACACAACTCATATTTGACGTTACAAACCTACTTCAACTTATGGAATTGGAATTTGATCCTGATATAAAAAAGTACCCTTCAGGTCAAATTTCTAAAAAACCTTCAAATTCTAACTTCTGCCAAATGACTCCAAAATAACCTACGGATCTCCAAATTCACATTCGATCGCTCTCCCACTACCAAAATCACCATATGGAGCTATTCCCAGACTCGGAGTCCCAAACTGACATCGATAATAGTGAAATGTACTTCAACCCAAACTTATGAAATTCTTCCAAAATGCTAACTTCCATAATAGGCGCTGAAATGCTCCCGGGTCATTCAATACCCGATCCGGACATACGTCCAATATCAAGATCATCATACGAATCTATTGAAATCTTTAAGTCCAAATTCCGAGGTCGTTTAATCAAAAATCAAATCTTAATCAATTCTTCGAACTTAAAGCCTCCGAAATGAGAATTTTCTTTCCAAATCAATTCCGAACTTCCCGGAATTCAATTTCGACCATGCGTACAAGTTATTATACCTAAAGTGAAGTTGATCATAGCCTCAAACTGTCAAACGACACGCTAGAGCTCAAAACAACTTGTCGGATCATTACATTCTCTCCCACTTAAACATACGCTCGTCCTCGAACATGTTGAGAACTGTACTGGAGTTGTCCGAAATCACTATTTAACACCTTAAGCACCTACTCGTGCTACCAAAACTCAGCTGAGCACATTAACTTGATCAAATAGGAATATATTCTCTTTTATTCAAACAAATAAGCCTAGAACGCGGTTCCAACATCTGAAATTCTCTGACAGGCTTGCTTCCAACCTACGTATTCCGTATCAATCACTATACGATGTTCCGAAACGTGACTGCATACCTTTGTTGAATTCTCACCATGCACCACATCATTCATGGACCATAATAACCTTATATGATTATAACAACCGACATTTCCCGAATCTGATGCTCACAATGCACCTTATGACATATATAAATCTTGTTCCAACTTTTGCAATACCACCACAACGGAAGAGTTGTGTAGAAATTCATTACCAACTGCCTAGTCAACATATCATTGAGTTGATACTCTTGACAAGAACCATCACCTCATTTTGAACTAAATACCGGTATTTTCTCTTTGATACACTTCTTATAATGCGATCGCGCTGATCCTTGATCTGATGATCTTGTCTCATCCAGTACGAATTACTCAGGCAATAAGTCACCCCAAACAAAACCAAAAGTCTTATATGATACAATAATATGCTAATACGCTACAAACTTGAACGTGATACATAAGGGAAACAAACTCTGGAAGGGAGTACTCAACTCACGCAACTAACATGAACTTTTCTCAGAAAATGGGAAACAAAACACACAAAAATTAGAATATAGAAAATTGTACTCATCATCATACTGTTGCATCATGCAACCCAATCCAAACAACATACTTGTGGTGGCATACCATCTGATCCACACATAGAGCTCACATAAGGAGATACACACCGAGATAAAATGCTCATTACTAGTAAATAGAGAATATCAGTTGCACGCACGCAAAGTGCATAATACCATCCTTGGGGAGACAAATTGCGCCATAAGCTTCAAAACTCAAGCACAACTGAGGTATGATATATAATTTGAATCACAAGATCCATCCTGCATACATAACACCATTGCTACAAAGAACCTCAACATATAAGAAATTTATCAAGCCATTTCACAATGCACACGGCCCAATATAGCATTACATGAAATAGTTGACGATGAAATAGCATCCAGTGTCTGAATACTCTTTCATAAGGAGTGCTATGTTGAAATGAACACATCCGGCCTGATATAGAGCCAGCCACCTTCATATTTAAATCCATCCATAGACCTCAATTCGATTCTAATCGCACTGTACTAGGCAAATGACCTTTCAGGGGTCCATAAATATCCCTTTTCCCTATAACTCACAAGAACAACCATCATAATTGGAGTAGCCTCTACAGTCCACAACCCGATAAATCGTGTATCCTCCAGACATAAATTCTCACATTAGTGATATTACCACAATCTTCACACTTGGTTTAAATCTTCAATCAATCAAGTTACTACATGTCAAACTTATACGATCTTCCCGTGAGGTACGCTCCTACGACCTTTCGCACCAGATAACAAGTCTGCACATCCATAACACCGGCCGCACTAACATTATAAAGCAAATCAAGAATCCATAGCCAGGTTGCAAAGACTTTTTCACAAAATACCTATCTCAGGTGATGCTGAAGACAATACCAGCTTACTCTAAAGATTCAAATCCCTTCCCTGCTCACCCGAGCTCGTGACCTCCTTGACAACATCAAACCGCAACCTCGATTCTTCACTTTTAATTTTCATAACACTAGCTGCACCTAACATGCCAATATGCAACAGTATAAGAATTTCATCATAACTCTTAAACCACTAATAGGGTATACACTTCATCATACAGAAACCTTTTACTTAACTCATTCCAAGAGAACGATAGTAACACGCGAGTGAATTCTCATAACCGTAGAACATGAAAATCCTCAAGTAGTGGTCTAAGCCACTATAATCCTTCTGGTATCCGCCCACACATAACAGGCCATAATACATAAATACTCCCAAATAAAATCAACTACAGCAGCCGTCAAACCTTGCCCGTACCGTCACCAATAACATGCATAACTTATTCACGCTGAAAAATTAATCACTACCACCAATATGCCAATTCCACTATGCCTAATCAACCTAACTTCTTCTAATCTAATATCATCTTGCCTTAGAGATAAAAATAACTCCATTCAACCTATAAAAAACTCAATCCTCACTCATCCCGAGTGGACTTATATCACGAGACCATGTTGTCTCAAACCCCACAAACCATCTCATACTGTCCTTGTGCGCACATTCGCTTCCTCGGCTAGTACCTCCATTCTGATAACTTCCTCTGCAAATCAAAAGCATGTTTCTCTAATTCACCTAGTGATACACTGCAAGCCAAAAATATCATAAAATATTTGGAGCCTCCTATCACAATTTACTGTAAAAGTTTAGTTCTTAACCACACTGTGGGCTTGAAATCCTTAAGCAACATATTTTAACCTTTGAATTAACTAGGACTGTTGTGAGAGTCACTCACACTAGATTGGTCCAGAATATAATCAACTCCAAGGCTCCTCTGGCATATGAACACCCATCTCCATGGATCACCCAATTGAATCACTCCCTTGTAAACCACCTTCGTACAAACACAAATTCCCAGTCTTTCCAAAGCCCGAACAAGAATCGATAAGGCCCTTTATGGAACATATCTCTCAAATAATTTGCTTGAATTACCACATATATTCTTTTCCCTTAGCTTACATAACTCGCCATTATACCGATTGCCAGAAACCTCACAAGTAGGTGACCATGCAACCCAATTGTAGGCGGCAGGACTCTCCCACTTAGTTGGGAGCCACATGTTACATAACTTTGGAATCCACCAAGATTCTTTATCTCTTATTAACATAACCTTTTGCAATAAAATCCCCAAATTCCTCAAAATCCTTCTGTTTAGCATTTCTTGAAACCTCTGTATCTCTAGCAGTATTCACATTTTCAACCTCTTACTGGATAATTACTAGAATTCTTTAAAGAAGCTTTGACAACCACACAACTATTGACCTGGTCATAGGAGATAACCCACCCACGGATATTACATGTCGACATCTCTCAACAATGATGCAATGCACAATTACTACGAAATCAATAACCCATTCTAAGCCTTTGCTCATTCGCTAGCTGCACAAGTACATTCATTCATCATGGATATCAACTAAATACACGACAATATCTTCCCATTCAAAGTTATGTGATATCCTTTCTCATATCAAGAAACTCATTTCCGTTGCATCCAATCTACTGCCGTGTAATAGCCAATAATTCAAATTAAGCCAGTAGACCAAATCATCATCCACTAAAATTCTTAAATCATTCAAAACTTTCCTCAAGGGAGTGTAGTTATCCAGCCAGTGAACCCATATGCTACTTTGACACTCTCTCACTCTGGGCAAACTCACTTCCTTAAGGAAGTACTCGACTTCCGCTTCTTAGACCAGGCCATCTAGAAGTTAAACCACCGTATGACAATTCCCACATGTTCTTCCTCATACTTTTCGCTACTTAACTGCTGCCTTAAATCAAAATCTATCTTAGTAGCACTTGAATCAATAGGCCGCTACTAACTTTAATCCTTGCCGAAGATGTTATTTTCTCGGGCCATCGACATTAATAACATTGATTCAATCCCGTACCACTTCACCCCGTGATCTCTAACAGCCACTTTTTCAATACCATCTCATAATATCCTGCCTCACAGGAGATTTTTAAAAGATCATAACACCGGCGAACTTAACATATTCAATCGAGGACGACGACACCACATCGCAGATAAATATTCCAACACACTTTAAAATACCATGTCTTGTTACTTTATCAACCCAAACCTCAACGTCTATAGTCCAATTAACTTTCTCCCCTATAATACAACACCGAATCTCTAAATCATGCACTGAGAAGGCCTCCTTACAGGTCATACACTGCTTCCAGGCATGGACAAACATCCCACAATCACATCAATACCATGTGATAACCATTCATGAGCATCATAGCAAATTTGTTCATAGCCTCAAAGCTCTCAGAAGTATAGCTATAGAGTTAAAATGACAAAATATCTTTTTGCAAGGCGACAATAATAGTCCAATCAACTATGCAGGGAGAAACATCTCACACCACACTGTAGTACAATTAAAATTCCTCAATTCTTGATTTTTAATTAGCACTTCGCGTCGCATAAGAACGATTATGAAGGAAGCAAAGGAATAAGCCTCAAAAGAATCAAAAGCGCGCAATGAGTAATCAAGAAGGGCAGCGCTCCTAACATCCATGTAGCCTCTCGAAGATAATTGCAGAAGTCTCTGTACCAATCTGTAAGACTCTACTATACTCGCTCATGATTCTTCAGACTTAAAGGAACCTAGTGCTCTGATACTATGTTGTTACGATCCAAAATTCATTAAACGATATGATGGCTATGAGCACGTGATTTTTGCCCAAAATGAGTTACTCCCATAAATTCAAACAAATAATTTTTTTCCGGTATTTGTAATTTCATGGATTTTTATAGCATTTTCTGTTAATTACTTGCATTCGTCTGTGGATGTTTAATTTTGTTTAGTTCATTAAAATACAGAAAAAAAAGCATTGCATTTGCATGTAGGACTTAGTTTACATTTTAGATTAATTATTAAATTAATTTGTTTGATAAAATAGAAAAAATCACAAAAATAACTCCTTTTGCATTTAGCTTCGAATTTTTTAATTTTCTTAATTAATTAGTTGTAGTAAGTTTTATTTTGAGTAGTTAATCTAATTTGGTGGGATATTTTGGTTCAGAATTTAATTTAGATTTTATTTTTTTCTAAATGTAGAAAAGAAAGGAAAAAAATTGAAGTTGAAAAGAGGAAAAGGTTTATGTTTTGGGGCTCCTCAATTGACATTTCCCTCAATCCCAAATAATTTGTCAATTTTACATTGAAGCTCGTCGACTAACCCGTCGAAATTGGCCCAAGGTCCATTGTTTTACCTAGTACAGTGTCATGCCCCAACCTCGGGAGGCGCGAGCGACGTTCGATTGAGTGAACCCAACCGAGCAAGCCTTATCGCACACTTCCTACCCCACTCTTTATTATAAAGATAACCATGTTCCCTTTTTATTTAGGCAAGGAAAGGCAGTATACTCAACAGTGACAGTTCGTTCCATATTACATGGTTAAACTATAGATGAAGTTAGTTTCCAGAATCCCATAAAGTTAAAATGCATAGATAGTAGGAGTTTATAATTACAACATAGTTTATGAGCCCCCACAACACCCATACATGACACACACACACGTCTACGGAGCCTCGAAGGATACAAAAGATGAGTACAATAATGCTGGTAACAAGGCCCCCAACTATACCTCAAAATAGAAATCCACCACAATATATGATACAACCACTAGAAGGAGGAAGGGGCTTACCAAGACCTTGAGAAGAACATAACCTGCTATGCGCAATTGACACTATCCACTACGAAGCAACCTACATTCATTTTAAAATGTAGCACTCCCGGCAAAGGAACGTTAGTACCATGGAGTAGTACTAGTATGTATAACTAAACACCATTTTACCAAAAAGAACTATCAAGCAATAACAAGGAAATCGCAAGAATAAATCATGGTTTTAATCGGACACCACATCATCAAATAAATGAACCAGATAATCTTTTACATAATTTTCACAACTTAGTTTGTGGCATTTCTTTCATATATTCATCACTATCCTCAATACCACACTATCTTGAGTGGACTCCAATCACGACCCGATTGGCTAGGTCACCTCACTTGAGCCATGTATCTCAATTACCATTTCATATCTATTTTTGGAATTTAATGTTAGCATATTACCACCATGTGTGTGCCATAATGTCCGATCACGGCCCGATCGGCTAGGCCACCCTACTTAGGCATTGTTCCTTTCTCATCAATCATCTTACTTGAATCTTTGTTTCACTTATGTCATATTCATTCATTGGCACTGAGGGCTTCAATCATCACATCTTTTCTATACTCAATATCCATCTTGCAATTTGTGACTCTTGGGCACATAAAAAATCAATTCAAGTTGCAAACATAAGTAAGATTTCACATAGCTAGCATATCAATCTTTTTTCTATTCTTGGCTTATAGCCCAGGCATGTCAACACATAATTTGAATCTTTCACACAACTTTGAATGACAAGGATGGTATGTTAAACTCGTCGAAGCACGTCCTTCATATAGACATAATTACAAACCAGTTTATGTGAATAATAATTGGTACATCAACAAGTTCTAGCCTTACCACATTGCATAAAGCCAACAGAGCTCAATTTCTAATGAAAAGAGGCTTTGGTCATACGTACCTAAATATAGCTTTCCTTACTCTTACGAAATTCCAAAACTCTTAGCGCTTCGATCTATGGTATAAGAATTACAAATTGGATCGAGAATTAGAGATGAAAGTGAGACTCTAGCTCATTTCGAGCGTATTATCAAACATTATAGGTGCATTGTGATTTTAGGCCCTTTTTGAGTGACATTTTCTATCATTATATACCCTATTTTCTTTATTTTTATCTTACTTCCTCCCAATACCCCAAGGTTTAACATGCATGCAAAGAATTCATTCTTATACCCATGAATTACCACTAATTACCCATTATAGCTGAATTGTAGAAATAAGAGCTTACGGGATAAAGTCTAACCTCTTGGGGTAAAGATTCAGGTGCCTTCATTTGGTTATATTCAATCTTTTAGCAAGATTTTATGGAGAATTGTTGATGGGAAACACTTTCCCTCTCTATGACCCCCCCCCCCTCTCTCTAAAAGCATCAAATAGTATGCTCAAAATGAGCTATAATACCGAATATATCGATAAGGGGTCGGATTTAAAAATTAGAAAATTGGAGCCCCGAGTCTGATTAAAAGTGGAAATGCGGCCCACAGAATGTGCCGCAAAAGTGCTCCCAAAATCTGATCCTTCTTACTGGATTTGCGGCAGAAATGCGGTCCGCATATCCGTTCTGCGGTCATATAGTACACCATAGAATTGCCCTTTACAAAATTCTAAGATAATTATGCGACGACTATGCAGTCTGCATATCAGCTATGTGATCGCACGATCGCATAATGGACCGCATTTTGACCTCAAATTTGACTAACACACTGACTCACTGTGCGATAGAAATGCGGACCGCATACTTGATTTGTGACCACATTCTGAACGATATAATTGCACTTTTCTAGAAAACTTTTATTCTTGATTTTTAAATGCTTAGATCAGTCCAAAGGGTCCGAATCGCGGCAATTTGCAAGCAACGAAGAATTTTACACATTCCTAATACATATTCGTGACTTGGCACTATGAGCTACTAGGTTTTGAAGACAAATTTTAATTGGGCCTTACATCCAGTCCCCAAATCAAAACGACGTTGTTCGTGAGGTGATAGATCTGGGCGATTGATTTCTTTCAATAAAACGGCGAAGGAGCACCCCTTTATTTTTGATATAATTGTCTGAATAACCTCGTATCTATGTACCCCGTCCCCAACCTTCAGAGACTAGTAACCTAGCAGCCACCCGGAATCCCCAAACCTTCACCCGCCTGCGGCGCCATCCCAATCAACCCCAAATTAATACCACACAACCGCTTTTCCCCTTGCATACCTAATCCATCATTGTTTTCCCTTGAATTTTTCCAGAAATTCTCGAATCTCAAATCTAAAGTTCGAACCCAAAAACCAAAGCCGAATATATACATGCAAGGTTGTTTCTCCAGTTCTCATGAGTATTCAAGATCGATTTTATCACAAAATAATGTTATTCACTTGTTCTTGACAAAGAACAAGCGATTTCCATTATTTAGGGGTTTAAATCGGGAATCAGTCTCTAGTTCGAGCTTTGGTCAGTGAGTTTCCCTTCGTTCTTTGTTCATTTTTGCGCTATCTCAACTTTCGTTCATCTTCATCTCCCCTTCTTTTTTTTTGGTTAATTCAACTAAAACTTGACCAAGGTTTCTAGTAGAGATTAAGTAATGACCTTTTGTTCCTTTTTTAGTTTTTCTTTTGCAAATGTTGTTCCCTGATTTTTCTTGGTCTGTTTAGTCTTTCTTGTTAACAGCATGATTAACTTCTGATTTCACCCTGTTTGTTTAGCCAGTTAGTTTAATTTAATTAGGTTTTTTTGATAACTTAGTTTAATTCCTCATTAACAAGTCCTTTAGTTTAGGTTTTAGTTTTGCAAAATCATAGTTGTTTTCCTACCGTTTGCCATAATTTGCTCAATCTGGTTTAATTCATTTTTGCTGTTTGGGCTCGGAATCCATTTCAGAACTCACTCCAAGGGAGCTGTTGGGTCAGAATCGAGCTCATATTTGGTTTAACCATTGGGTCATTTTGACCCAAGACCAATGAGTTCTTGGGGGGGCAATAATAGGGCTTAAGGGGTAATTTAGGAAGTCTAGTTGAAAGAATCTTTTGTAACAGATTAGAGAAGCTCCAAGGAAGCTGGGATTGGGGTTATTTTGGAAAATCTGAATTTTACACTAAGGATATCTAAGCAAAAATGAGAATTCCAAAAGGTTATAAGTGCAAAAATTGATTCCTTAGGGCTGCCCTTGAAGCTTGCCCATAAAGGAATCATTACTTGACATTCAAGTTAGAGAAATCAGAGATAAAAATAAGTACTGAAAAAAATACAGTTGAGCCTAAAAAACACTAAAATTTATTGTCATTTGTATAGGAGTAAGCCCAGTTTCCTAGTTAATTCCATTACCTAAAAGTTACAAAGATTTATGGGGTCATTTTTTCGACTAAAAGCTGCTTTTCAAGTCTGTTTGGTTGTTGGTGTCACGAACCTAGTTCACCATCCGTGAACACGTCATAACGGCACCCACTCACGAGGACTAGGTAAGCCTAACAGTGCAGAAATAACAACATTCCCAAGAATAATAACTTAAGAACTAAGTAACTTAAAGAAATGTATATAATTTGCCGCTTGGCACATACACTTCACACCACAATCATGAAACAGAATCCCAAAACCCGGAATCTCATGGGCAACACAGGATATAGAAAGTATATAGTACGGCTCTAACTCCGGAAATGTCTACATCAGTGAGAAACAGGAACAAAGTAGCTAACTATAGGATAGAATACGAAGGAAATTCTTCGATCTGTGGACGCTGCAGATATACCTCGAGTGTCCGCTAGATCTCTCCTCATCGATGATAGTGCGCCTGAGATAAAGTACCTGGATCTGCACATGAAAAACATGCGCAGAAGAGGAATGAGTACAACACAGCGGTACTCAGTTAATGACAAGCCTAACCTCGGTTGGGTAGTGACGAGGAAGGTCAAGACCCTACTGAGATAAATATAATATATGATGAGATAAAGAAAATAGTATAGGTAAAATCTACAGCGAAAATCTAAATAGCTTAAGTAAGGGAAATCGCACTAGGAAAACGGAACAAAACAATACAAGGAACACTACTCACAACAGGAAAATAATAACTGGGGATCTCTTGGTATCCTCATTATATCCGCTAGGGATCTCTTGGTATCCTGGGGATCTCTTGATATCCTCATCATATTCACTAGGGATCTCCTGGTATCCAGAGGATCTCTTGGTACCCTCATATATTCACTAGGGATCTCTCGGTATCCCGAGGATCTCTTGGTATCCTCATTATATTCACTAGGGATCTCTCGGTATCCCGAGGATCTTTGGTATCCTTATTATATTCACTAGGGATCTCTTGGTATCCCGCACCCTCAGTCCAAAACATATCAAGAGCGGGGGGATCTCCCGGGAGGCCAACCCATAGTCCTAATTTAAAAACACACAATAGCAACCCAAACATTAGGAAAGATACTAACTCAGGAAAAGAGATAGAAAATACTGGCCAAACATACTATGCGGAATACAAATAGGACAGTTTAATACTTAGGCAGCAAGTCAAACGAATATGCCTCTCTAATCTAGTATAGAATAAACTCACAATTTAAAATGAACAGGTAAGCAAGAAAATTCAATTTAAATGCTTCAAGTAAATAAATGGATTTTTCAATAATTTGCTCAAGTACGGGCTCGTCACCTCACGTACGAGGCATTCAATTAACAAACATCATATCCTAATGGGAAGGTCCCCCACACAAGGTTAGACAAGACACTTACCAATTTGAAGAAGTATTGTTTAGAATACCGCCTCTTAGGTTTTGGATTTTTTTTGAAAAGTGAGAAATAACTAAAAATATCCCATGTATCTACTCTCTGAACCTCCAACGCGGACCGCGCGAGGATGACCGCGATTGTACGACTCACCACGGACTACGCTAAGGCGGCCGCGGCCGTGCTGAGCAAGGAATTGCAGGTCCTCTGAAGATGGCAGGCGTAGACCGCGCGAAGATGACTGCAGCTCACGATGCGGACCGCGCAAAAGCAAACGTGGCCGCGCTAGAGGAATCGAGGGTTGCGGGTTTTGTGAAGCTGGCAGCGCGGACAGCGTGAAGGTGACCGCGGCCGCACGGCTCACGCCATGGACTGCGCAATCACGACTGCGGCTGTACTAGAACCTCCAGCTCGCACCCAACCTGCAATATCTGGTGTTTTATGTCAACGACCTTCCGGAACCTACTCGAAACCCACCCGATCCCTCGGGGATCCAAACCAAATATGCACACAACCTCAAAAACACCCTACGGATTTGTCCGTGCGATCAAATCGCCAAAATAAAATCTTAAGCATCGGATCGAGCATCAAAATTCATGATTTCTTCCAAATTTTTGCATAAGACATAAAGTTCCCATTTCGCGTCCGAAACACGTCAAATGACGTCCGTTTTTAACCAAACTTTATAGAAAGTGCTCTAATCATATATAAGACTTGCACTGGACACCAAAACCAAAATACGGGCCTGATACCCCAGTCTTCTAATCACATTTCGTATCCATTTTCTTTAATAATTTCCAAAAAACAATTTTACATAAAAATTCATTTCTCGAACATGGGACCTCGGAATCCGATTCCAGGCATACTCTCAAGTCCCATATTTTCCTATGGACCCTCCGGGACCGTCAAATCATGGGTCTGGGTCCGTTTACCTAAAATATTGGCCGAAGTCAAATTTGTTCAATTTAATATCAAAATTTAGCATTTTCTCACAGAATCCATATCTAAGCTTTCCGGTTACGCGCCCGGATGGCGGATGAAAATTGAGTCAACCCCAAATGAGGTTTTTTTAAGGCTTTGAAAGTATAGAACAGAGAATAAATAAGTGGTGACCCCATTGGACAAAAGAAATCGTTCGTCCTCGAATGGACAAAAGAAAGAAGTACCTGAGTCGGGAAAAAGGTGAGGATAATGGCTTCGCATATTAGACTCGTACTCCCAAGTCGATGCCTCAGGAGCTGACCTCTCCATTGGACACGAACAGAAGGAAATCTCTTGGACCTTAACTGACGAACCTGCCAGTCTAGGATAGCTACTGGCTCCTCCTCAAAAGACAAGTCCTTGTCCAATTGAACAGTGCTGTAATCTAACACGTGGGCTTGATCGTCGTGATACCTCTGGAGCATGGATACATAGAAAACTGGAAGCACTACTGATAAGCTAGGTGGTAATGCGAGTCTATAAGCCACCTCTCTCACTCTATCAAGAATCTCAAACGGACCAATGTACCTAGGGCTAAGCTTGCCCTTCTTCCCAAATCTCATCACGCGCTTTATCGCCGATACTCGGAGCAACACCCGCTCCCCAACCATAAATGCTACACCTTGGACCTTGCGGTCTGCATAACTCTTCTCCCTAGAGTGAGCTGAATGAAACCTGTCCTGAATGATCTTGACCTTGTCCAAGAACTCCTGAACCAAATCTGTACCTAGCAATCGAGCCTCCCCCGGCTTAAACCATCCAACCGGTGATCGACATTGTATACCATATAAAGCCTTGTAATGAGCCATTTGGATGCTTGACCGGTAGCTGTTGTTGTAGGAAAACTCCGCTAATGCCAGGAATTTATCCCATGACCCTCCAAAATCAATCAGATACGCACGACGCACGTCCTTAAGGATCTGGATAGTGCGCTCAGACTGTCCATCCGTCTAGGGGTGAAATGTTGTGCTCAACTCTACCCGAGTACCAAACTCCTGCTGCAAGGACTTCCAGAACTGCGATGTAAACTGAGTACCTCTGTCTAAAATAATAGAAACTGGAATTCCATGAAGACGGATGATCTCCCAGATGTAAATCTCTACCAACTGCTCCGATGTATAAGTGGTACACACAAGGATAAAATGAGTGGACTGGGTCAGCCGATCCACAATGACCCAAATGGCGTTGAACTTCTTCAAGGTCCGTGCGAGTCCCGATACAAAATCCATGGTGATGCGCTCCCACATCCTGTCCAGAATCTCTATCTGTTGAAGCAACCCACCTAGTCTCTTGTGCTCATACTTCACCTGCTGACAGTTGAGGCATCTAGCTACATATCCAACTATATCCTTCTTCATCCGCCTCCACAAATAGTGCTGCCTCAAGTCCTAATACATCTTCACGAAACCCGGATGGATGGAATACCTCGAGCCATGGGCCTCCACTAGAATCAACTCCCGTAGCCCATCAACATCGGGCACACAAACACGGGCCTACATCCTCATCACCCTTCATCTCCAATGGTCACGTCTCAAGCATCGCTATATTGAACCCTTTCCTCAAGAGCAAGCAAATGGGGATCATCATATTGCCTCTCCCTAATACGATCAAATAAGGAAGACCAGGAAATAACACAAGCTAGAACCTGGCTGGGCTCGAAAGATCAAATCTCATGAACTAAATGGCTAAGGCCTGAACATCCATCGCCACAAGCCTCTCTGAAGCTGGTAAATACGCCAAACTCCCCAAACTCTCCTCCCGGTGACTCAAGGCATCCGCTACCACACTGGCCGTGCCCGGATGATACAGAATAGTGACATTATAATCTTTTAGAAACTCTAACCACCTTCTTCGGTGCAAATTTAGATCCTTCTGCTTGAACAAATGCTGCAAACTCCTATGATCAGTATAAATCTCGCAAGGCACACCATACAAGTAATGACGCCAGATCTTCAAGGCATGAACAATAGCAGCTAACTCAAGGTCGTGGACAGGGTAGTTCTTTTCATGTATCCTCAACTATATGGATATGCGGCAATCACCCTACCGTCCTGTATCAACACCGCTACAAGGCCAACTCTTAAGGCATCACAGTACACAGTATAAGACCCAGTACCAGTAGGCAATATCAAAATGGGGGTGTAGTCAAAGCCGTTTTGAGCTTCTGGAAGCTCGCCTCACACTCTTCTGTCCACTGAAATAGGGCATCCTTCTACGTCAACCTAGTCATAGGGGCTGCAATCGATGAAAACCCCTCCACAAAGCGATGGTATTAACCCGCCAAACCAAGGAAACTACGAATCTCTATAGCTGAGGAGGGCCTGGGCCAACTCTGCACGGACTTTATCTTCCTCGATTCTACCCGAATGCCCTCGCTCAAAATCACGTGGCCTAAGAATTCCACTAAATCCAACCAAAACTCACATTTTGAGAGCTTCTGCATATAACTGCTTCTCTATCAAGATCTGAAGCACGACCCTCAGGTGCTGCTCATGATCTTCCCAACTCCGAGAATACACTAGAATATCATCAATAAAAACAATAACGAATGAGTCAAGATATGGCTTGAACACACTGTGTATCAAATGCATAAAAGCAAATGGAGCATTGGTCAGCCCAAATGACATGACAAGAAACTCGTAATGACCATACCGAGTCCTGAAGGCAGTCTTCAGGATATCTGGCTCCCGAATCTAAAACTGATGATATCATGAGCACAAGTCAATCATAGAAAACACTCGTGCACCCTAAAATTGGTAAAACAGATCATTAATACGAGGCAAAAGATAATGGTTCTTCATTGTAACCTTGTTCAAGTGGCGGTAATCAATGCACATACGCATAGAACCATCCTTCTTCTTCTCAAACAAAATAGGATCACCCCACGCTTAAATACTAGGTCGAATAAAACCTTTATCAAGCAATTCCTCCAATTGATCCTTCAACTCCTTCAACACAGGGGGAGCTATTCGATACGGAGGAACGGAAATGGGCTGAGTGCCCGGCAACAAATTAATGCCAAAATCAATGTCTCTATCAGGTGGCATACCCGGAAGATTGGCTGGAAACATAAAGGGATAATCCTGTAATACTGGAACTAAGTCGATAGAAGGGGTATCCACACTAACATCTTGCACATAGTCTAAATACGCGGCACACCCCTTCTTAACCATACACTGAGCTTTAAGTAAAGAGATAACTCTACTGGGAGTGTGATCTAAAGTGCCACTCCACTCAATATGAGGAATACCTGGCATAGCCAGCGTCACGGTCTTGTCGTGACAATCAAGAATAGAACAATGGGGCGACAACCAGTTTATGCCCAAAATAATGTCAAAATCAACCATACCGAATAACAATAAATCTGCTCTGGTCTCAAAACCACGAATAGTAACTAAACATGACCGATAGACGAGATCCACAACAAGAGAATCTCCCAAAGGAGTAGAAACATAGATGGGGGCACTCAAAAAATCCCGAGGCATGCCCAAATGCGGAGCAAAGTAAGAAGACACATAGGAATAAGTAAATCCCGGATCGAATAGAACCGATGCCTCTCTGTGACAAACCAATATAATACCTGTGATAACAGAGTCGGAGGCAATAGCTTGGCATGAGAAGGAAGGGAATAATATCTGGCCTGGCCTCCCCCTCGGGGGCGACCTCTACCTCCCCGGCCTCCACCTCTAGATGGCTGAGCGGGTGGGGTGGCAACTAGAGCCGTGATCATGGCCTCAGAACTTTGCTGAGCATACTGTGACTGAGAAAGCTGTGGGGATGCACTCCTCCCAAGTCTAGGGAAATCCCTCGCCACATGGCGGGTATCGCCGCACTAAAAACAAGCTCTGGTAGGGCACGAGGGTTGTGACTGACTAGGGCTATGTCTGCTGGACTGACCTCTAAAACACCACGTATAGAAGGCGTGCTAGAAACTAGAGGTGCATAGTAAGGCTCTTGAGGTACAGACGGTGCTGGAACACTACTGGCTGCTAGAAGAGCTGCATTAACGGGGCGACCCACAAAACCCCTAGCGTGTCGACCTGTACACGCACCAGCGTAGTGGCCCAACTCTCGAGACCTCTTGGCCACCCTCTCCCCTTGCTCCCTGGCGAGCATACTCTCGATCCTCCTGGCAATGCTCACTACTTGCTAATAAGGAATATCCATCTCCAACTCCCGAGCTATGCTAGATGTGATGGGTGGGATAAGACCCTCGATGAACCTACGAACTCTCTCGCGAACTGTAGATACCAAAGCCGGTGCATGCCTCGCCAATTTTGTGTAACAGATAGCATGCTCCGAAATGGTAATAGCACCCTGACACAAATACTCAAACTCTATGCGCCATGCATCCATGAGGCTCTGGGGAACAAACTCTCTCATAAACATATCCGAGAAATGGGTCCAAGTAAGTGAAGCAACCTCGATTGAACAGTCTATCTCATATGTGTGCCACCAATCATAGGCAGCTCCCCGAATCTGGAAGGGAGTAAAGGAAACCCCACTGGAATCTACTATGCCTATAGTGCGAAGGATACGGTGGCACTCCTCTAGAAATCCCATGGCATCATCTATCGCTAATCTACTAAAAACTGGAGGATCATACTTCTTGAACCTCTCCAACCTCCATTGCTCATCCTCAGAAGCAGTTTCCCCATCCACGGGCTGAACAGGCACTGTAGGCGGAATGGGAATGATCCTTGGGGCCTGCTCAACCTGCACTCGCCGCTCAGGATTGCGGACGGCGGGAGTTTGTGCTCCTCCCCCGGCTAGGATGTGGCTGCAACAAGGGGAAGCAACTCTGCCCGAGCCAAGGTGGTGTACATGGACATGAACTAAGCTAATATCTCCTGGAGGGCTGGCATAGTAGTGGTAGTAGTAGGCGTGGCAGGTGCCTAGGCTCCGGCTGGGTCTGATGGTGGTGCCTCGGTGGTAGCCCGCGCAGATGCCTGGACTGCACCACGTGCGCGTCCTCGACCTCTACCCAAGCCTTGGCCTCGAACGGTTGTGCTAGGGGGCGCGGTTACCTATTCTTTTGTAGATAAGTATACACGTCTCTGTACCGATCAGCGAGACTCTAATAAACCGGCCTGTGTTTCCTGACACCCATGAAACTAGAGCTCTTATACCAACTTGTCATGACCCTAGTTCACCATCCATGAACACATCATGACGGCACCCAGTCATGAGGACTAGGTAAGCCTAATAGTGCGGAAATAACAACATTCGCGATAATAATAACTTAAGAACTAAGTAACTTATAGAAATTTATATAATTTTTCCGCTTGGCACATACACTTCACACCACAATCATGAAACAGAATCCCAAAACCCAAAATCTCATGGGAAACAGAGGCCATAGAAAGTATACAGTACGACTCTAAATCCGAAAATGTCTACATCAATGAAAAACAGGAACAAACTAGCTAACTATAGGATAGAATAGGAAGGAAACTCTTCGGTCTGCGAACACTGCAGATATACCTCGAGTCTCCGCTAGATCTCTCCTCCTTGGTGATAGTGCGCCTGAGATAAAGTACCTGGATCTGCACATGGAAAACATGCGCAGAAGAGGCATGAGTACAACACAACGGTACTCAATAAATGCCAAGCCTAACCTCGGTTAGGTAGTGACGAGTAAGGTCAAGGCCCTACTGAGATAAATATAATATATGAAGAGATAAAGAAAAATAGTATAGGTAAAATCTACTACGAAAATACAAATAGGATAAGTAAGGGAAACCGCAATAGGAAAACAGAACAAACAATAGAAGGAACACTACTCACAACAGGAAATAATAACCGGGGATCTCTAGGTATCCTCATTATATCCGCTAGGGTTCTCTTGGTATCCCGAGGATCTCTTGGTATCCAGAGGATCTCTTGAAATCCTCATCATATTCACTAGGGATATCCTGGTATCCCGAGGATCTCTTGGTACCCTCATTATATTCATTAGGGATCTCCAGGTATCCCGAGGATCTCTTGGTATCCTCATTATATTCACTAGGGATCTCTCGGTATCCCGAGGATCTCTTGGTATCCTCATTATATGCACTAGGGATCTCTCGGTATCCCGAGGATCTCTTAGTATCCTTATTATATTCACTAGGGATCTCTTTGTATCCCGCACCCTTAGTCCAAAACATATCAAGAGGGGGGGATCTCCCGGGAGGCCAACCCGTAGTCCTAATTTAAAAACACACAATAGCAACCCAAACATTAGGAAAGATACTAACTCAGGACAAGAGATAGAAAATACATGCCAAACATACTACGCGGAATACAAATAGGACAATTTAATACTTAGGCAGCAAGTCAAACGAATATACCTCTCTAATCTAGCATAGAATAAACTCACAATTTAAAATGAACAGGTAAGCAAGAAAAATCAATTTAAATGCTTCAAGTTAAAAAAATGGATTTTCCAACAATTTGCTCAAGTACGCGCTCGTCAACTCACGTATGAGGTATTCAATTAACAAACATCATATCCTAAGGGGAAGGTCCCCCACACAAGGTTAGACAAGCCACTTACCAATTTGAAGAAGAAGTATTGCTTAGAAAATCGCCTCTTTGGTTTTGGATTTTTTTGAAAAATGCAAAATAACTAAAAAGGCCCGTGTATCTATTCTCTCAGAACCTCCAGTGCGGACCGTGCGAGGATGACCGCGACCGTACGATTCACCACGAACTGCAGTAAGGTGGTCGCGGCCGCGCTGGTTGAGCAAGAAGTTGCAGGTCCTCTGAAGGTGGCAACGGAGACCGCGCGAAGGTGACTGCGGCTCACGCTGTGGACCGCCCAAAAGCAGACGTGGCCGCGCTAGAGGAATTTAGGGCTGCGGGTTTTCTCAAGCTGGCAGCGTGGATCGCGTGAAGGTGACCGTGGCCGCACGGCTCACGCCGACCGCAGCCGTAGTGGAACCTGCAGCTCGCACCCAACCTACAATATCAGGTGTTTTAAGTCTAAGACCTTCTGGAACCTACTCGAAACCCACCCGATCCCTCGGGGATCCAAACCAAATATGCACACAACCTCTAAAACACCCTACGGATTTGTAACATCATTAACATCGGATCGAGCCTCAAAACTCATGATTTCTTAAAACAAATTCATCAGACATAGAATTCCCTTTTCGCGTCCGAAACACGTCAAACGACGTCTGTTTTTAACCATACTTTATAGAAAGTTCTCCAATCATATATAAGACTTGCACTGGGCACCGAAACCAAAATACGGGCCTGATACCCCAGTCTTCTAATCACATTTCATATCCATTTTCTTTAATTATTTCCAAAAAACAATTTCACATAAAAATTTATTTCTCGAACTTGGGACCTCGGAATCCGATTCAAGGTATACGCTCAAGTCCCATATTTTCCGACGGACCCTATGGGACCGTCAAATCACGTGTCTGTGTCCATTTACTCACAGAATCCATATTGAAGCTTTCCGGTTACGCACCCGGATGGCACATGCAAATTGAGGCAACCTTAAATGAGGTTTTTTTTAAGGCTTCGAAAATATAGTACAGAGAATAAATAAGTGGTGACCCCATTGGATCGTCACATCCTCCACAACTAAGATAATCGTTCGTCCTCGAACGGACAAAAGAAAGAAGTACCTGAGTCGGGAAAAGGTGAGGATAAGGGCTCCGCATATTAGACTCGGACTCCTGGGTTGATGCCTCAGGAGGCTGACCTCTCCAATGGACACAAACAGAAGGAAATCTCTTGGACCTTAACTGACGAACCTGCCGATCTAGGATAGCTACTGGCTCCTCCTCATAGGACATGTCCTTGTCCAATTGAACAATGCTGAATTCTAACACATGGACTGGATCGCCGTGATACCTCCGGAGCATGGATACATAGAAAACTGGATGCATGGCTAATAAGCTAGGTGGTAATGCGAGTCTATAATCCACCTCTCCCACTCTATCAAGAATCTCAAACAGACCAATGTACCTAGGGCAAAGCTTGCCCTTCTTCCCAAATCTCATCACGCCCTTTATCGGCGATACAAGGAGCAATACCCGCTCCCCAACCATAAATGCTACATCTCGGACGCGGTCTGCATAACTTTTCTGCCTAGAGTGAGCTGACTAAAGCCAGTCCTGAATGATCTTGACCTTGTCCAAGGACTCCTACACCAAATCTGTACCTAGCAACCGACCTCCCCTGGCTCAAACCATCCAACCGGTGATCGACGCCATATACCATATAAAGCCTCGTAATGAGCCATTTGGATGCTTGACCGGTAGCTGTTGTTGTAGGAAAAATCTGCTAATGCTAGGAATTGATCCCATGACCCTCCAAAATCAATCACATACGCATGAAGCACGTGCTTAAGTATTTGGATAGTGCGCTCAGACTGTCCATCCGTCGAGGGGTGAAATGTTGTACTCAACTCTACCCGAGTACCCAACTCCTGCTGCACGGCCTTCCAGAACCGCGATGTAAACTGAGTACCTCTGTCGGAAATAATAGAAACTGGAATTCCATGAAGACAGATGATCTCCCGGATATAAATCTCTACCAACTACTCCGGTGAATAGTGGTACACACAGGGATAAAATAAGTGAATTGGGTCAACCGATCCACAATCACCCAAATGGCGTTGAACATCTTCAAGGTCTGTGGGAGTCCCGATAAAAAATCCATGGTGATGCGCTCCCACTTCCACTCCAGAATCTCTATTTGTTGAAGCAACCCACCTGGTCTCTTGTCCTCATACTTCACCTGCTGACAGTAGAGGCATCTAGATACATTTCCAACTATGTCCTTCTTCATCCGCCTCTACCAATAGTGCTGCCTCAAGTCCTGATACATCTTCACGGAACCCGGATGTATTGATTACCGCAAGCCATGGGCCTCCACTAGATTCAATCCCATATCCCATCAACATCGGGAACACAAACACGGGCCTACATCCTCATCACCCCTTCATATCTGATGGTCACGTCTCTAGCACCGCTATATTGAACCCTTTCCATAAGAGCAGGCAAATGGGGATCATCATACTGCCGCTCTCTAATATGATCAAATAAGGAAGACCGGGAAACGATACAACCTAGAACCCGACTGGGCTCGAAAGATCCAATCTCACGAACTGACTGGCTATGGCATGAACATACATCGCCATAGGCCTCTCTAAAGCTGCTAAATACGCAAACTCCCCAAACTCTCCTCCCAGCGACTCAAGGCATCCGCTACCACATTGGCCTTGCCCGGGTGATACACAATTGTAATATCATAATCTTTCAGCAACTCTAACCACCTCCTTTGGCAAATTTAGATCCTTCTGCTTGAACAAATGCTGCAAACTCCTATGATTAGTATATATCTCGCAAGGCACACCGTACAAGTAATGACGCTAGATCTTCAAGGCATGAACAATTGCATCTAACTCAAGGTCGTGGACAGGGTCGTTCTTCTCATGTATCTTCAACTATCTGGATACGCGGCAATCACCCTACCGTCCTGCATCAACACCGCTCCAAGGACAACTCTCAAGGCATCACAGTAGACAGTATAAGACCCTGAACCGGTAGACAATATCAAAATTGGGCTTGTAGTCAAAGCCGTTTGGAGCTTTTGGAAGCTCGCCTCACACTCCTCTGTCCACTGAAATGGGGCATCCTTCTACATCAACCTAGTCATAGGGGCTGCAATTACATAAAACCCCTCAACAAAGTGATGGTATTAAGCCGCCAACCAAGGAAACTGTGAATCTCTATAGCTGAGGATGGCCTGGGCCAACTCTGCGCGGCCTTTATCTTCCTCGAATCTACCCGAATGCCCTCGCTCGAAATCACGCGGCCTAAGAATGCCACTAAATCCAACCAAAACTCACATTTTGAGAACTTCGCATATAACTGCTTCTCTCTTAGGAACTGAAGCACGACCCTCAGGTGTTGCTCATGATCTTCCGAACTCAGGGAATGCACTAGAATATCATCAATAAAAATAATAACGAATGAGTCAAGATATGGCCTGAACACTGTGTGTATCAAATTCATAAAAGCTAATGGAGCATTGGTCAGCCCAAATGACATGATAAGAAACTCGTAATGACCATATCGAGTCCTGAAGGGAGTCTTCAGGATATCTGGCTCCCGTATCTTTAACTGATGGTACCCTGAGCGCAAGTTAATCTTAGAAAACACTTGTGCACCCTGAAGCTGGTCAAATAGATCGTCAATACGAGGCAAAAGATAACGGTTCTTCACTGTAACCTTGTTCAGCTGGCGGTAATCAATTCACAAACGCATAGAACCGTCTTTCTTCTTCACAAAAAAAAACAGGATCACCAAACGATGAAACACTGGGTCGAATAAAACTTTTATCAAGGAATTACTCCAACTTATCCTTCAACTCCATCAACTCAGGGGGAGCCATTCGATACGGACGAACGGAAATGGGATGAGTGCCCGGCAACAAATTAATGCCAAAACCAATGTCTCTATCACGCGGCATGCCCGAAAGATCGGCTGGAAATATAGGGATAATCCTGTACTACTGGAACTAAGTCGATAGAAGGGGTATCCACACTAACATCTTGCACATAGTCTAAATACGCGGCACACCCCTTCTTAACCATACACTGAGCTTTAAGTAAAGAGATAACTCTACTGGGAGTGTGATTTAAAGTGCCACTCCACTCAATATGAGGAATACCTGGCATAGCCAGCGTCACGGTCTTGTCGTGACAATCAAGAATAGAACAATGGGGCGACAACCAGTTTATGCCCAAAATAATGTCAAAATCAACCATACCGAGTAATAATAAATCTGCTCTGGTCTCAAAACTATGAGTAGTAACTAAACATGACCGATAGACGAGATCCACAACAAGAGAATCTCCCACAGGAGTAGAAACATAGATGGGGCACTCAAAGAACCCGAGCACGCCCAAATGCGGAGCAAAGTAAGAAGAAACATAAGAATAGTAGAGCCCGGATCGAATAAAACCGATACCTCTCTGTGACAAACCAGTATAATATCTATGATAACAGAGTCGGAGGCAATAGCTTGGCACGAGCAAGAAAGGCATAATATCTGGCATGGCCTTCCCCTCGAGGGCGACCTCTACCTCTCCGGCCTCCACCTTTAGCTGGTTGAGCGGGTGGGGCGGCATCTAGAGCCATGATCATGACCTGAGAACTCAATTGAGCATATTGTGACTGAGAAAGCTGTGGGGGTGCACTCCTCCCAAGCCTAGGGCAATCCCTCACCACATGGCGGGTATCGCCACACTAAAAACAAGCTCTAGTAGGGCACGGTGGTTATGACTTACTAGGGCTAGGTCTGCTGGACTGACCTCTGAAAACACCCCGTGTAGAAGGCGTGCTAGAAAGTGGAGGTGCATAGTAAGGCTCTTGAGGTACAAGCCGAGCTGGAACACTGGTGGCTGCATGAAGAGCATAATGAATGGGGAGACCCACAAAACCCCTAGCATGTCGACCTGTACAGGCACCAGAGTAGTGGCCCCGACTCTCGGGACCACTTGGCCTCCCTCTCCCTTCGTTCCCTGGAGAGCATACTCTTGATCCTCCTAGCAATGCTCACTACCTGCTAATAAGGAATATCCATTTCCAACTCCCGAGCTATGCTAGATGTGATGGGTGGATAAGACCCTCGATGAACCTATGAACACTCTCGCGGACTGTAGCAACCAAAGCCGGTGCATGCCTGGCCAATTTTTTGTAACGGATAGCATACTCTGAAACGGTAATAGCACCCTGGCACAAATACTCAAACTCTATGCGCCATGCATCCATGAGGCTCTGATGAACAAACTCTCTCATAAACATATCCGAGAACTGGGTCCAAGTCAGTGAAGTAGCCTCGATCAAACAGTCTATCTCATAAGTGCGCCACCAATCATAGGCAGCTCCCCGAAGCTGGAAGGGAGTAAAGGAAACCCCACTAGACTCTAGTATGCCTATAGTGCGAAGGATATGGTGGCACTCCTCTAGAAATGCCAAGGCATCATATGTCGCTAATCTACTAAAAATCGGAGGATCATACTTCTTGAACCTCTCCAACCTCCATTTCTCATCCTCAGAAGCAGCTGCCCCATCCACGGGCTGAACTGGCACTGTAGGCGGAATGAGAAGGATCCTTGGGGCCTGCTCAACCTGCACTCGCTGCTCAGGAGTGCGGACGGCGGGAGTTTGTGGTCCTCCCCCTGCCTGGGATGTGGTTGCAGCAAGGGGAGGCAACTCTACCCGAGCCAAGGAGGTGTACATAGACATGAACTAAGCTAATATCTCCTAAAGGTCTGACATAGTAGTGGTAGTAGTAGGCGTTCCAGGTGCCTAGGCTCCGGCTAGGTCTGCTGGAGGTGCCTCGGTGGTAGCCCGCGCAGTTGCCTGGACTGCATCACGTGCGCGTCCTCGACCTCTACCCAAGCCTTGGCCTCGAATGGCTGCGCTAGGGGGCGCGAGTGCCTGATAATCGCGAGTAGCACGTGTCCTCACCATCTATGCTAGAATAGAAGATAGAAGTTCAGATTTGATGCTAAAATATCACACGACAAGGAAGTCAATGAAGTGGGGATTCTTCCTAAATGGTTACATAACCTTTCATAGATAAGTATACACGTCTCTGTACCGATAAGCGAGACTCTAATAAACCGGTCTGTGTTCCGTGACCCCTATGAACGTAGAGCTCTGATACCAACTTGTCATGACCCTAGTTCACCATCCATGAACACGTCATGACGGCACCCAGTCATGAGGACTAGGTAAGCCTAATAGTTCGGAAATAACAACATTCGCGATAATAATAACATAAGAACTAAGTAACTTATAGAAATGTATATAATTTTGCCGCTTGGCACATACACTTCATACTACAATCATGAAACAAAATCCCAAAACCCGAAATCTCATGGGAAACAGAGGCTAATGTATATAGTGCGACTCTAACTCCGGAAATGTCTACATCAATGAAAAACGGGAACGAACTAGCTAACAATAGGATAGAATAGGAAGGAAGCCCTTCGGTCTGCGGACACTGCAGATATACCTCGAGTCTCCACTAAATCTCTCCGCCTTGGTGATAGTGCACCTGAGATGAGGTACCTTGATCTGCACATGGAAAACATGCGCAGAAGAGGAAGGTCAAGGCCCTACTGAGATAAATATAATATATGATAAGATAAAGAAAAATAGTATAGGTAAAATCTACAGCGAAAATCTAAACAGGATAAGTAAGGGAAACCACAATAGGAAAATGGAATAAAACAATACAAGGAACACTACTCACAACAGGAAATAATGACCGGGGATCTCTTGGTATCCTCATTATATCCTCTAGTGATCTCTTGGCATCCCGAGGATATCTTGGTATCCTCATCATATTCACTAGGGATCTCTTGGTATCCTCATTATATTCACTAGGTATCTCTTGGTATCCCGAGGATCTCTTGGTATCCTCATTATATTCGCTAGGGATCTCTTGATATCTTGAGGATCTTTTGGTATCCTCATTATATTCACTAAGTATCACTTGGTATCCTGAGGATCTCTTAGTATCCTCATTATATTCACTAGGGATCTCTCGATATCCCGAGGATCTTTTGGTATCCTCGTTATATTCACTAGGTATCTCTTTGTATCCCGCAACCTCAGTACAGAATATATCAAGCGCAGGGGGTCTCCCCGGAGGCCAACTCGTATTCCAAATTTAAAAACACACACAATAGCAACCCAAATATTAGGAAAGATACTAACCCAGGACCAGAGATAGAAAATGTTAGAATATACGCTTAACGCTAGAGGGGGGGTGAATAGCGTTATAATAAAAAACAATATAAACTTGCGGAATTAAAAATTGCAGGATTGAAATAAGTGCGGTAAGTAAATAATAAGTAACGAACGCACTGAAATTATCCTGGTTCACCACAACCTGTGGCTAGTCCAGTCCCCGAGAGACTCTCTCGAGATTCCACTAACTTCGTTAAGCTTACGGGTGCTTAACAAACCATTACAAACTGAGAACTTGAGTCACACAAGCCTCAACAACCTTTGCTCGAAGATACCACACTTCAAGACTTCAACCGAAGGAATGAAAACGTTCCTTCTTACAACCACAAGGGATTAACACTTCCCTTCAAGTGTATACAAATACTTAGCACTCAAGACAAGACTCTCTTTAAGAGTAGATATGAGTAAAATAAATACGCTCAAGAACGCAACAACTTTCGTCAAGAGTTTGGCTCTCAAAAACTTATTAAATGAATAGAAAATGATAAATATGAGAGTATGCAAGCTTTAGCAAGAATATAATCAGTTGTTGTACTTAGAAGACTAATTTTGAGTTGTATTTATAGTGTTCAAAACCCCCATAGCCGTTGCCTAATTGCCAATCAAGAATTGCTGATTTTGTGCATCGATTATCTGATTTACATAATCGATTATTTTCCAATAGTTCAAAAATCATTCCCAGATTTTAAGCAGAATACTCGATTATCCAAATCGTGTAATCGATTACCTGACAACGTTCAAAAAATCATATTCAGATTTTACTTTAACATAATCGATTATCAGATTGTGTATAATCGATTACCTGATAACGTTCAAAAAATCATATTCTGATTTTACTTAACATAATTGATTATCAGATTGTGTATAATCGATTACCTTTCAGAGTTTAAAAATACTTTGGCAACGGTCATTTGCATAATCGATTATGCTATAAGGATAATCGATTATCTTTTATATTTTGAAAACTTCGGACTACACTGTCTTAACATAATCGATTATCATAAAGTACATAATCAATTATTTTACAGTCTTGTAAAATTTGATAGACACTGCCTCAACATAATCGATTATCATAATTTGCATAATCGATTATTTTATAGCTTTGAAAAATCTGATGGACACTGCCTCAACATAATCGATTATCATAAGGTACATAATCGATTATCTTGTAGCTTTGAAAATTCTAATGTACACTGCCTTAACATAATCGATTATCATAAGGTACATAATCGATTATTGTTCAGCTTTGTAAATCTGGTGCACATTGTCTTAACATAATCGATTATCATAAGGTACATAATCGATTATCTTTGTCCAGATTTGAGAGGCATGTTTAAAAATCATTTTGGCTAAAATAAAATGTTTGAAAATCATTTTGCTTTAAATTAAATATGCATGATTTGATAAAAATGATTTTACGAGAGAAGCCAAGTCTTGAGTTAATTGTCGGATCAAGATCACAATTAAAGAACAACTCATGTATAACTTTATTTCTTTGCTTGATCATGATCTTTGTTCGTCTTGTGCTTGAACCTCGTTATGTGTCAATTGCGCGCTTGTGCTTGGACCTCGTCATATGTCAATTGCGCGTCGTTTGTCATTTATCAAAACCTACAAATATGAACACATGTTTAGTTTAGTGCCTTGAGAACGTGTTTCAACAATTTCCCCCTTTTTGATAATGGCAAACCAATATCGGGATATGTATATTAGATAATTCATAATGACGATCCAAGACAAGTATATAGATATGCAATTTGTTCCCCCTCAACATATGAATTCCCCCTCAATTTATGCCAATAAATATTAAGTGCATAGCCCTTATTCTTCCCCCTTTTGACATTAGCAAAAAAAACATTAGTAAATAACTTGTTTATTGATTAACCAAAAATCGCAATTATAAAAGGGACAATATAATGTCAATATAATCGATTATTGATACTTGATAATCGATTATGTACTTAAGAGAAATCGATTATTCTAAAAAGAGATCGATTTTTCTGCACCAGTGCTTTATAATTCCCCCTGTCTTTGGGGCGATGCCTGCAAAACAGAATTAGGCGCCTCCGACGCTCAAGTTAGTAATGAAAAACAAAAAAATGCAATGCATGACTTAGATCAACGCGGAGTCAAGAATCCCGAGTTCACTACGAATTCGGAAAAAGGACTCTTTCTCTAAGAGCTTGGTGAAGATGTTGACCAATTGAAAGACGTGATCTCTTAAGAAGTGTGTCCTAAGGTGTTCTTAAGAGTGTTTCGAGTACTTACCTTTTGTTCAATGTCGCCAATTACCTTGTCGAGAGGGTGGTCTTTGATTGTCCTCCACGCGTTAGGCAGTTTCGTTTCTTTCTCTAGTTGTGGCGCTTCCTCAGATGATTGCTCCAAGATTTTATCTTGAATTTCCTTTGGATTTTCCTCTTGTACTTTGTCTTGAGGACTTATTTTGTATAAAATACCTGCAAGATCAAAACTAGAATCCTTTCTCGCCAAGCGAGCATTATTTTTGAAAAACACAATATGAGGGGATTCCTCAACAGTTTCGGTTCTATTATTGAATACTCTATATGCTTTGCTACGTGATGAATAACCAAGAAAAATTCCTTCACCCGATTTGGCATCAAATTTTCCCAAATTATCTTTTCCGTTGTTATGAATAAAGCATTTACAACCGAATACTCTAAGATGGGAGAGATTAGGTTTCCTTCCCTTATAGAGTTCATAGGGAGTTTTCATGAGTATTGGCCTTATGACTACTCTGTTTAAAACGTAGCATGTGGTACTCACGGCATCCGCCCAAAATTGTTTGGGAATCTTAGCCTCATCGAGCATGGTTCTAGCCATCTCTTCGAGACACCTATTTTTCCGTTCCACCACTCCATTTTGTTGTGGTGTACGTGGAGCAGAGAAGGTGTACTCAATACCGAGTTCGTCACAAAAGTCCGTGAAGAGATTGTGATCGAACTCTCCCCCATGATCACTTCTTATGGAAGTGACGGTTGTGTCCTTTTCATTTTGAACACGTTTAAGAAAACATTTAAAATATTGAAAAGCCTCACTTTTGTGAGCAAGAAATAGTGTCCATGTAAATCTAGAATAATCATCAACAATAACAAAAGCATAACAATTTCTACCAAGACTTTCAATGCGAGATGGTCCAAAGAGATCCATGTGAAGAAGTTGCAAAGGTCTTGTAGTTGAAACAATATTCTTAGATTTAAAAGATGCTTTTGTTTGCTTCCCTTTTTGACAAGAATCACAAATAGTGTCATTTTCAAATTTCAAATTTGGAAGACCAATAACTAAATTTTGTGAAACCAATTTGTTTAAAAGATGCATGTTGATATGAGCTACTCTACGATGCCATAACCACATATCATCTTCTTTACTCATAAGACAATTCACATACTCTGATGAAGAGTTTTCAAGATCAACCATATAGATGTTATCAATTCTAAAACCACGAAGAATAATTTTAAAATCACTACGACGAAAAACTAAGCATTCTTCCGAATCAAACAAAACAAGATTTCCCTTGTCACATAATTGACTTATGCTCAAGAGATTATGTTTTAGACCTTTAACTAGCAATATATGCTTAATGGAAGAAGATTCATTCTTACCGACCAAGCCAATGCCGATAATTTTTCCCTTGTTGTTATCTCCAAAAATAACGTTTCCTCCTTCCTTGTGTTCTAGTTGAAGGAACTTGGATGCGTCTCCGGTCATGTGTTTGGAGCATCCACTATCAAGGTACCAAAGTACAGTTGATCCCTTCAAACATACCTACAAGACAAATCAATGAGTTTTTGGTACCCAAGCTGTTTTGGGTCCTTGAGAGTTAGGTGTAAAATGCTGTTGTGCTTGACATGCAGTTAAGTGTCTGTGTCTAGTAAAACAAGCAGGAGCAATATGTCCTATTCGACTACAATAGTGACAAATGACATTAGGATTAATCATTCTTCTAGGTTGGTAGTAGTTGGAGGTACGAAAATCGTTTGCTCTATTTTTGACAATATGGATATTGCGCAATCCTTGAAAATCATTTCTCCTACTGTTTGTTCTAGGACATGCAGCGTTTCTAGAGTAATTGTTTCTAGGTCGAGTATGTCTAGGTTGCGATTGTTGAAGGCCATTTCTAGGCGTTCTAAAATGTTCAAAGTTTCTTCTAGTGTTTGGTCTAGGATGCATGTTGATTCTAGGATGGTTATTTCTAGGATGAATGTTTATTTTATTTATCCTAGGTTGAGCCTTGGGTTGTTGGGGGATGGCTTCAACTTTTTCTTTAGGCTCGTTTTGAAACCTATGCCATGTTTGGTCGATTTCAAATTGACAAGAACATCATTCAAATTTTTATGAGAAGAATTGAACTTATCTAGGGTGCCCTTAAGTCTTTCTACTTCATCTTTTAGATGCATGCAAGAAATACAATTTTTACAAGAACTCTCGGGTTTGTCGGCGCTTCTCTTGCCGAAAAATTTGTTTTCTTCTTTCAACTTCTCATTTTCCAAAATCAATTTTTCCAAATCTTTTTCTTTCAAAGAGAGTTGTTTTTCAAAATCTTTTTCTTTCAAAGAAGAATTTTTCTTTACGTCTCTAACAGTTTCGGAAGCTCTAATGAATTCACTATACAATTCATCAAAAGCATTTTGCATTTCCTCAAGAGAAAAGAAATTTTTTGAAGAAATTTGACATACCTCTTCTTGATTGTCTTCGTGTGCCATGAGACATAGATTTGCGGCTTCGTCTTCTTCATCGTCGCTTGATTCGTCTCCGGAGTCACCTCCCCAAGATATGTATGCTCGTTGTTTCTTGAAGGGTTTCTTCTCCTTTTTGACATTTGGGCAATTTGATTTAATGTGCCCTATTTCTCCGCATCCATAGCACTTTACTTGATCTCCTTTTTGTTTGCCTTTTCGTTCATACTCTTTTCGCATGAACTTTTGAAACCTCTTAATAACGAGTCCGAACTCGTTATCTCCGTTGTTTGAGTCCTCATCATTTTGAGGTTGAGTCGTGCTTGCCTTGAGGGCGATTCTTTGTTTCCTTTGATCATTAAACGGAGGGTTAAGTATAGTAGATTCATAGCTTTTAAGATTACCTCTTAGTTCGTCGATGATGACATTTGAAACGCCGATAGACTCTTGAATCGCGTCTGCCTTGGAGCGCCATTCCGGAGTGAGACTTCGGAGAATTTTTCGGACAAGTTCCTTATCCGTGAAGGTCTTCTTAAGAGCATGTAGGTCATTGACGATTTTTGAAAATCGTTCGAACATGTCATCGACCCTCTCGCCTTCCTTCATGTGAAACAGTTCATATGCATGGGTTAGAAAATCAATTTTAGCTTCTCTTACCTGGTCCGTACCTTCGTACGTGATTTCCAGCTTATCCCACATTTGCTTAGCCGTTGTGCAACATGATATTTTTCTGTAATCATCAGCATTTACTGCACAATATAATAAGTTGATGGCTCTAGCGTTGTTCTGCACTTTTCGGATATCATCCGCATCGTATTCATCTTCGGATTTTGGAACCCATTCATTTTCAACCTTTTTGGTTGGAATTTGTTCTCCCTTCGTTATAACCTTCCATAGATGAAAATTATTCGATTGGATGAATATTCTCATCCTCTCCTTCCAGTACGTATAGTTTGTGCCGTCGAACAGTGGTGGTCTGGTGGAGCATTGTCCTTCACCTATTCCTGCATTAAAGTCACGAGTAGAAGCCATGGATTGTTTCTCTCAAACGGTTAAGTCTTTCAGAGAGTTGGGCTCTGATACCAATTGTTAGAATATACGCTCAACGCTAGAGGGGGGTGAATAGCGCTATAATAAAAAACAATATAAACTTGCGGAATTAAAAATTGCAGGATTGAAATAAGTGCAGTAAGTAAATAATAAGGAACGAACGCACCGAAATTATCCTGGTTCACCACAACCTGTGGCTAGTCCAGTCCCCGAGAGACTCTCTCGAGATTTCACTAACTTCGTTAAGCTTACGGGTGCTTAACAAACCGTTACAAACTGAGAACTTGAGTCACACAAGCCTCAACAACCTTTGCTCGAAGATACCACACTTCAAGACTTCAACCGAAGGAATGAAAACGTTCCTTCTTACAAACACAAGGGATTAACACTTCCCTTCAAGTGTATACAAACACTTAGCACTCAAGACAAGACTCTCTTTAAGAGTAGATATGAGTAAAATAAATACGCTCAAGAATGCAACAACTTTCGTCAAGAGTTTGGCTCTCAAAAACTTATTAAATGAATAGAAAATGATAAATATGAGAGTATGCAAGCTTTAGCAAGAATATAATCAGTTGTTGTACTTAGAAGACTGATTTTGAGTTGTATTTATAGTGTTCAAAACCCCCATAACCGTTGCCTAATTGCCAATCAAGAATTGCTGATTTTGTGCTAAGATAATCGATTATCTGATTTGCATAATCGATTATTTTCCAATCGTTCAAAAATCATTCCCAGATTTTAAGCAGAATAATCGATTATCCAAATCGTATAATCAATTACCTGACAACGTTCAAAAAATCATATTCAGATTTTACTTTAACATAATCGATTATCAGATTGTGTATAATCGATTACCTGATAACGTTCAAAAAATCATATTCAGATTTTACTTAACATAATCGATTATCAGATTGTGTATAATCGATTACCTTTCAGAGATTAAAAATACTTTGGCAACGGTCATTTGCATAATCGATTATGCTATAAGGATAATCGATTATCTTTTATATTTTGAAAACTTCGGACTACACTGTCTTAACATAATCGATTATCATAAAGTACATAATCGATTATTTTACAGTCTTGTAAAATTTGATAGACACTGCCTCAACATAATCGATTATCATAATGTCCATAATCGATTATTTTATAGCTTTGAAAAATCTGATGGACACTGCCTCAACATAATCGATTATCATAAGGTACATAATCGATTATCTTGTAGCTTTGAAAAATCTAATGTACACTGCCTTAACATAATCGATTATCATAAGGTACATAATCGATTATTGTTCAGCTTTGTAAATCTGGTGTACATTGTCTTAACATAATCGATTATCATAAGGTACATAATCGATTATCTTTGTCCAGATTTGAGAGGCATGTTTAAAAATCATTTTGGCTAAAATAAAATGTTGAAAATCATTTTGCTTTAAATTAAATATGCGTGATTTGATAAAAATGATTTTACGAGAGAAGCCAAGTCTTGAGTTAATTGTCGGATCAAGATCACAATTAAAGAACGACTCATGTATAACTTTATTTCTTTGCTTGATCATGATCTTTGTTCGTCTTGTGCTTGAACCTCGTTATATGTCAATTGCGCGCTTGTGCTTGGACCTCGTCATATGTCAATTGCGCATCGTTTGTCATTTATCAAAACCTACAAATATGAACACACGTTTAGTTTAGTGCCTTGAGAACGTGTTTCAATAGAAAATACTGGCGAAACATAATATGCGTAATACAAATAGGACAGTTTAATACTTAGGCAGCAAGTCAAACGAATATGCCTCTCTAATCTATCATAGAATAAACTCACAATTTAAAATGAACAGGTAAGCAAGAGAATTCAATTTATGTGCTTCAAGTAAAAAAATGAATTTTCCACAATTTGCTCAAGTACGCGCTCGTCACCTCATGTACGAGGCATTCAATTAACAAACAACATATCCAAATGGGAAGGTTCCCCACACAAGGTTAGACAAGCAACTTACCAATTGTTTTGAAGAAGCAGTATCACATAAAAACTCGCCTCTTCGGTTTTGGGTTTTTCTGAAAAATAAGAAATAACTGAAAAAACCTGTGTATGTATACTCTCCGAACCTCCATCGTGGACCGCGCGAGGATGACCGCGGCCGCAGCCGCGCTGGTGGAGCTGGAAGTTGCAGGTCCTCTGAAGGTGTAGCGCGGACCACGCAAAGGTGACCATGGCCACGCGACTCACACCACAAACTGCGCAAAAGCGGACGCGGCCGCGCTAGGGGAACTAAGGTCTGGGGGCTTTGTAAAACTGGCAGCGCGGACCGTGGCCGCACGACTCACGCTGCAGACCGCACGATCATGACCGCGGTCGCGCTGGAACCTGAAGCTCGCACCCAACCTGCAATATCTGGTGTTTTAAGTCTAACACCTCCCGAAACCTACTCGAAACCCACCCGACCCTCGGGGCTCCAAACCAAATATGCACAAAACCTCAAAAACACCTTACAGACTTGTTCGTCCGATCAAATCGCCAAAATAGCATCTTAAACATCGGATCGAGCCTCAACACTCATGATTTCTTTCAAATTTTTTTCATATGACATAAAATTCCCATTTTGGGTTCGAAACACGTCAAACGACGTCCGTTTTCAACCAAACTTTACGGAAAGTGCTCCAATCATATATAAGACTTGTACCGGGCACCGAAACCAAAATACGGGCGCGATACCCTAGTCTTCTAATCCTATTTTATTTCCGTTTTCTTTAATTATTTCCAGAAAATAATTTCACATAAAAATTAATTTCTCGGACTTGGGACCTCGGAATCTGATTCCAGGCATACGCTCAAGTTCCATATTTTCCTACGGACCCTCTGGGACCGTCAAATTACGGATCTGGGTCCGTTTATCCAAAACGTTGACTGAAGTCAAATTTGTTCAATTTAATATCAAAATTTAGCATTTTCTCACTGAATCCATATCTAAGCTTTCCGGTTACGCGCCCGGACGGCGCATGCAAATTGAGGTAACCCCAGATGAGTTTTTTAAGGCTTCGAAAGTACAGAATAGAGAATAAATAACTGGTGAACCCATTGGGTCATCACAGCTGGTTTATTGAATCAAATCTGCTACTGCTGCTTCTCCTTAAATTTCAACTCATTTTCTTATTGTGTATTGTTGTAATTAGGTATGATCTGGATCTGTTAGCATGTGAAGTGCAATTAGGAAGCCTTATAATTAGAGTTGAAGAAACTGATCAATATTAGTTTCTTGTTGCTTGATCAATCATCTGAATTAATTATATTTGGTTTTTGTGTTCAATTTAGTCAAGTTTCTTATGTGCAGTTCATTTTTGTTTTAAGGTTGGGATTTGAACTCGTTTGAATGCAACTTATTCAAGACTGTTTTATACTTTATAATGTGTATTATTTAAGGACTGTAGCTCTTATTTTAATTAGCTGAAACTATTTGATTTTGGATGTGCCTTTCATAGCCATGGCTCAAATGCATATCAGTTCAGACCCTTGGTCTAACATACGTGATTCAGTCTTTGTTTTCCAATTAATCTTTTAAACCTGTTCTTATATAGTTTGAGGCATAGTTCAATAATTTCATAAAGATTGTTGTTTAATTCTGCCCCTGTTCATGTAATGAACTTTTTTAAAAAGGGAATTTCAAGTGGAAGTCGAGTTTTATTTTGGTGTTTGAGAATTTGACAGATTTATTCTAGTTCCTTACATGGATTTTTATTAAAAGCTTGAATCATATGGTTTGTTTAAGTATGTTAGTATGGAATAAGAACTTAGCAGACGAATGGACCTCTGAATGTTGATAATGAATGGAGAATAATTTGTGTAAAAGGGTTTTGTTATCACTAGGAATCATACTTTCAATATAGGATATATATTGGTGTTCAAATTTGTTTCATATTTGATTAAGTTTCTGTCCGTGTTTATTTAGATTTGAAGGTTTTTTTTTTTGTAATGTTCTTCCAATGTCGGAACTGAAACACTAAAATGGGCCCCCTTGCGTCGGCTCAGTGGTGCTAAAATTCCTCGTTTGCAATTGCCTTCTCAACTTGGGCTTCATATTAAGCCGACTATGTTGTTTGATTGCCAAAGGAAGTGGCGACGAGTAATGAGAGCCCATCCTTGGTCTGGGCCTCTTCAGCAAACCAAATTTTGGTTTTCGTTCATCACCTAGCTAATTGTCCATTTATTTGAGTTCAGCCTTTAGCACTAAATAAATCCAAATTTCCTTTAGTCTCTAGTGGATTAATTAGGTCCATTGATTAGTTTGAGGTGTACCATATCAATCAAATATGTGATTTATGGCCCTCAAGAGCTTAATTTCGAATTTTCTTTTAAAATTGGGATCAAGGTATATCATGCCAAATAAAATCTCAAAATATATGGCCCTCGCTTAATTAATATTTGAATCCTTAGAAATCGAGGCGTGCCATTTAGTTGAATTTTCCATAGCTCTCGCAAATTTATAAGTACGTCGTTGCTTTAGGCGCGCTATTTAAAATTACTTTCCTAAACTCGGGTGTGCATTTATGAGACCCAACTCCAAATCTCAACAACGTTAGATAAAATGTGCCGTGGACCGCGGGTACATTTATGTGACATGGTTCAAGACATGTTTTAGATGACGTTGAATCTTTCTAAAAAAATATTTAAATAAAAGTGATTATAAAATTAAAATTGAACCACAGACTAAAATTGTATTAAAATCAGATAATAGGCCAATTATAACAGTTGAGTGATCGTAATAGAACCACAGAATCCGGGAATGCCTAACACCTTCTCCCGGGTAAACAAAATTCTTTACTCGAATTTTTGTGTTCGCGGATGATAAAATAGAGTCAATCTTTTCCTCGATTCAGAATTCTAAACTGGTGACTTGGGACACCATAAACTATCCCAAGTGGCGACTCTGATTTTAATTAAAATAATCCCGTTTGGATTGTCATTTTAAGTTGGAAAAAACTCCTTATACCCCTTTCCGGGTGTAGGTAAAAAGGAAGTGTGATAGCTCTAGCGACTCTGCTGGGACATGAACTCAGAACTTTTGGTTCAGGGTTCAAGAATTCGAGCTTATAATAATTGTTATATTTTTCTTTATTTATTATCTGGTTTTGTTAAATGTTTCAGCCTGACGTGTTATGTATTGCTTTTTACCGCTTTGATATTATTTGAATTGTATATAAATTGTCACGAAACCCTTCTCTTCTCATCTTCGGGGATGTGCACGCTAGCGTGACTCCCTATTCTGTTAGTGTCATACCTTGAAATAAGAAAGAGGCTCGGACAAGTTACAAAGCCGAATGGCATTTTGGTTCCCGGTACGTAGCCCTCTCCTCGGCTCGAGTTGTCCGCTAAGGTCACAAGTCTAGAGCAGTATACCCAGGTATTATATATAGAATAACTTAGCCTCATGCCAGATCCCTAGTTTGTTTTCATCACATGCATTTGACTTTGGAGACTCACCACAGGGGTTGGGACTGTCCAGGACAGGTGTACCCGAAATGAAAAGACTATCCTGATGCATCCTACTTGCTATTTGCACATTCATTTCCTTCGGATTTGCATGTTGACCAATTATCGAATAATAGAAAAAATTTGGGAAGAAGAAAGTCAATATGAGGGCAGAGAGAGATAATTGCCTGTTTTTGAAAATCGATGTCCAAAATATACTGAGACTCCGCTAAAATTTTGAAGAAAAAAAAAGAAGAAAATTTCATTTTCTAAAAATAGTTGGTTTTGTTTTTATTTTGTCAAATTTGCCCGAACTACGCCAGTTTGATTCTCACCGGAAGCAGGATACGTAGGCAAACCCCATAGGGTCCAACTTCCCTTTTGCAAAAATAGACCAAAAAAGAACCAAATTTTATTGCTTTGTTGTAAATAAATAAGGTGGTTCCCTTCTTGTCAAAAATAGCCGAATGTCCCCAAAAGGATGCCGGAAGGCTATTTTTACAAGAACAGTCACCTTTGGTCTCTTTTTAAAAATTTTTGACCGATTAGCAAGCACAACCTTAAAATCTTCCCCCAAAAGTACTAAAAGGCCGTATTCGCAAAGCCATGTTTTATTTTTGAAATGAAAATTTTGAAAAAAAAAAGAATAGTACTAACTTTTTCATAAGTCAAATGGGTCATGATTTTGCTTAATTGAATCACCCTAATAAATGTGCAAAATGAGCAAGAGTCAAAATTTACCAATAAAATTCATGACCAAGATCCTTTGGAGCTGTGTATGTGGTGAGAAGATCTAGGTAAATCAGGACAATACAGGGTCAATCTCTACCTAGGAGGTCTCACCGGGTTATTAAAGATAAGGCCTTAAGGAGACATAATAAAGGCACTAGCACATTTTGGGACCCAACTCACAACGAGTTTCATTTCTCTAATTTTGAACACATACACACCTTGGAAGAAATAGTCCGATATATCAGGAGCACTGAAGCTCCTCTAAGACACAAGTATTTGATTGCTCCAGGAGTTGTTGCTGTACACAAGTTTCTGGATTTCCTAAAGATAAGCAGGGGATCCAATATCCGTATTTGGCAGCTAGTTTTTCCACTCCGTAGTTTATATACCAGCGATACAGACACAGAGGGGTTTAACAATCCATAAAATAAAAATTGCAGCAAAGGGAATCGCCTCAAATGGGAAGAACACATGAACTTTGCTTTTATGTTTGTATTCTTGGGTCTTCTAGTGTTTCTCAGGAAAGATGGGAATATTGATATACGGATAGCTGGGGTCATCAGCATTTTTCTTACTCAGGCCAAAAGCACCCTCGCACCCATGATAGTGTCTGAAAATCTTCCGCGCTCTCACAGCCTGCAAAGTCGAATGAGACTTTTTTGAAGGGTGCAACATGTTGCTACAAATGTGGATGATTCAACATCTATGTCATCATCCTCAATACATGAACTATGGATCAACAGAGAAAAACTACATAGAGGAGTTTTATACAAGGGTCGATGGGTTTAGCATGCCAGAAGGGGTCGCAAAATGGATATCACGTCTCCGTTCCGTCACTGCAAATCAAATAGAATGGTCGTTTGGGTGGCTTCCTATAGATGAAATCATATACGTTCCAACTATCGGGCCTCACTTCCTCCAGATGGGTATCAGAAGTATCCAGCCTAATGCCCCATATTGGATTTTGAGATAGCTGGGGAGATGTCAAATAGTTCCCAAGGATGAAGATCTTAGCCGCCATGTGGTCGAGATCCTTCCTGATGGCCAGTTTCATGAAAAAGTAGTTCACCAGATTTGGAGTGAGTGCTAGTACTTGATGACAAATACCCAAGTGCATGGTCTATCTAGAGTGAAGTTTCACCAGGGTACCTTGGTTGGCATAAAAGGGAAGTGGAACTTGGAAGGCCAGACAAAAGACCCCATCTTCAAAAATTTATCGAGGCGTCACAGGCGCAATGGGATTGTTTGGACAAAGAAAATAAGTATAGTGCTACCATAAGCAAGCTGGAAAGCAAGTCAAGGATCTTCAATTTGAGAATAGTTTGCAAGCCACAGTGGATGAGGGCTAGAAGAAAAGGCTAGCCAAAGAAAATGATGCCCTTCGAGCCCAAATTCAGGAAATGAAATAGAGGCTAAAAATCCCGCGAGAAGTGAAAAAGATAGAAAGCTTATAGATAAACTTAGGCGGAAGGTGAGTGAGTATGGTTTTGATCTGAACAAGGCAGAGGGTAAACTAGCAAGGGCTCGAAAAAAATTGGCTAAGAATGCGGAGGAACGAGCACGCTTGGTTAAACCTATAGAAGAGAAATACATCAATGAGGTTGTGGGGTTGAAGAAAAAGATTACCGTCCTTAAGAACAAAATGATTAAACAAGCAAAAGACTTTAAAATAGAAAGAAAACATTGTTATGTAGCAATGGCACAGTTAGAAAGAGACCTGCAACAAATTAAAGAACACAATCATGTAGCTGAACACACTTTGGAAACTAGGGCCCAGCAGATTGGGCGTTTGTTGCAAGAGAAGGGCTTCATAAGGGAAAGGGTCAGAAGGATCGCTGACTACTTCACGATGAAATGCATTGAGTATTAGGACATGACCCGATCCATATTTTTGGCGCTGTAATGACTTTGTCCACCGGATAATGGAGGATCTCTATCATCTCCAAGGGGATTTGGCACGCAGGCCCGTGGCGAGACCGCCCGCTGTCCCGTGGGCCCCAAGAGAAGTTGAGGCATTAATGTATTCATAATTTTTACTCGTGTCTGTATTTTCCTCTATTTGTTAGAGTCTGTTAGTCTGGTTTTGAGACTGTATTTTCATCTTTCTGTTGGAGTCTGTTAGTCCCCCTTTTCGATTCTGTTAGTTTTTATGATTAAATTCGGTAGGATGAGTTGTTGTAATCAAAATGTGTTTATTTTATATTTTACACTTATCCCCTATATTTATTCTTGGTCTAATTTAAACAGTGTCATGATACGTAGGCAATCCCCATAGGATTCGATCATAACCAAAAAAGAGAAAACAAGAAATTATTCGAAGGAAAAAATAGCAAAACAAGAGAGAAAATTGAGAAAATAAAGAACATCGAGAAAATCAAGTAAAGAAAGGGTGGAGTGGAAAATAGAGGATTTGCAAAATGGAAATTAAGAAAAGCCAGGATAACGCAAGTAACCGATCAAATGCATAATAGAAATGGTTAACTGCTTAGGTGCGTTGCACTCAATGTGATATTTTTGTGTTAAATTCCCTGACGCTAATGGGATGACCCTATTTTTTTCCTTTTAGTATGTTCATAGCATAAAGGTGGTTGGTTTGTGGTTCTCGAAGTAGTAACTCCTCTCCACAACATAAAATCAAAAGGCAATGGCGGACAACAACAGAATTGGGTTGGTTGATACCGTTGTATCCGAAAGCAGTTGGTTAAACAGGACAGTCGTTTGGCTGATGAGGTAAAGATGTTAAGACAACACATGATGGACATGTATAATTCCTGGATGACGTGGAAGGCACCCCCCCCCCCCCGCCACTGCCTAGCTTCTTATATGATCCCCTTTCCCAAACTCTGGTCATAGTGTCGGATGATTCCCCATACTCTCCAGATCCACCCGTTTATCATAGTTTTCCCAACCACCCTAGTAGCTCTATCACTCATCCTCCAATTACCTCTCCCCAAAATCCCCAATGCTACTTCTCTCCACAAAATCCCCAAAGTCATACCTCACTTCCCCAGTACCCTATCCATAATGCACCACAATATGCTCCACACCAAGACGCTCGCGATGACCCGCACCACTTCAACAAATATCTTACCCATCCCCTCAAGCATATCAGCCACCTGCCCACAAAAGGTTCCAACCGAGACCAGAATAGAAATGGAAAAGACTACTGAAAAAGAAAAGGCTTTCGCCCCAATTAGAGAATCATATGCCAGTTTGTTCCAAAGGTTAAGGCAATTGGACATGTTGAAGCCGATTCAGATAAAAATGTCAAAGGAATATGAGAATTCTTCTGAGATCCTCGGAGGTCCACACATTGCAAAGTTTTAAGCGCTATCAGAGATTGATCTTAAGAACGAGTAGGCAAAGGGAACCCAAAAGCAATTTGTTAAGAACAATGTGATTAAGACTTGTGAAGGTGCTAGTATTATTGATGCAGAAGTCAGTGTTTATGATGTTGAGCTTGGTGATTGTAAAGATGCTCCTTTCTTGGATAGCCAAGGAGGAGTCTTGGTGGTTTATTTTATTATCATTTTTATTATCCGATTTATTTCAGGGTTGTAATCCAGATATCGTCTTGTGGCTCAAATCCTTTTATTTTGCCTAGTTTCTTTAGTCGTAGTAACTCGTTTAGTGTTGTCTAGGTTTGTTCCAGGATTGTAACCCCAGTTTAGTGCTTGTTTTGTTTTTCAAACCCCTTCACCGTTTGTCTAATGTAATTTTTTTGTTTTCTGTTATTTCTAGTCATTTCTATTTAGTTCTCTCCTTTTATAGTTCTCTTCTTGCTCTCTATAGTGACATGACATGCACATATAATTCTAGTACTTGTCTTAAAAGTTAGTTTAATCATGAAGCAATGAAATAATTTTGAAGATTATAGGGACATTTGAAGGAAGTAAGTAAAGAGATTTTGAGATCATTTGAAGCATGAACTGTGTGAAACTGGGGCAGATAATTTATGAAGTTAATAGGGTGGCAATAATTCGTTAAAGTTGAGTGCATCCCGGATGATTTGAAGCAAGAAAATTGAGTTCAAGTGCACCTCAAATAACAATATAAATTCAAGGAAGATTTCTCCAAATTGACGAAGGATATCCACTGTAAAAAGGGAATCACCCAACGAGGGTTCTGTACTAGACGAGGCGCTAAAGAAAAGTGAAAATCATATTGGTGATATCAACGCCGAAACCGCAAAAGAAATATTGTGCATGATCTTTAATTTTCAAGTTTCATGTGTTGTACTTGGCATTTTCAAGGATTGGGAGGCCTTCCTTCAGCTACCCAAACATATAAGGCCCCAGAAATTTTGCTAAGTAACCTAGGATCTTGTGGTGCCAGGTAGGCTTATTATTATATTTTTATATGATATTAACATGGTGTACATTAATTGGATTTGGTAAATATATGTATATGTCTTATGGTTAGTAATTTGGGGTCCAAGGAAAGGCCTAAGCCTAAGTAAAATTAGAAAAGTTCTTAATAGGCTAAAATTCCAGATAAGCTTGCACTAGTCCATACTTTGAACAAGCATATCCAAATATGTATAAGGTTTTATGTGATGAATAACCTATCAAATGAAAGGTCTTCGAGTCTAGTTTTTAACGTTTCAACCATTCATCATTTGGACATTCCTACGCAAAGTTATGATCAAATTACCAAAGGCTAGAAAAATGCAATCACTATGTCAAATCTACGATCGCAAACCTGCCGCATTTCTGACTTTGCGGTTGCATTTCTATCGTAAGCTGGACCCATGTAGCTCAGTTTTGGTCACTAATTTTGTGTTGCATTATGCGGCCAGCATTCTTGTTTTGGGTTCCATTTTTCAATAGCAAACCCGACTTCGGAGGGTTAATTTTTCTATTTTTATAACCCGACCTCATTTCAATATATAGGCTTTAGGGTTCATTTTGGGGTCATTTCTAACTGATTTTAGAGAGAGATGAGAGAATATTTTGAGAGGAAAGAGAGGTCTAGCTTCATAATTATCCCAACCTTGCATCAACCTTCAAGAATCAAAGAGCCCAATCATAAGTTCTTCATCCAAAAGGTAAGATTCTATACATTAGGCTTTAATTTCGAGTTTTGGGTACGGTTTGTTTCATACATACTAGTACAATTCAAATGTACTAATGTCCTTTTTGTCGGGGCGCTACATTTATGTTATAATTGAAGGTGGTTCCATAGCAGGTATTCCAGTCCACCGACAGTGGCACTCCTTCACTTCTCGTCAGCTGAATTGGTGAGCCCCTTTCCTCTCGAGGCCCGGCGTGGCTCATGCCGCCTTTCTTCCGGAGTCTTATTTTGGTTTTTGTGTAAGGTATAGTTGGAGCCTTATTTCCTGCATTTCCATATTATTCTCCAGTTGTATTTAGAGGCTCCATAGACAGGTTGTAATATCGGGCATTGGGATTTAAAATGGAAATACTGATGTTTGGCAATGATAAATAAAACTTGTAATACTTTAATATGGCGAATGAAGTTTCTAATGGAAATAAAATATAAATCGTTAATGATATGTTTATAGAATTTGATTAATGGATTGCATCTCCTATTTATTCATGAATTAGTTTGGGTGGAATGAGACCTAACATGCTTGCTCGGTCGGGTTTACTCGGTTTAGCTCAGTCATGCTCCTCAAAATTTGGGGCATGACAAAACACTTATACCTTCTGATACCCTCTTAAGCATGTATTAGTTTCTTTGACCTTCCCTCTTTTGGAATCAAGTTAGAATCATAAAAAAAAATATATATGTCACAATAGGTTTATTTGAAAAGGTTCATACCAAAAGGAAAATTCAAAAAAAAGAAAAACAAAATAAAAATAAAGATAAAAAGGGAAAAGAAAGAAAAAGAAAAAAAAGAGAGAAAAAGAAAAGAAAAAGAAAAATAGCAACAACAAAAGTAAACCTGTGAACTACGTTTGACCTGATTCTTGTCGCCACAAGATACCTAGGTAGCCTTAGGGTTCGCTCATACCATACTAAAAATGATTCATAATCCCACAAAGTTGAGAGTGGGATGACCTTTCTTAGTAACTCTATCAAAAGAAAAGGAAAAAGAGAATCAAATTCCCTGTTTTAGAAATTGTGACAAAGTTTTTAGAATGGATTCTAAAAGTTGTAAATAAATTAACCCCGTTGTCTTAGTTATTTTGAGCCTTCAAGATATCCTTTCTTTATAACCTTGTCCAAAAGCCTCATTACAGTCCAAAAGACCTCCCAGATAATCTTTGTGAGTGCTGAGTTAGCTATGTCAGGAGCACATGATATTTTTACCATGGTTGATGTCTTGCCATCTACAGAATCGTAGGAAATAAGAAGAGAAGAAAAAATTGAGAGAGTCTTATTGGTGAAAACCTTCACTGGCACCATAAAGCAATGGTGAGTTGAGAAAAAGAACAAAATGAGAGAGGCTTGATGGTGAAAACCCTTGGGGCACCACAAGTCGAATAAGGATCGTGAATCAGATTGGATAACCGGAGCATTGAAGCTCAGTTTCATGTATTAAAGGTATAGCAAGAGTTGAACATCAGACTTGTTTGATAGAATAGACCACAGGTGCATGTCATGGTCATTAGAGTTCGTATCTATACCTGATAAGTTTCTATTTTGTAGTTTTCTTGTTAGGAATCATCTCTTTCCATTGTCCTTTACTCTGTTCCTTTTGTAATGCTTAATTCTTCTTCCTGAGTCTGTTTGGTCAGAAAAGTGAGAAATAACTTCAAAATTTGCCACCAGCTTTCCAATTGCACAAACTGAGATTTGGCTAGCATATCAAAGTGGCATAAGTCAGGAAAGAATAACATGCACACTGAGTTGGTAACAATCAACATGCCTTGGGGCTCATGTAAAATACAAAAGTTTGGTATATGTCAATTCATGAACAATGAAATAGATGGATGCTTAGGATGAATGGATAAAAGATATTTTTTGTGATAAGATTGACAAAAAAGGTGGTTAACAAGTGACAAACAAGGTCTTCCAAGCAGAAATCAAAGTTATCATGACAAGAGATGGAGCAATAGACCTCAAGGCCAAAGCCAGTGATTCAAATCAAGAAAGAACAGCATGTGCACTGAGTGTATGGCAATTGACATGCTTTAGGATTCATGAGGAACACAAAGGTTCAGTACATGTCAATGCAAAAGCATAATGCAACAGATGAATGGTATTGGGTTTGAACGGATCAGAGGTATTCTCCATAATAAAAGTGATAGAGAAAAGCAATTAGTCAATAAACATGCAAGGTCTTTAGAGTTGAAATCGAAGTTACCATATGAAATGAAAGAGCAATCGCCCTCAAAGTTCAAAGCCACAAACCAAACACCATGGTTAAATTCACAAGTTTTCTTTAATTGAAAAAGGGGCAGAAATTTCATTTTTGGAGAAACCCTCAAAGTTTGCATTCTTGAGATAAGATTCAATTAGAGGTTTTCAGGACCCTCCTGAATAATGAGACTTAGCTTTAAAATTTCCATTAGATAACAAGATGTAGCGTAAGTTTTGGCATAGGGTAGTATAATTCAGCTGTAAAAGTTATCACTCTTAAGATAAGACTTGATTTTTTATTTTCAGGACCCTCCTACATAATGAGATATAGTTTTAAGTCCTTCTTAGATAACAATATTTAGCGGAAGTCATACCTTTAGAAGATATAATTTAGATTTAAAACAGTCATTTAACTAGGAGTTTTCAGGACCCCCCTGGATAATGGGATCTAGCTTCAAAATTCTTAGTGATATTTGGTAACATGATTCAATTAACATTCATAGATGTGCCCAGCTACCAAATTGAGGCAGAAAAGTTTCTTTGTTTTGTCTATTCTGTTGAAATAAGGAGCCCATCTAAAGAACAAAGCAGAAATTCAAGTGTTCATAATCATGAGCCCACTTGAAGAACAAAGCAGCAATCCAAGTGTTGATAATCAGGAGCCCACATGAACAACAAAGAAACAATCCAAGTGTTGGTAATCAGGAGTCCACCTGAAGAAGAAGCAGCAACTCAAGTGTCGGTAATTAAGAGCCCACCTGAAGAACAAAGCAGCAATTCAGGTGTTGGTAATCAGGAGCCCACCTGAAGAACAAAGCAGCAATTCAAGTGCTGGTAATCAGGAGCCCACCTGAAGAACAAAGCAGCAATTCAAGTCTTTGGTAGTCAGGAGCCCACCTGAAAAACAAAGCAGCAATTCAAGTGTTGGTAATCAGGATCCCACCTAAAGAACAAAGCATCAATTCAAGTGTTGGTAATCAGGAGCCCCCCTGAAGAACAAAGCAGCAATTCAAGTGTCGGGAATCAGGAGCCCGCCTGTAAAACAAAGCAGCAATTCAAGTATTGGTAATCACGAGCCCACCTAAAGAATAAAGTAGCAATTCAAGTGTTGGTAATTAGGAGCCCACCTGAAGAACAAAGCAACAATTCAAGTGTTGGCAATCAGGAGTCCACCTGAAGAACAAAACAGCAATTCAAGTGTTGGTAATCAGAAGCCCGCCTGAAGAACAAAACAGCAATTTAAGTGTTGGTAATCAGGAGCCCACCTGAAGAACAAAACAGCAATTCAAGTATTGGTAATCAAGAGCCCACCTGACGAACAAAGCATCAATTCAAGTGTTGGTAATAGAAGCCCACCTGAAGAACATAGTAGCAATTCAAGTGTTGGTTATCAAGAGCCCACCTGAAGAACAAAGCAACAATTCAAGTGTTGGTAATCAGGAGCCCACCTGAAGAACGAAGCAGCAATTCAAGTATTGCTAATCAGGAGCCCACCTGAAGAACAAAACAATAATTCAAGTACTGGTAATCAGGAGCCCACCTGAATAACAAAGCAGCAGTTCAAGTGTTCGTAATCAGTAACTCACCTAAAGAATGAAGGAAATCAGCAATGTTCTAAGGAAGACGGTTCAATTTTATCAGTCAGGCGCCCACCCGGAGAAAAGAGAAAAGCATCTCATATTACAATTCAAGTCAGCAACAACGAAATCTTGCCTGGAGAGCACAAGTCAACAAAGCAACATGAATTGCAAGATCAAGTTTGAAGATAGAGATAGGATTCTTGTAATGCATAGATCGTAGTTTAGTCTAGCTTCTTTTATTTTTTCACGGTGTAATAAGGAGTTCAGTAAGCACTAGTAGCAGCAGCAGCAGCACTGAAATCACAGCTTCCTGGTAGTTCCAGCTACCGACACTTTCCGGACTACACTGACATGATTCTTTTGTAGCCAAGGATATGTAGGAAACCTCAGAAGTAAGGTGTGGTCAAATCTTTCAAAAATTCTTCCCTCGGAGTATTCAAACGGGCAAAAACTACTCATGTCAGCTCATTTTATCTTTGCACGAAAACTCTTCGTGCTTTCGAGCAAAGAAGGGCAGCTATGAGCACGTGATTTTTGCCATATATGAGTTACTCCCGTAAATTCAAACAAATAATTTTTTTAGTATTTGCAATTTCATAGATTTTTGTTGCATTTTTTGTTAATTGCTTGCACTTGTTTGTGCAGGTTTAATTTTTTCTAATTCATGAAAATACAAAAAAAAATGCATTGCATTTGCATGTAAGACATAATTTTATATTTTATATTAACTAGTAAATTAATTTGTTTGACAAAATAGAAAAATCACAAAATAACTCATTTTTCATTTATTTTCAAATTTTTTTATTTTGTTAATTAATTAGTTGTACTAAGTTTTATTTCGATCAATTAATTTAACTTGGTGGGATATTTTGGTTTAGCATTTAATTTAGGTTTTATTTTCTAAATATTGAAAAGAAAAGGAAAAAAATTTGAAATTGAAAAGAGGAAAAGGTTTAAGTTTAAGGCTCCACAATTGATTTTTCCCTCGAGCCAAACAATTTGTCAATTTTACAGTGAAGCCCGTCGACTAACCCGTCAAAATCGACCCAAGATCCGTTGTTTCACCCGGACCAGTCCCCATTGTCCCCAAATCAAAATTGCGTCGTTCTGGAGGTGATAGATCTGGGCCATTGATTTCTTTCAATACGGCCAAAGAGCACCCCTTTATTCTTGATATAATTGTCCGAATAACCTCGTATCTATATACCCTGTCCCCAACCTTCAAAGACCAGTAACCCTAGCAGCCGCCCCAAATACCAAAAATTCACCCGCCGACGGTGTCGTCATAATCAACCCCAAATTAGTACTACACAACTGCCTTATCCCCCTCATACCTAATCCATCATTGTTTTCCCTCGAATCTTGCTACAAATTCTCGAATATCAAATCTAAAGTTCAAGCCCTAAAAGCCAAAGTCGAATCTATATATGCATGGTTATTTCACCAGTTCTCATGAGTATTCAGGATCGGTTTTATCACAAAATAATGTTATTCACTTGTTCTTGACAAAGAACAAGCGATTGACATTATTTGAGGGTTTAAATCGGGATATCGGTCTCGAGTTCGAGCTTTGATCGATGAGTTTCCCTTTGTTCTTTGTTCATTTTATACGCTATTTCAACTTTCGTTCCTCTTCATCTCCCTTTCTTTTCTTAGGTAAATTCAACGGAAACTCCACCAAGGTTTCTAGTCAAGATTAAGTAATGACCTTTTGTTCCTTTTTATTTTTTCTTTTCCAAATATTATTCCTTGATTTTTCTTGGTCTATATAGTCTTTTTTGTTAACAGCATGATTAACTTCTAATTTCACCCTGTTTGTTTAGAAAGTTAGTTTAATTTAATTATGTTTTTTGATAACCTAGTTTAATTCAACATTAACCAGTCCCTTAGTTCAAGTCTTAGTTTTGCAAAATCGTTTAAGTCATTTTCTATCGTTTGCTATAATTTTCTTAATCTGGTTTAATTTATTTTTGTTGTTTGGGCTCGGAATCCATTTCAGAATTCACTCCAAGGGACTTGATTTAGGGTATTGGGTCAGAATTGAGCCCATGTTTTATTTAACCATTGGGTCATTTTGACTCGTTAAATAACAGGTCTTAAAAGGGTAATTAGGAAGTCTAGTTGAAAGAATCTTATGTAACAGATTAGTGAAGCTTCTAGGAAGCTGGGATTGGGGTTATTTTGGAAAATCTAAATTTAACACTAAGTTTATCTAAGAAAAAAATGAGAATTCTAAAAGGTTTTAACTGCAAAAACCGATTCCTTAGGGTTGTCCTAGAAGCTTGCCCATAAAGGGATCATTACTTGAGATTCAAGTTAGAGAAATGAGAGATAAAAGAAGTACTAAAAAATATGGTTAAGCCTTAAAAACACTAAAATTTATTGTCATTTGTATGGGAGTTAGCCAGTTTCCTTGTTAGTTCCATTACCTAAAAGTTACAAAGGATTTATGGGGTTATTCTTTTCGACTAAAATCTGGTTTTCAAGTTTGTTTGGTTGCTGGTTTATTGAATCAAGTCTGCTACTGCTGCTTCTCCTTGAATTTCAACTCATTCTCATTTTGTATTGCTGTAATCAGGTATGCTTTGGATCTGTTAGCATGTGAAGTGCAAGTAGGAAGCACTATAATTCGAGCTGAAGAAATTGATCAATACTAGTTCCTTGATGCTTGATCAATCATCTGAATTAGTTATGTTTGGTTTTTGTGTTCAGTTTAGTCTAGTTTCTTATGTGCTTTGTTTTAAGGTTGGGTTTTGAACTCGTTTTAATACAACTGATTCAAGACTATTTTATACTTTATAATGCGTACAGTTTAAGGATTTTGGCTCTTAGTTTAATTAGCTGAAACTGTTTGGTTTTGGATGTGCCTTTCATAGCCATGGCTCAAATGTATATCAGTTCAAACCCTTGGTCTAACAGACTTGACTTGGGCTTTGTTTTCCAATTAATCTTTTAAACCTACTCTTATATAGTTTGAGGCATAGTTCAATGATTTCATAAAGAATTTCGTTTAATTCTGCCCCCTGTTCATGTAATGAACTTTTTCTAAAAAGGGAATTTCAATTGGAAGTCGAGTTTGATTTTGGTTTTTGAGAATTTTAGATTCATTCTAGTTCCTTACATGGATTTTTTCTTTTTAAAAGCTTGAATAATATGGTTTGTTTAAGTATGTTAGTATGAAATTAGAATGTAGCAGACGAATGGACCTCTGAATTTTGATGTTGAATGAAGAACAATTTGTGTAAAAGGGTTTTGTTATCACTATGCATCATACTTTAAATATAGGATGTATATTGGTGTTCAAATTTGCTTCACATGAGATTAATTTCTTGTCCATATTTGTTCAGATTTGAAGTTTTTTTGTAATGTTCTTCCAACATCGAAACTGAAACACTGAGACGGGCCCCCATGTGTTGGCCCAGTAGTGCTAAATTTCCTCGTTTACAATTGCCTTCTCAACTTGGGCTTCATATTAATCCAACTGTGTTGTTTGATTGCCAAAGGAAGTAGCAACGAGTAATGAGGGCCCATCCTTTGTCTGGGCCTCTTCAGAAACCAATATTTGGTTTCCGTTCATCACCTAGCTAACTGTCCATTTATTTGAGTTCAGCTTTTGGCCTTAAATAAATCCGAAATTTCCTTTAGTCTCTAGTGGATTAATTAGGTCCATTGATTAGTTTGAGATGAGCCATATTAGCCAAATATACGATTTATGGCCCTCAAGAGCTTAGTTTCAAATTTATTTTTAAAAGTTGGGATCGTTGTGTGCCATGCCAAATAAAATCATAAAATATATGGCCCTCGTTTAGTTAATATTTGAATCCTTAGAAATCAATGTATGCCATTTAGTTGAATTTTGCACGGCCCTCGCAAAGTTGAAAGTGTGTAGTTACTTTAGGCGCGCTATTTAAAAATTATTTTTCTAAACTTGACTGTGTATTTATCCTCATACGGACGGACAATCCGAGTGCTGTATTACACTATTCATGACTAAGGGTTGGCAGCTGAAGATTTGGAGGCATTATCTTTATGGTGTGTCGTGTGAGGTATTCACGGATCACTATAGTTTGTAGTATTTGTTCAAACAAAAGGAGCTAAATTTGAGGTAGAGAAGGTGGTTGGAGCTATTGAAAGACTATGATATCACCATTTTGTATCATCCTGGGAAGGCCAATGCAGTGACCGATGCTTTGAGTAGGAAATCAATGAGTATGGGCAGCCTTCCGTATATTCCAGTCGGTGAGAGACCGCTTGCATTAGATGTTCTGGCTTTGGCATATCAGTTTGTGAGGTTGGATGTTTCTGAGCCTAGTCGCATTCTAGCTTGTACGATTGCTAGGTCTTCATTATTTGAGAGCATCATGAAGTCGCTGTATGGTGAACGTTATTTGCTTGTCCTTAGGGAGACAGTACGACACATAGATGCCAAGCAGGTTATGGTTGTAGATGATGGAGTTTTGAGGATGCAGGGTCGTGTTTTTGTGCCTAATGTAGATGGACTTCGTGAGTTGATTCTAGTGGAGGCCCACAGTTCTCGGTATTCTATTTATCCGGGCACCACCAAGATGTATCAGGACTTGCGACAGCATTATTGGTGGAGAAGAATAAAGAAGGACATAGTTGAATATGTAGCTCGGTGTGTAAATAGTGAGCAAGTAAAGTACGAGCATCAAAGTCTTGGTGGTTTGCTTTAGAAGATAAAGACTTCTAAGTGGAAGTGGGAGTGTATCACTATGGATTTTATTGTTGGACTCCCACAGACTTAAAAGATGATTGATGCAGTTTGAGTTATTGTGGATAGACTGACCAAGTCAGCGCATTTCATTCATGTGGTAGTTACCTATTCTTTAAATTCGGTTGGAAGAGCTTTATATCCGCAAAATCATTCGTCTTCGTAGTGTGCTCGTGTCTATCTTTTTTTATCGAGATACTCAGTTCACCTCGGACTTCTGGAAGGCAGTACAACATGAATTAGGCACGCAGGTTAAGTTGAGCACATCATTTCATCCTCATACGGACGAATAATCCAAGCGCACTATTCAGATATTGGATGATATGCTCCACGCTTGTGTAATAGACATCATAGGCTCTTGGGATAAATTTTTTCCACTCACAGAGTTTTCCCACAATAACAGCTATCTGTCGAGCACCCAGATGGCTCCCTATGAGGCATTATATAGTAGATAATATTGATTACTGTTTGGATGGTTTGAGCCGGGGGAGGCTCAGTTATTAGGTACATATTTGGTACAGATACCTTGGATAAGGTTAAGATCATTCAGGATAGATTTCGCGCAGCTCAGTCCTAGCAGAAGAGTTTTGCCAATAGTAGGGTTCATGATGTTGCATTCATGGTTGGAGAGAGAGTGTTGCTCCTCGTATCACCCATGAAGGGTGTAATGAGGTTTGAAAAGAAGGGCAAATTGAGTCCTAGGTAAATAGGACCTTTTGAGATTCTTCAAATATTTGGTAAGGTGGCTTACAAGCTTGCATTCCCACCCAGTTTATCAGCAGTTCATCTGGTATTCTATGCTCCGAAAGTATCATAGTGATCCATCTCATCTGCTAGATTTCAGCTATGTCTAGTTGGACAAGGATTTGATTTATGAGGAAGAGCTAGTGGTTATTCTAGCCCGCAAGATTGCCAATTGAGATCAAAGAGTTATCCTTTAGTTTGAGTGTAGTGGAGAGGTCAATCCGTAAAGGCAGCTACTTGGGAGTCCAAGTCGGACATGCAGAGTAGATATCTCCACATTTTCACTAGCTTATGTACTTTTCTATACCCGTTCGAGAACGAACGGTTATTTTCTAGGTGGAGAATGTGATGACTCGATAGGTCATCTCATTATTTAGAATTAGATTATGTGTTCCAAGCCGTAAATATCTTATTTTAGCCTTTATCAATTTGCATGCACGGTCGGGGTATTTCTCCGGAAGGCTTTTAAGTTAAAATTTGACAAAAATAAGAATTTTTGCCTTAAAAGTTAAATTGAGTTGGTCAATGTTTTGAGCAAACGGATTCGGATCCTTATTTTGACAGTCCCGGTAGGTCCGTATCGTAATTTGGGACCTAGGCACATGCCCGGCATCTAATTCCAAGGTTCCTAGCTCGAGATATGAATTTTATTAAAAATTAAAAGTCTAAAAGTTAAATGATTTTTAAGAATTGATTGTTACTGTAGATACCGGGTATGTATTTTTGATTCGCAGCCCAGTACAGGACCATTATAATATTTATGACTTGTCTATGAAATTTGGTGAGAAAAGCGGAGTTTTGGTCTGATTTCGTGTTTGGGGTCAGATTTCGAAACAAATTACATAACCGGAATTGGGGGTGAATGGGTTATCGAGTTTTGGTCCGAATTTCGTATTTGGACCAATGGGGCCCGAGCGTTGACTTTTTCAATAACACCTAAATTGATTCTTTGCAATCGTGGGTGATTCCTAAGGCTGATTTTGAATCGTTTGGTTGGTAATTTACTAGATATTGTTGGTTTAGAGGCTAGTTTGAAAGGCAAAGCCATGGTCAAGCTTTGAGTGGTCGTTGGAGCGAGGTAAGTGTTGTGTCTAACCTTGACTTGAGGGAATTAGGAACCCTCGGACGATGCACTATGCGATTCTCATGTGAGCGGAGTATATGTGAGGTGACAAGTGCTTATATGCCGCCAAATTATCTGTTTTCCCTAATTTACCGCTTTTCTTTAACTATTTCCTTTTCTGTATGAACTGTTATATGCTCTATATGTTTTTCATGCTTAATTGCTACTTGTTGTTCAATATCTTCTCATGTTCTTAATGTTAGTTCTTCCATAGTTTCATGACTCATTGTTATTTGTTTAAGTTGACTTACTTGTACCTTCCAATTCTAAATTACTGGATTGGTCTCGTTGTTTAGTATTACTCGTGTAGATTTCATCATTGTACAAGTTCCCTTTTGGTTCAGTTTGGTATTTATTGACCGTAAAAGCTTCGTGGTAGAACTATTGATTTAATTGTGTTTTGAGTATTTGGTATTGATATGGTGGGATCGGGTTGCACGATGCACTAGGTATATTAAGGGTAGATTGATATGGTGGAATAAGGTTGAATACATTCTATATGGTGGGATTGGGTTGAACATCGCAATTGGTGTAATAAGGGTGGATTGATATGGTGAAATAAAAGTGAATTATGATATTGATATCGACATATGGTGGGATTGAGTTGCACGCCACAACGTATATATATTATTTAATATTGATATTGTTATGGTGAATTAAGAGAGGGTTGTGCTTTGTCTGGTGGGATCGGGTTGCGCCGCAACAACCTATATATTTCCATTTTTTGAGCTGTGTTGGTTTATCGCTATTTGTATTTGAACTGTTAAAGATTGGTAATTCTGGATGACGTTGGTTTATTCTTGAGGCTGTGGTTACTATTTTCAGTTGACTGTTTAATTCTGTCCAGTATTTCTATTATTTTGTCATTATTATATATATTGCATACTGTTAGATAATACGCTTAACGCTAGAGGGGGGGTGAATAGCGTTATAATAAAAATTAGCGTAAACTTGCGGAATTTAAAAATTGCAGGAAATGAATAAGTGCGATAAGTAAATAAATTAGAACAAACGCACCGATGTATCCTGGTTCACCACAACCCGTGGCTAGTCCAGTCCCCGAGAGACTCTCTCGAGATTTCCACTAACTTGTTAAGCTTACGGGTGCTCAACAAACCGTTACAACTTGAGGACACAAGCCTCAACAACCTTTGCTCGGAGATACAACACTCCAAGACTTCAACCAAGGAAACACAAGTTCCTTCTTACAACACAAGGTACTAACACTTCCCTTCAAGTGTACAAAAACACTTAGCACTCAAACAAGACACTCCTTTAAGAGTAGATATGAGTAAAAAGAATATGCTCAAGATCGCAACAACTTTTGACAAGAATTTGGCTCTCAAAAGCTTATGTAATGAATATAAAATGATAAGCAATAAAGTATGCAAGCTTTAGCAATTGTATGATCAGTTGTTGTGTGTTGTTGTACTTAAAAGACTGAATTGAAGCTGCATTTATAGTTGAAAAACCTTGTATTACTGTTGCCTAATTGCCAATTAAGAATTGCTGATTTTACTCTGTGACAATCGATTGTCAAATTACCACAATCGATTGTTTGCCAGTTCTTCAGAAATCAATCCCAGATTTTAGGCTTAACAATTGATTATCTAAGATCAATAATCGATTACTGGCAACGTTCAAAAAATCATTTCCAGCTTTTACGTACAACAATCGATTGTCAGAAATCTACAATCGATTACTCAGCAACGTTCAAAAAATCCTTTCCAGATTTTAATTAAAACAATCGATTATAAGAAATCAATAATCGATTACTCAGCAATGTTCAAAAAATCCTATCCAGATTTTAATTAAAACAATCGATTATAAGAAATCAATAATCGATTACCTGACGGTATTTGAAAACATTTTGGCAACGGTCATTTATACAATCGATTATATTAAGTTGACAATCGATTATATATCAGTCTTGAAAAATCAATTTAGACACTGCCTCTTGACAATCGATTGTTATAGGTTCACAATCGATTATGTAATAACTTTGAAAAAGACTGGAAGACACTGCCTCAACACAATCGATTGTCATAAGTTCACAATCGATTATTTTGTGACTTTGAAAAATCTGATGGACACTGTCTCTTCACAATCGATTGTCATTAGCTTCACAATCGATTATTTTGAGCTTTGAAAAACTTTGATGGACACTGCCTCATCACAATCGATTGTCATAAGGTTCACAATCGATTGTCATGCAGATTTGAAAAATCTGATGCTCACTGCCTTAACACAATCGATTGTCATAAGTTCACAATCGATTGCCAAGCAGCTGACTTAAACATAATCGATTATCATAAGTACATAATCGATTATCTTAGTCTAGATTTTAGAGGCATGTTTAAAAAATCATTTTGACTAAAGTAAATATGCATTACTTAAAATCATTTTGCTCTAAATTAAATATGCATGATTTGTTAAAAATATTTTTACGAGAGAAGCCAAGTCTTGAGTTTAAGTTATCGGATCAAGATCACAATTAAATACCGACTCATATAAAACTTAATCTCGATCTTTGTCTTGTGCTTGAATCTCGTTATATATCAATTTTGCACTTGTGCTTGGATCTCGTCATATGTCAATTTGCGCATAGTTTGTCATTCATCAAAACCTACAAATATGAACACACGTTTAGTATAATGCCTTGAGAACGTGTTTCCAACAATTTCCCCCTTTTTGATTATGGCAAACTTTAAGCGGGATATGCATATTAGGCAATTCATAATGACGATTCAAGACAAGTAAAGATATGCAACAAGTATATAGATATGCAATTAGTTCCCCCTCAATATATGAATTCCCAATAAGTATTGAGAGTGCATACCCGTTATCTTCCCCCTTTTGCCATTAGCAAAAAATATAAAATATTTAAAACAAACTTGTTTATTTATTAAAAAACGGTTACATAACGGGAACAATAAAAACATAGAACAATAAAACAAATAAAGAAATTATTCATCATCATTTCCCGCCTCATCATCCGGCACTGCTTCATAGGGAACAAGACCGACATATGGATAATGAACATGGTCAAAATATCCATTGATCTCATGTGTCAATTGACTGACAGAGGTGGTCAATGAAGCAATTTGGTCGGAAATGGATTGAAGAGTAGGTTCTTGAGGCTGACGCGATCGACGAGTTGGAGGAGGAGCAGGAGCTACATGATCGCCGTCATGGGGAAAGGACGATTCGGAAATTTCCCACTTCTTGGTGCTCTTTTTGAGAGGACCGATGGAAGTGTTGAACCCTGAAGCTTCAAGAAAATTCATAATAAGGAGGGCATAGGGAAGAGGTCTATCATCTCCGATGGCATCACGCATGTGAATTTTGACGAACTTACACCAATTGATGTGAGCTCCGGTTATAATGGCATGCATGAGCTTAGCGTCCTCTTGGGAAAGAGTGGTATGATTATGCTTCCGAGGCTTGAGGACTCGGGTGATGAAATAGAAAATCAAACGATACTCGGGGAGCATTCCCGTGATAGTAGGACGTCGAGTAGATAGATTAGGATCATAAGCTCCAAGTCCTATTTGGTTTAGGAGAGTTTTCTCATCAAATAAGGCGCCGGCCTCTCTAATGTAGTGAGTAATATTTTCGCCATTTTGAGGAAGATGGGCAATGGAATGCAAGTTTTCATTGGACAAAAGAATTTGAACACCATTAATATTTGACACAAGCTCACCATCGTCATCCTCATGAAGGTTTGAGTAAAACGCTTGAATCAATGGAGGATTAATATAAGGATAGGTAAGATATAAGAAGTCAAGAAGTTGACATTCCTTAAGCATGTTTGCAGCGGGGGCATATGATTCAAGATACTTGCTTGTTGAAAAGCGAGGAGGAAGAATGTCACGCTTTTCGAAATTTGTCAAAAATCTAGTAAGCTCCGTTTCAGTATTGAATTGTAAAATAGACCCATCTTGATAAGGGAAATTTGGAGGTGGAGGAGCAGAAGACGATGCACCTTGTCTACCCGAACGGGAACGTTTAGAGCGTCTGCCCGACATTTTCAAAAACTAGTAATGAACTTTGTAAGAAACTTGGAAGATTTTTGAAGGTTTGGGAGCAAAGATTGATGCTTGAGTGAATAAAACTGAAGACTTGTGATGCCTATTTATAATGGGAAGAATGGCATTTCATTTATGATGAAAATCTGCAGAAATTTATGAGCCAAAACAGTCAGAAATGGTAAAAATAAATTGCACTGACCGTTAGACAATCGATTGTTGAAACGAAATAATCGATTGTTGAGCAGATTTTGATTTGAACTCGGAACTGACACAAAATCGATTGCAGGACCCAAACGGTAACAAATATTTGAATTACTGACAAAAAATAATCGATTGTTGAATTATGATAATCGATTGGTGTGATACAGTGAGCACGGTGATTTTCTGACTCGGAAAATAATCGATTATATTTATGAAACAATCGATTACTTTAGGAAAGCAGTACTGAATGGCTGAGACGGTAATCGATTATGCAGTTAAAAAATCGATTATTAAACACAAATGCATAATAAGCATCAAACATAAATAATCGATTAGTGATACTTGCTAATCGATTGTCCGCACGGTAAAATAATCGATTATTTGCTGTAACAATCGATTGTTCTATGCCATTTCTTTATAATTCCCCCTGCCTTTAGGGCGATACCTGCAAGAGAGAATTAGACGTCTCCGACGCTCAAGTTAGTAATTTGTAATGAAATAATGCAATGAGAACGTGATCTCTTAAGAAGTGTGTCCTAAGGTGTTCTTAAGAGAGTTTCGGGTACTTACCTTCTCTTCGACGTCGCCAATTACCTGTTCGAGAGGGTGATCTTTGATTGTCCTCCACTCGTTAGGCATTTTCATTTCTTTCTCCAATTGTGGCGTTTCCTCCGTTGATTGTTCCAAGATTTCATCTTGAATTTCCTTAGGAGTTTCCTATTGTACTTTGTCTTTTAAACTATTTAGAATACTTGCAAGATCAGAACAAGAATCCTTTCTCGCCAAGCGAGCATTATTTTCGGAAAACACAATATGAGGGGTTCCTCCACAGTTTGGGTTCTATTATTAAATACCCTATATGCTTTGCTACGTGAAGAATACCCAATAAAAATTCCCTCATCGGATTTGGCATCAAATTTTCCCAATTGATCTTTTCCATTGTTATGAATAAAACATTTACAACCGAATACTCTAAAATGGGAGATATTTGGTTTCCTTCCCTTGTAGAGTTCATAAGGGGTTTCCATGAGTATTGGCCTTATGACTACTCTATTCAAAACGTAGCATGCGGTACTCATGGCATCCGCCCAAAAATGTTTGGGAATCTTAGCCTCTTCGAGCATGGTTCTAGCCATCTCTTCGAGACACCTATTTTTCCTTTCCACCACCCCATTTTGTTGTGGTGTTCGTGGAGCGGAAAAAGTATGCTCGATACCGAGTTCGTCACAAAAGTCCGCAAAGAGATTGTGATCAAACTCTCCCCCATGATCACTTCTAATTGAAGTGACGGTTGTTTCCTTTTCGTTTTGAACACGTTTAAGAAAATATTTAAAATTCAGAAAAGCATCACTTTTATGGGCAAGAAATAAAGTCCAAGTAAATCTGGAATAATCATCAACAATAACAAAAGCATAACGATTTCTACCTAGACTTTCAATGCGAGATGGTCCAAATAAATCTATGTGAAGCAATTGCAATGGTCTAGTAGTTGAAACAATTTTTTTCGATTTAAAAGATGCTTTTGCTTGCTTCCCTTTTTGACAAGAATCAGAAATAGAGTCATTTTCAAATTTCAAATTTGGAAGACCAACAACTAAATTTTGTGAAACCAATTTGTTCAAAAGATGCATGTTGATGTGAGCTACTCTACGATGCCATAACCAAGAATCATCCTCTTTGCTCATTAAACAATTCACATATTCGGGTGAAGAATTTGCAAGATCAACCATATAAATGTTATCCATTCTAAAACCACGATGGATAATTTTAAAATCGCTACGTCTAAAAACTAAGCATTCATCTGAATCAAATAAAACAAGATTTCCCTTGTCACATAATTGACTTATGCTCAAGAGATTATGTTTTAAACCTTTCACAAGTAATATATGCTTAGTGGAAGAAATTTCAACTTTACCGACCGATCCGATGCCGATAATCTTTCCTTTGTTGTTATCACCAAAAATAACACTTCCCCCTTCCTTGTGTTCTAGTTGAAGGAATTTGGATTCGTCTCCCGTCATGTGCTTGGAGCATCCACTATCAAGTACCATAGTACACTTGATCCCTTCAAACATACCTACAAAACAGATTAATGAGTTTTAGGTACCCATGCCATTTTGGGTCCTTGGGGGTTAGGCACATCATAGTGATGTGATTGAGTGTTATGTCTATGTCGTGTAAAACAAGCAGGAGCAATATGTCCAATTCGTCTACAATAATGACAAGTCACGTTAGGATTATGCATCCTTCTAGGTTGATAGTAATTAGACGGACGAAATTCATTTACTCTATTCTTGACAATATAACTATTGCGCAAATCATGAAAATCATTTCTCCTACCATTTGTTCTAGGATATGCATCATTTCTAGAATAGTTGTTTCTAGGTTGGAAGTCATTTCTTGGTGTCCTAAAAGGTTCAACATTCCTTCTAGTGTTTGGCCTAGAATGTGCATTATTTCTAGCATGATTATTTCTAGGTTGCGATTGATGAAAACCATTTCTAGGTTTGTTGTATCTAGGATGAGCATTTGTTTTATTTATCCTAGGTTGAGCCTTAGGTGGTTGGGGGTTGGCTTCAACTTTCTCTTTAGGCTCGTTTCTAAAACCTATGCCATGCTAGGTCGACTTCAAATTAACAAGCACTTCATTCAAATTTTTATGAGAAGAGTTAAACTTATCTAAGGTGCCCTTAAGCCTTTCTACTTCATTTTTGAGATGCATGCAAGAAGTACAATTTCTAGAACTCTCGGGCTTGTCGGCGCTTCTTTTGCCAAAAAATTTGTTTCCCTCTTTCAACTTCTCATTTTCTAAAATCAGTTTTTCCAATTCCTTTTCTTTAAAAGAGAGTTGTTTTTGAAAATCTTTTTCTTTTAAAGAAGCATTTTCTTTTATACTCTTAACAGTTTTTGAAGCTTTAATAAATTCGCTATACAACTCATCAAAAGCATTTTGCATTTCTTGAAGGGAAAAGAAATTTTTGGAAGAAATTTGACATACCTCTTCTTTGTTGTCTTCTTGTGCCATAAGACAAAGATTTGCGGCTTCGTCTTCTTCTTCCTCACTTGACTCGTCACCGGAGTCGCCTCCCCAAGATATGTATGCTCGTTGCTTCTTGAAGGGTTTCTTCTCCTTTTTAGCATTTGGGCAATTTGATTTAATGTGCCCGGTTTCTCCGCACTCATAGCACTTTATTTGATCTCCTTGCTTTTTGCCCTTTCGTTCATACTCTTTTCGCATGAACTTTTGAAATCTCTTGATAACGAGTCCGAACTCGTTGTCTCCGTCCTCATCATTTTGAGGTTGGCTTGTGCTTGCCTTGAGAGCGATTCTTTGCTTCGTTTGATCATCAACAAGAGGGTTAAGTATATTAGATTCATAAGTTTTAAGATTACCTCTTAATGCGTCGATGGTGACATTTGAAATGCCAATGGATTCTTGAATCGCGTCGGCCTTGGATCGCCATTCCGGAGTGAGACTTCGGAGAATTTTTCGGACAAGTTCCTTATCCGTGAAGGTCTTCTTAAGAGCATGCAAATCATTTACGATTTTTGAAGTTGTGGTTACTATTTTCAGTTGACTGTTTAATTCTGTCCAGTATTTCTATTATTTTGCCATTATTATATATATTGCATACTGTTAGATAATACGCTTAACGCTAGAGGGAGGGGGGTGAATAGCGTATAATAAAAATTAGCGTAAACTTGCGGAATTTAAAAATTGCAGGAAATGAAAGTGCGATAAGTAAATAAATTAGAACAAACGCACCGATGTATCCTGGTTCACCACAACCCGTGGCTAGTCCAGTCCCCGAGAGACTCTCTCGAGATTTTCACTAACTTGTTAAGCTTAAGGGTGCTCAACAAACTGTTACATCTTGAGGACACAAGCCTCAACAACCTTTGCTCGGAGATACAACACTCCAAGACTTCAACCAAGGAAACACAAGTTCCTTCTTACAACACAAGGGACTAACACTTCCCTTCAAGTGTACAAAAACACTTAGCACTCAAACAAGACACTCCTTTAAGAGTAGATATGAGTAAAAAGAATACGCTCAAGATCGCAACAACTTTTGACAATAATTTGGCTCTCAAAAGCTTATGTAATGAATATAAAATGATAAGCAATAAAGTATGCAAGCTTTAGCAATTGTATGATCAGTTGTTGTGTGTTGTTGTACTTAAAAGACTGAACTGAAGCTGTATTTATAGTTGAAAAACCTTGTATTACCGTTGCCTAATTGCCAATTAAGAATTGCTGATTTTACTCTGTGACAATCGATTGTCAAATTACCACAATCGATTGTTTGCCAGTTCTTCAAAAAATCAATCCCAGATTTTACGCTTAACAATCGATTATCTAAGATCAATAATCGATTACTGGCAACGTTCAATAAATCATTTCCAGATTTTACGTACAACAATCGATTGTCAGAAATCTACAATCGATTACTCAGCAACGTTCAAAAAATCCTTTCCAGATTTTAATTAAAACAATCGATTATAAGAAATCAATAATCGATTACTCAGCAACGTTCAAAAAATCCTTTCCAGATTTTAATTAAAACAATCGATTATAAGAAATCAATAATCGATTACCTGACGGTATTTGAAAAAATTTTGGCAACAGTCATTTATACAATCGATTATATTAAGTTGACAATCGATTATATATCAATCTTGAAAAATCAATTTAGACACTGCCTCTTGACAATCGATTGTTATAGGTTCACAATCGATTATATAATAACTTTGAAAAAGTCTGGAAGACACTGCCTCAACACAATCGATTGTCATTAGTTCACAATCGATTATTTTGTGACTTTGAAAAATCTGATGGACACTGTCTCTTCACAATCGATTGTCATTAGCTTCACAATCGATTATTTTGAGCTTTGAAAAACTTTGATGGACACTGCCTCATCACAATCGATTGTCATAAGGTTCACAATCGATTTTCATGTAGATTTGAAAAATATGATGCTCACTGCCTTAACACAATCGATTGTCATAAGTTCACAATCGATTGTCAAGCAGCTGACTTAAACATAATCGATTATCATAAGTACATAATCGATTATCTTAGTCCAGATTTTAGAGGCATGTTTAAAAAATAATTTTGACTAAAGTAAATATGCATTATTTAAAATCATTTTGCTCTAAATTAAATATGCATGATTTGTTAAAAATATTTATACGAGAGAAGTCAAGTCTTGAGTTTAAGTTGTCGGATCAAGATCACAATTAAATACCGACTCATATAAAACTTAATCTCGATCTTTGTCTTGTGCTTGAATCTCATTATATATCAATTTTGCACTTGTGCTTGGATCTCGTCATATGTCAATTTGCGCATAGTTTGTCATTCATCAAAACCTACAAATATGAACACACGTTTAGTATAATGCCTTGAGAACGTTTTTCCAACACATACAGGTTATAATATAGGTGACCTGCCTTAGCCTCGCCTACTTCATCGAGTTTAGGCTCGGCATTTACCGGTACATAGGGTCGATTGTACTAATACTACACTCTATACACTGTGCAAATTTTTGAGTCGGTTCTAGTGGAGGTTATTAGCGTGCTCGGATTGGACATTTACGGAGATTTGAGGTACGACTGTTCAGCGCCCGTGGCTCCTGGAGTCCACATCCTCTTTCTATTTAGCTGTGTATTTTCATTCAAACAACTTTGTATTTATTTCAGACCCTTATATATATTACTCTAGAAGCTTGTGCACTTCTGACACCGGGTTCAGGGATTTTTTGAAGATATTTTACGATTTTAGCTTCCGCATTTACATTTGGATCATTGTAGTTAAATCAGTTCTTTGTTTGTTAATGTTAGACTGTTAAAAAGAATAAATTATTCTAACACTGGCTTGCCTAGCAAGTGAAACGTTAGGCACCATCCCAGTCCTGACTCTTGAAATTCCTGATCGTGACACCAAGCCCCCATAGTCACCAGCTTGACCCCAACTCCTGCACTTTTGCTTCTGCCATGGCTCCTCACTCGATCCTATGTTAGCTATACATCACCCCCTTCCTCCTCTTCCTTGTGATCTCAAGGTCCATGACCAGGAGCTTATAAAGGGTCGAGAGGTACTCACTCGGGATGACCTTGCAATCCGTGCAAAGACCTCTATCGGACTTCCTGCAGAGTAAATAATCAATCTAAGTCTCGCTCATCGAATTTTGGAAGGTGACCAAGTGCTCCCTCTTGTTCGAGAAACTCAAATTTGCTATCACCAAATCCAATTCTCTAGCAAAGTCCAGCAGAGACGTTCCTCCTCCATTTCAATCTCCAAAACCAAAGCCAACATACACCTCATCATATGCCCTAAACGTCTCTCCAATATGGCCATTGAATATCCTTCTATGAAAACCTTCTCGGTATGCGGGATACCACACACCGTCTCATCTAAATCCTCCCAGAAATGCCAATTGACTTCCTCATCCAAGCTTGCTTGAGGTGCGTATGCACTGATTATGTTCAAAGAAGAACCTCGAACAACTAGCTTAATAGCCATCGGCCTTTCATTCACCCTCCTAACCTCTACTGCTATTTCAAGGAGGTCCTTATCAACCAAGATACCTACCCCGTTCTTTCCCCCTACCCTCCTAGAATACCAAAGTTTGAAATTGCCCACATCCCACGCCTTATCTCCTGCCCACCTAGTCTACTGTACACACGCTATATTAATCTCTCTTTTCTCGGGAATCTTTGCTAACTCTACAGATTTTCCAGTCAAAGTTCCTATGTTCCAAGATCTTACTCTCAGCCTAGTAGATCCCTTAGCCCTTTTACCCCCTGACCCCCTCCCCTATGCTAACATACCCGAGGATAAGACCTTACTCTACCATCGTTCACCAAAGCCATTATAATCTACAACTAAAGGATAGAAAAATAGGTGAAGAAATAAAACAAAGGAACTAAAGAAACTATAATCTACAACTAAAGGATAGAAACATAGGTGAAGAAATACAATACATGAGCCAAAGGGGCTATAACTGGCAACTAAAGATCACAATGCAAATGTACGATATTTCATATTTTTCGAAAGTTGTCAGTTGTTACAATTCATATTATTTAGTATAATTTAATATCTTTATAACCGGAAATCAATGTACCAAATTTATGTGTAATTCGCCAGTTGTTATCAAAATTGTTGTTTACAAAGATCATTGCTAATTCAAGACCAATAATTATCTCCATCTCACCATTATCGCCACGAATATGGAGAAAATAAAGCTATTTCAACAAAAGAAGAGGGAGAGAGGAGATATGATGGTAGAAGAAGATGGAGAGATGACATCATAAGAGGGAAGGAGGCGACAAAAAAAGTTGGATAGAAAAAGGAAAATTGTCTAATTAAATTCATTGATTGAAGGCACTAATAATGGATTGAGAGCCTTTTAACAGGGAATATATACAATTTGTAGAAAAAATCAAATTTATATTGGTAAATAGCAAACTTTAGATAATTCAGATATATAAGCGTAAAATATTAAATAGGAACTGAAAAATCACTTTTGACTAGAATGTACCTTTTCCTTTGGACTCGGGGAGCTTTTGGCCCAATAATTGATGCAGTTGAAATTAATTTCAAATATAATGGTTCAAATTTAATAAAGACACAAATTGTTAGATTACGGTTCAATATAGTAGAAGCAAAATCATTAGTGGGCAAAGTTAGTTGATAGGTATGTACCGGAAGATAGAAGATTAGAAGCTAAAATAGAAGTTAGTTGTAATTAGGACCCAACTGTAATTAATAGAAGTTAGGGGGGACTTTTATTATTTTTGATTTTTTACAATTAGTTGTATATAACTACTTCAGTTAATACAGTAAAGAGGAAGTTGGAAATTTCCCAAATCCTCTCTTCTTCTTCCTCACGATTGTTTTGCTCTCTAATGGCATTCTTTGACATGGTATCAGAGTTGGAGATTGATCGGTGAGATTGTGGAATTTCTCCAACTAATTGATAGCTTGACTCTATTTGATTCTCTCACTTTCATTTCTGAATCGATTCCTAGTCTTTGAAGTTTTTTGCATGAACATCAATGGCACCAGAAACGGCAACGGAAACACCAGTGAAAATCGATCATACTCATCTACTCTTTCTCTAACCTTTAGACACGCCTGTATTGATTCTAATTCCAATTCAGCTCACAAGATTGGAGAATTATGGACTATGGAGCAGATCAATACGCCTGGCTCTCAAGGCCAAACAGAAGAGGGTTCATGATAGGAGCGTGTGCAAAAGGAGCATTCGAGAAAAATCTCCATTAGGAATGGGAGACTTGCAATACAATAGTGCACAGCTGGATTATGAACTCTGTTTTGAAAGATCTACTTAGTGGAATCATCTATGCACCAGATGCACATGCAGTTTGGGGAGATCTACAGGAGCAATTTGATAAAGTAAATCAAGTTCTAATTTTTCAACTACACAGATCGATATCGAGGATTTCTTAAGGAGCAGACTCTGTGGCTGTATATTTCACAAAGTTGAAGGATCTATGGGCAGAGTTTGATGTATTAGTGCCATATACGGACTGTGGTTGTCCAAAATCTAAAGAGCACATGAATCTTTTACAGCAACAAAGACTCATGCAGTTCTTAGATTGACTAAATGATACATATGACCAAGCTCGTAGACAAATTTTGATGAAGACAATTGAACCCACACTTAATCAAGCGTATGCACTCATAACACAAGATGAGAGTCAACATGTACAGGATGTGGAGTTCTAGGACACAAGTCAGATCCCTTAGCCATGCAAGAAGGTAGAGGTCAAGGATTTCGTGGAAGGAAATAATTTCTGCAGTGTGAACATTGTCACATGAGAGGACACACAAAGGAAAACTGTTACAAAATAGTAGGATATCCTAAAGATTTCAGAAGGAGGAAGTCATCTCCTCCTAAGGGGACTATAACAACTGCAAACCATGTGGAAGGTTCTGTAAATCATAGAGAAGGAAATATAGCTCAGGGGTCACAAGGAATGTCAGGAACATCACAAACTAGAGGTGGAGATCATTGTTTTTTACAGAAGCACAGTATCAGAAGATTCTAAGTTTGTTAAGAGCCTCACCACTAGATGACATGAAAGGACAGAATCAGGCAACAGCTGCAAACCATGCAACAGGTGCAGGTATACCTACTGTATTATCTTCTAGTGTACATATCCCAAACAAAAGGAATGGTGTTTGGATTATAGTCTCAGGAGCAACATATTATATTTCATCTACCTTAGATCTAATGAATGATGTCAGAAGAGTATATGACAATATACAAGATAAAGTGACATTGCTAAATGGTGTCACTAAAAAAATTGAACATGTGGGGAGATGTTGATATGCTAGAAAATGTACTGCATGTCCCTCATTTTAAGTTTAATCTAATGTCAGTGTCCAGGTTAACTAAAGATCTAAAATGTGCTGCCATATTCCTGCCCACAATTTGTGTATTTCATGACCTTTACAATGGCAGGGTGAAGGCAATTGGTAAAGAGAATGAAGGTTTATACATATTAAAAGGAAGAGGAATCGGACTTTTAGCAGAAAATGTGAATGTAGGAGGTTCAAGTACTGAAAATAGCTTACTGGTGGCATGAGAGATTGGTCCATGCTTCAGTTCCTGTAGTGCAACATGTTCTTTTTTTGCATAATAAAGTAGATGGTAGTATACAGAATAAATGTACTATGTGCCCTCTGGCTAAACAGTCTAGATTGAGCTTTCCTAGCAGTGAGAAAAGGAGTGTTAGAGTATTTGATCTAGTCCACATAGATGTATGGGGACCATATAAGAAGAGTACTCATGATAGAAAACACTATTTTCTTATAGTTGTGGATGATTTCTCTAGAGCAACTTGGATTTTCTTAATGCAGTTTAAAAGTGAAACTATTGTTTTTCTAAAACAGTTTATTTCTATGGTTAAGACACAATTTGACACTTGTGTTAAGATTGTGAGATCATACAATGGTAAGGAGTTTTTCAATACACAGTGGAATGAATACTTGTTCTCTCAGGGAATTATTCATCAAAGTAGTTGTGTATAAAAGTAGATCATCGATAAGCACAATGTCATAAATTGATACCGAGTATGATTTTCACCTTAAGTGTAAGTGTAAATTTATCTGCCTGCATGCTTATTTTATTCACACTAAATTTAAACCTCAAATTCATAATATAAAATATCTCTGGTTTATCTGCATCCATTTTCCGGACCAATGCATTTTATTTTAAAAAAGAAAAGAAAATGAATGAAGCAGATCACTCTGAACTATTGGTGTTAAACGAGTCTACTGGGCCGGTCCGGGTCCAAAAATTTTCGACCCATCCGGGTTCCGGGCTGGGCCTGTCCGGGTTGCACAGTGACAGGTTCTTACCGGAATGGGTTAGTTAGGGTTAAAATTGAACCATACGGGTTACGGGTTGAAGGGGGTCGGGCCGGGCCGGGTTTAGTATTTTTTTTTTGGAATTATGTGTAGTATAACTATTAAGTTATATTAATACTTTGTAAATTGTAATAATTGAATGAATACAAGCAAGATGAGAAAAAATTACACTTATTGCAAGTGCTACTTTATTTCTTAATTTCAAATTGAAAAAGTAGAAAATGAAATATTTTCATTTTTTCTAACTAGTAAACTAGTAAAGTAGTAATTTCAAATGTTTTGCATCGCCCTAGCAAGTTCATCATAATCAATATGAAGCGATTGACCTTCTTCTGGGGAGTTAAATTCGGATGGGTTTCCATGAGTTAATATATCTCCAAGTTCCTCGTCTTCTGGGATATCAACATCTTTCTTTCCTTGATTTCTTTGTTCTGATCTAATCCAATTTCTGAAACATACTAAAACTTCCAAAGCATTGCCTCCCAATGAGTGGCGGGTGTCTCCAAGTTGTTGTCTTGCTTGGCTAAATGCACTCTCCGATGCAGTAGTGAAAATTGGCACATTCAGGACGTCCCGAGCCATAGCGAAAAGAACGGGAAATTTCTTTTCATTTTCATGCCACCATCCCAACGGTGAAAATTCCTTTGTGCGAGGCTCCTTTTGCTTCTGCAAGTAGAATTGAAGCTCATCAATATTCCTGCTACTGGTTTGAGTGTTAGAAAATGTAGAAAAAATATTAAAACTATCAAGGCCTTCTTCATCCACATTAGCAGAACTGCTACATTGCATAGCGGGATTAACATTGCCAGAAGCACGAGCAATATCATCACATTCATTTGCATAATAATTATATAGTTGTTGTAAATATTCATTTAGCTTGTTCATAGAATCATATAAATTTGGGGTTTCAGTTTCTCCAATCTCCATATAAGTATATAAAGCATTCATTAATTGGTGACAATCATACATTTTAATAGAAGGATTTAAAACTGCACCAATTAAGTAAATCGGAGGAATTGGAAAGAAATATTTTTTGAATTTTGCTTGCATTTTTTCAACAACATCCTTATATTTTTCTTTCTTCTTAAATTCAGATAATAGCCAAGAAATTTCAGCTATATGTACTAAAGCCATAGTAACAGTGGGGCAATATGCCCCAGAAAACACAACAGTAGCATTATAAAATTTATGTAAAAATTTAACAACATCATTAATGACCTCCCAAATATCACTTGTTAACATACGCCTAGGATCAGCACAATGTGCATTAGCAACTTTAGTTATAGGAAATCAATATTTGTAGCAACATTTTAAAAATATATATGTATAATTCCATCTAGTAACAATTTCGTCTGGCATGAATCTAGGATTAAGGTTATACTGGATAAACTTAGTCTTAAATTCTTTTATTCTAGATTGTCTATTATTTCCTTGAATAACACTGTTAGGATTTATGCCAGTCACTAGAGGGGGGTGAAGAGTGCGGCACGAGAATATTGATAAATACTGCGGAATTAAAAAAATGCAGGAATAAAATAAATTCGGTAATAAAATAGCAAGGAAAGAACACACCGAATTTATCCTGGTTCACCACAACTTGTGGTTAGTCCAGTCCCCGAGAGACTCTCTCGAGATTCCACTAACTCCGTTAAGCTTTCGGGTGCCTAACAAACCATTACACTTGCTCGTAGATGTACACTCTACAAGACTTCAACTTGCTCGAGGATACCGCACCTCAAGACTTCAACCTTGCTCGTGGATACCGCACCACAAGACTTCACACACTAAGACTTAGGGTACTTAGCGAACCCGACAATCAATGAGAAGATATGTTCTTCTCAAACACCTTTCTCTTTTACAACAAGAACTCTCTCAAAAGAGTAAATAAAGAGATACAAATTTAGCTCTATGAACAACTCAAAGTTGTCACTCAAATGGCTCAACAAAAGCTCTAAAATGATGCTCAAATAATGTCAATATGTATATCAATATTGGGAGGTGTTGTGTGTTAAAAATCAGCTCAAAAGACCTTTATTTATAGGGGTTAAAAGGTGTATGTCTGTTGCTTAATTGACAATCAATTATGCTGATTTTACATAATCGATTATATGATCTGCATAATCGATTATCTTCTCAACGTTCATAAATCGGAACGTTGGGAAGGCTACTGACAGTAAATTGTGAGTTAAATAATCGATTATTTACCCTTGCGAAATTTCCAGCAAAGCTGGAATATACCAGAGTATACCAGAATCAAAGCTGGAGTATATCAAAATATACCAGAGTATACCAGAATCGAAAACTTACTTCAAAAACCATTTTGGTTAAAATGAAAACGTTAAAATCATTTTGTTTGAAGTATATTAAAAATATTTATGATATATATATATATTTAATAAAATGATTTTATGCATATTAATGATAACCTATGTAATATACCAGAATTGAAAACTTACTTCAAAAACCATTTTGGTTAAAATGAAAACGTTAAAATCATTTTGTTTGAAGTATTTAAAATATGTTTATGATAAATATGATTTGACAAAATGATTTTATGCATATTTATGATGACCTATGTTGAGCCAAAAGACGAGATAACTTTAAACGTTGCTCTTACATTTGTTCTACCAACGACCTACGCCTTGGGTCTTTGGTCTTGAACTTTTGAACCCGTCTTTGGCTTGTCTATGCAATTCCGTCATCAATATGCTTCTTGGCATTCACTCTTGATTGTTTGTCATATAATATCGTTGTTTGACACTTGACTTCATTGTTTGTCATTCATCAAAACCTATACCTGAAAACCATGCTCATACAACCAAAGCGCACATATCATAGATAGAGTGATTTTCTACAATTTCCCCCTTTTTGATAATGACAAACAACAGGAGATATACATATCGGATTCTCCCTAAATACATGCTATATCTCAACATACAATTCATGCAAACAATTCCCTCAATGATAATTCCCCCTCAAATAAAGCATACTAGAATGTGAAGACATTCCCCCTTATTCGATGCATATCGCCTAAATTCTTCCCCCTTTTGGCATTAGCAAAAGAGTATACCAATTGTTATTGAAACTATTGACGATACCAATTGTTACATAAAAAAATCATCAACATCAAATAATACCAAATGTTAGTAAAAACATACCAATCATAATAACGGTCATTTTTCGCAAATATACCAACTGTTGTTTAAACTAAAAATATTCATCAAAACATGAATCAATCATTTAACATAAAATAATTGATGCCAATTGTTATTCAAAATAAAACTTATCAAAACATGAATCAATAATTAATATCAATTGTTAGCACATATCAACTATTACGTTTTTATCAAAAATACGATAACTAACCGACGTTTCCCTTCGATGCAATAAGGTTTCGTGCTTGGTGCATCTACTACAATATCGTAGTCTTCAAGCACACCTGCAAAAGTACCTAAAAATAGGTTTTTGGTACCCAACTTCTTTTGGGTCCTTGGGGGTTAGGCAAATAATAATCATAGTCAAAATATAAATCTCTATGTTTTGCAAAACATACGGGTGCTATGTGTCCTACCCGGTTGCAATAATGACATATAGCATTCGGGTTGTGCATATGTCTTGGTTGAGCCAAAAGCGTTCTAGGTGATCTAAAGTCGTTATTCCTAGAAGCGTTGAAATTCCTAGAGTCATTTCTAGGTGGTCTAAAATGTTTCATTCTAGACTCATTAATAAAATTCCTAGAATTGTTTCTAGGTGGTCTAAAATGACTATTTTTAGACTTACTAACAAAATTCCTAGAGTCGTTTCTAGGTGGTTTAACCTCATTTCTATCATCCTCTTTAATTACTTCACTTGTTTTAGAATCATTTATACTACATTTTTCTAGTGTATTTCTAAGTTCTACGTTCTCTATTTTCAAAGAACTACAAGAAGAACAATTTGAACTTTGAACAATTAAGGAGGCTTCATTCATCTCCTTGATTTTATTTTTGAGATCGACATTGTCATTTTCCAAAAATCTATTTTCTTCTTCTAAAATTTTGATTTTATTTTTAAGAACAGTATTGTCATTTTCTAAAAGGTCATTTTCTTCTTTTAGTTTTTCATTATCACAAGTCAAAAAAAAAAATCTTTTCTTTTAAAGAAGGTTGTTTTTCAAAATCTTTTTCTTGCAAAGAAAGTGTTTTCTCAAAATCTTTTTCTTGCAAAGAAAGTGTTTTCTCAAAATCTTTTTCTTGCAAAGAAAGTGTTTTCTTCAATTCTTTTATGGTTTTGGAAGCTCTAATAAATTCACCATATAATTCATCATAGGCATTTTGCATTTCTTCAAAAGAGCAAGAGTTAGAAGTGCTTACCTCTTCTTTTTCGTCGGCCATGAAGCATAGGGCAGTCGTTTCATCAGACGAGCTGTCCGAGTCCCATGTCACATGCTTTTGGACTTGAGGCGTACCTTCATAAACGGCTTCAAGTTTATCCCACATTTTTTTGGCGGTTGTGCAATAGGAAATCCTCCGATAATCATTTGAGTTCACCGCACAATATAACATATTTATGGCCTTGGCGTTGTATTCATTTACCATGGCTTCCCCAACTTATGTCGACATTTGTTCACCATGCGTGATGATTTGCCATAGACAAAAGTTGTTTGATTGGATGAATATTCTCATCCGCTCTTTCCAATATGTATAATTGCTTCCATCAAATAGTGGAGGCCTAATTGTAGAGTGTCCTTCATTTATTATTCCTGCATTCAACATTCTCAAAAAAAATATATACCGTTCTCTCAACCAGTTAAGGCTTTCAGAGAGTTAGGCTCTGATACCAATTGTTAGGATTTATGCTCGTCACTAGGGGGGGTGAATAGTGCGGCACGAGAATTATTGATAAATATTGCGGAATTAAAAAATGCAGGAATAAAATAAATTCGGTAATAAAAATAGCAAGGAAAGAACACACCGAATTTATCCTGGTTCACCACAACTTGTGGTTAGTCTAGTCCCCGAGAGACTCTCTCGAGATTCCACTAACTCCGTTAAGCTTTGGGGTGCCTAACAAACCGTTACACTTGCTCGTAGATGTACACTCTACAAGACTTCAACTTGCTCGAGGATACCGCACCTCAAGACTTCAACCTTGCTCGTGGATACCGCACCACAAGACTTCACACACTAAGACTTAGGGTACTTAGCGAACCCGACAATCAATGAGAAGATATGTTCTTCTCAAACACCTTTCTCTTTTACAACAAGAACTCTCTCAAAAGAGTAGATAAAGAGATACAAATTTAGCTCTGTGAACAACTCAAAGTTGTCTCTCAAATGGCTCAACAAAAGCTCTAAAATGATGCTCAAATAATGTCAATATGTATATCAATATTGGGAGGTGTTGTGTGTTAAAAATCAGCTCAAAAGACCTTTATTTATAGGGGTTAAAAGGTGTATGTCTGTTGCTTAATTGACAATCAATTATGCTGATTTTATGCTTACATAATCGATTATATGATCTGCATAATCGATTATCTTCTCAACGTTCATAAATTGGAACGTTGGGAAGGCTACTGACAGTAAATTGTGAGTTAAATAATCGATTATTTACCCTTGCGAAATTTCCAGCAAAGCTGGAATATACCAGAGTATACCAGAATCGAAAACTTACTTCAAAAACCATTTTGGTTAAAATGAAAACGTTAAAATTATTTTGTTTGAAGTATATTAAATTTTTTTATGATATATATGATTTAATAAAATGATTTTATGCATATTAATGATGACCTATGTAATATACCAGAATTGAAAACTTACTTCAAAAACCATTTTGGTTGAAATGAAAACGTTAAAATCATTTTGTTTGAAGTATTTAAAATATGTTTATGATAAATATGATTTGATAAAATGATTTTATGCATATTTATGATGACCTATATTGAGCCAAAAGACGAGATAACCTTAAACGTTGCTCTTACATTTGTTCTACCAACGACCTACGCCTTGGGTCTTTGGTCTTGAACTTTTGAACTCGTCTTTGGCTTGTCTATGCAATTCCGTCATCAATATGCTTCTTGGCATTCACTCTTGATTGTTTGTCATATAATATCGTTGTTTGACACTTGACTTCATTGTTTGTTATTCATCAAAACCTATACCTGAAAATCATGCTCATACAACCAAAGCGCACATATCATAGATAGAGTGATTTTCTACAAACACCACCTGCTCTTCTAACATAAGTAATCTCAACTGAAAATAAATCAAGGCCACTTTTAACAATTAAATTATAAACGTGACAAGCACACCTAACATGAAAAATATCATCAAGAGGTGGTTGCAAATGCAATTTTAAAATTGAAACTGCGGCATTATTGTTTGACGCATTATCAAAAGACATACACAAAACTCTTTGGATTAGATTATAAAATTCAACAACTTCAACAATTGTACTACTTTATAAACGTAGCAGTATGACTCTGATCTTCATCATATTTAAAAGCGATAATATGTTTTTGCATACAAGTATTATCATCTATCCAATGACATGTAATTGTCAAATAATCATTTCCATTAACAGCATGACCAATATCAGAAGTTAGACATACTCTAGAAGGAAGGTGACTAAACAAATACCGTATGTATGTTTGATATTGTCCATGAAGTCTAAAGATATCTGCTCTACAAGTACTTTTAGGGATATCTATAAATAATGGATTGTAAATCCTTTGAATATACATAATAAGATACGATGAAGAAGCAAAATAAAAAGGTAAACAACCCAAAGTAATCATTTTTGCTAATTCCTCACGGTCCCTCATTTTATCATTTTTTACTAGACCTCCAGTAGTAGGGTTAATAGTTGTTTGACTTCCATCCCCATTATTGCCCCATTATATGGGATGGATAGACATCATATGTCTAGTAAGTGTCCCAGTCCCCCCTAAATTTCCCTGGTCAAATGTTTAAAAGTTTCGTTACAAAGTTTGCATTTAACTCTATTAGTACCTTCTATTATTTAAAAAAATTTCTGGACTTCTTCTTTTACGATTAGAAGTCGGAGCCACTAGTGGTCTACTACCCCTTGTAGCACTAGCAACTCCAACTCCAATACTACCAACATTTCCACTACTAGGTGTAGGTGGTATCTCATATTCTATTCCAATTTCATTATTTTTTATTCCAAAATCTTCTTATAATTGTTCATAATCGATCTCTACATTATCATTAGGCGATGATTCAGAAACATATGTTATTGGGTCATTACTATTACTACCGGAAGCTACAGTACTACCTCTTTTTTATTTCCACCCCTACCAGTAACTTTTCTACACGCTCTTTTAGCAGCACTAAACATATTGTAAAAATAAAAGTATAAGCTAGAATTAAATATGCAATTAAAATATTAAATAAGAGAAAGAGTTGGAGGAAGTGCACCGAATTCAACAATAAATTGAGCACTTGACTACGCAAATCCGGTGTTACCACGAACAAACGTCAAGCAAGTATTTCAGTTTTGAACTTCAATATTCAAATTTCGAATGACAAATTGCGATAAATTAAATTCGGGAAAAGAGAGACAAATAAAATTATAAATTTAGAATATGAAATCTTGCAAATTGAAGGGAAGAGAGAGATTGATAATTTGAGAATTGAGATTGAGATAAAAATTTGAGTGAATAAATGAATAAGAGATGAGGGTATTTATAGATTATAGAAGGGTTAACATTGTAAATTAATAAATACAAAAAATAACCAAAAAATGGCCATTTTTGTAAAATTATCCGTTGGCCGACGGATCTGGACCGTTGCCACCGGTAATGTGGGCCCCACATTTTCAAAAAATAAAAAAAACAAAAAAAAATTTACCGTTGAACAGGGCCGGTCCAACCGGTTCACGGTACTGTTTACTCAAATCGGGCCGGTCCGGTTCCAACCCCAAAAATCCCAAACGGACCAACCCTCTCCCCCTCGAACCCAGCCCACCCGACCCCTTAGTACCCGGACCGGTCCGATTCCGGGTTATACCGGTCCGGTCCTGATCCGACCCGGCCCGATTAACACCTCTACTCTGTACCCTGCAATAAATCCAGAGAGCTAAATAATTTAAGGAATCTTTTTAAAAGAAAAAAATATATATAAAAGTGCATGTGAGAAGAATATAAAAAACTCTCTGTGGCTTGATTGAAAGTGAGTGAAGTAGACATGTAAACTTCTAAATAATTATAAAAATAATAATATATACAAGCTTAGCATCTTCTTCAATATTATAATTAAAGATCTTTGTCCTTTTCCCATTAAAGTTTTCAACTTTACTTTCTCTACAAAACATACCCACAAGCAAAAAGTGAGTAAGAAGATCTAAAGAGCAAAAAGATCACGTTTTTAGTACATTTGAGTTGTGTTTATTGTCCTCAAAGCGGCGCAGGTAAAAATACCAGAATTGTCGCTCTTTACTTCTATAGTTGGAAAAGAACTATCCAATCTTGGATCATGCAACTGGTTCTTTAGATGTTTCTAATCAAATTCTTACTCTCTTGTCAGTTCCATTGTTGAGTTTGTGCTTTTGATTGTAAGATATCCAAAGGGTCTCTTTCTTTTTGGCTTTATAACTTTTGTTGATTGAAAGATTAGCTGAATGAGTGATTAGGAAATACCCAAATTGCATTTTAATATGTTTGGTTTTGCTCTGTGAAAAACCCTCCCTTTTTATTCCTTTTATGGTGAAATTGTATATTTTTTTTATTAGGTTATCAATTTTGGCTGCCATTTTCTAATATATGGATTTTAGGTAAGCTGTTGATTTCAGAGTATGTGTTTTATTACTTACATGGTTGCACTCTTTTTTGTTCCCTGTCTTATAGTACCTTTAAGTCCATTTACATTGTACAAGGTTGTTATTTTCTTACATCGATTGTTTTATATTTCTTGACTTTAAAGTAAGTTTTGGTTTTACTTGCCTTTGAATTGATTCTAGCTAATTCAACATTGTCTACCAAACAGCCTCGTATTTTAATTGAAATTGATGCAATGGTTCTTGGACTGAGATCAAGGCACAAAAAGGGTGCTTCTGTGCAAGTTGAGTACATTATTCAGGTAGACGAGATTAAGCCTTGGCCTCCATCACAGTCCCTGAAGTCGGTTCAGTCTGTGTTACTTCTCTGGGAAAATGATGGTCAGAACTCTGGGTCTATCGTGTCTAGTGTTGGGGATACCAACATTGAATTCAAGGAGTCTTTCATACTTCCATTAACTTTATGTCGAGAAAAGAAGGCCAGTGACAAATTCCAGAAGAATTTCTTGGACTTTTATCTATATGAGCTTCGTAAGGATAAGACAACCAAAGGCCAACTTTTAGGGACATCTGTAATCAATCTTGCGGATTTTGGACTGCTCGAGGAGATTGTATCCATTTACACTCCACTCAACTGCAAGAAGAGTTCTAAGAATTCTGAGCAACCAGCTCTATTTGTTAACATACATCCTGCTGATAACAGGAGTAGCTCAAATTCATCCCCTAATGTTAGCATAGGGAAGCAACGTCTATCCATAGAACAGGATGGGCAAGGATCTGTTGCAGATTCGGTGAATGAGAAAAATGATGATGAGAGTGAGATTGCATCTTTTACTGATGATGAGTCACCACATTCATCACAAAATGTTTCTGAGGCTTCACCATCTCACCAAGGGAAGGTAGTTGTAATACTTATATTCTTCTTGTCATTCCTGATTCTCTGCAAAGCTTTTATGATTACTTCATCATCAAGAAACTAAAAAGGGCCATTTAGCCATTTTGATTTGGATTATGTCTTCTAATTCCTTATAAAGAAAAAAATATGTCGTCTAACTTAATTGGTTTGTTTGATTTACTCAGTTTCATTCAGTCATTAAAAATGACACTCCATAATTATGCCTGCTTCAGGAACAGTTCTCATAATCCAAGCCTAATATGCTGTTAGACTCATTCTTTTTTGCGTACTGCCTCTAGAGATTACACTGTAAATTGTCAGTTCTTGAATTTTGGCTATATCCGCAGAGTTAAAATATTCTTGCATTTCAGCTTGAAACATGTTTCTACTTTATTTATGTTAGGTGATAATAGCTTGTTCTTCTTTTTCCTTGACTGCCCTGTGACTGATTTAGTAGGGTCTTGGATTCACCTTCTATATTGACTAATAAGTGTATCTACGTAGAAGTCGGTACGGCAGTTGCTTGCTACTAGTCTACTCCCCTTTGATAATAGACTATATGGAAAACCTGTAGAAGCGTCCTATGTTTCAATCTGATTTATTGTAGGTTGTATGGTTTGTTCCGCTACATATATCTGTATGTCAGGGCAGTTTGTTTAGTAACATTATTCCATGACTACCTGTAGATTGCACATGAATCCATAATTGAAAACTTGCTGAGGGACGATCCAGAACCTGATCTACTATTTGGACTGGACTCTGCAGCAAAGCTCATGGATTCTTCCAAAAGAAGTTCTAGAAAACCAGCTAGTAATGTAGCTCCAGAGTTGTCAGGCAGCTTATCTTTAAACAGAGGGCACTCAGTGGACAATGCCACTTCTTTATCTAAATTTTCGGAAAGAAGTATGACGTCAATACAGAAGATGCCTGCTTCTCAATTAACAGGATCTTCTTCCTCATTCCATAATTTTGGAGGTAAAAATGGGAAAGCAAGTAGCTCTGAGACAGTCCTCGAGCAGCAAATTCTGATGCATGATGTGCAGGAAGATATTGCTGACAAGAAAGGCCTTCTTGAAGATGATGTCAAAGTCTCTGCAGAAAATGGTCGCGGCCATAGATTTCCATCCACCATCGACCATCTCGATGCATCTATTGAGGGTAGCTCTAGGCCAGCCAGTTCCAATTCTGGTTGTCGTCAAGACTTCCTAGATAAAACGAAGGACCATGCTGAAAGTAAAGCACTCAAAGATTTACATGTTGGTGTGGTGAATTGAAAAGAAATGGAGTATCTAGAGATTGAAGAGGATGAGATCTTGAAGGAGATTCCTCATTTTTCAGAAATCAAATCAGAAATCAGTAGGAAACGCAGCACTTTGAAGGGTGATGCTCTTAATTGGAATAAAGTGCTTGGATTGGAGGGATCTAGCATCACCAATGGTAAATCGAAGCATGTGAAGTCTCATCAGTTTACGGACTTACCTAACAGAAGGCTTCCTAGTAGCAGCCAGATTCCAGAAAAGGCAACAAAACTGCATGTTTCGGAAGATGCTCGTTCTTATGGTAAAGGTAACAAACCAATGAATGGATCTCCTGACCGGAGAAATGAATGGAAGGCAAGAATTGAGACACTTGAGGAAGAATTAAGGGAAGCGGCAGCTGTTGAGGTTAGCCTTTATTCAGTAGCGGCTGAGCATGGCAGTTCTGCACACAAGGTCCATGCTCCAGCACGGCGCCTTTCTCGATTTTATGCTCATGCTTGTACAGCAAAATCCCGAGCTAAACAGGCAGGTGCTGCAAGAGCTGCTGTTTCCGGTTTAGTTTTGGTTTCAAAAGCTTGTGGAAATGATGTTCCAAGGTATGTGATCTTCAAATACGTAAAAGAACTTGGTACAAGTCGCCTTTTTGTCTTTGAGAAGTGCATTCTTAATTCTTTTGTATTGGCTTGAATGCTACTTTTTATCACCAATAATAGTTCAGCATCAAAGTAAAGCCTTAAAACAATCCGGCAGTAACAAAAGTCAATGAAATGGAGAAACTGTTCTGATAGCTGAATAAATATCTTGGACAAAGGTGCTGATATGTTATTCTTTCTTAAATGAGGAGCTTTTGATGAGGCTAATCACCATATTTGCTCATTGGACCTGACTGACGACTGTCTGATTTTTTATTTTTTTGGGAGGGTTGGTTGCTAGATATTTTCAAGAAAGAATAACTCTTGAAGCCCTGATTATCTTACTTTATAAGAAATAATAATAAAAGTAAAAGCTCTAGAAGCCTTGACATCAAAATTCGGGTGTCTTAATACAATTATCAGTCAAAGGTATTGTTAGAAAGTTATATAGTTAATATGTAATTAGTCGAAGTCCCATGTTGAATAGGAGTAGGATCTGTATTATGTATAATAATAATTAGGACTCATTTTATTATAATTAATTGATCAATATAGATTTTTCTCCAGTGCATTCTCACATGGTATTAGAGCATCGGTGAGAAGAGATCATTGTGCGTCATTCCAGCGACATTCGGGAAGAAAGAAAGAACTCATTTACCTTGCAATTTTCCAGTTACTACCTAAGTGACTGTTTGCATCAAAGTCACTAATTAGTGTTGTGCGAAATCCAATACCACCACAAGGTTCCCAAAAGAGAGGCGACCAAACCCTAGAAAGATTCTCCTGAAAAGGCCCACGCACGCGCCCCCACGTGCCTGTTGGAGATCTGCTTGCGGCGGCGCATCTATCCCACGTGCCGGTGCATGAGGACTGTTGCAAATAGAATTTAAAAAAGTTTCTATTGGATAGTGTCATCGCCTTGCAATTCCGAGCCTACCCGTCCAATTTAAACCACATTCCAACCATTTTATATTTTCCGGCCTTAACAATAATTTTCCGGTGTGAACTGTGATTCCCAAAAAATTTTCTGATTTTTCTAGCGTGAATGGTAATTTCCAGAAGGGTTTTCAATTTTCCCGGCATAAACATTATAATGTCATTCGTATCAAAAGCCTTTGACTCACAATCTGTTGTATCCAATGCATTGAATCATCCAGGTGGTTTTATCATAATATATTGAGTTCCTTCAATTATAAAGCATGTAAACGGACATCTTCAGAGATAGCTTCCGTTATCTCCTAATCTTCAACCTCCGAGTCTTGGGTGATTGATTCAGATGCATCTGATCACATTTCTGGTAATAAATCTCTTTTCACTACTATTTCATGTTCTCAATCTCTTCCAACAGACACGATGGCAAACGGGTCGCAAACCATGGTAACTGGAGTAGGCCAAGCAAGTCCACTACCTTCCTCACCTTTAGATTTAGTTCTTTATATTTCTGGTACTCCTTTTAATCTCATAGCTGTTAGTTGCTTAGTCAAATCTCTTAGGTGCTCTGTTTTATTTCTTGATGACCTTGTTCTTATACAGAAATGCAGTAATGTGCGGATCATTGGTACCGGACATAAATCAGATGGACTTTACTACCTTATCCTTGCAAAATCATATGGACTCACATCTTGTCTTCCTTCAATAACTTGTCCTGTTACTAATTCACCAGATTTGTTACATAAACGGTTGGGACATCCCAGTTTGTCAAAACTTCAGGAAATAGTATCTGGTCTATCTCACTTGTCCACTCTAGAGTGTGATTCATGTTAGCTCGGTAAACATACCTGCTCCCATTTCTTTCGGCGTCTTGATAATCGAGCGGAGTCACAATTTTTTCTTTTGAATGATAACATTTTATAAATATAAATTAGCACAAAGTTTGTGCTGCTAAAAGTGACAGAATACATCCCCAAAAAAGCAAAAGAATCCCCCACTACAAAAACTTACAAGGATTCTATGATATCAAATATGGAGTCACTATCATTTACATGGCATTCTTTACACCAAAAAAGAAAAAGTACTAAACAGTTCATTTTGATTTTCTGAATGGAGTTGCTAACATCCTCAAAACGTCTGGTGTTCTTCTCATTCCGGGTTGACCATCAAATGCAGGCTGGGATCTTATGTCACCATTTCTTCTGTCTGACTCCACCTGTCACACCACCTCAGCACCTCAAGAGGTCGGATGTATGTTTTGGCGTGACCCAGTTCATTCTGACAATACTTAGAAACATGTGCCACAGTTGAGAGGTAACAACACAGGGAAGAAATAGGTGGGAGTTGTTTTCTGCTTCCCTTCCACAGAGATAGCATCTGGAAGTTAATTGATATCCCCTTCTCTGAAGATTTTCATCAGTCAAGCAAGCTTTTCTGGCCATTAACCATATAAAGCAAAGCACCTTTGTGGGTGCATTACCTTCCAAATTTTTTTCCAAGGCCAACTCCTATCCGAATGAGCTATTTGGCTTTTGTAAGCAAAATTCACCGAGAAATATATGGTGCTTGACCCCTTCCATACCAAAGAGTCCTCGCAATCGGAGAGGCCTTGCTATTGGTCAAATTGGTTTATCAATGTAGCAACTATATCCACTTCCAAATCATTCAGTAGTCTTCGAAAGTTCACAGCCGTGTTGTCCCTTATTTCTTCCACCTTGGCATGAGGATTTGAAGCTAACAGTTATAGATCAGGATATTGGTCTTTTAGAGGACCATGTCCTATCCAATTGTCATCCCAAAAAGCAGCCTTCCTGCCATTTCCTAGCTTGACTTCAGTGTTCGGGAAGAAACTAGGCCACATATTCCTAATTGCCTTCCAATAACTAACCCCATAAGACGAAGTAACTCTCTTAGTGCACTATCGGAAGTCTTGACCATATTTTACTTCTATTACTTTTCTCCTTAAAGCTTGTTGCTCATGGTTGTATCTCCAGAGCCACTTAAATAGTAAGCTTCTATTATGTAGTCTCGGATTTCTGATGCCCAAGCCGTTAACTTTGCTTGAGATGACATTCTTCCACTTCACTAGGTGAAAAGCTTTTGTTTCCTTGTTACCTTGCCAGATAAAATTTCTTCTGATAGTATCCATTCTCTTTTCCACCTTAGCTGGTAAAGGGAACAGAGACACCACATATGTTGTTATAGAGTCTAACACACTGTTTACTAGCACCACTCTGCCACCAAGCGAAAGATATTGATTTTCCACTTGGCCAATCTCTTTTCACTTCTTTCAATTACTGCATCCCATATCTCCAATGCTTTATTTTTAGCCTCCAAAGTCATACCTAGGTAGGTAGTTGGCAGGCTGCCAATTTCACAAGCCAGAGTTCCAGCTAATATGTGCATATGAGACACCACTTTAATGGGGAAGAGCTGACTTTCGTCCAATTGACATGGAGCCCAGAAGTTGCTTCAAACACAGTTAAGATCAGTGTGATGTGCCTCAGTTGATCAACCTTAGTGTCACACAAAATCAGAGAGTCATCTGTATAGAAAATTGGAAATATCCATCACACAGTCAGGTTTATTGGATACCTTAAATCCCTTAATCCAACCATTTGCCTTTGCCCTTTTTATCATACAATTTAGACCTTCCATGACTAAGATAAACAAAAAGGGGGAGAGAGGGTCACCTTGCCTAAGGCCTCTCTGCGAGGGAAAGAAACCTTCGGGTGAGCCATTAATCAAAATTTTTGATTAAAACCTGACAGAGCTAATGCAGAACAATATCCATTTAAGCCATTTGCTCCAGAATCCCATGTCCTTCATTATTTTGATTAGAAAGTTCCAATTGACATGATCAAAAGCCTTCTCTAAATCAAGTTTACATAGGATTCAAGGTTTTTGCCCCTTTTGTCTAGAATCTACACATTCATTTGCTATTAGAGCTGCATTTACAATCTGTCTTCCCTTGACAAATGCCATTTGTTGTCCATCCACTAGCTTGTTCATTACAGACTTGAGCCTTTCTGTTAACATCTTAGAGATAATTTTGTACACACTTCGAATTAGGCTGATAGGTCTGAAGTCCCTCAGTTTCTTGCCTCCTTCCTTCTTTGGAATTAGTGCAATGTAAGTTGCATTTATGCTTTTTTCATAGAATTCCTTTGAATGAAAATTCTCAATATTTTTCATGATGTCTTCCTTCACTACTACCCAACATTTCTGAAAGAATCCCATAGAGTAGCCATCATGCCCAGGTGCCTTGTCAGAAGCACAAATTCTATTAGCGGCCAGAACTTCCTCTTCCTCAAAAGGTCTTTGTAACCATATAGCATCCTCATCGGTCAATTTTGGGCAATCAAGATAGTTGAAATTTGGTCTCCATATCTCAGTTTCAGAGTAGAGGTTGGTATAATACTACAAAATTTCATCTTTGATGACCTCAGGGTCAGAAACTTGCTCTCCATTGATCTCAAGTTTGTCCAAATTGTTGGCTCTCTTATGTGAATTTGCCATTCTGTGGAAGAATCTTGTGTTCCTATCTCACTTTTTAGCCATAGTATTCTGGACCTTTGCCTCCAAGCAATCTCCTCAAACTTTGACATCTCCTCAAATTCCATCTCTAAGCTTGTCTTGAGAACAAGTTCATCTTCAGTCAAGTTACTCTGCTCCTGCAACCTGTCTAGGTTTTGAACTTCATTCAAAATTTCTGCTTTCCGGTTCTCCAAACTGCCAACGTTGTTAAGATTCCACTCTTTTAGTTTCCTTTCGACATTTTTAGCTTAACTGGTAAAATATAGTCTAGTGCACCTGTGACATCAATAGCGCTCCATCCATTAACCATCTCAGAGAAACCTTCTAGTTCCGGCCACCAGTTTTTGAATTTGAAGTAAGATTTTTTCTTCTCCTATTCTCCACATTGCAGCAGGACAGATAGATGATCAGAGTCTAGCCTAGGCAATAAGGACTGCTTGATGTTGCTAAATTCTTCATCCCATTATGTCGATATCAAGAATCTATATATTTTTGATGTTGCAATATGATTATTTCCTTTGTACCATGTATAAATGCCTCTTGACAGTGGAAGATCAATGAGTTCTAGTTCCCCTATCACGTCAGAGAACTCTTGCATAGCACTATTGTATCTCCCCTACTACTTCTTTCTTGTGTGTACCTGGTGGTGTTAAATCGCCACAAACCACCCATGGGACCTCGCATACCTTCTGAAAGCTGCTAATTCCCGCCAAGGATCTTGCCTTTCTTTTCTGCTATTTGATCCGTACACCCCTATGATAAACCATGTAAAGTTTTGAGAAACAGAGGATAGTTTGCAAGATATGCTCTGTGTCCCGTAGCCTTCTACTAACCCTTCCCAAGCCCTCTTGTCCCATAGTAGTAAAATCCCCCACTTCTCCCGTTAGACTCTAGACAAGCCTAATCGATCCATCTTCTCCCCCGTAATTGTTTAACTTCCCTTGTCATGTCCCCTTCCAGCTTTGTCTCTTGTAAGCAATAGACATCAGCATTTCATTTATGAACAAGTTCTTTCACAACCCTTCTTTCTCTCCTCTTATTCAATTCTCTAACATTCCACGATATAATTTTGACCTTCATTGGGTAATAGTGACTTTAGTCCATTCAGATGTTTGGGTCTTAGTCGGGTCAGTTCTACTTGGGATTTCGTTCCTTGTCGGTTTCATTGATGATTATTCCAGGTGCACTTGGATATTTTTGATGAAAAATCAATCTGAGTTGTTTTCTGTTTTCCAGACCTTCCACACTGAAATTCAAAACCAATTTGGGGTTTCTATCAGCACATTTTGTAGTGATAATGCCCTAGAGTATTTGTCTTTCCTATTTCAGCAGTTTATGAACTCTCGTGGGATTATTCATCAAACATCTTGTCTGTACACATTCCAACATAATGGGATAGCGGAAAGAAAGAATATACTTCTTATTGAAATTGCTCGTACCCTACTCATACAATCTCATGTTCTGTTGCGTTATTTGGGAGATACAGTTCTTACATCTCGTTATCTTATTAGTCGTATGCTATCTTCAGCCATCCAAAATCAAGTTCCAAACTCTGTCCTGTTTCCTCACCTTTGTTCTCTTTTCCACCACGTGTCCTTAGGAACACATGTTTTGTTCATAACCTTACTCCATGAAAAGATAAGTTAGTTTCCCGTGCTCTTAAGTGCGTATTTTTGGGTTACTCGAGAACACAAAAGGGATATTGATGCTATTTTGCTGACCTCCAGCAGTATTTTATGTCTGCTGATGTATCTTCTTTGAAACTCAATCATATTTCACAGGTCCAAGTAACCACTTAGATATTTCTGAGGTGTTACCAATTCCATATTTTGGAGATTCAGTCACTATGTCCTATTCATCTTCCTCTATAACTCCAGCTTCACCACCTACAGCTCCAGTTCCACCACCTACAGCTCCAGTCCACCACCTAGTCCAGCTCAGCCTTTTATGGCTCCACCATTTTTTCACTTATCATCGCCATCCGCGCCCAGCGCCAGCCCCAACTGATTCACGTCCTGCACCTGACCCTGCTAATACTGCGACTTGTCTCCTCTTAGTCAACTGATTGCACTACGGAAAGGTATACGGTCCATACTTAATCCTAATCCCATTATGTCGGTTTAAGTTACCATCGTCTGTCATCACCCTATTGTACATTTTTATCATCTTTGTCCTCTAGTCCCATCCCTAAGTCTATAGGTGAAGCATTGTCTCATCCATGATGGCGACAAACTATGATTGACGAGATCTCTGCTTTATATACGAGGGGTACTTAGGAGCTTGTTCCTCTTTCTTCGGGTAAATCGACTGGTGGTTGTCGTTGGGTGTATGCAGTCAAGTTGGTCCAGATGGCCAAGTTGATCGACTTGATGCTCATCTTGTTGCCAAAGGGTATATTCAGATATTTAGGCTCGATTACAATGATATGTTCTCTCCCATGGCTAAAATGGCATCAATCGCCTTTTTCTATCCATGACCGATGTTCACCATTGGCCTCTCTATCGGTTGGACATTATGAACGGTCCTTCTATGGTCTAAAGCAGTCTCCTCGAGCCAGGTTTGGTAAGTTTAGCATAGTTATTGAGTAGTGTGGCATGACTCATAGTGATGCTGATTACTTTGTGTTTTATCGGCATTCTGTTTCAAGTCTTAGTATTTATATGATGGTTTATGTTGATGATATTGTGAATATCGACAATGATCAGGATGATATTACTAAGTTGAAGCAACATCTCTTTCAGCACTTTCAAGCCAAGGATCTGAGTAGACTAAAGTATTTTCTAGGTATTCAGGTCGCTTCGTCTAGCTCAGGTATTGTAATTTCACAATAGAAGTATACCTTAGACATTCTTGAGGAGACATGAATGACAGGTCTACGACCTGTTGACACCCCTATGGATCCGAGTGCTAAAATTCTACACGGACAGAGGGAGCGCTTAGCGATCCTGCAAGATATAGGCGGTTGGTTGGAAAATTAAATTACCTCACAGTAACTAGACCTGGCATTTCCTTTCCTATCAGTGTGTTTAGTTAGTTCATGGATTCTCCCTGTGATAGTCATTGAGATAAAGTTGTCCGCATTCTTCGATATATAAATTCAGCTCCAGGCAAAGGATTATTGTTTGAAGATCGAGGCGATGAGCAAATTGTTGGGTACTCAGATGCTAACGGGGCAGGATCGCCTTCTGATAGACGTTCTACGTATGGATATCGTGTTTTAGTAGGAGGTAATTTGGTGTCTTGGAAGGGCAAGAAACAAAATGTGATTGCTCGATCTAGTGCAAAAGCAGATTATCGAGCAATGGTTGTGGCAACGTGTGAGCTAGTTTGGATCAAACATTTGCTTAATGAGTTGAAATTTGGTGATATCCGCAAGATGGAACTTGTGTGTAATAATCAAGATGCCTTTCATATTGCATCATATCTGGTGTTTCATGAGAGAACTAAACACATTGAGATTGACTATCATTTTGTTAGAGAAAAGATACTCTCAGGAGATATTGCTACAAAGTTAGTGAAGTCGAATGATCATTTTGCAGACATTTTCACCAAGTCTCTCACTGGTCCTCGTATTAGTTACATATGTAACAAGTTCGGTACATATGATTTGTATGCACCAGCTTGAGGGGAGTGTTAGATAGTTATATAGTTAATATGTAATTAGTCCGATTCCCATCTTGAATAAGAGTAGGATCTGTATTATGTATAGTTATAAATAGTGCTCATTGTATTATAATTAATTGATCAGTATAGATTTTTCTCCCGTGCATTCTCACAAATATCAAATTTCTTTTGTCTCGAGAATTAAAATGGAAACAATGATGATGGGTGGGTCTCCCCTGAAATCATGATTGTCAAAATTCAGGTGTCTCGTCATCCTACTGCATTATCAGTTATTAGTTAGCTTTCTATGGAATAAAGATAGTTTCATTAATGATCTGCAATTGGCATGGAGGGATGAAAGCGCTTGCCCTTCTGTATGTCAGCTGTCTGTTTCTTGATTTACAGGTTGACTTTTTGGTTGTCAAATTCAGTCATGTTGAGAGCAATTGTTAGCCAAGCTGCTGGAGGAAGGAAAGAAGGTGATAGATCATATGCAGAGAGCAATAGGGGCAAATCTAGTTTAAACGGAAGATCCTTGAAAAAAAGGACCGAGTTTTCTTCCAATAAAGACCTCAACAATAGTCTAACAGATGAACTCGGTGACTGGGAGGATACTGAAACATTTGTGCTTGCTTTGGAACAAGTCGAAGCTTGGATTTTCTCCCGCATTGTTAAGTCTGTGTGGTGGCAGGTTGATCCTATAATTTGCTTCTGCTGCTCTCTTTCTGTTTCTTGATTCAATGAATAATGTTTCTTTTTCTACATAGCTGCTGTGACTTATTTTGTTTTTATGACCTGCAGACTTTGACTCCGCATATGCAAAACACAGCTGCGAACTCTGGTGGAAGATCAACAAGTGTTAAAAAAACCTATGGGCGTAGGTGTAGTTTGGGAGATCAAGAGCAAGGTAATTTCTCCATTGAGCTCTGGAAGAAGGCTTTCAAAGATGCCTGTGAAAGGCTTTGTCCAGTCAGGGCAGGAGGACATGAGTTTGGCTGCTTGCCATTGCTGGCTAGATTGGTAAGCTGATTGCACACACCCCCGTTCAACAGAGTTAATTGTGCACTTCTTTTGAAGGGCTTATTTAGACAAGAGGGGTTGCTCTGATGGTAAGCAACCCCCACTTCCAACTGAGACGTTGTGAGTTCGAGTCTCCCCAAGAGCAAGGTGGGAAGTCCTTGGAGGGAAGGATGCCGGGGGTTTATTTGGAAACAGCCTCTCTACCCCAGGATAGAGGTAAGGTCAGCGTACATACTATCCTCCCCAGACCCCACTATGTGGGATTATACTGGGTTGTTGTTTTGAAGGGCTTATTTGGATTATACTGGGTTGTTGTTTTGAAGGGCTTATTTGAACATATAGTAGAAACTGGCTTAAGTTAATATTCCACTGCATTGTCTCTAACGGAAATAGCATTTCTCCTGTGTATGAACATGTGCATTTTGGTGTTATTGTTAATAGGGAATTTCTGTTTTTGCGGTTAAATGAGAAGCTTTACTTTTGTTACTAGGACTACTTTGTTTGGACGCGTGCAACATTGAACAAGCTTTTCATCACTGCTTTCTCAATTCTGCTGCTTGGCTCATACTGTTGAGCTCTTTGTTTATGGGTTGTAATAGGTAATGGAACAGTTGGTGAGTAGATTGGATGTGGCCATTTTCAATGCAATCCTTCGTGAATCAGCTGAAGAAATGCCAACAGATCCAGTGTCAGATCCCATTCGTGATTCTAAGGTCCTCCCGGTCCCTGCGGGGAAATCAAGCTTTGGGTCCGGTGCACAACTTAAAAATGCTGTGAGTTGTCAAGCTTCAATGTTTTTCAGCTTCATTCAGTAGTGCATTACTGATATGCCATTCTTCTTGCCCAATTTGAGATCTCCTCAAAGTTGGCCCCCAAAAAAACAAAAATCTACCTGTAGTGGAAATCTATCAGACTCTTACTCGTGATAGATGTCTTAAGCAAAAGGCCCACTGAGAGAGGTCTTACTGATTTGCAAATACTTCTTGTTGGCAGATTGGGGAGGTCTAGGTGGCTATCTAATCTCTTTGGAATTGAGGACAATGATTTCTCAGGTGACGGTGAGGATCTTGTTCATGAAAAGGCACCAAGTCCTGCCAAGCCTTTCCGTCTCCTCAATGCTCTAAGTGATCTAATGATGCTTCCCTTTGAAATGCTTGCTGATCCACAAACAAGAGAAGAGGTGAGTCTGTCAGCATTAACATTGTTTGATGCGTTTCAAGCTACATTCTAAGTTTGTTCTTACTGTGCTGTTTGAAGGTTTGTCCTATACTTGGTCCAACTTTGATCAGGAGGGTTCTCAATGGTTTTGTTCCAGATGAGTTCTGTCCGATCCCAGTTCCCCCCCATGTCCTCAGGGCACTGGATTCTCAGGTTGTGTTTACGTTACATCTTTACATGAAAACTTTGTGTACTATTTACAAGACTTTTCTTGAAAGAAATAAATACTAGCCTAACAAGACCAAAAGACTTTTCTTGAAAAATACTAGCCTAACAAGACTAAAAGACTTTTTACATTATGACAAAAACTCTTTTAGTCGTCATTTTGTTCTTTGTCTTCTTCTTCTTTGTCTTTTTTCATAGTAGGTGGCAGATAAACTTTAGGAATATCTTCTTTTTGGTTGCGATAATTGCAGTGGTGTAAGTTGAATAAGTCCTTCAATTGCTGACATAATAGGTATTTTGTCTTCTCCGTCATCTGCTTCGGATATGTCCTCAATGCATTAGTTGTTGGCGTAATTTCCCAATTTGCAAGGGTAGTAATCCATCTAGGTAGTTCTTCTATGTCCTTTGTCGTCTTGGCATTTGAATAAATAATTGTACTATTTTTACTGTTGTAGATCCATTTTCTTCCTTCTTCATAACTGTTTATTAACTCTTGAATAATAACTTTGATCATAATAGCTCTTTTGTTCTGTAGAAATTCTACTATTTCATGAATAGTTAGGTCAGGTTGTTCTATAGGATCTTCACACATAATCGTTCTTGTCAGTCCTATCTTCACTACTGTGATAGGATGGTATATTTCCTGTGGTGTTACTTCACAGGGTGCTGAATAAATCCGAATAAATATTAAATCTGCTTTGGTAATTCCCAAGTATTTCTTTACTACTTGATATAGTTCTGGGATATGTTGTAGTTTATCTCCATTTTGCGTATATACCGCATGCAATAGTCCATAATTATACATGGTCTGTATGAGTTTTGGGTCTGTCTTGTTTAATGCTACTAATTTGTTATATCCCTTCAAAGGTTTGGTTTGCCATCCAATAAGTTTTTCTGGGTTATAGTCTGGTGATTGTATGTTCTTGTTTAGGTAGTTGGCAACTTGTATGAATTGGTTCAGGTACTTGTGTATTCTTTGCACGAATTGATTATCAAACCTTTCAATATCCAACTTAGACCAGAGCAACCCATACCTAAAAGGACATATTTTATTTACTAATTACCAAAACCCCAGACAAATATTTATAGTGAAATCACCAAAAAACCTATACAAAATCAATTCGTGCAAAGAATACACAAGTACCTGAACCATTTCATAAAAGTTGCCAACTACCTAAACAAGAACATACAATCACCAGACTATAACCCAGAAAAACTTATTGGATGGCAAACCAAACCTTTGAAGGGATATAACAAATCAGTAGCATTAAACAAGACAGACCCAAAACTCATACAGATCATGTATAATTATGGACTATTGCATGCGGTATATACGCAAAATGGAGATAATCTACAACATATCCCAGAACTATATCAAGTAGTAAAGAAATACTTGGAAATTACCAAAGCAGATTTAATATTTATTCAGCACCCTGTGAAGTAACACCACAGGAAATATACCATCCCATCACAGCAGTGAAGATAGGACTGACAAGAACGATTATGTGTGAAGATCCTATAGAACAACCTGACCTAACTATTCATGAAATAGTAGAATTTCTACAGAACAAAAGAGCTATTATGATCAAAGTTATTATTCAAGAGTTAATAAACAGTTATGAAGAATGAGGAGAATGGATCTACAATAACAAAAATAGTACAATTATTTATTCAAATGCCAAGACGACAAAGGACATAGAAGAACTACCAGATGGATTACTACCCTTGGAAAATTACGCCAACAACTAATGCATTGAGGACATATCCGAAGCAGATGACAGAGAAGACAAAATACCTATTATGTCAGCAAGTTTATCTGCCACCTACTATGGAAAAGGACAAAGAAGAAGAAGACAGAGAATAAAATGACGACTAAAAGAGTTTTTGTCATAATGTAAAAAGTCTTTTAGTCTTGTTAGGCTAGTATTTTCAAGAGAAGTCTTTTGGTCTTATTAGGCTAGTATTTATTTCTTTCAAGAAAAGTCTTGTAAATAGTAGGCAAAGTTTTCATGCAACGTGTCCTAGTGAGTCAGCATAGAGATAAGAAGGAATAATTTGGGTGGATGATGGGGCCCAATGAGCACCCACACTCTAATTATTACCATCAATCCTTTGCCTATATATAGGACTTTGTAAATTCAAAAGAAATCATCGGCTCTTCAACCTTGTATAATAAAATTTTTCATTGAAAAATTCTCTCTCATATACTCTTACTCTCTCTAAAATATCAAAAGATCTAGCATCAACTAAGGAACTAATGGAGGAAAATAAGGTACGCAATTCTATGGCAAGCTAAAATTTCTATGGCAAGGTTTTAGGAAAGTAGTAATAATACTAAAATGATAATGATCCTGTGGACACCGAGAGTTCGGTGTAACATTGGTTTAAAGGTTTAATAACAGCCAGTAATGAAAGCTAAAGGGGATCTAGCCGTGCACTTTGTCCGCGCCAGGCAGGTGGCCGTTATGCGGTGTTGTGGTGCTTTAATTGGCTTGGGATCCTTACCTTCTTGACTTACTGCTACTGATATTGTCAGCTTTAGCCCACTGTTATTCCGTTCCCTTCCCCTTTGGTATCAGAGCCTCAGTATCATATTAGTATTATCATTATAGTCCTAAAAACTTGCCTTATTGAAAAATTTGGATTTGTCAAAAAATTTGATTTAGTTTTGCCTTATTAATTATTTTAACATGGATTTAAATGCCTGTTTGTATACTTACAATAAAGTACTTGTTTATACTGGAGACATAGAATTTGCTAAAACTACAGGAAATTAATGGAAGCATATCCTATTACTTTCCAAATTGAATTAGCAACTACTCCTTATTTACATCAATTAGAGAGTAACTTTGGAAAATTTTTAATACACTTAAAGTGTGGAATAGAATATTTAGGTATATATCAAATAGTTGGAAAATATTTAGGAACCCGACCTAGACATATTGGAATAACTAATGATTATTCTACATACTGTCAAAGTATATTTAGTTTCCTTAACCTACAGGATAAAAATAAAGAACATAAGATTAAAAAAATATTTCATAAATATTTTAGAAATCATACAGTAGATGAAAAAGATATAAAGTTTTTCATTGATATTGTTTATAAATATACTCTAGAAAAATTAACTATGGATGAAAAAGGTGAAGATAAATTAGTAGAAGAACATATAGAAATACTATATAATATTATAGAAAATATGGAACATATAGATGACACCACTACCTCAGTATCTACTGAAGACTACCTAAGTGATGGTTAAAATGGAAGCCATAAATAATAAAATGGAAATAATAAATAATAATATTTTGGAATTAATAAAGTAACATTAGAACAGATAAAGGACATAAGAAAAAGGATAGAAAATATAGAAACAGAAATTAAAAATATAAAGTTAAGAATATTACAAGAAAATAGTAAAAAAGAAAAAGAACCTATAAATATAACTGGCTATGTCAATATACCAGGATTAGGATGGATGCCAATCAAAGTACCAATAACAACTGAAAAAATAAAAGAAGAGTTATGAAAAGAGGAGAATATGTGAAAATTACTTATATGGAAAATAACAAAATTAAAGAAATGTCAAATTTGAATAGAATATTAATTAAGCTAAATGATAATTATAGACTTATGCAAAAACAAGATAATACTATAGAATTACCTTTTAGAACAAATAGTAAGATTAACCAGAGAAAATAATGAGGAAAACAATAACGAATCATATAGTAATAATAGTGATAGTAGTACAATTAGTTATGACATCACTAAAAGAAAGAATATGAGAAAGAAAAAGTTAACCCTGAAAGATATTTATGAAAAATTAGATAAAATGGAAAAACGAGCACAAAAATTAGAAAAACATGTATTTAAAAAGAAAAAACAAACAATAAATTCTGACCCTGAAGTATCTAAAAATAGATTAGATTCAGATACAACAACATATATAAGTTCAGAAGAAGGAAAAGACGATAAGAAATTAGTAGTAGAAGTAATAGATAAAATGAAAAATGATTCAGATATTAATAAGGACGAAGATAGCAATTCAGATACCTATACTGACTTGATAAAGAAAATAAATAAATTATATATAGAAACTAATGAATTAAAAGATACAATTAAAGATGAAGATATAATAACAAATCATATAAATATGACTAAACGAGATAGCCTAGAAAATAGAAAAGGATTTTATACAACTTTCGCAACAGGAAGAGATAAAGGTTATAAAAAAAGAAGTTACTATGAAAAAACAGATTATTCAAAACAACATAGGAATGATAAAATATGGGGATCAAGATTAATAAGAGGAATAGCAGAAATAGTAAAAACATCTACAGGAGAAAATACTAACTCTTTTTTAGACTTAGACTACTCTGAAGATATAACTAAAGAAATACAAAAATGGTCAGCAAAAACAGAGAAAACGATTTTAGAAACAAAATTATCCATAGAAAAAGTAGGACAATATATTGTAACCACCTTGGTAGGAAATGTTAATGAATGGTATGAAAATTTAGGAGAAGAAACGATAAAAGCATTACATGCAGCTACAGATGCTAATGCACAGCCTACAACAGATGTAAGTAAAATACTTCAAAAATTTGTAATATCAATTACAGCCGAATTTAGTACGCCAGGAGCAGAAAATTTAATGATTCGTAAAATATAGAAAAAGCAAGAAATAATCTATTAAATTTAGTTATTTGTGATTTATGCTACTATGAAGAATATTTATGTGAATTTAGTAATTATTTTCATAAAGGAAGATTTAATAATAATGAGAAACCTATGATCTTAGACTTATTCCTACATAAATTACCATATCCAACTAATTTATTAGTATTTAAAGACTATAAAATAGAAGCTAAATCAATAGACACCTTAGGAACTAGGATAGAATATGTAAGAAACTGGATAAATGATAGATGTACTCAAGCGACATATATTAGAAATTTATTACAATCACATATACAGTTATGTTGTACAAAAGATAAACCAAGTAAATATGGATGTAGTAAAAAATATCCTAAACAAATAAGAAAACACTATAAGAAAAGAAATAAGAAATACATTAGAAGAAATTATAATTTAAGGAATTTTACAAATAACAAAAAACGAAGATATATAAATGAAAGAAAATATAGAAATTACTTCAAAAGGGTTAAAGCTGACAATATCAGTAGCAGTAAATCAAGCAGGTAAGGATCTCAAGCCAATTTGAGCACCACAACACCGCATAACGGCCACCTGCCTAGCGCGGACAAAGTGCACGGCTAGATCCACTTTAGCTTTCATTAATGGCTATTATTAAACCTTTATACTAATGTTACACCGAACTCCCGGTGTTCATAGGATCATTATCATTTTAGTTATTATTACTACTTTCCTAAAACCTTGCCTTATTGAAAAATTTGGACTTGTCAAAAAATTTGATTTAGTTTTGCCTTATTAGTTATTTTAACATGGATTTAAATGCCTGTTTGTATACTTACAATAAAGTACTTGTTTATACTGGAGACATAGAATTTGCTAAAACTACAGGAAAATTAATGGAAGCATATCCTATTACTTTCCAGATTGGATTAGCAACTACTCCTTATTTACCTCAATTAGAGAGTAACTTTGGAAAATTTTTAATACACTTAAAGTGTGGAATAGAATATTTAGGTATACATCAAATAGTTGGAAAATATTTAGGAACCCGACCTAGACATATTGGAATAACTAATGATTATTTTACATACTGTCAAAGTATATTTAGTTTCCTTAACCTACAGGATAAAAATAAAGAACATAAGATTAAAGAAATATTTCATAAATATTTTAGAAATCATACAGTAGATGAAAAAGATATAAAATTTTTCATTGATATTGTTTATAAATATACTCTAGAAAAATTAACTATGGATGAAAAAGGTGAAGATAAATTAGTAGAAGAACATATAGAAATACTATATAATATTATAGAAAATACGGAACATATATATGACACCACTACCTCAGTATCTACTGAAGACTACCTAAGTGATGGTTAAAATGGAAGCCATAAATAATAAAATAAAAATAATAATATTTTGGAATCAAATAAAGTAACATTAGAACAGATAAAAGAAATAAGAAAAAGGATAGAAAATATTGAAACAGAAATTAAAAAATATAAAGTTAAGAATATTACAAGAAAATAATAAAAAAGATAAAGAACCTATAAATAAAACTGGCTATGTCAATATACCAGGATTAGGATGGATGCCAATTAAAGTACCAATAACTACTGAAAAAATAAAAGAAGAGTTATGAAAATAGGAGAATATGTAAAAATTACATATATGAAAAATAACAAAATAAAAGAAATGTCAAATTTGAATAGAATATTTATTAAGCTAAATTATAATTATTGACTTATGCAAAAATAAGATAATACTATAGAATCACCTTTAGAACAAATAGTAAGATTAACCAGAGAAAACAATAAGGAAAACAATAACGAATCATATAGTAATAATAGTGATAGTAGTACAATTAGTTATGGCATCACTAAAAGAAAGAATATGAGAAAGAAAAAGTTAACCCTGAAAGATATTTATGAAAAATTAGATAAAATGGAAAAACGAGTACAAAAATTAGAAAAACATGTATTTAAAAAGAAAAAACAAACAATAAATTCTGACCCTGAAGTATCTAAAAATAGATTAGATTCAGATACAACAACATATATAAGTTCAGAAGAAGAAAAAGATGATAAGAAATTAGTAGTAGAAGTAATAGATAAAAGGGAAAATGATTCAGATATTAATATGGACGAAGATAGCAATTCAGGTACCTATATTGACTTGATAAAGAAAACAAATAAATTATATATAGAAACTAATGAATTAAAAGATACAAATAAAGATGAAGATATGATAACAAATCATATAAATATGATTAAACCAGATAGCCTAGAAAATAGAAAAGAATTTTTATACAACTTTCGCAACAGGAAGAGATAAAGGTTATAAAAAAAGAAGTTATTATGAAAAAACAGATTATTCAAAACAACATAGGAATGATAAAATATAGGGATCAAGATTAATAAGAGGAATAGCAGAAATAGTAAAAGCATCTATAGGAGAAAATACTAACTCTTTTTTACACTTAGACTACTCTGAAGATATAACTAAAGAAATACAAAAATGGTCAGCAAAAACAGAGAAAACGATTTTAGAAACAAAATTACCCATAGAAAAAGTAGGACAATATATTGTAACCACCTTAGTAGGAAATGTTAAAGAATGGTATGAAAATTTAGGAGAAGAAATGATAAAAGCATTACATGCAGCTACAGATGCTAATGCACAGCCTATAACAGATGTAAGTAAATACTTCAAAAATTTGTAATATCAATTACAGCCGAATTTAGTTCGCCGGGAGCAGAAAATTCAATGATTCGTAAAAATATAGAAAAAAGCAAGAAATAATCTATTAAATTTAATTATTTGTGATTTATGCTACTATGAAGAATATGTATGTGAATTTAGTAATTATTTTCATAAAGGAAGATTTAATAATAATGAGAAACCTATGATCTTAGACTTATTCCTACATAAATTACCATATCCAACTAATTTATTAGTATTTAAAGACTATAAAATAGAAGCTAAATCAATAGACACCTTAGGAACTAGGATAAAATATGTAAGAAACTGGATAAATGATAGATGTACTCAAGCGACAAATATTAGAAATTTATTACAATCAGATATGCAGTTATGTTGTACAAAAGATAAACCAAGTAAATATGGATGTAGTTAAAATATCCTAAACAAATAAGAAAACACTATAAGAAAAGAAATAAGAAATACATTTGAAGAAATTATAATTTAAGGAATTTTACAAATAACAAAAAAGGAAGATATATAAATAAAAGAAAATATAGAAATTATTTCAAAAAGAATTCTAAAAAATGTAAATGTTATTATTGTGAAAAAATAGGACACATATCCACAGAATGCAAAGAACCTAGACAAAAACAAATAAAAGAAATCCAGTTAGATAATGATGAATTTATAGATATAGATATAGTTAAGCAAGAAATAGATACAGACAACTTTTCTAGTGAAGATGAAATAATAGAATCAGATATAACAAGTGAAGAAGAAGATGAATCAGACTGAAATAGAAGAAACAAGTGATAAAGATATAATAATAAACTTAACACAAGACATAGATTATGAGAAAAAACAGATAATATTTGATGAAAAAATTTATGAGAAAATTAGGAAAGAAGAATTAGACCTTACACCAAACATAGTTTTTAAAAATTAATTTTGGAATAAAACCTTTAAAATTAAAAAACAAAATTATTATATAATCACTAAAAAAGATTTGTATTAGACATAAAACATTTAAATGGAAAAACAATGATACCTTTAGTATCTAAACATCTAATTGAAGAAGAAACTAAAAGTATTAAAAATAAACATGATCTAAGATATTGCTATTTTGGAGGAATACAGATTATGTTATATGCACATTTTAAAGAAGGTATAGATACACCAATAGAAATATATTTAGTAGATGATAGAATAACTCATCCTATAGAACAATCCATATTAACACAATTAACAGGAAATCTAATATACCAAAAAGCTAAATTCTTATTTAAACCTGATTTTAATATAAGTATGACAGAACAAAATATAGACAAAGCATTGACGATTTATTGGAAAATTAATGGAATAGAAATGTTACCAGGAAGTAAAGTACTAACTATCAAAGCAAAACAATTATACGTATTAAGCAATAAACCAGGAATAAATAAAAACAAAAGAAAAAGATTAACACATATAAGTAAAAAATCTTTGAACCTATCCTAAAAGAAATACCTAGGAAAGAACAATTATATATACTACCTAACCAAAACCAAGACTTAAAATTAGTAACTTATAATTTAGAACAAAGAAGAAATCTTCTTAATAGAAGTATAAGTAGAAGGAATCTAAACATAATACGTAGAATTAGGAAGAATATATCAGACGAATATTCAGAAAACCAATATTATATAAAAGGAAGAATAATAAGAAATGGAATAAGAATACTAGTACCAATCTTAAATTCTACTAATGCAGGAGAAAATTATATAGTTGAACAACTAATAAGTGAGATTGATAAGATAGAAGAAAGTAATCACACATATACTAATTTTATTACACAACAAGAAGTAACAAGTATGGGAAAAATAAGTAGCCCAATAGAAATAGAAGGATTATTATTCAACATAAATCTAGAAGTAATGGATAATGAACCAGAAATTATACTAGGAATTAAATGGTCAAATATGGTAGAACCATGGAATCTAACAGAATCAGAATTAGAAATAACAGTTAATACAATAACAATTAAGATAAAAAGAGAAACAATTAATGCGATAAAATAAAGTGTATGAGTCATGAAGAACTACATATCTTAATTAAAGTACAATGTGAAGGATATAACAGTAGATATTATACAGCATATATAGATACAGGAGCTGGAACTAATATATGTAGAAGAAAAGTATTACCAGAAGAATATTGGAAAGAATTAAAAAATTTAATTATAAGTGCTGGATTTAACCAGGAAGGAAATCTAGTCAGACACAAAGCTATAAATATAACAATACAAATATGGGATAGAGAACTAGTACTAAATGAATTATACCCATGTGATGAAATATTTCATGATATAATATTAGGTTATAAAAAATTCTTAAAAAACTATGAACCCTTTACAATTACAAGGAATTATTTATTATTAACTACCCCTTGCAAGCAGAAAATCATAGCTAAAAGGACCTTGGAAAAACAAAGTGAACTAATACCTTGGATTAAAGGAGATAGTAAAATTAAACAATCACTACCTTGTAAAAGTAAAGACAATAAATTACCAATAAGTGAGATTAGTATTGAAGAAGAAATAACTAACGAATTTAAAGAGATATTTAGTGAAGACCCATTACAAAATTGGCAAAAACACAAAACCCAAATACCTATTAGATTACTAAAAGAGGATGATTTAGTTTATAAAAAACCTATGAAATATACTGAAGAAGATATGATTCAATTTAAATTACATATAACAGAATTATTAAAAGTGAATTATATTAGATCTAGTGAATCTAAACATAGTAGTCCCGCATTCATAGTAATGAAACACAATGAACAAAAAAGAGGAAAATCTAAAATGGTAATAGACTATAAAGACTTAAATAAAAAGACAGAAACATTAAATTATCCAATATCAAATAAAGCACTAATATTAAACAAAGTTAAAGGTTATGAGTGGTTCAGTAAATTTGATTGTAAATCAGGATTCTATCATATTAAAATAATAGAAGAACATAGACATTTAACAGCTTTCTCAATACCCAATGAATTTTATGAATGGAATGTATTACCCTTTGGATTTAATAATTCCCCTGGATATTTTCAAAAATTTATGGATACATATCTTGGAAATATAGATGGAATTATTGTATATATAGATGATATATTATTATTCACTAAAACGAAGGAAGATCATATAAAATTATTAAAAAGATTTAAGAAAATAATAAAAGATGCAGGAATAGCTCTAAGTGAAAAGAAAGCAGAAATATTAAGGAATAAAATAGAATTTTTAGGTATAAAGATAGATAGAAATGGCGTAGAGATGCAAGAACATATATTAAAAAAGATTGCAGAACACATGGAAGAATTAAAAGAAAAGAAACAATTACAAAGTTTTTTAGGATTAGTAAATCAAATTAGAAATTATGTACCTCATTTAAGTGAAAAATTAGTATCACTACAAAAGAAATTAAAAACAAAAACAACAGTATTTGAATGGACTATAGAGGTTAAAGAAGACCTGAAAAATGTAAAGGAATATTGTAAGAAATTACCCAAATTACAAATCCCAGAAATAAATGAAAAAATAAAATGGATAATTTATACAGATGCATCAGATTATGCTTTTGGAAGTATGTTAACATATGTAAATATGGAAAATAACACACAACATATTACATCATTCAACTCAGGAACTTTTAAAGAAAATGAAATAAAATGGGAAATAAATAGAAAAGAATTATTAAGCGTATTAAAAATATTATTATACTATGAGATATATATATATAGCACATACACATTTTATATTAAGAACAGATAATACCCAAGTTAAATTTTGGCTAACAAAGGATTTAAAGAATCAATCAATTACTACCAGAAATATTAGAAATATAGTATGTCAAATATCTTTATTCAATTTTGATATTGAACTAATCAGTACTAAAGACAATTTTATTGCAGATTTTTTATTGGACATATGATGCAGGGATAGCTATGAGCTTATAAAGAAGAATTTTATTATGATTGACAGGTACAACCTGAACAAGGGGAAATAGTACAAAATCTATTACAAGACATATTACAAAAAATACAAGGAATGGAGAAAAATATTAAAAAGATGGAAAGCAGAATTAGCCATATGCAAGATAGCAAAAAAGAGCAAGAAATAGACCTACAAGAATTTAAAGAGATAACAATTAGCCAAGAAAAATATGCCAAAAAAGATAATAAAGGAAAAGGGATAGAAGTAACTACTCACTAAGCTAAAAAACTCAAACCTTTCAATATCCAACTTAGACCAGAGCAGCCCATACCTAAAAGGACAGATTTTATTTACCAATTACCAAAACCCCAGATAAATACTTACAGTGAAATCACCAAAAAACCTACACAAAAACAATTCGTGCGAAGAATATACAACTACCTGAACCAATTCATACAAGTTGCCAACTACCTAAACAAAAACATACAATCACCAGACTATAACCCAGAAAAACTTATTGGATGGCAAACCAAACCTTTGAAGGGATATAACAAATTAGTAGCATTATACAAGACAGACCCAAAACTCATACAGACCATGTATAATTATGGACTATTGCATGCGGTATATACGCAAAATGGAGATAAACTACAACATATCCCAGAACTATATCAAGTAGTAAAGAAATACTTGGGAATTACCAAAGCAGATTTAATATTTATTCGGATTTATTCAGCACCCTGTGAAGTAACACCACAGGAAATATACCATCCTATCACAGTAGTGAAGATAGGACTGACAAGAACGATTATGTGTGAAGATCCTATAGAACAACCTGACCTAACTATTCATGAAATAGTAGAATTTCTACAGAACAAAAGAGCTATTATGATCAAAGTTATTATTCAAGAGTTAATAAACAGTTATGAAGAAGGAAGAAAATGGATCTACAACAGTAAAAATAGTACAATTATTTATTCAAATGCCAAGACGACAAAGGACATAGAAGAACTACCTAGATGGATTACTACCCTTGCAAATTGGGAAATTACGCCAACAACAAATGCATTGAGGACATATCCGAAGCAGATGACGGAGAAGATAAAATACCTATTATGTCAGCAATTGAAGGACTTATTCAACTTACACCATTGCAATTATGCAACCAAAAAGAAGATATTCCTAAAGTTTATCTGCCACCTACTATGAAAAAAGACAAAGAAGAAGAAGACAAAGAACAAAATGACGACTAAAAGAGTTTTTGTCATAATGTAAAAAGTCTTTTAGTCTTGTTAGGCTAGTATTTTTCAAGAAAAGTATTTTGGTCTTGTTAGGCTAGTATTTATTTCTTTCAAGAAAAGTCTTGTAAATAGTAGGCAAAGTTTTCATGTAAAGATGTATGTCCTAGTGAGTCAGCAAAGAGATAAGAAGGAATAATTTGGATGGATGATGGGGCCCAATAAGCACCCACACTCTAATTATTACCCTCAATCCTTTGCGTATATATAGGACTTTTTAAATTCAAAAGAAATCATCGGCTCTTCAACCTTGTATAATAAAATCTTTCTTTGAAAATTTCTCTCTCATATACTCTTACTCTCTCAAAAATATCAAAAGATCTAGCATCAACTAAGGAACTAATGGAGCAAAATAAGGCAGGGATTGCTATGAGCTTATATAGAAGAATTTTATTACGATTGACAGGTACAACCTGAACAAGGGGAAATAGTACAAAATCTATTACAAGACATATTACAAAAAATACAAGGAATGGAGAAAAATATTAAAAAGATGGAAAGCAGAATTAGCCATATGCAAGATAGCAAAAAAGAGCAAGAAATAGACCTACAAGAATTTAAAGAGATAACAATTAGCCAAGAAAAATATGCCAAAAAAGATAATAAAGGAAAAGGGATAGAAGTAACTACTCACTAAGCTAAAAAACTCAAACCTTTCAATATCCAACTTAGACCAGAGCAGCCCATACCTAAAAGGACAGATTTTATTTACCAATTACCAAAACCCCAGATAAATACTTACAGTGAAATCACCAAAAAACCTACACAAAATCAATTCGTGCAAAGAATACACAACTACCTGAACCAATTCATACAAGTTGCCAACTACCTAAACAAGAACATACAATCACCAGACTATAACCCAGAAAAACTTATTGGATGGCAAACCAAACCTTTGAAGCAATATAACGAATTAGTAGCATTATACAAGACAGACCCAAAACTCATACAGACCATGTATAATTATGGACTATTGCATGCGGTATATACGCAAAATGGAGATAATCTACAAGATATCCCAGAACTATATCAAGTAGAAAAGAAATACTTGGGAATTACCAAAGCAGATTTAATATTTATTGGGATTTATTCAGCACCCTGTGAAGTAACACCGCAGGAAATATATCATCCTATCACAGCAGTGAAGATAGCACTGACAAGAACGATTATGTGTGAAGAGCCTATAGACCAACCTGACCTAACTATTCATGAAATAGTAGAATTTCTACAGAACAAAAGAGCTATTATGATCAAAGTTATTATTCAAGAGTTAATAAACAGTTATGAAGAAGGAGGAAAATGGATCTACAACAGTAAAAATAGTATAATTATTTATTCAAATGCCAAGACGACAAAGGACATAGAAGAACTACCTAGATGGATTACTACCCTTGCAAATTGGGAAATTACGCCAACAACAAATGCATTGAGGACATATCCGAAGCAGATGACGGAGAAGACAAAATACCTATTATGTCAGCAATTGAAGGGCTTATTCAACTTACACCATTGCAATTATTGCAACCAAAAAGAAGATATTCCTAAAGTTTATCTTCCACATACTATTTAAAAAGACAAAGAAGAAGAAGACAAAGAACAAAATGACAACTAAAAGAGTTTTTGTCATAATGTTAAAAGTCTTTTAGTCTTGTTAGGCTAGTATTTTTCAAGAAAAGTCTTTTGGTCTTGTTAGGCTAGTATTTATTTCTTTCAAGAAAAGTCTTGTAAATAGTAGGCAAAGTTTTTATGTAAAGATGTAACGTGTCCTAGTGAGTCAGCATAGAGATAAGAAGGAATAATTTGGATGGATGATGGGGCCCAATGAGCACCCACACTCTAATTATTACCCTTAATCCTTTGCATATATATAGGACTTTGTAAATTTAAAAGAAATCATCGGCTCTTCAACCTTGTATAATAAAATCTTTCTTTGAAAAAATCTCTCTCATATACTCTTACTCTCTCAAAAATATCAAAAGATCTAGCATCAACTAAGGAACTATTGGAGGAAAATAAGGTACGCAATTCTATGGCAAGCTAAATTTTCTATGGCAAGGTTTTAGGAAAGTAGTAATAATACTAAATAATAATACTAAAATGATAATGATCCTGTGAACACCGGGAGTTCGGTGTAACATTAGTTTAAAGGTTTAATAACAGCCAGTAATGAAAGCTAAAGTGGATCTAGCCGGGCACTTTTTCCGCGCCAGGCATGTGGCCTTTATGCAGTGTTGTGGTGCTTAAATTGGCTTGGGATCCTTACCTGCTTGACTTAGTGCTACTGATATTGTCAGCTTTAGCCCACTGTTATACCGTTCCCTTCCCCTTTGGTATCAGAGCCTTAGTATCATATTAGTATTATCATTATAGTCCTAAAAACTTGCCTTATTGAAATTTTTGGACTTGTCAAAAAATTTGATTTAGTTTTGCCTTATTAATTATTTTAACATGGATTTAAATGCATGTTTGTATATATACAATAAAGTACTTGTTTATACTGGAGATATAGAATTTGCTAAAACTACAGGAAAATTAATGGAAGCATATCCTATTACTTTCCAGATTGGATTAGCAACTACTTCTTATTTACCTCATTAGAGAGTAACTTTAAAAAATTTTTAATACACTTAAAGTGTGGAATAGAATATTAACGTATACATCAAATAGTTGGAAAATATTTAGGAACCCGACCTAGATATATTGGAATAACTAATGATTATTTTACATACTGTCAAAGTATATTTAGTTTCCTTAACCTACGGGATAAAAATAAAGAACATAAGATTAAAGAAATATTTCGTAAATGTTTTAAAAATCATACAGTAGATTAAAAAGATATAAAGTTTTTCATTGATATTGTTTATAAATATACTCTAGAAAAATTAACTATGGATGAAAAAGGTGAAGATAAATTAGTAGAAGAACATATAGAAATATTATATAATATTATAGAAAATATGGAACATATAGATGACACCACTACCTCAATATCTACTGAAGACTACCTAACTGATGGTTAAAATGGAAGCCATAAATAATAAAATGGAAATAATAAATAATAATATTTTGGAATCAAATAAAGTAACATTAGAACAGATAAAAGAAATAAGAAAAAGGATAGAAAATATAGAAATCGAAATTAAAAATATAAAGTTAAGAATATTACAAGAAAATAATAAAAAAAGAAAAAGAACCTATAAATAAACCGGCTATGTCACTATACCAGGATTAGGACGGATGCCAATTAAAGTACCAGTACTACTGAAAAAATAAATGAAGAGTTATGAAAAGAGGAGAATATGTAAAAATTACATATATGGAAAATAACAAAATAAAAGAAATGCCAAATTTGAATAGAATATTTATTAAGCTAAATGATAATTATAGACTTATGCAAAAACAAGATAATACTATAGAATCACCTTTAGAACAAATAGTAAGATTAACCAGAGAAAACAATGAGGAAAACAATAACGAATCATATAGTAATAATAGTGATAGTAGTACAATTAGTTATGACATCACTAAAAGAAAGAATATGAGAAAGAAAAAGTTAACCCTGAAAGATATTTATGAAAAATTAGATAAAATGGAAAAACGAGCACAAAGATTAGAAAAACATGCATTTAAAAAGAAAAAACAAACAATAAATTCTGACCTTGAAATATCTAAAAATAGATTAGATTCAGATACAACAACATATATATGTTCAGAAGAAGGAAAAGATGATAAGAAATTAGTAGTAGAAGTAATAGATAAAATGGAAAATGATTCAGATATTAATATGGACGAAGATAGCAATTCAGATACCTATACTGACTTGATAAAGAAAACAAATAAATTGTATATAGAAACTAATGAATTAAAAGATACAATTAAAGATGAAGATATAATAACAAATCATATAAATATGACTAAACGAGATAGCCTAGAAAATAGAAAAGGATTTTATACAACTTTCGCAACAGGAAGAGATAAAGGTTATAAAAAAAGAAGTTACTATGAAAAAACAGATTATTCAAAACAACATAGGAATGATAAAATATGGGGATCAAGATTAATAAGAGGAATAGCAGAAATAGTAAAAACATCTACAGGAGAAAATACTAACTCTTTTTTAGACTTAGACTACTCTGAAGATATAACTAAAGAAATACAAAAATGGTCAGCAAAAACAGAGAAAACGATTTTAGAAACAAAATTATCCATAGAAAAAGTAGGACAATATATTGTAACCACCTTGGTAGGAAATGTTAATGAATGGTATGAAAATTTAGGAGAAGAAACGATAAAAGCATTACATGCAGCTACAGATGCTAATGCACAGCCTACAACAGATGTAAGTAAAATACTTCAAAAATTTGTAATATCAATTACAGCCGAATTTAGTACGCCAGGAGCAGAAAATTCAATGATTCGTAAAAATATAGAAAAAGCAAGAAATAATCTATTAAATTTAGTTATTTATGATTTATGCTACAATGAAGAATATGTATGTGAATTTAGTAATTATTTTCATAAAGGAAGATTTAATAATAATGAGAAACCTATGATCTTAGTCTTATTCCTACATAAATTACCATATCCAACTAATTTATTAGTATTTAAAGACTATAAAATAGAAACTAAATCAATAGACACCTTAGGAACTAGGATAGAATATGTAAGAAACTGGATAAATGATAGATGTACTCAAGCGACAAATATTAGAAATTTATTATAATCAGATATGCAGTTATGTTGTACAAAAGATAAACCAAGTAAATATGGATGTTGTTAAAAATATCCTAAACAAATAAGAAAACACTATAAGAAAAGAAATAAGAAATACATTTGAAGAAATTATAATTTAAGGAATTTTACAAATAACAAAAAACGAAGATATATAAATAAAAGAAAATATAGAAATTACTTAAAAAAGAATCCTAAAAAATGTAATTGTTATAATTGTGGAAAAATAGGACACATATCCACAGAATGCAAAGAACCTAGACAAAAACAAATAAAAGAAATCCAGTTAGATAATGCTGAATTTATAGATATAGATATAGTTAAGCAAGAAATAGATACAGACAACTTTTCTAGTGAAGATGAAATAATTGAATCAGATATAACAAGTGAAGAAGTAGATGAATCAGACTGAAATAGAAGAAACAAGTGATAAAGATATATTAATAAACTATACACAAGACATAGATTATGAGAAACAACAGATAATATTTGATGAAAAAATTTATGAGAAAATTAGGAAAGAAGAATTAGACCTTACACCAGACTTAGTTTTTAAAAATCAATTTTTGAATAAAACCTTAAAAATTAAAAACCAAATTATTATATAATCACTAAAAAAGAATTTGTATTAGACATAAAACATTTAAATGGAAAAACAATGATACCTTTAGTATCTAAACATCTAATTGAAGAAGAAACTAAAAGTATTAAAAACAAACATGATCTAAGATATTGCTATTTTGGAGGAATACAGATTATGTTATATGCACATTTTAAAGAAGGTATAGATACACCAATAGAAATATATTTAGCAGATGATAGAATAACTCATCCTATTGAACAATCCATATTAACACAATTAACAGAAAATCTAATATACCAAAAAGCTAAATTCTTATTTAAACCTGATTTTAATATAAGTATGACAGAACAAAATATAGACAAAGCATTGACGATTTATTGGAAAATTAATGGAATAGAAATGTTACCAGGAAGTAAAGTACTAACTATCAAAGCAAAACAATTATACGTATTAAGCAATAAACCAGGAATAAATAAAAACAAAAGAAAAGGATTAATACATATAAGTAAAATCTTTGAACCTATCCTAAAAGAAATACCTAGGAAAGAACAATTATATATACTACCTAACCAAAACCAAGACTTAGAATTAGTAACTTATAATTTAGAACAAAGAAGAAATCTTCTTAATAGAGGTATAAGTAGAAGGAATCTAAACATAATACCTAGAATTAGGAAGAATATATCAGACGAATATTCAGAAAACCAATACTATATAGAAGGAAGAATAATAAGAAATAGAATAAGAATACTAGTACTAATCTTAATTGCTACTAATGCAGGAGAAAATTATATAGTTGAACAACTAATAAGTGAGATTGATAAGATAGAAGAAAGCAATCACACATATACTAATTTTATTACACAACAAGAAGTAACAAGTATGGGAAAAATAAGTAGCCCAATAGAAATAGAAGGATTATTATTCAACATAAATCTAGAAGTAATGGATAATGAACCGGAAATTATACTAGGAATTAAATGGTCAAATATGGTAGAACCATGGAATCTAACAGAATCAGAATTAGAAATAACAGTTAATACAATAACAATTAAGCTAAAAAGAGAAAGAATTAATGCTATAAAAGAAAGTATATGAGTCATGAAGAACTACATATCTTAATTAAAGTACAATGTGAAGGATATAACAGTAGATATTATACAGCATATATAGATACAGGAGCTGGAACTAATATATGTAGAAGAAAAGTATTACCAGAAGAATATTGGAAAGAATTAAAAAATCCAATTATAATTGCTGGATTTAACCAGGAAGGAAATCTAGTCAGACACAAAGCTATAAATATAACAATATAAATATGGGATAGAGAACCAATACTAAATGAATTATACCCATGTGATGAAATATTTCATGATATAATATTAGGTTATAAAAAATTCTTAAAAAATTATGAACCCTTTACAATTACAAGGAATTATTTATTATTAACTACCCCTTACAAGCAGAAAATAATAGCTAAAAGGACTTTGGAAAAATAAAGTGAACTAATACCTTGGATTAAAGGAGATAGTAAAATTAAATAATCACTACCTTGTAAAAGTAAAAACAATAAATTACAAATAAATTAGATTAGTATTGAAGAAGAAATAACTAACGAATTTAAAGAGATATTTAATGAAGACCCATTACAAAATTGGCAAAAACACAAAACCCAAATACTTATTAGATTACTAAAAGAGGATGATTTAGTTTATAAAAAACCTATGAAATATACTGAAGAAGATATGATTCAATTTAAATTACATATAACAGAATTATTAAAGTAGTCCCGCATTCATAGTAATGAAACACAGTGAACAAAAAAGAGGAAAATCTAGAATGGTAATAGACTATAAAGACTTAAATAAAAAGACAGAAACATTAAATTATCCAATACCAAATAAAGCAGTAATATTAAATAAAGTTAAAGGTTATGAGTGGTTCAGTAAATTTGATTGTAAATCAGGATTCTATCATATTAAAATAATAGAAGAACATAGACATTTAACAGCTTTCTCAATACCCAATGGATTTTATGAATGGAATGTATTACCCTTTGGATTTAATAATTCCCCAGGATATTTTCAAAAATTTATGGATACATATCTTGGAAATATAGATGGAATTATTATTTATATAGATGATATATTATTATTCACTAAAACGAAGGAAGATCATATAAAATTATTAAAAAGATTTAAGAAAATAATAAAAGATGCAGGAATAGCTCTAAGTGAAAAAAAAGCAGAAATATTAAGGAATAAAATAGAATTTTTAGGTATAAAGATAGATAGAAATGGCGTAGAGATGCAAGAACATATATTAAAAAAGATTGCAGAACACATGGAAGAATTAAAAGAAAAGAAACAATTACAAAGTTTTTTAGGATTAGTAAATCAAATTAGAAATTATGTACCTCATTTAAGTGAAAAATTAGTACCACTACAAAAGAAATTAAAAACAAAAACAACAGTATTTGAATGGAGTATAGAGGATAAAGAAAACTTGAAAAAAGTAAAGGAATATTGTAAGAAATTACCCAAATTACAAAATCCTAGAAATAAATGAAAAAATAAAATGGATAATTTATACAGATGCATCAGATTATGCTTTTGGAAGTATGTTAACATATGTAAATATGGAAAATAACACACAACATATTACATCATTCAACTCAGGAACTTTTACAGAAAATAAAATAAAATTGGAAATAAATAGAAAGGAATTATTAAGCGTATTAAAAGTATTATTATACTATGAGATATATATAGCACATACACATTTTATATTAAAAACAGATAATATTCAAGTTAAATTTTGGCTAACAAATGATTTAAAGAATCAATCAATTACTACCAGAAATATTAGAAATATAGTATGTCAAATATCTTTATCCAATTTTGATATTTGAAATATAGCTGGGAGTTTTTGCTTATCTCGTTGCAATTTCATTTAATGCTTTTGATTGAAACTTTTCCAGCTTCCAGTTTTCTCATGAATGTTCATTTCTTAAGCTAGGATGATGTGGTAGATACTCCTGAAGAGCCGGTCTCGACTGTCCCATGCACTGCGTCTCCTACATCATATTTACCCCCTTCGGTGAGGTCCATTATAACCTTTCTTGGAGAGACAGGAAACCAATCTTTACAACAAAGCGGTTCATCAGTACTCAAGAAATCATACACGAGCGATGATGAATTGGATTCGCCGTTGACTTCAATAGTAGCTGATAGATACCGGGGTTTCCCTACTGTAGCAAAGTTTAACTTTGTCTCCAAGGGAAAGGGTGATCGGAATATTGTTAGATATCAGCTGCTTCGGCAAGTTTGGAGAGACCAACAACACTAAAGAACAAGCCACGGTGTTGTAAATATGTAAAGGCAGAGTAAATTTTTTGTCTATTTGCTTTCTTCAGCTGCTAAAATGCCCAGAGATGAAATTCAAGACCATGTTTCAAGGTGAACTTCAGTTGTTTGAGTCTCCCACACTTTTCAATAAAAGTTAACCTTTGAAGATTGTTACATATCTCCACAAAAAAAAAGATACTTTTTGAAGTTCTCCAGGTCACATAATATTATTCAGTTGATTTCTTCCTATTTGCCCAAACACATAGTTATCCAGCATTTATATTGGTGGGAAATAGAAGATATCCAGTAGAATAATAGTTCGGAAAATACATGTTATAAAAGGTTTTAAATAAAAAGGGAAATATATAAGTTTCACCTTGAATTTGTCTCAAAATTACACACTTAAAGTTTAGTTTACAGACGTCCTTTTATCCCATATTCTTACTGTACTGTTCTGGCTCAAAGTCCAAACCATACTCTATTATATATCTCAGAAAACTCTATTTCCTTCACTTTCATTCTCTCAAATAGAATTTTTCCGTCAAATTATTAAAATCATTGAACTTGAATATCAACATTAGCTACCCACTTACTTTTTCATTCCACGCCATGTGAGAATTTGGAATTCTTATGCTTCATGTTCTTAATGTCCAACGTCTCACCATCTTCCATCTCTTTAAATTGATTTGACCGTAACGAAACACAGATATACACCACACACAATCAACACATCTCCTCTCTATAGTGATATTCATCCATGGCCAAATCTCAAATCAAGATCCACTTGATTTCCTTTCTAGATCTTAAATTTTAGTTTTTCGTAAATGAATTTACGTGAAAACAATTTACCAGAAAAACATTTGTTTGGCAGTATTTTTGCGGAAACTTTTTCCGACAAAAAATGCTTTACTTTTCTTTTTTTTTCCGGTTCCATCTCTTCACATTTTTTCTCAAAATAGAGCATCAAAGATGCGCCGGAATAACAAACTTTTTGTCCGGAGAAAAATGACAAACGTTGATTTTTGTTGCTGCCTTGCTGGTTCGTAAAGCTGAAACCTTCCGTATTTAAATGTAGGGAAGAAGAAGAAGAAAGGGGAGGAAGAAGAAGAAAAGCCAAAAGAATAAAAAGAAAAACTTAAATTTAATATTTGTAAAATTTAATTCATTTCAAAGCGCACCTGATGAGTTGTTTTTTTCACCTTCCCATTAACTATTGTAAGGACTAATTTGACATTCTTGTAATTTTTCTTTAAAAAAAGAATTACTATATTAGTATTATTAGTTTAAACAACAACGACAACAACCTATGTACGCAGACTTTACCAAGGGTAGGGATGTTTCCAAATAGATCCCCGACATTCTTCCCTCCATGAACTTCCCACCTTGCTCTGGGGGAGACTCGAACTCACAACCTCTCGATTGGAAGTGGGGGTTGCTTACCATCAGAGCAACCCCTCTTGTCTAGTATTATTAGTTTAAAGTTGTTATGATATATATATATATATATATATAAAGGGCCATAATGCTTTAAAATATCTAGTCGGATTGTCACATATATACCGTCTGTTCATGCAGGGTTAAACGAGATGAGCATCAGGTTTTCATTTGTTCAGAAATCTTTTATAGATGTAAAAATTACAGCAGGATTAACTGTAAATAAACATGTTATATCTTTCCAAAGTCGGGGACTGAGAAATGGTTAAAGAGCGTATGTATATAATGTGCAAAAGAAGTTTTTATTATTAAATCACCTTAAAAAATAATTGCATGTGAACGTATCAGATTACATGTTAATCCTCATCATCCGTATGTATAAGATAAATCCTTGACTAAAACTAATATATAATGAGTAAGTCAGCAAATATAGACAGGTCATACAAGTCTAAGTGGATACCAATTGTAAAATTTCAAAAATTTGTGATTTGTTTTTTCAAGTAAAAATAATATTTGAAAATTAAAATTGTGCTTGGACATAAATAAAATTTTGAGTTGTATTGAAATTTTATGAGTGATCTAAGTGAAAATTTTGAAAAATAACTTTTTGAGTTTTTTAAGTGAAAGTTAAAAATTTTATGACCACACACTGATTTCGAAAAAGAATAAAAATTTTCAAAATATAGTGAATTTATTTTTATGTCCAAACGGGCTCTAAATGTTCCATGAAATTTTATTGTTAAATTTCCACTTTATTATTCTCTTTTGACAAGATCTTTTCCAAGAATTGCTTGGTACTCTTTGTCCATTTACATCTCTGACCTTGTCATGCTCTACTTTTGTGTCCTTGAGACTCAGTCATTTGCCTCTGAACCTAATCTTCAAAAAGCTTCACCTGAAAGTTTGCAAGTTCAATAGCAGCTATAAAAGTCTCTTCTCTGCCAAACTACCTTAACCAATTGAAACATTCAATCCTGTAATCATGTATTCTCTTTCAAAAATGCCTTCAACAACATCAGTGCTATCAGCATATACTACTTTGGCTGCTTCAGCAGTTCTAGTTAGAACTTTAGTCTCTGAAGTTCAGAACATGACAAACCAACTCTTACCCAAAAATCTCCAAGACAAAATCTTGTCAAAACTTGGATTCTTGATGGGAAATCTCTCCTCCCAAATTACACTCATCATTGAGGAAAACACTGGTTTCACTCCAAATCAAGTCTTTGAAGCCTCTAACATATACTTAGGCTCAATAGTGTACCCTTCAGTTCAACGGGTCAAAATTTCCAAGGCAGAGAAAGAAAAGAAATTCTCAATCACTATCAGTAAAGATGAGAAAATCATTGACACATTTGAAGGAGTGGAACTTATTTGGGAGCTGAAAATTTTGGAAACTCAAAAGGCTAATTGTGATGATGGATACTTCTCTTCAGAAAAAGTGGAACAAAAATGGTTTGAACTTAGTTTCCTCAAGAATCACAAGGAAATGGTGTTGGACACTTATTTGCCATTTGTTGTTGAAAAATCAACAACCATAAAAGAAGAAAACAAGGTGATAACACTCTCCCCACTTGGAAGTTATGGTGAAAGTGTGAATCTTCATCATCCATCAACTTTTGACACACTAGCAATGGATCCTGAACTCAAGCAAAAACTGATGGATGATTTAAATAGATTTATATTGAGAAGAGACTATTATAGAAGAGTTGGCAAGGCCTGGAAAAGAGGATATTTGTTGTATGGACCTCCAGGGACAGGCAAATCTAGCTTGATTGCAGCCATTGCTAATTATTTGAAATTTGATATATATGATATGGAACTTTCTAGCTTGCGATCCAACTCCGATTTCAGAAGACTGCTAGTCTCTGCCACGAATAGATCCATTCTTGTCATTGAGGACATTGATTGCACCATTGAGTTAGAGAACAGAGATGGTGGCGCGCACCAAAGTGAAAGTCAGGTGCCTAAATAGTCATATTACTCAATCCTTTCCATTTTATATGTCACTTTAGTCTGTATTAATTGTTGGGGTTAACAGACTTTTTTTTGTTTTGATGGACAGGTTACACTTTCAGGGTTGCTGAACTTCATTGATGGGCTATGGTCAAGTTGTGGAGATGAAAGAATAATTGTGTTCACAACTAACTTTAAAGAAAGACTAGACCCTGCATTATTAAGGCCAGGAAGGATGGACATGCATATTCACATGTCCTATTGCACTCCTGCTGGATTCAAGATTCTTGCTTCCAACTACCTTGGCCTTAAAAATCACAGCAAGTTTCGCGAAATCGAAGAGCTTATAACTGAACTCAATGTCACCCCAGCAGAGATTGCAGAAGAGCTAATGATAAGTGATGAAGCAGACATTGCACTTGAGGGGTTAATTAAATTCCTTAACAAGAAAAAACAGGTGGTACAAAATGCAGTTGATAAGAAAGAAGATGAAATTGAGGAAATAAACAAGCAAGTAGAAACCAAAGAGATTAAGAAACGTAAGGGGAATTCAAGAAGGGGAGGAAGAACCAGGCGTAAAAATTTCTAGAAAATTTCTTATGCCTTCTATTTTGCATTCTCATACTCTTTCCTCATATGTTCAATAAACTTTTCATCATGTAACTAGTGTTGAATATTATAGTATTTTAGGTACTGAAAAAGTTCCAATAGCTATTTCGAATAATTGTGATGGACAGAAATTTCAGATATTACTATGACGTTCAAACATGATTTAGTGTAGTTTCCGGTAATGACCTTCTACTTCCTAGAACGTAATAGATTATCTATCCATATTTAAGATATCGATATCACCATTTTTCTCCATATCATTAACTACAATGTTCATCTCACTATTGCCTAATCTAGCGCAACCACCCATCAAAGTCTTCATTAATCAACTACAATGTGCAAATCAACTTGCACACACCTCACACCTCGACTATTTTCACCGGATACCTGCTACCTCTAACCAGTTTTCACCAGATATCTACCCCTAACCAGCATAGGTATCTCTGAGTGATTTGGTATCCCAGTCTGCTCCATTTCGAACTGTATAAAGATGAACTACATTCATCCAAGAAAGAAAAGCTAGTACTGCTACATATATATATCTCAAGAAATAACAGCTTATATTCACATCCAATGGCTGCTTTGTCACTGTGAAGGATGGAGCTAAAGCATTAATTTATGGACCCTATTGGCATGGATGCTAATCCTAGAGTGCCAGACCTGTACATCTCTTCCACCAAAAAAGTAGATTTGCCCTTTGGGACAGGACCGAAAATGAGAATGGGAGAGAGATTAGACATTTACATACTAGTGAAATGACAAGTACTTAACACTGATACACAGAAAAACTCTTGTTCTTCCACAAAAAACTCCAAGCCTTCCCTAATTTTTTCCGCGAGGTTGACTTGCATAATGGCTTGGAATCTTCAGAAGGCACCGCCAACGTCTCACTCTTTTCAATCCGTGGCTGAGTTTGAACCAGTGAGGGTTCCCTCTGTCTCTGCTCGCGAAATAACATCAAAAGCTTCTGAGCTTTCTGCTTTCCTCTCATAGTACCATTTACAGATATCGACACTAACGAAGGTATCACTCCCTCTTGAAGGACCATTTGGCTGCATTTCTCATTTCCATTGCATAATATCAACAGACAAGCTGCAGCTTGCTCCTGTTCTAAAGGCTCCCCAATGTCTAAAACAGTTGCTAGCCTACTGATAAGACCAGGAGATGACATGATTTCTTCCTTTGCAGATTTACTTAAACTTAGGTTTATAAGAACTGCTATGCATTTTTCTGTCGTATGGTCATCCGTATACGACATAAGGGTTTTCAGGCCATCCAGAATGCCAGCGGACAGGAGGTGGGGTATATTTGTTTGATTAGTCGAGAGATTAAAAAGTGCATGGAGGGCATCCAGCATACATTGAGTATCAGTCTCATGCTGAAGGAGTCCGATCAAGAAAGGAACGGCTTCACAAGAACCAATAACGGGCTTGGCTTCCTCGAGACAGGAAAGATTCAGGTAAAGGGCAGTTGCTGCAATTGTTGCACTAGAAGTAGCAACCATTCTTCCCAGCAATGGAAGTACTCCTGCCGCCAGCATCAGTTCCTTGTTCCTGAAGAGCAAGTTGGTAAAATATCAGAAATGTTGGTTACTTGTTATAAGTGCATGGCAAATTTTTGCGCACCATTCTAATAAAAGCACAAAGATTCTTTTTCGCACTAAGAAAGGTAAAGAAGCACTTCACGTAGGAAAAACATGCTGTGGTAATTATTGAAATGGAATATAAATCACATAGTTCGATGCTTAATGAGACAGCGGCAAAAGGACATGAAAGAAGTCATGCTAAGCAGATCCAATTTAAGATATCTAGAAATACATATAATCATGTGCTTGTTAATCTGTTCTTGTATTTAGTTTTGGATAAGTTCAAGTACCTGTTAACCTAATTCCGTCTGCTTTACATGATTTTCATTCAACAAAATCAAGATTATAGCTGTCTGAAATCAACCTGTGCTACACCATAAGCAAAATGAAATTGGAAATTCACCTTAATTACTGAAGCCAGTCTATATGAATATCCTACCTACAAGCAAAAACTCAATAGAAAAGAACACTACCAAAGCATGTACCATGACAAGACAGTTCAAGAACAAAGCGAACAAGTACACCATAAAACAAATGATACCTATTTTGTTTTCTAAGATGAAATCTGGAGTTGAATGACTGAAAAATAGAGAAACTTTCTCCAGAAAGATGCAGTAATTTGTGGACCAATGAAAGATAACAAGAAATTCAAAGCTATTTGATTTATGGGATGCCAATGCAAGAAGTTCATCTGAAAGGCATGGAATATTTGACAACTGGACAGAATCAGTACTATCTATCTTCCTTAGTTAGAGGTCCTTAGGAAAAACTGATCTGCAATTCTACTACCATAATATTATAACCCACAAGAGAACACACCTGTTATTATTCACACCAAGGTTGAAGAGGGCCATGGTTCCGGTTTCTTGAGCAATCTCATTCCTGATTTGTACAGCACACTCCAAAAATCCTAGTAATGCTTCGATAAAGCCATTTGCTCCCATATAAATCCTGATTTCTTCATCATCCTTTAGCAGATGCCTGATCTGTTCTACCACTCTGCACTTTTTCCTGAAATCGTCCTCTTTATTTAAGATGGCTAAAAAGTCCTCATATCTTTCGAAAGAATTGACTTCAAGCTCATCTTCCTGCAGGGGTTCATCGACTTCATTTCCTTCGGCCTCTTCAATAATACCGCTATCTTCCAAAGGAACCACCTTGACACCTTTGAATTTGCAAGATGCAATACTACCCGTAGATTTGGAATTCGTGGACTCACTTTCAGATAAAGCCAGTCTCCAGTAGTTGAGATCAAGGGACTCTGGTGGGCCATCTGGAATAGGAAGTCCATTCTGTTCGCACCAACTAGCAACCAGACCCTTCACACAATAATTAGGAGTTAAACCAAGATGAGGGAGCTCCTGCTGAGTCTTTGGGCATGTGTTATGCCCATCAACGAACCACTTCTCAATGCAAATTCTATCATATGTTTGTCCAGAAGCAATTATCACAGGGTCATACATTAACTGTAATGATATTGGACACCTCAACTCTTCAGGAGGAACAGGCATCTGGTCTGACCTCCTAAAGATTGGTTTAAAATTAAAAGAACTAAGCTTAGAGAATTGTCGGTCAAAGGCATGAAGTATATTGCCTCCGGGTCCAATACCATCCTCGAAGGATCCCTGAACTGTGGGAGAACAAGGTGTTGAACCCTGTGAATCATTGTCATCTGATAATTCAGATCTAAACAGCTTTGAGTATTTTCGTATCAGATGCAAAAGATAAGCAACAATTGACTCTTTCCTTTTATCCTCTTCTGCCCTGGCTCGTTCAACGAGCTTTTTCAGAGCCCTTCTTTCTCTAAGTGCAGCTCTTGAAGAAGTTATACCAAGTCTTGAGGCAGCTTGGTGAAATGACTCGAGTTCATTGTTGTCATTACCACTGAATTTTCTTCCCTGCTGAAGCAATGTAATTATGTCATCACCCACTTGCTTTTCCAACCGATCAAGTGAGAACTCAATCCCCTCAAGTTCATTTAGAACTTCAGATATCTGAGGTTACCATCAGAATCAAACTGTGAGTAAATGATTTTAAGAGTACATATTCATTTTGTCAAATTAACAAATGGTACTAACACAAACTCATATCCTCCCCCTAACAAAACAAAAGATAAAAGAATCCACATTAAATTTTCATTGAATCAACAACGAATTCACTTGACATACCAAAAAAAGTAAGAGAACATTACCTGACCACCAATACTTTGTGGTACTATATCTTCAACACGCTTTAGACTATCTTCAAGAGCACATCTTGCTCTCTCAAACTTTAGAACTATAGAGTCCCCTGTTATAGCCTGAAAACATAAATAATTGTGAAAAACAAAAGGTTAGCGGTGGGGGGGAAGGAACCCGTGAAGAAGAATGTAGTCACTAAGAAAGAATTGGGAGCAGCACTTTTTACTACTTCTGCTAGGTAATAAACGTACTGCACGAGCAAATAAATTATAGTTATATCTTAGAACTAGCAATTTTCAATTATATACATTTTAAAGTTAATAAACTGTTGTTAGACATTAACAGCAATTATACAACAACTACCACGCCTCAATCCCAAGTAAGTTAGGATGTGGTTAGATGTTAAATAAAAATAAATAGCTTATGGTTTTTTCACCCCCAAAAAAATAGAAGGAAGGAAGTGCAGGCCATTTTATTCAGATAAAAAAAGTACAGCAATGATTACCAGGTAAAGTTTACTGCATTCAGCGCAATGCTGAAGAATATTCTTGGTCTTCTCAAGGGCTATGTGTAAAGCACATAATGCTTGAATACCAGATGTGCTTCTAGGTCGCGCAGCTTCTAGTTCAGGAAATATTCCCAGCACTTTGGCGTATATAGCCGATAAGCTCTTGCACATTCCTCCATGTAACTACAATTTTCACAAGCAACTTTATTGAGAAAACCATAGAATCAATCATCCAACTTAGAATGAAATCACCACTCAGTCTGCAAAGTGTTTTCAAATTGAAGAATTTGCCTAGTTGTAGGTCTAATAAATTGGAAAATAAAAACAACAATCCACTTGCATACCTTAGGCTCTCCAATAGATAACAAGTTTTCCTCAACCTCAACATTCTCCATCATCAACATCGAATATGGAATGTGGAATATCGAATAGAATATAAACTCTCTCAATCACCTGTATGTAACAAACAATTCAACAACATTGAACATTCACCAAATGACATCAAGAAGCAGCAAATGAGATTATCACAAGAACAATAATAATCAGAAGACCAGCACATATGTTTATTTCATCAAAAAAGAAAAAAGAAAAAGTGCAAACACCATACTTGCAATAAGAGAGATGAAAGCCAGGTCAATAAAATGTCAAAGTAGAACCAGGGAAAAAAGAATGACTTGTGGTTCAAACAATTAGTCAAACCATTAATTAAATTAATATTCCTAATCAAATTAAAGAAGGAAAGCAAGTTTTAAAAAGAAAACATATAGAAAGAATTCAAATTTGCAAATGAAGAAACAAAGCTTTCAATAAATAACAAGCTAATCTTCAATCTCTAATAAAACCTAACAACACAATGAAGCTGGATTCAATTCCTTTCAGAACTTCTTCAATAATAACTATCAATATGATGATTGGAAATACAACAAAAATGAAATCTCTTTCTTATATGCATCTATTAAAGTATACTTTTAAAAAAAAGACCCAAAAAAGAAAACAAAAACTCAAAAGGGTTTATATATAATAGCAAAGAAAAATTTGATGCAACTTACAAGATTAGGAAAAGAAATAAAAGAAGAGCAACCAAGGAGGCTTCATCAAATGCTCTGCCGAATCAAGAATTCAACAATACATTTGATGATTTTGATCACAAAACTTCCACTTTCTGTTCAGAAATAAAACAATCTTGAGATAGAGATGGAGAAATAGAGAGAGAGAACAGCTTATTATTATTAATAATGAGAAAAAATAAAACAGCGGAGGTGAGAATGAGTAGAAATGAATGAATGCATGTGACCAAGTACTCCTTTATTTTAGTTTACTTTTTTATATTTTATATTATTCCTTCTGTTTGCTACTCTTACTTGAGATACGGTTAAAAAAATTTTTTTTATAAATATAATCTTAAAAGCTTATGCGGTAAATATTTTATGAAATTATGATATTTATATAATTATAAAAAAATTTATTATAAATAAAATAAATTAAAATTAAATTATTTTTAAATTTAAAAATATATTATTTATTAGGAAGCAAATTAAAAAGTAAAATATCTCGTCCAATTTGAAATGGAAGTAATACATGATATGTTTACTCTTGTTTATTTTTATTTAAAATTTTGAAGAGACCGAACTCAACAACATGCACAAGTGTAGATCTATAAAGGCAGAAAGGGTTTTCTTTATTTACTTATTTGTGTAAAAATTCTGCTTCCATGACCACTTAATTCGTTTAAGGACATAAAGTATAAGTTTAAGTAAAAAAAAAAAGATGGTTAGGGAATATTTGAAATAGCATTAAATTCTAAGGTGCGTAATTTATACTATAAACCCACTTGCAAAGTGGATCTTAATCAGATTAATTATTTAATGAGTTATTTATGGAACCAAAAAAATAGAAAAATAGAAAAAAGAAATAATAAATTGAAGGGGAAATAAATTACACGAGGATGTTGTCTCCCAGACTCACCGGGTCGACAATTGCCGACCTCCGAGTTTGTCGGTAAGCACACCTGTCAATAGTTGATTTACAATTTTACCCATGCTTCATTATTTACACGTCATGAATTTTATATTTCTTCCTTCGTTTTCTATGTTAGGTACAGTTCTAAAGCTATTAGTGGAAACTCTTTCCTTATTTATATTTATAGAAAATTTCCCAGTTGGTAATATCAGCTCCATATTTGAATCGCCCTCTTATAATTAACCGTAATATGCTACTATCTTTTTATTTAAACAGTTAAATGCTATGATCTCATAAATTCTATAAGATTACTAGCATGATTTTCTTTTATGATGTGTAAATACGATATTTAACAGCGATTGTCAAAAAAATTGTATCGCTTTCGCTTTTCACTCATATTCTATATGGCAGAAACTATAATACAAAGCAATTAAAAAAAATTAGATAAATATTTTTCTTAGATGGGATAGTTTGAATATAATGTTTAATGTTATTATGATATTTTCATCTTTTTTATTGCTTATACAGTAACATACCAACCTTTAAGAATATCGCATTTCATACTTGAAAGTCGGTCCTCGTTGAATTTATCATTCCTTAAAAAGACAAAATAGGTTATATTATATATATATATATATACACTCGAGCTCCACAATATATACTCCAATTTTATACGTCAAGTTGGCAAAGTGCATTGCCTATTTTATTATACTTGTAGTAATTCCAAGATTCAAACATAGACTACGTATTATTTTTCTTTTTATTAATGGATAAAAGTATGTGGACGATGAGTCAAATTTCAACAAGCAAAAAAGATAAACAGTGTTGTAGTATATGATAATGATATATTGAGCTACTTACAAGCAGAGGGGCAATGTTGCCGTTACAGCACCTAATTCGGAGCTGCAGCAGCGGTTGTATCCATACGAGAAGTACGGAAGAACCTAATAAGTTTAAATTGTCAGATCACAGCTAGTCCACGTGGTCATGTTTTTAACCATTTATTTAAATTTAACTAAATTCATCCTACATTTGATCCGTTATCTACGGTGTCTTCTGTATTTTTCCTACATGCCAACTGAAAATGTTCTCAAAATTACGTATAGTAAGTATTCAGTAAATTCGACCCCAATTACTGTATTTGAGTTTGAATTTAAATACTTTCGCAATCACTAATCAATTAATGCACAATTGAGTTAACCTATGTAATCTATTTACATGAATTATGAAAAAATGCAGTAAGATGTGTGCACACCCATGTGAAGATGTCTCCTAACACAGCTATACGTCAATAGGTAATTGGTTGAGCAGCTTATAACATGGCACAATTCGAAATTAATTACAAATAGAATATTAGAGAAATCTAAATATGCAATGTATTGAACTCGTCAGGTAGGGGTAGTAATGATTCGGTTCGTCCGATTATTTTATAAAATATATATTATATACTAAGTTATTGGTTGTTTTATTTTGCAAAACAAAATAGACTTCTCAAAATCGTTTTAACTATTTCAGTTTCTCTTTGATATTGGTATGATTCGAATAATTTTAGTATTTTTCTTAAATATCATGGAAACATTACTATTTAAGTTAGAACAAGATAAAATATGCACTGACTTATGTCTTTAGCAAAACTCTCTAGATATTTTTACAGTTTAAAAGGCAATGAATAAAGAGAATATGAAAGATAGCAAGAATAAAGATTTATCCCACTAGTCTATTATAACCATATATATATATATATATATATATATATAGAGAGAGAGAGAGAGAGAGAGAAAGAGTCTTAGGGTACACGCACAAATGTGTACCCTAATATATATATATATATATATATATATATATATATATATATATATATATATATATATAGAGAGAGAGAGAGAGAGAGAGAGAGAGAGAGAGAGAGAGAAAGAGTCTTAGGGTACACGCAATATATATATATATATATATATATATATATAGAGAGAGAGAGAGAGAGAGAGAGAGAGAGAGAGAGAGAGAAAGAGTCTTAGGGTATACGCGCAGATGTGTACCCAATACCAATGAATATATAATTTTAAAAGATCATGAAAAATATTAAATAATGCGAGTTATTGAATAAAATAAAATAAAAAGTATAAGTTCTTAAATCTGATGAACATTACTGATCCCTTTTAGCTAGTTAGCTCGATAAATAAATAATAATATAAAAGTTTTAAAAATACTTTAATACTAATACTTATACATTATAAAATTGGTTTATATTAAATGCTCGAATGATTGTGTGACACGTGAAATCAGAGGCGGTCGGAAGATAAATCGAGTGAAAATCAAGACTGAGAACAATAACTTCGGTTGATATCGGATAGATCCCGAAGGGAATATGGTCAACGAAAGCAAATAAATGTTTGCCACCAAATGACATTTAATGAAGAATATTCCTCAGCATTAAATATGCAGCCGTTGCAGAGAATTTTAGCATTCATGGCATATCGTTACATATTCATCAATAGCCCTTTTATTGTCATTTAAGAGGGACTTGATCCTAGGATTTTTTTCCCTAGGTATAGCTACAAATAGTGGCTTCAACAATCATTGTAGGATACGAAATCTCTAGCAAAACTTATGCTACGCTTTATTCTCAAGATAAATAATACTTCATTTTCTGCCTAGTACTATTCTTATTGCCGGAAGCCTTGCTCTTGGAAATAGGATGCTTGCTATTTTCTTCGATTTCAATGCAAACTCTAATTTTTTATTTAATTTATTTATCAATTTGAGATCTAATCAGTTCGCTCGTCTCTAAACTACGGAACAAATTTAGCTGTACCTTTTTACGGGTAAACAGTTTGACACCCACTGTGGGGCTTAGAAGGCTGCATAATTGAGTTGATTCTTGGGTCTATTACTAACTTGTTTGATTCTTTGTTTCATAGTCAACATCACACAGAACATTGTTGCACACTAAAATCTGCCTCACCTGAGGATTCAAAGTGACACCCGCAATGAGGAGGCGTAGCAACTCCACTCCATGGCAGACAATATCCTCGATATGTACGGGAAACAACTCTTGATGACGTCAAGGATGAACACGTTCTGGAGACAGTAAGGATCTTGAGAGAGTAGCAAAAGTCCATCATAGGTCATCTCTCAAGGCAAGACCAGGTTATGACAGAACTAAAGCAGACATTATCGGGCACTTCCAACAATTCGAGTGGAAGAGGCCACGTTCCTTCCGACGCTCCTGCAAATCAAACAGCTCAAAGAGTTGATAATAACACCTCTAAGGGTGAAGTAGGTTTCGACGGATCTGGGGGGATCAGTAGCGACCGATGACGACATTGATCCATTGAAACCCAAACTTATGAGATTCATGAGAGAAATGAACGAGCGGATGGATCAGAATACGAAAGATTTCCACGCTCGGATGGACTAAATTCCGGGCGCATCACCAGTGCTGAAGGGCTAGACTCGAAGAAGTACACCCAATTGCCGTTTAGACCTAGCGCAGCACCAGAATTGATTTTGAAATAGTTCGAATGCAGACATACCAAAGTATGACGGGACTTTGGACCCTCAGGAGCATATCAGAACTTTATACAATGACAGTGAAATAAAACGACTTGGCCTAAAATGAGATTGAGTCAGCCATGCTAAAAAATTCGAAAAAACCCTCACGAAGGAGGCCTTGATGCGGTATTCGCTCCTACCTAAACACTTAATAGATTCCTTTGAGATGCTTGCAGATTCTTTCACCAAATCCCATATTGGGGCCAGGAAGGTCCACGCCCAAAGACGGACATATTCAGAGTTTTGCAATGAGAGTCCGAAATATTGTGTGAGTTTGTGTAAGGTTTCAGAAAGAAATGATGTTGTTACCAGCTGTGTTGAGGCACTTACTAAGAAGTTGAAGCCAAGGAGCTCCGACGCCTCGCGAAAGCTGAAAGAAAGCATGCTCAAGTTCCAAGCAACCACATGGGCGAATGTCCATAATCGTGATGAATTAAAGATAAAGATCGAAAATAATCAGCTCAGGTTTCCGACAACGGTCAAGATCGAGAAAAGAACCTGGGTAAATCTAAAGGTGATTTTGATGAAAATCGATGATCTTCTAAGTTTCGTTTCCTGCCCTATGAGAGGGCCAAAGAATATAGGAGCAAAGTGTTCTGGTTAGCGGATAGGTTCACCCCCAATAAAAGAACTGACCGCGGCCAAAACAACAAATTGTTGCAGGACAACGAGGTATCGGGTGCAGGATTCCACTTATCCTAGGCTATTAGAGAATAATTTTAATGTTAGCATAGTAGATACTGTATCAAAAATGAGAAATATCAAGGAAGCACAATTTCCGAGACTTATCCAATCTGATCCGATCTCAGCTGGAGGGATCCTAACTTGTGGTGTGAATATTACGGGTAGCATGGCCACTGATTTGGTGACTGCCAACATTTGCGCAAGAAGGTGGCAACTCTATTTAAGAACGTCCATCTCAGAGAATTCTTAAGCGATAGGGCCAAGAATAATTACGGACGCAGCCAAGATAACGTAAAACTGTTACGCCCCGCAATATTACAATAATGTTATGCTCCGTAGTATTATATTACGATGATGCCACGCTCCACATTATTATATTACAACGATGTTTCACTCTGTAGTATTGTACGATTAAATTTGTTGCAAGATAATTGACATCAGTTCAAGGACAAGATTATTTGGAGATTATAAATATTATGCTATTTTCAATTAAGGGATAAGTAAATTCGTAAAGGTGAGAGGGTAAGCGGATCAACGAAAATGAGTTTCATTCAAAGTTTGACAGTTTGGGATAAAATACGCTCTACGCTATAATACCCCATATTTATGGACTAGTGCCATTCAAGGTACCATATAACTATGATAGTACGATATATAAAGTATGTTAAAGGCGAGTAGTTAAGTAATTTGAAATAATTTTTAATTATATAAATAATTGAGTAATTAATAATTTTTATGATTAACTAGCTAATTCAATATTTGGATAAGGTTTGATGAACCCATGTGGTAGCAAGTGGGAGAAGACTCAAAAAAAATCTAGTATACTGATGACTCTTGATTTTAAGTAGTTAGGTGTCACATGGATAATATTCTTAGTCACCCCTACACTTTGTTAGTCATAAATCATGAATTATCACCAACATATTAGTCATCCTTACACCTTATTTTCAAATTCATTCGTTGGAGTTGTAGAAAGGGAAAAAGACAAGAACGAAAAGTGAGGGGGTCTGGGAATTTCAATAAGACTTCTTAGAATAATAGCAAAAGGATTTTGCAACTTTAAGAGAATACGATTCAATATTTTTCAAGAATATTATATGGATTTTTTCTACTTTTATTTGTCGTTACGTGTTTTTCGTAGAATACATGTGTTAGAGGGATTGTTAAGAGAATCAGCTCAGGTATATTAAGGCTATCCCTTCTTTCTTTTGGCATGATCCAAACAACGATACATAAACTTAATGCTATTTCATAAGTTGTTTTGCTCTTAGTAGTTAAGGATGTCTATGTTATTCATTCATGTAAAATGATATTCAAGCATATCTAAGTATGTCCTAAGTCTCTATTGAGGTATTTGATAAAGATGTTAATGTTCATAATATAGTAATATTTGGACCTTCATTCATATGCATTTACCACCGAGCTACGCTTGGTCGGACAGTCATGCATTTACCACCGTGTTATGACCGGTTGGGTAGTCACATATTTACCACTGTGCTACTGCTGGTTGGGAAGCTATGCATATTCAGTTTCCATCGAGCTACGACCGCTTGGGCAGTCATGCATTTTCATTTTCCACCGTTTTACGGCCAGTTGGGCAGACATGCATTTACCACCGGGCAACGACCAGTCGGGCAGTTACCAGCGGTTGGGCAGTTATGTATCATTATTTACCATCATGCAACGGGTGGTCGAGCAGTTAACACTGATAAGTTGGGAAATCATGCATCATAAGATATGGGTAATAGTCTCAAAGAGAAGCATTATATATATATATATATATATATATATATATATATATATATATATATATATATACGCAAATATCGGTGACACTTCAGATATTCAGGTTGATTCTTATATATATTTAATTAAAGTTGACTTATTGTTACATTTCAGTTTTGGCTTACATACTCAGTACATTATTCGTACTGACATCCTTTTGCTGGAATAGCTGCATTTATACCTACAGGTATAGATAATTAGTTTGACGAGCCCTCATAGTAGACGAGGTTTGCATTCAACAAAAGATTGGTAAAACTCCACCTCATTGCATTGCTGCCGAGTTCTTCATCGTATCAGAGTTTTTCTACAGACATATGGCTAGATTGGTGCCCTGTCCTCTTTGATGTCTAATACTCTTAAAGGCTTGATTGACATAGGTTCATTTTGTATAATATGTCAGAGTACTTGGCGGCTCATATGTATTCATATTTTAAGAACTATAGTTCATTGATACAATATTTGCTCACTTGTAGTCATATGTTACAAGTTGTAGCCATGTTGTCCCATGATAGTTAGAAAAAAAAGAGTTACTGAGTGGTTCTCTCGGGCCTGTACGACACCAGGTGCAAACCACACCTCCCCAGGTTTGGGGCATGTCAAAAACCCTCAAATATAGGGAAGACCTACCTTGACTAATTATCAACATGATTTTTGGCGAGAACGAGGTCAACCGTGTAGCTTTCTCGATAGCCAAGAAGACAGAGGTATCATTGGCTTATATTAAGGGACTCCGAAAAGTCTCCAAAGATGACATCACCTTTACATAAGAAGATGCAGATGGACTTGTTCTACCACATAATGATGCCTTCGTAATTTATCTTAATGTTCTAGATTTCAAGATTAAAAGTATTTTTGTTGACCTAGTTAGTTCAGCCAAAATCATTCAATGGAGAGTGCTGGAACAAGCCAAACTAACTTGAAGCATCATTCTGGCGACAAAGCTTCTCTTCGGGTTCAACTTAGCTAGTGTGACACATCGGGGGAGATCTTACTTCCCATGAATGCCGAAAGGGTCACAAAGATTACCTTATTTGAATTGGTGGATGACGACATGAGATGCAACATAATTATTGGCAAACCATGGTTACATAAGATGAAGGCCGTACCATCAACATATCACCAACTGCTGAAATTCCCGTCCCCAGAGGGAATCAAACAAATAAGAGGAGATCAACTGGCAGCAAAGAAAATAAACGCAGTATTAGTTTCCAGTAGTAAAGGGAAGGAACTCAACACATAGCAATTATAGGAACCAATGCCTACTCCCGCACCAAGCGAAGATGACAAAGGGGAGGAGTTATCGAAATCCCACCAAATACCAAGATATTTTCAAATACTGGAAGACACAGATGCGGCCAAGTCCACAATAGAATAAAGTAAACAAGTGGATTTGTTCAAAAATTCGTGGAGAGAAAATTTCACTTGGGGATAGGACTCAACACCGAGCTCAAGTAAGGATTTATTGATTCCCTTAAAATTAATGTTTGATTATCTCTCCTGGTCGTACACGGATATGACATGTATCCCACTAGAGATGGTTGTGCACAATCTAAGCTCGGACCCAAGTGTGCCACAAGTACGGCAGAAGAAGCACCCAATAGACGAGGTTAGAAACATGTTTGTTAAGAAGAGGTAACTCGAATAAAAGGCAAAGAAAAAAAAATAAAGAACAAAAAAAATGCAAAAAGAGAGTGAATATGTTGAAAGTTGAAGGGGTTCAGAGAAATGTACAGATGCAAAGCATGGAGAAAGAAAAGAAGGAGAAAATGAATATCATGACCAAGAAAAAGTGATGTTAAGTGTCTCTAGTTCCCCTGAGGAAAAAAAAATGCCTCAAAAAATAGGCAAAACATGAGCCGAAAAGAGAAAATGAAGTGCTTAAGGAAAGATGGACTCGTTCTATCCTAACATATCCAACCTAAGTCCAAAATCCTTCATTACATTCCGAAAAAGCCTATGTGATTTAAAATCGAGTGAACTTAGATTAGTGGTGATCTACATGAGGGAAAAGCATATGATACTTAGAGCCGTGCTTGTGACATTCTTTTAAGAGAGATGAGCAAACTTTTCACAATTCTTTGAAATAAGTGCGACATTATTAAGTAAGGTATTCTAACGGAGAGTAGAGGAGGAGGACTTGGGATCCATAATGACCTACACAAGAGAGCGAGTTTTCTTGATGAATAAGGTTAACCTTTGATGCTCAAGTGTCACACTAGTACTATTTGTGCTTAAAAGTTCAAATCATTGCCTTGTTGATAATTCATAAGTGTTGTGGATGATTGTTGGTCCCAATTGTTATGTGATTGATGAATCTTAGATTAGTTGGAGTAGCTCTCAACTGGTGGATTATTTTCTTGAGAACAAGCAAAAGTTTATGTTTTGAGCAATTGATAAGTGGGGATTTTGACTACTTATTAGCGCCTTTTAGCTTTGTTTTAGTTCAAAAGCAGTTAATTGTGTTTTCAAAAACTGATGAAATATGCTTAATTGTAGGTTTATTGGAAAATGAGCCACTAAAATGAATCCAACTCAAGAAGGAGTGGTCTAAGCTCAAGAACAAAACCAAGTATAGAAGCTCAAAGTGCGGACCACAGAATATCATTTCCGGCCGCAGATTGTGAAGAAAAGCTCAACAAAGACAACTGCAAAGTGCAGACCAATCAATTATTGTGCGATCGCGGAAGCTAAGTAAGAGCGAAAGTTTAGAGGGTTTTCATATCCAGTTTAAAGGAAGTGCGGACCACACAATTATTGAGCAGTCGCAGAAGATCAGCTAAGGCCGCAGTTGCATTTGTACGATCTGTAGAAGAGCCTTGCGCGGCCGCACTCAAAAATGTGTGGACTATAGAAAATGAGAGATGTGACCGAGGTTCAGAATTTTTTGGCTGCTAGATTCAAATCATGTGAAGCTAAAGAAAAGTGCAGACCGCACATGAAATTGTGCGGCTGTAGAACCTCCGGAAGGGCATTTCTTTTCCGAAAATTCCACCTTTATATAAATAGAAGAGTTTTTTTTTCGGTCAAGTTTGAATATCAGTAGCCACAGTAGATCTTTTTCTTTAGCCTCTTTAGTAGTTTTTGCCATTTTGAGCTTTGTGAACTTAGATTTTATTATTTTAATCTTCAGTATGGGTTTAGCTATCATTTCTTCTATTTCTTTTGTTTTAAGCATGAGTAGCTAGATTTTCACTATGGTTACTACAATGTAAACTTAATGGGTGTTTGATTTATTGCTTGTTTATGGTTGGGTATTTATTATTTAGCCTTTTTCTTTCCTTGAGTTGTAGTATTAATGGTTATAAATATTAGTTCATGCCTATTTGACTAGGTCTCTACTTAAGAAAGAGAGACTTAGCCTAAAAGAACTTTGCTAACAAGAAATTATAGTAAGTCAAAAGATTGATAGTCCCAATTAAAGGGTTGAATTTAGAAATCTGACTTGAGCTTTTTATCAACCGCTTTGTTCAATACCCATTTGGACTTGTGAAAGCTAAATTTTGCAATTTAACTCTCTTACCGAGAGGTATTGAGTGGGTACTTGAGTTTTGATAGCTACAATACACTCCCACCAACAAAACAAGCTTTAACGTTTACTACATGTTAGGCAAACACCTAGGTGAATGTCATATCCCTAGGCTTTTTATATCATTTGATAAAAAACAATGACAATTTCCTAGTTATAGTGCTTACTTGGTAATTTTAGTATAACATAAACTTAAAACCAATCCAATTCTATGGAAGTTCAATTTGAGATAATTCAAGCTCATACACTAAAGTATATACTATTAAGTCCCATTCATAGCCCCCTGTGGAAAATCGACCTCGGCTCCTAGCTAGGTATAACTATTGCATTGACCGGGAAGCTAAAAAATAGATTTTACTCTATATTTGGTTGTGTGTAAATTGTCCTCTTTTCCTTTCGTGTTACTGATTTTTGTGAATCAATTGTAGGTGCAACAATAGCCCTAAATAATGATCAACTCGGAAACATGCCTTTGGGGATGTGGATTTGGAAGATGACCAAATTGACGAGGTTTCTCTTGAACCTCAAGAAAATAGAAAAGGCCAGCAACCTCAAGACAATGTCCTAGTTCCATCCCCACCTCCACCAAGAGCGACTCCACACCAGGTGTTGCCGAATAAAGGGTATGCAAGTGCCATTCTCCCACTCAGCATTAGGGCGCGAAACTTTCAAATCACGAATGTAACACTCACATCGCTAGATCAATGGGGATTCTTCACGGGAGCTTTGAGTCAAATGCATACAAACACTTGAGGGAATATGTGGACACTTGTTGGGGAGTAAACAGACAAATGTCTTCGAGGATACTTTAAGGTTGAGGCTATTTCCTTTCTCTCTATGGGGGAAAGCATTGGATGAGTTAGAGAGATTTCCAAATCATTCCATCCATACATAGGATTAATTGGCGAAGAAATTTATTTCCAAGTTCTTTTATTCAGCCATATGGCTACTCTTAGAGATCAGATTCTAGCATTCATATAAGAGCCTAGTGAGTCATTGCAGAAATATAGGAGAGGTACCGAATAATGGTCAAAGAGTGCCCTAATAATAACATGAGGGAGGCTATGATTCAACAAGATTTCTATTAGGGGATCAGCATTACCAATCCAGGTGTGGTCAACCAACTTGTCAGTGGAAAATTTGATGAAAACGCCATATAAGGAAGCTTGTAAGATTTAGATAAAATGGAGGATACTTCATCGGCATATTAAAGTAGAGCAAATGTTCCGCAAGGTGATCTAAATGTGATTCACCTACATAAAGAATTGCATGATCATGGGCAAGCCATTGCCCAGTTGACCACCACAATGAATCAATTAGCAAAGCTCAACTTCAACAAGTGCAACATCCTAAGCAAGTCAATTCCGTGGAGGGAGTTAGTATGATGGTGAACAAGATAAGGCAAAAGGGTCCACAAGTGCAAAACCGTGTGAATAATTATGTGTAACAAGATAGTGGGTTTGATCAATATGAATATTACAATGAACAAGTGGAGGAAGTGCAATACGTGAACAACTTTCAAGAGCAAAGAAACAACTCTCAAGGCCCGAATCAATAACAATGGCAACATCAAGGTAATCAAGGGAATTAGAATTCTAACAACCGAGGTAATTGAAATGGTGTTAACAATCTAGAGAATTGGAATAGTAACAACAATCAAGGAAATTGGAGTGGTCAAAATAACCAAGGCAATTGGAGTGGCAATAATCAAGAATATTAGGGAGGCGGTAACCAAGGGAGATGGAAAAATAATCAAGGCAATTAGGGGTCGGGTTTTCAAAGGCCTCTGATTTATCAACGATCAAACAACCGAGCAACCTACCTCTTTATCCTTCCTATGGTCCAAGTTCTTCGAAAAATGAGATGGGACAAATAGAGGATATGAATAACCAAGGCAATTGGAGTGGCAATAATCAAGGATATTAGGGAGGCAGTAACCAAGGGATATGGAAAAATAATCAAGGCAATTGGGGGTTGGGTTTCAAAGGCCTCTGATGTATCAACAATCGAACAACCGAGCAACCTACCTCTTTATCCTTCCTATGGTCCAAGTTCTTCAAAAAATGAGATGGGAAAAATAGAAGATATGTTCAAACAAATGATGGAGAAGAATTCTAACTCTGATGCTTAACTAACCTTACACAACGCATCAATTCGCAACTTGGAAGTTCAATTGGGGAAAATTTCTCAAGCTCTAAACACTCGTCCTAAGGAGTAGCTACCAAGTGACGGGGTGGTGAACCCAAAGGGTGGGAACAATACGAGACATACCATGGACATTACTATAAGGAGTGGAAATAGTGGGGATGAACCCACCTCAAGTCAAAGAAAACTTGTGGATAATGAGAAGGTGGTACCACAGTAAAGGAACAGAGGAAGAGACTCCAAGAAAGAAAACTAAACCATAGATATGAAAGTTTCCCTATAAAGGGGGCTGGCTTCAACATCCATAAGGGAAAGCTTGCCAAGCTACACAAATAATTATTTTGTTTATAGTCGAAAAAGTTTTCCTACAAAAAGGGGCTGGCTTCAACAACCTATAAGGGACGGCTTGCCAAGCTACACAACTTAGAAAACTTTTGTACTATAACCAGTGTTAGCTATTTATAACTTAGAAAATTTTTGTACTATAATTAGCTAACTTTCTTAGAGTATTCTTACTCTATTTTTTCATACATGGACCAGCCTTTCCATCCGTTCGAAAGAAAGAACAAGAGAGAAATTTAGAAAGCACTCATATGTAGTATATGACAGAAGATTTACAAAGGTTACAAGATGATTGTAAGATGATCCTACAACTACTATAAGGCCTCATTTATATAGGGCTAGGAGGTTATTACAAGACAAACTTACATGATAAAATAAACCTAGCTTATATGGAAAACGTATCTTACAAGTGGGTCTTTCTAACATGTGAAGGACTTTAGGCAAAACAACTAAAAACACCTGAAAACATGTGAAAAGGGTGAAATATACATGGTTTAGCATGTGAAAGTATGTGGGAGCATGTGACGCCATGTGAAAGTGGGGTTTTGCATGTGGAGGCATGTGGAAGCATGTGACAACAAGTTGAAGTGGGTCCCGGATAGCATGGAAAGATGTGAAAATTTGTCTTGGCATGGGTAGCATAGTTTTGAGGGTTTTTTGGTGGCTAATCTAGGATTAATGTGTGTTTAGCAGGGATTTAGGTAGTTATCCTTCATTTATTCTATGGTTGTCTGTTAGGCATCTTTTCAACTACCTTGTGTAGTAACGCCCAGAATTTAACGGCCCTTCTTTACTGTGTTGTTTCTCCTTTGGATTGAGAGATGTAATACGCAATCTTAATCTGGAAATATCTTCAGTGATCGTTTCTCGGATGACTTCGTATGGGATTTGATATTTTTTTGTTGCTTTTCGGACTTTTTCCCAATGAGGATGATTGCTTGTGTAATTCCAGATTGCCAAATATTTTGTCCATATCTCTCTCGGGATACACCTATTTTGTTGAAAAAGGATTGTTTGTGCCTCACTATATTCTTCTTCCATTGATAAAATGACACGGGAAATTTCCACCAGAATGATGCCTCTGCTTGCGCTTGGAATTTTCCATTAATAATCTTTACTGGCCTATGAAACATGAATACCTTTGCTGTGTAGGAATCATTGAAGCATTTTAACCAATATCTTCTAGGTTTGAACAATAGCAAAAATACTTTAAGAGTTGGTACAATGTTATCAAAATCCTTGAAAACGTTGCATTTGAATTCCATGAAAATATAATACTGATGGCATAGGTACCAGAAAAACCATAATAGTTCTTGTGAAAAATTCTTTGCTTGAGCTATGAATATATGGCAGAATAGATATTCTGGATTGACCTCATATGGCTTAAGAATGTATCCTCCATAGTGCCGAAAAACTTGGAGTTCATAATGAGTTCTTCTTTCCATAATAATTGATGGATCAAACGGATCCATGAGGTTGAACAACTCTGGTGGATGATTTGTTTGCTGTGATAAATTTGTTCCGGGCATACTTAAGAGCATGAAGATGTGGCTGATTATCTGTTGATTTGACTTCAATATTTCTGGGGAAAATCTCTTTGAGAATTCTCCCGGTAGAGACAGAAAATCTGCGAGAATATTATCTTTTCCTTTCAGGTGCCTGACTTCAAACTTATATTGAGAGAAACAGGATTGGGAATAATTTTTGCATTTAGCTGAATCTTCTTCGGGAAGGTCTTCATATCCATTTCTATCAAAAATTCTGTGTGAATAAGGAAGAAATTAATTTTTTTGATTCCATTCTTTACTGCAAGAATTTTCTTGAAAGTGGAGTGATATTGTTGCTCGACATCTTTGAAATTTCTAATAGCCAATCCGCATATTTTCTTCTGGCCATCTTTTTCTTCAAATAGAACAACACTCCGATATTCATTACTGGCATCAGTTTACAATATCTTCTTACTGTCTGAAGGGATATAGAGAGACTTGACATTTTTAGAAATCTCCTTTATTTCCTTGACTGCAACATCTTGCTTTTTTCCCCATGATGGAGCATTTTTCTTGAGCATCTCTGTGAGTGGAGAAATGTATGTAGAGATATTCAGGATAAAATCTCTCATATAGTTTACTATACCTAAGAAATGTTGGATCTGCTCTGTCGGACGTTTATTCTTGACATATATGTGGTCCTGGACTGTATTCACCTTGGAAAAAATGCATTCTAAGAAAATCTATCTCCTTTTGAGCAAGAACCATCTTTTTTTCTAAGAGCATGATTCCGTACTGTGTTACCAATGCTTCAAATTGATGAAGCAAGTTGATATGTTCCTCTAACGTATAATTAAACAACAAGTTGTCATCAATGTAAGCTAAAGAGGTATAGGGAATTGGTTGGAATATTTTTATCATGGCCTTTTGGAACATGGAAGGTGGAGTTTTTAACCCGAAGGGCATGACTTTCCACTGAAGTGATGATCGAGGATGCAAAATTCTGTTTTGGGCCTTTCTTTAGGGTGGATTCCCAATTGCCAAAATCCAGACTTCAAATCAAACTTAGAAAAATATTTGGCCTTGGCTAAGTAGGAGAAAAGAGTGAGTTTATTTGGGATAGGGAATTTATCATCTAGGAGGAAATGGTTAAGTGGCTGGTAATTGATGACTAACATGAGTTTTCCTCTTGTGTATTTAGCTCTTTTGTTGACATAAAATGCTTCGCATGCCCATTGTGAATAGATGGTTCTATTAGATCAAATTCCAAAAGTTCTTCATTCTTTCTTTACTAGATGAAGATGATCTGGATTCATCCCTGAATGACTCGCTTTTGTCGGATTGATATTTTCATTCTTTTCGAAAGGGAGCTTGATAAAAAACTCTTCATTTTTCTATAATGGGTATTTCCCTTTCTTCATGAAATCCTTGTGTGATTCAACAGATGAATGTTCAATGAGATTTTGCTCAATCTCTTTAATTTGTTCGTCATTAGTGATTTGGAATAGCCTTGGAATCTCAGAATATGGTCTGAACTGCTTTTTAAAAGCTATCCCGTTAGCTTTGATCTAGAGTTGATCTCTAAGTTGTCTGTAAATGCCGAATGCAATAATAAGATCCTTTCCGGGTACATTAGATCCTAGCAGCTTCGTTCTATACTTCTCCTGGAAAGAACTTAATTGTGATAGGGTGCTTTGTAATGACAGCTGTGGTCAAGATTGCATTTGATGCAGTGTTGAAATCCTTAAAATGCGGCATCCATTAATCTTCATGGAGAACATTAGGATTTATGAGTGAGGAAGCAACTTCGGTGTCGATGAAAGCAATAACTGGAGTTGGTTTATCTCATTTGGATGAATAGACTTTGAGTTCTACTTGAGGAACAACTGTGAGAGCATTGATCATATCCCGAGCTTCGATTACTGGTTCTGAAATTTGGTAGTGATCACTGCCTTGATCTTCATAGATATTAAGAGAGAGTAACGTTTCTTCATTAGGTTCATCATCTACAGAGAATAAGGATTCAAGGTCCTCGTCCTTTCCAAGATTTATGCTAATGTAGTCTTCAATTTCTTCAATGAGTTTGATAGATCTTCTTGATTGTGGATAATTTTTAGCGAAATGTCCAATCTTGTGGCAAATAAAACATCTATTTTTCTTGTGAAAATTTCCTGGCCTTCTCTGTCTGAAATATTTCTCACGTCTCTTGGACCTCCATTTCCCATCTAAAATTCTTGGCCGTTTGAACCGCATGATTTCTCTCATTTGACTAGATGTGTGGCAAGAACATCTTGATCCGATGATTAGATCACATTTGCGGCATGCTTTGTCAAGCGCTGGATTGTGTTTGATAATTTGTTTTAGGGCAGAGCGCTTTGTACAAATATCATCCAATGCAACGAATATAAATTTCTTGAAGTAACAAATTTGTGGGATTGTTATGGACTGAAACTTTTCTTCAATGATGGTCATGATTCGACTTTCCAGCAACTTTAGAAGGGAAGATACAAATGCTTGCTTTAGATTGATGTCTCCTCCGATCTCAAAGTATATCTTTGCCATTATTTGAAAATGTCTATCAATGTCATTTCGGTCGAATGACACACACTTCATATCGAAGATTTTGTCTTCGCATTTTCTCCTATCTTTGGCCAGTATCTCTGCAGAAAACTTCATGTAGGATCCTGATGTTGAAGGAAAAATCTTGGGAAGTTAGAAAAGTTTTTTTGTCTTGAATTCCAAGTGAGTTCCACTAGTCTCTAGGGATTCTTGAGAACCGGGAAGTTAGTTCTGATAGGATGATATACTTTTCTTGTTCCCCCAAATTTTTGGTCACCATCCAAGTATCGAAGTCTTGGATCCTTTAAGGCCATTTTGAAACCTCGACATCATTTAAGGTGAAAGTGTGGAAACCAGTTCCAACTGGTTTTGACGCCATGGGCTCATATCTTCTTTCTGGGATTGGTTTATCAGTCATGCCTTCTTGTTCCTCATCTACTTCAGATATTTCTGGGTCTTTTGTCTGGTTTACAAATATTTGGCGATCATCTTCCTTGGAAGAGTTTGATGTGGATTCATTGGTTGATTGAGAGCTACCTTTAATTGTTTCATCGTCTGATGAGTTTAGAGATTCTGACTATGGTGTATCTTTTTCTGATATGTAACTTGGCTGTGAGACATAGAGGTCGGGAGCCTTTTGGTAAGAAATCATCAGATTTTCAGGGTTCGAACCTATTGAACTTTCTCCTTGGTCTTGTCTTTTCTTGGTTTTTTTATTTGCTTCAAGGGCATCTTTCCTTTCCCAAACCATTTTTGCGATGTCAAAATCATTTTCTTCTTTTGGTGGTTGGTGAAAGAGATTGGATTTTGTGAGGTAGATTGAAAGGTAGAAAACAGAAGTCTAATATTGGCAGGGAATATGTTTGTGGAGACATAGGGAAGACGGTAGGTTTTGAAGGGAAAACTAGGGTTTTTTGTGTCTCAAAGTGCTCATTTCTCAAAAGTTGAATTTGTTTCTTGGTGGAAATCGTCTCCTTTTGTTGTTGGAAAAATTGGAAAAGTGAAGTTCATGGCGGACAAATCTCATATTGTAAATTTGCCAACCTTAGCTCCAAGGCTTTGCTTAGTCCTGCATGCTGAAACGATGTCTGCTCCATCTTCTTCTAAATCATTTACACTTTGCTCATCATTTTGTTCTGTGTATGAGCCACGTTCTTTATGGTGTTGCCAATGTTGTTCAGCACTTTGTTTTGGAAGATGGGGTTTTCAGATTGTCAGTTCATTGTTGCTTCGATGTCATTCATTGGGGGTTTTTCTCCTGAAGATAGTACTATGTTATTTTTGGGTATTTTTGGAGCATAACTGATACCCTCCTTTTCAAAAGGTTGAAGTGGAGGAAAATTATGGGAGTGCCTGGAGCTTGAAGGGCTCATCATGAATATTTATGGGTTTGTGGAATTTTGGGTTGAGAGAGTTATAGGTCCAGGTGGCTTTTTGTATTCTGGGGTATGAGGTGATGTTGGTTTGGATTTGGGTGTTGTTTCACTATCCTCCCAACTTGGAGGGAATTTTTCTGGTAATTTTGGCCATTCTTGGGGTTTGTAACTGACAAGAAATTCATATTAACCTAGACGGCCTAATGAGCCAATTGAAGGATCTTTATTTTCATATTTGGCCCAAAGTTGTATATCAGTAGTTTTCCCCTTTTTCTTGGATTTTGGTTTTGTTTTGTTAAGGCCGAACCTTTCCCAATGACGCTGGTGGTGTTCATCATATTCTCCAATTGGATCTTCCAAACATACTTGGCAGTCGCAATCAAGATCCCATGGGCAGTGTCTAGTGAAGGGGAATTTATGCCACCATACTTTTTTTCTTTCTCTGTCAAAATGTTGACACCAGTCATGTTCTTCCATGATGCTTTTTATATTCCAGAAAATCTCTCGGTCAAGTTTAGGATATGTGTCTATTGTATCTTTGGGTTGAATCATTTGGCAAGAGAAGATGGTTTTATTGGATTTTTTGAGATGGGAATGGTCAAAGCTTGTGGAAACGGTTTTGTCACTTTTTTGGTAAAAGTTGGTTCACCAGATTGTAGGGATTCCTCTGATTCTCTTAGCTTCTCATAATTTGTAATACAGGAATCAGGAAGGATTTTTACTAGCCCATCTCTGGAACTCCATATGGGTATATGGGTGCACATGGTGTTTCCTTTACTAGCATCAATATTTAAGAGTAAGGCATTTTCTCCTCCGAGTAGGCAAAGATCCATGGCATGATTTCGGACTCGCCACGCAATTTGGTGAAGGGTAGCTTGAATGGAATCTTTGGCTTGTGGGGATCCCTGGATTTGGACTTGGGTTTTTAGGGCTTCGGTTAGGTACGGGTCATAAAGGAACATGTTGAAATTTGGAAAGATAGTTATGAAGATAGTTCCAACATTCAGGGTAACTTCAGCAGTACCCAAATTTGCATGTTGGTACTCCAAATATCTCGTATCTAGAAGAGAAAGACGAGCTACAACAGGTTGACCTTTTCTTCCATGATATGTTTAAGTGATTCAGATAGCACCAAAACGGATATGGGTAAAACCATGATCTCTCCATTGTCTGAAAAAATCATCTGGTATTTGAAAGGTGATAAATTGTTCCTATTGAGTGGCAAGAATAGGGTGTTGGTCAAGTTTTGAGGAAGCAAGCCTTTGTATCTTTCCTTCCAAAGTTTCCGGGAAGCCAAACCGTGACCATCATTGAAGAAATGTTTCAGTCCATAACAATCCTACATATTGGTTACATCAGGCAAGCTATTTTCGTTACATTGGATGATATTTGTACGAATCGCTCTGCCCTAAAACAAATTATCAAACACAATCCAACGCTTGACAAAGTATGCCGCAAATCTGATCTATTTACCGGACCAGGATGTTCCTGCCACACATCTAGGCGAAGGAGAGAATTCAGGAGGTTCAAATGGCCAAGAATTCCAGATGGGAAATGAAGGTCCACGAGACGTACACAATATTTCAAATGGAGAAGGCCATGAAATTTTCATTAGAAAAATAGATGTTTTATTTTCCACAAGATTGGACATTTCTCTTAAAATTATCCACAATCAAGAAGATCTGTCAAACTCATTGAAGATATTGAAGACTACACTGGCATACATCTTGGAAAGGACGAGGACCTTGAATCCTTATTCTCTATAGATGATGAACCTAATGAAGAAACGTTATTCTCTCTTGATATCGATGAAGATAAAGGAAGTGATCACTACCAAATTTTAGATCCAATGATCGAAGCTCGGGATGAGATCAATGCTCTCGCAGTTGTTCCTCAAGTAGAACTCAAAGTCTATTCATCCAAATGGGATGAACCAACTCGAGTTATTACTTTCATTGACATCGGAGCTGCTTTCTCACTCATAAATCCTACTGTTCTCCCTGAAGATCAATGGATGCCGCATTTTAATGATTTCAACACTGCATCAAATGCAATCTTGACCACAACTGTCATTACAAAGCACCCTGTCACTATTGAGTTCTTTCCAGGATTGAAGTACATAACGAAGCTGCTAGGATCTGATGTATCCGGAAAGGATCTTATTATTGGATTCGACATTTACAGATAACTTAGATATCAACTCCAGATCAAGGCTAACGGGATAGCTTTTAAAAAGGAGTTCAGACCTTATTCTGATATTCTACGGCTATTCCAAATCACCAATGACGAACAAGTCAAAGAGATTGAGCAAAATCTCATTGAACATTCATGTGTTGAATCAAACAAGGATTTTATGAAGAAAGGGAAATGCCTATTATAGAAAAATGAAGAGTCTTTTTATCAAGCTCCCTTTCAAAAATAATGAAAATATCAATCTGACAAAAGCCAGTCATTCAGGGATGAATCCAGATCATTTTCACCTTGCAAAGAAAGAATGTGAAGAACTTTTGGAATTTGATCTGATAGAGACATTTGATTTACAATGGGCATGCGAAGCATTTTATGTCAACAAAAGAGCTGAACAGACAAGAGGAAAACTCAGGTTAGTCATCAATTACCATCCACTTAACCATTTCCTCTAAGATGATAAATTTCCTATCCCAAATAAACTCACTCTTTTCTCCCGCTTAGCCAAGGCCAAATATTTTTCTAAGTTTGATTTAAAGTCTGAATTTGAAAATTAGGAATCCACCCTGAAGAACGACCCAAAATAGGATTTTGCATCCCCGATCATCATTTCCAGTGGAAAGTCATGCCCTTCGGGTTAAAAACTGTACCTTCTTTGTTAAAAAAATCCATGATAAAAATATTGCAACCCATCCTCCATACCGCTTTAGTTTACATTGATGATATCTTGTTATTTAGTTATACTTTAGAGGAACATATCAACTTTCTCCGTCAATTTGTGGCATTGGTAACATAGTACGGAATTATGGTGTCAGCAAAAAAGATGGTTCATGCTTAAAAGGAGATTGATTTTCTTGGAATGCATTTTGTCAAAGGTGAATATATTCCAAGAACACATATATGTCAAGAATAAACCTCGCAACAAAGAAGATCCAATAATTCTTGGGTATAGTAAATTATGTGAGAGATTTTATCCCGAATATCTCTACATACATTTCTCCACTCACAAAGTTGCTCAAGATAAATGCTCCATCATGGGGAAAGAAGCAAGATGCTGCAGTCAAGGAAATAAAGGAGATTTATAAAAATGTCAAGTCCCTCTATATCCCTTCAGATGGTAAGAAGATATTACAGAGTGATGCCAGCAATGAATATTGGAGTGCTGTTCTATTTGAAGAAAAAGATGGCTAGAGGAAAATATGCGGATACGCTAGTGGAAAGTTCAAAGGTGCCGTGCAACATTATCACTCAACTTTCAAGGAAATTCTTGCAGTAAAGAATGGAATCAAGAAATTTAATTTCTTCCTTATTCACATATAATTTTTGATAGAAATGGATATAAAGGCCTTCCCGAAAATTATTCTGCTAAATGCAAAATGTATTCCCAATCCTCAGATTCTCAGGTGGGCTCAGTAGATCTCTCCATATAAGTTTCAAAGACAGGCACCTGAAAGGAAAATATAATATTCTCGCAGATTTTCGGTCTCGACCGAAAGGATTCTCGAAGAGATTTTCCCCAGCAAAATTGAAGTCAAAGAAACAGATTGTCAGCTATATATTCATGCTCGCAAGTGTGCCAGGTACAAGTTTATCACAACAAACAAATCATCCACCGGAGTTATTCAACCTCATGGATCCGTTTGATCCATCAATTATTATGGAAAGAAGAACTCATTATGAGCTCTAAGTTTTTCGGCAACATGGAGGATCCATTCTTAAGCCATATGGGGTCAATCCAAAATATATGTTCTGCCATATATTCATAGCTCAAGCCAAGGATTTTCCACAAGAACTATTATGGTTTTGTTGGTACCTATGCCATCATTATTATATTTTAATGGAATTCAAATGCAACATCTTCAAGGATTTTGATAACATTGCACCGGCTCTTTTAAAGTATTTTTGCTATGGTTCAAACCTAGAAGATATTGGTTAAAATGATTTAATGATTCCTACACATCAAAGGTGTTCATGCTTCATAGGCTAGTAAAGATTATTAATGGAAAAGTCCAGGCGCAAGCAGAGACATCATTTTGGTGGAAATTTCCTGTGTCTATTTTATCAATGGAAGAAGAATATAACGAGGCACAAAGAATCCCTTTTCAACAAAATAGGTGCATCCCGAGAGAGATATGGCCAAAAGATTGGGCAAGCTGGAACTACACAAGCAATCATCTTCACTGGGAAAGAGTCCGGGAAGCAGCAATAGAATATCAAACCCCATACGAAGTCATCCGAGAAAAGATCACCGAAGACATTTCCAGATTAAGGTTGCAGATTAAATCTCTCAATCCAAAGGATAAAGAACATAGCAATGAAGGGCCGCTAAATTCCAAGCGTTACTACACAAGGTGCTTGAAAAGATGCCTAGCAGACAACCCTAGAATCAATGAAGGATAATTACCCAAATCTTTGCTAAACACACCTTAATCCTAGATTAGCCACCAAAAAACCCTCACAAAAGTACTTCCCAAGCCAAGACAAATTTTCACATCTTTCCATACTATTAGGGCCGCACTTCAACTTGTTGTCACATGCTTCCACATGCCTCCACATGCTTCGTCACATGCAACTCCCAACTTTCACATGGCGTCACATGCTCCCACATACTTTCACATGCTAAACCATGTATATTTCACCTCTTTTCACATGTTTTCAGATGTTTTTAGTTTTTTTGCCTAAAGTCCTCCACATGCTTAGAAGGACCCACTTGTGCGATAAGTTTGTCATGTAAGATAGATTTATTTTATCATGTAAGTTGTCTCTTAATAACCTCCTAGCCCTATTTAAAGGAGGCCTTGTAGTAGTTGTAGGATCATCTTACAATCATCTTGTAACCTTTATAAATATTTTGTGATATACTACATGTGAGTGCTTTCTAATTTTCTCTCTTTTTATTTCTTTCGTATGGATGGAAGTATGGTCCATATATGAAAAAATAGAGTAAGAATATTCTGAGAAAGTTAGCTGATTATAGTACGAAAGGTTTCTGAGTTATAAACAGCTCGCGTTGGTTAAAGTACAAAATTTTTCTGAGTTATGTAGTTTGGCAAGCCACCCCTTATGGGTTGTTGAAGCAAGCCCCTTATTGTAGGAAAACTTTTGCGACTATAAACAAATTAACTGTTTGTGCAGCTTGGCAAGTCGTCCGTTATGGGTTGTTGAAGCTAGCACCCTTTGCAGGGAAACTTTCGTATCTGTGATTTAGTATTCTTTCTTGGAGTCTCTTCCTCAGTTCCTCTGTACTGTGGCTTGATAGTGATGACAATGTGGAGGAATATCAAGAGGAAGTGAAGCCATTTAGGGAGCACATTGTTGACATACCAAAATCGGTAGTGCAAAAGGCTAAGGCACCAATTCCTAGGCCTCCTCCTCCTTATCTTCAAAATCTTGCCAAGAAAAATGGTGAGAATCAATTCAAAAAGGTCATTGACATGATGAAGAGTCTATCTATGAATGTGCCATTGGTTGAAGCTTTGGAGCATATGCCCAATTATGCAAAGTTTTTGAAAGATTTGGTGACAAAGAAGCGGTCGATGAATTGTGAAACGATAAATATGACTCATCAAGTGAGTGCAATTGTGCATTCAATGGCTTCTAAATTGGAAGATCCTAATGCTTTGACAATTCCTTGTACCATTGGAAGTGCCGAATTAGCTAAAGCTCTTTGTGATCTTTGGGCAAGAGTCAATTTGATGCCCTATTGGGTTTTCAAGACTTTGGGAATTAGGCAATTGAGACCCATATCTATGAGATTACAAATGGTCGATCGTAACATGTAGATATCGTTGGGAGTAATTGATGACGTATTGGTTCTGGTTGATAAATTCATTCTTCCAGAGGATTTTGTTATTCTTGATTATGAGGTTGACTACAAGGTACCGATTATTCTTGGGAGACCTTCCCTTTCATGGGGAAGTCTCTAGTTGATGTTGAAGCCAAAGAACTTACCTTCCGGGTTGGTGATGAAAAAGTGATTTTCCATGTGTGTAAGTCTATGAGGCAAACCAATAGCAATGAGGTATGATCTTTCATGGACTTGTTTAACGATGTGATTATGGATGAAAATGTATTGTGATGAATGTAGATGATACATTATAGGCAGTCTTCCTCAATTGTGATGATGAAGAGATGGGGGGTTACATGAAATGTGTGAACTATTTACAAGAAATAGGGTTGTACACTTATGAGCCCGAAAAATATCCTCGGATCTTGAAAATAGAACCACCCATCCAAAAAAGCCTTCAATTGAGAAGCCTCTTATCTTGAAGTTGAACGTACTGCCTCCATATATTCGGTATGAATTTCTTGGCCCTTCTTCTACTTTACTGGTTATTCTTTCGTCCTGTTTGACTATTGTGTAGGTAGATTCTACATTGGCGATGCTACAAAAGATGAAGAATGCTATTGGATAGACATTGGTGGATATTTGGGGGATAAGGCCCACTTTTTGCATGCAAAAGATTAACTGGTGGAAGGTGCCAAACGATCTATAGAACATAAAAAGAGACTCAATGAAGCCATGCAGAGGTTGTCAAAAAGGAGAGCATCAAATGGTTGGAGGCCGGGGTTGTTTAACCCATTTTAGATAGTTCATGGACTTTTCTGGTTCAATGTGTCCCAAAGAACAGGGGCATGACGGTGGTCACCAATAATAAGAATAAGTTGATTCCTATGAAAACAGTGATCGGGTGGGGAGTGCGTATGGACTACCCTAAGCTCAACAAAGTTACAAGGAATGACCATTTTCCACTTCCCTTCCTAGATCAAATGCTTGATAGATTGGCAGGCTGTGCTTTCTATTGTTTCCTTGATGGGTATTCTGGCAACATTCAAGTTCTTATTGCTCTGAATGATCAAGAGAAAACTACTTTTACATGTCCTTATGCTACTTTTGCCTTTTCGCAGATGCCATTTGGGTTTTGCAATGCACTAGTGACTTTTCAAAGGAGCAAAATGGCGATCTTCCCGGACATGGTAGAGGATTACCTTGAAGTCTTCATGGATAACTTCTCAGTGGCCGGATATTCTTTTGATGAATGTCTGGCAAACATGGATAAAGTGTTAGCTAAATGTGAAGAAACATAATTGGTGCTCAATTGGGAGAAATTTTATTTCATTTTTGAGGAAGGCATTCTCCCCGGCCACAAGATCTTAAAGAATAGTATTAAAGCCGACAAGGCAAAGATTGAGGTGATTGCTAAACTTTCACCTCCAACTTGAGTCAAAGGCGCGGGGGAGTTTCTTAGGCCACGCTAGATTTTACAGGCCTTTCGTCAAGGATTTCTCTAAAGTGGTAAACCCATTGTGCAAGATTTTGGAGAAAGATGCTAAGTTCCATTTAAATGACGATTTTATGAAAGCCATTAAGTTGCTAAAGCTCAAGTTGACTACTTCTCCCATCATCAGCGCTCAAAATTGGAGTGTTCCTTTTGAGCTCATGCTTCGATGCAAGTGATGTAGCGGTAGGGGCTGTTTTGAGGTAGCGCATCAACAAGATTTTTCATCAGGTCTATTTTGCAAGTAAGACCATGAATAGTTTCCAAGTCAGCTACACTTTTACAAAGAAAGAGCTCCTTGCCATTGTGTTTGCTATTAAGAAGTTCTGCCCGTATTTGATGGGTGCAAAAGTAATTGCCCATACGAATCATGCAGCACTTCGCTATCTTATGAGAAAGAAGATTCCAAAGACCAGTTGATGAGATAGGTACTTATATTGCAAGAGTTTGATATAGACATCCAAGATCGAAAAGGAAGTGAAAACAAAGTGGCGAACCACTTGTCTCGTTTGGAGGAGGAGGGGAGGCCGTATGATGGTCTTGAAATCAATGAATCTTTCCCCGATGAGAAACTCTTGCCTATTTCAATAAAAGAGGTGCCATGATTCGTGGATCTAGCAAATTTTCTTGTGAGTGGTATCATCGCCGATAAGTTCTCTTCAAACCAATGGAAGAAGCTTAATCGGGATTGTCAAGACTATTATTGGGACGAACCATACCTTGTCCTAATTGGTACAGTGGGTCGAGGACGTTTCTTTACCCAACAATAAAGCGAGAAGTGTGGTGGCACTTTTGATGAAGAATATTTTTTTACAAGATTTGGTATTTCAAGGGCTATTATTAGTGATGGGGGATCACATTTTTGCAGCAACGTTTTCGATTCCTTGCTCACCAAGTATGGTGTCACTCATAAAGTCACGACTGCCTGTCCTCCATAACAAGGGGTCAAGTAGAAGTCTCCAACTGGGAGATTAAGAGTATTTTATCCGAAATAGTTAATGCTAACCGGACACATTGGTCAAAGAAACTTCGTGATTCTTTATGGGCTTATAGGAAGTCTTACAAAACACCTATTGGAATATCTCCATACCAGTTGGTGTTCAAAAAAACTTCTCATTTTCTGGTGGAACTTGAGCACAAACCCATTTGGGCTTTAAAAAAATTGAATCTTGAGTGGATGCCGCCGCCAACTTAAGGGTGGCACGTTTTAATGAGTTTGATGAATTTCGTACCATGTATACTGATAACTAGGGATTTTGATACATTTTATACTCCTTCTTGCTTAAGTTTTGATTATAAAGTTGTACAAAATAGTCCCCAAAGGCACACAAGTTGTGCTTGATTGCAGGTTTGATCAACAAAGTGACAAGATGTTAAAGATCAGTTCAAAAATAAATGAAACCTGCACAAGTACCAAGACAAGACAATGCTCAGGCAGAACAGGGCCAATGCGGCCGCACACCATTCTGTGTAGTCCGCACAAGTGAGGTTCAGAGAGTTTGATTTCCAGGCCAATAGGCAACGCGACTGCATGGCATTTAATGCAGTCCGCATTGGAGTTACTGCGACCGCACTCAATTTAGTACGGTCTCACTACCAAGGATCAAAGAGTAGCCAGTTTTTTAGATTGAAGCAAATGCGATCCCCGCTCCATTTCATGCGGACTGCTCTAGAAGCCACCACGGCCACACTCGATTTTATAAGGTCCGTATTGCCCGAGTTCAGAGAGTTAGATTCTCAAGGTCAGAGCTCTAGTGCAGCCACACGTGATTTTGTGCGGTCCACACTAATCCAACAAGGGTATTTTTGTCCAAATTTTTTAGCGTAGTATAAATAGCTTCTTTTCCCATTTTTAGGTTAGGCAGATAGCTAGCACTGAAAGTTGCGCTCGTGGGTTTGAATATTTTAGCTGTTTTGAGTAATTTTAGATGTACTTCAACATTGAATCTTCAAGTTTAGTATAGAAATTAATTAATATGAGTTTTTCTTCATATATTTCTTTGTTTCTTTCTATAATTATGAGTAGCTAGACCCATAAGCTAGGGTTGTGCCTCAATCCTAGTGTAGGTAATTGATTGGTCTTGTGTTTTAGGGCTTGATTGACTGTGGGTGATTGATATTTGGACTAGTTTCATGTTTAATTGCTGAATTAGTGGTTACAAATACTAGTTTGTGTTTAGTTAATTTTGGCTCTTCTTGATAAAGACAGCCTAAGTCTCTGAAGAACTCACAATAGTTTAACCTTAGCTTATTTTAGGTTAATTGATTATTGTAGTTTTATAAAATTAGAATCATAGTCAAAACCAAAAACGTATATGAGTGCAATTAAGAACCATTATACAACTCCGTGTTAGATAGACACCCGACTCCAATATATAGTTCCTGGTGAAAATCGATCTCGACCTTAATCGGGTAAAAGCTGCTTCGACCTCTCTCGCTACTCAATAGTAATGCAGAGTTGGCCTCAATCACTTTTTGGCACCATTTTCGGGGAGCTAACGGTTTTGTCTATCTATATAAATAGTTTTATGTTTTGTTCTTCTTTCTTTCTTTCTTTCTTTCTTTGTTACTAATTTGTGTGTGTCTCCAGGTACAAAATGGCATTAAATACTAATGACCCTTTTGGAAAAGTGATTGCTGGGGAGGAGGTTGATGATAATCGAGAGGATGAGGTGCCTTTTATACCTCCCGGAAAACGAAGAAGCCTCCAAGATAATGTTAATAAAAATGTTCCAGACCCTCCTCCGCAACCTCCAAGAGCGGTTCCTTGAGTGCTCCAAAACCAAGGCTATGCAACTGCAATTGTCCCACCCCGGATCCGGGCGGGCAATTTCAAATTACTAACATGATGTTGATATTGCTGGAATAGTGTGGGTACTTCACGGGCACTGCTACTAAAAATGCTTACAAACATCTCAAGGGGTTCGTGAATACCTGTTGGGGGAGCAAGCAAACTAATGTGTCCGAGGATGCACTCTGGCTGAGACTCTTCCCATTTTCACTTAGAGATAAGGCTTTATATTGGCTTGAGCGACTTCCCAACCATTCTATCACTACTTGGGACGAGTTGGCAGACAAGTTAATTTCAATGTTCTTCTCACTGAGATATATGGCAGCATCACGGGATGAGATCTTAACTTTTAAGTAGGAGCCCACCAAACAATTGCCTGAGATTTGGGAGAGTTATAGAACCATGGTGAATGAATGCCCCATTAATGATATGACAGAGAGTATGTTGCAGCAAACTTTCTACCGGGGCATCAATACAACAAATTAATTCATAGCAAATAAACTTGCTGGGGATAATTTCATGAAATTAGCGTATGATGAAGCTTGTTCCATTCTTGATGAGATGGCTGACACATCCTCCACTTGGCAAAGTAGAGCCAATGTGCCCTAGAGTGATCCCACAGTGACTCATTTACATAAAGAATTACATGATTATGGGTAGGCGATAGCTGAGTTGAAACAACCATGAACCAACTAGAAAAGGCACAATTGCAACATGTCCAAAATGCTCGCCAAGTGAATGCCATGGAGGGTGGTAACATACTAGTGAACCAAAGAAGACAAAGAGGTCAATAGAACCAAGGGAATTTGGATCAATTTAACAATTATGGTAGAGGATTTCAAAATAATGGACATGATGGGAAAAATGAAGAGGTACAATATGTTTATAATTATCAAGGCCAAAGAGGCAATTCTTCCAACCAACAGCAACAATGGAGATCCCAAGGTAATTGGGGCAATCAATAACACAACAATTGGAACAATCACCAACAAGGGAACAACATTTGGTGAAAAAATAATAAAAATTCATGTTGGGGTAATCAAAAAAACAATCGGAGCAACCAAGGAAACTAGGGCAACAACAACAACCAGGGTGGATTGAACAATAACTAGGGAAATCAGGGGCAAGGTTTTCAAAGGCCCCCAATGTACGAACAGTCGAGCAATCCACCATTTTTTCCGTCCCAGGGTCCTAGTTCTTATAGCAATGATATGGATAGAATTGAAATGATGTTCGAACAAATGATGAAGAAGAACGCAGATTCGGATGCTCAATTGTCTTCTCACAATACTTCTATTAGAAATTTGGAGGTGCAACTAGGCCAAATCTCTCAGTCCTCGAATACACACCCTAAGGGTGCTATACCAAGTGATATATTAGTGAACCCGAAGGGTGGTAACAATCACGATATGGCGGTAACAACTAGGAGTGGACGAGGTGGTGATATGAATATCTCCAAACAAAAGCAAATTTGGGTGATAAAGTTGAGTTGCAAGAAGATGAAGTTCCTTTGGTGGTTGAAAATGTGGTTGATGAAAATATGAATGAAGAAGTGAGGATTGATATTCAAGATACCAAGGTGGAAATACAAAATTACGCGAACCCGTCTAGGGAACACGTAATAGACATGCTGGAGCCGGTTTTGCCAAAAGCCAAAACACCCTTACCTAGACCACCTCCACCTTATCCTTAAAGGCTAGCCAAGCAGAAAGATGAGAATCAGTTCAAAAAGTTCATTGACATGATGAAGAGCTTATCCATCAATGTGCCTTTAGTGGAGGCTTCGGAGCAAATGCTTAGCTACGCCAAATTCATGAAACATTTGATGTCAAAGAAGAGATCCATGGACTGTGAAGCAATCAATATGACCTACCAAGTTAGCTCTATGATACATTCAATGGCTCCAAAGTTGGAGGATCTTGGTGCTTTCACTATCCCTTGCACTATTGAAAGTGTAGATTTTGCTAAAGCTTTATGCGATTTAGGGGAAAACATCAGCTTGATACCCTACTAAATTTTTAAGACTTTGGGTATCGGGCCACTGAGGCTAACTTCCATGAGATTGCAAATGGCGGATAGATCAATGAAGCGACCATTGAGTATTGTTGATGATGTGCTTGTCCGGGTGGAAAAATTTATGTTGCCAACTGATTTTGTGATCTTCGATTGTGAGGTAGACTATGAAGTCCCGATCATATTGGGAGACCTTTCCTTGCTACGGGGAAGGCTCTAAATGATGTGGAAGCAGGGATACTCACTTTTTGGGTGGGTGATGAAAAGGTAGCCTTTCATGTGTGCAAGTCAATGAGGCAGCATAATTGTACCAAAGTGTGCTCATTTTGGATCTTGTCATGGCATGATATTTGATGATACTAGTGAAATGATCAATTTAGAAGACCCTCTAGAGGCCGTATTATTAAACCTTAATGTCAATGATGATAAGGGCCGGGTGCTGTGTGTGAATGCTTTACATGGAATAGGCTCTTATTCTTATGAGCCTAGAAAACTCTCCTTGGATCTTGAAAATAGAAAGACTCCTCCAACAAAGCCTTCAATTGTGGAACCTCATGTGTTGGACTTGAAGCCATTGCCTCCAAACCCGAGGTATAAATTCTTAGGCTCTAGTTCAACTTTACGGGTTATTATTTCCTCTTGTCTTACTATATGCAGGTAGATGCTACATTGGCGGTGCTTAAAAAGAAGAAGAAGGAAATTGGATGGAATTTAGCTGATATTTGGAGAATAAAGCCTCGCCTTTTTTATGCACAAGATTATTTTGAAAAAGGATGCAAAACCATCCTTGGAACATCAAATGAGGTTGAATGCAACAATGCAAGAAGTTGGGGAAAAGAGGTGATCAAGTAGTTAGATGCCAGGGCTGTATACCCTATTTCCTACAGCTCGTAGACTTCACCGGTGCAGTGTGTACCGAAGAAGGTTGGTATGAGCGTGGTAACCAATTATAACAATGAACTAATTCCTACCCTGACAGCTATGAGATGGAGGGTATGCATGGACTACCGCAAACTGAACATGGTCATCCATAAGGATCACTTCCCATTGCCTTCCTTGACCAAATGCTTGATCGTCTTGCTGGGCGTGCCATCTATTTTTTCTAGGATGGATATTCTGGGTACAACAAAATCTTAATCGCTATGGAGGATAAGAGAAGAAACATTTACTTTTCTATATGGCACCTTTGCTTTTTCTCGGATGCCTTTCGGGTTGTGTAATGCCCCGGCGATATTCCAACGATATATGATGGCCATTTTCACCGATATGGTGGAAAATATCTTGGAAGTTTTCATGGACGACTTTAGTGTGGTAGGGTTATTCATTTAATGAATGTTCGAAAAATCTGGATAGAGTGTTAGCCCTTTGTGAAGACACCAATCTTGTACTCAATTAGGAAAAATGCCACTTCATGGTTAAGAATGGCATAGTGTTGGGCGTAAAATTTCAAGGCATGGCATAAAAGTTGATAAGGCCAAAAAAGGTGATTTCAAGGCTTCCTCCCCCACTTCTGTCAAGGGGGTTAGTAGTTTTCTTGGGGACGCGGGGTTCTACTGGAGGTTTATAAAAGCTTTTTCGAAGGTAGTGTACCCTTTGTGCAAGCTACTAGAAAAGGATGCCAAGTTTGTGTTTGATAAGGGATGTGTGAAAGAATTTGAACTTCTCAAGATTAACTTGACAACTACCCCTATCATTACCTCACCAAATTGGAGTTTGCCTTTTGAGCTCATGTGCGACACGAGTGATATTACGGTTGGGGTAGTTTTGGGTCAAGAAGTTAACAAAATGTTTCATCCGGTGTACTATGCGAGAAAGACCATGAAGGAGGCTCAAAGGAACTACATGGTAACTGAGAAAGAGATGTTGGCCATAGTGTTTGCAATGTAAAAGTTTTGGTTGTATCTTATGGGGGCCAAGGTCATAGTACACACCGATCATGCAGCCTTTAGGTAATTGATGACAAAGAAAGACTCCAAAGCTAGGCTGATGCGATGGGTCTTATTACTTCAAGAGTTTGATTTCGAAATTTTGGACCGTAAGGGTTGTGAAAACCAAGTGGCAGACCACTTGTCCCACTTGGAGGAGGAAGGAAGGATATGTGATGGCCTAGAGACCAATGATGCATTTCCTGATGAGTAGCTACTTTTTATGTCAATGAGTGATATGTCGTGGTTTGCGGATGTTGCCAATTACCTTGTGACTGGCATCATCCCATGTGAGCTCTCTTCTAGCTAAATGAAGAAGCTCAAATGGGATAGTTTGGATTTCTATTGAGATGAGCCGTATTTGTTCAAGATTTGCATGGATGGTGTGGTCCAAAGGTGTGTCCTCGAGGAAGAGAAATTGAGTAACTTGGAGCCTTGTGATTACTCTCCATATAATAGCCATCATGGTGGGGCGAGGACTACTTCAGAAGTTCTTAGTTGTGGGTTTTATTGGCCAACTTTGTATAAAAATGCAAGTGATCTTGTGAAGAGGTGTGACGAATGTCTAAGAGCGGGTGGAATTTTGAAGAAATGTGAGATGCCTCTCAATACCATTCTTGAGTATGACATCTTTGATGTATGGGCCCATTTTTTTGCTCGTGTGGGACCACCTACATTCTAGTGGTGGTTGACTATGTTTCAAAATGGGTCGCCAACAATGATGCTAGGAGTGTGGTTGCATTTATCAAAAAGAGCATTTTTACAAGGCCTGGCCCTTCTCATGCAATCATAAGTGATGGGGGGCACATTTTTGCAATAAAGCTTTTGACACCTTGCTTGCAAAGTATGGTGTCAACCACAAGGTGTCCACTCCTTATCATCCTCAGGCGAGTGGCCAAGTTGAAGTCTCAAACAGGGAAATCAAAATATTCCGTCTAAAACGGTCAATGCAAATAGGACCGATTGGTCTAAGAAGTTAGATGATGCTCTATAGGCTTATAAGACTTTTTACAAAACTCCAATTGGTATGTCTCCACATCGGTTGGTATTCAATAAATCTTTCCATTTACCTGTTGAGTTAGAGCACAAGGCCATGTGGGCCTTGAGGAAGTTGAACCTTGATTGGGATGTAGCTGCTAATCTTCGGGTGGAGGAACTCAATGAACTTGACAAATTTAGATTCTGTGCCTACTCTACTTCGTTCCTGTATAAGGATAAAATTAAATACCTTCACAACAAATATGCTCGGGGCAAGGAGTTCAAGGTTGGGGATTTGGTGATCTTATTCAATTCTCAGCTACGGTTGTACCCAGGAAAGCTCACGTAAAATGGAGCAGACTATTTGAAGTGGTGTGTATGACCCCGTTTGGTGCTCTTGATCTAAAGAACAAAAGTGGGGAAGTTTTTAGAGCTAATTGGCATAGGGTCAAGCATTACTTGGGAAAAATTGATGACAGCCACGTGGTCGCACTTCTTGTGTTTTAGGGCTTGATTGACTATAGGTGTTTGATATTTGGACTAATTTCATGTTTAATTGTTGAACTAGTGGTTGCAAACACTAGTTTGTGTTTAGTTGATTTTGGATCTTCTTGAAAAAGAGAGCTTAAGTCTCTGAAATTGATCCAATAAGGAATTATAAAATGATCAATAGATTGATAGCCCCAATTAAAGGGTTAAACCTAGAGATAGTAATACCCGACTTGAACCTTGATTGCTTGTGCAAATTCACATACCCAAATGCTCTTGAGAAAGTCAATTCGGGAAAAATCACTCGAACTACTGAGAGGCATAGAGTGATTAGTATCGAGAAAAAGTTATGTCATAATCCCCAATTATGACAATCTATCTATAAACTCAAGAATCCGTCAATTGGCCACCTAGGCAGAAGTGACTACCTAGTGCCTTTTAATTATTAGAAAAACTCGCATTAATTTAACCTTAGCTTATTTTATTTTAATTGATCATTGTAGTTTTATAAAATTAGAATCATAATCAAAACCAAAAATATCTAGGAGTGAAATTAAGTATAATTACACAACTCCGTTTTAGGTAGACACTCGACTCCAATATATAGATCCGTATGGAAATTAATCGCGACCTTAATCGGGTAAAAGCTGCTTCGACCTCTCTCGCTACTCAATATTAGTGTAGGGTTGGCCTCTATCACATATAAAAGTTTTTCCTTATACAAAGAGAAGATAAAATACCTCTATGACAAAGTACATTCGGAACAAAGAGTTTAAAGAAGATGATCTTGTGTTGTTCAATTTTTAGTTTCATATGTTTCCTGAAAAGTTAAAGTTTCAATGGAGTGGCCCGTTTGATGTTGTGGGTGTGACACGCTTTGGTATATTGGACTTGAAGAATAGAAATGATAAAGTATTTGGAGCAAGGGTCTGGGGTGAAGCATTATATGGAAAAAATGGTGATGGCCACGTCGTGGCAGTAATTCATTTCAAGTGATGGTAATTTTCTTGTGCCATGATGTTAAATCAGACACTTCATGGAGGCAACCCATGATTCTTTTTCTTATTCTTTAGATAGGTGTTATTTTGTGCTAACTGGGTTTGAAGTGTGTTACAAGAATAAGTGTACTTTACAGGAACTGTGCTCAGAAAAATTGGCTAAGTATGAAAAATATGTGGACCGCATAATTTTGAATGCCATAATATAAGTGATCTGCTGCCGTGTAACTCTTTTGTGGACCGCAAAACTTCAGATGAAAAATTGCACACTCTCTAAAGTTTGCATTTCAAAAAAATAGCCAAAGTACAACTGTAATAGAAAATATGATGTCAGCACTAGAATATATAGTTGCACAAGGAATTCTGCGGACTGCAGATCATCAAAGGGTAATTTCACAACAAGTAACAGTGTGTGGACGTAGAAGGAATTCTGCGGCCTCACTCGTCTCTTGCACTCTTAGCCCACTCGTTAATAATAGCAAACCTCTTGCTACTATTGAACTTTTACACTCCCTGAGAAATTGAAACACATACTAAAATCTTGCACAACTAGTTCACTCATCTACCACTTAATTCAACATCTTTGATCGTTCCTTAACACCACTTCATCACTGGTATGTTCAAATCATCTCTAGAAATTTTCAATTTTCTTAATTTTTTTTATAATTTGCTAATTTATTTTTAGACAATTCGTTGAATTCTTATCTATGTAGGTTGTAGATTGTGTTGGGTAACTCTTAATTGCTATTATGGGGAACGAGTAATCGCTTATCATGATTAATTTCTACTACCACATCCAATTTGTGAATAAAATAGAATCATTAAGTACTCAACTCGATGACTTTGGAACTGTGCGGATGCACACAAAATTGTACGGTCCATAGTTGTGTAGGTTAGGGCATTGGTTTAGCACTTGTGCGGACCGCACTTGAAATTATGCGGTCCGACGAAATTCAATCGCAGCCGCAGAAAAATGTGTGTGGCTACAGATTAGGGCATTCTCTGTCTTGAGAGAGTTGCCATTTTTTTAATTAACCATTTTGCGGACGCACTCAAAATAGTGCGGACCACATTCAAAATTTTCCAGACCACAGTTTCATCACTTCAGCCACACTTTCAAATTTTATGGTCCGCATAACCTCACCTACGGCTGCACGTGCAATTTTGCGGACCATACTTCCCCACCTTGAAAAATATTTTTGTTCTGCAACTGTCTGTTATTATGCACTTGAGCTAGAACTGAATCCTATTGCTGTTTATTATAGAAAAAGGTTAGGTAAAGTGGTCGTGGTGATACATCAAATAGGAGGGGTGAATCCTCCCGAGGCGGAGGCAAGAGTACCTTACCACACCTTACAAAGAGTTGTATCGAAAAAGGCAACAAGGGAGAGATAAAGCCATTGAGCCTGCTGAATCATATTCATAACTTCCGTCTAGGGAAGAATCAGTGGATGACTTTGCACAAGAGCAGCCTGATGCTCAATCACAGCCACACCATATTCAGGGGAGATTCCTACTCCGAGATGAGCCTTCCACCTCAAAGAGCACTTCTGAAGGTTCAGAAGGCGGCACCCAAGATTTAAAGACATTATCTACACATGCCCTCGATGCACCAACTACTACAGTGGATGATGATGATATCCTGGATGATAGCCGAGGGGGTGACACCAGAGTTACCGGCCTTGAGAGGTCGAAGAAGTAAGAAGTTTGGGAAGATAAGTTCGTTAGTCTCACTGCATTCAATAGATTCAAAGAGTGGTGGCCATCGAGATCGCTCACTCTTGAGCATTAGTTTTTATTGAAAGATCTGGATAAATACAATGTGGTGGTGTCAAGACATTTCTAGGAGAGGAAATGGTGGACATGGTTCACTCAAAGTGTGGTGGATGCCAAAGAGCACTTGGTCTGGGAATTTTACGCCAATGCGACACATAAAAAGAAAGAGACCAAGGTGATGAAAGTGGGGAATTTGAAAGTAAGGTTCAATTAGAGCACTCTAAACGTATATTTAGGGTTAAGGATGTAGAGTCGGTGCATTAACTGGAGAAGTTTACACCGGGTGATGCAACTCGGCCATGGCTAGCTGAAATTCTAGCACATTCAAGACCACCACCACCACGGATCATATCATGGGTTTTTCTTCAGAAAAACATCCTCAATTTTAAGGCAAAAAGGATGGAAGACATTTGTGTGTAGCAGACTAGACCTATGCCAAAATGAAACCAATTTCCCAACCCCACGGGCAGTTCTAGTCACTTCTATCATGGCCGGGTACCCAACCAATGTGGGAGCCTTGATGTCGACCAAAATGTTTCTGGTTGGTAGGTAATGTGTCAACTCCTACCCATATCCCAACACTATCACAAGGTACCTTATGAATTCGGGGGTAGAGTCAAATATTTTTGACACAAAAGTTTGGGCAAAGAAGCCCTTCACTTGCTATTCTCTAAAGTACACGAGGAATCCAAAGAATAAGGGGAAGCCTACTACTAACGTAGGCCGGTCTGATGGGCCTTCAGTGATACCTGTAGATGTAGCAACGATGCCTTCCACTGCAGCAGGGCCTTCCACCAGCACATCTCAAGCCTCTACCTCCATCTTCAGGGCCTTCAACATCAGTTCCATCCACTTCTACTTTGAGGCTGGTGCCTATACTTACTCATCTACTATCTACTCTACGAGTCTCCCAAACGCTAGAGAGCCTCAACAACTGGTTCAGAAAACTACTGCAAAGATGACTGACTTATCTAGTGCTGTTGCTATACAAAATCTACCTTAGCACCCCATATTCCTGCGATAGTGGAGGACACATTGAAGAAGATTTTAGAGAACCAGAAGACCATCATGGACACTTTGGTGGCATATGGAGGAGTAATTAAGGAGCTTGGAAAGTAGGTAAGGAAGTTGAGAAAATCCCAGTCATCCAAGAAATTAGTAAACATATTAAGGAGAGAGTTCACCAAGATAGCAGTCACTGGAGACCTTGCATTTGATATATTGATGGAGACAGATACAGCAGCACCTGTAGACCTAGCAGCACTAGTGGTACCTGACCAATCTGAGGACCCAGACCTGGCTACCGATATTACTTAGGTGGTGCGATAGATATTTGCCAACCAACTATTCTTAGAGCCGAGGATGATGAGATCCAATTGTAGGAGCCTGAAGGCAGTGACGCTGCTATGGACACGGAGATGTCCAAGGACACATTGGGTCTTTACTTTTACCTTTTCTTATTCTTATTTTGTTAAGCATTGGAGATAATATTTATATTTATTCCGGGGGGGGGGGGATTATTTGATATTTGGATGATTTAACACTCGGTTTCTAGTAATTGATAACATTTTTCTTTTTCTTTATTAATATGTACATATTATTATATCTTGCTATTGATGTATATATTTTCTCTCTTCCTGTCTCATTTATGCTTTCAATAGCTTTGTTTGTAACTTCTTTATTTTGTTTTCTTAGTAGCCAATCTTTAATTTAATAGCTTCTTGTTTACTCTAATAGTTTTTTATTTAATTTAGTAGTTTCTTTTCCTATTTAAGTGGATAATAAGCCTTTTGTTTTCTTAATGCCACAATTCTTTCCAAAGGTAGTTTTTGTGTAAACCCGGTGACTCTTCCCAACAATGGATGTCGTAACAACCTTCTTAAGGGATTGAACTCGTTTTTGGTGTTTAGGTGAGATTAGTAGTAATAATGAATAAAAAAACATAATTGAGTCAGACTTGAAGAGTTAAACATGCTTCACGTGATACAAGTACACTTAACTATGTGCTTATGATTAAAACAAGTTCTTGAAAAGAAATATCTCTAGTTAGTGACTTTCTGAATCTTGTGTCGACTTAAGCAATCATCGAGTGGTTTAGTCCAACCATTAGTGGTTTTCAATATTGAATATGGTTGTTGAGGGCCCTCGACTCTATCCTCTTTAACAATCCAACTGTGTGAGAGGTGAGATGTTTTTGTTGGAAGTCGAAGTACCCGTGCAAATGGTTTAGAACTTGCTCCAAATGTATTTCGAGGAGAAACTTTAGGTTTTGCTTTTCTTGAGAAGTGATTGTAGGTATCCTTGACCCTCTTGAAGTTTTTCATGTCCCACAAATGTTGTTATCCCTATTCGACCCATATGAGCCTAAAACCTTTCTCATTTGGTAATCATGTTAAGCCTTTACCTGTTTTAGTGATCGCCTCTTGGCACCCAAGCTTTCCTTAACACTTTTGAGAAACAATTGGCTAAAACATAAGTTTGGGGGAGAAACGAGGAGTTTCAAAAAGGTATCAAGGCACAAAATTAAAAATGAAATAAATAAAAGGAAAGGCAAAGAAAAAGAAAGAAAGAACAAAAAAATAACAAGAAGAAAAATACAAAAAGAAAGTGAATAAGTTGAAGAGTTGAAGGAATTCAAAGAAAAGTAATGATGCAAAGTATGGAGAAAAAAAATAAGGAGAAAATGAATGTCATGACCAAGAAAGAGTGATGTTAAGTCTCTCTAGTTCCCCTAAGGAAAAAGAAAATGCCTCAAAGAGTTGGCAATATATGAGCCGAAAAGAGAAAATGGAGTGCTTAAAGAAAGATGAATCCGTTCTATTCCAACATATCAAACCATAGTCCAAAAGTCTTCATTACATTCCGAAAAATCCCTATGTTATTTCAAGCTGAGTAAGCTTACATTAGTGGTGATCTACATAAGGGACAAGCATATGGTACTTAGAACCATACTTGTAACATTCTTTTGAGAGAGATGGACAAAATTTTCACAATTCTTTGAATTGAGTGTTACATTTTTAAGTAAGATATGCTAACGGAGAGTAGAGGAGGAGGAGTTTGGGATCAATGAACTATATAAAAGAGTGAGTTTCCTTGATGAATAAAGTCAACTCTTGATGCTCAAGTGTCATAAAAGAACTATTGGTGCTTAAAAATTCAAATCATTGCCTTGTTGATAATTCATAAGTGTTGTTGGTAATTTTTGGTCCCAATTGATGTGTGATTGATGTTATCTTAAATTAACTGGAATAACTCTCAACTTGTGGAGGTGGGAATTACCTTATTTGCTTAAGGACAAGTAAAATCTTTAAATTGGGGAAGTTAATAAGTGGGGATTTTGACTTTTATTAGCGCCATTTAGCTTTCATTTTTGTCCAAAAGCGTTTAATTGTGTTCCTGAAAGTGGATAACATATGCTTTATTGTAGAAGCATTGAAAAATGAGCCACTAAGATGAAATCCAACTCAATAAGAATGGATCTGAACTCAAGAACAAAAACAGACACATAAGCTCACAGTGAGGACCGGAGAATATCATCTGCAATCGCAGATTGTGAAGACAAGCTAATTTGAACAAGCGCAAAGTGTAGCTAGCACAATTATTTTGCGGTCGCAGAAGCTAAGCAAGAACAAAGGTTCAGAGAGAAGATCAGCTCTGTGGTCGCAGTCGCATTTGTGCGGTCCATAGAAGAGCCTTGTAAGGCCGCACTAAAAAATGTACAGACATCAGAAAATGAGAGATGCGGCCGCGGTTCATAATTGTGCGGCCGTAAGATTCAAATCCTGTGAAGTTAAAGCAAAGTGTGAGCTACACATGGAATTGTGTGGCTGCATAAACTTAGAAAGGGCATTTTTGCCCGAAAATTCTATCTTTGTATAAATAGAAGAGTTTTAGTTTTTAGGTCAAATTTGAATATCAACAGCCACAATAGACTTTTTTTTACCCTCTTTAGTAGTTTTTGCCATTTATAGTTTTGTGAACATAGATTTCATTGTTTTAATCATAAATATGAGTTTAATTATCATTTCTTCTTCTAATTCTTATATTTTAAGCATGAGTAAATAGATTTTTACTAAGGTTGTGACCAAACCCTAGAGTGTAACACAGTCTAGAAAAACATGGCTAACAAGAAATTATGGTAAATCAAGTGATTGATTGTCCCAATTAAAGGTTGAATCTAGAGATAGTAAAACCTAGCTTGAGCTTTTTATCAACCGTTTTTTCAATACCTATTTGGACTTGAGAAAATCATATTGGGAAAATTACTCTATTACCGAGAGTATTGAGTGGGTACATGAGTTTTGATAGCTATAATACAGATCGACCAACAAAATAAGCTTTAAAGTTTACAACTCATTAAGCAAACACCTAGGTGCAAATCATATCCCTAAGCTTTTTATATCATTTGAAAAATAACAAAAATAATTTCCTAGCTTTAATTCTTAGTCGGTAATTTTAGTATAACCTAGACTTAAAAACAACCCAATCCTTTGGAAGTGAAATTTGAGATAATTCAAGCTCATTCACTAAAGTATATACTACTAAATCCCATTCATAGCTCCCTGTGAAAAATCGACCCCGAATACTAGTTGACTATTACTATTGCAGAAACCGTTTCATAACATCAAATAGAGGTATGACTTCGACGAGATGAGAGACACCCTAAGGCCGTTGTAGTATAACTTCAACATAGATGTAGCAAGCATAGTTTCAGCCATCGGCCGCATGAAAGAGACCAAATGACCAAGGCTGATTCAGTTTGATTCGGCTCAAAGTGATCACAAATTTATATACAAGTATCATGGTACTCACGATCTTAGAACCAAGAACTGTCAATAGTTAAGGGAAGAAGTGGATCGTTTCTTAAATAATGGACACATTTGAGAATTCCTAACTAACGGAACAAAAATCATTTCATGAACATGGATGCCAATATGTAGGTCGAGTAGGAAAAAAACCAACATATGATTAATATGATTATCAGAAGGGTAGACGTTCCCAAAGGTCCGATGATGAAAAGAACCAAATTCTCTATCACAAGAGAAAAATGCACTTGAGCTTATATTCGGGAATGATCCATTTCATTTACTGACAAGGATGTCGAGGGCATCATTTAACCTCACTATGATGCACTGGTAATATCTGTACTTCTTAATAAATCTCAAGTTAAGTGTGTGTTAATTGATCCATATAGCTTAGCCAACATCATCCAATAGAGAGTCGTGGAGCAACCGGGGCTATTAGACCAGATCGTGCAAGCAGTCCGGGTGCTTAACTAATTCAACATGGCGTGTGAGACAAAGAAGGGAGAAATCTATCACCCTACCGGTCAACTCGGTTGGAATGGCTCAACAAGCAAAGTTCTATGTGATAGAGGGGGATATGAGGTACAATGCCTTGTTCGGAAGAGGGGTTCATAGAATAAGGGTAGTGCGATCGACCTTGCACCATGTGTTGAATTTTCTAACTCCGTATGGAATCAAATTGACTCACGAGGAACAATCGGTTGCAAAGGAGATGTTCACTGCAGAGGAAGTAATCCCGGTACATGCGATCATAACATCAAAGGATCATGGACCATCTAAGAGAAAGATAACCCATATCAACCACAGATCTCAGCCCCAACCAAGCTGGATAAATGGGAAGAACAACCAACAAATGAGGAAAATGACTTCGGCGTCCCTAGATCCTTTGTGGCACCTAACGATGCCGACGCGACCAAGTTTACGATCAAGGAACTGGAACAAGTCATAATATTTATGAATCTGCAGGATACAAAGGTATACCCCAACACGGGGCTAACCTCCAGGCTCTTGAAAAAACTCATTGATTTTCTTAAAGCTAATGCAGATTGTTTTTCCTGGTCCCACTTAGATATGACATGAATTCCATCGGAGCTAACAACTCACAAATTGAGTTTGGATCTAAGCTTCCAACCGATTAAACAAAAAAGGAGGCTACAGTTCGAGGTCAAATGCTTGTTCATCAAGGACGAGGTATCCAAAATTTTAAAAACAGGTTCCTTTCGGGAAGTCAAATATTTGGATTGTTTAGCTAACATATTCATCATACCTAAAAAGGGAAATAAACTTAGAATTTGTGTGGACTACAAGGATTTGAATAAGACACGTACAAAAGACTCATTTTAGTTGCCTAACATTGGCCGAATGATAGATGCAATGGCATGGATGATACGCTAAATTTTCTCGATGCCTATTCTAGGTACAACCAAATATAGATGGATTCGGAAGACCAAGAGAAAACTTCTTTTATAACTAGGTTCAGTACTTATTGTTGTAATGTGATGCCCTTTGGGTTAAAAAATGCCAGTGCCACATATCAAGCCTAGTTAACTGAATATCTAAGGAACAAATAGGGAATAAATGGAGGTTTATATTGCTAATATGATAGTTAAGTCTTTGGGACAAGAGGACCATTTAAAGCATTTGCAGGAAACATTAAACATACTGAAGGAATAAAATTTAAATTTGAACCCGAAAAATTGTGCCTTCTAGATTGTCTTAGGAAAGTATCTTGATTTCATGGTATCGAACTAAGGAATAGAAATCAACTCAGATAAGATAAAGGCCATAATATATGATCGTGGTTAACAACATCAAGGTAGTGCAAAGTCTGATCGGGCAAATAGCCGCATTGGGCCGATTCATCTCCAGGTCATCAGATAAGAGCCATATTTTTCTGGTTACTAAAGAAAACAAGAACTTTTCCTGGACCCCGGAGTGCCAAAAAGCTTTGGAGGAGCTCAAACGGTACTTATCAAGACCTCCTTTGCTACACACCCCGAAGGCGAACAAGCAATTATAATTTTACCTGGTAGTGTCTAAGATAGAAGTAAGTGGCTTCCTGGTTCGAGATGAAGAAGGTACATAATTTACTATATATTATGTTAGTGGAACTCTAGGTGATGCCGAGACGAGGTATCCACACCTAAAAAAATTAGCGTTTCTTTTGCTAAGTGCATATAGGAAAATGAAACCATGCTTTCAGTGTCATCCTATTTGATTCATGAACTCGTATCTGTTAAGGAATGTTATGCATAAACCCAAACTCTCAGGCCGGCTTTCAAAGTGGGTCGTAGACATTACTAGGCAGGATATTGAATACAAATCCCGAACAACTATAAACTTTTAGATATTGGCAGATTTCGTGGCTGATTTCACAATATCCATGATCCCCCCAGGTCAATAAAGAATTATTCTTATTCTTTAATATTTTCAAAGGGATCAGCTAACCGTAGGACTCGCCCATTAACTCCGAATTAATTTCAAAAAAGATAATTTGGGGTTGGGAATGATTAATTAACAAGAACTTGAGGCATCAACCCTTATTTTATAAATTCTACCTAAGGATAGGATTGACCTACTTGTAACCATTACGGGTGTGCTTAATCTCTTAATTATTTTAAGGATAATTCAATTAGGAAGTCTTGTTATTCTCCGAAAGAAGGTAATATAGAATCATTATCCATGGGTACTAACATAAACTCGCTCATATTTGTAAAATCGCAAAATACATTGGATCGTTACTTGAGTGTAATATTCGATGCATCTATACTTGTAGCCGTTGATCATTTTACTTTCTTTCTAGGTTAGTTTATATTTTCGCATTTGGATCTAAATATTTTCTCAAATCAATTCTAAGTGTTTGGCATAGCGCGATAAGTGATAATTCTCTTATATTCCTAATCTCCTCCATATTATTCTCGATACGATTCGATCTCGACTCATAGTTTGGTTAATTATATTGCATGCGACTGTGTCCATTTACTTTTTAGTAGTGGATTTGGATGTCATCAAAATTGACGCCATTGCTGGGGAATAATTTAGCGTAATTTAGATTGTTGGAGAAATAAGCGTAAGTGATTTGGTCCAAACTTATAAATATTTATGTAATTGTTTTCTTACCTTGGTCTATTTTCTTGTTGATCCTTGTTTATTTTCTTATTTTTAAAAAAATGGCATCATTTAATGAAAATTGGTCGGATGGTAGTTGTTCATACTTTGATGACCCTTGTCCTTATTGTGGAGGACCACACTCGTGAAAAAATTATGTAAATTCTCCCGGGGTGGATTGTGCGCACAATCTCAAACCAATGAGTGGAGTATTTGTGATAGGTGTGATTGTCAAAATGATCATTGGGAATATTGTGCTTATTTGTCCCTCCCTTCCCCAAGTCACTGCTATGATTATTCTACTTTTTGTGATGAAAATTTTAGGGCTATGAAATTGGAAGAAGTTGGGCATGGTCAAAATAGGGAGTTCAAACTCATGCTAGACTGCGTACTCGAAGGAGGAAACAAAGAGCAAAGTTCCTTGGAGGGGCTTTTTGAAAATAGTCTACAAAATGACTTGGCACTTGAAAGATCGCATTAACAAATAGGAGAAATGCTTGAAGAATTAGAGGTCCAAAAATCCTCGGAAGTTAATGATAGCCAAGAATTTTACTTAGATGTGGAAGCCAAAAATGCTTCCATGGCACTTGATCAAAACCAAGGATAAATCTCAAATGCTCAAAATGAGAAGATGATGCTCTTTTTGGAGACCATTCTTAAAAATGATGAGGAGCAAAACTTTGCACTCGAAGACTTGAAACAAAGCTTGGCTCACAATGATGAACATATCTACACCTTGGAAGATCAAATGAAATAATTGGCTGAGGCTCACTATGCTCATCAACTTGAGAGCGTGGGAGGAAGTCAAGAAGAGTCCAATTTCGAGGAAGAAAGTGAGCTCTACTTTGAGTAATCGAGAATTAAACATCCGCCAACCGACTCCATGAGTGTTAATGATGCTGAGAAAAATATGAAAGAGTCAACCAGTATTAATAAAAATATGGTGGATATTGACACTAGTTCGGGGGAAAAAGAGGATGTCAAAATCCGGAAAGAATTGGAATTTAGAGGGTTGATGCCACATTCCAAGCATTTTTCAACATTGAAATTGTATGGTGATATGGGAATTATACTACTCGAGTCAATGAGGGAGTGCGAGGAGGAAGACAAAAACCATACATTTTATAATTTGAGGGAACAAGAAGGCAAACTAGAATTCCTCATATGAAATCCAAGAAGAGCAAAATGAAGAAAGTAATTCTTAGCATGATCATCTACTTACCACCCCCACCACTCGTGGTAACAAGCTTGATTCCAAGTTGGGTGTGCAATTCATATCTTCCAAGGGGCAAGAAAAGTGGCAAGGTTGAGTTGCATCGTGCCACGACATTAAATGCAGTGCTTAGTGGGAGGCAACCCATCATTTTTCAAAATTTTTAGTCGTTTTTAAAAATTTTCTTGTTTAGAATAGCTTAGTATAACTAATATGCCAAGTTTTAGATTTTTTGGAGTTGATTCGCGCAAGTTAGAGTGGTCCAGAGTTCCAAAACCAGTAGCTGCCAGAACTGTGCAACTACAAAAAAGAACAATTGTTCGTGTTCGCTAGGTTTAGAAATTGTTAACCCTTCGCGTTTGCGTGAAACTAACTCGCATTCGTGGACATTGACAACCTTTACCTTTCGCATAGGCGACACATCCCTCGCGAACACATAGGATCAAGTAAGTTAAAGTACACAAAAGCCTACTGGAAACGAAAATTCACCGACATTTGCTCAAACAACAGTTCCCTCTACCCCGAAAATCAAATCATCTAAAATCTTTAACACTCTTGCAATTTTCCATCTCCACTCTAAAGCTATGTAATTTCCTATCTTGTATCTTAAATCTTTCTTCCCCTTCTTGGTGTGAAACAATGGAAGAACAACCATGGTGATTGGTGCTTAGGGTTCAAAAATTTTGTGATCTTAAATGTCAAATTTGTATGTGAAATTATTGTGCTTGCTGGGTGAGGTTGGTTGAGTGTACGCATTTTCTTTTCCAGAAAGTTTTTGGCAAGATCTATTCTTAAATTGTCTGTAATTGAACAAAGAAAAGAGGGAATCCCAACTATTTGAAGAAATTCCTGGAAGAAAGATAGTTCTGGGCGAGGAAGACAACCTTCGCGAATGTAAGGGTCTTCTCGTGAACGCGAAGGCAAAACTTAGGGGAAGAAAATTTTTTACCTTGGCGTACGCGATGGTAGCCTCACGAACACAAAGGTATTATTTTGGAAAAAATATTTTTCTCCTCGCGAATGCGATGGTTTGCTTTCAAACGCGAAGAGCAACCAGTGGCAGTCCCAAAACTGGCAAAAACAGTAGCTTTTCATAGCTCTGCCCCGGACCTTTTTCGCCTATTTCTTCAGCCTAAATGCTTCCTAATACATTGTTTTAAGTGTCTATAGGAGATTGTAACATTGTTGGTCTATTTTGTGGGTACTTTGGGGTTAAAATGGATCTGGAACATAATAAAATTGCACAAGGACATGTCTTTGGAGCTGAACAAGCGGAACCCTTTGACCATGAGGAGTTTTTATCTACAGCATGTGAGCGGAGATACAATGAACTCTTGTCCAAGACCATCGTCCGGGAAAGAAGCATATACTTGGAAGAATTAGAAGCGAAAATAACGGGATTCTACACGCTCTTGATACAAAGCATGTTTTGTTTTGCCGAGCAACAAAATAATGCCAACCACACAATAGTTCTGGAATTCTATGCAAACGCCCTGAAGACTGAGTTTTAAGGTGCCTTTGTTACTACTATGCGGGGAATGCAAGTCCACTTCAGCCCCGAGATAATCAATGATATTTATGTCCTTCCCAATGTTGATAACGAGGTCTACAGAGACAGATCCAAAGTAGGAGGAAACCAGTGGCTAGTAGATAAGTTACATAGTGGGGTTACCCCGAAGTGGCTGATAGTGCACAAGGGAGTTGATTCATATGATTTAACGACTGAGGAAAAGATATGACTCTCCATTATCTGCTCGAGAGTTTTGCTGTCTACAAATGACATTTGATGTGACACCAGACATGGCGCTAATAATTGCTGCTATCATGGATGGACTACCTGTGAACATGAGGGAACACATTGTCCGAGAAATTGAGGAAGCCATTCATGGGAGGTCCAAGAGCCCTTTATTCCCATCATTGATCAATAGAAATTGCTATGATGTTAGGGTGCCTAAATGACTCACTGATGTTGAGAAAGGTCCAGGAAAGCCAATGATCCATCCCTCGCTGAAAAGGGGACCCAGTGACAAGCAGAAAAAGAGGAGAATTATTGTTCCTTCCTCTTCATTTGGGAAGTTCTCTGAGACCACCACTGATCTCTCCAGATGCTTTGCACCTTTATCAGGGTCCTTTGACCCCATAGGACCCCTCTAGTTCGGTCCTCACACTATGCGCCAGTTATCCAGTCAGATATATGAAATAAATGCACATGTTAGGCAGCTTATAGCTGGCCTTCCCACTGGCCCACCTAGGTTTGGCACATCTACTGGGATTGCTACCCCATCATCCATGTAGGTGTGGTCAAAGAGAAAAAAACAATCATGGACAATATGGAGGTCATTAACACCAGGTTGGAGAACATGAGTCACCGACAAAGAAAGATTGAGAAGAAGCAGATAAAGTTCATGGAGCATGAGAAGAAGAAAAGCAAACTGTTGTCCAATATGATGCAAAAGTTGAGTAAATTTTGGTGGTTCACATGAATTGGAGGATGATGATGATGATGATGCAGATTTAGAGCTCACGTTTCCCACCACTTCTAGTTTCGACTGATGTAGTATTCAGGGAGCACATTCCATCATTTCACTTTATCATGTTTAGATGCATTGGGGACACTGAAACATCTTTAGTTGGGGGTGGCTTCTTGTATAAATGTTTTCTTGTATAATTGTGGATAATTATGGACATGGAAGATTGGTACTGTGGTTGTTTTCATTTTGTTGTTATTGTATTTTTTTGTGATGTGTGATAATATTATGTTTATTAGATTCTTAATTTTGATTATTAGCTTATTTTTTTTATATAGTATGTTCATGTTAGTGGAAATATCCTTGGTTTTCTTTATACCTTGGTTATTTTTTCAAGGATGCTAATTTTCTTCTTGAATCGGGTAATTATAGAACATTTTTGTCGACTTTTCCCGATGATGGATAGAAGACAACTTTCTTAAGGGAATTAGTCTTGTAGTTTAGATATAGCTATGTTAATTTAGGAAGAATAAATAGTTTGATTTGGGGTTTGTGCCCATTGATCAAGTTGTGGCTTGTTTGGTACCAACATGATTTAAACCTCAGCATATAAATTTCTGGTTGTTGAAAAAGAAAAATAATGAAACTAAAGATGTCATGACTTTAAGACTCAAACTTTGGCTCTTTAATTCAATAAATAGCCTCATATGCTATATGTAACCTCTTTAAGTCATTGGTTTCAATTGGATTTTGGATTTTATTCCACTTGAGTGTTCATGTACCATATATGGTGAGATTTATTGTGAGTTCTTTTGCATTACTTGTAGTCTAGAAATTTCCCGGAATGTGCTTCAAGGCAAAATCATAAACTAACTTGGTTTGAAAAAAAAATGATATTAGGGCTTTCTTGGACCGCCATTGTGCCTTACTTTTCCACCCTTGAATATTTTTCCTAGTCAACCCATTTTGAGCCGTTAACATTGTTCTTTGGCAACCATGTTACAAGCTTTATTCCTTTGTTCTTTATTGATCTAACTTTTGGCACCCTACCTCCCTAAGTACTTTGAAAGTTTAAACATAGGCTAAAAACCCAAGTTTGGGGGTGAAGGTTAGAAAAGTTGTGATATAAAAGTTGTCTAAAAGGTCCAAGGTAGAAAAATGAATGATAAAAAGTGAAACGTTCCGTGATTTAAAAAAGGAACGAGGAAAAAATAAAATAATAATAATAAGTTGTGAATAAAGAGAAGATTAGGTGTGGAATTAAAAGGAAGAAAGGATGGAAAATATTTTAGAAGGAAGTGGACTTCAATTGTATATTTTATAGTGCTTGGGGAGGTTTTGAGTCACTCTAACAAAAGTTGTGCCCTACCTCAGCCAAAAGCCTAAACTACAACCCTTTAAGTCCTAATTGATTTTGAACCAAGATGTCTACATTAGTGGAGGAATACATGAAGGGCAAGCCTATGATACTACTTGTATGCATTTGAACATCTTTTTGAGAGAGAGTTAATGCTTTCCCTTTGATATCCCATTTTTTGTTTTGAATTAAGACTTATGAGTGTGGGATCCTCTCTTAAATGTGAGAGCACGTGAAATTTGAGTTTTGAATTTAATATTATTTTAAATTAGAAGGAATGACCAGAGAAAGATAACTGTGATAGAGAGGAAAATTTTGAACCTTTAGTGTCATGACTTGATTTGCTACTTTGATTTGCATAGTGCTTGAGCACTTGGAATGTTATGGAGTTCATGAAAAGTGTTCAGCAATTCATATGCGTTGGTTTAATTGTTGGTACCAATCAAAGTCATGTGTTTGTGATTAAAGTAGATCTTTTTGGCTTAGCATGATAAGGATGCAATATTGAGTTAAATACTTGGGAGGAGATTTTGTCGCTTTCATTTCTTGAGGAAAAACAATAGTTTAAGTTTGGGGGTTTGATAAGTTGGTATTTTACGAACTTATCTTGTCTTTAAGCCTATATTTTTGCTATGATTGAAGTGATAAAATTAGATGTTTAATGCCATTTACTTCTATATTACAGGTTCTATGTGATTTAGAAGTGATGTTGAAGAAACCAAGTGAAACAAGTCAAAAAGATGCAAAAGAGGAAAATCTGGGCAATGCCCTCAGTTGTCGCAATTGCAACAAAAACATGGGAATTGCTAAGAAATCAGTCTTGGGTATTGTGAGGAAAGAATGGGAATTGCAAAGGAAGATGATCTAGATAGTCTTCGCAAATGCGAAGTCAACCCAAGCAGTCAACCTTCGCAAATGCAAATCATTCATCGGAAATGCGAAAAATTTATCACAAATGCAAAGTGGAGCAGCATAGGCATAGTTGGGAATTGCAAACTTATGTTCGCAAATGCAAAAATCGAGCATCAAACCTGGGCAATTATGGAACTTCATATTTTTTGGCCCCGAACTATTTAATACCCGACTTAGCTCATTTGTAAGGGATCTTCAGCTTATTTTTCAGTTCTTACAACTAGAGAGAACATGTTGGAAGCTAGGTTTTGCACACATACTTGCGTTTTGAAGATTTCAAGCTTTTGGTTAAGGATTTCTTACCCATTTATATTTATTTCTTCATTTCCTTCTTGTATTAAATATTTAAGTGTGTAGTATTTATTTCCAACACTTGAATCTTGTTTATGAAAATATTCATAGTTAAATTGTGGATTAAATACCTTGTTGTGCTTATGTATTGAATGATTTTTATCTTTTTATGAAGTGAGTTATTGTTACTTTAATAGTTCTTATTCTTTAATGTTTCTAAAGGGATTAGCTAATGCTATGACTCGCCCATTAACTCCGAATCAATTTTGGAAAAGATAATTTATGGCCGGAAAAGATTAATTAACAAGAACTTGAGGCGTTATCCCTCATTTTATAGATTCTACCTAGAGATAAGATTGAACTACTTGTAGCCATTCCGGGTGTAGTTAATCTCTTATTTGTTTTAGGGATAATTTAATTAGGAAGTCTTGTTAGTCTTCGGAAGAAGCTAATATAGAATTATTATCTATTGCTAATTAACATAAACTCACTCATATTTGTAAAATCATGAAATACATTGGATCGTTACTTGAGAGTAATTCCCGATGCATCTATTCTTGTATCCATAGATCATTTTACTTGCTTTCTTGGTTAGTTTATATTTTCGCATTTAGATATAAATATTTTCTCATTTAATTCTAAGCGTTTGGCATTGCACGATAAGTGATAATTCTCTTACATTCCTAATTGCCTACATATTGTTCTCTGTAGGATTCGACTCCAACTCATAGTTGGGTAAATTATATTGCATGCGACCGTTTCCATTTACTTTTTAGTAGTGAATTTGAACGTCATCAACTAGCTTGGGGTCTAGACCCTACTCACAGGCAGTGCCTCTAACTGAAAGGGATGGGTTAGGTATCATACTAAAACCACCACATGTAACATAATAAGATAAACGACTAGAACTGTGAAATTGATTAACAATAAAGCCGAATATAAAGCTATAATTGCATGTCTAGAATTGGATAAAAGACTAGGGGCTGAGGTTATCAAAGCAAAGTGCGATTCCCTCCTTTTTGTTAATCAAGCCAATGGAACTTTTGAAGTCAAAGAAGAACGAATGCAGATGTATTAGATAAATTGCAGGTAGTGTTACATTGGTTGAAATAATGGAATGGAACAACGTGTCCCTCGAGATCAGAACAGTGCAACTGATGCATCGACTAATTTAGGACCATCAGTGGACTCTATAGAATTCAATTCCGAGATGATGGTGCATTTGATGAGCTAGGTAATAGAGGTCGGTCGTGCCGAGGTAAACTCAATGTGTTTGACTTGGGATATGCGAAAATATGTGGATTACCTTCGGGCCCTTTAAACGAAAGCTGCCAAGTTTTGGTTGTTGAAGGCCAACTGTACCGAAGATAATTTTTTGGATCACTAGAAAGATGCTTGGGGCCCGGGGATACCGATTATGTGATGAGGGAAGTCTATGAGGGGACTTCCAGAAACCATTCTAGAGTTGAATCCTTGGTTCAAAAATTGATTAGGGTCGTGTATTATTAGAACTAAACGGAGAAGGATACAAAGGACTTCATTTAAAATGCGACGAATATAATAGGCATGCCCCAATGATCTACCAGCCAGGTAAGCTGCTTCACCTGGTCTTCTCCTTTTAGCCGTTCATGAAGTAGGGAATGGATATTTTAGGTCTTTTATCATGGGCACCAGGTAAGGCTTTGTACATTTTGATTATGACTGATTACATGTCTAAGCGGGTAGAATCACATGCATTTGAGAAATTTAGAGAGAAGGAGCTTATCAACTTCATTTGGGATCGCATAATCTATCGGTTCCAGTTACCAACTGAAATTACGTGCGACAACGGGAGACAATTCATCGGCAACAAGGTCAATAAGTTCTTCAAAAATCACAAAATCAAAAAGATTTGATTGACCCCTTATCACCAGAGCGAGATTGGTCAAGTGAATTGGACAAATAATACCATACTACAGAACCTGATGAAAAGATTCACCGGTTCAAGATAAAGATGGAAGGATCTACCCAAGGTACTGTGGGCGTATCGAACAACATCAAGGTCAAGCACCAGAAAAACACCATTTTCTCTAGTCTAGGGGGTGGAGGCTTAGATTTCGCTAGAACTAAGGGAACCGAGCTTGAGGTTCCAATTTGCTACAACCATCAAATGATGAGGTCATGGCCGAAATTCTAAATTTAGCAGACGAGCAGCGAGAAGCTGCCCTGGTCCAGTTAGTAGCTCAAAAGCAGCGGAGAGGAAGATATTAAGGCCGAAGGGCAAACCTTCGATACTTTTAAGTCGGGTTAGCATTGATAAAAGTCACACTATATACTAAAATCCTGAATGACAATAAACTAGGCCCGAGGTGTGACTCAGGAAAATCCACTCATCCCTTTGGAGGATCATGATCCTCCTACATCATTTTGTGAACAACATCGAATACCCTCAGTTTACCCTAGACTACCTAATTATGGTCGTGCAGTCGTTGCTCAGGTTCCCAATGCGGTCCCCCAGCTAAAGGAGTGAATTGAAGGAATCTGCAAGCAATTTTCCTACTATGAGTGCGCATGGCACAAACTTCCGAAGGGTAGATGGGAGGCCCATTCTCATGGTCAGACTTTCCCTTGAATAGTTATTAATATGCCCCAAACATACATAATGTTAACTTTTTTATTTCTTTTTCTTTGTAGGTTTGTTTTTTTATTTGTTGATCTTTCCATTTCAGGATAGCCCAGGGCTACCGCGGGGGAGAAGAAAAGGAAATAAAAGTCCTCAAATTCCTTGGATTCCGTGGAAAAGATAAAAAAAAGGGCAGCCACCCGAGCTCGTAAGCCCAAGAAGAATACTAAGTCCCTAGTACCAGACTCTGACCCGCTTCACCGGCTCTGGGATGAGTTTGAATAAGATAATATATTTGTCACTCATGGTTCGACCTATACGGTGGAGTAGGCAGAAATCTTGGAAAGGAACCATGAGGACGACACCCTTCTGACTCGAAAGGCCGAAGTGGAGACGAGGACTGTAACCTCCCGAGAAGCTTTTCTGTGATAAACATCATCAAGACACCCTACTATACCGAGTCTATCCTTAAAATGGCCAAGCAAGTATGAAAAGGTCAAGTAGAGGAGTTCACTGTGTAGAAGACCATCTCTAATCCATCTTTAATGGTGTGGAAATGTCCACTTTGGAAGATTTTTCTAGGCTAGACAACCTGGAGATCCCAAAGAAAGACGTGTCCTTAGAAATTGGTAGGCCGAGTTCAAACCCAAACATGGTGAAGCATTTTTTCACATCAGGCGTGGACTCTGACCGTATGAGTACAACCATTCTTACATTCTTGGAGAATGCTTGGATTCTATCTGCTCCAGTGCGCATAGCAAGCTATCTCCGATGCCTGGTGATTGAGGAGGACTAGGAAAATATGAACGAGGTAGGCGTGTCAAGTCGTTTCAACAGGGTGCAACATGCGCTGAATAGGGTAAGACATCAATACGTTTACACTCTCTTGTGAATTCCGCTTAAGTTTTGATGATCTCTTACCATTTTTGTTGTATTACAAGCTTTGATTCTTCACTATAAGAGCTTCCTCTAGTACCTCTTAGAAATTAGCCAGCATGAGTTGAGCTCAAAGAGCATATCTGGAAAAAGGACATGCACAGGCTCCTCAATGAGCAACTGGACAGGGGACCTTCATGCCGAGCTGGACAGGGCTCAGAAGGAGGCCTCAACCCTGAAGTAGGAACATGCTGACCTGATTGAAAAGGTAAAGGTCTTTGAAGCTGAAAATGAGGAGCTACTCTGAGTGACTAACAACATAACCTCGCAAGTCCAATAGAAATCTACTTGATCGACCAACTTCAAGCCAAGATGAACGAGGTCCAGGCCATGGTCGATGGGTGGAAAAGCAAAATGGACCTACTTACTTAGGAGAAGGAAACTGCTAAGGTGGAGGTGGTATTGGTTGAGAACCAACTCTGGGTGGCAAAGTACATAGCTGACAAATGGTCTCAACTAAACCATAATCCAAGAGCACAATTGAGCTTTGTCATCGTAGAGTGGGGAGCCCTCGGTAGAGAATATAAGGTAGTGAATTCCAAAATAAACACAACCTCCACCGATGCTGAAGAAATGGTGGCCCAATATAAGGCCAATGTGGAGGCAACCAACATCCGAATGAAGATAAAGGCCTAATATTTGAAGCGATTGTCCTAAAGATAGACCATTGAAGAGATCAACGCCTAAGGTTTCAACCTATCGGATAAGATCGAGCAAGCCAAAAGCTCGAGGCTGAGGTGAATGAGCTTTACGAGCCTGAAGGTGCCGAAGGCTCCGAGGGTTCTAAGTGATCTAAAGGCTCCGATGGTTCTAGCGACTAGTTGAGCCCAGTTGAAGACTAGACATAGATGCCTTTGTACGTGTTTAGTTTTTGTCTAATGTATTATTTTATTTTATTTTATTTTGATTATATTTTTATTGGCCCTTTGTAAATATACTCCGGAATATTGTGGTTTTACTTTATAGCATCGTATTACAATATTTCTATTTATATAATATTTCTAATGCCTTAGCATAGAATCAAATGTAGTTATAGACAATGATATTACTTGAGGCTTTGAAACCTCGGTATGACAGAAAGTTTTAAAAAACTTTTATTATGACTAGAATGGACTATGTGAGCATAGTTCATACGATTGTTTCGCCCTTACAGTGAATACTAACCACCAATACTTAGCTTCTAGCATACATGGTTTTTCTTTTTTTTTTCCTTGCTAAAAACCTTAATTAGGGGATAATGGCCCAAGAATTAAAGGTCGAACTTGAGAGGTCTCAGATACTGTTGATGTAAAGTGAATGATCACTTACGATTTGAGATCGGTCTTCAAATTTAATTTAGCATGTTTTACTTTTGAATCGTTAAAAACCTTGCTTAAATCCCATTTTGCACAGAATCGGTTCAAGGGAAAAAGAGCGCAATGCGTGCTTTCAGATCTAATAGCCACATCCATCATTGGCCCTTTCTTGCAAGTGTTAGTCTGATTCATCACATAATTAAAGAGTAATTGTGTGACATTCCAGCATTTCAGTAGTTGCACACCGTTTCATGCTTTCAGTTTATATGAGCCTTTGTCGGTTATTTTGCCGACTTCATACGATGGTTCAAAATTCGGTCGCAGCTTCCTCTTTTTGGGTGTGTAATGTTACTTTCCTCAACACCAAGTCCTAGATCTTGAAGTGTAGGAGATTGGCTCTTCCATTGTAGTATCTTTCTATCCGTTATTTTTAGTGACCAAACGGACTATGGTGGCCTCACGCCTTTCATCCAATAGTTCCAGGCTCGTGATCATGGCCTTACTATTAGATTCTTTGATCTCATATTGGAACCTGAGGCTCGGTTTTCTCACTTCGATAAGTATTAAGGCTTTGGCTCCGTAGACCAACAAAAATGGGGTGGCGCAGGTACTAGACTTTGAGGTCGTACGATATGCCCACATGACTTCTTGAAGGATTTCCTTCCATTTCATTTGGCATCGATCAATCTCTTTTTCAGGTTTTGAAGTATGGTCTTGTTCGTTGATTTTGCCTTTCAGTTCCTACTAGCGTGTAAATTGTTGATAGTATCTTCTTAATTTTGTGATATTCGAAGAATTTATTTACCTATTGATGAATTAGCTGGTATCCTGTATCTGTTGAAACCTAATTTTTCTCTATATATTTTAATATACATAAATACTTTTAAAATAGAATATATATGCATATAAGCATACATAAGATTTTTATAATTTTCCTATAATTTTTAAAGATTTTAAATAGATTTAGTTCCTTCCCTTTTACTCATAAAATCCTCAATAATTATCCCTAAAATTATTATTGTGGTGATTTATTCATTTAAATCATATATTTAGGCCAAAACATGGTTAAAATATTTTTTATGCATTTTTATAATTGCATTTTGTATTTTTAAACAAAATTTCATATAATTTCAATATTAGCCTTATTAATATAGAATTACATCTCTATGCATAACATCGACCTTTTATATTTTTAAAATGTTGATAATCTATTTTAAATTTTTTTAGTACATGAAATTATTTTTTCAGAAAATATTTATTATTTATTTTAAATTATATAGGGAAAATTAGCTATTTAAAATATAGCCAGATTTACATTTCAATCATATCCTAAATAAATCCAATACCCAACCCAATTTCAAGCTAAAATACCCGACTCAAACCCTAAATCCACCTACCCGACCCAAAACCTATCAAGTCATGGCCGTTGATCTAAAAGATCAACGCCCCCCATTTGTTCTTGCCTATTTTTTATTCCTACACGACCCCTAACCCCAGCTCATTATTCAGAGACCATCGCCTTTGTATTCTCTCATCTTTTCTCCTCTCTCAGCCACTCAACCTAACTCAAGCTCTTTCAACCGCCGACCTCTCTTCTCTGGTCTTCTCCAATGATCTCCCTTCAACTCCTAAGCCTCCAATGGCTCCTCTAATGCCATGCTTGCCTTGTCTAAGGTCTTCAAATGCCCTAGTCCATGTCAATTTTCATCTAGTGTTCATCACTTTCCTGTTCATGGCTACTTCGATTTCGAGAAAAATCATGCTGTATTTGTTACGATACTTGGGATTCTAGACAGGTTCTTTCGTCTCTCTTCGGGTTTCTTCTGAAATCCTAATTTCTGCCTATATCTCCAAGATCTGTGCAATTTTAAAATGATTTGTTTGTTTCTTTGATGTTTTACACTATCCTCGAAACTCTTCACAAGAACCATGTGATTTCAAATGTTTTCGTCTTCTTCTAAAATTAGGGTTTTGGTACTTCTTCTAAAACTTTATGTTAATATAATTTTTGTTATTTAAACTTCTATTTCTTGCATAATTCGACTGATTCTGTGATTTTATTACCTCTTCAACTTGCCCATGTTAAAAGCACTAACATTCTAGAGTTCCTTTGTTTGAGTCTGTGTATTAGCATGATTGGTCGCTGCTTGTTTTGGTTTCTGTGACTAGCTTGCCTCGAATATTTTCTTACTGTATTTTGAGCCTTACTTATATCACCTATGTGTGTTTGTGTTTATCTATTCTGGTCAATACTTGCCTCTTTGCTTGCCGTATTTCGTTACTCCTATCTCATTCTTTTTATATGCTAAAACTCTCTCTTTGATTAATTCTGAAATCCTTGTTTCTTGGCTTTATTTGAAAACTTCCTGATTAAATTTGGGAACCCTGGTTCCTCTCATTAAATTAGTAATTTTGAATCCCTTGATTCCACGATTTATTATATGCTGATTCTCGATTATTTTCATATTTTACCTTATTTGGTTAACCACGTATTTTACTAATTTTTCATTAGATGTTTCCTTAAGTAAACCCCTTTCTACCTACCCCTAATTGTTATTTTATACATTATGCTCTACTTGTTTTCTTTCCTTAATTATTTCTGCCTATTACCATTGATTGATTACCCCTTAATTAAAGGGGTACTTGCATTGGTTTGATTCTTATTAGTACTTGGTTCCATAATTACTATACTAATATTATTCTTGCCTTATTTTACCTAATTTTTGAACTACTATATATACACACTCTCTCATTAACACAAACACATAAACACATTGGTTCCAAAAAACTCTCTCTCACTCTAAAAGCTTTATGCTTTCTTTCTTTGTTACTTGCTACCATTTGAATTAGCTAGATGTAAGACAAGGCTACTGATTGTTCTCTCTTGCTTCTCACTTTATGTTTAATACCTTCTTTACTGGTATGTTCTAATTTTAATTCAAGTTCCAAAAGCAATGTGGTCCTTTTATTTCTTTAATTCATCATGTTTCTAGTTTACTTTTACTTAAGGTTTTGCTGTGAAGCCTGTAGTTAATATGTTTACATGATTAGCATGTTATGTACTCCCCTTCCTTAGGATCAGTATGAGCATGTTACCCCTTCTATGTAGTCTATTTGCTCTATATGGATTCTGGTATGAATCTCCTTGTAAAGTAGTCTGCACTCCTAAACTTATATGATTCTGGGACTGATTCTTAAATCATGTTGATCATATACTGAACCCTTATGAAATGTTGATTCTGTGACTATGTGTAATCAATATTTTTGAGCATAATTCCAAGGAATTCTACCTGCTATATGCGTTTCACCTGTCCCCAATACCCATTTACCCCTGTGTGAAGGCTTGTGGTGTTAAACCTTCTTTATTCTGTGTAATGTTGAACATGTTTTGGTTTTAAGACTGGTCTATGTTTGTTGATTTCCCTACTCTTTTCAAAAGTATCTCACTGAATAACTCCTATGTCTTTTCACAAAATTAGTTTCAAGTATCCTGTCAATACTATTTTCCTACTAAACCCTTTCAAACTATATCAAGCACTCTCACTCTATTCTTAAGTCATTAGGTTCTGCCCCCTCCAATGTGTGTACTACCTTGGGATCCTCTGAGAACCCTCTGAACTCTGGTACACTAAGGCTGGCCCTTCCACATTGCACTTACTAAATTTGTTACAAGGTCTAGATGTAATAACTTCCCGAGATCTGTGAGATCCTTAGGGAACTTTGATGTACCTAGACAATGACACTATCTATGGAATTTGGGCATTTGAGACTGTTGGAGGCTTTGGAGATCTGAGCCTATTTGTAGGGTCCCTATAGAATAGCTTCTTATTTCTCTTGTCTAATTATGTAATTTACTTATATGGTCTGTAATAATTTGTAAATGTATATTGGGTTTAACTAGTGAAAAGAGTTGGCAGTTACATATTTGTAGGGTAATAGGGTGGAAACCATGCCTATAGGACTTTACCTTTTGCTATGTTTGCCTTATCATGTTAGAAATCATGCTTATAGGTCTCAAGTGGTTCCCAATAATAGAAATCATGTTTATATGTCTTAAAAATCAACTTTATCAGTAGAAACCATGCCTATAGGACTTTCATATCTTGTTATGTTTGTCTTACAATGTTAGAAATCATGTCTATAGCTATCAAGTGGCTTCGATAACAGAAAAGCATGTTTGTAAATCTTAAAATCAACCTCACAAGAAGATGTCATGCCTATAGGATATAATCCAATTCAACTTCTGCTATAACAAGTTTTTCATGCGGTTTCATTTGTCATCTTGCCTGCAAGTTTATAAATCCGTTTTAAACAAATACAGAATTCTGTAGATCTAAACCAGTTCATTTCGAAACTGGTTTAATTAATGGTTTATTTTCCCTAAAACAAATTATTTCAAAAAAACTGTCTTAATGTACCAATAGACAGCATGCCTATAGGTATTAAAGAGTCTATTTTAAAAAGTTGCCTTGTTTCACTATATAAAACTTAGTCACCAGTATTCTGCATATAGGCAAGACTATAGGGTGCTTTCATATCTTACAACTCTGAACATGTTTCTATTGCTTAATGTCATTCTGATTTTTAAAACAGGTTTAAAAAAATCAGTAGGCAACTAATAGGGTTATTACTTATGGGTTTACAAAAAATAAATTGTTTGTCTTTTGTGTCTTGATATTCACTTGGACATCATGCCTCAGGATATTGTTTAACAAAAAGCCCATATTTGTGCTTGAGTCATGCTGCTTATGTGTATTGTTTGAGGAGGAAAACTTGAGCCTCTAATTGCTCCCCGTATTGTGCTAAGCTCCTAATTGTTCTTGCCTGTCACCTTAGTATTTTCACCTTTAAAAGCCTTAGGGGTTTTTCTAGAACTACCTATAGGTAGAGGTCCTAAAAACCCTCCTGGACAATTAAGAGGGGGTAGGTAACAACACGCAATAGAGATCGCTGACCAACACTCGCTTAAATTACCACGAAAAGAGTAGGAAGGGTAGATATGGGATATGATGACTACGCGTTAATGTTACGTGTAGCCCCTCATTGAGGAGTATTTCCCGGACATTGTATAGGGTGATCCTATAGGCTAACCAACCTAGGACTCCTCCCTTTTCCGAAATTCCTTTTGTTTAAAACTTTGTTTTATACAACTTGTTCAAAACCTTTATCTTATTATATGAGTTATACAACGTCCAACATGCTTTACTTGTAAATTATTTGATTTAATTATTTATTTGTTAATAGACTAGTTCGTGAATATAAGTTTAGCCAAGACCCACAGTTGTGGACCAAAATGGTTGCCTAACACCTTCCCAACCCTAATATTTGGTAATGCAAACCAATCCAAGAGTTAATCACTCTAGGTGCCCTAACACACCATATCCCGTTAGGTGGAAACTCTTCAAATACCCAATTCCCAAAAGGAAATTAGTTATCATCCCATGAAAGTAGAAACCCGAACTTCTCTCCCTCCACAGAGGGGAAAACCCAAATGAAGTCAATGACTTCTTTTTCCAAGCCTTTTTGAATGCTTGAGCTTTGACCTGTTTGAAAATAATTAGTCATGAATACTATGAATCGATCCTTACTGAGTGCCCACAGTAGGGAACCAATAATATATATTCCCGACTTCATAAGTAGACACATGGACAAGAGGTGCATTTTCGCACGAAGTCCTTCGCATCTTTCTCAATTTTGGTCCAGTAGTAGCGGACTCTGATTAAATTTTGGACCAAAGATTCTTCCTTCCAGTGGTTCCTGTAAGTGCCTTTGTGAACTTCTCTCAAGGCGTATTCATTATCTCCAAAGGCGAAGTTCTTCTATCCAGTTGAGGATGAATTACAATTCCACATCTAGAAAGGAAGACAAGCGCATAAATTGGATTCCCGGCTGATTCTTCTTCTTTGAAGCATTCAGAGAGAATCAAGATTGGCTTAGTCGGATCCGCGCCCAAGAACCTTGCTAGTGGACCGTTGAACTCTCCTAATTAAAGTCCCTTTGACCAAGATAAATCTGGAAGCCATTGTACATATAGCTCTCAATTCTTTGGGATCCGAGGGTAATTTTCCAGTCTTCATGTAATCTATTTACTTGTTCCTCAAAATCCAAGTTAAACTCATTGAGTTAACTTCGATGTGGACTTATTTTATCACCTATTTTATAATTAGTACTACTGTTTTTGAGCTAAACTCATTGACATCGACCAACAACCCCAAGTTAGCTAGAGCATCAGCCTTACTGTTCTAATCTTGGGGCACATTCTATAGGGTCCATTCCTTGAATTGATGCAGTGTAACATGTAAGTCGTTTGAGTACCGTTACATCCATTTTTATTTCACTTCAAGCATTTCATTGACTAGATTTACCATGAGGAGGGAGTCTCACATGGCTTCGATCACCTCGACCTTAAGGTTTTATCCGTTTCGAGGCCTGCAATTATGGCCTCACACTCGGCCCCATTGTTAGTCAATTTCAGAATTCTAATAGATTGCTTTATTACACTCCTTGCATGTGGTTTCAAGATGATGCCACGTCAGAACCCCTTTGTGTTTGATGCACCGTCCATAAAAAAGGTCTAGATCCTCGAGGTTAACAATTATTCACTTTCAACTTTGGGTATTATGGCCGGCAAAAAGTCAGCCACGAAGTTTGTCAAATTTTGAGATTTGATGGCGGTTTGGGGTCGACACTGGGTGTCATTTCGACATCCCATTTGGCCAATCGGCCCAAGATCTTGGTTTTTTGCATGATATTCTCCAGTGGGTAAGATGTTATGACATATATAGGGTAACATTGAAAGTACATATTTAATTTCTGGGAGGTGCTTAGCAAAGCGAGCGCTAATTTTTCCAAGTGAGGGCACCTTGTTTCGGCCTTGCCTAGAGTTCTATTAACATATTAAATAGAAAATTGCACACCTTCCTCTTCTTGGACTAAGGCTCCACTTATCTCCATCTCAGAAATCGCCAAGTAAAGGTAAAACTATTCATCCACCTTCGGAGTGTGGAGCAAGGGCGAATTTGAAAGGTAGTGTTTGAGTTCTTCCAAAGCTTAATCGCATTTCGGGGTCTAGGAAAATTTATTCTTCTTCTTCAATAGCGAGAATAACCGATGGATTTTGTATGAAGACCTTGATATAAACCGGCTTAAGGTGGCTTTATGCCTGGTCAGCCTCTGAACGGCCTTGACATTGTCTACCACGGTGATGTCTTCTATGGCTTTGATTTTATCGGGATTGATCTCGATCCCTCGATTGGATACCATGAACCCAAGGAATATTTCGGATCCAACCCCGAATGTGCACTTTTCGTGGTTCAGAGTCATATTGTATTTCTTCAATATTTCAAAGGTTTTCAAATATGTTTCAAATGGTCCTCTTCTCGCAGGGATATGATTAACATGTCATCAATATAAACTTTCATTGATTTTCTTACATGTTCACGAACTTCCAATTTACTGGTTGTTGATAGGTGGCACTAGTGTTCTTTAATCTGAATTGAATTACGTTATAATAATAGGTGCTTAATTTAGTGATAGAGAAAGTCTTTTATTGACTGCACGAGTCCATCCGAATTTGGTTGTTCCAGGAATCAGCATTGAGAAAACTGAATATCTCGTTCCCGACCGTCACGTGATCATCCGATCGATGTTAGGCAAAGGAAAAGAATCTTTAGGGCATTCCTTGATTAGATCATTATAATCAACACATATTCTTAACTTATTTTCTTTTTAGGTACTACTACTATACTAGCTAACCGATTTGGGTATTTAACTTCCTGAATAGACCCTATATTAAGGAGTTTAGATACCTTGTCCTTGATGAATGTATGCTTGACCTCAAACTACGATCTCCTTTTTTGCTTCACCGGATAGAACTTCAGGTCCAAACTCAGCTTATGAGTGGCTACCTCTGATGAGTTCACTATCATGTCAAGATACAACCAAGTGAAACAATCAGTGTTAGCTATAAGAAAATCAAAGAGTTTTTTCATGAGCTCGAGAGTTAATCCCGTGCCTAGGTACACCTTCTGGTCCGATAAGTGTTCGACAATATGACTGTTCTAGCTCCTTGACCATCGATTTGGTGGCATCAAAATCATTAGGAGCTATGAGTGATCTAGGAAATCTGTAATCATCCTCCTAGTCAACTCCTTTCTCTTTTGATTCGGTCAGGATCGGTATCGGTGATAGCTATTTAATTTCTCCTTTATTGGCCGGCTCTTATGTTCTTTGATGTCGAGACCACGGGCACTGGGATCACCTTGTCAACTACAAACATTTATTTTGCGTGATCTCTTGTTGAGTTTCTTGATTCCTCATGGCGTAGGGAACTTTAGTTCCTGGTGTAAGGTTGAGGGTACCGCCCTCATGTTATGAACCCGTGGCCTTCCGAATAGGTGTTTTACCTTATGTACCCTTCAATCACATAGAATTTTGTATCTTGGATCATCTTGGAGGCGTTCACTAGTAGGGTTATTTCTCATTTACTAGTTTCACATACCATGTTAAATCCGTTTAACAATTGGACAGTCGACACTGTTTGGTCTTGTAACCCTTACTGCTCTACGATCCTCGATCTGCTGATGCTGGTCGAGCTATTTGGGTCAATCAGCACATGCTTGACTTGTGTGGGTATTACTAGTTCATCATTATGAGGTTGTATGATGCCCTCGAAATCCACGTCACCGAACAAAATGGCGCCCTTTGGGATGTAATATTCGGTTCGCTTTTCTCTTGTGATGGATTATTTAGTGCATTTTATCATCGCCCCCTGGGGACATCGAACCCTTCCAATGATCATGTTGATGATGTGATGAGGTTCTTTTTATTCGGTCTGTTTATTGTAGTCCCTGATCCCGAAGTTGTTTTTGGCTCGATCACTCAGAAGTTCTTGGAGGTGCCCATTATTAAACAACTGGGAATCTTCTTCTCTCAATTTTTTGCAGTTCTCAGTCCTATGGCCATGAGTTCCATGATACTTACACATCAGGGTAGGATCTCTCTAGGTAGGGTCAAACTGCAACGGTCGAGCTCACTTGGTTTCCTTGAAGCACCTAATGGCTGATACAATGCTTGTTGCATTAATGTTGAAGTTATACTATGATAATCTTGGTGCTTCCCTTCCCTCAAGCGGCCTGTCAAAAACATTTTTTCTTATCAGACCTTGGTTGTTGGGGCTATTGAGCGTCGATCGCTTCACTTTTCGTTTCTTGTAGAGTTGCGGCCGAACCTATTTCCCCTGTGATCTATGCTTTATGGTTGATGCCGATCTTATGTCTGCCCTTGATTCATGATCGAATACTATTTTAGACCTATTGTCGGTTCTGATGAGATAAATAGACCCAGAAGAGGACCTGAGTAGGTCGTCCTCGACTCTAATTTTTGATTGGTACCTGTTGTGGACATCGACCCAAGTTACTGCTGGGTATTCTACCAAACATTTTTAGCTGTTATGAAGCAAAGAAGCTTTAGGGGTTAAGTCCTTAAGTGAATTCCTGAACGGCCCAATCATCGACAAGCGGAGGCAGGTTTATTCGTTTGATCTAAAACCTCGACACGAACTCCCTAAGCATCTCGTTATCTCTTTGTTTAACTTTGAAAAGATCTGATTTTCTAGTTTCGATCTTGATGGCCCAAACATGTGCCTTTACAAAAACTTCAGCAAACATAGCAAATGAATCAATAAAACTTGGGGGTAAGTCATGATATCATATCATTGCTATTTTTGACAGAGTTTCCCAAACTTCTTTAGCAAAATTGACTCTATTTCATCATCTTCCAATTTGTTCCCCTTGATGACACATGTATAGGAGGTCACATGATTGTTAGGATCTGTGGGCTACATTGTAATTTGGAATATAGGACACTCGAAACCTCTTCGAGATCGGCTTTGGTACAGCGCTCGGATGGAAAGGCTATGGGATAAATTTCTTTGAATTCAATCTTTTCCATATTGGAGGTGCTCCTAAGATTTGATCGAATCTAGAATTATATGTCTCAAACTTCTTTTCAATGGGCTCAATTTTCTTTTCACATGATTCCGCCTGCTTCGTCAATGCTTCAAACATTTTTATTATCTCGGGGTTGGCCCTGGACTCAACTTAACCTGACCTCTTGGTGGTTTGTTCCTTTATTCAGGTGTTATCCTGGGACCATTCGAGCTCGACCGTGCCAGGGGGTGACCTTTATTCTATAGTTGTACTATCGCTACCTATTGAGCATGTAACATTTAGAAGATTAGCCACAGGCTTACCCCATCGCCTTCTCCTTCGGGCGTTTCCTAGACTATTGGTCCGAGGTCTTCGCAAACTCTAGTTTCAGGGTCAGTTTGTAAGTTGACATCGATGAAAACATGTGAATAGGAGTCGATTGGATCGGCAACTGGGAATCTGTTGGGATTAGAAAGGGGCATCTCATAGCTAGGCACCAGATTATTATTTTCTCCATGATGGCCAGACTTAGCCTCAACGTTCAAGTGAGCAAAATGAGGATTCGACATTTTTAAGCTAACCTAACATTGAGACCTCGAAGAACAAGCATAAAATAGAGTGTGTTATGTATATTTTTATCAAACCACTGCTATTATCCTTAGCCCCAGAGTGGGTGCCAAAATGTTTTCCCTTAAAATGGATAATAATTGAATTTATATGCGGTTTTAAGGATATGCAGATCAATTCAACATAAGTAATCAAGAATATTAGATAAACTAATTAAAGATAAAATGAATAACCAAACCAGTTGTGATGTTAAGGTAGGCCCTAGATTTAAGCTGAACAATAGTTCTATCCCTGATCGGACCCTCGATTCGAAGCCAAATGTATATGAAGAACTATGATTAAAATGAGAATCTTTCAATAGCTAGAAAGAAAATAAATAATTTTGTATTGCATTGATATGCGTGTTATAATGCGTCATATAGAATAAAAGCTTTTCCTTTATTTAGTAGGAGAGGTTCATCCCTAGTATAATTCTAAAAAAAAGTATAAATAATTTTTTCTTGTCATTTACTGATCCACTACCGATGTCGGGCAAGATATGCGACGTGATATCCGGTGGGGAGCGTACACAACGTCTATATATTAGTTGTGTGCAACTGTTACCATGATTTCTGATATCTTAGAGCTCGTACTAGGTTCGGGGAAGTGTTGTATTATCAGGCCAGGACACTTTGTTCGGGCCTCGGTATGAGAAGTTCCCAGCTTCGACTCCAATCCCATGTAGTCATGTCCTTGCGTCGTTTGACCCACGGGAAAATTGGGATATGTGTTAGCCCTGGTTTCACCTGTATATAGATAGTCCCCTTATTTCTCAGAGAGTAGGTTTGCGGAAACAACGAGAAACGATAAATGAACTCTAGTTCCTTCATTCATACGTTACAACCGAGATGATAGATAAGCCGAAATGTTTCATCAAATGCGTCATTCTGACTTCAGACATGTGTCGATCATTGGCTGGTCACCTTCGAATGTGAAACGTTGCGTATTACATACATTTTCCCATATAAAAGCTTTGGCCTTTCATACCTCTTTCACTTTCGGTCCTAGCTTTACCTTCGAATTTTCTAATGGCTTTCAACTTTTTCATATCTTTATGTTTTCATGTTTGATCTTCAAATATTCATATTTGTTCTTAAATTTCTACTCACATCTTCATCCCACTTTCAAATCTTAATACTTTACAGATTAAGATGGCTAAAACTTCCAAATCAGTTCCTCGGTAAGCTGCCCTTTCATCTTTCCACCCGATCACAGATGCCAAGAAGGCTGCTCCCAAGGTGGCCGTAGATCCCCCCATGAAAAGCTTTATACTCGGGGATTATTCATTCAGAGATGACTTCAATGTTGAGAAGGTATCTGCCAAACAAGACCAGGGAAAAGGAGCATGAAGATACATATGCTCTATTACTGAAGATACCCTTCCTATAATACAAGAGGACAATAAATGGGAAAGCAATTGCGTGGTTGTCCCCAGGCCTAAGCGTGATATTAATACCCATGTAGAGGGATATTTAAGTGTTCACACCTACCCCTTCACACTAGATCCGGTAGACCCAATATATTTCTGGCCTTTTGTAATAGGTACGAGGTGTGCCTCGGGTAAATCTACCCATCCCTTTAAAGTATCGTGATCCTCCTACATCATCTTGTGAATAACGCTGGATCCTCTTGGTTCACCCTTGACCATTTACTTCATCCGTACAGTCCCCGAATTTTTCGAGGGGGATTAATCAATTCTAAAAAAGGTAAAAATTATCATTTCTAATGACTGATCTGCTTCCGACGTCGGGCGAGACATGCGCTACGATATCCGGTGGTACGTGTATATCACGGTCCTCAGTTATTCGTGTGCAACTGTTACCAAGCTTTTCGAGGTCTCGGAGCTCGTTCTATGTTTGTGGAAGTATTGTCTTATCATGTCCGGACATTTCATTTAGGCTTCAGTACGAGAAGTTCTCAACTTTGATTCTGATCTCACTATGTTATATCCTTGCTTTGTTTAACTCACCGAAAAATAGGAATATGCGTTAGTCCTGATTTTACATATATATATATATATATATATATATATATATATATATATATATATATATATATATATATAAAATTATATTTTCGGAGGCTGGATTCGTGGTGGGAAGAAGTGGGCAAAACAAGGGCCATTGGATACGAACCCGGCACGTCACTACTTCAATCATGCATGAATTAATATATGATTGTAGATTTGAGAAAATTCTCAATTGTTTGTTTGTTGTTTGTGCTAAATACACGAAGGTGAAATGCTAATGGGAATTTATCTTGGTACCGGATCCAATGAAACAATTCGCATGTGTCTGATCCACTTTAATTAATAGAAATTTATTAAAAAATAATTTACGTTAAATATACTTACCGAGCAATTTAACTACTTATATCAGCTTATTACTCCATTTTCAAACTCATTATGCTACCTATTATTATATGGAACTTGATGATGTAAAAACCTATATGCTATTAAAGAGCAATCGTTAACCTATTTTAAGAAAAAAACTAAAATAAAAGCTGAAGATATCAAGTTAACATAGTGATAAGAATGGACCTTGGGCCTAACTCAACCCCAAAAGCTAGCTTATGAGGTGAGGATTGCCCAAGCCATATAAGGAGACCAAGGACCTCAAATCCCTCCGATGTGGGACAACTCAACACCCCCCCCTCACGCCCACCCTCACGCCCAGATCTCTGGAGCGTGGACAACATAAATGGGGACCCAACATCGGTAACAATAATTGGGATGGGCCTGGCTCTGATACCATGATAAGAATGGACCTTGGGCCTAACTCAACCCCAAAATCTAGCTTATGAGGTGAGGATTGCCCAAGTCATATAAGGAGACCAAGGATCTCAAATCCTTCCGATGTGGGACAACTCAACACATAGAAGCAAAGGAGGAACAAAACGAAGAATGTTAGGTACAAGGTCAACCTAATAAAACCGTATACTAACAAACCAAAATATTGCCACAATGGTGATTTAGCCGACAACCAGTTGTGTGGTCGTAGTTTTGGGAGGCAAAATAAAATTTAGCATCACGTCTTTTAGACAAAATATATATTAGCAAATACAAACCATATATCTTAAATCATTTATGAATAATATATTCCATGAACAACCATAGCATGAGACTATGGTTATTGTTTCATTTGGCATGCAAACATGTCTTGACTAGCTTCTCTTTCTTTTTTTAGTTTATATACGACTACTAAAAAGGAATATATTGGATTTTCAATTTGAGAAGTACACTTTTTCTTCGTAAAATTTTGATTGCCCAATTTGAAAAGTACACTTGACTTGTATATTTAACTAATTAAGAGTCAATCAACTATTCGAAATTATCTAGTAAAATCATTTTTCTTTCGTTTGTAATAGAAAAATAACTTAATTATGCGTATACCACTCAGAAAATCACTCAATCAGATTGTCCAATCTAATCAAAATCAATTTATTTATTCTATAGGTAAGTCCATAATATAAAATAAAAAAGAAAAATCATAATGTTAAAAAATCTAAAAGATAAAAAGAAGATAAAAATTGATAATTTAGATGGTAAAATAAGCATCGAAAGTTTGAAAAATCTACTTGGATAACTTTTTGAGTGCTATATGCATAGTTAAAATGATTTTGCTATTACAAACAAAAGAAAAATAACTTTAATAGGTAACTACGAATAGTTGAGTGACTATTCAAATTATTAACTCTTGAATTTTTTTAGTAAATAAATGTTACCGTTTCACTACGTATTATAGATGTGAGTTAATAGTATCATGGTCAAATTTTAAAGTATGACTTTCTATCAGTAATGACATATATTTTGGCTTAATGATTTCAAATTCAAACATAGGAGGATACACGTCTTAAATAGACAACATATTCTAAATTTGAAACCAGACATCATCATCTTCGCCATGTGGTTATGTGGCTGTCTTTGGTCCAATCAAGTCTTTATTTTCAAAAGATATTTAACGTTTGAAAGTGTATCAAATCTCAAACAATTGTAATTAGTAAGAAAGACAGCAAAACTAACAATATTGTCGTGTGCCATTTAATTTCTTCATCTTGTTTTGTTGGGCTTTAGTATTCAGTAAAAATAGCACATTATAACTAGTTTACATACTGGTTATTCAAAAATAGTCAGTATTTATTAAGTTAATAAAAAATAACCACTAGTTTGCTGCAATAGAGATCGGTCCAGCATAATATACTGGAGTTCGGTGTACCTGTGCATGAACTCCAGCATATTATGCTGGACCGGTATACTTTACTGGCTCTAAGCATGATATACTGGAGACTGGAGCACTGGTGCTCCAAACTCCATTATATTATGCTGGACCAGTATACTTGCTGGAACTCCAGTATATTATGCTAGAGTTCTAGTGTACTTATGGTGGAACTCCATCATATTATGCTAATGTTGCAGCATATTTATCATGGAACTCTAGTATAATATGCGGAAGTTCAAATATAATTATGCTGGAACTCCAGCATAATATACTGTAGTATTTTCCAAATTTTAAACAGTATTTTCTCTCAGATTTATCTGTACATGAAAAGTGGCTAAATTTTGATTACTTTTGAAATTAGGTTATTTTTAAACGATCAGTTGTAAATCTGGCTATTTATGAATTTTTGCATCCGGCCCAAAATAAAAAAACATAGACATGGCCCAATTATTTATCTATTGATAACATTTAGCATTAGTAGCTCTTGGTAATAGTTAGCAAATATTAATTTTGTAATTATTTTGTAGGACTTGAACTGGATTACTAGGTTACTATAAATACATGAGGCCCAACAATAGTGAGCAACCCATTCATTTCAACCTATCAGTCGTGTCATTCTCAAACATAAGAGTTCTAGAACCCCTAATCCTCCATTAACAAACCTACAATTTGTTCGATTCATTCATTGTTAACATGGTCTCAGAGCGGTGAATCTATTTGTCCCCATCTTCTTCTATCGAGCGTTGTTACCCCTATTCGACTTCGTCAAGTTTCTATTTTTGCTGAAGATTTGTGAATTTTCGCTGCTGATTTCGGTCAAGGATGCATTTTTTGGATTCGTCTAGATTTTCTCGCCATTGACAGTGCTATAATGCTGGTTTACTCCTGGATTTCTGGTGTTCGTCGAAGTTCTTCTCCAATCGTTTGATCTAGGGGTTTTCTGGTTTTCGTCGAAGTTCTTCTCCAGCCGTTCGGTCTAGGGTTCTTCTTTGAAATTGTTTGGAGCTTCATCAAAGATATTAATTGCATATCCAGGCCTTTACTTCTTCAGGTCGCGGAGAAGGCTGGTATTCCTATCTCTTATCCATACTGTTACATACAAATAGTCAGCGTATCTTGTGGTTATTGATAATTGTTGACAGTCGTTTGTAGGGTTAAAGTTTCTTACTTGAATCGTTGTGTGACTACACTGTGCTTTGTTACGATGACTGGTACTACTGATTCATCTATCAGTATTGGTAAATCTTCTAAGTATTATTTTGGGCTGGGTGTTTAATTTTCTGAAAGCCCAAATTCCTTAGTCATGGCATCCTGCCAGGCTAGAATAAGAGCAGCTTGAGAATATGTATAAGGTTCAAAATCTACTCGTTGAATAATAGATCTAGAAAAGGAATTGGGAAATTTTTGTTATGCCTTCTAGTCTTCTTTTAAATCAAAAAAAGTTTATCATTGTTCTTCTGAAGGAATATGATTGTTTGGGAGCTAACTCTGTTGTCATCCCCTTGGAGTTGAACCATAAACTCAAAGATGATGTGGCACTCTTTTGCTCAATCCTGAGAGATATAGAAGTCTTATTGGAAAACTATTGTTTCTCACTCACACTCCCCTAGATATTTGCTTTGGACTTCAACATTTATGTTAATTCTTATACACTCCTGGAGTTTCTCACATGCTGGCAGCTATTCTTCTAGGTATCTCAAGGGCAATATTGATATTGGGTTTTTCTACTCTTAACTCTTTTGATTTCTCTGTGACGGCTTATTCAGATAGTGATTGAGCTGCATGCCCTGATACTCGCAAGTACTTACTGGCTTTTGCATTTTCCTAGGTGATAGTCTTATAGGTTGGAAATACAAGAAATAACCTGTGGTGTCATGGCTTTCAGCTCAAGCTGAATATCGCGCACTAAGCAAGGTCGTGGCAGAGTTACTTGATTTTATAGGTTGTTGGCTATATCTATGTCTCATCTTCTTCTCCAATTTTTGTCTTATGTGATAATATGGCAGCTATTCATACTGCCAAGAATCTTTTTGTTCATGAATACACCAAACACACCGAGGTGGATTGTTATTTCATACGTATTAAGCTAGCTGAGGGTCTCATTCAACTTTTCCATGTGTCCACTACTAATCAGCTTGTTGAGTTATTCAATAAGTCACTGCCTGGAGCTATTTATCAGTTCTTTTTGGATAAGTTGAAGGTGGTCTCCCCCTCCAACTTGAAGAGGCGTGTTGAGCTTTCAGAATATTCAGCAACCGGCCCAAAACAAAAAGCATAGACATGGCCCAATTATTTTTCTCTTGATAACATTTAGCATTAGTAGCTCTTTGTAATAGTTAGCCAATATAATTTGCAACTATTTTGTAAGACTTGAACCGTATCACCGGGTTACTATAAATACAGGAGGGCCCAGCTATATTGAGCAGCCCGTTCATTTCAGTCCATCGGGTATATCGTTCTCTGACAGCAGAGATCTAGAACACCTAATCCTCCATTAAAAACCTTCATTTGTTCGATTCTTTCACTGTTAATATATTTTATTTCTTTTTCAGAAAATCTTAAACATAAACTAGTCCGATTGGATGCTAGCTGAACTTGCAAGAACCGATCAATTTCGCAAATATAAAAACTAGCTGAAAAAACTCGTTAAATAAGGAAGGACAAATGTTAAATAAATGTAGAAGCTGGGCATTTGAAGAATGGTTAGTATAACCACTAAAAAACTGGAAAGAAATTCCCAAACAAATTAGGATCAAACGGGATGACATTATGGTTTTTTTTGCTGGTAACCTTTTGTGACGACTCAAAGGGTCATCATCTGTTTTAATTGAGTTATGTGACTCCAAGGACTTGAAAACCTCTTTAGAGTTATTTCTATTGTGTGCGCAGTCCGGGCGCATAACCAAAAAGCTTAAAATGTGAAACTTTGTTAAATTGCTAAGTTTTGGCTCTAAAATGAATAAATTTGACTCCGGTCAACATTTTGGGTAAACGGACCTGGACCCATGATTTGATGGTCCTGGAGAGTTCGTAGGAAAATAAGGGACTTTTTTTAGGCAAGCGCCTGGGGTAGGTTTTTATTAATAAACAAAATAAAAGGGAATTACAAGATCCGCAAGTCTTTCTAAATGAGGAAATATAATTTGACAGTTACATTTTTCCTATTACCAAAATTAAGTATTATACTTAAAGTTTGTATCACAAAATGCAAACTAAAATTGAAAATGAGAATCCAATCCACGAAATTGGCAATTTGAATAGAGAGATAGGCAGCAATGGCATAGGAAGGCACTGTGAAAATAGCCATCACCCTAGATTGGCCATGCGAGCGTGAATGAATCTCACTCATTATAACTCAACGAGCCATACCAAGACAACAGACATTCAACTGAAAATTTCGAATTATGTCAATATTCCAAGAGATTTCGAGCAAGATTTAGATATTGTGTCTAGTGATTCCCACTCTTCAATGGACTTAGACGAAATTCTATCGAAATACTCAATAGCATGCACGCCAAAACAGCATGCGAGTGTGCACTATTCCAATGCTTCATGAAAAGCTGAGTTGTTTATTTGAATTACAAAACAATTGTGGCTTCTCGATGGTTGCAAAATTGATGTTGAATACCGTGATTCAACTGTGAAGAGAAACAGCACAAATGTCCATCCATATACATCTTCCATCCAGCATAAATACCGTGCTTCATTATTAGTTGCAAAAGGCATGTTAGGAGTACAAATTCCCATGGAAATTATATTTACATCTGACCAAAAGAGCATGCATGCATTAAAGAAAGTAGGATGGAAATTCCCAAGCAAGAACGCATGCGACTGACCGAGCATTTGCCCCAAGCTAGAGAGTATAATTAATAATTAAAACTCCAAAAGCAGAAGGGCGGCACATGGGGTTGGATACCAACACAACTTTTGAATTGTTTATGAATAAACAAGGCATATATTGAACTCCCATGTGCTGTCAATCACATGCAATGAACCGTTACTTGGAAAGAATAGATTAGCGCAAGCCTGCAAAAAAGAAAAAACAATGTTAAAGAAAAAATTATCCCCATGTTCTCCTCTGGTCTTTCTGGTGATTGCATATTAAATTAATGATTATTGCAAACGTGCCTTCACTTTCGTTGTCTACTTGTTGGAACTCTTTACCACAACACCCCTTACGAGTCTATATATGAAGCATGTTCTAGCAGAGTGCATATTGACCATTTTTCTTTTTAATTCCTTGCCACTTTCAATCTTATGAAAGGACATTGCATCTTATCATCATTGATAATCCTCCTTCCTTTTGAGTCCATATCCCAGAAACCATGACATTCAATATTTGCTTCATCTAGCGCATAGTTAGAAAGATGGTCTGCTAATGAATTCCCTTCTCTGAATATGTGAGTAACTTTGATGATGATTTGTTCTTTCATTCTTAGAATGTCCTCTATATGTTCTATAATACACCAAGGGGGCTTTCACGATTCCTCAATAACTTTCTTTAATAGAAAGGAATCTGTCTGAAGCCATATCTGGACAAAATTAAGATTTTTGCACATCTTCAAAGCCTCCACAATAGCAATTGCTTATGATTCATTATTGGACCCCTCCTTGATTTCTCTTCCTTCTGCATATATCAAATCACCTAACTCATCTCTTAAGCAGAAATCAATTGAACTTCTCCCTGGATTCCCTCTGCACGCTCCATCAGTATTGACTTTGATCCACCCTCTTGGAGGAAATTCCCATAACACTTTATCATATTTCAGTCGTAGTGTGTATTGCTCCATCATTCTGTAAGTCCAACCATTTGTGAGGCACATGTAATCCTGGTTTTTTCAGTTGCGTTAGAGCTTGAAGCGCAGATGACACCTGGTAAATAACTCTACTTACTGACACTGCTTCTCCATATTTCAGACTGTTTCTTCTCTTCCATAACTCCCATACGATGCATGCTGGTAAGGCTTGCATGAATGGCTTCAATCTAGGAACAACCGATGACGTCCAACACTTTGTAATTGCTTGTTGTAAGGACAGTCCTTCTAATACAATTCCTGCTCTCCTCAAGAAGTAATTCCAGACAGTAGAAGCTGCATTGGATGTCAAAAACAAGTGAACTAGAGACTCCTCCTTAGGATCAGCACAGCACCAACATTTAGATTCCATAGAGTATCCTATTCTGCGCAAGAAGTCATCAAGATGCAGTTTGGATTTCCACACCTTCCACAAGAAAAAGGAAATCTTGAATGGTAAGCCTTTAACCCATATCATCTTGAAAGCTAGCCTAGGAATGTCTCTTCTTCGCAAGTAATCCCATGCACATTTCATTGAAAACTGACCCTTTGTTTCCAGCATCCAGAAAGGAATATCTAACTCTGCACCTGGTTTTGGTGGTCTAATATTCTGCACAATGTGGTTTTCCAGATCTTTAGGTATAGTTTGAAATAATTTATGCACATTCCACATACCATTTTCAACAATATTATTGACATTCTGAATGTCTTCGTCAACTACAAACTGTGCAGGCAGTAGGAAATATAAAGCTCCCATCTCGGTCCAATTATTGAACCAGAATTGAGCCGATCCCATCCTCAATTTTCAATAGATTTGATGCTCAATCAAGTCCCTGCATTCAAGCATTTTTTTCCATATATGGGATCCACCTTTCCACGGTACAATTACAGGATTTAATTTCTTGCAATACTTTTGACACATAAAGGCACTCCATAAGCTGGGTTTTGTCTTGAAATTCCACCATAATTTGCAGAAAAGTGCCTTGGATACATCATGAAGGAATCTGAAACCTATACCTCTTTCCTCATGCGGTATATACAGGGTAGTCCATGATGACAAATTTCGTGAGCATCCTCCCACATTGCTGCTCCAGAAGTATTTGGCAGAAATGTTATGTAATTTGTTGATCACATAGCTTGGTGGGTTAACTGCTGATAACATATGAATTGGGATACTCTGCAGGACATTTTCGATCAAAACCGCCCTACCTCCTATGGATAGGAGTTTGCCATTCCACGACTGCAATTTGTCCATAACCTTTGTAATTAAACCCTGGTAGTAATCAATCCTTCTTCTGGCATAAAAAATAGGACATCCCAGATAGGTGATAGGGAAACATTGTTTTCCTATACCAGTAATCCTTTCCACCTTGTTAATCACCTCATTTTTAGTGGAATGATGCATATATATGGATGATTTGGCTTTGTTCACCAGTTGACCAGATGATGATTCATAAGCATGCAGAATGTCCATCACAAGTCTCAATGAAGTTGTATCAGAAGAGCAGAAAATGATTGTATCATCTGCATATGCAAGATGGTTAATTTTTGGGCTCCATTTTGGTAATCCAAATCCACGGAACTCCAGGTTAGTATGCAGTGAGTTCAAACCTCTAGATAGGGCTTCTGCTGCTAGAATGAATAGGGTTGGAGACAGAGGGTCTCCCTGCTTAACTCCCCTAGATGATTTGAAAAAACCATGTGGCTGACCATTTATAAGAATAGAGTACCAATTATTCCCAATCAAATCAAATATCAAGCCAATAAAGCTTTCAGGGAATCCCATCTTCCTTAGCATTTTAGTCAGGAATAGCCATGATAACCTATCATAAGCTTTTGTCATGTATAGCTTAATCACAATGTTTGGGCCTGCTTTTGTTCTTAACTTGATATCCTTAATGATTTCTTGAGTTAGCAGTACATTCTCAACGATGCTTCTTCCCTTCAAATCCTGCCTGCTCCTCTGAGAACTGAGATTATGTTTGGTAACAATTTAACCAACCTTTCATGAATGACCCTCGAGAAAATCTTGTTAACAAAGTTGCTGAGACTGATTGGTCTCATGTTTGCAAATGTACTGACTTCTTTTTTCTTTGGTAATAAAACTAGGTTTGTGTGCGTTACACTCTTTGGCAGCTGATGAACGCAGAAAAAAGACTTGACCATGCCGACTACATCTTCTTCAATGATGTCCCAGCATGTTTGGTAGAAAGCTCCAGTGAAACCGTCCGGTCCGTCTGCTGAATCTCCATTCAGCGCCATGACTGCTTTCTTCACTTTCCCATTAGAAGGTAAAGCCATCAATCTCTCATGTTGATCATTATCTATCATTGAAGGTACTTGGTTTAGAATATCAAAAGCATTCGGAAATGAAGTGTCAGTAAATATATCCTTGTAATATTTTACCGCTTCTTCTGCTATTAAGCGATCTTCTTTAATCCAGTTACCAAGGCTATTCTGGATCATTGATAATTTTAGTCTCTTTCTTCTCCCATTTACTTGAGCATGGAAAAATTTAGTGTTTCTATCGCCATCTTTGAACCATAACATGCCTGCTTTTTGTCTCTAGAATTGCTCTTCTAATGCAAGATATTTAAGCATTTCAGCTTGGACCAGTCTTAATCTCTGTCTGTTTATCTGTGTAGGATTAACTTCAAATTGTCTTTCATGAACCAGGACCACCTCCTCAAGACTTGAAATCTTTTGGAAAATGTCCCCATATGTAGCCCTGCTCCAGGTAGATAGTGCATGTTTAAGCTTCTTTAACTTGTAATTAAAAATGTAGAAAGGGTTAGCACTAAAATCAGCTTTTCAATTCTCCTTCACTATATCTTTGAAAGATTCATGCTCTGTCCAGAATTTTAGAAATATGAATGCCTTCTTTATTGGGGGGGGGGGAGGTTATATCACATTTCAGCAGCATCGGGCAATGGTCAGAGCCTATTTTGGACAAGTGAGTTACCTCCAATCCAGGAAAAGTCTGTTGCAATGCGACATTGCCTAAACATCTATCCAATATTTTGAATATGCAGTCCTCTTCTGATCTTCCGTTCCACCATGTAAATATGCTTCCTTTAAATCCCAAATCTGACAAAGAGTAGGTGTTCATGCAGTGTCTAAAGTTATCAACTTCAAGGATAGACACTGGTAGGCCTCCATACTTCTCCACCTCGTCCCATATCACATTAATGTCACCTCCAACCAGCCATTTCATTGTCATATCTGATGCAATAGCATAAAAGAATCCCACAGATCAATTCTTTCAATGCGATCACATTTGGCATAGACTAGCGTAATGATGAGCTCAGCATGCGTTTCAGTGTTCATCAATCTCAAAGTCAGCTGTTGAGTCATGTTATGCAGAATAGTAACTACAAAAATTTCATCAATAAATACCCAAATCTTGTTTGACACATTCACACATCCTGAGCAAAACCAATTCTTGCTCTATAGCTCTCGATTTTGTGAGACTGCTGCATAGGCTCCATGATTCCTATGAACTGGAAGTGATGTGTTTGATGCATTGTCATCAGCCTTTGAAATGCTTGCATTGTGTTTACTGACCTCACATTCCATATAATGACATTCATTAAATGTTTTTGGGTTTGGACAGTGTATTACTTGTTTGTGCTCCACTGACATGTGCCGTTGAAATCTCTTTTGACTGTTTCTTTTTTCCTTTTGATGGAGATTTGACAGGTTCAATATGCCTTGGAGACAGATCCCCATGCTTGGTAACATTAAGAAAATTTTGTGTAGTGGATTCCTCATCCATGTATGTATCTCTAAGATTTGCATGGGCAGTTAGGTCATGAGCTTCTATTGGTTCTTTTGTTGTGACAACTTTATATGGATGATTGGTAAGGACAACATTATTTTCCTGCTTAGAAACTTCAGCAGCAGTTTCTTCATGATCATTGGTGCGTACCCGATGCGAATTACCTCATGGATCTATGATGTCGATGTTTCCCTCTGTTGTATCTTTTGCTACTGTATTTGCGTTTTCAGATATGATTTGAATAGCATTTGTATTGACATTATCATTAACCCTTTGTTCCTCATTTTCCATTTCGTTACCACCTATTTCATCATCACTTTGCATCGTATCTAGAATCTGACCATCTTCTAAGACTTCCTCTGTTTGGTTGAGCCATAATTTCCCTGCTACCCATCTTTCTTTTTTCATCGGCCTTGAATTTGTCAAAATCCGGATCTTTAATATATTCATTTTCTTTGTTATTTGCTAATTGTTGGTCATCTTTGGTGCTCTGTGAAGGAATGTCTTGACATAAAGAATTGACCTTAACTGCATTATTTTTGAAAGCCTGAACCCATTGGGCAGTTGAGAAATTGTGAAGGCACTGCTCTTTCCCCACTTGTTGTTGTACACAATCTGCTTGACTCTCTATTGTGTTCAAGATTTCTTTTTGCTGTATGTTTGAATGTGGGTCTGCATGGTTTAGTTTATTTGGTTGAGTGTAGGTTGGTTGTCTCCTGGAAGAGCTAGGAGAGGTTACTTTTTGTACCATTTGTGTAGTTGGAGCATAAAAGTCTTTTTCATGCAAAACATTTTCAAAATCTGTTGTGAAGTTGTTATGCATACTATCGTTGTTGCTTGTCTTTTTTTGAATTGGAGATTCCTCTATAACTGCCAGTTGGTTACCCATATTATCCTCATCATTTTCCTTTTCTAGAACTGCCAATTGGTTGTTAGTAGGGATTTGTTTTTTGACATTGGAATTGTTATCAAGATCTATTTCTTTACCTTGTGCAGCAGAGGATTCAGTTTGTTTTCCTTTTTTCAGAACCCTATTATCGCGGACTTCCTTCCATTTGGTAAAAAATACGCTTAACGCTAGAGGGGGGGTGAATAGCGTTATAATAAAATTTAGCGTAAACTTGCGGAAATTAAAATTTGCAGGAAATAAATAAGTGCGTTAAATAAACAAAAAGGAAAGAACGCACCGATATATTCTGGTTCACCACAACACGTGGCTAGTCCAGTCCCCGAGAGACTCTCTCGAGATTTCCACTAACTTGTTAAGCTTACGGGTGCTCAAAAAATCTTTACAACTTAAGGACACAAGCCTTAACACCTCTGCTCGGAGATACAACACTCCAAGACTTCAACCAAGGAAACACAAGTTCCTTACAACAAGAGAATCACAATTCTCTTACAAGTGTGTAGAACACTTAACACTCAAACAAAATACTCCTTTATGAGTAGGTATGAGTAAAATAAATAAGCTCTAGATCACAACAACTTTGGACAAGAATATGGCTCTCAAAAGCTTTATGAAATTGAATATAAAATGATAAACAAAAGTATGCAAGCTTATAGCAATGTAATGATCAGTTGTAGTATGTTGTTGTGTTTAAAACACTGAAATGAAGCTGTATTTATAGTTGAAAAACATGGCATTACTGTTGCCTAATTGCCAATTAAGAGTTGCTGATTTTACTCACTGACAATCGATTGTCAAAAACAATCGATTGTCTGCCAGTCAGATCAAAATTCAATCCTAGATTTTACGCTTGATAATCGATTACTTACAATCCATAATCGATTACTGGCAACGTTCAAAAAATCCTTTTCAGATTTTACCACAAACAATCGATTGTCCAGAATCAACAATCGATTACTCAGCAACGTTCAAAAAATCTTTTCCGGATTTTAATCAAAACAATCGATTATGCCAAATCAATAATCGATTACCCAATAACGTTCAAAAAATCTTTTCCGGATTTTAATCACAACAATCGATTATAGAGAATCAATAATCGATTACCTGACGGTTTTTGAAAACTTTACGACAACGGTCAGCTTCACAATCGATTGCATAAAGTCAACAATCGATTACTTATCAGTTTTTTAAAATCATTTTAGACACTGCCTCTTGACAATCGATTGTTATATACTCACAATCGATTATTTAATAGTTTTGAAAAAGTCTGGAAGTCACTGCCTCAACACAATCGATTGTCATAAGTTCACAATCGATTATTTTGTGACTTTGAAAAATCTGAAGGACACTGTCTCTTCACAATCGATTGTCATTAGCTTCACAATCGATTATTCTGAGTTATTTAAAAACTTTGATGGACACTGCCTCATCACAATCGATTGTCATTTGTTCACAATCGATTGTCATGCAGGTTTGAAAAACCTGATGCTCACTGTCTTACTCACAATCGATTGTCATTAGTTCACAATCGATTTCATGCAGTCTTGGCTTAAAAACAATCGATTATCATAAGTACATAATCAATTATCTTAGTCCAGATTTTTAAGGCATATCTAAAAATTATTTTGACTACTGTAAATATGCATGATTTTAAATCATTTGACGTTAAATTAAATATGCATGATTTTGGAAAATAGTTTTATAAGAGAAGCCATGTTACGAGTCAAGTTGTAGGATCAAGATCACAAATAAGAATGACTCAATTAAACTTATAAAACTTTGTCTTGAGCTTGAATCTCGTTGTATATCAATTGTGCGCTTGTTTCTTGAACTTCGTCATATATCAATTTTTGCTTCGTTTGTCATTCATCAAAACCTACACAAAAGAACACACGTTTTAGTATATTGCATTGAGAACGTGTTTCCAACAATTTCCCCCTTTTTGATAATGGCAAACATTAAGCGGGATATGCAAGACAAGCAATTCATATTGACGATTCAAGACAAGTATATACATGTAACAAGTATGCAATTTGTTCCCCCTCAATTTGAGAATTCCCCCTCAATTTAAGCTTATAAATACTGAGAGTGCATACCCGTTATCTTCCCCCTTTTGCCATTAGCAAAAATAATAATAAGATGCCAAAGATGAAATAAACCTTGTTTATTTATTGGAAAGAAAAAAACAGCAACATCAACCCGAATAATAGCAACATAATCGATTATTGATACGAAATAATCGATTTTTAGATGACGGAAACCGATTGTTGCACGTCAAGCTTTATAATTCCCCTTTCCTTTGGGGCGATACCTGCAAAAATCGTTAGACGTCTCCGACGCTCAAGTTAGAAATCTTGTAAAAAAAATGCAATGCATGACTTAGATCAACGTGGAGTGAAGGATCCCGAGTTCACTGCGAATTCGGAAGAAGGACTCTTTCTCTAAAGGCTTTGTAAAGATGTCTGCCAATTGGTTTTTGGTTTCAACAAATTCAATTTCGACATCGCCTTTGAGAACGTGATCTCTAATAAAATGATGTCTAATTTCAATGTGTTTCGTTCGCGAATGAAGAACGGGGTTCTTCGTCAAGCATATCGCACTAGTATTATCACATCTAAGAGGGATATGATCAAGACTTAGGCCATAGTCCAAGAGTTGTTGTTTCATCCATAGGATTTGAGCGCAACAACTCCCCGCGGCTACATATTCAGCCTCGGTTGTGGACAATGCAACACTTACTTGTTTCTTGCTAAACCAAGAAACGAGAGAGCTACCGAGCAAATGGCAAGTGCCACTAGTGCTCTTGCGGTCTAATTTGCATCCAGCAAAATCGGAATCGGAGTAGCCCACAAGTTGGCATGAAGAACCTTTGGGGTACCATAGACCCACATTTGTAGTACCAACAAGATACCTTAAAATCCGTTTTACCGCAGTAAGGTGAGACTCCTTCGGACACGATTGATAACGAGCGCATAAGCACACGCTAAACATAATGTCTGGACGACTAGCAGTAAGATAAAGAAGAGATCCAATCATACCTCGATACTTTTTGGTGTCGACTTCCTTACCTTTCTCATCTTTTTCTAGATGATCGGATGTGCTCATGGGAGTTTCCATTTCTTTTGCATTGTTCATCTCAAATCGTTTCAGCAATTCTTTGCAATATTTGGTTTGACAAATGAATGTACCTTCTTTCATTTGCTTTACTTGTAATCCCAAAAAGAATGTTAACTCACCCATCATAGACATCTCAAATTCGCTTGTCATTAGATCGGAAAATTCCTTGCATAAAACATTGTTAGTAGCACCAAATATAATATCACCTACATATATTTGAACTAACAAAATATCATTGTTTTTATGCTTAACAAAGAGAGTTGTGTCAACTTTCCCCCTAATGAAATCATTTTCCAAAAGAAACTTACTCAATCTTTCATACCAAGCTCGGGAGCTTGTTTTAAACCATAAAGAGCCTTTTTGAGTTTGAAAACATGATCGGGAGATTTAAAGTCTTCAAAACCGGGGGGTTGTTCAACATAAACTTCTTCTTGAATAAAACCGTTTAGAAAAGCAATTTTCACATCCATTTGATATAAATTGAAATTCATAGAAGAGGCAAATGCAAGCAATAAGCGAATAGCTTCTAATCTAGCTACGGGAGCATATGTTTCCTCATAGTCAATACCTTCTTCTTGATTATAGCCTTTTGCTACAAGCCTAGCTTTGTTTCTAGTGATTATACCATTTTCATCTAGTTTATTGCGAAAAACCCATTTCGTACCAATTATGGTATGACCTTCGGGTCTTGGCACCAAATCCCAAACGTCATTGCGTTCGAATTGGTTAAGCTCCTCTTGCATTGCCAAGGTCCAACATTCATCCCCAATTGCTTCTGAGATGGTTTTGGGTTCAATTTGAGAAACAAAAGCAGTATGTTCTAAGGTATTTTTGAGAGAGTTTCGGGTACTTACCTTGTCTCCAACGTTGCCAATTACCTGTTCGAGAGGGTGATCTTTGATTGTCCTCCACTCGTTAGGCACATTCATTTCTTTTTCCAATTGTGGCGCTTCTTCCGTTGGTTGTTCCTCAGTTTCATCTTTATTTACCTTGGGTGGTTCCTCTTGTATTTTGTCTTTCAAGCTATCTAAGATACCTGCAAGATCAAAACCGGAATCCTTTCTCGCCAAGCGAGCATTATTTTCGGAAAATACAACATGAGGGGATTCCTCCACAATTTGGGTTCTTTTATTAAAGACCCTATATGCTTTACTACGTGAGGAATATCCAATGAAAATACCTTCATCCGACTTAGCATCAAATTTACCCAATTGGTCTTTGCCATTGTTATGAACAAAACATTTGCAACCAAAAACTCTAAAATGGGAAATATTTGGTTTTCTTCCCTTATGAAGTTCATAGGGGGTTTTCATGAGTATCGGCCGAATTACTACTCTATTTAGAACATAGCAAGCGGTACTCACGGCGTCCGCCCAAAAATGTTTGGGTATCTTAGCTTCGTCGAGCATGGTTGTAGCCATCTCTTCGAGACATCTATTTTTCCTTTCCACCACCCCATTTTGTTGTGTACGTGGAGCGGAAAAGGTATGCTCGATTCCGAGTTCATCACAAAAGTCCGCAAAGAGATTGTGATCAAACTCTCCCCCATGATCACTTCTAATTGAAGTGACGGTTGTTTCTTTCTCATTTTGAACACGCTTAAGAAAATATTTAAAATTTTTAAAAGCATCACTTTTATTGGCAAGAAATAAAGTCCAAGTAAATCTCGAGTAATCATCAACAATCACAAAAGCATATCTATTTCTTCCTAGACTTTCAATGCGAGAAGGACCAAAAAATTCCATATGAAGTAATTGCAATGGTCTAGAAGTTGAAACAATGTTTTTAGATTTGAAAGATGCTTTTGTTTGCTTCCCCTTTTGACACGAGTCACAAATAGAGTTATTTTCAAATTTTAAAACGGGAAGACCAACAACTAAGTTTTGAGAAATCAATTTGTTCAAAAGATGCATATTGATATGTGCTACTCTACGATGCCATAGCCAAGTATCATCCTCTTTACTCATTAGACAATCAACATAATCGGGTGAGGAATTAGCAAGATCAACCATATAATATTATCCACTCTAAAACCACGGAGGATAATTTTGAAATCACTACGTCTGAACACTAAGCATTCATCCGAATCAAATAAAGCAAGATTTCCCTTGTCACACAATTGGCTTATGCTCAAGAGATTATGCTTTAATCCTTTAACAAGTAATATATGCTTAATGGAGGAATTTTCATCCTTACCGACCGAGCCGATGCCGATGATCTTTCCTTTATTGTTATCACCGAAGATAACAATTCCTCCTTCTTTGTGCTCTAATTGAAGGAATTTGGATTCATCTCCCGTCATATGATTGGAGCATCCACTATCAAGGTACCATAGTACACTTGATCCCTTCAAGCACACCTACAAAACAAATTAATGTTCTTTAGGTACCCATGTCATCTTGGGTCCTTGGGGGTTAGGCATATTATAATGATGCGATTGAGTAATATGTCTATGACGTGTAAAGCATGCAGGAGCAATATGACCAATGCATCTACAATAATGACAAGTCACATTTGGGTTATGCATCCTTCTAGGTTCATAGTAACTAGACGGATGAAAATTTCTTACTCTATTTTGAACACTATGACTATTTCGCATTTCATGAGAATTGTTCCTCCTACTATGAGCTCTAGGATGGGCAATATTTCTAGAGTGATTGTTTCTCGGTTGAAGGCCATTTCTAGGTCTTCTCAAAGGTTCAACATTTGGCCTAAAATATGCATCATTTCTAGGGTAACTATTTCTAGGTGGTAAGTCATTTCTAGGTCTCCTAAAATGTTCAACATTTTGTCTAGCATGCATATTGGTTCTAGGATTGCTATTTCTAGGATAAGCATTTGTTTTATTTGTCCTAGGTTGAGCCTTAGGTGGTTGGGGTTTGGCTTCAACCTTTTCTTTAACCTCATTTTTAAATCCTATGCCATGCTTGATTGATTTCAAATTAACAAGGACCTCATTCAAATTCTTGTGGGAAGAATTAAACTTATCTAAGGTACCTTTGAGTCTATCTACCTCATTTTTGAGATGCAAGCAAGAAGAAAAATTTTTAGTAGAACTTTCGGGCTTATCGGCGCTTCTTTTTCCAAAAAACTTGTTTTCCTCTTTCAGCTTTTCATTTTGTAAAACCAGTTTTTCTAAATCCTTTTCTTTCAAAGAAAGCTGTTTTTGAAAATCCTTTTCTTTTAATGAAGCATTTTCTTTTATGCCCTTAAGAGTTTTTGAAGCCTTAATAAACTCAGCATATAATTCATCAAAAGCAGTTCGCATTTCTTCAAGAGTAAAGAAGTTTTTAGACGAAATTTGACATACCTCATCTTGGTTGTCTTCATGTGCCATAAGGCAAAGATTTGCTGCTTCGTCTTCTTCTCCTTCGCTTGACTCATCTCCGGAGTCGCCTCCCCAAGAAATGTATGCACGTTGCTTTTTAAAAGGTTTCTTCTCCTTTTTGATGTTTGGGCAATTTGATTTGATGTGCCCGGTTTCACCACATTCATAGCACTTGATTTGTTCGCCTTGCTTTTTGCCCTTACGTTCATACTCCTTGCGCATGAACTTTTGAAATCTTTTGATAACGAGTCCAAACTCGTTGTCTCCTTCCTCATCAATTTGCGGTTGGCTTGTGCTTGCCTTTAGAGCTATTCTTTGCCTCCTTTGATCATCAACAAAAGGGTTAAGAATAGTAGATTCATAGGTCTTAAGGTTACCTCTTAGTGTGTCGATGGTGACGTTAGAAACGCCAATGGATTCTTGAATTGCATCGGCCTTTGATCTCAATGCCGGTGTGAGACTTCTAAGAATTTTTCGCACGAGCTCTCTATCCGTGAATGTTTTCTTGAGAGCATGTAGGTCATTTACGATTATTGAAAATCGCTCAAACATTTCGTCCACCTTTTCACCTTCCTTCATGTGAAATAATTCATAAGAATGGGTTAGGAAGTCAATTTTGCTTCCCTTACCTGGTCTGTACCTTCGTACGTAACTTCTAGCTTATCCCACATCTCCTTTGCCGTTGTGCAACACGATATTTTCCTGTAATCGTCAGCATTAACAGCACAATATAATAAGTTAATTGCTTTAGCATTATTTTGAACCTTTCGGATGTCATCCGCGTCATACTCATCCTCGGACTTGGGAACCCATTCGTTTTCCACCTTCTTTGTTGGAATTTGGTTTCCCTTTATTATCACCTTCCAGAGGTGAAAGCTGTTGGACTGAATGAAGATCTTCATCCTCTCCTTCCAGTACGTGTAATTTGTACCGTTGAATAGAGGTGGTCGTGTGGAGCACTGTCCTTCATCAATTCCTGCAAAAGAATCACGAGTAGAAGCCATGGATGGTTCTCTCAAACTGTTAAGTTTTCAGAGAGTTGGGCTCTGATACCAATTGTTGGAAAATACGCTTAACGCTAGAGGGGGGTGAATAGCATTATAATAAAATTTAGCGTAAACTTGCAGAAATTAAAATTTGCAGGAAATAAATAAGTGCGTTAAATAAACAAAAAGGAAAGAACGCACCGATGTATTCTGGTTCACCACAACACGTGGCTAGTCCAGTCCCCGAGAGACTCTCTCGAGATTTTCCACTAACTTGTTAAGCTTACGGGTGCTCAACAAACCTTTACAACTTAAGGACACAAGCCTTAACACCTCTGCTTGGAGATACAACACTCCAAGACTTCAACCAAGGAAACACAAGTTCCTTACAACAAGAGAATCACAATTCTCTTACAAGTGTGTAAAACACTTAACACTCAAACAAAATACTCATTTATGAGTAGGTATGAGTAAAATAAATAAGCTCTAGATCACAACAACTTTGGACAAGAATATGGCTCTCAAAAGCTTTATGAAATTGAATATAAAATGATAAACAAAAGTATGCAAGCTTATAGCAATGTAATGATCAGTTGTAGTATGTTGTTTTGTTTAAAACACTGAAATGAAGCTGTATTTATAGTTGAAAAACTTGGCATTACCGTTGCCTAATTGCCAATTAAGAGTTGCTGATTTTACTAACTGACAATCGATTGTCAAACCCCAACAATCGATTGTCTGCCAGTCAGATCAAAATTCAATCCCAGATTTTACGCTTGATAATCGATTACTTACAATCCATTATCAATTACTGGCAACGTTCAAAAAATCCTTTCCAGATTTTACCACAAACAATCGATTGTCCAGAATCAACAATCGATTACTCAGCAACGTTCAAAAAATCTTTTCCGGATTTTAATCAAAACAATCGATTATACCAAATCAATAATCGATTACCCAATAACGTTCAAAAAAACTTTTCCGGATTTTAATCACAACAATCGATTATACAGAATCAATAATCGATTACCTGACGTATTTGAAAACTTTACGACAACGGTCAGCTTCACAATCGATTGCACAAAGTCAACAATCGATTACTTATCAGTTTTTGAAAATCATTTTAGACACTGCCTCTTGACAATCGATTGTTATATACTCACAATCGATTATTTAATAGTTTTGAAAAGTCTGGAAGTCACTGCCTCAACACAATCGATTGTCATAAGTTCACAATCGATTATTTTGTGATTTTGAAAAATTTGAAGGACACTGTCTCTTCACAATCGATTGTCATTAGCTTCACAATCGATTATTCTGAGTTTTTGAAAAACTTTGATGGACACTGCCTCATCACAATCGATTGTCATTTGTTCACAATCGATTGTCATGCAGGTTTGAAAAACCTGATGCTCACTGTCTTACTCACAATCGATTGTCATTAGTTCACAATCGATTGTCATGCAGTCTTGGCTTAAAAACAATCGATTATCATAAGTACATAATCGATTATCTTAGTCCAGATTTTTAAGGCATGTCTAAAAATTATTTTGACTACTGTAAATATGCATGATTTAAAATCATTTGACGTTAAATTAAATATGCATGATTTTGGAAAATAGTTTTATGAGAGAAGCCATGTTACGAGTCAAGTTGTAGGATCAAGATCACAAATAAGAATGACTCAATTAAACTTATAAAACTTTGTCTTGAGCTTGAATCTCGTTGTATATCAATTGTGCGCTTGTTTCTTGAACTTCGTCATATATCAATTTTTGCTTCGTTTGTCATGCATCAAAACCTACACAAAAGAACACACGTTTTAGTATATTGCATTGAGAACGTGTTTCCAACACCATTGAGGGCCTACATTACCAACCACCTTGCCGCTAGTGAGAGTCATTATGGGAGCATCATGTTTTGCACGTTTCTTACTGCGTTGTTGCACAGATTCAACACTTTCTTGTTGATGGACATTTTTCTTTTCCCTTAACTCCGGATTAATTTTCCAACATTCAAAGATATCATGTCCTTGTAACCTACATTCTTTGCAGTATTTTGGTAGGTAATTGTATTTAATCGTGACCCACTCAGTCCTCACTTCCCATGTTGTCTCATTCGCAATATCCATGTGAACTTTTTAGGAAAATCAGATAATAAATAAACTAATACCTTAACTCGAGCACATCTTGGTCTTGTCTTGTTAATGGTAGCCAAGTCAAGATGAATTGGCTTTCCCACAGCATAGGCCAAAGAAAACATACATTCTTTTGCTAAATAAGTTGGCAGTAAATTTGGGAAAGAAATCCAGGTCATAACTTTAGGAGTTTCCTCATCGACTTTGAATTTAGAATCATATATCAAAGTTCTCAATTGGTATTCAGTCCCTGCCCTGTCTTTGATGTAACAAACGCTTTTTGATGAGAAAGCCACAAAATCATGCCATAACGTCAATCTAATCAAAACATGTTTATAACGAAGATGACCAATAGAGCCCTCGCCTTTAATTCCACATTGAATTGGGAGGATTCGACGAAGTTCATTTAGCTAAGGCCAACCATATGAAAATTTGCACACAACATCATAATGTAAATTTTCAATCTTGGTCATGCGATCAACCTCGGCTTTAGAGAAACGTACCATTGGTTTCCCCTGTACTAAAACAGGTCGGCGCATTGGAATAAGCTCTATATTACAAAGATCCTGGACCGGAGGATTGATTGTTGCTGGCTTTAGAATATTTGAATAGTTTAAAGGCTTGGGTATTGTAGAGGTGTTGGTAGGGATAGGCGAAGTCGATTGAGAGGGCTGACCAGCCATTAGAGTTGACTGGTCGCCAGCCATGGAGGCCATGAACGAAGGCAACTTACTATCAAAACTACCAGAATATGAAGCTGATGAAGAAGGTAACAGTTCTTCCAAAACAAATGCGGTTTTGGACGAAACTGTTCAGATTATGAGCTGTGAGCTACTGATATTAACGAGACTCAGGTACATCAGCTAGGACGTCGTTGAGTAGAAGGTCGACAAAATAATGAACTGAGAAGTTTATCAGAAAAGAACGCAGCAGCTTGGGGAAGACGCTGCTACAGTAACACTAATTTTTAAAAATAAGATCTGGATCAAAAGGGTATAAGTAAAGCTGAAAAACCAGATGAGAATTGTTTATTAGAGGAAAGACGTTCTTTTGACATTATGGTTCACTTTATGGTTCTATGGTTAAAGATAAAGAGAGAAAAAAAAATAAAAAAGATAAAAAAAAATAGTGATAGAAAATTAAATCCATCGCTGATTAAATTGCAAGGTGTAAACCCATCTCGGGATACTCTGACACTTTTATGTTCTTTTTTGGCGGAATAATCTAAATGGCATTTATATTTGTGTCATTTTATCATCCCGATCCTTTTATTCAATGAAATTTTATCCAGATACCTAAACTCAATCAAAATATGTATTTTAATACCATTCGGCATTACGTGTTGGTCACTCGCTGATATGGAGAAAATATTATGTCCACATCAGATAAATCAATGTCATATCTTTGTTTATTTAAAAATTAAATTTTAATTATATATCGGCGACCCTTATCACCGGAAAACAACCGAATAATCGGAGTCGCCTCCACCATTTTGCTCTTTTTCCTCTTTTCTGAACACAATTTAAAACCCCAATTCATATACATAAAACTCTTTAATTTTGATCAAAAAATATTTTATCTTGCTTCATCCCCTTACTCTCACTATTTTAGGTAAAATCAGTATAATCATAAAATTTACAAAGATACAAAAAAGGGCAACAACCAACTAGCAGTGTACCATCACTAGAAAACAAAGAACGACATTACTGAAAGTATTTTCACTGCCGACTACCACAAAACAAAATCAGATTGTTGGAAAATAATCACTAGCGGACTCCACCGCCTATTTCTCTACTCGCCAAATTCCTTCAGAAAACCCATGATCACAATGGATTGATGAACACGATAATTACTTGACCATAACTTCATGATATCTTTAAAAACTTTAACCCCATTAACAAATATGTTTATTTAGCTTCCCTAAAAGAAAATTCTTCTTTTTTTTATATTATTAATTTTATTTCTAACTATCTACAAAGGACTGAAGAGGCGGGGGGTGGGGGGGGTGGGGGGGGGGTGGGGTGGGGGTTACAGTAGAAAAGATGAGGGGAGAAGAAGATGGGGAGAAATAGGGGAAAATAAGACAGAAAGGTACGGAAACAGTACTTGGTTTGGGAAATTAATTTACTCTTTTTTTTTATGGTTATTCTTCATTACTTTTGATATGTTTGAATCAAAATAAAATATTCACCCTCCTTTCTAGAGCGTGTAACTATTATTTTTCTGACTCGACGAAATAAATGACATATAAGTTCAGTCAATAATTAAAGTGGTTTAAAGTATATGTTTTAACTAAGTTCAGATATCTAAATGAAACTTTATTAAATACAAAAATCAGAATGATAAACTGACATAAATATAAATGCCATTAAATTATTATATTTTTTTTGGCTATGTTGCACATTCGAGCTCAAGAAAGAAATATTACAAAAGAAAAAATAAATACTTACTAGGAACTAGGAATTGGGAATGCAACGTACGTGAACTTTCGTTTTAAAATATTGACAGGAAACCTTTTAATTTGCCAACATCAAGAATCGAACTATTCATTTGAATTCCCGACCTTCAGAACATGGGAAGTCGTTTTATATTTATTTATTATTATTTTTTAAAGAAAAAGAAAAAAAGCATCGGTCGGTGGAGTTCAGGTTAAGTTTTTGTCTCGTCTTGCGGACAGCAGCTAATGAAGCTCTAATAAATTGGTTTTCTAAAGTTTCTCTCAGTCATGGATATTGATATCCTCATTCACCAAATTATAAGGAATAATCCGGTTTTCCAATTGATTAGTCATTAGTGATAGTTTGAGGTGTATATATGTCGGGTTGGTTTGAATTTTATAATTATTAAATTAAATTAATTGTGTCGGATTCTTAAATTTAAAGATCAAAACCAGACAAATAAATACTCAAATTTTTCGCTCTCGGATTATTTGAGTTTTTCTGGATTTTTTTTGAGTAAAATCTTCGTAGAATAAAACATATAAATTATGCTCAAAATATTTCTTTAATCCTAATAAGAAACAACTAAATAAAGTATTTTTCAAGAAAATAATACAAAATATGAGATGTGTCATGGCATCATCCTAAAATATTCAATAATAAAAATAATAAAATTATGTAATATAAATATTATTAATTAAAAGTCATAATAGAATAAACATAACCTAAAATTACTACATCATGCTAAAATAAGAAGACTAATAAGGGAATATTTATTTATATGACTAAACGCTAAATAGAAAATAAAAAATAAGTTATGCATTTTATCTTAGTTGTTACGTACAAAACAAAAAATAGATATTCAATACATCCCCGTTCGTAATATCGAATTGAATGTCTTTTGTTAGTATTAATATTGATTTGATTTTGGTTTGTATTTCTGCTAGCATTATTTAATTTCCTAATGTTAATGTTATTTAATTTCCTAATGTTAATGTTTATAAAACTTATTGGAACATCCAAAGTTCTAAGTCCAAACCTTAAAAGATAAAATTATGAAATTTTTTAAGAAATATTTTTAAATTACATCACAATAAGTATGTTTATATATTAAATATATCTAAAATTTCTATATATGTAATACTGGGTTGGTTTTTGTTTCGGTTTGACTTTCTATAATTAAAACCAAACCAAATTATGGTGGAGTTTTTTTCCAACACCAAACCAAATCAAACCAAATGATAGTTGGTTTTTTCTCAGTTTGACTCAAATTATCGGGTTGGTATGTTTTGTCGATTCTCCTTGTACAACATTGATAGCTACTTTTTGAATGAGTATTCCAATGATCTCTCTCTCTTACGTTATTGTTATTGATACGATAGTTGCCTACTCTTTACTGCCGTCTAAGTGTATATGTATACGATAAAAACTGGGGCTACTCGATTTCATTCTTTGATCGAGATAGGAATATTGCGTCAAAGAGCTCAGACGTCGAATCCGGATCGAGGTCGACATCAATTGCAGTTAGTAGGAGACAAACTTCGAGTGATGTTGGTACCTTGATAATGGAAAAGGCGAAATATCCACGATTGGTCGATGATCGTGGCCTGAATCTTAGAACAGATTAATCTACAGCCGATGTCAGATGTTAAATATGGTTTCCTACTATAATTAGAAGTGTACCTTATTTAGGACTCATATATTATATAAAGAGGGATCTCATTCATTTGTAAATGGCATCATTGTTCATTCAACAGAATATATACTCTCATTATTATCCTGCTATCTTACTTATTGTTCATCAAAGTTGTTTTATCATTTAATAATCTTACTATCCCACCTCGAAATTATTCTTAGTCGAGGTCAAGACTTGGCTAGCATACTAGTTTGATTTATTTTATTCTCTAATTTATTTATTTATTTATTTATTTTCTTGCTTATTAATTAATAATGAGCCAAATTACATATTTTTAAAAAAACAATATAATTTTAATTGTTATTCAAATTTGAGGGTAAACACTATATATTAATTATAACTATGTGAATTGGATATAAAATTTAGAATTGGCAGAACCGAATTAACCCAATACTTATGAGGAACTTAATCTCATTAATTAATTTTCCCAGGTCGGATAGTAAATCAAATTTCTTGGCATTCGAAGTTAGACTTAAAGCATGAGCTATTTATAAGTTTTCGCTTTCTTTTTAAAGGTCTACATGATGGCCCAAAAAAAAAAAAAATTACCATACACTTCACAAATTCTTTTGTAGTATAGCTAAAAATGAAAATATATGAATCTAGATAAGGAAACTTCTTTTAATTTCTTTGACACGGAAAAAAAATCTTAGTGAATATATCGTCACTTCCATTGACATTGTTAAAACCATGTAAAATATAATTTAGCAAAACATTATTCATTTTTTTTACCCTTTAAAAAAGTTCACGATGTACAACATTATAATTTAAATTATATTCCTAATATTTAAGATTTTCAAATCACCTAACGTTTTGGTTACTAAATCTTTCCGTACTAAATGATGTTCTAAACATCAATACCACACAAGAGGGGGGAGGGGGTAATTTGTATGGAATCCAATTTTCGCTCTAGAAGTATCTCGTTCTTCTAAGTGTACTAACATTACTGTTTGCGGAATAATAAGTACATAAAGTAAAGAATCCAAAGCTTTTTACGTGGAAAACACCTGGCTCAAAAGGTGAAAAAAACCACGACCTACTACTCAGTAGGATTTTTCCAAACTTCCACTAAAATCACTGAGCCAAAACAGCATTTATAAAACCCTTTGTAAACCTAAGGATTGACTCTAATCCCGTTGTAGCACACAACCTCAATTGCTGCGGCAATTTCAAGTTAACTCTAACTTGAAAACTCTAAGTACCTCATGTAATTGCTTCTATGAAAGCTGAAAGATACAATTATAAATCATACACTACAATTGAACTAGAATAAAAGAAAGACACAATTGGAATTGGTTCTTCTATCTTGTTCAAGTAGCTTCAGGAGTGCACACTCAAATCTCATATTAACTACTTACAAAATTGCCTTGCTCTTTTTCTCTCAATTAATTTAACTTCTACGTATGTGCAACACCTGTAAAAGAGAACAATCATTGTTATTTAATGAGTTAGTAATTAGAGTTTGATTGGGACTCAATTGCTGATCTTCCATTGAAGTTGAGTCCTTGAACATCTCAAACTCCAACACTATCTTTCATTTGGATTGTGTTCTCTTCTCATAAGAAGATTTTCTCCTCTTATCCAATATGCAACATTTTCGATCAGATCATGAGATATTGCTGCTTGATCAATGAGATTTATCTCCTTCACGTGTATCTCACATGTGTAGTAGATCATGACTGTGCTTCACATGATGGACCTGGTCCATTGATGAGTTTATTTGTTATTCTTCAAAACTTAACCTGTTCTTGGGCCAACAAATTTCTCCTTTTTGATGATAACAAGCTCTGTGCTTTGGAACCCGTAATAACTTAGCTTAACTATTAACACCATACTTAGAAAAGTTACTTATCATCAAGGACCATGTAAATTAGGTTATAAACATCACTTATTTCAGAATTTAACAAACACAATCTCTTTCTATTTTTAGTACCATCAAAAAGTTGCATACACAGTATGCATCCAAGATTTTAATAACTACTCATGGCCACTGGGGCAACTGCAAGTGCAAACATGGTGCTATCATCAGTAATCAAACACACATATTTAAACTATCAAGAGCAAAATGATCATTTAACAAGAGAAATAACAATTGTTATTGATAGAGATATATTTCCACTAACAAACCACAAAAAGAAAGAAAAACATTCATCCGTGAGAAAAAAAAGAAGAAGATAGAAACATCCCTAATATGGGTCATTGGGGAAGGTTGGGGGGGGGGACGAAAACAAGTTCGGGAGACAAATACTAGGAGTCCGAAGGCTTAGAAGAACTGTAGGGTTGAGTTTGGAGAAGATTCAACATATTCTAAAGAATTCCTTCATTCTTTTCCTTTACTTTGGCAAGTTCAGCTTTAATACCACCCCTCTCAGTTTCCAATTCTACCATATGAGCCTTGAGCCTAGTAGTTTCAGCATCCTTAGCTCCACATTCCTGAACCAGCGTCCTAACTTTGTTGTTGATGGGTATCTTCAGAGATGAAACAAGTTCGACTGGGATGACATTGACTAGATAGTCACAATAAAGAAGAGTTTTTATGCCTAAGTGTTCCTTGCTCGAAGCCATTTCCCACTTCTTCAATGGCACAATAAGCTTGTCCAGAGCTATAGTCAGTATAAAGCTATATGGAGTAGCATGAGCCTTGGAGCCATTTATGACCCTCTCTAGCAATTTCACAATGAGGGCAGGCCAGTTAATTTACTTTACTCTCTCAAGGCACTCCATAAGAACCAGATCCATGTAGTTAGCTGTGTGCCTTCTCTCTTGTCTAGGCAATAAGCATTTGTTGACAAACTCAAATACAACCTTATGCTCAGGCCTCATCTCACTTTTCTTCACAGCCCTGACTTCATTCACATCCTCTGAATCACAAAACCTCTAGGTAATTTCAAGTATACTAGGGAGGGAGTATAGATATGGCTACCTTTACCTAGTATAGTCATCAAACCCTTCAGATGGTATGTCCAGAATCTATCCCAGTTTCTCTGTATCAAACTACACGGGGACTCCCCTTATTAAGCTACTAACAACTCCATACTTAATAGCAACATTAGACATAAACTCAATTAGTTCATTTCTGGCTAGTCTACCTTTCATTTGAAGGACTATGTCCTTCCAACCTTGAGCAGCTAAAGAGTCTACCAATCGCACCATCCCTGGTTCAGCCAAGTCCTTCAATACCTTTTAAAATCTTTCTCTGCCAAAGATGGCAAACTTGTCATGTTCCTTCTCAGATTCATTCTCTTCTTCTCCACTCCACTCTTCATCATCTGAAACTTTTGTTTGTTTAGCTTTTACTGCAGATCCTGTTCTCTTGGCTAATGAGGGTTCAACAGACACAGGTACAGAAGAAGGCTTCCTGGAGGAAGTCTTGGGAATTTTAGGTTTGGGTATAGGAACCTCCATAGTTGTACCCCTTTCTTGATGGACTAGTTCTATCTCCTCCTCCTCTACAACCTCAGAGGATTCTGCAATCTTCCCCTTTCTCTTCTCCATTTTCTTTTTTTTGTTTTCTTCTAATGCCTTTTATAAATAAGCTTCACTTTGTTTTACTCTACTTTTTGTGGCTCTACCCTTAGGCACGGAAGAGGCTATAGGTGTTGGGGATGAGGCTTTTCTTTTCTTTGATGGCTTTTTGGTGTGTTAGCTTTGTGTTTCTTTGGGTCATAACTTGCTCCAACCTTTTTCAGTAGGTTAGCCAAGGTTTCCTCAGTAGATGAAACAAGTTCATCTCTATGTGTGCTCAGATGAACCAATCCTTCAGCTGCTTCCCCCAGAACCACTTCCTCCTGATTTTATGCCACTCTCTTCTAACTTTTCTTGTGCAGCCCCACATATAGCCAGAACTTCTCCCTTCTCATTTTCCCTCTCGTCACCACTTTCGCACTCTCTCTCTCTTTTCCTTTCTTTTTACCTCAACTCCTACTTGACTCAGGCAATTTAACATCCTTAATGTGTCCAACCAGAATATATCTAGTTTCTAATTTTTCAACCACAGGTGAACTTACCTTAGTAGGGGTTTCTTGAGTCTTCTCAATGTCAGAAGACCCATGTCCTTCAACTTCACTCACAGATTGAAATGATTCGAACTTAGAGCTGGAGTCAGAATTTTGATGGGCTTTCTTTCACTTGTCTAGGTTTTAACCTTTCATTAAATACCTTCCTCAGAGCCCCTGATGCTACAGTTTTTCAAGTAAGCATTTTCTGCCTTCAAAACCTAGGTTTTGGAGATACATTGGGTGAAGTAGATGAGGATGAATTTGAGGGAGATAGTGGTGGAAGAGTGCCAAGATGATCTTGTGGGTTGGACATGATTGTTCGTTTCTTGAGAGAATTTGGGAATTTTGGAGAACAATACAATAAGAATTGAAGAAATTTTTTTGACGGTTTTAGAATAATGAAGAAGGTTGGAGATGTGGTGTGTATTTAAAGAGAATTAGAAACTAATTCAGTAACGACAACTTTTTCAGGGGTCAAATAGAAGTCTAATCAAATTGAATTTCAAGAAATTTTAATGATCACTTTCGCTTCCCTAGATATTAGGCAAAAATCACGGTTTTAGAGTTCTAGATGGATGGTACTGGTTCAATGCTCAAAGGATAGAATTTTTAGAAGTTTGACAAGTATAGGACTTTTGCTCACGATTGAATTATTAACTTTCTAACTTTGTAGAGAATGAAAAACATACCTGAGTTTCCATATGAGTCCATACTGATGGACCGGGTTCTTCATTTAGAACTCTCTTGATCATGCCTCAAATGCCATAGTAGAGAAAATTTTGCAAGAGATTAGTGAATCATATAAACACATGGCACATAAATATACTAGTTAAAGCATGAATTTGAGTAAGAATTAATCTAGATATTTACAGAATTTCAAAATTCCTAGCCAATTTTAGTTTTTCAAATTTCTTTTCATTTTTTCATTTTTTTTCTTTGTGCATTCTGAACTAGACCTATCAGGTGATCTTAATCATCCCTAATTCCAACCTTTCCTTTCAAAGTTTTCTCTACTCAGTGATTTAGTGAAGATGTAAGCAATTTATTTATCAGTAGCACAAAATTCTATGGAGATCAATCATTTCTCATAGTAATCTATCAAGAAGTAGTGTCTAACATCTATGTGCTTAGTCCTCTTATGATGAACATGGTTCTTTGTCATACTCATAGCACTAGTGATATTACAGAATAAGGAATGCAACCAATTTCAATACTAAAATCTACCAGCTGTTGTTTGATCCATAAAAATTGAGCACAACAAGAAGCAGCAACAATATACTTAGCTTCAGCAATAGATAAGGCCTCTAAATTTTTCTTTTTGGCAGCCCATGATACAAGGCATGATCCAAGGAAATGTACCATACTTGAAGTACTCTTCCTATCTACTAGGAAACATGCATAATCAGCATCATCATATCCTACTAGGTTGAAATTCCTACCTTATGGATACTAGAGACACAAATTAGTTGTGCCTTTCAGGTATCTTAGTATCCTCTTGACAACAGTCAGGTGAGACTCTTTTGGATTAGCCTGAAATCGAGCACAAAGTCCTGCACCGAAAAAAATATCAAGTATGCTGGCAGTAAGATACAAGAGTGAACCAATCAATTCCCTATACAACTTTTGATCAAGTGATGAACCAGATTCATCAATATCTAATTTAGTGGCAGTTGCAATGGGTGTGTCTATTTCCTTTGATTCTTCCATTCTAAACTTTTTGATTAGTTCTTTTGTATACTTCTTGCGGATGGATCATGGTTCAATTTGGACTTTGTTTGATATGTAAGCCTATGAAGAAGCTAAGCTCGCTCATCATACTCATTTCAAACTCACTCCCTATTAGTTTTGCAAAATCTTTACTTTGCTTATCACTGGTGGCTCCCAAGATTATGTTATCAACATATATTTGTACCTTAAGAAGATCCTTACCTTTTTCCCTTAGGAATAAGGTACTATCAATTTTACCTCTTTTGTAGCCATGTTCGAGCAAAAATTTGGACAATCGTTCATACCATGCTCGTGGAGCCTGCTTGAGTCCATAGAGAGCCTTGTCTAATTTGAACACATGCTTAGGACATTTCTTGCTCTCAAACCCTGAAGGTTGTTTTACAAACACTTCTTCTTTCAGGTAGCCATTGAGGAAGGCACTTTTGACATCCATATGATGAAGAGGGAATTCCATGTGTAATGCAAAGGCTATGAAGAGTCTTATTGCCTCTAGTCTTGCAACTAGAGCAAAAGTTTCATCATAATCTATGCCCTTCTCTTGGATGTAATCTTAGACCACCAAGCTTGCCTTGTTTCTTGTAACTGTTCCATCTTCATGAAATTTTTTTTTGATGGCCTACTTTGTACCAATGATTGATTTGTCCTTGGGTCTTGGAACTAGATGTTAAACTTGACTTCTCTCAAACTGATTGAGTTCATCTTGCATTGCATTCACCCTATCTGCATTCTGCAAATCCTCAACAATATTTTTAGGTTCAATAAGAGATAAGAATGCATAAAAAGCACACAAGATTCTTTAATTGTGATCTAGTTTTGACTCCAGATGTTGAATCAGTGATAATATTCTCAATAGGATGAGAACTTTGATACTTGTGAGGTTTCACAACCAACTGGTTTCTGCTAGATGTTTCTCCCATGTTTTGTTGCCGAGGAACAAGTTCATAAACATGTTCTTTTAAGGGATTTGTTTCAACTCCTCTTTGATTAGTTCCTCCTGTCAGGTTGCCTTGGATGGAAGAACATGTTCCATCACCGGTTCCTTCTATTGGTGCCACTTTGACTTGTGCTGAGGCTTTAGTCAAATACTTTTCCAATCCAATGGCTTCATCATCATGTTCCCGTCTCTTAAAAAGAATAATAGTTTTCTCAAATACTACATGTACGCTTTCTTTTACACACAAAGTTCTTTTATTGAACACTTTACATGCTTTGCTATGTGAAGAATATTCCAAGAATACTCCCTCATCACTTCTGGGATCAAACTTATCTAGGGAGTCCTTTCCATTTTGTGCACAAAGTACTTGGAACCAAATAACCTAAGATGAGATATATTTGGTTTTCTCTCTTTAAGTAACTCAAAGGAGTCATCTCTACAAGAGGTCTAGTCATGCATCTATTGATAATGTAACATACAGTATTTATAGCATCTACCCAGAATCTATGGGGTAGTTTACAAGAAAGAAGCATAGTCCTACCCATGTCTTCAAGAGTCATGTTCTTTCTTTCAACTACTCCATTTTGTTGAGGTGTCCTAGGGGCAGAGAAATTATGATCTATTCCATTTTCATCACAAAGTTCAGCAAACTTAGCATTTTCAAATTCAATTCCATAATCAGACCTAATTGATGCAAGTTGATTTCCTAATTGTTTCTGAGTTTTTCTAAAAAAGGCAGTAAACATGTCAAATGCTTCATATTTAAATGTTAGAAATAGTACCCCAGGTAAATCTAGAATAATCATCAACAAGTATCATTACATACTTTTTTCCACCTCTGCTCATAGTTCATATTTGGACCACAGAGATCCATATGGACCAATTCCAACGACTTGGATGTGCTTACCATTTTCTTTCTTTTAAAGGATGATCTTATCTGCTTCTCCCTCGCACAAGCCTCACAAAATTTATATATTTTGAACTTGAAATTAGGTAACCTTATTACCAATCCTTAGAGACCAATTTGGTTAGTTGATTCAGACTACCATGACCAAGTCTTTTGTGTCACATGAGGGGATCATTATCCAGCACACTTAGGCAGGTTAGTTCATTTTCTGAGAGAGTATACAAATCTACAATGAAAATATTGTTAACTCTTTTTCCCCGCAAAGCAATCCTGTCAATGGTAAGGTTAATCGCAAAGTATTTAGTAGAAGTGAATTCTACAAGGTTACCTCTGTCACACAGTTGTGACATACTGATCATGATATATTTAAAGCCATCTATCAAGTAGATATTCTCAACAGAGTGAGAGTCTGTCTTACCTGCCTTTCCAACCCCAATGATCTCATATTTTTTCCCATTTCTAAAGGAGACATGACCTCTTTTTATGTCCTCAAGTGAAAGGAATTGGTTCTTACTTCCAGCCATACGTTTTGAGCAGCTACTATCCATGTACCATAATTGGCTACTTCCCTTTACTTGGACCTGCAAAACAAATTAGGGTTTAATCTTAGGAACCCAAACTAGTTTGGGTCCATTTATATAGTCAAAAAGACAAATCAGATTCCTTCTAGCCCACCCAGACACCTTTTTTTTTCCTTGAACAAAAGTTTTGTTTTTTTGAATGGCCTTTTCATTTGCATTACATTCATTTTTGTAATGTCCAGTCTTGCCACAATGTGTACAAATTTTGTTTTCATGAAGAGCGAGGTAATTGCTTTTAGGATCCCACTTAAATGCTTGAGTTCCATAACCAAGTTCCCTGTTGTTGCTACGATGATGTTCTTGTAGCAGGAGAGTGCATCAGAAGACTTGTTCTATTTGCAAGTTCTGTCTAGTTCATATTTTACCTTCCCTAGATCTTCTTTTAATACTCTTATCTGATCATCTTTCATGTAGCTCATCCTTCATTTTTCCTAAGTTTTCTTCTATGGTGAGATAAGTGTGATCAGCTTTCTTCTTTCCTGTTCATAGTTTCAGTTTTAAGTTCTCAAACCTAAGTTCTAGTACACTAGTGTCAAGTTCAAGAACCTGGTTCTTCAACTTAGTATTTTCACTTTCACTCTAATTGACCCTAGACTCTAGATTTTTCACTTGGCTTTTAGGATCATACATTCCCTAGACAGCTCTTCCTTCTCATTGTTAATGATCTCAGACTCATCAATGAAGTCTAGTAGTAGCTCAGATAACCTTTCTTTAGACATGACTTTAATCTTCTCTTTGAGATGAACAATACTTACCTGCTGTTCATCATCTGATTTTCCAATGGCCATAAGTGTCTTTTCATCTCCAGCTTCACCTTTTGTGTCCTCATCTGATGTATTTTCCCAGGCAGCAACCATAGTTTTTGTTGATTCTTTGTTCATTTTTGGTTGAACCTGTTCCTTCTTCCTGCTCCTTCGTTCAGCCCTTTTCTTTTTCCACTCAATTACCACACTTGTAGCAGCTCATTGGTCTGTTTCTCAGGAGCCCCTGATTTGTTGAAGGTTGTACCTCTTGAAGAAATCTTTCCTCTCATGAGGTACTTTTTGAAATCTCTGATAATCATAGCCATTTTATCATCCTCCAGATCTGAACCTTCAGCAATTCTGAGAGCCAGATTCCTTTCCTTCTTGGGTGCATCCGTTTTTATGGTTTGCCTCCTTAGTTCATAAGCAGTAAGCTTTCCAATTAGTTCATCTAGCTTGAGAGTAGCAATATTCTTTGATTCTTGAATAGCAGGACTTTTGCTTTCTCAAGAGACTGGCAGAACCCTTGTCAAAATATTCTCAATTTTGTCTTCTTCTAGAATAATCCTTTCAAGAGATTTAAGTTCATTTGTCAGTGTAGTGAACCTTGTATATATCTCTTGGATGGTTTCTTCTTCCTTCATGGTACAATTCTTTGTAGTTGCTAGAGGACCATTATTGACTATGTCCCAGAGTTAAGTCTTCTCCTATGATGTGATCCCTCATCCTGTTCTTCCACCAAGAATAGTATTGTCCATTGAAAAGTAGAGACCTAGCAGTACATTGCCCTTCCCAGTTCCCAGGTGGTGCACTCATGTTTATCTTTTCCTAAGGTATTAGCCTCTTCAAGGATAACCCGATCTAATACCAATTGATGTTCTAAACGTCAATACCACACAAGAGGGATGGTGATTTGTGTGATACCCAATTTTCGCGCTAGAAGACTTGGTTCTTCTAAGTGTACTAACACTACTGTTTGCGGAATAATAAGTATATAAAATAAAGAACACAAAGATTTTTACGTGGAAAATGCCTGGCTCAAAAGGTGAAAAAACCACGACCTACTACTCAGTAGGATTTTTCCAAACATTCACTAAAATCATTGAGCCAAAAAAGCATTTACAAAACTCTTTGTAAACCTAAGGATTAACTCTATTACCGTTGTAGCACACATCATCAACTGCTGCGACAACTTCAAGTTAACTCTAATTTGAAAACTCTAAGTACCTAATACAATTGCTTCTAGGAATGGTGAAAGGTACAATTATAAATCACCTACTACAATTGAACTAGAATAAAATAAAGGCACAATGGAATTGGTTCTTCTATCTTGTGCAAGTAGCTTCATGAGTGCACACTCAAATCTCACATAAACTGCTTGTAAAAGCGCCTTCCTCTTTTGCTCTTAATTTAGTTTAACTTATGCGTATGTGCAACACATGTAAAGGAGAACAATCACCATTATTTAATGAGTTAGTAATTAGAGTTTGATTGAGACTCGATTGCCAATCTTCCATCGAAGTTGAGTCCTTGAACATCTCAACCTCCAACACTATCTTTATCCAGATTGTATTCTCTTCTCATAAGGAGACTTTATCCCCTTATCTAATATGCAACCTTTTCAATCAGATCAGAAAATACTGTTGCTTTATCAATGAGATTTATCTCCTTCACGTGCATCTCACATGTATAGGTTGATCATGATCGTGCTTCACATGAGTGCGACCTAATTAAGCGCTTCGGTGAAATTTTTACGAAAACAACTACAAATAGTAGTTCATTGAAAGATAAGTTTATTTTGACACCACGTTATTACTCCCATAAAGAACACGTGGTGGTTATGGGATAGAGTTTCCTGTCCGCTACTAGAGATTAGTCCATTAAATACAAATAATCACGGGCCTTTTTAATTTTTAGATTGTGCCAGGAATTCTTTTATATTTGGTAATTGAAAAAGTAATTAAAATTTATATATATATATATATATATATATATATATATATATATATATATCGACTTTTATTTTGAGAGCAACTATAGAATATTATTTTATTAATATTTTTACGGAAATATACTCTTAAAAAATTAAAACTTGAATCAAACACAACAATTACATATTGAATAAGACCATAAAATCCAACAGTTTACAACTATGTATCTATTTTTAATGACTATTATAAAAATTACCAGGAAATAAGTCCCCACGACAATATATTTCGTCATACCAAAAATGTATGTTTGATTTCATTCCAATGTCTCCTTGTAGGAGCAGAGCTATATCTTGCTAAGATATTAACTGAAAAAATTATGTCAGGCCTTGTAGTGTTCGCAAGATACATTAGTGCGCCAATTGTACTAAGATATGGTACTTCAGGACCAAGTAGCTCTTCATTCTTTTCTTGAGGTCGGAATGGATCCTAATTCACATCAAGTGATCGAACAATCATCGGAGTACTTAAAGGAAGTGCTCCATCCATGTAAAACCGTTTCAATACCTTTTCTATATAGGCAGATTGATGAACAAAAATTCCTTTTGCCAAATGTTCAATTTACAAACCAAGACATAATTTTGTCTTTCCGAGATCTTTCATCTCGAATTCCTTCTATAAATAATCAATTGCCTTTTGGAGTTTTATGGGAGTTCCAATAAGGTTTATTTCATCAACATATATGGCAAGTACAACAAATTCCGATGTTTTTTCTTTACATAAACACATGGGCAAATGGCATCATTTATATAACCTTCCTTTAATAAATACTCACTAAGACGATTATACCACATTCGTCCAGATTGCTTTTGACCATACAAAGATCTTTGCAATTTGATTGAAAACATTTCCCGGGACTTTGAATTATGTGTGTTTGGCATTTTTAATCCATCGGAAATTTTCATGTATATCTCATTATCAAGTGAGCCACAAAGGTAGGCGGTAACCACATCCATTAAATGCATGTCAAGCTTTTCAAGGATAGCAAAACTAATGAGATAACGGAAAGTTATAGCATCCATAACGGGTGAATATGTCTCTTCGTAATCGACACCAGGCCTTTGTGAAAATCCTTGTGCAACAAGGCGTGGCTTATATCTTTGTACCTCGTTTTTCTCATTTCTCTTGCATAAAAAACCCATTGATAGCCAACAGTCTTAACACCATTAGATGTTTGAACTATAGGCCCAAAAACTTCACGTTTTGCAAGTGAATTCAATTCTAATTGGATTGTTTTTTGCCATTTTGGCAAATCAAGTCTTTGTCGATATTCTCCAACAGATTGAGGTTCAAGATCCTCACTTTCTTGCATAATGCGAGATGCAACATTATATACAAAGACATAATCCACCACTATATCCACTCGATTAAAATTTGTCTTAATATCGATTGGATTTATTGATAGTTCCTTATTTTCTTGAGTCTCGAGCTCAATGGATTCTTCATGAATCTCAGAATTTATTAAGTCGTGAATTTCCTCATGAGATTCTTTCGTAGTGTTATTTTGATCATTTGTTTTCTTTTTTCTAGGATTTCGATCTTTGGAACCTAATGGTCTGCCACGTTTTAGGCGTGCTTTCGCCTCATTAGCTATGACACTAGAAGATTGTCCAATAGGGACATCAATACAGATTGGAACATTCTTTGCAGGGATATGTCATTTTGATATCCTTTTTAAGTCCGTAAATACGTCTGGCATTTTATTTGCTATTCTTTGAAAATGGATAATCTTTTGCACCTCTTTTTCACAAATAGAGGAACGTGGATCAAGATGAGATAATGATAGATTTTTGCACAAAATTTCCCGTTTGGTTTCACCAACTTCTCCCCCCTAATTTTGGGAAAAGTGTCTCATTGAATCGACAGTCTGTAAATCGTGCAGTGAACAAATCCCCTGTCAATGTTTCGAGGTAGCGAATAATGGAGGGCGATTCAAAAGAACCATATATTCCTAACATTCTTTGCGGACCATTTTGGTGCGATATGGCGGTGCTACAGGCACATATACTGCGCATCCAAAAATTCTTAAATGGGATATATTAGGTTCATGACCCAAAACTAATTGCAACGGGGAATATTTGTGATAATTTGAGGGTCTGAGACGAACTAGCATTGCTGCATTTAAAATGGCGTGACCCCAAACCGAAGTGGGCAGCCTCGTTTTCATGAGTAACGGTCTTGCTTTCAACTGCAGACGTTTAATTAAAGACTCTACAAGACCATTTTGAGTGTGAACATGAGATACATTATGTTCCACTTTTATCCCAATTGATAAGCAATAATCATTAAATGATTAGGATGAAAACTAAGCAGCATTATCTAGTCTAATAGACTTAATTGGATTATCGGGAATTTGTGTCCGTAATCGAATTATTTGTGCCATTAATTTTGCAAACGCAAGGTTGCGAGATGACAATAGGCACACATGAGACCATCTAGAAGATGCGTCTATTAAGACCATAAAATATCTAAACGACTCACTAGGTGGGTGAATAGGTCAACAAATGTCCCTTTGTATATGCTCCAAAAACGCAGGGGACTCAATTCCAACCTTTGTTGGTGATGGTCTAATAATTAACTTGTCTTGATAACAAGAAGTGCAAGAAAATTCATTATTTAAAAGAATCTTTAAATTCTTTAATAGATGCTTATTTGAGTTTTCTATAATCCATCTTATCATAAATGATCCAGGATGTCCCAATCGATCATGCCAAAGAACGAAAGTATTGGAATCAGTAAGCTTTTGGTTTGTAGTAGAATGTGCCTCAAGTGCACTAATTCTTGTCCAATGCAGGCCACAAGATAAAGATGAGAACTTCTCAATTACCCTCTTTTGGCCAGATACATTCTTTGTAATGATGAGATATTCAAGCTTATTCTCATCTATTGTCTCAATCATCAATCCATTTTGACGGATATCTTTAAAACTCAACAAGTTCCTCTTGGACTTGGAGGAGAACATTGCATTCTCTATGATAAGTATTGTTCCCTTAGGAAGAGTTATAGTAACTCTTCCAGAGCCTTCAATTAATTTACTGCTACTAGAAATCGTAGTAACATGTGCCTTACACATAATTAAATGAGAGAAATATTTCTTCTATTTGAATATCGTATGCGTCGTACATGAATCAATTAAACAAATATTTTACAATTGAACTTTGATCCAAGTTTGTTTTGAGAGATATCCATATTTTCTTCCCATATTTTGACATACAAAAGAAATATATGAATTAACATTAGTATTTTCAGAGGAAAAAAATAATAATAGCATAGTTAAATCAATAATTCAATAAAGAACTTTGTACTGAATTTCGAGCAAAATCTGGGTCTGATTCAAACAGTTATATATAATTATACGTTAATTTTAGGTTGTCACATGGTTTAAAATATGTAAAAGTTAAATTCATACACATAATACAATAAGTGCGTAAATAATAGTAGCTAAAATACAAAAGTAGACAATAAAATGTATAAATATTTAAAATGGGATCATTGTTCATAAGGTATATAATAAATAAAGCAGATAAAATATTAAAGGTCGTATTGCCTCCTGTATCTGAGGAAAATTATGTTCTATAGGCTAGTGAGTTGCAGCTCATGCTCAATATGATAGACTTGAATTCTGTTTTCTTTTCTAAATATAATTGTTAAATAATAAAATATTATAGTCATACTAACAAGTTAATCGTAATTAAATTTATACATATATAGAATGTTAAAGCTTCTATTGTGAAACTCCAGTAGCTAAATCCTTTTTTTTTCACGTCATAACATGCTTTAATAAACAATATATTAATCCTTGAAAATTAAGCATACTGAAATATTCTTTAGAACGAATACTAACACTATTCCATAAATTAAATAATACGAATTGATACTAATGACTATTAGTTTATTCACTAACTAATACAAACAAGTAAAATAAAATCAAACAACTCAATCTTTCCCTTTCCGCTTTTGGTGGTTATTTATCTTTGGAGGGTGATTGACACCAGGAAAATTTCTTCCTTGTCCACGGCCACAACCACGGCCATGACCACGACCACGATTAGAGTCATGGCCTTTTCCAGGCTTAGCATAATGGGAATACACCTCATCCACTTCAGGCAATAGTGTAGACCTAGTGGGTCGATTTTCATGATTTCTAATGAGCAAGTCATTGTTTCGTTCAGCCAAAAGGAGAAGAGAAATCAACTCAGAGTACTTCTTAAAACCTTTCTCTCTATACTACAATTGCAGAACCATATTGGAGGCATGAAACGTTGTAAACGTTTTTTCAAGCATATCATAATCAGTGATAGTATCTCCACAAAGTTTCAGTTTAGAAGTAATTCTGAACATCGCAGAATTATATTCAGAAATAGACTTAAAGTCTTGGAGCCTCATATGAGCCCAATCATACCGTGCTTGTGGAAGAGTGACCAACTTTAAGTTGTCATATCTTTCTTTTAAGCCATTCAACAAAATAATTGGATCTTTGACTATGAGATTTTCAATTTTCAACACTTCATCAAGGTGATGGCGCAAGAAAATCAAGGCCTTAGCACAGTTGGGTGGATGCTTTATTTCTGTCTTTAATGGCGTTTCCAAGACCAATTGCATCTAAATGGATTTCAGCATACAACACCAATGTCATATAGTTCTTGCCCGAAATTTCAAGGGTAACGAACTTTCTTTTCATAGTGTCAGTCATAATTAAATAGAGGAGAAAAATTACCTTAATCTTCTCAAGGAGTTTCTTGAGACGGTAGAGTCTCGTGCTGATAGCGCATTATATAATAATAATAGAACAAGAGAAATATTGCAGAGAAAGAGAGAGAAAAATTCTTATTTAATTTTGGAGTGATTTACAATGTGGTAAGACCCCTATATTTATAGGAGGAAAAATAACTTAGCCTCAAAGTAAAACTCTCTACAAGATAGGCATTCACTCTAAATAGAATTCTATTCTTAATAAGAAGATTTAAATCCTAAAATGTATAACAAGTTGTTTTGCTCGAGAGGTTAAGGGGAAGACAAATTCTTTTGCACATAAGTGCGCATGGGTGCGAACCCATAGTCAACATGTGTTTTCCCGCTTTGGGCCTTTTTCTAAATGTATAAAGATAATAAAGGAATGTTTTCTTCTTATGCCGCATAAGAAATCTTATTACCCTCAATATTTAAGGTTTGACTTAATTATATTTAGTATATCAAATTATTAATTCTATACCATAATTAATAGAGGATATAATTAATTGTACGTTTTTACTCCTTAATTAAAGAAATATAAACATTCTTCTTTGTTTATATGAGAACAGAATTTTAAGTGCTTAATCCAGGCAATCTTGGATGCAGATTCCTCCAATATTCATTCTTCGGTGCAAGGTACCATCTATAAGTTTCTCGTTGAACCCTAATCCAATATTGCTTTTGGTTCCTCCATATATTCCAGATGATGCTATTAGTTGTGATGGAAAATCAGCAGCAACTTTTGGTGAATAAATACTGCATTTGTTGGGCATGTTCGGTAATATTAACTAGAAATCTAACCTTAATATTTCCCAATTCAAATATCCTTCAAAACCATTTTAGTTAGAGATAAGATGAAAACAGAATCAATCAGCAACAAAGAATATGCTAGATATATCTTGAAAGAACATATCTTTCAGTATATTTTATACAAAAATTTGAAAAATATATAACAAATCAGTTTAAGTATGCATAAAGAAGTATTATTTGTAAGGGTATCTACATAATTACTATATTTATACTGTTAAGAATAGAATTCTATTTGGAGTGAATGTCTATCTTGTAGAGAGTTTTACTTTGAGGCTAAGTCATTTTTCCTCCTATAAATAGAGGGGTCTTACCCCATTGTAAATCACCCCCAAGTTCAATAAGAATTTTCTCTCTCTCTTTTTCTGCAATATTGTTCTTCTTCTTTTATTATTTCATAACACGTTATCAGCACGAGACTCTACCGTCTCAAGAAGCTTTTTAAGAAGATTAAGGTAACTTTTCTGCTCTTTTTAATTATGACTCACATTATGAAAAGAAAGTTCGTTGTCCTTAAAATTTCGGGCAAGAACTATATAACATGGGTGTTGGATGCTGAAATCCATTTAGATGCAATGGATCTTGGAGACGCCATTAAAGAAAGAAATAAAGCATCCACCCAAGATTGTGCTAAGGCATTGATTTTCTTGCGCTATCACCTTGATGAAGGGTTGAAAATTGAATATCTCACAGTCAAAAATTCACTTATTTTGTGGAATGGATTAAAAGAATTATATGACAACTTAAAGTTGGTCCCTCTGCCACAAGCACGATATGATTTGGCTCATCTAAGGCTCCAAGACTTTAAGTCTGTTTCTTAATATAATTCTGCGATGTTCAGAATTACTTCTAAATTGAAACTTTGTGGAGATACTATCACTTATTATGATATGCTTGAAAAAACGTTTACAACGTTTCATTCCTCCAATATGGTTCTGCAACAGCAATATAGAGAGAAAGGTTTCAAGAAGTACTCTGAGTTGATTTCTCTTCTCCTTGTGGCTGAGCGAAACAATGATTTGCTCATGAGAAATCATGAAAATCGACCCACTGGGTCTACACTCATTGCCTAAAGTGGATGAGGTGTATTCCCATTATGCTAAGCGTGGAAAAGGCCATGACACTAATCGTGGTCGTGGTCGTCGCCGTGGTCATGGCCGTGGACAAGGAAGAAATTTTCCTTGTGTCAATCACCCCCCAAAGAAATATAACCACCAAATATGGAAAGGGAAAGATGAGAAGCCAAAAGCAAATAGCTCAGAAACTGAATGCTATCGTTGCGGTGGAAAAAGGGCACTAAGCAAATATTTTCCATGTACCAAGACATTTGGTTGAGCTTTATCAAGCATCTCTAAAGAATAAAGGCCCTAAGCCAATTTTGTCTCTGACAATAATTTTGATATCACCCACTTGAATGTGGCATACTTCTTTTAGCACCCTGATGGAAAAATAGACCACTTGATCGGTGATGGATTTATGATTAAAGAAAATTGAGTAGTTTAATTTTTATTTTTGCCTATTCTTAGTAGCTAGTGAATAAATATCATGTAACATAACATTTTACATGAGTAGTAGTCATTAGTAATATTTATTTTTTAAAATAGTGTTAGTTCATTTTGATTAAATATAAAATAGTGATTAGTATCAATAGGATTATTTATTTTATGAGATAATGTTAAAATTTGCTTGGTTTCCCTGGATATTTAAGTGATTCTTTTGAATTAACTGTATGACAGGATGAAAATTTAAGACAATATGTAGCTTGTCTAATTTTTTTTACGCATACGTATTTGACTAAAATATGGCAACATGTACAACTGCTTTAAATGTATCTCTTTTATTAAAATAACAGTTGTTGTCATTACCATCCAATTTTTTTTATATTTACTAGTATTACCAAATTAAATTGTTTCTGTTCTTCATCCAAAAGGAGTATACTTAAATTCTAGCGTTATATTATTCTACTTAAAATAAAAAATTAGTACCAATAGCAATTCGATAGCAGTTCGAAAATATATGCTACACTTTTAATATTTGTGTTCAAGCAAATTGTCTGTAAGCATAGTTTATTTCTCTGAATATACTAATCTTTGTTTATATATTTTGTTTTGTATGTCAAATCATGGGAAGCAAATATGAATATCTCACAAAACAAACTTGGAGCAAAATTCAATTGTAAAAATATTTGTTTAATTGATTCATGTACCATACATACAATATTCAAAGAGAAGAAATATTTCTCTCATTTAAGTACGTGTAAGGTAGATGTTACTATAATTTCTACTGGTAGTAAATTAGTTGAAGGACCTGGAAGAGCTACTATAACTCTGCCTAAGGGAACAATATTTATCATAGAAAATGAAATGTTCTCCTCCAAGTCCAAGAGGAAATTGTTGAGTTTTAATGATATCCGTCGAAATGGATATCATATTGAGACAATAGATGAGAATAATCTTGAATATCTCATAATTACCAAGAATGTCTCTGGCCAAAAGAGGGTTATTGAGAAGTTCCCATCTTTATCTTGTGACCTGTATTGGACATGAATTAGTGCAATTGAGGCACATTCTACCGTAAACCAAAAGGTTACTGATTCCAATATTTTCGTACTTTTGCATGATCGATTGGGACATTCTGGATCAATTATGATGAGACGGATTATAGAAAACTCCAATAGGCATCCATTAAAGAATTTAAAGATTCTTTTAAATAAGGAATTTTCTTGCATTTCTTGTTTTCAAGGAAAGTTAATTATTAGACCATCACCAACAAAGGTTGGAATTGAGTCACCTACGTTTTTGGAACGTATACAAGGGGACACTTGTGGACCTATTCACCCACCTAGTGGGTCGTTTAGATATTTAATGGTCTTAATAGACACATCTTCTGGATGGTCTCATCAGTGCCTATTTTCATCTCGCAACCTTACGTTAGAAAAATTAATGGCACAAATAATTCGATTACGGGCACAATTTCCCGATAATCCAATTAAGCCTATTAGACTAGATAATGTTGCTGAGTTTTCATCCCAAGCACTTAATGATTATTTCTTATCAATTGGCATAAAAGTGGAACATCATATAGCTCATGTTCACACTCAAAATGGTCTTGCGGAGTCTTTAATTAAACGTCTGCAGTTGATAGCAAGACTGTTACTCATGAAAACGAGGCTGCCCACTTCGGTTTGTGGTCACGCCATTTTGCATGCAGCAATGCTAGTTCGTCTCAGACCTGCAAATTATCACAAATATTCCCCGTTGCAATTAATTTTGGGTCATGAACCTAATATATCCCGTTTAAGAATTTTTGGATGCGCAATATATGTGCATGTAGCACCGTCATATCGCACTAAAATGGGCACGCAAAGAAGGTGAGGAATATATTTTGGGTTTGAATCGCCCTTCATTATTCGCTACCTCAAAACATACAGGGGATTTGTTCACTGCACGATTTGCAGACTGTCGATTCGATGAGACACTTTTCCCAAAATTAGGGGGAGAAGTTGGTGAAACCAAACGGGAAATTTTGTGGAAAAATCCATCATTATCTAATCTTGATCCACGTGCCTCTATTTGTGAAAAAGAGGTGCAAAAGATTATACATTTGTAAAGAATAGAAAATCAAATGCAAGACGCATTTACGGACTTGAAAAGGATAACAAAATCACATATCCCCGCAGAGAATGTTCCAATCCGTATTGATGTCCCTATTGGACAATCTTCTAGTGTCATAGCTAATGAGTCGAAAGCACACCTAAAACGTGACAGACCATTAGGTTCCAAAGATCGAAATCCAAGAAAAAAGAAAGAAAATGATCAAAATGACACTACAAAAGAATCTCATGAGGAAATCCACGATTTAATAAATACTGAGATTCATGAAGAATCTATTGAGCCCGAGACTCAAGAAATAATGAACAATCAATAAATCCAATCGATATTGAGATAAATTTTAATCGAGTAGATATAGTGGTGGATTTTTTATTTACATATAATGTTGCATCTAGCATTATGCAAGAAAGTGAGGATCTTGAACCTCAATATGTTGGAGAATGTCGACAAAGACTTGATTGGCCAAAATGGCAAGAAGCAATCCAACCAGAATTGAATTCACTTGAAAAACGTGATGTTTTTGGGCCTATGTACAAACACCTAATGGTGTTAAGCCTGTTGTCTATAAATGGGTCTTTGTAGATAAGATAAATGAGTAAAACGAGGTACAAAGATATAAGGCACGCATTGTTGCACAAGGATTTTCACAAAGGCCTGGTGTCGATTATGAAGAGACATTCACCCGTTATGGATGTTATAACTTTCCGTTATCTCATTAGTTTTGCTGTCCTTGAAAAGCTTGACATGCATTTAATGGATATGATTACCGCCTACCTTTATGGCTCACTTGATAATGAGATATACATGAAAATTCGATGGATTCAAAATGCCAAACACACATAATTCAAAATCTCGGGAAATATTTTCAATCAACTTGCAAAGATCTTCTTATGTCTAAAGCAATCAGGACGAATGTGGTATAATCGTCTTAGTGAGTATTTATTTAAGGAAGGCTATATAAATGATGCCATTTGCCCATGTATTTTTATAAAGAAAACAACATCCGATTTTGTTGTACTTGACGTATATGTTGATGACATAAACCTTATTGGAACTCCCATAGAACTCCAAAAGTCAATTGATTGTTTAAATAAGGAATTCGAGATGAAATATCTCGGAAAGACAAAATTATGCCTTGGTTTGTAAATTGAACATTTGGCAAACGAAATTTTTGTTCATCAATCTGCCTATATAGAAAAGGTATTGAAACGGTTTTACATAGATGGAGCATATCCTTTAAGTACTCTGATGGTTGTTCGATCACTTGATGTAAATAAGGATCCATTCCGACCTCAAGAAAAGAATGAATAGTTAGTTGGTCATGAAGTATCATATCTTAGTGCAATTGGCGCACTAATGTATCTTGCAAATACTACAAGGCCTGGCATAACTTTTTCAGTTAATATCTTAGCAAGATATAGCTCTGCTCCTACAAGGAGACATTGGAATGGAATCAAATATATATTGCGGTATCTAAATGGGACTACCTATATGGGCTTATTTTATGGCAATAATTGCAGTCCTGATCTTGTTGGTTATGCTGATGCTGGGTATTTATCTGACCCACACAAGGCTCGATCTCAAATAGGTTATGTGTTTACCTGTGGAGGCACTGACATATCTTGGCGATCGATTAAGCAATCAATTGTGGCTACTTTATCTAATCATCCTGAGATAATTTCTATTCATGAAGCAAGTCGAGAGTGTGTGTGGTTGAGGTCTATAATACATCATATTCGAGACAAATGTGGTTTGAAATATGACAAACTACCCACGATTTTTTATGAAGACAATGCATCATGCATAACTCAATTGAAGGGAGGATTCATAAAAGGAGATAGGACAAAGAATATTTCACCAAAGTTATTTTTCACATATGATCTTCAAAAGAATGGTGATATCAATGTGCAACGGATTCGTTCAAGTGATGAATGGCTGATTTGTTCACAAAATCTCTACCGACGTCAACCTTCAAGAAGTTAGTGCACAAGATTGGGATGCGAAGGCTCAAGGATGTGAATTGATGCTCTCTTCAGGGGGAGTTAATGTGCGTTGCACTCTTTTTCCCTTACAAGGTTTTGTACCACTGGGTTTTCCTTGCAAGGTTTTTAACGAGGCAGCCAATTTTATTTTAGTTAAGGTTTTTAATGAGGCAAATTACTTATTGAGTAGACATTCAAGGGGGAGTGTTAAGAATAGAATTCTATTTGGAGTGAATGTCTATCTTGTAGAGAGTTTTTTTTGCAATCCTCTAGGCAAGCGTCTAGGGTTAGGTTTTTATTAATAACGGAAAAGAAAATTACAAACAATCAGGAAAAGTACAAATAAGGGGGACATTAGCACCGGTATTGTTAACACAAACCGGGCTAACCTTACTGTGCTAATCCTATTGAGGCTTGGCAACCTTACTTATAAACCAGAATGCATAAAATAAGAACTTGACACGACTAAATATTTTATGATCATCATAGAGTTTATTACATACTCTGTGATGAGATTACAAATGAGGATACTAATAAAGTGGTAGAATAATATGTAGTACCCAGTTGATTGTTGTCCCTTGTTATCCAATCTTGAATAACAATCAAGTTGAATTTCTATTTCGTTCTCCTCTAACTAGTTCAAAAAGAATTCAAAAATCATCTTTTATTTTTTGAACGGTTGGAATTCGATGACGTAGTTATAGCAGCGTGCTTTTGTTTGGCCGCTCTCATTGGAATTTGCCTAACATTTGGTATCTTGTCGGACCATGTTGCATTTTTCATCAAGATAGCACCTGACTTACTCGTTTCAATGTGGCCATCCACATTGTTTGGTGGTGTATCTAGGAAGTGAATGCATGTGCAACAAGGAGGCTTGCTTGGAATGAAGTCTGGAGCCTCCCACTTGGTCTTTAATTTTCCAGTTAAAGTGTTTTCAAGAGATGGAATTTGAATTGCATCCTTGATTACTCTTTCCACTCGCTAATTTTCGAATAGAAAGCGTTGTTTAAGCGTGGTTTCCTGCTCTCTTTTCAAATTTGCGCAAAACTGTCATTGATCTTTCCTCAGCTTCGAGTTAATTTAGACATCATTAGAGACATCGACAGAAGCTATGCCTTTAGTAGTAGTCACACTGTGTTGTGTTTGAACCATATGAGGCTTTGGTGTTCTTTGAGGCATTTCAATCACATTATCCTTTTAATTACATCCAGTTACAACTCGATCCTCAGGACATCTAGGAACTGCAACAAATGCCTGTGTTGACTTCTCCTGTGGTTCAACTGATACAACAAATATATCTGTAAAAGATTTCAAAGTATCAGAAGCCTCCAATTTTGTAACATTTCTCTGCCCAGACAATGCATTGTTTTCCTTCAATTTAATGGTTGGAGAAATCTGATTGTTGGCCATGTGCAGGTTCTGTCCAGTGCAACTTCCATGACTAGCTGGCCTCATATATGCACAATGCGTTTTGTTTTTGGATTTTGGAGTTGACTTTCTGTTGGACTTCGATGAGCAAATATTTGCAGAATGATTAGCAGTTTCGAAAGTTTGTTGAGTAGCTTGTAAATCCAACCCCCGTTGAGATATAGCTTCATTAGAACTTATGTGATGCTACTCGATCATCTTATCTTTAGTGGAATTTGCATTGTCATTTTCTCGCATAGTATATGTATCTGTAGAATTGTGAATTGATACTATCTTTTCATTTACAACAATGGCAGAGTCACCCTTTGGCCTTGGAAGATCTTTTGCAGATGTAACTTTTGTAACAGAAGCATTTTTTTGAGCTCTTAACTGTTGCACATTGCAGCTGTGCTGCTGTCCATCAAGTTCAAATACCTGCCCAGCCTGTGCGGTAGAAGTAATGTGACCTGCAGAGGACTGCATTGTGTCAGCAGTATCCACATTTGGTACCATGTTTTCACTTACAACCTTCAATGGAATAGTATGTTGCATTTTACATGAATGGGCAGAATCACCCTTTGACTTTGGAAGAGCTTCTGCAGATATATGTAGCAGAAACATTTTTTTGAGTTCTTAGCTGCTGCACATTGCATCTGTTATGTTGTCTATCAAGATCAAACACCTGCCCAGCCTGTGCATTAGTAGTAACGTGCTCTGCAGAGGTCTGCCTTGTCCCAGCAGTATTAAAATTTGATACCATCTTTTCTTTTACAACCTTCAATGGAACAGTGTTATGCATTTTACTAAACTGTGCAGGATCACCCTTTGGCTATGGAAGAGTTTCTGCAGATGTAACATTTGAATCAGAATCATTTGTTTGAGTTCCTAACTGCTGCACATTGCAGCTGTGATGCTGTCCATCAATATCAACCACCTGCCCAGCCTCCTCCATAGACTTCACTAAGACCGCTACATTTGGTGCATCTGATACAACAGCAACCACAGTAGTCATAGGCAGTACTTGATGATTTGCATCACCCCTATCATTCACTGCACGTTGTGTATTCTTAGAATCAACATTTTGTTTTGTGAAATATTTTACAAAACCATGTTGTACAAATGAATCAATTGAACCAACAACCTCTTTCAAGCCATATTTGTTATGTAAATCCTGAGCACCTTGTTTCAGATTTGTAGAAAATCTGAGACTATCTGCAGTAGACTGCATTGCCCCAGCATTAAGCTCATATGGTCGTGCATAGAAAGTAGTAGCAGGGGAATCTGTAGAAGGCATATACATTCCTTTATCCAACTTCACTACCTCCTACATAGGCTCAACTGGATCTGTTGCAAGAGGTGCATCAGATACATCAGTAACCACATGATTCCTAGTCATTTCTAGTTGATCAGCATCACCCCTATCATTAACAGGATGTTTTGTAGGCTTCAAATCAGCAGTAATTTTCGTAGAATCCTTTACTAAACCAGATTGTATAACAGAACCAATTGGAGCAACAACATCATGCACGACTGCATTACTTTCCACACTCCCTCCTTCTGCACTTTGTACAGTCTGCTGTGAGACTTTTGTTAATGCAATTCCTGAATTATCATCTTTTTCTTGTGAATCCTTGGCTCCTTGTCCATATCTTTTAGCATTTAGATAGTCCCTTGCATCCCCTTGTAATTTGTCTAATTCATCAACCTCATGACAAGACATATCACTGTCCAAATGTGCCTCTGCCACCACCTCTGCTCCAGCTTTTTCTTTTTTAATTCTACACGACTTGTCCTCATGACCTTGATGCTTACAATAAGAACAATACTTAGGCAGGTTGTCGAACACTATTTGTTGATGAATCTCGACTGATTTATCTGATATTCTATCGAAAATCTGCAGCTTGACCTTTTTAGTGTGATTATCCAAAGGATCAACTATAACCTTAACTCTTGTCGCGCTAGGTCTCGATCTATCTTGAGTTGCCTTGTCCACAGCCAGAGGATTTCCCACAGCTGAGGCTATAGACAATAACGACCGCTTAGCAAAAAAATTTGGTGGCAGACCTGGAAGAGAAATCCACACGACTGCCATCGACGTCTCCTCCTTCGGATTGAATTCTAAAGACCAAGGGAATGTTCTGAAGAAATATTCGTCGCCATTGGATTTAAGATATCCAATCGACTTTGAAAGGAAATGAACATAATCATTGTAAAGATCACCTGACTAAAAGATGACGAAACTCCAAATGACCAATGTTACAATGACCTTGAACATCAAATTGCGACGAAAATATTCTTCGCACTTCCGATAGATCAGGTCTGACATAAGAAAATTTAATAACAACTGCCTGATGCAATCCTTCTTCCCTAATGAAATTGTTAACCTCTTCCTTAGTGAATTGAATTACAGGTTCACCGTGGTTAACTAAAACTTGACATAGCTCAATTTCTAACTGAGCAGACTGCTTAGCTTGGAGTGTTGAGGCATACGATGGCTTTTTGATTTGTTTTGGAGCATTATTTAGAACGTTATGAACCTCTCCCACAGCCAGATGCTGGGGAGAGGACGGAACATCCATGGATGCGATTTACTTCAGAAAAATTACTTCATATCCACACTATATCTCTACTACGAAGCTGCTGAAAGTTGAATTGAGATGTCAATGCTACAGTATAGTTAATAAATTTGACGATATGTAATTGCTTTAAATAGCAAATCTCTATCCGAATAAATCAAACATCAACAGTCCATAAACTTCACATCACAAAGGAGTAACGATACAAGTTGCAGACTGCATATTCAAATCTACAATGCGCTTGATCGTTAAATTCAAGATCTATTGCGATTTGTTTAGAGTTTTGGAATAAAATTGAACGGAGGTGATCACCACAAGAATGAGCTTGTTGTGTGACTAATTTCTTCATGATATCTCACAAAATTATGCACGATGAATAGTGACGGAATCACTATTCACCCTTCTTGCATAGTATTTTTTTAGAGAGAGAAAGATTCTTTGTAGAGAGTTTTACTTTGAGGCTAAGTAATTTTTCTTCCTATAAATAGAGGGGTCTTACCCCATTGTAAATCACCCCAAAATTCACTAAGAAATTTCTCTCTCTCTTTATCTGCAATATTGTTCTTCTTCTTTTATTATTTTATAACATATATTAAATTGTAGATTGTTTTTTGCAGAAGATTTGTAGAAGTTTTAGTCGTTTTTGATTTGTGAAAACAAAAACAAAGCATCTACAATCAGAATACAAATAATCTATAATTTATCTACAAGATATCTACAAACTAGGTACATTAAATTTGAATATTCCAATTCTCATGCAATTGTAGCTTAATTGGTATTTTTTGACATAATTGCATTTTTTGCAGAAGATTTTGTAAAAGTTTTAGTCGTTTTGGATTTGTGAAAACAGGAAACAATGCATCTACAATTAGAATACAAATAATATATAATTTATCTATAAAATATCTACAAACTGGATACATTGAATTTTTATATCCCAATTCCCATTAAATTATAATATATTTTGGGATTTTTGACATAATTGTATTTTTTTCAGAAGATTTGTAGAAGTTTTTGTTTGTCAAAATAGAAAATAAAGCATCTACAATTATATTACAAATAATCTACAATTTATCTACAATTTCTGCAATATGTCTTCTTCTTCTTCTTCTTCTTCTTCTTCTTCTTCTTCTTCTTCTTCTTCTTCTTCTTCTTTTTCGGGTTTCAATATGAAATTCGGTCAAAACCAAGTCTAATCTTCACCAAAACCCCTCAAAATTGAGATATAAACTTCAAACTATATTCCCGATTATTTTCAACAATACCCAATCCAAACAAATAATAATTTTAAAAAATTCAAATTTGAATTCAAAACTTTCAAGCTTTTTAATGGCTGTCAATGGTGAAATTGTTGTTCGCTTTTCATTTGCTTTGTATTACAGAAATTTGTGATTGAGAAATAGAGAAGGATGTAGAAAGAATTTCTGGAAACAGGGTGTATCGCAAATACAGAAAATTGAAAATCTTGTTCTGCGTTGCGGAAGATCAGAGTGAAGCTAACGATAATTATGGAATATGCGTGATTTTTGGTTGGGAAGATCTAAAAAATATTTAATTCCTCCTTTTTAGCGTGCAAAATAAGGAATTATAAAGCTACAATGATTTTTTATTTAATGCATTATATATATTAGGTAGAAATACAATTAATATAAAAGATAATAAACAAATTATTAATATATTTGATAATATAGTTTAATATATAATATATATACGAAAATGCCTCATGTATAAATATGGCCAAGTAGTAGGCAAGCAAAATATGAACGGGAAAAAAGAAAATCGTTACTAGCTTTACATTAATTTGATAGTTTAAATTTTCTTTATATTATGTATAAAAACTAAATATAATAACAATATGGAAGAAAAACTAAAAGGCATTTTGTTCTGTACTTCGTTTTCTTTTTGGAATTTTGGTGTCTTTTAAATAGAAATTCATTAAGGGTCTGTTTAGAAAGCCACGGAATAATTGTAATTAGTGTAATTATTAGGATATGTAATTACTAGAATAGTTATTAAATAATATTATAATTAGGACGATCTATTTATTTGTCATAATATAATTATAGTATAGTGTTTAATTGTACAAATATGATTAGACAATTAAAGTAAATTTTATTAAAATATAAAAGTTAAGATTTCACAAAAGCATGCGTTTATAAATGATATTAAATTTGACATTTAATATACATATTATTCTTGAATATATATTAGTATCATATGTTTGTAATTAATAGTGAAAAAATAAGGGATAATTTCACATATGTAAAACCTACATATGTGTTTTTTTCGCATACATCATTTTAAGTTTTCATTCGTGTATCCAATAAACCCTCTAACCGTCTAATTAACATAATCGCCTGCATCAATATTATAACAATCTCTTTTCCTTCTTTTTTTCTTTCTATTTCTCTTATTTATTTCTTTCTCTTCCAGATTAATATGACTATTTGACAAAAAGTCAAGTCATCACGTGATTTTAAATCCTTACTTTTTCTCACGACCCCAACCCTCGGTCGCGATGACACACACTGCTAGGCAAGCCCGATCAATTTAAAACCTTAATCCAATTCATTAAATAGTTTATAATTGGCTAACACAATTAAATTACCAAATCACATTTTAGCAATCTTAAATAGGAGTTAAACATGCGGAATCTCAAGTAATACTTCTACAGTGTAGCCCATAAGGATGCGGTGTCACAAGTCTAAGCCTCTAATACAGGTTTATCAACCTAATACATGTCCATCTAGGGAATACGAAATAAAAACAAGGATAGAAGGGAGAAATCAGGGCTGCAGATGCCATGCAGCTACCTCGATGCTCCCGGATATGTGATGCTCAACATAAAATCCTCACTCAGCCTCAAATGCACATGGATCTGCACACAAGGTGCAGAGAGTAATGTGAGTACTCCGACCAAGTGAGTAATAAACATAAGTAATGGCCGAGAATAAGAGATCATAGAAAAACACAAAGTAACCTATACATCAACAATTTTAAACAAATAATATGGAAGTGATAGCTAATGCAAACAAAATATGGAAATACTACAACAAATACACAAATAAATGACAGCCAAATAAAAGAATGCAACACATAGAACTGTATCCTATAGTACCCGCTATGGCGTGCAGCCCGATCCATTAATTTATCGTTGACGGCGCTCACTGGGGGTGTTCAGATTCACGGAGGGGCCCTTACGGTCCAAGCGCAAAATCAAGCCATCTCGTGGCATCTACTAGGCCCTCGGTCTCATATCAATATCAATATAATACCGCTGCGGCGCGCAGCCCAATCCCATAATCAGTCCATAAATCACATAGCCCATAGGCAATAATAAAATAGTGGTTCTCAGCCCAAAACATCATTTTCTATATCTTTTAGTTTCAAAAATCTAAGTAAAGATAGCTGAGTTATAAAATAATAGAAAATGGTACGACAGAGTTCAAGTAGTATATCCGTACAGAGAGGATATAGCGATAAAAACTCCCCGTAGGGTTCAAGTAGCTGTCTTGAAGCCCAAATATGAAAGTTAATCAAAATAATGATGAGATTAAATACTATTCAATCAAATACGCGGTAAAAACATCACTCGGAATGGACCAAGTTACAATCCCCAATAGAAAATGACCCCGCACTCATCATCAAGCGCGTGTCTCACCTTAATATTGCACTATGATGTCAAATTCCAGGGTTTCAAACCCTCATGACATCATTTACATTCAATACTCACCTCAAGCCGGCCAAAACTCTAGCTCGCTCTGCCCTTGTCTCTCAAATCGACCTCCTCACGCGTCGAATCTGACCATAACCACAACGAATATGTCATAATAGGCTAATAAAATAAAACCCAAGCGAAAACAATAGAAAAATATAAAAAATTCCGAAATTAGCAAAACCCGAACCCCGGGCCCACTTCTCAAAACTCATAAATTTTTACGTCAACAGGTTCCTTATCTCGCCACGAGTCCTTACATATCAAGAAATCTCAAATCCGACCTCAAATGATCCTTCAAATCCCAATATAAAATCTAAAAATCTCAAGCCCTAGTTTTTCAAATTTTACCTAAGTTTTCATGAATTTGTGGGTTAATATTCACATAACAATCACGTTTTGGGTTCATAAAACTTACCTCCAATCAATCCTCTTCGAAACCCTCATCAACCTTTCCCAAATAGCTCTCAAAATGCCCAACAATAGAGGAATATATGACTCAGCTTGCGGAGAAAATGTTTTAAAAACTATTCTGCCCAGCTCTGATTTTATTCAATGCGATCGCGGCCCCAGGCACGGTATCGCGAAGAGCAATTTCCAAGCCTAAAAAATGTGCTATGTGAACGCGACCCTCCTAATGCAAATGCATATGCCTTGAATTTTCAACTTACATAAACATGGTCCAGACTATGAGAACACGATGGACAAATATGTTGGGTCCCAAGTCCTTTTACGCAATCGCTGACTTTTCACTGCGAAGCGAAGCACCACAAATTCACCTTCCGCAATCGTGGACCCCCTATCTCAAATGCGTAGAACAAAATTCCAGTCCGCCAAAATCCTTCTATGCGATCGGGGCCCCAGGCCTGCGATCTCAATGACAAAAATACCCCTGCACAACTGCTGCAATATCTGCAATAACTCAAAGTCCAAAAGCCTCCCGTTTAGCAAGCCGAAATAACCCCGAGGCCCCCGGGACCTCAACCAAAAGTACCAACACACCCTAAAACATCATTCAAACTTGTTCAAATCATCAAAACACCTCAAACAACATGAAAACCATCAAATTACATCAAATTCAAGCCCAAGTTCTTCAAAAACTTCCGGAACACTTATTTGATCAAAAACCCAACTAAATCACCTTCGAATGACCTGAAATCTTACACACGCATCCCAAATCACATAACAAAGCTACAATAACTCTCAGAATTCCATTTTGATCCTCAGATCAAAATCTCACCTATCAACTAGAAATTGCAAAAATACTAACTTCGCCAAATCAAGTCTAATTCTACACCGGACCTCCAAAACGACTTTCGATCATACTCCTAAGTCAAAAATCATCTCCCGAAGCTAACCAAACTATATGAATTCACATCCAAGCCCTCTAACTCATATGTCAACGTCCTGTTGACTTTTTCAACTTAAGCATTCTTAAAAGATACCAAGTGTCTTATTTCTTATCAAAACCACTCCAAACCAAATCAATCTACAGATAATGAAATATAAAGAAGCAGAAAAATGGGGAAAACGGGGCGGTAACTCACGAAACGACGGGTTGGGTTGTCACATCCTCCCCAACTTAAACAAACGCTCGTCCTCGAGCGGGTCAAGAAACATACCTGAAGCCTCAAATAGGTGAGGATATCTGCTTTGCATCTACCACTTGGTCTCCCAGGTAGCCTCCTCCACATGCCAACCTAACCTTTGCACCTTTACTGAAGCTATGTACTTTGATCTCAACTTTCAAACCCGCTGACCGAAAATAGCCACTGTCTCAACATCATAGGTCAAATCATCCTCCAACTGAACCATGTCCTTTGATCTCAACTTTCAAACCCGCTGACCGAAAATAGCCATTGTCTCAACATCACAGGTCAAATCATCCCTCAACATACTTTCGGAGCATAAAGACATGAAACAACGGATGCACACTCGATAAGGTGGGTGGCAAAGCAAGCATATAAGCCAACTCTCCAATCCTCCTAAGTACCTAAAAAGGTCCAATGAATCGCGGGCTCAACTTCACTTTCTTTCCAAACCTCATAACACCCTTCATGGGTGAGACCTTCTGCAAAACCTTCTCACTAACCATGTAGGACACATCTCGGACCTTCTGGTCTGCATAATTCCTCTGACGCGAATGCGCTGTACGAAGTCTCTCCTGAATCACCTCCACCTTCTCTAAGGCATCCTGAACTAAATCTGTCCCCCATAGCCTAGCCTCTCTGGGCTCGAACTAACCAACTGGAGATCTATACTGCTTTCCATACAAGGCCTCATACGGTGCCATTTGAATACTGGATTAATAGCTGGTGTTGTAGGAAAACTGTACAAGCGGCAAAAACTCATCCCATGAACCTCTAAAATCACTGACACAAGCACGCATTATGTCCTCTAATATTCGAATTGTACGATCGGACTGTCCGTCCGTCTGAGGATTAAATGATGTTCTCAACTCCATCTGAGTATCCAACTCTCTCTGCACGGCTCTCCAAAACTATGAAGTAATCTGAGTACCTCTATCTGAGATGATGGAAATCAGAACACTATGCACCTGAAAAATCTCCCGGATATAAATCCTTTCCAGACACTCTGAAGATTAGGTAGTACACACATGAATGAAGTGCGCAGACTTGGTCAACCAATCAAAAATCACCCAAATAGCATCAAATTTCTTCATAGTCCGAGGTAGTCTAACAACAATATCCATAGTAATCCTCTCCCACTTCTACTCGGTAATATCCATCTGCTAAAGCAAGCCATAGGTCTCTGATGCTCATATTTCACCTACTGACTATTGAGACACCGAGTTACAAACCCCACAATATCTTTCTTCATTTTCCGCCACCAATAATGCTGTCTAAGATCCTGATACATCTTCGCAGCACCTGGTTGAATAGAATACCACAAGCTATGGGCCTTCTGCAGTACCAATTCACGAAGCCCATCAGCATTAGGCACGTAAATTCGGCCATACATCCTCAACACTCCATCGTCACCAGCGGTCACATTCCTGGCATCTCTGTGCTAAACTCTATCCTTAAGGACAAGCAAATTCGGATCATCATACTAACGCTCTCTCATGCGATCATATAAAGAAGATCGAGAAACCACACAAGCTAACACATGATTGGGCTCCGAAAGGTCTAATCTCACAAGCTGATTGGCCAAGGCCTGAACATCAACTGCAAGTGGCCTCTGTTCAACTGGAATGTATGCCAACCTCCCCATTCTCACTGCCTTTCAGCTCAAAGCATCGACCACTACATTGGCCTTCCCCAGATGATACAGAATAATGATATCATAATCCTTAAGAACCTTTATCCACCTGCGCTGCCTTAAATTGAGATCCTTTTGCTTGAATAAATGCTGAAGGTTGCGGTGGTCGGTGAGTACTTCACAAGATATTCCATACACGTAGTGTCTCGAAATCTTTAACGCATGAACTATAACAGCCAACTCTAAATCATCAACAGGGTAGTTCTTCTCATAGGACTTCAACTAACGAGAGGCATAAGACATAACTCTAGACTCCTGCATCAATACATAACTAATCCCAACTCTCAAAACATCACAATATACGGTATATGAACCGAAAGTTGATGGCTGAACCAATACTAGAGCTGTGGTATTCTCTCCTCAAACTCGTCCGACCACACAAATAAAGTTCCCTTATGAGTCAACCTGGTCAAGGGCGATGTGATAGAAGAAAATCCCTGAACAAACCAACAATAATGACATGCCAAGCCAAGAAAACTATGAATATCTCTGGCTGAGGACGGTCTAGACCGACTCTGAACTGCCTCTATCTTCTTTGGATCGACTATAATACCCTCACTAGACACCACGTGCCCCAAGAAAGCCATTGACCTAAGCCAAAACTCACACTTCAAGAACTTTGCATAAAGCCTCTCTTCCCTCAATCTCTACAATACCAATCGCAAAATTCTCCATGCGCTCCTTCTGACTATGCAAGTACACCAGAATATCATCAATGAATATAATAACAAATGAATCCAGATAAGGCCGAAATACATTGTTCATTACATATATTAACGCTACTGGGGCATTGGTCAGCCCGAATGACATGACAAGAAACTCGTAGTGACCATATCTAGTCCTAAAAGAAGTCTTGGGAATATATGAATCCCTGATGACTAGTGATAGCCTGAACGGAGATCAATCTTGGAAAACGCCCTCGCTCCCTGGAGCTGGTCAAATAAATCGTCTATGCGAGGCAGGGGACACATATTACTCACTGTTACTTTGTTCAATTGTCTGTTGTTAATGCACATTCTCATTGTGCCATCTTTCGTCTTTACAAACAACACCGGCGCACACCATGGTGACACATTAGGCCGAATGAACCTCTTATCTAAGAGTTCCTGAAATTGCTCCTTTAATTCTTTCAACTTTTCTAGTGCCATATGATGGGGAATAGTAGATATGGGTTGAGTTCCCGACACTAGATCAATACAAAAATCAATATCCCTATCTGGTGGCATGCCCGGCAGCTCTGCAGGAAAAATATCAAGAAAATCCCTCACGACTGGAACAAAATCAATGCTTGGAGTCTCAGCTCTAATATCCAGCGCAAAGGCTAAATATGATAGACAACCTTTCCCAACAATATACTGGGCCTTCAAGAAAGAAATGAATCTAGTGGGAACATAATCAATCACACCATGCCACTCGATCCGTCGTACACCAGGTATAGCCAAAGTGACTGTCTTAGCATGACAGTCTAGAATAGCACGACATGGAGATAGCCAATCCACGCCCAAAATCACATCAAAGTCCACCATGCTCAATTGCAATAGATAAACTCAAGTCTCCAAACCCCCAATAGTCACAGAACATGAACGTACACGCGGTTTACAATAGTGGTATCGCCCACTGGAAATTGTTGGAAATCATGTATATCTATGATATGTGCGCTTTGGTTGTATGAGCATGATTTTCAGGTATAGGTTTTGATGAATGACAAACAATGAAGACAAGTGTCAAACAACGATATAATATGACAATCAATCAAATGGCGAGAAGCATACTGATGACGGAATTGCATGAACGAGCCAAAGAGTTCAAGACCGAAGACCCAAGACGTAGGTCGTTTGGTAGAACCAATGTGAGGACAACGTTTAAGTTATCTTATCCTTTGGCTCAACATTAGGTCATCATAAACATGCATAAAATATTTTATTAAATCATATTTATCATAAACATGCATAAAATATTTTATTAAATCATATTTATCATAAACATGCATCTTTGTGTTAAAACAAAATGATGTTGAAGGTTTTAAACGTGTCTTTTAAATCTGGACCTCAACAATCGATTATTTGAATCCTACAATCGATTGTATTAAGACAGTGTGATTTGAAGATTTTCAAAATAGCAAACAATCGATTGTCTACTTTTAACAATCGAATATTTTGAGACAGTGTGCAACCGAAGTTTTTAAACATCTAAATAATCGATTGTTTTTGTCATACAATCGATTATATTCATAAACAATCGATTGTCTTTTTCATACAGTCGATTATATTTTGACCGTTCCCATAGAATCAATTATATTTTGACCGTTCCCACAGAATCCTAAATTGATTTTTGAACGTTGAATAACAATAGATTATTTAGTCCATACAATCGATTGTTTAGTCTAAAATCAGGAATCTGTTTTTTGAACGTTGGTCAAACAATCAATTATCTACTCCAAACAATCAATTGTTTGAGCACAGAATCAGGGATTTTATTTGTCAATTAAGCAACGGTCAGCACCACTTTTTCACCCATAAAAAGAGGTCTTTTGAGCTGATTTTAAACACATAACTCCTCCATACATTGTTATACATATTGATCATTTTCAAACATCATTTTAGAGCTTTTGTTGAGCCATTTGATAGACAACTTTGTGTTGTTCATAGAGCTTATTGTGTATCTCTTTATCCATTCTATTGAGAGAGTATTTGTTGTAAAAGAGAGTTGTTTGAGAAGAACATATCTTCTCATTTGTCGGGTTTGCTAAGTACCCAAAGTCTTAGTGGTTGAAGTCTTGGTGTGAGGTATCCTCAAGCAAGTTAAGTCTTAAGGTGTGGTATCCTTGAGCAACTGTAACGGTTTGTTAAGCACCCGTAAGCTTGACGAAGATAGTGGAAATCTCGAGAGAGTCTCTCGGGGACTGGACTAGCCACGGGTTGTGGTGAACCAGGATACATCGGTGCGTTCGTTCCTTATTATTTACTTTTCGCACTTGTTTCATTCCTGCAATTTTTAAATTCCGCAAGTTTACGCTATTTTTTATTATAACGCTATTCACCCCCCTCTAGCGTTAAGCGTATTTTCTAACAATTGGTATCAGAGCCTAACTCTCTGAAAGCCTTAACCGGTTGAGAGAAATATATATTTTTCTGTTGAGAATATTGAACGCAGGAACGATGGATGAAGGACAGTCCACCACTTGCCCTCCACTATTTGACGGAACAAACTATACATATTGGAAAGAGCGGATGAGCATCTTTCTCAAAGCAAACAGTTTTCGTTTGTGGCAAATCATCAAAAACGGTGAACCAATGCCAACAAAGAAAGTTGGAGAGACCACGGTTCCAAAGAAGGAAGATGAATATGATGCCGAGAATACCAAGAAAGTTGAAAATAATGCAAGGGCCATCCATGTATTATATTGTGTGGTGAATCCAGATGATTATCGAAAAATCTCTTGCTGCACAACCGCCAAGGAGATGTGGGATAAGCTCGAGATCATTTATGAAGGTACGCCTCAAGTCCGAGAAGACAAAATTGAGTTTCTAACACATAAATATGAAATCCTTAAAATGGAGAAGGAACCCATTGGTGTTATGTTTGAACGATTTTTAAGAATCGTCAACGATCTCCATGCTCTCGGGAAAGATTACACGAACAAAGATCTTGTTCGAAAAGTCCTACGGAGTCTCACTCCCGAATGGCGTTCCAAAGCCAATGCAATCCAAGAGTCGATGGAATTCACGGATATCACAATTGATGGACTAAGAGGTAACCTCGAAACTTATGATAGCACAATTCTTAATCCTTATCTTAGAAGCAATTCAAATTTTGCCTTCAAAGCCTCATCCTCTACACGAGAAGAGGTAAGTGATTCGGAAAGGGATGATGATAATATTTCAAATGATATAATTGAAAAGTCTTGTAAGTCTATGAAGAAGGACAAGAAAAAGAAGAAACACCATAGGCGCGTATCACGGGATTCGGACAGCTCGGGCGATGAAACTGCCGCATTATGCTTCATGGCCGACAAAGAAGAAGAGGTAAGTACTTCTAACTCTCACTCATTTGAAGAATTACAAAATGCCTATGATGAATTGTATGGTGAATTTGTTAATGCTTCCAAAATGATAAAAGATTTGAAGAAAACACTTTCTTTGCAGAAAACACTTTCTTTGCAAGAAACAGATTTTCAGAAAACACTTTCTTTACAAGAAAAAGATTTTGAAAAATCCTCTTCTTTGAAAGAAATAGATTTTGAAAAATTGAATAATGAAAATGGTGTTCCTAAAAATAAAATTGAAGTTTTAGAAAAAGAAAATAATTTTTTGAAAAATGACATTGTTGATTTTAAAAATAAAATCAAGAAATTGAATGAAGCCTCTTCTATTGATAAATGTTCCAATTGTTCTTCTTGTAGTTCTTTAATACTAGAGAACACAGAACTTAGGAAAGCACTAGAAACACGTAGTGTTGATAGTCCTAAAATTGAAGATATTTAAAAGGATGAAAGTAATGAGGTCGGACCATCTAGAAAGAATTCTAGGAACCTCACTAATGAGTCTAAGATTAATTGTTTTAGACCACCTAGAAACAACTCTAGGAATTTTGTTAATGAGTCTAGAATGAATTATTTTAGACCACCTAGACACAATTCTAGGAATTTTATAAATGAGCCTAGAATGAATAATTTTAGACTACCTAGATATGACTCTAGGAAATTCAACGCTTCTAGGGGGAACAACTTTAGATCACCTAGAACACATTTGGCTCAACCTAGACATATGCACAATCCTAATGTTATATGTCACTATTGTAATCGGGTAGGACACATTGCACCCGCTTGTTTTGCTAAACATAGAGATTTATGTGTTGATTATGACTATTGTCACCCTAACCCCCAAGGACCCAAAAGAAGTTGGGTACCAAAAACCTATTTTTAGGTTCTTTTTGCAGGTGTGCTTGAAGACTACAATATTGTAGTGGATGCACCAAGCACGAAATCTTAACGCATTAAGGGGGAACGTCGGTTAGTTATCGTATTTTGAATAAAAACGCAATGAGTTGATATGTGCAAATAATCTATATCAGTTTTGGTTGATACATGCTTTAACAAGTTATATTTCTGAATAACAATTAGTATCAATTGGTTTTATAATAAATGATTGATTCATGTTTTGATGAATATTTTTAGTCTAAATAACAATTGGCATAGTTGAGAAAAATGATCGTTATTATTAGTATGCCATTTACTAACTTTTTATATAATCTTGTCTATAACGATTGGTATCGTCAATGGTTTAAATAACTTTTGGTATACTGTTTTTGCTAATGCCGAAAGGGGGAAGAACATGGGCGATATGCATGCTTTAATTGAGGGGGAATATTCAATTAAGGGGGAATTATATTGAATTGAATTGGTTGCATAAATTGTATGTTGAGATATAGCATCTATTTAGGGGGAATTCAATATGCATATCTTCCGTTGTTTGTCATTATCAAAAAGGGGGAAATTGTGGAAATCATGTATATCTATGATATGTGCGCTTTGGTTGTATGAGCATGATTTTCAGGTATAGGTTTTGATGAATGACAAACAATGAAGTCAAGTGTCAAACAACGATATAGTATGACAATCAATCAAATGGCGAGAAGCATACTGATGACAGAATTGCATGAACGAGCCAAAGAGTTCAAGACCGAAGACCCAAGACGTAGGTCGTTTGGTAGAACCAATGTAAGGACAACGTTTAAGTTATCTTATCCTTTGGCTCAACATTAGGTAATCATAAACATGCATAAAATATTTTATTAAATCATATATAATCATAAACATGCATAAAATGTTTTATTAAATCATATTTATCATAAACATGCATCTTTGTGTTAAAACAAAATGATGTTGAAGGTTTTAAACATGTCTTTTAAATCTGGACCTCAACAATCGATTTTTTGAATCCTACAATCGATTGTATTAAGACAGTGTGATCTGAAGTTTTTCAAAATAGCAAACAATCGATTGTCTACCTTTAACAATCGATTATTTTGAGACAGTGTGCAACCGAAGTTTTTAATCATCTAAACAATCGATTGTTTTTGTCATACAATCGATTATATTCATAAACAATCGATTGCCTTTTTCATACAATCGATTATATTTTGACCGTTCCCACAGAATCAATTATATTTTGATCGTTCCCACAGAATCCTAAATTGATTTTTGAACGTTAAATAACAATTGATTATTTAGTCCATAAAATCGATTGTTTAGCCTAAAATCAGGAATCTGTTTTTTGAACGTTGGTCAAACAATCGATTATCTACTCCAAACAATCGATTGTTTGAGCACAGAATCAGGGATTTTATTTGTCAATTAAGCAACGGTCAGCACCACTTTTTCACCCATAAAAAGAGGTCTTTTGAGCTGATTTTAAACACACAACTCCTCCATACATTGTTATACATATTGATCATTTTCAAGCATCATTTTAGAGCTTTTGTTGAGCCATTTGATAGACAACTTTGTGTTGTTCATAGAGCTTATTCTGTATCTCTTTATCCACTCTATTGAGAGAGTATTTGTTGTAAAAGAGAGTTGTTTGAGAAGAACAAATCTTCTCATTTGTCGGGTTTGCTAAGTACCCAAAGTCTTAGTGGTTGAAGTCTTGGGGTGAGGTATCCTCAAGCAAGTGAAGTCATAAGGTGTGGTATCCTTGAGCAACTGTAACGGTTTGTTAGGCACCCGTAAGCTTGACGAAGATAGTGGAAATCTCGAGAGAGTCTCTCGGGGACTGGACTAGCCACGGGTTGTGGTGAACCAAGATTCATCGGTGCGTTCGTTCCTTATTTTTTACTTTTCGCACTTGTTTCATTCCTGCAACTTTTAAATTCCGACAGAATCCTAAATTGATTTTTGAACGTTAAATAACAATTGATTATTTAGTCCATAAAATCGATTGTTTAGCCTAAAATCAGGAATCTGTTTTTTGAACGTTGGTCAAACAATCGATTATCTACTCCAAACAATCGATTGTTTGAGCACAGAATCAGGGATTTTATTTGTCAATTAAGCAACGGTCACCACCACTTTTTCACCTATAAAAAGAGGTCTTTTGAGCTGATTTTAAACACACAACTCCTCCATTCATTGTTATCCATATTGATCATTTTCAAGCATCATTTTAGAGCTTTTGTTGAGCCATTTGATAGACAACTTTGTGTTGTTCATAGAGCTTATTGTGTATCTCTTTATCCACTCTATTGAGAGAGTATTTGTTGTAAAAGAGAGTTGTTTGAGAAGAACATATCTTCTCATTTGTCGTGTTTGCTAAGCACCCAAAGTCTTAGTGGTTGAAGTCTTGGGGTGAGGTATCCTCAAGCAAGTGAAGTCTTAAGGTGTGGTATCCTTGAGCAACTGTAACGGTTTGTTAAGCACCCGTAAGCTTGACGAAGTTAGTGGAAATCTCGAGAGAGTCTCTCGGGGACTGGACTAGCCACGGGTTGTGGTGAACCAGGATACATCGGTGCGTTTATTCCTTATTATTTACTTATCGCACTTATTTCATTCCTGCAATTTTTAAATTCCGCAAGTTTACGCTATTTTTTATCATAACGCTATTCACCCCCCCTCTAGCGTTAAGCGTATATCCTAACAATTGATCCAAAATCCGAAGAGGAATACGATGCGGATGATATCCGAAAAGTGCAAAACAATGCGAAAGCAATTAACTTATTATATTGTGCTATAAATGCTGATGATTACAGGAAAATATCATGTTGCACAACGGCGAAGCAAATGTGGGACAAGCTGGAAACCACGTACGAAGGTACGGACCAGGTAAGAGAGGCTAAGGTTGATTTTCTAACCCATGCATATGAACTGTTTCACATGAAGGAAGGCGAAAAGGTCGATGAGATGTTCGAACGATTTTCAAAAATTGTAAATGACTTACATCCTCTTAAGAAGACCTTCACAGATGAGGAACTTGTCCGAAAGATTCTTCGAAGTCTCACTCCGGAATGGCGCTCCAAGGCCGACGCGATTCAAGAGTCTATTGGCACTTCAAATGTCACCATCGACGGATTAAGAGGTAACCTTAAGACATGAATCTACTATACTTAACCCTCTTGTTAATGATCAAAGGAAACAAAGAATCGCCCTCAAGGCAAGCACAAGCCAACCTCAAAATGATGAGGATGGAGACAACGAGTTCGGACTCGTTATCAAGAGATTTCAGAAGTTCATGCGAAAAGAGTATCAACGAAAAGGCAAAAAACAAGGAGATCAAATAAAGTGCTATGAGTGCGGAGAAACCGGGCACATCAAATCAAATTGCCCAAATATCAAAAAGGAGAAGAAACCCTTCAAGAAACAACGAGCATACATATCTTAGGGAAGCGACTCCGGAGACGAGTCGAGTGAGGAAGAAGAAGACGAAGCCGCAAATCTTTGTCTTATGGCACAAGAAGACAACCAAGAAGAGGTATGTCAAATTTCTTCCAAAAATTTCTTCTCTTGAGGAAATGCAAAATGCTTTTGATGAGTTGTATGGTGAATTTATTAAAGCTTCCAAAACTGTTAAAAGCATAAAGGAAAATGCTTCCTTAAAAGAAAAAGATTTTGAAAAACAACTCTCTTTGAAAGAAAAAGATTTGGAAAAACTGATTTTAGAAAATGAGAAGTTGAAAGAAGAAAACAAATTTTCGGCAAGAGAAGCGCCGACAAACCCGAGAGCTCTAGTAAAAGTTGTACTTCTTGCATGCATCTCAAAAATGAGGTAGAAAGACTTAAGGGCACCCTAGATAAGTTTAATTCTTCTCATAAAAATTTGAATGAAGTCCTTGTTAATTTGAAGTCGACCAAGCATGGCATAGGTTTTAAAAATGAGCCTAAAGAAAAGGTTGAAGCAAACCCCCAACAACCTAAGGCTCAACCTAGGATTAATAAAACAAACGCTCATCCTAGATATAACAAACCTAGAAATGGCTTTCAACAATCGAAACCTAGAAATAATTATTCTAGAAATTTTTTCCAGATTTTACTTAAAACAATCGATTATTAGGAACATACAATCGATTATTTGGCAACGTTCAAAAAATCTTTTCCAGATTTTACTTAAAACAATCGATTATTAAAAATATACAATCGATTACTTGACGGTGTTTGAAAATATTTTGACAACGGTCAGTCACATAATCGATTATACTATATAGACAATCGATTATTTATCAGTCTTTGAAAAATCAAATAGACACTGCCTCAATACAATCGATTGTCGTAGGTTCACAATCGATTATTTTGCAGCTTTGAAAAATATGTTTGGACACTGCCTCAACTCAATCGATTGTCATAAGTTCACAATCGATTGTCATGCAGATTTGAAAATCTGATGCACACTGCCTTAACACAATCGATTGTCATAAGGTTCACAATCGATTGTCATACAGCTGATTTAACATAATCGATTATCATAAGTACATAATCGATTATCTTAGTCCAGATTTTAGAGGCATGTTTAAAAATCATTTTGCTAAAATACATATGCATGATTTAAAATCATTTTGCTCTAAATTAAATATGCATGATTTGATAAAAATGATTTTACGAGAGAAGCCAAGTCTTGAGTTAAGTTGTCGGATCAAGATCACAATTAAAGAACGACTCATGTCTAACTTTGTTTAGTCTTGATCTTTGTTTGTCTTGTGCTTGAACTTCGTTACATGACATTTGCGCGCTTGTGCTTGGACCTCGTCATATGTCAATTGCGCATCGTTTGTCATTTATCAAAACCTGCAAATATGAACACACGTTTAGTTTAGTGCCTTGAGAACGTGTTTCAACAATTTCCCCCTTTTTGATAATGGCAAACCTTAAGAGGGATATGCATATTAGAGATTCATAATGACGATCCAAGACAAGTAAAGATATGCAATTAGTTCCCCCTCAACATATGAATTCCCCCTCAATTTATACCAATAAATATTAAGTGCATAGCCCCTTATTCTTCCCCCTTTTGACATTAGCAAAAATGGAAGAAGTAAAAGACATAATAAAGCAAATAATATCAACATAATCGATTATTGATACTAGATAATCGATTATATACTAAAGAGAAATCGATTATCCTTAGGAGAAATCGATTATTCTGCATCAATCTTTATAATTCCCTCTGCCTTTAGGGCGATACCTGCAAAAATTCGTTAGACGTCTCCGACGCTCAAGTTAGAAATCATGTGAAAGGGAAAATTCAATGCATGACTTAGATCAACGTGGAGTCAAGAATCCCGAGTTCACTACGAATACGGAAGAATGACTTTCTCTAAGGGTTTTGTAAAGATGTCGGCCAATTGATCTTTGGTTTTTTCAAATTCAATTTCGACATCCCCTTTGAGAACGTGATCTCTTATAAAATGATGCCTAATTTCAATGTGTTTTGTTCTTGAATGAAGAACGGGGTTCTTCGTCAAGCATATGGCACTAGTATTATCACATCAAAGAGGGATATGATCAAGACTTAGGCCATAGTCTAAGAGTTGTTGTTTCATCCAAAGGATTTGAGCGCAACAACTCCTCGCGGCTACGTATTCAGCCTCGGTTGTGGACAACGCAACACTTACTTGTTTCTTGCTAAACCAAGAAACGAGAGAGCTACCGAGCAAATGGCAAGTGCCACTAGTGCTCTTGCGGTCCAATTTGCATCCAGCAAAATCGGAATCGGAATAGCCAACAAGTTGGCATGAAGAACCTTTGGGGTACCATAGACCCACATTTACAATACCAACAAGATACTTCAATTTCCGTTTTACCGCAGTAAGGTGAGACTCCTTCAGACATGATTGATAACGAGCGCATAAACACACACTAAACATGATGTCCGGTCTTCTAGCAGTAAGATAAAGGAGAGATCCAATCAGACCTCGATACTTTTTGGTGTCGACTTCCTTACCTTTCTCATCTTTGTCTAGATGATCGGATGTGCTCATGGGAGTGGCCTTTGCTTTTGCGTTGGTCATTTCGAATCGTTTCAGCAATTCTTTGCAATATTTAGCTTGACAAATGAAAGTTCCTTCTTTCATTTGCTTTACTTGCAGCCCCAAAAAGAATGTTAGCTCACCCATCATAAACATCTCAAATTCGCTTGTCATCAAATCAGAAAATTCCTTGCACAAAGCATCGTTTGTAGCACCAAAGATAATATCATCCACATAGATTTGAACTAATAGAATATCATTGTTTCTATGCTTAATAAAAAGAGTGGTGTCAACTTTCCCCCTAATGAAATCATTTTCCAAAACAAATTTGCTCAATCTTTCATACCAAGCTCGGGGAGCTTGTTTAAGGCCATAAAGGGCTTTCTTGAGTTTGAAAACATGATCGGGAAATTTAAAATCTTCAAAACCCGGGGGTTGAGCAACATAAACTTCTTCTTGAATAAAACCATTTAAAAAAGCACTTTTTACATCCATTTGATATAAATTGAAATTCATAGAAGAGGCAAAAGCTAGCAATAAACGAATAGCTTCTAACCTTGCTACGGGGGCATATGTTTCTTCATAGTCAATACCCTCTTCTTGATTATAGCATTTTGCTACAAGCCTAGCTTTGTTTCTAGTGATTACACCATTTTCATCTAATTTGTTTCAAAAAACCCATTTCGTACCAATTATGGTATGATTTTTGGGTCTTGGCACCAAATCCCAAACGTCATTCCGTTTGAATTGGATAAGCTCCTCTTGCATTGCCAAGGTCCAAAATTCATCCCCAATTGCTTCGGAGATGGTTGTGGGTTCAATTTGAGAAACAAATTACCCAAAGTCTTAGTGGTTGAAGTCTTGGGGTGAGGTATCCTCAAGCAAGTGAAGTCTTAAGGTGTGGTATCCTTGAGCAACTGTAACGGTTTGTTAAGCACCCGTAAGCTTGACGAAGTTAGTGGAAATCTCGAGAGAGTCTCTCGGGGACTGGACTAGCCACGGGTTGTGGTGAACCAGGATACATCGGTGCATTTGTTCCTTATTATTTACTTATCGCACTTATTTCATTCCTGCAATTTTTAAATTCCGCAAGTTTACGCTATTTTTTATCATAACGCTATTCACCCCCCCTCTAGCGTTAAGCGTATATTCTAACAATTGATCCAAAATCGGAAGAGGAATACGATGCGGATGATATCCGAAAAGTGCAAAACAATGCTAAAGCAATTAACTTATTATATTGTGCTATAAATGCTGATGATTACAGGAAGATATCATGTTGCACAACGGCGAAGCAAATGTGGGACAAGCTGGAAACCACGTATGAAGATACGGACCAGGTAAGAGAGGCTAAGGTTGATTTTCTAACCCATGCATATGAACTGTTTCACATGAAGGAAGGCGAAAAGGTCGATGAGATGTTCGAACGATTTTCAGAAATCGTAAATGACTTACATGCTCTTAAGAAGACCTTCACGGATAAGGAACTCGTCCGAAAGATTCTCCGAAGTTTCACTCCGGAATGGCGCTCCAAGGCCGACGCGATTCAAGAGTCTATTAGCACTTCAAATGTCACCATCGACGGATTAAGAGGTAACCTTAAGACTTATGAATCTACTATACTTAACCCTCTTGTTAATGATCAAAGGAAACAAAGAATCGCCCTCAAGGCAAGCACAAGCCAACCTCAAAATGATGAGGACGGAGACAACGAGTTCGGACTCGTTATCAAGAGATTGCAGAAGTTCATGCGAAAAGAGTATGAACGAAAAGGCAAAAAACAAGGAGATCAAATAAAGTGCTATGAGTGCGGAGAAACAGGGCACATTAAATCAAATTGCCCAAATATCAAAAAGGAGAAGAAACCCTTCAAGAAACAACGAGCATACATATCTTGGGGAGGCGACTCCGGAGACGAGTCGAGTGAGGAAGAAGAAGACGAAGCCGCAAATCTTTGTCTTATGGCACAAGAAGACAACCAAGAAGAGGTATGTCAAATTTCTTCCAAAAATTTCTTTTCTCTTGAGGAAATGCAAAATGCTTTTGATGAGTTGTATGGTGAATTTATTAAAGCTTCCAAAACTGTTAAAAGCATAAAGGAAAATGCTTCTTTAAAAGAAAAAGATTTTGAAAAACAACTCTCTTTGAAAGAAAAAGATTTGGAAAAACTGATTTTAGAAAATGAGAAGTTGAAAGAAGAACACAAATTTTTCGACAAGAGAAGCGCCGACAAACCCGAGAGCTCTAGTAGAAGTTGTACTTCTTGCATGCATCTCAAAAATGAGGTAGAAAGACTTAAGGGCACCCTAGATAAGATTAATTCTTCTCATAAAAATTTGAATGAAGTCCTTGTTAATTTGAAGTCGACCAAGCATGGCATAGGTTTTAAAAATGAGCCTAAAGAAAAGGTTGAAGCCAACCCCCAACAACCTAAGGCTCAACCTACGATTAATAAAACAAACGCTCATCCTAGATATAATAAACCTAGAAATGGCTTTCAACAACCGAAACCTAGAAATAATCATTCTAGAAATCTTTTCCAGATTTTACTTAAAACAATCGATTATTAAGAACATACAATCGATTACTTGGCAACGTTCAAAAAATCTTTTCCAGATTTTACTTAAAACAATCGATTATTAAAAACATACAATCGATTACTTGACGGTGTTTGAAAATATTTTGACAACGGTCAGTTACATAATCGATTATACTATATAGACAATCGATTATTTATCAGTCTTTGAAAAATCAAATAGACACTGCCTCAATACAATCGATTGTCGTAGGTTCACAATCGATTATTTTGCAGCTTTGAAAAATATGTTTGGACACTGCCTCAACACAATCGATTGTCATAAGTTCACAATCGATTGTCATGCAGATTTGAAAAATCTGATGCACACTGCCTTAACACAATCGATTGTCATAAGGTTCACAATCGATTGTCATACAGCTGAGTTAACATAATCGATTATCATAAGTACATAATCGATTATCTTAGTCCAGATTTTAGAGGCATGTTTAAAAATCATTTTGCTAAAATACATATGCATGATTTAAAATCATTTTGCTCTAAATTAAATATGCATGATTTGATAAAAATGATTTTACGAGAGAAGCCAAGTCTTGAGTTAAGTTGTCGGATCAAGATCACAATTAAAGAACGACTCATGTATAACTTTGTTTAGTCTTGATCTTTGTTTGTCTTGTGCTTGAACTTCGTTACATGACATTTGCGCGCTTGTGCTTGGACCTCGTCATATGTCAATTGCGCATCGTTTGTCATTTATCAAAACCTGCAAATATGAACACACGTTTAGTTTAGTGCCTTGAGAACGTGTTTCAACAATTTCCCCCTTTTTGATAATGGCAAACTTTAAGAGGGATATGCATATTAGAGATTCATAATGACGATCCAAGACAAGTAAAGATATGCAATTAGTTCCCCCTCAACATATGAATTCCCCCTCAATTTATACCAATAAATATTAAGTGCATAGCCCCTTATTCTTCCCCCTTTTGACATTAGCAAAAATGGAAAAAGTAAAAGACATAATAAAGCAAATAATATCAACATAATCGATTATTGATACTAGATAATCGATTATATACTAAAGAGAAATCGATTATCCTTAGGAGAAATCGATTATTTTGCATCAACCTTTATAATTCCCTCTGCCTTTAGGGCGATACCTGCAAAAATTCGTTAGACGTCTCCGACGCTCAAGTTAGAAATCATGTGAAAGGGAAAATGCAATGCATGACTTAGATCAACGTGGAGTCAAGGATCCCGAGTTCACTATGAATTCGGAAGAAGGACTCTTTCTCTAAGGGTTTTGTAAAGATGTCGGCCAATTGATCTTTGGTAATTTGAAGTCGACCAAGCATGGCATAGGTGTTAAAATTGAGCCTAAAGAAAAGGTTGAAGCCAACCCCCAACAACCTAAGGCGCAACCTACGATTAATAAAACAAACGCTCATCCTAGATATAACAAACCTAGAAATGGCTTTCAACAATCGCAACCTAGAAATAATCATTCTAGAAATAACGCATATTCTAGGCCAAACACTAGAAGGAACTTTGAACTTTAGATCACCTAGAACGCATTTGGCTCAACCTAGACATATGCACAATCCTAATGTTATATGTCACTATTGTAATCGGGTAGGACACGTTGCACCCGTTTGTTTTGCTAAACATAGAGATATATGTGTTGATTATGACTATTGTTATCCTAACCCCCAAGGACCCAAAAGAAGTTGGGTACCAAAAACCTATTCTTAGGTTCTTTTTGCGGGTGTACTTGAAGACTACAATATTGTAGTGGATGCACCAAGCACGAAACCTTAATGCATTAAGGGGGAACGTCGGTTAGTTATCGTATTTTGAATAAAAACACAATGAGTTGATATGTGCAAATAATCTATATCAGTTTTGGTTGATACATGCTTTAACAAGTTTAATTTTTGAATAATAATTAGTATCAATTGGTTTTATAATAAATGATTGATTCATGTTTTGATGAATATTTTTAGTTTAAATAACAATTGGCATAGTTGAGAAATGATCGCTATTATTAGTATGCCATTTACTAACTTTTTATATGATCTTGTCTATGACGATTGATATCGTCAATGGTTTAAATAACTTTTGGTATACTCTTTTTGCTAATGCCAAAAGGGGGAAGAATATGAGCGATATGCATGCTTTAATTGAGGGGGAATATTCAATTAAGGGGGAATTATATTGAATTGAATTGGTTGCATAAATTGTATGTTGAGATATTGTATGTTGAGATATAGCATCTATTTAGGGGGAATTCAATATGCATATCTTCCGTTGTTTGTCATTATCAAAAAGGGGGAAATTGTTGGAAATCATGTATATCTATGATATGTGCGCTTTGGTTGTATGAGCATGATTTTCAGGTATAGGTTTTGATGAATGACAAACAACGAAGTCAAGTGTCAAACAACGATATAATATGACAATCAATCAAATGGCGAGAAGCATACTGATGACGGAATTGCATGAACGAGCCAAAGAGTTCAAGACCGAAGACCCGAGACGTAGGTCATTTGGTAGAACCAATCTAAGGACAACGTTTAAGTTATCTTATCCTTTGGCTCAACATTAGGTCATCATAAACATGCATAAAATATTTTATTAATTCATATTTATCATAAACATGCATCTTTATGTTAAAACAAAATGATGTTGAAGGTTTTAAACATGTCTTTTAAATCTGGGCGTCAACAATCGATTATTTGAATCCTACAATTGATTGTATTAAGACAGTGTGATCTGAAGTTATTCAAAATAGAAAACAATCGATTGTCTACTTTTAACAATCGATTATTTTGTGACAGTGCGCAACCGAAGTTTTAAAACATCTAAACAATCGATTGTTTTTGTCATACAATCGATTATATTCATAAACAATCGATTGTCAATTTTATACAATCGATTATATTTTGACCGTTCCTACAGAATCCTAAATTGATTTTTGAACGTTGAAAACAATCGATTATTTAGTCCATACAATCGATTGTTTAGCCTAAAATCAGGAATCTGTTTTTTGAACGTTGGTCAAACAATCGATTATCTACTCCAAACAATCGATTGTTTGAGCACAGAATCAGGGATTCTATTTGTCAATTAAGCAGCGGTCAGCACCACTTTTTCACCTATAAAAAGAGGTGTTTTGAGCTGATTTTAAACACACAACTCCTCCATACATTGTTATACATATTGATCATTTTCAAGCATCATTTTATAGATTTTGTTGAGCCATTTGATAGACAACTTTGTGTTGTTCATAGAGCTTATTGTGTATCTCTTTATCCACTCTATTGAGAGAGTATTTGTTGTAAAAGAGAGTTGTTTGAGAAGAACATATCTTCTCATTTGTCGTGTTTGCTAAGTACCCAAAGTCTTAGTGGTTGAAGTCTTGGGGTGAGGTATCCTCAAGCAAGTGAAGTCTTAAGGACTGGTATCCTTGAGCAACTGTAACGGTTTGTTAAGCACCCGTAAGCTTGACGAAGTTAGTGGAAATCTCGTAAGAGTCTCTCGGGGACTGGACTAGCCACGGGTTGTGGTGAACCAGGATACATCGGTGCGTTTGTTCCTTATTGTTTACTTATCGCACTTATTTCATTCCTGCAATTTTTAAATTCCGCAAGTTTACGCTATTTTTTATCATAACGCTATTCACCCCCTAGTATATTCTAACAATTCGATTATTTGCTATTTTGAAAAACTTCAGATCACACTGTCTTAATACAATCGATTGTAGGATTATAATAATCGATTGTTGAGGCCCAGATTTAAAAGACATGTTTAAAACCTTCAACATCATTTTGTATTAACACAAAGATGCATGTTTATGATAAATATGAATTAATAAAATATTTTATGCATGTTTATGATGACCTAATGTTGAGCCAAAGGATAAGATAATTTAAACGTTGTCCTTACATTGGTTCTACCAAACGACCTACGTCTTGGGTCTTCGGTCTTGAACTCTTTGGCTCGTTCATGCAATTCCGTCATCAGTATGCTTTTCGCCATTTGATTGATTGTCATATTATATCGTTGTTTGACACTTGACTTCATTGTTTGTCATTCATCAAAACCTATACCTGAAAATCATGCTCATACAACCAAAGCGCACATATCATAGATATACATGATTTTCAATAATTTTCCCCTTTTTGATAATGACAAACAACGGAAGATATGCATATTGAATTCCCCCTAAATAGATGCTATATCTCAACATATAATATCTCAACATACAAGTTATGCAACCAATTCAATTCAATATAATTCCCCCTCAATTAAAGCATGCATATCGCTCATATTCTTCCCCGTTTTGGCATTAGCAAAAAGAGTATACCAAAAGTTATTTAAACCATTGACGATATCAATCGTTATAGACAAGATCATATAAAAAGTTAGTAAATGGCATACTAATAATAATGATCATTTCTCAACTATGCCAATTGTTATTTAAACTAAAAATATTTATCAAAACATGAATCAATCATTTATTATAAAACCAATTGATACTAATTGTTATTCAAAAATAAAACTTGTTAAAACATGTATCAACCAAAACTGATATAGATTATTTGCACATATCAACTCATTGCATTTTTATTCAAAATACGATAACTAACCGACGTTCCCCCTTAATGCATTAAGGTTTCGTGCTTGGTGCATCCACTACAATATTTTAGTCTTCAAGCACACCTGCAAAAAGAACCTAAGAATAGGTGTTTGGTACCCAACTTCTTTTGGGTCCTTGGGGGTTAGGATAACAATAGTCATAATTAACACATAAATCTATATGTTTAGCAAAACAAACGGGTGCAACGTGTCCTACCCGATTACAATAGTGACATATAACATTAGGATTGTGCATATGTCTAGGTTGAGCCAAATGCGTTCTAGGTGATCTAAAGTTGTTCCCCCTAGAAGCGTTGAATTTCCTAGAGTCATGTCTAGGTGGTCTAAAATTATTCATTCTAGACTCATTTATAAAATTCCTAGTTAATGAGGTTCCTAGAATTCTTTCTAGATTGTCCGACCTCATTACTTTCATCCTTTTTAATATCTTCAATTTTAGGACTATCAACACTACGTGTTTCTAGTGCTTTCCTAAGTTCTGTGTTCTCTAGTTTTAAAGAACTACAAGAAGAACAATTGGAACATTTATCAATAGAAGAGGCTTCATTCAATTCCTTGATTTTATTTTTAAAATCAACAATGTCATTTTTCAAAAATTTATTTTCTTTTTCTAAAACATCAATTTTATTTTTAAGAACATCATTTTTATTAGTCAATTTTTCTAAATCTATTTCTTTCAAAGAAGAGGATTTTTCAAACTCTTTTTCTTGTAAAGAAAGTGTTTTCTGAAAATCTGTTTCTTGCAAAGAAAGTGTTTTCTGCAAAGAAAGTGTTTTCTTCAATTCTATGATAGTTTTGGAAGCATTAACAAATTCACCATACAATTCATCATAGGCATTTTATAATTCTTCAAACGAGTGAGAGTTAGATGTACTTACCTCTTCTCCTTTGTTAGCCATGAGACACAATGCGGCGGCTATGGTGTTTCTTCTTTTTCTTGTCTTTTTTCATAGTCTTACAAAACTTTTTAATTTTATCATTGGAAATATTATCATCATCCCTTTCCGAATCACTTACCTCTTCTCTTTTAGAGTATGAGGCTTTGAAGGCGAAATTCGAATTGCTTCTAAGATAAGGATTAAGAATTGTGCTACCATAAGTTTCGAGGTTACCTCTTAGTCCATCAATTGTGATATTCGTGAATTCCATTGACTCTTGGATGGCATTGGCTTTGGAGCGCCATTCGGGAGTGAGACTCCGTAGAACTTTTCGAACAAGATCTTTGTTCGTGTAAACTTTCCCGAGAGCATGGAGATCGTTGACGATTCTTAAAAATCGTTCAAACATAACACCAATGGGTTCCTTCTCCATTTTAAAGATTTCATATTTATGTGTTAGAAAATCAATTTTGGCTTCTCGGACTTGAGGCGTACCTTCATAAATGATCTCGAGCTTATCCCACATCTCCTTGGCGGTTGTGCAGCAAGAGATTTTTCGATATCATCTGGATTCACCACACAATATAATACATGGATGGCCCTTGCATTATTTTCAACTTTCTTGATATTCTCGGCATCATATTCATCTTCCTTCTTTGGAACCGTGGTCTCTCCAACTTTCTTTGTTGGCATTGGTTCACCGTTTTTGATGATTTGCCACAAACGAAAACTGTTTGCTTTGAGGAAGATGCTCATCCGCTCTTTCCAATATGTATAGTTTGTTCCGTCAAATAGTGGAGGGCAAGTGGTGGACTGTCCTTCATTCATCGTTCCTGCGTTCAATATTCTCAACAGAAAAATATATATTTCTCTCAACCGGTTAAGGCTTTCAGAGAGTTAGGCTCTGATACCAGTTGTTAGAATATACGTTTAACGCTAGAGGGGGAGTGAATAGCGTTATGATAAAAAATAGCGTAAACTTGCGGAATTTAAAAATTGCAGGAATAAAATAAGTGCGAAAAGTAAATAATAAGGAAAAAACGCACCGATGTATCCTGGTTCACCACAACCCGTGGCTAGTCCAGTCCCCGAGAGACTCTCTCAAGATTTCCACTAACTTCGTCAAGCTTACGGGTGCTTAACAAACCGTTACAGTTGCTCAAGGATACCACACCTTAAGACTTCACTTGCTTGAGGATACCTCACCCCCAAGACTTCAACCACTAAGACTTTGGGTACTTAGCAAACACGACAAATGAGAAGATATGTTCTTCTCAAACAACTCTCTTTTACAACAAATACTCTCTCAATAGAGTGGATAAAGAGATACACAATAAGCTCTATGAACAACACAAAGTTGTCTATCAAATGGCTCAACAAAAGCTCTAAAATGACGCTTGAAAATGATCAATATGTATAACAATGTATGGAGGAGTTGTGTGTTTAAAATCAGCTCAAAAGACCTCTTTTTATAGGTGAAAAAGTGGTGCTGACCGTTGCTTAATTGACAAATAAAATCCCTGATTCTGTGCTCAAACAATCGATTATTTGGAGTAGATAATCGATTGTTTGACCAACATTCAAAAAACAGATTCCTGATTTTGGGCTAAACAATCGATTGTATGGACTAAATAATCGATTGTTTTCAACGTTCAAAAATCAATTTAGGATTCTGTGGGAACGGTCAAAATATAATCGATTGTATGAAATTGACAATCGATTGTTTATGAATATAATCGATTGTATGACAAAAACAATCGATTGTTTAGATGTTTAAAAACTTCGGTTGCACACTGTCTCAAAATAATCGATTGTTAAAAGTAGACAATCGATTGTTTGCTATTTTGAAAAACTTCAGATCACACTGTCTTAATACAATCGATTGTAGGATTCAAATAATCGATTGTTGAGGCCTAGATTTAAAAGACATGTTTAAAACCTTCAACATCATTTTGTTTTAACACAAAGATGCATGTTTATGATAAATATGAATTAATAAAATATTTTATGCATGTTTATAATGACCTAATGTTGAGCCAAAGGATAAGATAACTTAAACATTGTCCTTACATTGGTTCTACCAAACGATCTATGTCTTGGGTCTTCGGTCTTGAACTCTTTGGCTCGTTCATGCAATTCCGTCATCAGTATGCTTATCGCCATTTGATTGATTGTCATATTATATCGTTGTTTGACACTTGACTTCATTGTTTGTCATTCATCAAAACATATACCTGAAAATCATGCTCATACAACCAAAGCACACATATCATAGATATACATGATTTCCAACAGTAGACACATGAACATGCAAAGTAAGAAGCTTTCGGTTCGTGCCCAAATGGCGAGCAAAATATGAGGACGCATAAGAATAGGTTGAACCATGATCAAATAATACAGAGGCATCTCTATGGCAGACTAAGACAATACTTGTAATGACAACATATGAAGCAATGGCATCTGACCTATCCGGCAGAGCACAAAAAGGAGCATGTCCAATGCCTGAATGACCTCCCCCTCTATGGTGACCCCTGGCTGCCTGACCCCACCCTTAGCTGACTAGGCGGGTGGTAAAGTAGTTGGAGAAAAAGTTGAGGGCTGATCCCTCTATTGAGACTGACCGTCACGAAGTCGAGGACGCTGCCTCTTCATATGCCCAAACTCTCCGGACACATAACAACCACCCCTTGCTGGAGATAGGGACTGAAGGGAACCAATCGCATTGGAGTGACTAGCAAATGTGCTCGGCACTGAAGAAACTTGAGCTGATGGGGCATGAGATGAACTCTAAGCTGGGACAACATTAAGTGAAGTCTGGCCCTGTTGGAACCCCTGATGACCATGCCCTGAAGATGCCCCTCTATACTCTAGACGGGCTGACTGAGCATGCCTGAAGGAACGACCTCTACCACGTTGGAACTGGCCTCTGGAAGGAGTACCACTGAAACTGCCCGATCCTCGAGGCCTCTTGGCCTCTCTCTTCTCTTGCTGCCTATGACAAGCCGTCTTAATCTCACGAGCGATACCGAACCTCCTCGAATCCAGCACCTAATATTCTCTCTCTAGTAATCAGAATCTGGAGATGGTATTTAAGGCCATCCATAAATCTCTTGATCCTCTTACGATCTATCGGGATCATCCAAATAGAATGACGGCCCAAATGCAAAAACCTCATCTCATACTGGGTCACGGTCATATCTCCCTGTGCTAACCACTCGAACTGTCTACGCAGCTCCTTGCTGCGGGACTACGGTACATACTCCTCCAAGAATAGAGCAGAGAACTGCTGCCAAGTAAGGGGTGCTGCACCAACATGCCTACACCTCTCAAAATCCTCCCACCAAATTAAAGCAGCCCCGAGAACTGAAATTTGGTAAATTCTACACCACTCGACTCAAGAATCCCCGCTGTACAGAGAATTTACCGAAACTTGTCAAGAAAACCCTAGGCATCCTCGCCCTCATCACCACTGAATGTCAAAGGCTGAAGCCTACGAAACCCCTCAAGATAATGCTGCTCATCATGTGGCATAGATTGAACTCCAAAGTCATGACTGGTGCAACATGCTGAGCTGGAGGTGCCTCCAACATCTGTAACCCCTGCACTACCTGCTCAGGTGTGCGAGCAACGGGGGTCTGATTGCCTCCCCTGGCCTCTGAAGTAGCTGCTGTAATAGTGGCTGAGACTGTCTGAGCCATGCCAATGAAAACAGATAGGATCTGTTCCCGGGATCACGATGGGCACAACTAGTTCCTAAACTAGTGCTGCTGGAGCCTGATCTGGTGCTGCTGGAGCTTGATCGGGATCTCGGGTAGCTGGTGGATAACCCGGTTCTGCCCTCGCTACTCTACGTCTACCACGGCCACGACCGCATCCACGGCCATTGGTGGCCCGAGGGGGTGGCACTGGTGGTCGTCCACCTCGTCCAGTAGCACGAGTCCCCGCCATCTGCAAGAGAATTGAATAATAGGAATTTTAGTTCTCGGATCAACAAAGTCGCATGACAAGAATCTCAAGAATATGAATTTTTTCCTAAAGGTTCTGCAGCCTCTCGAGAATAAATACAAACGTCTCCATATCGATCCGCGAGACTCTACTAAACCGGCTCATGACTTGCGAAACCAAGTAACCTAGGCTTCGGCACAAATTTGTAACGACTCCAACCCCCGGTCTTGATGGCGCCCAACACACTGCTAGGGAAGCCCGACCAACTTACAACCCTAACTCAATTCATAAAATAGATCATTATTGCCCAACACAGTTAAATTATCAAATCAACATTTTAGTAGTCTGGGAGTTAAACATGTGGAGTCTCAAGTAATACATCTATAATGTAGCCCAAAAGGATTGTATCTCACAAGTCTAAGCCTCTAATACAGGTTTATCAACCTAATACATGTCCATCTAGTGAATATAAAATAAAAACAAGGATAGAAGGGAGAAATCAGGACTGCGGACACCATGTATCTACCTCGATGTTTCCGGATATGTGCTGCTCAATGGAAAATCCTCACTCAGCCTCAGATGCACATGGATCTGCACACAAGGTGCAGCCAAGTGAGTAATAAACATAACTAATGGTTGAGAATAATAAATCATAGAAAAACACAAAGCAACCTATACATCAGTAGTTTTAAACAAATAATATGGAAGTGATAGCTAATGCAACAAAATACGGAAATACTACAACCAATACACAAATAAATGATAGCCAAATGAAAGAATGTAACACATAGAACTGTATCCTATTGTACCCCCTGCGCCGTGCAGCCCGATCCATTTATTTATCGTCGACGACGCTCACTGGGGGCGTGTATTCTCACGACGGGGCCCCTTACGGTTCAAGCACAAAATCAAGCCATCTCGTGGCATCAACTAGGCCCTCGACCTCATATCAATATCAATATAATACCGTTGCGGTGCACAACCTGATCCCATAATCAGTCCATAAATCACATAGCCCATAGGCAATAATAAAATAGTGGTTCTCAGCCCAAAACATCATTTAATATATCATTTAGTTTCAGAAATCTGAGTAAAGATAGCTGAGTTGTAAATAGTAGAAAACGGTACGACTGAGTTCAAGTAGTATATCTGTATAGTGAGGATAGAGCGATAAACACTCCCTTTAGTGTTCAAGTAGTTGGCATGAAGCTCAAATATGACAGTTAATCCAAATAATGATTAGATTAAATATGCTTCAATCATATACGCGGTAAAAACATTACACGGGACGGACCAAGTCAAAATTCTCAATAGAAAACGACCACGTACTCATTATCAAGCATGTGTCTCACCTTAATATAACACTACGATGTGAAATTCCAGGGTTTTGAACACTGAGGACATCATTTACATTCATTATTCACCTCAAATCGGCAAAACACTCTAATTCGCTATGCCTGTGCCTCTCGAATCGACCTCCTCGCTCTTCGAATCTAACTAAAACCACAACGAATACGTCACAATAAGCTACGAAAAACAAAACCCAAGCGAAAACAATCGAAAAATATAAAACATTTCGAAATTAGCAAAACCCGAGCCCCGGACCCACTTTTCAAAACTCAGAAATTTTTACATCAACGGGTTCCTTAACTCGCCACGCGTCCATACATTTCAAGAACTCTCAAATCCGACCTCAAATTACCCATCAAATGCCAATTTAAAATCTCAAAATTCCAAGCCTTGGTTCTTCCAATTTTAGCTAAGTTTTCATGAATTTCTAGGTTAATTTCACTTAATAATCACGCTTTTAGGTTCATAGAACTTACCTTCAATCAATCCTCTTCGAAACCCTCTTCAGTTTCTCCCAAATAGCTCTCAAAATACCTGATAATGGAGGAAAACATGACATAGCTTGCGGAGGAATTCTTTTAAAAACTATTTTTCCCAGCTTTAATTTTGTTCAATACGATCGTGGCCCCAGGCACTGTATCGCGAAGAGCAATGTAAAGACCCAACTGGTCGTTTTGCATTTTTGAACCATCTTCCCTCAAATAAAACCTCACACACTTGCATTAGCTAATTTATAACTTGGGGGGATAGTTGGTTCGGGAGTTGGAAGAGTTTTGAGTAAACATATGTCCAATTATTTCATTAAGATTCTCTTACGAGACCAAGTTTGACTTTGGTCACCTTTTGGAGAAAATGGACCCGGATTCGTAGTTTGATGGTCCTGGAAGGTCTGTGAAAAAATATGGGACATGGCGTATGCCCGGAATCGAATTTCAATGTCCCCAGCCCGAGTAATGAATTTTTATTGAAAATTGTTAAATGGAAATTCTAGGAGTTTAATAAAGAGGAAAAATGCTTGATCACATTGTTATCATGCCCGTACGTTGGTTCCGGAACCCGGTAAAAGTTCGACATAATATTTTGGTCTTATCCGTGAGATTTGGTGAGAAATGGGACTGATTTGACGTGATTCGGACGTTCGATTGAAAAGATAGGAATTTGGGTGTTTTTGAGGAATTTATGCATTTTGGGGTTAGATCCGTGGTTTTAGGTGTTAATTAGGCAATTTGATTGCTTGAGAAAGTTTGCACAATTTGGTAGGACTTGCGTGGGTGTTCGGATTGGAGCCCTGAGGGCTCAGGTGAGATTCGGGAATGGTTGGAGATAAGAAAACACAATAGTTTTTGATGGTATTTTTGTTGCTGCTGCAGGTTTCGCAATTGCGAGTTGTCCATCGCAATAGTGAGAAACGCTTCGCATTTGCGATATTGGCCGGACTAGACAGCGTTCATATTTGCCAACCATTTCTTCGCATTTGCAAATCCAGCAGGATCCGCATTTGCAACCCATGAATCGCATTTGCGATATTGGCCGTGCTGGGCAGTGTTCGTATTTGCGAACCTTTTCCTCGCGTTTGCGAACCCATCAGGGTCTGTATTTGCAACCCACGCCTCGTATTTGCGATCGAGGTAGGCTAGGGTTCAGTTCGCATTTGTGAACCTTTTATCGCAATTGCGACCTCACATTTGCGAGCCTGGTGTCACAAATGCGACATCAAAGGACTGGTCAGGGCTTTTTATAATGGACTTAGAACATTTATTTCATTTTTACTCTACACTTGGGCAATTTGAGATCTTCCAAAGAAGGGATTTCAATATAGCATTCTAAGGTAAGTAATTTCTATTCATCCTTAGTTTAAATACATGTACATTAGGTTGATTAAACACCAAATACTAGGTAAAATCAAAGGGTTAGAGCTAGACCTAGGGTTTTAATAAAACTGAGATTTAGCCACGAAATTTGTTATAAAATGAACAATAATTCATATATTATTGATCTTTCGATTATAGAGAACGACTTTCTTCAGAAAATCTCGCAATCTGGGCACGTGGGCATGGGGTCGGAATTTAGGAAACTTGTGGAAAGGGTTGGGAAATCACTTAAAGAGTTAGAATTCAACCTTGTAAGCCTTTATTGACTAGTTCTTTCATTATTTAACTAGTTTATGATCGTTCGGCTCCAAATTGAGGGGTTGTGCTTGCTCTTGATATAGAAAGTGCTTTGGAGCGAGGTGAGTCTCCTTCTTAACCTTGTAAGAGGGAATTATCCCCATAGGATTAATAATTGAGTAATTGTTGCTAAATACAGGGGCTACGCACGCGCTAGGTGATGAGAGTCCATGCGTAGCTACAACTATGTTAATTGTCCGGGTAGTTTAGGACCCACACCATGCTTATTTTATATAAATCTATATATTATTTTTTTAATACGAACACCTAGGATATGCTAGACACTTAAAAAGGGAATAAGAACGTACTTGTATAATTGTTGAAGGCTTGCTTGGCATTGATGACTATCGATATGCCTTGTGTGTATAATTGATATTTCTTATTATATTTTGGATCGGGCCGAACGCCTTGGTATGAATAGATGCATATATAGGCGCGTCGTCGACCTCGACAAGTGCACGGTTTATTTCTGTTGGATCTGGCCGTCGCCTCGGCATACTTGCGCATGCTATTGTTGCTTGCATGAGAGTTTCTTTTTTTTTTTAATATATTGATATCATCTTTCATGGCCCATCATAAATTGATAAATATGACAAAAATTAATGGTTAGCTGGAGATATAGTGGAGAGTAGGGCCTTTTTGTCTTGTTACACACTATTGCTTACTAATGATTCTTCATGTTTTATATGATTACCCCGATATATTATTCGACCCTAGTGAGTGTCAAGTCAATCTCTCGTCTCTAATTCTTCATGATTAAACGAGATACTCACAAGGTATATATTGTTTATGTACTAATACTACGCTTTTGTCCTTAATTGTACAGGATCTGAGGCAGATACATCTGGTTACCAGTCCAGTGCGCGCCCTTGAGTTTGTGGCAAAGACTTCCACGGTGAGTTGTTTTCTCCCTGTGCCGTCAGCAGCCGGATGGAGTCTTCCATTACTTTTGTTGTGTTTCTTTATCTCAAATAGTAGGATAGAGATATTCCTTTGTGTATATTCTACTAGCTACCCGCAGCTTGTGACACCAGGTTCTAGCACACACATTAGTAGACTTATTTTCTTTTAGGTTGTATTATTACTCCGTTTACATTATCTATCATTTTTGGGCCTTAAATTCAAATTGGAGTACTGGTTTCACTTAAATTATGATAAAAAAATTAACATAAAAGGTTTAGAGATGTTTCTGCGTTGGCTTGCCTGACAAAGGTGTTTGACGCCTTCACAACCTATTATGGAATTGGGTTGTGACAACATGGTATCAGAGCAGTAGGTTCACGTTGGTCTCACGAGTTATGGGAAAACCTAATAGAGTCTAATTGATCGGTACGAAGACGTCTGTATTTATCTTTGAGAGGCTATAAGGTATTAGGAAAGACTACTCTTTATTCATTTCTTGTCGTGCAGTGTTTAGTGTACTAAATTTCCCTCTTCTATTCTCTCACAGATTGTGAGAACTCGCGCTGCTGACATTCCAGATCCGGGAGGAGCTGCTCTACCCATTGCTCGAGGCTGAGGTAGTGGCTGGGGGAGGGCACCAGCCCATGGTAGGGGACGAGGGCGTCCTAGAGCCGTTCCAGTTGCACCACCGGCAGATCCTATGGAGGATCCTATTATTGAGGTGTAGGGTGAGATGCCCACAACTCAGCCTACCTCGGCATATTTCATGATAATACCGGGATTTTAGGAGTTCATGGGTCGCATGTTGCGGCTAATGGACACTATGATTCAGGCTGGTTTATTTCCAGCAGACCCAGCTACTTCACAGGCAGGAGGGGGAACTTAGACCCTTACTATTCAGGCCCAGGTCATGCAGCTAGAGTATATTAGACTCAGAGTGCACTACCCACAGATGGGGCTCAGCCAGCTACTCCAGTGGCACCCAGCCCAGGCCAATTGTAGATGGTGATCCACAGAAGTTATTGGATAGATGGACTATGCTTCATCCTCTAGTCTTCGGGGGCGAGCATCATGAGGATGCCCAGGATTTTATTGACAGGTGCACGGATAGACTGCACAACATGAGGATATTAGAGTCGCATGGAGTTGACTTCACTACTTTTCAGCTCGAGGGCAGCAATCCTATGTTTTTGGCAGGCCAGCGGATTCTCCTCCCATCACTTGCGAACTTTTTGTACAATTGTTCTTGGATAGGTATATCCTGCCCTCTGAGAGGGGGAGCTGCGGTACCAGTTTGAGTAGGGTTAGATGTTTGTGGTTGACTATGAGGCGAGTTTTTTCAAGTTGTACCACCATGCACTCATGATACTTCCTATAGATGTGGAGAGGGTGCAGAGGTTTGTTGCTGGATTGCAGCCCGAGAATCAGTTTAGTACAGCTGGAGAGGTGGAGATAGGCATAGATTAGTGGTTCAGATTGTTCGTCGAATTGAGGGATATCGCCAGAGGGGTGGAGAGAAGATACATCAGGATAAGAGAGCTAGGTTCTCCACTAGATTCAGAGGTTCCCCAGCAAGGGGCAGAGGTCAGCATGGGAGGGACAAGTCTAGCAGGCCACCAATTTCAGCACCACCTCCTGCCCGGGGAGCTCCAGCCCGCCCCTATTTCAGTGCTATGCCGGAGACTTCCTACCGCCCGCCAGCTATTCAGGGTTCCTCCAGTAGGTATTTAGGTTCCCAGGGTCCTTCTGATTCTTATTTCAGTGCCATGCTGGAGAGTTTATGTCGTCCGCCGGCTATCCAGGCTTCTTCCATCGGGTCTACAGGTTATCAGGGTCAGCCATCAGGGAGCATGCTGCCGCCCCGCGCCGTTTTTTTGAGTGCGGAGATCCCAGTCACATGAGGAGATACTACCCTAGACTTTGGTGCAAAGTAGTGCAGCAGGGTCAGCATCCCATGATTTCGACACCAGCTTCCCAACTACCTAGAGGTGAAGGGAAGACGGGTAGAGGCTGTCCTAGAGGTGGAGGCCAAACAGGAAGAGGTCAGCCAGCTACTACTCAGTCAAGTGGAGGCCAGAAAGCCAACGCTCCAACTAGATTCAATGCTCTTCCGACCATGCCAGATGCATTGGCCTTACATTCTGTCATCACATGTATTATTTCGGTCAGTGGTAGAGATGCTTCAGTATTATTTGATCTGGGGTCCACCTAGTCATATGCATCACCATTGTTTGCTTGTTTCCTGGTTATTTCTATTAAGCCTTTGGGCACTCCTGTCCATGTGTCTACTCTTGTGGGTGATTCTTTGGTTGTAGATCAGATCTACCAGTCCTGTATGGTCACTTTCTGTGGTTTCGAGACTAGAGCAGACCTTTTGTTGCTTGACATGATTGATTATGAGGTCATCCTAGGCATGGATTGGTTATCTTCATATCACGCCGTCCTTGATTTCCATGCCAAGATTGTTTCCCTAGTGATGTCAGGATGCCATGATTGAAGTGGAAGGGTTCCACAGTTGACATGTCTTGTGGCGTTTTTTTTTCCTGAAAGCTCGAAACATGGTCGAGAAGGGTTTTTTGGCCTATCTAACTTATGTTCGAGACGTCACTGCAGAGTCTCTGAAGATTGATTCAGTGCCAGTAGTCCAAGATTTCACTTATGTTTTTCCTTCTGATCTTCCTGGCATTCCTCCGGATTGTGATATTGATTTCTGCATTAATTTTGCTCCAGAAACTCAGCCTATATCTATTCCACCATACTATATGGCTCCTAAGGAGTTGAAGGAGCAGTTAGAGGAGTTGTTTGCAAATGGGTTTGTCAGGCCCAGTGTATCACCCTGGGGCACACCAGTGCTATTTGTGAAAAAGAAGGATGGGACCATGCGGATGTGCATTGATTAGCGCCAGTTGAACAAGGTCACTATCAAGAACAAGTAACCCTTGCCTCGTATTGATAATTTCTTTGAGTAGCTTCAGGGTGCTAGGGTTCTCTAAGATTGACTTGAGGTCAGGGTATCATCAGCTAAAGATTGAAGACTCAGATGTTTTGAAGACTGCATTCAGGATTAGGTATGGCCACTATGAGTTCTGGTGATGTTATTTGGCTTGACTAATGCTCAAATCGCACTTAAGGACTTGATGAATAGGGTGTTCATGCCTTATATTGATTCCTTTGTTATTGTCTTCACTGACGACATCTTGATATACTCATGTAGCCTGGGGGAGCACGAGCAGCATTTGGGAGTAGTGCTACAGACCTTGCGGGAGCAAAAGCTATATGCTAAGTTCTCCAAGTGTGAGTTTTGGCTAGAGTCCGTTGCATTCTTGGGGCATGTAGTGTCAAGAGATGGTATTAAAGTAGATCCCAAGAAGATAGAGGCAGTTCAGATTTGGCCACGTCCTACTTTAGTGACAAAGATCAGGAGTTTCCTAGGGTTAGCAGGCTATTACCGATGATCTGTGTAGGGCTTTACATCTATTACCTCACCTTTGACCAGATTGACCAAGAAGAGTGCTCCTTTCCGTTGGTCCGATAATTCTGAGGAGAGCTTCCAGAAGCTCAAGACAGCTTTGGCCACTACACCAGTTCCTGTATTGCCTTCCGTTTCAGGGATGTATATAGTGTATTGTGACGCTACCCCCATTGGCTTAGGATGTGTATTGATGCAGGAGGAGCAAGTTATTGCATATGCCTCACGTCATCTGAAGGTTCACGAGAAGAATTACCCTATGCACGATCTGGAATTGGCAGCGATTGTTCATGCTCTTAAGATATGGAGGCATTATTTGTATGGGGTGCCATGTGATGTTTATACCGATCATCGCAGTTTGCAGCATTTGTTTAGGAAGGGGGATCTTGATTTGAGGTAGCGCATGTGTCTTGAGCTGCTAAAGGATTATGAAATCACCGTTCTTTACTATTCGGGTAAGAAAAATGTGGTCATGGATGCCCTGAGCAGAAAGGCAGAGAGTATGGGTAGTTTGGTATTCATTCAAGCAGAGGAGAGGCCACTAGCTTTGGACATTAAGTTTTTGGCTAACATACTTGTGAGGTTGGACATTTCAAATTCCAGCCGAGTTCTAGCATGTGTGGTTGCTAAGTTTCGTTATTGGGAGAGATCAAGACTCAGCAGTTCGACGATCAACATTTGACAGTACTCAATGAGACGGTACTTCAGGGAGGTGCCCAGGAGGTTTCTATTGGCGAGGATGGTGTTTTGCGACTTCATGGTTGTCTATGTGTTCCTAATGTTGATGTTTTGAGGAGGAGGATTCTAGAGGAGTCACACAGTTCGCGGTATTTTGTACATCCGGGTGTCACAAAGATGTACTGTGACTTGGGGCAGCATTATTGGTGGCGGAGAATAAAGAAGGACATCATGCAATATGTAGCCAGATGTTTTAATTGCCAGCAGGTCAAGTATGAGCACCAGAGGCCGGATGGCCTATTTCATCATATGCCTAATCTTGAGTGGAAGTGGGAGCGCATCACCATGGATTTCGTAGTTAGGTTGCCGCGGACTTTACAGTAGGTTGAATTAGTATGGGTCATTGGGGATAGGTTGACCAAGCCGGCTCACTTCATTCCAGTGGCGACTACTTATACAGCGGACAGGTATGCTCAGATCTATATACGGAAGATATTCTATTTGCACGGTGTGCCAGTTTCCATCATATCAGATAGAGGCCCTCAGTTCACTTCCCATTTCTGGAGAGCTGTTCGGAGTGAGTTGGGGACTCGCGTAGAGCTTAGCACGGCATTCCATCCTCAGACCGATGGGCAATCGGAGCAGATAGTCCAGATTTTAGAGGATATGCTTAGAGCATGTGTAATTGACATTGGAGGGCAGTGGGATCAGTTCTTGCCTTTAGCAGAGTTTGCGTATAACAATAGCTGTTAGTCCAGCATAAAGATTGCACAGGCTTTATATGGTCGACGTTGTTATTCTCCTATCGGGTGGTTTGAGACTAGTGAGGCTATGTTTCTTGGTACAGATTTGGTACAGGATGCCTTGGATAAGGTAAAGTTGATTCATGAGAGACTCCACACAGCTCAGTCCAGACAAAAGAGTTACGTGGATCAGAGGGCACGTGATGTATCATTCATGATTGGTGAGAAGGTGGTCTTGAAAGTCTCACCAATGAAGGGCATTATGAAGCTCGAGAAGAAGTGCAAGCTAAGCCCAAGGTTTATTGGTCCTTCTGAGGTGTTAAGGCGAGTTGGGGAGGCTGCCTATGAGGTTGCTTTACCCCCAGTTTATCGGGAGTTCATCCAATTTTTCATATATCGATGCTTCAGAAGTATCATACCGAACTATCACATGTGTTGGACTTCAGTACCATTTAATTAGATGAGAGCAATGGTAACGAGGAGGAGCCAGTTGCCATTATTGATAGATAAGATCGCCAGTTCAGATCCAAGAGGAATTCTGGTGTGTGGGTCTAGTGGAGGGGCCAACCTGTTGAGGAGGCGACCTGAGAGTCCGAGGAGGACATGCGCAGCAGATATCCCCATCTATTCAGCAGTCCAGGTATGTCCATTCAAGGATGAACATTTGTTTAAGAAGTGGAAAATATAAGGAGCCGACTGGTCATTTTGCATTTTTGAACCTCGTTCCCTCAAATAAAACTTCACGCACTTGCTTTAGCTAATTTATAACTTGCGGGGACGTTTGGTTCGGGAGTTGGAAGAGTTTTGAGTAAAAATATGTCCAATTATTTCTTTATGATTCTCTTAAAAGACCAAGTTTGACTTCAGTCAACGTTTTGGGAAAATGGACCCGAATTTGTGGTTTGGCAGTCCTAAAAGGTCCGTGTAAAAATATGGGACCTGGGTATATGCCCAGAATCGAATTTTGAGGTCCCTAGCCTGAGTAATAAATTTTTAATGAAAATTGTTAAATGGATATTCTAAGAGTTTAATAAAGAGGAAAAATGTTTGATCACATTGATATCAGGCCTATATGTTTTTTCCGGAGCCCGGCACAAGTTCAATATATTATTTTAGTTTTATCTATGATATTTGGTAAGAAATGGGACTGATTTGACGTGATTCAGACGTTCGATTGAAAAGATAGGAATTTGGGTGTTTTTGAGGAATTCATGCATTTTGGGGTTAGATCCGTGGTTTAGGTGTTAATTAGGTGATTTGATTGCTTGAGAAAGTTTGCACATTGTGGTAGGACTTGTGTGGGTATTCGGAGTTGAGCCCCGAGGGCTCGGGGTGAGATTCGGACATGATTGGAGGGAAGAAAACAAACAGTTTTTGCTGGTATTTTTGTTGCATTTGATGCAGGTTTTGCAATTGCGAGATGGCCATCACAAATGCGAGATAGCCATCGCAATTGCGAGAAATGCTTCGCATTTGCGATATTGGCCGGGGTCGGACAATGTTCTCATTTGCAAATCCAGCAGGGTCCACATTTGCGACCCATGCATCGCATTTGTGATATTGGCCAGACAGGGCAGTCTTCGCATTTGCGAACCTTTTCCTCGCATTTGCAAACCTAGAAGGGTCCGCATTTGTGACCCACGCCTCACATTTGCGATCGAGGACTTGTCAGGGCTTTTAAAAAAATAGGACTTAGAGCATTTCTTTTATTTCTACTCTACACTTGGGAGATTTGAGAGCTTCCAAAGAGGGAATTTCAACGTAGCATCTGAGGTAAGTAATTTCTATTCATACTTAGTTTCAATACATGTATATTAGGTAGATTAAACCCCCAAAGCTAGGTAAAGTCAAAGTGTTAGAGGTAGACCTAGGGTTTTAATAAAACTAAGATTTAACCACAAAATTTGTTATGAAATGAACTATAATTCATATATATTTGATCTTTTGGTTATAGAGAACAATTTTCTTTGGAAAATCTCGGAATCCGGGCACGTGGTCCTGGAGTCGGAATTTAGGAAACTTGTGAAAAGGGTTGGGGAATCACAAAAAGATATAGAATTCAACCTTGTAAGCCTTTTGTTGACAAGTTTTTACTTTATTTAACTAGTTTGTGATCGTTCGGCTCCGAATTGAGGGCTTGGGCTTGCTCTTGATATTGAAAGTGCTTTGGAGCGAGGTGAGTTTCCTTCCTAACCATGTAAGAGGGAATTATCCCCATAGGATTAATGATTGAGTAATTGTTGCTAAATGCGGGGGCTACGCACGCTAGGTGATGAAAGTCCGTTCGTAGCTACTACTATGTTAATTGTCCGGGTAGTTTAGGACCCACACCATGCTTATTTTATATAAATCTCTATATTATTTATATTTTATATAAATCTCTATATTATTTTGTTAATACGAACAACTAAGATATGCTAGAGACTTAAAACGGGATAAGAACGTACTTGTAGAATTATTGAAGTCTTGCTTGGCATTGATGACTATCGATGTGCCTTATGTGTATACTTGATATTTATTATTATATTTTTGATCGAGCCGAACTCCTCGGTATGAATAGTTTCATCTATAGGCGGGCCGTCTACCCTCGGCAAGTGCACGGCTTATTTCTGTTGGATCGGGCCGTCGCCTCGGTATACTTGCGCATGCTATTGTTGCTTGCTTGAGAGTTTTTTTTTTAAAATATTGATATCGCCTTTCATGGCCTAATATAAATTGATAAATATGAAAAAATTAAATGGTTAGCTGGAGATATAGTGGAGAGTAGGGCCTTTATGTCTTGTTACACACTGTTGCTTACTAGTGATTCTTCATGGTTCGTATGGTTACCCCGATATATTATTCGACCCTAGTGAGTGTCAAGTCGACCAATCGTCTCTACTTCTTCAAGATTAAATGGGATACTCATTGGGTACATATTGTTTATGTACTAATGCTACGCTTCTGTCCTTAATTGTACAGGATCTGAGGCAGATACATCTGGTTACCAGTCTGGTGCGCGCCCTTGAGTTTGTGGCAGAGACTTCCACAGTGAGATGTTTTCTCCCTATGCCGCTCAACAGCCTGATGGAGTCTTCATTTACTTTTGCTGTCTTTCTTTATCTCAAACAGTAGGATAGAGATATTTCTTTGTGTATATTCTACTAGCTGCCCATAGCCTGTGACACCATGTTCTGGTACACACATTAGTAGACTTATTTTCTTTTGGGTTGTATTATTACTCCGTTTACATTATCAATTATTTTTGGGACGTAAATTCAAATTGGAGTAGTGGTTTCACTTAAAATTCTGATAAAAAAAGAAAATCAACATAAAAGGTTTTGAGATGTTTTTGTGTTGGCTTGCCTGACAAAGTTGTCGGTCCCCTTCACGACCTATTATGGAATTGGGCTGTGACAAGCAATTTCCAAGACTCAAAAAAATGTGCCATGTGAATGTGACCCTCCTGATGTGAAAACGATGCCTTGAATTTTCAGCTTATGCGAACGCAATGGACAAATATGCTAGGTCCCCAAGTCCTCTTACGCGATCGCGGACTTCTCACTACGAACGCAGAGTACCAAGAATTCATCTTCCGCGATCGCGGACCCCCTATCGCGAACGCGTATAACAAAACTCTAGCTTGCCAAAATCCTTCTATGCGATCGCGGCCCTAGGCCCACGATCGTGATGACCACAATACCCTTGCACAACTGCTGCAATTTCTGCAATAACTCAAAGTCCAAAACCTCCCGTTTAGCCACCCGAAATTACCCCGAGGTCCCCGGGAGCTCAACCAAAAGTACCAACACACCCTAAAACATTATTCAAACTTGTTCCAATCATCAAAACACCTCAACACCAAAACCATCAAATTACATCAAATTTAAGCCTAAGTTCTTCAAAAACTTCTTCAACACGCGTTTGATCAAAACCCCGACATAATCACCTCCGAATGACTTGAAATTTTACACACACATCCCAAATCACATAAAAAGCTATAGAAACTCTCAGAAATCCATTTTGACCGTCAGATTAAAATCTTACCTATCAACCGGAAATCGCCAAAATACTAACTTTGCCAATTCAAGCCTAGTTCTACACTGGACCTCCAAAACCACTTCCAATCACACTCTTAAGTCACAAATCATCCCACGAAGATAACCAAACTATCAGAATTCACATATCCGAGCCCTCTAACTCATACGTCAACGTGCGGTTGACTTTTCCAACTTAAGCATTCTTAAAAGAGACTAAGTGTCTTAATTTTTTATCATAACCACTTTAAACCAACTCGATCACTTAAGATACGGATGATGAAACATGAAGAAGTATAAAAATGGAAAAAATGGGGTGGTAACTCACGAGACGACGAGTATTATTGTCTGAAATTTACCAAAAAGGAGTATATTGTCATTTTATATAGTATATATTTTTGTACACAATTGTACATTGGGAAGCAATATAAATACATTATTACATGCTTTTATATATATATATATATATATATATATATATATATATATATATATAATTATAAACACTTATACATATTTATACAATATACATAATATATATGTATGAGTATATACAACATATGCACTGAATATACATAAATTTTGCATGCATATTTTATCCTAGAAAAAACAATTACAACTGTCATTAAACCTTTATTTCAAAACCGAATTTACTATATAACAAAAGTGTCAAATTTTCATGAAGATCTCATACAATAACAATGTATATATACCCTTATACAATGACAAAATATAATTATACACAAATCTATGCACTTATAGCTATCTATACATAATTATACAATATTTGTATAAGTATGTATAAACACCAGTTATACAGCATATGCACTGAAAAATACCTTATGTCCGTCACTGTACCTATATTTTAACACCAATGTTATCAAAAAGAACCAAAAAAAGAAGAACCAATTAACTCAAGATAGGTCTAGATGAATCTCAAATTCTTAAATTTTATCTCATCCGATCAATAATATTATTATTAGTCAATACTCATCTCGATTGAAGCACCAATTCATAATGAAAACTTCCACATATAAAAGCTTTAGTTTCATCAATGGCAGAATTATAATTTTTAAAACTTATATTTCGATATCAAATAAAAAAATAATTAAGAAAGAAATAAAATATGTGAAATTATGTAGTAACACGTGAAGAAAAGGTTGGAAACGAGACATAAGATAATAAAAGATAAATAATGTAAAATTAATAATATTTCAAAAAAAAGAATTTAGAAAGTTAAAATAAAAAATAAATTAAAAAGGAAAAAAAATAGAAATGGAAAGTAAATTAATAACCCTCTAATTATACTATGTAAATACCAGTAATTCAGACTACAATTACATCCCTTAATTACATTTTCTTGAATGATAAACTTTGATGCTTCGATTTGATGAGAAACATATTTGAACAAATTACTCTTTATGACAATGAAGGGATAACAACAATTACCTTTTTAATTCTTTATTAATTTACAATCATTTAAGTGCCATGTGATTCACACATATAACAATCACTCATTTATAGTGAGCAAATTGTTGGTGAGAAGGTTTTGATGGGATTAAAACTTTTGTATGGAGTCCGAAATCAAACTTACATGAAAATTCAAAAAAGAAAAAAATAATATGAAAAAAAGAACATAACTACCTATGCGCTAAATGAGTTTGGGCTAGCGACCTAGCCTAGCAGCCGTTAGCCAAAGTCAAACTCATATAGCGCGTGCTTACTTTCACAGGCACGTTTTCAGTCGGTAAAAAATAAGCCTGCATGGCAGCCAAGTCACACACTTAACTTCAGCCTTCATAATACTTAATTAAAATTTCAGCAACTTTGGATTTAGATTATTTTTAGACAGCTTCAACATAGTAAGTCTTTGGACTGATTTTAGGCAACTAGTAAGGCATTAGAAAATATAGATGAACACATGACACTATATACCGGGAACTATTTTTCAAAATTTGTATTGAACTCGAGCGTACAAAGAACTCAACTCAAAGTTCAACCATGTACAAATAGATCACTCTTGACCTTGGGTGTTTTCACTCTTGAAAACAAACATAGGAATCCTTCCTAACTCTCTATATGCACTCCTACACATTTTTCACTCTTGCCCGAAGAATAATGATTCTGCCCATTTATAGCCCTCTTTGCCTTACAATAGTCGCACTTAGTCTGAGACACTTGTACTATGCAATCCACTATTTTAGTCTAATATAGTTGACATCTCCCAACTACTAGGAACATGTAAAGATCATGCTAAAATAACGGAAACAAGGAAAAAAAAAGTGCTAACTCCCATCTACCAGCATTTTGAACAAAGCCAATCGCTGCACATGTGCACAACATGTGTCATAACTGCTCTTGACTTAGTCAATCTAAAGCTTGCTGTCAATTTTCATGCCTTGTATTGAATCAGGCACCAATGCCATTGTATCTAGCTGCATTATAGTCACATTTTGCCTATGACATTGCCCACTAACATGGATCTTTTCCACATCCCAATGCCATGACAAGTCTGTCCCGCGCAGTGCCTTCTGTTACATTTTAGCATGCCTTTGCCACTTTGTTTCTACCTTGCCTTGGCACACTGCCTCATGCCTTGATTCCTTTGCCTTGATCAAGTGTCACCCTTAGCCCGCAAATTATTATCAAGCGCTTGTCAAGCTGCCTCGCCTCCTTCAAAGCCTTGACCATTACTTGCATGTTTCCCCTTTTGCCTTGGTGCTACTCGTGAACCTTTGCTTGCAACACTCTTGCTGCCCCATGACAACGCTCTCGTTGTCAAGTCAAGCTTAAAGTGTGTCACGACCCAAATTTCCCACCTTGGGGAGTCATGATGCCGCTTACTAATAAGAGATAGGCAAGCCAAACCTTACTACTTACTTCATTCTCATATTGCCTCCTTTTAACAAACATAATGTGATTACATAATAAAAATGGAACTTAAATAGTTAAGAGGAAGTTAACAATTTAATATCTGAAGTCTACATCCATTACAACTTTTAAAACCTTAATGCCAAAACCAGGTGTCACAGATTATCTCAGATTTACTGCACACAAGGTCTGAAGAAATAATAGTACACTGTTTCATAATAGAGGGAAATCAAATAGAAAATGGAGATAAAGGGAGACATAAAGACCTGCAATTGCCTGCAGGTATACCTTGGTCCTCCGAGTGGACTAGAGGAAGCACTCCAACTACTGTCCAAAAGCTACTCGAGGATCTGCACACAGTGCAGAATGTAGTATCAGCACAACCTACCACATGTGCTGATAAGTGCCTGGCCTAACCATAGCTAAGTAGTGGGGAGGCTAGGACCAGACTACCAAATACAACTGTGCAGTTATATGACATACAAAGGATAGTAAAGCAAAAATAAACAAGTAAAGATGGGAGGGAAATAACATGCTTCGAGGAATAACAGGTAAGAGCAGATTATCAAATGAACTATAAAAAATCAAACTCCAACCTCTAACAAGAGTAAGAAAATATTGGCAGATTTTACTTTCTTTTCACAGCTTGTGGTAGGAACACCCGCTCCCTTTTCGTTACATCTTGTGGTAAGCGTATTACCCGATCCACATATAATATTGTTACGGTGTGCATGCCGATCCATATATATATTTTTGTGGCGTGCAACCCAATCCATATATAATATTAATGTGGTGTTCAACCCGGTCCATATATAATGTTGTTGCGGTGTGCAACTCGATCCATTGATAATATTATTGCGGCGTACAACTCGATTCATATATAATATTGTCGGGGCGTGCAACCCGATCCATATATAATATTTGAAATTATAACAAGAGTCCGACCAGGGATCAATAAGGTCTACACTATCCTGGAAATGGAGAAACAGCTATAACCAAACTTGTTCCAAAATCTAACTACCCCAACTATAATCAAACTTGTTCTGACACCTAACTACCTCGATGAAAATTAAACTTGATATAACACCTAACTACTTCAGATATAACCAATCTCATTTCAACATCTACCTACTTTAGCTATAACTAAACGTATTACAACACCTAACACATGCAATCATCAACCTAAGCATCCGTAATATCAACTAAGATCACAATGCAAGGGAACCACAACTCAACAATAGACCGGCAATGGGGCAATATAATATCCTCTTCTCTTTCTCACTTTTACTTCACAATTCACTTCACAACTCGAGCCAATGCTCTAGCGTTTCAATTATCACTTATACTTTCTCAATTCGTTACACAACTGAGCCATCGCTCTTCAATGTTCATAAGTCACAATTCTTTGCACAACTTTACACAACAAATAGAAATCTTTCCCAAGGCAAGAATAATACAACGAAATCAAGAAAATCATAGTATAAGACTTATGGTCATGCTTGACACCAATGTATAGATACCCGTAACCATGCTTATACATCGTACTCAACAAGAAAAAATAGCAAATAGGACACAAACTCTTAATCCCTCAAGCTAAGGTTAGACCAAGCACTTTCCTCGAACTTCTGCGGCCAACTCAATCCTCAATTACCGCTTTTCCTCTCGAATTTGGCTCCAAATCGATTGAATCTATACATAAATGACTTCATAACATCAGTAAATGCTAAACAATTAATTTCCAATGTTCAACTATAACTTTCCAATCATTCTTCCCTAAAATTCAAAAATCGACCCCGGGCCTACTTGGTTAAAACACAAGGTTCAGACCAAAATCAAATCATCCATTCACCCGCGAGCCTGAATATTTAATTTATTTTCAAATTCGACCCTTAAATAAGGTCTAAATCAAGAATAATCAGAAAGCCCTAATTCTACCCAAATCCCTAATTTTCTACCCTTAATCACATGTTTTAGGCATAGAAATTCAATAGATGTTGATAAAAATGGAAGAAAATAGGTTAAAGATTACTAACCCAAGATATTATGGTGAAGAATTGCTTCAAGGATCGCCTAAGAGCTTTGGAGAAGAAGAGGTTTTGTGAAATTTTGATAAATCCCGTAATGCTACTGTTTTGGGCCTTTTAAAATCACTCGGCAGAAATGGTCTATGTGATCGCGAAGAAGTTCATGTGATCGCGAAGAAGTTCATGTGGTTGGGATTGCGAACCAAAACTGCGATCACATAGAAGAAAAGGACTTTGCTTCCCAGATTTGGTTTAATGCATCACAATCACAGAAGAAGAATGCGATCTCATATAATGAGTTGTGGTTACTCTACACGATCAAGGAAGGACCTATGCGATCGCATAGAATAATACAGGAGACTTAAAAACATACACTATGTGATCGCGAGACTGCCTATGTGATCGCATCAAAACACCAGAGCTGCTATTTCTGCAACTTTTTCTTAAGTTTAAGACCTTTCAAAACATATCTGAAACACACCCGAGACCTCGGGGCTCCTAACCGATACATGTACAAACTCAAAAACATCATACGAACTTATTCGTGCTACCAAATCGCAAAAATGACCTCAAAACAGTGAATCAAACCTTAAAATTAAGATTTTTTTCTCAAACTTCATCATGTATCAAATTAGCAATTCAAGTCTGAATCACGTCTAACGACATCTGTTTTTAACCAAATTTTACAGAAATGACTTAAACCATATATAAGACCTGTACTGGGTGCCAGAACCAAAATATGGGCCAGATACCATTGCTTTCTAATCATATTTCATTTCAATTTTCCTCAAATATTTCTTGAAAACAATTTTACAGAAAAAATCATTTCTCGGGCTTAGGACCTCGAAATTTGATTCCTGGTCCGTTTACCCAAAATGTTCACCGAAGTTAAATTTATTCAATTAAAAAAATATCAAAACATAGCATTTTTCATATAATTTCATATTTAAGCTTTCCAGCTATGCGCCCGGAATGTGCATGCAAATCGAGGAGACTCTAAATGAGGTTTTCAAGGCCTCAGGAATACAGAATTTGATTAACACACCAAGTGGCGGAGGTATAACAAACCACCCACACCCTTTGAAACTCAACATCGTCATTTGTGGTTAGCTTAATTTATGAGTCCTAAAGGGTTTACAAGCAATGCCCCTTGGCCTCCCTTCTCTTCAGCCACAATTGCATTCATTCCAACCATTTGTTTGTCGCTGGTCATTGCCTATAATGGAGCCTCTTATGCGTGGTAGTCATAGAATTTAACAGTGCCTTCTTCAGGAAGTCCCTTGCTTGATTTGGCCCATCACAAAGGAAACAACCACTGAATTTGCTGCCCTTCTCCTTACTCTTAGAAGTTCCAGCCTCATGCTTTCCCCTTCATTTGTCTTCATTAGAATTGTTGTTTTCACATTCTTCTCTCTTTTTACCTTGTCTTTCTTTCCATCGTTAGACTTTGAAGCAGAAATCTCATTAATCAAGTGAAAATCTCCCAATACATCAGTCGCATCCACAATACTTGTGAGGTTTTGAATATTCTGGCTACGCTACTCCAATTGTGCCCATTGTTGCAGCCCCCTCATGAAATTGTGCAATTTATCTTCTTATGACATATTGTTGATGCTCAAATCAAAGAATTTACCTCTTTGACATATGCTCTAACTGATCAGGGTTTTCTTCAACTTTTTCAGTTTGTCCCTAGCAATCCAAGGCGTATTGCTAGGAAAGAACTGATCTTTCAATTCCTTTTTATGCCGCTCCCACGACTCAATCGTTGCTCTGCCCAAACTTTCATCTTCAGCCATACGAGTGTGTTATCGTAACTTAGCATCTTCAATCAAATACATGCTAGTCAAGTTTACTTTCTCCTTCTCATCTTGCACACGATTAACATGAAAGTACTGCTCCATATCTGAAAATAGGCCACATAGACGATATTTACACCCTAATTATACCATGCTTTATTGTGGTTTTATAGGTTAAATAATAACGAAATGCTCTAATTGATATTCTTTTGCTTCGCAGGAACTAATCCAAGTTAGGAAGAACAATAGAGTGTTTTAGAGTCAATAATGTGAAGACATAGTCCAATGAAGAAGCACCCAAGCGTAAAAAAGTAAAAAATGGACTGGGTTGGAATCCACCGCAATCGCGGTGGACCCGGTTGGACCGTGGCAGGCCAAACATGTGAGGTAGAATGTTTGTCTCTCACCGCGGCCGCGCTGCTGTCTGCTGCGACGACGATGAGCTGTGCAATAGCCCAGAACTTTTGGGAGCAAAGTGTAACTCGGGGAAAACTTATTCCAAATCTTATAAATGCAATAAGCTTACCCAAAAAAGTTGCAGGCTTGTTTTTTGACTGCTTTGGAGGTAACAATAAGTGTGAAAAGAATGATCAAAACATTAGAGTTTTTCTATCTTCTCTTTGTCGATGCCCCCATTTTCTAAAGCACAATCGGGTTTATGAAATTTTTGGAGGACAACTCGTTCCCTTTTGGAATTAGATTTTAGGATTGAAGAGTCTCCACCTAATGATTAAAGTGCATTAGGACACTAAAGAAGGATTTGAGTTGGAAAACAAGAGTTCGGGTAAGGGTTAAAAATTATTTTGAGGGGAAGGTGTTAGGCACCCCTCAGGATCCACTAGTGTGGTTCCTGGCCATTCTATAATGGTGCATTTAAGTGTGAATAACAAGTAAACAAGCAGGAACTACAAATGTGGGATGGTTTCATATAATGGTTGCAAGCAAAGGAATAAAGAAACTGATGTTTGGGAAGAAAGTAGCTATAAAGTTCTAAAAAAAAGAAGTAAAGAGAAGGGGTTTTCACATAATTGTTGCATGCAATTAAAGCAAAAAAAGTTAGAGAAGCTGAAAGTTGAGCAATTTTCTTTATTATGAAAGATAAACAAGTAAGGGAAGAGGGGATGGGTCCTAGGTTTATGAATAATATAGATCATGTCAATGAAATACCCGGTAATCACTCCCTAGATGAGGGGATACATGTGGTATTAGCGCACCGGTCATCATATACATATCTACCCTTCCCACCCTGTTAAGGTATTAAAACACGTTATAGTATTGCTACTTATTGCATATTATTACCCATCCCCATGCTATCAGTCCCGGAGGCATTAGGACTACTAGTCCTAGAAGGGAACGAAATTGGGCTTTTTCAGAGTTTAAAAGGACAAAATTCTACTGCGACAGACAAAACATATAAAGAAGTTAAGGGGGAAAACATAGCAGTTTTAAGGCTCAAACAAGCCTCGTCACTTAAAGAAGCAAATTTTCCAGCATGACATTAAATACTAGTTATAGTCTGAATTAAATTTAAAGCGTTAGGATATGCTGATTGATCACATATTTCTCAGATGAGGAATCCGAATTAGGCCTCCCATTGGTTGTAATTATCAAAGACTGATGCAGTTAATCAAGCACCTACTGGTTTGCTTAGTGGGAACCTATAGGCATGATATCTAACGATGTGGAAGTGTATTGATTTTAATGAAGGTTACTGATTTTAGACTTTTAGATGAAAGAGACGAATCAGATTCAATTGGATACTCCTATATGCATGATTTCTAAGCATTGTTGATTTTTAAATGATTATCAGGAAGCAAGAACCCTATAGGCATTGGTATCTAGGATGCAATTTGTTATTAATTTAACATATAGACGGTTTGCATAATGACATAAGTATAAGAAGAAGTGCAGAAAGCTATAATCATGATTTCTATATGCAGAAGCGCAGAAACTTATAGACATGTTTCAAATGTATAAATGCAGAAACTTATAGGCATGGTTTCTAATGTATAGATGCAAAAACTTATAGACATGGTTTCTAATGTATGAATGCATAAACTAATAGACATGATTTTTAATGCAGAGGTATAAACTTATAGGTATGATTTCTATATGCACATTCATAAACATATAGGTAGGATTTTTAATGCAGTAATGAAACAACTTATAGGCAGGACTTCTATATGTAGATGCAGAAGTAGAAAACAGGCTGTAATTGCATAAACAAATACCTAAAACATGATGTCTGATGCATAACATGAGTGACCCTCCCTTATTCACTATATACCCTATAAGTTATTAAAAATTAATACAACTCGGATGAATCAAGAAAAGTAAAATTACATCAGAAACTAAACATCAACAAAGGAGTCTAATTCAGGATCATATTTCCAAAGCCTTTCTCTTTTTTCGGATGTGTCAAAGTTCCCAAGAGCTTCAAGTGGACTCCAAGCAGTGCTTACACCCCAAATACATTGTAGAATTATATTATAGTGCAGTGTGGAAGGGTCATCCATCAAATGTCCAAGTTTAGAGGGAATTCAAGGTACCAAAGAAAGTCTCATGGGAGGGGGAAAAACCTAGAGTCTAGGAGTATGTTTAAGTGCATAAAGGGTAGTTAGGGAAGGCCATGGAAGGATTGTGGTCATGCTCGGCAATTAAGGGTGCTGGCACACCCCTGACAAGCATGTTAGCCAAATCTTAGGAATTAGGATCCATTGAGAATCAGGTTCAGACCTGGGTAGTAATTTGAATACTGCTAGGCCATGAACCTTAACTCAAACACGTAGAAGGGAGTAGGGGTAGGGATTCACAATAGAAACAGATGCAAGAAAAGAACATGCATAGTCAATATTGCACATAAACAACAAAGTAGACTAGAGTAAGGAAACTATAAAGTAAACACATATGGAGGAAGTTGAAATCAAAATTGAGACATACTAGTTTCAGGGAAACAAATAAGTAAAACAGTAGTCTTGAAAAGCCAAGTTGCAAGCAAACAGTACAAAGACCTCAGAAGCGAGTAGATTATTGAAAGAATATTGTAATTGAGAGTTTGAGAATATTGAACAAAAGGGTTCGTTATGTTACTTAGAAAAGAGTCTAATATTAAAATGTTCAGAATCATAAGGAAAGGGATACAATTTCAGTCTTTAGACTCAAAGTAAGTTTGAGAGTTGGGGGTTCCGATGCAGAAACCTAGTCCAAACACCAAATCAAACTTGTCAAAGAAAAACCCCTGAATCCTAAGGTTTCAAATCGAATCAGACATAGAGATGAGAAGGCAAGCCATTAAAATAGACTTCAAAGGTCTGTTTCAGAGCCTCATGAGAAACAAAACAAATATAATAGTAGGTTTGAAGAAATAAAGAAAGAAGCCGATTTAAGAGCATACAAGAGCATGTTTAAGAAAAGTTTGAAACTTAAACGAGTTCAAAAGAGAACCTTTTAAGAAATAGTGGGTGGCTAACGTTTAGAAGGAACACGAACAAACTCCAGTAGAGCAAACAAAATCAAAGAACTTCAACAGAAAACACATATGGTAGGATAATACTGAAAAGTATATCAAACAGCATGTCGGAAAACATAGTAAACATTAACATACAGATCCAGTCTTAGAGGCACAGTAGAATACAAAGCAGCATGAATATCATGTATTGTAGAAAATGAAAAGCAGAAGAACAACACACACGTCGTAAAAGGGAAACACATGAGCATGATATAGACAAACACACATGAAGAAAAGAAGAAGAAGAATTAGAAAAGAGGTCTTTGGAAAAACCTTTCACAAACCTTAAATCGAGTGACAAGTGATTTTGAAAAGGAAAGTTTAGGGAAAATACTTTAAATGACTAGTAGAACACAAATACATCACGGATCTAAGAAAATAAACAGAGAAAAACCTCGAACAACTTAGGGCTTCTGAGAAAACCCTAGAAACGAGAAAGGTTTGGAAAAGTCAGATCCTAGGTCGAAGAGGTTAGGAATCAGGCTTCTCGTGCTTAAATATGTTGGAGCATGGCCGAAGAAGCCATGGAAGCAAGGATATGAGAAGATCTGAAAGAGAACCGTTGAAGTCAAACTTCAAAACCTTGAACACCTAAGGTCTAATGGTGGATAGGGGTGAGTATAGACCATCCATGGCCTGAGAAGCCATGGATTCCAGTGAAAGCATAGTGAGAAAAGGTAGGAGGAAGCTAGGGTTCCGAAGAACCTTGAGAGATAATTGGGAGAAAGAGTATTCAACGGTGTCTGATTAGGTGAAATGAGGGGAATTAGGGTAGGTTGTTTGGTTTAATTATGTGGGGGTTGATTGTGACCGTTGATTTGGGAGATCAACGGTTGAGATTAGAGAGTGTACGTGGGAAATGATTCTAGGTCGGTTTGAATAGGGCCTGGGTCAGGGTAATAGGGTTAAAAAATTAGGTTCAAATTGGGGGTTCACGTAAGGCTAAAATTGAAATAAACGGGGCTAGCATTTAAATAGCCATTTTCCTATTTAATTTTTAAAAATAGTAAAAAAATGATTTTAAAAGATAATTAATGTGCTGAACCAATTAATAATATATAGATATTAAATAAAAATTATCAAAACCAATTTTATAGTTATAGAAATGCTATTAATATTAAAATAGGCGAAAATTGCAATTGTATGCAATTTAGCTTTAAAAAATATCAAATAAATTTGTAAAATTATACAAAAATTATCTTAACTATATTTTGATATAAATATAAGAATAAAATAAAATTTTCACCAATATTGGTAGTTTTGGGAATAATTACTGATTTTTGTACTACTAAAAATAGACAATAAGTTGATTTTTAAAAATCTTTAAAAAGTAGGAAAAATACCAAATCCCTTGGTCATGCTTATATATGCATATACATATTATATTGAAAGTATTTTTTATGTGAAAAATACATAGGGAGAAATTGGGTATCAACAACTGCCCATCTTTACCTGGGAAGGATGAAAAAGTTGTGAGGTAAAGATATGATGACCAATTTTGACCGAACAGAATGGCTTGAAGTGATTGACCGTGCCCTGGTTACTAAGTTTCCTACATATCCCTGGTCTTACAGGATTCAAGCCGTATGTATTTCGTGATCCATTAGCGGGATGTGCCGATGGCGATTCTCGAAAAACGGATGCGATATTCCGGTCGGGGAGGACGATAAAATTCTAGTAGGTTGCGGGAACTTGAACGGGGTTACTCCTACCGAGACGGCTGCTGCAAGCCGGTTTACCTGCAAATGAGTAATGCAAACATATATTGTGCATATATTTAAATGTGATGCAAGTTCCTGGTTGACCATTAATACTGTCTTTAGACGATTCGGATGATGTCCATGGACCATGATGTCCTGGGCCATTGTTGCGATAAAAACGCACACGCAAGCGCACGTGATCGTCAAGTAATAATGTAGCGAGTAGAGTATTGTTCACACGAAGACTTGTGATTAACTGTTGATGGATTCAAACTCAATTAGCTTATCTAATCCAAGAGTTTTTTCACAAAATAGAGATGTAACTAATTTACTACCTAAAATATTAAGAAATAAGCTAACTAGAACCAATTAACTAAAAAAAGCAATTTCGAGTAACAAACAGCTGGAGAGGATATTCCAGGGTCACGGACTAACTGAAAATCGTGTTGTGTTTTTGGCTTAACACGACTAATTGATTTATCTGGATGGTTGATTGACAGGGTTAATATTACTTATAAGAATCTGTCGAGTTCTTACTCGCCTATTCAAGTTAACTCAATGCCTATATGTCTATGGACTTAAGATTAACAAGAATGCATTTACAATTCCTGTATTCCAACCAAGAAAGGCAATTGGGTATATTTCTATCCCAATTGCTAATTCGTTCCCCGAGGCCTAGGTTCAAGAACTTGCTCTATTTATTTCTATATGCAATTTAAAGTTCCCACTTTTGAGTTCAATTCTATATTCGTAGATAGTACTTCACTATTAGCTACTCAGCAAAATAATTAAAATCAGAACTAAATAAACAACCCAATATGATAAACAAACTTTGTCAAATGAAACTTCAAACAACAACATTCATGTTTCACCCATGACCTAGAACAATGGGTTTTAGCCACTCATACTAGTGTTCATCATAAAAAGGTTTAATTTCATAACAAATAGCAAAAAAATGGGAAGAAAAGAAGAACTTAATTGTCGAATCTCCTCCTTGCCTCTTGCCTCTCTATATCTTGCTTTAGACTATGAAAACCTTGATAAATAGTCCTTGGGTGAGCTTGGCTTTTTATAGGTTAAGTGGGGTTTCCTCCTGATTTCCAATTATGCCCCTGAACAAAGCTTTCCGAATTTTGGACGAACGCGTTTGTGCACCTAGGCGCGCATCTGGCCGCTAGTTGGCAAACGTTTGTGTTAGGTGTGCTAAAAGTAGCGCGGGCGCGCATCTGAGCGCGCTAGCCCAATCCCTTGTTTCCTTTATTCCTTTTCTTGTCTTCGTGCGTACTCAGCTCCGAGGGGTCTTTCTTGCTTTAAGATAGTTCCAATCCCCTCTTTAAGGCATCACACACAATCGCTAAATTACCTAGTTTCAGCCTATTATCAACACCCCACACTTAATTCGTTGCTAGTCCTCGAGCAATCACACTATACTTTCTAGAGGTTCCTTCACTCAACCATTTCCGCTAATGCATTACCCCTAGAACAATTTACATACAGTACGCCTAGTAGTGAACAATCATGGCCTCACAAGTCGACTCTCAAGTGCCATGCAATATTCATTCTTCCTCAAAGTACTCAACACGGAAGTCAAGACCTTCCTTTCTTTCATGAATCACATTTCCTCACAATCACAGTAAAGAGAATAAAATCAATCCATATATTTGAATCTCACACTCACATATATCACAGAAAATTTCTCACCCTCATAAAAGAAGTCACATGCATGTAATTGGTACAATAAGCTAGCCCTTAATGTAAATCTCTACTAATGGAGGTTCACTCGGTCTAAAATCAATTAGTACTTTGTTTATGGTTGTAATGAGAGCTAAGGGATGGGTAGGATATATTTAGGAATAGTGACTAACTCTCTTAAGCACTTTAACACATCACATGATCAACTTCAAGCGCAATTTCTTCAATCCAACTTGACCTTCGCAAATTAATCACCCCAAAAATGCTCCCTTATTCTTTAAGCACTACAATAATTCATACCCACTAGCTGGAACAAGACAACATTTTTTTTCAATTTCCACTAGTGGTGTATTAGTTTACAAAACAAGTGCTCCTTTCTTCTTTTCATTGGTTCCACTCAAAAGCCACCCCACAATTAGTTCCTTCTTACTTCTTTTAGCGCTCATCTCACAATTAAAGTACTTTAAGAGGTAAAAGGATCAAAAATATAAATTAAGACAAAAAGGATATAGTCTTGAAATGCGGGTGCCAAACAAAAGTCTATAGGCTCAAAAGGGTTAACTAGGGACGAATTTTATTTGTGATAAGAAATTAAGCTCAAAAAGATCAAAGAAAGGCTAAAATCATTTTTCAAACCGAGTATCACCTCAAATTTTGCTTCAGCTCACATGCCACGCAAGTTCTAGAATTACGTACGAAACATGGACTACAAAAAGAACTCAACATACATGGCACATGACTCATTCCAGATCAGCTCATCAAGACGCTCCATTACGAGCATTTGATTCCGTAACAAACATATAGATTAAGGCACTTTAGTGAGATTCAACTAATAAGACTAAGCGTTACACTCTAGGGTTTATTGTATTCAGGTGTGTCAACGCTATGGGTTCTAATTTGATTTTCTACATCGTAGCCCATTAACCTAATCTACAAATCAAAAAGAAAACAAAAATAAATTAAAATAAAAAACTACCTACACCTGGTTCAAGTTAAACCCTTGGAAAAGAAAAGTGGCCTAAAGAAAAACCAAGAGGGAGTTGCTACACTACCTAAGGAAAAAAATAAAAAAAGAAAAAATCTTTTTGGTGTTTCCTCTAGACTAACTTCCCTCGAGAAAATTGTCTAAAAGGTCCGCCATCAGGAAGAATCTACATATTTTCATTTTGTTTCGACTTAGTCCCTCAACAACCCTGTCGAAAGGGATCCGTCGCCAGTACGAGCCACTAATCTATTTTAAACTAACTATTCCTATTTAGCACTAAAACTATCAAACTCAAATAAAACAAAACAAAAGAAACATTCAAATGATACAACTACACACATACAATGAAGTACCCCAACCCACACTAAAAAATGAAGACATGCCTCCATGGCTTAATAATTGAAAGAGCAGTGAGGTAAAGGAACTTCCGTTAAAGCTCACTGGTAGTCGGAGATGGTGTCTGGGTTGACGTGGCATGAACGACCTAGAGCTCACGGCCATCCCATGAATTTTTTTTTCGGCTTCACTTGTCGGTCAGCTACCGCGTCTATTCGGGTGCCAAAATCAGTAATGGAGGTTCACAAACCAGCCACCTCCTACTCCAAAGCAGTGAAACAGGGCACCCAGGCAACTCCTTAAGATGTTGCAGTCCCATATGGTCCTGCAGCTTATAAACTCTGCTCCTGAGCCTGTGGTGCGACCTCCACGTTCTCCTCAGCAGCCTCCTTATCCTTTAAATCATCAGAGCTACTACTCGCTGCTTCCTCTGCTACTGCCGGCTCCTTACCCGTTGTCACCTTATCAGCATGGAACTTGCCCTCCTTTTTTACCAACCCCACAGTAGATTTTCAGACATCTAAGCAGCTCTGCATAGTTGAGTCACTAAGGAAAGGAAAAAGAACCCATACCTTTTGTCTTGGCTACGGACGAATATCTCTTCATGCATCACCTTGGCCCTATCGAAGTCGTGACCATTTACAAAGCACCAAATCAAGGCAGCTCGGAGCCCATTCACCTCTGTAGTATTGTAAGATGGAATCAAGCGGTTGTTAATGAGATAGAGCCAGCACTTTCCTTTAAATTTTAGTGCAGAGGAGTGGAATTTCACCCTATTGTCCATCCAAACCACTTCTTTCCCGGGTACACAAATTGTCTCAAAGAATCGCGTCCATTTTTCGTTCGTTAGCTTGCGACCGTACTCACATAAGTCATCATGATAGCTGGAGGTGGAGGCAGCTGGTAGATCACCCATATCGCCTGAACAGAAGCATTTACCGACCTTCGGCACACCGTGACTACTCTATTAACAGGCTCTGACACATTTGCATATAACTCTCGCACAACCATTCCATTGCCTTCACTGGGCTCATTGATGAAGGATTGCAACCCTCACCTCACTAACTCATTGAACATGTGAGGGTAGTGGCACTGGAGCTGTTCGATGTGAATACCCTTTTCTAGAATTGGCTTTTTACGAGCCTTTTTTGCAAAGCGGTCCTGAGCTTTGGCCGAAACAAATTTTGTAGCATCAGATGGATGTGCATGTGCATCCCCTCTTGACCTAGACGAACCAGCCTATCTGCTCGATAAAGTGCCCGTGGCACGTCATTTCCTAGATGGAGTCATTATATCGGTAAAACGGGAACACATTAGCACGATCCAATTTAAACTTTGTGACGCACGCAGTTACTTAAACTTCACATGCATAGGTGGTTACAAACTACATAATCACGTTCATGTAGAAAATAATTCTATCCATGATATGTGTGCTTTGGTTGTATTAGCATGATTTTCAGGTATAGGTTTTGATGAATGACAAACAATGAAGTCAAGTGTCAAACAACGTTATTATATGACAAACAATAAAGATTGAATGCCGAGAAGCATATTGATGAATGGATTGCATAGACAAGCCAAAGACGAGCTCAAAAGTTCAAGACCGAAGACCCAAGGCATAAGTCGCTAGGTAGAACCAATGTAAGAGCAACATTTAAGTTATCTCGTCTTTTGGCTCAACATAGGTCATCATTAATATGCATAAAATCATTTTATTAAATCATATATATCATAAACATATTTCAAATACTTCAAACAAAATGATTTTAACGTTTTCATTTTAACCAAAATGGTTTTTGAAGTAAGTTGTCAATTCTGGACAGCATAGGTGAATAATCGATTATGCAAAAGTGATAATCGATTATTCTAGGAAATTCCATTTATTGGAAATTTCCGCAGAGTAGGATAATCGATTATCTTGTATCCATTGCCAAGGTTTTTGATCGCTGTAAAAAATAATCGATATGCAATACCAGTAATCGATTATTCTAGAGCAGAATCAGCTTCCGATTTTTTAAGGGTAAGCTGATAATCGATTATCCAAATCTGATAATCGATTATTTGGCATAAAATCAGCATAATTGATTTCCAATTAAGCAACGGACATACAACTTATAACACCTATAAATAGAGGTCTTTTGAGCTGATTTTATACACACAACACCTCTCATTGTTCATATACATATTCATATTATTTGGGCATCATTTTAGAGCTTTTGTTGAGCCATTTGAGGACAACTTTGAGTTTTTCATAGAGCTAATCTTGTATCTCTTTATCTAGTCTTTTTAGAGAGTTCTTGTTGTAAAAGAGAAAGGTGTTTGAGAAGACCATATCTTCTCATTGATAGTCGGGTTTGCTAAGTACCCTCAATCTTAGTGTGTGAAGTCTTGTGGTGCGGTATCCACGAGCAAGGTGAAGTCTTGAGGTGCGGTATCCTCGAGCAAGTTGATGTCTTGTAGAGTGTACATCTACGAGCAAGTGTAACGGTTTGTTAGGCACCCGTAAGCTTAACGGAGTTAGTGAAAACTCGAGAGAGTCTCTCGGGGACTGGACTAACCACACGTTGTGGTGAACCAGTATAAATTTGGTGTGTTCTTTCCTTACTATTTTAATTACCGCATTTACTTTACTCCTGCAATTTTAATTCCGCAATATTTATCAATATTCTCGTGCCGCACTATTCACCCCCCCTCTAGTGACGGGCATAAATCCTAACAATTGGTATCAGAGCCTAAATCTCTGAAAGCCTTAACCGGTTGAGAGAACGATATATATTTTTTGTTGAGAATATTGAACGCAGGAATGATGAGCGAAGGACACTCCACCTATAGGCCTCCACTATTTGATGGAACAAATTATACATATTGGAAAGAGCGGATGAGAATCTTCGTCCAATCAAATAATTTTCGCTTGTGGAAAATCATCAAGAACGGTGAACAAATGCCAACAAAGAAAGTTGGGGAAACCACGGTTCCAAAGGAGGAAGATGAATATGATACCGAGGACGTCAAGAAAGTTGAAAATAACGCAAAGGCCGTCAACTTATTATATTGTGCGGTGAATCCGGATGACGATCGGAAGATTTCTTGCTGCACAACCACCAAGGATATGTGGGATAAACTCGAGATCACTTATGAAGGTACGTCTTAAGTCCGAGAATCTAAAGTTGATTTTCTAACACATGAATATGAACTCTTTAAAATGAGGGAGAAAGAACCCATCGGTATTATGTTCGAACGATTCTCAAAAATCGTCAACGATCTTCATGCTCTCGGGAAAGTGTACACGAACAAAGATCTTGTTTGAAAAATCCTACGGAGTCTCACTCCCGAATGGCGTTCCAAAGACAATGCCATCCAAGAGTCGATAGGAATCACGGATGTCACAGTTGATGGACTAAGAGGTAACCTCGAAACTTATGAAAGCACAATTTTTAATCCCTATCTTAGAATTAAAAGTTCGAATATTGCCTTCAAAGCCTCATCTTCTAAAAGAGTAGAGGTAAGTGATTCGGAAAGCGATGATGATATTATGTCCAACGATATAATTGAAAAGTTTTATAAGTTTATGAAGAAGGAAATAAAGAAGGAAGAACCAAGTCCTTCATGCCAAAATTGTGGAAAACTTGGCCATACCAAATCACATTGTCCAAAACCCAAGGACAAGAAAAAGAAGAAACACCATAGGCGCGTGACATGGGATTCGGACAGCTCGGGCGATGAAACTGCTGCACTATGCCTCATGGCCAACGAGAAAGAAGAGGTAAGTAATTCTAACTTTTACTCGTTTGAAGAAATGCAAAATGCCTATGATGAATTATATGGTGAATTTATTAGAGCTTCCAAAACCATAAAAGAATTGAAGAAAACAATTTCTTTGAAAGAAAAAGATTTTGAAAAACAACTTTCTTTGAAAGAAAAAGATTTTGAAAAATTGACTCGTGATAATGAGAAGTTAGAAGAAGAAAATAAATTTTTAGAAAATGATAATATTGATCTTAAAAATAAAATTAAGGAAACGAATGAAGCCTCTTCAATTGATCAAAGTTCCAATTGTTCTTCCTGTAGTTCTTTGAAAATAGAGAACATAGAACTTAGGAACACACTAGAAAAACGTAGTGTTGATGATCCTAAAACAATTGAAGAAATTAAGAAGAATATTAGAAAGGATGATAGAAATAAAGTTGGACCACCTAGAAATAATTCTAGGAAATTCACTTATGAGTCTAAAATTAATCATTTTAGACCACCTAGAAACGACTCTAGGAATTTGGGTAATGAGTCTAAAATGAATCGTTTTAGACCACCTAGAAATAACTCTAGGAATCGCAATACGTTTAGGAATAACGACTTTAGATCACCTAGAACGCTTTTGGCTCAACCAAGACATATGCACAACCCGAAAGTTATATGTCATTATTGCAACCGGGTAGGACACATAGCACCCGTATGTTTTGCAAAACATAGAGATTTATCTTTTGACTATGATTATTATTTGGCTAACCCCCAAGGACCCAAAAGTGCCTGGGTACCGAAAACCTATTTTTAGGTACGTTTGCAGGTGTGCTTGAAGACTACAATATCGTAGTAGATGTACCAAGCACGAAACCTTATTGCATCGAGGGGGAATTTCGGTTAATTATCATATTTTTGATAAAAACATAATAGTTGATATGTGTTAACAATTAATATATCTTTGTTAACAATTGATAATAATTATTTTTTGTTGATTCATGTTTTGATAAGTTTTATCTTGAATAAAAATTGGTATCAATTATTTTTGTTAAAAATAATGATTGATTCATGTGTTGATGAATATTTTTTGGTTTGAATAACAGTTGATATATTCTTAAAAAAATAAATGATTCATGTTTTTAATACAACTATTGGTTTGTTAAGAATTAACTGTTGATATATTCTTAAGCAATATGATTTGCGAAAAATAATCGTTATTATGGTTGTTATGTTTTTACTAACATTTGGTATTACTTCATAATGGTATGATTGTTTAAATATCGTCAATGTATATTCTTCATTGTATTTCCTATTTTATTCTTGACACTAACAATTGGTATACCCAAAGGGGGAAGTGTCGAAAGGGGAAAGTAGCCTTTGTACACTCTTCTTTTTTGCTAATGCCAAAAGGGGGAAGAGACTAGGCGATATGCATCAAATAAGGGGGAATGTATCTACGTTATAGTATGCCTTAGTTGAGGGGGAATTATCATTAAAGGGAATTGCTTGCATGAATTGTATGTTGAGACATAGCATGATTTTAGGGGGAATCCGATATGCATATCTCCTGTTGTTTGTCATTATCAAAAAGGGGGAAATTGTAAAAAATCAATCTATCCATGATATGTGTGCTTTGGTTGTATTAGCATGATTTTCAGGTATAGGTTTTGATGAATGACAAACAATGAAGTCAAGTGTCAAACAACGTTATTCTATGACAAACAATCAAGATTGAATGCCGAGAAGCATATTGATGAATGGATTGCATAGACAAGCCAAAGACGAGCTCAAAAGTTCAAGACCGAAGACCCAAGGCATAGGTCGCTAGGTAGAACCAATGTAAGAGCAACGTTTAAGTTATCTCGTCTTTTGGCTCAACATAGGTCATCATTAATATGCATAAAATCATTTTATTAAATCATATATATCATAAACATATTTCAAATACTTCAAACAAAATGAATTTAACGTTTTCATTTTAACCAAAATGGTTTTTGAAGTAAGTTGTCAATTCTGGACAGCATAGGTGAATAATCGATTATGCAAAAGTGATAATCGATTATTCTGGGAAATTCCATTTATTGGAAATTTCCGTAGAGTAGGATAATGGATTATCAGAATTGCATAATCGATTATCTTGTATCCGTTGCCAAAATTTTTTGATCGCTGTAAAAAATAATCGATTATGCAATACTAGTAATCGATTATTCTAGAGCAGAATCAGCTTCCGATTTTGTAACGGTAAGCTGATAATCGATTATCAAAATCTGATAATCGATTATTTGGCATAAAATCAGCATAGTTGATTGCCAATTAAGCAACAGACATACAACTTATAACACCTATAAATAGAGGTCTTTTGAGCTGATTTTATACACACAACACCTCTCATTGTTCATATACATATTGATATTATTTGGGCATAATTTTAGAGCTTTTGTTGAGCCATTTGAGAGACAACTTTGAGTTGTTCATAGAGCTTATCTTGTATCTCTTTATCTACTCTTTTTAGAGAGTTCTTGTTGTAAAAGAGAAAGGTGTTTGAGAAGACCATATCTTCTCATTGATTGTCGGGTTTGCTAAGTACCCTCAATCTTAGTGTGTGAAGTCTTGTGGTGCGGTATCCACGAGCAAGGTGAAGTTTTGAGGTGCGGTATCCTCGAGCAAGTTGAAGTCTTGTAGAGTGTACATCTACGAGCAAGTGTAACGGTTTGTTAGGCATCCGTAAGCTTAACGGAGTTAGTGGAAACTCGAGAGAGTCTCTCGGGGACTGGACTAACCAGATGTTGTGGTGAACCAGTATAAATTCGGTGTGTTCTTTCCTTACTATTTTAATTACCGCATTTACTTTACTCCTGCAATTTTAATTCCGCAATATTTATCAATATTCTCGTGCCGCACTATTCACCTCCCCTCTAGTGACGGGCATAAATCCTAACAGTTCATTGGGGCTTTTTCACAAATACCTCGTAGGCATTAGAGTTTCACAACCCCTTTGAACCTGTTTAGAACAAGAATCACCCACAAACACTCAGCAACATCACAAATCAAGTGGAGTTTCACCCCATACTTATCACTCACCAACACCACAATGTATTTCACTAATTTCTCTACACAAAATCTAAGAACAACTACTACAACAAAAGTATTTGAATCCACAAAAATCTTAATAATAAAAAGAGAAAAAGGGAAGAAGAAGAAGAAGAAGAAGGAGGTTTCATACCTGCAGAGGGATTTGGGAGAATTTTAGAGGAAGGGTTTTGTTTTTGTGATAATGGGGGAATTAGAGAGGAAGGATTTTTGTTTTGTGTGAATGGGGGAATTAAATAAGGTTCGGGTTGCTTTTGGTCGACTGGTGAAGAAGAGGGGGGTTAATTTAGACTAACTCTAACAAAAGTAAAATAAAATTCCTGGTGACTTTTTGATCAGAATGTGCAGCCGCGCTAGTTTTAGCATAGCCAAGATAGAACTCGGAGCAACTAGAGCGCCCACATGCACGACCGCTCTAGTAGCACATTCATACGCGCACCTGGGAAATTGTTTTTTCTTCAACTTTCACTTGTTCTTACCCCGTTTGATGGCCTTAGCCACTTGTCCATTGTTGTCACATGTATTGGTTAGCACTTCCTAAAACACAAAATTAACAACTATTTCTATCATTGGATTGCCTCTCAACTAGCGCCTTATTTAATGTCGTGGCATGACGGTTACAACAATTCAATGGGTTGCCTCCCATCCAGCACTTGATTTAACGTCGCTTCACGACTCAACACGTTCTTAAGCATCCGTCAATTCCACCGAGGTCTTGTGACGTGCAAAGTCACCATCCCAATAATGTTGTATCCTCTGACCATTTACCAAGAAACTACCTGTTGAAATCATATCCCACAACTCCACAGCTCCATAGGGCTTCACACTTAGCACAACAAAAAGGCCTGACCAAGGAGATTTAAGCTTTCCAGGAAAAAGCTTCAATATCAAATTGAACAAAAGAACATCTTGCCCTGGCTCAGACACTTGATGTTGGATGTGATTATCATGCCATCTCTTAGTCTTCTCTTTATACAATTTGGCATTTTCATATGCATGCAATTGCAATTCATCAAGCTCGTTGAGTTGCAGCAACCTCTTCTCACCAACTAAGTCCTCATCCATATTCAAATTTTTAGTTTCCCAATAGCCATTGTGTTCAAGCTTGATGGGCAAGTGACATGCCTTCCCATAAATACGGAGAAGTACCTATTGGAGTTTTGCATGCAGTTCGATATGCCCACAATACATCGTCTAGCTTCCCAGACCAATCCGTCCTATTTCCACTCACTGTTTTTTCAAGAATGCTTCATATATCTATTTTACACTTCCCCTTGACCACTCGTCTGTGGTGATAGGCACTTTAGACCTTGTGCTTGACTCAGTACTTTGAAAGAACATTATTCCGCAATTTGATGCAGAAATGTGTTCCTCCATCACTGATTAACACTCTCGGAGTTCCAAAGTGTGTGAAGATGTGCTTCTTGTCAAATCTTACCACAACCTTTGCATCATTAGTGGGAAGAGAAATGGACTCCACCCACGTGGAAACATAGTCGATTTCCACCAAGATGTACCTATGACCATTAGAGTGTGGAAATGGTCCCATGAAATCAACCCCCACACATCGAAAAGCTCCACTACCAGAATGTTTTGCAGCGGCATCTCGTGCTTCTTTGTGATTGTTCCGGTTCTTTGGCACCTGTCACGCATTTTAACAAAGGCATGTGCATCCTTAAACAATTTTGGCTAATAAAAACCTGATGGTAGAACTTTCTGGGTGGTTCTATCACCATCATGATGACCTCCGTATGGTGAGGTGTGATAGTCTTGAAGTATGTCATTCATCTCCCCTTCAGGAACACATCTCCACACCAACTGATTGGCACAGAGCCTTTATAAGAATGGCTCATCCCACATGTAGAGCCTCATATCATGCAGGAACTATCTTTTATTATCGGAAGTCAATTCTGCTGGTGTCACCCCACTTGCAATAAAAATCACATAAGCTGCATACCACGGGGTTGTGCTTGAGGCAATCGCCAATAACTGCTCATCACAGAATGTTTATTTGATTGCACCCTCTTCAGCTACATGGTTCCGATTTTCTAATCTGGACAAGTGGTCAGCCACTTGATTCTATGTTCCTTTGCAATCTCGAATTTCTAAGTCAAACTCTTCCAAGAGGAGGACCCACCGAATCAGTCTTTACTTAGCGTCTTTCTTCTCAAACATGTACCTGATAGCTGAATGATCTATGTAGACGATGACTTTGGTCCCTACTAGATATGATCTGAACTTGTCAAACGCCCACACCACTGCAAGCAACACTTTTTTAGTAACTGTGTAATTCATTTGGGATGGATTTAGAGTTTTACTCACATAGTAGATAGAGTGACAGATTTCATTTCTCCTTTTCCCCAACACAGCTCCAATAGCTATGTCACTCCACACATCAACTCATAGGGTTGCTCCCAATCCGCGGCAATGATAATTGGTGCAGTCACTAGCTATCCCTTCAGCTCCTCAAATGCTTTCAGACAAGCATCATCGAACTTGAAGGAGACATTTTCTTGAGAAACCTACACAAAGGAGAGGAAATTTTTGAGAAGACTTTAATGAAATAACGATAAAAACCTTCATGTCCCAAGAAACTGCAGATGCCTTTGACAGGCGTCGGTTGGGGTAATTTTTCAATCGCTTCCACCTTTGCCTAGTCCACCTGCAAACCATTTTTAGACACCTTATGCCCAAAACCTATACCTTTATGTACCATGAAATGGCACTTTTCCCAATTTAGTACTAAGTTAGTTTCTTCATACCTAGCAAGCACTTTATCAAGATTCATCAAGCAGTTATCAAAAGAACATCAAAATACAGAAAAAACATCCATAAACACTTCCACAAACCACTCAACCATGTTAGAAAAAATGGCCATCACACACCTTTGAAAAGTCGTAGGTGCAATACAAAGACCAAAGGGCATTCTCTTGAATGCATATGTGCCATAGAGGCACGTATATGTGGTCATCTCTTTGTCCTCTAGGGCTATAGCAATCTGATTATACCCCGAGTAACCGTCTAAGAAGAAGTAGTACTCTTGGCCAGCTAATCTATCAAGCATTTGGTCAATAAAGGGGTGGGGGAAGTGGTCCTTTCGGGTGGCATTGTTCAATTTTCTATAATCGATGTAAATCCTCCACCCAGTGACAGTTCTTGTGGGGATCAAATCATTATTTTCATTAACCACTATAGTCATCCCCTCTTTTTTGGATACATATTTAACGGGGCTTACCCATTTACTGTCTGAGATAGGAAATACAATACCTGCATGAAGCCACTTAATTACTTCTTTTCTTACAACATCTTTCATGATTGGATTTTGTCTGCGTTGTTGCTCTACACTGGGCTCGTGTCCATCCTCCATGAGGATTTTGTGCATGCAAAAGGCTGGTCTAATGACCTTGATGTTAGACATTGTCCACCCAAGTGCTCGCTTGTGCTCACGTAGCACTCTCAACAGTCTCTCTTCCTGCAATTTAGACAAGTCAGAAGAAACAATAATAGGTAAAGTGTCAGAGTCACCCAAATACGTATATTGAAGATGAGGTGGGAGAGGTTTAAACTCCAATTTTGGGGCTTCCTTAATGGACGGCTTTGGAGGAGGTCCTTCTGGCCTATTCAAAGGCTCAAAGGGGTGTATCCCTTGCATGTACGCACAATATGTATCTAAGATGTGGATCATCTCCTCAACCTCCTCCTCATTTCGCAGGCTATCAAACAACATAAGTTTTTTCTCTAGAGAATTGTCTAGATATACACTCGGATCATGAATTTTCTCATCAGCCTCAACAATAGATATCACTAAGAGCTTCTCACAGTGGCGGGGAAGTTGGATTGCTTTGTAAACATTAAAAACTATTTCCTCATCATCCACCCCAAATTATTTTTCCCTTTCTCGCATTGATAATTGCATCACTAGTAGCCAAGAGAGGTCGCCCCAATATGATTGGAACCAGTTCATCAGCCTCATAATCGTGGATAATGAAATCACCAAGGAAGATAAACTTTCCAATTTGTAGAAATACATCTTAAATCACCCTCTTAGGGTGTGCTATCGACCTATCAACTAGATGCAATATCACAGTAGTTGGGCTTGGAGCTCCCAAGCCCAATTTCTTGAACAAAGATAAAGGCATCAGATTTATGCTCGCCCCCAAATCGCAAAGAGCATGACCCACATCAATATTAAAAATTCGCACAGGGATGGTAAAGCTGCCAGGATCCTTAAGCTTTTGAGGGAGCTTATTTTGGACCCTTGAAGTGCATTCCTCAGTAAGTGCAACTGTCTCAAATTCAGTCAATCTTCTCTTGTGAGCCACTATATCTTTTATGTACTTAGCATATTTAGGAATCTTATGAAGTACATCAACAAGAGGGATATTGAATTGAACCTGGCTCAACATAGAAAGGAATTTGCTGAACATGCAATCATCATTCTTTTTCTGCAATCTCTGGAGGGAAGGGGGGGTGGCCTTGGGGCCTCCACTGGTTCTTGAATTTCAGCAGCATTCTTTGGCCCGTATGACACATTAGGGATCAACTCCCCCTCAGGGATGAGCTTGTCTTTTCTCTTCTTTGGCACTTCTCTAGCTCCCTCCCATTTCTAAGTGTAACTACATTCACTTGAGGATTCTTCTCTATATCACTTGGGAGAGCGCCTGCAGGTCTAGTATTTTAATTCCTTGCTAACTGCCTCATTTTCCTCTCATGATTTCTGAAATCGGTCCTGAGCTGCTGATTGTCAATCAACAACTTCTTTAGTAAATCATTGGTACTTTCTTCCATTTGTTAGGGTGGCCTTTGAGACTGATTGAAACCCCCTTGAGGTCTTTGCTGATTTTGATTCTGCTGATTTCCACCCCATGAGAAGTTGGGATGATTCCTCCAATTTGGATTGTAAGAATTTTCGTAATGTGCATCTTGATTCGGTGGACCTCTGTTCAGTTGCCCTACATAATAGATGGATTCTGGATTTGTGGGGCACATGTCACTCATATGATTGTCACCAAATAGTTCGCAGCAAATAGCCATGTGTTGCACATGTCGCATTGTTTGTGGTTGCTGCATTGACATCTTAGTCATCTGATTGGCAAGCTTTGTAAAATCGGCTCTCGTGGCTGACAATTCGTCGAGCTCAAGTAATCCAACTGTTTTTGCTTAATTGCCTGTCGTGAATCTACCTTACCTTTCCAATTATGATCATTAGCCATGAAGTTATTCAGTAAGAGCTGAATTTCACCGTACGGTTTGGCCATGTAACTACGCCTACAAGCTGAATCAAGATTCATCTTTGATGCATCATCTAACCCATCTACAAAAGTGTGACCTAATACCTCGGCCGTCTGACAATGATGTGGGCCGTCTCTGTGCATTTTCTTGTACCTTTCCCATGCTTGACGAAGTTTCTCGCCAGCTCGTTGTTCGAACCCAAGAATTTGAGTCCTCATTATCTTTGTTTTCTTAGTTGGTAAAAATTTGATGAAGAATTTCCGTGCGAGATCATTCCAAGTGCGGATTGAATTCGCTGCATATTTATTTAACCACTCCTTAGCTTCCCCGATCAGTGAAAAGGGGAAAAGTTTCAGCCTGACATAGTCCTTGGAAACGTTCGGATAATTGTAAGTATCCGTAATTTCTAGGAAATTTTCAATGTGCCTCTACAGGCCTTCTTGAGGTAAACCCACAAGTTGCCTTGTGGACTAGATCAGCTGCACCATGTATTGTTTAAGTCCAAAGTGCCTAGTGATATCAGGCTTCATAATAGCCTAAGTCATATTAGCCAGACTGGGCCTTGCGGCTTAAATCATCACATGTTCCTCGTTACCTGCCATCTCAATTGGCTGTGGTTGAACTACGATATCCAAATTTCTTTCAATTCTGGTTCGAGTGTACACCTCCCTCGTCAATCTGTGAAGTGTTTTCAATTTCGGGATCAAGAAGAAGGCGATTGTTTGCGCTTCTACTTCTTCGCATTCAAGAAAAGATCATGTATTAGCACAAACACAGTGAACTGAAAATTAAAACTTGAATAAATAAAAAATAAAATCTCAACTCGGTCAAGTAGATAATTTCTAAGTCCGCGGCAACGGCGCCAAAATCTTGTTGCGATCAAAATGCACACGCAGGTGCACGTGATTGTCAAGTTATAATATAGTAAGTAGAGTATCATTCCTACAAAGACTTGTGATTAACTGTTGATCAATTCAAACTCAATTAACTTATCTATCCAAGAGGTTTTTCACAAAATAGAGATGTAACTAGATTACTACCTAAACTTTTAATAATTAAACTAACTAGAACTAATTATCTAAACAACCAGTAATTTTGAGTAACGAACAGCATGAGAGGATATTCCAGGGTCACGGGCTAACTGAAAATTATGTTGTGTTCTTGGCTTAACATGACTAATTGATTTATCTGGATTGTTAATTGATAGGATTAATATTACTCATAAGAATCTGTCGAGTTCTTACTCGCCAATTCAAGTTAGCTCAATGCCTATATGTCTATGGAATAAATATTAACAAGAATACATTTACAATTCCACTATTCCAACCAAGAAAGGCAATTGGGTATATGTCTATCCCAATTGTTAATCTGTTCCTCGAGGCACAGGTTCAAGAACTTGCTCTATTTAATTCTATATGCAATCTAAAGTTCCCATTTTTGAGTTCAACTCTAGATTCGTAGATAATATTTCACTATTAGCTACTCAGCAAAATAACTAAAATCAGAATTAGATAAACAACTCAATATGATAAACCAACTTTGTCAAATTAACTTCAAACAACAACATTCATGTTTCACCAATGACCTTAGAACAATGGGTTTTAGCCACTCATAGTAGTATTCATCACCATAAGGTTCAATTTCATCACAAATAGCCAAAAAAGGGGAAGGAAAGAAGAACTTGATGGTCAAATCTCCTCCTTGCCTTTTTCCTCTCTATATCTTGATTTAGACTATGAAAACCTTGATAAATAATCCTTGGGTGAGCTTGACTTTATATGGGTTAAGTGGGATTTCCTCCTGATTTCCAATTATACCCTTGAACAAAGCATTCCGTATTTTGGACTAGAGCGGTGGTGCACCTAGGGGTGCATCTGGACGTGCTAGTTGGCCAACGTACTGTGTTGGGCGCACTAAAAGTAGTGTGGACGCGCATCTGGGTACGCTAGCCCAATCCCTTGTTTCCTTGATTCTTTTTCCTCATCATGCGTACTCAACTCCGAGGTTTCGTTCTCGCTCTAAGATAATTCCAATCACCTTTTTAAGGCATCACATAGGCTCCTTGTCCTGGAATATGTAGAATTCACAAGTAGAGCCCATTATTAATCAATTAACCACATTATGACATTGGAATATAATCAAACGGGAGCATAAACAATCGCTAGATTACCTAGATTCAGCCTCTTATTAGCCATGAAGCATATAATAAAGGGTTCACAAGCTATGAAATGATGTCTTCGGGCTCTGAGAATGATGCCTCTGAACTATGATTCCTTTGAATAATGATATGCAAAAAGATAAAACGGGATCCTCAGGCCATGGCATGGCATTCTCGGTTTATGAAAATAGTGCCTCCGAAAAATGACACGTTCGAACAATTAGGCGATCTTTCATCCCATGAAATACAGAAGGTGGCGATCTTTTAGCCGATGCAAGACATAAATAAAAGGTGGTGGTATTTCAGCCGATGTAGGATTTAAATGAGGTGGCGATATTTCAGCCGATGCAAGACATAAATAAAAGTGGCGGTATTTAAGCTGATGTAGGATTTAAAGGAGGTGGGGATCTTTCAGCCGATGCAAGACTTAATTAAAAGGGTGGAGATCTTTCAGCCCATGAAAGTTTAAAAAATGTAGCGATATTTCAGTCGATGCAATGAGATGGCGATCTTTTAGCCGATGCATATGGAGGTAGAGCTGAACCTCGGAAGGCAGAAAGGTAGCTTTGCGCAAATGCAAAAATGCAAATAGAGATAGAGGTTAGTCTCAAAAGGCATAAAGGTAGCCGTATGCAATGCAGAAAAATGCAAATGGAGACAGAGCTTAGTCTCAGAAGGCAGAAAGGTAGCCTTATGCAATGCGGAAAAATGTAGATGGAGGTAGAGATTAACCTCGGAAGGTAGAAAGGCAGCCTTATGCAATGCACAAAAATGCAGATGGAGGTAGAGCTTAACCTCGGAAGGCAGAAAGGTAGCGTTATACAATGTAGAAAAATGCAGATGGAGGTAGAGCTTAACCTAGGAAGATAGAAAGGTAGCCTAATGCAATGTAGAAAAATTCAGATGGAGGTAGAGCTTAAGCTCGGAAGGAAGAAAGGTAGCCTTATACAATGCAGAAAAATACAGATGGAGATAGAGCTTAACCTCGGAAGGCAGAATGGTAGCCTTATGCAATGAAGAAAAATGCAGACGGAGGTAGAGCTTAACCTCGGAAGGCAGAAAGATAGCCATATGCAATGCATAAAAAATGCAGATGGAGGTAGAGCTTAACCTCGGAAGGAAGAAAGGTAGCCTTATGCAAATTCTTAGCTGGTGGCTTGGTAGCTGATAGCTGATGGAGATATTTTAGTTGCTGGGAATGCCGCGTACGGAAAGCAAATACGAATAGGTGATGGTTCTGAGGGTTGTATCCCCGGAAAGTATGGGTGCATAAATGCATTTGGTGATTTACAACTTGGGCGCCTGCATCCAAAGAAAAATCGTGATTTTTGTAGAGGGGAAAGTTTAGTTCGTATCCCCGTGAACTCTACTTGTTCTGCTTGTCTCTGTTTTCAGTGATGTTGTATAGCATTTGGGTAGCACTGCTAAACAATGCTATTTAGTAATAGACCGTCACGATTTAGTAAAAAATGTAACATATATAATAAAAAATAGTTCTCTTTAGATGAACTGGCAACTGTGACTCAGTTCTAGATATTGCAACCTCTCTTGCTCTGGAATTTTGAGGGTCCTCCTCAAAATTGTGCCCTAGTTTACTAGGTCGATACTTCTGAAGGCTGCCTGCGATGATCAACTAAAGCAACTTTGGAATTTTGAGGGTCCTCCTCAAAATTCTGCCCTAGTTTCCAATTGCGGGGGAAAGGAACATTTTATTGTATTTTGATCGAACCCACAAGTCTTCCTATGTATCCCTCTTAACCGTGAATCATGTCAACGTAGTTCAAATTACATAATGAAATCACAAATGGTTAAACATAGTATTGTTTGACTGCATCTGAATTGATCGGCTTCGGCCAAACTTTTCCGTCCATTTTTGTAGGAATATGGGCTCCTCATGTTAGAACTCGATGAACCTTATATTGGCCTTTCTTGTTAAGAGAGAACTTCCATTTGGCTTCTTCCTAATGTGGAAAAATCATCTTTAACACCAGCTGCCCCGGTGTGAACCGTCTCGGTTTGACTCTCTTGTTGAAGGCTCTGGCCTTTCTATTCCAGTAAAGCTGACCATGGAAAACTGCATTCATTATCTTACCATATATGCGGGCTAATTATTCGTAGCGGCTCTTTTCCTATTCTGTATCGTTGATGTTCTGCTTCTTGTGCGATCCTCAAGGAGGGAATTTCTACTTCGGTAGGAATGACCTCTTTTGTACCGTAAACCAAAATATAGGGAGTTGTCCCAGTTGGTGTACGGACTATGGTGCGATACCCTAATAAAGAAAATGATAGCTTCTCATGCCACTATTTATGCTTCTTTACCATCTTCCTAAATATCTTCTTGATGTTCTTGTCAGCAGCTTCTACAGCTCCGTTCATCTGAGACCTGTAGGCTATGCAATTCTTGTGTTTGATCTTGAAGATTTCACATATAGCTTTCATCAGATCACTGTTGAGGTTGGAACCATTGTCAGTAATGATTGATTCCGGAATCCCGAATCGATAAACGATACGGTCACGGACAAAGTCTACCATGACATTTTTAGTCACTACTCTGTAAGATGTTGCTTTAACCTATTTGGTGAAATAATCAATTGCCACTAGAATAAACTTGTGCCCGTTTTATGCAGTAGGCTCGATAAATCTGGTAACATCCATTCCCCAAATAGTGAACGGCCATGGCGAGGTTGTTGCATTAAGCTCATTCGGAGGCACTTCCATCATGTCTGCATGGATCTGACAACAGTAGCACTTTTGGACATACTGGATACAATCCGTCTCCATAGTCATCAAAAAATAACCAACCAGAGTATCTTCTTCTCTAAGACAAAACTGTTCATATGTCGGCCGCATGTCCCATTACAAATTTCTTCTAGCAGTTTAGATGCTTCCTTTGCATCGACACAGGATTCCCCTACTATTAAAGAAGTTGTTGGATAGCCTTCGAAATGTATTCTTCTGAGTAGGATTTCTGAGCTCAGGATATTCTCCTTTTGCCAAATATTCCTTAATATCATGAAACCACGGCTTTTTGTCTACTTTCTCTTCAACATGGGCACAATAAGCTGGCTGATTATGAATCTTCACCGAAATAGGATTTATGAAGTCCTTATCTAAATGTTGAATTATTGATGATAGAGTTGCCAATGCATCAACGAACTTATTCTGAACCCTGGGAACATGCTGGAACTCTATCTTTGTGAATCTTTTCCCCAACTCTTGTTTATGATGCAAGTATAGGAGTATCTTTGAGTTCTTAGCTCCCCATTCTTCTTGGACCTGATGTATAAGCAAGTGTGAATCCTCAATTACCAACAACTCTTGGATGTTCATGTCGATGGCCATCTTGAGCCCTAAGATGCTGGCTTCGTACTCGGCCATATTGTTGTGCAGGGGAACCTGAGTTTGGCAGATACTGGATAGTGTTGGCCGGTTTCTGATACTATGATTGCCCATATGCCAGCTCCTTTGAAATTTGTTGCTCCGTCGAAAAACATCCTCCAACCGTCATAGGATTCTACAATATCTTCTCCTACAAATGATACCTCCTTATCCGGAAAATATGTCTATAGGGAGTGTATTCTCCATCCACAGGGTTTTTGGCGAGATGATCCGCTAGATCATGTCCTTGACAACTTTCTTGGCCACATAGATAATGTCAAATTTACTCAGTAGGATTAGCCATTTCGCTAGCTTGCCAATGGGCATGAGCTGAAAGATGTACTTCAATGGATCCATCCTTGATATGAGATACGCATTATAGGCACAGAAATAATGCCTCAATTTTTGAGCTACCCAAGTTAGGGAAAAATATGTGCATTCCAACAGAGAATATCGGGCCTCACACGGGGTGAACTTCTTGCTGGAGATAATAGATGGCATGTTCTTTTCTCCCTGTTTCATCATATTTCCCCAGAACACAACAAAACGCTCCGTCTATCACCGGAAGGTAGAGTAACAGGGGTCTACCTGGCTCGGGTGAAACCAAGACCGGCGGTGTTGACAAGTACTTCTTCATTCTGTCAAAGGACTTTTGGCAGTCATCTGCCCAGTTGGTAGCGGTGTCCTTCTTCAACATCTTAAATATTGGCTCACAGATGACAGTAGACTATGCAATGAACCGGTTGATGTAGATAAGTCTCCCCAAGAAACCCATTACCTCTTTCTTCTTCTTTGGCGATGGCAATTATTGAATAGCTCTGACTTTTGATGGATCCAATTCTATCCCTTGGCGGCTCACAATGAACCCTAGCGATTTCCCACCTGGAACACCGAATGCACATTCTGGGGCATTCAATTTCAAGTTGTATCTTCTTAGTCTATAGAAAACTTTCCTTAAATCTTCCATTTGATCAATGGCTTTCTTGGACTTAATGATGATGTCGTATACAACTTCGATCTCCTTGTGTATCTTGTCATGGTAAATGGTAGTCATGGCCCTCATGTAGGTGGCCCCAGCGTTCTTTACCCAAACGGCATCATCTTGTAACAATACATCCCCCATGGTTTAAAGAAGGCCGTTTTCTCAGCATCTTCTTCATCCATCCATATTCGACGGTACCCATCAAAACAATCAACGAATGACTGCAGCTCATGCTTGGCGCAATTGTCAATCAGGATGTGTATATTCGGAAAAGGGAAGTCGTCTTTCGGACTGGCCTAGTTGAGGTCCTGGTAGTCGACACAGACTCTAACCTTCCCGTCCTTCTTCAGTACTTGCACGATGTTGGCTAACTATGTCGGATACTCTAGTACCCTGAGAACCTTAGCTTTGACCTGCTTAGTGACTTCTTCCTTGATTTTCAAACTCATATTTGGCTTGAACGTTTTGATATTTTGCTTTACTGGCGGACAGGCCGGATCAATCAAAAATTTTTGAACCACAATGGATGTGCTTAGACCAGTCATGTCGTCGTATGACCAAGCGAATATGTCTTCATACTCTCTTAAGAACTATGTATATTCTTTCTTTTCTGACAGTGAAAAATTGACGCTAATTCGTGTTTCTTTGATGTTTTATGCATCTCCCAGGTTGACAATCTCAGTCTCGTCCAAGTTGGACTTAGGCCTATTTTTGAAATTCTCAACTTCCTTGAAAATTGCTTATTTTATATCGTCTTCCTCTAAATCTATGTCCATTTATTGTGTTGTCTCGTTGCATGTCACAGTCATTGGTTCATCAAGTAGAGTAATGGTAAGGTTGTTTGAGTAAAGTAATGAAAGTAATAAGCGTAAGATTTATAAGAAACTGAAATACTTTAATAAATTCCATGAATGTTTTGAACACTGGAGCTCTTTCTTCTGAAAAATAAAAAATGCGAAAGGAAAATAAACTAGTAAAACAAAATAGTGCGTGGTGTTTTGTTCAGCCTTGCTACCCAAGGGCGCACCTGGCTTTGGTGGTTGTGGCGGTCTAGTTATCGAGGCGTGCTCATTTGTTTACGGTTGTATGGAAGGGCCTTCCTCCCCTTCCTCCTAAAAAATAACACAGCAATCCATGTAATCATCTCCTAGGAACAAATTCTTCATTGCTGCTAGTGTTTCCTCTTCTTCTGACCCATAAAGGATTTTGGCCAGTTGGAAAGTCTGCTCCAGCCGGGGTATCAGCTGCTACACTGGATATTAAGACCATGCTAAGGTGGCGACCAGTGGTTGAATTCATCCCAAGTGTACTCATACCCCAATCCGAAGGTGGTTCTATGTTTCTTGAGTTTGATGGGCTTAACAATTTCCTGAAGATTCTTGCTAAGTCCTTTACTAGGCTCATACCCGCTCCAATTCAGTATGCTTTCTATTTTGTTGTCCCGCCATTATCCTTATCGACGGCGTTGACTCGCTCGATGTGATGGTAGGTGTCTCCACAAATATTTCTTCTTCTTCCAATTGATGGGATTGTCTGCCGACTGTATATTGGATTGCTATCGTCAACGTGAATAATCACCTCTTGGTGATTCTATTCAAACTTCACTGCCTGATGTAGGGTTGATGCTAAATCACCAGCGGCATGAATCCGTGGTTGTCCCAGAAGCAAGTTGTAAGATACGGGTATGTCTATCACTCGGAAATCAACATCAGACCAAGTAGGCCCCATTTGCAGACATAAACTAATTTCACCAATAATAAACCTCTAAGACCCATCAAAAGCCTTAACGTTGATGGCTTTGTCCTTGATTTCATGTATCCCTTCTCCTAATGTCCTGAGTGTTACCAACGGGCAGATGTTGAGGCTGGACTACCCAACGACTAGGACCCTGGTAATAAAATAAACTTCACACCACACAGTGATATGCAATGCCTTGTTATGACTCAATCCTTTCGGTGGCAGTTCATCTTCGTGGAAAGTAATTTTTATAACTTTCCAACACTTGACCGACCATGTTCGCCATTTCTCCTCCAGTGATGTTGCTTGGTACATATGCCTCACTCAGCACCTTCAGCAAGGCATTTTTGTGTGCATCAGAGCTCTATAGTAAAGCCAGGATAGAGATCTGGGCCGGTGTTTTGTTCAGCTGGTCAATTACTGAGTATTCCTTTGCTTGTATCTTTTTCCAGAGATTATTGGGCCGAGTTTAAATGATGGCTTGTCAACTATAAGTCTACTTACTTGATTCGGCCAAGTGTTTCAGGGTATAAACCCTACCAGTTCTTGTCATACCCTGTGCCATAATTGCTTCCCCAAACCTGGCTTTCCCCTTCCTTCTTGCCTCGGTTGTGTAGTCCCATGGTATGGCTTTTGTGTGGAACAGTGTTATGGTTGTCATTGCTACTAGAATAGGCACCCTTGCTTTGGAAGGTAATATAGCAACTTTAAAAGGCTCAGGCGTCTTTGGGTACCCAAACTCGACCTCATTTGGTGTTGGCATCGTTGCAACGGCTGGCATTTCAAACTCAAGTGGTGTGGACATGTTGACTTCAGCATCTTTAGAAGGCTGAATTTGGATTGCAATCGGATTAAGAGTGACTATTGTTTTCTTTGGATAGTCACCTTCTTTGATCAATGCGATTGATCTTTTGGAATCCCAGTCGTCCTCTATTCCAATCATATGAACACTTCCACCTGTGTGGTTTTGTATAGGGTTGTTGCAAACATTAGGAGCATGCTTCTTTGCCACGATGATCATGTAGTCAATCAAGTCCTAGATCTTGTCCTTCAGAGAGTGGCATTCCTCAAGGGTATGCCTCTTCATGCCAGAACAGTATGTACATGTTTTATTTGGTTGACCCATTGGGAAGGGTTTTCAGGGGTTATAGCATAGATAGGGGTGACGTAACCAGCATCTTTGAGTCTTTCATACAGCTGGTTGATAGGTTCGGCAATGGCGGTGTACTGTTTGGGAGGTCTACGGTCAAAATTAGGTCGAGGTCTAGGAAAATTTTGACGAGTGGGAGGTGATTGATAGTGGGCTGGTTGAGTGTCGTAAGCTTAGTAGACGTGTGCGGGTAGGGAATATCTAGGTGAAACAGGTGGGTATGTAGGAGGTAGAGGTGATTGATAGATAGCTGATGGAGTTTGGTAGGAAGGTGCGGGTGTTTCGAAATTTGGAGTGGGTTAATATGTAGTGGAGATATCGGGTAGTGTTAGTATTTGGTAAGTGATTTGGTTCTCTGTGCAACCATTACGGAACTTACGTTCCTTTTCTTAGACGTACCACCGGACTGCAAAGCCTTATTGGTGGCTTGCAAATTTTCAAAGTTAGTGACCATACCACTCTTGATACCTTGCTCAATTCTTTCTCCTAGCTTGATGATGTCAGAAAATTTATGGTTATCAATCAGCATCAGTCTTTAATAGTATTGCGCATCCAGATCCCAGACGAAAAATTTGTTTATTTATTCTTCCTCTAAAGCAGCTCGAACCTTAACAGCCTCTGATATCAAATGACTGGAATATTCGCAGAACGTTTATATGGGTTTCTTCTTTGAGTTCTGAATGTAAAACACATCCGGTGCCTTTTCCATGTTGAACCTCAACCAATCCATGAAGTCAAACGTCGAACTAACCTAGTTTGATCACTTCTTTGGGTCTTGGCTAATGTGCCAAGACAGAGCGTCTCCTTTCATACTCGTCATGAAATTTTTCATGCGGATCTTCTCATCTTTTCCTACTCTGACCAGCTTGTCGCAGTATGTCCTCAAGTGAACCCTAGGATCTCCTATACCATCGAACATTTCAAACTAGGGAGGTTTGTACTCCTCGGGTAGTTCGACATCGGGCTATATGCATAGATCTTTATAGTTTAGCCCCTCAATTCCATTACTACCTTCAACGCCTTGGATCCTGGCGGTCAGTTTCTTAAATTCTTCAGCCAAATTTCTGATGAGCTAGTCTTTGTTATCGAACTTGGGTGAGCTTGAGATGGGTTGAGTAGGATGTGGCACAGTTTCCATATGGATAGGGGTGTTGTTTGGTTGTGGCAGTGGTCATTTTTGGAGTTCAATGGTTTCAGGATGAGCAGCGGCGCATTGTTGGGAGTGTGGCAAGTATCGCAATGATGGTGAGAAGTGGGATGGTTTGGGACATTTTGTGAGGGTATGGGATTCTGAGTAAATTCTAGGGTGGAAAAGGAAAATGACGGACTTGCCAAATTTTGGACTTGATCTTGTTCTTCCTAAAATTTCAACAGTTTCTGCTCGAGTTGGGACGCACTTTCTTTGGAGCCTTGAGTACCTTGAGTGATCTCTACCCAATCAACTAAGTTTTTCTTTCTGATGTTGCTCAAATCTTTCATCTTTCTCTTGTTCCTGTTTCTGATAGGACTAGGAGGAGGAGTGGGTGGAGGTCCCTTAGATCTTGTGGAATACAATGATGATGTTAGAGTTCACGAACTAACCTTTACGGAGGGGAATAAGCAAAAAGGAAAAACAAAAAGGTAGCACGTCAGTAAGGATTATAAGAAAAGATGTTGCAATATATTAAACACGTAGTGCAGAAAAATATAAAGCGTTTCCTAATCTTTGGGGACCTCATTATGCCCAGCTAGGCCTAGTGACAAGGAAATTTGGAGAACATAGAATGCTGAATGCCTCATTTTATTGATAAGAAAATAAGACGAATCCATAAACGACACTAAATAACATGGAATAAAATGTCACTAATGTCCATAGGCCTTACTATATTTACAAAGGAAAGGAAACTCCTATCTATTTGGCCCTACAAAGACCTTCCCCATATTCGACAGTGTTGGCTCCCTCGTGCAGCGCTCCCAGCTCGCGCAGTCTTACCAGCAAGTAGGCCCTGGCTACATGTCAGCCTTAATTTCCTTCATCAACTCAGCAGTCTTTGACCCTCTTCTGAAATTTCTTTTCAAGTTCTACTATGCCTTGCTCCAAGAGGATCAGTCATCTGTTGGCGCTAATAGCGATATCCTTCCATTCTCCAATTAGTTTTTGATTGGCTTCTTCTGTTATACAGTGCTCATTTTCACATTCCCGCATCCTCTTGCGTAGTTGGTTGTATTTTACCTGTGCTTCAACCCTTTCAAGAATGATGTTGTGACCTCGAACAAACCCGGGCTGACCCAAATCGTTGTGATTGTTTTCTAGGCAGCCTAAATAGTTTAGGGTACAACCAACATGGTAGCGATCTGGTTAGATGGTGTTTTTTCCTAAGACAATTTTGCAATGCCACATATGCTGAGCATGTCACCTATATGGACTATCGCCATCCTGGAAGTCGGCGTGGAAGTGACTCATCTTGTCGACCCTTGGTATAACCTGCTTTCTACCTTCCTATCTCATAACCCGAATAGGGACATATAGATAGGTCCCTCTCAAGCCAATCAGTATTAGAAACGGCGCATCCCTAGATCGAATGATGAATTCTTTAGTAGGGAACCACTCGAACATCCATTGCACCCGGTTCTTAGTAAGATTGTTATAGAGTTCGACCCATTCTCTACCATTTTCTGGTTGGACGAACATGTTGGGCACGTAATTAATTCGTTTTGGGTGATGAATGGCAATATAATTGTCCCGATCTCTACGATGGATTTCCTGCCGGTACTCACCCTTTTGGAGGTGTTCCATGAGCCATAATTGGAGCAGCAAATTACAACCCTAATAATTCTTGGCTCCCTGTTTATACCTTTCTAGGGCTCGGTATATTCCTTCAACTATCATTGGCACAAAACTGAATGTTTGTCCTAATTCCATCCATTAAGGCTTTGGTGACCATGGCTAGCCTGGTATGGATTCTTATTTTCTTCATTGGAAACACTATCATCCCAAATAAATAGAACATGAAGACAAAGACCCTTCGATGGATCTGACCCAATGAGGTGAGGGCATCAGGATAAGTATGGTAAGATTTGATGTGACAATACCTTTCATACAAATAGTGAAAGGGAATGTATGTCTCCTTCATAATGTCAAGTTGGGATTCTTCTTTAGACCCATCATTTTGAGAAAACCCCTACCCTTGCGGTTTTCCGGCATTAGCAAACCCGGAGCTTCCCATGGTATCCCAACTAGTCCTCCTATTTCCTCAAGCAAAGGTGTCATTTCAAGGTCCCCGAAGCAGAACATAGACCTATCGCCATCCCAGAAAAGAGTAGCAGCCTTTATGATTTTGTTGTTGGGTTGGATTTCCAGAAGAGAAGGCAAATTTCCCAAATATTTGCGGATGAGAGTCTGATCACTGGAGTGAAGGTTTTCCCACCATCTTAGTAACCTTGGGTGGATGCTAGTTACCATGCCGAATCTGGGGACTTCGTGCCTCATTTTCTGCAAAACAAAAGTGTTAAGCCCTTACTCCCGCCAGACTCGACTATTTAAATATCAATAATTAGCATAGGAAGAATTTAGTTCTCCAAATGAATGCACAGAACATGGTAGCATCCATTTGGAATTTTGACAAGCATGTCTTAAGGAGTCATTATGTGGACAACATAACTGACTCAGCTAGGTTCCACAGTGATGCATGCACAATTGAACAAAGTAAGGTTTCTATGGGATGTTAGATCGGTACCCTTATATGGACAACTCAAGAGGGAAAATTACAGAACTGTAGACTACACCGTTGATTGACTGGTTTTACCACAAATAAGCTTTTGCCAAATTTAAGGGGTAATGACATTAGAAGGGTGCAATCACTCATTATAAGTGTCGCTGTGGTATTTTGTTTGGCACGAGTAGAATGTGTAGTTACAAGAATTTAAACAAGTTGTTATGTATTTGCACGTTCATAAAGTAATGGTTACAATAATTTCTCATAATTACAACAATATTGTAGGAAAATGGTAAAAGAATGTATTAAAGCAAAGAAACAATGAGCCAAGTCAGTTTCATAATAGAAAAGAGATAAAAACATTAAAGGTAAATAAGAAGCAGTAAAGTCACAAGTTACATGGAGTGGTAAAAGCCTAAAGAAAATCCCAAGCAGAGTCGCCATGCTCTCGATGCCCCCTTTTTCTAAAGCGAAATCGGGTTTATGAGTTTTTTGGAGGACAACTTGTTCCCTTTTGGGAATTGGGATTTTTGATTGAAGAGACGCCACTTAATGTTTAAAGTGCATTAGGTCACTAAAGAAGGGTTTGAGTTGGAAAATCGGAGTTCAGGTAAGGGCTAGAAATTATCCCGAGGAAAATGTGTTAGGCACCTTTTAGGATCAACTAGTGTGGTTCTCGGCCATGCTATAATTGTAACTTTAAGTGCAAGTAACAAGTAAACAAGAAGGAACTACAAATGCAGGATGATTTCACATAATGGTTGCAAGCAAAGAAGCTAAAGAAACTGAAGTTTGGAAAGAAAGTAGCTTTGAAGTTCTCAAAAATATATATATAAGAAAAGGGAAAGGGTTTTCACATAATTGTTGCAAGTAATCAAAGTAAAAGAAGTTAGAGAAGCTTAAAGTTGAGCAATTTTATTTATTCTGAATGTTAAACAAGTAAAGGAGGGGGGGTCCTAGGTATATGAATAATATAGATCACGTCAATGCAATACCCGAAAACCACTCCTCAGAAGAGGGGATACACGTGATATTAGTGCACCGGTCATCATATCCATATTTACCCTTCTCACCCCGTTAAGGTTTTAAAACACGGAATAGTATCGTTACTTATTTCATGTTATTACCCGTCCCCCTTCTATAAGTCCTGGAGGCATTTGGGACTACTAGTCCTAGAAGGGAAGGAAATTGGGATTTTCAGTTTAAAAGGACAAAATTCTAATGCGACAAACAAAACACATAAAGCAGTTAAGGGGGAAAACATAAAAGTTTGAAGGCTCAAACATGCCTCCTTACTTAAAGAAGCAAATTGTCTAACATGACTTCAAATACTGGCTATAATCTGAAGTAAATATAAAGCGTTAGTTTAGTCTGATCTATCACATATTTCTCAAATGAGATGTCCGAATTAAGCCTACCCTTGGTTGTAAATATCAAAGACTAATGCAGTTAATCAATTACCTACTGGTTTTCCTTGGTGAAATCAATAGATTTTAAAGAAGGGTTACTTTAGAAACAAATACATTCTATAGATATTAACGATATTACTACTTATTTTATACTTGTAGATGAAAAAGACAAATCAGATTCAATTGGTTATTCCTATAAGCATGATTCCTAAGAGTTGTTGATTTTTAAATGATTATCAGGATGCAGGAATCCTATAGGTATGGTATCAAGGATGTAATTTGTTATTAATTTAACCTATAGACTGTTTTTCTAATGACATATGCATATGTAGAAGCGCGGAAACCAATAATCATGATTTCTATATGCAGAAGTGCAGAAAATTATAGACATAATTTCTAATGTATGATGCAAAAAACTATAGGCATGGTTTCTAATGTATAGATGCAGAAACTTATAGACATGGTTTCTAATCTTTAAATGCAGAAACTTATAGACAAGATTTTTAATGCAGATGCATGAACTTATAGGCAGGATTTCTATATGTAGATGCATAAACATAAAGGCATGATTTTTGATGCAATAATGAAATAACTTATAGGCCGGACTTCTATATGTAGATGCAGAAGTAGAAAATAGGCTGTAATTGCAGAAATAAATAACTAAAACATGATGTTTACCCATATGCATAACATGAGCAACCCTCCCCTTTTCACTATATACCCCATAAGTTATTACAAATTATTACAACCCGAATGAATCAAGAAAAGGAAAATTACATCAGAAATAAAACTATAACCAATGAGTCTAATTAAGACTCAAGGTCTAACAATATGAGATAAACCAACTTCCAAGTTCATATTTCCAAAGCCTTTATCTTTTTTGGGATGTGTCATAGTTTATAAGAGCCTCAAGTGGACTCCACGCAGTGCTTACACCCAAAATACATTGCAGAATTAGATATTAGTGCAGTGTGGAAGGGCCAACCCTCAAATGTCCAAGTTCAGAGGGAACTCAAGGTCCCAAAGCAAGGCTCATAGGATGGGGGAAAACTTAGATTCTATGAGTAAGCGTAAGTGCATAAAGGGGCGTTAGGGAAGGCCATGGCAGGATGGTGGTCATGCCTAGTAATTAATGGTGTTGGCACACACTTGACCAGCCTGTTAGCCAAATCTTAGGAGTTAGGATCCATTGAGGATCGGGTTCAGACCTTGGTAGTAATTTGAATACTGCTAGTCCATGAACCTTAACTCAGACACATAAGAGAGTAGAGGTAGGGAGTCAAAATAGAAACAGATGCAAGAAAAGAATATGTATAGTCAATATTACACATAAGCAACAAAGTAGACTAGAGTAAGATAAAGTAAACACATAAGAAGGAAGCTGAAATCAAAATTGAGACACACAAGTTTTAGGGAAACAAATAAGTAAAATAGTAGTCTTGAAAAGCCAAGTTGCAAGCAAACAGTACAAAGACCTCAGAAGAGAGTAGAGTATTGAAAGAGCATTGTAATTGAGAGTGTGAGAATATTGAATTTGAAGTGTTCATAAATCAATCTCTATGTATTGGTCGTGTCCCTTTTATATTGTAGCAACCAAGAAAGAATAGTTAAGTAATTAACATTGAAATCAATCTCCCTTTTATTAAGGGACTTTGATTCCGAACGGGCAAAGACAATTAAGGAAAGAATTAATCAGAATATTTTCTCAAGCAGTACAACAAGGGTAAATGCATAGGAGTTATTTAAGGTAAAAATCCAGTGATACTTGGTTTGTGAAAAATAAGGAAAGTGAATCAATCAAACAGCTAGTAAAATCAATTTTATAGGCTTTTACTCGAATGAACCAAGTCAAGAAAAGGAAATGAAGGTCTAATGTAAAGGAAATTAGTAACAATTAATCAAACTCTATTAGACGAATTCAGAATCAATTAGTAGTTGGAAAAAACTTTTTGAAAGAATGATTTCTCATATATAAAGCAGATAAATCAAACAAAAGTAGTCGTCATGTTACTTAGAAAAAAGTCTAATATTAAAAGATTTAGAATCATAATCAAAGGGATACAAGTTCAGTTTGTAGACTCAAAGTAAGTCTGAGAGTCCAGGGTTCCAATGCAGAACCCTAGTCCAAACAGCAAATCAAACTTGCCAAAGAAAAACCCCCAAATCCTAGGATTTCAAATCGAATCAGACATAGAGATAAGAAGGCAAGCCATTGAAACAAACTCCAGAGCCTCATGAGAAAAAAACAAATATAATGGTAGGTTTGAAGCAATAATTAAAGAAAGCTGAGTTAAGAGCATAGAAGAACATGTTTAAGAAAAGTTCGAAACTTAAGCGAGTTCGGAAGATAACTTTTTAAGAAACAGTGGGTGACACATGTTTAGCAAGAACACAAACAGACTCCAGTAGATTAAACAAAATCGACGAACTCAGCAGAAAACACATATGGTAGAATAATATTGAAAAGTATAGCGAAGAGCATGTAGGAGAATATAGTAAAGATTAACATACATATCTAATCTAAGAGGCATAATAGAACACAAAGCAGCATGAATATCATATATAGTAGAAAATGAAAAGCAGAAAAACAACATACGCATAGTAAAAGGGAAACACATAAGCATGATATAGACAAACACACATGAAGAAATGAAGAAGAAGAATCAGAAAAAATATCTTTAAAAAACCTTTCGAAAATCCTAAATCGACGACAAGTGATTTTGAAAAGGAAAATTTGGGGAAAATACTTTAAATTCCCAGTAGAACACAAATACAACACATATATAAGAAAATAAGTAGGGAAAAACCTCGAATAGCTTAGTGCTTCAGAGAAAATCCTAGAAACGAGAAAGGCTTGGAAAAGTCAGATCCTGGGTCGAAGAGGTCAGGAATTGGGCTTCTCGTGCTTGAATATGCTGGAGCATGGCCGGAGAAGGCATGGAACCAAAGATATGAGAATATCTAAAAGAGAACCATTGGAGACGAACTACAAAACCTTGAACACCCAAGGTTTAATGGTGGAGATGGGTGAGTATAGACCATCCATGGCCAGAGAAGCCATGGATTCTAGTGAAAGCACGGTGAGAAAAGGTAGGAGGAGGCTAGGGTTCCGAGCCTTAAGATAGAATTGGGAGAAAGACTATTCAAGGGCTGCTGATTAGGTGAAACGAGGGGGATTAGGGTATGTCATTTGGTTTAATTATGGGAGATCAACAGTTGAGATTAGAGAGGGTAGGTGAAAATAGGTATGGGTCGGTTTGAAAAGGGTTTGGGTCAGGGTAATTGGGTATTGAATAAGGTTCAAATGGGGGTTCACATAAGGCTAAAATTGAAATAAACGGGGCTAGCATTTAACTACTCATTTTCCCTATTTATTTTATAGAAATAGTAATAATGATTTTAAAATCTAATTCAAGTATTGAAATAATTAATAATATATAAATAATAATTATAAAATATCAAAATCGATTTTATAATTGTAGAAATTCTATTAATCTTTAAATATGTTAAAATTGCAATTATATGCAATTTAGCTTTAAAAATACCAGATAAATTTTTTTTTAAAAAAATTACCTTAACTATATTTTGGTATAAATATTGGAAAAAAATAAATTATTCACCAAAATTGGTAGTTTTGGGTATACTTATTGATTTTTGTACTGCTAAAAATGGACAATAAGGTGATTTTAAAAAGCTTTAAAAATTAGGCAAAATATCAAAATCCTTGGGTATGCTTATATATTGCATATACATGTTATTTTAAAATTATTTTGTATGTAAAAAAATACATAGGGCAGAATTGGTTATCAATACTCTTTATTATTGCAATTACACATTATAAACAATTTAGTAGTTTTATCTTGCGTTGTTATGAGTAGGTAAACATTTGTTCTAGGATTGATGGAACTAATTGGTGGATGAAGTTTTGACTCAACTTTATTGTTATCAATCCGGATTTATTATACGATTATCCAACTACGTTTTGTATGGTAATCAATTGAATGGGCCCATGATTAATCGTGTCTAACTACCTTGTGTTGCTTGAGAAAGAATACTAGGTTTGACTACTGTTGAACGACACCGCCTTTAGGGTAATTGAAGATATTACTTACTTGAACTTAAAAGTTGGGTTAAAGATAACGAAACTTTGGTGGGATAATCAATAGCTACACAAATTGTTAACTAGAGTAGTTTGAGAGAATGCTCTAGTAAATTATGATAGTTGATCAAGAGATAATTATGAACCCATAGCTCATAATCCTTATAGAGTATTACGACGAGATTATGGAAGAAGAGTTAAGACTTAAACTAGCAATTGGGGAAATCAATGCCCTAGACCTTTTACCATTAAATTATTTTTGACTTAGCATATTGTTATTATTTGAAGTAGTTACACAAAAACTCAACCGTTATTGATAAAAATCTTGCATATGGAAATTGCTTGAATTGGTAATAACATTGACAAGAGTTGTAATAGATAGGTTAGTTCCCAGAGGATTCGACTCCAGAATTTAAACCAAAATATATTTGCAATGACCACTTTGTCTTTTAGAATACATAGTTGGGCGTGATTAAATTTTGGTGCAGTCGACGAGGATCTAACGATGTTATTTATTACAACTTAGAAGTAATGCTAGAATTATTAGTTTAGATCAATTTTTTAAGGTGTTAAACAATTTTTTTCATTGAAATTCTCACGTTTGAACTCTTGTGGGATTCAAGATTATGCCTAGAAATTCTTCGAGGACTGGTGAGCTGCATGAAGGACTCTCAGACACCGAGAAAACATTCAAGGCATTGAACTGTGCCAACAATAAGAAAAAACAATCACAACAAACACACCAACTTGAAATTGACATGGGTAACATAAATAACGTCAACAGAAACATTAGGGATGAGCCAGCTGACCCAAATATCAAAGTGGAGGCACCTCTTGTGCCAGAAGCTGCACTCTATGATTGGGCACAACCAGTAGCTGATAACCTGGCCACTGCCATTATTGTACTCCCAATACAAGCAGATACATTCCAGATCACCAACGACATCCTGCATCTTTTGAAGAATAAGGGATTGTTCTCCGGATAATACATTGAAGAACCTCAACAACACTTGAAAAATTTTCTATCAATTTATGTGACCCAGAGCAGCCGAATGTGACTCCAAAAGCTATCAAGTTGTTACTGTTCCTGTCCTCTATGACTAGGGAAGCTCAGACTTGGCTAAATTCGCTCCAAATAAATTCCATTGTCACCTGAGAGGAATTAGTCAATCAGCTCCTGAATAAGTTTTACCTACCCAACAAGATTGCAAGACAGATTGATGAGATATTACAGTAGAAGCATCAATCTGCCGAGACCTTGCAGGAAACTTGGGAAATATTTAATGGGATACTAGTGAAGTGTCCCCACCATGGTATTCAAAACCAGATGCTCGGCCCGAGATTCTACATGGGGTTAGCTGACAATCTAAAGGCCAATGTATATGCTTCAACTTGGGCTGCATTTTTTAGTAAGGCAATTCATCGAGTGCAAAATCCTTCTTGATAAGATGTCCTAGAATTCGGGTTGGATGGTGAGAGGAACAACATTGGCACCAATAGTGCTTTTAGTTCATCTTGACCTAAATAATTCACATGCAGAGAACATAGCCACACTCATGACTCAGATGAGTATATTGGCAAAGAAGATTGATGAGATGGGTGCAAAGTAAGTGCATATTGTAGACACAACAAATGGAGGACTGTGTACACCTTACATTAATCAGTCTTAAGTGTGTTCATGGAGGGGAGAACGTGATAAACAAAGGTTAGGAGAGGATATGAATTATGTCAACAACTTTGGGGTCAGAAACAAGGAAGACAACAGTGGAGACTGGCACCAAATCAGAAGTACAGACCAAATATGCCACAACTTGGAGGTATGCATCCCCAAGGCCAAATGGTTCCATATCAGAGACAACAAAGCTATCTACAGTAGAACCAACAATAGTTGGCATATCAGCCACCTCCTCAGCAACAAGATAACAACATGGTAGAGATCAGGGGAATGCTTCAACAACTCACTGTAACAAATAGTAAGATGCATGACAAGTTGGCAGTGCATGGCTTAGTAATAAAGAACATTAAAACTCAACCAGGGCAGCTGTATATGGCCTTAAACAATCTCCCCCATGGAATATTTCTAGCAGATACGAACATTAACCCCAAGGAGAAAAACCCGAATCAGCTGATGGAAATAAGTCTTCGGAATGGGAGAGATTTAGACAAGGAGGAAGAAGTTGCACAATCCAGCAAAGACACTATTCAAGCCACTACAGTTCCATTGGAGGTAGATGAATAAGTAGAATTTATAAAGGGTGATACCGGCACCATTCCCTTAGAGACTAGCAAAACAAAAGAAGGAAGATCAATATAGTAAATTCATGAAGATGTTGCGTCAATTTCAATTAAATATTCCTCTAATGGATGCTTTGAAGGAGATGTTTGGCTATGCAAAGATGATGAAGGACCTAATGTCACGAAAGTTTGATTTTTAGGACCTAGCCAAAGTAACTTTGTCAAAGACATGCAGTGCAGTAGTGATAAGACCCATGGCTCAAAAGATGTCTGACCCAGGTAGTTTCACTATTTCGTGCACTATTGGGAGTTGTGTCATTGAAAAGGCATTATGTGACTTAGGAGCCACCATAAACTTGATGCCTCTAGCCATATATTCCTAATAGGGCATTGGTAGAGCTCGACCGACTTTGATGCTTTTCCATCTAGTTGACCGTATGGTTAAAAAGCCGATAAGAATTCTTGATGATGTATTCGTACAAGCGGGGAAGTTTGTATTCTCTGCAGACTTTGTTATTCTGGATTGCCAGGTAGATAAAGAGATACCTATCATTTTAGGGAGGCAATACTTAGCCACTAGGAGAGCACTGATCGATTGTGAAACTGGGGAATTAAAAATAAGGTTGAACGATAAAGAAGTCATATTCAACGTTCAACATTCTCTGAGGAGACCTAGTAAATATGCAAATTGCTCCTTAGTGGAGGCAATGGATGTGATCCTGCACGAAGATGATGAGACTTTGATTTCTAAAGATCCATTGGGGGCTTGCTTGACAAAATTAGAGGAGATGGATTGTGAAGAGTTAGCAAAGTGGGTCATGGCACTAGGCCAAGGATTCTGGAAGAGGGAAACTCAGTTCGAGTCCCTTGAGTTAGAAAAAAGGGCTGCACTACCAGTAAAACTATCAGTAGAGGAACCACCAAACTGGACCTGAAACTGCTCTCAGCTCACCTTAGGTACGTTTTCTTAGGGCATGAGTCTACTTTACCTATTATTATATCATCCAGTTTGCTAGATGTGCAACTAGAGCAACTCCTACAGGTGCTACAGGAATGTAAGACTGCCATTGGTTGGACCATGGAGGACATAAAGGGTATCAACCAGCTTTTTGTATGCACAAGATTCTCGTGGAAGAAGGGACAAACCATCTAGAGAAAATCAACGAAGGCTGAACCGAAATATGAAAGAGGTGGTGAAGAAGGAAGTAATCAAATGGTTAGATACGGGTATCATCTTGCCCATCTCTGTCAGTAATTAGGTCAGCTCTGTTCAGTGTGTGTAGAAAAGGGGAGGAATGACAGTCTTGTAAAATAAAAATAACGAGTTTAAATTGACTCATACAATCACGGGATGGATAATTTGCATAGATTACCGTAAATTGAACATAGCCACCCGGGAGGACCATTTTCCATTGCCATTCATTGACCAAATATTGAATAAGTTGGCCTGCTGGTCTCACTTCTGTTTCTTGGATGTATATTCGGGGTAATATTAGATCTCAATAGCCCTCGAAGACAGAGAGAAAACACCATTCACCTGTCTGAATGGTATCTTTGCCATTCGGAGAATGCCTTTGGGCTTTGTAATGGAGAATGCCTTTTGGGCTTTGTAATGCACTGGCATTATTTTAATGATACATGTTAGCCATTTTCACGGACATAATGGAGGACGCTATAGAGGTATTTATGGATGATTTCTCCATGGTGGGGGATTCATTCGAGGATTGTCTTCACAACTTAAGAAGAGTGCTCAGGAGATGTGTGTAGACCAATTTACTGCTGAACTGGAAATACTGCAATTTTATGGTATAAGAAGGGATAGTCTTAGGGCATAGAGTGTCCAGTAAGAAAATCGAGGTTGACCATGCTAAGGTTGATGTGATTGAGAAGTTGCCACCGCCTACTTCAGTCACGGTAGTGGGAAGTTTCCTTGGGCACGCCGGGTTTTACAGGCGATTCATAAAAGATTTCTCTGAGATTGCTAACCCTTTATGCAAACTCCTTGACAAAGATCGCTCTTTACGTTGTCTAATGATTGCAGGTTGGAATTTGAAGAGCTGAAGAAGATATTGGTGACTGCACCCATCATTGTTGCACCCAACTAGGAACAATTGTTCGATCTCATATGTGACATAAGTGACTATGCTATAGGAGCAGTCTTAGGGCAGTGAAAGGATAAACCGATGCACCCAATTTTATTTTCCAGATCTTAGCCCTAAAAGGTGCACAACTCAATTACACCATGAGAGAAAAAGTGATGTTGGCTGTCATTTTTGCATTCAACAAAATTCAGGCCATACTTGATTGGCTCAACAGTTATTGTTTGCACTGACCATGCAGTAATTAGGTACCTGATAGAAAAAGAAGGAGTCAAAGCCATGCTTGGTTCCTGGGTTATTTTGCTACAAGAATTTGATCTGGAGATCCGTGACAGAAAAGGGAAAGAGAACCAAGTAGTTGACCATCTCTCAATGTTCGAAGGAGCTGAAAAGAAGGTAGAAGTTGAGGATATAACACTGACATTCCTTGATGAACAGTTACTAGCAATAAAAATGGAGGAGGAACCATGGTATGCTGATATTGCTAATTATTTAGCAAGTAGTATTGTACCTTATGAACTCTTCTCAATTCAAAAGAAAAAGTTTCTATCGTGATTGTTGGTCTTATTATTGGGATGAATGTCAACTATTTAAAATATGTGTAGATAATATGATCCGGAGGTGTATCCCCGAGAAATATCAACATTCTGTTTTGCAGGCTTACAATGCTTCACCATATGGTGGAGAGTTTGGAGGAATTCGAACAAGAGCTAAGGTTTTGGAATTGGGTTTGTATGGGCCAACTCTGTTCAAGGATGCCCACTCTTGGGCCAAAATTTGCGATGAATGCCAAAGTACAGGCAACATATCTCGCCAACGCGAGATGCCAACGACCATAATTCAAGAGGTGGAGGTTTTTGACATGTGGGGGATAGACTTCATATGGCCATTTGTCAGCTCATATAGTAACAAATACATATATGTAGCAGTTGACTATGTCTCCAAGTAGGTTGAAGCAGTAGCTCTCTCAACCAATGATACTAAAGGGGTAAGATGCTTTCTAAAAAAGAACATCTTCACACGTTTTGGCACCCCCCAGATCTATAATCAGTAATGACATACCCCATTTCTGCAATAGAGCGTTCGCACGGCTGTTGGGAAAGTATGGAGTTCGTCATAAAAGGACAACCTCGTACAACCCAAAGTTGAGCTGGAAAGTTGGGGTGTCCAACATGGAAATTAAAAGTGTCTTTACAAAAAAACTGAATGCAACAAGGACCGATTGGGCAAAGAAGCTGGATGATGCATTGTGGGAATACCGCACAGCCTTCAAAACTCTAATTAGTATGTCACAATACAAGGTGGTGTTTGTAAAGGCATGCCACCTTGCAGTATAGCTCGAGCATAAAGCACTTTGGGCATTGCGGGAACTTAACTTGGACATGGAGACAGCACGCACCAACATAGTCACCGGGTTACACGAGCTAAAAGAGTTATGGTTCTAAGCATTCGAGAGTGCTAGATTATTCGAAGAACGGATGAAACTAATGCATGATAAGCACATCGTGGACCGAAACTTCAAATAGAAGAGCTAGTATTATTATACAACTCAAGATTGACATTGTTTCCAGGTAAGTTAAAGACCCGATGGTCAGGACCCTTTAGAGTGGTGCAAATGTTTTCAAGTGGGGCTGTTGAGATTGAATCAAAAGATGGGACGAATAAGTTAACGGTGAATGGGAAAAGGTTGAAACATTACCTTAGAAAGGCAGAAGAGAAAAGGGACAGAGAGATAATAACATTAGAATAGCCCCAGTATGCGATAAGGAGTGATGATTCAAGCCTGCATTGTGGCGCGATGTTAAATCAGGTGCTGCCTGGGAGGCAACCTATGAACGTTGTTGTTTTTTATTCCTATGTAACATTATAAAAAAAACCTCGAACCGCGAGCGCAGCTCGGCTGCGTTAAAGGACGAGTATTCTGCCTTGAAGTTGCTCGACCCACCACGATCACGGTAGGACCGCAGTGAGGCGAGAATATTATGCCTCGATTTATCTAATTCACCATGAATGCAGTGGGACCACGGTGCTTTGCGAATTTCCTTCACCAGGTAAGTAAAAATTTCTTTTTTTATTTTTTTATTTTCTCTTCTTTTCTAATTTCTTCCCATCCCCCTTTTTTTATATAACAACCACCCGGCACCTCACTTTTCAAATTCCCTTCTCTCTCTAAACCCTGACCAATGTTCCCCCCCTTCTTCTCCTTCTTCTTTATCTATCTCCTCAATGAATACTGGTAGTCGGTACAGCCCCCTTCTTTTTATCACTGACTTGGGCGCCATAGTTGACACTCTGACCACCCAATAGGCCAAGTTGGAGAAAAAGATTATGGGATGGCTTCAAGCACTAGGACGAGCATGTCACATCGATCCTAGCACTGTCTGTGATAAGGATTGAGCTTCAGGGAAGTCCCTTTACCTTACTCTACTTGATATTTATTGACATGGAGACATGCCAAATTTTTAAGTGTGGGTGGGGGACGGCTGTTGTTGTAAAAAGATTTCATAACTTTGTATGATGTTGCTTTTTTTTATGGTGTGGTATTTAGGGTCATGTTAGTTAAATTCGACTTAGCCCAAAGACGAACACCTTTCACAGGTCTCTTGAGGGACATTAGTCGAACAAACAAATAATAAAAAAAAGGGAATGTAAGGACTCTTGCTGATGACGGATCTATTAGACAAATTCTTGAGGGAAGTATGTCTAGAGAAAAGACCAAAAAGATTTGTTTATTTTAGGAAGTGTAGTAACTCCCCCTTGGTTTTTTTTTTGGGTCATGGTTCTTTTTCAAGGGTTTACCTTGATTGGGTGTAGGTAGTTTTTGTTTATTTTATTTTTTAGTATTATAGTTAGTAGCAATGGGCTACGAGCTGAAATACAAAGAGAAACCTTGGTGTTAATACACCTGAACACAGTCGACACTAGAGTGTAACGCCTAGTCTCAATGGTTGACTCTTGTTAAAGTGCCTTAAATTTGTATATTTGTAAGTGACTTGAACACTCAAAAGAGAGTGTCTTGATAAACCAATCTTGAGTGAGCCATGTGTCATGTGTGTGTGAGTTGTACTTTATTCAATGCTTTACATTTGATGGCTAGAACTTGCCTTGTGTGTTTGCAAAACGAAATAGTAGCTTCATTCAGTCTTAGAAGTGATATAGGCATTTCTTTGTTAAGCCAGATATATAAAGTAAACCCACCTAAATGTAATACATCGTAGTTAACCCCATTGAGCCTTAAGCCTATTTCTTTGGCAACCACATTGCAAACCTTACCCAATTGTTTGAATAGCCATCTGTTTGAACCCCTTCTACCTCCCATGAGAACTTGAATGGCCTTGAAATATGCAAAAGTTAAAGTGTGCGGTGGTGGTTTGGTTTTTGAGTGGAACCAATGAAATAGAGAAAATGTGCAGTTTTTGGAAGATTAAAAGAAAAATCACCACGAATAAAATGAATAAATGTAGTAGTTGATAAGTGGTGCTTGATACAAATGCACCTAAAGGAATGAGATGTAATAAATAAAAATATGGTGGAACGTCTGGTTGACATAAGCATGATTTTTAAGGTTAATATGATTGTATTAAAAGTACTTAGGGAGGTTAGTCTCTATATCCAAATATATCCTACCCATCCCTTTGCCTACATCACAACTAAGTGAAGTCCTAATTCATCTTAAATTGAATAGGCTCGATTAGTAGAGTATTACACTACAAGCAAGCCTATGGTGTATCTTTGTGGTATGTGAATGTTCTTTTTGAGAGTGAGCGTATTTTGTCTATCTGAGTTCCTAATTGTTCTTACTAATATTAACTGTAGAACTACTCTCTTGTGTGATGTAAGGGTATGTGATTCACGAAGGAGAGGCAAATCTTGACTTCTGTATAGAGTGGGTTGAGTAAGTACCAATATTTCACGGTACGTGAGATTCGAGTTTTGAAGCAAAAGTTATTCACTACTAGGTGCAACTTTGGTGATTTTTTCTTGGTGTGATATATTAAAGGAAAAGCTTAGGGAAGGAATTCTGATAGAGTGTGGTGGATTGCTCGAGGGCTAGCAATGATTTAAGTGTATGGTGTTGACAATATGCTACATAGACGATATTTACACCTTAATTATACCATGCTTTATTGTTATTTTATAGGCTAAATGATAACAAAATGCTCTAATTAGTGTTCTTTTGCTTCGTAGGAACTAATCCAAGTTAGGAAGAACTGTGGAGTGTTTTGGAGTCAATAATGTGAAGAAAACTTCCATTCAAGAAGCACCTGATCAGAAAGAAGCAAAAACGCAGACTAGGTTGGAATCCATCGCAACCGTGGTGGATCACGGATGGATCGGGGCAAGCCAAAGACATGAGGTAGAATGTTTGTCTCTCACCGTGATCGCGCCGCGGTCTTCAGCGGTCGTGGTGATCTTTGCAGTTCCCTAGAACTTTTGATACCAAAGTGTAACTCGGGGAAAACTTATTCCAAACCCTTATAAACTCAAGAAGCTTGCCCAAGAAAGTTGCAAGCTTGTTTTTTGATTACTTTTGAGGCAAGAACAAGTGCGAGAAGAACGACCAAACATTAGAGTTTTTCTATCTTCTCTTTATTATTGCAATTACACATTATGAACAATTTAGTGGTTTTTTCTTGCTTTGTTATGAGTAGCTAAACATTTTATCTAAGGTTGATGGAACCAATTGTTGGATGAAGTTTTAACTCAACTTTGTTATAATCGAGCCAGATTTATTATATAATTGTTCAACTACGTTTTGTATGGTGATTAATTGTAATGGGCCCTTGATTAATCTTGTCTAATTGCCTTGTGTTGCTTGAGAAAGAATACTAGGTTAGACTACTGATGAACAACACCTCTTTTGAGTAATTGAAAAGATACATTACTTGAACTTAAAAGTAGGCTTAGAGATAACAAAACTTAGGAGGGATAATTCAGAGCTGCACAAATTGTCAGCTAGAGTAGTTCGAGAGAATACTCTAGTAAATTATCATAGTTGATCAAGAGATAATTATGATAGCCGATAGCACATAATACTTATAAAGTATTACAACGAGATTATGGCAGAAGAGTTAAGACTTAAACTAGCAATTGGGGAAATCAATGCCTTAGACCTTTTCACCATTCAATCGTCTTTGATTTAACATATTGTTATTTTTTATACATTTGAAGTAGTTAAACAAAAACCCAATCGTTATTGATAAAAATATTGCATCTGGAAATTGCTTGAATTGATAATATCATTGACAAGAGTTGTAATAGATAGGTTAGTTCCCTGAGGATTCGACTCCAGACTTTAAACTGAGTTATATTTGTAACGACTACTTTGTATTTTAGAAGACATAGTTGGGCGTGATCAGTATCCCAAAGAAAATTCTCCAATTCATGTGCACTCCTTGCATCACCAAATGCTTTAGTTCAGGAATTTTCACCTTGAGATGATCAACACAACATTGAGGACCATCCTCGCCCACTGCACGTCGCAACACTACTGTCTCCGATTTCAAATCCGTGTTCTTTTGACTTAGACTTGCCAATTTCGCCTCAAAGTAGGCAAGCCTTGTCACGAGAGTCTGAATTTCTTCACCATCAAAAAAATTTTCCATCAATGCTTCCATTTTCATTAGCCTTTCCCCCGGTTTTTTATTATTATAGACCATGTTCTCAAACAAGATCATGAAATCTGCCACTGCCCATAGTGTCTCCATCACGAAACTGCTCCACTTTTAATACCATTTGTCTCATGTGCGTTAACCAGCCTGCGCGGCAGCCAAGTCCAGCACTTGACTTAAGCCTTCACAATACTTAGCCAAAATTACAACAACTTTGGACTTAGAATATTTTTAGACAGCTTTAACATAGTAAGTCTTTGAATTGATTTTACGCAAGGAAAATACGTAAAGAAACATAAAATATAGATTAAAACAAGGCACAATATATATGAAACTTTTTTTACAACTTTGTATTTAACTCGAGCGTACAAAGAAATTCAACTCAATGTACAACCATGTACAAAGAGATCACTCTTGACGTTAGGTGTTTTCACTCTTGAACACAGATGGGACTCCTTCCTAACTCTCAATGTGCACTTATACATGTTTTCACTCTTGCCCCAAGCATGCTAAAATAATGGAAACATGGCCAAAAGCATGCTAACTCCCATCTGCCAACATTTTGAACAAAGTCAACTGCTACCCATGTACACAATATGTGCCGTAATCGCTCTTGACTTGGTCAATCTAAGCCTTTCTACCCATTTTCGTGCCTTGGCTTGAATTACACGCCAATGCCATTGTATCCAACTTCATTGTAGCCATATTTTGCCTATGTCATTGCCCATGAACATGTCCCTTTGCTGCGCCCAATGCAATGACAAGTCTATCCCGCACACTGCCTTCTGTTGCACTGTAGCATGCTTTTGCTACTTTGTTTTGGTCTTGCCATGGCATCACTGCCTCATGCCTTGATGCCTTTTCCATGATCAAGTGTCAGCCTCAGCCCGCAATTCATTGTCAAGCCCTTGCCAAGCTGTCTCGCCTCCGTCAAAGCCTTGACCATCACTTGCCCGTTTCCTTTTTTGCCTTGGCGCTATTCGTGCATCTTAGCTTAAAATACTTTTGTTGCCCCATGACAATGCTCTCGTTGTCAAGTCAAGTTCAAAGTAGTGGAGGTCTAACACTTACCATACGATATATATTTCGCCCGAAGATTACCACCATGGGCCACAGGTGCCGCCTACTTGTGGTCGACGTGCCAGACGTGGTCAAGATGGGGGACCGTTTCCAGGGAGGCCAGCATGGTGAACGTGATAGACACGATGATGGTGTTGGAGGCAGAGTCATTATTTGCGGATCATCACATGAGAGACGGGGGTGATAGCAAGAGTCTAAGCGTGCCATATGATTAGTGTGAGCCCCCATGCTCCAGGAGCTCAGACCTCAGATCCTTCTACATAAATGATTTCCATAGTATTTTCGACTCGGGATCCACCTCAGGCGCCCTCCGCTTAGCAAGTAACTGATTTACTCAATTACGGGTGACATCCATTTGGCGCACTTCCCAGAGACGAACACTTTCGTGCATTTAATTGTGATTCCAGGGTAGTGTGAGTGGTCAGAGGAAGAACTCCAATCCAGTCAATGCAAATAAAAGAGAAACACGCCTCATTAAGAAGCGGTATGGAAATGAGTCTAATACTGTGGGTGGTCGGAATAATATGCACCTTAGGCAGTCAAATAGGTTAACACATATAGGATGTGAGATTGTTGATCGTTAGTAGACTTTGTGTATTAAATTAAATTCTATTTTTGTGTAAATAATTTCTAATGTTGAGTATAGTTAAACTTTTAAGCAGTCATTGATGGCTTATTTTTAGGCTAAGCTATACATTGATGACTCATTTTTACTGGTAATGATATGTATTAATCTTACCTACTCCCTCCGTTTCATATTAAATGAGATACTTTCCTTTTTAATCTGTTCTAAAATAAATGATACATTTTTAAATTTGGAATACTCATTTACCCATAAAATTTAAGCTTTTATAGTCACACAAATGTCATGGCCCCACAAACTTTTTACTCCGTAAGCTTTTAAGATCACAAGTTTCAAAAGTATTCTTCTTTTTTCTTAAACTCCATACCGATTCAAACTACCTTATTTAATATGAAACAGAGAAAGTATAACAATAATAGTAAAGAAGTAAAATCCTCAAAAATTCTATGCATACATGCGTTGCATAACACCCACAAGTAAAATACACTAAAAATTAAATCATAAAAGGGGGGGGGGGGGGGGGGCAACATATAGCGCATGGTAAATGAGCATGGGTACCATGCGCTATATGTATTTATTTTCTTTTATTTTTCACATTAATATTATTCTTTTTCGAATTTTTCATGTTACTTTGTGTCCGAATTCCATTTGTATGTATCTTCACTTCGGGTTGAATTCAGAGCAAGGGCGCGCTTTAAATTTAGGTGCATGAATTTCGATTGCTTAAATGTATAGCATATACTTTAATACTACAGACAATTAGATACATTCAATAATAAATATGAAATAAATAGAAAGCAAGGAACAGAGATCATTAATATATTTGGTAATACAACGATTCATACTATCAGAACATGAAATAATATTAAAAACTCAAGTTTTCAATAATAGCCAATAAGATTCAGTTCTCGCCTTAACTTACCCCTTATCCACATACCAAATGACTCACTAATAACTCCAGTTATATGGTTGGCCAGTAATGGGCCTCATCTTGGGCTCAGGTTAGGTACGAAACAAAAAAGAGAATAGTCGAGAATATTTCAGACTAACAATGGAATAAATATTACCCAATTGATAAAAGCTCTATCAATATTAGCTAATTGCTCATAAAATATCAATGTTAGCCAAATTAGCCATTTATATGTTTATCATCCTCTTTAGGCTACCTCCACCTCTCACCTCTTTCTCCCTCATGTAGTAGCTAACTTCAATGTTCACAAATACAGAAATATTATTAGGGCACATTTCAAATATTTTTTTAATAATGACAAAATTAATCGTTTTGAGTTTCATAATGTTATTCTCCTATTTTATACTTTTCCTAGATTTATTTGATGTATATGACTTGCGAGGATAGATGGTGTTTGATTATCGTGGGGTTCGTGAGTGATTTAGAACACTTAGTTCCTAGTTTGAGGCTTGAAGTTGGAAGAGTTGACCAACATTTGACTTTTGTATAAACAACTCAGGATTTTTTATTCGAAGATTCCAATAGCTTCATATAATAATTTTGAATTTGTGTGTATGTTTAGTTCTGGCCTCGGGGGCTCGAATCGACACTTTAAGTAAAAAATGTAATTTTGAACCTTAAAAAGTTTGAAGATTTTGGTTCTGACGGGTGAATCTTAGTTTTGATATTTTTTGTGGTTTTATGAACCTATGAATAAGTTTAATAAGTTATCCGAACTTTTAAAGATGCTTGGGCAGGGTCCTGGAGACTCGGGTGAGTTTCGGGGTGCTTGAGAACATTTGGAGCTAATTTGATATTGTTGGTTTCTGTTGTCAGGGGTATTCTTCGACATTGCATATCATGTACCACGATCACGTAGAAATATAGTGGTCGGTGGTTTTTTTTCTTCTCGATCGCGTGAATGAGGACCACGATTGTGATGTGAAACCTACATATGTCACGTGTTTGCTTGGGAAGGTATGCGATCGAGCAGAGGAAGTTTGAGGGGTCAGCAGCTTATGTCCCGCGATCGCATAGGAATGGTTCGCGATTGTGTAGGTTGGACTGGTAGAGCTTCACGATCGCGTGAGGTTCAGATGTAATTGCATTGAAGGATTTTTGGGCAGTATTCGTTAGTGCATCGCAATCACGTGGGCTAATATTATGATTATGATAGGTAAAGCTGGCAGGGGTATTTTAAGTTAAAATTTCGGAACTTAGCTTTTTTTATCATTTTTAATTTTTGGAAATCGTGAAAAGGTGATTTTATAGAGGGGTTACAGTGCATTCTTGAGTGTAAGTATTTTTCATTTGGATTTACTCATATATCTTGATTTCCATGAAATTTTATACCTAAAATATGAGATTTTTAATCTATAATTTAAGATAGTGTAATTTGAGGTTTTGAATATCGATTTGGAAAATCGAGTTTGAAATTTAATCACATAGATAGACTTTTGGGGTTATGCGTCAACAAAATCTACCCACAAGCTTAGGTTTCGACTATATGAGCCGGGGTTGACTTCTTGTTAGCTTTTGAGATTTAATTATAAATTGAAGCTCTATTATTTGTTGAGCATTTATTTGAATAGATTCAGAGCATTTGGAGGTCCCGATTAGAGGTAAAGGCATGTCTGGAGGCTAAAGCTTGTTGAAAAGGGTAAGTATCTTGTCTAATCTTATTTTAAGGAATAACCCTTAGAAAATGACCTTGTTTGCTTAATTAAAATATGTGGGGAGCAATGTATATGCGGGGTGACCATTGTATATGCATGTCTATGACTTATTCATATCTATGTTATAATTTAGGCTTTCATTATGTCTTGTATGGTTGTCTGCCTTGTATGATTTATGTTTTAATCAATTATATGATTGTGTGAACTTATTATTTCATGTTAGTAATCATATTTAGGATTACTATATTTTAATTATTGATGATCTATTTGTAAAGTTGTTGATAAACCTAATTTAGTCATAGTCATGCTTTATATTATAAGCACATATTCACACTTTTATTTATTATGTCCTTGTACATCTTAATGATTATTTGTAATAACCCGATATATCATTTTGGTTAGTATAGCTTCGTACTCTTATTTGATACTTTCTGTATATATAGTTCATATTTTATGACTTGCGGGATGGTTGGTTTGATTTCGGAAAGTTTCAAGAGTGATTTGGAAAACTTAGTTCCTAGCGCGAGGCTTGGAATTGGAAGAGTTCACCAATATTTGACTTCTAAAAGATGATATTGGATTAGTAATTTGAAGGTTTCAATATGTTCGTAAAATAATTTTTGACTTGGGTGTATGTTTGTATATGGTTTAGTATGTTTCTAGGAGATTTTGGCTCTATTTGCCGCAGCCAATTTGAAGAATTTGAGAGTTTTAAGTTTGAGTGACAGTTAACTTTGAGGTAATCAGATTCCGATTGTAATTCCGGAACTTGGAATAAGTTCGAGCAGTTGGATTAAACATGTATTCAAAGTTTGGTTGAGTTTTGAGCTGTATATGCATAAATCAGATGCTTGGTTGGAAGTTTAGAAGTTTATGAACTAAAGAGAATTCCACATATGGTTTGATCTTCGATTCTTAGATGTGATGTTCTTGTATATGTTAGGCCTTGAATAGGCATTTGTAGTGTCTATGGACTTGATGGTATGATTGGATGGGATTGCGGGGACTCGAGTGAGTTTCAGATCACCTAGAGCTTGTTAGGAGATTGTTGTTTTCTGGTTCTTGAGATGTTATTCGTGATTGCAAAGAAGGTGCTTGCGATTACGTAGACGGATGGAGCCAGCTGGGAGACAGTTCTTCGCGATCGCGAGGGTGAGGTTCGCGACCATAATTTTTCATTTTTGTGGGTGTGTTCATGTTCGTAAGAGGAGCTGTATGGTCAAGTAGAGGAGTCTAAGGGCCATGGGCAAGTGATTTATTATTTCTTTGGTGCGTGCACGATCACATATGGGAGTTAGGTGGAGCTTCATGATCACATGGTTCTTTATGCGATCAGTTAAGCTTGTACTTCACGATCACGTCTGAGGTTCTGCAATTGCATAGGTGTGGCCACCATTGAATCGCAGTTCCACTAGGCATTGTTCTTAGGGTATATTTTCATATATAGAACAATAAAATACAACAAGGGAGGGGGCATAAACCTGACCTCCAAGTGTGAGGATTACATTTGACCACCCTTTTGTGGTAATCTAATGAATCCTTAACTCTATGGTGGGTTAGACCTATGATGATGTACCAAGTTCCTATCCAAGTTTGATAGGCACTTGGGTATACAAAAGCAGAGTGAAGTATATCTAGGTCAACTATACAAAAAGGTGCTAGGAATCCTTAATTTACTAGATACATAAGTTGTAAGTTCTTCCATATACAATATATTCTACAGTCACTTGTGTAGAAAATCGCTATATGTAGAGGCCAAAAACAGGTGAGCAAGGGAGGTGCTATCTTCAACCTTGATTTGACATTAAGGTTAACGAAAGCAAGATTGAAGGTAGTTAACAAAAAGTCCCAAACAATTGGGTTGATCTGTTGTGTCTGCATGATAAAGTTAACCGAAAAAGTGAACATTGTCATATTTCCAATTTCCAGATAGACTTAAAAGTTGTTGTTATCTGAATTCTTGGTACTGGTCTGCCTTGGCTGAACCTTTGCTACTGAATTCTGAATGCCAGGGAAACTAGGTTTGGACCCCTAAATGTTTGTTGTTGCTGAAGCTGAAAGATTGTTAATGAAGAAGGTGATTTATGCTGAGAGGGTAGTACAATGGTTGCCTGTTATGGTTATCTGTGAACTAGAGGGTATACCATTGGATCTTGTATGTCTTGTGATAAATGGTGTGAGTTTTTCTTTTTATGCAGCAAAATTTCCACGAAATAGTTGTGTATTATTGCTTAATTTAAATGATTAGTTGAAATTGTTTCAGCTTTAGTAGAATGACGATTAAGAATGCTAATACCACACATTGAAATTGAAACAAAGGATTAATCTTCAGGAAGGTGCCTGCACAATTGAACAAATTTGTTATCTTTAAAGGACAATTCTTTTCCCAGATTCTTGTGGTTTCTGGGATAATGGATTGCTGGTGGATTGAGCTCTTGTCATAAACATCTACTATCAGGTTCTTGTGGGTGCTGGAGAAGGTTTTTTTATTATTATTACTGCTGGCAGAAAGAGTAAGGAAGGGGTGTTGACAGGTGATGCATTTATGTTTTCAGTTGTGTTGAAACTCTTGATGGATAAGGTAAACTAACTACTATCTTAGAGGTAAGCAATCTACACTTAAATTTGATCATATATCTTGACCCTAAGGATTTCTACACCTAAAACATAAAATTTTACAGTAAAGATTGGAGTTTTGTATACGACATAAGAGGGATATTTTGAGGTTTTAAGTACCAATTCAAACTCAAATTTGGAATTTAAACACAGTTGGATTGGTGAGATTATGGGTAAACGGGATCTACCCCTAAACTCGGGTTTGACCATGTGTATCGTGGTTGATTTTTATTGATCTTTTGGGAATTAGTTAAAGGTTGAAGCTTTATTATTTGGAGTTAATTCCTATGTGTCTATTTGAATTACTTGAGTATTGATTAATTAGATTTGAACCAGTTAAAGGTGATTTCCAAAGGAAAGGCAATTTTGGAGGGTTGATTTGGTTTCTAAAGGTAAAGTATCTTGACTAGGCTTGGCCTCAGGGAAACCACTATAGGATAATCACTGTATTTGATTGTTTTCTATATTCTGTGGGCGTTATATATACATGGTGGTGAGCATACATAAAAGTGCTAGGGAATTTTCATGCTCGAGTGTTGGCAATAACAAAGCTAATGAGTAGAACATTGCAGTTCTAAGATACTTGAGGTAGTGCAGCCTGCTTATTCGCATACATCGAAGTCACCTAATTTTTTCTATTTTGAGACGATTTTTTATTTCAGGCAGTGTTGTATTATTCAGAATATTGTATTTTTATACTTTTAGAGCTCATGATCTCGTTGACACAATTTCTAGGTGATTGCACTACTATTTTCACTTGTTTGTGTTGTTCTAGAAATATTTATGCTATAAATCTGTATTAGACTTGCTATATTGCTTTATTCATTCATTTATTAATTATTGTGTGATTGGTTCTCCTAGCTGGCATGTTAGGTGCTATCAATGCCATTTAGTGGGGTTTTGGGTAGTGATAGCACAGTATTAGAGCCAAGGTTGCGTAGGTATCATCAGTCATGACCATATATGATACAGTCATGCAAATCAGCATTTATACTTATTTTAGAGAAGCTATGAGACATTTAGGAAACTTCATATTCCTTCATTCTCAATCGTGCAGTTTTGATTTGTCCTGAAGTTTGAATTTTTATCCTTTGATTCTCTCACAGATGGAGGGGACACGTGCATCGGCCATAACAAACAAGGAGCTGGGGCCCTAGGTTGTTGCGGCCACTTGAGGCATATGCTGTAGTAAGGGCTAGGATACCGCCCAGACTAGAGCCCCTACATAAGCATGTACAACTATTCATGTCATGCTAGGTTGGCATCTGTGGAGCAAGAAGTAGATCTGAATGATGAGCAAATACCATTTCATGATGAGCCACTAGGGCCGCTCCCAATATTAAAATATAATAAAATAAGGGCTGAATACATATGGAGACACTTAAAGTTGGCACAATTTTTTATTTAGATACCTGAACTTAGGATGTTCCTAATGAGCACGTACATTACATGAACTTTGTTCCAATTAGGCATTTCTTGCTAAGTTGGCACATAAGTGAGTTTCACCCAATATAAGCGCGCGAAGATCCCAAAAAATAGATATTTTTATCTTTTTTATTTGCTTCTTCGTCATCTTCTTCTTTATGTCGATCGTCATTTCCAACATTGCCTCCTTCAGTTTTACCATTTTCTTTTCTTCTTTATTAGTGTCACTACTCATATCCAATTGAAGATTAAACAAATTAATTTAAGCTTAAGCTCTCAAATTCAATCATCTTTCTGTTACAGAACTCTAAATTAATTTAAGCTTAATCTCTTAAATTCAATCACTAGCTAATGCTTCGAATTCACATTTCCATTACAAAACTCTCAGTTAGCTTGTGCCAAACCAAATAAACATCCAACGCTAAGCTCCCCCCTCTTCACCACCAAATCCTCCACCACCCTCCTCTGTAACCCCCATCAACGAACCCTTCTTCTTCACCCTACTTATCTCCAACCGTCACTCTTCTCCGGGAGCAGCCTCCCTACTGATTAAAATTGAAATGAGTACGAGTTCTTCATTTCAAATCGAAACACCATTAATGGAGTTTTTAAAAAACTTGAAGGTTTAAAATGGTTACTTAATTTGACGGAAGTTTGTGAAATTAATGTTGGGGTTGCCTTCGGGTCGTCTTGGAGAATCCTTAGCTTAGTTATAATAAATTTGGAGGAGTTTCTCTTAAAGTTTGGATTAAAATCTCGGTTGGAACAAGAATACACATGAATATAGTGAAGAACACACATTAAATAGATTTAACATAGTTTTCCCTTTCTTTTTTAACTCAAAAAGATATATGTCCTCATTTTATTTGTCATTTTCCACATTAGCAGTGAGTGTATTGCACACACTTTATAAGTTTCACTAATTGTCAAAAGAGTGTCTAATTGGAACAAAGTTTGTGTAACGTACGTGCTCATTAGGAACACCCCTAAGTTCAAGTGTCTTATTGAAAAATTGTGACAATTTTAAGTGTGTCCATATGTATTAAGCTTAAAATAAGCCAAACCCTTGATTAAAATTGTTCTGCCCAGCAGTTATTGCATCTGCGATCCATTCTCGCTTCAGCGGAGTCGCACTTAATTCATGAAATTCGCTTCTGCAGGCTATACTAAAATTCAGGCACCTCACACCTGCAGCGCTCAATACCGCTTTTGCAATCTCGTAGGTGTGATACATATATTCTCTTCTAGAACTTCCCAAGTCAACCTGCTCCGCCTCTACACCAAGAGTTCTACATATTCAGTCTCATAGATGCACAAAATCCTCCGCTTCTGCGAACCTCTCATGCCCCTGCCATCCTTTGCATCTGCGACCAGCAGTCCACACCTGCACACCCAACCTTGCAGGTGCAAAAACGCCTGAGCAGAACTACCAACTAGTTCCAAAATGTTTCGAAACTCATCCGAAACACACCCCGAGCCCCTCAGGACCTCATTCAACCACACCAACCAGCCCCAACACATAACACAGACCTACTTGAGGCCTCAAATCACATAGAATAATATCAAAACTACAAATTTTACCTCAATTCCAACTTAATGAACTAATCAACTTTCAAACTTTCGAAAATCTGTCCGAACCACGTCTAACTAACTTGAAATAAACCATTTGAACATATGTCCCAAATGAGATAACGACCCTATTCCAAATCACGAAACAACAATATGATCCTATAGCTCAAAGTCAACTCCTAGTCAAACCTATGAACCTTCCAAATATTTAAATTTCCAACTTCACCAATTAGAGCCAAATAAACCTAGGAACCTCCAAATATAGGACATTCACCTAAGTCCAAAATTACATATCAACCTATTGGAACCATAAAATCACAAATATGAGGTCTTTTGTGCGTAAGTCAATCCCAGTCACTTCTTATAATTTTAGCTTCCAACCGTAGAACTAAGTGTTCCAATTACTCCAAAACCTTTCCGACACAAAATCAACAATCCTCACAAGTCACGTAATAACAAAAATTCAATACTAGGAGTACCAAACATTGAAACAAGGCTGAAATACACAAAATGAGCAGTCAGGTCATCACATTCTCCCCCTCTTAAATAGTCATTCATTCTCAAACAAGTTTAAAATCATACTTGGGATATAAAAAAGTGAGGAGGATATTTGCTCTGCATATCGTGCTAGATCTCCAAAGTTTCCTCCTCGACTGACTGACCTCTTGACTGAACCTTTAGTGATGCAATATTCTTCGACGGATCTTTATAGTACTTCTGAAGCATGGAACATGAAACGTCAGATAAACTCCCAATAGGTTGGGTGGCAAAATAAGTCAATAGGCTACCTTTCCCACTCTCTCTAAAACCTAAAAAGGACCAATATATTGAGGGCTCAACTTGCCCTTCTTCCCAAATCTCATCACACCCTTCAAAGGCGAAACTCCCAGTAGAACCTTCTTACCCACCATGAATTCCATATCACAAACCTTCCTATCAGCATAACTCTTTAGCATAGACTGCATTGTAAGAAGCCACTGCTAAATTGATTTCACCTTCTACAAAGTATAACAAACCAAATCTATGCCCAAAAGTCTAGCTTCGCCAAACTCAAATCAACCAATTGGAGAAGGATATATCCTCCTATATAATACCTTATATGGATCCATCTAGATACTCGATTGGTAACATTTATTATAGGAGAATTCCTCTACATGTATAAACTAATCCAATTGCCTAAAAAATCTATGACATAGGCCCTCAACGTATCCTCCAAAATCTGAATGGTGTGCTTGGAGAACCTGTCCCTCTCTAGGTGGAATGTGCTCAACTAAACATAAATTCCCAACTCATGCCTAATCTCTCTCTAGAAATGCGAATTAAATTGAATGCCGCAATCCGAGATGATAGAAACAGGTACAACATGCAAACAAACAATCTCCCGGATGTAGATCTTAACCAATTGCTCGAAGTGTGGGAAGTCATGACTGGAATTAAATGTGCAAACTTGGTTAGTGTATCCATAATGACCCAAAATGCGTTAAATCTCCTCAATCTCCATGGAAAACCTACCACAAAGTTCATAGTAATACGCTCTCACTTTCACACAGGTATGCCAATCATCTGAAGCAAACCCCAGGTTTCTGATTCTTATACTTGATATGTATACAACTCGCAAGAGCCGCCATATAAGTAATGTCTCCAAATCTTAAGTTCATGTATAATAGCTGCTAACTCCAAATCATGAACTAAATAGTTCTTCTCATGGGGCTTCAACTGGCGTGATGCATAGACAATTACCCTACCGTCCTACATCAACACACATATCGAATTCCAACCAGTGAAGCATTAATAAGCTATATATGATCCTAATCCCGAAGGCTAAATCAACATTGGAGTTGTAGTCAAAGTTTTCTTGAGCTTCTAAAAGCTCTCCTCACATTCATTCAACCACCTAAATGGAACACCCTTCTGAGTCAACTTAGCCAATAAAGATGCAATAGATTGATAACCCTCCACGAAGTGATGATAATGACCAGCATAACCCCAGAAGCTCCTGATTTGTGTAGCGGTAGAAGGTCTGGTCCAACTCTGAACTACTACATTCTTCTACAAGACCACCTTGATCCCAGAACTAGATACCACATGACTCCATTAAGTACAACCAAAACTCGCTCTTGGAGAACTCATCATATAGCTTTTTCTCCCTCTAAGTCTGAATCACGATCCTCAAATGCTACGCATGCTCCTCCCAACTACGAGAATACACCAATATTTTATCAATATACACAATGGAAAATGAATCCAAATAAGGCTAGAATACATTGTTCATCAAGTGCATGAGAGTTTCTAGATTATTAGTTAACCCAAATGACATCACTAAAACTCATAATGCCCATAACGAGTCTAGAAAGCAGACTTAGGAATGTCTACAACCCTGATCTTCAACTGGTGATTTCCCAACCTCAAGTCAATCTTCAAGAACAACCTGGACCCTTGAAGCTGATCAAAAAAGTCATCAATGTGTGGTAACAGATACTTTTTCTTGATAGTTACTTTGTTCAACATTTGATAGTCAATACACACTCATAGATCCATCAATTTTCTTAAAAAATAATATCGTCACACCCCAAGTTGAAACATTAGGCGTACTGAACCCCTTATCTAGAAACTCTTGCAATTGTTCTTTCGATTCCTTAAACTCCACTAAAGCCATACGTTACGACAGAATAGATATAGGTTGCATGACCGATGCCAAATCAATGATGAAATCAACATCCTTATAGGGTGGCATGCCTAGTAGGTCTACAGGAAACACATCCAAAATTTCCCTTACTACTGGAACTGACTCAACAGTAGGAGTACCAACACTAACATCTTTAATAAAAGCTATATATGCAAAATATCCCTTCTCAACCATATATTGAGCCTTTAAGAATGAGATCACTCTACTAGGAGGGCAACCAAAAGAACCCTTCCGCTCCAACCCCAACAACCCTAGTATCGCCAATATCATGATCTTACTGTGATAATCAAGAATAACATGGTATGATCATAACCAATCTATACCTAGGATTACATCAAAATCCACCATATCTAAAAACAAGAAGTCCTCCCTCGTCTTAAAACCACAAATATTGGCCACACATGACCAATAAACTCGAACCACCATAATAGAATTACCAACATGTGTAGATACATGCACATGAGCATCATGAGAATAATAAGGAATATCTAGACAAGAAGCAAAGTATGATGACACATATGAATATGTAGAACCACGATTAAACATACTGAAGCATCCTTGTGGAACACAAAAACAAGACCTATAATGACTGCATCAGAAGAAACACCTATGTCTTCCCTAGGAACGCATAGAATCTGGCTTGATCTCCACTTAACTGAGCTCCCCCTCTAAGACGACAATGTCCTGGATGAATTCTACCTTGTTCTGGCCGAGGGGTGGTGTACAAATTGATGCGAGAATCATAGTTTAAACTCCTAGCTACACTAGACATATGTAAAGAGGGGGCAGTATTTCTTAACAAGCCCCGAGTCACTACACTCATTTCAACCTTTGATCGAAAAAGACAGCGGGGCCTGAGTTGGACCCTATGAACCAGAATAACCACTAGAAGACGATGGTACCGACAAACCCTGGACAGATGGAGAATGGTAGGAGCTTTGAGCTAGGGGTGCACTGAAAGAAAACTACATTGAGGCTCCTAGACTGGGTGGTGGTCAATGATAAACTAGCCTACTAAAATAGCCCTCCCAAATCGACTCAGCCACCATAAGAGGCACAGTTGAAGCTACCAGAATATAGGGACCTCTTGTCCCTACCCTGCATCATCTCCCTAGTCTTGATGTGGATGCGCCTGATACGACATGCTATCTCTACCACCTAATGAAAATGAGTCCCCATCTCAGTCTCTCTAGGGTGAAGGCCCTTAATGGATCTCATCACTCTCTCCTCCTCAGTGGGAACCAAAGTAATACCATGATGGGACAACTCTGTAAACCTCATCTCATACTCGGTAACTGACATTTGACCCTGTTCTAGGAACTCAAATTGCCTCCTCCGCTGCACTCTCATGGTGTATGGCACAAACTGCTCTAGAGAACTGAGCCCATATATAAGGAGATGATCAACCTGCTAGTCGATCCATCTCATAAACCTACCACCAGCTCTTGGTCGGACCCTACATCTGGAAGTTTGTGAAGTCAACTCAATTGGAATTAACTATTTGCAAATTACCCAGATCTCATGACCACGATCCAAGAATCCCCGAGCATCCTCTTAAGGTGTACCACTGAAGTGCGAAGGACGTAACTTCATGAACTTATCTAACCTTTTTTAGCTCAACAGCTGGCAACAGGGGCCTATCTTCATGAAAGAATATGCTAGAGCTTCCTCTCCTTCTCCTCTCAACGTTTGGTCATCTCAATAAGGTAGTTACCTAGGTTAGGAGTGAGAGGGGACCCAGCCATATATTGAACTGGCCCCCCAGTCTACCAAATCCGTAGAATTTTTCAATTTTCTATTTGAATATTTTGATCGGAAATAATTGTGATTGGGCCCACTCCTGATAGATTCAAAGGTCCACAATAGATTCTACACTACTTTCAAGCCTTAATCAATATAATTTAGGTCTAACAAGGAATTCAAAAGTTAAGCAGCTTAAGTCACGTCAGCAGCATAATTATATTTGTCTAGCCTTTTTATCCAATTTACCTTTGTATCCTTTTTGAGTCAAGGGTCTACCGAAAGTAATCTCTTTACTGTCTTTAGGTGGGGATAATTAAGGACTATCTACACATTACTCTTCTCAAATTCCATACATCAAATTTCACTCGGTTTGTTATTATTGTTGTTGTAAGTTATCATGAGTAGATGACCTAGAAAATATAGTTGTCCTTATCTGCTAGTCTAAAGATACGGTAAGTGATCTGCTATAACCATAAATTAATTATACCATCTCGGTGTATTTAAGTTAACTCCATTTAAAAATTAAAATATGCCAATGGTGACACAGTTAAAGTTGTTTCTATCTTTATGTACTTGGTAGCATCAGTGAGTACCTTGTATTTCATGCAATCCTTCAAGATTTATAATATGATCACTTGCTTTCTCGGTAGACAATGAGCCTTTTCTGTACCATGTTTGTCTTGTACTGTGAAAAACAATAAACTCTCAGATGGATGCTCTTTAAATTTGCGTCTTCTCTTTCTCTTTGTTGTTTCACTTGTCTAGATACCAATATGGATATGCCTTTAAAAGGAGTTTCAGAGTTTTGCTAAATTTCATGATGAACTATTAGAGTTGTTGCTAGCGGTATGATTCACATCCTTACCCATAAGAAGAAAAAAAAGGAATAGAAATGTTCTTTTTCTTTCTACTCTATACTTATTTTCCTTTAAGAAAATTGGGGGGTAAGGAAAGGGGAAAGGCGCAATGGGATTACAAGGTGGCAAACTCTCACCAACAAAATAAAAGTTCTGACAGCCAACCCACTAAGCTCTATACTTTCATGATCAAAGGTATATTAAAAAATAATCAATTTTGGTGCTTTCAATCTTTATGTTCCTGTTGCACTTTTGCAATTACGGGTTTTCATATTTATTTTTATATTTAGTGTAAAAAATTATTGGGCTCAGTTGAATCAATTGGATCTATGTTACATGGCCTTCATATGTCTTATTTGTGCATTTGTCATTGGAGCCAGAGATGGAGCCAGGTTTTTAACCTTATGAGTTTGGGGTTCGAATTATTTTAAGTTATTGAGTTCCTAATTAATAATTTATACATATTCAACGAATTTTTTAAAATAATTATAAAATCTGGAACCAAACTATTTGGTTCGGCCGAAACTGTTCCTCACGCTCTAGCTCCAGCTCAACCTCTGATTGGAGCTAGTGAATGGAAGAAGCTATTAGCTAGCTGACGACGTGGGATTTTACTATAAGTACTATATATGCCGTTGAACGAAGTAGCACTGGATCAGAAAATGGCTAGTGTTAGTGGCCTCTGCTATGTTGTTCCTTTATGTATAAAAAACATAAAACATGTTTCATGGTTGAACATTAGAAGGATGTTAAAGGGGGGTGTCTTCTGAAATTAAAATTAGTTATACTCTTTCTTTGTGGATTTACCGCTTCTGAATTGGTATTGTTTTATTACTGGTGTCTGGATCCGATATTTACAGTTTTTAAGTACAAGCTAAACAATTCTTAAACTATGTGAACTGCATATGCTAGAAGACCAGGACAGCAACTCTCAGGTTGATGTTATGTGAACTGCATATGCCAGAGGTCCAACACATATTTAGGAAGGAAAATTGCTTCATGAATGGTTTGACACGTTCGGGAAAGGAACTTGGTACTTCCTAACATCAGGATGATTTATTTTTTGAATGTGATGATATGATAGGTCATCTGTTATATTAGAACTTAATTTCGGTGCTTTGGAGTCTTAAATAATTCATTGTACTCTTCCTCGATTTGCGTGCATAATCCAGATATGTTTTCGAAAAGCTTTTACGATAAAAACTGAGAAAATATAAAAATTTTGCCTTAAAATCTATTTGAATTGACTTCATTCAACGTTTTGAGCAAACAAATCCGGATTCGTATTTTGAGGCTCCGATAGGTCGGTATCGTGATTTGGAACTTGGATGTATGCCCCAAATCAATTTCGGAACACTTTGTTGAAATTTGAAAGTTAAAAGCTTAATGACTTTAAAATGTTTGACAAATGTTTGACTTTTTGGATAATGGGTCCATATTTAGTTCCGAAATCTGACATAGGTCATATACTATATTTATGACTTGTCTGCCAAACTTGGTCAGAAACGGAGTTGGTTTGACGTGATTCGAACTCCGATTGTGAAATTAGAAGTTTTTGAGTTTTCTTGAAAATTTTCTTTTATTTGATACTCAATTCCTAGTTCCTGGTATTATTTTGGCGATTTGATCACGCGGGCAAGTTTGTATGATACTTTTTGACTTTTATGCACATTTGGTTTAGAGCTTCTAGAGCTCTGGTAAGTTTTGGATAGGCTACAGAGTGAAAATTTGACTTAGAACATTGTTGGTTTACTTTAGTTTTTGGTGCAAGCTTCAGACCTCGCAATTGCGAGGTCACGCTTTGCATTTACAGCAGCTGATGGATTCGCATTTGCGAGCTACTTATTGTATTTGCGATGAATAACTGGGGCAACTCAAGTTCGCATTTGTTGAAGTGAGTCAGGGATACAGTGATTGCAATTACGATCAAAAGCGTCACATTTGTGGGAGATCCTTGTTCGTATTTGCAAACAATTCAATGCATTTGCAATGAAAGCAGGGATGTGAAGAGCTTTGCATTTGCGATTGTTTCTTTGCATTTTCGGAGTTCGCATTTGCGAACCCCTAGTCGCAAATGCGTCATATGCAACTGATCAAACGGGGGTTAGACAAGATTTTTGTCCATTCTCTCAAATTTTCAAACTTAGAAACCGTAGAGATGATTGTTTAAAGGACTCTTTTTCCCCAAATCATTTGTAAGTGATTCTAACCTAGTTTCTTTCAACCTTTCACTATATTTCCTAAGATTTCAACTAAAAATTCGGTGTTTCCCTGGTGGAAATTTGGGATTTAGGTAAAATTAGAAATTTTATAAAATGGGGGTTTAGACCTCAAGTTGAGGTCATATTCCAAAAAAAATTACATAACCAAACAGGGGTGTGAATAGATAATCGGGGTCTGATCTGAATTTTGGATTTGGACCAAGCGGGCCCCGGAGTATACTTTTGTTTACTTTTTCAATAATGACCTAAATTGAATTCTTTGCAATTGTAGGTAGTTCCTAAGGCTTAATTTGAATCATTTGATTGTTAATTTGCTAGATACTATTGGTTCAAAGGCTTGTAATAAAGTCAAAGCCATGGTTCAGCTTTGAATGATCCTTTGTAGCGAGGTAAGTGTTATGATTAACCTTGACTTGAGGGATTAAGACTTATTTGTCTATTTGCTACATGTTTAGTTGTTGAGTACAATATTATATATATATATATATATATATATGAGTTGACGAGTACGTATGCGTTGTTGTCGGGTTAAAACATGCGGGTAAGACTTGTTTCTTGCCATTATTGCTTCCTTTGATCATGTTATCCATGCTTAGACTAGTTATTTGTTAAATTAATAGTTCTTCTAGTGTTCACGGGCTTTTGTGATAATTGAGTATTGATTCCAAGTTGAGATTAGTATTGTGGAACCGTTGTTAAAGTAAGGCTTGTACTTGTTGATCCTATCTCCATGTTATTACTTGTTCATTGTTATGTGGTAAGGGAGAGTATTAATGCGCGAAGGGTGATGTCGTGCCATATGTGAGTGTGCACGAAGGGTGATTTCATGTCATATTATGAGAATTAATGCACGAAGGGTGATGTCATACCATTTTATGAGAGTTAATGCATGATGCCGTAATGTTTCTATTGATTTACACGGTGAGTGAGAGAAAAAATACAAAAGGTAATGTGGTGATAGACTATAATTAAGTATTTTGGTCGATTATTACACTTAAATTTACTGCACTTTAATTGAGTTTGAGCTTTAATCGCTAGTGTCTTGCACTAATTGTGTGTTTTATGCTTTGTAGGAGTGATTCCGAGCTATTTACATTTTATGGAATGATTTGGAGTTTTGAAGTCTCATTAAAAGCTCAAGGAATTAAGCCGGGATCGTATTCGGAAATCAACGGATGATAGAGCAATAAAACAAAGAATCGAGTAGGCATATTGCACACTGTCTAGTAAAATGCACATAACATTTTTCTCAAAACTCCATTTGGGCTCAACAATATATGGTTGGAAAGCTAACTCAATGGGATACAGCTCTTATATTTTACAATTTTATAAGTTCAAAACTGAACAAGGTGAAAAACGCGCTCGCAACCACGACCGCGGACCTAAGGCAAGCTGAGATAGTATACTTGCTGAATACCGTGGCCGTACGGCGGTTGACCACGATCTCGGCCAGCCAGACCTGAAAAATTATCTTTTTCGCATAGGAGAAGGAATAATTATTTGGGTCTGACCCTACTTGGTATATAGACATGGAAAGATGGTATTTTTGAGAAGGGGAGACCGGTTTTGGACACAGATTCGACCTAAGGAGGCAGAAACACAAAAGGAGCAAGGCGGGAAATTCTTCTACGAGTTTTTCCTTTCTCTTCCTATTTTTCATTGTTGGTTATGACTTTTACTATTGTAGTTTTACATACTATTATTAATAGCTAATTTGTTATCTAGGGTTTTGATAGAACCTTTGTTTGGATAAATTCTTGTTATGTTTTTATATAATTGAGCCGTTGGATTTCTCTAGTTGTTCAACTACGTGTTTATAGTTGTTGATTGAATGGCCATCAATTGAATGTGCCTATTTATTATGTGTTGCCTGAGAAAGGATACATATTTAGGTAGTTGTTAAACAACGTCACTCTTAACGTATGTGAGAAATCAATACAGTGGGTTTAAAGGCAAGTGTAGTAATAAGAAAGTCTTGACGTGATCATAATGAGTGGTTCGATAAAGCCAACTAGCGTAGTTCGAGATAATATGTCTAGTAAATTATTGTGGTTTCTCAAGAGGGAATTACAACACCTAAAGTGCTCATGATCAGTAGAGAATACATTGGTAAAATTGTAGGGAGCATAGCTAGAAAGATTCCTACAATTGGGAAAATTATAACTCTAGACCTCCTTAATTTAGTCTCCAATCTTTTGTCTCGTTAGTTGATAATTTTACCGGTTTGTAGTATTTTCTAGTTAATTCGTTAAAAATATAAATCTCAATCTTTATAATTTAGAAAATTATTCAATCTTGTCTTCTTAGTGATATTAAACAAATATAACTAAGCCGTGGTTCTTTGTGGGATTCGACATCAGACTTTTAGGCCAAATTATATTTGCAACGACCGTTTATCCTTTTTAGGACTAGAGTTGGGTATGATCAAATTTTGGCACCGTTGTCGGGGATCTAATGGTGTATTTGTAGCTCTATATATTGCTAGGTTTCAAGTTTGAACTTTTTTATAACTGCTGATTTGAGAAACATGACATCCTAGAATTATGGAAATTTAGGTGTAGATAATTCTACTATTGATCCTCGTACATATGCTGAAGGAAACCACTCGTATTAAAATGATAACAATATTCTTGAGAGCGAGTTATGTGCACCAACTCAATCTTATTTGTGGAATATGTGTGATGTATGTGGTGGTAAAAATGGACACTTTCAAGGTTGTGCTTATATTTCTTATCTTCCCCCAACCCCTTATTATGATGGTTCTACCTTTTATTGTGAAGTTAACATGAACAAATAACCTGGGGATGTAGCCCTGAGGAGATCAATGATATGTTAAAGTGCCTTCTGGAATAAAATAATGAGAAAAAAGTGCAGATAGATAGGCAAGAGGCAACTATTCGCAAATTGGAAGCTCAAGTAAGTCAAGTGGTTGAAGCTTTTAATGTGAAGCAAGCCAATTTTGGGGATATGAGGCTAGGAGAGCGCAAACATGAAATGCTAATTGAGGAAGTCAGAGTAGGGCATCAACAGCCTAGAAACCTACAATTTGAGGATGTCGATGTTGTCGAAGTGAGACTAGAGTCAGTTAAGGGCATTGAGTATATAAATTTTGTTGACTCTAGTATCATTGATATTGAGAATGCTAAAAGTCCTGAAGTTCATGTGTGCGATCGCTTTGGTCCTCACTCCAAACATTTTTCTACATTGTGCTTGGATGACGATATGAAAATCCTAGCCGATTGAGAAGTTAAGGAATGAGAAACAAGGTGCCTACATTCTAGATTTTTTCTTGCCGGAAAGACAAGACTACATATCTCATCTAAAAGCCAATAAGTGTATAATACTACATCAGTTTCTTGGGCCAATAAGATTTGTTCCTCCATCCCTGGAGCATAGCCTAAAACTTGATGCCAAATTGGGGGTCCAATTCATAAGCTCGAGGTAGAGGCAAAACTTGTTGGGAGGAAACCCAGCTTTATTGCTTTCTTTTATTTATTTTTTATTTTTTTAATTGTATTATTTTTATAGTTTCAGTTTTTATTTTTAGGAGCATGGAAAGCAAAGGTATTGGAAAGATGCAACAATAAATAAAATAGTTGGAACTAAGTGTGAAGTACCGGCACGAAGAGCCAAGCTTGGGAGAAGTTTGAGTACTCCATGAGCTATTAGTGTTTCGGCATTTGGCCTACCAGGGAGTCTCTTTTATCTTTTTATTATTTTACGGTGGGCATTGGGGACAATGCACAATTTTAGTTATGGGGTGAGGAGATTTTCTGGGTGACTTTGTATGCTATTTTAGTTGTGCTAGTTTAATTGAATAATTTTTTCTAAAAAATAGAAACGATTGGACTTTTCCCGACGATTGATCTATTAGACAATTTTCTTGAGTTATTTAAGTCTAAAGAAAAAATAAAATAAAAATATTTTCATTTATTAGGTAGTGTAGCCATTCCCCCTTGATTTTTCTTTGTGCCGCGGTACTTTTCAAAGAGTTTTATTTTAACCAAGTGTAGTTAGTTTTTTCAGTAATAGGAGCCATTATGTTATGTTTTGAATTGAAGCAATATCTCTTGACTTTGTTATGCCTTGCGAATAGTGAGTACTTTGGTTGCGACGCTTAGGCGCAATTTTTGACTCTTGTATAAGTATCTTAAATTATATGATCTTAAATTTGCTTAACTGCTTTGACTAGAGTGTCTTGATGAATCTAATCCTGAGTGAGTTATGCGCCATGTGTGTGTGAGGTTTGGGTGTTATTTGTGCATCGCATTTGATGCCTAGTGTGTTTACAAAGCGAAATAGTAGTTTTGTTTAGTCTAGAAAGTAATATAGGCATTTCTTTGTTGAGCCAGATATGTATATTTAACCCACCTAATTATTATATATCGTAGTCAACCCCTTTGAGCCTGTAATCCTGTTTCTTTGGAAACCACATTACAAGACTTACCCATTTGTTTGAATTAGCCATCTATGCTTGAACTGTTTATGAACTTTGTAAAGGTTAAAGTATGTGGTGGTTGGTTTGGATTTTGAGCGGAACTAATTAAATAAGGAGAAAGGTGCACTATTTTAAAAAAAGTAAAAACCACTTGAATTGACAAACAAAATAGTTCAATTGTTGTGAAAAAATATTCCTTGATACGTGGTGACTCTTGATGTAAGTGTGCTTAAAGAAGAATGGGGTAATCTACATTGATATGAATATGGAGTTTTGGTTTAACATAAGTATGGGGTTTGAATGTTAAAGTATATGTATTAATGTACTTAGGGAGGTGTAGTCACTCTTATATCTAAATATATCCTACTTGTCCCGTAGCCTACATAACAACCAAATAAAGTCATAATTGATCTTAGTTTGAATGAGCTCGATTAGTGGAGTAGTACACTCCGAACAAGCTTGTGCTGCATCTTTTGTGGCGCATAAATGTTATTTCTGAGAGTGAGTGAATTCTTTCTATCTTAAGTTCCTAAGTGTTCTTAAATTTTATTCTGTGGAACTACTCTCTTTTGTTGTGGGAGGGCACTTGATTCATGAAGGAAAGGTAATTTTAGTGACTTGTATGTTAGAGTAAGTAGGTGAGTTGTGAATAATGCGTGGTACTTTTGAGTCAAATCTTGAGGTAAAGATGTTGCGCTTTTGTGCTTAGTCTATTTTAAATACTGTTTGTATGATGAGTTAGGAGAATTGTTTAAAAAGGTCATGTCTATAAAAAAAAGTGCAGTTTGATTGGTCGAGGATGAGCAATGGATTAAGTGTGGGGTGTTGAATATAAATTATAATTACGGATTTTATTCGCTTATCACATTCAAATTTACTGCACTTTAATTGAGTTTGAGCTTTAATCGCTAGTGTCTTGCACTAATTATGTGTTTGATGCCTCACATGAGTGGTTACAAACTATGTACATGTTATGGAATGAATTTAAGTGATTTGGAGCTTTGAAGTCTGAGTAAAAGCCTAAGGAATTAAGCCGAGATCGTATTCGGCGATCAATGATAGAGCAACAAAATGAAGAATCGAGTAGGCATATTGTGCACTGTCTAATAAAATATACATAACGTTTCGCTCAGAACTCCATTTGGGCTCCACAATAATGGTTGGAAAGCTATCTCAAAGGGATACAACTTTCATTCTTTACGTTTTTCTAAATTCCAAATTAAATAGGGTGAAAAACGTGGTCAAAACTACAACAACGGACCTGAGGCGGGCTGAGTTAGTATACTTACCAAATACCGTGGCCGTAGCGTGGTTGACCGCGACCGCAACCATCAAGACCTACAAAATTATCATTTTTCGCGTAGAAGAAGGTATAATTAGTTGGTCCTGACCCTACTTGGTATATATACATGAAAAATGAATATTTTTGAGAAGAGGAGACTGATTTTGGACAGTGACTAGACCTAAGGAGGCAGAGACACAATAGGAGCAAGGCGGGGAATTCTTCTAATTTTCCTTCCTCTTTCTATTTTTCATTGTTGGTTATGACTTTTAGTATTGTAGTTTTACATACAATTATGAATAGCTAATTTTTTATCTAGAGTTTTGATGGAACCTTTTGTAGGATAAATTCTTGTTATATTTTTATATATTGAGACGTTGGATTTCTCTACTTGTTCAACTATGTGTTTATTGTTGTTGATTGAATGTCCACCGATTGACAATGCCTATTTATTATGTGTTTCTTGAGAAAGAATACATATTTTAGAAATCAATACAGCGGATTTAAATGCAAGTTTACAAATAACAAAGCCTTGACGTGATCATAATGAGCGATTAGATAAATCCAACTGGCGTAGTTCGAGAGAATATATCTAGTAAATTTTTAGGGTTTCTCGAGAGAGCATTACAGCACCTAAAGTGCTTAGGATCAGTAGATAATTCATTGGCAAACTTGTAGAGAACACAACTAGAAGGATTTCGACAATTGGAGAAATCAAAACTCTAGACCTCCTTAATTTAGTCTCCAACCCTTTGTAACGTTAGTTGATAATTTTATCGCTTTGTAGTATTTGCTAATTAATTAGATAGAATATAAATATCAATATTTATAATTTAGAAAATTGTTCAATATTGTCTTCTTAGTGATATTAAACAGATACAACTAAGCGTTAATTCTCTGAGGGATTCGACTTTGGACTTTTAGATCGAATTATATTTGCAGCGACCACTTATCCTTTTTAGGACTAGAGTTGGGCGTGATAATAATGCCATGTAGTATCATTGTGAGGATGAGAGTAAAAGCATGAAGGGTGATACTATTCAATTTTCTTCCTTGTGCTTAATTATTTTTACTGGTTAAAGTCATATTGACTGTTCTGGTTATCATTTCTTCTGTATCTCTCACATCTTGTATCCCCGAAGCATGTCCCCTTCCTACTAGTACCTATTTAGCTTTTATTTGTTGCTATATTGTATATATATTGTTATCTTGGCAAAGCCTCATCACTACTTCATTGAGGTCAGGCTCGACACTTGCGAGTAAATCTATTGGCGTCCACAGACCTTGAAGTCCCCTTCTATTTTTCTTATTTCAACATTTCTTTTCTTTCAAACAGTTGTATTTCTTTCAGGCTCTATTTGTAGTAAATTCTAGAAGCTCGTGAGTTGTGACTCCAAATCTGGTTGGTAGTAGATATGAATAATTATGTCTTCCGCCCTTAGATTTAATTAATTTTGGCTTAATCTACTTTATTTTTAAAAATTTAATGAAAATTGACTTAACAGTTCTCTAAAGTTGGCTTGCCTAGAGAGTGAAATGTTAGGCGCCATCACAGTCCCGAAGGTGGGAATTTCGAATCGTGACAAGTTAGTATCAGGGCACCAGGTTGCCTATGTCTTACGAGGAGGCCTAATAGAGTCTGGAGGATCGTTACAGAGATGTCAGTACTTGTCTTCCAAAGGCTATGAAGTTTAGGAACAAATTTCACTTCTATTCTTCTTTGTTGTGCGATTTATTCTCTTATTTCTAATTGAACTCTTCTCCTCTTGTTCTCTCACAGATGGAGAGAACACATACTACATCTTCAGCTGAGCAGCAACCAAAGCCCCGAAGGTTTCTCACCAATAGACCTCGAGGCCATGCAAATGAATGGCTATGATGGAGAATGGGAAGTTCCCAAGGCACGTAATTAAAGCTTACCAAGTCTATTAAGCTAGTTCAAGCCCATACCGTGGCATTAAATGATTGTAATAAATACGTATGCTCTATGTTGAGATTCCCCCTCATATATAAAGGGGACCCTTGTCATTTTGTAACATACATAATATAAAACACACATAACATTCAATATACAAGGACATTCTTTGCTCTCTAGCTTAAACATATTCTCCTTTGATTCTGTTACTTACATTTATTGTTCTTTGTTAATTTTTCTTCATTTATAACTCATTATTGATCATAAAGAGCTCTTATCAAAGCTCTTAGAATTGTAAGACCTTCATCGGCCGATCATGGCCTAGCAGTTAGCTCGACCTCGAGGCCCTATATAGGACAACTCGAGGCCCCGATTCCCAACCACTCGGTTTGCAAGACACATTGTCTTCAAACGCTTATCGTATTTTCTAGTCTCACACTTAGCATCTACTGCCTAACAAGTAGCATAAAAATAAATCACATATTTTAGAACCACAAAATCAAATCTAATTGTAATTATCATTTTCAAGGTAAACAGTTTGGCGCCCACCGTGGGGCTAAAAATAATAGTGGTTGTTTACTTGCTTGTTTACTATATAACGCAAGTTAGCTTTCACACTTTTTCTTGTCCTAGAATCTTTTATTTCAGGTAGGAATGTCAAACTCAGTGAATGCACATGAATATAACGGTCTTGAGGACCATCGAGAGAATGGTGTAGCTATTCCTGGTATTGACGTACTATTACCAAACCCTGAGGATGCACTAGAACCAATTCGCATAGATGTGGTCTCACCCAATGCCAAACACGTCACCATAAGCTCACACACCAACAAGAGTATACGCCAAGAAAACCAACAAAAAGCTTAGGAAATCCCAGCGCGGGGTGAACAAGAGGTTAGCCTTCATATTATTTTTTAGAAGTTACAGTTAAAGCAGCTGGCAATTGCTCAACTACAAAGCCACCAAAAAACTCCACAGCACCAGAAATGGCTCCTCGATCCGAACAGGTACCGGAAAGATCGAGCAACAATAGGTCAACAGCCGACCCTGCTTTTATGAAGATGCTAGAGGACCTTTAAAGAGGATCTAGAAAAGATGATAGAAGGTAACAACAAAAAGGCGGAGACCTACAATTCAAGGGTTGACCAGATCTTGGGTGCACCCCCGATCATGAAGGGTGTTGATTCAAAGAAATTCTTACGAAAGCCATTCCCGTCAAATGTCGCTCTAAAGCTTATTGCCAAAGTAATTTTGAATTCTTGACCTTCTGAAGTATATTAGAACCTCAGACCCTAACGAGCATGACACTGTTTACACTAGTGCAGTGCAGGGCAACGACCCGAGAGACGACGAGATTGAATCTGCCCTTCTTAAAAGGTTCAGAGAAAAACTTTCTAAAGGGTCCATGATGTGGTATCACAACCTATCTCCAAATTAAATAGACTCATTTGACATGGTGGCAGATTCTTTCATAAAGGCACATGCCGGTGCCATCAAGGTGGCTACAAGGAAATCCAACATCTTCAAAATCAAACAAAGAGAAAACAAGATGCTGTGGGAGTTCTTATCTCACTTTCAAATGGAGAGAATGGAATTGCCACCAGTATCCGATGACTGGCAGTACATACCTTTGCCCAAAGCTTGAACGAGTGAAACTCGATGGCTTCGAAACAGCTAAAGCAAAATTTGGTTGAATATCCCATCGTGACTTGGTCGGATGTCTACAACCGATATCAATCGATTATTAGGGTCAAGGATGACCAACTGGGAGCATCCCCGGGCTTGGTAAATCCAAGCAGACTCCTGGCAAAGGAGCCACACACAAACAACGAAAGTTATCAACCATACGTTGAAGATAGTAGAAACGTTCCAAGGCATAATATACCCCAAAATGATCGAACGACAGATCGAGGTCAGAATCCTCGGGAACTCATTAGTAGATTCGAACTTGATAGGCATATAGGACTGACTGAGGCACCCCGCTTATCAAAATATAACTTCAACGTTGGTGTTTCAGACATCATATCTGCCATCGATAAAATTAGAGACACCAGGTGGCCAAGATCTGTACTATCAGATCCATCGTAGAGAAACCTCAACTTAGTGGATGAATTCTACGGCACACACGGTCATGGGACCAATGATTGTAAACACCTTCGAGAAGAGGTAGCCCGACTATTTAGCAAAGGGAACCTTCAAGATTTCCTCAGCGACTGAGCCAAAAATAAATTTAGGGAAAGAGAGGCGAACAAGAAAAATGAAACAGAAGAACCACAACATGTGATCCATATATTTGTCAAGGGAGTTAACATCCCACATGAACCCATTATCAAACAAATAAAAATATCCATCACCAGAGAAAACAGGACTCGGGGTTACATACCCGAGGACGCTCTCACATTCAGCGCAAAGACATTGAGACCCTATCTCAGCCTCATAAAAATGCATTGGTAATTTCTTTTCTCGTGAATACATTTCAAAAACGTGTACTTGTGGATTCAGGTAGCTCGATCAATATTATCAAGTCCAGATGGTGAGGCAACTCAGACTACTTGAATAGATTGTTCCTGCCTCTCGAGTCCTCAACGAATTCGACATGGCGAGAGAAACAATAAAGGGGAAATCATCCTCCCAGTCAATAAGGCTAGCATAACCCGAGTGTCAAATTTCATTTCATCAAAGAGACATGAGCTACAACGCCTTGCTCGGATGGCCATGGATACACTGAATGAGAGCAGTACCATCAACCCTCCATCAAATGATGAAGTTTCCAATGAAGGACGAAATAAAAATCGTGTATGAGGAACAACAGGCAGTGAGGGAGATGTTTACAGTGCATGATGTGGCACCGGTATCAATGCCTCCAACATCGAAGGAGCGTAAGGATATTCAAACAGTCCAGTAGCAATCACGTGACACATTCTTGGCTATTCACGAATAAAACAAGCAAAGGATCGTGCCGCATCCCCAAAGCAAATGGTTGAAGCATATTGAGGCTCAAAGCGCCATCACCACTGAGGCATAACAATCTCCCTTTTTCTTTATATCTTACGCTAACCTTTGTGCAGGCACACAATCAAAACTATCGAAGTGTTTTCCAGCTCGAAGACCTTAGGTTTCAAAGCATATGTTTCACTCTTTTCCTTCGATTGGGTTTTATTCCAAGAAGGGTTTTACCGTCAAGGTTTTTAATGAGGCAAGGCTTCTCTTCAATCAACCTCGAACACTGGGGGGAATCCCCTTGTAAGATCACCTTCTTGAAGAAGTCAAGATAAGCCAAAAAGGTCTCAATAGGAAAATGATATATCATGTCATATGGTCGAATGAACCATGTCCGCATAGAATTATTGAGCCCTTGGTGGACAAATACATATACTTGTACCAAGTAATCGAAGAATATTTCCCCTCCATCAAAATGCTTTGCGCTTCAAAAAAGTATGCTCTAGAGAAAGAAATTTTGTGAACACTTAGCGACTGACCTCGAGTTCACATGACCTCTAGGTCGGAAACTTCAAACTCGTAAACCCTCAATGAGGCAATACCAAGTTTACAAGGAACGACTCTAGAGTCAAGAAACTTTTGATGAGTCGGGGACTGTTGCCGACTATCACCCCATCGATTGCTGAAATGCCGTGGCTATAAGGCCACATGTGGGCAACCTCGGGCTCATAAGACCTTCATAAGGCTACATCAAATCTGTAAGACCTCAAGCAAGGCGTTAATTATACTTGTACCAAGTAACCAAATCTGTAAGACCTTAAGTAAGTCATGTTAAATTTATATGATCTTGCAAAAAGGCATCATCTCGATCTTAAATTTAAGGCTATATATTCGAACTTGTAAGACCCCTAAAAAGGCATACCCTTGATATAAACGTCGAAAACACTTCACTAGGGGACTGAAAGGCTACGGTCAAATGCAATGTCTCCAATCACAAGGCTCCGACCAAACTTACTCAACTCAGGAATTCCCGAAAAAATCACAAGCCTTTAGTTAATTAGAAAATACTTTGAAAAGAACTGATTAATAGGCTACCCCCGGTATAAGCAAAAGAGCTTCGCTCATATCAGCTCCAAACAACAGGCTTCAGAAAAATTTTGTCCACCGAGTAAAACCTCCCGAGGTGCTTATTTGTCGCTACATAACGGCCCATAATCGAGGTCTCTTATCAAGTTGTCGAAGAGTTGGGCGAACATAAAAACTTCAAAATGTTTTTAATGAGGGAAAATAAAAGCCTACATTAAGAGATCGTACCGACCCAACGCATAAGAGCCACGGTCTCCAACCTACATTAAGAGGTTGTACACACCAACGCGTAAGAGCCACTATCGTAGCCTACATTAAGAGGTCATACTGACCCAATGTCTATGAGCCACTATCGGTATCCTACATCAAGAGGTCATACCGACCCAACGTATAAGAGCCATTGTCACTATCATATATTAAGTGGTTGTACCGACCCAACGCATGAGAGCCTAAAAGCCAGCTTTAAATTTTAAGGGTCAATGAGCTCGAGTCAAAATCTGACTTGAAGACTGAGCTCGAAACAGTTAACTAAAAACGTTTAAGAGAAAATGTGTATGAGCTTGTGAGCCATCCAGACATGCTTCAGGACCAGTTTGCAAACCTACGGGTTTTACCTCGAAGTGTAGTTCAGCTGGCCAATCATGAACAAACAGAAAAATTCAAAACAAAGAAAGACATAAGAAAACCGAAAGTTTTCTTCGTATATGCATATATGAAACAATGCAAGGCTAAATTTACAAAGTTCTCTAAGAACACTGCAAAGAATCAAAAATTAAAAAGCCTAGTCTATTTTCCCCTCGGGGATTACGGCATCATCAACCTCTTCTCCATTATCTTCGCTATTAGATATGAGGAATTTGGCATCGTATTCATCCATCTTGGCCTAAGAAATCCCTTACGAGAGATCGAATCCCCTAGAGTGAATCTCTATGAGGGTTACCCACCGAGATTTTCATCGGGCATATTTACTACTTCTCCTCTATCAATCGGAAGCACCCCTCAACCTAGTCAGAGCTTTGGCAACGTCTTTTCAATTGACAGCCACTTTCTTGTTGGCCTTAGCCGAATCTCTTAAACTTCCGCTCATGCATCCACAGCCTCGGCCTTTATCTCTAAAAGTTCGAACTCAAGCCTTATAATCCCGCTCATCTGAACCGAGCAATTTTCTCGGGCATTCCAAAGTGTACCTCGAGGGCAGAAACCTTGGTCAAAGCATTCTTCTTGGCCGCAATATCGGCATCTATCTGAGCACTTAGCTCGTTACACTCGTGTTTTGCCTGGCCAACCTCGCCCCAAAGGCGTTCCAGATTGTCTCACTGTGACATGGTCGCTCGAGACCCCACTTGATTTAGGTAGCCCCTGGTCTCAAAAATCTATCGAAGTACCTTTGGCCGGGGGCGAGGACGATGGCTAAACACATGTATCCCTCGAAGTACCTTCAATGGGAAATGAAGACGGCAGCATGGGAGGAATCACTTTTCTAAAGCTAGAAGCCTCAGATGCCACAGGCTCAGCTGATACATCCTCTTTAAGCCTCCGAGCAGGGCTTGCCTCATTATGTGAACCCTCGTCCTTCGAGGAGTCCTTCTGTTTGTTATCATTCCTCGTCCCTAAAGCCGATAATTCTTCCTCCTCCCTGAAGGGGCATAGTGTCATCTCATAAAATTCTCCAATGTCTACAGTGATGGAGTTAGCACACATAAAAGAAAGTAACTTTTCAAAGAAAACAAGCTACACAGCACGTGCCGTGATGTTTTGCCTCCCATCTACCCTTGGGCAGATCTCGCCACTTACACTCATTGTAAGTTGAGCCAGCTACTACTTTTTGAGAACAATCTACCAGGTCAGGAACCTCGCATGGCATCCATAGGATTGCTGCAAAATAGATGAAAGCATCTTTACAGAATCTGCCTCCACCATGGGTAAAAATAATAAGACAACAAATGTACCACTTACGTTTAAAATTCCATTTCTCAGGAAATTGGAGGAATTTTGAGGGGATAATATCAGCAGTATGCACTCGGATGAAATGACTCATCCACCCTCGGTCCCTATATTCTTCACTGCTGGCAACAAAGGGTCAAGTGGATCAACGTCTCAGAGTAATCAGACCTCGATAATTCAAGGGCAAGTACAATTTAATAATATTACTGACAGTGAACTTGAGTCTGGCTTTATCTGCAAAATACCTTATCATCAGTACTATCCTCCAAAACGACGGGTGGACTTGTGCCAGGGTAACCTGATATCTTCTACAAAATTGGAGCACGTCTTATCGAAAGGGTCCAATGTAAAATGGTACGTGTATACGTTCAAAAACCCCTTGACATGAGCCATGATGCTCTGAAGATACTTGTATTGCCACCATTTCTCCCCATCTGCAGTCTTTTATAACTACCTCGAGGTTTTCATCCCCTATTGAGGAGATAAACCATGATACATGCTCCAAATGGCCCTAAATGTTGGGAAGTCTCTCCAACATATAATCCCTCCTCGAGACAAAGCACCTCCAAGTTAGCTCATCGGACACTAGCGGTGTACCACTGACCGAGTGCGAAATAGAGGTGGAACTCTCCTCTCCTTGGTGAATGGATTTGGACGTAAATAAGAAAGGGAAGGTGGAGAATTGGGCGAAAGCATTGAGTTAAAATGGTAAGAGAACTAGCACAAAGAAAAAGAGCTCTATAAAAGGGATAGTTACTCAAAAAGTAACGGAGTCCTCAGATAAGAAATAAGCAAATGCATATATAGATCAAGTAGAAACTATTCGGCTATCCTGAAGGCCAATTAATTCTAACCATATCAGTGCCACTTTTTGGGAAGTATACAGTGGGACCACCCCGGTCGCTTCGCGGTTGTGCCATACGAATGACACAGTTATACGATGTTCGAAGGGCCAAGATTCCTTCATCAACGCCTCGATATGGTGCTTGATATTGAGGAACTCTGCCGTTGTTAACTATATGCTCTAAGGAGCCATCAATATCACTCTAAGCCTTAAGATGGTGCCTGATCTTGAGGATCTCTGTCAAAATGGAAATAAGCTCTATTGAGCCATCGATATCAATCTAAACCTCGAGATGGTGCCTGATCTAGAGTATTTTGGTAACTCCGAATAGGGGCTCCAAAAAAAGCCAACATCAAAATTTAACGTACTAACTTTGAGTAAACGACAAAATAAAAAATTTGAAGACTTGAAGCAGAAAACTTTCTAACATTACCGAAACACATATTTACAAGGGGTGTCTTTGCAAACCTTTTCCCCTAAAAAAAGAAAGGAAGACGACGTGGGCCTATTTTTCGCCATCACTACTCTTTGGATCATCTTCGGAACCCTTGTCCGATGTGGCCAAGAATGTTGATTCTTCTTCCAAGACTCGAGCTTCCTCGATATCAGCTGAGAGATCGGCTCCTTTGGTGCTTGCTTCCTCAATAGCTTGCCTCCTTACTTGCAAACGAGCATAACCAACGGCCCGAGCCAGCTTTTGCTTGGCCTTCTTTAATATCTCTCGGGCTCATTCATTTGCAATAGTGGCATCTTTCATATGTGAAGACGCATTCTCTTCGACCTCAGAGTTGGCCACAGATAGTGCAGCAACCTCCTTTTGTGCATTTGGAACAAGACCTTGGGTCGATGTCAACTTTTTTTGCAAAAGCTCTCTCTCCAAAGTCACGGCCTCATTTTTCCCCCTCAGCTCAAGGATCTCCGCATCCTTGGCTATATCTTCCTCCTGAAGTTGCCCCATGACGGCATCCTTTTGCTCGATCTGCAAAGGCAAAACGAGCTACTAAACGTCTAGTTATAAGAATAAAAAATTATTTCATGGATTTTGTGTTACCTGCTCAACAAGGCCAGCCCTTTCTTGGCACACTCTCTCTAAACTAGCCTGAAGCCTACTCAACTTCTCCCCCTTTCGGGCAGAGGAGGTCTTCGACTCCTTTAACTCCGAGGAGAGCTTCTCAATCTCCTTCCTACGGCATAAAGCTCATCTTGAAGCCTAGAGAATACATGATCATACATTTTCTTAGCCTGCAATAACACAGAAAAGTTAGAAAGTCAAGAATAAAGATTTGAAGCGCAAAATATATGTCAAGAGTATCACATGTTGCTGAAGCCTATCTGCCTCTTCGAGAGCAATAGGAGCATGGAGATCAATTTCCTCATTTTCACCAGTGAAGAGGTCTCGGACCACACCTTCCCCTCCATGAGAGGCCCCTACTTCTGCAATATTCGAGTCATGTACATCCCTAATTTCCCTTGGTGAGTACGAAGGGCCCAAATTTTGGCTGCCCAAGGCATTAATTTCTCTTAGGGTCTCATCTTGCTCCCCAGAAGCATCGGGTTCAGGCCCTCTAGAGTCACCAACAACGGATTCATCAGCGCAGACTGTACCATGTCAGACTTGAAACTCGGGGGTTGTGCTCGCACCCTACTCGAGGGTCTTCTCGGTACGGTTTTGATCTATATTGACCATTCTCAATTCGGTGGATTTGGAGCATTTGCACCTCATCTTGTTCTCTGTACCAAAGGGTCTTTATTTTTATCATCATGATGACCTTCAACCTCACTACGGGGACTTTCCACAACTGCTAAATTCGACACCTTGGCATTAGTCTGAGGATTACAAACTTTAGGTTTCTCTACTTTGGGAGACTAAGCCCATGCCTCCTTCTTCCTCTTCTTATCCTTACCGGGTTTCGAGGTCCCTTCTATACCATCGACATTCTCATTAATTCTCCATCACCGAGGCCTAAAAAATCATGAAACATCAAACATACCACCATAAATGATATTCATAAGGAAGCATAGTAAAGATAGCAGTAAAAGGCATACCGTGGTTCTTGGCGTACCACCGCATTCTAGCCAAGTCACGCCAAGAATGCTCGAGATAAATGAAAGCAGAATCCAACTGTATGATCTATCCATATAGGTTCTGAACCACACCGGGGTACCAAGTGATGGCTACATAATCAAAAGAAGATCACTTTCAGAAAGAGAAGAAAGGCCAATAAAACATGCTCGAGGTAGGGCACTTACGCTGCATATTCAATTCCTACTGGAATAGCATCCTACTAGAGGGATGATGTCCGAGGTCCTCAGTTGGACAAACTGGCTCATCCTCCCTGGATCCTTGTCCTCATTGTTGCTCGAAAAGAATAGCCTCATGGATCGAGATAAAGCTTGATCAAGCCCCGAAATAGACGAAGGCTGTATATCTGACCAAGTGATTGAGGGTGAAGGTCATACCCTCGAACAGGTTGGAAAAATATCGGAGCATATGAACAATCGACTAGAAGGAAGGATAGATCTGACCGAGCATCACTCTGTACTCATGGCAGAAACCGAGAATCACCGAATCTATTAACATGGAAGAAGGATCCAAAGAATCCGCTGGACCTAAAGTACATAGGTATGTATACACGCTGAGGAAGCCAGCTTTATGGTCTACTATGTTTTCCTAGGATTGAGATTTATACTAACGTTGCCTCCCCCCATCGGTAGTCTTCCTTCACTCTATTCATATCGGTCACCAAGCTGATATACCGAGACATATGGTCAAATCGGCCTGGTGTAGAAGGGGTATTTTATGGAAAAATCAGCTATCGTATCGAATTTTTTAGGAGTACATTGCTCGACAGTTGAGGGTACTTTTGGTTTCCCCTTTGACGGGCATTACTAGGAAGCACTTCCCTCCTTCTGAGGTACCATTCTAGAATTTCTTGCCATGACTAAAAAAAGAGCGGTTTCTAGGAAGGAAAATAACGAAACAAGTGCAGAAGGGAGAAAAATGTAGAAGATGGTGAATTTAGCTATAAAACTTGAAGGTGTTGTAAAGTATGAGTGGCAAAGCGATTGAGGTATTTATAGAAGCCATGTGGGCAGAGTTTGGGAGGCGGAAAAGGCCAAATCAATAGCGGTTTGTGTGTTTCTCAATAGTCATGTTGACAATGACACCTACGCATTCTTTGAGTCAAGCCATTTAATGCTCTGATGGGCTTATGTAATGATGGTAGTATCCAAGAAGAAAGAATTCAAGATCATTTCTTATCATTTTCATTCTAAGAAATGCAGGGACTATCTATATATGGTGCAAATTAGAGGGTCCAATTTTATAATCATAATGACGCTTCATAAGCACATCTTAAAAGGCTTAAGGCAAGGGTCAAGGGTCAACCCTAAAGGGTTCTCATCGATCGACCTCGAGGCAATGAACATTAATGGCTATGATGGACGAACAGGAAGTTCCCAAGGCACGTGATTAAATCTTACAAAGTCTATTAGGCTAGTTCAAGCATGTATCGTGGCAGTAATAAATGCATTTATACTATGTTTGAATTCCCCCTTATATATAAAGGGGATCCTTGTTATTTTTTAACACACATAATTTAAAACTCACATAACATTGAATAAACAAGAACATTCTATACTCTCTAGCTTAAACATATTCTCTTTTGATTCTGTCACTTACATTTATTGCTTATATTTATTGTATTTCATTAATTTTTCTTCATTTATTACTCCTTATTGATCATATGATTTCATGTCTAAGCTCTTAGAATTTTTAGACCTTCATCGGCCGATCACTACCTATTGCTTAGTTCGACCCCGAGGTCCCGATTCCCAGCCACTCGGTTTTCTTGACACATTGTTTTCAAGCTCTTACCATATTTCTAGTCTCAAACTTAACATATACTACCTAAAACCTAGCATAAAATAAATCACCTATTTTTAGAACTATAAAATCAAATCTAATTGTAATACCATTTTCAAGGTAAACATTACCATTGGGAGTCTTGATACTAGTGTAGATCTACTACTTCTCGATATGGTAGATTTTGATGTTATCTTGGGTATGTATTGGATGTCACCTTATCATTTTATATTGGATTGTCACACCATGACGATTAACTTATCCTTGTCGAGGTTTCTCGATTAAAGTGGAGGGGAACCCCTAGCCAATCTACCAATAGGTTTATCTCTTAGATGAAAGATCATCGTATAGTTAAGAAGGGGTGTCTATCTTATTTGACTCATGTCCGCGATTCTAGTGCATAGGTTCCTTCCATGGATTCAGTACCAGTTGTTTGTGAGTTTCTAGAGGTATTTCCTACAGACCTCCCGGGGATGCCGCCCGACAACGATATTGGCTTTTGTATTGATTTGGCTCCAGGAACTTAGCCCATTTGTATTTCCCCGTACCGCATGGCCCTGCCACAGTTGAAAGCATTGAATGAGTAGCTACAAGATTTTCTTGATAAGGGATTCAATAGACCTAGTGTCTCGCCCTAGGTTCTGCTCGTGTTGTTGTGAAGAAGAAGGATGGATCAACGAGGATGTGCATAGATTATCGATAGTAGAACAAAGTCACCATCAAGAACAAGTAGCCATTGCGAAGGATTGATGAGTTATTTGATTAGCTTTAGTGTGCCAATTCAAAGATCGATTTGAGTTTTGGCTACCATCATTTGACGATTAGGGCATCTGATATCCCTAAGACAACTTTTTGGACTTGATATGGGCATTATGAGTTTCTGATGATGTCTTTTGGGCTGACAAACGCCCCAGTAGCATTATGGATTTGAAGAACTGGGTGTTCAAACCCAATCTAGATTCCTTTGTGATTGTGTTTATTTATGATATCTTGATTTATTACACAGATAAGAGGAGCACAAGAAACATTTTCGGATTATAGTTTAGACTCTGAGAGACAGCCAGTTATATGCTATGTTTTCAAAATGCAAGTTTTGGTTGGACTCATTCCCCTTCTTGGGGCGCGTTGTATCAGTAGAAGGCATTCAGGTGAATCCCAAGAAGATTGAGGCACTTCAGAACTAGCCTAGGCCCACCACAACCACATAGATTTGGAGTTTCATGGGTCTGGCGAGTTATTACCATTAGTTTGTGGAGAGGCTTGCATCTAAAGCAGCTTCATTGACCAGGTTGATCCATAAGGGTTCCCCGTTCAGATGGTCAGACGAGTGTGAGACAAGCTTCCATAAGCTCAAGACTGCTTTGATTACGGCACTAGTGTTGGTATTACCCACAGGTTCAAGATCTTATACGATATATTCTGATGCATCTCGTATTGGACTTGGTACAGTATTGATTCAGGATGGCAGGATGATTGCATATGCATCATGACAGTTGATAGTGCATGAGAAGAATTACCATGTTCATGACTTAGAGTTTGCATCCATTCTTTATGCGTTAAAGATTTGGAGGCACTATCTTTACGGTGTGTCATGTGAGGTATTCACGAATCATCTAAGCTACTAGTACTTGTTCAAACAAAAGTAGTTGAATTTAAGGTAGAGGAGGTGGTTGGAGCTATTGAAAGACTATCATATAACTATCTTGTATCATCCCGGAAAGGCCAATGTGTTGTCTGATGCTTTGAGTAGAAAGTCAGTGAGTATGGGCAGCCTTGCATTTATTCCAGTCAGTGAGAGATTACTTGCATTAGATGTTCAGACCTTGGCCAATCAGTTTGTGAAGTTGGATGTTTCTAATCCCAGTTATATTACAGTATATAGAATCGCTCGATAGTGCATCAGGGAGTGGCAGTATGATGATGCTTATTTGCTCGTCATTAGGGACATGGTGCGGCAAAATGATGCCAAGCAGGTTACTATAGGAGATGATGGAGTTTTAAGGAAGCACTGTCATATTTGTATGCCTAATGTGGATGGACATTGTGAGTTAAATCTAGAAAAAGCCCCACAGTTCCAGGTATTCTATTCATTACGGCGTCTCCAAGATGTATCAGGACTTATGGCAACATTATTGGTAGAGGATGATGAAGAAGGATATAGTCGCATATGTATCTCAGTGTCTAAATTGTCAGCAGGTAATGTATGAGCATCAGAGGCCTGGTGTTTTGCTTTAGAAGTTAGAGATTCCTGAGTGGAAGTGGGAGCGTATCACTGTGGATTTTGTTGATGGACTCCCATGGACTCAGAGGAAGTTCGATGTAGTTTGGGTCATTATGGATAGGCAGATATATTTAGCGCATTTCATTCTTGTGGAAATTACCTATTATTCATAGTGGTTGGTAGAGATTTATCACTGCGAGATTGATCACTTTCCAGTGTGCCCGTGTATATCATTTGTGATCGAGGTGCGCAGTTCACCTTGCACTTTTAAAGGGCAACACATTGTGTGTTGGGCATGCAGGTTGAGTTGAGTCATTTCATCCTTAGACAGACAGATAGTCCGAGCGCACTATTTAGATATTATAAGATATGCTTCGCACTTGTGTGATAAACTTTAAATTCTTGGGACCAATTCTATCCACTTGCGGAGTTTGCCTACAACAACAGCTACCAGTCGAGCATTCGAATGCTCCTTATGAGGCATTGTATGGCAAGCGATGACGACCGCCGATTAGATTGTTCGAGTTGGTGGAGGCTTGATTCTTTGGTACAAATTTGGTACATGATGCTTTAGATAAGGTTAATATTATCAAAGATCGACTTTGCACTGCTCAGTCTATACAGAAGAGTTATACCGAGCGTAGAGTTTGTGATGTTGCATCCATGGTCAGAGATAGAGTGTTGCTCCGGGTATAACCCATAAAGGGTGTGATGAGGTTTGGAAAGAAGGGAAAGTTAAGCCCTAGGTATTTTGAACCTTTTGAGATTCATGAGAGAGTGGGAGAGGTGACTTACAGGCTTGTGCTGCCACCCGGTTCATCAGCAGTTCATCCGGTGTTTCATGTGTCCATGCTCCAGAAGTATCACGGTGATCCGTCCCACGCGTTAGATTTAAGCTCTGTCCAGTTGGACAAGGATTGGACTTATGAGGAAGAGCCGATGGCTATTCGAGCCTCGGAGGTTCGTCAATTGATGTCTAAGAGTTATCCTTCAGTTCAAGTGTAGTGTAAAGTTCAGTCCAACGAGGAAACTACTTGGGCGTCCTAGTCGGACATGCGGAGTAGATATCCACACCTTTTCCCCAGTCCATGTACTTTTTTTTGTCCATTCGAGGGTTAATGGTTTTTTTAGGTGGATAATGTGATGATCCTATAGGTAATATTATGTTCTAGAACCTAATTGTGCACTTTGAAGTCTTAAATACCTCATTTTACCCCTCCTCAATTTGCGTGCGCAGTCCGAGCGTGATTCTGGAAAGAATTTATGTTAAAAAGTGAGTAAATATGAAATTTTGCCTTAAAGTCCATCTGAGTTAACTTTGATCAACATTTTAAAAAAAGGGACCCGGATTCGTGTTTTGATTGGTCCATGTGGGTCCGCATCGTGATTTGGGACTTGGCCGTATGCCCAAAATCAAATTCTGAAGTCACAAGCTCGATTTATCTAACTTTGTTGAAGTTACAAGTTAAAAGTTTAACGACTTTGAAATATTTGACTTTATAGATATTGGATCTGTATTTTTGTTCCTCAACTTGGTACATGTTCAATACTATATTTATGACTTGTTTGTCAAATTTTGTGAGAAAGGAAGTTGGTTTGATGTGATTCGGACGTCCAATTGTGAAATTAGAAGTTCATGCGTTTTCTTGAAAATTTCCTTTGATTTGATGCTCAATTCATAGTTCTAGGTTTTATTTTGGAGATTTGATCGCGCGGACAAGATTGTACGATATTTTTAAACTTGTATGCACATTTCGTTTAGAGCCCTGAGGGCTTAGGTGAGTTTCGGATAGGCTACAGAGTGAAAATTGACGTAGAACACTGCCGGTGTGCTTCAATTTTTCATGCAGGCCTCAAACCTTGCAATTGCGAGACCAGGCTTCGCATTTGCGGCCACTGATGAATTTGCATTTGCGAAGAGTAGCTGGGGAACCTCATGTTCTCATTTGCGAACCCCTGGTCGCAAATGTGACATCTGCAACAGATCAAAGTGGGGGTAAAATGGGATTTTTGTTCATTCTTTCAAAGTTTTAAACTTAGAAACCCTAGAGGCAATTTTTAAAAGGACTCTTCTTCCCCCAAATCATTGGTAAGTGATTCTAAGCTAGTTTTTACAATTTTTTACTAAATTTCCTAAGATTTCAATCAATAATCTTGTGTTTTCAAGGTGAAAATTGGGAATTTGGGTAAAATTAGAGATTTTGAAAAACTGGGGATTTAGACCTCAAATTGAGGTCAGATTCTAAAACAGATTACCTAACTGGGATCGGGGGAGAATGGATAATCAGGTTTTGGTTTGAATTTCGGGTTGGGACAAAGAGGGTGGGAGTTGACTTTTGTAAAAGTTTTCAATAATGACCTTAATTGAATTCTTTGCAATCGTGAGTAGTTCCTAAGGCTTAATTTGAATCGTTTGGTCGGTAATTTTCTAGATTCTATTAGTTTGGAGGCTTGTTAAAAGGCAAAGCCGTGTTTGAGCTTTGAACGGATCCTTTTGAGTAAGCTAAGTGTCACGACCCCAGTTCGCCCTCCGTGAACATTGTCGTGACGGCACCTAGTCCCTACACCTAGGTAATCCTAACAATGCGGAAATTATAACTCAAAACAAATAGTCTGCGAAAATTTATGACTCAAACCTGAATGCAGCAAAATGAAATGCGGACTATAAAATGGAACTAGGCACATACAACTCAAAATGCGGAAGTCTACAATATCACCCAAAACTCTGAAACTCACGGGAACAATAGATAGAAGAATACAGTAAGTGCTCTGATCTCAAGAATGACTACAACCAAAAGTACGATAGGAGGCTAAACACTACAAGATAGAGTAAAGAAGGAGACTCTTCGATATGCGGACGCGGCAGATGTACCTCGAAGTCTCTGTAGCTCTCCATGTCTCAAGGATAATGCACCTGGGTGGAGATACCTAGATCTTCACATGAAAAACATGCACGGAAGGGGCATGAGTACACCATAACGGTACTCAGTAAGTGCCAAGCCTAACCTCAGTCGGGTAGTGAAGAGGAAGGTCAAAGCCCTACTGAGAATAATCATTGTAATAAAAATATTACAACAATATGAAATAACATAAATTATAAGTAAAACTATAAAGTAAGACGGGTTATACAAGGCAACAAACAGTACGCACTAGATAAGGTGACATGGAGTAAACAGCTCGGTATCAGTACCAACAACGAGGATCTCCCAGGATACCGTCTTGTAGTCCATTTCCTCAACGGTCCAAGGATCTCTCGGGATACTGTCCCGTAATCCATAATATATATACACATATATATATATATACATATATATATACATATATATATATATAAAGGATTTACCGGGACACCGTCCCGTAGTCCAACTATCAACGTGTAGGGGGATCTATCAGGACTCGAACCCGTAGTCCCAAAGTAAATGTGTAGGGGGATCTACCGGGAATCTAACCCGTAGTCCCAAAGTAAATATACAGGGGGATCTACCGGGAATCTAATCCGTAGTCCCAAAGTAAATATGCATGGGGATCTACTGGGAATCTAACCCGTAGTCCCAAAGTAAATACACAGTCACAACAAGAAGATATTCAGCAATGAAGCTCAAGAAATACATGGCAACAGGTTGTTATAGCCTAACATGTTTCGCGTAGTACAAACAAGAAACTTAGGCAAATAGGCAATTTAGGTCAACGAAGCATGATTTTCTAAACTAACACATGCTAAAATTTGCAAATAGAATAAAGCAAGCAAGAAAGAAACTCAATCTAAGTATTTAAGTAAAATCGAATTTTCAATAATTAGCTCAAGTACGCACTTTCACCTCACGTACATGGCATTCAATTACCAAACATCATATCCTAAGTGAAAAGTCCCCCACACAAGGCTAGACAAGTCATTTACCTCAATCGGCTCCAAAATCAATCCGGAACCATACATTTGCCACGAGTATCCGACTCCAATTGGCCCAAATCTATTCATTTCAATTACATCTCGTAAATAACATCTCAAACAACTGATTCTACTATTTATTTTAAAGATAAGACGCGAATTTAGGTAAAAATAACAAAAATGCCCCTCAGACCAACGTGGTCAAAACTCGAGGTTCAAACTAAACCCGATTACCCATTCCCCCACGAATCCAAATATATAATTTGTTTTGAAATCGAACGTCAAATTGAGGTCCAACTTCCCAATTTTAGAAAAACCTAGGTTCTACCCAAAACATCCAATTTTACCCATGAAAACCCTTGATGTTAAGTTGGAAACATGTTAAATGATGTTAATGATTGAAACAAATGAGTAAAAACTAACTTACAAATGGCTTTGAAGAAATTTTGTCCTTGGAAAATCTCCCAAGTGTGTTTGGGATTTTAAAGAATGAAGAAAATAGTGAAAAATTTAACTAAGTATGAAAAATACAGATCTCAGATGTGGAAAATGCAGACTGGGGTTCGCAAGACTCTGCAGGCTTGGGGATTGTGAAAGTGAGTTCGTATTTGCGAACTCTGGCCATATCGAAGAAATTCGCATTTGCAAACTATTCTTCGCATTTGCGAAAGCCAACGTTTGCATTTGCCAAGGAATGCTTCACATTTTCGAGCAAAGCAGGCCTAGGAAAGATCTTCCAAAGTTCAAAAATGCAATCCGACACATATCCAAAACTCACCCGAGCCCTCGGGGCTCCAAACTAAACATACACACCACCTCAAAAACATCCTACAGACTTATCCGTGTGATCAGATCGCCAAAATAACATCATAAACATCGAATTAATCCTCAAAATCCATGATTCCTTCAAAATTTTCATAAAACATCAAATTTCAATTTTAAGTCTGAAACGCATCAAACGGCATATGTTTTCAACCAAACTTTACATAAAGTGCTTAAATCATATATAAGACTTCTACCCGGCGCCTGAACCAAACCACGGTCCCGATACCATAGTCTTCTAATCAAATTTTATTTCCATTTTCTATAATTATTTCAAGATAATAATTTTACTCAAAAATTCATTTGTTGGCTTGGACCTCAAAATTTGATTCTGGGCATACGCCCAAGTCCCATATTTTCGTACGGACCCTTTGGGACTGTTAAATCACGGGTCCAGGTCCTTTTACCCAAAAATGTTGACCGAAGTCAGATTTATTCAACTTAATATAAAAAATTAGCATTTTTTCCATAGAATTCATATTAAGCTTTCTGGCTAAGCACCCTGACTATGCACGCAAATCGAGGAAACCCTAGATGAGGTTTTCAAGGCCTCGGAAGTGCAGAATGGGTAAGAAAATAAGTGATGACCCCTTTGGGTCGTCACATCCTCCACCACTTAAACAACTGTCCGTCCTTTAACGGACAAAAGAAAGAAGTACCTGAGTCGGAAAAAAGATGAGGATAATGGCTCTACAAGTTAGACTCGGACTCCCAGGTCGATGCTTCAAGAGGCTGACCCCACCACTGAACCTTTAGTGAAGCAATGTTCTTTGACCTCAACTTTCAGATCTGCCTATACAATATAGCAACTGGTTCCTCCACAACATAAGCTAGATCATTGTCCAACTGGACTAAACTAAAATCCAACACGTGCAATGGGTCACCGCGCTACCTCTAGAGCATCGAAACATGAAATATTGGATGAACCCCTGCCAGGCTGGGAGGTAAGGCAAGCTCATAAGCAACCTCCCCAACACATCTCAATACCTCAAAAAGGCCAATGAACCTCAGACTCAACTTCCCTTTCTTCCCAAGTCTCATGACGCCTTCATAGGCAAAACTCAGAGCAGAACCCGCTCTCCAACCATAAATGAAACATCACGAACCTTCTGTCTGGACTGGACTGTACGGAGTCTATCCTTAATTATCTTGACCTTTTCCAAAGCATCCTGAACCAAATCTGTGCCCAATAGTCTGGCTTTGCCCGGCTCGAACCAACCCACTAGAGATCTACACTACCTACCATACAAAGTCTCATATGTTGCCATTTGAATGTTGGACTGGTAGCTGTTGTTGTAAGCAAACTCCGCTAATGGCAAGAACTGATCCCAAGACCCTCCAAACTCAATCACGCACGCACGGAGCATATCCTCAAGAATCTGAATGGTGCGCTCGGACTGTCCATCCATATGGGGGTCAAATATTGTGCTCAACTCCACCTGAGTACCCAACTCTTGTTGAAAGGCCTTCCAAAACCGTGATGTGAACTGAGTACCTCTATCTGAAATAATAGAAGATGGAATACCATGCAGGCGGACAATCTCCCGGATATAAATCTTAGGCAACCGCTCCAAAGAATAAGTGGTACACATATGGATGAAATGAGCGGACTTGGTCAGCCGATCCACAATGACCCAGATAGCATCAAACTTCTTCAAGGTCCGTGGGAACCCAGATATAAAGTCCATGGTGATACGTTCCCACTTCCACTCTGGAATCTCTATCTACTGAAGCAACCCACTCTGTCTCTGGTGCTCATACTTCACCTGCTGGCAGTTGAGGCATTTGGCTACATATCATACTATATCATTCTTCATCTGCCTCCACCAGTAGTGCTCCCTCAAAAGTCCTGATACATCTTCGCGGCACCCGGATGGATGGAATACCGCAAACTGTGGGCTTCCTCTAAAATCAGCTCCAGCAGCCCATCGATATTAGGTACACAAACCCGACCCTGCATCCTCAATACTCCATCCTAGCCAATGGTCACATTTCTATCATCACCGAGTTGAATCATGTCCTTAAGGTCAAGAAAATGAGGGTCATCATAATGGCTCTCCCTGATATGATCAAATAATGAAGACTGAGAAACCACGCAAGCTAGAACCCAACTGGTCTCCGAAAGATCCAATCTCACAAACTGGCTGGTTAAGGCATGAACATCCATCGCCATAGGCCTCTCCGATATTGGTAGATATGCCAAACTTCCCAAACACTCTGCCCGAAAACTCAAGGCATCAGCCACTACATTGGCCTTGCTTGCATGATATAAAATAGTGACGTCATAATCCTTTAGCAACTCCAACCACCTCCTCTTGCACAAATTTTGATCCTTCTGCTTGAACAAATACTGCAAACTCCCATGATCAGTATAGATCTTACAAGGCACACCATACAGATAATGGTGCCAAATCTTCAAGGCGTGAACATTGGTAGCTAACTCAAGATCATGAACAGGATAACTCTTCTCGTGTATCTTCAACTGTCTGGACGCGTAGGCAATCATTCTACCGTCCTGCATCAATACTGCTCCAAGGCCAACTCTCGAGGCATCACAATAGATGGTATAAGACCTTGAACGTGTATGCAACAACAAAACTGGGGCTGTAGTCAAAGCTGTCTTAATGTTTTGAAAGCTCGCCTCACACTCCTCTATCCACTGAAGTGGAGCACCCTTCTAGGTCAATCTAGTCATAGGGGCTACAATCGATGAAAACCCATCCACAAAACGACGGTAGTAGCCTAACAAGCCAAGGAAACTACAAATCTCTGTAGCTAAGGACGGCCTAGGCCAACTATGTACAGCCTCTACCTTCTTCGGATCCATCCGAATGCCCTCACTTGATACCATGTGGCCTAAGAATTCCACTGAATCCAACCAAAACTCACATTTAGAGAACTTCGCATATAACTTCTTCTCCCTCGAAGTCTGGAGCACTGTCCTCAGATGCTGCTCACGATCTTCCAAATTCCGGGAATACACCAGAATGTCATCAATAAAGACAATGAAAAAAGAATCTATATACGGCCTGAACACACTGTGCACCAAATGCATAAAAGTTGCAGGGGCATTGGTCTGCCCAAATGACATAGCAAGGAACTCGTAATGTCCATACCGAGTCCTGAAGACGGTCTAGGGGATATCTGGCTCCCGAATCTTCAACTTATGGTAACCTGAGCACAGGTCAATCTTAGAGAACACCCATGCGCCCTGAAGTTGGTCAATAGATCATCAATACGAGGTAAAGGATATTGGTTCTTCACCGTAACCTTGTTCAACCGATGATAATCGATGCACATAAGCATAGAACGATCCTTTTTCTTAACAAATAACATAGGAGCACCCCAAGGTGAAACTCTAGGTCGAATAAAACCCTTATCAAGCAATTCCTTCAACTGATCCTTAAACTCCTTCAACTCAGAAGGAGTCATACGATATGGAAGGATAGAAATGGGCTGAGTGCCTGGCAACAATTCAATGCCAAAGTCAATGTCTCTATCAGGTGGCATGCCTGGAAGATCAGCTGGAAATACATTAGGATAATCTCGCACCAACAGGACTGCGTCAATAGAAGAGGTGTCAACACTGACATCTCTCACATAAGCTAAATACGCAACACTATCATTCTCAACCATACACCGAGCTTTAAGAAAAGAGATAACTCTGCTAGGAGTTTGATATAAAGTACCACTCCACTCAATACGTGGTGCACCTGGCATAGCCAGCATCTCAATTTTGGCATGATAATCAAGAATAGCAAAATGGGGTGACAACCAGTCCCTGCCCAAAATAATACCAAAATCAACCATGTTATGAAGCAATAAGTTTGCTCTAGTCTCAAATCCATGAATAGTAACCAAACATGACCGATAAACGCAGTCCACAACAAGTGAATCCCCCACGTGAGTAGAAACATAAACAAGGAAATTCAAAGAATCCCGAGATATACCCAAATGCAGAGCAAAATGAGAGGACACATAAGAGTAAGTAGAGCCTGGATCGAATAAAACCGATGCCTCTCTATGGCAAACCAATATAATACTTGTGATTACATAATCAAAGGCAACAGCCTCAGCACGAGCAGGAAGGGCATAATATCTGGCATGGCCTCCCCTTCTAGGGCGACCTCTACCTCCCTGACCTCTACCTTTAGCTGGCTGAGCAAGTGGGGTGGCAACTGGAGTTGTAACTATAGCCTGGGAACTCTGCAAGGCACGTTGTGGCCGAGAAGATTGTGAAGATGCACCCCTCCCAAGTCTAGGGCAATCCCTAACCATGTGGCATGTGTCACCACTCTAAAAACAAGCTCTAGGGGGACGTGGCAGCTGTGACTGGCTAGGGCCAGATCTATTGGACTGACCTCTGATTGCACCCAGCGTAGGAGGCGCACTAGAAACCAGAGGTGCATAATAAAGCTCCTGATGCCTAGGATGAGCTGGAATTGGAGCACTGCTAGCTGCTCGAAGAGCTGAATGAATGAGATAACCCATGTAGCCCCTACCATGAAGACCAGTACAGGCACCAGAATATTGGCCCGACTCTCGAGACAAATTATCCTCCCTATCCTCTCTATCCCTAGCATGCATACCCTCGATCCTCTTAGCAGCGCTCACCACCTGCTGATAAGAAATATCCATCTCCAACTCATGAGCCATGCTAGATCTGATGCTATGAATAATTCCCTCAATAAACTGACGAACCTTCTCGCAAACAATAGTGACCAAGACCGGTGCATGCCTAGCCAAGCTCATATAACGGACAGCATACTCTGGAACAGTCATAGCACCCTAGCGCAAATTCTCAAACTATGTGTGTGATGCATCCCTGAGGATCTAAGAGACATACTCTTGCAAGAACAACTCTGAGAACTAATCCCAAGTCAGTGAAGCAGCTTCATTTGGGCTATCTAACTCATAGGTACGCCACCACTCATGGGCGGCTCCTCGAAGCTGGAAAGCGGTGAAGGAAACCTCACTGGATCCTGATATACCCATGGTACGGAGAATACGGTAACACTCATCAAGAAAACCCAAAGCATCCTCTGATACTAGACTGTTGAATAAGGAGGCTTGTACTTCTTGAACCTCTCAAGCCTTAGCTGCTCATCCTCGGAAGTTGCTGCTCTGTCCTGGGGCTGAACTACTACTGCATGCATAACCTTTAGACCTACTCAACATGCAGCCACTGCTCAGGAGTGCGGACGGCGGGAGTCTGTACTCCTTCCCCAGCCTGAGATGTGGCTGCAGCAAGGGGAAGCAACCCTGCATGAGCCAAGGTAGTGTACATGCTCATGAAATGTGCTAGAGTCACCTGGAGAGCTGGAGCAGTGGTAGCGGTAGTAGCAATAGGTGCGTCATGTGACTGGACTCCGGCTGGACTTGTTGGTGGTACGTCGGTGGCTGATCGTGCAAGTGCTCTGGCCCCGGCCTCTGACGGCTACAGTAGGGGCGCGGGTGTCCGATCACCTTGCATAGCATGTGTCCTCACCATTTGTGAGAGAATAGAAAGATAGAATTTTAGTTGTGATATCAAAACCTCGCACGACAAGGAATTCAAATGAAGTGAATTTTTTCTAATAGTTAGATAGCCTCTCGTAGATAAGTACAAACGTCTCCGTACCGATCAGCGAGACTCTAATAAACCGGCATGTGTTCCATGACTCCTATGAACCTATAGCTCTGATACCAACTTTTCACAACCCTAGTTCGCCCTCCGTGAATAATATCTTGATGGCACCTAGTCCCTGCAACTAGGTAAGCCTTACAATGCGGATATTATAACTCAAAACAAATAATATGCGTAAATTTATGACTCAAACCTAAATGCATCAAAATGAAATGCAGAATTTGAAATGCCACTCGGCATATACAACTCAAAATGCGGAAGTTTAAAAACTCACTCCAAAACCCGAAAACTCACGGGAACACAAGCTATAAGAATACAGTAAGTGCTCTAATCTCCAGAATGTCTACAACCAAAAGTATGATAAAAGGCTAAACACTACAAGATAGAGTAAAGAAGGAGACTCCTTGGTCTGCGGACGCGGCAGATATACCTCGAAGTCTCTGTAGCTCTCCCTGTCTCAAGGATAATGCGCCTTGGTGGAGGTACCTAGATCTGCACATGAAAAACATATGTGGAAGGGGCATGAGTACACCACAACCGTACTCAGTAAGTTCCAAACCTAACTTCGGTCGGGTAATGACGAGAAAGGTCAGGGCCCTACTGAGAATAAACCTAGTAAAAAATCTTGCAACAATATGAAATAACAGAAATAATGAGTACAGCTATGAAGTAAGACAGGTTATACCAGGCAACAAATAGAACGCGGTAGATAAAGTGACATGAAGTAAAAAACTGAGTATCAGCACTAACAACGAGGATCTCCCAGAATACCGTTCTGTAGTCCATTTCATCAACTGTCCGAGGATCTCTGGGGATACCGTCCCATAGTCCATCATATGTATATCTGAAGGATCTACCGGGATACCGTCCCACAGTCCAACTATCAACGTGCAGGGGGATCTATCGGGAATCGAATCCGCATTCCCAAAGTAAATGTGCAGGGGTCTACCCGGAATCTAACCTGTAGTCAAAAAGTAAATATGTAGGGAGGATCTATGGGGAATCTAACCCATAGTCCCAAATTTAAAATGATGGGGGATCTACCAGGAATCTAACCTGTAGTCCCAAACTAAATACCCAGTCACAACAAGAAGATATTCAGCAATGAAGTTCAAGAAATACATCGCAACAGCTAGTTCTAGCCTAACAAGTTTCATGTAGTACAAACAAGCAACTTAGGAAATAGGCATTTTAGGTCAACTAAGCATGCTTTTCTAAACTAACGTAGGCTAATATTTGCAAATACAATAAAGCAAGCAAGAAAGAAACTCAATATAAGTATTTAAGTAAAACAAAAATTTTCAACAATTAGCTAAAATACGTGCTCGTCTCCTCACGTACAGGCAATCAATTACCAAACATCATATCCTAAGGGGAATGTCCCCCACACAAGGTTAGACAAGCCACTTACCTCAACTGACTCCAAAATCAATCCGAAAACACACTTTTGCCACAAGAATCCGACTCCAATTGGCCCAAATATATTTATTTCAATTACATCTCGTAAGTAACATCACAAGCAACTGACTCTACTATTTAATTAAATGCTAAGATGCGAAGTTAGGTAAAAATGACCAAAATACCCCTAAGGCCAACGTGGTCCAAACTCAAGGTTCGAACCAAAACCCGGTTACACATTCCCCAACGAACCCAAATATATATTTTGTTTTGAAATCGGACCTCAAATTAAGGTCCCAATTCTCAATTTTAGAAAAACCTAGGTTCTACCCAAAACTAAGGCTGTACAAAATAACGGTTCCGAACCGGAACCGGGACCGGAACCGCGGTTCTGGCGGTTCCGCGGTTCTAAACGGTTCCGGTTCCGCGGTTCCGGTTCCGCGGTTCCGGTCCGGTTCCACCCATTAGAACGGTGGAACCGGAACCGCCAGAACCGGAACCGGACCGGTTCCGGCGGTTCTATATGGTTCCAAACTGTTCCCGATATTTTAAAAAAAAAAAATTTTAAATTCGGACCGTTGGCGGAACCGTTTGGAACCGTATAGAACCGCCGGAACCGGTCCGGTTCCGGTTCCCAACGGACAGATTTTTTTAAAAAAAAACATTTTTTTTCTTAAAATTCTGAAATCAGAACGTTGGTCTTGCAGAAATAGCCGTTTGGCATTTTTAAAATTTAGCCATTTGACCCCTCAAATTTAATTTAACCTCAAAATTTATATAATTACACAATTTTCCATTTCTCAACTATAAATACCCCCTCATTCTTTCATTTTAATTCACCAATTCATCAATCTCTCTCAATCTCTCTCAAGCTCTCTTTCAATCTTTCTAGTGCAAGTGCTTAATTTTTGTTGCAAAATTCGTGAAACATTGTGAAGTTGTTGAATTGAAGTTTTCAAGTGTTCAATTACAACGATTTTCAATTTTCAAGAAGTTGTTCGTCAATCCGGTAAACTCGTTTCAACTCTTACGTGCTAAGAATATTTGTTGTGTGTTGTTATTTTGCTTAATTATAATTAGCATGGCATTTTCATTGAAAAAAATGTTCGGAAAAGGTACATCTAAATCTGGTGAAAGTAGTCGCCAAAATCCTACCCCTCCCCCGGCTCCCCGCCTTAGAAAAGATAAACAAGTTCAAACTAGTAGCCAACCTAGAAATACTAATGAAAACTTAGGAATGCTTGATAGTGATCACCCGTGTTTTCAATTTAGCGATGTTATATATAGCAGTCGGTGATAGAATAGATGATGATATTATGAATTTGCTTTATCCTAATGCACCAATATCAGAGGGAAATGATGGTGATGATGATGACGAAACCCAACCTCCGTTAGACTTAGATGATACACCTACTAGTCCTGCTCCTAATGACCCAGAACACCCACCCGTACAAACTCCCACTTTTAGTAGACAACCTCGGAAACGTTCAAAAAATTCATTAGTTTGGCATTTTTTTATTCAAATAAGAGATAAAGATAAGGCTAAATGTAAAACTTGTGGTAAAGAACTTGTTCATAGGTATAAGGGTGATCGTAGCAGAACAGGTAGTTTAGTTAAACATATACTAATACATCCTAGCGATAAGGCTAGATATCTTCAAATGAAAGCGGAACAAGAGGGGAGGTCAAGTCCTGATACTACAATTAACCAAAGTACTGGTTCTAACATGGTTCAACCAGGAGTAAACACAGTCACCGGAGGTATATTGTACTACGATCCTAATAAGGATCGTGAAGAATTAGCTAAAATGATTACTGTTATGTGTTTACCTTATTCTTTTGCTTCTAATCCTGCTTGGATTCAATATATTAGACGAGTATTTAATCCTACATATAAAGGTTGGCCTCGCGCCACAGTTAAGGCCAACATTTATAAATATAAGCATGAATATGAACAGTACTTGCGCTATTTATTTACTCATATAAGTAATCGTATGTCTATTACAACTGATATTGGTAGAAGTGGAAATGACTGTGATTATCTAACTGTGACCAGTCATTGGATAGACGAAGACTGGGCCATGCAAAAACGCATTATAGCATATAGAATAATTAATTCACGGCACATAGGTAAGTTTATTGCTAGCACTGTTTATGATGTTTGTAGATATTTTTGTTTTAGTGATAAAATTATGTCAATTTCCATGGATAACGCTAGTAGCAACACAACTGCAATAGGTATTTTAACTAGAAAACTTAATCCTGCTTTTACAAATATTTTCCATGTTAGATGTATATGCCATATTTATCATTTAATTGTTGGAGATGGTATGAGAATTTTAAACATAGAAATTGAAAAAGTTAAATTCGCTCTTAATTGGCTATTTTATTCAAACCGTAGAAGTAGACTTAGAGAATATTATAAAAAATGTGACGAAAGTGGCCTTAGAGAAAGAAAGGTTCCTAAATCTTGCCCGACTAGGTGGAACTACATGTATGAAAGTTTAGTAGTGGCGTACGAATATGGAAACCCAATAACCGCTACTTATAATTCTAGGGATTGTGAGGATGAAGATAATGATATGCTAACTAATCAAGATTGGAATAACGTTAAGATACTTTTAGATTTTTTAGAACATTTTAGTGTGGCTACAACTGCTTTATCTGGCCAATATTATCCTACAATTTCAAACTGTTTAGTATATATTGCCGCACTTGCTAATTTATTTGCTGATTTTAACGATGGAGGGGAAATTTATGAACATGCAATATTTGAAATGAAAAAGAAATTTAAAAAATATTTTTTTCCAATCCCTCCTATTTTTGGTGTGGCTGCTATGTTAAACCCTACTATGAAAGCAGGAGGTCCTAACTTTTGGTATAATAGTATTTATCAATCATTAGATCTTTCACCAGAAGAAATGGCTACTCTATCTGATGCGAAAGCATCAATTACAGTGAATGCTCAAACTGTTTATACTGCTTATAAACAGGCCTTAGAGCATGCTAGGCCTAATATTCCAACTCCTACTTCGTCCACGTCACAATCGTCTAAAAGAGTTGCTGGCTTAACAGCTCTTAAATCGTGGACGGAGTTCAGGGGTACTCAAGGTGAGAATTTAGATGATATTTCCCATCTAAACGAACTTCAAGTTTATTTGTCGCAGGGGCTAGAGAATGATAATCCAGACGGATCTTTCGACCTTTTGGATTGGTGGAAGACAAGGGAAAAGCATTTTCCAGTTCTTGCAAGGATTGCTCGGGATGTTCTGTCCATTCAAGCGTCAACTGTTGCATCGGAGAGCGTATTTAGTCAAGCCAGACTACAAATAGGAGATCATAGAGCGTCGATGCGGGACAGCTTGGAAAAATCAGTGCTCTTCCGAGATTGGATCCGCTCTGAAAGAAGGAACTTTGGGCTAGCTGAATCTCAACCCGAAATAGATGAGTGCTATGAAGAAATGCTAGCAGAACTTGCTCAAGAATCATCTTCACCTGGAAGTGGTGATGAACAAGCTTCATTTCCACCACCGCCAACACAACCACCTCCAAACCTTGAAGGTTTTATGAGATTTGTTAGAAATAATACATAAATTATGATGTAACTTGTACATTGGCATGTCTTCTTTTAGTTTTTTTTCCTTTTAATGGTGGTATTAGTACCATGTTGTGCTCATTCCATTGGGGGAAGGAAGACTAAGAAAGATATGCCATTTTGGTCAATAAATATGCTTTTTATCATATATTTGAATATATTTGTCTCAATATTTCTTTGTCTTTACTTCTATATCAATCCTTGAATATAAAATATTTATATAACAATAATATATAACATACAACACATGATACTATTTATACTAACTACTACACAATATACACTATTTATATACAATATATACTACTTCACTACAACATATATTACTTATATACAAAATATACACTACTTATTTTGAATATATACTAATTTCCAAGCACAATATATGCTATAGTAAGAACATAGTACACCATATAAAAATATATTCTACAATATACTAATCACTACTATACAAGATATTAATTTTAAAAAAAAAGGTCGGAACCGCCGGGAACCGCCTGGAACCGCCAGACCCGCGGTTCCGGAACCGCCCGAACCGGAACCGGGCGGTTCCGGAACCGTATGGTTCCGGTTCCGGGTCCGGAACCGCCAGAACCGGAACCGCCAGAACCGGGAACCGCCAGAACCGGAACCGCAGACCCAAATAGACCCAGAACCGGAACCGGATACAGCCTTACCCAAAACATCCAATTTTACCCATGAAAACCCTTGATTTGAAGTAAAAAACATGTTAAATGATGTTAATGATTGAAAGAAATGAGTAAAAACTAACTTACAAATGATTTGGAAGAAATCTTGTCCTTGGAAATTCGTCTAAGTGTGTTTGGGTTTTGAAAGAATGAAGAAAATAGTAAGAAATTTGACTAAGTATGAAAAATGCAAGTCTCAGACGTGGGAAATGCGAAATGGGGTTTGCAATTGCGAACCTCGACTTTGTAGGCTTGGGAATTGCGAAGGTGTGTTTTGCATTTGTGAACTCAAGCCACATAGAAGAAATTCGCATTTGCGAACTATTCTTCGCATTTGCAAGAGCCAACCTTCACATTGCAAAGGAATGCTTTGCATTTGCAAGCCAATCGGGCATGGGTTGGTTTCGCATTTGTGATCAAGCCTTCGCATTTGCGACTTCACATTTGCGAAACAAGCTTCGCAAATGCGAAACCTGCAGGGCAATTCATACCAAATTTTTCAAAGTTCAAAAATGCAATCCGACACCTATCCAAAACTCACTCGAGCCCTCGGGGCTCGAAGCTAAACATACACTCCACCTTAAAAATCTTACATACTTATCTGTGCAATTAAATCGCCAAAATAACACCATAAATATCGAATTAAGCCTCCAAATCCATGATTCCTTCCAAATTTTAATAAAACATCAAATTTCCACTTTAAGTCTGAAGCGCGTCAAACGACGTCCGTTTTCAACCAAACATTATAGAGAGTGCTCAAATCATATATAAGACCTTTATCAGGTGCCAGAACCAAAATACGAGCCTGATACCATAGTCTTGTAATAAAATATCATTTCTAATTCCCATAATTATTTCCAGAAAAAAATTTTACTCAAAAATTTATTTCTCGGGCTTGGGACCTCAGAATTCGATTCTAGGCATACGCCCACCCATATTTTCCTACGGATCCTGCGGGACTGCCAAATCACAGGTTCGGGTCCGTTTACCCAAAAATATTGACCGAAGTCAAATTTATTCAACTTAATGTCAAAAATTAGCATTTTTCCCATAGAATTCGTATTTCAGCTTTTCGGCTAAGTGTCGGAACTGTGCACGTAAATTGAGATAACCCTAGATGAAGTTTTCAAGGCCTCGGAAGTATAGAATGGGTAAGAAAACAAGTGATGACCCCTGTGCATAGTCAAATTAGAGGTAAGTATCATGGTTAACCTTCACTTGAGGGATTAAGACTTATTTGTCTATTTGCTATATGTTTAGATGTTGGGTATAACGTATAGGTGAGGTGACGAGCACTTACGCATTATTGTCGAGTTAAAGTATGCGGGAGGACTTGTTTCTTGTAATTATTGCTTCCTTTGATCATGTTATTTGTTAAAGCTATTGGTCTTAACGTGTTCATGGGCTTTTGTGATAATTGAGTATTGATTCCAAGTTGAGATTGGTATTATGGAACCGTTGTTAAAGTAAGGCTTCATTTGCTGATCCTATCTCCCTATTATTACTTTTTCATTGTTATGTGGTAAGGGAGAGTGTTAATGTACGAAGGGTGATGTCGTGCCGTATGTGAGTTTTAATGCACGACATGTGATAACCTTCCATAATATGAGTGTTAATGTATGAAAGGTGATGCCGTATCATGTTATGAGAGTTAATGCACAAAACGTGATGTCGTGCATTATCATTGTTTTAATATGAGGATGAGAGTAAAAGCACAAAGGGTGATGTCGCGCAATTTTCTTCCTTGTGCTTATTTGTTTTTACTGGTTAAAGGTATATTAACTGTTCTGGTTACTATTTCCTCTGTATCTCTCGTATATTGTATCCCCGTAGCATGTCCCCCTCACGCTAGTACATGTTTAGCCTTTATTTATTGCTATCTTGTACATATATTATTATCTGCACAGGTTTATTATGTAGGTTTCTAGTCATAGCATTGTCACTACTTCGTCAAGGTTAGGCTCAACACTTACGGGTACATAGGGTCGGTTGTATAAATAATACACTCTGCATTTCTTGTGCAGATTTTGGTACCGGTCCTAGCAATTCATGTGTTGGTGCAGCTTGGATTTGCTCATTGGAGACTCGAGGTAGATTTGCTGGCGTCGATAAACCGTGAAGTCCCCTTCTATTTTTCTTATTTCACTGTTTTTTCTTTCAAGCAGTTGAAATTCTTTCATATTCTATTTATAGTAAATTCTAGATGCTCGTGAGTTATGACTCCAGATCCGATTAGTAATAGATATTATGAGTAATTACGTTATTCCGCCCTCAGCTATAATTCATTTTGGTTTAATTGGCTTTATTTATTGAAATTGAATGAAAATTGACTTAAAGGTTCTCAAATATTGGCTTTCTAGCGAGTGAAATATTAAACGCTATCACGGTCCAGAAGATAGGAATTCTGCTGTGACAATGAAAATACTCTAACTTTTATATTATTGTGCACTTATTGTTGGACTCACATGAAACTGTAACTTTACGTTGAATTCTCTCCTTGTAATCATTAAGTTGCTGATTTCAATAAAAATGCATGTTACTAGCAAAAAACAAACAGCTACATGATAAGCCCAGCAATAACTGAATGCAAGAATATCAGCCTTATCATTTTATTCTAGTAAACTACTATGGGCTCGTATAAATCATATTTTTAGAGGCGGTAAAACAATTGTGGTAGATTTAATTGAATTAAATATTTTTAGACAAGGAACATAAATATATGCGTAAAAATCCACTAAATTTAACATGTATTAAATTTGAACCCCTTTTTAAAAAACCTATGACTTCAATGTGAAAGTGCTAAAAGCTGAATATTATTTTGGGGGTGGCAAATGGATGGACCGGGTTGAATATGAGGCAGGTCAAAAGCGGATAGTTAAAAAAATAGATAAATTATCCAACCTGACCCATATTAAATACAGATAAAAAGAGGTATTATCACTTCTAGCTCGCACAGAAATTATTTTACATTCAGTAGTCAAAAAAGTGTATAAATTTTTTATATAACATATACATACATACATATATATATATATATATATATATATATATATATATATATATATATATATATATATATGTATATATATATATATATATATGTATATATATATATATATATATGTATATATATATATATATATATATACATACACATATGTGTTAAGCGCGGCTATATAATGTCATTTTTTGGTAAAAACGAGTTAACCATCCGATAATATGGGTGACGTCATGAATATGATTACTTTTGAAAGAAGTTCTAGTCTCCCAATTTTTAGGCCCTTAATTTAAGGTTTTACAAATGTAAACATTAAACTCATATTTCCTGATAAGTTATGCGACTTTAGTTTTGATGATTTGTCAAACTTTATGAAAGAACCATACAAGGAACCTAATATAATTAGTTCCCTTGCGTATAATGTAACTACTCAGTTGTCTAGTTTAATTCAAATGGAAATCAGATAAGGTACTAATAGAGGAAACATATAGGATTAGTTCCTCAGATTGTCATACAAGTCAGCTTTAGAACTGTTAAAGTTGTTACATGTACCCGTAACAGTACAACAACGCTGTACATGTACTGTTGAAGATGGCTAGAGAGAGGATACTCTCTTGCGTCATCTCTCATTACCTCATACATATATTATCGGCATGATACAAGGTTTTGACTCAATACTTGCAAACTAAATATTAATTCTCTCAAGTGTGAAGCGGCCCTTACTTCCTAAGGAGCAATGAAGAACAAAGCAGCTACAAAATAAAGGACCAGATCATAACATAGAATGTATCATATGTTCTTTAGTATTGTTGATTGTCGAGTGGTATTTACTTGTAATTCCTACATAACTTTTTAGAAGCATTTAGTATGACATATTTTAAACCATTATTGTTTTTGGTTGTTTGACTAGAATTAGTGAAATGGGTTGCTTTGTAATAGAGTTATTACAAAGAGCTTACAGTAAATGTATTATAAGAAGGTGAAGCATTAAGAGTTTAATTCTTAGATTGCAATAGGTGTTTGCTCAGTTAGTGAAGTTAAAATCCTACCAGTGTAGGTCGTGTTTTTAATCTGGTAAGCAAGGAGTTTTACACGTAAATATTATGTGTTATTGCTTTACTGTTATTTACTATGAAAACTAATAAAGAACCTGGTTCTATATTCTGTTTGGTAGATCCCTAGTTTTTTATCAATTGTTATCATAACAGGTTTTTTCTAAACAGTTAACACCTAGAAATGATCAAAATCACTGCTCCACCAAATCTTGAAGAAGGACAATCTACTTATAGACCATAAAGATTCAACGACCAATACTATAGTTGGTGGGAAACAAGAATGCGTGATTTCGTCACGGCTGATGACTTAGAGCTGTAGGATGTTATTTGTGATGGTCCTTTTGTTCTTATGAAAACAGTTGGCAAGGGAACAACTACAGTCGCAAAAACAAGAAAAGAGTACAACGATGTTGATCGAAAGGCTATTTAGAAGAACTTCAAAGCAAAAAAGATTCTTGTTTGTGGGATTTGAAATGATGAATACAACAATATTTCAGGCTATCAGTCTGCTAAAGAGATCTCGGAAGTTCTCCAAACTGCGCATGAGTGAACTACTCAAGTGAAGCAATCCAAAATTAATATGCTTACTACTGAGTATAAGCTTTTCAAGATGATGGAGGATGATTCTATTAGGACATGCACACATACTTCATCTCTATTATCAATGAACTTCACTCCCTTGGAGAATTCATCCAAAGAAACAAGCTGGTCTGAAAAATACTTGGTGTATTATTAGGTTTTTGGGAAATTAGTGAGTGTTGTCACTGAAGCTAAGGATCTACAGAAGCTGACCATTGATGTACTCATCGCAAATCTAAAAACATGTGAGATGAAGAAAAAATATCTTGAATGAAGAGAGCCAAAAAAGGAGAAGAACCTAGTTCTAAAGGTTGACAATAGTGACTGAAGTAGTGATGACACCAAACATGACCTATCTTTCTCAAAGATTCTAGAAAATATTTTGAAGAAATAGAGGAATTCTCAAGAGATGAAGCACTAGAAGAAACACTAAAGGAAATGATTGATGTCATAAATGGATAAAGCCAGGACATTTCATCAAATAAAGTCCCTTTCACAAGCAGGACCACTACAAACATAATGCCGACAAAGTATTCAAGAGGAACCCGGTCTCTGACAGAAGGTTCCAAAGGAGGGATGCCCTTAACAATGTGGTAAAACAAGCTCTAACTGCTTGGGGAGATTCCTCCAATGAATCTGAAGGTGAGTATGATGAAGGAGATACCTCCATGATGGTTGTTGTAAGTGAATCTACAGAGTATGACTCTATTTTTGTACTCATGGCAAAATCAGATGATGATGATGATGATGATGAAAACAATGATGATTATGAGGTAAAACTTTCTTAACGTTCAAAGAAACTTGAAAATTTACTCGCAAAAGAAAAAAACGTTCTTTAGAAATATTTTGATTGATGCTTATCACAACCTCATTAATGACAAAAATACTTTAAATAAGTAAATTGGAGAGGTAGAACAAAAGAGAGATGATTTGGTGGTTATAGTTGTAGATTTGAAGGAAACAATGGAAGAACAAGAGAAATAACCTATTAAAATCAAATGAATACTGAATACACAACCCTAAGGGAAATGAAGTGAAAAGTAAGGCACAACTTAAGCTTGAAAATGAACTCAAAAATGTCAAACAAGTCTTGTTGTTGAACTTGAAAAGAATAGAGAACTTCTAGAAGACTTAAGCATAGATAAAAAAGGATCTAGACAAGTCACTTACATGGACCTGGTCCTCCGATACAATCGCTTACATGTATAAAAGTGATTGGAGAACAGGTAGGGAATCATGTTCCATAAGACTAAAGCTCCTTATAACCCACATAGCAAGTATGTTATTATGACTGATAACTGGAGTTAAACTTATTGTGGTCAAACTGGTCATTCTAAAAACTCCTGTAAAGCCAAAATTGAGTCCCAACATAAAAATAAAGTTTTTGTTGAAAAGGAAATATCTATTAAGAAACCCGGTTCTCTAAAAAAGAAATATGTGACGCCTGCATGGACAAGAAGAAGTTTGATTTACCTAATCTATCATTATAAGGGACCAAAACTGGTTTGGATAAGTCTAATCATTGATTTTCTTGTGAATCAGTCAAAAATGATACATGGAAAGTGGGTGCGCTAAACACATGACTGGAAGAATAAATGATTTCCTCTCACTCAAGACCCTGCAAGGTGGGAGTATGTCCTTTGAAAATGGAAAGAAGGAATACATTCTAGGCATTGGAAAGAATCGAAAAATCTCTCTTAATTAATTGAAAATATACACTATGTAATGGCTTGAAATAAAACCTATTGAGTATCTCTCAAATCTATTTTAAAGGATTACAAAGTGTAATTCATGTCAAAGTCCTTAGCATCACAAATCTCATAACTGATGAAGTGGTTCTACTTGCAAAAAGGTTCAAGAACATCTATATTGCAGACTTTAACTCTCCAAATGATGGGGATCTTACAGTCCAAAGTTCCATTGACGATGTTGAGCTGTGACACAGAAGATTAGGGCATGAAAGTTTCTCTCTACTGAATAAGTTGATAAAGAAGGACCTGGTTTGTGGGCTTCCTAAGTCGAAGTTCAAGGATCACAAAGTATGCGATGCACGTATGAAAGGAAAGCAATTCAGGTCCTCATTCAAACTAAAGAAGGAAGTAAGCACCTCAAGACCATTGGATATTCTTCAAATGAATTTGTCTGGACCGATGAGGATAACTAGAAGAGGAGGAAATAAGTACTTCTTTATACTTATTGATGACTACTCCATATTTATATGGACTTTATTTCCAAGGACCAAGGATGAAACCTTTCCGGTATTTGTTGGTTTTGTGAAGCATATTTCAAGTGAATATGGTTTATAATGTTGTGAGTATCAGATTTGATCTTGTCACCAAGTCTAAAATGCTGGTTTGATGAATTCTATGTTGAAAATGATATAAGTAATAATTTTTTCGTTCCCTGAACACCTCGACAAAATGGCATTGTGGAGAGGAAAAATAGAACTCTCGAAGATATGTCTAGGACAATATTGATTTATTATGGTGTGAGAAAGAGTTTCTGGGCTGAAGTAGTAAAAACTGACTGTTACTTAACTAACAAGTACATGATTAGGTCCCAGCTAGACAAAGACTCCTTATGAACTGCTTAACTGACTTGCATAAGAGCGTTTGAACGAAAATGTGTTGTTCTCAATAATAGTAAGAATGTATTGGAAATTTTGATGCAAAAAGTGATGAAGGAATCTTTCTTGGTTACTTTTCTCAGAGCAAATTATACAGTATACAACAAAAGGACTCAATGTGCAGAGGAAAATGGACATGTTAACTTTCATGAATCTCACCACTCAAGTGGGAAGGAATCATATAATAAAGATGATCAAGATGTAGATTTCTCAAAGATCCTTGGAGAGGTTATAGATATGGAAAATGGGAAGGCTAATGTAATGGGTCAAGTCAAGGAGACTGAAGAAGAAGATGAAGCAGAACTACCAGTTGAATTGGAGGAACATGGTCCCTCTATCACCACAACTGAAGCAGAGCATAAGGTTGTTGATGATGTATTAGGTAATCCTGATGCAGGACAAAAAAGTGGAATTTATACTTTTGCTGATGCCAATGATGGGTCAAATACTAAGGATCCTGGTCCCTCGCATTTTGAAATTCAAGTATCTAACCCGAAGCATAGAAGTTCACATTCTCTTCAAAATGTGATTATTCCTTTAGACTCTGTTATTCAAACCAGATCTAAGACAAGAAATATGTTTGCTTTCTCAACCTTGTTCTCTCAAATTGAGCCTAAAAATATAAATTAGAAATTGAAAGATGTTAATTGGATTGATGCTATGCAAGAAGAGCTTCATCGGTTTGAGAGAAACAAAGTCTGGCACCTAGTTCCCTATCCCTTAGATAGACATTGATTGGAACCAAGTGGATGTTCAGAAATAAACTTGATTCGATGGGCAATACAATAAGAAACAAAGCCAGAATGCTGGTCCAATGCTATAATCAAGAAGAAAGGACTATGACGAAACTTTTGCTCTTGTTGCTCGAATTAAAGCCATCCGAATTCTCAAAGATTTTGCATATCATATGAAATTCAAATTGTTTCAAATGGATGTTAAAAGCGCATTTCTATATGGATATTTGAACGAGGAAGTTTTTGTAAAGCAACCACCTGGGTTTAAATGTCATGAACATCCTGAACATATTTTCAAGCTTGACAAAGCTTTATGTGGTGTGAACCAGGCCCCTCGCGCATGGTATGGGAGATTGTCTAGGCTCCTTCTTCATAATAGTTTTACTAGAGGGACAATTGATAATACTTTATTCATGAAGAAAATAGGGAGAAATTTGCTGAATGTGCAAGTTTATATTGATGATGTCATATTTGGTGCAAAGAATGATTCCCTCAGAAGAAAATCTCAAAAGGCACTATGATAAGTCAACAAAAATATATCAAGGAGGTGCTCAAAAGATTTGAGATGGAAAGCTCAATGACCATTGATACTCCCATCTGTCACACCTCCTTTTGCACGGATACCCCGAGGGATAAAACGCACGTATAAGGTAGTTTTTTCAATTAAAGTGATATTATTCGAAATGGGATTATTTATTTATTTAGAGTCGCCACTTGGGATAGGTTTGGTTATTAGTGTCCCAAGTCACCGGTTTATTTAGAATCCCAGATCGAGAAAATTTTTTGACTGCCCAAATGGAGTATGCGAACCAGAAATTCTGAATAAGAAATTCTGTTAACCCGAGGGAAGGTGTTAGGCACCCTCGGATTTCGTGGTTCTAGCAAGGTCGCTTAAACTATCATAATTGGCCTATTATCTAATTTCATTACATGTTCAATTCTATAGTGCAATTTTAAATTATTTATCACTTTTAATTAATTTTAAGGAAAAGTGAACATCGTTTAAAATGTGTCTTTGGATCGCGTCACATGAAATGCACTCCCAGTTTAAAAAAACATATTTTATTCAACGTTTTAGGATTTGAATTTTTGTCACATGAAATGCACACAGAGTTTAAGAAGGTAATGTTATTAAATAACGCGCCTAAAGCAACTAACGCGTTGTTAATTTGCGAGGGCCATGAAAATTCGCCAAATGACACACCTCGATTTCTAAAAAGTTAAAATTAATTAAATGAGGGGCATGAATTTTGACATTTTATTCAACATGAAACACCTCAATTCTCATTCAAAGGGCTTTAATACAAATCTCATAACCCAAGATAGAGTAAACTCTACTTAATTTTCCATCAGCCTTTTGGTTTACCCAAATTGATCCGAATCCAAATTCGTATACGAAGCAACATATTACCATATCAATGTTTACCTAAGTTGTAAGCGTTTGTCATTGGCTGAAAGTCATTAATATAGCTCAAAGAAACATATACACATGCCTAGTGTTGTTATTTAAGTATATTTAAAGCTTTAAACTAATAAAAGGAAATCAAACACATTCTTCATACGGAATACCAAAAAAGAAATGAAAAAACAGGTGGTTATCAAACTAAAACAAAGGAGTGAAATAATAACCTCATGATAAAGCCAAAATACTTAGGAAAATCAGATTAATTGTAGTTCTCCGAATTGCAACGTACAGGAGACTCAAACAGCTTGTCGGATGCGACACAAAAAACTAATAATCAGACCGGACCGGAAAATCAAACCGAGATCTCGAACCGCAATCCACTTCAACAGACCTCTTCAATTCAAATCATAAAACTCCAAATGAAACAATAACGAGCTGTATGGTGAAGATCGAAAAACTAATGGTTGGGTTTTTTTTTATTCATGGTTCAAGCATAATTAAATATGAAGTGATTTACGAGTTTGTTGGTGAGATTTCAATGGTTTTCTAATCTTGTCCTCTATCTTTGAAATGCAGCTGGTCTTTGGAGAAGAAGCAGGCAGCGATTTTGGGACTGGTTTTGATGGCAGAATAGTGAGGCTTATGGGCTAGTCCATGGCTGCGTTTTTGGGACTGGTTTGAAACTGAGATTTACGGGTGTTCTTTTTTTTTTTGAAGAAGATGAAATTATAGGAAGGAGATGGGTCTTATTGGGTGTTAAGCCGTTGATCCTATTTTTTAGGTTTATGTAGTATTATATAGGGTAGAGATTAGGTTAGGAGTATGGGCCTACGGATTATGTGCTAAGGAATAGGCTTGAGTTATGTGGGTTTGGGTAGGAAAATTATGGGTTGGGATAGTTATGGTTTAAAAAGGCCCAATTGCATAAATTAAAATTCAATTGCAATTAAATCATTATTCTCTTTTCTTTTCTTATATTTTTTTTAAATTAACAATCATAGAATTAAAATTTCTAAATTAATCTATTTTTTTGTAGAAACTAAAACATTTTATTTATTTTTCTAACATTAAAACAACTACTTAACTTAAAACTTAAAGAAAAAGAATATTAATTTTAAAGACTAAAAGATAAATATGTAAAACTGACTCAGACTAGCCACGGAGATTGGATAGGTTTCCTGATCGGAGATCCATGGATCACAGACGGTATCTCCCCATGGCCTTTTTAGGATTTTTTATGATTTAAAAATGTTAAAAACGCATGGAAAATGCAAATAAACAAAGAAAAATTCCTAAAATTAATAAAAATTATTTTTGGTCTATTTTTTAGGAGTTATTCTCATGTAAGGCAAAAATTACGTGCTCACAGCATCTGCAACTCCACTCACATAGACATGGACAACCTGGTTCTCCTATCAACGAAATTATGTATAGGGTTATCATTAGATCTCTTTTGTATATGATGACTATCAGACCTAACATTGTGTCTAGTGTTGGGTTATGTGCTGGATTTCAGTCAAGTCCAAAAGGATCTCATTTGAAGGCTACCAAGAGAATCATGACGTATCTAGAGGGAACACAGGACCCTGCCCTCCTCTATCCTTTAGGGATAATTTTGACTTAGTTGGGTATGCCAAAGGTGAATATACAAGATAACTGGTAGATAGAAAGAGTACATATGGAATGAAACAATATCTGGGGTCATGCTCAAATTTGAGCATTCTGCATCCTTTCTTCTTTGAACATTCTGAGTTCGCTTCTTTTTGCTCTTTTCTTCTTTTTCTTTATTCTGGATTGAGACTCACACTTTCGGTCATCTCGAATCATGTGCCTTAAGGTGAATCCTGCTCGGACACCAAAACAAACAAACGAAGGAAATTTTCTGCCCAGTTTTCACTGGAAAAATTTCGTGAGTTATTTGTATCACAAATCTAAGCTATCTCTTTATTGAAAACAATAAAAGTCGGGATTGTGTATCCTTTAGAAAGATTTGCAGGTTATGCTGCGAAGGAGAAAGGGTCCCTGCTCGGAATAAGAGGAGGATCCATATCGAGATGGGAATGAAGGGTCCCTGCTAGGGATGAAAGGAAAACGCCACGGGTATGCCGGGATGAAATGAAAAAAGATTCATGGGTTATGCCAGGGAGATCCGCGGGTTATGTTGGATGAATCAAAAAGGTTCCTGGGTTATGCCATAGGGATCTGCAGGTTATGCGGGGAAAGTAGGAAAAGGGGTCTACTAGGGATAGAAAGAAAATGATCCTCGGGTTATGTCGGAGAAAAAAAGAAAAAGACCCTCAGGTTATGTTGGGGATAAAAGAAAAATGACCCTCGGGTTATGTCGGGGGGAGGGGAGGGGAGAAAAGACCCTCAGGGGAGGAAAAGAAAAGACCCTCAGGTTATGCTGGGGAGAAAAAGGAAAGATAATCCTCGGGTTATGTCGATGAGGTCCACGAGTTATCTCGGGATAAAAGGGAAAAGGTCCTATGCGACCATGATTTTGGATTTTCTATTTTTTTTTTAATTATCCTAGGAGAAAATTCGTCAGACTAGGTTTTCTATCTTAGGAGAAATATGATATTTATCCTAGGAGAAAATTCATCAGACGAGGTCCATTTTTGGTATCTTAGGAGAAAGATTTATCAGACTAAGATTTTGATCCTACGATAAAGTTCATAAGACTATGTCTCTCTTTTTATTTTATTTTTTGGTATCTTAGGAGAAAGATTCATCATACTAGGTCTTTTTTTATCTTAGAAGAAAGATTCATCAGACTAAGACTTTGATTCTAGGAGAAAGTTCATCAGACTAGGTCTTCTATCTTATGAGAAAAATTCATCAGACTAAGATTTTGATCCTAGGAGAAAGCTCATCAGACTAGGTCACTTCTCTTTTTCTTTTTTGGTATCTTAGGAAAAAGATTCATCAGACTAAGACTTTGATCCTAGGAGAAAGTTCATCAGACTAGGTCTTCAATCTTAAGAGAAAGATTCATCAGACTAAGATTTTGATCCTAGGAGAAAGTTCATCAGACTAGGTCACTTCTTCTTTTTTTGGTATCTTAGGAGAAAGATTCATCAGACTAAGACTTTGATCCTAGGATAAGTTCATCAGACTAGGTCTTATATCTTAAGAGAAAGATTCATCATACTAAGATTTTGATCCTAGGAGAAAGTTCATCAAACTAGGTCATTTTTTGGTATCTTAGGAGAAAGATTCGTCAGACTAAGATTTTGATCCTAGGAGAAAGTTCATCAGACTAGGTCTTCTATCTTAGGAGAAATATTCATCAGACTAAGATTTTTATTGGGAGGAAAATCCATCAGACTAGAAATTTTTATCCTAGGAGGAAAAAAATGTGAAGATCAATGGCAAGATTTTATGCCCATGCAGACAAATAAAGACCAACATTTGAGAAACTTACCTTTGTCTGCTCTACTCTTCTTCATTTTTTCTTCTCTTTTTTTGTTCGTTTTGTTTTTTTTTCTTAATGTTTTTTTGGACAATTTCCTTGCACTGCCTTATTCCTGCTGTAAACATAGAACAATTTGTCAGTTTTGAAAATGGTGGTCGGTTTGTGTCCTTGAGTATTTCGCGGCTTGGCTTTTTCTCGATCAGCCTGGGTCGGTCTTAAGAGACCTTTGTGCTTCACCAACTCTGATTGTTTCACACCTAGTACTATTTGTATTTGTGGCTCAATCAGCCTTGTCCCGATTGGAGATCTTGGCTCATGTGACCTTTTCTGATATCTTTAATGACTTTCTGTTTCTTGAGCAATTTGTGTGTTAGGGAGAATCACAAGTTATCTTTGCTTGTACCAAGTAGGCTGACAAGAGTCTTTTTGGGAAGCCTTTGTATGAATCCTCAAGGCATGCTGGCAGTAACAGCCGAGTGTGTTGGCTAAATTTATTTTGTATAAATGAAAGGCTAGTAGCAAATTTTGAAATCTTTTCTTACATGTTTTGACAAGGATTGACTCAAAGTGAAGGACACAATGATGCAAAGAAACGAATATTAAAAAGAAATACCCTATGTCGAAAGGACAGAAGGAAGAGTGTTTTTTTTCAATAACTAGCCTTAATGGTCATGACATGGATTTTGGATTCAATGGCATGATCTATCGAATTAATTGAATCTTCCCTTTTACCATTCTTATGGCCTTTGAAGTCGAGCTTGTTCGTGCCAATCCTTTGCATCAGATTCATGCCTCACTTTCGACTAGTGGTGCCCGGGGGGTTTTCACCAGCAAGTCTCTCTCATTTTTCTTTTTTTTTTTCTTTTTTTCTTTTTTCTTTTGCTTTTTCTTTTTCTTTCCCCTTCTCTTTTTTTTTTTGGCGAGCAACTTGACAATGTTCTATGTCGTGTAACAACGTTGCTCATTGCCTGATTTTCTTGGCATTCTGGAAGGCATATCGGGAGGTTTTTATTTGGAAGGTTTTTGGATAGGATTGAACAGAAAGTTCGGCATGAAGGCTCAAAGTGGACTTAATATAAAGGGTGTCGACTTACAACTCTTGGAATCGACTCTTTCAAAAGTGAAATAAAACCTTTGCCCTAGTTTCAACCATTGGGGATTTATTTTTCTTGAATTCTTATTTGGTTGGACTGAACCGTGAGGCTACCTACGTATCCTTTTTTTAAAAGAAATCAGGTCTAACGTAGTTCAAATATCTGACCTAACTAATTTTTCATCTTCTTTATGTTTCTCTTTTTCCTTTTTCTTTTTTTTTCTCTTATTTTTTATCTCATTTTTTTATCTATTTTTTTTTTGTTTGCCCCGGCTTCTCTTTTTGAGGGCATGGACCTTGACAATTCTTTTCTTTTTTTCACTTAGAACTTTCTAAAAGATGCCCCCATTTATACTCTTGGGACATGGACTTTCTTCCTTTTTTTTTTGTTTTTCAGTTTTTTCATTTTTTTTTTCTTTTTTGACTCTTGACTCTAAACTTGATTCCAAAAGAAGGTGGTCAAAGAAAATAACACAAGCTCAAAAGAGGTAGCGAATGATATAAAGTGTTTGGGTAGCAGAAAAAGGGCCTCTCAACCTCGATAACGCCAAACATAGTATCTTTTCGCGATAATAGCATTGACAAACGTGTCTGTTCCATCCCTTACTTTCCAACAAACTTCAATAGATTAAACACCCTCATGCCTGATCTTCACAATGATTTGAATGTGACTTTTTCTCGACCTTAATTCCCAAGTATTTCGACTCTTTATTCATCATCAAAAGTGCTTCTCTTTCTTTTTTTAGTTATCCAATTTCAAGTTGAATCAGTTTCTAAGATCTGGTAAAAATTTCCGCATGCATGTCATGTTATTAGAACTTAGTGTTAAAAGAACTAAGAACAGAATAATACAAAAGGACAAACTGAATTTTATTGAATAAGGATGGAAGTGTTTTATGACTAAACAAGCAACCTAAGATCTGAGTTACAACCCTAAAATATCCCGAATAATGAAAATAGCAACAAAATAGACAAACATGACTCATATAAACAAAATAGAAGGATAGAAGGGTCTGACTCAATAAAGCAAATAAAATCTGGATCAGAACCCTGAAATAATTTTTTTATTTCGAGAAAAATCAGAAGAAAATATATTTTTGATTTTTGAAAATGGTGGGCCGGAACCGATGAGGTTTTCCTACGTATCTCACATCCGGTGAGAATGAGACCCCCGTAGTTATGCGGTTTTGACGGAACACGGGAAACATGGCACTTGAAATTTTGGCTCATTTTTAAATGAATTTTATTTTTTGAAATTTCGGTAGAATTTCAGAATTTTCTAAATACCTACCTCTCACTTTTTTTTCCTTTTGATTTTCTCTTTTTTTTTTCTTTTCCTCCTTTATTCTAGAAGCTGGTCAACATGCAAGCCGAACAGACGAATATGCAAGTAGCATGTAAGATGCATCAGGATGGCCTTTTCATTTCGGGTCACCTGTCCTAGACGGACCCAACCCCTGTGTTGAGCCCCCTAAGTCAGATGCACGTAATGCAAACAAACGTTCCTACTAGGGATCTGGCATCAGGTTTTGTTATACTATGTTCAGAATCTGGGTATTTGTTCTAGACTGTGTACCCGAGCGGACAACTCGAGTCGAGGAGGGGGCTACGTATCGGGGACCCGAAAGATTGTCTGGCTTAGTAACTTGTCCGAGCCTCTTACTTATTTCAAGGTATGGTACTAACAGAATAGAGAGTCTCGACCAGCGAGCACATCCCCGAAGATAAAGAGATAGGGGTTTCATAACAGTTTACATATCGGTAAAGCATTTAGCACTTAGCATGGAACATGTAGGAAAATCACACAAGCCAAATATAACAGTTATTCTAAGATCGAATTGTTGAACCCTGAACCAGAGATTCTGGGCTCGATCCCCAGCAGAGTCGCCAGAGCTGTCACACCTCCTTTTTACACGGCTACCCCGAAGGAAAATAATGTCACATAAGGGAGTTTTTCAATTAAAGTGACATTACTCGAAATGAGATTATTTAGTTATTTAGAGTTGCCACTTAGGATAGGTTTGGCTTTTGGTGTCCCAAGTCACCGGTTTATTTAAAATCCGAATCGAGGAAATTTTTCGACTTCCCAAATGAAGTCTACGAACCAGAAATTCTGAATAAAGAATTTTGTTAACCCGAGGGAAGGTGTTAGGCATCCTCAGATTTCGTGGTTCTAGCACGGTCGTTTAAACTATTATAATTGGCCTTTTATCTGATTTCAATACATGTTCAAACCTATAGTGCAATTTTAAATTATTTATCGCTTTTAATTAATTTTAAGGAAAAGCGAACGTCGTTTAAAACGTGTCTTTAGATCGCGTCACATGAAATGCACTCCAATCTAAAAAATATATTTTATTCAACGTTTTATGATTTGGATTCAGGTCACATGAAATGCACACCCGAGTTTAAGAAGGAAATATTATTAAATAACACGCCTAAAGCAACTAACGCGTTGTTAATTTTGCAAGGGCCATAAAAATTCGATAAATAACACACCTCGATTTCTAAAGAGTTAAAATTAATTAAATGAGGATCATGAATTTTGACATTTTATTTAACATGACACACATCAATTCTCATTTCGAAGGGCTTTAAAACAACTCTCATAACCCAAGATAGAGTAAACTCTACTTAATTTTCCATCAGCCTTTTGGTTTACGCAAATTGATCCGAATCCAAATTCGTATACCAAGCAACATATTACCATATCAATGTTTACCTAAGCTATAAGTGTTTGTCATTGGCTGAAAGTCATTAATATAGCTCAAACAAACATATAAACATGCCTAATGTTGTTATTTAAATATATTTAAAGCTTTAAACTAATAAAAGGAAATCAAACACATTCTTCATACGGAATACCGAAAAAAAATGAAAAAACAGGTGGTTATCAAACTAAAACAAAGGAGTGAAAAAATAACCTCATGATAAAGCCAAAATCCTTACGAAAATCAGATTAATTGTAGTTCTCCGAATTGAAACGTAGAGGAGACTCAACCAGCTTATCGGATACGACACAAAAAACCAATAATCGGACTCGGACCGGAAAATCAAAGCGAGATCTCGAACCGCAATCCACTTCAACAGACCTCTTCAATTCAAACCGTAAAACTACAAATGAAACAATAACGAGCTGTGGTTTTAGTTGCAGTGGTTGAGTTTTTTTTATTCATGGTTCAAGCATAATTAAATATGAGGTGATATACGAGTTTGTTGGTGAGATTTCAATGGTTTTCTAATCTTCTTCTCTATCTTTGAAATGCGGCTGGTCTTTGGAGAAGAAGCAGGCTGCGATTTTGGGACTGGTTTTGATGGCGGAACAGTGAGGCTTATGGGCTATTCCATGAATGCGTTTTTGGGATTGGTTTGAAACTGATATTTACGGGTGTTCTTTTTTTTTTTTGAAGAAGATGAAATTCTAGGAATGGGTCTTATTGGGTTTAAGCCTCTTATCCTATTTTTTAGATATAGATAGTATCATATAGGATAAAGATTGGGTTAGGAGTATGGGCCTATGGATTATGAGCTAGGGAATATGCTTGAATTAGGTGGGTTTGGGTAGGAAAATTATGGTTTTGGCTAATTTTAGTTTTAAAAATGCTCAATTGCTTAAATTAAAATCTCATTGCAATTAAATCTTTATTCTCTTTTTTTCTTATATTTTTTTAAATTAACAATCATAAAAATTAAAATTCTAAATAATCTATTTTTTTGTAGAAATTGAAACTCTTTATTTATTTTTTTAACATTAAAACAACTACTTAACTTAAAACCTAAACAAAAAAAATGCTAATTTTAAAGATTAAAAGATAAATATGTCAAAATGACTATTTTTTAGGATTTTTCTATAATCTAAAAATGTTAAAAACGCATGAAAATGTAAATAAACAAAGAAAATTTCCGAAAATTAATAAAAATTATTTTTGGTCTATTTTTTAGGAGTTATTCTCAAGTAGTGCAAAAATTATGTGCTCACACTATATGAACTACCACTTACATAGACATGGACAACCTGGTTCTCCTATCAATGAAATTATGTATAGGGGTATCATTAGATCTCTTTTGTATATGACAGCTATCAGACTAACATTGTGTCTAATGTTGGGTTATGTGCTAGATTTCAGTCAAGTCCAAAAGGATCTCATTTGAAGGCTTCCAAGAGAATCCTGACATATCTAAAGAGAACACAGGACATGGCCCTCCTCTATCCCTTATGGATAATTTTGACTTAGTTGGGTATGCCAATGGTGAATATACAAGATACCTGGTAAATAGAAAGAGTACATATGGAATGAAACATTATCTGGGGTCATGCTTGATATCATGGGATACAAAGAAACAAAACTATGTGGCTCTTTTTATTGTAGAAGCTAAATTTGTGGAGCTACTTCTTGTTGTGCCGAACAGATGTGGTCAAGCAACAACTAGAAGACTTTGGTGTGTTTTCAGATTGTGTGCCATTATTGTGTGATGACACAATTTCTCTCAATATGGAAAAGATCCTGGTTTAGCATAAGAGGATAATGTACATTTATATGTGACATCACTTCTTAAGGGACAATGCTGAAAAGTGACTTATTTGAATGAAGTTCTACAAAATGGAGGATCAGTTAGCAGACACCTTAACAAAGAACTTAGCAGAAAATATTTTGAAAGAAATCGTCTGGAGTTGGGGTTGATCAAGCTAAAGTGAGAACCTGGTTCCTTGACGATTGGCTATGGAAGAATATTAGGTTAAAATTCTAAAAGTGCTTTCTGGTAACTTCTAAGTCACTTCTATACACTTGCAGGTAGACATGCATGGAAAATTAGAACAAACAAGTACGAAATGATATTTAAAATATTAGGAAGTCGATATTCATAATTTTCAAATTTTGTCAAGGAACTTGGTTCCTATGACTCAGGTTAGTAGTTCCTCTTACACTTATATGCATTTTAACTGCTAGAATGCCACATTGTTAATTTTTCCTGCATCTTATAATACCCTTTGAGTCCAAATGTTGTATCTGTTACAAGTCAACCCCACGACCTATCTCCTCTCTCACACTCATTTATAATTGCTCCCCCTTCCATTATATATACCCAAATCTCAGTCTCTCTCCTCACTTTCTACATCGAACACAATCTCACTTCCTAAATCCTTTCCTTCATGTCTTCTTGCTCTCAAAATCGATAATGACTCAACCCCGTAATCTATCTCCTAAAGCCATTAAAGAAAACCCTTCTTTGTCTTCGTCTAACTAGCCAACCCCTTCTGGACATGAGCCAACAACCTCACCCACAAAAGCACCAATTTCCAACCAACCCAAAACCATAGTTCCCTCTCCTACACCTTCTGGTTCTAGTCCTCATCGCATTTATAATAGTCAAAAACCTCAAAAACTTTGTTGCGAATCTATCTCCATCTACTCTTACTGACAAGGTGGACTCCGGGAAAATGATGTACACTTCACAATTTCTGTAAACCACCAAAGAAATTATGGAAGAGGATGAGGGCGTTGAGGTCTAATGTTAGCATATAGTGATAGAGAAAGTCCATGTGAACGAGAGTTGGGTTCCCATCTTGCTCAAGGTCACATGCATCAGAAACTTTTAAGGTTCAAAATGCTAAAAAGGGTTGTGTCTGCTTCAGGTAATCTTTCATCTTCTCCTCTGGATACAAAAGTTTTGGGTACTGAGGGTTACATAGATGGGAGTGACGTACTTAAATCAGGCTCGACCTCTTCTAAAAAAAGGCTTGCTAGTGTGGAGAAGCTGGTTGGGGAATCTTTTACTGATGATGTTAGAGTGGAGATTCACGGGGAAACACTAAGTCTGGGGGAAGAATAGAGTAATGAGGACCAGGTTCGTCAAGGGAAACAAGCACTTATAAGTACTACGAGGGTAACTATAAAGGGTCATGGTCCCCCTGCCCAAGAGTTCTTTGCTCCTACTTGGGGTGCAATGCTTAGCTTTACAAGACATCCCTGAATAGTGTTGACACTATCACTTTTGACCATTGTTTTACAAATCTATTGCAAGTTGTTTACCCAGAAATGAAGTTCGTGTCTGAGGGTAATTCTAGAGAGTGATGAATTGATTATCTGCCATTACTAAGATTTATCACTGATAGGAGTGGGGTAAAAGGTACAAAGGATTCTGTTTCAAAACTCTCCACCACTATACAACAGAAAAAGGCTGCACTTGACAGTACTTTGATAGAAAATAAGGAGAAGAATAAGAGAAGAAGACATGTGAAATGTTGCCAAATTAACAAGGGGGTATGCCTCCTACTGATGTAGTAGAGGTGGAAGATGGGGAACTTGTTCAGGAATCTTCTCTTGTTGTTAGAAAGAGCTTAAAGGAAGCAATCTTTATGAAGCCAAATAAGGTTCTATTTGCAAAGGATGATGAAATAGAGGAGGAAGAACAAGTGGATAAGGAGAGAGTAGAAAGAAGAAACCCCTCAAAAGAGGTAGAGTACTAGTGAGAAACCTAGTTCCTCCAAAAATCCAAGGATAGAATTATCTATGTTGGAGAGGAGGTCAAATCGAAGAAGAAAAATATTATATGGGGTAGAGTGTGATTCTGAGATCCTTCACCAACCATGTTCCATCTATTCAATATCAACGGCCCAGAAGTTTGTGAAAATAAGGTTAGAAGCTTCTATATTGACCTGTTTGTTGTAGATGGGGACACAATCTGTCTGAAGGTGAATGGTGCAAACTTTGTGATGCATGAGGCTCTGCTGGGTAAGATTCTTGATGTACCTACTGTTGGGATGTCCATTGTTAAGAGACCATGTTCCCCTGATTTTAAAAAAAATATGATCATCAAGAAGCAAGTTGTTCATATGGGGGAATGAGTGCACAGAAAGACATCTCTTCCAGGATACCAACTACAGTTTGAGTTTGTGAATAAGGTTTTGTTGCCTAGGGCGGAGAGGAGGTCCACTGCCTCCATTGCGGACTCGGTTCTTTTGGAAGCACTGGACTCTTACTCATGCATCAATCTGCATAGAATCATGATTGAGCATATGTTGATAATCATGGTATTTCTTAAGGGTTTCTCTTTACTAAGGTCTTTGAAAACGTTGGGGTTCCTTTGAGAAATAAATCGGTAGGGAATCGAAAGAAAATGTTCACCAGTCACACTTTGGAGGAGTGTGAGTATGTTTCCTAGAAGGGAGGTGTAGGAATCGACTCCACTATCTCTAAAATTATCGATGCTCAAGAGGCTTCCAATGAAGAGATTAAGCGTCTAAAAGCACATAATGCAATTCTCGAGTCTAAGCTTACTCAGGCAAAAAAGGAACTTGGTTCTACCAGTGCTCAGGGTGAAGAGGTTGCTCGCCTGAAAGATGAAAATGCTGAATTGAGGAACCAAGTGGAGAACCTGAAAATTAGCTAATCAAAAATCAAAGGACAGCTAATGCTTGAATGGATAGCCTCATAGAGTCCCTTGCCCATTAATCATTCTCGTTTCCCATCCAGTGTCCCCTATCTTGTACTTTTCCTAGTGCTCTTCCAGTCCAGTCTTTTTGTTGCTCCAAATTATTGACTATCGTACTTTACTTTTTGTTTGAATTATAATATTTATGTAATTATGATACCCCTACTCCTATATTTTCCTTCTTTCCTTTAATTGATAAGCATGCTATCTATTTATGCAATGTTATACTCTTGTGTTATATTTTTAGTCATGATGTGTCCACACAAGTGGAAAGAGTTAATATTGTTGGACTTCTTTTTGCATTTATTTGTCTATTTATTTTAATGATCTCAAAAGGAAAAAAAATTAAATGCACGGAAGGTGAGGTGTTTGGTTCATAAGGGGATATGTGGAAATCTGGTTCTCAAAAGGGAATATCAATTCTAAGTTTGTCATCATAAAAAAACGGAAAAATTGATAAGTTATGCGACTTTAGTATTGATGATTTGCCAAACTTCATGAATGAACCAGATACGGAATCTGATACAATTAGTTCCCTTGCGCACATTTTAACTACTCAGATGTATGGTTTAATTCTCAAGGATCTGATAAGGGAACAACATATGTAACACATAAGATCAGTTTCTCAGTTTGTCCTACAAGTTAACTCTACAGCTGTTAAAGTTGTTGTACTGTACCTGCAATAGTTCAACAACACTTTACTTGCAATGTTAAAGCTTGTTAGAGATCGGACACTCCCTTGCATCATCTGTCATGACCTCACACATATATTATCAATATGATGCATGGTTTTTACTCAACACTTATAAAACCTAAATATTGATTCTCTCAAGTGTGCAGCCGCCCTTACTTCATGAGGAGCATTGAAGAACAAAGTAGCTACAAAATAAAGGACCAGATCCCAGCATAGAATATATCGTTTGTCCTTTAGTATTGTTGTGTTTTCGTCTCGTGGATTTTCTTGTAATTTCTACATAGCTTTTTAGAAGCATTTAGTATAACATATTTTAAACCATTATTGTTTTTGGTTATTTGACTAGAGTTAGTCAAATGTGTAGCTTTTTAATAGAGTTATTACAAAGAGCTTATGATAGGGGTATTGTAAGAAGGTGAGGGATTACGAGTTTAATCTTAGTGAAGTTGAAATCCTACAGGTGTAGACCGTAATTTTTAATCATGTGAGCTGAGAATTTTTCCCGTAAATATTGTGTGTTCTTCCTTTTCTGCTGTTTACGAAAACTGATAAAGAGGCCGATTCTTTATTCTGTTTGGTCAATCCATAGTTTTCATCATTCCCTTTGCAGAATTATCGCTCGAGAAATCAGAATTTGTGTGTGTATCTAATACATATTAAAAAGTAATATATATATTTAATTGTTTTACACACTTTGAAAATAATACATATTGATAAATATCAATTTGAGTAAAATTTTACAAATATCATCTAATTTTAACTTACTTAAAAGGAAAAGTATAACATAAAAGGATGATATCCCTTGCAAAGAATTTGCTTGTCACGATTCGAAATTCCTACCTTCGGGGCCGTGATGACGCCTAACATTTCACTTGCTAGGCAAACTAACATTAGAGAACAATTAAGACAATTTTCATTCAAATTCGACATATAAAGTCAATTAAACCGAAATGAGAAAAAAATTAAGTGTGGAATAACATAAAGCCCAATATCTATTACAATGAAGATCTCGAGTGACAACTCATGAACTTCTAGATTTTTACTACAAATAAAGTCGGAAAGAAATACAATTATTTTGAAGAAAAAGAATAGTGAAATGGGGAAATAGAATGGGACTTCAAGGTCTGTGGACACCACCAGATCTACCTCGAGTCTTCGAATAAGAAGATCCAAGCTGCTCCAACTCACGGACAGCTAGGGCTAGTACTACAATAAGTGCATAGTACAGTATGAGTACAACCAACTCCATGTACTCGTAACTGTAGAGCCTAATCTCGATGAAAGAGTGACGAGGCTATGACAAGACACCAATATAATAAACCTGCACAAATAACAATATATGTACACGTAATAACAAATAAAATCTAGAGAGGTAATATCGGGAGGGGACATGTTAAAGGGGAAATACAAATATGAGAATTACATCGGAATGATAATCAGGACAGTCAATATGCCTTTAGCCAGTAAAACAATTAAACACAATGAAGAAAATTGCATGACATAGCCCTTTGTGCTTTTACTCTCAAACTCACAATGAGCATTGATAAATGCACGACATTATCATTCGTATTTTTACCCTCACTCATAGTATAAATCAATAGAGATGGCACGACATCATTCATCGTGCATTAACTCTCATAACATGGCATATCATTACTGTTAGTGCATTAACACTCACAATATGGAGCAACATCACCCTTCGTGCATTAATACTCATGTACGGCACGACATCACTCTTCGTGCATTAACAGCCTCCCTTACCACATAACAATGAACAGGCAAAAACAGGGAGACAAGATCAATAAGTATAAGCCTTACTTCAATAATGGTTCAAAAATACCAATCTCAACTCGGAATCAATAATCAATTATCACCAAACCATCACAAAGATGATAAGAACGATCAATTTAAGAATTAAGTAGTCTAAGCATGGAAAATATGATCAAGGAAGGCAACAATTGTAAAGAACATGTCCCACCCGCATAGTATAACCTGACAACAATGTATATGTACTCGTCACCTCACATATATGATGTTACCCAACATCTAAACATATAGCAAATAGATCAATATGTCCAAATCTCTCAAATCAATGTCAACCGCAACACTTACCTTGCTCCAAAAACCAAACTCAAATTTCACCCACTGCTTTGCCTTTCAAACAAACATACAAATCGATAAAATCTAGCAAATTACTAACCAAACAATTCAAATTAAGACTTAGGAACTACCCATGATTACAAAAAAATCAATTTAGATCATTATCGAAAAATTCAACACCCGGGCCCGCTTGGTCCAAACCCAAAATTCGGATCGAAATTCAATTACCTATTCACGCCCCCAGTCCGATTATGCAATTTGTTTTGGACTCTGACCTCAATTTGAGGTCTAAATCCCCATTTTTACAAAAATCTATATTTCTACCCTAAACCCCTATTTCCACCATGAAAACTCTAGATTTTAAGTTGAAATCTTAGAAAAAGTAGTGAAAGATTGAAAGAAACTAGTTTAGAATCACTTACCATTGATTTGCGGAAGAAGAGTCCTTTGAAAAATCAGCTCTAGGGTTTCGAGGCTAGCGTTTGGACATAGATGTAGTTGAAACTTGAAAAAATAATTTTTGAAGTAGTTTTAAAAAATAATTTTTGAAAGTTACAATTATGTCTAGACATGTATTTTATTTGAAAAAAATTTAAAGTGTTGTGAGTGGGAGAACAAGTTTCACCCAAAATCTACCATAAACTAGATTTTGAGAACTTGAAAAATAATTTCAGAAATTTTTCAAAAATAGTTCATTAATCTATGAACAAACAATATTTTCAAAAAAGATATGAGAAAACGTTGCCAAATTATATGGCCAAACGGGGCCTAAGTTTGAAATTTGAAGAATGAACCAAAATTTCCGTCTAAGTCCTATTTTGATCAGTTGCAGATGTCGCATGTAACCCCGCAAATGTGAAGAATCAGCAAATGCAAACACCATCACACCTCTGCTTTCTTCGCAAATGCGAACTTGACCATCCGCAGTTGTGACCACTTGATTGCATTTGCAATCACTTTCTCCCCCGTCCCACTTCACATAGATTTACAGTCTACCACTTTTGATCACTCGGCCACTCTCCTCTTCCTGAGCCGAGGCCCCCCTCAATGGGTTCTAATTTTAAAAAGTGCAAAGTTTTGTTCGCAAATGCGAACTCTAGCCTTCCCAGCTACTCTTCACAATTGCAATGAGTTGCGTGCAAATGCGAACCTATCAGAGGTCGCAAATGCGAAGCCTGACCTTGCAATTGCGAGGTCTGAGGCCTGCAACATAAACTAAAGTGCACTAGCAATTTTCTAAGTTCAAATTTCACATCATAGCCTATCAAAACTCACCCGAGCCCTAGGGCTCTAATCTAAAAGTGCACACAAGTCTAAAAATATCATATGAACTTGTTCGCGCAATCAAATCGTCAAAATAACCCCTAGAACGAATTGAGCATCAAATCAAATAAAAATTTTAAGAAAACTTTGAAACTTCTATATTTACAATCGGAAGTCCGAATCACAACAAACAACCTCTGATTCTCACCAAATTCGGCAGGAAAGTCATAAATATGGTATTGGACCTATACCAGGTTTCAGAATCAAAATATGGACCCAATATCTAAAAAGTCACTATTAGTCAAACATTTCAAATTCATTAAGCCTTATTAACTTTCAAATTTTAACAAAGTCCGATAACTCGGCCTAGGGACTTTTGAATTCGATTTCGGGCATACGACCAAGTCCCAAATCACGGAACTGACCTACCAGGACCGTCAAAATATGAACCTGAGTCCAATTGCTCAAAATATTGACCGAAGTCAACTTAAATGGATTCTAAGGTAAAAAAATTTATATATTATCAATTTTAACATAAAAGCTTTCCGAAAATATGCGCAGACTGCGCACACAAAGTGATGAGATATTAAATGAGGTAATTAAGGCTTCAAAATACGTAATTAGAATTTAAAATATAAAATAACTTATCGAGTCATCACATTACCATACACCATTGTGATATCTTAGGTGGCTAATTATAGACATAAGTATTCCTGGAAATTAGTGAATCATTTATGTATAATCATAACTTGCCTGTTGCTAGGCTTTGCTTTGGAGTTAATTCAAGCAAAATAAAACAACATTATACTAGCTACTCCAATATAACTAATTAGCCAAAATGGGACAGTGGATCCCACCATGCAATTCAGATATCAAAAAGTAGTACAGCTAATTAATTAGTGCTATTTGGAGTTGCCTTTGAATCAAAGATAACATCACTGCTCTATGGGAATTTTATACAGTTACATAATTTGGTCATATTGCTTTCGTCTTGGAACATGATGAATTTGCCGAAAGGGCTTTTGACACTTCAGTTTGTTAGCTCTTTCGTCAAACTCGTGCAAATCTTGTAGTCTAAATACTCGCCGTTTAATAGTTTGATGTCTTCTATCTAAGGAAAGAAAAAGTAAAAAAGAATTAACGGCAGATTAATTAGTACGTAGTTCCACTGTTTATTTCCTAGGCATGAATGATAAAGTATGTTTGTTGGGTTATTCGAGAAGATAGATGGATGTATTTAATGGAGAATTCTGTTTGGTTATGGGATCCATGAAATTGACATACTACTATTAATTTTGAAAGAATAGACCCCAGCGAAATCTAATGCTCTATATCTATAGATAACCCTTAACTCAAAACATTTATGAGTTATCCTTGCCTCAAAACATTTATGAGTTATGACCTTTTTTATTACACTTTTTGTATGGTAAAACCCGCACGAAATAGGGTAAATACCTTAAAATATTTTTAAATTTAGCTCAGATTATTAGTATTTTTTTAAATATATCTGATCTTAATTATCTTCCTCAACATGACCTTTTGACAGTCATTATCCCCCATAAATGTTGGTGTAGCAAAAAGTGTGGGTGCACTCACATACCACGTAGATTCTTCTGTCTGTGTGGCATTTTTTAAAAAATAAAATATTTTTTTACCTTTTTAAGAATATTACCTTTTTAGATAATTTTTTTGAATAAAATTTGTAATAAAACTTGGATATAACTACATTATTTAGGCTAAATATTTTTATTTGCCTTAAACTAAAAATATCTTGGTTAATCTTTTGTTGAATTTGACCTAAAAATAAAGATTTATACAATTAAAATAAATAGTCAAAGCATCTAAAAAGTTATAAACAATACTTAGTTGAAATAAATAGTCATTACATCAAAAGAAGAAATAAAAAGAGTATACAATTGCATTTGTAATTTCTTGCAACTGTATACTCTTTTTTTTATTTTTTTTATTTTATTTCCATTTCATTTATAGATCAAAAAAATTACAGATGTTTTCCAGTAGCCGTTGACTAGCTACTGTTACAAAGCAGTATAGAAAGAAAAAACTCCTTTATTTTCTAATACAGTAATCGCAATAAGCATGTCGAGTTTTTCTTCTTACTTCTACGGGAAATAATCCAGTCCTCGCAAAACTTCCTTCCAGTGCTTAAGCGCGTTCCCCTGAATGTGCACATGAATTGCTATCTCTTTACATGTATCTTTTACATCCGAAATCCTGTCTTGGAATCTTATCTTATTCCTTTCCCGCCATAGACAGTACACTAACATTCCAAACACACTGGGTCGGTATTTCAGCACGCCCGTTTTTCCTTTTTGCAATGTTGCTAATCCATTCAACTTCGCTGTGCCAATCACCTATGGTTCTCTTGTACTGTAGCCATACGAGCAATTTATCCCATATTTCCCAAGAGACCGGGCAAGCAAAGAAAAGATGGTCAAAGGATTCATCGACTTGCTTGTAGAAAACACATTGTTGAGGAATCTGTATCCCAAGGAGCATTAGCCTGTCCGCCGTTGCCAGTCTTCTACGCAGTGCTAGCCAAACGACAAATTTGAATCTCGGGTGTAGTTTTGGTTACAGTACTATGCTTTTCTATTGTACTTTTGGGGCTTGGGGGAATTGGAGTCTGTAGAGTTTGTTTATATCGAATCGTTCTCCCTGCTGTAGTTGGATTAGCCTACTATTCAGATTCCCCTAGAAACTGTATACTCTTTTTATTTCTTCTTTTGATGCAATGACTATTTATTTTAACTATGTATTTAATTTTTATGGTAAAATTTGTAACAATGAAAAATAAAATAAATTAGAGCACCGTAATTTAGAGCTATATAAAAAATTATAGCCAAAATAGTTAATTTCAAACGATGTATTTTTTATAACTTTTAGATGCCTTGAACATTTATTTCAATTGTATAAATCATTATTTTCAGCTCACATTAAAAAAATTAACTAAAACTTTATTATTTTAGGCCAAATAAAAATATATAGCCTAAATAATGTAGCTCTATCCAAGTTTTATTATAAATTGTATTTGAAAAAAATTATCTAAAAAATAATATTCTAAAAAAGGTATAAAATTATTTTATTTTTCAGAAAAATGCCACATAGACAGGAAAAATTCACGTGACAGATGAATACACACATACTTTTTGTCACATTAGCATCTAGGGGGGTAATGACTGTCGAAAGACCAAGTTAAGGGAAACAACTAAGATCGAGCATAATTCAAAAAGAATATTTATAATTTAAATCAAATTTAGAGGTGATTTAAAATATTTCGCCAAGAAAATAGTGTAAATACAAGAATTGGATATTGTTTGGTTTAATTTAAAGACTAGTATTCAGACGTAGCGTCTGAAATGCAGGGGTTATTTCTTTTCTTATATATTGGGTGCTCGAATTATTATACTGAAAATTACTATTCAGTGTACATTTAAAATATATTCCAAATAGTGGTATTGTAATTTTTTGGGTAGAAGGAGTAGCCTCATTGACTTCTCTCTTTTTCTTTCTTTAAGTGTGGGCTAAATTTTTTTTAACATATACTTATATATAGATCAGATAAACATATAAAATTATTTATAGAATATGTATAAAGGTCAGAGAATCTAAAATCTTGATCCGATATATGTATAAAGAATGTGTAATCACTCGATTTGGGTATTTGACTTCCAGTTTGAACAGTTTTTTTTTTTTTTAGTATTATCACTCGATTACTTTCAATTATAATACATATAATTAAGGGGAATTTGTCATCACTCACAAATCACATCCTAGCTTTTAACTTGTCTCTTGCTGATAGGCTTGGGCCGATACAGACAAGTTTGAGTCTCAGTACGTAGATCCATCTCGTATTAAAGAAGTAGAGGCGGTAAGTCACTTTCGGGTGGATTGGAACAATTTTATCATCTGGTTTAAAAAGACACCTTACAGGCTCGGGACTAGCAGTAAGTTTAGCTACAACGAAATGTTTTTGAAGTGCGAAGGAAAGGGCCTTCGTCACTTGAGCCATATGCAAGGAACTATTATTTTAGAGTATACCTAGACGCAAGAAGGGAGGAGGTAAACCGTATTTTGTCTGAATTTAAAGAGCACAAAAAAAATTATGTGAAAAACTCCTCAGGAAAGTAAAAACCACAATCTAACCAGTGAAATTTTCCTAACAAAACCTATGTGAAATTTCGCATTACAAATCAATATTCTCATGCAAAAACCCTTTGAACACAATCAAAATAGTTAACTTTATCAGTTTCAAAATAGATAAGTAGGAACCACGTTTGTTGATCAGTATTAAGTGAACGTCCTTTTTTTGACATCATCGAAAAATAAAGTATCATTTTTAAGCGTCAAAAACAAAGAATTAATCAGATTCAAACTCATAACAACTAGGGTTACACTAACATGCAAATTAGTAAATATTTAAAATATTCTATCTAAGATATTAGCGATAGAAAGAGACTCATCAAACAAAGAATATGGAAATTCATTTATATGTTATATTAAGCCTCCTAAGCTCAAAAAACAAAAGTTATATGAACCTACTTCAAATGGCACCAAAAAAAAGAATGTTTAACCAGTAGAGCACAAAAGATAGGAGTTCAAAATAAGACTCGACTTGTAAAGGACAGACATGGCCAGGAAGGACATCATTCTCAAATTTGGAAATCCATTCAATTTTGAAGTTTAGCTATATTCACTCTGCTTTCGCCTCTTGACTTTTGTGATTTAGCATAGTGCCTCCCCACCTGGTGATTTAGTTTCTCTTTATAAACATGGTGGCTGAATCTTCCACGTTTTGAAACTCTCACTACTAAAAATTCAGAATTTAGCAACTAAAATTATGCGATCAAACTTGATCAGTCTAGATGAGCGATCAAAATTGGTAGGTAAAAGGGAGAAAAATATTTTATATCTATTTTATATAAATTACTGACCAAAGTTGGTCATGATCGATAAAGTAGTCAACAGGTTGATCCACATGGTCGGCATTGTGTAGTCAAAGAAAATTTCATATTACGATCAACTTTGATCGGTAATGTGGGACCCAGTTAAAATTTTTTAATTGTTATATTAATATTTAAAATATTTTATAAAATATAAAGAAATCTTATTTAAAATTACCGACCAAAGTTGGTCGGTTTATATAGGGGAAGCATTAACCGGCCAACTTTGGTCGCTTTTTTTAATATCTGGAAAGTAACCGACTAAATTTAGTCGGTTACTTGGTCAAAATTTAAATCACTTTTATATTTACTATCTAAATAATATAAATGTAATTCGTTAATACTTTTGTAACACATGGGATGAATACACTAACATATACTATAACATGCTATATATGTAGTTAAAGTAGTACAACGAAGCATGTTATATATATATACATATGTATATATATATATACATATTTATATATATATATATATATATATATATATATATATATATATATATATATATATATATATATATATGTATATATATATATATATATGTATATACATATATATATATATATACACACATATATATATACATATGTATATATATAAAGGTGAGACGTTTTGTTTTATATATATTCAACGATGCATCTAAGTAAGTTATAAGTAGATGAGTCTTTACAAACGGATATATTTGATGATAAATTATATATACTAATTAAGAACTACACAGGTCTATCAATCCCTGAAAGAATCTGACCCTTATCTATATAGATATAGATATAGGTGAGGCATTTTATTTTTAATATTCAACGATGCATCTAAATAAGTTATAAGTTGATGAATCAATTTACAAACAAATATATTTGAAGATAAATTAAATATAGTAATAGGATCTTCACAAGTCTATCAATCTCTAAAAAAACCTGAATTTTGACCAATGTTGCCATCTTGGCTCCTCCAAAATGTCCCCCATATGCTGACGCGTGACATGCCTGCAAAACAGAAGATTGTTCTATCTCAGGGACACACCTCCGGATCATTTTGTCAACACAAATTCTAGACAGATGAGGTTCATCCCAGTAATACATGCGGCTGTCACGGTAAAACGTTTTCTTTTGCACAGATGAAAGGGCATAGGGAACTATACCACTTTCCAGGTAATTTGCAATGTCTGCATACCATGGCACTTACTCAAGGTTTGTAGCGAGTATTTGCTCGTCTGGAAAGTTTTCCAGAATATCCTCTGCCTCAACTGATTTTTCAGCTTCTTCAAGTCACGATAGTTGATCAGCGGCCTGGTTTTCTGTGCCCTTACGGTAAGGAATCTCTAGGTCAAACTCTTGCAGTAGCAGCACCCAACAAATCTGGCGTTGTTTCGACTCTTTCTTTTCAATCAAGTACCTAAGAGCAGCATGATCAGTATATACAATTACCTTAGAGCCAATTATGAGCATGTGATTTTTGCCCTACATGAATTACTCCTATAAATTCAAACAAAATAATTTCTTTTATTTATTTGTAGTTTTATGGATTTTGTGGCATTTTCCATTAATTTTTTGTATTTTTTTGTACATTTTAATTAGTAAAAATATAAAAATATGTTGCATGTGCAGTTAGGAGTTAGTTTCACATTTTAAAAATTATTCAGCAATTAAGTTGTTTTACAAAAGAAAGGAAAATCACAAGAAATAGTTATTTTGCACCCTTTAATTTTTATTTTTGATTTTTAGGTGATTGTGCTTTTAATTTCGTTCTAATTATTTGTAATAATAATTATGTAAGCATTGTATAGGTTAATTTGAGATTTATAATTAATATAAGATTTTTAGTAATTTTTTTAAATGAAAAATGAAAGAGAAAATGAAAAAAATGAAGAGAAATCTGAAAATTAAAAGAGAAGAATAAAACAATTGGGCCATTTGAACTAAACCAGCCCAACACCCAAACCCGGTCCAATACCCAGCCTAAATACACGGTCCAGCACCCCTACAACCAAACGACGTCGTTTTGGGCGATTAGATCCTAGTCGTCTAGGTTCTCAGATCCAATAGTCCAGAAGCTCACACCCCTTAATACATATATGTCGAAACCCCACCCCACCACCAAAGACCCCCATCTCTAACCCCTCTTATCAGAAACTCTAGAGCCTCCCATCTCTTCCGTTCACTACCGTGCACCACCGGCCGAAAATTATCTCTGCTGGAGGCGGAACCCTAATCGCCGTCAAATTAACACCACTGATTCCCCTCACCCTCCTCTATCCAAATCTATAACCACCTTCCCTCGAATCCCACCCTATCTCCTAGAATATTAGTTTGAAATATGACCCCTTCCGCCGTACACGGCGCTGCCACCACCCAACCGTTTCCAAATTAACACCAAATGGCCCTCTCCTCTCCCTCATGCCAAATCCCCACTCAGCATCCCTCGAACACCCTTGGATTGTGTCGAATATTGATTCGGATGAGACAGACAAAACCCTACCACCACCAAACCACCCAAAAACTACATCCTACAACCTTCTCACTTCTCTCACCTCAAATCCACAGCCAGTTTCCCTCGAATATCCCCACAACTCCCGAAAATAAGAATCTAGGGTTTTCCAGAGTCTTACAATTGTGCATGAATATTTCCAGGGTTCGACTCAAGAAATTAAGCTAATTTTTCTATCTGCTTTCTAATCTTTCCCAGCCTCATCTCTTCTCTATCGTTTTGTTAGGTTTAAGTCGAGTCATTTATCCTAATTGAGTTTATTTCAGGTATGTTGGTTTAGGTTTCGTGTTAAGTCCCTGAATTAATAAGCTTTGGTTTCTCTTATTTAATATCTAAGTTTAATTAGTCTTGGTCAAAGTTATTTCTGGTTTGTTGATTTTGATTTCATGTTAAGTCCCTGAATTAATAAGCTTTAGTTTCTCTTGTTTAATATCTATGTTTTATTAGTCTTAGTCAAATTTATTTCTAGTTTGTTGATTTTGATTTCATGTTAGGTCCCTAAATTAATAAGCTTTAGTTTTTCTTGTTTAATGCCTAAGTTGATCAGTCCTAGTGAAGTCTGTTTGTGGCGTGGGTTTCATATGAAGTTGTTGAGTTAATTTGTTTAGTTTTCTTTGTTGAAGCTGAATTTCATATTAATCTCTGAGCTTGATTAGTTGTAGTTAGATTTATTTTATTAGGTTGAATTTCATGTTAAGTTCCTGGATCAATTAGTCTTAGTCCTTTTGTTAGGTTGAATTTAATAAGTTTAATCAAATTTGGTCGAGTGGTTTGGGTTTTGCTGCTCGTTTAATTTCATCTCTCTAAAGTTCTGAGTTCAATTTGAGTTTCATCAAGTCTTTGCTCCTGAGTTTAAATAAGAGTTCGTAAATTGTTTAAATCAAGTCAGTTTAGTCTTAATTAAGTATCCATTTTAACCCAGGCTGTTTGACCAAATTAGAGAGTAAATAACAAGATAACTGAGGGGTAATCAGGATAATACACCTAAGGAATCTTTTGGTAACAACATTAGAAGTTTCTAGTGGGGGGTCTGATAGTAAATTGTAGTCTAATCTTGGAAAACAAGTCAGAAATTGAAGGACTAACTAGCTAAAAGAGAAAACTAAAAAGGCCTAAAATGTAAACTTAAAATCTGAAGTTGCCCTAATAACTTGCCTATAAAGGAATTGTTACTTAGGGCTGAAGGTAGTTTTTGGTCGAAGCACTGAAAATCCTGAAATTTTTAGGTAGATGAAAACTTCTAAAAAATGCTGTTTCATTAGAGTTTTTCCTGAGATCTTGGAATTTTCTTTTTATTTTTAAATTATCTTTGAATATTTAGAATCTAAATATGAGTTGAATCTTTGAGTACTGGTTTGTTTTGGTCCAATTTGGTTCAGATCTGTGATAATTGATCTTTATTGACATCACTTGGTTCAAGTTTGGTTCAATTGCATTGCTCTTGGTCATTTCTGGGCAATTTTACTTACTGAACACTACATCTGCTGATGTTAAATTTTGTTGTTTGATTTACTGCTACTGTTGTTACCTAAGCTCATAAGCTTCCTTGTTTACTGTTGTAACCAGGTACACCACCCAAACCAATCATGAAATTGAGCGATGATTAGCATGTATGAGGCTTTTGGAAAGTCCAAGTTGAATGTGAATAAAAATCTCAGAGCTTTTTGATGAATTTGCTGTTATATATGATTATAATGATTCATTTTATTTTATGTAGATTCTGGATTAATGAACTACTGCTTCATATTAATAACTAGTGTGAATTAATTGCTTAAATCCAGTGTTAGAAGGATAATATTCAGGCCTTATAGCCCATGTTGTAATTAATTGACAATGTATTTTTCTGAATTCATTTTGTTTGGTTAGTGTCCTGGGTGGTATTTAGAGCCTTAGTGTATTAATAATTGAATTGAGTTGATATGAAGTGATGTGAGATTGGGTTATTAAAATGTGGGACTGTGTTTATGATATTGAATTCTTTTACCTAAATTATAGAAAATGAGATGCAACATGTCAACTTCAGGTGGTGACCTGAGGACTCGAACTGGGGTCCTGGTTCAATTTTGTCTTTAGTTTTTGTATCTATTTGGGCTCGTTCATGGGCCCAAGCTTGATAGTCTCATTGAATGTGAATTTTGACCCATGAAAGGCACAGCTGGCCTGATTTCGGGCATCAATTATAGGGCACGCTTATGGCTCTTGGTTGTTAAATAAATGGCTTTTAGGAACCACAACCCCATTTAGAAACAATTCATTAAAAGTCCACTAATTGGGTTGAGGATGCACCACTAGATAATATGAAACAATTTATGGCCCTCTGAGTTCCATTTAATTTAGAACCAAAGTGTGCCAATGCCAAATAAATTTGAATAATTGCATTGTTTAATCAAATTCGAACACTTAGAATCCGAGGTGCACCACTTAGCAAATTTTCGTGGCTCTCGGAAATTTAAAAATACGAAATTGCTTTAGGCGCATTAGTTGAATAATTGACCTTCTCAAACACGGGTGCACATTTATGCGACCCAAATTCAAATCTCAACGATATTGAAATATATCAAAGACTACGAGTGCATTTATGTGACATGGTTAGAGACGAGTTTAAACAACGGTGCAACCTTCTTAAAATTAAATAAAAGCGGTTTAAAAGTAAAATTTGCACATGCGTACAAATGTATTAAAATCAGATAATTAAGCCGAATATAATAGTTGAGCGACCGTGCTAGAACTACGGAACTCGGGAATGCCTAACATCGTCTCCCGGGATAACAGAATTCCTTACCCGGATTTCTAGCTCGCAGGCTGTATACAGAGTCAAACTTTCCTCGATTTGGGATTTAAACCGATGACTTGGAACACCATTAATTATCCCAAATGGCGACTATAAAATCATTAAATAAATAAATCTCGTTTCGATTGTCCTTTAATTGGAAAAAACTCCTTTATCTACGCTCTTCGCTTTGGGTTATAGTGTTGAAAAGGAGGTATGACAGCTCTAGCGACTCTGCTGGGGATCGAACCCAGAATCTCTGGTTCAAGGTTCAAGAATTCGAGCTTAGAATAATTATGATATTTAGCTTATTTATTATTTGATTTTATTACATGATTGTTCCCAATAAGCTAAATTTTGCTCTTTTACCGCCTTAATATTATTCGAATTGTATATAAATTGCTGTTGAAACTCTTCTCTTCTCATATTTGGTGATGTGCTCGCTGGTCGAGACTCTTTATTCTGTTATTGTCATACCATTAAATAAGAAAGAGGCTCGGACAAGTTACTAAGCCTAGTGGCCTTTTGGTTCCCAGTACGTAGCCCCCTCCTCGACTCGAGTTGTCCGCTCGAGTACACAGTCTAGACCCTTTACCCAGGTTTTGAACCTAGAATAACTTAACCTCATACCGGAGCCCTAGCGCTTATTTGCATCATGCATTTGACTTAGGGGACTCAACAAATAATAAGAATAAAAAAGAAGGAATTCGACAAATAATAACAATGTGAGGGACGAGGAAGGAATTTACCTATTTCAAAAAAACCAATACTGAAATGTTGCCGAAATTTTGAAAAAAATAACATAAAAAACAAAAACAAAAAAGAGTTTGTTTTCAAAAAATAGAAAGAAAAACAAAGAAATGGATTTTATTTTCGAAAAAAGAAAAACAAATAAGGGGGAAAAAGTTGGGTTTTAATTTTTTCAAGATTGCCCAAACTACGACGGTTTGATTCTCATAGGGCGTGAGCTACGTAGGCAACCCCCATGGGGCCCAACTTCATTTTTGCAAATATAGCCAAAAAAGAACCAAATTTTGTTTGTGGCTAATAAATAAAGCACTTTTGTCCCAAAAAGGGCGCTGGAAGGCTGTTTTTGCAAGAACAACCGCCTCGGATTATTTTTCTAATTTTGGCTGGCGGTAAGCACAACCTTATAACCTTCCCCCGGAAGTGCCGAAAGGTCGTATTTGCAAAGTCGGGATTTTATTTTGAAATGAAAATTTTGAAAAAAAAAATTAGTGTTGTGTTTGAGTCCAGTAAATCATGATTATTGCTTAATCACCCTAATAAATGTACAGAATGAGCACGAGTAAAAATTTTCCAATATCAATCATGAACAAGATCCCTCTGGAGGTACACATGTGGTGGAATGATCTAGGTGAATCAGGGCGAAACAAGGTCAATGCGCACTTGGAAGGACTCACCGGGTTATTGAAAATTAACCCAAGAGGGGATGCCATAAAGGCATTTGTTAATTCTGGGACCCGGCCCACAAAGTAGTTCATTTCTCGGATTTTAAACTCACTCCCACCCTGGAGGAAACAACCGTATATATCGGGGTTCCCAAAATTCCTCTGAGATACCAGTATTTGATTGCGCAAGGGCTGTCGCCGTACACAAATTCTTGGACTCATTGAAAATAAGCAGGGGGGTTCACAATCCAAATTTTGTTAGCTAGATTTTGTACTCCACAGTTTATATACCAACGATACGAGCATATATGAGGGTTCAATGACCCAGAAAATAAAATTTGTAGCAAGGAAAACCGGCTCAAGTGGAAAGAACACAGGTGTTTCGCATTTATGGTATTCTTCTTGGGCCTTTTGGTGTTCTAATGGAAAGACGGGAATATTGACATACAGATAGCAGGGGTTGTCAGCACCTTGATCACTCAGGCCAAGAGCACCCTCGCTCCTATGGTATTATCTGAAATCTTCCGTGCCCTCACAGCCTGTAAAGCCGGAGGAGATTTTCTTTGAGGGATGCAAGCTGTTGTTACATATATGGATGATTGAGCACCTGTGTCGTCGACCTCAATTGAGTTACGGGTCATCTGAAAAGAGTTGCATAGAGGAATTTGTTACTAGAGTTGAAGGGTTCAGGTTTCTAGAGGGGGTTTTAAAATTGGTATCATATCTCCGAACCATAAGTGCAAGTCAAATAGAGTGGACGTTCGGATGGCTCCCTGTTGATGAAATTATATATATGCCAACTACCGGATCACTTCCTTTGAATGAGCCTCCGGAGAACCCAACCGTATGCTCAATACAGGGTGCTAAGACAGTTAGGGAGGTGCCAGATGATTCCTAGGGATGAAGACATCAGTCGCCATGTAGTTGAGATTGGTCCTAATGGCCAGTTTTACGAAGTAGCAGTCCGCCAGATTTGGAGTGAATGTCAGTACTTGACGGCGGACACCCGAGTACGAGACTTATCTAAAGTAGAGGTGGCACTAGGATACATGGCTTGGTAAAAAAAGGAAATAGAGTTTGAAAGGCTGGCCAAGAGGCCAAATCTTTAGGAGTTTGCTGAGGTGTCACAAGAACAATGGAATTGGTTAGCCAAGGAATATGAATACAGGGCAACAATAGGAAAATTGGAAAAGCAAGTCAAAGACCTTCAATTCGAAAATGGTTTGCAAGCTGCGGCAGACGAGGGGGAAAAGAAAAGACTAGCCAAAGAAAACGAAGCTTTGCGCACCCAAATTCAGATAATTAAAATAACCGTAGAGAATCCCGCCAGAAGTACGAAGGATGAAAAGCTCATAGACAATTTGAGGCCGAAATTAGGAGAATATGGTTTTGACTTAAACAAATCGGAGGGGGAGCTGTCCAGAGCCCGAAAACAATTGGCCAAAAATGCAAAAGAACGGGCACGCATGATTGAACAATTAAAAGAAAGGTATGGCAACGAGGTTGCGGGGTTGAAGAAGAGGGTCGTCATAGTTGAAAACAAAATGGTTAAGCGAGCAAAAGACTCCAGGGCTGAAAGAGAACATTGTTACACAACAATAGCACGGTTGGAAAGAGATTTGCAAAAATTCCAAGAACTACATCGTGTAGCCGAACAAACGTTGGAGGCAAGGGCCCAACAAATCAGGCGATTGCTGCAAGAAAAGGGTCCTATGAGAGAAAGGGTACAAATGATCGTTGATTACATCACCATAAAGTGTACCCAATGTGAAGATATGACAAGATCTATGTTCTTTGCCACCGCCATGACATTTGTTCGTCAAATGATGGAAGACCTTCACTATCTCCAAGGGGATTTAGCACACAAGCCTGTGGCGAGACCGAATGATGTCCCGCAGACGCCACGAGCATTAGATGCTTTAATGTATTCATGATTTTTAAATCTATTGGTCCACTGGTGAAGTCTGTATTTTCTTTGAGTTTGTAGTAGGTTGTCGAGTCAGTTGTTTTCATTTTAAGTCAGAGTCTGTTGTTTTTGGTTGAGTCGGAGTCTGTTGATTTCTTTTATTAAAATCTGCTAGTATTTGCAATCAAGTATGTTATTTTATGAAAATTGAAAAAATTACCGAAATATTTTATGCATTTATTTACCAGAACTACGCTCGGTCTGATTCATGCGGGGTCATGATACGTAGGTAATCTCCATAGGATTTGTCCATAACAAAAAAATAGAAAGAAAAAGAGAGAGGAAATCATGAGAGAAACAACAGTAAAATAAAGGATAGAATAATAAATCACAAAAGAAGGTACGCAAAAACAAGTTGAGCAAAGGAAAGGGGAAGAAGAAAAGAAAATAAGATAAAAGTGGCATAAGATAAAAGCTAGGATGACGCAAGCGACCAGTTCATTGTGCATACTAGAACCGGTAACTGCTGGTGCATTCATCCCCGAATATGTGGCTACATATGTGTTGAAGCCTGCCGCTAACAAGTTTTGGTGTTGTTCTCCCAGTTCAGATAGGTGGTTAGTTTTTGCGGCATTCTGACAACCCACTCCTATAACACTCGGTCCAAAAGAAAGTTGATTAGCACCAATCATGAAACCGATGCAAGTATCATTGATCCCTCGAAAGAGGTGGAAGAGTTGGATGTTAGTGCAATTAAAGAGGAGATATTCAAACTGAAGCATCAGATGACCGAAATGTATCAGGGATGGATGAGAGGGAAACCACCACCAGCTTATCCTGCTAACCCGACCTTCATCCCACCATTGGCCCTGTCAGATGACCACCCTACCACTGATCCACCCCCAAGCTTTCCCATCTACCCACAATACCAGGGTGCAATTTCTCAGGCACCCCCAGCTCCACCACCCAAAGTTGTTCCTCCCCCCTCCACCAGTTGCTCTCATTTATGTGGCACCTTCTCCCCCCACACTCCACAAATCATCTAGTGAGCCTTTGCTCTAAGCGCATGACAATCAGTATTACCCACTAGAACCCACCTTCAAAGCCCACGAACCCTACTCTTATGCTCCCCATTTTGAAGTCCCTGTGGAGGTTGAAAAGCCAGTCAAAACTCCCGAGCATGATGAGGTGCTCAGGAAAGTCAAAAGTATAGAGCAATCATTCAGAGATATGTGAGGGTTAGGTGGCCAAGTGATGTGGAATACAAAGACCTTTGTCTGTTCCCAGATGTTAAATTGCCTCCACGCTTCAAGATTCCCAAGTTTGACTTATATGATGGATATGGTGATCCGATGGCACACTTAAGGGGTTTCTGCAGCAAGATGAGAGGGGCAAGCGGAAAGGATGAATTGCTAATGGCATACTTCAGTCAAAGTTTAAGTGGCTCAACATTGGAATGGTACACCCGACAGGATCATGCGCGGTGGTACACATTGTACGATCTAGCGCAAGCATTTGCTTGCCATTTTCAGTACAATCTTGAAATTATCCCGGATCATTTGTCTCTGAATAAACTGGAAAAGAAGAACAATGAGAGCTTCAGAGAATATGGCTTCCGTTGGAGAGAGCAAGCAGAGAGGGTCGACCCGCCAATGAAGGAGAGTGAAATGGTAAATTACTTCTTGCAAGCTTTGGAGCCTACATATTCTGGTCACCTGGTATCGACAGTGGGTAAATACTTCAATGAGGTAGTAAAAATGGGGAGTATGGTCGAAGTGGGACTCAAATCCAACAAGATCATGAGTTATTCTGCTGTCAAAGCTATCACCCAGGCTATCCAAAGCGAGAACGGGGGAGAAACTGGAAAGAAGAAGAAGGAAGAGGTATCGATAGTTGAATCACGAACTTGGTTTGGGCCTCGGGGTCCATCCCATTATAGCCATCCCCACCTCATCATCCAACCTATCCCAACACCCCATATAGCCCACCACAACATTTCTACCCACCTCCTAGTCTCCTTTTCTCAGTCCATTATGCATAAACATATAATTATCTTCCCGCCCACTCACAGTGGCATGCTCCAACCCCATAAAATAATTATCCAGCTCCACAGAATAACTACACTCCAAGAGCCTACCAACAACCCCTTAGACCAGCTTTCTGAGCCAACCAAGTTATAAAAAGTGAGAGGATGCATAAGAAGAAAACTTTCACTCCATTGGGAGAATCATATACCAGCTAATTCCACAGGTTGACGCAGCTAGATATGTTGAGGCTGATTGACGCAAAATTACCAAACCATCCTCCAAAAAATCTGGACTATTCCGTCAGTTATGAGTATTGTTCTGGTGCCCCGAGGCATGACACGGAGAAATATTGGCTTCTAAAGTGTGTTATTCAAGAACTCATTAATTTCCATCGGATTAAGGTGCAAGCTCCAGAAGCACCCAATATTAATCAAAACCCGCTGCCTGCCAATCAAGAGATAAATATGATCGAGATAGTGCACAAAGAAGGGGAGCCCAAAAAGCTTTCGCAAACTATCATGATGATCTGAGACAGTGAACGGAAGATAGGTGAGAATTTGACAAGCGAGATGTCGACGCTTAAATTGAGTGGGGCAAGTAGTGAGCTTTTGTTTTAGTCAAGAAGGAATCCTCGAAGGAAGGGATGGTGAAACAAGAAAATGCAAAATTGGTTGTACCGGGGGTAGCAAGCAAGCCTGTTGTTGTCGTGGAGGGCGCCCAAACAGAGAATGTCATCATCAAACCTGTAATCAGCTACCAGTAATCACCAGCAAGGCAGTAACTTGGAATTATGACCGAGTTACAGTAACTTACAAAGGGAAATAGGTTAGAGAAGAGGTTTGTGAGACTCATGGATTGACCCGATCAGGGAGGTGCTTTTCCCCCAAAGAATTGAGAAAAGCAAAACCAACCAAAGATCTCTCGGTGCTGGTGAAGAAAAATGTGAGTGAAGAGGAGGCAGAAGAGTTTCTTAAGAAGATGAAAATGCAAGATTATTCCATTGTGGAACAATTGAGAAAGACTCCTGCTCAAATCTCGCTGTTATCAATGTTGATTCATTCGTACGAGCACCGTCGGGCGCTAATGAAGATCCTAAATGAGGCCCACGTACCTAATAAAATCACAACAAACATTTGGAGAAGATAGCCAATAAGATTTTTGAGGTGAACAGAGTCACTTTTTCTGACGATGAATTGCCCATAGAAGGCACCGAGCATAATATAGCACTCTACCCCACGGTGAAGTGCAAAGATTATGTGGTTACCCGAGTGTTGGTTGATAATGGTTCAAGCGCAACTATTTGCCCTCTTTCCATGTTGAACAAGTTGAAGGTGGATGATGAAAGAAATCATAAGAACAACATTTGTGTACGAGGGTTTGATGGTGGTGGAAAAGATTCGGTCGGTGACATAGTGCTCGAACTGACAATCGTACCAGTTGATTTTACCATGGAATTCCATGTGCTTGATGTGGCTGTCTCTTACAACCTGCTATTGGGATGACCTTGGATTCATGTTGCTAGAGCAGTTCCCTCTACTTTGCATCAAATGGTGAAGTTTGAATGGGATCGACAAGAAATAGTTGTGCACAGCAAGGACCACATGTATGCTCACAGTGATGCTATCATACCATTCATTGAGGCGGCTGATGATAAGGGGCACTAGATGTATCAGATACATGAATCGGTGTCAGTCAGAAAGGTTCCAGAGGGAGAGTGTGTTCCAATACCAAAGTTAGCTGATGCATCAGTCATGGTGGCCGTGGAAATATTAAAAAATGGGTTTGTTCTTAGAAAGGGTTTGGGGGCCTCACTTTAGGGTATCACACAGCCGGCGTCTCTCCCCAAGAACATAGAAACCTTTGGTTTGGGATTCAAGCCTACAAGTGCAGACATCAAGAGAGCCAGAAAGATGAGGAAGAAAGCATGGTCCCTCCCCAAGCCTGTGCCTCGTCTCTTCAAATCATTCATGAAGCCCGGCACCAAGAAGCACCCGACAACAACAAATTCTAGTTTTTTGGTTGATCCTAATAAGGAATTACTTGAAAGGTTTGAAAGGTTATTTTAAGATGCGAATGTGGTTGAAGTCGGAGAGAGTTCTAGCAAGGCAGATGTGCAATTTGTTGGGCCTTGTGCAAAAGTCAACAATTGGGAAGCTACTTCTCTCCCGACAAGGAAGGAGTCTTGGTAGTTTGCTTTGATTTTTCTTTCAAATTTCTCTGGATTATTCTAGGGTTGTAATTCAGAGTCTATGTTCTATCCGCTTGGATGTGTAAAACCTTGTTATCTTTCAGTTTCAATGAAATACAATTTCCCTTTTCCTCAATGCTAATAGTTTTCATTTTTCTTTGCTTTTCTTTTCCTTCTAGTACAGTTATTTTTATGCTAGCTCCAATGATCTGACATGCATAAGGACTCTTCGGCCCACTCTTAAGAGTCGGTCTAATTCAGAAGTAATAATTCAAGAGATAGAATTTGAGGATGAACCAGAATATGATGAGGAAAGGGCGTTTGAGGAAATTAGTAAAGAGTTGAGCCATTTTGAGGAAAAAACCAAGCCAAACCTGAGCGATACAGAAGCAGTCAATTTACGGGACCCAGGCAATATCAAAGAAACCAAAATAAGCATCCATCTTGAGCCAAAGCTTCGGGAAGAAATAATTGAAGCACTAATTGAATACAAATATATTTTTGCATGGTCTTACGATGATATGCCAAGGCTGAGCACTGACTTGGTGGTTCAAAAGTTACTCACCAACCCGGCATGCCCTCCAATCAAACAAAAGTTGAGGAAGTTTAAGACTAATGTGAGCGTAAGGATCAAAGAGGAAGTTACCAAGCAATTTGAGGCAAAGGTCATCCGAGTCACACAATATCCAACCTAGTTAGCTAATGTCGTGCATGTGCCAAAGAAGGATGGTAAAACCAGGGTGTGCGTCGACTATCATGACCTCAACAAAGAAAGCCTAAAATACAACTTCCCACTGCCAAACATCCACATATTGATTGATAATTGTGCAAAGCATGAGATTGGGTCCTTTGTAGATTGTTATGCAGCCTATCACCAGATTTTGATGGATAAGGAGGATGCGGAGAAAAAAGCACTTATCACACCATGGGGAACATATTTCTACTGGGTCATGCCCTTTGGTTTAAAGAATGCTGGGGCAACCTATATGAGGGCGATGATAACCACCTTCCACGACATGATACATAAGGAAATTGAGGTCTATGTGGATGATGTAATTGTGAAATCCAGGAAGCAATCCGACCATGTCAGAGATCTGAGGAAATTCTCCAGAGGATCCGCAAGTATAATCTCAAAATCAATCCTTCGAAATGCGTATTTGGTGTTCCGTTAGGGAAGTTCATAGGGTTCATAGTCAGCCGCCAAGGCATTGAACTAGATCCATCAAAGATCAAAGCCATACAAGAATTGCCACCTCCGAGGAACAAAAAAGAGGTGATGAGTCTGTTGTGAGATTGAATTACATCAATAGATCTATTGCTCAGCTCACAACAACTTGCGAGCCTATCTTTAAGATGTTGAAAAAGGATGATGCGGTCAAATGGACGGAGGAATGCCAGGAGGCTTTTGATAAAAAAAAGGGTACTTGTCAAATCCACCGGTATTGGTCCCACCGTAACCAGGGAGGCCTCTGATCTTATATCTGACAGTCTTGGACAATTCACTTGGATGTGTACTAGGTCAGCACGATGTCATTGGGAGGAAGGAACGGGCCATATACTACCTGAGCAAGAAATTCATAGCCTATGAGGTTAAGTATACTCATCTCAAAAAGACGTGTTGTGCCCTAACTTGGGTAGAACAAAAGTTGAAACACCACCTGTTATCATTTACTACTTACCTCATTTCACACCTGGACCCGTTGAAGTACATATTTCAAAAGCCTATTCCCACAGGGAGGCTTGCAAAGTGGAAAATCTTGCTCGCCGAGTTCGACGTTGTCTACGTGACTAGGAATGCAATGAAAGCACATGCATTGTCTGATCATTTGGCCAAGAATCTGGTGATCGAAGAGTATGAACCTTTAAAGACATACTTCCCGGATGAAGAAGTGATGCATATTGACGAAATGGAACTGAGTGAGAAGCCGGGATGGAAATTATTCTTCGATGGGGCCGCCAACACGAAAGGTGTCGGGATAGGAGCAGTCTCATTTCTGAAACAGGGCACCGTTACCCCGTTACAGATCTGCTCTGCTTCTACTGCACCAACAATATGGCAGAATATGAGGCATGCATTTTGGGTTTGAGGTTAGCTGCAGACATGGGTGTCCAGAAAGTCTTTGTCTTGGGAGACTCGGACCTTCTAGTACACCAGATTCATGGGGAATAGAAAACACGAGATTTGAAGCTCAGACCATACCAGCAATGTCCGCATGACCTTTGTCAATGATTCCAGTCAGTAGAGTTCACGCATATCCCAAGAATTCACAACGAGGTTGTTGATTCCTTGGCTACTTTGGAATCAATATTACATCATCCAGATAAGGCTTATATTGACCCGCTGCATATCCATGTCCATGACCAACATGCCTATTGTAACGTGGTGGAAGAAGAACTTGACGGTGAGCCTTGGTTTCACGATATCAAAGAATATATCAGGATGGGTATGTACCCAGTACAGGCCACAAGTGACCAAAAGAGAATAATCCGTAGTTTATCGAGCGGGTTTTTCTTCAGTGGAGGGCTGCTATACAAAAGAACGTTGAATCTTGGGTTATCGAGATGCATACATGTTGGACAAGAAATGTTCGCTCCATTTTTGTGCAAGCTCTGTTTCGACAGGACAAAATGCATAAAAATGGCATGGAAATTCAATCCTTTTATTCAAAATCCCTATTGCTTCTCTCTTCTTTGTCTTTTCTGACCAAGATCATGTGAACCATTTCATGGTCTTCAAACATTCAATTTTTGAGCCGTTGTAGACTCGGTTATTGAAGCACATAATCCCGCTCAAAGATCCCACCTAGAGAAGCCATAGAAACCTTAATTTTACACCTATAAAATACAAGACTTTGTGGCTATTTTCAGTGACCTTTGGACCCGCCGCTTTTATACTCTTATTCTCGCTATTCGTCTTTTTTTTATTCATTAGAACCACACTCTAAGGGTTTCTTTTCGTTCAGCCTCTATTGGTTTTTGTCTAACAATAACAGAGGCGTCGTCGTGCTCGTTTTGGGTATTGACGGTAATCTATGATTGCGGAGTAGAGGTCGGAGATACCAGACCTTGACGCGACCCCAGTTCCTGCACACAAAAAGGTCAGTAACACTTTTATCTCTTAGGTCCTAGTTTTATTTCCCGCAGATTCGAAACATGTGCTTTGTTTTATCGTATAAAATATGGTTTGCAGTTTATTCTTTCATGTAGAAATCATGACTTAAGGTCTCTTTGTGTGCAAATCATGACAAAATCATAGATTCTGACTATGTGTTTATCAAGCAGAAAATAGGATATTGTTGACTGAGTGTTTGTGCTAATATGCTTTTGTCAAATTGCTACTTTACTTGTTACTCTATCCCTTTGCTTTAAACACCACTAGCTTTAATTTGCTTAAAATTTGTTTCGGCGTTCCGACATTTATTCGGTCGAGACTTTTCCTCACTGTATGATCTAACAACAATGCTCTAAATACTCTTTTTATTAGAAAATATGTGTTTTAAGTTTATGGTCTAGTTGATGGAAGGCATAATGTTAGAATATTAGATAGCCACTTAGTTAACTTTAATGAACCATTTGGATAGCTTCTTAATGGAATATTGTATGAAGTTTTCTATTAAATTGTTGTGCGAGCATGCCCCTATGTGTCTAATATTCTTCTGCAAGCATGCCCCTATGTGTCTGTAAAGATAGTGTTAAGTTTGAGTGTGATTCTATTTTTTTCTTTAAAAGTACACTGTCTTAGTTATAGCTTTCTTTTCTATCCTTATTGTAGAAGAAGTTAGTTATGTAGCCATGCTCTTACTCAGAAATATTTTTTCAGACCATTAGGATTTTTTTTTTCATATCCATACTGTTAGTAGTGGCATAATAAGCATCTGATTGTTAGAGCTATTCAGTTAATTTTATGTCGACAAGGTCGACAACAAACAGTGATTTCTTAACCTTTACAAGGTATACTAAAAGAAATCATCTCCTACTCTTTCTTGCATGCATTCCAATGAACTTGATTTCTCTCTTATTTATAAACATCTATGCCAATCTGTGAGAAAAAGATGCTGTTACTTGTGGAGTTCAAATGACAGCAAAGAATTTTGATGCAAAAGGTGTGACACATATCTTGCATTTCTCTTAGTATTTGAAAGTTAACAGTGGACATAAAATAGTACCTACTATTTCAAGGTACTCATTAGTATGAAAATGCAATTCACTACCTCAAGTCTCTTTCTTTATATATAGTCATTATGTTTGTTTAGATACTTGGGTTGAGAAGTGAGTTAGTTAAGGATGTGTATTTTGAAATACGAGCATCTCACATCTCGGGTGTTCTTTCTTTTTCTTCTATGAATTGAAAATTTATATAATGTTGTAGATATCTTATATTGTTAAGAATCAGATAATTTCTCTAACTCTTTATTTCTCTTTTTCTTTGCATGAACACTTGGAGCAAAAATGGAGTCTCACTCGAGACTCAACATTACCCGAGCATGGAGTCATCGCATCCAATACCATCTTTCATAGAGTTCCGGATAACAAGAAAAACAAGCGAAACGCTTGGGGGTGCTTACGTCGTCTTGTCTTTCCTTTCCTTATTATTCATGCTATTAGACTTGGCTTGTATATTTTAGTTTGTCTCCATTTTTTTGAGATTATATGTCGAATTTCATACTAGCATAGTGTGTTTAGCTAGAATCTTTGCTACTTAGTGTAGATTTGGTATCTTAATCTCTTAACATGTGGCCTTCACATATAGGAACTGTAAACATTGAGATTAAACCGAAAAATCATGGAGAATGTAGAGAGAAAATCTAGAGAGAAGGAGGAGCATCTGAGAGAAGTCTCTGGAAGCCAGAGAATATTATTAAACAGAAAAGAAGATGAAATGAAATTCGTGTGTGTAAAATATCTGAGGGACTATTATATATACATGTATCATTGGGTCGGGTCAAACGACCCAATGGCAGAAAGGAAATGGGGCTCAGACATATTGGGCTCGGTACATACATTTGGCCCAAATAACAAACAGATCATCATAGCCCGTACAATGTATAGAGAATACAATAAATATACAGTGTGTACAATCATGTAATCTCTTTCATCTCGACACCCCCCCTCAAGTTGGAGGGGGAAACCACTTGCAACTTGGATAACAGCGGAAGAAGCATAGTTCCAGGCAGTGGCTTAGTGAGTAGGTCGGCCAGTTGATGAGAAGTAGGAACATGAAGCAGCTTGAGAAAACCAGATTGCAGCGAGTCCCGAACAAAATGGCAGTCCACCTCGATATGTTTGGTACGTTCATGAAAAACAGGATTGTTAGCAATATGAACAGCAGCCTGACTATCACAATATACAGAAATAGGAGAAGAAACAGATACCCCAAGATCAACCAACAAGCGAGAAAGCCAAGTTAACTCAGCAACAACTTTGCTGAGGGCTCTATATTCTGCCTCACCAGAAGACAGAGAAACAACAGGTTGCTTCTTCGATTTCCAACTGATCAAGCAACCACCCAATAGTACACAAAATCCAGTAACAGATCGTCTAGTATCAGGGCACAGTCACTATCAGAATACCCAGTAACAGAGAAATCAGCATGAGCAGAATAAAATAAACCCAAGGAGGGAGTGCCCTTAAGGTATCTCAGAACATGCAGGGCAACAGTCATATGGGGAAGCTGGGGCATTTGAGGAATTGACTCAGATGTTGGACTGCAAAGCATAACTTGTCAGGAGATGATAAAAGGTCACCAGAATCAGTATGAAGTTTGACATTAATGTCCAAAAGAGACACAACATAGGAGACATTTGTACAATCAAATTGATGCAGTAAATCAGAAATATACTTATGCTGATTTAGGATCATTCCCCCAGGAGCAACTGACATTTCAAGACCTAAAAAATAATGCAAGGATCCTAAATCTTTAATCTTAAACTGATCATAAAGAAACAGTTTCAGTGCAGTAATTTCATCACTGTCATCCCCAGTAAGGATAATATCATCCACATAGACTGCCACCACCACAAGGGAGCCATGTTTACCTTTGATGAACAAAGAATAGTCATTCAAAGAATGTCTGTACCCTCTGGAATAAAGAGCAGAAGAAAACTTGGCATACCATTGTCTGGATGCTTGTCTTAGCCCATAGAGGGATTTCTGGAGTTTACAGACCAGAGGAGAAGAACTAGAAGAAGGAGGAGAAAAAGAACCAGAAATAGGAGCAGGAACTGTCAAACCTGGAGGAAGTTTCATGTAAACTTCCTCATCCAAATCACCATGGAGAAAAGCATTATTGACATCAAGCTGAAATAGAGGCCAGTAATTCTTGACAGCCATAACAATCAAGCATTTCACAGTAGTTATCTTAATCACTAGAGAAAAGGTGTCAGTAAAATCAATCCCCTCAACTTGTGTATCACCCATAATAACCAACCTTGCTTTATACCTTTCAACAAAACCATCAGACTTGTATTTGATTTTATAAACCCACTTACAACGAATGGGTTTCTTACCAGCAGGAAGAGGAACAATATCCCAAGTATGGTTAGCCTCCAAAGCAGCAAACTCCTGTCTCATTGCATCCTGCCATGCTGGGACAGATGCAGCTTGAGAGTAATACATAGGTTCAGATTCCAAAGTGGAGGAAGAAGAACCAGAAAATGCAGGGAGTTGACAGACATAATCCTTAAGGTAGGAAGGAGGATTATGCTGTCTAGTGGACTTTCTAGAAGTGGGAAGAGGATGGGAAGGAGGTAACACAGGAGCAGAGAGATCAGGATTGAAAGAAGGAATGGAAGATGGACCAGTATCAGGAAAATCAGGTGCAGGAGAATCAGAATTGGAAGGAAGAACAAGAGAATCAGGGGAAGTAAATATAGGAAAGTCTGAGGCAGTGAAGCCATCAGCAGGAGTAATAGAAGGAACATATGAAGAAGAAGGGTGAACAGAAGTAGGATTATTCTTAAAAGGAAAATAAGATTCATGGAAGACAACATCCCTTGAAACAAAACACTTCTTGGTAACCAAGTTATACAGTTTATAACCCTTCTTGGCAAAGGGGTAACACAGAAACACACAAGAATGGGCTCTAGGTTTCAGCTTGTCCCTTTGAGGGATAGGGACAGCAGCATAAGCAAGGCATCCAAATGCCCTCAAATGGGAATAGGAAGGAGCTTTGCCATACAAAATTTCATGGGGAGACTTATGGTGAAGAATTCTGGAAGGTATTTTGTTAAGAAGATAGGTGGCAGTTAACAGACAATCCCCCCAGAAAGACACAGGTAGGCCAGACTGAAAAAGCAAGGCTCTACATGTTTCAAGGAGTGTTCTGTGTTTTCTTTTAACAACACCATTCTGTTGAGGTGAATGAGGGCAGGAGGTTTGATGAATAATCCCCTGGCTACTAAAAAAGGATATTCCCTCAGTGCTGGATCCCAGTTCTAAAGCATTGTCGCTTCTGACAGTCTGAACCACAGAGTTAAACTGAGTCTTAACAAAAGAAATGAAAGACTTAAGCAGGGAAAAGGCATTGCTTTTGGATCCCATTAAGTGTGTCCAGGTTGCCCTAGAAAAATCATCAACTATAGTAAGGAAGTATTTGTAACCAGAAGAAGTAGAAGTGTGGTAAGGCCCCCAAGTATCCACATGTATTAATTGAAATGGTCTAGTTGTACTGATACTGCTGTCATGAAAAGGGAGTCTAGTCTGCTTTGCCATAGGGCAGACAGTACAGGGAAAGGGTTGTTTAGGAGCAAGTGGAAAAGACAAACCAGAAATATGTCTCATATTTTCAAAAGGAGTATGTGCCAGTCTTAAACGGCAAATGTAATTCATATCATTGACAACAACATTATTACAAATGGAATTGTTTACAAATGGAGGTAAGCCAAAATTTTTGCTGTCAGACACAGTGTCATCATTACAAAAATCAAACAAAGCACACACAGAAGTAAAAGGAGAAACAGAAGAGGGAGAAGAGGAAGGATGCACCCAAGACAGTTTGTATAAACCAGCTTCCTCTTTACCAAGATCCAGAGGCCTCTTCAGAGAAGGGTCCTGTATCATGTGAAGTAAACAGGAAGTTGGAGTGAACAAAACTATACAGTGCAACTGTTTAATCAACTTGTGAACAGAAATCAAGTTGTGTTTAAAGGAAGGAACCAGAAGCACATTACGAAGAGTAAGGGAAGAAGTTAATGCAAAAGAACCTGTACAAGTTACTTTTACTTTGTAACCATTAGGTAAAGTTACAAGATAAGGAACAGTCAAAGGTATGATGTTAAAGAGTAGGTTTTTATCATGTGTCATATGATTAGATGCCCCTGAATCAATGATCCAGGTGACAGAATTAATATGTGTGAGCATGCATAATTTGGAATCAGAAACAAGACTCTCAGTCAACATTGTACCATCAAAATTAGCAGCACACAGTGAAGGAGGAGTTTGATCACTGGAATTCCCTAACTTGGTCTGTTGCAACAGGCCATCAATTGATTATAGTGGTGTCTGCTCAACCCTGGTATCACAGAACTATGACCATCTATGTGGCTGGCAGAAGGATCCCCAAGAGGAACAGACAAATTAGGATTCTCATGATTAACAAACACAAATTCAACACCAGTGGAGACATGAGCAGCTGCAGATTTCCTTCCCTTGTTGTAATTTATGCTTTGAGGGAACCCATGTATCTTGTAGCACTTATCAATTAAGTGCCCAGATTTCTTGCAGTATCTGCAAAATAAGGGCCCTCTGCTTTGCTCAAATAAATTCTGGGTCTGAAAATAGGAGGTCGAGGCACTGTGGCCTGATTAAACCCAACCGAGTGCTTGTTTGTATGAGCATTAAAAGACATAGAATCTGGACTGATTTGGGAAATAGATTGAACTTGTCTTTGTTTCTCATCATTAAGCACTATGTTGTAAACACTGTCAAGGGAAGGAAATGGCTGCATCATCAACAATTACTCCTAACCCCCATGTATACTTCATTTAACCCCATAAGGAACTGGAATACCTTGTTTTCATCATCTTCCTCAATTATTCCATTTTTAGCAGCACACACACATCTATGCCCATGATTTGTGCACATTGTGCCCAATTCATCCCACAAGCCTTTAAGCTTGTTAAAGTATGAGGCTATGTCTAAGGAGCCTTGAGATGTGTGGGAGGGTTCCCTTTTTAATTCAAAAATATTGGTCTTGTTAGGGGTACCATATCTTTCTCAATTTGGGACCATATACTCTGTGCAGTATCAGAATACTGCACACTATCAGCAATTTGAGGAGACATGGAGGAGGTCAACCAGGAAATGACCATGTTATTACACCTATCCCACAGTCTCTGTTGAGCCACATTAGTGGTAGGACGAGGACATGAACCGTCAACAAATCCGATTTTATTTTTAGCATATAAAGCGACAATCATCTAACGCCTCCAGCCCTCATAACCACTACCCGAGAAGGGAGTGGGAACAAGAGAGACCCCAGTGACACAAGAGGAATATACAAAAAGGGGACTGGTAGAGTCTATCGAGGCGGAGGTACCGACATTCGTATTAGAAGCCATAATCAAACCAGATATTCACACACAAAACCAGATATTCACACACGGAGCCAGATAATCACACACAAAGCATACAATACTCAAGATAAGGAAAGAGTTACCCTCATTCTTCGCGACCGGAGAAGATCAGCCTTCAATCAAAGAGAGAAAACCCTAGGTACAAAACCCTAGGTGCAACCGTCGAAATCCTTACTGGAAGTATGGTTAGGGATGTCAGAAAGTCACCCAAAACATCCACTTAGTGAGAATCGAGCCACCGGATAGCAATAAAACCCTAGGTTAACCCACCCGAAACCCTAGAAGACGATAGGTCACCCAAAAATCATCAGAAAATCTCCCAGAACGTTCGATTGAAGAAAATACACTCAGATATTACGATGAAAAACTTAGAAAGGCATCTGATTTAGATCGGAATCATCATCGACCACAAGGTCTCAGAAACACCCCCAAAAATCTCAAAAGAGACTTCAACCAAGACAACGAGATACAGAAAAACATAGTCGGATCGTTGTCGAGGCTCTGATACATGTAAACATTGAGATTAAACCGAAAAATCTTGGAGAATGTAAAGAGAGAATCTAGAGAGAAGGAGGAGCATCTGAGAGAAGTCTCTGGAAGCCAGAGAATATTATTAAACAGAAAAGAAGATGAAATGAAATCTGTGTGTGTAAAATATCTGAGGGACTACTATATATACATGTATCATTGGGTCGGGTTAGACGACCCAATGGCAGAAAGGAAATGGGGCTCAGACATATTGGGCTCGGTACATACATTTGGCCCAAATAACAAACAGATCATCATAGCCCATACAATGTATACCAGAGAATATAATAAATATACAGTGTGTATACAGTGTGTACAATCATGTAATCTCTTTCATCTCAACAGGAACTTAGAAACAATTGTTTTTAAAAATGATTGTTCCAAAAACTTTGATCAAATCTTTTCTAATGTCATTGAGTTAGACTATAATAAACCCAAAATGTTTAAATCTAGCTAAATATTTTTCTAAGGACTGTATTTCTTTCCTTTAACAATATCGTAGCGTAGTAATTTTTCTTTCAAAAGCCATATGTTTTAGAAATGTCATAAATTGTTGGTTTAATTAAATCAAAAGTAGTTCATTAAATCCATTAGATCCTGAAAAGATTTAAACATTTTACTTAAAGTATAAGTAGCTAAGTTCAAAAGAAGTCAGCCGATTACTACATTATTTCTACTTAACTATAATTTGTCACCTAGTTGGCCCATATTTAGTATTTAGCACTTAGAAGACACAAATTTAGCCAACTTTTAATTATGTTTTAATCTTATACTTATTAACCTGGGTTTGGACCGCTAGTTAACAGATCGCATAGGGTGCTTTCACGACCTTCCCTATAGGATTAATTAGAACCCTTACTTAGAATTTTTAAGGTTAAGTAGACTATAAAACAAAGTTAATTTTAAGCACTACTTAGCTAAAATAGGTGTCCTAATTCACTGCTAAAATAATTAGGTGGCGGCTCTTTTAATTAATTAAACCCGCATAATTACAAATATATTACACTCTAGTTTGACCCGTGTCAAAGTGGGGTATAACAACCACCATGACTGAGGTACATTCTGGAGTTTGCGGACCGCACATGAGCGGATATATTTTGGCAAAGAAGATCCTCCGGGCAGGGAATTATTGGCTCACCATGCAGCGTGACTGTATTAGTTTCGTGCGCAAATGTCATCAATGTCAGGTGCATGGAGACTTGATTCACTCCCTGCCATTTGAATTGCATACAATGTATGCACCATGGACCTTCGTTGTTTGGAGCATGGATGTTATCGGGCCCTTCGAGCCAGCAGCTTCCAACGGACAAAGGTTCATCCTGGTTGCTATTGATTATGTCACCAAGTGGGTCGAAGCTAAAACCTTCAAGGTAGTGACCAAGAAAGCTGTGGTTGATTTCGTGCATTCAAATATCATTTGCCGATTTGGAATCTCGAAGATAATCATCACTGACAATGGAGCAAATCTCAACAGTCATTTGATGAAGAAGGTATGTCAGCAATTTAAGATTATACATCGCAATTCCACCCTGTACCTCCCCAAGGCGAATGGAGCAGTGGAGGCAGCCAATAAGAACATAAAGAAGATACATCAAAAAATGGTGGAAGGGTCCAGGCAATGGCATGAGAAGCTACCCTTTGCATTGTTAGATTATCGCACTACTGTTCGCATTCAGTAGGGCAACTACGTATTTGTTGATGTATGGTACAGAAGCAATAATACTGGCAGAAATTGAAATCCCGTCCCTTCAGATTGTCGCCGAGGAAAAAATGATGATGATGAATGAGTCAAAACCTTGCTGGAGCAATTGAGTATGATTGATGAGAAAATATTAGCAGCAGTGTGTCACTGCCAGTTGTATCAACAGAGAATATCCAGAGCATATAACAAGAAGGTTCGCCCAAGAAAGTTTGAAGTGGCTCAGTTGGTATTGAAGCGCATCCTCCGTCACCAGGCAGAGGCAAAGGGCAAGTTCGCCCCAAATTGGCAAGGGCCATTCATCGTGTCAAGAGTGTTGTCAAACGGCGCATTGTATCTAATAGATGTGGAAGGCAAGTGTGTAGAAATGGCCATCAATTCCGATGCAGTTAAGAGATACTATATATAATTTTCTTTGTTTAAATCATGTTTGTCTACACTTGGCATATATGCTTGTACTTAGCATGTTTTAGAAATTGGAATGACGAAGGCATTTTATTCGGCTATCTAATTACTTTATCATTTGCTAATCCTTTTGAGCTTTAATTGTTTTCTTTCATACCCCTCTTTCAGAATCAGTAACAAAAGTCAGAAACGCAAGTGTGAGAAGTCAGTAAAAGGAAAAAAAAGGAAGGAATGAATAAGAAAAAGGAAAAATGAGAAGAAAAGAAGAAGAAAAGAAAGAAAAGAAAGAGAGAAGGAAAGAAGACGAAAAGAAAAAAAAAGAGAAGAAGAAAAAAAAACACAACAGAAAAATAGCCAAACAACAAATGAAAAAGGAAGAAACAGAATAAGGAAAAGAAGAAAAGAGAAAACCACAAAACCAAAAGAAGCGCATGAACTACATTTGACCTGATTCCTTTTTCGGATACGTAGACAGCCTCACGGTTCAGTCACATTAAAATAAATATCCAAAGTTTTCCAAGCAAGAAACTGTGGCAGAAATTGTGGTTGTTGTAAGAAAATTTGATTCCAAAAGTTGTAATTTTTGAACCCATTTGAATTATCTTGAGCCTTTAACACCCTTTCTTTCTAACCCTATCAAAAAGCCAGCATTACTGTCCAAAGAAAGACCTTGTGATCAGTCTTTTAGAAACACCAAGTCAAGCAAGAAGAGGTGATCCATACCCGGGGCAACACTCTAGTTCAAGCAAGAAAAGATGAAAATGAGAGAGTTGGGCACCATAAGGCGACGAGAGTGGAGAGAAGTGAAAATGATAGAGACTTATCGGTGAAAACCTTCACGGGCACCATAAGGCGAAGGCAAGTCGAGAAATAAATAACTGGAAAAGGGTTGTTGCTGGAGAACTGTTCAGAACACCGCAAGATAAGCAAGGTTAGGGTTTGGTTAAAGAAATTGGGTTAAAAAAGGTCACAACAACAAAGTATGGCAACTGAAGGCAGATCATTTGGACAGACTGGGTCGACTACGCCAAAGCTCATGTCATGATCATTGGAATCAGCCGTTCATCCACATATAGGTTTCTCTTATTTTCCCCTCAATAGTCGCCAAATTCGGAATTCTTTTGTTCTAAAATAAAAACAACTCTGAGTCATTGCATTTCATTTTCTTTCGGGTCTCCATTTCTTCTAAGATGTCTCCAAAGTCATTTTTGTAAGCAAGAAGGAGAGAAATTTAAAATCTTACTACCAACTCCCAAATGCCAAAGCACATGCCGGTCAAAACATAACAAAGGCAGCAAAAGTTGAAATGGCAAGGGGAAGAATCAATGGATGTTTCGTTAGTAAACTAACTTGGTAATTTCAGGAAGGATGTAAGGATTCTGGCAAAAGGGTCAGGAATGCAACACAATGATGGGGGAACAGAGTAAAGCCATAGGGTTCAGAGGGCAGTCGAGCAAATCAGGCAGCTCATTGTCAGTGCGAGAAATTGAACACAACAGAACATGACAGTGGGAAATCCATTTTCAGCAAGAATGTCGCAAGCTAACCACCACTTTTCAAACTATAAGATTTTTTCTTTGAATGAAGTAGGGGCAGAAAATTCCGGAGGTCTCGGGAAAATCTTCCATAAAAAGCAAGCACCTGGCAGGTATGACTGTGAACTTCTGGACCCTCCTGAAAAATGGTACTCAGTTTAAAATTCAACGGGGAACATAATCTGGCATAAATAATTCCCCTATAAGAGTCGTCAGGATCCGACTGGATAATAGGACGTGACTTTAACTAGCAATCCCCAGAAGAGACAACCGAGAGTTAAAATGGGCATTTAATTTGAAATTCTCAGGACCCTCCTGGAAAAATGGACTTATTTTGAAGGATGGAGATAATCACAAATAGCAAAGAGATAAAAGTGTCTTGCATGTGGAAATAGGATTCTGCTAAGAGTTGCCAGGATCCTCCTAGAAAATGGGATTTAATTTAAAGGTTGTCAGGACCCTCCTGGATAATGGGACATAGCTCTAAATACTAATCCCCAGCAGACATGATATGGATTTAAAATTGGTCTTAATTAAAGGTTGTTAGGACCCTCCTGGATAATGAGATGTAGCTTTAACTACTGGTCCCCAGCAGATATAACTTAGATAACAAGGCATAGTGGAAATAATGCCTTTGGAGAACATAGCCTAATCTTAAAGTTGTCGTCAGTCAAGAGTTGTCAGGACCTTCCTGGATAATGGGATTTAGCTTTCAAAGATATTTGGTAACGGGCACCCAGCACCAAACTGGGCCAGAAAATTTTCTTTTATTTTGTTTGTTTTGACGTAATTAGGTTTGGAGGCAGTAGTTTCAGGGAATACATTTCAACTTTTAGTTTCGGTAATTAGGCGCCCACCTGGAGAACAAGGGAATACATTTCAGTTTATTTTAAGTTTTTGGTAATCGGGCGCCCACCTGGAGAACAAGGGAATACATTTCAGTTTTATTCAAGTTTTGTTAATCACGCGCCCACCTGCAGAACAAGGGAATACATTTCAGTTTTATTTTCAAGTTTGGTAATCAGGAGTCCACATGGAGAATAAGGGAATACATTTCATTTTATTTCAAGTTTTTGCAATCAGGCGTCCACCTGGAGAACAAGGGAATGCATTTCCGTTATTTCAAGTTATTGCAATCATGCACCCACCTGGAGAACAAGGGAATACATTTTAGTTTTATTGTCAAGTTTGGTAATCACGCGCCCACCTGAAGAACAATGGAATACATTTTAGTTTTATTTTCAAGTTTGGTAATCACGCGCCCACCTGAAGAACAATGGAATACAGTTAAGTTATTTTCAAGTTTTTGCAATCAGGTGGCCACCTGGAGAATAAGGGAATACATTTCAGTTTATTTCAAGTTTTTGCAATCAGGCCCCCACCTGGAGAACAAGGGAATACAGTTTAAGTTTCAAGTTTTGGTAATCAGGCGCCCACCTGGAGAACAAGGGAATACATTTCAGTTTGTTTCAATTTTTTGCAATCAGGCGCCCACCTGGAGAACAAGGGAATACAGTTCAAGTTTCAAGTTTTGATAATCAGGCGCCCACCTGGAGAACAAGGGAATACAATTCAAGTCCAACGATCAGGCACCAACATGGGGGGAAAAAGAAATACAAGTCAACAAGACAACAGGAGGTTTCACAGGGAGATGTACAAGGCAACAAGGATCGAGAGCAAGTTTGAGGACATAGATAGGTTTTTTTGTCATAGCTTAGTCTAGCTTCTTTTTATTTTGAATCGGTGTAATAAGGGGATCTAGCAAGCAACAACAGCAACAACTACAATGAGATCACAGCTTCGGTAGTCCCAGCCACCAAACACTCCTGAACTATACTGACCTGATTCCTCTTTAGTCGGGGATATGTAGGCAACCTATGAAGCAGGGTGCAGTTCAAGCTTTTCAAAATGCTTCTCGCGGAGTATTCAAATGGGCAAATATCGCTCATGTCCACTCACTTATCTTTGCATGAAAACTCTTTGTGTTTTCGGGAAAAGAGGGGCAGCTGTGAGCATGTGATTTTTGCCCTACATGAATTACTCCTATATCAAACAAAATAATTTCTTTTATTTGTTTGCAATTTTGTGGTATTTTTCGTTAATTGTTTGCATTTTATTTGTGCATTTTAGTTAGTGAAAAATACAAAAATTTGTTGCATGAGCAGTTAGGAGTTAGTTTCATATTATAAAAATTATTCAGTAATTAAGTTGTTTTACAAAAAGAAAAATCACAAAAAATAGTCATTTTGCACCCTTTAATTTTAATTTTTGATTTTTTTAGGTGATTGTGCTTTTAATTTCATTCTAATTATTTGTAATAATATTTATGTAAGCATTTAATAAGTGAATTTGAGATAGTAATTAATTTAGGATTTTTTGTAATTTTCGAAAATGAAAAATGAAAAAAAATAAAAAAAAAAGTGAAGAGAAATCGGAGAATTAAAAGAGAAGAATAAAACAATTGGGCCATTTGAATTAAACCAGCCCAACACCCAAACCTGGTTCAATACCCCACCCAAATGCCCGATCCAACACCTATACGACCAAACAACGTCGTTTTGGGTGTTTAAATCCTAGCCGTCTAGGATCTCATATCCTACGGTCCAGAAGCCAACACCCGTTAATACATATATTTCCAACCCCACCCTCCCCCAAAGACCCCCATCTCTAACCCCTCTTATCAGAAACCCCAGAACCTCTCATCTACGTCATTCACCACCGTGCACCGTCGGCCGAAAATCGTCTCCGCCGGCAGCAGAACCCCAATCGTCGTCAAATTAACACCACTGATTTCTCTCACCCTCCTCTATCCAAATCTATAACCATCTTCCCTCGAGTCCCATTCCATCTCCTTGAATATTAGTCTGAAATACGGTTGCCTCTGTTGTGCACGGTGGCACCGCCACCCAACCATTTCCAAATTAACACCAATTGGCTCCCTCCTCTCCCTCATGCCAAATCCCTACTCAGCATCCCTAAAAACCCCATGGATCGTGTTGAATATTGATTCGGAGGAGACGGCCAAAACCCTACCATCACCAAACCACCCAAAAACTACACCCTACAACCTCCTCACTTCAATCACCTCAAATCCACAGCCAGTTTCCCTCAAATATCCCCACAACTCCCCAAAATCCGAATCTAGGGTTTTCTGAAGTCTTACAAGTGGTGCATGAAGAATTCTAGGGTTCGACTCAAGAAATTAAGCTAAGTTTTTCTTTCTACTTTCTAATCTCTCTCCGCCTCATCTCTTCTCTGCCAGTTTGTTAGGTTTAAGTCGAGTTATTCGTCTTAATTGAGTTTATTTCTAGTTTATTGGTTTGTGTTTCATGTTATGTCCCTGAATTAATAATCTTAGTTTATCTTGTTTAATATCTAAGTTTAATTAGTCTTAGTTAAATATATTTCTGGTTTCTTGATTTTGATTTCATGTTAAGTCCTTGAACGAATAAGCTTTAGTATCTCTTGTTTGATATCTATGTTTAATTAGTCTTAGTCAAAGTTATTTCTGGTTTGTTGATTTTGATTTCATGTTAGGTCCCTAAATTAATAAGCTTTAGTTTTTCTTGTTTAATGCCTAAGTTGATCAGTCCTAGTCGAGTCTGTTGGCGACGTGGGTTTCATATGAAGTTCTTGAGTTAATTTGTTTAGTTTTCTTTGTTTAAGATGAATTTCATATTAATCTCTGAGCTTAATTAGTTGTAGTAAGATTTATTATATTGGGTTGAATTGCATGTTAAGTTCCTGGGTCAATTATTCTTAGTCTTTTTGTTAGGTTGAATTTCATAAGTTTAATCAGATTTGGTCGAGTGGTTTGGGTTTTGCTATTGGTTTAATTTCATCTCTATGAAGTTCTGAGTTTAATTTGAGTTTCATTATGTCTTTTCTCCTGAGTTTAAATAAGAGTTGGTATATTGTTTAAATCAAGTCAGTTTGGTCTTAATTAAGTATCCATATGAACCCAGACTGCTTGACCAAATTAGAGAGTAAATAACAGGATAACTGACGGGTAAACTAGAAAATACACCTAAGAAATCTTTTGGTAACAACTTTAGAAGTTTCTAGTGGGGGGTCTAATAGTAATTTTAGTCTTAACTTGGAAAACAAGTTAGAAATTGAAGGACAAACTAGCTAAAAGAGAAAACTAAAAAGGACTAAAAGGTAAACTTAAAATCTAAAGTTGCCCTAGTAACTTGCTTATAAAGGCATTGTTACTTAGAGCTAAAGGAAGTTTTTGGTCGAAGCACTGAAAATCCTGAAATTTCTAGGCAACTGAAAACTTCTAAAAAACACCGTTCCATTAGAGCTTTTCCTGAGATCCTAGAATTTTGTTTTTCATTGTTAAAATTATCTTTGAATATTTAGAAGCTAAAAGATGAGTTGAATCTTTGAGTACTAGTTTGTTTTGGTCTAGTTTGGGTTATATCTATGATAATTCGTCTTTATTGACATCACTTAGTTTCAAGTTTGGTTCAATTGGATTTCTCTTGGTCATTTCTGGGCAAGTTTGCTTGTTGAACACTACATCTGCTGCTGTTGAATTCTACTATTTTATTTACTGCTACTGTTGTTACCTAAGCTCATAAGCTTCCTTGTATACTTATGTAACTAGGTACACCACTCAAACCTATCATGGAATTGAGCGATGATTACCATGTATGAGGCTTTTGGAAAGTCGAAATTAAATTGCGAATAAACATCTCAGAGCTTTTTGATGAATTTGCTGTTATATATAATTATAATGCTTCATTTTATTTAAGGTAGCTTCTGGATTAGTGAACTGTTGTTTCATATTAATAACTAGTATGATTTAATTGCTTAAATCCAGTGTTAGAATGATAATATTCAGGCTTTATAGCCCATGTTGTAATTAATTGACAATGTATTTTTCTGAATTCATCTTGTTTGGTTAGTGTCCTCGGGTAGTATTTAGAGCCTTAGTGTATTAATAATTGAATTGAGTTGATATGAAATGATGTGAGATTGGATTCTGAAAATGTGGGGCTGTGTTTATGATATTGAAATTTTTTACCTAAATTTTAGAACATGAGATGCAACAGGTCAACTTCAGGTGGTGACCTGAGGACTCGAACTCGGGTCCTGGTTCAATTTTGTCTTTAGTTTTTGTTTCTATTTGGGCTCGTTCATGCGCCCAAGCTTGATAGTCTCCTTGAATGTGAATTTTGACCCATGAAAGGCACAACTGGCCTGATTTCGGGCATCAACTATAGGGCCCGCTTATGGCTCTTGGTTGTTAAATAAATGGCTTTTTTAGGAACCCACAACCACATTTAGAAATAATTCATCAAAAGTCCACTAATTAGGTTGAGGATGAGCCACTAGATAATATGAAAAGTTTATGGCCCTCCGATTTCCATTTAATTTAGAACCAAAGTGTGCCAATGCCAAATAAATTTGAATAATTGCATTGTTTAATCATATTCGAACACTTAGAATCCAAGGTGCACCACATAGAAAATTTTTGTGGCCCTCGCAAATTTGAAAATACAAAATTGCATTAGGCGCATTAGTTGAATAATTGACCTTCTCAAATACGGGTGCGCATCTATGCGACCCAAATTCAAATCTCAACGATATTGAAATATATCAAAGACTAGGAGTGCATTTATGTGACATGGTTAGAGACACATTTCAACAACGGTGCAACCTTCTTAAAATTTAATAAAAGCGGTTTAAATGTAAAATTTGCACATGCGTACAAATGTATTAAAATCATATAATTAAGTCGAATATAACAGTTGAGCGACAGTGCTAGAACTACGGAACTCGGGAATGCCTAACATCTTCTCCCGGGTTAACAGAATTCCTTACCCGGATTTCTAGCTCGCAAACTGTATACAGAGTCAAACTTTCCTCGATTTGGGAATCAAACCGGTGACTTGGGACACCATTAATTATCCCAAATGGCGACTCTGAAATCTTTAAATAAATAAATCCCGTTTCGATTGTCCTTTAATTGGAAAAAACTCTCTTATCTACGCCCTTCGCTTGGGTTACAGTGTTGAAAAGGAGGTATGAAAGCTCTGGCGACTCTGCTGGGGATCGAACCCAAAATCCCTGGTTCAGGGTTCAAGAATTCGAGCTTAGAATAATTGTGATATTTAGCTTATCTATTATTTGATTTTATTACATGATTGTTCCCAATGTGCTAAATTTTGCTCTTTTACCGCCTTAATATTATTCGAACTGTATATAAATTGCCATGAAACTCTTCTCTTCTCATCTTTGACGATGTGCTCGCTGGTCGAGACTCTCTATTCTGTTAGTGTCATACCTTTAAATAAGAAAGAGGCTCAGACAAGTTACTAAGCCGGGTGGCCTTTTGGTTCCCAGTACGTAGCCCCCTCCTCGACTCGAGTTGTCCGCTCGAGTACATAGTCTAGACCCTATACCCATGTTTTGAACCTAGAATAACTTAACCTCATACCGGAGCCCTAGTAGGAACGCTTATTTGCATCATGCATTTGACTTAGGGGACTCAACAAATAATAAGAGAAAAAGAAGGAATTCGACAAATAATAACAATGTGAGGGACGAAGAAGGAATTTACCTATTTCAAAAATCAAAACTGAAATGCTTCCGAAGTTTTGAAAGAAATAACATAAAAACCAAAAATAAAAAAGAGTTTGTTTTCAAAAAATAGAAAAAAAACAACAAAGAAAGGGATTTTATTTTTGAAAAAACAAATACAAATAAGGGGGAAAAAGTTGGTTTTTAATTTTGTCATGATTGCCCGAACTACGCCGGTTTGATTCTCATAGGGCGTGAGCTACGTAGGCAACCCCCATGGGGCCCAACTCATTTTTGCATATATAGCCAAAAAGGAACCAAATTTTGTTTGTGATTAATAAATAAAGCACTTTTGTCCCAAAAAGGGCGCTGGAAGGCTGTTTTTGCAAGAACAGCCGTCTTGGATTATTTTTTTAATTTTGGCCGGCGGCAGGCACAACCTTAAAACCTTCCCCCGGAAGTGCTGAAAGGCCGTATTTGCAAGGTCGGGATTTTATTTTGAAATAAAAATTTGAAAAAAAAAATAGTTTTGTCTTTGAGTCCAGTAAATCATGTTTTTTGCCTAATCACCCTAATAAATGTGCATAATGACCACGAGTAAAAATTTGCCAATATCAATCATGAACAAGATCCCTCTGAAAGGTACACATGTGGTGGAATGATCTAAGTGAATCGGGGAGAAACAAGGTCAATGCGCGGAAGGACTCACCGGGTTATTGACAATTAACCCAAGAGGGGATGTCATAAAGGCATTTGTTATATTCTGCGACCCGGACCACAAAGTAGTTCATTTCTCGGATTTTGAACTCGTTCCAACCCTGGAGGAAACAACCGTATATATCGGGGTTCCCAAAATTCCTCTGAGACACCAGTATTTGATTGCGCCAAGGGCTGTCTCCGTACCCAAATTCTTGGACTCATTGAAAATAAGCAGGGGGGTTCACAATCCAAATTCGCCAGCTAGATTTTGTACTCCACAGTTTATATACCAACGATATGAGCATATATGAGGGGTCAATGACCCAGAAAATAAAATTTGTACCAAGGAAAACCGGCTCAACTGGGAAGAACACAGGTGTTTCGCATATATGATATTCTTCTTGAGCCTTTTGGTGTTCTAACGGAAAGACGGGAATATTGACATACGGATAGCAGGGGTTGTCAGCACCTTGATCACTCAGGCCAAGAGCACCCTCGCACCTATGGTATTATCTGAAATCTTCCGTGCCCTCACAGCCTGTAAAGCCGGAGGAGATTTCTTTGAGGGATGCAATCTGTTGTTACATATATGGATGATTGAACACCTGTGTCATCGACCTCAATTCATGAGTTACGGGTCATCTAAAAAGAGTTGCATAGAGGAATTTTATACTAGAGTTGAAGGGTTCAGGTTTCTAGAGGGGGTTACAAAATAGGTATCATATCTCCGAACCATAAGTGCAAGTCAGATAGACTGGACGTTCGGATCTGTGATAATTGGTCTCTATTGAAATCACTTGGTTTCAAGTTTGGTTCAATTGGATTGCTCTTGGTCATTTCTGGGCAATTTTACTTATTGAACACTACATCTGCTGATGTTAAATTTTGTTGTTTGATTTACTGCTACTGTTGTTACTTAAGCTCATAAGCTTCCTTGTTTACTGTTGTAACCATGTACACCACTCAAACCAATCATGGAATTAAGCGATGCTTAGCATGTATGAGGCTTTTGGAAAGTCCAAGTTGAATGCGAATAAACATCTCAGAGCTTTTTGATGAATTTGTTGTTATATATGAATATAATGCTTCATTTTATTTTATGTAGCTTCTGGATTAATGAACTGCAGCTTCATATTAATAACTTGTGTGATTTAATTGCTTAAATACAGTGTTAGAAGGATATAATTCAGGTCTTATTGCCCATGTTGTAATTAATTGACAATGTATTTTCTGAATTCATCTTACTTGGTTAGTGTCCTGGGTAGTATTTAAAGCCTTAGTGTATCAGTAATTGAATTGAGTTGATATGAAACGATGTGAGATTGGATTTCCATAGCTGGTTGTTTGGATTCTGAAAATGTGCGGTTGTGTTTATGATAGTGAATTTTTTTACCTAAATTTTAGAACATGAGATGCAACAGGTCAACTTCAGGTGGTGACATGAGGACTCGAACTGGGGTCCTGGTTCAATTTTGTCTTTAGTTTTTGTTTCTATTTGGGCTCGTTCTTGTGCCCAAGCTTGATAGTCTCCTTGAACGTGAATTTCGACCCATGAAAGGCCCAGCTGGCCTGATTTCGAGCATCAACTATAGGGCCCGCTTCTTGCTTTTGGTTGTTAAATAAATGGCCTTTAGGAACCCACAACCACATTTAGCATTAATTCATTAGAAGTCCACTAATTGGGTTGAGGATGAGCCACTAGATAATATGAAACAGTTTATGGCCCTCCGAGTTCCATTTAATTTAGAATCAAAGTGTGCCATGCCAAATAACTTTGAATAATTGTATTGTTAAATCAAATTTGAACACTTAGAATCTGAGGTGCACCACTTAACGAATTTTCGTGGCCCTCGCACATTTGAAAATACAAAATTACTTTAGGCGCGTTAGTTGAATAATTAACCTTCCCAAATACGAGTGCGCATTTATGCGACCCAAATTAAAATATTTTAAAGACTATGGGTGCATTTATGTGACGTCGTTAGAGATGCATTTCAACAACGTCGCAACCTTTTTAAAATTAAATAAAAGCGGTTTAAAAGTAAAATTTGCACATTGGTTACAAATGTATTAAAATCAAATAATTAAGCCGAATATAACAGTTGAGCGACCGTGCTAGAATCACGGAACTCGGGAATGCCTAAAACCTTCTCCTGGGTTAACAGAATTCCTTACCCAGATTTATAACTCGCAGACTATATATAGAGTCAAACATTCCTCGATTCGGGATTTAAACCGGTGACTTGGGATACCATTAATTATCCTAAGTGACGACTCTGAAATCTTTAAATAAATAAATACCATTTCAATTATCCTTTAATTGGAAAAAACTCCCTTATCTACACCATTTGCTTGGGTTGTAGTGTTAAAAAGGAGGTATGACACCAATCAGGTATGATGTGAACTTGTCAAATGCGAACACCAAAGCCATCATCTCCTTTTTAGACACAGTGTAGTTCAGCTACGCTTCACTCAACGTTCTACTGGCATAGTAAATTGGGTGCATTATCTTGTCTTTACGCTATCCTAGCACTGCCCCCATTGCATAGTCATCGGCATCATACATGAGTTCAAATGGTTGCTCTCTGTCGGGGGCAACAATGATGGGCGTTGTGAGTAGCCTCTTTTTTAAATCCTCGTATGCTACTCTATAATCATCAGAAAACACGAAAGGGTGATCTTTTTCTAACAACTTAGACACAGGGTTGGCAATTTTTGAAAAGTTTTTGATGAATCTCCATTAGAAACCAGCATGCCCGAGGAAGCTCCTGATTTCCTAGACAGATGTGGGGGGGTGGAAGCTTTGCTATCACATCAACTTTAGCACGATCCACCTCGATTCCCTTACTTGATACCAGGTGTCCCAAGATTATACCTTCTTTACCATGAAATGGAACTTTTCCCAATTAAGTACAAGGTTAGTATCGATACACCTTTTCAACACTCGGGTCAGGTTTATAAGGCACCCATCGAATGAGTTTCCTACCACTGAGGAATCATCCATGAACACCTCCATTATGTCTTCAACCATGTCGGTGAATATGGCCATCATGCACCTTTAGAATGTGGCAGGTGCATTGCATAGGCCAAAAGGCATCCTCTGGAAGGCAAAAATCCTAAATGGACATGTGAACGAGGTCTTCTCTATATCCTCTGGTGCAATGGAGATTTGGTTGTACCTTGAGTACCCATCCAGACAACAAAATTGGGACCTCCTCGCCAGTCTGTCAAGCATCTGATGAATGAAGGGAAGTGGGAAGTGATCTATTCGGGTGGCCAGATTCAATTTCCTATAGTCCATACAAATTCTCCAGCCTATGACGGTTCTTGTAGAGATCATCTCATTTTTATCATTTTTTACCACTGTCATACCACCCTTCTTATGAACACATTGCACCGGGCTAACCTAGTTGCTGTCAGATATGGGAAAAATTATTCCCACATCTAACCACTTAATGATAGAGGAGTTTCTCTTAGGTGGTTCTTCTATGCATGGGTTGGCTAGAGGAGTTTCTCTTTTTTTTTTTCTAAGTGCAGGGGCTCAAATTCAAGTGATCTCTTCCAAAAGCCTTTCCCTCAAGATCCAGCACCCATTCTGTCAATTCTTCCCCATTCACCTCATCTAAATTCATAAGACATGAAGCAACAGGATCCTCAATAGTCAATGTCTCATCATCCTCTTCCACGATTACATCTACGGCATCAATAAAAGAACAATTGGTGAAATCACTTGGTCGCCTCATAGATTTCTGCACTTTGAATATCGACTCATCATCGTTCAACCTCATCTTGAGCTCCCCAGTGTCACAATCAATGAGGGCTCGCCCTGTTGCCAAGAATGGCCTTCCCAAAATTATTGGAATTCTTCATCCACTCTACAATCTATAATGATAAAATCTGTAGGGAACAAAAATGTCCCTACCTGTATTAACATGTAATCCAAAATACCTGAGGATCTTTTCACAGTTTAGTCAGCCAGCTGCAATAACATAGACACGTAGGTGTATCTCTTTCAATCCCAAACCTCTTATAGATCGCCATGGGCATAAGATTTATGCTAGCCCCCATCATAGAGTACCTTGGCAAAGGCAAATTTACCAACAGTGCAGGGAATTGTGAAACTCTCTGGATCAGATAACTTTTCAGCAACTGGTCTAGACACCACAACACAACAGGTCTGAGTTAGAGTCATTGTGGCCAAGTATTGGAAGTCAAATTTTTGGCACATCAAGTCCTTCATCATTTTTGCATAACAAGGCATCTCCTTCAAAACATCAATCAATGGATATTTACCTGAATTTGTTCAACATCTCCAAGAATTTCTTGTATTGTTCATCTTTCTGGTATCTGGCCATCCTCTGTGGCAACGACACCAAAATTTGATCATGCCCAACTATGCCTTATAAAAAGAACAAAGCGGTCATTGCAGATATAATCCGGATATTTAGCTCAGAGTCGAATCCTACAAAGAATTAACCTGCCAATACATTTATCATACTCGATGAATTCTCCGTAATCAACTTCCCAAATATTTTGAATAATACTTGGTGATATTTCTACTAACTATAACTTAATAAAATTAAGTAAACTAAAAGCTAACTATAACTAAGCTGTAAACAAATAAGAGAAGGATCTAAGGTTGTGATTTCCCCTATTGATGGAATCCCTTCCTGCTATGTTTTGTAGAGATTTGCCTAATCGTCTCCATTGATATTACTACCATAACTCTCTACCAAATAATTACGATAATTTACTAGATGCACTCTCCTTAGTTACGCTAGCTGGCTTTTATTACGACTCACTTAGATTCCACCCAAGGTTTTGTTATCCTAATCCCACTTTAAACCATCGGTTATTGATTTCTCATATACTTTGGGAGTGGTGTTGTCCAACAACTACCTAAATATGTACTCTTTCCCGAGTAATACATATTAAATAGGCACAGCTAACTGAGGATCCTATTAATTAACTACAACAAGAATGTAGTTGAACAAATAGAGATTAAACTGGGCAAACTATATTAACACAACAAGAAGTTCATCCCTCAACATGTTCTATCAAAACCTTAGACTAAATAATTATCTACTCATAATCCTGTCCATAATCAAAATTCATTATGAATTATAAAAATAAAAGGAATAAAGGTAGAACTCGATGCTGAATTATTCTCCTGGCCTCTTGCCTCTTCTTGCCTTAAACAAAACTATAAAAAGCTTGATATCCTCTTTTTGGGCGAGCTAGGCCTCTTATAGGTTAAGTGGAATTATGCCCAAACTTCAAAGTTTATCCCTAAAATTTTTGTGTTTCAGAGTGAATAGCGCGACCGCGCATGAGCCGCACAAATGGCGTTCTACATTGTCGTTGCTTCTTGGACTAGTGAAGTCGTGCCTGGGCCGCTCTAATCGACTTCAACACTTTCCTAGTTCTTCTGCTCTAGTGCGGTCGCGCTAAGGTTGCTCTTGGCCCACGCTAGAGTGGATCAGCTGTTTATGTCTTCTTCTTTTTCTTCTTCATACTTACTCAACTCCCGAGGGGCCTTCCTTGCTTTAATTTAGCTCCAAATATTGTCCTTAGTCCTTATAAGCACGACTTGGTCCTGCAAAACATAAAATTCACAATTAGAGCCATTTTATCGTCATTTAACCTTCCTAGAATAGTAAAACATAGTCGAGTTGAGGCATAAATAAACGCCAAACAACATGAATCTAGCCTATTATCAGTAGAGCAGAAGGAATCAAATAATCTCTTGTAGCATTTGAACACAAAATTTGCAAGAATTTCACTGTTATGCTGGTCCTCCCAGGTACACTTGGTCGGCAAATGAAGTGTGTAAAGTTAGTTGAAAATATTATTATATGGTGCTTAAATAGATAAGAATTGTATTAAAACCTTAAATTGGTTGAAAATTTATTGTACGGGTTCTGGTGGAAAGTCATTCTAAGTCGCATAGGGTGCATTATACAACTAGCTAAGAGATTCAGTGATTATCTTTGTAGTCCGATGATTAGGTATGAACCTCAACATAGCAATTACACTATATAAACAAGAATAGCTATTGCTCTCAGGCCTGGTGATAATCCTAAGATAACTATCATACCCCACTTACTATGGATCATTTTCCTCCGATGAATCTGAAGCGTGTGCTGAAGGGGATGCATCTGATAGAAATCTTCGGGTATGTTGAAAGTTGGGTCAACTAGTTCACTCATAAGGTCAATGAAAGAATCCATTATCGCTTGAGAAATATTGGTATCCGATTTGATACTTAGTAATCTAACCGCAACAGACAACTCAGAATGCTTACTCCCTTCTCTTAGTAGACGACTAGCGACCTCTAACTGTTCATAAAAATATTTTACCTCTTCGTTAGGATATATATAGATATAAATATAAATATTGATAGATAAATATAGATAAGAGGCTCCTTAATGTCAATTGTATACATTCTTGAGAATAATATCCTATAATTCGTTTTATATTTCTCTTGTTTTCATATCTATAATTACATGGTACAAAATGTATTTCCTTTTTAATGTATGTTAAATTCAGGAATTAACGACAATTTGATCCCTTATAGAATTGGTATTTTCCTCTTTTATTTTGTGCTAGGAATACAAATAATTTATTATTTATAGTTTTATCTATGTTAGAAATTTCAGGATTGTTTTTAACTTTGAACACATTTTAATTTTTTTGAAAAGTATCAAGTTCATTTAATTTCATATAGGAAATTAAGTATCATAAAAACTTTCTTCCATGAAATTGTCTTTAAATTTCAAACTAAATATAAGCCCATCTTACTTGAATATCAATATTTTAGAACAATAGCACTTCTTTTTTTTTAAATATACGAAACTAATTATACACATACATAGTAACTAGTTAAATTTATAAATTAGACTCGATTACTAATCCAATTATAAACAATTATTGAACTTACGGTGCAAAAGAAAATCATTCCCGATGAAAATTCATAAATATCCATGATATATTTATTGTTCCTGCAAAAATTATACTTAATTATCGAATAACATGTTACTCATGTACTGTTAAAGATAAAATGTGATTTGCCACTAAAAATTGAATAATTTGTGATGAATTTATTTCGTAGCCTTTTAAAACATTGTGTGTATTATTTTAAGAAAAACCCTTGTTGTAGCTACATTTCAAATTACATAAAGATCATTTAAAGATTATCACATATTTTTAGATTATTAGTGACAAAAATAAGGGTCACAACTAAGTACAAAAATTCGTAGCTAAAGTTTACTTTATTTTACTACAAATTCGATTTGTCGTTATTTAATCATCTATTTTGGGACGAAATCTTTTCGTGTCTAAATGTAAATAATTTTTAAAACGAATAATTTTTTGTCACTAATTATTTAGTGGATCAGTTTGACAGTAATAATTTACTTCGTAGCTAAAGATTGCCTAAAACATGGCGCCATCATATTTTTGGAGGGAAACTTTCGGAGACAAACTTTACTACAAAATTTACGTTTCGTTACTAAAACTATGTGGCTCATATATTTGTATACTAAATGTAACTTTTGTCACAAAAAGTAAATAATTAGTGACGAATTTTTGGTCGTAGCTAATAATTTCGTGATTAATATTTGTTGGGGGGAAGGTAACAAGACAATAAGGAAGGCATTAACTTTAACTAAAACATATAAGAACAAAATAACAAGTTAAAGGTAGAACAAGTGCTAACAACGTCAAATAAAAAATGTAAGAGTAGATTAATAATGAGAGATATAATATGTTATGATAATTCAATTAAAGGCACTGAAAGAGACTAGATAACCTAAACCGATCAAATACCATCCACTCGTCACCTTGCGCACACCGCTTTAATATAACACAAATAATACAATCAGCCCAAATCCTAAAGGGTAGTTCCCTCTCCCCAAAGTTAGGCAAGATACTTACCTCAACTAAACCAAATCAACTCTCGAAAATATCTTTTTCCTTAAAATTCATTTCCACACGGCTTAAATCTAACCAAATGACTTAATAACATCAAAAACTACAAGAGAAACCAATTACAATTAAAAAAAAAAAAAAGCTATGATCTTTATATTTTTTCCCAGAAAGTCAAGTCCAGGTTCGCCCAGTCAAAACTCTTATCCAAAGGTAGATTCTGATTTCTCATAACTTCATGAGTCCATATATGTATTTTTTCAAATTCGAGTCCAAATTGACTCCCTAAACTCAATTCTTCATTTTTCAAAAAGTTGACAAAATCCTCCAATTCCTCTTTGATTATCATAATTTGATATAAAAATCTAAGGTATATTCATGAAATATAGTTGAAAATTTACTTAAGTTCTGGAATCAAATCTTTATCTATATATATATATACCCTATAGACCTATCAGAACAATTAAAATCTAATTTTGAGTCAGTTGACCCAAAAGTCAAACCTTGGTCAATTCTTCCAACTTAAAGCTTCTACAACGAGAATCGTTATTTCAAATCAATCTCCAACCGCTTGAAAACTAAAACTAACCATACACGCAAGTCATAATACATAATATAAAGGTACTTCAAGTATCAAATAACTAAATAAACAGCTAAAGCTCAAAATGACCGATTGGATCATTACAATCACCCATGTAATGTGGCTTAGATGATTTTAAAAAATACATCTAGTAGGTAAAACACATATAGCATTTTTTGGTTCTTCTTGAACTTGTTGTTATCATCAATCCTAACATTAGAATCTTTCCCTCGAGAACCTGCTATATCCCTTTCTGGACTTTTAGGCTCCTATCTTTTACTATCTTCCTCATAAAAATAATAAACAAACCTTGATTTTAGTTTTGGAGAATCAAGGTTATAACGACCCAAACAATTTCTTGAGTTCTGGCATCATGTTATGTGATTTGAGCCTTCCCATAGTCCGTTAATGTTCTTGTGGGTATGAGTGATTTTGGTCCAAAGAGCTGTGAAATTGATTTGGAACCCTTATTTCCCGAATGCAAGCTATAAGTTGGAAGAGTTAATAAATGGTTTGACTTTTTGGTAAGCAAACTCGGAATAGGGTTTTGAAGATCCCAATAGTTTAATATGCTGATTTTTTTTACTTGAGAGAATGTTCAGATTTGGTTTTGAAGTTTCCTAGAAGGATTCCATACTATTTGTTGGAAGTTGGGAATTTGAAGAACTTAAGAGTTTAAAAGTTTGACCAAGAATTGACTTTGATTTTATTAGAATCCCCTTCATATTTTGAGACTTTGTATAGTCTATATAGTTGGATTTAACTTGTGTCCAAAGCTTGAAAGTAATCCTAAGTGTCTAAGTGTGATTCAGACATTGTTTTGAAAGAGTGAATATTTAATAACTTAGGAGAAATTATATTTGGTTTTAGCCACAATTCCTTATTGTGATGTTCTTATGGATGGTTTGAGCCTTTAGAAAAGTACATATAGGGTATTTGGACTTGTCAGATAGGTTAGATGGGCTTCTGAGGGCTCGGATGAGTTTCGGTTCATTTGGAGCAAGTTCTAAATAATTGAATTGCTGAAACAAGAATTTTCTAAAGATGATCTGACTTTAAAAGGTCATATCGAAAAATATATAAAAGATTATGGGATGAGGTTTTAATGACAATATACCCCTTTCGAGTCTAGTTTATGTTGGTTCAAATCATTTGTCATCCTGATTTTTATACATAGAGTTATAGCTATTTTACGAGAAAAGGGTTAGTGCAGAATTTTAGGGTTGTTCTGTTATGTGATGATTATGGGATCTGCGAATCAGATGTGAGGTCACCTATGCACTTTTTTTTCCAGCTACTTCGGGAAGCTATTTAAGGCCAAGTTTTGTGATTTGTATTTTATATTTCATCTGTTGGAGGTCATTTAAAGAGGTTCGAGGCTATGTGTCACGACCCTAAACCATCCCGATCATGAGGCGCCTATTGCAGTACTAGGCCAGCCAATTGAACGCTTATAACATAAGATCTTTTTCTTAATTCATTTACTAATCATTGTCACACCTCTTTTTTTCCGCTATACACCCCCCCAAAGGGAGTGTAAAGGAGTTTTTCCACTAGAAGGACAATCAGAACGGAATTTATTTAATTAATTATTCAGAGTCGCCACTTGGAAAATTAATGGTGCCCAAGTCACCGATTTGAATCCCAAACACAGGAAGATTATGACTGTATTCACAGTCTGCGAATCAGAAATCCGGATAAGGAATTCTGTTAACACGAGAGAATGTGTTAGGCATTCCCGGGTTCCGTGGTTCTAGCACGGTCGCTTTAACTATTGTATTTGATTTATCTGATTTTATTACATGCTAACTTAGGTTCTTTTATTTATAAATCGCTTTTACCAATATTTATTTTAAAAGACTTGCGACGTCGTGAAAACGTATTTCTAATCACGTCACCACCAATGTACACCTGATTCTCGACACATTTCGACTTCATCGAGATATGGATTTGCGTCGCATCAATGCACACTCGAGATTAAGAAAGTAATTTAACTAAACGGGTCTAAAGATTCTAGCGTGTAATTATTTTGGGGAAGGCCATGAAATTTGCTAAACGGCCCTCCCATATTCTAAATCAATTCTTATAATTATTTATCGAGGTCCCCGCAATTGTTTTTGTTTTGCGAAGCGCATCTCATCCGAATTTCAAAGATCAATTAAGACCTAAGACTGTTGAAAGGAATTGGGTCCAAATGTTGGCCCAAAAGCTGGCCCTCACGAATAAAATGGAAGAGGCAGAACAGCACGTATCGTGCCTCCAAAACTGCGGATAATAAAATCCAAATAGCCTCAAACTGACGTGCCTGCTGGCCTTGATTATGACCATTGGGCCTGGAATCAGCCCAAGCCAAACGAACTTAGACAACTCGAAAGGGAAGGAGATCGATTCAAGCAACAACAGTCTGAGTATCATTCCAACGCGTATATCAAGTCGTACACAGGCTAGGGGGATAAACTTTAACTACTGAATAAAAAACGTTTGTTACTTCCAGCTACAATTAACGCAAAATCTGGATAACAGCTACAATAAACATATCAAGGAAAGTTTAAACTACACACACTATATTATGCTATACTAAAAACATATCAAACCAACGTGAACTATAGCCATCCTTCTGAGAATCCAAACAGTCCAAATAACTTCAATTTAGTCCTAATAATAGTCCAACATTTAATCACATTCTTATGCCCAGTTATACAGTCTGCCAATTCTAACAGGCTGCAATTCACAGCCCACTAATTCCACATAGTTCACAATCCGGAGTCCAAATAATAATCCAAGTTCTTCTATTATTCATACACAAACAAGCTAAATAACATCAATCATAACTAACAACAGTTGAACAGCTTTCAAGTGAACACGAACTTTGGCAGTATTTCATTTCGACTTCAATACATAGCTACATCAAGGTGAATTCGTAGATGTGTACTTGGGAATCAAATTTCAAAGAGAAGCAAATGAAGTTAGCAGCAGACTTGAGCAGCAACCAACGAAAGTGTAACAGTATAGTTCAAAAGCCCAGAAATCCACAAATAACTTGAGGATAACCCAGAAAATTCACTTAAACCACGACCTAGACACAATAAAAAACTTAGCAACAACAACAACAAACCACCAAAATAGACTTGAATGAACCCAAAATTTGTTTGAAATCCAATGTGAATCAACCAGAAAACTTCAACAGGCCAACGGGAGAACCCATAAATGCAAATTATGAACTAGAGTATCAAAACAAACCTACAGTCTAATGAAACAGTACATTTTGGTGTTTTCTGAAGAATTTTTGTTGTTTTTGGTTTTTTTTTTTGAATTTAAGGAAAATTAAAAGCTAATTTATGAACTAAAATTTAACTTTTAAAGCTGAAAGCTGAGTAGTATATTTGGATATTTTTGGCTGAAAAAGAAGACCCCTTTTACAAGGCATCTAATGCCTTTTATATAAGTAAAGTAGGGCAGCCCCCCCCCCCCCCCAAATTTCAATTTGCACTATTAGTCCCTACTCATTTTCACTTTAACCCCTATTTTTCTGACTTGTTTCACAAGTAACTACTACCAAAATTGTTAAAACTTACACTAAAGCCCCATTAGGAATGTCTTGGAAGGTTCTTTTAGCTATATAATGTCTATACTACCCTTACCCCTGTTTTAAATTTACTATTCTAAAAGATTCTACCCTTTTGTCATGCCCAAACTGTCCCTGAAACCTCTTAAAATTACTGGAGCCCTTTCCCCTTTACCCAATTTACCCTTGTTAAACTTGACTACAGTTAACTAAAGAGTGAACTCTCAGCTATACCCAAACAAATTCTTTATTAACACTAAGATTAACACTAATTGAAACCAATTCCCAAATAACTCCCAAACCTCATTTACTAAAAACTGAAATAAAGCCCAAAACTAGAAGAATACTAATTTAATTCAATTAAAAATTTGACAAAATTCAAGGCAGAAACCACAAGCACATTTAAACTGAAACCTAGAATTACTTGATCAAACTTAAAGAAGGAAACCAAATTACTTATAAATTCCTACAGAATCAATCATTGCTGAATTCGAAATGAAACTTGAGATTAAAATGAACAAAACCTAATCGAGTCGAATTATACTAACTAAACAGAATTAATCATTGAAACAAATCGAAGAGCACTGAATTGAGCAAACAACAATTTCCTGGACCCACTGCTAAGAAACTAGATGAACAAGAAACTAAACGGAAGATTGAAGAAACGAACTCACAACTAAAATCCCTCTACGACCCAATTAATAGAGGAGAAGAGGAAGAAGAGATTATTAAGTATACTAATAAAGTCATAAAACTAGAAGAAAACTTACCCTAAGAGAAAAATTCCAGACGAGGAAGACTAACGAACCCTATATGGGGACCTGAGGGCGAACCGTTGAAATTTGAAACAGAATAGCCATGGATTTGAGATGAGGATGATGGATAGACCCTCTGGTGGCAATTTGGGCTCGTTTGGATGATTTTGTATTTTGAGCCTGATCTTTGAATCAATATTCGAGAGGCCTCGGTTTGATTTGAATAAAACCAAAGTTAGATATGGAATGAGGAGAGGAAATAGAAGAGGTGGTGTGAATTTGGGGGTGAATGGAGGCGGCGGCGCCACGCTAAAGCGGCGGGGTTTGGTGGCGGCGGGATTAGGGTTCATACATGTATGGGACTGGTGAAGGAGACGATGCAAAAGGGGGGTGCGCCTTGCACCCCAGTTTCTGAGCCGTTAGATCATAAAACATCGACGGCCCAGATTTAGCAGCGACAAAACGACGTCGTTTCGTTCACCAGGGGGCAGGCCGGGTCAGGGATTGGGCTGGGGCGTGGGAATTTGGCTTGGTCTGGGATTTTGGGCCAAAATTACATGAAAATTGGCCCCAATCAAGGCACCTTATTAATACTCTTTTCTTTTACTTATTTCTCCCTTTTTCCTTTGAATTTTTTTTGTTTTATATTTCCTAATTTAAAAAATGTGCAAAAAACTAAAAATAAAGTCCTAATATTCAAGATTAAAGTAATTAATTTCTAGAATTATTTAAAACCTATTTTGCGACAATTTCACAATTAGAACAATTAAAATGCTAAAGTAAGTATTTTTTTAATTTTTCATTTTTACAAAACAAATAATTTGACAATTAATCCTAAAATATAGAATTAAATCCTAAAAAGAAAATGTATATATTTTTGTATTTTCTTGCAAATTATCACGCGCAAATAAAATTCAAACAAATAACAAAAATTATCACAAAAATTCACAAAAGGGTGAAAATAAGAAAAAGTCATTTTGTTTGGAATTTTGGGAATTATTCATGTATATAGGGCAAAAATCACGTTCTCACAATCATATATCATCATAAATCTTTCATTTTAATATATAAAAATAAGCAGAAACAAGTAAACAAAAACATCAACATTGCCTGATCTCAGTGTCACTAGTCATAAGCCACTAAAATACAACCTGATACTGTCTAGTCGATACAAGACGAGTCTGATCAAAATAAATACTAAAGATAGGAAGGAGAAAGGCAACGTTGCGGACGCCATGCAGCAACCTCGCAATCTCTGGAAATGCTCTGAGGCAAGAGACAACTCTCACTCGGATGCTCTGGCACCTGGATCTGCACACATGGTGCAGGGAGTAACATGAGTACAACAACTCAATAAGTAACAATAATAAAATAAGTCCGAGTGTAGTGAAGAGCAGTTAAAATCATAAACATATCATAACATGGAAATCTCGGAGGAAATAACAAGATTCAATTTCAATGAAAGTCGTTAAAACGTTTATTCAGCATTTTTCAACAGAGACTCGGTACAACGAAGAGTGAGAATAGTACTTTCATTAAACAAGCCCCTCGGGAAAGATATCACTTACATATATATATATATATATATATATATATATATATATATATATATATATATATATATATATATATATATATATATATATATATATATATATATATATATAGCCGCTCGGGCAAGAATCGCAGTCACTCGGGACTCAAATTAAACCAATCAGCACTCAGGCTCAATAAATACGTCATAACAAGCGTTGTGGTATGCAACCCAATACATAATATATAGTCGACTGCGCTCACTTGATGTGTGCAGACTTTGGAGGGACTCCTATAGTCCAAGCTCTATATTGTCGTGGCATGCAACCTGATCCAATATATTGTTACAGCATGTAGCCTGATCCAATATATTATTGCGATTTGCAGCCCGATCTATAACTATCCTCACAAGCCGTCCCTCGGCCTCACTCACTCATCAATCTCATAAGCCACTCGAGCATCTCAGTGCAAACTCGAGGAACTCAACCAAAAACACTTTTATAAATATATTAAAATAGAGTGAGGAACAAGATTTAACAATAATCAGGTATAAAATATTATTGAGGATAATGCTTTCTATCAAAAACAATGTGAAAATAATTGTAAAATTCCCCTGAGGTTCCCACAGTACGGTACAAGGCCCCAAACATGACATTAAGTACCAAGTAAACAGAATCATTTTTAAGACATAGATATCATATAGAGTTTATGAAAATATGCAACTCTACAGTTGCCACGGGATGGACCAAGTCACAATCCCTACGGGTGCACGCCCGTCACCTAGCTTGTGCTTTACCTTATTTATCAAAATAGTACAAAATTTCGGGGTTTCATACCCTCAGGTCTAGATTTACAATAGTTAGTTACCTCAAACCGGATGAAAATCTACTGCACAATGCCCTTTCCTCTTGACTCGGCTTCAAATCACCCTGAATCTGTGCAAAATCAGAATCATAGCATCAATACATGCCAAAGGATTAAAAGCCATGCTAAAATTATCAAATTTAACCAAAATTCCCGAAACTGGCAAAACCTGACTCCCGGGCCCACGTCTCGGAATCCAATAAAAATCATATTATTAGAATCCTTATCCTCCCACGAGTCTATACTTACCAAAATCATCAAAATCGAACCTCAAATGGCCGCTCAAATCCCCAATTTAAACTCTACAATTTCAAACCCTAATCTCCCAAAATTTATTCCCTAATTTCCACTAATATCATGAATTAATAATGGAGAAATGGTCATAAATACAAGTAATAAAGCTTAAGTAGCTTACCGAACTGATAACCTTTGATCCCTATTGAGAAAACTGCCTAAGCTCAACACTCGTCTTCAAAAGGTGATCTAACTTTAAAAGATCATATCAAACAATATATAAAAGATTTTGGGATAAAGTTTTAATGATAATATATCCCTTTTGAATCTTATTTCTGTTGGTTCAAATCATTTTTCATCCCAACTTTTGTACATAGAGTCATAGATATTTTACGAGAAAGGGGTTACTACAGACTTTTAGGGTTGTTCTGTTATGTGATGATTATGGGATCTGCGAATCAAATATGCGACCACCTATGCACTTTTTTCCAGCTACTTTGGGAAGCTATTTAACGCCGAGTTTTTTGATTTGTATTTTTATATTTCAATTTTTGGAGCTCATTTAAAGAGGTTTGATGCTATGTGTCACGACCTCAAACCACCCCGGTCATGATGGCGCCTACAGTAGTACTAGGCAAACCGATTGAAAACGTATAACATAAAGGTCTTTTTTTAGTTCATTTACTAATCATATAACATCATAAATCTTTCATTTTAATATATCAAAATAAGAGGAAACAAGTAAACAAAAACATCAACACTGCCCGATCCCCGTGTCACTAATCATGAGTCACTAAAATACAATTTGATAATGTCTACTCGATACAAGAGGAGTCTGATAAAAACAAATACTAAATATAGGAAGGAGAAAGGAAATATTGTGGATGCCATGTAGCTACCTCATAATCTCCGAAAATGCTCTGAGGCAAGAGATAGCTCTCACTCGCATGATATGGCACCTGGATTTGCACACATGGTGTAGGGAGTAATGTGAGTATTCTAACTCAGTAAGTAACAATTATAAACAAAGTCTGAGTATAGCGAAGAGCTTTTAAAATCATAAACATATCATAACATGGAATCTTGGAGGAAATAGCAAGATTCAATTTCAATGAAAGTCGTTAAAATGTTTATACAACATTTTTCAATAGAGACTCAATACAAAGAAGAGTAGGAACAGTACTTTCATAAAACAAGCCCCTCGGCAAAGATATCACTCGTATATACATATTTAGCCCCTCGGGCAAGCATCGTAGTCACTCGGGACTCAACTTTCACCAATCAGCACTCACGCTCAATAAATATGTCATAACAAGCGCTGCGGTATGTAGCCCGATCCATAAATATATAATCGACTGCACTCACTGGGGGTGTGCAGACTTTGGAGGGTCTCCAACAGTCCAAGCGTTATATTGCTGCGGTGTGCAGCCTGATCCAATATATCATTGCAGCGTGCAGCCCGATCCATATATATATATATATATATATATAAAACGATGCGGCGTGCAAACCGATCCATAACTACCCTCACAATCCGTCCCCCGACCTTATCACTCATCAATCTCATAATCCACTCGAGCATCTCAGTGCAAACTCAGGGAACTCAGCCCAAAACATTTTCATAAATATTAAAATAGAGTGAGGAACAAGATTTAATAATAAGCGGATATAAACCATTACTGAGGATAATGTTTTCTATGAAAAAACAATGTGAAACTAACAGTAAAATTCCCCTCATGTTCCAATAGTACGATAAAAGGACCCAAATATGACATTTAACCCAACTTAACAGAATCAGTTTTAAAACATACGGATATCATATAGAGTTTATCAAAATATGCAACTCTACAGTTACCACGGGATGGACCAAGTCACAATGCCTACAGGTGCATGCCCGTCACCTAGCATGTGCGTCACCTTAGTTATCAAAATAGTAAAAAAATTCGGGGTTTCATACCCTCGGGTCTAGATTTACAATAATTAGTTACCTGAAACCGGATGAAAATCTATTGTGTGATGCCATTGCCTCTCGACTCGGCCTCAAATCGCCTCGAATTTATCCAAAATCAGAATCATAATATCAATACATGCCAAAGGAGCAAAAGCCACGCTAATAATATCAAATTTAACCAAAATTCTAGAAATTGGCCAAACCCGACCCCGGGCCCACGTCTTGGAATCTGATAAAAATCACATCACTAGAATCCTTATCCTCCCACGAGTCTGTACTTAACAAAATTATCAAAATCGAACCTGAAATAGCCCCTCAAATCCCCAATTTAAACTCTACAATTTCAAACCCTAATCTCCCAAAATTTTCCCTCTAATTTCAACTAATATCATGATTTAATAATGGAGAAATTGTCATAAACACAAGTAATAAAGCTTAAATAGCTTACTCAACTAACACCCCTTGATCCCTCTTGAGAAATCACTGCCCAAGCTCAACACCCATCTTCAAAAGATGATCTGATTTTAAAAGATCATATCACACAATATATAAAAGATTTTGGGATGAGGTTTTAATGACAATATATCCCTTTCGAATTTAGTTTCTGTTGGTTCAAATCATGTGTCATCCCGATTTTGGTACATAGAGTAATAGTTATTTTACAAGAAAGGGATTAGTGCAGACTTTTAGGATTGTTCTGTTTTGTGATAATTATGGGATCTGCGAATCAGATGTGCGGTCACCTATGCACTTCTATCCTAGCTACTTCGTGAAGCTATTTAAGGCTGAGCTTTGTGATTTGTATTCTATATTTCAATGGTTGAGCTCATTTAAAGAGGTTTGAGGCTGTGTGTCACGACCCCAAACCACCCCGGTCGCGATGGCGCCTATCGTAGTACTAGGCCAGTCGATTGAACAATTATAACAAAAAGGAATTTTTCTTAATTCATTTACTAATCATATATTATCATAAATTCTTCATTTTGATATATCAAAATAAGAGGCAACAAGTAAGCAAAAATATCAATACTGCTCGATCCCGGTGTCACTAGTCCTGAGCTACTAAAATACAACCTAATATTGTCTACTCGATATAAGACGAGTCTGATAAAAACAAATACTAAAGATAGGAAGGAGAAAGTCAACGCTGCTGATTCCATATAGCTACCTTGCATTCTGGAATGCTCTGAGGCAAGAGACAACTCTCACTCAGATGCTCTGGCACCCGGAGCTACACATATGGTGCAGGGAGTAACGTGAGTATGCAACTCAGTAAGTAACATTTATAAATAAAGTCTGAGTGCAGTGAAGAGCATTTAAAATTATAAACATATCATAGCATGGAAATATCAGAGGAAATAACAAAATTCAATTTCAATGAAAGTCGTTTAAATGTTTATTCAGCATTTTTTAATAGAGACTCAGTACAAAGAAGAGTGAGAATAGTACTTTCATAAAACAAGCCCGTCGAGTAAGATATCACTCATAACACCTTCTCCCGGATTCGGGATTGCCTAACACCTTCTCCCGTATTAACAGAATTCCTTACCTGGATTTCTGGCTCGCTGACTGTGTCACAGAGTCAAAGTTTCCTCGATTCAGGATTTGAAACTGGTGACTTGGGACACCATAAATTACCCCAAGTGGCAACTCTGAAATCATTAAATAAATAAATGCCATTTTGATTGTCCTTTTGATTGGAAAAACTCCCTTAACTACGCCCTCCAGGGGTGTAGTGTCAAAAGGAGGTGTGACACCTATTATCAATTGCTTTGTTTAGCGACGCCACCCCGATAGTGCACAACATCCATGGAAACGGAACCAAACAGGACAGGAAAGGATACGAACTAACCTTTCGCCCTACAAAACTCATAATTGTTCTTTGGATGTAGGCACCCGAGTTGCAAAACACCGAATACATTTTATACACTCATACTTCTCGGGAATACGACCCTTGGAACCATCACCTACGCATATTTTCTATCCGTGCGCAATATCCCCAACAACCAATATATTGCAACCAGCTATCGACTATCAGTTAAGGAAATTTTATTACTATTCACCTTTTATCTCTTACATAAGGCTGCCATTCTGCCTTTCGAGACTAAATACTATCTCCATCTGTATTGCATAAGGCTACCATTCTGCCTTTCGAGACTAAGCACTGTCTCCATCTGCATTTTCTGCATTGCATGAGGCTCTGCCTTCCGAGGTTAAGCTCTACCTCCATCTGCATTCCCTACATTGCATAAGGCTACTATTTTGCCTTTCGAGGTTAAGCTCTACCTCCATCTACATTCCTGCATTGCATAAGGCTACCATTCTGCCTTCTAAGACTAAGCGCTGTCCCCATCTGTATTTTCTGCATTGCATAAGGTTACTATTCTGCCTTTCGAGACCAAGCTCTGTCTCCATTTGCATGGTTGAAATATCACCACTTCATTTAAAATCTTGCATGTGCTGAAAAATCGCCATTTTTATTTACACTTTGCATGGCTGAAATAGTGACACCTCATTTAAATCTTGCATCGGCTAAAAGATATCCATTATATCTTTATTCCTTGCATGGCTGAAATATCGCCACTTCATTTACATTCTGCGTCGGCTGAAAGATTGCCATTTCATTTAAGTTCTGCATCGGCTGAAAGATCTCCACTTTTTGCATTTAATGGGCTAAAAGATCACCACCTTTTTCATTTCATGGGCTGAAAGTTCGCCAAATTGTCCGAAGGAGTCATTGTTCGGAGGCACATCTTCATAGCCCGAGAATGCCATGCTATGGCCTGAGGACCCTATTTTATCTTTTGCATATCATTATTCAAAGGCATTATAGTTTAGAGGCATCATTCTCATAGCCCCAGAACATCATTTCATGGCTTGCGAATCCTCTATTACATGCTTCATGGCCCAGTACATCATGGCCCGATAATGTCATACTAATCGTTCAAAGACAATATTCAGGGTCCAACAGGAACTTACATCACGTTTAAATTTATGCACGATATATGTTCGTATTGCTCAATTGCAGGTACGCACCCGCTAGCAACGCCCGTCTCAGCAGGAGCGATCCCGTTTCGGTTCCCTCAACCCTACTGGACTATGACCGTCCATCCTAACCAAAGTATCGCATCCGTTCTTCAAGACCTCTATTGGCATACTCCACTAACGGATCCTGAACTATATATGGCCTAATTCCTGAAAGAACATAGATATGTAGGCAGCTCGAAAACCAGAGCATTGGCCGAAACTCTTCAAATCATTTCTTCTAATCAAAATTTGACATCATATCTTTACCCAACAACTCTTTTATCCTTCCCAGCTAAAGAAGGGCAGCTGTTGATACCTTATTTATTTCCCACATATATTTATATATAAAATAATTTTAAAATAGTGTGTACATGCATATATAAGCATGCCAGGAGTGTTGGTATTTTTCCATAATTTTTTAAGATTTTAAAATCAATTTATTGTCTATTTTTAGTAGTACAAAACCCAATAAATGTTCCCAAGATTATCATTTTGGCGAATAATTTATTTCTATTCATATACTTATGCCAAAATATAATTAAGGTGATTTTTTGTATATTTTTACAATTTTTATTTGCTATTTTAAAGCTAAATTGCATGTAATTGCAATTATAGCCTATTTTTACGATTGATGGCGTTTCGTCATTATAAAATCATTTCCAGTATTTTTAAATTAATATTTATATAGTATTAATTGGCTTAGTTTTTTAATTTATTTTTAAAATTATTATTACTATTTTTATAAAATAAAAAGGGAAAATTGGCTATTTAACATTTAGCCCACCCCAAATTACCCGACCCAATCCTAAGACCCGACCCATTCCCACCAACCATTTAAATCTAGACTGTTGATCACTCAAGATCAATGGCGAGAGATCACCCTTCTCCTTTTAACCCCATATGACTACCCTAATTCACTCATTTCTCACTCTCAGCCACTTTGAAACCTCTCATTTCTCAAATTCTCTCAAACAAACCCTACTCTATCTCACTGTTACCTATCTCAGTATCACCGGAAATCATGGACATTCCGGTCATGATACCCGCATACTCACCCTCTATTACTCATGTGTGCTCAATATTTGAAGAACCAAGGCCTGGACCTGAATGGCTCCTTTTAGATCATCACAGATCTATGGATCTACGGCTTCTCCGGCCACTATTCCGGCATATTCAAGCAATATGAAAACTTTCGACTCAGGATCAGAATTTCCTCAAGACCTTTCTCATTTCTAGGGTTTTCTCTGTAACTCTAAGCCGTCTGAGGTTTTATACTTGCTTATTTTCCTAAATCTATGATATGTCTGGGCTTTACTTGACTTTTTAAAGGGTTTTCCCAAATTTCCTTTTCAAAATCGTTCAATTTTGATTTTTAGGGTTTCTAAAAAGTTTCTTCAAATATCTTTCTATTCTTTCCTTATGTGTGATCATCTATGTTAGGCTCGTACATTTCCTTTTGTACTACGTATGAGGTTTCTCTTTGTTTCTCTTTCTATTATGCAAAATTCTTCTATTTTTGTTGTTATTCATGTACTTGAATGTTAATCAGTGTTGTTTCCCTTATTCTTTGCTATATGTGATTATGGATGAGTTCTTTGATTTTGGTCACTTTACTGAACTCTGTTTGTCTTCCTGCTTTTCAACGGCTTTTGTTTAAAACTCGTATCATCTCTTTCCTCTGGACTTGTTTAAATGCCAAGTTTTTTTAAACGTGTTCTCTTGACCTTGAATCATTGTTCTTTCTATTGTGTGTGTTTGTATCTCATAAGTCATTGGAAAAGACTTCTAAACCTCTTCCAATGACCTGTTTTTCACAACTCTATGTCTGACGTGTTAGAATATATGCTTAACGCTAGAGGGGGGTGAATAGCGTTATAATAAAAAACAATGTAAATTTGCGAAATTAAAAATTGCTGGAATAACGTAAGTGCAGTAATTAAAAAGATAAGGAGAGAACACACCGAATTTTATCCTGGTTCACCACAACACGTGGTTAGTCCAGTCCCCGAGAGACTCTCTCGAGTTTTACACTAACTTCGTTAAGCTTACCGGTACCTAACAAACCGTTACAATTGCTCGTAGATATACACTCTACAAGACTTCAACCTTCTCGAGGATACCGCACCTCAAGACTTCAAACCAAGGAACTACTTTTCCTTCTTACAACAAGGGATTAGAATATCCCTTCAAGTGTGTACAAACACTTAGCACTCAAGACAAGACTCTCTCTATAGAGTAGATATGAGTAAAAGTAATACGCTCAAGAACACAACAATTTCGTCAAGAGTTTGGCTCTCAAAAACTTATGAAATGAATATAAAATGATTGCAAAGAGAGTATGTAAGCTTTAGCAAGAATGTAATCAGTTGTTGTGCTTAGAAGAGTGATTTTGAGTTGTATTTATAGTGCTCAAAACACCCAAGACCGTTGCTTAATTGCCAATCACAAATTGCTGATTTTGTGCTAGGATAATCGATTATCTGATTCTGCATAATCGATTATCTGCCAACGTTCAAAAATCAATCCCAGATTTTAAGCAGAATAATCGATTATCCAAATCGTATAATTGATTACCTGACAACGTTCAAAAATCAATCCCCGATTTTATGCTTAACATAATAGATTGTCTGATTGTACATAATCGATTATTTTTCAGTGTTTGAAAATACTTTGGCAACGGTCTTTAATATAATCGATTACCAGAAAAGCCATAATCGATTATTTTGCTACTTTGTAAAATTTGATGCTACTGCCTCAACATAATCGATTAGTCTAAGGCACATAATCGATTATCTTGTAGCTTTGAAAAATTTGGTGAACACTGCCTTAGCATAATCGATTATCATAAGGTACATAATCGATTATCTTGTAGCTTTAAAAAATCTGGTGAACACTGCCTTAACATAATCGATTATCATAAGGTACATAATCGATTATCTTGTAGCTTTGAAAAAATCTGGTGAACACTGCCTTAACATAATCGATTGTCATAAGGTACATAATCGATTATCTTGCAGCTTTGTAAAATCTGGTGTACACTGCCTTAACATAATCGATTATCATAAGGTACATAATCGATTATCTTACAGCTTTGTAAAATCTGGTGTACACTGCTTTAACATAATCGATTATCTTTGTCCAGATTTGAAAGACATGTTTAGAATTCATTTTGGTTAAAATGAAATGTTTGAAAATCATTTTGCTTTAAATTAAAGATGCATGGTTTGATAAAAATGATTTTACGAGAGGAGCCAAGTCTTGAATCAATTGTCGGATCAAGATCACAATTATAGAACGACTCATGTATAACTTTGTTGCTTTACTTAATCTTGATCTTTGTTACTCTTGTGCTTAGACTTCGGCATATGTCAATGTTCCGTTCACGTCGGTTTGTCATTTATCAAAACCTACAAATATGATCACATGTTTAGTTTAGCGACTTGAGAACGTGTTTCAACAATTTCCCCCTTTTTGATAATGGCAAACCAATATCGGGATATGCATATTAATTAATTCATAATGACGATCCAAGACAAGTATATAGATATGCAACAAGTTCCCCCTCAAGTTATGAATTCCCCCTCAATTTATGCCAATATGTATTAGTGTGCATAGCCCATATCTTCCCCCTTTTGACATTAGCAGAAAAATAACTAACTCTTTATTGATTGAACAATATTGCAAATACATGAAAATAAAAGACAGAATATTATGCAAGCTAGAATAACAACGAGGAATAATCGATTGTGCTTTTGAGATAATCGATTATTTCAGGAAATGTAGTAACGGACATCCGAGACGGTAATAGGAAAATCAATTACACTATTTTAATAATCGATTATTGTCACACAGTGACTTAACACCTGAAAATAAATGTCAACATAATCGATTAGGGATATGTGATAATCGATTTTTATATTTAACAGCTAAAATCCTGCAAAGCCAAAACTGTTAGATAATCGATTGTAGTGTTGTATAATCGATTATGTCAAATTTCTAGCATAATAAACATAAAATGTAAATGCGGAATAATCGATAATTGACTTTAGAGAAATCGATTATTCTGCACCAGTGTCTGATAATTCCCCCTGTCTTTGGGGCGATACCTGCAAAAAAAGAATTTGGCGCCTCCGACGCTCAAGTTAGTAATCTTTAAAACATAAAAATGCAATGCATGAATTAGATCAACGTGGAGTCAAGAATCCCGAGTTCACTACGAATTCGGAAGAAGGACTCTTTCTCTAAAGGCTTTGTGAAGATGTCGGCCAATTGATTTTTGGTTTCAACAAATTCAATTTCGACATCGCCCTTGAGAACGTGATCTCTTATAAAGTGGTGTCTAATTTCTATGTGTTTCGTTCTTGAGTGAAGAATAGGATTCTTCGTCAAGCTTATGGCGCTAGTATTGTCACATCGAAGAGGAACATGATCGATACTAAGGCCATAGTCCGAGAGTTGTTGTTTCATCCAAAGGATTTGAGCGCAACACTAACTTGCTTCTTGCTAAACCAAGAAACTAAGGAGCTACCGAGCAAATGGCAAGTGCCACTAGTGCTCTTGCGGTCCAATTTGCAACCTGCAAAATCGGAATCGGAATAGCCAACAAGTTGGCATGAAGAATCTTTGTGATACCATAGTCCCACATTTATTGTTCCAACAAGATACTTCATAATCTGTTTTACCGCAGTTAAATGTGACTTCTTCGGATATGATTGATATCGAGCGCATAAACACACGCTAAACATGATGTCGGGTCTACTAGCAGTAAGATAGAGAAGAGATCCGATCATACCTCGATACTTTTTGGTGTCTACTTCCTTACCTTTCTCATCTTTGTCAAGATGGTCGGATGTACTCATTGGGGTGGCCATTGCTTTGGCGTTGCTCATTTCAAAACGATTTAGCAACTCCTTGCAATATTTGGATTAGCAAATGAAAGTTCCCTCTTTCATTTGTTTCACTTGTAGCCCCAAGAAGAAGTTTAGCTCACCCATCATTGACATTTCAAATTCGCTAGTCATTAACTTAGAGAATCCCTCGCATAGAAAATCATTAGTAGCACCAAAAATAATATCATCGACATAAATTTGAGCTAATAGAATGTCATTGTTTTTATTTTTGATAAAAAGTGTGGTGTCAACTTTCCCCCTTTCAAACTCATTGTCTAAGAGAAATTTACTTAGACGTTCATACCAAGCTCGAGGAGCTTGTTTAAGACCATATAAAGCTTTCTTAAGCTTGAAAACATGGTCGGGAGATGTAAAATCTTCAAAACCCGGGGGTTGTTCAACATACACTTCCTCTTGAATAAACCCATTGAGGAAGGCACTTTTGACATCAATTTGAAATAATTTGAAATTCATAGATGATGAAAAAGCAAGTAATAAACGAATGGCTTCTAGGCGAGCAACGGGTGCATAGGTTTCTTCATAGTCAATGCCTTCTTCTTGATTATAACCCTTAGCAACTAGCCTAGCTTTGTTTCAAGTGATTATACCATTTTCATCTAATTTATTCCGCAAAACCCATTTCGTACCAATTATGGTGTGATTATCGGGTCTTGGCACCAATTCCCAAACATCATTACGTTTGAATTGGTTAAGCTCCTCTTGCATTGCCAAGGTCCAATGCTCATCCCCAATTGCTTCAGAAATGGTCTTAGGTTCTATTTGAGAAACAAAAGCCATATGTCCTACAGTATCTTTAAGAAGGTTTCGTGTACTTACCCCTTTCTCGATGTTGCCAATTACCTTGTCAAGAGGATGGTCTTTAGACGTCCTCCAAGCCTTAGGCATCATCGATTTTTCTTCTTGTGGTGGTACTTCTTCCGAAGGTTGTTCCATGACTTCATCTTGAACTTCCTTTGGATCCTCCTTTTGTACCTCGTCTTGAAGATTGATTTTCTTTAAAGTATCTGCAAGATCAACACAAGAATCCTTTCTCGCCAAGCGAGCATCATTTTCTCAAAATACTACATGAGGAGATTCCTCAAAAGTTTTGGTTCGATTATTAAACACTCTATATGCTTTGCTACGTGATGAGTAACCAAGAAAAATTCCTTCATCAGATTTCGCATCAAATTTTCCCAAGTTATCTTTTCCGTTGTTGTGAATAAAACATTTACAACCGAAGACTCTAAGATGGGAAAGATTTGGTTTCCTTCCCTTATAGAGTTCATAGGGAGTTTTCATGAGTATCGGTCTAATGATAGCTCTGTTTAAAACATAGCTTGCGGTAGTCACGGCATCCGCCCAAAACTATTTGGGAATTTCGGCCTCATTGAGCATGGTTCTAGCCATCTCTTCGAGACATCGATTTTTACGTTCTACCACTCCATTTTTTTGTGGTGTACGTGGAGCTGAAAAGGTATGTTCAATACCGAGTTCGTCACAAAAATCCGCGAAGAGATTGTGATCGAACTCCCCCCCCCCCCATGATCACTTCTTATGGAAGTGATGGTTGTGTTCTTTTCATTTTGAACACGTTTAAGAAAACTTTTGAAAGCATGAAAGGCATCACTTTTGTGAGCAAGAAATAACGTCCATGTGAATCTAGAGTAGTCATCAACAATAACAAAAGCATAAAGATTACCACCATGACTTTTAATTCTAGAAGGTCCGTAAAGGTCCATGTGTAGAAGTTGTAAAGGTCTAATGGTTGAAACCACATTTTTGGATTTAAAAGAAGCCTTTGTTTGTTTCCCTTTTTGACATGAATCACAAACAGAGTCTTTTTCAAATTTCATGTTTTGAAGGCCAAGTACTAAATCTTGTGAAACTAGTTTGTTTAAAAGATTCATATTTACATGAGCTACTCTACGATGCCATAACCACATGTCGTCTTCTTTACTCAAAAGACAATTCACATAACTTGATGAAGAATTTTCAAGATCAACCATATAGATATTATCCATTCTAAAACCACGAAGAATAATTTTAAAATCACTACAACGGATAACTAAGCATTCTCCGGAGTCAAACAATACAAGATTTCCCTTGTCACATAATTGGCTTATGCTCAAGAGATTATGTTTGAGACCTTTAACAAGCAAAATATGCTTAATGGAGGAGGATTCGTCCTTACCGACCGATCCAATGCCGATAATTTTTCCTTTGTTATTGTCTCCAAAAATAACATTTCCTCCTTCCTTGGGTTTTAGTTGAAGGAATTTTGATGCATCCCCGGTCATATGTTTGGAGCATCCACTATCAAGGTACCAAAGTACACTTGATCCCTTCAAACACACCTACAAAACAAATTAATGAGATTTTGGTACCCAAGCCATTTTGGGTCCTTGTGCGTTAGGTGCAACATATTGGTGTGATTGCCCTGCAGTGAAATGTCTATGTCTAGTGAAGCATGCGGGAGTAAGTTTCAAGAATATCTCATTTGAATCCTCATTTCAAGAGTAAGTTTTTCAAAATCCTTTTCTTTTGAAGAAAATTGTTTTCTTAAATCTTTTATAGATTTAGAAGCGCTAATAAACTCTTTATACAACTCATCAAATGCATCTTGCATTTCTTCTAAAGTGAAGTAGTTCTTAAAAGTAGTACATACCTCATTTTGCGTTTCTTCGGGTGCCATAAGACACAAGTTTGTGGTCTCGTTTCCTTCTCCATCACTTGATTCGTCTCCGGAGTCGCCTCCCCAAGAGATGTATGCTCTTTGTTTCTTGAATGGTTTCTTCTCCTTTTTGATGTTTGGACAATTTGATTTGATATGCCCGATTTCTCCGCATCCATAGCACTTCAATTGGTCGCCTTGTTGCTTACCTTTTCGTTCATACTTCTTTTGCATGAACTTGTGAAATTTCTTAATAACGAGTCCAAGCTCGACATCTTCATCACTTGACTCCTCATCGTTTTGAGGTTGAGTAGTTGATGCTTTGAGCGCAATCTTTCTTTTCCTTTGATCATCCAAAGGAGAGTTAAGAATAGTTGATTCATAAATTTTATGATTACCTCATAGTCCGTCGATGGTGACGTTTGTGATGCCGATTGATTCTTGGATAGCGTCGGCATTGGAACGCCATTCCGAAGTGAGGCTTCGTAGAATTTTCCGGACAAGCTCCTTATCCGTGAATGTCTTTTTGAGGGCGTGTAGGTCATTAACGATTTTTGAGAATCGTTCGAACATGTCATCTATCTTCTCGTTTTCCTTCATGTGAAACAGTTCATATTCGTGGGTTAGGAAATCAAGTTTAGCTTCCCTTACCTGGTTCGTACCTTCGTAGGTGATTTCTAATTTGTCCCACATTTGCTTGGCAGTGGTGCAACATGATATTTTTCGATAGTCATCGGGGTTCACTGCACAATACATCATGTTGATTGCCTTTGCGTTGTTCTCTATTTTTCTGATATCATCGGCGTCGTATTCATCTTCCGTTTTTGGAACGAGTTCTTCTCCAACCTTTTTGGTAGGTTGTAGTTCTCCATTTTTGATAATTTTCCACAGTTGGAAGTTGTATGATTGTATAAAAATCCTCATTCTCTCCTTCCAGTAAGTGTAGTTGGTGCCATCAAAAAGTGGTGGCCTTGTGAAGCATTGTCCTTCACCTAGTCCTGCATAAACACTACGAGTAGAAGCCATGGAATGTTTCTCTCAAACTGTTAAGTCTTTCAGAGAGTTAGGCTCTGATACCAATTGTTAGAATATACGCTTAACGCTAGGGGGGGTGAATAGCATTATAATAAAAAACAATGTAAATTTGCGGAACTAAAAATTGCAGGAATAACGTAAGTGCAGTAATTAAAAAGATACGGAGAGAACACACCAAATTTTATCCTGGTTCACCACAACACGTGGTTAGTCCAGTCCCCGAGAGGCTCTCTCGAGTTTTACATTAACTTCGTTAAGCTTACGGGTGCCTAACAAACCGTTACAATTGCTCGTAGATATACACTCTACAAGACTCAACCTGCTCGAGGATACCGCACCTCAAGACTTCAAACCAAGGAACTACTTTTCCTTCTTACAACAAGGGATTAGAATATCCCTTCAAGTGTGTACAAACACTTAGCACTCAAGACAAGACTCTCTCTATAGAGTAGATATGAGTAAAAGTAATACGCTCAAGAACACAACAATTTCGTCAAGAGTTTGGCTCTCAAAAACTTATGAAATGAATATAAAATGATTGCAAAGAGAGTATGTAAGCTTTAGCAAGAATGTAATCAGTTGTTGTGCTTAGAAGAGTGATTTTGAGTTGTATTTATAGTGCTCAAAACACCCAAGACCGTTGCTTAATTGCCAATCACAAATTGCTGATTTTGTGCTAGGATAATCGATTATCTGATTCTGCATAATCGATTATCTGCCAACGTTCAAAAATCAATCCCAGATTTTAATCAGAATAATCGATTATCGAAATCGTATAATCGATTACCTGACAACGTTCAAAAATCAATCCCCGATTTTATGCTTAACATAATCGATTGTCTGATTGTACATAATCTATTATTTTTCAGTGTTTGAAAATACTTTGGCAACGGTCTTTAATATAATCGATTACCAGAAAAGCCATAATCGATTATTTTGCTACTTTGTAAAATCTGATGCTCACTGCCTCAACATAATCGATTAGTCTAAGGCACATAATCGATTATCTTGTAGCTTTGAAAAATCTGGTGAACACTGCCTTAGCATAATCGATTATCATAAGGTACATAATCGATTATCTTGTAGTTTTAAAAAATCTGGTGAACACTGCCTTAACATAATCGATTATCATAAGGTACATAATCGATTATCTTGTAGCTTTGAAAAAATCTGGTGAACACTGCCTTAACATAATCGATTATCATAAGGTACATAATCGATTATCTTGCAGCTTTGTAAAACCTGGTGTACACTGCCTTAACATAATCGATTATCATAAGGTACATAATCGATTATCTTTCAGCTTTGTAAATTCTGGTGTACACTGCTTTAACATAAACGATTATCATAAAGTACATAATCGATTATCTTTGTCCAGATTTGAAAGACATGTTTAGAATTCATTTTGGTTAAAATGAAATGTTTGAAAATCATTTTGCTTTAAATTAAAGATGCATGGTTTGATAAAAATGATTTTACGAGAGGAGCCAAGTCTTGAATCAATTGTCGGATCAAGATCACAATTATAGAACGACTCATGTATAACTTTGTTGCTTTACTTAATCTTGATCTTTGTTACTCTTGTGCTTGGACTTCGGCATATGTCAATGTTCCGTTCACGTTAGTTTGTCATTTATCAAAACCTACAAATATGAACACACGTTTAGTTTAGCGACTTGAGAACGTGTTTCAACATGACTCAATTCAAAACCCTAGGATATGGGGTTTTCTTTGGCAAGTGATATTAGGGTTCCACTTTGGGACCCTAGGCTTTCAGGCTCACTATGAGTCCGCAACTGAACTTGAATCCCTTTTACTTGTGACTCTAAGACTTTCAATGTTAGACTCTTTTTCCATATAACCTGACAACTCCAAAAGTTTTTTTTACCAACTAATTGACTGATTCTAAAATCTTTTTAATAAGGCTGACGAATTGTCACTGATTTTCTTCGATTGAACCTCTTTTAACTTCGTGACTTGGTTCATTCAAATTGAACTTGTAATTTTGGTTTTATGTCTATTTGATTGATTCCCTTGCCATATTTGGCATAAGCCATGTACTATTGTTTGTTTTCCTTAAATAACTCCTATGTATTTACCTTTTTTGTGCTACTTTGAAAGGTTTTAATTAAATTTTTTTTCCTTAACTGTCTTTTACCTGTTGTTATCAGAATCCCTTAACCAAAGGGAGACTAATTTCAATGATATTTCCTTGCCTTTCTTACTTGTTTCTTGAACTATAAAAAGGGGACATGACCCTTCTATACACATCACCGACTATTGAACACTTCAAAATTCAATATTCTCACACTCTCAATTGAAATACTCTTTTGAATACTCTACTCTCTTCTGAGGTTTCTTGTACTATTGGATTGCAATTTGGTTTACAAGACTCCTGCTTTCCCTTATTTGTCTCCCTAAAACTGGTATGTCTCAATTTTGATTCAACCTCTTCCCTATGGGTTTACTTTACAGTTGATATACTCTTGTCTACTTTGTTGTTCATGTTCTGCAATGAATGTGCTACTTTCTATTTGCATCTTCTATTTTTCATGAATTCCCCATACCCTCACTCCTCCTATGTGTATGCGTTAAGGCTCATGGCCTGGCAGTATCTATACTGTTGCCCAGGTCTGAACCTGATCCATAATGGATCCTAACTCCTAAGATTGGGCTAACAGGCATGGCAGGAGTGTGCCAGCACTCCCAATTGTTGGGCATGACCACCAACTTGCCCTAGCTTTCCCTAATTCCCTTTTTATGCACTTGCACTTATTCTTAGACTCTAAGCTATGCTCCCCTCTTAGGAGCCTTGCTTTGGGATCCTGAGTTCCCGTTGAACTTAGACATTGGAGGGTACACTACACTTTGATCCAAAAGAGTAGATAAAGAGATACAATATTAGCTCTATGAACAACTCAAAGTTGTCTCTCAAATGGCTCAACAAAAGCTCTATAATGATGCTCAAATAATATCAATATGTATATGAATATTGGGAGGTGTTGTGTGTTTAAAATCAGCTCAAAAGACCTCTATTTATAGGGGTTAAAAGGTGCCTGTCCGTTGCTTAATTGACAATCAATTATGCTGATTTTATGCCAAAATAATCGATTATGTGATTGCATAATCGATTATCTTCTCAACGTTCATAAAACGGAACGTTGGGAAGGCAACGGATAGTGAAATAATCGATTATTCCAATCACATAATCGATTATGTTGCTCCAGTAAAATCTGGAAACTCAGCAAAGCTGGTATATACCAGAGTATACCAGAATCAAAGCTGGAGTATACCAAAATATACCAGAATATACCGGAATCGAAAACTTACTTCAAAAACCATTTTGGTTAAAATGAAAACGTTAAAATCATTTTGTTTGAAGTATATTAAAAATGTTTATGATATATATGATTTAATAAAATGATTTTATGCATATTAATGATGACCTATGTTGAAATGAAAATGTTAAAATCATTTTGTTTGAAGTATATTAAAAATGTTTATGATATATATGATTTAATAAAATGTTAAAATCATTTTGTTTGAAGTATATTAAAAATGTTTATGATATATATGATTTAATAAAATGATTTTATGCATATTTATGATGACCTATATTGAGCCAAAAGACGAGATAACTTAAACGTTGCTTTTACATTGGTTCTACCTAATGACCTACGCCTTGGGTCTTCGGTCTTGAACTTTTGATCTTGTCTTTGGCTTGTCTATGCAATTCCGTCGTCAATATGCTTCTCGGCATTCAATCTTGATTGTTTGTCATATAATATCGTTGTTTGACACTTGACTTCATTGTTTGTCATTCATCAAAACCTATACCTGAAAATCATGCTTATACAACCAAAGCGCACATATCATAGATAGAATGATTTTCTACAGTTTTGTCTCATATTGTTAGACTTTAAGTCTGAATTAGGTTGTTTGGATGTAGCTTGGGCTTCTGATGTATTTTTTTTTTACTTTTCCGGTTCATTTGGTCTGTAATAATTTGTAATAACTATGGGGATGGCTAATGAAAAGGGATAGGGATGAATTTATGCAAAGGGTAGATAACTTGCCTATGGGATTCTTCCGATTCTTGCATTCACATAAATTACTGCATTCATGTAGATAACTTGCTCATAGGATTTTTTTTAACTTTTTCATTCTCATCTTTAGAAGTCCTACCTATAAGTCCTGCATTCTCATCTTAGAAATCATGCCTATAAGTCCTGCATTCTCATCTTAGAAATCCTGCCTATAAGTGTTGCATTCCTGCATATTGAGATCTTATCTCTAAGTTTTTGCATATTCTGCATATAGAAACCATGATCATAGGGTTTTTTGCACTTCAACATGCATATGTCATTTGGCAAACCATCCTAGGTTTAATAACAATTTGCATATATCTATCACTAAGCAAACTTGTTCATAGGTTTAAATAATGAACAGGCTTCTAGATACCATGCATATAGGACTTTACACTCTTGTTTCAACTATAAAGTGTTTAAGATCAATTACGCTAAGAAATCATGCCTATAAGAGTAATAAACTGAATCAACTTCGTTTATTCCTCCATGAGTCTAAAATCGGTAATAAGATTGTCTAAAAATCTGTAGAACCTTTTGTTTATAAATCCAATAATCCTTTCTTTTAAAACCAGTACACTTTCTACACTTCTAGATATCATGCCTATAGGTCTCACCTAGGCAAGCCATCAGATGATTAATTAATTGGGTCAGTTATTAATAAATTACAGCCAAACCAAGCCTAGTTCGGACTTCTCATCTGAGAAATATGTGATAAATCAGCCTGTCCTAACGCTTTAAAGTTAATGCAGACCATAACTAGTATTTGAATTCGTGTTATAATTTACTCCTTAAGTGAGGAGGCCTATTTGAGCCTTAACTGTTATTTTCTTTTCCCTAGCTGCTTATGCGTTCTTACTTGTCGGCTTAGACTTTTATCCTTTTAAAACTCTAAAGACCCCAACTCCCTACTGTTTTGGATTAGTAGTTCTAACGTCTCTGGCACGGATAATATTGGGGACAGATAATAGCATGCAGTAAGTAATGATACTATTCCGCGCATTAATACCTTAACAGGGTGGGAAAGGTAGATATGGATATGATGACTGGTGTGCTAATACCTCATGTAGCCCCTCTCTTTTGAGGATTGATTACTGGGTATTGCATTGACATGATCCATATTAATCATAAACCTAGGACCCCCTTTCGCTTTACTCGTTTGTTTTTCATAATTGTTTAAATCTTTTCTTCCAAAATTTCTGTCCTCTTTACCTTTTTTATGTGAAAACTCCCTCTACTTGAGCCCTTATTTGCTTACTTGTTACGTGAAATCACAATTATAACATGGACGGGAACAACACTAGTAGATCCTGAGGGGTGCTTAACACATTCCCCTCAGGATAATTTCTAGCCCTTACCCAAACTCTGGTTCTTCAATTCAAAACCCTTCTTAGTGTCCTAATGCACTTAATCATTAGATGGCGACTCTTCAAATTCACAAACCCAATTTCCAAAAGGGAACGAGTTGTTCTCCAAAAATTTCATAAACTCGATTTCTCCTTAGAAAAAAAGGGGGCGTGACAAATTCTATGAGTGGAAGACGGTCATTCCAATTCCCTTTGAAATCTAGAACACATGCTCTTAGCATATCTTCAAGTGTCTGAATGGTACGTTCAGCATGTCCGTCAGTCTGTGGATGAAATGCAGTGGTGTGATTTACTTGTGAGCCTAATCCTTCTAAAACGACCTCCAAATGTTAGCCATTAATTGAGCCCATCGATCTGATATAGTAGATATCGACACACCATGAATATTAACAATCTCCTTGATATACAACTTCACATAATCTTCAGCCGTGTAAGTTGTCTTAACTGGCCGAAAATGGACACATTTTGTAAGTTGATCAACTATCACCTAGATGGAGTAAAACTTATGATAAGAGCGAGGTAATCCAATAACGAAGTACATATTAATCACATCCTATTTCCAGGTCGGAATCTTTATATTCTGAAGCAATCCACGGGTTTCTGATGTTCTATCTTTACTTGTTGACAATTGGGACATAGGGCTACAAATTATGCAATAGACTTCTTCATGTTATCCCACAAATACTTCCCCTTGACATCATGATACATCTTTGTTGAGTCGGGATGGATGGAATATCGAGATTGATGAATCTCATTCATAATCTTCTATCGCAACCCTGTCACATTAGGCACACTAATCAGCCCTGGTATCTCAGTGTCCCATCTTCTCAAATCTCAAAAGCTTTAATTTTACAATGTTGAATGCTCTCTCTCAATCGTACTAAGATAGAATATTCATATTATCGTGCTTTTACCTCGGCTACCAAATATGATTGTGATGTATTCTATACAGTAACACTTCTGTCATCAGAGTCTAACAATCTTATTCTCATATTGGCTAGCTGATAAAGCTCTTTAGTCAAGCCCTATTTACCTGCCTCAATATGTATTAAGCTTCTCATTGACTTACGGCCGAGAGCGCCTGCCATAACATTGGATTTACTGGGATGATACAATATCTCGACGTCGTAGTCTTTCAATAATTCAAACCACCTACGCTGCCTCAAAGTAACTCTTTCTGCTTCAAGATGTACTATGAACTCTTGTGATCTGTGTAGATGTTAACATGGACACTGTATAAGTAGTGCTGCCATATCTTCAAAGCATATATTACTGCAGTGAATTCCAAATGATGGGTTGGATAATTCTTTTCATGCTTCTTCAATTGTCTTGATGCATAAGCAATCACCTTCCCACATTGTATCAATACACACCCAAACCTATACCTGAGGCATCACAATATACCACATAAACTTATATTTCTTCAGGGAGAGTGAGCACTGGTGCGGATGTCAATCGATTCTTCAGATCCTGAAAACTACATTCACAAGTGTCAGGCCAATGGAACTTGGTAGCTTTCTATGTTAACTTAGTCAATGGTACTGATATAGAGGAAAACTGTTCTATAAACTGCCTATAATATATTGCTAGCCCTAGGAAGCTGCGGACTTCTGATGGTGTTGTAGGTCTCGGCCAATTCTTTACTACATCGTTCTTCTAAGTGTCGATACTAATACCCTCGCCATATATCACATGGCTAATGAATATTACTGAGTTCAACTAGAATTCACATTTGGAGAGATTATTATATAACATACAATCCTGAAGCGTCTGTAATACTATTAGTAAGTGGACTGTATATTCCACCTCCGAAAGAGAATACACTAGAATGTCATCAATGAATACAATCACGAACACATCAAGATAGGGCCTGAATACAGTATTCATGAGATCCATAAAATCAATTGGGGCATTTGTTAGCCCCAACGACATCACCAAGAACTCAAAGTGCCCATATCTTGTTTGAAAGGCCGTCTTTGGAACATCCTTCTCCTTAACCCTCACCTGATGATACCATAAACATAAGTCAATTTTGTAGAAATACTTGGCACCCTGGGGTTGGTCAAAAAGGTTACCAATCCTTGGAAGTGGATACTTGTTCTTTATAATAAACTTATTCAATTGTTGATAATCAATACAGAACCTTAACAACCCATCTTTCTTCCGCAATAAGAAAAATGGCGCACCCCAAGGTGAAGTGCTAGGCCTAATGAAGCACTTATCTAGCATGTCCTTCAACTGTGCCTTCAACTCTCACAACTCTACTGGGGCCATTCTGTATGGGGGATAGAGATCAGTTGAGTGTCAAGAAGCACATAAATGCCAACCTCCCTTTCAGGAGGAAGGCTTGGGAGTTCATCTGGGAAAACATCTGGAAATTCATTGACTACGAGGATTGATTGTAGAGTAGGTCTTTGCCTTCGCATCCCTAATGTGAACGAGATGATAAATATAACATTTTGAGATTATTTTCCTTACCATAAGATAGGAAAAAAAACTACCTTTCAATGTAGCAATGTTCCACTTCCATTCAATGACGGGTTTACCTGGAAATTGAAACCTAACCATCTTTGTACGACAGTCAACATTTGCATAGCATGAGGCCAACCAATCCATTTCTATTATCACATCGACATCAACCATTTCTAACTTAAATAAATTTGCCGAAGTTTGATGATTACAAATCATCACAGTGTAACCTCTATATACCCTTCTAGCAATCATAGGATATCCTATCGGAGTAGATACCACAAGGGGTTAACTTATCAATTCAGGTTCAACGCAAAACTTATTAGCCGTAAGGGGTGTAACAAATGATAATGTAGATCCTAGATCATTCAACGCATATAAATCACAAGAAAACATAGATAATATACCATTAACAACATTTGGAGAGGATTCGAGATCTTGTCGACCTACTAGAGCATATGTTTGATTTTGAGCACCACTCGAACTCGACACTGCACCTCTACCTCTACCATGACCTATCGATTGTTGAAAACCCCAGATTGGAGGTCAAGCTGATGAGGAAGAACAAAAAACAAATCTAGTCGGCTGAGCCATACCATCACCTCCTCTATTAGGACAATCCCGCATCATAGGTCCAGGTTGACTGCAAAAATAACACATATCAGAACCTCGACGACATATTCCAATGTGGGCCTTGTCACATTGATCACAATGTGGTGCTAGGGGTCTCGTCTGACTAGTATCCCTGTGATGTTGCGAGCCTAATGCCCCCGAACTCTGACCTTGATCAAAATAGGTAAATCTATCATATCGAGGCCCCTGAAACTACGGACGAGCACTAGCTATAGGTGGCGCCGAACTCCTCGAAGATTGGGGCCTGACACTGCCTCTGAAGTTAGCAGAATACCCTGCAAATCTCGCCCTCTTATGTAGGCCCCTATCCTGCTCCTTATTTGCCTTCTGCTGACACTTACGATCCTCTAGAATCTGGGCATAATCTTGAATACGGGAAATATCCATGCCCTCCACCAAGGAGGCTGTCGTGCACTCATTTATCAGATGTGGTCCCAACCCGTTCACGAACATATGCACCCCATCACTCATCTCGGCCACCATATGGGTAGCATACCTAGCTAAAGAATCAAACTGCATACTATACTCTTTCACACTCATATTATCTTGTCGAAGGTTCAAACTTATCAGCTCTAGTCGTTGTACCTCAACTGGAAAGTAGTGATGAAGAAAGGCCTCAAAAAATTCCTTCCACACAACTAGAAGAGCATTCGGACCCCTGGATCTCTGCCAACTATTATACCAGAAAATAGCTAAATCTCGTAACCGATAAGAAGCCAACTCCACTGCTTCTGTGTCACTAGCATACATAACACGCAGTGTACGATGAACCTGGTTAATAAAAGTCTACGGGTCTTCCTTGGGGTCTGATCTGGTAAACACTGGAGGGTCTAAATTAATAAAATCACAAACCCTCGTACTAACTGCTTCTGTGTCACTAGCATACATAACCTGCAGTGCACGATGAACCTGGTTAATAAAAGTCTACGGGTCTTCCTTGGGGCCTGATCCGGTAAACACTGAAGGGTCTAAATTAATAAAATCACGAACCCCCTCGTACTAACTTGTTTATCAGCAGCACCTGTATTCTGCCTCTAAGCTTGAGCAGTTACCAAGCCAATCAATAACTGCAAAGCACTCTGCATATCCTGGTTTGTAGTGCAACACAGAGGAATTGGAGGTGCTAGGTGCCTCCTAATATCCTCTGGAGGAGACAAAGTAGATGAGGTATGAGAGGGCATCTCACTCTGAGCCTCACTTTGGCTTGCTCCGGCTTGGGGCACCTGACTGTTACCCTCTCCTAGTGTTGTATTAAGCCGTCTACTAATCGTTTGCTTCCTAGTCGAAGGCATCACTGAAAGAAAACAAGGTGAATATTAGAGACGAACACTTACGACTCAACTCTACGCACAATCTAGATTCAGGAAGAAGGTAACAACCCTAGATGTTATTAGCCTTCTGATTATAAATGTGGCGTGCTACATATCTATAATCAAGACTCTACTAGACATGGCTCATACACAACCCCTATGACACACTGGCTCTCCTACCAAGTTATTCACGACCCAAACTTGAGGGCCATGACTAGCACCCAGTCATACTTGCCGAGAACCAACGTACATTTTATCTAACCTTCTTTATTATCTTTTAGGGCCGACAAGATCAATATAAATGGTAGATATGGATCATCGTCAACGAACAATAAAAGATGATGGCATGAACATACATAACATGGGATGACCAGACAATCAAGAAACTATATATAATGCACGAGCTACCACGCTACCATAAAAGACTATACAACAAAAATCAGCCAACAGGGCATACCAAACTATACATGAGTCGACACCTGTCTATGAGCCTATAAAGGATCATAAGTGCTGCAATATTGCTAGAACAGGGCCCCAATATACCCATAATGTCTATAAAAAATGCATACCAAGACCACGACAAGACCGAAGAAGGGATCTTGCCAATTACCGCTAAACTGGACAGCCTACTGTGGTGGGAGAGCTGCGCCTGCCTGTCTATCAGGACCTGCAGCATGACATACATCATCCACAAATAAAAGGACGTCAGTACGAGTAAAGTACTGAATATGTAACGCAGGGAACCATAAGTACAAACAATAATGTAAATAGGGATAGAACATATACAACCTGTAACATTTTGTGACCTTTGAGGTCTACTGACATGAAATGCATGATAGTTATGTATATATACATAAACTTTTAAAACATGCGCCTCTATGGGCATCATTATCATCGTATCATACCCGACCGTAATAGGCTCGATAAAAATGTACCCGACCATCATAAGGCTCGGTAAAATCGTACCCGGCCATGTGGAGCTCGGTAAAACCTAACTGATCAGTGCTTGCACAATAGGTTCCATACCCGACCGACTATAGCGTGGCTCGGAAGAGTAAAATAGATAAACATATATAATGCATGCTCGACTCATAGAATCGCGTTCTAAACTTTTCGAAGCATCATAAGTTCAGTATCTTTTGTGCATATTACTAACTCTTCACTATGAACCTTATAAGAATCAGGATGTACCAACAACATTGTTAAAATAAGAATAAGAGAAGCAATATTAAAATCAATTGTTATATAAGAGGGGAAACAAAGAGAGTACTACTAGCTTCTAAGAGTAGAGTATCTTTGGAAGCTAGTTCATTATATTATGTACAATCGGAGTCGTGCAGAAGAAGGAAAGGGATAGACTCACATACCTTGTATGTACTGCCCAACCTGAAACTATGTAAATGTCATGACTCCTTAGTCTACAATACGAGAAATGACACTATCGTTAACGTTTAAGCGGCGTAACTATTAATGTACCGACCACAACCTATTTTACGATGAAATGGACAGCACCTTCCCTATTTATATGACTTCCCACAAGTGAACTATCACCAAACACCCCAAACAACATCAATTTTAATCATATTGAACCTCCCAAACTAGTCCACCAACCGATAACATTACTACCAAGCCGTTCAATATATATTTCATAAGTTCTTGCTTCAATGACTTAGCTGAAACTTGGATAGTCTTAAATACATGTAGAGTAAGAGGTTACTTACCTTTAGATAGAAAGAACAACTCCAATTTGACCTTAATTGTCCACGAAATATCCCGCCAATGCTGCCACAACAACAAGGAAGTGAAACTCGCAATATTAGGGTTTTTCGGTACTAGAATCACTTTAGAAGGATTGAAATCACCTAGGGTTGATATTAAGAACTTGAGGAAGTATTTACATAAACCCCTTAAAACAACCTCCCACATGAGCTGGAACAACACAAAAATGAGCAACAATAAGAAGAACAAAAAACTTACCAGCGCCACGGGATTCCCGACACTTGATTTGTGCTGTTTGCCCTTTGTTTGGATCTTGAATCTTGAGATAACCTTTAGAGGATGTTACTAGGGTTCTAAGGTCTGAATATAGTGAAAAACATGACATAAAACGGGTTAGAGGTGCTTGGTGCAGTCTCGCGGAAACGCGAATATCTCTCTACTCCAAGATCGTATCAACAAACGGTTTAATGCATTTGAAACTAGACTCATAGATCTTAAATTTGGTGAGTAGACCATCCCAGAATTTTAATTAAATTGGGAGAAAAGATTAGTAACATTTAACCTAATGTTTAAGTAAAATTATAAACCTAAGTTGCGACAACTTTTGTTGATTTTTTACTAATAACTCATTTGACTTCAAGACTTATGACACGGATATTATATGATTTAAATATGTTAAAACACTACCTCTTGAGTGTATTTAGCACCTATTGGTTTACCCGAAAATACAACTGATAACATTCTTGATCCGTTTAACTTCTAATACTTGTTAACCACCCTTATACACCTTTGTATCATCTAAGACCAATAGGATTAACTTCTTATCATCATAAAGATAATATCTTCATCAATTTACGTCGACTACATTATGGAATGAGCCAACATACTTGAATATAGGTTGTAACAACACATGACCGATATACGCAATCCATAACAATAGTATTTCCCATCGAAGTAGATACACGAACAAGAAACAAAAGAATCACGGGGTGTACCCAAATAATGAGAAAAATACGATGACACATATGAAAAGGTGGAACAAGGATCAAATAACACAGAGGCATCTTTGTGGCAAACTGAGACAAAGCTTGTAATCACCACATCTGAAGCAATGGCATCTGGTTTGGCTGGGAGGTTATAGAACCAAGCTTGATTTTCATCCCTGTCTAGGGCAACCCCTAGCTGCTTGGGCGGGTGGTGAAGTGATTGGAGTTGAAGTCGATAACTGACTCCTCTGCTGAGATGGGTCCCCAAGAAAACGAGGCCATTGTCTCCTCATATGTCCAAACTCTCCATACTCATAACAACTCCTTGGTGCAGGGAACAGGAAAATAAGGGAACCCCTAGCACCTGGATGACTAGTAGTAGGACCTGGCATGGAAGAGCCTTGAACCGATAGAGCACCGGACGAATTTTGGGCCGGAAGGGCACTAAGGGATGACTAGACTTGATGAGAACTATGAGAAGCATGGTCTGATAATGCCCCACGATGAACTAGGCGAGCTGACCGAGCATGTCTAAGTGAACGGCCTCTGCCGTGTTGAAACTGAACTCTCGAATGAACACTACCAAAACTACCAGATCCCCGATGCCTCTTGGCCTCCCTCTCATCTCTCTCCTAGCAAAAAACTGACTCAATCTCACGAGTAATATCAACAACCTCCTAAAAGTTAGTACCTGACACCCTCTCTCTGATCATGAGAATCTGAAGCTAATATAGAGACCATCAACAAACCTCCTGATCCTCTCTCTATTTTTAGGAAATAACCAAACAGCATGATGATCTAACTCAGAGAACCTCATCTTATACTACATCACAGTCATATCATCCTGACACAACTGCTTCAACTACCTGAGCAGCTCCTCCCTATGAGACTGTGGCACATACTTCTCCAAAAAGAGAGCTGAGAACTACTGCCAAGTAAGGGGCGCTGCACCAAAAGGCCTAAGCCTCTCATAAGCCTCCCACCTAGTGAAAGCAGCTCCAAAAAACTAAAAAGTAGTAAATGCGATCTGGTCTCCAGAATACCTGTTGTACGAAGATTCCTCTAGCACTTGTCCAAGAAACCCTGGGCATCCTCGCCCTCTGCACCACTGAAAGTTGGAGGCTGAAGTCTAAGAAACCTCTCCAATCGACGTTGCTCGTCCTCAGGCATTACTAGTACTACAAAATCCTGAGCAGGTGCAACCGAGTAGGCTGGTTTTGCCTCTGGTCCCTACAATCCCTGAACAACCTGCTTGGGTATGCTGGCAGCATGAATCTGAGTCCCTACCCCGACCTGAGAAGTAGCAACTATGGCAGAAACTACGACAGCCTGAGCAAGGCTGGTACACACGGTCAAGATATGAGCCAAAGTCTCCTGAAGACCTGGAATAACAATAGGCGCAGCCGGTGCCTGTGCTGCTCCTGCTAGAGCATCCGCAACTGGGAGCTGATCATGAATTGGTGTGACTGGTGGATTTGCACGTGCTGCCCTAGCTGATGTACGGACTACACCCCTGCCCCTACTACGGCCTCGACAGTGACCTCAGCCTCTAGTGGCCCTAACTGGTGGTACTGGTGGTTGTTCGTCCTGTCCGACAGCACGTGTCCTCATCATTTGTGAGAGAATAGAATAACATAAGTTTAGTACTAGAATCAACAAATTTGCATGATAAGATTTTCAAGAATGTGAAGTTTTTCCTAAAGGTTCTGCAGCCTCTCGAGGATAAGTACATATGTCTCTGTACCGATCCGCGAAACTCTACTAAACCATCTTATGACATGTAAGACCTATGTAGCTTAGGCTCTGATACCAACGTGTCGCGACCCTAAACCACCTTGATCGTGATGGCGCCTATCGCAGTACTAGGTCACCCGATTAAACACTTATAACACAAAGGTACTTTTCTTAATTCATTTATTAATCAAATATGCTCACAACTATTTTGTTTTAATATATCAAAATAAGTGGACACAAGTACAAAAACATCAACACTATCTGATCCCGGTGTCACTAGTCATGAGCCACTAAAATACAACCTGATATTATCTACTCAATACGAGACGAGTCTGATAAAAAAAATCTAAAGATATGAATGAGAAAGGTAGGGCTGCAGACACTTTGCAGCTACCTCATAATCTCTGGAAATGCTCCAAGGTAAGAGACAACTCTCACTCGGATGCTCTGGCACCTGGATTAACACAAGGTGCGGAGGGTAATGTGAGTACGCCAACTCAGTAAGTAACAATTATAAATAAAGTCTGAGTGCAGTAACGAGCATTTAATATCATAAACATATCATAACATGGAAATCTTGAAGGAAATAACAAGATCAAATTCGTAGTTAAATTCAGAAAATCCAGTAAAAAATCCAATTTCAATGGAAGTCGTTAAAACGTTTATTTTGCATTTTTTGATAGAGGCTCCGTATAAAAAAGAGTGAGAACAGTACATTCATAAAACAAGCCCCTCGGGCAAAATATCACTCATATGTATATTTAGGCCCTCAGGCAAACCTTTTAGTCACTCAGTGCTCAACTTTCACCTATCGGCACTCACGCTCAATAAATATCTCATAACAATCACTGTGTCATGCATCTTGATCCATAAATATATAGTCGACTACGCTCACTAGGGTGTGCAAACTCCGAAGGGGCTCTTACATCTAACACGCTACATTTCTACGGTGTGCAACCCGATCCAATATATTGTTACGACATGCAGCATGATCCATATATACATATATAACACTGCAGCGTGCAATACGATCCATAACTATCCTCAATACGGCCCTCAGCCTCACTCACTCATAAATCTCACAAGCCACTCAGGCATCTCAGTGCAAACGCAGGGAACTCAGCCCAAAATGCTTTCATAAATATTAAAATAGAGTGAGGAACAAGATTTAATAATAAGCATGTATAGACCATTACATAAGATAATGCTTTCTGTCAAAAACAATGTGAAAATAACAGTAAAATGACCCTGAGGGTCCAACAGTATGGCACAAGGCCCCAAACATGGCATTCAGCCAAGTTAATAGAATCATTTCTAAAACACATAGATATCATATTGAGTTTATCAAAATATGCAACTTTACAGTTGCCACGTGACGGACCAAGTCACAATCCCTACGTGTGCACGCCCACACACCCGTCACCTATCATGTGCGTCACCTCATTTTTCAAAATAGTACAAAATTCTGGGGTTTCATACCCTCAGGTCTAGATATACAATAGTTACTTACCTCGAACCGGGCAAATATCTACTCCACAATAACCTTTCCTCTTGACTCGGCCACAAATCACCTCGAATCTATCCAAAGTCAGAATTATAACATCAATACATGCCAAAGGAGAAAATCCCACACTAAAATTATCAAATTTAACCAAAAGTCCCAAAATTGGCAAAACCTGACCCTTGGGCCCACGTCTCAAAATCCAATAAAAATCACATCACTAGAACCTTTATCCTCCCACGAGTCTATATATGCTAAAATCATCGGACCTCAAATGGCCCATCAAATCCCCAATTTAAACTCTTCAATTTCAAGCCCTAATCTCCCAACTTTCTTCCCTAGTTTCCACTAATATCATGATTTAACAATGGAAAAATGGTCATAAACACAAGTAATAAAGCTTAAGTATCTTACCCAACTGATAACCCTGGATCCCTCTTGAGAAAAAACCGCCCAAGCTCAACACCCATCTTCAAAATGGAGAAATTAAGCGAAATTCACGAAGAAGACCGTTTTATACCTTCTGCCTAGTATTTTCTGCATTTATCGTCTCACAGTCGCTTCTGCGACGCCACACCTGCAAAAAGCCCATCGCAGGTGAGGTTTTCACTTAACCTTGGAAATCCTGTATCTCAGCTCCCCAATTCTCCACATATGCGGAACAACCTCGCTTTTGCAAGTCTCACACTGATGGTCCCAATGCGCAGGTGCGGAAATGACAAAAGCAGCAAAGTTCAGTTGCTCAACCAAATTCCAATCCTTCCGTTAACCATATGAATTCATCCCAAGGCCCTCGGGGCCCAAACCAAAAATACCAAAAAGTCATATACCACTATTCAATCATATTCAAACCTTCAAAAAATTCAAAACAACATCAAAACGTTAAATCACCCTCAGATTCAAGCTTAAGGATTTCAAAACTTCGGTATTCCGCAAACAATGCAAAAACCTATCAAAACACGTCTGAATGACCCTGAAATTTTGCACACACGTAACAAATGACATAGCAGACCTACTCTAATTTCCAAAATTTCATTCCGACCCCGATATCAAGATTTCCACTACTGACCGAAAAATGCCAAATTTCCATTTTTGCCAATTCAAGCTTAAATCTACCACGGAACTCCAAATTACATTCTGAACACACTCCTAAGTCTAAAATCACCTAAAGAAGCTATCTGAACTGTCAGATTTTGCATCCGAGACAATCTAGTCATAAGTTAACATCCGATTAACTTTTCCAACATAAGCTTCCAATTAAGAGACTATGTGTCTCATTCCACTCTAAAACCACTCCGAACATAACGCAACCAACACGATACGATCAAATACAACTGAACAACATACAAAGGAGCAAAAATAGGGAAACGAGGTTATAACTCATAGGATGAACGGCCGGGTCATTACACTATGGTTTTACCTACAAGCTTGGTGTAAGTGACTCTAACTTAAATCTATGATTTATACTGAAGTTATCACTAGATTTAACATCAAAACATGGACCTGAAGAAGAGAAACTTTGGATTATTGGCTACAACTTAAGAGAGTGTATAAGTATTTTTGAATACCTATTTGGACTCGGTTTTGGAATCTAATTTTATATTTGGACTGGACAGGTTATTGGTCACAAGATTTAGGTATTGGTTCCGGATTACGCGAACATAGCCGCGAATTGACCTTTTTTACTTTTTGGAAATTCTTCAAAGATCGAAACTTTTTGGATTGGGATCACTTCCTATGGTATTGGTTGACTTCCTTGGTTGATGTTTGTCTAGGTTTGAGCCAGTTAGAGGTGATTTCCTAAAAAATGCAATTTTGAACCTTTCGACTACCCCGAAAGAGGGTAAGTGTCTAGCCTACCAATGGTTGAGGGAATTTTTCCTAATATTTGGTATTGTTTGCTACTGGGGGTGATGTATATATGAAGTGACGAGCTTATATATATGTTCCATCGGAATTCATGCTCGGTGTAACTCAAATCCGGTAATTACATCACAAAATTATGAATCATAAGGTTTAATCACAAGATTAACCTCTATATAACCTCAAACATGGTTATAGCTCAAAAAAGGGGTAAGAAACATCATAACATGAAGCTTATCAATCAACTCAAAGCCTATCAGAGACTAAGAACTATACCAAGCATGAATAATTTCCCCGCGCACGCACATGGGCGCAATCCCTCACATGTGCGCCATACATAGCATGTAGCTATCAAAGATAACTCAGGCAACTAGTGTCTCAACCAAGTTTTGGTAAGATACATATCTCAAGCAAGCCAAATCAATACTCTAGAAGCTCCATCCCGACAGATCTCCGAATGGCTCAAAATTAGACAAAAGCAACTATAAAACTCAAATAATGCCATAGGAATCAAACCCAAACGATAAAGGTCGAATCTTTAATCAACACACAAGGTCAACCAAAAAGTCAACCCAAGCCCACACCTCGAAACTCGACAAAACTCCCTACATTTTGACAATTCATTCGAATACAAGTCCAGCCATACTAGTCGAACTCCAAATCGATGTTCCAAGCTCAATTATTCATTTTTGAAAAGTTTTGACAGCAATCCCCAATTTCTCTTTTAGATTCACCCATCAAATGCCAAAATCAAAGATATAATTAGGAATAATAATTTAAACTGAATCAAGAACACTTACTCCAATCCAAGTGGAGAAATTCTCCTGAACAATCATGCAAATCTAAGGTCCCAATCTCAAAATATAATAAAATGGCCTCAAAGTCCGAAATTAACACCTTTCATGCACTACCAAGTAGTACCAGACACGAACATGGTTGTACCTTTGTGATCGTGATGCACAAAAGAAAAGTTGCCCTAGGAAGGGCTTTGTGAAAGCGGCCCTGCAACAGGGGGGAATAGTCGCGGACACGAGCTTAGCTGACCTCTAACACCTAACACATGGCCAACGTGATACACTATACGCGAATGCCAAAAACAACAATCACCGCAGTCCGTGTAACAGTCTACCTATTGAAACACAACGTATAAACCTCCATCCGGCTCCAAGAACATTGCGCGATCAACACTCTTCTCACGATCACATTTTACACCCTCTGCACTAGAAAACATAGAAAACCCAGCAATCTAGCATGAAAGAAAATGGTCTAAAACCACCCCAAAACTCACGCAAGCCCCTTGAGATCACATACGAACATACCAAGAAGTTCCAAAATATAACATGGACCTACTCAAGGCCGCAGAACACATAAAAACATCATTACCACAAATGACACATTAATTCAATCTTAATAAACTATTTCAAATTTCCAAATTCTAAACTTACACCAAGCACGTCAAAACAACTCAGAATCACCTTAAATTTTGCACACAAGTTCCAAATGATATAAAGAGCCTATTCCAACTCAAGGAACAACAATCCAAAACCGTTAGCGTCGAAGTCAACTCTCCATCAAACTTATAATTTTTCAAAACATTCAAATTGATGGCATTCGCCAAATAGAGCTAAAACCTTCTATAAACATCCAAATGCAAATTTGGGCATATGCCAAATCCAAAATCACCATCCCGACCTAACGAGACAATCAGAACTCCAATTCGAGGTTAAAGACACAAAAATCAATCTTGGTGAACTCTTCCAACTTAAAAGTTCTTCGTTGAGTATCATTTTTCCAAACCAATCCCGAACCAACGCAAAACCAAAACCTATCATACATGCAAGTCATAATATATCATATGAAGCTACTCAAGACTTCAATCCACCGAACAGAATGCAAATACTCAAAATGACCAATCAGTTCATTACAATAATCAGAATCTTTACGTCATACCAAGTCAAAAGTATCACTAGATGAGTACCAAAAAATTGATCACGATCCAAAATCCCACATGGGGTCGTGATGGTGCCTAAAATATGCTTTCTAGGCAAGCAAAGATTAGGAAGATAATGTAGTAGTCTAATAGTTACAAACTTTCTGTGTAAAATAAATTTACAACCATCAGTCTAAAACTATCCCCTGTATTTGGTGTCATATGTACATGAGCCACTATCAATACTAAATACATGTCTGAAATGGAAAAATACAATATTGTCTAGTATAATAAATAGTAGATAAAGATATGAAGGGGAATCGAGGTCTCCAAATGCCAAGCAGTACTACCTCAAGTATCCTAAAATAGGTCTGAGCAATCACTTCCAAACGCTGCTAGGACCAACATGGGGATCTGCATAAAAAGTGCAGAAGTATAGTAGTAGTAAAATCGAGCCCATGTACTTAGTAGTAAAGATCTTAACCTCAAAGAAGTAGTGATAAGACTATTACAAGACATTCACTGTAAACCTATGCGAGTAATAAGTAGAGAAGCAATAACAGTATAGAAAAAACGGATAACTACATAACGAATAAAATAAAGAAGTATATAACAGAAAATCCCAGAAGAACATCACGTCACAACCTCAAAACAAAACATGGTGTTGGTTCATTAAAATCAAGAAAAATTACATAATATCCTTTCGTTGCGGCGTGAAACATGATCCCAAATATTAATACCAAAATTGTTGCGGTGCGCAACCCGATCAAATATATACATAACAATATTATTGCAGTGTGCAATCCAATTAAATATATTTATAATAATATTGTTGTGGTGTGCAATCCGATCAAATATATATAATAATACTGTTATGACATGTAATTTGATCCAATATATAAATAACAATGAAATACAACAAATTTAGCAACATAACAAGAGAAAAGGAACTAAAATATGTAATATGTTAAGGCAATCCGATATAACATACTAGCGTGAAATAGAAAACAAGTAAAGGCATAAGGCAAGTAAAGACATGAGACATGTAAAAACACATGTCTAATAACATGTAAGCGCATTAAATAATTAAAGGCGTGCAATAAATAAAAGTATGAAATAGGCTAGAATATGTAACAATTAAGGACATGACACGTATATCAAGTAAACCATGTATTAAGAATGAGTACTTAACAATTAATAATGTGGTACAATTAAAGACGTAAATAAAGTAATACACCTACATACCACAACACATGTACACTCTCCATCTTGCATATACGCTATCCTACACATAGATCATGTAGCAAATAGACTCGATTATACCCTATTTTCCACAAATTACTATGATACCTACCTCTTTATGGAATAAGATCAACAACACAACACGGCTTTTCGTTAAGAACAAGCATCCAAACTATCGAATCTGGTCAATTGTTATTCAAACAAGTCAACACAATCTTTAGAAACTACCCTCGTATGAAAAAGATTTGATTTTTGACATAATTAGAAAAGTCAACAAAATTCAACACATGCCCATGTGATCGAAACCCAAAACTAAAACCATATCCCTATTACTCATTCATTCTCGAGTTCAAATATGTGGTTTGTTTCAAAACCCAACCTCAATTTTATGTTTAAATTTCAATTTTACAAAATCCTAATTTCTACCCAAAACCTCAATTTATATCCTATGAATCTTAGATTTAATAATTGAATTCATGAAAAAGTCATAAAAATTGAATGAAAATAAGTTAAAGTCACTAACTTATGAAGTTGGAAAGAAATTGCTCTCCAATAATCACCTATGTAGAGTGTAGGTTTCAAAAATGGAGTAAAGTGAGTTAAGTCCCGAAACCCTAGTATTTTACCCAACTGCAGGTATCGCATTCGTGAAATATTATTTGCAATTATGATGTCCATGAACCGTTGAACGCATATATGACCAGTGCTTGAGCCTCCAAGATGTCACAAATACGGCAAAACCTTCGCATTTGTCAAGGTCCAATCCCTCGCAAAAGCAAACAAAGTGCAAAAACAAACAAAGCATCACAAATGTGAGGTTATCCAAGCACTGCCAAGTGTCGCAAATGCAACAAAACCACCACAATTGCGATAACCCCCCTCCCCTAGTTTGCAAAAGCAATTAATACTTCACATAAGCGATTAAGACTTCACAAAAGCAAAGTTTCCCTACCGTTTACCACCATTTCAAATGCGAGAGTTTTATCGCAAATGTGAGGCTCACATTTGTGAATAGAACCTTGCAAATGCATGATATGGAGCCATCACTCCAGCAGTCCTTCAGCTATGCAGAAACAGTCTGCAACCTATCGAAAACTCACTGAGCCCCAAAGGCTCAAATACCAACATTTACACAAGTGTAATAATATCATACAAACCCCTCGCAAGCTCAAATCATCAAATTAGCATCTAAAATTAAGAATCAATCATCAAAACTCAAGTTTTCAACTTTTCACATAAAGCGCTGAAACGGCCTCGTGTTACCCAAGACCCCAAGAAAATACGGATACATGTCCGTAATCATCGAATGAACTTACATAATTATCAAAACATCTATCCACGGTCGTTTAACAAAAACGTTGACAGTGGTCAACTCTAGCCATTTTCAAAGTTAAAAATCATATTATTTCAAAATTCACTTTAAAATTTTCAAAAATTGATGTGGAACATGAACACAACTCATAAATGATCAATTAGATCAATGGAATATCTGGAAACATATAATGGGGAGCTAGTACTCAAAATGACTTATCATACCACTACCTTCTCCACCCTAAAAGAAACATTCGTCCTCTGCGAACATAGAAATGTACCAGGACTAGTAAAAATATATTGATATCTACTCTCATGTCTGACTCAGACTCCAAAACATCCTCCTCAATCAGTTGACTTCTCCAACGCACTTTCGCAGAAGGAATATCCTTAGATCTCCACTTTCTAACCTACCAATCTAGAATATCCACTGACACTTCCTCTTAAGTTGAATTCCCATCAAGCTGCACCGTGCTAAAGTCCAAAACATGTGACAATTTCATCAACATTTGGAAAAAAATCCGGCCCTAAAACCACATAACACCATCATCCCCAATCATGACATTCTTAGCACCACCCCGTTGCACCGTGTCTTTCAACACCAATAAGTGAGGATCATCAAGCTGGCGAACCTTGATGTGCTCCGACAAAGATGTATGTACCATGATACAAGCAAGAACCCTACTGGATTCCGAAATAACAAACCTCCAAAACTTGTTAGCCAAAGACTTAACATCCATGGATAATGGCCTCTCCACTTCCGGTATAAATGTCAAGCAACCCATGCTCTCCGCATTCCCACTCAAGGCATCGGCCATTACATTGGCCTTCCTCAGATGATATAATATGGTGGTATCATTGTCTTTCAATAAATCTAACCATATCCATTGTCTCAAGTAAATATCCATTTGTTTGAAGTGATGTTAGAGACTCCGATAGTCCGCATAGACCTCACATGTCTCACCATATAGATAGTGCATTCAAATCTTGAACGTGTGAACAATGGCTGCTAACTCCAAATTACTCACAACGTAGTTTTTCTCGTGGATCTTCTACTGCAGAGATGTGTATGTAATTATCCTAGCATCCTGCATCAATACCGTGCCTATTCCAATAGGTGTTGCATTTTAATATACAGTGTAAGACCTTAAACTTTTGGGCAACACCAACTTTGAGGTTGTAGTCAAGGCGGTCTTCAGATTCTGAAAGCTCTCCTCACACTCATAATACAATCTAAAAAGAGCGCCTTTCTAGTTAACTTGTTGAATGGGCCTGGATAAATGAAAACCCCTCCACAAAACAGTGATAGTAGCCTTCCAAATCCAAGAAGCTCTGAACCACTGTATCTTATGAAGGTCGAGGCCTTTTCTGAACTGCCTCTATCTTCGTAGGATCTACTTTGATACCATCAGAAGACACAGCATGACCCAAGAAGGCAACTGAGTCTAACTAGACCTCATACTTCAAAAACTTGGATATAGCTGATGATACATAAAAGTTTAAAGTACAATCCATAGGTGTTGCTCGTGCACCTCTCTACTATTAAAGTAATCCAAAATATCATCATTGAATATAATCACGAAGGACTCCGAATAGGCTTGAACACTTGGTTCTCAAATCCATGAAGGTTGTTCGAGCATTAATGAATCCAAATGACATCACCAGAACTCGTAATGGCCATAAATAGTCCTAAAAGTTGTCTTAGGGACATCTGACGCCCTAATCTTTACCTAATGGTTGGCAGAACTCAAATCAATCTTGAAAAACACTTTGGCACCTTGAAGTTAGTCAAAGGAATCACCAATACTAGGCAAAGGACACTTGTTCTTGATGCTAACTTTATTTAACTGTCGATAATATATGCACATCCTCATCGATCCATCTATTATCTTAACAAACAGCACCAGTGGGCCCCAAGGTGTATCACTCGGTCTAGTGCACCGTTTGTCAAGCAAATCCTTTAATTCCTTTAAATCAGTTGGATCCATATGGTACGCTGGAATATAAATAGATTGAGTTCCCGGAATGCAACAGTTAATATTGTGGGGTTGTATGCCCGGAAAATCCAAAAACTCACTCACAAATGGTACTGAATCGATAGGAGGAATCTCTGCACTAGAATCATAGATGTAAGCGAAAATGTGCTAGACAAACTTTATCAACCATACGATGAGCCTTCAAATACGAAACCTCCATACTTGTGGAGTGACCAAGTGTCACGACCAAAAATTTACCTAGTCGTGATGGCACCTAGCCGAAATAGCTAGGTAACTCAAACTACAGTAACACAATTCTAATAAATGTAATAACTAATCAACATGTGAAATAGCTAGATTTCTATACAATATCCCAAGGATTAGTAGTACAAGTCGTGATCCACTAAGAGTTAGATATACAAATATGGTATAAAAATAAATATAACATCGTTTAGAATATATAAACAGAGTAAGAATTTAAAACTGTCAAGGACAAGTGGTAGCTATATCCGAAAAACATGTACATCTTCAATGTCAGCTCTCATCATCCACACCATCTCAGCTCCAAGATTTGAATGTATGGTGCAGAAGTGTAGTAGGATTACAACCGATCCCATATACTCGGCAAGTATCATAACTAACCTCGGTGAGGTAATAGTGGAAAAAATTATGAATGACACTCACTAGAAACCTGATCACTTCATAAATCTCATAAGTACACAACAATAATATTATCAAGTCATGAATCACAAATAAAGTCACCCCGGTGCACATCTATAACATAACATGCTCTATTTCTGTTAACAAACCTGCGTATAGAGAATATATGCATGAAATACCACAAAATCCTTCATCAGTTGCATATAGAGAAAATATGCATAAAACCTCAATTGATCCTTCAACAATTGCATATGGAGAAGATATATATGATTGAACAAGTCAAGTCACATAGACTCACATATAAAGATGATGTATACCATGTCTCATCTCAAGTAAGATAGCATATAGAGAAGATATGCATGAAACCTCACTTGATCCTTGAACAATTTCATATGGAGAAGATATATATGATTAAACAAGTCAAGTCACACAGATTCACATATAGAGGATATATATATCGTGTCTCATATCAAGTAAGGTAGCATATAGAGAACATGTGCATAAAGACCATAGAGCTTGCAAATAGAGAATATATGCAGCAAAAGTATGTTTACATTAGATGCAGCAAAATCATGTATACATCCAAGAAAATTGCAAGTAGAGAAGAAATGCAATAACCAAATCACACCCTAGCTAATTTTTCTCATACTAAATGTACACCGTAAAGAGAAAAGCATGAGAGGGTGAACCAAGGGGGAATCATTCTTATCCATACGTTGCACAAACAACTCATGTGCAATATATAACCATCGGATGGACAACTCATGTGCCAGCATAAATCAGATCTGCATGGACAACTTACGTGCTATCAACTCAGTACATATCACACAGAAAGCATGTACAAGAGTGTGTGTACGTGAACAATGGATAGAAAATTGCATATCCATGGAATGATATAAATGGCATGCTAAGGTGTAGGCATGTACAAAGTGTACTACAATATTTCATGATTATGCCACAAGAATATCAATTTACATGTTTGAACAAGAGATCAAACCAACCAATAATCCCTGACATGATTCAATTAACTCACAAAGGGTTACAACATAGAAAAACATGATAATATGAAGCTTAGAAATCAGCTCTAGGCATATACTAGCCTAATCGCTACCCCGAGCATGGATGATAACCCCGTACACGCACATAGGCTAAATCCCCTCGCATGTATGCCATCCATTGCACATAGCCAACACTAATAACTCAAGAAACTAGTGCCTCAACCAAGTTAAGTAAGATACTTACCCCAATCAAGCCAAATCAATACTCTAAGAATGCCTTCCCATGCGAATCGACCTATGAACAGCTTGAATCTAGCTAAAAGTAACTCAAAAACGTCAAATAATACCATAGGAATCAAACCCAAACGATAAAGGTCAATTAATTAATTAAATTCTCAAATTCAACCAAAATGTCAACCTGAGCCCCCACATCGAAACCCGACAAAACTCACAAATTCTGGAACTCATTCGATATGAGTCCAATCATACCACTTTCATCCAAATCTGACTCTGAATCGATGTTCAAAACCCAATTATTCACTTTGTCAAAAACCACGATTTCTCTTTTAGATTCGTCAATAAAATGCCAAAATCAAATATGGAATCATTTAAAATAATCAAATCCGAGTCAAGGACACTTACCTTCAAGTTGTGAAAATACCTTCACAAATCACTCGAATTCGAACTCCCAATATCAAAATATGGTAAAATGAGCAAAAACCCTTGAAGAACTAAGATGAACACTGCCAAATTATACATCATGTTCGTGCCACTTACCCTGCGAAAGTGATGAACACAGACACTAGACCTCCATGAATGCGTGCTTTTCCATGCGAACTCGAAGACAGAATACCCAGTTTCTACTCTAAAGCAGAATCGTGACCTTCCTCTGTGAACGTGATGCTCAAGCTTCTCAACCTCCACGAACGCGACCATCCAGTCGTGAACGCAAAGAAAAGAACCACCCAGCTCCAACTTACACATCGCGATCGCGCTTCACACAATCACGAATAAGGCACACAACAGCAATGCAACCATGAGAGAAAATGGTTTGAAACACCTTCCAACTCACCCTAGTCCCTCGGGACCACTTCCAAACATACCAACAAGTCTCAAAACACAACACAAACCTACTCGAGGCCCCAAGTCACATAAAATAACATCAAAATCATGAATCACCCATCAAGATCAAACTCTTAAATTCATAAACATCAGACTTTAACAGAGTGTCCAATTCAAGCCTAAAAAATTCGGTAATGAGCCCAAATTTTGAACATAAGTTCCAAATGACATAAAACCCCTACTCCAACTCCAAAAATAACAACATGAACCTGATAACATCAAATTTAACTCCCACTCAACCCTATAAACCTGTCAAACCTTCAAATTGCCAAACTTTTTCAATTAGAGCCAAAACCTTCTAGAAATATCCAAATGCAAATCCAAGCATATGGCTAAGTATGAAATCACCATTTAGACCTAAAGGAGCCATCAAAAAACTTATTCAAGGTCAAATATGCAAAAGTCAAATTTGGTCAATTATTCCAACTTAGAGTTTCCAAATTGAGAATCATTCTTCCAAATTAATCCCAAATCACTTGTAAACAAAAATCGGCCACACATGTAAGTCACAGTACATCATTTGAAGCTACTCAAGACCTTAAATCATTGAAGGAATTCATATTCCTGAAATGTTGGTTGGGTCGTTACTCCTAGGGTCCCTCTCCACTCTAATATAGGCAACCCTAGAATGACTTATTTCACAATACTGGCATGAGAATCCAAGATAGCATGATGTGGGGAAACTAATCCATACCAAGAATGACCTCAAAATACACTATATTCAGCAACAATAGATCAATAATTGTATCAAAACCATTAATAGTAGCAACACAAGACCAGTACACCCAATCTACTACTATAGAATCTTCGAGTGGGTAGACCAAAAATAGGAACATCAAGAGAATCATGAGGCATACTAAAATTTGAAGAAATATGAAGACACATATGAATATATATAACTCGGTCCAAACAACACAGAAGCATATCTGAGACAGACAGCAATAGTAGTTGTAATAATTGCATCAAATGTCTCTGCCGCATGTATACTTGGAAATGTATTAAAATGGGGCTGAGCCCTACCAAGCTATCATCAACCTCTAGTGCAACCTCTCACTGAACAGCCTCTACCTCTAACTAACATGCCTCTGCCTAGAGCTAACGGATCCCTGTCTCTAGCTAACTGAGTAAGTGGTAAAGCAACCAATGCTAGAACCATGAAATGAGTACCTTGTTATGTCATGTTGTCCTGAATTCTAGGACAATAATTCCTTATAAGACCTGTATCCCTGCACTCAAAGCATGTGATCGACTAACTTGGATCCTGAATTCGAGACTAACCCTGGCGATCTGGATAACCAGTGTAACAACTCTGAGTTGATGGTGCACTAACATGAGATGAAGGTGTGCTAAATGTTGGCTTCTCATAACGAGACCCATAAGCACTACAGCTACCTAATGTATTTTGTGTGACCTATAGGGCTGACGGTATAGCATGAAATCATGGACTCTACCAAAGGAAGCCCACTTCTAGACGAGGCATCACTAAATCCTCCAATATAACGAGTTCTTTTGTCAGAGGTCGCCTCTCTCATCTGGCCTCTGATGCGATCAATCCTCTTTACAGTATCCACTACTTGAGTAAAAGGAATCTGTGTCTCGGTCTTTCTGGCCATCTGAAGGCTAATGACATATGTAAGACCCTCTATGAACCTATATACCTTCTCCCTCTTAGTAGGGGTCAGGATAGCTACATGGTGTGACATGTCAACAAATCTAGTCTTATAGTAGGTAACAGTTATGATACCCTGCTAAAGGCGCTCGAACTGAATTCATAACCCCTCTCTCTATGTGAAGGGAATAAACATATCAAAAACAGCTATGAAAACTTAGCCCATGTAAAAGTAGGTCTCCGCGATGGAATGCCCTACTCCTAAACCTACCACTATCCCATGGCAGAACCATGCATTTGAAAGACGGTGTATTCAACTCTATTTGACTCCACTAGTTTCATGTTGCGCAAAATCTCACAGAAATGGTCCAATAAGTTTTGTGGATCCTCCAAAGGTGCACCACTAAAATGATGGGGAAATAACTTGGTGAACGTGTACAACCCCTTCATCTTATCAATTGATATCGCGGGCCTCTCCCCAGGCTATCTAGCAACAATAGGTTTGACCTCCCTAACTGGTGAGACTTCTGTGGTCTATTAACCGTGAGCCAGCTGCTATAGATTATGAGTCTCGGGAGTCTATGCTCCTCCCCCTATTTGAGAAACGGCCGGTGCCACAGGAAACCCAGCGGCCTGAGCCATACACCTAATGAAACAACTATACAGTCTAAGGAATCCTAAAAAAACTAAGATAGTAATGAACCCCTCTAGAACCTGAGCCGGTCTTATTTGCTCGACCTGATCTTGAATCTCGTCCTCTAGAGTTAACTGACGATCGACTACGGGGGTTGTTGCAGTACCCCTTCCCCTACCCCCGGTAGTGGCTACAGCTTGGACCTTTGGCTCCTGCTCAACTACGGATGAAGGACGTGTTCTCACCACCTGTGAGAGAATAAGAGAACAAAGATTCCAATTTCATAATAAAATGAAGTTGCGTGATAGAAAAACTAAGAGAGTGAAGTTCCCTAAAGCCTTATAGCCTCGAGAAGACAAATACAGATGTCTATGTACTGATACTCAAGACTTTACCAAGCTTGCTCGCGACTCATGAGACCTATGCAACCTAGGGCTCTGATACCAATGTGCCATGACCCGAGATCCCAACCACGGTGTCATGATGATACCTAACATCCTCTTGCTAGGCAAGTCAACATTGGAGAAATAATGTAACAGATTAATAATTAAAATTACAATAATATATATAAAAGAAATCGACAACCATCTTAACTATTCTTAGAATCTGGTTTTACAAAGATAAGAGACATTATTAATACTAAATCCAAGTCTAAAATGGAAGATACGATACGATCTAGTACAATAAACAGTAGATAAAGATAGGAAGGAAACTCTAGGGCCTGTGAACACCAAACAGTACAACCTAAAGTCTCCAGAAATAGATCCTAGCAATCATCACTAAATATCGCATGGGCTAACACTGATATCTGCACAAGAAGTAGAGAAGTTTAGTATGAGTACAATCGATCACATGTACTCAATAAGTATCGAGCCTAACCTCAACAAGGTAATGATGAGGCTATGACAAGACACTCACTGTAAACATGTATGAGTAATAAGTAGAGTAACAATAACAGTACAGAGAAAATAGATAACTACATAACAAACGTAATAAAAAAGTAGATAACATAGGGCCCCGGAATAACATCATGTCAGAATCTCATAACACAACACAGCACTGGTTCATACCAAACAAAGACAAATACATAATATCCTTTCCGTTATGGTGTGAAATCCGAACCCAAATATCAATATCATTACACTATGCTACCTGATCCAATATATACATAATATTACTGTTGAGGATGTAACTTGATCAAATATATATAATGATACTGTTGCGGCATGTAACCCGATAAATTATATCTAATAATACTATTGCATCGTGCAACCTTATGAAATATTTATATATAATAATATTTTTGGAGCGTGCAACAAAATCTAATATATCAATTCGTGATTTTTTCCTCGCTTGAAACGTTCTTATAAATTCGTAGATTAGGATTTTCTTTTATTATTTGCATTTTTAGGAATTAATTATGTGATTTGTGTTTATTTGCATTTTTAGGAATTAATAATGGTATTTGTGTTTATTTGCATTTTTCCTTATTAATTGTGTGATTTCGTATTTATTTGCTTCTTTCTTTCATTATTTGAATTTTTGGTGATTTAATTGAATTTGAGTGCATTTTAATTCATTAACAAGCACAAAAATAGCATTTTTATATTTATAATACCAGTTTTAACATTCTTAGGTTCAGTGATTAATTAATAGCACAGTAAAACAAATAATAACAAAATCGTTTCTTTTTGCATTTTGACTTTTGAAGTTTCAAATTTTTACTTAGTTTTCTTCTTAAATTAGGATTTAGTTGATTTTAGGAAATTAATTAGTTTAGTTGAAGTATTAAATTAACTCTTTATTTTGATTTTGTATTAAATGAAAATTGAAAAAAAAAGGATAAAAGCTATTTGGTAATAATAATTGAAAAAAAAAGAGAGAAAGAGGGATTTGAAAATATGGACTTGTTTTAAAAGACCAATTTGGGCCATTTTTGCAAATTTGAACCCAGTCCAAAGCTGCCCAACCCAAGTCCAAACCCCATATCTTTAAAGACTAATGAAACGACGTAGTATAGGAGCAATACTACGACGTCTGAGGTTGATAACTGGCAAGTTAATCATGGCTACTCATCCCTCATGATCCGACGGCCACAAATCCATCTTGGATTTCAATAAAAATGTCTGAAAACTTGAGAAACCCTAGAGACCAAAAATGCACCCTCCTCGTATAGTTCAACCAACAACGTAACACCACCACCGAACCACCGTAACACCATCGTCCGCCGCCGGCCAGAAATTGCTGCCGGCGCCGGACTAAGCCAACAGCTCCCAAATTTACACCCTAGAATCCCCATTGTCCCCTCTTCCCAACCCCATAGATATAACCCTTCGAAACCCTCCCTAGCCCACAAAATATCCATTTAAAGAATGGAAGCTCCGCCATCTACGGCGGCAGCCGGTGACCAGCAACCCCCAAATCGACACCATGGGACCCCCTCACCCTCATCTTCCTAACCTCGCCATTCGCCACCCTCGAATGTGACTGCAACTCTTCGAACATGTGTTAGAAGAGGGAAGCTCCGCCATGCACGGCGGTGGTTGCCGTCCAACATCTCTCAAACACCACCACCCACCCCCTCTGGCCGTCATCTACCCAAAAGCATACTCCAAACCCTCTCAAACAACCCCAGACCCCCTCCAATGTCAACATCATCCATGACCCAAGATTGAGTTCAAATTTCAAAAATCGTTTGAATGACATTCGAGGTTTTGAATTGATTTCAACAATGATAAATTGAAGAAATTCAATAAGTCCATCTTTCTCAGTTTTGTTCTTCTTTTTTTTGTTTGTTTTTCTGCCTGTTTTAGCAATTAGGTTTGAGTTTATTTTAGTTAGTATAAAATTCTGGGGTCTTATTAGGTTTCAATCCTGTTGCTACTATTCTGCTTGTATGAATGGTTGTGGTTTTCATTTGTGAAATTAGACGATAGGTTTGGTTGTTTTCAATAGTTTCCATGATTCCAGCGATCTAATAATATTCTTGGCCTCTGAATCCAAACATTGGTTTAAATTCTCATTCAATTAGGAAATGGTCTTGATTGTTTTGATAGCATTGCAAATCTCATATTTGTCCGTTAGCGTCAGTGATTTGGTTGTTTAAGTTTAAGTGTCGATTGGTAACTTATATGTTTTAAAGTGCTGACTTCTGAGTTCGAGTACCTTACATGTTCTTCTTCTAAAATCTGAGTATTGAACTGATTTGAGTACTGAAGACTGATTAGCATCTGTTTTGGCCAATAGCTTAATAACATTTGTGTTGGTTATAGCTGTTAGGATTAGAAAAATTAGTTTTAGAACTTAGTTTGATGCCAAATAAGTAATTGAAGGGTAGTACAGGATTTTCCTACTTAATTCTGATAAATTCGGGACAATATGGAGTTTTCATATTGGTTTTGGAAATATTGGGAACAAATAAGGGTAGTATAGGTAGTATATAAAGGGTAGAAAATGGTAGAAGCCTTTAGACCCTTCTAGAAGGGGTCCTTAATACAAAATCAATAGTACTATTGCAGTAACTTGGGAAACAACTCAAAAAATAACGGCCCAAATAGGTAAAATCTGAAAATTAAAGAGGGACTTTAGTTTAAAATAAGATAGGAGTGATGACCTGGCCTTTGGCTATACAAAGGGGACTAAAAATCACTCAAAAAAGGAGAAGAATCTGGAAAAAGGACCCCTTAATTTTCTCAGAATTTTGAAGCTAAAAATCTCTCAATAACTCTGGGAACACCAACAATTTTACTGTTCCATTGCCTATTTTCAATAGCCTTTGATTAATTTATGTTTTGAGATCATTTGGAATCAATTAATATAGAAATGTTTGAGTTTGGATCTTAAAAAGTTTGGTTCTTAAGTTGTCATATTCCCAACTTACTTGGAGTTTCATTGTTTCATTGTTTACCTGGGTTTGAAAGTGGAAATCTGAAGTTGTTGTGGTTCTATTGGGCTTTGGGTATACGTCTGGGTTATAAACTGTCTCTATTACTGGTAGATGTGGTTGAATTTGCTGACTTCCCTCTTTTCCTATTGCATTGTAATTTCCAGGTACATTACTTAAAGCTCGCCCATGTACAAACCACTTTGAGATGAAATGAAGCTGTTGCGTTCCATTATTTTCCCAAATCTATCATTTAATTATTAAATGGATTTGATTCATTTTAATACTCATTGTAAAAGACTATGGGACTGTGTGAACTGTTAAATTCATTAATGTATTACTATTAATGGTGTAAAGTTTCATTCAAGGTAGGGCAATTTAATAATGTAATGCACTTGTAGTTTAGGTATGTTATTCATTCTTAAGTGTTAGTTAGATCTGAGTTTGGCAGATGATTTTTGTTTACATCCAACTTGTGAAAAGCTGGCAGTAATGGCCATTTGTGCAATATTAAGTTCGCTGGGGCTGACCATAATATGTCAAACCAACTCCGACTATTATACGTCTAGTTCCCTACATCTTTAATTCGGGTCCACGTTAGGGCCCAAATGTGGTGATAAGTACTGGCCTACTTCAACGGAAATCTTAAATGAAACGTTTCCTCTTGAGCACCAAGGATTGGACTACCAGGTTGGGCTTCGCTTGAGGCCCAACTGTTGCATGAATTGAATCTGTTTAGATGTAGTATTAACAATCAACCCTTATAGCTAGTTGGTAGAGTCATGACAAATGACAAATAGTTCATTAATAATCCCTTTTGAAATACTAAGTTTAAAATATTTAGAATTTGAGACGAGCCATTTTTACGGCCTCTCGCAAAGATAATAATGTGCTACTCGCATTAGGGCACGTCTTTAATAATTTTATCTCCTTAAACACATGTGTGCATTTCTGTGACCCAAATCTAAATCCCAACAAAGTTAGAATGTGTCAAAAACCACGGGTGCATTTCTGTGACGTGGTTCACGGCACGTTTTGACGGCGTTGCAATTTCCCTTTTAAAAAACAATAATAATAATAATAAAAGTGGATAAAAAGATTAAAAAATGCACTTAGGTTCAAAATTGTAAAAAATCAGATAATTTAAGCCAAATATAACAGTTGAGCGACCGTGCCAGAACTACGAACTTGGAAATGCCTAACATCTTCTCCCGGGTTAACAGAATTTCTTACTCGGATTCTGGTTCGCGGACTGTTAAATAGAGTCATTCTTTCCTCGATTCAGGGTTCTAAACAGTCACTTGGGACACCATAAATCTCCCAAGTGGAAACTCTTAAATTCTCTTAAATATTTGAATCATGTTTCGATTGTCCTTTAATTAAAAAAACTCCCTTATCTACGTCCTTCACTGGGTTGTAGTGGCCAAAAGAAGGTGTGACATCAGTAATAACCGAATACGGCAAATCTCGCAACATAACAAGATAAAAGGAACTAATGTACATAATTTTCTAAGGCAATCTGATATAACATAGTAGAGTGAAACACAAACAAATAAAGGCAATAAGTCAAGTAAAGGCATGAGACAACTAAAATATCTATCTAATAATATGTAAGAGAATGTAATAATTAAAGTCGTACATTAACTAAAAGTATGAAATAGGCTAGAACATGTAACATTAAGCACATATAACAAGTAAGGACAAACATATCAAGTAAAACATGTATCAAGTACGGGCACCTAACAAGTAATAACACCGTATAATAAAAGACGTAAAATAAGACAATACACTCCACATGTTTAAATCCATGAGAATACATATGCACTCGTCATCGTCCATACAAACCATCCTCACACATATATCACATAGAAAATAGACCAATCGCGCCCTAATTCCCTCAAATCAAGATTAACCATGGTACTTGCCTCTTTCTGGAATAAGACCAACAACTCAACGCACATTTCCCTTAAGAAAAAGCTGCCAAACCACCTGAATCTAGCCAATTATTGCTCAAACAAGTCAAAACAAGGTTTAGAAACTACAGTCATATGAAAATAAGGTTCATTCTTTAAAATAATTGGAAAAGTTAGCAAATGTTAACACGAGCCTATGGTTGAAATCCAAAATTAAGGCAAAATTCCAATTACCCATTCATCTCCAAGTCCAAATATGTGATTTTTTTTAAATCCAAACTCAATTTGAGGTCTAAATTACAATTTTCAATTAAATTCTAAAATTCTATCCAAAACCTCAATTTCTAACTTATGAACTTAGATTTGATAATGAAATTCATGACAAAGTAATGGAAATTGAATAAAAACAAGTTAAAGTTACTAACCATGAGTTTGAAAAAAATTGCTTTTAAAAAATTGCCTCCATGAAGTCTAGGTTTCAAAAGGGAGTAAATGAGCTAAGTCCCGAAATCTCAACATTTTACCAAGTTTCATGTATCACAATAGCGAAAACTTGTTCGCAATTACAGTATCTTAAATATGAACCACTAATCAGAGATGATACCAGTGACTGAGCCTCCTAGATATTGCAAATACGGCTAAACCTCACATTCACAAGGGTCCAAACCACTGCCCAGTGCCGCAAATGCGACATAACCATCACAATTGCAATAACCCCCTATATTACAAACACAACAAAGACTTCACAAAAGCAAATTTTCTATTCCTCTCCTAACAATGAAAATGTGAAGCTCGCATATACGAATAGAACCTCGCAAATGCGAGATCTGCCACCCAGCACACCAACAATTCTTCAACTTTGCAAAAACAGACAGCAACTTATCTGAAACTTAACTGAACCCTATAGGATACAATCCAAACATTCACAAAAGTGTAATAGTATCATACAAATTCACTCGCATGCTCAAATAATAAAGATAACATCTAAAATCAAGAATTGATCATCACGATTTTAAAAGTTCAAACTCAAATTTCTAACTTCTCACATAAAGTGCAGAAACGACCTAGGTCACACAGGACCCCCAACCAAACTTGCTATAAGTCCAAAATTATCAAAATAACCTACCGGAATCGTCAAATTACCTATTCGAGGTCGTTTAACAAAAACATTGACTGTGGTTAACTCTAGTCATTTTCAAAGTTAAAAATCACATTTTCTTTGACAATACACATTTAAACTTTATGGAAATTGACACGAAACATGCGCGTTAGTCATAGCTCATCAAATAGATCTATAGAAGTAATCAAAACTTAAATGAGGAGCTAATACTCAATACAACCCATTGAGTCATTACACAATCAGGTCTAGGGTGCTTTTGAGATATTTCAAGATCCTCATCGCAACTTTTAACTGTGACTCCCTGTGATTTAAATATAACCTTTCACAAATCCCATTATCCAAAATAAATCATGTCTACTCACAGTTGTATGTCATAGAGAACCAATCATAACCTTATATTTTTTTCTTCAACTAGTGAACTTGGTTTGTCCATACCCAGTCGAGTAGCAGGGGCAATGTAACAACCCGGATGGTGTTAAAGACTTATATTAGCTTCATATAATTTATTATGACTGGTTTGTATGGTTGTTTTTAATTTTCATGAGGTTTGGGATTGATTTGGAGAGTGATTATCGATTTAGAAACTTTAAGTTGGAAGAGTTGACCAAGTTTTGACTTTTGAGTAAACGATCACATAATTTGTGATTTGATGGTTTTAATAGGTTTTTATGGTAATTTTGGAGATGTTAATATGTTCGGAGTTGAATTTGGATGTTCCTAAAAGTTTTTGGCTCTATTTGTCGAAAGTTAGCAATTTAAAGAATTGGATAACTTATAGATTTGACTGGGAGTTGATTTCGGTGTTATTGGACTCTTATTTTGTTTTTAGACATTGTATAGGTTTATTTATTTGATTGGAACTTGTTTTAAAAGTTTGGTTGTCATCTAGAATGTTTAACTATGGTCAAACGCATTCGACGAAGTTGAAATATTTGAAAGAAGAGAATAATTTTGATCTTTGATTCTTGGTTGTAATGTTATTTATGGTATTTTTACGCTTTATATAGGATTAAATAATGTATTTCAACCTAATGGCATGATTGGACGGAGTTCCATGGGACTTAGGTGTGATTCCGAGTAGACTCAAACTATTTGGATTAAGTTTGCATTGCTGGTTTTGCTGGTGTCAGGTAATGCATTGTGTTCGCGAGGGTGTTATCATGTTCACTTAGAATAATTGGATTTGAAGAGCGTTGTTCTTTTCATTCCAGGATTGAAGGACCGCATTCGTATAGTGTTGGGCAGGCTGGTTCATCGTGGACTCTTGAGGAGTTTGAGTTCGCAAAGTTGTGCAAGTAGGCGGGAGTTGTAGTTTACGCATTTGCGATTGTGGTGCAATGTTCACACTAACTTGAGATGCAGGTGTTCGCGAAGAGAGCTGGAGTGGCTGGCCACATTTGTGCATTATGCTCAAAAGGGTCCGGTTACAATCGCGAACGATACCCCCTTGGTAGATTTATAAGTTTATATTCGGGATTTTTACCTATTATTCATATTTTAAGCCCTGGACTTGGAAATGAATGATTGTTCTTGGATATTTTCATACAATAATAAGGGATAAGTGTTTTATACTTATTTTTTATTATTATTAGAGAATCTAAATAAATTATTAACAGCGAAATATGGAATTTTAAGATATAATTTGAAGTTTTTGTTTAAACTTTAAGAGAGTTACTTTGAGATTTTAGTACAAATTTAGATTAGATTTTGGAAACTAATTATAATTAGACTCGGTAGATTATGGATCATTGTATTTTTTTATAGGTTCCGGATATCAGGCATGCAGGGCCGTGTTAATTTTTGTTGACTTTTGGGGAATTCTTCAAAATCAAAGTCTTATTGATTGGGATTACGTCCTATGGTAGTGGTTGAACTCCTAGGTTTATGTTTGGATATATTTGATCTAGTTAGAGGTAATTTCGCAAGAAAATACTCTTTTTGAGCTTTGGATTAGCCCGGATGAGGTAAGTGTCTTATCTAGCTTTTGTTTGAGGGAATTTTGCCTAATAAATAAAATTATTTGCTACATGCATAGGTAATTTATATATAAGGTGATGAGCATATATACATGTTCTATGAGTATTTATGGTTGGGGTAGTTTCAAGATTATTCTATGTCTTGTTTGGTTTTTTGATTCTACATGTTCTATGCTTTTACTTGATTCAATGACTACATCAGTATAATAAGCCATGCTAGAAATAATATTTAACTTAATAATACCTTGTATTGAGCATGATGAAATATTCTTGAGATTATTGTTATACTTGATTTAGACGTAGTCACATGTATTATTATGAACACACATTTATACTCGACATTCTTGTGTTATATCTTTAATTAATGTATGAATACTTGAGTTCCCTTACTCGTGTTAAAGACTATGAATTGTCTTTTAATGCTTATTAGAAGCGTGACAATTTTTTGGATGATGTATTACTTGTTGGGTTTGTAGACATATGCACATATCGACATACATCTCACCTAGTGATTATCCCTTGTACACATGTTACCCATGCATGATTATTTCTCTGTCTATGTGCATTATATATGGTAATCTCTTATTTATATGCATGCATTCCTGTATATGGTTCTCAGATATGGACGAAAATTATGGAATGGAATTTCTATAGTGCAGATATTGCGGTATTGATATTGATTGGGGTTGAGGTCTTTGTCATGCAACGATTGTGATATTACTATTTATTTAGCACGAGGTCTTTGCCATGTGATGATTTTGATATTATTATGGCATGAGGCTCCAGCCGTGCCACGTATGAATATGGATCTATTCCCTAGAGTCGATCTCTTATGTTTCTCCCTTAATGGCATACATGCTGGTTGTAAGAAACCAACAAATTTCTGGTTAATTATGATATAGGGTACTATGTGACGAGTTATTGAGAATAGAGGTGGAATCTTGGACCATCCAAGTTATACTTTGTGCATATTCATGCATTTACATTCTTCATTCATGCATTTCATCTATATATTCAAGTTGATGCATTCTACATATGCACGAAATTTGTTAGCGAGTTGTTGGACGCATGAAGTGTAAAAAGATAGTTTCATCGTACATTTATATGTTGTCCTCATTTAAATGTTTCATAAATATGACATTTAGAAATTTGTGTGAAATTTTATCATTGTTATTTATAGACACTCTACGTTGATGAAGGAGAATCTGAGTACACGCTACTCGGTGCATGTCTCTTTTGTGTGCAGAGTTGGTGGAAGTTTTTGTTGCTTTGACTTTTAATTGAAAAAATCATGCTTATTATCTCTTCTTCCAGTGTGTGCCCTTAATTGCGATATCCACTGTTTTATGTTGTTTTTCCATGGTTACCTTTTGCCCTATATATACTATTAAGCTGCATAGGTTATGTGAGTATTTTTTCATGTAAAAGCCTCATCATTACTTTGTTAGAAACACGTTCTCAATGCAATATACTAAACGTGTACTCTTTTGTAGGTTTTGATGAATGACAAACGAAGCAAAAATTGATATATGACGGAATTCAAGTACAAGCGCACAATGGTTGCGAATAAGATTGAAGTTCAAGATATAACTTTTAATTGTTATTGAGTTGTTCTAAATTGTAATCTCGATCCTATAACTTGACTCATAGTATGGCCTCTCTCATAAAACTATTTTCCAAAATCATGCATATTTAATTCTGTGTCAAAAAGATTTTAAATCATGCATATTTACATTAGACAAAATGTTTTCTAAACATGCCTCAAAAATCTGGGCTAAAATAATCGATTATATACTTATGATAATCGATTGTTTCTGAGCCAAGACTGCATGACAATCGATTATGAATTAATGGTAATCGATTGTGAGTAAGACAATGAACATCAGGTTTTTCCAAATCTGCATGATAATCGATTGTGAACAAATGACAATCGATTGTTGTTGAGGTAAAGTTGTTCAATACTCAAAATAATCGATTATGAACTAATGGTGATCGATTGTGGTGAGTTGATGTCTTCCAGTGATTTTAAATTTAATTAAGTAATCGATTATGTCTTTAGATAATCGATTATCACTGAGACAGTAAGTTTTATGATTTTCAGAAAATAACAAGTAATCGATTGTTGCAAAGGACAATCGATTGTTGAAGCTGGCCGTTGTCAAATGATTTTCAAATACCATAAGGTAATCGATTATAGATTTTATATAATCGATGTTTTGCTTAAAATCTGGAAATGATTTTTAGAACATTGCTGAAGTAATCGATTATAGATTTTATATAATCGATGTTTTGCCTAAAATCCGGAAATGATTTTTAGAACGTTGCTAAAGTAATCGATTATGTAATCGATTATCTGATTTTGAATATTGCCAGTAATCGATTATAGATTATGTATAATCGATTGTGAAGCGTTAAATCTGGGATTGAATTTTGATCTGACTGGCAGACAATCGATTGTTGGGGTTTGACAATCGATTGTCAGTGAGTAAAATCAGCAACTCTTAATTGGCAATTAGGCAACGGTAATGCCAAGTTTTTCAACTATAAATACAGCTTCATTTCAGTGTTTTAACAACAACAACATACAGAAACTGATCATTACATTGCTATAAGCTTTCATTCAATTGTTCTTCATTTTCTACTCATTTCATAAAGCTTTTGAGAGCCATATTATTGCTTAAAGTTGTTGTGATCTTGAACATATTCTTTTACTCATATCTACTCAATAAGGAGTACTTTAGTTAAGTGAGTGTCCAAGTATTTGATATACTTGTAAGAGAATTGCGATTCTCTTGTTTCAAGGAACTTGCGTTTCCTTGGGTGAAGTCTTTGAGATTGCGATCTCTGAGCAACTGTTTGAGGCTTGTGTCCTCAAGTGTGTAACGGTTTGTTGAGCACCCGTAAGCTTAACAAGATAGTGAAAAATCTCGAGAGAGTCTCTCGGGGACTGGACTAACCACGTTGGTGGCCAACCAGTATACATCTTTGTGTAAGTTTATTTTTCTGCATTTATTTTACTTCCTGCAAAGTTTAAATTCCGCAAGAAAACGCTAAATTCTATTAATACGCTATTCACCCCCCCTCTAGCGTAAAGCGTAGTTTCTAACAATTGGTATCAGAGCCCAACTCTCTGAAAACTTAACCGTTTGAGAGAACCATCCATGGCTTCTACTCTTGACTCTTTTGCATGAATTGAAGAAGGACAATGCTCTACACGACCTCCTCTATTCAACGGCACTAACTACTCATACTGGAAGGAGAGGATGCAAATCTTTGTGCAATCAAATAGCTTTCATTTGTGGAAAGTATTCACCAATGGAAACCAAATTCCAACCAAGAAGGTGGAAAACGAATGGGTTCCAAAGACCGAAGAGGAATATACCGCGGAGGATATTCGTAAGGTTCAAAATAATGCCAAAGCTATAAATTTATTATATTGTGCTGTTAATGCTAACGACTACAGGAAGATATCATGTTGCAAAACAGCAAAAGAAATGTGGGATAAGCTTGAAGTGACATACGAAGGAACCGACCAGGTACGAGAAGCTAAAATTGATTTCTTAACTCACTCTTATGAACTATTCCACATGAAGGAAGGAGAGAAAGTAGACGAAATGTTTGAGCGATTCTCAATGATCGTGAATGATCTACACGCCCTCAAAAAGACGTTTACGGATAGAGAACTTGTCCGGAAGATCCTCAGAAGTCTCACTCCGGCATGGCGATCAAAGGCCGATGCAATCCAAGAATCCATTGGCATCACAAATGTCACAATTGACGCATTAAGAGGTAATCTCAAAACCTATGAATCAACTATACTTAACCCGTTTGTTGATGATCAAAGAAGGCAAAGGATTGCTCTAAAGGCTAGCCAACCACAAATTGATGAGGAAGGTGACAACGAGTTTGGACTCGTTATCAAAAGGTTTCAAAAATTCATGCGCAAAGAGTATGAACGCAAGAACAAAAAGCAAGGCGATCAACTAAAATGCTATGAATGCGGAGAAACCGGGTACATAAAATCAAATTGCCCTAACATCAAAAAGGAGAAGAAACCCTTCAAAAAGCAACGTGCATACATCTCTTGGGGAGGAGATTCCGGAGATGAAGCAAGCGAAGAAGAAGACGATGAAGCAGCAAATTTATGTCTCATGGCTCAAGAAGACGGCAAAGACGAGGTAAGTCAAATCTCTTCTCAAAATTTCTTTACTCTTGATGAAATGAGAAATGCTTTTGATGAACTATATGCTGAATTTATCAAAGCTTCAAAAACTGTCAAAAGTGTTAAAGAAAGCGCTTCTCTAAAAGAAAAAGATTTTCAAACACAGCTTTCATTAAAAGAAAAAGAATTAGAAAAACTGGCTTTCGAAAATGAGAAGCTAAAAGAGGAAAACAAGTTTTATGGAAAAAGAAGTGCTGATAAACCTGAAGGTTCTACTAGAAACTGTTCTTCTTGTGTGCTTCTTAAGAATGAAGTAGCTAGACTTAAAGGCACATTAGATAAGTTTAATTCTTCGCATAAAAACTTGAATGATGTGCTTGTTAATCTAAAATCAACTAAACATGGAATAGGATTCAAGAATGAAGAAAAGGTTGGTGCTAAACCACAACAACCTAGAGCTCAACCTAGGACTAATAACCGAAATGCTTATCCTAGAAGTAGAAATCCTAGAAATAACTTGCATGTTAGACCAAATAGTGAAAATGCTAGAAGACCTAGAAATGATGCATATTTTAGGCCAAACCTTGAACAATTTAGAAGACCAAGAAATGACCCTCCACCTAGAAATAGATATTCTAGAAATGATGCATATTCTAGACAAATTTGTGAACCTCCTAGAGCTCATAATAGGAGAAACATTGGTGTTCAAAGTAGAGTAAGCAACCTTCATTCATCTAGTTACTATGTACCTAGAAAAATGCATAATCCCAACGTGACTTGTCATTATTGCAGACGTATTGGTCATATTGCTCCCGCTTGCTTTACTCGTCATAGACATATAAATCAATTGCATCACTATAACATGCCTAACCCTCAAGGACCCAAGATGGCATGGGTACCTAAAGAACATTAATTTGTTTTGTAGGTGTGCTTGAAGGGATCAAGTGTACTATGGTACCTTGATAGTGGATGCTCCAAACACATGATGGGAGATGAATCCAAATTCCTTCAACTAGAGCACAAAGAAGGAGGAAGTGTCATATTTGGTGATAACAATAAAGGAAAAATCATCGGCATTGGTTCGGTCGGTAAGGACTAAAACTCCTCTATTAAACATATACTACTTGTGAAAGGTTTGAAGCATAATCTCTTGAGCATAAGCCAATTATGTGACAAGGGAAATCTTGCTCTATTTGATTCGGATGAATGTCTTGTATTTAGACGTAGTGATTTCAAGATCATACTTCGTGGTTTTAGAATTGATAATATCTATATGGTTGATCTTGCAAACTCCTCACCCGAATATGTTGATTGTTTAATAAGCAAAGAGGATAACTCTTGGCTATGGCATCGTAGAGTAGCACACATGAACATGCATCTTTTGAACAAGCTTCTTTCTCAAAACTTAGTAGTTGGTCTTCCCAGATTAAAGTTTGAAAATGATTCTATTTGCGATTCTTGTCAAAAAGGGAAGCAAACCAAAGCATCTTTTAAATCCAAGAATATTGTTTCAACGTCTAGACCTTTGCAATTACTTCACATGGATTTATTTGGTCCCTCTCGTATTGAAAGTCTTGGTAAAAATAAATATGTTTTTGTAATTGTTGATGACTTTTCTAGATTTACTTGGACTCTATTTCTTGCAAATAAAAGTGATGCTTTTCAAAATTTCAAGTATTTTCTTAAGCGTGTTCAAAACGAAAAGGAATCGACCGTCACTTCGATTAGAAGTGATCATGGGGGAGAGTTTGATCACAATCTCTTTGCGGATTTTTGTGACGAACTCGGAATCGAACACACCTTTTCCGCTCCACGGACACCACAACAAAATGGAGTGGTGGAAAGGAAAAATAGGTGTCTCGAAGAGATGGCTAGAACCATGCTCGACGAAGCTAAGATTCCCAAATACTTTTGGGCGGACGCCGTGAGTACCGCTTGCTATGTTTTAAATAGAGTAGCAATTCGGCCGATACTCATGAAAACCCCATATGAACTTTATAAAGGTAGAAAACCCAACATCTCTCATTTACGTGTTTTTGGTTGTAAATGTTTTGTTCATAATAATGGCAAGGACCAATTGGGTAAGTTTGATGCTAAATCATATGAAGGTATTTTCATTGGTTATTCCTCACGTAGCAAAGCATATAAGATCTTTAACAAAAGAACCCAAATTGTGGAGGAATCCCCTCATGTTGTGTTTTCCGAAGATAATACTCGCTTGGCGAGAAAGGAATCCGGTTTTGATCTTGCAGGTATCTTGGATAGCTTGAAAGATAAGATCCAAGAAGAACCTTCAAAGGAAAACAAAAATGAAATTGGGGAACAACCAACGGAAGAAGCGCCACAATTAGAAAAAGGAATAAATACGCCTAACGAGTGGAGAACGATCAAGGATCATCCTCTCGAACAGGTAATTGGCGATGTTGGAGAAAAGGTAAGTACCCGAAACTCTCTTAAGAACACTCTAGGACACAATTCTTAAGAGTTCACGGCATTACTTGTTAACACTAGTGTAATTTATTAATTTCGCTATAAATTACTAACTTGAGCGTCGGAGACGTTTAAATCTATTTTGCAGGTACCACCCCAAAGGTAGGGGGAATTATGAAGTTTTAGCACAAAATAATCGACTATTTCAAGCCACTAATCGATTATTTTCTGTGCAGTACATCGATTATCAGTATCAATAATCGATTGTCTATGACTGATTATTACTATTATGCATCTGTGTTTAATTTTTTACTTCCTAAATTGCATAATCGATTTCCGCCTCAGTCATTCAGCAATGCTTTCTACAACAATCGATTATTTTTTCATACAATCGATTATTTGACAAATTCTGATATGCTCCAAGTTCACTGTATCAAATTAGTTCCCTAAATAATCGATTACCAAGAATTGACAATCGATTACTTCATATTAATTTCTTGTTACCATTAGGCTCCTCAATCGATTCCTGTCACGTCTTAAATGCTCCATAATCGATTATCAAAATTTAACAATCGATTATTTCATTCAAATTTTTTTACCGTTTGACTCAAGAATCGATTTGTCAGACAGTAAATACAATCGATTACTTCAGTTCAATAATCGATTATCTAACGGTCAGTAATTTTAATTCTTACCGTTTTCTGACTGCTCCTAAACCAAAATCTCAGCAAATGTCTCCATTCAATGCTTGATAATCCTTTCCTCTATAAATAGGCATCATAAGAGCTCACATTCACCCACTCAAGCACCATCTCTAGTATTCAAAAGCTAAATCTCTTCTATTTTCTTTGCCAAATTCCAGCAGTTTTTCTCCTAACATGTCTGGACGATCTTCAAAACGTTCCCAATCCAAACATGGCGCATCAGCCTCAACCGCCCCTCCTCCTTTAAATTTTCCATACCAAGACGGTTCCGTCTTGTTCTTTGAAACTGAAAATGAACTCACAAGGTTCCTATCAAAATTTGAGAAACGCACCATTCTTCCTCCTCGGTTCTCAAATAGTAAACTCCTTGAGCCTTTCACCCCTGCCGCAAATATGTTAAAGGAGTGTCAACTATATGACTTCTTGCTTCTCACTCATCCTCACATAAACACAACTCTCGTTCAAGCTTTTTACTCAAACCTCCATAAAAATGAAGATGGCGAACTTGTCACCTCCATTAATGGGGTTCAAATTCTTCTCTCTGAAGAGAATCTCCACACCATTGCCCGCCTTCCAAATGAAGGTGAAGACCTTTACCGGTATATTGATAAGGTCGGGGCTCTCTTTGATGAAACCATCCTTCTCCACCAAGCCGGCATAACCTCCTATGATCCATCTATCTCTACCCGTCGTCCTACCATAACGGGAATGGATCCAAACTACCGGTTGATTCTTTACTTCGTCACCCGAGTCCTCAAGCCTAGACGGCACAATCACACCACCATCTCCCAGGAGGATACCAAACTTCTGCATGCCATTGTCACCGGAGCCAAAATAAATTGGTGTCGGCTCATCAAAATTCATATGCTCGATGCCATCGGTGATGACATGCCTCTTCCTTATGCCCTCCTCATTATGAACTTCCTTGAAGCATCCGGATTTGTCACGGAAAATGGTCCTCTCAAAAGGAGTACCAAAATTTGGGAAATCTCGGAGTCCTCTTTCCATCATGATGGTGATCATGCTCCAGCTCCTTCTTCAAGTCGTCCACCCCGTCGTGCTCGTTCGTCCCAAGAGCCTACTCTCCAAACCATATCCAACCAGCTTGCTCAACTCACTCATGAGATCCATGGATACTTTGATCATGTCAATTATCCATATGCAGCTCTCGTTCCTTTTGAAGCAGCGCCGGATAACGAGGCGGACAACGACGGAAATGAATAAATTCTTTTTTTTGTGTGGTTTTGTGTGGTTCCCATTGATGTACCCTCTTTTTTCAATAAATAAACCTTGTTTATTTCATCTTTTTGCATCTTTCCTTACTATTTTTTTGCTAATGGCAAAAGGGGGAAGAAAACGGGATATTGGGTATGCACCACCTCTTAATTCATTGATTGCTTATAAGCTAAAATTGAGGGGGAACTCTTAAATTGAGGGGGAACAAGAACAAACTTGCATAATTGTTACTTGTCTTGAATTGTAAATATCTTTTGCCTAAATTGTATATCCCGCTTAATGTTTGCCATTATCAAAAAGGGGGAAATTGTTAGAAACACGTTCTCAATGCAATATACTAAACGTGTACTCTTTTGTAGGTTTTGATGAATGACAAACGAAGCAAAAATTGATATATGACGGAATTCAAGTACAAGCGCACAATGGTTGCGAATAAGATTGAAGTTCAAGATATAACTTTTAATTGTTATTGAGTTGTTCTAAATTGTAATCTCGATCCTATAACTTGACTCATAGTATGGCCTCTCTCATAAAACTATTTTCCAAAATCATGCATATTTAATTCTGTGTCAAAAAGATTTTAAATCATGCATATTTACATTAGACAAAATATTTTCTAAACATGCCTCAAAAATCTGGGCTAAAATAATCGATTATGTACTTATGATAATCGATTGTTTCTGAGCCAAGACTGCATGACAATCGATTATGAATTAATGGTAATCGATTGTGAGTAAGACAGTGAACATCAGGTTTTTCCAAATCTGCGTGATAATCGATTGTGAACAAATGACAATCGATTGTTGTTGAGGTAAAGTTTTTCAATACTCAAAATAATCGATTATGAACTAATGGTGATCGATTGTGGTGAGTTGATGTCTTCCAGTGATTTTAAATTTAATTAAGTAATCGATTATGTCTTTAGATAATCGATTATCACTGAGACAGTAAGTTTTATGATTTTCAGAAAATAACAAGTAATCGATTGTTGCAAAGGACAATCGATTGTTGAAGCTGGCCGTTGTCAAATGATTTTCAAATACCATAAGGTAATCGATTATAGATTTTATATAATCAATGTTTTGCTTAAAATCTGGAAATGATTTTTAGAACGTTGCTGAAGTAATCGATTATAGATTTTATATATAATCGATGTTTTGCTTAAAATCCGGAAATGATTTTTAGAACGTTGCTAAAGTAATCGATTATGTAATCGATTATCTGATTTTGAATATTGCCAGTAATCGATTATAGATTATGTATAATCGATTGTGAAGCGTTAAATCTGGGATTGAATTTTGATCTGACTGGCAGACAATCGATTGTTGGGGTTTGACAATCGATTGTCAGTGAGTAAAATCAGCAACTCTTAATTGGCAATTAGGCAACGGTAATGCCAAGTTTTTCAACTATAAATACAGCTTCATTTCAGTGTTTTAACAACAACAACATACAGAAACTGATCATTACATTGCTATAAGCTTTCATTCAATTGTTCTTCATTTTCTACTCATTTCATAAAGCTTTTGAGAGCCATATTATTGCTTAAAGTTGTTGTGATCTTGAACATATTCTTTTACTCATATATACTCAATAAGGAGTACTTTAGTTAAGTGAGTGTCCAAGTATTTGATATACTTGTAAGAGAATTGCGATTCTCTTGTTTCAAGGAACTTGCGTTTCCTTGGGTGAAGTCTTTGAGATTGCGATCTCCGAGCAACTGTTTGAGGCTTGTGTCCTCAAGTGTGTAACGGTTTGTTGAGCACCCGTAAGCTTAACAAGATAGTGAAAAATCTCGAGAGAGTCTCTCGGGGACTGGACTAACCACGTTGGTGGCCAACCAGTATACATCTTTGTGTAAGTTTATTTTTCTGCATTTATTTTACTTCCTGCAAAGTTTAAATTCTGCAAGAAAACGCTAAATTCTATTAATACGCTATTCACCCCCCCCCCCTCTAGCGTAAAGCGTAGTTTCTAACATACTTCACTAATGTTAGTCAAGATAATAACTTAGTACATGAGGTCGGTTGTACTTATACTACACTTTTGCACCTTGCATGCAGATATTTGAAGCTTAGCTATTGCAGATAATGGAGGCCAACATTGAAGTAGTACTAGTGTCCCAAATACAAGTCATCACTTGCTCATGGTAGTTTAGGATGTATACTTATATTTATGTATATTCAAATAGATATTGTATTTTCTTCGTACTAATGTTGTAAATCTAAATCTTAGTGGGTCATGACTTATACTACCAGTCTTGGGGATATTTGTATAGATCTTCTACGATTGTATTTATTGATTATTAATGATTTTCATTTGCGTTATTTTATTTAATTTGTCTTACCTATCATTTTGGGGTTTGATGCCATCATGACTAGGTGAAATTATTGGTCATGACAAATCAGTATTAGAGCTCTAGGTTCATTGGTTCCATAAGTCATGAGCAAGTGTCTATTTAAGTCTTGCAAATCAGTATGATGACATACATACTTATCTTTGAGAAGCTACAATGTATCTAGAAAACTTCACCTTCTTTCTTTCCTTATCATGTGGCCTTAATTAAGCTTGAAGCATGTATCTTTGATTTTGTTCAATTCACTTGTAAGTGATGTTGAGAACTCGGTGTCAGTTGTGCACAGACGGCTAGTGATGTTATGGATGAGCTGCGAGATGTTTTCCTACATTGCGAAGCAAGCCAGTCTGAAGGAATTAAGGTTAGGTATATACCATAGCTCGGGCTCGGTAGATTCAATTGTGTAAGTATGTGATTTCGGGCTCTTGCGTCTCCAAGGAGTGGGATTGATGGCTCGGTGAGTGGGAATGTAACGATGTGAAAAGTAATATGTGATTGAGGACTACCGTTATATAGTTTGAATATAACGAGAAGGATTTGCTTAGGGTGCAAAATTCTATGGATGCTTGATTATCATCTGAATGTGTTGCATAGCCTTATATGTGGATTTGTTATTGGATCTTTTATTTGTTTATTTCAGGGATGAACGGGATTCTTGTATCTTAGTGATGAGTATAAACCCGAGAATTAATTGATTGTATAGCATTTGTACCCATGTTAGAGTAACAGAAGATCTCGATTTAAGGTCCAGCAAGTGAGTTATCTCCTGCAGGAGTTTTTATATTGTGTCATTTTTATGAGGCTTATGTATCAAAATATTTTTCTAACAAGTGGAATGTATGTACTATGATTAGTGTTCAGATCACTCAAGGAAGTTCGTACGACTGTCCCGAGGATGAATATGCACCTAGTATATTATTTGGAGTGTATGTTGACTGATACTACATGAGCTTATGAGGAATTCGGCTAAATAATAGTGTGAGAACATGCCAATTAAGAAGGAAGAGTATCATAGGTTATCAAATGATGCATTTGTGGCTTCTAGCAAAGTAGGGGAGTCAACCATTGACGATAGGCCATAAGGGTATGTGTTGTTTAATTCTTGGACTAGGATGTGCTTCTACATAAGCTATGATTTGAGAAAGGTGGCAACGAGAAAGATTTGACCAAGGGATTGCTTGGTACATGATGTACTATGCTTTATTGACATATGAAAGTTATGGAATGATTCAGGTTTGGCATTCGTTGTAAAGAGGGTGTGAAAAAAGAAAGGATTTAGTTTGTTGGTTCAGGATGAGGTTGCATCTTAAAGTAGTTATATGCTAATGGGGCACAAGTCACTCAGCGTGTTGGTTGTGATTGAAGTTAGAGCAGAGTAAATGACTCTCGAGAAGGCCTTAATAGGTTCAAGATCCATGTGTTGTATCTAATTGTTTCCAAAGTAATAGATATATAAGAATTAAGATTTTCATGGGATGGTGCCGAGACTTACAATTTTTCTATATATCATTATTGATTCTACATTGTCGTATTGGAAACATGAAAGAACATATTCATATCATTTATGTCTCTTTGGACAAGCATTTTAGTTTGAGATACTTTTAGGTTTAGCAGTCTGCGTGACTTGGTTGATTGATATGGATTATATTATGATGGATCGGCTATGTGCTAATGGCTCTTGAAGAGTTCATCATGGTTTTGACCACGGCTCGAAGTTGAGGTCCTCTACAGGTATATAAAGTTTATTATGTGTTTTGATGTTCTCCTAGATTGAGTTAAGTGAAAGGTTTCTTGTTAATAGAGTGTTTATCCTACCAGTGATTCAAAGTTGATGATGAGATTCTCTTATTTTCGTATTTGTAGTATGATACAAATGGTGAGCCATGTAAGATTGGGATTGACGGGATGAGGATGCGATTGAGTTTTGAAAGGAAGGTCATGGGTTGTAGACTGTATGAGGTATTTTAGATGTTTAAGAATATGATATCCCTAACTTCTATCGCTGGAGGAGGTGTGTGTTGTAGAAGACACATTGTGTATAGATTTGCGGATACTTGAGTAATAGTAAAAATATCACATGGTTGATGGCTTTTGATATACATGTTTTGCTTTAGTGTCATGGAAGATTTATGGGAATACTTCTCATAAGTTGATTGTGTATGAGTGACGTATCACTCATTTGAGTGGGAGAGTTGGAAAGTAGATATGGAGATTCTTGTATTCTCAAAGTTTTGAGACTTGATGTTCTCTGAGGCAGAATATTCCTTGGTTGCGGACTGTGAAGGTGTATTCTACATTGAATCGGGTTTGCTTACTCTTGCACAACATTTATTGTGTGTGTGTATCCAGGAGAATGGATGTTGTTCATGTTCTGATCTATTTTATATATTATTATCTTATGTTAAGATGGGTTGTGAGGCTACATATTATTCAGACGCCTATTATGATTATGTTTCGTCCTTGTGGCTATATATTGAGCGAGATGTCTCTTGAGATGTTTATTTTCTTGTTGCGCCATAGTTGCACTTGGTTTATTCATAGCACAATATGATATCCACCTCTCTATTGTTATGTTTATGCACTTTGCGCGCTTGTTATTGATACACATGAGTTTAGGGAGAATGAGTTTTTGCCTCAATGAGTATTCTCATATAGATCGATATGTTTGGATTGGGTAGCTCATCACAATGATATTATGTTGAATTTGGGTTGCATGCTACAATAATATGATATGGATCAGATTTATCGTTGAAATAGACTTATGATTGGATGTGATTCCTTATATTTATTCCGAGTGTTTTAATTCTCCCTTAAGGGATGGATTCATAATATCATGCTTTAGGTTGCTATATCTGTTGAACTTGTTGGATAGTTCTCTTATTTGGTAATCTTTCCATTGTCGGTCATATTAAAGATGTTTTCACGACCCTAGAATCTCACCTTAGTAAGTCGTGATGGCACCAAGGCTCGAAGACTAGGTACTCCGACTCACATTGAGAAATTTATAGAAATAACTACCAGGATATTATATTTAACTGATAAACATCATGATAAAATCAAAACAAATCAACAGTTACAAATCTCCATAACTGGTGGAACTAAGTTATAAGCTCTACTGAAGTATACTAAGAATCTCTGATACAATACTATTCGAAAGCAAAAAAAATAGTAACATAAGGTCTTTCAAATGTGACTTTGAGGCCTACGAGCATCAAACATGTATACCTTCAAGTCTCCGCAAACTCCTAGTCAAATCACTAGCATCCGGCACGAGCAAAAGTATCAGAATCTACACAAAATGAATAGAAATGTAGCATTAGTATACCACAATGGTGCCCACTAAGTATCTAGCCTAACTTTGGTAGAGTAGTAACGAGGTCAAGTCAATTCACCAACAAGACACATAACTTGTGCAAACTATCAATGTAATCTGATAACAGGGAAGTAAAAGAGATTAAATAACAAAAAACAATCTATCAGTCCAAGGCTAACAATGGAAATAAAAGAAACAAATGATACAAAGAGTGTACTTATGATTAAGACAACAAGTAACCAATTACATCCAAAAAGACAAATGGAATGAAGTAAGGGAACAAAACAAATATCATTCAACTTAGCAAGATTTTTCAATATCGAATGTACAACAAGAATCATATTGTGTTACCACATCTCATATTCACATATTACAAATCACAAATCACAATTAAAATCTTCCTTATATCAACGCGTGAGCCTTGCATTTATTTTAAAATATTTTTTTCAAAATAGCTACACGCACTTTAGCCCCTTTATCTCATCGTGTGGCTTCAAGTAATTTTCTTATTAGTAACACGTGTATAAATTAAACTTTATCTCGCCGCATGCGCTTCAATACCAATCGAAAACAATAATCAAAAATCCCACCCTACGTGCTCATATTCCACAACATAGCCAAATTCAACAATACTAGTGTCATCACAACACATAACCCTCGTCTCAACCACAAATATGTACAAGAATCTCAACAATCAAATGAACAGGAATAACTCAACAAGGAAAGGAATTCCAATAACCAACAGTTTTGATCACGAACGTGTTAATAGCTCTCAAGAACTACAAATTCAATAACTCAACAATGAAGATATGTACATGAAATGGCAACATCAAATTATAATGCATATATAAGCTTAAAAATGAAAGAGATAACATCAAATAGCAACTACAAATAAATGCATGAGAATAACTCAACAATGGAAAGAATAGCATGTCACAACACATACTAATAGATGCATATAAGAGTAACATCGATAATAGAAAGAACAGCTTCATATTGGAAACATGAAAGAACAGCTTCATATCATTTATGTCTCTTTGGACGAGCATTTTAGTTTGAGATACTTATAGGTTTAGCAGTCTGCGTGATTTGGTTGTTTGATATGGATTATATTATGATGGATCGGCTATGTGCTAATGGCTCTTGAAGAGTTCATCATGGTTTTGACCACGGCTCGAAGTTGAGGTCCTCTACAGGTATATAAAGTTTATTGTGTGTTTTGATGTTCTCCTAGATTGAGTTAAGTGAAAGGTTTCTTGTTAATAGAGTGTTTATCCTACCAGTGCTTCAAAGTTGATGATGAGATTCTCTTATTTTCGCATTGTAGTATGATACAAGTAGTGAGATGGGATTGACAAGATGAGGATGCGATTGAGTTTTGAAAGGAAGGTCATGGGTTGTAGACTGTATGAGGTATTTTAGATGTTTAAGAATATGATAGCCCTATCTTCTATCGCTGGAGGAGGTGTGTGCTGTAGAAGACACATTGTGTATAGATTTGCGGATACTTGAGTAATTGTAAAAATATCACATGGTTGATGGCTTTTGATATACAGGTGTATAAAAATAAATGCATGAGAATAACTTAACAATGGAAAGAATAGCATGTCACAACAAATACCAATAGATGCATATAAGAGTAACATCGACAATAGAAACTAGAACATGAATGACAATTTCAATTAAAGCATGTAAGATCAAAGTTGACAACGAGAAATAGAACAAATGCTAATAAATTCAATTAAATGCTTATAACTAACCTAAGAGTCTAAACCGGTCAAAAGCCACATATAAACATGTGTACACACTCGTCACCTCATGTACACGTGTTTCACATAAATGAAAGAATGCGATCCAACCAAATCCTAAGGGGTAGTTCCCCCCTCCCCCCTCCCCAAAAAGTTAGGCAAGATACTTACCTTAACTAGGTCAAATTGACACTCAAAAGTAGCTTTTTCCTTAAATTTCACCTCAGCGCCGCTCATATATAACCAAAAATGACTTAATATTTCATATTATACAAGAGAAACCAGTTATGATTCATAAGCTATGATCTTTATTGAATTTCTCAAAAGTAAACAAAAGGCTCGCCCGGACAAAACTCAAGTCCAATGGTCGATCTCGAACCCATAACCCCATGAGTCCATATATATGTTTTATTTTAAAAATCGAAGTAAAATTTTACTCTTAAATCCCAAATTTTATTTTTTTTCAAAAGATAGATAAAAATCCCTAAAATTACTCCTATATTCTCATGAATTTGATGTTAAATTTTATATATAATTGAAAATTGATTAAAATCACTTACCCAAAGATTGTATGAGAGAATTCCCTCTCTAAATCGCCTCCTGCCGAGTCTAGGGGTTCAAAGATATGAAAATATCCTATCTTCCAACCCTTTTGTTTTGGTTCAAAAGTCGCAATTTGAAGTCTGATCATATTGCAAATGTAAAAAAAAAATTCAGAATAGTGAACCTACCCAGCCCAAGCCTATCTTCGCAAATGCAATCAAGGTGTCGCAAGTGCAATACTTGAGGCCCTCTGTCTAATCACAATTGCGATGATGGTGCTCGCAACTACAACAACTGCAGCACCAAACACCAGTAACCTATAACTAACTCTCTAATCTGAAACGCGTCTGAAACTTACTTGAGCCCTCGGGGCTCTGAAAAAAATATCCACACAAGTTTGAAAATATTATGCAAACTGGGTTGCCTGATCAAAACACAAAAATGACACCGGGAATCATGAATCGGATATCGAAATGCATTAAATTCAAAAGAGAACTCAAGAATTACTATAATTGCAACCAAGCAACTGAATCCTATCAAACCAACTCGGAATGAAGCCAAATTTTGCATTTCCAAATAGCAATAGAACCTACTATGAGTCCCAAAACCAAATTTGGAACCCGTTAGCTAAAAAGTCAACCTACAGTCAAACCTAAGGAAATTTCTAAACTTCAAATTGCAAACTTTGGCGAAACAAATCAAATCAGTCAAGGGACCTCTGAATTCAATTTTTGGCATACTACCAAGTCCAAAATTATGATATAAACAACCTCGTCTCGGGGTCGTTTTCACCTAAAGTCAAATCTAAATCAACATTTTTAGATTAAGCTTCTATCCCAAGGACCAAGGGTTCAAATCAATCTAAAATCAACCCGGAATGAAACCAAGACCCCTTGCAAGTCATAACATCACAAATACACATACACGAAGCTTTGAAAGAAGAAACGGGGCTCTAATACACAAAATGACCAGTCGGATCATTACAATCTCCCCCTCTCAATATAAACGTTTTGTCCTCAAAAATCCATGGAGACATATCTGAAGTGCCAAAAAGGTGAGGGTAATGGCTCTGGGATGAAACATTGTACTCCACTAGACCTACATGCCCAACTTATTATGCACAGCTCTCCAAAATTGCGATGTCAACTATGTGCCTCAATCAGAAATGATGGAAATGGGCATGGAGTGCAGACGGATAATCTCTTAGATGTATATCTAAGCCAACTGCTCTAAATAATAGGAAGTCATATTGGAATGAAGTGTGCGAACTTAGTCAACAGTACACAATAACCCAAAGTACATCATATTTATTCAAGGTTCATGGTAAGCCTACCATAAAATCCATAGTGATGAGCTCCCACTTCCCCTTTGAATCAATCCTCACGTGTTCTAATGCTCATAGTTCACCTGTTGAAAATTCAAACATCAAGAGACATAAGCAACATTATCTTTCTTCATTCGCCGCCGCCAATAGTGTTGCTTCAAGTCATGGTACATCTTCTTGACACCATGGTGAATGGAATAGAGTGGGTTGTAATCCTCCTCAAGGATCAAATCTCTCAACCCATTAACACCGGGAACACAAATCAGCCTTGAAGTTGCATAACACCATTATCACCAATCACAACCTCCTTAGCACCATCGTGTTGCACTGTGTCCTTCAAGCACATTAAGTGAGGGTCATTAACTAGTGAGACTTGATACGCTCAAACACCAATGATTGTGCCAGCTAGAACTCGGCTAGACTCTGAAACATCAAATCTCACAAACCGGTTGAACAATTTATGAACATATCTCCGCAACTAGTAAATATGCCAAACTGCCCATGCTTTTGGCCTTCCTACCCAATGCATCTGCCACCACATTGGCCTTCCCACTCAATGCATCGGCCCCCATATTGGCCTTCTCCACATGATATAATTTGGTGATATCATAGTCTTCACCAACTCTAACCATCCGCGACGCTGCAAATTAAGGTCCTTCTACTTGAACACATAGTGGAGACTCTTATGGTCGGCATAGACCTCACAATGAACACCGAATAGATAGTGCCTCCAAATCTCCAATGCATCAAAAATGGATGCTAACTCCAAGTTATACACACGGTAATTCTTCTCATGAACCTTCAACTATTGAGATGCATAGGAAATAACCAAGTCATCATACATCAACACCGCTCCAAGACCAATACGTGATAAATCACAATGCACGATGTAAAATCCCAAACATGTAGACAACACCAACACTAGAGCTATAGTCAATGCGGTCTTGAGCTTCTGAAAACTCGCCTCACACTTTTTGCACCATCTGAAAGGAGCACCTTTCAAGGTCAATCTAATTAAAGGAGATGCAATGGATGAAAAACCCTCCACGAAAAATGATAATAACCTACCAAACCAAAGACGCTCTGAATCTTTATAGCTAAAGACAATCTGGCCAACTTTGAACTACTTCCACCTTCTTTGTATCCACCTTGATCCCCTTACTAGACACCAAGTGGCCCAAAAATACCACTAAATCAAGTCAAAACTCAAACTTCGAGAATTTTGCATATAACTTCTTCTCCATCAAGGACTAGAGATTGATCCTCAAGTGTTTCTCATGATCCTCCCGACTGCGAGAATATACCAATATATCTTCAATGAATACCATGACAAACGAACCAAGATATAGTTGGAATACACTATTCATCAAGTGCAAAAAGGTTGTTGGGGCGTTGGTCAGCCCCGAATGACATTACCAAAAACTTATATGGCTGGAATACACTGTTCATCAAGTACATAAAGGTTATTTGGTCATTGTTTAGCCTGAATGACATAACCAAAACTCATAGCGACCATAACGAGTCTTGAAAACCATTTTGGAATAATTGAATCTCGGATCTTCAACTGATGATTTCCTGACCTCAAATGAATCTTCGATAATACCTGAACACCCTATAGCTGGTCAAACAAATCACCAATGCGTGGTAGTGGGTACATGTTCTTGATTATAACTTTCACTAAAAAACCAGAATTAACTACAAACATTGTGGCTATCTATCACTAAAACGCTCGTAGCTAGCAGAATTTCTTGCTAATATGTCGCTAAATGAGATTAACGACAAATTTTTCTATTCATACACAAAATCTTTCCGCTGTAAAAACATGATTTTTAAGTAGTGTTTGTTCAAATGCACGTAATCAATACACATTCTCATATAGCTCTCCTTCTTCTTCAAAAATAAAACAGGAGCACCCAAGGCGAGACACTCGGTTGGATGAAATCCTTATCAAGAAACTCCTAAAATTATTCCTTTAATTCCTTCAACTCCACTAGTGTCATATGATATGGCGGAATAGAAATAGGTTGAGTGCCCAGCACCAGGTCAATACAAAAATCTATATCCCTGTCGATTGCATGCCCGGTAGATCTGCTACAAATATTTAGGAAATCTCTCACTAGCGAACTAACTCGATGGTAGGAGTATCAACACTGACATCCCTCACAAAGACTAGTATGCCTCGCATCCCTTCTCAACCATCCAGTGTGCCTTCAAAAAGGACAACCCTGCTAGTAATATAATCCAATGTACCTCTCCACTCCGATAGTGGAAACCCTGGCATAGACAATTTCACGTTCTTGCGTGATAATCTATAATATCATGATAGGGAAACGACCAATACATGCCCAATATCGCATCAAATTCTACGATACGGAGCAGCAGAAGGTCAAATCCAATCTCGTAACCCTCGATAGTGACCAAACATGATCGATAAACACGGTGTACTATAATAGAATCTCCCATGGGCGTACACACATATACGGTAGCCTGCAAAGAATCACAAGATACATCCAAATATGAAGCAACCTAAGATGGCACATACTAACATGTGGAAATCAGGGCAAAAACAATCAATTCATCCATTGAAAATTCAGAGCAATGCTTGCGAGTACAACATCTGAAGCAACAACCACGGTCATATCCAAAAAACATGCAAATGGCATGGCCTCCCCCCCCCCCCCAATGTGGCCTCTACTCGCTGACCTCCGCCCCTTGCTGGAGGTGCAAGTGGAGTGGTAATTGGAGGAGCAACCATGGCCTGTGAACCATGTAGACTCCGTGAAACATGTGGAGTCTGTGGAGGTATACCCATCCTAAGAATAGGACAATCCCTCATCATATGCCTGGTATCTCCTCACTTGAAACAACTTCTCGGCGGCGTGGCTGCTAAAATTAAATCAAATCCGGTCGGCTATACTTACCGTTGAAGGCACCCGGTACAAGGGGTGCATGAGAAAGTAGTTGTGTATAATGGGCAATTTGAGACCTCGAAATGGCTGGAGCACTGCGAGTATCTAGAAGTGTGGATTGAAATGGTTGACTCACATAACCTCTGCTGAGACGAGCTAAAATTAGAGTGCGGGTACCACTAAATTCTCCAGAATATCAAGGACTCTTGGCCTCCCTATCCTCCCTCTTATGGACCCACATACGCTCCAACCTGCGGTTGATCTCAACAACTTGTGCAAACGGAGTATCAGTCTCCAACTCCCGCACCATGCTGAATCTAAGACCATAATTGAGCCCCTCGATAAACTTGTTGACTTGATCTCTTACTGTGGCAACTAAAGAACCTGATTTCATACTTTGACACTATCATAGTCCCCCGATGCAGCTGCTCAAACTCTATGCACCATGCATCACGGAGGGTCTGTCGGACAAACTACCTCAAAAATATACCTGAAAATCGAGTCTAAGTGAGCGGTTCTGCATCATCTAGCCTACCATCCTTATAAGCCTGCCACCGCCTACAAGCTGCTCCTGACAACTAAAATGTAGTAAAGGCGAATCTGTTCAATGACATGGTGCAGAGAATATAAAGGCATTTGTCTAGAAATCACTATGCATCCTCAGTAACTACACCACTATAAGTAGGAGGGCCATACTTCTTGAATCTCTCAAGTCTTATCTGCTCTTCCTCCAATGCCTTTGGCCTGACCTCAAGCTAAAGCGGAATAATGGATTATGTTGTCATAGCTCCTAGAACCTGATCAGAATGGACCCGCTACTCTGGAGTACAGGCCATGGAAATCTGAGCTCCTCTCCAAGCCTAAGAAGTAGGTGGAGCAATCGGGATCATTCCAGCCTGAGCTGAAGTACTGAACATGCTCAGGAAGTGTGCTAATGTCTCCCTGAGTGCAGGGGTAGTAGCAGGCATTTTAGGTGTCTGCTTCCTAATCGGAGCTACTGGTGGCTCCTCAATTGCTGCTATAGTAGGTGCTCTAGATGTGCACGTGCCCCTCCTCGACCTCTACCAGAACCCCAGCCTCTCGCGGCTCTAGCATAGGATGCAGGTGTCTTCTCAGCTGATCCAGTAGCATGTGTCAGCACCATTTGTGAGAGAATAGAAAGACAAAAGATCAGATCCCAAAATTGACAAATTCTCATGATAAAGAATCAAAGAATTAGAATTCCTAATAGTTTTGTAGTCTCTTAATGAAAAGTATAGACGTCTCCGTACCGATCTACAACACTCAACTAAACTTGTTATGACTCATAGTATCTATGAACCTAGAGCTTTGGTACCAACTTATCACAATTCCAAAATCCCACCTTAGGTAGTAGTGATGGCACCTACTCTCTAAGACTAGGTAAGCAAAACAAACATTGAGAATTTAATAGAAATAATGACTATGATATTAAATTTAACTGATAGCTATCATGATAAAACCAAAATGGATCAATGGTTACAAATTTCCAAAACTGGTAGAACTGAGTCATAAGCTTACTAAAATATACTAAGAATGTTTAATATAATGTTGTTCGAAAACAAAAGAAATAGTAACATAAGGTCTCTAGAAGGTGACTTTGAGGCATGCGAGCATCAAGTAGGTATACCTTCAAGTCTCCACAAAGTCAGTCAAATCACTAGCGTCCGGCACGAGCAGAAATACCTTCATCTGTACAAAAATATGTTCAAGAGTAGCATCAGTATATCACAACAGTACTCAATAAGTATAAAGTCTAACCTCCGTAGAGTAATGACGAGGTTAGGTTAAGACACCGACTAGACATAAAACCTGTGCGAACTATCAATGTAATCTGACAGGGAGGAAATAATGGCAATAAAGCAGTTTATCAACACAAGGCTAATAATGGAAATAAAAGCAACAAATGATAACAAAAAGGGTACATATGATTAAGACAACAACTAAACAATCACAACCAAAAATACAAAAAATGAAGTAAGAAAAAAGAAACAAATACCGTTCAACTTAGCAAGCCTTTGCAATATCGAATGTATAACAAGAATCACACTGAGGTACCACACCTCATATTAACATATCACAAATCACAATCACAATCTTCTTTATATTTCCACACGAGCCTTGCATTTATTTTTTAAAAAAAATTGAAATAGCTACACGCACTTTAGCCTACTTATCTTACCGCGTGACTTCAAGTAATTACCTTACTAGCAACACGAGTATAAATTCCACCTTATCTTGCTGCATGCGCTTTAATACCCACCCTAATACCATCACATGAGTATCGATATAACAACACAATTATCAACTCGTACCATACGTGACCATGTGCCACAATAACACCAAAATAAAAAATATAATGTCATCACAATACTAGCCCATGTCTCAACCACAATATGTAACAAGAATCTCAACAACCAAATGAACCAAAATAAGGAAAGATATTCCAATAACCAGCAATTTCAACCACAAATATGCTAGTAGCTCTCAACAACTACAAATTAAGTAACTCAAAAATGAAGATATATACATGAAATGGCAACTTCAAATTCTAATGCATAATATAAGCTTAACAATGAAAAAGATAGCATGAAATAGCAACCATAAACTAAATGCATGATAATAACTCGACAATGAAAAAAAATAGCATAAGATAACAACTACTAATAGATGCATATAAGAGTAACCTCGTCAATGGAAATTATAACATGTAATGACAACCCCAATTAAAGCATGTAAGATCAAACTTGACAAGGTAAGATAGAACAAATAGTAATAACTTCAATTAAATGATTATAAGTAACCTAAGAGTCTAAACCGCTCAAGTACTATATATTAGCCTGCATACACCCTTGTCAACTCATATGTACGTTTTCCACATTAATCAAATAGTACAATCAAAACTAATCCTAAATGGTAGTTTCCCCAAATAAAGTTAAGAAAGAACTTACCTTAACAAGGACAAATCAATACTTAAAGGTAGCTTTTCCCTAAACGTTCAGTAATGTGCAACCTAAATCTAAAAAAAATGATTTAACATCATCAAATACTGCAAGAGAAATCAATTACGATTCATAAAGCTATGACTTTATATTGTTCCCCAGAATTCAACAAAAGTGAGCCCCGTGCCCGCCCGGTCAAATTCCAAGTCCAAGGGTAGATCTCGACTACCCATAACCCTATGAGTCCATATATGTGTTCTGTTTTCAAATCTGAGTCTAATTCGACTCTCAAATGCCAAATTTTATTTTTCAACACATAGATAAAAATTTCCAAAATTTCTTTAAATTCTCAAGAATTCGATGTTAAATCTTATATATAATCATGTAATAGATTTGAAAATTGATTAAAATCTCTTACCCAAAGGTTGTATATGAAAATTCCCTCTCCAAATCGCCTCCTACATAGTCTAGGGTTCGAAAATATGAAACTAATACTTAATCCTATCTTTTCAACCCTTTTGTTTAGGTGTAGAAGTGACAATTGTGACCTCAAGTTTGCAATTGCAAACCCTCACAAATGCAAAAAAGGACCTGCAAATACGGTGCCCAATAACTTAGAGGAATGTCACAAATGCAACAATATCGCATTTGCGAAGTCTGATGATCTCGCAAATGCGAACCTACCCAACCCAGGCGTATCTCACAAATACAATCAAGGTGTCTCAGATGTGATATCTGAGGTCCCCTGTCATAATTGAAATTGTGATGTTGGTATCGCAATGGTGACAACTGCAGCACCAGCACACAAGCAACCTATACCAGCTCAATCCAATCTGAAACTCACCCAAGTCCTTGGGCTCTAAACAAAATACCCACACAAGTCTAAAAATATCATAAAAAATACTCGCATGATCAAAATATCAAAATGACATCTAAAACCATGAATCAGACACCAAAACCCATAAAATTCAAAAGGAAACTCAAGAATCACTAGAACTACAACAAAGCGTCTGAATCCTATCCTATCTAACCAACTCATAATTACAAAATATTTTTTAGACAAGTTATAAAGAAAAAAACGAAACTATTCCAAGTCCAAAAGCGAAATTTGAAACCCCGTGCCAATAAGTCAACATACGGTAAAACCTAAAGAAATTTCTAAACCTCAATTTGCCAACATTCAAGAAAACAAGTCAAATCAACCTACAGACCTCCGAATCCAATTTTGGCATACGCCCAAGTCAAAAATTACAGTACGAAATTGTTGGAGCCATCACAATACCGTTCCAGGGTTATATTCACCAAAATTCAAACCTTAGACAATATTTTCAACTTAAAATTCTAACCTAAGAACCAAAGGAAATCAACCCAAAACCTTTTCGAAATGAAACCAACCATCCTCGAAATTCATAAAATTGTAAATACACATATAGGAAGCTTCGAAAGGGGAAACGGACTCAAATACATAAAATAAAATGTATGTTTATTGTAGTTGCTTGTTTGGCTCTCAGATCGCGTCACATGAGGTTCTAAATGGCATTTGATATGGTATGTCGGTCAAGAAACTTGTAATAGGTATGACAAGGTTATTGGACATTAAGTTAGCGCAAGGGATTTTATAAGGTATGTTTGTAAGAAAACTATAATTTAATCAGTTCATAATTTGGCAATGGATCTTGTTAGGCAAGGAACTCCATAAATTGTTGATCTTATGGGTGGTAATGAGTTTCTATATGTTTCTTTTATCATTAGCAGTATTCTGAAGGTTTGGCACGAGGTTTTATTTATGTAGGATATATTACCGATACTGAATTTGGTAATGAGCAGTTATTGTAGACAAAAATTATGTTATGGGTACAAGATCAATGAGGTATATCGAATGATAGAATTCCGGGAGTACAATTATGGATTAATATAGCCTGCAGAGGTTGATACAATGAATATGTACATGAATCATATCTCGGAAAAAGTTCTAGAAGTTGGAATTTGGCTTCTAAGGATTGTAAACTATGGTAGGAGAAAGGATGAATTTCTCTACTTGTTTAACTATGCATTTATTCCAGTTGATTGAATGGCCATCGATTAACTGTACATATTTCTTATTTATTGCTTCAAAAAGGGTACATATTTAGGTGTGATCATATCGACTTTTGATTGTGCAACACTATTTGTGCCTTCATGAGTAGTTTACAGTGCATCCCAAATCTGTTTTGCATTAGTATATGTTGTGATTCGATTGTACTCATCTAGACTAATTTCGTAGATTTAGATCTTTTTGGTCTTGGTATTTTGCTCGACAATTTTTTTGTCCTATTTATTGTATAATTTTCGAGTCTTAGGAGCAATTACTCTTTTCTTTGTTCATAGAGATAATAGGACCATCCATAACTACATCTCATAAATCCGAACTCTTCACCTATTAGGAAGTCTTGCATCCTTAATTTTCACCATTCATAATACTTTTTGTTGAACAATGGTGGTCTTGTGTTTGATTGACCTTCTTGTACGCTTAGAGGTGCAACCATCATGGATTCTTTCGAGGTATTGACCTTATTTGGAAAGAACTTGTTCTGATACTAAATATTATTTTAGAATGGACCTAGACAAAACTAAATATTATTTTAGAATGGACCTAGACAAAAGAGGAAATGAGAGGGTGAACTGTATCTTCTCCAATTTTACCGATTAAAGAATCTGGTTCTTCAATGTTGATTTTGGTACCAACAGAAAGTAAAATGCTAAATTTAAAGGACAAAACTAATTTTACATGGAAAACCTTCTTGCTAAAGATAGTAAAAATTATGAGCTACCCTTATAGGATGTTAGGTTACAACTTAATAATTAAAGGGGCTATAAACTTTAGTACTTTAATTCCCGCAATCAACTCGATTTTAAGTTACAAACTCTATAAGTAAAGGGACTAACTCTAGCACCTTAACTCCTATAATCAACTCGATTGTAGCAAAATTTTCAAGACCATAAACTCTAGCCAAGAAAGCAAAACAAAATTTTTAGAATTTGATAACCTATTAATACACTTCTTAAAAGTAAAATAGGTTATAATTTAAGAACATTGAATTAAGACTCAACAACTAAAGAACTGAACAACTTCATCTTCAGAACAAGTTTTTCAGAAGTGCAGCTTGAATTCGTGGAAGCACCTTGTTGCTTTATTTTCTATTTGCCTTGAATAATTCTTCATTTTCTTGTAATCGCATGCAATAGTGAAATAGATAATAGCATTAACTTGTTGCTTTATAAGCATGAAGTTGTGCTGAAATATTACTCTTAACTTTTGCTCCAAACGTGTTGCTTTACAAGCATGAAGTTGTGCCGAAATATTACTCTAACTTTTGCTCCAAAACCTAGAAGAAATGAGTTAAGAAAAATAATCCTAATAGGCCTTGGTTTCCTAAAAGGTCTCCAATTTCACAAACCTTTTTCTTTTTGGCAAGTGTATCAATTAATTGAATCCGTATTGGCCACGAATTATTCCAGCTAGTACAATGTCTGTAGCCCACGAAATCAATTCTTCTATAAGTAAGACTTGAAGAATTTTACTTGCATTAGGAATCGCTTTCACTTCTTGATCGACATGCCTCAACAAAGTTTGATTCTTTGATATCTGCTTCACAAGTCATCAATTCTATTTATTAATACATCAAATATTTTTTCAAGGGATATCAATACTGTTTGTTAATCATCAAAACTAATTCAAGTAAGAATTCACATGTGTGCTTCTTGGGGGAGAGCTAATAGGGCCTATCACATCCTAGTAGCATAAAGTTAGGGACGACTCAAGCTTATAAGTGGCGTAAGACGAAAGTTTAATATGGGGTCTTATTTTTTATTATTTGTCAGAAGTTTGTCAATGGATCCTTTTGGAGATTTTATTAATTTTAATTTTTCTTTTCTTCTGTATTTTTTAATAATCAGATGCATATTTTGTTGTTGATATATTTATATTCTTAAAAAAAGTTAAATAATATGTACAAAGTAAAATTAATAAAATAATAAATAACAAAATAAAAATAATTCTAGAAAGTTAGAATGATATTACCCAATGACTAACTGATTTAAGAAGTTTGAAGATTTTGATTCCAAAATATCTAGTTGTTGACTTTTTAGAGTTTTGAAGAAAGAAAGAATCCAATAGAAAGAATTAAGAAGATGAGCATGAATCATGAATAAAGAAGAAGGAAGAAGATATATCTTCGAATATGAAGAATGAATGGATACTAGCGCTAGAATTGAAACATTGGCGAGTGATTACTTGGAAGAATAAAAAGTAAAGTATTGTCAATTCAAATTAAAGTGACAACTATTTTCCTACTATTTAAAACTTTAATTTATTAATATATCTAAAGTTTTTCTTTCTTTTTATATAAAAAGTACAAAATATAAATTTATTTTATAAAAGAAAAATCTATAAACCTATAAAATATACTCCTTATTTCTTAAAAAGTGGGGCTCTCCAAAATTGGAGGCCTAAGGCACTTGCATTATCCTAATCTATGTTAGAGCCGGCCCTGAGAGTTGGAGCTCAATATAATTATCTTTTTTTCTTGCTAGACCCGTTCGGATGGTACAATGTATAGCTACTACAAAATATCATGGAGGCCTAACGAAATGATACATCTGTAAATCGAATCGTAATAAGTATCCACAACTCAACTCGTATTCAATATACAATAATTGTAGATGTTCTCAAGTATATATGAGAATGATATAAAACAAATAAATACGGTTGTAACAAATGAGGATTGTTTAAATAGTACACTAATATAGTTGAATTCAATGTGCACCTTCAGACAATTCAGTTTGTTAGCTTCTAAGCATGTTTTCATGATTGCAAAGTAGATGTAATCATGAAAAAATTACATCCCACTCGCAAACGTACAAACAAACTTTATTACACTTAATAAAGTAGTAATTTTATACTGCATTTTTTTTTTCTTTTCTTTCGTTCGGCCTAGACAAATTACCCATTATAATTTTGATCAATTGACGTTTGATGGTGAAATAACTACAAAAAGAAATAAAATGTAAGAACCTGTTCATTGGACTTGGAGAAATCAAGTTGGCAATTAGTCGATCTCTTTTTCACGTAAGTAAATGGAAAAAATAGAAAGTCAATTGAATAACGACAATAGCAATAATAACAAATTCGGTATATAATTTTACAAGTGGGGTTTGACGAAGTAGTATGTATGTATGTAAATCTTACATTCACCTTGAACATAGAAAAATTGCTTCTGGTAGATTCTCGGCTCAAGAAAAAATGAAAAAATAGCAATAATAACAAGATAATAAGAAAACGAAGAGCAAGGAACAACATGTAGTAGTAGAAACCTAACAATAGTAGAATATAAGACTAACACTAGTACTACTGATATGGGAAAGATGCACTCGCGACTACCTACTAGATTTCTACCTTAATTCTCGATCTTCATGTCTTCCTATCAAGGGTCATGCCCCCTATTGGTTGAAGCAACGCCATATCCTACACAATCATCTTTTTCCAATATTTTTTTTACCTACCTCTACCTCTTCTTAAACTACCAAGGTCAACCTCACACACCTTCTTACTGTGGTATCTATGCTTCTCCTCTTCATATGTCCAAACCATCTAAGTCTCGCTTCCCGCATCTTATCCTCCATTGGGTCCACTGCCACCCTAGCCCAAATGTCTTCATTCCTAATCTTATTAATCCTAGTATGCTCGCATATCCATCTCAACATTCTCATGTCTGTTGCTTTCTTCTCCTAGACGTGATAGTTCTTTACTGGTCAATACTCTGTCTCATAGAGCATAGTCGCTCTAACAAATACTTTGTAGAATTTATCTTTAAGTTTAGGTAGCATATTCTATCACATAAAATGACACCGGATGCGAGCCTCAATACATTTCACCCATCGCGCTCTAATAGGCATGTAACATCCTCGTTAATCTCTCCAATATTTTGGACTAGACCCAAGATATGTGAGACTATCTCTCTTAGGGATGATTTGTATATCGAGCCATAAATCCATGTCCGCTTCGTTGGTCCGTCATTGAACTTTCACTCCAAGTATTCTATCTTGATACTATTCAACTTGAAACCTTTACACTCCAAGGTCTATCGCCAAACTTCCAATCTTGTATTAACATTGTTTCATGTCTCATCAATCAGTACAATATTGTCCATAAATAACATAGGCCATGACACCTTTACTTGATTTTGGCGTATCAGTATGTTCATTGCCAATGCGAATAAATGGTCATTAAATCTAAATTCATGATGCTGGAGCACATTGTGATTAGGAAGACACAAAGTTGTACTTGCGATGACACAATCAGCTGATTGGTGCTTTTGCTCTTTGTTTAACAAGAAAGTGAAATTTTGGTCAAAGCTTTATTTTAGAAGAACTCGGGTTACTGATAATCAAAAAATGAATAATGAAAATTGATTTTTCTAATAATAAGATGAACATAAGAAAGCAAAGTAAATCAGTATAGTCCAATAATATTTCGTATCCTTACAAATGATCAGTCTTCTCCTTTTTATAGTTATTTCTAGGAGATACATTTTGCCTTTGTCGTAATAAGGTTATTACAGACAATTAAAGGCATTTAATGCTACATTATAAATGCTAATCATTGTAATTCAATATAGATTCTCTAATATTTTTTGGTATTTAATGCCTATTAAATAATGTATCTATATCCCCTTTTGTTATCAGGTGCATTCCTTTATCTTGATTTTTTACCATAAAGAGGTACTAGTATTGAGTCTCTTGAATCTTTTCTCGTGTATATTGTAATTCGTACTTCTTTATTCCTTCCTAGTCTTCGTTCTTTGATAAATCTACGTGTCATGACACGTCACCTTAAAAATTAAATCCAATGTACATAAACTTAATTTTTTCTAGTACAGATAGTCCCCCCACTTGTCATTTATTCATCAATAGAATACTTTAGAAGTGAATTTTATTAAAGGAAGAATATTTTCCTCCATTAATTCCCCTGACGCTTCATTTGTCACTTCCATTTAATGCTTATTACAGGTGGCATCTTCTGATTGGTTCTGTGATTTTTTAGTGCCTTTTAAGGATTTTTTATGGCTTCACCAATTACGAAATAATAGTACTCATAATGACGTTTCTATCATTGTATTTTTTCCTTTGACGGTTGCATCTAAGTATAAATATAGTTTTCATCTTTGTCTTTCTCACAAAAAGTTCAAAGTTTTCAGAATATTCAATTCTTGTTCCCATCTTCCTCATAAAGTTGTCAGAATATTTAATTCTTATTCCCATCTTCCTCGTACTACTATGTATTCGTCAAACCCTAACCCTAACCCTAGGAGAGTCCGCATAGTTGACAGCTTTCGTCTTGCCCCTAGTAGGAGCAGAAAAGGAGATAGACTACGTAATTTAGGGTCTTCATCCATACGTGGTTCTTCTCTTCCTTCATCTAGTTCCAGCCCATCTACTAAAACCAGAGGTTCTCTTTCTCAAAGGTCTTCTTCTAGAGGTAAGGAACCCTTTGAACCTATTCGTGAACCTTCTGTGGAGGAAATACTTCTTGCGGAACTATCTTTAAACAATGATAGAGAGCCCCTTAGAAATCAAGTGTCCTCTTTAGATCGTGTTAATATCTACCCAACTCAGATCACTGAAGGTCTAATTTCTTTAGTTCATAAAGACTGCCATAGGAGTCATGACTTTCCTATTATAATTCCTAATGCGAACCAAAGAATCACCTCCTATTTAATTGGGTTTTCTTTTATTTATACATGCCCATTCACATTAGGTTTCAAACCTGCTCTTGACCTTATTACCCTCGAGTTCTGTCAATTTTTTAATGTCTGTTAGGTCAAATTGTCCCTATAGTGTGGAGGTTTGTTGCTTGTTTGGGGAATTTGACCAACATGGCCAGCGCGCCTTTTACTTTTTCTCATTTAATTCACCTTTACTCTCCCAGACTCTTTCGCCAAGATATTTTTTACTTTAGTAGCAAGGAGCAAAAGAGTTCTGGTCAGTCCAGAAGATGACAGTGACAGTAGCTGGTATAACAGGTTTGTTGCTGCCCCCACTGTTGGTTTAGTGGCCAATGAAAATTTTCCTTTCCCTGAGAAGTGTTTGCACGTGAGTTTTCTTTTTAATAACTTTCTCATACCTTTTTTCCCAATTTTGATGATCATTGTTTTAGTTTTCCTTTTCATTTCTAGCAACAATGGGAGTTGTTGATGAAATTCCTAATTTCCGTGGTTGGGTAGGAATATTGTTAAACACAGCCCTAATGAAGAGTAGATCTTAGAAAACTCTCTCCCAATGATTTGGCTGGAAAGTGAAAATTCATGGTAAGAGTTTTTTTTATAACCCTTTTTTTATATTGACTTTTCCATAAATTATTTTAATCCTTATTTTTGTCAGGATTTATTGTTCGAGGTATTCGTGCTGAGGCGGTCGTGGCTTCTCAAATTTCTTTGAAAAGGGCCCAAGAGATAATTTTGGGCTCTTCATCGAAAAGAAAAGCTATTGTTGACCAAGACTCTAAAGAAGAGAAAGACGAGGGTTCTTTAGTAAAGAGGCCACGAGCTCGTAGATGAATCAAATCCCCCTCATTCTATTCCTCTTACCGATTGTGTTGAAGCTTGGTGATGATCCCCGATGATGATTTTCCAATTGTTTCTCAAGATTCTGTTGAGCAGCTTTTTAATCGCGGGTTTGGTAGTGAAAGTTTAGGTCTAATTTCTGATAAAGCACCCATTTCTTCTTTATCTACTCCTGTTCATGTGATACCTCCTTTGCCGGTCGTGGCTATTACAGTTCATCCTCAAGCTGTTTTGACTGTTTCTATAGTTCCTCCCTCAATAGTTCCTCCTCCAAATGTTCATCACACTGAGTTTGGTTCCTCAAGTAGGGGTAAAGCTATGAGGCAAGTTATCATTGAAGTTCCTGCTAAGGGTAACCTTTTGAGGAAATCAGGTCATTCTGACGAGTGGTTAAAGCCTTTCATTGGTCCAGTTGAGAGATCTAAGCTTGATAGCTATAGTTCTTTGACCTTGATGAACGATATAGTGCATGCTTCTTTAAAGGTATCCATTTTTCAAACTTTACTTTGTCTTTTTTCTATTTTCAGGGTTCTTATTTTTCCCCTTTCTCTCTCTTTTTTAGGTCAATCTAATTGGCACAGAGAAGATGAAGAGGGTTACCTTCTTAGAGTAATTAGTGTGTCTACCAAGTGGAGGAGGATAATTGAAAGGAACAGTGTGAATGTCTTCAAATAGATATGGAAATATTAGAAGAAAACAAATGTACCTTAGAGCAATAGGCAAGGGCTTTGACTTCAAAGTTGGCAGTTGAAAAAACTTCCTCAAAATCAAGCAAGTAAGGAAAAGAATCGTCTTGGAGCAGCTCTCCCATGCAAGTGACTCTCTTAGGCGAAAAGGAAGCATATGCCAGTGAACTCATGCAAACTCTGACTCAAACACAAGAAGACCTCCGGGAGTCTTCTGAAAAAGTTCGTTCCTTATAGAGTTCACATGCTTCTCTTCATCCTATGATTCTGTCTTGGCTGAGAATGAGAAGCTAAAAAGTGAAATTGCTGATTAAGAAAGAGATTATGAGATTCTTGAAGACAAAACCGCAATTGAAGTGAGTTGAGCTTGTTTAAATTCTCACCATGACACCCTTGTTGAAGTGAGCTAGGAGAATTTTAATTTGGAATCTGAGTTAGCCAAAATCAAAAAGACTATTAAAAAGACTCAGCAGTGCCAAGATTTTCCTTCTCCTGTAGCTGCAACTTCTGAAAACATTGGAGATGACATGGGTATGGTGAGTACACCAATTCCTTCGAGTCAAGTTGAACTCGCTCCTACTGATGATCCTATTTTGGTTCCTTTTTCAACTCCTCAGTGACAAGTCAATGATGTATGACTCTTTTTTCCTTTTTTCTTTGGTGAAATATGGTTGTAATCCTAGGTTCCTTTTTGAGGGTTTGAAAATATTAAGTCCCCAGTTTTTTTATATAAGAAACTTTTAGTTTAAGTCTGAGTTCGTACTTAGTTCTAAACTTTTTAATATAAGAAGTTTTTATGGCTATTTTTGAATTTCTGTCTTATTTACTCTTGCCTTTATATTTTAAGGACTTACTGAATAACTTGCATTTTTATTTTGCAAAATGCTTTTTATTTAACTTCATGAATACTTGAATCAATCATGAATTTTATAAAAGAGGACCCTTTTATATTTCAACACTTAATGAAGAAGACGTCTCAACTTCATAATGGTGTTAATGTACGATAAAAGAAATAAGAATACACACGTTTTTTGGAATAACTTCGACAAGTTTTTATTTGAACTTTGTCAAGCTTTAAACAATATCTTACATGTAATTGAGTAACTTCTATAAATTTTTCATAACTATTTTTCTTACAACAGATTTCCAAAAAAAAAAGGAAATAAAACACAAGGTTTTCATTTGTAATATATTTTAGTATTTTAAATAATACACAAGGTTTTTGTTCATAACCTTGTTTCACTTGAATAATACACAAGATTTTATTACAATGCCTTTTAACCTAACTAAGATACGATTTTTATTTGGCATTGGCTCGTAACTTTGCTCTGTACTTGACTCTTTGCTCTGCACTTGACTTTCTCAATGAGTTGACTTTTCAGGCTTGAATTTTTGACTATTTATCAATCTTCTTTGCCTTCTTTATATATTTGTATATGTATATATCATATAGTCCTCCAAGTGTTTGAGATTTGAAATATAAAGTCTCGAGCACTTGATTATTCCTCTTATTTGGTCCTTTTTCTGTAAAGGAATAAAACATAAGGGACTCGAAGGTACGATTATAGATTAAGACTGCTTAACCCGTCTCAATTTCTATCAGAATAATTATAACCATATACCAGAAATTTTAATCAATTCCATGTGCATTGCAGGTCGTGACTCATCATTTAGTACAGGTTAGCTTTTTGCCTATCATCTAAGATCGTTAGTAAATTTTAATAATTCAAAAATAAAATTTTAAAATGAGGATACCTGCACATGGGTACTCCTTAGAAATAGTATCTCTTTAGATGAACAGCATTCTAGTGCGAGGGTAATATCTTGTCATCCATTGTTTCCAATTCGTATGCTCCTTTCCCCGCAATACCACGAATCTTGTAAGGTCCTTTCCAAGTTGGACTTAATCTCCCTGCATTAGTTGCCTTCGTGGATTGAAAAACTTTCTTGAGTACGAAGTTCCCAATCTTGAAGTATCTTAGTCGTACCTTTCGATTATAATATTTTTCTAAGACTTGTTTTTGTGTTGCCATTCTTATTAATGCATCTTCCCTTCTTCCTTCAAGTAAGTCATGGTTTATGAGCATTTCTTCTTCATTAGATTCTTCTTATGCTTGCGTATACCTCGTGCTTGGTTCCCTTATCTCGACCAAAATTAAGATTTCTGTTCCGTACACCAATGAGAATGGTGTTTCACCTTGCTTCTTTTTGTTGTCGTGCAATATGCCCATAAAACACCATGTAAAAATTCTGGCCAATTGCCTTTAGATTCTTCTCATTGTTTCTTCAAAATTTTTGACAATAACTTTATTTATCGATTCATCTTGTCCATTACCCACCGGATGGTAAGGCATAAACATAATCCTTTTGATCTGCCAACTTTGAAATAATTTTGTGATTTGTGCACCTATAAATTGTGGGCCATTATCACACACGATTTCCTTTGGTACACCAAATTGACATATGATATTTCGCTAAATAAAATCTCTTACTTCATTTTCCTATACCTATTTAAATTCTCCAGCTTCTACCTATTTAGTAAAGTAGTCAGTGAGTACAAGTAGGAATTTTACCTATCCTTTTGCTTGTGGTAGTAGACCTATGATATCCATTAGCCATTTCATAAAAGGCCACGGTGCAATAACCGGATGTAACAACTCCGCGGATTTATGAATTTTGTTACCATATCTTTGGAACTTATCACATTTAGTCATGAAATTCTCCACTTCTTCTTCCATTTTAGGCTAATAATAGCCTGCTCTAATCATGGTTCTTACCAGTGATCTTCCTCATGCGTGATTTCCACAATGCCCCTCATGTATTTCTCTCATTACATATTGTGTTTGAGAAGCCCCGAGACATGTTGCTAAGGGGCCACCGAATATTTTTCGATAAAGATTTCCTTGCTGTAAACAGTATCGAGCAGCCTTTTTTTGAAGTGCATGAGCTTTTTTCTTGTCTTCAGGGATGGTACCATACTGCAAAAAAGGTGACAATATCGTTTCTCCAATCCTAGGTTAAGTTATTGAAATTTACCTTATTTTTGTCTGGATCGAGTACTGAATGAAACAAATAAATTACAGAAGCATTTTCTTTGCTTGCCGCATATGCGAGATTGGCTAGGGCATTTTCTTCGACATTTTTATCTCTTGGTATCTGCATGACTTTCCAGGTTCGAAATTGTCTAATCAAATCTCGTACCTTTTCTAAGTATTGTTGCATTTGTGCCTTCCTGGATATATAAGTCCCCAGCATTTGGTTAACTGCAAGCTTCAAATCGCTTTTAATTACAATCTGATTGATGTCGAGTTCTCGTGCCCGTTCTAAGCCTGCAATCACAGCTTCATACTCTACCTCATTGTTAATTATAAAATGACATTTAATGGCCTATCGAATGATTTCACCCGTAGGTGGTACCAAAATAATTCCTAAGCATGCCCCCTTCACATTAGATGAGCCATCACTAAATAAGGTCCAAATTCCTAGATTAGATCCGTTGAACACCTATAATTCTTTTTCTCCTTTTAATTGCATTTTTTGGCTAAAATCATCCAAACAATTTACTAACACCTGAGATTTTATCGTAGTTCTGGGCTGGTATGTGATGACATATTCACTTAATTCTATAGCCCATTTAGCTAACCTACCTAACAAATCATGCTTGTGTAATATATTGCGTAATGGATAAGTAGTTACTATGGCAATAGGATGACACTGAGAATAAGGCCTTGGTTTTTTAGAAGTCATGATTACTGCAAGTGCAAGCATTTCTAATTGATGATATCGCATCTCCGCATCTAATAATGATTTGCTAACATAATAAATTGGATATTGCTTACCTTGGTCTTCTCATACTAAAATACCACTCTCCGCTACTTCTGATACAGCTTGATAGATGAGCAGTCTTTCTCCAACCTTTGGTTTTGCGAGCAACTAAAATACCAAATTTATCTAAAACCGCTTATGATATGAAAAATATACTTGTATAAAACCTCCATGATAATAGGCGAATTTGAAAGGTATGTCTTCAGGTTTTTAAGTTCTTGTTAACAATCCTCAGTCTATTCAAACTGAACTTGATTTTTAAGAGCGGAAAAAAAAAATTGAAACACTTTTTTGATGATTTGGAAATAAACCTTCCCAAAGCTACAATTCTCCCCTTTAGTCTTTGCACCTCTTTCTTATTGGTAAGTATATCAGGGATTTCTTCAATGACTTTCATTGCATGGGATTCAGTTCAATTCCACGGTTAGAAACAAGAAAACCTAAAAACTTACCTGATGAAACGCCGAATGCATATTTCTCGGGATTTAGTTTCATATTGAACTTTCGTAAGATCTGAAACGTATCACACAAATATGATATATGATCCCCTATTAGTTGATATTTGACAAGCATATCATCTATGTCTACCTCCATAGTTTTTCCTAAATGTTCTTGAAACATTTTGGTCACCAATATTTGATACGTGGCACTAGCATTTTTGAGACCAAAATGTATTACTTTATAACAGTAAGTTCCCCTGTCTGTTATAAATAAAGTTTTTCCTTTATCTAGGGGATCCATTTCGATCTGATTGTACTCTGAATACGCATCTAAAAATCTTAACAGTTCATATCTTGCAGTAGCATTGATCAATTGATCTATATGTGGTAATGAAAAAGAATCCTTAGGACAAGCTTTGTTAATATCGGCGTAATCTACATAAACTCGCCATTTGCTATTCTTTTTCAGAACTACTACGGTATTACCTAACCAATTAGGATACTTTACCTCGCAGAAAGATCCAATTTTTAATAGTTTTTGAACCTCATCTTGAACCACTTGATTTTTGAAAGTCCCCTATTTTCTCTTGTTTTTTTTGATGGGTGGATACGATAGGTCTTTATTTAACTTGTGAGTCATTACTTCAAGTGGTATTCCTGTCATATCAAAACGGGATCGGGCAAAACAATCCACGTTAGTTTTTAAAAATTTAATCAACTTACATTTCATATTGTGGCTTAGGTTAACCCCCACGTAGATTTTCCTTTCTAGCCATTGTGTAAATAACTCCACGGCCTCTAGTTCTTCAATCGTTGTTTTGATATTTTCATTTTTCTTTGGTTCTTGAATAAAATGGGTCGTGAGTCCACATACGTTCGCCCTTGCTTAGTTGAGGTTTGTGATGTGGTATACTCAACTGGATTTTGTAGTTGTTATTTTTCTTCATTTCTCTTATTTGAATCTACTACAGAGTTGATGCTCCTGGATGTCTGTTGATCCCCATAGATTTGACGTATTACCCATGGTGAGGGAAATTAACAACTTGATGCAAGATAGCTGGAACTGCATCCATTTCATAGATCTACGGTCTCCCTAAAATTATATTGTAAGCCATTTCCATCTCTACCACCTGAAATTTCACATCTTTGACCACCCCTTCCGTGAACGTTGTAAGTATTACCTCTCCTTTCGTCACCATGCTGGAATTGTCGAATCAAGACAAAATATGCGCCGTTGGTACTAGTTTATCTTCAGCTTGCATCTCATGTAATACTCTTAGTAGAATAATATTCACGAAACTACCTAGATCAACCAAAACTCGTTTTACATTAGTATCATGTACAAGTAGAGATATTACCAGTGTGTTGTTATGTGGAGTCAACACGCCATCTGCATCTGCATCATCAAACGTAATGCTTTCTTCCTCTAAGACATGTCGCACCCGCTTCCCGTGGGTAATTGTGCCTTTTGAAACTTTATTGGTTGTTGTATAATTTACACCATTGATTTGTTCGCCCACGCTTATAGCATTAACGGTTCTTTTGGAAGAAGGATGTTTAGGGGGCTTCTACCTATTTTTTATGTATGCTTGCTTACCTTTCTCACTGAATAATTCGGTGAGAAACCCTTGCTTCAATAGATGATCAACTTCATCTTGTAGCAATCTACAATATCCTGTTTTATGACCGTGATCGTTGTGAAATGTGCACCCGTGATCAGGATTGTGCTTGTTTGGATTTGATCTCATTTCTTTTGACCACTGCACCTTATCATCCATGCTTCTTAAAACAGCTACGAGCTCGGAAGCGCCTACATTAAAATTATAACTGCCAAATCTTGCCTTCAAGCTTCTATCATCATCCCGCATCTCTCGCGTGTTTCGATTATTCCCAAATGATGAACCTGATTCTCTATTCCTCGATCTTTGATCATACCTTGAATTGTCTTGCTTTGATCGTGAATCTTTTCCCGTTGGGGCCATATATGGTTCATACCTATTTTACTGGACCTTTTTCCCGTTTCTGCACATCTCAAACTCACCTTTTCTTCTTTTTGAGACCACGAGATAATATCTTCTTCTATTCTTAAATTCGTATTGTATCTGTTGTAAACGTCATTCCAAGTTATTGCTAGAAATTCACATAGGCTTTCCTTGAGTCGTGGCTTCTGAGTTGTTCTCATTCAAATTAATGGTAAATGTTATAGCTGCCCAGTTGTCTAGTATGCATGGTAACGTCATTCTTTCGCGTTGGAACATATCCACGAACTCTCTAAGCAACTCTAAGTCCCCTTGCTTGATTTTGAAAATATTTTCCATTCTTTTTTTTTACTTTTTGATCTCCCGAATTTGCTTTGATAAATGAATCTGCAAGCTCAGCAAAAGAACTTATGAAATTTTCGGGTAAAAGAGAATCTCCGTTAGTGAGTGTTTCATCAATTTTTTAACCAATACTGATTTAATTTCCTGTTTGGTCAAGTCGTTGCCATTTATGCCAGTTGTGAATGCAGTCACGTGGTCTCGTGGATTAATTATTCCATCGTATTTTGGAATATCGAGCATTTTGAATTTTTTTAGAAGTGGGAAGGGAGCAGCACTTAGCTTCCAAGGTTATTGTGAATATTTGTCCATAGATATTCCTTTGATTATAGGCGGTACTCTAGTTATTTGCTCTATGCTTTCACTTTGCTCCTTGAGCTGTTTCTACAATGTTAATACTAAATTTTGTAAATCAGAATTGACTAAGTTACCTGGTTCTCAATCTCGTGACTCGTTGTGGATTCCACTAATGCCCGAATTAGCAAGCCTAGAACGAGGGTTCCCCAAAGTGTTGTTATTTGGAGTTGGTGTTGGTGGTGCAACAGGTAATTGGCTGACAAAGGTCTCAAGAGATTTATTGGCCTGTTGAGCGATTAGATTTTGCAAAGCTTCATTGATATCTTTATCGTTTTCAAATTGAGAATTTGCATTTGAATGAGATCCATCAGGAGTGCCTTTTCGAGACCTCTGATGGGAGCTTTGTTGAGAAGGGATCGGGGTGCAATCATCTTGTGGATTCCCGTGGAGTTGATGGTTTCCTTGGTTTCCTTGAGTGTTGTCATTAATGCAACAAAATAGGTTGGGTGAAGAAAGAATAGATTATCAGGTTCCCGGTAACGGAACCAATTTGTTTAACCAAAAAGTAAAATTTCGGTCAAAGCTTTATTTTACAAGAACTCAGGTTACTAATAATCAAAAAATGAATAATGAAAATTTATTTTGCTAATAATAAGATTATCATAAGAAAGCAAAGTAAATCAGTATATTCCAATAGTATTTCGTGTCCTTACAAATGATCAGTACTCCTTTTTATATCTATTTCTACGAGATATGTTTTGTCTTTGTCATAATAAGGTTATTACAGACAATTAAGGCATTTAATGCTACATTATAAATGGTAATTATTGTAATTCAATACAGATTCTCTAACGTTTTTTTCATATTTAATGTCTGTTGAATACTGTATCCGTACTCTCTTTTGTTATCAGGTGTATTCCCTTATCTTGATTCTTGATCATAAAGAGGTACGAGCATTGAGTCTGTAAAGAGGTATGAGCATTGAGTCTGTAAAGAGGTACGAGCACTGAGTCTCTTGAATCTTTGCTCGTGTCTATTGTAATTCGTGCCTCTTTATTCCTTATTGTTCTTGGTTCTTTGACCAATCTACATATCATGATACGTCACATTAAAACACGTCACCTTAATAATTAAATCCAATATATATGAACTTAATATTTTCCAATTCACTTTTCTCTTCACTTTCTTACATATTCACACAAAAAATAAAGAGAACATAAAAATTCATTGATTAAATTAATGAGATATTCATAGTACATATGTTGGTCCTGGGAATTCGACACTGATATAACGATGTCTTTGCGGGGAGAATAAGATAGTGTTTTGGAAAAATTAATTTGAATGGAATTTGGTTTGAAGATAAAAATATATTTGGATATTAGTTTTTAAAGTATATTTTTTAAAATTTAATTTAGAAAAATATGTATATAATTAGTATTTGTAAATATATTGGCCAAAAATCAACTATTGAGCTAATTTTGAAATTTGAAATTTGAGAAATTTTGTCAAAATTGTCAAAATTTATATCCAAGTATATGTTTGTCAAATAAAATCCAAAATTATTCTGGCAAATCTATAGCCAAACGAGTCTTTTCTCTTTGATGAATGATTAATTTGTCCTTTTTCTTTCTTCTGGTTGGGATGACTCTGCTACTAATTACCCATTTGGCCAAGCTGTAAAAATCAGCTTATTTTGATAAGTGATTTTTTAAAAGTACTTTTGGGGATAAGCTGTATGTGTTTGGCTAGTTAATTCGAAAACACTTCTGAGTAGCAATTAGTATTTGGCCAAGCTTTAAAAACTGCTTTTAAATGTATTTTTCTCAAAAATATTTTTCAAAAAATATTTTTTAAGAGAAACTATCTTTTTCTGCTTCTCCTTAAAAGCATTTTTTTCTTTTAAAAACTTGGTCAAACAACTTAAATTTAGAAGGAAAAAAGCACTTTTGACCTAAAAAAATAATGATTTTGCCTCAAAAGAAATTTGGGCAAACAGGCTACAAGACTAATTGCCAAAATCTGTACTTATGACGATGAACCATCACAAAACTAATACGAATGCGAGTCAATTCATATGTAATTTGGTTTGAACTTGTTGCATTAAAATTCACGATTCTATCAACATGTGAAGTACTACAGTACCTGTAAGTTTTTAAATTCATGTACACAATGCATTAACGATCAAATTCTTATCCTGCAAATGGTGTCGTACGAATATACCGTGTATGGATTATGGAATATTAATACAAAGGGATTTTTACATATACATACCATATAGCAAACTTTATTACTATCCATGTTTAAGGTTTGTGTTTATTATATTTAAGTATACCACCTTTCAATTTATGTACCAAAATTATATTTAAGGTTTAAATATCAACTTATTAATTATAGCCTTTATTTGTGGAACTGAAAATCTTTTCAGATTTTATTCTACACGTTTTTTTCTCTCTTACAAACAAAACCCATGATTTTATCCCTTTTTTTAATTACCCTCCCCCCACGTTTGTTTACCAAAACAGATTTCTCTCTCTCTCTCTCCTCTAATTTCATCCGCCATTGTCGAAGGTTGCACTGTTTCATATCGAGAATTTCATCCGCAATATTTTCAGTCCTACTGTTGTAACAAAGTCTGAAACCCTCTATAAAATCATTTTCTCTCTATCTTGGCATATGCTGTTGTTGATTCTGAAAAGAAGAAGTAGACTATACTGTTCATATTTGGTAATTGGATTGGAAAACAATGTAAACATTAGGTCATTTTGGTTGTAATGAACAATTTTTCATGAATAAACATTATACACGAGTATTCGAGCTATCTAATAGCATATTTGCCGTAACAGCTTTGTCTTCTACTCGAGAGTATTCTAGCTATCTAATATCTAATAGCATATACAATTTTTATTATCTTATACATTAATGTTGGAGTTACTTTTATATAATACCTTCAGTTGCCATTTTATATAACTGTCAGTTCTTATATAATTGTGGGAATAAATTATTTATTTACAATGACTACAATTAACTACAATTGAACTACATATAACTACAAATGCATATAGCTACAAATTGGGATGACAATGCTACAAACTACTGCTGCAGTACATTTTCGCTGTATGAATGTTTCGTCCATTCGGCAGCTGTTGTGTTTTCGGCTAAAACTTCTTATCTTGAACAATGAAGAATAATGAATTGACGTTGCCTATAATGCCATTTGCAGTTTTCAGCTACACATACAAGCGAGTAGATACAAAAAAATACATTAGTCAGACATATTTATTAAATACTACACTTAACTACAACTGACTACAATTAGCTACAAAGTTCATATAACTACAAAAATTGAACTACTGCTAAGTAAAATTCTATATAACTACATTTGCATATAAATAAATTGAAATACAGTTTAACTACAAATTCACATTAGGTGATTCAAGGTAACACATTTAGAACACACTTACAGTACATTATAACTACAATCTGCCAACAGTTTACATTACTCAAATATATGAGTAAACTTCTTTATTATAGTCAAAACGTAGAACGGTTACACAATAGATTCCTTCTCAAAAAATGTAATGCTTTTTCCTTTGCTCTCCATGCTTGCATGTAGCTTAGGTTCACTCCATGTTCGGATAACATGTCAGTTTGTATGTCCTTTGGCGTGTAAACAGTCTTAGGATCACAATACTTTGGAACGACAATGCTACCAACTACTGTTGCAGTACATTTGCGCTTTATGAATGTTTTGTCCATTCGGCAGCATGTGTGTTGTCGGCTAAAACTTCTTATCTTGAACAATGAAGAATCATGAATAGACGTTGCCTTGAAATGCCATTTGCAGTTCTCAGCTACACATACAAGGCAGTAACTACAGAAAAATCCAATTTTCAGACATATTTATTAAACACTACAATTAACTATAAACTGACTACAATTAACTACAAACTGACTACAATTAACTACAAACTAAATACAATTAACTACAAACTGACTACAATTAACTACAAACTAACTACAATTTAACTACAAACTGACTACAAGCAACTACAAACTGACTACAATTAACTACAAACTGACTACAAGCAACTACAAACTGACTACAATTAACTACAGCCTTACTACAAGTATTTTATATCTACAATTTTATCCAATGTATCAATCGATAATTGTTCTGCAATTGTAGACTGGAGAATTCTGTAGCTTGCATTATCATCAACCAAAATGGCATCAACTTCAAAATCTCGGAATCTGCCATAGTTATCCCAATAACCATTAGATTTCAGCATTATCGGGATTTTTGACATTGTAGAACCTCCGCACTGATTGACTATCACGCTGTCAATTCTGATTTTCGGTATTTGAAGTAGAAGAATGAGTGATTTTCGAAACTAAAATCTGGAAGAACTACAAATTTATTGACTATCACTGTAAATTCTGATTTTTGGTATTTGATGTAGATGAATGAGAGATTTTCGAAACAGAAATCTGGAGAGAACTACAATTTCTCACGCTGAAAATTGTATATGATTTTCAGTATTTGCTGTAGAAGAATGAGTGATTTTCGAAACTGAAATCTGGAGAGATTCACGCTGGCTAAGATTTTTACCGTTTTTGATTGATGCTTTAATTGGGACAGAATCAAATATTAATTGGGAGCCTTAAAATGTGGCGCAATTTTAGGCTATAAAATCAGCCACATATGGTTTGGTACATATTTGGTAACGAAAACATGGAATATGCGGGTAATAATTAAATAAGGCACAATAATAGTGATAAAATTTGTTATATAGCATATTTAGGTAAAAATTGTTATCGATTGTCCATGTTCAAAGCAACGAGAAACTGGAAACCAGTAAGAAGAAGAGACACACAAAAAAAAAATCACAGAAATGAAGAAATCCGAGACCACAGAATTCACTGTGTGTCCTTAAGGAATTTAACCCCCTCACTTTGAAGTATTCCAAATTGGGCTTCTTTCCTTTCCACTTTTCGTATGGAATAGATTTTGTTTTGCTATGGGGCACTCGATTGAGTATTCAGCTAGCTGTTAGAATGGCTTCCCCCCACAAGTTCTGGGGTAAACCAGAACTTATTAACAGGGCATTCATCATTTCTTTCAGTGTTCTATTTTTTCTTTCTGCAATTCCGTTTGATTGTGGCGAGTAAGGAGCAGTTGTTTGATGAATAATGCCATATTCCAAACATATTTGTTCAAAAGGAGATTCATATTCACCGCCCCTATCACTCCTTATCATTTTAATCTTTTTGTTAAGTTGAGTCTCAACTTCAGTTTTGTATTGCCTGAACGCTTCAATTGCTTCATCTTTACTATTAAGTAAATAAACGTAGCAATACCGCGTACTATCGTCAATAAAAGTTATGAAATACTTCTTTCCACCGCGAGATGGAATTGACTTCTTGTCACAAATATCTGTATGGATTAAGTCTAAAGGACTTGAATTCCTTTCAACTGACTTATAAGGATGTTTAGCATACTTAGATTCAACACAGATTTGACATTTTGATTGATTGCATTCAAACTTAGGCAATACTTCCAAACTAATCATTTTTCGCAAGGTTCTATAATTGACATGTCCTAAACGTGAATGCCATAAATCATTTGACTCAAGCAAGTAAGACGAAGTAGAAACTTTATTATTATTAGCAACAACCATTACATTCAGTTTGAAAAGGCCCTCTGTGAGGTAGCCTTTTCCTATGTACATTTCGTTCTTACTTATTACAACCTTGTCAGAAACATAAACACATTTAAAACCGTTCTTCACTAGAAGTCCGGTAGATACAAGATTTTTCCTAATTTCAGGAACATGACAGACGTTGTTGAGAGTCACCACCTTGCCAGAGGTCATCTTCAGCAGTATCTTTCCATAACCTTCAATCTTGGCCGTTGCAGAATTTCCCATATATATTGTTTCGTCGGGCCCGGCGGGAGCATATGAAGCAAAGGCTTCTCTAACAGCACAAATGTGGCGAGTGGCGCCAGAGTCAATCCACCACTCTTTCGGACTTCCCACTAGGTTTCACTCGGACAACATAGCGCACAAGTCATCAACCTCCTCGTTTGTTTCAACCATATTAGCCTGACCCTTCTTCTTTTCCTTTTTCGGAGCACGACAGTCTGCAGCTTTGTGTCCGATTTTTCCACAATTATGGCAGTTTCCCTTGAATTTCTTCTTGTTGGGATAGTTCCTTGGTCCCGATGCCTTTTTCCTCTTTTTCATATTAGTTGGGGCAGTTTCAACTATATGTGCTCCCCCTATGGTTGATCTCCCATTTGCCTTTTTCTCCGCTGCCTTGTTATCTTCCTCGATTCTCAACCGGACGATGAGATCTTCCAATGTCATCTCCTTTCGCTTATGTTTCAAGTAATTTTTGAAGTCCTTCCATGAAGGAGGCAACTTCTCTATCACTGCCGCAACTTGAAACGCCCCACTAATCACCAAACCTACAACAAACAACATGTAAGTGACGGGGCACTGAATACTTTTGACAAAGGCATTAATTAAATTTATACCTTCAGCGAGGAGATCATGGATGATAACCTGCAACTCTTGAACTTGAGTGACAACAGACTTGCCATCTACCATTTTGTAGTCCAAAAACTTGGCAGCGATAAACTTCTTTAAGCCAGCATCTTCTGTTTTATATTTCTTTTCCAACGCATCCCATAGTTCTTTTGATGTTCCCACATTACTATAGACGTTGTAAAGATCATCCTCCAGTCCGCTAAGAATGTAATTCTTGCACAAAAAATCTGAGTGCTTCCACGCCTCAATTACAACAAATCGTTCATTTTCAGGTGTTGATTCCGGCGGAACCGGAATATCCTCCTTAATAAACTTTTGAAGGCTTAAAGTAGTTAGATAGAAGAACATCTTTTGTTGCCATCGTTTGAAATCAATCCCGGTGAATTTTCCGGGCTTCTCTGCCGGAGCCGGTGCTGGTGCAGTACGACTGGAGGACGCAGCATTGCTCGTAGAACCAACCACGGGGGCTGGTGTGGCAGTAACAGTAGCAGTAGCATTCAAATTTGGAGTTTGGTCTCCCATTTCTGTCGTAGGAAATAACAGAACACTTTAATAATCGGTGAAGATTTTATTTCTTCAAACCGAATCAAATTTACACAAACAGAATTAAAACAAACTTCAAATAGAATGTAATAAACTGTATGTAGTATACTTGATGAAGTTTTTATATCTTCAAATCAAGTACCCAAATGAGTAGAAAGTTCTGAAAACTTTAATCTCAACCGGAGTAGAAAATCTGAAGATTTAGTCTCCAAACAACATACAAGTTTGTTACATGCAAACAACAAAATTACAAGTTTCTTTTATTTTCTGGACAGTCACAATTTACGGAAATAAATTACAAATTGAAGGATACAGTGATGCAAATTGGATCACCGGTTCAACTGAAACTAAATCCACAAGTGGATACGTTTTTACTATAGGTGGAGGAGCAGTGTCTTGGAAGTCATCCAAACAGACATGTATCGCCCGCTCTACAATGGAATCTGAGTTCATAGCTCTAGACAAAGCCGGTGAAGAAGCTGAATGGCTCCGGAATTTCTTAGAAGATATTCCATTTTGGCCCAAACCGTTGGCTCCTATATGCATACATTGCGATAGCCAAGCGGCAATAGGAAGAGCCGGGAGCGTTATGTACAACGGAAAGTCTCGTCACATACGATGAAGACATAATACCGTTAGACAACTACTCTCTAGTGGAATTATCACAATTGACTATGTTAAGTCAAGAGATAATGTGTCGGATCCACTAACTAAAGGCCTAACTAGAGAAGTGGTTGAAAGATCATCGAGGGGAATAGGACTATGGCCGAGGACAAGTCATCGTGGCGGTAACTCTACCTAGAAGACATGAGATCCCAAGATCTAGGTTCAAAGAGATCAAACAAAGTCATTGATGACGGTTCAACATTGTCACAATAACTTTTTGGTCCATTCTCGTGATGAGACAATGTTCAGTACCAGGATAAAGCATTAAGGCTTTTTAATGGTTTCTAAGTTTGATACGGGGTATATCAAATAGTGTATCTACGGGATGACACATTTAGGAATCACCTATGTAAGTGTGAAGTGTAAGCCGCTTCAAGGAGAACTCTGTAAGGTCAGCTCTCTACGCACTTATGAACCAGGAAGTGTTCATGGCTGAAACGAACAAAACAATGAGAACCAAAAACGGTTAAAGGGTTAATTGTGTGACATGTGGTTGTCTAGGTATACACCAAAGCTCGACGGTTCAAAGATATCAAATCTACCGATTGACCGAGTATATCCGACATATGCTCACTACGGAAAGTTCAAAGAGAAATCTACTTATCCAGATGCAATTAATCCTTGCTTACGAATCACACAGTTTTTTTGTCATGCATGTTTTTCATCATATAGCCATTCCCCATTCATGTGGGGGATTGTTAAAGCTAGTTAATGATTAAAGCTAGCTAAGTTGGTGTGAATGAGAAATGGAGGGAAGAAGACAATAGAAGGAAAATGAAGTTTCAAAGCAAAGTTACCACATTGGTGGTAGAAAGGGAAAGTTATGTGCTTATATTAGAAAGCACTTCTTCTAGCTCTTAAAGGGTTAAGAAGAGGGACTCCCCTCGCGCCGTCGTCGTCGCTCGGCTCGGCTTCGGCTTTGGATTTGGTCAAATGATCTGATTGATTGATAATCTTTTTGGACCAAATTTATTTAAAATTCAATCTTCATTTTCTGAAATTAATTTTAATTCCCGCGGGAAAAATATTAATTTGTTAACTGTAAACTTCCCAACGTTCTTATTTTTCAGAAAAAGGCATGGCCTTTCCCGAACAGGCACCAAACCTTTCCGAACAGTCACAATTCGAGGCTATATAAACTGAGGCAATGCCTCATTTTCGAGTACTGAAAAAAAAAAAATATTCGTGCATTAAAAATTCTGCATTCTTTTCTGCAAACTGAAACATATCGAGTCATAGTGTGATTTCGTTCCCGAATTTGAGTTCGTCGAAGTCGTAGGCGTTTGAGGTACCGCCACTCCTACGACAGGTATATCCGTTATATCCTGGGAGGAAATAATCCACAACCTCGGGTACAGTGAGGGGGTTAAATTCCTTAAGGACACACAGTGAATTCTGTGGTCTCGGATTTCTTCATTTCTGTGATTTTTTTTTTTTGTGTCTCTTCTTCTTACTGGTTTCCAGTTTCTCGTTGCTTTGAACTTGGACAATCGATAACAAAAATCCCTAATACAAACGCAACATATTGATCGTTTAAATCTTATAGTGGACCACAACAACCAACCGTTAACGATACGTCAACTGAAAAATTGCACGAAGATAATTATGTCAAATTGTTTATTTACACCTCGGAATGGCGGAGCCATCATTTTTCAAGAGGTATCCCTTAACTGGGAATGCCATTTGTACCTAGGCAAATTTTATATATATATACACTATATATTGAATTGTCTTGAATTCTTTATATATTACTTCTTTATATTTTGATTTTCGTTACTAAAAATCTTGGTCCCGCTGCTTCTCAAAATGGTGCCAAAAATAACAAATAATAAACGAAGAAATTGACAAATAATCAATAGCACATCATAATAAGGACCATATTAAAATTGTTATATTGCCGTCACTCATATGACTGATGAGATTCAAAGAGAGAACTAAATTATTTTTGACTTAGAAGACAAAAAAGTATGATAAAGACGAGAGCGTATAAAATGAATATTAATAAAATTGATTGTTTTTCGATTTTTTCTTTCATCGATGAGGCCTTAAAACAAAATAAAAAATCAAAAAAATAATTTATTCCCTTTTCTAAGAGGAATAGGATATTTCGTTGATCAGTTATTTTCCCTCCTTTCTTTGTAAGATTATTAGCTCCGAAATACCTATACTAAAAGATCAGAGTGCAATTTGCGTGAACTTTATTTTTCAACTTCAAATTATTAAGTGGGATTTCATAAATCCATAGCCAGAAAAATAAATTTTTTTATATTTATCCTGAAAGCATTTTCTTATATTAAATTTTGTATTAGACAAGAAAAGAATTCCCTTTGTGTATGCGCGCCACAAAAAAAGAATAGTACTCAATTCCATTAGTGACGGCAAGCAGCAGCGAAGCCAGTAATTTTCTCAAAGGTGTTCAAATTTCAAAATAAGTAAAACAAAAAATCCGACAAAAAATATTCAATATTTGTTATATACCACTAAAACCTAATCTTTTATCTATATATTTAATATAATTTTCTAATAAAAGTTGTTGATTGATCGTTAATAACCTACATGTCCCATGTTGGACTAATTATACATTGTTATAAAACAAAGATTGTAAAGTAAACAAAAATGAAGATAAGTATAGAGAGAGATTAATATTATTCGAACTTTAAATTAATGTACATAATAAATTAAAAAACTTCTCTATTTATAGAAGAAAAGAGATAGCTGTGAGGTTTTTCTTGAGCTGCTTGTAAGTTGTCTGCATGAGTTGCTTGCAACATGCATGCTTAATAGGAAGTTGCTGCAAATCATTTTATTAAGTTGTTTGCAACCTGCCTGCATCAGCTACTTATAGATAAACTTCAATAGAGTACTAAATGAATAATTTTCTTCAAAAAAATTATCAATAACAAAATATTAAATGACAATTATTTTGATAATATACATCAAAATAATCAACAATTTTCTCATTTGGGATGATAATTGAAATAAGAAGCAGATTGTGAAAAGTAATACAGCATATAATTGAAAATCACTAAAACTATGGATGCTTGAGTCAAAAGAAAACTTCAATTGAAAAAATGACATCATCATGGAACAAAAGTACCAAATAGAAAAATAACAGAGCATATGTAAATAATAAGTTACTCCTATTTAATACTTTGAGTTTGAGCATTATTTTCGCTGAAGTTCCTTTCAAAAGTGAACACTATAAAAGTAAAATTCTGTCAATTTAAAAAATGACACACCTAGAGAGTAAAAAAAATTTATGGATGAAATAATCGAATGACAAGTGGTTATGATGTGAAAGACAAAATAAGTAGAAAATCATCCGCTACCTTTGAGTCAAAATAGCAACAAATTAAATTTATTATTTATTTTTAAAATATAGTATTAATTATTATAAAAGTAAAGCAGCACCTAGTTCACATTAAAAGTAAAATCTCCTGTATTTCGTATTCTTAAAACCAGTCTCTTTCTGAAAAATTAGGATTATGCTTCGATAAATTTGTTAAACATTAGTTAGTTATAATGTTTCTACATTATTACGTCAATTACTGATAACTTCCATAGTATGTGAAACTAGTAATCCGAGAAATAAAGAGCTAACCATTCGTATCGTAGTAAATTCATACTCATAGTGTAAAAACTTCATTATAAGAGTTTCATTACAAGATTATTTTTCTACTACCCTTTCACTTCCCCTTCCTTGACGCTTATGTAATGAAACTCTTTTTCTTTTATATGAAATATCCTTTCTTGTTCCAAATATTAGGTTCAGATTAATTTTTTATGAGTTTGAATATCAAATTTCCAAATTTTTGAAAAAAAGTTTTACCTATTTAGGTGTTACATAAAATTACTATCGTAGTATGTATTTGAAAAAACATGAAAGATCAAATAGTTTTGTGGGTCATTACAAATTTGGTCGAATTCAATAGCTTTGATTTGAATTTTATAATTATCTTAAAAAATTTATTGAATATGTATAAGTTATTAGTGTGGGTGCTACTATGTTAAAACATAAAATCAGAAAATTGTTAAAAGAATAAACAAAAAACTGGAAAAAACAATAAAGAATAACAAATATTCAAAGTCCACAATTTGCTTGTGTGTCCTTAAAGAATTTTAACCCCCTCACACGTTGCCAAGGTAACGGATTAAATCCTCCCAGGATGAAACGGAATAAACCTTCCTGTAACAATGGCAATACAAACTGCAAGATACTAACGAACTTAAAGAACGGAGCAAAAATCACACTTACGGATTTTAGAGAGAGAGACTGCGAATTAGAATGCAGTATTCAGAAGGAAGGAAGATCTATTATTATTATTTTTGGTGTTTGAAAAACACAGCCATGCCTTAGTATTTATAGGCAATTATTGGAAGAGGTGTGATGTTTGTTCTGGAAAAAGTGTATGTCAGCAGTTTACGCGTCCTGCCGCGGTTACGCCAGGACCACGGCCAGACTAACTCTCTAAATAATCTGCAACAATATTCTGGCGCTGTCCTACCGCGGTTACGCCAGGACCGCGGCCAAAGTGGTCCTCTGAAGTTTCTTTGGCAGTGTTCTGGCGCGGTTGTGCCCGGACAGCGGTTAACTAACTGATATTTAATTAATTATTAAATAATTAATGAAACAAATTTTTTCCAAAAAATAATCTTATCGATCGATCATTTTCCAAATCCAAATCCAAATCCAAAGCCGAAGCCGAGCCGAGCGAGCGACGACGATGGTGCGAGGGTTCATTCTCTTCAACTCCTTTTAAGAGCTTTAAGAAGTGATTCTTTATATATACACACAAATGTAATTGTCCCTCACCAATGAGGGACAAAGTTCAAGAGAAAAGCTCACTTCATTCTAAATTTTCATTTCCCTCTATTTTATTTCCAACCATTTCCAATTCACACTCTTAGACTTTAAAGCCCAATGTTAAAGTCTTTGAAGCCCAACGCTTCCCAATACTTTAAAGTCCAACAATCCCCCCACATGAATGGGAATGGATGTAACAAGAATGATCATAGATTAAAGCTGTGTGATTTGCAAGTAAGGATTAATTGCATCTGGATAAGTAGGTTTCCCTTTGAGCTTTCCATAGTGAACATATGTCGGATATACTCGGTCAATCGGTAGATTTGATATCTTTGAACCTTCGAACTTTAGTGTATACCTAGACAAACATATGTCACACAACCAACCCTTAACCGTCTTTTGGTTCTTATTGTTGTGTTCGTTTTAGCCATGAACACCGCATGGTTTCATAAGGGCGTAGAGAATTTGACTTAAAGAATTCTCATTGAAGCGGCTTCCACTTCACACTTACATAGGTGATTCCTAAACGAGTAATCCTTTAGATTGACACTATTTGATAAATACCATATCAAACTTAGGTAATCATTAGAGAACATGTAAAGTTCAATGTTGTTACTGAACATTGTCTTCATCACGAGAAGGGACTAAAGATTTTACTTTGACAATGTTGAACTGGTCAATCACAACTTTGTTTGAGCTCCTTGAACCTAGATCTTGGAACACCCAAAATTCTAGGTAGAGTTACTACCATGTTGACTTGTCTTCGGCCATAGTCCCATCCCTTAGATGATTTCTCGACTTCCTCTCTAGTTAAGCCTTTTGTAAGCGGATCCGCCACATTATCCTTTGACCTTAGATAATCAATAGTGATAATTCCACTAGAATGTAGTTTCCTAATAGTGTTATGTCTTCGTCGTATATGACGAGACTTTCCGTTATACATAATGCTCCCTGCCCGTCCTATTGCAGCCTCACTATCACAATATATGCAAATAGGAGCCAAAGGTTTTGGCTAGAACGGAATGTCTTCTAAGAAATTTCGAAGCCATTCAGATTCTTCACCGACTTTATCCAAAGCTATAAACTCTGATTCTATTGTAGAGCGAGCGATACACGTCTATTTGAAGACTTTCAAGATACCGCTCCTCCACCAACAGTAAAAACATATCCACTTCTGGACTTTGTTTTTGTTAAGCCGATTATCCAATTTGCATCGCTATATCCTTCGATAACCGCAGGATAATTATTGTAGTGCAAAGCGTAGTCTTGGGTATACTCCAAATATCCTAGAACTCGTTTCAGTGCCACCCAGTGATGTTTGTTTGGATTACTTGTGAATCGATTAAGTTTACTTTTCCATAAGCTATATCAGGTCGTGTACAGTTCATGATGTACATTAAGCTTCCCAACACATGAGAATACTCCAATTGAGACGTACTTTCACCTTTATTCTTTATAAGATGATGGTTTAAGTCAACTGGAGTTCTTGCACTTCTAAATTCCAAGTGTTTGAATTTTTCAAGTACCATTTTCATGTAATGGGATTGAGACAAAGCTAGACCATGTGGAGTCCTCTGGATTTTAATTCCTAGAATTATATCGGCAACTCCTAAGTCTTTCATATCAAACTTACTAGCAAGCATATGCTTAGTAGCTTCAATGTCGGCAATGTCTTTGCTTATTATTAGCATATCATCAATATATAGGCAAAAAATGACTATATGATTTGGAACGCTCTTAATGTAAACACATTTATCACATTCATTAATCTTAAATCCATTTGAAAACATTGTTTGGTCAAATTTCTCATGTCATTGCTTGGGTGCTTGTTGTAGTCAATAAAGGCACTTAACAAGTCGACGCACCTTCTTTTCTTTTTTCGGAACCACAAACCCTTCAGGTTGGTTCATGTAAATTTCTTCCTCTCGATCACCATTTAAGAAGGTTGTTTTTACATCCATTTGGGATTTGATGACCATACAACGCGGCTAACGCTATTAGCATCCGAATGGATGTAATTCTTGTTACCGGCGAGTATGTATCAAAATAGTCAAGACCTTCTCGCTGTCTAAATCCTTTGACAACAAGTCTTGCCTTGTATTTGTTAATAGTACCATCGTCTTTCATTTTCTTCCTGAAAACCCATTTAGAACCCAATGTTTTGTTACCTGGAGGAAGATTAACCAATTCCCAGGTATGGTTGCTCAATAAGGATTCTATTTCACTATTGACAGCTTCTTTCTAATATTGTGCTTCTGAGGAAGACATAGCTTCCTTGAAGGTACGAGGCTCATTTTCTAACAGGAAAGTCAGAAAATCTGGACCGAATGAAGTAGATGTCCTTTGACGTTTACTTCTTCTTGGATTTTCTTCATTAGGAATACCATCTGTTATTTCCTCCCGAGGCCGTTTTGACTTTTGGCAGGTCAATTCACTTTCCTGTTTATACGGATAAATAGTTTCAAAGAATTCAACATTATCTGATTCTTTATCATATTAACGTAAATCTCAGAATTTTCCGATTTATGAACCAGAAAACGATATGCCTTGCTATTGGTTACATATCCAATAATACACAATCAACTGTTTTTGGACCTATCTTAACTCTTTTAGGTTTAGGAACTTGGACCTTAACTAGACACCCCCACACTTTGAAGTATTTCAAGCTGGACTTCCTTCCTTTCCACTTTTCATAGGGAATGGACTGTGTTTTACTATGAGGTACGCGGTTGATTATTCGGTTAGCTGTAAGTATAGCTTCCCCCCACAAGTTCTGTCGCAAACCAGAACTTATCAGTAACGCATTCACCATCTCTTTCAACGTTCGATTCTTTCTCTCCGCAATTCCATTAGATTGTGGAGAGTAAGGGGCAGTTGTTTGGTGAATAATGCCATTTTCAAATATATTTCTTCAAAAGGAGATTTATATTTGCCACCCCTATCACTTCTTATCACTTTAATCTTTTTTTTAGTTGTGTTTCAACTTCACTCTTGCATTACTTGAAAGCATCAATTGCCTCATTTTTACTATTATATAAATAAAAATAGCAATATCTCGTGCTATCGTCAATAAAAGTAATAAAATACTTGTTTCCACCGCAAGATGGTGTTGACTTTGTGTCGCAAATATCTGTATGAATTAAGTCTAAAGGACTTGAATTCCTTTCAACGGACTTATCTTAGCATACTTTGATTCTACACATATTTGACATTTGGAATTAATGCAATCAAATTTTGGCAATACTTCTAAATTTATCATTTTTCGCAATGTTTTGAAGTTTATGTGACCTAAACGTAAATGCCATAAAATATTTGACTCAAGTAAGTAAGAAGAAGTATTAACTTTATTGATAGGAACTGCTATTACATTTATCTTAAAAAGGTCCTCATTCAGGTAATCTTTTCCTACACACACATCATTCTTACTTAGTACAACACTATTAGAAAAAAAAATACACTTGAATCCATTCTTGACAAAAAGTGAGGTAGATACAAGATTTTTGCGAATTTCAAGAACATGGAGAACTTGGTTTAGAGTCACTATTTTTCCCGACGTCATCTTCAACGCAATCTTTCCAACTCCTTCAATTTTGGCTGTAGACGAATTTTCCATGAAAATTGTCTCGTCGGGTCCTGCGGGGGCATAAGAACAAAACAACTCCTTGTTAGCACAAACATGGCGGGTGGCTCCAGAATCTATCCACCATTCTTTCGGATTTCCTAAAGTTGCATTCAGACAACATGGCATACAAGTCCTCCATTTCTTCAGCAATTTCAACCATGTTTGCTTGACTCTTTTTCTTTTAATCACTCTTCGGTGCACGACAATCCACGGCCTTATGCCCAGTTTCCACAGTTGTGGCAATTACCCTTGAACTTTTTCTTGCTTGGGTAATTTTTTGGTCCAAAAGCCTTCTTTCTCTTCTTATTTTGTGGCGCCTCCTCAACAATGTTTGCCCTTATTATTTTCGAGTTTCCACGTGACTTCTTTTCAGTATTTTTGTTGTCTTTTTCTATCCTCAAACGAACAATCAAGTCTTCTAGTGTCATTTCCTTCCGTTTGTATTTAAGATAATACTTAAAATCCTTCCACAACGGAGGTAACTTCTCAATGAAAGCAACGACTTGAAATGCCTCATTTATGACCATACCTTCAGCAAGGAGGTCATGCACGATGACTTGTAGTTCTTGGACTTGAGTTATGACCGACCTAGTGTCAATCATCTTGAAATCCAAAAACCTTGCAGCCACAAACTTCTTAAGTCTGACATCCTCAGTCTTGTACTTCTTCTCAAGCGCATTCCATAACGCTTTTGAAGTTTCCATGACACTATAGACATTGTATAAGCTATCTTCTTATCAACTCAAAATTTAGTTTTTGCATAAGAAATCAGAGTGTTCCATGTTTCAGTTACAACAAGTTGTTCATCATCCGGAGTGCCTTCTGCCAGGACCAAAGGATCCTCCTTGATGAAACACTGCAAACTCAATATAGTAAGATAGAAGAGCATCTTCATTTTGCCAATGTTTGAAGTCAATACCGAAAAACATTCTGGGTTTTCTGCTGGTGCCATAGCATGAGCAGGAGCTGAATGGCTTGACGAGGCAGCAACACTCGTAACAGTAGCACCCGTTCCCGCAACATTTCCATTAGTTTGGATTTCATTCGTCATGTTTTTGTAGAGTTGGAAACAAGACAGAATGTTGTTAAATCAGTGAAGTTTTGATATCTTCAAACTAAACACAGAACCAAACATATAACACGTAATAATGGTGAAGTTTTTATATACTTCAAACAAGTACGTTTATTATTCCGGCAAAGGTTTTATATACTTTCAACCTGATAGAACAATTATTAGAATAGAAAGCACAAAGCTTTAGTCTCCAAAGTAGTATACAAAATAGTTTAATATATATTTCAACACAGAAACGTTAGTATTAAAATTCCTTAAGATTGTGAGCGCTACTGTGTTAAAACATAGAATCAGAAAATTGTTAGAAAAGTAAACAAAAAACTGGAAAAACAATAAAGAATAAGAAATATTCCGAGTCCACAATTTACTTGTGCGTCATTAAGGAATTTTAACCCCCTCACACGTTGCCAAGGTAATGGATTAAATCCTCCCAGGATGAAACGGAATAAACATTCATGCAACAGAGGCAATACAAACTGCAGGATACCAACGAACTTAAAGAACGGAGCAAAAATCATACTTACAAATTTTAGAGAGAGAGACTGCGAATTAGAATGCAGTATTCAGAAGGAAGGAAGTTCTATTATATTTTTTTGGTGTTTGACAAACGCAGCTATGCCTTAGTATTTATAGGCAATTATTGGAAGATGTGTGATGTTTGTTCTGGAAAAGGTGTTTGTTCAGTAGTTTACGCGTTCTGCCGCGGTTACGCTAGGACCGGGCCAGACTAACTCTCTAAATAATATGCAGCAGTGTTCTGGCGCAGTCCTACCGCGGTTACGCTGGGACCGCGGCCAGAGTGGTCCTCTGAAGTTTCTTTAGCAGTGTCTGGTGCAGTTACGCCCGGAAATGGCTAACTAACTGCTATTTAATTAATTATTAAATAATTAATTAAATAAATTTTATCCAAAAAATAATCTTATCGATCGATCATTTGACAAATTCAAATTCAAATCCAAATCCAAAGTCAAAGGCGAGCTGAGCGAGCGATCGATTTCTTCAGTAGTGTTCTGGTGCGGTTACGCCCGGATAGCGGCTAACTAACTGACATTTAATTACTTATTTAAATAAATTTTGTCCAAAAAATAATCTTATCGGTCATTTGACAAAGCCGAAGCCGAGCGAGCGACGGCGCGAGGGTTCATTCTCTTCAACTCTTTTTAAGAGTTTTAAAGAGTGATTCTTTATATACACACACAAATGTAGTTGTCCCTCACCAATGAGGGACAAAGTTCAAGACAAAAGCTCATTTTATTCAAAATTTTTATTTTCCACCATTTTAAATTCACACTCTTAGACTTTAAAGCTCAATGCTTAAAGTCTTTCAAGCCCAATGCTTCACAATGCTTTAAAGTCCAACAATTCTTCCATCTATTTCAATTTAGATGAGATAGTTTGACTAGATACGGAGTTTAAGAAAGAAAAAGAAACTTTTGAAATTTATGGTCTTAAAAGTTTAAGGAGTAAAAGCTTTGTGAGGCCATAATATTTGTGTGATTATAAAAATTTATTATCAAAGATGAAGTGTGTAAAATAAAGAGTTTAAATTAAATTATTTTTTACTTTAAAAATTATATCATTTATTTGGAACAGACTAAAAAATATAATATCTCATCTAATTTAAAATCGATAAAGTAATTTAAAATTTTGTAACTTTTAAGGCAAAGAATAGAACTCCAGATCCATAAGCTTGAAAATATCTCATCTAATCTGACTTCACTTCTAATTCCGATTTCTATTTTTACACATGAGAGATGTATGTTTTAAATAAAAGAGATGTAACAAAAGACATTTTCTTAATTTGAATATAATAAATGACCAAGAAAGCCTATTTCCTCTACTATACAGTAACTTGATTCTACAAAATATCAAATGTAGGTAAAATTTGTCTTACTAACTCGGATTATAAAAATCTGAAAATATACGACATTGCTTTAATTCTACTACTTCAGTTAGGAAGGGCGCGAAGTGGGACCCTTCCCTCCTGCAATCAAACTCCTCCCGCAATGTCTCTTTCTCGTACTTAATACCTCCCAACTTCCCCTTTCTTCATCGTCACTCTCCACCTCCTCCTCCGCCACTGCCCATCTCCCTTTTCCTCCGTCCAAAACCACCCCAATTCGATTTCTCTTAGTCCTTCCCTCACAAAAGACAAGGGAATCTTTTCGTACTAAAACTTTGTGAAAATTCTGGAACAGAGGAAGTGGAATTTCGAACACGTTAACGTTCTCTCTTTACGATATTAAGAAAAATATAGTTTTTCTATAGTACAAAAGGATTCACATTTTAAAGTACGTGTCTTTTTGGGTTCTGTAAGCACTGATCCCAACAAGCCATGTTGAGAATATCCGTTTTATTTCTTTGTTTGTTGAATTTTCAACTTTTTATGTACACTGGGGTTTCTCTAACTTCCGACGGACTTTCCCTTTTGTCTCTGAAATCTGCGATGGATGACGGCGGCGGCACTGTTTTCTCCGACTGGAATGAAAACGATGACACTCCTTGTCATTGGACAGGCATTTCATGTGCTAACATTTCTGGTTCTTCAGAGCCACGTGTCGTTGGGATTACTGTCTCCGGCAAGAATCTCCGGGGATACTTACCGTCGGAGCTGGGGACCTTAGTGTATCTCCGGCGACTCAATCTTCATGGAAATAATATTTACGGTTCTATCCCTGACCCTCTCTTTAATGCCACGTCACTTCATAGTATTTTTCTGTATGATAATAATATCTCCGGTCAACTTCCGCCCTCTATTTGTAATCTACCTCGTCTTCAAAATTTGGACCTTTCGAATAATTCACTTTCTGGAACTTTCTCGAAGTATCTGCGTAACTGCCGGCAGTTACAGAGGTTGATTCTAGCTAGGAATAAATTTTCCGGCGAGATTCCGGTGGGGGTGTTCCCGGAGCTGGCGAATTTGGAGCAACTTGATCTTTCGTCGAATTCGTTTAATGGGTCGATTCCTGAAGATATTGGTGAATTGAAGTCGCTCTCTGGAACTTTGAATCTTTCTTTCAATCATTTCAGTGGAAGGATCCCAAAATCTATAGGTGATTTGCCTTTAACTGTTAGTTTTGATCTTAGGAATAATAATTTATCTGGTGAAATTCCTCAGACTGGTTCATTTGCAAATCAAGGTCCAACGGCATTTTTGAATAATCCTATGTTATGTGGATTTCCTTTACAAAAGAGCTGTAAAAATAGTTCAAACAATTCATCAGAAGTTCAAGGTGCATCTAGTAATGAGGGGACTAATTCACGTAAGGGATTAAAACCGGGATTTATTATATTGATCTGTTTGGCTGATGCATTTGGAGTAGCATTTATTGGTCTAGTGATTATTTACTTGTATTGGAAAAGGAAAGACTCTGGTGGTTGTAGTTGTACTGGAAAAGGGAAATTTGGTGGGAATGAGAAGAGAATGTTCTGTGATTTCCCCTGCATTAGTGGATTCCCGAATAATGAATCGGAAGTTGAGTCCGAGAAGGGAGGCGGTGGTGGAGCTAGTGGTGGTGTTAGTGGTGGCGAGGGCGATCTCGTGGCTATTGATAAAGGTTTTAACTTTGAGCTTGATGAGCTATTGAGGGCTTCTGCTTATGTCTTAGGGAAGAGTGGATTAGGGATAGTGTACAAGGTTGTGCTCGGGAATGGTATTCCTGTGGCCGTGAGGAGGTTGGGGGAAGGTGGGGAACAGAGATATAAGGAGTTTGTGGCTGAGATTCAGGCAATCGGAAGGGTTAAGCATCCTAATGTCGTGAAATTAAGAGCTTATTATTGGGCTCCTGACGAGAAGCTTCTCATTAGTGATTTCATTTCGAATGGAAGCTTGACTTCTGCCCTTCACGGTGAGCTTTTCATAATATTAAAACTTCTTCAACTTTGTTTGTCTGTTGATATTACATCATTTTGAAAGATGCATCCATGTTCGAAACATTGGGGTATACCATATTCTTACCATTAGTAGCGTGATAAACTCATGAGCAAACTAAATAATGAGTTGGTGTTTTAATTATTGATCACTCCTTAAGAATTGGAAAAACAGAAAAAGACTTTTGGTTGTAGATTAGTTAGGAGCTTGGGATGTTCAAGTACTTATTCACTCATATAACTGCTTAATATATGCCTGGTCATAAAATAATGACTATTAGCTATTGCAAGGGCAACCCGGTGCACAAAGTACCCCGCGTTCACGCAGGGTCCAGGGAAGGCCACACCTCAAAGGGTGTGATGTAAACACATGCCATCTGATAATAGTTTTATCTTGAAAGAGTCATGTGCGCTTGTGCAATCCTTGAGTGAGGATGATTATTGTTTGTGATTTGATACTATGCTTAGGATTTAAGCCTAATGGTATCAGCTGATAAGGAAGTCTTCTATAATGCATCTCATATGAAAAAGTTATCCGCATAAAGGGTAGATCAAGAACCTAATATTTGCCATCCATTTCAATGGACATATAAAGCACACCGCAGCGTATTAACATAGTAATGATCCAGCTAGACAGACTTGCAGTATTTACTGCAGATGCAATAATCAGATATTGACATCATACAGAATCTGGTAGGGGGAAATTGGGGACTCTTTATGTTTTGAAAGATTTAATCTGTTTCTGTCCGCCTGATATATGGTTGATTGTCCCTATAAATCTTGCAAAAAACAATCTATCATCTGTTAGAGACAAACAAATAAATACAAGGGTCCAAGAATTTAATCAATTCCTTGAGTTGTGGAGTTTAGGATCTGTTTATCCAACTGCATCTGGATACTACTAGGTCAATTATGTCTTTTCTAGATCTATTTTCTGATTTGCATGTGCTAATATTCAAGAATCTCTCTGCCTGGTGCATTTTGACAGATGTTTTCTTTTTTCGAAGGAAACCAGAATGTGTAATTATCTGGTCTGGTAACTACCATCCTGTATGAAATGGGACTTCTTCCTTTAGGTGGATTCCAAAATCAGTGTTCTGCATGTGACTTTTGCACTGTTGCTGTTGGCTGCATCGATGTTCATCTTTTTAATTTAGATTTTTGCCCCTGACACAAATTGTTGTTACATTTATGGAATATCTACTCCAGTACACTATATGCTTGTCACTATGAATCGGTTACACAACTGCTACACAGTAGTAACTAGTAAGTGCTTGCTTTCTGACAACATATTTGGCTCTTCTTTGGTAAAGCCATATATATATATACATTTCTTAATCATTGGTTACATCATATACGGTACCCGAAATTCCTGCTTTATTAATATACAGTTTTAAGATTTTGTAACTGGAATTTGACTGTACAATATTTCTTTTTGCATTCTGAAGAAGTTAAGGACTTGTTCCTTTTCTTCTCTTCCTTTATCTCTGCTTCTGAATTGAATTGCCATGTGGTAAGTCTGAAGTTATCAACGTAGCAACAGCTATTTCATGCTCAAACAGATTGAGCATAACAGAGTCAATATGAAGGACGATTTGCCTCTAGTGTAAAGTTAATATTGAGCTGAAAAGTTATTAACTTATATCTTCTTTGTTATAGTGTTGTAAATGTTGTGATGGAAACCCTGTTTGCCTTTACACAGGGAGAAATGGGCAACCATCGCCGAGCTTAACATGGTCAACGAGACTGAAAATTGCCAAGGGAATAGCGAGAGGTTTAGCTTATCTCCATGAGTGTAGCCCAAGGAAATTTGTCCATGGAGACATCAAACCATCCAACATTCTCCTTGATAATGAACTGCAGCCATTTGTCTCTGATTTTGGCCTCAGTCGGTTGATTAATATCACGGGAAACAACCCCTCCTCTTCTGGTGGCTTTATGGGTGGAGCTCTTCCTTACTTGAAGCCTGCTCAACCAGATCGACCCAACAACTATCGAGCACCAGAAGCTCGAATTCCTGGTAACAGACCTACACAAAAATGGGATGTCTATTCGTTCGGGGTTGTGTTGCTTGAACTGCTAACCGGAAAGTCTCCTGACCTCTCAATTCCCACAACTTCCACTTCAACAGAAGTTCCAGATCTTGTAAGATGGGTAAGAAAGGGATTTGAGGAGCAAAATCCACTATCGGACATGGTGGAACCAATGTTGCTTCAGGAAATCCATGCTAAGAAGGAAGTACTTGCTTTATTTCATGTAGCCCTTGCATGCACCGAGGCAGATCCAGATATTCGACCTAGGATGAAAACTGTCTCAGAAAACATTGAGAAAATTGGAGCTTAAACTTTTGGCTACACTCATGTCAAGAAATTCTTGAGTTCCAAGTTTTTTTTGCAGCTGATCCTGTCATTTTTTTCCTTTCTTCGGAGGCTTCTTCAATCATTATATTCCCACTATAGAAGGTACAGAATCCCAGTGTGCTGCAACAAAATTTGCTCAAATTTTTAGCAGTTAATTAGTTGTTTATCTTTGTAATCTATTCCTGTTATTCTGAAGTTTAAACAATTTGTCTTAGTCAATAAAATTAATTCTTTGCTCGTAGAACTCAAGGGAAAAACCTGCTTAAAGCTCGGTAGAGCTCAAGGGACTTGTTGTAAGGGGAATGCATGCGAAACACAGGCAGGAACATTTTTTTATTTTTTGGAACAGGCAGGAACTTCCATTCTGGTTAACGAGAAGCATATTGACCGTGAGCCACCAGAGATAATAGCCCAACCAAACTTCAACAACTCCCCCAACCAATGGCTGCGGCACGATTTCTGTTAAGGTGTTAAAAAAAAAGTGAAAAACTTAGAAGAAACTGTAGCAAATAGTAATTGAATCACAAAAGTTTTAAACCTCCTTGACCACTAAGCTATACTTTTGACTTGTGTCAAAGGGGTTCAAAGCATAATATATAGAGTTAAAAAAATAACTTTTATCTAATATATACAGTGCAATTTTTCGGCAAAGGGAGTTCGGATAATTTCCCCAAATCGGCCCTTGGCCCCAACCCATGTTGCAATCCACACTTGTCATGCAAAAAATTATAGAAATATTAACTTTTGACTCAAGCTTGTTTTATGCGTAGAACTTTAAGGTTAAAAGTTAAAAGTGTTGCCATAGAATGAGCCAAGGGCAACACTTGAGGTAAAAAGGACCCTTCTCTGTCCCAGTATAAGAGACCGAGTTTAGAAACTTTTAACATAAAAATCGAGTAGAGTTGGGTATAACTTTTAAAGCTTAGCATCTACTAGTTCTGAAAATAGAGACTTAAGAAGTACCAACCTCCGTTTCAATTTGTAAAATCTTCAAACTAGGCATCGACTGCTAGAGTTGTCCCATGTTTTAGTTAGGGGTAAAAACATTAGTTTAGTGGCTATTTTGCTACGTAATACAGTTGGAAAGCTGGCTAAACGCTAATAGTCGATCCGAAAAGTGGTGAGCCCAACTAACGTTTTTGCTTATAAAATTTGGCGAGTGGGGCTATCAATTGCTCAGCTATCTCTCCGAAAGGTTATTTTTATTTTATGGGATTTTTACATATGTTTATCATATAGCAAACTTTATTACCAACTATGTTTAAGGTTTGTGTTTATTGCATTTAAACATATTAAATTTCAATTTATGTACCATAATTCAAATTAAGGGTATAATTGCTTCATTTATTCTAGGCATGATTTTAGGAGCATATATTCCTTTTTCCTTTTTTTCCTCTTCTCTTTCCTAGTGTTCTGGGTACATGTGAAGCTCAAGATTCACAAAGGTACGTCTTCAAGAAAATATTAAACCAAAAAAAAAAAGGTAAAATTAATGCGAAAGTTGATATCTTTTTTAAGCCAATAACTAGTCAACTACTTTTGGATTAAATGAACCTACAGAAAAAAGTCATTTTCAACAATAAGTTGGCCATCTTGTTATCATTCTTCAGTGCAATAACGAAAATGCACCAAAGTAGTCATTAGGTGGTGGAAGAAACCAGTAAGATAGGAAACTTTTAAACTAAAAGTGAGTGCTTATGTAATTTTTGACGTGTTTGTGTTTCAGATTAGAGGGGTTACATGCTCCCTCTTTGATAATATGCATTAAAGTGATCATGAAAGACACGTGTTTGCATTCATCGGTATAACAAATCAAACGAATTTATCTTTTCTCCCAAAAGAAGCTCCTTTAGCACAAATATACTATGTAGTATTTTAGAACTGACTTGCACACTTAATCTCCACTTCTTAAGGAAATTCTTTCTTTTAATTATTGGATTCCAGAGTAATTCATATATGACCAGCTTTCCTTGGTTGATTATCTTTGATGGCTAAAAAATTGTACTCTCTTCTTCTTTTTATAAACGTGGTGTTTGAATCAACTTCTGCACACCTCAACTAGGGTACTTTCAATTGTAGCATAATTGGCATTTCCGACATAATTGCAGAAAACTTGTAGAAGTTTTAGTCTTCCCAATCTACAATTTATCTACAAATTATCTACATTTTATCTACAATTCTACAATTTAACTACAATTTCTGGAAAAATATGTTTTCTTCTTCTTCGACGAGTTTCAATATGAAATTCAGTCAAAACCAAGTCTAATCTTCACGAAAACCCCTCAAAATTGAGATATAAACTCCTAAACATATTTCGAATTATTTACAACAACACCCAATCCAAGGGATTTTCAATTGTAGCATAATTGTCATTTTTCGACATAATTGTAGAAGACTTGTAGAAGTTTTAGTCTTCCCAATCTACAATTTATCTACAACTTATCTACAATTTATCTACAATTTCTGGAAAAATATGTCTTCTTCTTCTTCGACGAGTTTCACTCTGAAATTCAGTCAAAACCAAGTCTAATCTTCACCAAAACTCCTCAAAATTGAGATATAAACTCCTAAACATTTTTCGAATTATTTACAACAATACCCAATCCAAATAAATAATGATTTTTGAAAATTCAAATTTGAATTCAAAGCTTTCAAGCTTTTTAATGGCTATCAATGGTGCAAGATATATGGAGAAGGAGAGAATCACACTGTTTTATGATTTTGTTCCATTTTCAAACTCGAATTTAATTGTGACAAAATCACATTAATTCTGATAGCTACAAAAGTGGCGCTATTTTAGGATAGAATTCAGCTATTTTTGGTTTGGTACAACTTTTTGTAAACAAAACATGGCATAGGCGGGTAAATACCAAACCATACACAATTTTGGTAATAAGGTTTGCCATATGGTATAGATATGTAAAACTCCCTTATTTTATTCCTTCGAATAGAACATGGCCATAGGGGTGGATACCTTCGCTTTCTATAAAAAAATCTCATATAAAAATGTATCGGTTTATCCGTATATAAATATATGATCTAGCATGCTCATTTGTGAAATAAAAAATATTTAAATTGCTTATTAATATTTAGGCTCTATTTAAAATATAATTGAGATTATTAATTTTTGGTGTAGAAATAAAATTTGAACAACAATTAAAATACAAGAAAATTCTAGCATAATATACTAAAGTTCGGAACTTTTACAGGTGAATCTCCAATAGCGTCTTAGAATTTTTCATGGAATTTTAAATTGTTAGAGTTTAAAAAGCTAGAGTTTGAACTGTGGCCGTTCAAAACTCCATAAAAGTATGTTGGAGTTTGAACTGATCAAGCTACAATATTTATTAATGGAGTTTTGTATTGTCACATTTCAAGATAAAAAGATAAAGGGGAGAATTTTTTTGTTTACAGAGCCTTTATATTTATATTTAAGAGTGTTTTTGAGCAAATGATTCGAGAGAAATATAAGCAAAGACCATGATAATGTAGAAGTTGATAAACATCAAATATGTAAAAGTCAAAATGAATTTTATATGAATAGTGAATATGTTTATGTCTCTGAGTTAGACTTTATAACGACCCAATCATTCATTTAGAACTCTAGCATTTCATCCTATGATCTAGACCTCAAGTATGCTTATTTGATATTTTATGACTTGCGCATATAGTTAATTTTGGTTCCAAAAGGTTCGAGAGCAATTTGGAACAATTGGTTCTATTCTAGAAGCCTTAAGTTTGACTTTTGAGTGAATGATCTCAGAATAGCCTTTTAAGGGTTCCACCATGCTTGTATGAAGATTTTTGAATCGTGCGTATGTTTGAATTTGGTTTTGAATGTTCCTAAAAGGTTTACTCTATTTGTTATAAGTAATTTAAAAAATATGAGAGTTCTTAAATTTGACCAATAGTTTGACTTTGACGTTATCAGATTTTGATTGTTATTTGGGGACGGAAGATAGGCAACTTGTATGCAAAATTTGATTATAATCCAAAAGGTCTAAGTATGATCCGAACGCGTTGAGCGAAGTTGGAAATTTTAAAGTTAAGAAACATGGTTTGATCTTTGATTCGTGGTGTCGAAGTTGTTACTCGTATTTTGAGCCTTTCAAAAAAAAATATGAGGTATGCACTTGTTAGAATAATTAGATGGAGTCTAGGGGCCTCGGTGAGTTTCAGGATAGTTTTGGACAATTTCGAAGTGATTTACAATGGCTGCTAGTTTGCTGATGCTCAGTAACGCATCGCGATCGTAATCATGAACCACATCAGGTAGAAGAAATAACCCGAGGGAATTTGTTAACCGCGATTGCTAGTTGTTGATACCTAATTTTCCCCCAAAATATTGTAAAATTGCATATATGCCTTCTAAATCATGCATTAATAGAAATTGATATTTTTTTCACAATTTTCCTATATTTTTATTAATTTATCCAGTATTTTATTCCATATAAATAATTACAAAATGGCATTGCAAATGATTTCAAAAGCATCTCTTGATTCATTTATTACTTATGATCCTATTTAAATTTAATTATTTTATAATTAGCCAAATTGGTACCTTTTGGCTATAATGGCAATAACTTTATAATTATAGTCCAATCATATAATTTTATACTATTTTTGACCGAAGATTAAGAATTTATATTTTTAAATACTAAATAATCATTTTTAACTATTTTCTGTTCATAAAATTCCTTTTTGTATAATTATTAGCCAATTTATAAATTATTTTATTCAATTTAATTGAGGTATTTAACAAAAAGCGCTATTTTTATTTCAATGATAACTTAAATCAAACCGGCCCAAACCCCAGGCCCAATCCGTTAAAATCACCCAACCTAATCCCTAAGTCCACCCAGCCCAGAAATGATTTAATCTTGGCCGTCAATCAATTTTGATCAATGGCCCAAATTCACTCTTGCCATAATTAACCTAATAGTCTATCCCTTCCCCCTTCCCCAAACCCTCATTCTCTCATTCACTTAGCCATCTCGCTTAACTTTCTCATCTCTCTCTCTAAAATGCTCCACATACTGGGCCCATTTCCTCCCTTCTCCGGTCGTCTCCCTGCCGGGATACATGGTGGTCTCACCACCTACCAGTCTTATGGCTCCCTCTTGAACGTGTGTCATTATTTTAAGGCCTTCAAGTGAACTAGAGGAATCTCCCATGGTTTCCCATGCCATTTTCCGGCCATCCATGGCCGTTCAAGTAAGAGCTATGACATTTCTGGCTAAAACTGGTGACATTTTAAGGTTTTCTTATCTTCTGTGGGTTCTCTAAAACCTTAACTCTTAAGATTTTTCGATTTCTTTTAGATCTGTCTTATATCTTTGTATATTATGAGCTTTTGTTGTTTTTCTCGAAGGTTTTTTCGATTTTTCTAAAGTAACCCATTCGTCTTCAAGACTAGGTTTTCTTAACCCCTTTCTAAAATGACTTATCCTCTAATTTTCAGTATTATCATATGAATTTTACTATGTTTAAATAATTTATTTTAAGTTTTCTTTTATCTGATTCATCATGTTGAAACCCCCTAATTTTTTGGCTATAGTCTCGAATTATGAGTTCATCTTTACTGTTTGCTCATTTGATTTGCATGTATGTTTGATTCTCAAGAATAGGCTGCACGTTAGTTAGAGTATTTTTATGGTTTTTATCCTAGCAGTATCCTGTTAAGGTTTTCGATTTGGTTCTTCATGTTTGTGCTCTGTTTATTTGTTTTATTCATGGAATTATATACTATTTCCCTAATATTAGCGCTATTTTATTATTCTTGAATCCTTGATTTACAGTGTTGATACTCTTATATAGATTTTCGGCTATTTTTCCTATCCCTTAAAATTATCTTTTACCTTATTATGTTGTTGACTATATTATTAATTGATTTCTACTGGTATTTCCTTAATTAGATCCTTATGTATATATTCCTAATTAGCATATTTTGTACCTATGTTATTTGAATCCTTTCCTTATCTCTGTTACCTGCTCTTTATCGTTGGTTAATTACCCCTTAATTAAGGGAAAACTTGTTGATTTTGCGCATGACTGATGTTGTGGCTTCCTTAATTATTGAAGACTGATTTCCTTCAATCTTATTTTACTCTTCTCTCAACTGCTATATATACTCTCCTCTATTCTCACTTCCAGACATATGAACATAGTTCAGAATATACACGTACGTTCAAACTCTCTCTTCTTTATTTGCTACTTGTGCTAACTGTTGGCCTAGCTGGCCGGAAGCCAAGCCTAGATAGTGGAGTTGTTGCACCTGTTTTTATATTCTGCATTTTTCTTCTTTAACCGGTATGTCTCTAGTTTAAATTTGAAACTCAACTTTGTGTGTTCCATGCCTATACATCCATGCTTGTTCCTCTACTAGTAATTCAGTTTGTGCCTATGTTTGTTGTTACTAAGCATTTCTAAATCATGTCTTATGTGTAATCATCATATCAGACTTTCAGTTCTTTGATACTTGTCAAGCATGTTCACTTAGTTCCCTTACTCCTTCCTTAACTGGTATGACTATGTAGTTACTTAGTCTTGTAGTGCATTCTATTGGCCCTAATGGTATATTAAATTCTGTTCAACAAAACTCTTATTTTTAACATTATCCTATTGTATTCTTAACAAAACCCAAATGGACATCATCATGTTCTATGCATTTATTTGGAGAACTAAATATTTCATGCTAATTGTTGGTGTTAAATAGTCGAGTCTGGTGGGGTTAAGGGGCTAACCTTATTTGCCTTGCAAAAATATGAGGCATGAAGTCCCCAGATTTGGCATGATCACCAATATCCACCCAAGATTGCTAAGCAAGTTGGAAGATTTACATTCTAGTGACAAAACTATTGTCAGAAAATATCTAGGCAATCTACCATCCCTTTTAGAGATCCAGCCTAACAACATGAAAATAGAAGCTGCTACCTTATTTTGGGATTATGAAAGGGTCGTGTTCCGTTTTGGGAACATCGAGATGACACCTTTTCTAGAGAAGATAGGAGGATTGGCCCGTCTAGTGTGGAAAACCTCTGGTTTGCTAATGCCTAAGAACCACACATGCAAGGGTTGCCGAAAATTGATGGGCTTGAAGAAGAATGCAGAATTGATATGTCTAAACGAATCATACATCCCTTTTGACTATCTGTATGAAAGGTACAGTCACAACAAATCACACCGTACCTACCACGACGAGTTTGTCAGCATGTCCTTGGGACATATCCATCATAGGTTATTCATCTTCATGTTTTTTTTGGGTCTGATCATGTTTCCAGTTAAGAAAGGGAGAATCCATACTAGGCTAGTTGTGGTGACCAAGACCCTAATGGAGGGGATTGGAGACATTCAACATTGTACCCATGGTCATTGCAGACATATACCTAGCCTTAGAGAAGTGTCAACAAGGAGTGAGACACTTCGAAGGCTGCAATCTACTACTTCATCTTTGGCTCATGGAACATCTCCAAAAGGGCGAATACCGAAAATAAATTTAGCAAAGGGCCTGGGATGATCACATTGCTTTCCACCATCCAAAGCAAATGAATTACATCCCTGACATGTTCGCTCAGCCTGAGAATGCCAAAGGATGGATTGAGCTCTTTGATAATCTAACTGAAGAATATGTTCAATGGATGTTCAAGTGGTTTCCGATAGAGGAGTTCATCGCCCGATCTAGAGATGCACCTTTTTTTATACTGATTGGTCTAAAAGGAACATACCCTTACGTCCCTTTTCGAATTATGATGCAAGTAGGTAGGAAGCAAGGCATACCCAGGGTCGACAAGATGAGCCATCTTCGAGCTGACTTCCAAAATGATGATAGTCCCCACAAGTGCCAAGCCCAGCACATGTGGCATTGCAAGATCGTAATAGGGAAAGACACCATCGAGCCAGATATCATGCCGGTTGTACCCTTTTCTATTCTAGTTGGTCGGGAGATAATTGGGATGGTTTGGGCCAGCCACGGTTTATTTGAGGTCATAGAATTATAGGTGAAAAAGCCGAGGGGCAAGTCAAGTAAAACCAGCTACGCAAAAGGATTCGTGAATGCTAGAACGAACACCGCGGGATACAAGAGTCTAACAAGAAGCTGATTGAGGAATGGAAGGACATGGCTATCAGTGCCAACAAAAGGCTTGGATACTTGGAGCGAGGCATAGTAGAACTAGAGGGAAAATTTCTCAAAAGGGTTGAAGATTGTCAACAGGCTGAAGGGACCGAAGGTGGACATCTAGCCAGAGCATACATGTTGCTGGGACTTCGCGAATTGTGAAAGTTGTTCGATGGAGCCAAGGAAGTCAAATATGGGGAAGGTTCTTTTGGGACCAAATAAATATAAATTTACTTTTTTGCTTTATGAATGTAATAAGGCCAATGGCCCTTAATGACTTTTATTTCTTGCTTATTTAGTGTCATTTTAAGACTCGCCTATCTTTATCAATAAAATGAGGCATTTAGCATTAAAATTTCTCCAAGTCTATTTGTCACTAGGCCTACCTCGGGCGCAAAGAGGTTCCCAAATTAGTACACACTTTACATTCTTGAACTATGTGTTTAAATATTACAATACTTTTATAATCCTCACTGACTTGATTAACTTTTGTTTATTTTGTCTTTATTGTTCCCCTCCCTAAAGGTTAGTTCGTGAACTCTGAAATCGTCATCTTATTTCATAAGATCCAGGGCCCCTCCACCCACTCCTTCTCTTAGTCCCGCTAATGAAAAGAACAATGGCAAGAATAAAATGGAAGATATAAACAACATCAGGAAGGAGAACACAGCTGAACGGGTAGAGGCCACTAATGTCCAGGGTATTCGGGTTCCTAACGAGAATGTTTCACCGCTTGAATAGAAACTATTGAAATTCCACGAAGAGCTTGATCAAGTTCGAAATCTGGCAAGCCTGTCATTTTCCCTCAACAACCCAGATATCAATTTCCCCAATGCTCAAAACCCTACGCCTCCTCAAAATATCCCAAAACAATAGAATTATCTCGCGCCTCACCATCACGCTGCTCCACAAAAGAACCACTGTAACATATTCCATACCCCCAAACAATAGTTCACTACTCATCCCAGAACATCAGAACTCCACAAACGACCATTTTCGTAACTATACACTAAGCCACCATAATAATCCTATCTACGTGGAGACCATTCGACACTCCAACCAACCTATCCCATGTACATCTGAGTCTGATGAAAAGGATCTACTTATTAGGAACTTGGCCGAGGAACTTAAAAAACTAACAAGCCTCATTCAGGGCATTGAGGGAAGCAAAGGAATCGAGGGGCAGAACTATGAGGATCTTTGCATACAGCCTGATGTCGAACTGCCTGAGGGGTACAAACCTCCTAAGTTCGAAATGTTTGATGGTACGGGTTATCCGAGGGTCCATCTGAGGACATATTACGGCAAGCTAGTTAAAGTAGGGAAGGATGAAAGGATCCGCATGAAGCTGTTCATGAGGAGTTTGAAAAGAGATGCATTATCTTGGTATATCAGCCAAGATCCCAAAAAAGGTCAATCTGGATAAGCATGGCATCTGACTTTATAGACATATTCAGGTTTAATACAAAGAACTCACCCGACGTGTTCTATATCCTGGATTTTAAGAAGAAGCCCATGGAGACATTTCGCGAGTATGCTACTCGTTGGGGATCCAAAGCTGCTAAGGTTAGACCCGCCTTAAAAGAGGAGAAAATAAATAAGTTCTTTGTCCGGGCTCAGGACCTGCAGTACTATAAATGGCTGATGGTGATTGAGAACCACAAGTTCTCCGACATTATCAAATTAGGTGAAATAATTGAATAAGGTATTAAAAATGGTATGGTTACAAATTTCGAAGCCTTGCAAGATACGAATAAGGATTTACAGTCTGGTGATGTGTCCAAGAAGAGGGACGTAGGGGCAGTGATGGTTGCACAAAGGACCAAGTCTCCCCCTAAATACCAAGCTTATCCAACATCTCCACTCGCATACTAGCCAACCCCAAATTACCAAGCTCCAACACCAACTTATCAGTTATATCCACCTCCGACATATTAACCTACTTCACCTAGATACTCCCAACCTGCTCATGTCTACCAAACTTATAATGCTCAACCATTCCACTATCAATAACCCCCTGCACGCCAAAAGTTTCCTAGAACCCGACCTAATTTTGATCGCAAACCTCCAAAATAATATACACCCAAAGGTGAACCCATCGACCAGCTGTATGAGAGGCTCAAAGCTGCTGGTAATGTCACCCCCATCCCTGCTACGAACCCTGAGAATCCTTCTTAGTGGTTTAACCCAAACAAATCTTGTGCATACGACTTCGGCATGAAAGGGCACACCATCGATAAATGTTGCTCCTTGAAAGACAAGATACAGTATTTGATTGATAAAAAGATCATTATGGCAAAGGAAACCGCTCCAAACATCTGTAACAACCCTCTACCAAACCATAAGGACGGAGGTATCCACATGATTGAAGTAGAAGATGGCTGGGATCCCGAGGGATCAATCGGGTTGATCACAAAAGGTGATGACTTGAAGAAATTGATAATTACTCTCAATCTAATCATAGTCCAGATCCAACCGTTTGAGAACGTTGAGGTGAATATGTCTATATCTCTTGAGTTTGAAGTAGTGCCACCCCCAAAGACACTGGCGCCAATTAAGGTTGAATTCGCGTCTATGGAAAATGCACCCGCACCATTTGAGGTTGCAGTCTTTCCACCCAAAGAACATGTTCCATTCGAAGTGACGATAGCAGCACCGGTCCCAGTGGTGATATCAACCATGCCACCCTTCTATACAAATGTTGTATCCTGGGACTATACAGCCGAGGCGAGAAGGAAGGGCAAGGTCAAGATTGAAGAAATTGTCGTAGCACATGGTATGACAAGAACTGGCAGAGTCTATACCCCTGAACATCTAGCTGAATCAAGAAAGCACGCCTCATATCAGCCTCCCTTCATTGAGACGGGTTTGGACGACCTTTGAAGGAAAATACAGGCCAAGGAATGTTCGGTCATTGACTAGTTAAACAAGACGCCAGCACAAATATCCATTCTCTCTTTGTTGCAAAATTCTGAGACGCACAAGAACACTTTGTTAAAGGTGCTAAATGAAGCATACGTACCAGGTAATATCACTAGCGAGAAAGTGGCTAATATGGTAGGACAAGCGCTGGAAAGCCATAAGGTCACCTTTGATGCGGACGAGCTGCCACCTGAAGGGATGGGGCACAATAAAGCACTACACATCACTGTGCAATGCAAAGATTATTTCATCACTAGGATCTGATCGATAGAGGTTCCAGTCTTAACATTTGTCCGCTAGTAACACTCAAGAAGTTGGGAAAATGGCTGCATGAGATAAATAATGGGCAATCGATGTGAAAGCCTTTGATGGTTCTCAAAGGTACACTATTGGTGAGATTAGTCTATGCCTGCAGATGGGACTAACCTAGTTCGAGGTCCACTTCCAGGTAATAGATGTACCGGCATCTTACAACTTGCTACTAGGACGGACATGGATCTATATTGCTGGGGCCGTAGCATCAACGTTGTATTAGGTTGTAAGGTTCGAATGGAACCACCGGGAAGTGATCATTCACGGCGATGGTAACAACCCTATATACAGTCGCCAGACCATTCTGTGATCGAGGGAAGAAGGAAGCTGGGTGGAGAAACTTACCACCACATTGATCGGGTCAATGCTATTGACAAAGACAAATTGTGGTATAGCAAAATCGAGACTGGGTTGGAACAGTATGAACCTTGCAAAGAGCTCTACAAGAACCTCTAAGGAATCTCTAAACCCATAAAACTCGAGAAACATGGCACTACCTTTGGTTTGGGAAATGAGTACACTGGGAAGAATTCAATAGTTTGTTAACACCATGGCGTAGCCAACACCGCATCTAGAGCAGCCAATACCGCATCTGGACCAAACATTCCAATAGGCCGACATTATTTATGGGTCAGATGAAGAAGAAGCACTTGCGTCATTGAAGAACTTGTTTCTAGAGGATAGTGATATAGACTGTTGCGTTATCCTCGAGGAAGAGGGAGAGGAAGTACCTTCCATATAGGCTGTGAACAGAGGATCACCTCTCAAGAATTGGACCATCAGGACAATCAAAGCCCAACGAGCTCGGGGTAGCAAGGCTAAACAAGCATTATTCACTGTTTTATTTAATAAATGATTTTCTTTTTGCATTTTAAATTCTCGCGATAAGATCTTCGATGTTCGAAATAATTGTTCAATTTATCAAAATCTCTTCACTTTTCTTTTGAATTAATATTTATTGCTATTGTTTTCTCTTCTTGCTTTACCAATACAACATTACCATTACTTCTCTTGCTGAACCAATGACTAAGACATGCAAACAGACATTAATTCAGAGGAATATGATATACATGACGAGATTGTCAAAGAAGTTGAGAATTTTGAGAATAGACCTAACTCCAACCTGGACGAGATCGAGATTGTCAACCTGAGAAAACAACAAGAAAATCTGAATCAGCATTCACCTATCGCCATCGGAGAAGAAACAATACATAGAATTTCTAAAGGAATATGAGAACATATTCGCATGGTCGTATAGTGACATGACTAGTCTGAGTACATCTATTGTGGCTCATAAACTGCCAACCAATCCAATGTTTCCACCAGTAAAGCAAAAGCTCAAAGGTTTCAAGCCTGATATGAGTTTGAAAATCAAGGAAGAAGTCACCAATCAGATCAACGCTAAGGGTCTCAGGGTAGTAATATACCCAACATGGTTAGCTAACATTATGTAAGTGCCAAAGAATGATGGGAAAGTCAAGGTCTGTGTTGATTATCGGGATCTCAATGGGGGCAGTCCAAAAGATGACTTTCCTTTTCCAAATATACACATCCTGATTGACAATTATGCCAAGCATGAGCTACAATCATTCGTAGATTGTTTCGCTGGTTATCATCAAATCTGGATGGATGAGGAAGATGCAGAAAAAACAACTTTCATTATACCGTGAGAGATTAATGTTACAAGATGATGCCATTCAGCCTAAAGAATGCAAGGGCCACCTATATGAGGGTCATGACTACCATCTTCCGTGATACGATACACAAGGAGATAAAGGTACATGTATATGATGGTATTATCAAATCCAAGAAGTCCACCGATCACCTAAAAGATCTGAGGAATTTCTTCAATAGACTGTGGAGATACAACCTGAAACTAAACACCGCAAAGTGCGCATTTAAGGTTTTTGCTGGGAAATTGCTTGGGTTTATTTTGAGCCGCCGAGGAATAGAACTCGATCTGCCGAAAGTTAAAGCCATTCAAGAACTACCACAACCAAAATATAAGAAGGATGTACTGAGTTTCTTAGGAAGGCTTAACTACATCAGCCAATTCATAGCACAATCTACAGTTATCTATGAGCCAATCTTTAAAATGTTAAAGGACGCGGCCACCAAATGGACCGATGAATGCCAAAATGCCTTTGACAAAATCAAGGAGAACCTATCAACACCACCAGTATTAGTCCCGCCCGAGCCAGGTAGACCCTTATTACTCTACCTTTGTGACGACCCGAGTTCACCCTCCATGAACATGTCGTGATGGCACCTAGTTCCTAAAACTAGGTAAGCCAAACAATGCGGAAACTAATATAACTAGAGGAATCATTCAATGAAATTAAGCAAAAAATATAAGAAAAGCGGTATATGAGTGTCACTTGTCATACACAACCCAAAAATAAATGTGGAAGTCTACAACTCAATCCCAAAACCCAGAAACTTATTGGAAACACATGCTAAAGGAAAATACTGTAAATGCTTTAATCTCCAGAGCGTCTACATCAAAGGTATGATAGAATCTAAATACTATAGATAGAATAAGGAAGGAAACTCTTCGGTCTGCGGACGCTGCAGATATACCTCGAGTCTCTGCTAGATCTCTCCGCCTCGATGATAGTTCTAAGATGGAGTACCTGAAACTGCACATGAAAAAAAACATGCGCAGAAGAGGCATGAGTACACCACGGCGGTACTTAGTAAGTGCCAAGCCTAACCTCGGTTGGGTAGTGATGAAGAAGGTCAAGGCCCTAGTGACACAAGTATATTATATGATAAGATAAGGAAAAACGGTATAGGTAAAGTCTGCAGCGAGAATCTAAACAGGATAAATAAAGGAAAAAACAATAGGAAACGGAAAAAAGCAATATACGGAACATTACTCACAACAGGAAAATAATAGCCGGGGATCTCTTGGTATCCTCGTTATATTCACTAGGCATCTCTTGGTATCCCGGGGATCTCTTGGTATCCTCAAATCTTACAATATCATGTGCCAGGGATCTCTTGGTATCCCACATCCTCAGTCCAAAACATATCAAGTGCAGGGGGTCTCCCAGGAGGCCAACACGTAGTCCCAATTTAAACACACACAATAGCAATCCAAACATTAGGAAAGATACTAACTCCGGACAAGAAATAGGAAATACTAGCCAAACATACTACGCGGAGTATAAATAAGACAGTTTAAACACTTAGGCAAGAAAGTCAAAAGAACATGCTTCTCTAAACTAGCATAGAATAAATTCACAATTTAAGATGAACATGTAAGCAAGAAAACTCAATTTAAATACATCAAGTAAAAACGGATTTTTTCCCATCAATTTGCTCAAGTACACGCTCATCACCTCACGTACGAGGCATTCAATTAACAAACATCATATCCTAAGGGGAAGGTCCCCCACACAAGGTTAGACAAGCCCAAATCTATTCATTTCAATTACATCTTGTAAATAACATCCCAAGCAACTAAATCCACTATTTAATTTAAAGCTAAGATGCAAATTTAAATAAAATGACCAAAATGTCCCTCGGGTCAACGTGGTCAAAACCCGAGGTTCGAACTAAAATCTGGTTACCCATTTCCTCACGAATCTAGTTATGTGATTATTTTTGAAATCAGACCTTGAATTAAGGTCGAACCCCAAATTTTAGCAACACCCTAAGTCCTACCCAATATACCCGAATTTACCTATTAAACACATCGATTTGATGTTGAAATTATGTTAAAAGGTGTTAAAGAGTGAAGACAGTGAGTTAGAAACCACTTACCAATCATTTTGAAGAAGAAGTATTGCTTAGAAAATCGCCTCTTAGGTTTTGGATTTTTGAAAAGTGACATATAACTGAAAAATCCCGTGTATTTATATTCTTTGAACCTCCAGCGCGGACCGCACGAGGATGACCGCGGCCACGCAGCTCACACCGCGGACCGCCAAGGCCGCGCTGGTGGAACTGAAGGTTGCTGGTTCTCTGAAGTTTACAGCGCGAACACCACGAGGACAACAGCGGCCTCGCGCCTCCCACTGCGGACCACGCGAGGACGACCGCGGCCGCGCGCAATAACCTATAGCTTGACCTTGAACTGCAATATTTGGTGTATTTAAGTCTAAGACCTCCCGGAACCTACTAGAAAGTCACCCAAGACCTCGGGGCTCCAAACCATATATACACACAACCTCAAAAATATCCTACAGACTTGTTTGTGCGATCAAATCGTCAAAATAACATCATATACATCGGATCGAGCCTCAAAACTCATGATTTCTTCCAAATTTTTCATAAGAAATAAAACTCCCATTTCGGGTCCGAAACACGTCAAACAACGTTCGTTCTCAACCAGACTTTACAGAAAGTGCTTAAATCATATATAAGACTTGTCAGGCACCGGATCCAAAATACGGGCCGATACCCTAGTCTTCTAATCAAATTTCGTTTCCATTTTCTTCAATTACTTCCAGAAAACAATTTCACATAAAAATTCATTTCTCGTACTTGGGACCTCGGAATTCGATTCCAGGCATACGCTCAAGTCCCATATTTTCCTACGGACCCTCCGGGACCGTCAAATCACGGGTTCGAGTCCGTTTACTCAAAACGTTGACCGAACTCAAATTTGTTCAATTTTATTATCAAAATTTAGCATTTTTCTCATAATGTCCATATCTAAGCTTTTCGGCTATACGCCGGGACTGCACACGCAAATTGAGGCAACTCGAGAGGACGTTTTAAGGCCTCGGAAGTACAAGACAGAAAAGGAAAAATAGATGACCCCATTGGGTCATCACATTTTCCACCACTAAAACAACCATTCATCCGCGAACGGACAAAAGAAAGAAGTACCTGAGTCGGGAAAACGGTGAGGATAACGGCTTCGCATATCAGACTCGGACTCCCAGGTCGATGACTCAGAAGTCTAACCTCTCCATTGGACACGAGCAAAAGGAAATCTCTTGGACCTCAACTGACGAACATGTCGGTCTAGAATGGCTACCGGCTCCTCCTCATAGGACAAGTCCTTATCCAATTGGACAGTGCTGAAATCTAACACGTGGGCTGGATCGCCGTGATACCTCTGGAGCATGGATACATGGAAAATTGGATGCACGGATGATAATCTAGGTGGTAATGCAAGTCTATAAGCCACCTCTCCAACTCTATCAAGAATCTCAAATGGACCAATGTACCTAGGGCTAAGATTGCCCTTCATCGGCGATACTCGGAGCAACACCTGCTCCCTAACCATAAATGCTACATCTCGAACCTTGCGATCTGCATAACTCTTCTGCCTAGAGTGAGTTGAACGAAGCCTATCCTGAATGATCTTGACCTTGTCTAAGTCATCCTAAACCAAATCTGTACCTAGCAACCGAGCCTTCCCTCGCTCAAACCATCCAACCAGTGATCGACACCGTCTACAATATAAAGTCCCATAAGGATTCATCTGGATGCTCGATTGGTAGATGTTATTGTAGGCAAACTCCGCTAACATCAAGAGTTGATCCAAGACCCTCCAAAATCAATCACACATGCACGGAGCATGTCCTCAAGTATATGGATAGTGCGCTCTGATTGTTCGTCCGTCTGGGTGTGAAATGTTGTACTCAACTCCACCCGAGTACCCAACTCCTGCTGCACGACCTTCTCGAACCCCAATGTAAACTGCGTACCTCTGTCTGAAATAACAGAAACTAGAATGCCATAAAGACGGACAATCTCCCGGATATAAATCTCTGCCATCTGCTCCGATGAATAAGTGGTACACACAGGAATGAAGTGAGCGAACTTAGTCAGCCGATCCATACTGACCCAAATGGCATCAAACTTCTTCAAGGTTCGTGGGAGTACAGACACAAAATCCATGGTGATGCGCTCCCATTTCCACTCCGGAATCTCTATCTGCTGGAGAAACCCACCCGGTCTCTCGTGCTCATACTTCACATATTGACAGTTGAGGCATCTAGCTACATATCCAACTATATCCTTCTTCATCTGCCTCCACCAATAGTGGTGCCTCAAGTCCTGATACATCTTCGCGGCACCAGGATGGATGGAATACTGTGAACTATAGGCCTCTGCTAGAATCAACTCTCGTAGCCCATCAACATTGGGCACACAAACACGGCCCTGCATCCTCAACACCCCGTCATCTCCAAGGGTCACATCTCGGGCATCACCACGCTGAACTCTTTCCTTAAGGGCAAGCAAATAGGGGTCATCATATTGTCGTCCCCTAATATGATCAAATAAGGAGGACCGAGAAACCACACAAGCTAGAACCCGGATGGTCTCTGAAATATCCATTCTCACGAACTGAGCGTCTAAGGTCAGAACATCCATCGCCATAGGCCTCTCTAAAGCTGGTAAATGTGCCAAACTTCCCAAACTCTCTACCCGGCTTTTCAAGGCATCCGCTACCACATTGGCCTTGCTCGGGTGATACAGAATAGTGATATCATAATCTTCCAGCAACTCTAACCACCTCATCTGGCGCAAATTTAGATGTTTTTGCTTGAACAAGTGATGTAAACTCCAATGGTCAGTATAAATCTGACAAGATACACCGTACAAATAATGACGCCAGATCTTTAAGGCATGAACAATAGCAGCTAACTCAAGGTCGTGGACAGGGTAATTCTTCTCATGTATCTTTAACCGTCTGGAAGCGTAGGCAATCACCCTGCCGTCCTATATCAACACCGCTCCAAGGCCAACTCTCGAGGCATCACAGAAGACAATATAAGACCCTGAATCGGCAGGCAATACCAAAATGGCGGTTGTAGTCAAAGTCGTTTTGAGGTTCTGAAAGCTCGCCTCGCACTCCTCTGTCCACTGAAATGGAGCACATTTCTAGGTCAACCTAGTCATAGGGACTGCAATCGATGAAACCACCTCCACAAAACGACAGTAATAACTCGCCAAACCAAGGAAACTACGAATCTTTGTAGCTAAGGAAGGCCTGGGCCAACTCTGCATGGCCTCTATCTTATTCGGATCTAATCGAATGCCCTCGCTCTAAATCACGTGGCCTATGAATGCCACTGAATCCCACCAAAACTCAAATTTTGAGAACTTTGCATATAACTGCTTCTCTCTCAGGATCTGAAGCACGGTCCTCAGGTGCTGCTCGTGATCTTCCCGACTCCGGGAATACACTAGAATGTCATTAATAAAAACAATAACGAATGAGTCGAGATATGGCCTGAATACATTGTGCATCAGATGCATAAAAGATGCTTGGGCGTTGGCCAGACTAAAAGATATAAGAAGGAACTCATAATGACCATACCGAGTCTTGAAGGCAGTCTTCGGGATGTCTGGCTCCTAAATCTTCAACTGATGGTAACCTGAGCACAAGTCAATCTTAGAAAACTCTATGCACCCTGAAGTTGGTCAAACAGATCATCAATACGAAGCAAAAGATAACGGTTCTTCACCATAACCTTGTTCAAGTGGCAATAATCAATACACATACGCATGGAATAACCTTCTTCTTTACAAACAAGACAGGAGCACCCCATGGTGAAATACTGGGTCGAATAAAACCTTTATCAAGCAATTCCTGTAACTGGTCCTTCATCTCCTTCAACTCAGAATGAGTCATACGATATGGAGGAACAGAAATTAGCTAAGTGCCCGGCAACAAATTAGTGCCAAAATCAATGACCCTCGCAGGAGGCATGCCTGGAAGGTCAGCTGGAAACACATCGGGATAATCCCATACTACTGGGATAGAACCGACTGAAGAGGTATCCACACTGATATCTCTCACATAGGCTAAGTACGTTGCATACCCCTTCTCAACAATACACTGAGCTTTAAGGAAAGAGATAGCTCTGCTGGGACTGTGATCTAAAGTACGCCTCCAATCAACACGCAGAATACTTGGCATAGCCGGTGTCATGGTCTCGGCGTGAAGATCAAGAATAGCAAAATAGGGCAACAACCAGTCCATGCCCAAAATAATGTCAAAATTAACCATACCGAGTAATAATAAATCCGCTCTGGTCTCAAAACCACGAATAGTAACTAAACTTGACCGATAGACACGGTCTACAACAAGAGAATGCCTCACAGGAGTAGAAACATAGACGGAGGCACTCAAAGAATCCCGGGGCACACCCAAATGAGGAGCAAAGTAAGAAGACACATAAGAATAAGTAGAGCTCGGATCGAATAGAACTGATGCCTCTCTGTGACAGACCTATATAATATTTGTGATAACAGAGTCGGAGGCAATAGCCTTGGTACGAGCAGGAAGGCCATAATATCTAGCCTAGCCTCCCCCTCGAGGGCAACCTCTACCTCCCCGGCCTCCGCCTCTAGCTGGCTGAGCGGGTGGGGTGGCAACTGGAGCGGTGATCATGGCCTGAGAACTCTGTTGAGCATGCTGTGGTTGAGAAGTCTATATGGATGCACTCCTCCCAAGTCTAGGGCAATCCCTCACCACATGGCAGGTGTAGCCACACTCAAAACAAGCTCTGGTAGGGTGCGGTTGATGTGACTGACTAGGGCTAGGTCTACTGGACTAACTTCTGGGAACACCCGCGCAGGAGGTGCGCCCGAAACTGGAGGTGCATAGTGAGGCTCCTGAGGTTTAGGCGGAGCTGGAGCACTGTTGGAAGAGCTAAATGAACTGGGCAACCCACAAAACCCCTACCATGTCAACCTGTACGGGAACTGGAGTAGTGGACCGACTCTCGAGACCTCTTAGCCTCCCTCTCCCCTCGCTAGTGAGCATACTCTCGATCCTCCAAGCAATGTTCACTATATGCTGATAAGGAATGTCCATCTCAAACTATCGAGCCATGCTAGATTTGACGGGTGGGATAAGACCAGCGATGAACCTGTAAACTCTCTTGCTGACTGTAGCAACCAAAGCCAGTGCATACCTGGCTAATTGGTATAACGGATAGCATACGCGGAAACGGTCATAGCACCCTGGTGCAAATGCTCAAACTCTGTGTGCCATGCGTCCCTGAGACTCTGGAGGACAAAATCTCTCATAAATATATCTGAGAACTAGGTCCAAGTCAGTGAAGAATCCTCGATCGGACTGTCTGTCTCATAAGGGCGCCACCAGTCGTAGATGGCTCCTCCGAGCTGGAAAGCAGTAAATAAAACACCGTTGGATTCTACTATTCCCATAGTACGAAGAATATGGTGGCACTCCTCTAGGAATCCTAAGTCATTATCGGTCGCTAGTCCACTGAAAACCGGAGGATCATACTTCTTGAACCTCTCCAACCTTCGCTGCTCATCCTCAGAAGCAGATGCCCCATCCAAGGGCTGAACTGGAACTGTACACGGAATGGGAATGATCCATGGAGCCCGATCAACCTACACTCGCTGCTCAGGAGTGTGAACGGTAGGAGTCTATGCTCCTCTCTTTGCCTGGGAAATGGATGCAGCAAGTGTAAGCAACCTTGCCTGAGCCAAGGTGGTGTACATGGACATGAACTAAGCTAATGTCTCCTGAAGGGCTGGCGTAGTGGTGGCAGTAGGCGTGCAGGTTCCTGAGATCCGGCTGGATCTGCTGGTGGTGCCTCCACGGTAGCTCTCGCAGGTGCTCTAGCTACACCACGTGCGCGTCCTCGCCCTCTACCCCGGCCCCCGCCTCAATCGGCTATGATAGGGGGCGCGGGTGCCTGATCGTTGTGAGTAGCGCGTGTCCTCACCATCTCTAAGGTATCCTCAATATATTTATTAGGGATCTCTTGGTATCCCGAGGATCTCTTGGGATCTCTTGGTATCCTCATTATATTCACTAGGGATCTCATGGTAACCCGGGGATCTCTTGGAATCCTCAAATATTAAAATCTCATGTGCCAGGGATCTCTTGGTATACCGCACACTCAGTCTAGAATATATCAAGTTCAGGGGGATCTCCTGGGAGGCCAACCTATAGTCCCAATTTAAAAACACACAATAGCAATTCAAAAATTAGGAAAGATACTAACTCCGGACAAGAAGTAGGAAATACTAGCCAAACATACTACGTGGAGTACGAATAATACAGTTTAAACACTTAGGCAAGCAAGTCAAATGGACATGCTTCTCTAAACTAGCATAGAATAAATTCATAACCTAAAATGAACAGGTAAGCAAGAAAACTCAATTTAAATACTTCAAGTAAAAACGGATTTTTTTCCATCAATTTGCTCAAGTACACACTCCTCACCTCACGTACGAGACATTCAATTAACAAACATCATATCCTAAAGGGAAGGTCCCCCACACAAGGTTAGACAAGCCACTAACCTCAATGGGCTCCAAAATAAACTTGAAATCACTCTTTTGCCACGAGTCTGACTCCAAATGGCCCAAATCTATTCATTCCAATTACATATCGTAAATAACATCCCAAACAACTAATTCTACTATTTAATTTAAAGCTAAGATACAAATTTAGATAAAATAACCAAAACGCCCATCGAGCCAGCATGGTCAAAACCTGAGGTTCGAACAAAAATTCGATTACCCATTCCCCCACGAATCCAATTTATGTGATTAGTTTTGAAATCGAACCTTGAATGAAGGTCCAACCCCCAATTTTAGCAAAACCTTAGGTCCTATCCAATATACCCGAATTTACCCATTAAAAACTTCGATTTGATGTTTAAATTATGTTTAAAAGGTGTTAAGGAGTGAAGAAAATGAGTTAGAAACCACATACGAATCGTTTTGAAGAAGAAGTATTGCTTAGAAAATGACCTGTTAGGTTTTGGGTTTTTGAAAAGTGAGAAATAACTGGAAAATCCTGTGTATTTATACTCTTTGAACCTCCAACGCGGACTGCGCGAGGTAGACTGCGGCCGCGCTGCTCACACCGCGAACCGCCGCGGCCGCGCAGGTGGAACTGAAGGTTGCTGGTTCTCTGAAATTTACAGCGCGGACCGTGCGAGGATGACCGCAGCCGCGTGGCTCACACCACGGACCACGCGAGGACGACCGCGGCCGCGTGTTGGAACCTGCAGCTTGACCCTGACCTGCAATATCTGGTGTTTTTAAGTTTATGACCTCCCAAAACCTACTCGAAACTCACCCGAGCCCTCGGGGCTCCAAACCAAATATGCATACAACCTCAAAAACATCTTACGGACTTATATGTGCGATCAAATCACCAAAATAACATCATATACATTGGATCGAGCCTCAAAACTCATGATTTCTTCCAAATTTTTGATAAGACATAAAATTCCAATTTTGGATCTGAAACACGTCAAACGACGTCTGTTCTCAACCAGACTTTACAGAAAGTGCTTCAATCATATATAAGACTTGAACCGGGCACCAGAACCAAAATACGAGCCCGATACCCCAGTCTGCTAATCAAATTTTGTTTCCAGTTTTTTTAATTACTTCCAGAAAACAATTTCACATAAAAATTCATTTCTCGGACTTGGGACCTTTGAATTTTATTCCAGGCATACGCTCAAGTCCCATATTTTCCTACAGAACCATCAAATCATGAGTCCAGGTCCGTTTACCCAAAACATTGACCGAAGTCAAATTTTGAATTTTAATATCAAAATTTAGCACTTTTATCATAGAGTCCATATCTAAGCTTTCCGGTAACGTGGCAGGACTGCACACGCAAATTGAGGCAACCTGAGAGGAGGTTTTAAGGCGTCAGAAGTACAGGATGGAAAAGTAAATAAGTGATGACCCCATTGGGTCATCACAACCTTGCAGTGTTAGATAGAGCTTCCGACTGCGTTTTGGGGCAGCACAATGAAACACGGAGGAAGGAACAAGCCATTTATTATCACAGTAAGAAGTTTACCACGTACGAGACTACTAATCTCTATTGGAATGCACCTGTTGTGCTTTGACTTGGGTAGCTTAAAAGTTGAATCATTAATTCTGCGCCTATACTACATATCTCATATTGAGAATGGATCCCTTGAAGTACATCTCTTAGAAGCCCATGCCCATCGGCAAGCTAGCCATGTGGCAAATCTTGTTGAGTGAGTTCGACATTGTTTACATAACTTAGAAAGTAGTGACGGGACATGCACTGGCAAACCATCTTGCTGAAAACCCCGTGAATGGAGGATACAAACCCCTGAAAATGCATTTTCCTGATGAAGAGGTATCATTCATAGGAGAAGACATTGGTGAATCCCATGACGGTTGAAGAATGTTCTTTGACGGCAAACTTCAAAGGAGTTGGCATAGGAGCAGTATTAATATCAGAAATTGGTTAGCATTATCTGGTGTCGGCCAAACTAAGGTTCCCTTGTACCAAAATATGGCCGAGTATTAAGCATGCATCTTAGGGCTCAAAATGATCATTGACATGAACATTCAAGACCTGCTAGTGATTGAAGATTCAAAGTTACTTATACATCAGGTACGAGAATAATGGGAAACCAAGAACTCCAAGGTACTCTCGTATCTGCATCACGTATAGGAATTGAGAAAGAGGTTCATGAAGACAAAATTCCAGCATATTCCCAGAATTTAGAATGAGTTTACCGATGCATTGGCTACCCTATCATCTATGATACAACATTTCGACAGGAATTTCATTGATCCTATTCCAGTGAAAATCCATAATCCGCTAGTTTAATGTGCCCAAGTTGAAGAGGAACAAGACGGAAAGCCTGGGTTTCATTATATCAAGGAGTATTTGGCAAAAGGAGAGTATTCGGAGCTTGTGAATCCTACTTAGAAATGCACACTTCGGAGATTGTCCAACAACTCCTATCATAGTGCAGGAATACTGTATAGGAGGACTCTTGATTTAGGATTATTAAGATATGTCGACGCAAAGAAGGCATCCAGGCTACTAGAGGAAAATCATGTTGGTACATGTGGTCCACATATGAACAATTTTGTCTTAGCAAAGAAGATACTCCGGGCTGGTTACTTTTGGATGACTATGGAAATGGACTACATCTAGTATGTCTAGAAATGCCACCGCTGTCAAATACATACATACATGATAAAGGTACCTCCAAGCGAGCTTAACACAACAAGATTACTGTGGCCATCCGCCGCTTGGGGAATGGATGTTATTGGACCAATCAAGCAAACTGCTTCCAACGGACACAGGTTTATCCTAGTAGCCATCGACTATTTCACTAAATAGGTCGAAGCAACATCTTACAAAGAAGTGACTAAGAAAGTTGTGGCATGCTTTGTCCGCGACCGCAGTGTTTATCGATTTGGAATTCTAGAGTCAATCATTACTGATAATGGCTCCAACCTCAAAAGCGACTTGATAAAATATATGTGCAAAACTTTCAAGGTCAAACACAAGAATTCCACAGCCTACGGGCCTCGAATAAATGGAGTTGTAGAAGCCGCCAACAAGAATATCAAGAAGCTATTGAGGAAAATGATAGAGAAGCACAAACAATGGCATGAGAAGTTATCATTTGCTCTACTGGGGTATTGCACTATAGTCCCTACATAAAACGGGGCACCCCCTATATGCTGGTTTACGGTACAAAGGTTGTCATTCCTACTGAGGTAGAAATTCCTTCCCTAAGAATCATACAAGAATCTAAGCTTGATGATAAAGAGTGGGTAAAAAGTCATTATGAGCAACTAGCCCTTATAGACGGAAAGAGAATGAATGCAGTCTACTATGGTCAACTCTATCAGAATAAAATGTCTGGAGCCTTCAACAAAAGAGTCAAGCCAAGACATTTCACACCGGGGCAGCTGGTATTGAAGAAAATTTTTCCGCATCAAGATAAAGCCAAAGGGAAATTCTCTCCTAACTGGCAGGGTCCATACATGGTTCACCGGGTTTTGATAGGAGGAGATCTCATACTTGCAGAAATGGACGAAGAAGTCTAGCCAAAGCGGATCAATTCAAATGCAGTCAAGCATTTATGTGTAATTTTTATGCTTTCCTCATATGATGTAAACTGAACTACGCCTGACCTGATTCCCGTTTAAGAGGGGATACGTAGGAAGCCCTATAGGTTCGGTCATAATTCAATAAAAATTTCATTTCCCTCCACAATTGGAAATTGGAGAAAAAATTTAAGGAAAACCCTCAAAATTCCGAAGTAATTTCACGCGATCACCGGATGAACAATAGTAAAAAATGTCAATCCATCAAACTGGGGCAGAATTTTGAGGAGTACCCTTAAATCCCGTAGCATGAGAGGTTGCAATGTCCTGAACTATGTCATAGTCGTCAGTTCATCTAAAATCTATTTTTTAACTTTACATTTATGTCATACTTTTACAAAATCATGCACGTTTATTTGAAACTGCTTTGTTTAGCAACGTTACCCCGATGATAAAGACGATATCACTATATCAAAGCCGAATGAGTCAAACAAATCCAGGGGATACGAACTAACCTCCCCCTAACAAAACTCACGATTTTTCTTTGGATGCGGGCACTAGGATTGAAAAATCATTAAAAATATCGTACGCCCACGGGACAAACATGGTTCAAGAATATGATTCTCATAACCGTTGCACTTGCCAACATTTGCTATCAGTGTACACCAATGATGTTCTGTATGTCACAATGCTCCTAGTAATCACAATTCCGCAATCCGCTTTCAGCTAAGAAAACTCTATTGTCGTTTGATATCTTATTTCTTGCTAAGGCTACTACTCTGCCTTCCCATCCGCATAAGGCTACCATTCTGCCTTTTGAGGTTAATCTCTACCTCTATCTGCATCTGCATTGCATAAGGCTATCATTCTGCCTTCCAATTTGTATAAGGCTACCATTCTTCCATCTAAGGTTAAGCTCTACCTCCATCTGCATTTGTATCTTTGCATAAGGCTATCATTCTACCTTCCGAGATTAAGCTCTACCTCCATTTGCATCCACATTGCATAAGGCTACCATTCTGCTTTTCAATTTGCATAAGGCTACCATACTACCTTCCGAGATTAAGCTCTACCTCCATCTGCATTTGCATTGCATAAGGCTACCATTCTGCCTTCCAATTTGCATAAGACTACGATTCTGCCTTCCGAGATTAAGCTCTACCTCCATCTGCATTCGCATCTTTACATAAGGCTACCATTCTCTCATCCGAGGTTAAGCTCTACCTCCATCTGTATCTGCATTGCATAAGGCTACCAATCGTCCGTACGAGGTTAAGCTCTACCTCTATCTACATTTGCATTGCATAAGGATATCATTTTGCCTTTCGAGGTTAAGCTCTACCTCCATATGCATCTGTATTGGATAAGGCTACCATTTTGCCTTCTGAGGTTAAGCTCTACCTCCATCTGCATCTGCATTGCATAAGGCTACTATTTTGTATTCCAATCTGCATAAGACTGCCATTATGCCTTTCGAGGATAAGCTCTACTTCCATCTGTATTCACATCTTTGCATAAGGCTACTATCCTGCCTTTCGAGGTTAGACTCTACCTCAAGTTTTCCTCAAAACTAAGCATTATCCCAAGCACTATTTATCTCGCTTCTCCTACGGGGTCAGATGTGCCCTTTAATTCACAAGACTGAGCGTTTTATTATTCGCATCATACTACTTCATCCTTCATGGGCTGAAATATCGCCTACTCATCCAAAGGCGTCATCATTTGGAGGCACCATCTTCATAGCCTGAGAACACCATGTCATGTCCTGAGGATCTCTTTCAATCTCTTGCATATCATTATTCAAATGCATCATGGTTCAGAGGCACCATCCTTATAGCGCGAGAATATCATTTCATGGCCTGTGAATCCTACATCAAACAACACATGGCCCAGGACATCATGGTCTGAGGACACCATTCCTAACCATCCAAAGACAACATTCATGGTTCGACGAAAATTTATATCATGTTTAAATTCATGCACAGTATATGCTTGTGTTGCTTCTATTTGCAGGTAAGACGGCGAGCAACGACTATCCCAATAGGAGTGATCCCGCTCCAATTCCCTCAAGCCATATCAAACCTAACCATTCCTGTAAACTGTTCACTCACCCCAGTCCTAGATGTTGCGTCCGCTCTTGAAATGGCTTCATTGGTATACTCTGTCGATAGATCCGGAACTACATACGGCCTGATTCATATGAAACCAAGAATATGTAGGCAGCTCAGAAGCCAGGGTGAGGCCTAATCTCTCGAACTACTTTGCTCAGTGAAAATTGGCCATCATTTCTTTATCCGAAAACTCTTTCATCCTTCTCGGGTAAAGAGGGTAGCTGTTGATACCCAATTTTCCCTAAAATATTTTAAAGTTGCATATATGCCTTCAAAATCATGCATTAATAGAAATTGGTATTTTCCCACAATTTTCCTGTATTTTTATTAATTTATCTAGTATTTTATTCCCAATAAATGATTACAAAATGGAATTGAAAATGATTGCAAAAGCATCTACGGATTCAATTTATTATTTATAGTCCTATTTAAACTAAATTATTTTATAATTAGCCAAATTGGAACCGTTTGGCTATAATTGCAATAACATTATAGCTCAATCATATGATTTTGTACTATATTTGATTAGAGATTAAGAATTTGTATATTTAAATACTAAGTAATTATTTTTAACTATTTTCTATACATAAGATTCATTTTTTTTAATTATTAGCCAATTTATAAATTATTTTATTAGATTTAATTGGGTATTTAACAAACAACCCTATTTTTATTTTAATTATAACCTAAATAAAACCAGCATAAACCCCAGGCCCAACCCGTTAAAATCACCCGACCCAATCCCGAAGTCCACCCGGCACCATCAATTTTGATCAACGGTCCAGATTCACTCTTACCATAATTAACCTAATAGTCTACCCCCCCCCCTCAAACCCGCATTCTCTCACTCACTCATCCATCTCTCTCAACTCTTACATCTCTCTCTCTCTCTAAAATGCTCTACATGTTGGGCCCATTTCCTCCCTACTCCGGCCGTCTCCTTGTCGTAATCCATGGTTGTCTCGCCACCTACCAACCTTATGGCTTCCTCTTGAACATGTATCATTGTTTTGAGGCCTTCAAGTGAACCAGAGGCGGTTCACTTACCTCCCATGGTTTCTAATGCCATTTTTCGGCCATCTATGGCCGTTCGAGTAAGATCTATGACTTTTCCGGCTAAAACTAGTAACATTTTAAGGTTTTCTCATATTCTCTGGATTCTCTGAAACCCTAACTCTTAAGATTTTCTAATTTCTTTTAGATCTATGTATATTATGAGTGTTATTTTCCTCGAAGATTCTTTCGATTTTTCTGAAGTAACCCTTCGTCTTTAAGACTAGGGTTTCTTAACCCCTTTCTAAAATGACTTCTCCTCTGATTTTTAGTATTATCATATGATTTTTACTATGTTTAAACGGTTTATTTTAAGTTTTCTTTTATATGATTCATCATATTGAAAACCCCTAATTTTTTAGCTTTAGTCTCGCATTCTGAGTTCATCTTTACAGTTTGCTCATTCGATATTCCTGTATGTTTGATTCTCAAGAATATGCTGCAATTAATTAGAGTATTTTTATGGTTTTTATCCTAGTAGTATCTTGTTAAGGTTTTCGATTTGGTTCTTCCTGTTTGTGCTTTGTTGATTGGTTTATTCATAGAAGTATATACTATTTTCCTTGATATTAGCACTATTTTTTCGATTCTTGAATCCTTGATTTACAGTGTTGATACTCTTATACAGATTTTCGGCTATTTTTCTTATCCCTTAAAATTATTTTTTACCTTATTATGTGGTTGACTAAATTATTAATTGATTTATACTGTTATTTTCTTAATTAGACCCTTATGTATCTATCCCTAATTTGCATATTCTGTACCTATGTTATTTGAATTCTTTCCTTATCTGTTACCTGCTATTTACTGTTGGTTAATTACCCTTAATTAAGGGAAGACTTGCTGATTTTGTGCATGAGTATTCTGTGGCTTGCATAATTGTTGAAGACTGATTCCTTCATCTTATCTTACTCTGCTCTAAACTACTATATACTCTCCTGTATTCTCACTTCCAGACACATGAACACAGTTCAGAATACACATATATCTTCAAACTCTCTCTTCCTTCTTTGCTACTTGTACTAACTGTTAGCCTATGATAACTAGGGATTTTTTTGTGATTTATGCTCCTTCCTAGATACGCTTAGATTATGAATTGTTACAAAATAGTTCCAAAAGGCTCATAAGTTGTGCTTAATTGCAGGTTTGATCGATAAAATGACAGAATGTCAAAGATCGGCTCGCAAAAGGAGTAAAACCTGCACAAGTACCAAAGACAAAGCAAATTCAGGACAACTAGGCTTAGTGCGGACGCACTACACTTTGTGCAGTCCACACTAGAGAGATTCAGAGAACTGGTAAATACAGTGTTAGAGCAATGTGGCCGCAGTGGAGATTGTGCGGTACGCACTGAAGGCTCCACGGCCGCACTACCATTATGTGCGGTCCGCAGAGATGAAGATCAAAGAGGTGAAAGTTGCCAAAGTTCAGGCTACCCAATCTGTGGTCATGTTTATGCGGACCGGATTAGAAGACTCTGTAGCAGCAGTCCATTCTGCGCGGATCGTGGATCCTGAGACCAAAGAAATGAAATTGAAGAGTTCAAAGCCTAGTGCGGTCGTACACCATTTTGTGCCCGCACTGACCCGCAGGGGCATTTTTATCTAGTTTTTCCAGGTTAGTATAAATAGAACATTTTTCCATTTTCAAGGTATTAGACATTTTAGAACTTTAGCTGCGCTCATGAGAAGACCTTTTATAGCTTTTTTGGCATTTTTACTTACTTTTTATCATTGAATCTTCATACTTACTTTATCAATTAACTAATATGTCATTATCTTCATCTATTTCTCTATTTTTCTCTTCAAGCATGAGTAGCTAACCTATTAGCTAGGGTTGTGGCTCAACCCTAGTGTGGGTAATTGATGGGTGTTGCAATTTAAGGCTAGAATTGACTATGGGTATTTATTGTTTGGGTCAATTTTATGATTTAATTTATGAATTGGTGGTTGCAAACACTGGTTTGTGCTAAGTTGACTTGGTTTTTCTTGAGAAAGAGAGCTTAAGTCTCCAAAATTTACCTAACAAGAAATTGGGATGGACTCAAGAGAGTTGATAGTTCTAATTAAGGGTTAATCCTCGAGAGAGTAACTACCGACTTGAATGCTAGTTGCTTGAGCAGATTTGCCTACCCATTTAGTCTTGAGAAAGTCAGTTGGGTAAAATCTCTCTCTCTACCAAGAGATGTGAGAGTGGGTAACATCGTCCAATGGTTATAGCATATTTTTCCAACCATGTCAAGCGTGCCTTAGAAGCAATTACCCGTCAATTAGCCACTTAGGTGAAAGTCACTACCCTAGTGCCTTTTAAACCATTAGATATAATTCTTAATAATCTTAACTTAGCATGATCCAATTACAATATATAATTAATAGTTGATAATATTAGATTTTTATAGAAAACCCCAAAATATGATTAAAAGTGACATTTGAAGCAATTACACAACTCTAGCCTAAATAGATACTTGACTCCCTTCCTAGCTCCCTAAGGAAATCGATCTTGACCCTCAAATTGGGTAAAAGCTATTGAGACTCTTTCTTCCTACTAAATAGTAGTACGGAGTTGATAGTGATCAACTTTTTGGCGACGTTGCCAGGGATCGAGCCCAGGTCACACTCTAAAGAAGCTTGCCAAGGAGCACAAGAAGTTGTGCAAGACACGGGCCTCCAAGGAGTCCGTGAAGGAGCTGAGTGCGGAGGTTGACAAGATAAAGGCAGACCAGATGCCTTTAGATCTATTATTTGAGGACCCAGTTCTAGCAACTAAGCTATAGGTGGAGCAATCACATCAACCTTTCAAGAGGAAGAGGACAATACCGAGAGCAGATGATGTCATCATCCAGTTGGCGGACCTACCGGAGGCCTCCTCCAGTCAACCACAGGATGTACCATATCCACAGCCTGTTCAGGTCCAGGCCCAGGTCCCAACAGTTAAGCAACACGATACTGGGAACTAGTTTGAGGTTCACGAGCACACAGAGAAGCCAGGGACTGCAAATGATCCTATGCAGACGGACATGGCTTACAGAGCCTTCTCTTATTATTTTTTGTGCTTATTTGATTTAGTTGCCATAAGGGACAATGCTAGCTTTTATTTGATGGGGTGCGCACTATATCATTGGATTATTGTATATATACTGATTTATGCTTTCTTGATTTTTATTTTGTCTGTATATAATTTTATATTTAGTTTCTTTTGTCTTACTTTTTATCTTTCATTTGGTTTGTATATAAAGTTATATCATTGTAGATATTCATTCCCCGTTGTATATTTAAATCCCCTATTGTATATTCTTTCGATTTTCACTAAATTTTTTGTTTTTAGTCTTCTTATTTATGTTCATGGCTTTTTTGTTTCATTTTTGACGTTTTCAATAAGCCTTTGGTTTTCTTAATGCCATGGATTTTTTCAAAGATGGAGTATTATGTGAACTGGTTGTCTCTTCCCAATGACGGATGGCGTGATAACCTTTTTACAGGTTTGAGTCCATTTTTGCTTTTGTTTTTGGTAGTTTATAGTTAAGGGTACCTCAAACAAATCTTCACTTGGTCCTAGTACATTTGCCTTTGATACCCTGGTCAAAGACAAAATGTTGTGTTTAGAATGGTGAAAGTCGTGATCTTGAGACTCTTGTGTTGACCAGCAATCATCAAGTGGTTTTTTGGGACCATTGTGTGCTCAAATCGTATCTAAGATCGTTGTGGACCCCCCCGACTCTATGTCTTTAGCAATCGTTTAGCTTATGTGGTGAGAAATCGAATTACGATTCCAAGTCCCGAGCCATTGGTTTAGAACTTGCCCTGAATGTTTGTTGAGGTGAAATCTTAAGTGAAATTTGACTTGAGAAGTGATTATAGGATCTCCTTGATCTAAATGATAGTTGAGCCATTCCATATCCTAACAATAATATGATCCCTAGTGAAACCCTTTTGAGCCTTAGACCTTTTTCTTTGACTTGAAAAGTGAAATCTTAAGTGAAATTTGACTTGAGAAGTGATTATAGGCTCTCCTTGATCCAAATGATAGTTGAGCAATTCCATATCCTACCAATAATATGATCCCTAGTAAAACCCTTTTGAGCCTTAGACCTTTTTCTTTCAAGAACCATGATACAAGCTGATACCCGTTCTAGAAGAGACCCTCTCTTGCCACTCGATTTTTCCTTAAGCACATGGCAAAAGTATAAGTTTGGAGGGAGAGAGGAGGATGAAAACAAAGTGGTAAAAGGCACAGAAAAATTGAAGAAAAGGATAGGCAATGAAAAAAGAAAGAAAAGCAAAAGACAAAAGAAATCTCAATGTGAAAAATAAAAAGAAATTCAAGAAAAACAAAAGAAAGAAAGGCGTGGAAAGTAGAAAAAAGAGAAAAGGTTTGAATTGCATAAGAAAGAGTGACAATGTGTCTCTCTAACCCCTTAGAAAGAAGTGGGATGACTCAAATAGTCAAAAGAATTGTGCCAAATGAATCAAAATAAGTGCTTAAGGGAAGATGGAACCCACTTGAACAAAACATTTCCTACCCTGAACCAAAATCCTTCACAATGACTTTACAAAAGCCTTATATGATCTTAAGTTGAATGAAGCTTACATTAGTGGATATTTACATAAGGGGCAAGCATATGGTACTTAGAGCCGGACTTGTGACCTTTTCTCGATAGAGATGAGTTAGTTTTTATTAACCTCGGTTTGTGTGCCAATATTCTAAAAGGTGAGGTTTGCTTAGGGAGAGTTAAGGATATGTGAGTTTGGGTTCCATAATGACCAAAGTAATTGAGAGAGTTCCTTGATGTAATGAGTCAACTGTTGATGCTCTTATGTCACACTAGATCCATATTTTTCAAAGGTTAAATGTTGTTAATGATTCATTCGTATTGAGGGCAAATGTTAGTCTCAATTGATGCTTGTTGAGGTTACTTTAGGATAGCTGAAAATTCTTAGATTTCCTTTAAGGGGTGGGTCTTATTTTGTTTCTTGAGGACAAGCAAAAGCTTAAGTTTGAGGAGTTGATAACTAGGGATTTTGTCGTGATTCATGCTCCTTCTTGCTTACTCTTTGATTTGAATTGTTACAAAATAGTCCCAAAAGGCTCATAAATTGTGATTGATTGCAGGTTTGATCGATAAACTGACAAGATGTCAAATATCGTCTCAAAAAAGGAGTGAAACATGCACAAGTACCAAAGATAAAGCAAACTCGGGACAAATAGGCCTAGTGCGGCCGCACTACACTTTGTGCGGTCCGCACTAGGGAGATTCAAATAACCGAAAGATCAAGTATTAGAGCAATGCGTCCACAATGGATATTGTGTTGTCCGCACTAAAGGCTCTGCGACCATACTACCATTATGTCTGGTCCACAGAGATGAAGATCAGAGATGTGAAAATTGCCAAGGTTCAGGTTGCACAGTCCGCGGTCATGTTTGTGCGGACCGCATTAGAAGACTCCGCAGCTGCAGTCCATTCTGTGCGGACCGCGGGGCCTGAGTTTAGAGGAATAAAATTTAAGAGTTCAGAGCCTAGTGTACCTTACACCATTTTGTACGATCCGCACTGACCCACTAGGGGAATTTTGTCCAGTTTTTCCAGCTTAGTATAAATAGAACCTTTTTATATTTTTATGATGTCAAACATTTTAGAACTTCATTTGTTCTCTTGACAAGACCTTTTTAGCCATTTTTGGCATTTTTACTTAGTTTTTATCATTGATCTTTATACTTACTTTAGCAATTAATTAATATGTCTTTATCTTCATTTATTTCTCTATTTTTCTCTTCAAGCATGAGTAGCTAAACCCATTAGCTAGGGTTGTGGCTCAACCCTAGTATGGGTAATTGATGGGTATTGCAATTTAAGGCTAGATTGACTATGGATATTTGTTATTCGGGTCAATTTTAGGTTTAATTTATGAATTGGTGGTTGCAAACACTGGTTTGTGCTAAGTTGACTTGGCTCTTCTTGATAAAGAGAGCCTAAGTCTCCAAAATTGACCCAACAAGAAATTGGAATGGAGTCAAGAGAATTGATAGTCCCAATTAAAGGGTTAAACCCCGAGAGAGTAATTACCCAACTTGAACGCTAGTTGTTTGAGCAAATTTGCCTACCCATTTGGTATTGAGAAAGTCAATTGGGCAAAATCTCTCTCTTTACCAAGAGGTATGAGAGTGGGTAGCATCGTCCAACGGTTATAGCATATTTTTCCAACTATGTCAAGCATGCCTTAGAAGCAATTACCTGTCAATTAGCCACCTAGGTGAAAGTCACTACCCTAGTGCCTTTTAAACTATTAGATATAATTCTTAGCAACCTTAATTTAGCATAATCTAGTTGTAATTTATAATTAGTAGACGATAATAGTAGATTTTTAAAGAAAACCCCAAAATATGATTGGAAGTGATATTTGGAGCAATTACACAACCCTAGCCTAAATAGATACTCGAATCCCTTCCTAGCTCCCTGAGGAAATCGATCTCGACCCTCAAATCGGGTAAAAGCTATTGTGACCATCTCTTCCTACTTTATAGTAGTGCGGAGTTGGTAGCGACCAGCCAAGCCGACTGAAGCCAATGCTAGATAGTGGAGTTGCACCTGTTTTTACATTCTACATTTTTCTTCTTTAACTGGTATGTCTCTAGTTTAAATTTGAAACTCAACTTTATGTGTTCTATGCTTATAAATCCATGCTTGTTTCTGTACTAGTAACTTAATTTGTTTCTATGTTTGTTGCTATTAAGCATGTCTAAATTCTACTTTATGTGTAATCATCATATAAGACTTCACTTAGTTATTTGATACTTGTCCAGCATGTTCACTTAGTTCCCTTACCCCTTCCTTACCTGGTATGACCATGTAGTTACTTAGTCTTTTAGTGCATTCGATTGGCCCTAATGCCATGTCAAATTTTATTCAACAAAACTCTTGTCTTCAACATTATCTTGATGCATTCTTCCCTATGTTTTAAATGTAACTTACCATGACTGATTTGTTCAATAGACTCATAGTTGTTCTGTATATTTGTTGTATCAAATGTTTCCTTACTTATGTGGTTTCAAACCTATATGTTCCTAATCCCTTCACCCATGTTTGTAAGTCTACTTGTCAAGTAAATCTGGGTATTCGATGGTTAATTGGGTTGTTTGCTGGGTTGCTTTTCTCAAAGAATGATTTCAAAATTGATGCTCCTAGTCCTAGCAGTTTTCTCAAAACTGATAACTCCTAGTATCTTTAAAAAACTATTTTCGAAACTTTTCATTTCTAAAGTTCTTTACTAATTCATTCATCATTATGTTAAGCATTCTCACCTTACACTTAGACCACTAAGTTTTGCCCCTTTTGTGCAAGCCTTGCCTTGGAACCCTTGAGCTCCCTTTGAACTTGGACACACAAAAGCTGGCCTTTTCACACTGCATTTACTATATCTTGGCCATAAAATCTGGCCATGAGCACTGCCTGGGTTCCCTTGAGGTCCTTAGGGAACTCTGATACACCTAGATACAAGAAAGGCTATGAAACAATCTTGACATTTGAGGTGATTTATTACATAACTCAGGGAGAAAGCCTTAATCAGGTGCTGAAAATCTGGGTCTGTTTTTAGGCTCTTTATAGTGTAACTTTTATTTTTCTTTTCTACTTATGTAATTCAATTCAGTATTGGTATGTAATAATCTATTGTAAACAAGTATTGGGGCTGGCTAATGAAAAGGGGAGGGTAGTTATATATGCTATCAACATCAATGGGTAGAAACCGTATCTTAGGTTTACATTTCCTATATATACATAGATCCATGTGTAAGATCAACCCCTCAAAGCGTGTCATGCATTAGATACCATGTTCTTAAGTTTACTATTTCAGCGTCTCATTTGGCATCATTTTGCCACTTAGAAATCCTGCTTTAGGCTAAATAACAACATCAATATACAACTGTTTCTCCTGCACATCTTGAAATCATGATGTAACTTTTGGGCATTTAGAAATCATGCTTTAGGAATTCTGCACATCATTCTGCATTTTCGTATATATATGTTAGATATCATGTTTTAGGAGCTCGTTCACACTTGCTCAGTCATACCTAATTAAGCTACTGATGCATGCAAAAGGACATAAACAATCCCATGTTTGATTATCTTGTTTAAGTGGAACTGGTCACAATTCAGGCATGTCTTTGCAACATCTAGAATAGCATGCTTTAGGTAAAATAACTTCCAAACTATTTTTAATAATTCTAGTAATTGATGCATATTATATTACACTTAGGAAAGTCTTAGGTAATCAACTTAAAAAATAAAACAAGAACCGTCTTTACGACTAATGTTTAACTGTCAACATGTTAAAATCAGTACACAAGCTTAACTAGGAGTTAAAATCAGTACACAAGCTTAACTATGACTTTTTCCTGGGTCATATAATAAATTTAACTCTGTTGTTATCACTTAGCTGCCATGCTTAGGATCTGAACTAGACCTTAATTGTGTATGAGTCATTCTGTCTATGTGTACTATGTGTGGAGGTATATCTAATCCTTTCATTTGTCTTCCATGCTCCCCTTAATTGAAATCCTACTTGTTTATTATATGTTGCCGTAGTATTTTACCTTTGAACTTGAGGGTATGCCTAGAACCCCTCTTTTATAGGATATGAGTCCTAAATTTCTCTAGGACTAATAGGAATGGACGGGTAACAGCATGCAATAGGGGTCAAGACCAACCCTCGCTTTAATTACCTTTATGGGACGGGAAATGATAGATATGGATATGACGACCGGTGCGTCAATACCACCTGTAGCCCCTCTTTGAGGAGTGTCATACCGGGTATTGTATTGATGTGATCCATATTATAAACAAACCTAAGATATCCCCTTACGTTCCCAAATATGCTTAGATTGTAATTCTTTTCAAACCTTGATTTTTCATTAATTTCTTTTCAAACACCTATGTATTTAAATCCCTTACTATTTGAGTCATACTTATTTATTTGCTAATTTTACGAATTCACCAAAAAATTGCTTGGCCGGGAACCACACCAGTGGATCGTGAGGGGTGCCTAATACCTTCCCCCTAGGATAATTTTAAGGCCACCCTGTATCTGGTTACCAAACGTAGTTATAAATGAACCATATAGGTGCCCTGGCGCACCTTAAATCGTTAGGTGGCGACTCTTAAAAAAATACAAACCCCCATTTCCAAAAGGAAAGAGTTGTCCTAACCAAAAATGTCATTAAGCCAACTTCGTGAGAAAAAAAAAGAGCATGACACTGGTGATGTACTTTTATCAGGAAAGAGGATCTAGGCATTAATCATGATCGCGTTAGCGTAACTGGGTTTGTGTAGTGGAAAGAGGAGACTTTGCGAGTTGGACAATGCGGTTGCAAGGAACCTGTTGATTGCGTAAAAGGCTTGAATATCATGCTTCCTGATTGCAAGGCTATTTCATAATCGCGAAAAAGGGGCCTAACAGTGATATTAAGTGCTGAAGTGAGGAATTGGTTGTTTTTATTCTATTTTTGAAGTCCTAGCTCGAATGAGAGCCGATTTTGAAGAGATTTTCACCTTTAGTCCAAGTGGTAAGTAATCTTAACCTACTTTAAATTATCATGATTATTTATGAATTTGAGCTTATAAATAACGAAATTTGAAGAGAGAATGTGGGTTTTAGAGGAAAAAAACATGAAAAGTAATATTTTAATTTGATCGTGAAATTAAAGTCTGATTTGAGAATAAATTATATGTTTGGACTCATGGTGTTATGGACAATCTTTGATCTTCGATTGATATCAGATTCTGAGTGTACGGACTCGAGATTGACTTTTTATTGACTTTGATAAATTAAGTAAAGACTGAACCTTTATGATACGAGGTTGATGCATACATTTTACAATACCTTATGCCAACGTCATTTGACTAGATACGAGTCGTTTGGTGGTGGATTTCAAAAGAAATGGGTTTTTGGAAGATTAAAGTATTTCGAGGAGAAGAGGTAAGTCTCGTTTCTAACCTTGTTAAGAGGGAATTTTCCTCAAAGGTGATTTATATGCGTGCGCTTGGGTTGTGACCATGTCCGAATAAACATAGGCATATACTATGCCTTGTTTGAGTTATGTGAACACGTCTAATCTTAATTATGATAAAAACTGTGCCTAGACCTATAACTTGTTAATTCAGACTTCATATGGCACTTTTGCTATGTGGAGCTTTACAAATTAGCCATAATCTTATACTTGCCTCATTAATTTGTGATTTTGTGATCATATGGATATTATTACGCATGTTAGAGACTATTATTAGATTTTATTATTCGTTGATTGGGTACGATGAATTATATTCACCATGTTGAGTCACATGATTTGATATAGTCACACCTAATATTCTTGAACATATTCACATATTTGTTATCTACGTCCTAGTCCATTGCATTTATATTATCTCCTGTGAATAGGGACATATTTTAAAATTTGGATACTCGATACACACCGAGATTATGACATGTGAATTATTTGTGCAGTTGGAATGATTATGGCACAAAACTTTTGGCATGCAGTTATTGTGATATTGATATTACACATGAGTTATCCCTACGGGTTTTATTGAACATATTATACTCGATAGAGCTATAGAGTTATTACACTGTTGGATTTGATTCCGTTCCTATAGAGTTATGTAATCACCCATGCTACATTGGCCCTTGAGAGCATAAGTACATAGATTTCTACTGGGTATATGGATTTATACAGGTAAATGGATTTATACGAAGTGCATGGATTTGCATGGTTTGTGTTCAGAGACTAAGACTCGTATTGGTATATGTATGGGTACCGTGTGATAATGTAAAGGTGAGCCTTGGTCACGAATAGATATCCTAGGCTCATGTAGAAGCATTCATATAAATGCTAGTTGATGCATATCATATTTATACATGAGTCTTGGTACATATTATGTTATTAGTCTTAGTATACGTGCATTGTACGTGTACCTAGCGTCAATCAATAAAATATGTGTACGAAAAAAACATGTAACTTAAGTTTAAAATATGCACCTAGCATCAATAATAAAGAACATGCAAAGTGTAACATGACTACATTAAGTTAGTATTTTATAGTAAGTAACTTAATATATAGTAAAATATGGGGAGTTGTCATTTGTTGAATGCATACCAAAAAAAAAAAGAAAAAAGAAAAATCACTTAGTATCGTTTTAATTGTCTTATATTATTTCATCTTTATTGCGTAAAGTTTGTATGTTCACCAATTTGACTTTTAATATCATATTATAACAATTTATATGATAAATTTCAAAAAATAATGACTTGTTTTTTATTTGTTAAATTAGTTAAATCAAAGACTTTTTTTAGGTTATATTGATTCAAGGACTTAATAATTTATTCTTATCATCAAAAAACATAAATTATTTTGGTGATTTAAATTTAATATTAACTCATCTTAAGTTTTAATTATTCAATTATAGGTCTTTAATTATAATTATTATCAATAAATATTCTATGTTCAAAGGAATAAAAAAATCAGTATGGCAATTCATGATTCTTTATGCACTTTATGGCAACGGTGCATAAAGAATAGAACCCTTATAAGTGTAAAATAATCCCTGTCATAGATTAATCTAGTGCAATACATATATAAACTGTCTCAGTAAATTTATCTACTGGAATATTTTTATTGTAAAAAGTTCTATTGAAACGATTATTTTTTCCCTCCTTATTTTGCCCCCTAAATTTTGTTAAATCCACCAAAATAATATTTATTGTTATAAATAGAACTCTATTTAAGGTGAATGTCTATATTTAGAGAGATTCTAGGGTTTACTACTTGGTGGCTAAGTCACCACCTCCCTATAAATATAGGGCTTCTATTCCATTGTATACCATCCCAAAGTATCAATAAAAATACTCCTCTCCCTATTCTCTCTATATTGTTCTTGTCTTTTATATTATTTCACAACACGTTATCAGCACGAGTCTCTAACCAATTGAAATTTTCGATTATTTTAACTTTTGTTTGTGTAGGGTTTTGCTTCATAGCCGATTCGGCTCTCTCAACTCAATCGCCGCCTTTTTCTAATTTCTATACGGAAAAATAGAAGAGATGGTATCATCATAAAGTAATGCAACGGGAAGGAAACTCAAGAGGTATATTTGATGTCACAACATTTATTGGTATACCTTAAAGGTAAGTAATTTACTTTTCCCTTTCAAATTCTTGAAATTCTACGATTTGATTTTATATACAAACAAAGACAACAAAGTTTGATTATAACTCTAATGGAGTTCGTAAGAAATTACACTCACATGAAGTGGTAAAATTTCTATGCCTTGCCATGATCAAATTCATGTATGATTGTGGACGTGGCAAAGAATTAAAATTCCGTCCAAATGAATTTGCTCCATTCCCTTTAGAGAATGTGGTAGCAGTATGTGATAAGTCTGAAAGAAGACAAAATTATTACCATGATGGTATCAATGAATGTGGACGTGGCAATAGACGGAATTATAATCGTCATTATGATCCATTCCCTGAAGTGAATGTGATAATTGTAATAAAGCCTGTAAGTATGAACACACTCTTGATGTAATTGTGTCTTATGTATGACATTATGAAAAGAAAGTTCGTTGCCCTTGAAATTTCGGGCAAGAACTATATGGCATGAGTGTTGGATGCTGAAATCCACTTAGATGCTATGGGTCTTGGAGACGCCATTAAAGACAGAAATAATGGATCCACCCAAGACTATGCTAAGGCCTTGATTATCTTGCGCCATCGCCTTGATGAAGGTTTGAAACTGTGCTAAGGCCTTGATTTTCTTGCGCCATCGCCTTGATGAAGGTTTGAAACTGTGCTAAGGTCTTGATTTTCTTGCGCCATCGCCTTGATGAAGGTTTGAAACTGTGCTAAGGCCTTGATTTACTTGCGCCATCACCTTGATGGAGGTTTGAAAATTGAATATATCACAGTCAAAGATCCACCTATCTTGTGGAATGGCCTAAAGAAGAGATATGACAACCTGAAGTTGATCACTCTGCCACAAGCACGATACGATGAGAATCCAAAAGCAAATAGTTCATAAACTATATATTATCGTTGCGGTGGAAAAGGGCACTGGTCAAAAGCTTGCCGTATACAGACATTTGGTTGACCTTTATCAAGCATCTCGAAAGAGTAAAGGCCCTGAAACAAATTTTGTCTCTGACGACAATTTTGACATCATCCACCTGGATGTGGCAGACTTCTTTGAGCAACCCGATGGGAAAATAGACCACCTAATCGGTGATGGATCTGTGATGAAAGAAGATGGAGTTGTTTGATTTTATTTCACTTATTTGTAATAGTTAGTGAATAAACTAATAGTCATTAGTATCAGCTCGTATTAGTTAGTTTATGATATAATGTTAGTATTAGTTCTTTAGAATGTTTCAATATGCTCATATTTCAATAATATTTTTATTTTCCAGTAGCGGTAATCGACTAACATAACAGTTAGTCGATTATCTAATATTTCGCATTAAAACTGCAAAACAATCGATTGTCAATGTTCAATAATCGATTGTCAATGTTCAACAATCGATTGTCAATGTTCAACAATCGATTGTCTATGTTTGACAATCGATTGTCTTAAGACAGTGTGACCTGGAATTTTTCAAAATAGCCAACAATCGATTGTCTATATTTAACAATCGATTGTCTTAAGACAGTGTGCTTTGCAATTTTTCAAAATAGCCAACAATTGATTGTCTATACTTAACAATCGATTGTCTTAAGACAGTGTGCTCTGGAATTTTTCAAAATAGCCAACAATCGATTGTCTATATTTAACAATCGATTGTCTTAAGACAGTGTGCTCTGGAATTTTTCAAAATAGTCAACAATCGATTGTCTATATTTAACAATCGATTGTCTTAAGACAGTATGGTCTGAAGTTTTTCAAAATAGTAAATAATCGATTGTGTGTGTTTAACAATCGATTGTCAATGTTCAACAATCGATTGTTTGTGTTTAACAATCGATTGTTTTAAGAAAATGCTTAAATTGAAATTTTCAAACTGCATAGTAATCAATTATGTATACATATAATCGACTATCTGATTTAGTTAGTCAACTGACCTCAGCAGATTTTGAAAATATTGTTTAAATGTGAAACAAACGAATTGCACTTGTTTATTCTCATGTTCGTATATTTTCTTTTGTATGGCAAACTATGGGAATTAAATTGATTGAAGGCTCCTGAAGAGCAACTATAACTCTGCCTAAAGGAACGATATTTTAGAGAATGCAATGTTCTCCTCCAAGTCTAAGAAGAACTTGTTGAGTTTTAATGATATCAGTCAAAATGTTCTCCTCCAAGTCTAAAAGGAACTTGTTGAGTTTTAAAGATATTTCAAAATGGATATCAGATTGAGACAATACATGAGTATAATCTTGAATACCTCATTTACTCATGAAAACGAGGCTGCCCACTTCGGCTTGGGGTCACGCCATTTTGCATGCAGCAATGCTAGTTCGTCTCTGACTGACGAATTGACACAAATATTCCCCGTTGCAATGAGTTTTGGGTCATGAATCCAATATATCCCATTTAAGAATCTTTGGATGCGCAGTATATGTGCCTATAGCACCGCCATCCCGCACCAAAATGGGTCCGCAAAGAAGGTTAGGAATATATGTTGAGTTTGAATCGTCCTCAATTATTCGCTACCTCGAAACATTGACAGGGGATTTGTACACTGCACGATTTGCAGACTGTCAATTTGATGAGACACTTTTCCCAAAATTAGGGGGAGAAGTTGGTGAAACCAAACGGGAAATTTTGTGGAAAAATGCATCATTATCTCATCTTGATCCACATACCTCTATTTGTGAAAGAGAGGTACAAAAGATTATCCATTTGCAAAGAATAGCAAATCAAATGCCTGACGCATTTACGGACTTGAAAAGGATAACGAAATCCCATATCCCCGCGGAAAATGTCCCAATCCGTATTGATGTCCCTGTTGGACAATCATCTAGTGTCATATCCAATGAGTCAAATGCACGCCTGAAGCGTGGCAGACCATTAGGTTCCAAAAATCGAAATCCTAGAAAGAGGAAAGCAAATGATCAAAATGACACTACGAAAGAATCTCATGAGGAAATTCATGATTTAACAAATTCTGAGATTCATGAAGAATCCATTGAGCCCGAGGCTCTGGAAAATACGGAACTATCCATACCAATCAATATTGAGGCAAATATTAATCGAGTGGATATAGTGGTGGATAATGTCTTTGCTTATAATATCGCATCTAGCATTATGCAAGAATGTGAGGATCTCGAACCTCAATCTGTTGAAGAATGTCGAAAAAGACATGACTAGCCAAAGTGGCAAGAAGCAATTCAATCAGAATTGAATTCGCTGGCAAAACGTGAAGTTTTTGGCCCTATAGTTGAAACACCTAATTGTGTCAAGCCTGTTGGCTATATATATGGCATGAATGATCGTTGGTCACGTACCTATTGTACGCCAAAGTATTTTGGAAATATGACTATTAAAGGACAACGATAATGCAAGAAACATATCTTGCATATAAGTTTGACATGACCATAATGGTATAACTTTCTCTTTAAGAAAGATATTCACCACATGGATGTTGATGAATCTGTGGTAGTACAAAATTAATTGAGAACTCTAGAAGAGCCAATTATTACTATGTTGGAGAAACACAATTGAGTATTGTGCTGTAGTAAGTCTCAAAGAAACTTATTCAGTTTCCAAAGTACACGCGAAAGCGATTGATTATATTGAGATTATAAATAAAGGAAGGATTTGATATCTCCTATTACTACAACTTGTAGCGGGGTAATTTGTATATGAAAAGCTACCCGCTTTGTTCTCCAGTTTGTACTACACAAACGAAAGAATGCCACAATAAAGTGGATATCTATTGGTATAAAAACCCATGTCATAATAAACCTGAAGTTTATTGATAAGTGCACATGTCATGGTGTAAATTTGAAGTTTACCAATATTGATAATTTATTCAGTTGGCATTCGTGTTAGCCATCTCATTTTAAGTATGATGTGCAAATTCACATAGGTGAATATTAAAGAACTAGAAAGTTCTTTACGAATTCTCTCACTTGTTCTCATTAATGAACTGACCAACTAAAGAGTTCGGGTTGAAGCCCATAAATTCTGGGAATATCAAAGGTGAATATGGGCCCATTCACCTGCCATGTATACCACATATGATGCATTTATGATATGGTTATATGCGCAATTGTTATTAACCCGCAGCCTGGCCGGTGCTTGCGAGGTAAATTGCTCAGTAATCTAACTTCGAGCATAATTTCCAGATATTCTACTCAAGATAGTTCATCTTGATAAGTTGGTTTATGTCAAAGTTGGTTTAGCAAGATAATTATTGAGTGCTTCCACTTAATAGCTAAAATGTTTCTTATGAGAACAAAGTTATATATATCAGTTTGATATACGTTGTATACGAGAGTATATTCTCCCCTCACAAGTGGTTCAGGGTCAGGAACCAAATAATTTCATCTTATTATTAATGTGCTGTGTATATTGACATAATAATACACAAAGAAGATTTCTCAAAGTTGAGGAAACAAGTTAGCTTTACTAACATGAGGGGGAGACATGATAAACACTTGAGAAAATGTTACATGGGATGAATTATCATTTGTATATGTAAATCCCCGAATATCATGATATGAACCTGAAGTTCATAATGGATAATTCAATTGCAACATATTGCAAAGCATGCTATATGCATTTGCTGACCCAAAGAATGTAACTATATTCTCACTACAAATGCTCATATTAAGTCCCAGAAGGACAAAGTCTTTGATACGCTTAAAGCGTATAGACAAATACTTGATTCCATATGAAAGACATGTAGATTTGGACATATAGTTCAAATACTTGAAAGTATAAAGTCAAAGGTATGTATAATCAGTTTTCGATATCTTATTTGTTTAGCATGACATGAAAACTTGATATGCATCTAAAGTCTATTATGTGATTTATATGACTTAACTTGAAAGATTTAAGTTGCTTGAAGCATACACAATTCTTGGTCCTGAAGTACCACATCCTAAGTACAATCTGTGTACATATGTATCTTGCTATAACTATAAGCATGATGGCATTGAGAATACATCTATGAAGATATTGAAGAGTCATTCCACGACATTATATGAAGATGTTCATATCTATCAAGAATGATGATTTCAAGGTGCGGAATATTTATTCAAGTCAATATGGTTGATTTATTTATCAAACATCTACCAAAGATTGTTTTGAAGATGGTGCACAAGATTGGAATGCAAATGCTCAAGGATATAAATTGATATTCTTATCAGGGGGAGTTAATGCGCGTTGCACTCTTTTTCCCTTACAAGGTTTTGTCCCAACTGGGTTTTCCTTGCAAGGTTTTTAACGAGGCAACCAATAGGCGCATATTCAAACATGTGTACTCTTTTTCCTTCTCTTTAATTTTTTCCATTGGGTTTGGTTTTAAGGTTTTAACGAGGCACATTGTTGAATAGACATTCAAGGGGGAGTGTTATAAATAGAACTCTATTTAAGGTGAATGTCTATATTTAGAGAGAATCTAAGGTTTACTACTTGGTGGCTAAGTCACCACCTCCCTATAAATATAAAGCTTCTATTCCATTGTAAACCATCCCAAAGTATCAATAAGAATACTCCTCTCCCTATTCTCTATATTGTTCTTGTCTTTTATATTATTTCATAACATCTATTTATTTTTAAATAATTTTAATAATGAATATTATGTGAAAGGGCTGTTTTTGCCCTTTTTCTGTTAAAATTGCGATTAATCCAAAGCTATAGCTAATACCCCAAATTAAGAACCCTCATACTTCTTCGATTGCACTGAACCCTCAGAGACGAGTTCTTCGATTGCAAACGCCTCTATCTCCAAAAATCTTCCTCTCTTTCGTATTCCTCTCTTGCACTCTCTGAACTTGGTTTAATCGGTTTTTACACAGAAGTTTTGTTGGTTTAGTGGGCGTGGCGAATTTTTTGGTATCGTGAAGGGGGTGGCGAAATTTTGAGGCATCTGAGCAAATTTCCTCAAAATAGGTGCTCTCCCCAAATCCCTAAATCCAACAGCAGTGATTTCAGCCATGTAAGTTATTTTGATGCCTTTTTTTTAACTCGTCAATCTATCCATGGAGGTTGTCGAATTGCTCTACGGCTGGTGTATTTATATTTATATCGATTGTTGTAGGATTGCTCTAGGGCTGTGAATCTTAATTTTTTCTTGTTTTTTTTTTTTAAATTTTGTGGTGTCAATCCATTTATTTTTTGGTGAAATAGTGTTTGCTATCCTTTAATGATTGGTTTAATGAAGAAATGGTAATATAATGGTATAGGGAAGGAAATCAATCCCTGTATAAAAGCTACAAAAATTTCTTGCAGATTTTCAATGTGTTCTCAGAGTCATAGCTGATTAGCTTTTTTGCATTCCTCCTGAAAGCATTGTAAACCCGTTATTACTGGTTTATAATGATTCACTCCTAACAGCTTCCTTTTTCTCAGATATGTTTTTAGAGCTACTAAAAGGTAATTGGGTACTTTAGTTTTTTTGGGGGTTTACTTAGATCCAATACTTGGTTATTTTTGCTGTATTGATCTCTATTTTTATATGTACATTTTCAATTTCTTCTGATTTTGAGATATCAACTGGTCATTTAATGTATCTTTGGCAGATCTGACTCCTTTTATATCTTTGTCGGTTAGTTCTGCAATTCTTTGAGATTGGGTAGTTTCTATTTGTAGTTTTGCTGGGTTTCTTGAAATAGGTTCTAGAATATGGTTTGTCCTTTTTAATATTTGATGAAGATCTGAATGATTTGAATCAATTTTACTGTTAAAGACGGTTGCTTTGCATCTTCATGGGTCTTTATTACTCCATCACTTTACTATTTTTAGTATGAGTTGTTCCTTCGTAATTATGTATATACTCTTTTATTTGTGTCTTGTTTTGGCCATAGGCTTCACTTTGTTTGGATATAGGTAGTAGTTTGTCATAACAACAGTTGTATCTTAGATCCCTCAACTTTTCCTTCACATCAAGAATTAAACAAGTATTCTGCCTCCGTCTCATTTTATGTGATGTTATTTGACTGGACTGAAGTTTAAAAGAGAAGATCGACTTTTGAAATTTGTGGTCTAAACGAGCTATACATATTTGTGTGGTTATAAATCATGTCAATAAAGTTAAATTGTTTATAAACATGAAAATATATTATTCTTTTTGGGACGTACCAAAAACGAAAGTGCAATATTGTAATAAGATTCATGTGTTAAGACAACAGAAATGGATTATGAGTTTAAGCAACTGTTTAAGTCTTAATCTAAACAAGTCTGGGAATCAAAATCTTTGTCCGGTTCCGGGATACTTATGGTTAAAATAAAAGAACTCGTGTGTAGACTGAACTATTCGGGTCAAAGGGGGTCCATTTTGCCAAAAAGAGGCTCTATTAGGTTGTTAACGTTTCAATTTTCTCTTTTTAAAGTGCTCTTTTTTGTCACTATTAAAGAGAAATTTGTTGTTTTTCCTTTTAGAGGAACCTCAAGGAAAGTCCTAGCTATTGTTGGAATGGTGTCACTGGTGCTGTACCATTGTACCAATTTTCAGTGATTTGTTTTAAAAGCTTTTTAAGTCGAAAAGTTTCAGTGAATACAGAGTAAAATGACCAATTGTGAATGGATTGCTTAAGAGGATGACACAGATAGCTCAACTGCCTTTTGGCCTTGGATTTTGATAACTTCCAATAGTACATAAGTTCCATAAATTGTTGACATGAATATTTCAACATCTTTATCAGCATAAACTCCTTTGAGTATAATTAGTTTGTTTTTGTATCTACGGCAAAATTATTTCTTGTTCTCTTTGCTCGAATGCTCTCCAAGTAATCCCTCTCTGATGTCAATTTTTGGTTTTTTGCATGCTCCTCCTTGTTGAATAATAGAACCTTCTTTGGTGGTATAGATATTATTAGTTGAGAGAAAGTTTATTTCTGGTAGCCGAGGAGAAATCATACGCTGTTAATTTAGGGAACACCATTTGCTGGTAAGTTTTCTTAATTAAAATTTTTGGTAATTGAATTTGCTAGTAGTGTATTTGTGTATTTCGCTTATTTATCTTGTTATGTATGTTACTCTGAATTAATTTTTATTGCTATCTTGGGGTTTAACTAATGATTCCTTGAGTTAAGTTACAACATGTTGCTGAAGTCTAATTTTTTTAGAACTGAATGCATGTGTTGAGTACGACTCTAAATTAAAGTACTACAAATGACAATATAGCCGAATACAAAAGAGTCAACCTATTTTTTAGAGTTACCCAACTAGCTAGATATTTATTATGTCAGCATGCAGAAAACTCATAAAAATATACAAATGCACTATATTAAAATTGATTATCTATGTTAAAATTAAAGATAAATATTCCCACTTCTCTTTAGTTGCTCCTCCTTATGAGTTTTCACCTTTAAAAGAGTTAGTCAATATCTTATTATATGTGGTTAATTTTGTTGATTTAATTTTATTCGTATAGGATTTCAATGGATAATGGAGATAAAAGTTGGATGTATCTCCTAAGATGGACGGATGAGTATATCCGTGGAGTGAACAATTTTCCTGATAAGGCATTTGAACGAGCTTCCTATGCCCTTGCAAAAAGTGTATTAATCGCTATTGACACTATAGAAATATGGTGGAGGATCACTTGGTTGTTAACGGTTTTGTTGATGGTTACACCAAATGGGTTTTCCATGGGGAAGGATTTTCCTCTAGAAATGCACCTCACCAAGCAATGATGATGAAGGTTCTAACATGCGTGATGATATTGATGGATTACTTCATGATGATACCTTTAGGAATGTAGAATGTGAGGCAGAGTAGGAAAAACAGATGAGAGACTCTATCTGAAGATGATAAGAGATTTTTCAGATTGTTAGAGGAAGGCAAACAAGAACTATATCCTAGGTGTGAAACCTTCACTAAATTGAGTTTTACTATTCGGTTGTACGTGTTTAAATCCTTGCATGGATTGAGTAATGTGGCCTTCTCAGATATGCTAGAGTTGTTAAAAAAGGCTTTTCCCTTTGCTGAGTTGCCAGAATCTTTCGACAAGGCTAGAAACATGATAAAAGATTTGAACTTATGTTGCTATAATTGTCTCTCCCCCTACTTTCTTTCTGTTACTATCCTTGTTATGTTTATCTTCTTAATGAGTTTTCATTAATGAAAGATCAATTCACAATTCCTATTTGTAAGTGTGTTGTTTCGGAAGTTCATTACTTATTCTTATTAATATAGTAATAACATTAGAAACGACTTTATTCAAAGTTAGACATAATTTTTTTATTGTTATCATTTGTCAATAAAATTTACATGGAGATTTGATTGTGGTTCCCTGCTTTTCTAGTCCCACGGTATTTTTCATGGATATATGCTAGTATTATTAAAATATGTACAATGTGGGCTAGGTGGAGTAAAACTTAAAAATATGAATTATTTTTTGTTATGGTGTGAAGTCATGTATATTTTCTTGTAATTTTTTCATATTTATTGGTAAAAGAATTCTAAACTTAATGTGACCTAAACCTATATAAAGAAAAAGCCGTATGCAACAAAAACGGAAATAAACGGCAACTTTTAGTTTTATTCCATAGGAAATTTTTTTAAAGTTTATAATGACAAAATTATCCAAAATAGAATACACGTACAGATTTTTTTAGCTTTTCCTGAAAAATTAGATGGAGAGTCCGACACGCGAAGACCATAGTTGGTGAACGAGTCGGATACACCGACTTCTACCCCAATAGGAGCAACAAAGTGACAAACTAGTAACAAAATCCTCGTGTCTATAAATTTTCAGATTTTCTCCCAAATAAACCTTTTTGGCTCTTCTTCTTTCTCGTTCCTCGACAACTGTAAGCTTTTGCTACTAGCTTTTTGAAGAAATATAAAAAGAAGGCGTGTGTTATTCTAACTCTTACTATAGCTCTTTCTCTTTGTGGATTCAACTTGTAAGTTCCTCCCCCTTTTTGTCTTTTCACTTTCTCTCTATTTTTGTTACAGTTGAAGTGATAACGTGTTCAATCTGGTTGTATATTGGATCTTTCTTTTCAATTTTGCTTTAGAAACTGGGTACTGGAATTTAAAATTGTAGGTTTGGCTGGTATTAGTCACTTTTGGGTTTGCTTCTTGTTACAGTTTAATTGTTATCTTGTTTGATTTTTTTTGTACATTGGAATTTTGCTGTTCAACTTTGTAAAAATTGGTAGGGTTTCATCTATCCATTTTAATTCTGTTAGTCACTCCTTTGAGTTGTTTTTAGCTCTTGGGTTCGTAGCTTGTAGTCCTTCGTTCCTGTTTTTGGGTCTTAGTGGTAGTGTTTACCTACTACCTTTTTGCTTATAGTGGCGGTAGTGAACGATGTGAGAGTAAGGTCATGTCCTCGGGCGGGGCTAGGTGTGGGGTTCTGGGGTGGGAAGGGGGTTAAGAAAGTCTCTAGGTTGCAAATTGGGTCCTGGAACATTGGGACTGATAAGATGGACATTGGGCCTAAGTCAACTTTGGGGTTGAGTTAGGCCTAATGTCCATTCTTATCATGGTATCAGAGCCAGGCCCATCTCAATTATTGTTACCGATGTTGGGCCCCCATTTATGTTGTCCACGCTCCAGAGATCTGGGCGTGAGGGGGGTGTTGAGTTGTCCCACATCGAAGGGATTTGAGGTCCTTGGTCTCCTTATATGGCTTGGGCAATCCTTACCTCATAAGCTAGCTTTTGGGGTTAGTTAGGCCCAATGTCCATTCTTATCAGGGACGTTGACGGGGAAATTTATTAAGGTAGGTAAGATTCTTCAGAAGAGAAAGATCAACATAGCGTGTGTTCAGGAGACTAGATGGAAGGGTACTAGGGCATGAAATGTAGAAGGGTTTAAACTATAGTACTCAGGGAGCGTTGGGAGTAAGAATGAGGTAGGTATTTTATAAGACAGGGATCTCATGGAGCTCGTGGTTGAGGTTAGGAGGGTAAATGACAGGTTGATGAGTATTAAGCTGGTCGTTGATGGGTTTACTGTAAACGTGATTGGTGCATATGCTCGTCGGGTAGGTTTGAACCAGGACGTCAAAAAGCAATTTTTTTGATGAGATGGTGTGTAGTATTCCGCACGCAAAGTAGTTGTTCATTGGCGAAGATTTCAATGGTCGTATTGGGGCTAGTGCTGGGGTTACGATGATGTGCATGGCAGATACGGTTTTGGGGATAAGGATGAGGGAGGTAATTCGCTCTTGGAGTTTGCTAGAGCTTTTGATTTGGTTATAGCTAACTCGAGTTTCCCAAAGAGGGAAGAGCACTTGGTCACTTTTCCAAATTTAATGGGCAAGACTCAGATTGATTATCTTTTCTACGGGAAATGCGATAAAGGTTTGTGCATTGACTACAGGGTCATCCCGAGTGAGCACCTATGACCCTACATACGCTCCTAGTTATGGACCTGAAGATCAAGAGTAGGAAAGACAACGGGGTACATGCAACCTAAGATCAGGTGGGGTAACTTGACCAAGAGAGTTAGAGGAGAAATTGTTGGCTATGAGGGCCTGGACGAGTATGGGAGGTGCGTCTATTATGTGGTCCATGACTGCGGATTGCATTAGGGTAGCTGTTGGAGAGGTCTTAGGGGTAACGAAAGGTTTTGCTGGGGTCACAAAGGAGACGGGTGGTGGAATGGAGAGGTTCAAGGTAAAGTGGAAGCTAAGAAAGCTGCTTATTTGAAGCTAGTAGAGAGTAAAAACGAGGAGGAAAAAAAGACTTATCGGGAGTGTTACATAAAGGCGAAGAAAGAGGCAAAGTTAGCAGTTATGACAGCTAAGAATGCAACATTTGCTCATTTCTACGAAGAGCTCTAGGGCAAAGGCGGAGACAAGAGGTTGTACCGGTTGGCCAAGGTGAGGGAGAGGAAAGCCCGTGACTTAGACCAAGTCAAGTGCATCGAGGACGAGGATGACAAAGTGTTGATGGACGAGGCACTCATTTGGAGAAAGTGGCAGACATGCTTCCATAAACTGTTGAATGAGGAGGGGGATAAACACATTGTGCTTTGTTAGTTGGAGCACTCCGAGAGTCGGAGGCATTTTGGGTGCTGTAGGTGGATTACGGTAGAGGAGTGGGAAGGGGCGATGCGTAAGATGTGCAGGGGGAGAGCAACGGGGCCAGACAAAATCTCAGTGGAATTCTGGAAGAGTGCGGGGCGGGCAAGTTTGGAGCAGCTTACTGGGTTGTTTAATGTTGTTTTAAGACAAAGAAGATGCCCGAAAAATGGAGGTGGAGTACGATGGTTCCGCTTTACAAGAAACAAAGGCGATATCCAAAATTGCAACAATTATAGTGGTGTCAAGTTATTGAGTCACACTGAAGATTTGGGAGAGGGTGGTGGAGGCCAGGGTGAGGAGGTGCGTGTCTATTTTTGAGAATCAGTTTGGATTCATGCCAGGGCATTCGACTATGGAAGCCATTCATCTGGTAAGGAGATTAATGGAGCAATACCGGGAGAGGAAGAAGGATTTGCATATGGTGTTTATTGACCTCTGAGAAGGCATGCGATAAAGTTCAGAAGGAGGTCCTGTGGAGTGTTTAGAAGTAAGTAGCATCCCGGTAGCGTACATTAGTGTGATTAAGGATATGTGCGATGATGCTAAGACTCGGGTGAGGGCTGTGCGTGGTGACTCGGAGCATTTCCCTGTGGTGATGGGTTGCACCAGAGATCGGCTCTTAGCCCATTTTTGTTTGCCGTGGCGATGGATGTATTATCGCGTCACATCCAAGGATAGATGCTTTGGTGCATGCTATTTGCCGATGACGAGACTCGTAGCGGAGTTAACGCGAGGTTGGAGGTTTGGAGACAGACCTTGGAGTCTAAAGGTTTCAAATTAAGCAGAACCAAGGCAGAATACTTGGAGTGCTAATTCAATGAGACCCATGATGCAGACATAGATGTTAATCTTGATGGTCAAGTTATCCCTAAGAGAGCGAGTTTTAGGTATCTCGGGTCTATTATCCAGGGTAACAGGGAGATTGACGAAGATGTCACAATTTGCATCAGAGCGGGATGGATGAAGTGGAGGCTCGTGTCGTTAAGACTTAAGGGTAAGTTTTATCGAGTGATAGTTCGACCCGCTTGTTGTATGGTCCGAGTATTGGCTAGTCAAAAACTCCCACGTGCAGAAGATGAGAGTAGCAGAGATGAGGATGTTGAGATGAATGTGTGGGTGCACCAGGTGAGATAGGATTAAGAATGAAGCTATCTAGGACAGAGTGAGAGTAGCCTTTGTGGAGTACAAGGTGCGGGAGTCGCGACTGAGATGGTTCGGACATGTTAGGGGAAGAAGCATTAATGCCCCTGTCAGGAGGTGTGATAGGTTGACCATGGTGAGTTTGAGAAGGGGTCGAGGTAGGCCTAAGAAGTACTGAGGAGAAGTGATTAGGTAGGATATGGTGCTGCTTCAGCTCATTGAGGACATGAGCCATGACAGGAGAGTGTGGAGGTCGAGGAGTAAGGTAGAAGGATAGTAAGTAGTGTATAATGTTCATCGATAGGCTTAGTAGCATGCATGTCCCTCCATATTCTTAGATTTTTTATTATGATGTATGATTTTGTTCGCCTCAGGTATTATATTCCTTGTTGCTATTATTGGATACTACTTATCCTTTATCTCTCCCTTTTTTTTTCTTCCATCTTTGTTCCTTCCTTGCTTTCCTCTTCTTCTTCTTGCCCTTCCTGGGCCGTGGGTCTATTGGAAACAACCTCTCTACCTGCATTAGGTAGGGGTAAGGTCTATTGGAAACAACCTCTCGACCTGCATTAGGTAGGGGTAAGGTCTGCGTACAGACTATCCTCCCCAGACCCACATGTTGGGATCAAACTAGGTTTATTGTTGTCGTTTTCCTTTTCCACTTTCTGTGAAATTGATTTGATTTGTTGAGGAGCGTGTGGATGTACATTGAGGAGCTTAATCATGAAAATTTCCAAAAGGCTACGATTTTCTGTATTTCATTGATATATTTCTGCTGTGATTATTATGATTTTAGTTTAACTGTTATCTTAGAAAGTTTTCTTGTTTTGTTTGCATTATGGTTTTGCTACTGACTTACTGTTATATTATAATACAGTAGTGCTTACCCTAGAGCCGCCCTTGCTGCTCTCCATTTCTTCCTCTGGCGAAATCTGAGTTGTAAGTTCCCATTTTCATCTGTCTTTATACTTCCTACTACTCTCTCAGTGACGACTTTTAATTGTCAATAACAGAAACTGTGAAAAATTGGTTGTAATGTTCTGTGTATGTTTGCTCTCACTGCATAAATGAACCATGAACTCCATACATTTGACACTATCTTGAGAATATTACAATCTAATATACTCTGCTGTTAGCTTTCTTGCGATAATGATTGCAAAGTAATCTTTTTCTTCCGGAAAGTAGTAATCTTTTCTACATATATTTTCCTAGAAGGAGGAAAAAAGAGAGAAGAAAAGCCACAAATATGACTTTTACAATGGTGTGTCCCGGCCAGCTTGTGTCACAAATAGACAATTACGCTGCTACCTCCCATAAGTATTGGTGCCAATAAAGTATGAAATTCTTATGACTTTGTTGTGAGTTTTCAGCTCTTTTGTGAGAGTCATAAATTTAATATTAGAGTAATTATTCAGCTACAAAGATGAATAGTTACTATATTACATTGAGTAGTATCTAATAGTGATATGTGTACTTTTCTTTCTGCTAATTTTTGGGGTACTTTGAAGAATCTGAACAAAGTACCTATATATGACTTTTTGACACGGTAAATGATCCATGTAACATAACTAGTTTACAAAAAGAGACTCTCAAGATATTTGAAGGGAGTCACTAAATAACTTTTCCTTTTTGGTATATATTCAAAGAATAAAAAGTGTGAAGAAAAACAATGATTAAATATCTGGCTTAAGTTTTCTTGAACTTGTATGGATAAGCTTGCATCCCATTTGATATGTTTTTCTGATTGCTTTGCAGTAGTGCAGGTTTAATTGGTGAAGAGTCGCTAGAGCCCCTCAAAGAGGAACATGCAGGTGAGTGTCTACTCTGAGAAACCTACACTGATTCTAAATATAAGAAGATAATTCTTTAAATAGTTTGTTTCTACCACATCGATGTTATCCTTAATTTGTATGAATTTTTTTCAAGGGACAAATATTCATTATATTATTAATCTCTCTTATTCTTTTCTCCCAAAAGCAAGGAGATGTTGGACCAATTGATTTGGATAAGACAACAACGACATTGGAACCTGATAAGACGAGTGGTGGGGGTCTTTTCGGTCTTGGGAAGGATAGAGTAGTTTTCAAACCTTCAGAGCGGAAATCTCTTCTAGGTATGATTTTATTGACCTATATTTTCATCTCTTCAATATTTAGGTCATATTTATGAGTATTTTGCGGTTTTGACACTTTATTTGGTTCGGTTTAATTATATCTAAAATAAAAGTGGTTTATATGCAATGCAAATAAGGGATAGTTTCTGTATGTTGTATAGTTCAACGTTACATCAATCGGAGTTTTATATGACAACAAGGTTGATTTGGCTCAACTGTATCCGGATTTAGTTGGTTACTTTTACTGGACTTATGTATTCTGAAAGCTGAGAATGATTATCCATTTGATGATTGGTAATGTCACCTTCTGAAAGATATATGAGTAAACACACAAACTTAACTTGGATATGATTCTAAGTCCTAGCTAGTATGTAGGCATACCGTCCCCTTCCTTACTTTCTCTAACAAATGGAAGGACCATCTGCAAACTAACTAGGGAATATGATCCATACTATCGTGTGACCTTAGATTATCATCCTCTCTAGCTACCTGTCAATGATAAATTTGCTTTTCAATAAATTTGTTACTTACCTTGGCAGGTGAAAAGGGAAAAGGCCAAAATGTGACAAACCTGTATAAAAAGGGTATAAATTACTAATTTTGGGGGGAAAAATGAATCAAAATTTCACACTGAAATAACAAGAAAGAAGTAGGAAATAAGGTTCACCTCGTGACACCTCATGTATCCTGATTGTGATGTACAACATCCTTTCACGCTTTCTTAGCTTTGTATAGTTCTACATATCTACATATTTTGTTGTTGGCTTAGGTTTTCACAGCTTTAGATTGTTGGGGTCCCTCACCCTACACATGATAATTTGCAGGGTTCCTTCATTTGTATGTTGGATTCCTTCACAAAATGACCTTTATATAGCTTGCTTCCTACATTGAATATTTTCATAGTATACTAAAAGCTTTATAATAGACTTTCTTTTGTTGCTTGCTTAAAAAATAGATACAAGTTTCTTCTTATGAGATGTATGCTTTTCCATGAGAACGACCACAACAACAACTACACCTCAGTCCCAAACAAGTTAGGTCGGATATATGAATCCTTACTGAATATGTCACTTCATTTAGACTCGTCCATGAGAAACTTTACAAAAAATATTATTTGGTCTATCCAAATTCCTCTCTTTGTTAGGCGACTCCATAAACATATAGGTACTTAAGATGTCTTTCCAAAAAGAGTAGTATAAGAACATTACATTTTATTTGTAATAGTTTCATCTGCTTCTTTTCAGCTCTTATATGTTTTCAACTATTGGTACATTATTAGATCCGTTGCCTTGTTGAGTTATCAACTTTGACTATGTTCTTTTCTTGTTAAGTGGTAAACTGTGATAACATGAAACCTTCTTGTGATATACATCTTAATCAGCTTCTTACTATTGGATAGGGCTTGATGCATTGGCGATTGCTAAAAAGCGAGGGGCTACCGTGGAGAGTGGATTTAAAGTTCCAAGGGAGAATCTTGCTTCAGTTGTGTCATCTTTAGATGGGGACGAGGAGGCATCTGCTGCCTCTGGGATTGATGAGTTGGGAAGTAGTGCATCTAATGTTTCACGGAATAATGTACAGAGAAGGTATCGTGAATCCTGTGCTAGTGAGGCATATGTTTCAGGTACCAGCTCTAACTCTTTTTTCTTTTCACATTCAAGGATTCATTATTTTAATCAACTCCAACATTGTGATTGCTTTTGCTCTGGTCTCTGCCGCTACATTGTAACTCAATATGAATTTTATGACAATAATGGAACCTGTACTTCGTATGCGCTTAACTGGGCCTAGATCTAAGGTTTATTACTTTGAATAAATTAAGCGCACAATAATTCTTTAATTGAAAAATGAATAACATTGTGCTAAAAGATAGATAGAGATAACCTTTGCAGAAAGGAAAGTTTTCCTTCTCTCTCTGTTTTTAGAGGAAACCAATGGTGAAAGCAAAAGACATGCATAATTTCAAACCACCTTCATTGCCATTGAACCAGAAATGCTGAAAAAAAAAGTATCGAAGACTCTATTGGTCATACTTCTACAATTCAGCACTTGTTTGTTACTGCTTCCCTAAATAAAATCAATCTTATAAGGAAAAAATTCAAAGATCTTGTGCTTAGTTTTGGATAACAAGGGACTAGAGTATTAGAGTATCACAACCAAACGTGCATTTCTGTAGCTAATATTTGGAATGATCTTTCTGAGTTTTCTTTCTTTTTTATATCCTATAAAATGCCATGTTGCTAGCGATGGGATGGTTATTTTTTATTTTTAGGCATTCTAGCCTCTAGGGTTTTGTGTTCTCCACATTAAATTGATTTCACTGATTTAAAATCATTGAATTTGTTTTCACTTTGGCAAGTCAAGATAAGTTTCAGTAATAACACATCAAAATAGTGTCAAGTATTTACAAAGTAGGGACTGGCTCAACCCCATTCATTGATCAAATTACCCCAATCATATGTAGATAATATATTCCTTGCATGAAAAAACATTGAAACACTAAATACCTTTAAATACATCTAGTGGTCCCTCTCTTTATTCTGGAAGAATCCCTTATTCCTTCTGATTCAAAATTTGGCAAATCATTTGATACATCCAGTGACATCTTTTGAGTTGTGGCTAATACTTACTTGCTTTCTTTTCCTTCTTGTTAGAAATGTGTCATCTTGTTCATTTGTGGTTTCCTTTCCAATTTTTTGTAAACATTAAATAGCATTTCTGAGTGTCTTTGTAACGTCAATGCTAAACTAACAAAGCAGTTTTTTTTTGTTTTGTTTTGTCTGGTTTTTGGGGGGAGGGGAGTGTTTCTGAACATCGATTGTTTTCTTATCTTCTGTAGTTATTGTGTGTTCCCATTTGGTTATGCTATAGGTTCTTTGATTCGACTAAAGAGGGAGTAGTGGAAAAGTATCACCTGGACAATTTCGTTTTTTAGGATGCAAATCCTGATTTATATGATCAGATCTAGTAATTCTTCTAACATAAGATAAAGGTAAACCTGAAATAACTTTAGGTTTTTGGGTCTCGAGGCAGGGGTGGCAGGGAATTTGGGAATTAGTTGGTAGCTGATGTTATTGAAAATTAGCCAAAAGCAAGAAGAGAAGATTGAAACAGGAATATTTTAAAACTTATTAAAAAGTCTAGCTTTTGTTCTGAGGTTTGTAAAACCGTGTTTATGCCAACATAATGTGAGGTGAGGGCTTAAACAAAGCCGATTTTGTAAGCTAAATGCACTCAAAGCTAAAAAAAGTAACAAACCTAGCTGAGACTTCCTTATCACTCCCCCCAAAAAACTGAGACTTTTGACTAATTGAAAGGATGTAATGTTTTAGCTGTAGTTAAATAAGTTAGAGCAGCATAATTGGTGGATCCCGTCGTCAATGTTTGGGTCATGATCAGACTATACTTCCCTGCCATGAAAGAGTTCGAAAGGGTAAATATCAATCATAGTAGGAGACCTTCAAACTCCTTTGCTACTCTGTGGATACATTGACAATGATCTTGGGAAGTACCTAACTTCTAATCAAATTGCTTTTTTTCCCAACCTAGTTAAATCGCTTTTTTTCCCAACCTAATTAAATTGGTTTGACATATAGAGATATTGCTCCATTTTTTGTTTTCCTTTACCTGCCTTTCCTGCTACCTGTTCACTGATTGATACCCTTTATTTTTTAGGTAGTACTGTAACCGATGAACGGGAAGATCCCGAGACAGTCCCGAGGCCTCACTTGAATGAGGACACAGAGGTACATTGCTTATAAGTACCCTTGCTCTGCATAACTCATTGCCATTTTAAGATGTAAAGCTGTTCTATTTTCTATAACTTAAGCATGATGATGTTAAATTGCTTTTCTAATAGTACCTTGAATTTCTTTCGTGGAAGCTTCTAGTTTTCTTTCCTTTTTTCTGTGTTCGAGTGTTTCAGTTTTTTGACCAACGTAGGGAGAAGAGTTCTGTGTAGTTTAAGTCTCTTCTCTTACCGCTTGATATCTTTGCATATTGAGTTGGGAAGAATAAGTGTGACGAAAGGAAGTGACGTTCAGAATTAAGAACTTTGCGGAGTTGGTACCTGGCTCAACTGGGGTCTAAGATTGACCAATCAGCAATGTTGTCATGAAGCAAATTTGAATACACTGTCCCTTTCAATACAGTGAAGTATCACTGTTAATTTTCAAAGTAGCATAACAAAACATATGAATGCATGGTTATCTATAAATAATACATATGGATGCACATTTATAGGTCATGCATCTTATCATTCGATGTGATAAAATAACAAAATGAATCAAGGTAACTGGTTGCAACTGACCAAACTTTATTTTTGATGAAGCAATCGCTAAGAAAATACAGCATGGGTTTCATCAGAACGTCTTATATGTGATAAGAATGGACTTGGGCCTAACTCAACCCCAAAAGCTAGTTTGTGAGGTGAGGATTGTCCAAGACCATATAAGGAGACCAAGATACCCATAACCTACCAATGTGGGGCACAACTCAACATCCCACCCTCCAGGCCCAGACCTGCAACTGGAGCATGGACAATATAAACGGGGTCCAACATCGGTAACAATAAATTGGAATGAGCCCGACTCTGATACCATGATATGAATGGACCTTGGGCCTAACTCAACTCCAAAAGCTAGCATGTGAGGTGAGGATTGTCCAAGACCATATAAGGAGACTAAGATACCCATAACCCTCCGACGTGGGACACAACTCAACAATATGCAAGATGTGTCTGTTATATTACTTATCTGCATCATTTGAAGTTCGTTTCACTGTTTTACTCTTCTTTTGTTCCTCTCGTATCCGTTAAAAATGGTCAGGTTCTCCAGCTTGGATTTGACGAATTGGTACCTTTAAGAGTTCTCTACTTCTTTCTTGAGATTTTGGGGTCTGAAATCTCTGTATGACTTTTTGGAAACCCTTTCCTCAGTGCATGTGTCCTGGTATTTTGGTGAATTTCATGTAGATTGGATCATACGCTTTAGTTTCTTGCCTTAACTTGATGGAGTGATTATGTTTTCTAATGTATCGTTGCTGCATTTTGGAGACAATAATGTGTCACTGACTTATGTCTTATTCAAGGTTCCAGCTACATCTTCTGGGAGTTCACGCTCTAGGAATACTACTAGGCGCGCGTCAGTTGACCGTGAAAGGGATAGAAATAAATACAGGGATAATTATAGAAGTAAAAGCAGGGAAGGGAGAAGGGGAGAGAGAACTAGCAGGGAAGAGCACTGTTACAGGGATGCACATGGTTATGAAAGAGAATATGATGGGGGTAGCGGAAGAAAAAGAAGTAGATGTGAAGGCTCTAGGAGGACACCGGGTAAGCATTACATCTTCATTTACCAATTCCTAGTATTTTTTTGTTCTGATTTTTCAAATCTAAAACAATTTTAGTGGGTAGCATGTGATACAGTCAACATGCGGATATGCTGACCAAGATTTTAGTCATCACAGTGCACCTAGTTCTCAGTCTGCTGTTGCTTGATATTTTCAAAACATATCGTAATGTATTTAACCAGATATAGATTATGCTCCTGCGGAAGTATCTACTCGTTATGGAATCTGCTCGCTGTAATTTTGTGACATTTTCTTTAGGCATTTGACATTTGAACTGGCAAATTTTGTAACCATTCAGGAAGATCTGAATGGGATGATGGTAGATGGGAGTGGCAAGATACCCCTCGTCGTGATAGTCGTTCCAGTAGTAGTAGCAGACATCATGAGCCTTCACCTTCCCCAATGTTTCTTGGTGCTTCACCTGATGCTCGGCTTGTTTCTCCATGGCTGGGGGATCGTACTCCTCATTCTGCTGGTATGGTGACTGTGAATTCTAACACTGGCATTGTCGCAAAATTTTGTCAGCACATGATTAATGAGATAAATTCATACCTGCAGAGGCTGCTTCCCCGTGGGACAGTGTGGCTCCTTCTCCAACTCCAATAAGGGCATCTGGGTCATCAGTAAGATCTTCAAGTTCTAGATATGGTGGGAAATCCAATTTGATTATGTCTTCTACAAAAAGTTTTCTGTCCGAGGTAGTGCTTTGTACTCAAACATCCATCTTTCTTACTTCTTTTTTTGGGCTTGGGGAGTTGACTGGACTACGAAAATAAAGGTTGCTGTGTTGCTAAATACGAGGCCATCTGTGTGCTGTCTGACAGTTTAAGTGACATTGTTTAAATTTTTTCCCTATGCTTTACTTCCTTCTAGGATGGAGTAGATGACACAAATGGTGCCTCTGAAGTTCAAAATCAAGAGATTACTGAAAGTATGCGTCGAGGATGGAGTATAATTCTGATCGTGCCTGGTAATTATCTTTCCATTTTATAATATCTACAGTATTATGAAGCAAGTCGTATGATTATACGTGCTTGCTATGTGTTCTTTTGCGCTTTAGTAATCAGTTTTATTATTTTTGATAGAGCCAATAATCACTTCTGTTATACAGGTATGACCGAGAAGAAGGTAGTACTGTGTTTGAGGGGGACGGTTCATCAGTATTCCTTGGTGATGAGGCATCTTTCCAGAAGAAAGAGGTGGAATTAGCCAAAAAACTGGTAAGTATGGAGATACAGAAGTCTTACATCATGCTTTTGGCATATATTCATATATATATGTTTGTGCTAGAACTAGCAAACTCATGTATGTTACGTGGAAGTTTTAACGATATGAATGGCTGATGCTTTCAGTTGTTTAGAAAACTTGCTTGCTGGTTAAGTTTAGCTTACACTTGGCAATTCATGTCACTGTCTGCATGACAATCTTACGTGCCATAACTTGCTGTATTTGAGAAAGACTATCAATATTATGCTTACTGCACTGGATCCCGCTGTCATCAATAACTGATGATGCGAATAAGAGTGATTGTTTTACCAGAGATGAATTTGTAAAATTCTCTGATGCTAATTGCCTTCTGATATGGGAACATGTTTCTATCACTATTGTGATTGTGTTTAACAATTTGCATCAGCTTATATTCAGTTGTGCTTTTCCTTATGCCACCTTCTGATCGAGATCCTTTATCTAGATAGGTCGTCCTTTTTAGATACTCCCTCCATTTCAATTTATGTGAGCCATTTGACTAGACACGGAGTTTAAGAAAAGAGAGAAGACTAAAAAGGAAATATGTTCACGTAAATTGAAATGGAGGTAGTATGTATTTTGTATCCTCCTATTTTAGACCTGTGAGAAAGCACGGGAGAAAAATATAACTGATATTAAACATGATACAATGAGCCCTATATATAATACACATAACCTAACCTACTCCTAATAAACATTGGATTAGGCTACTCCTAATACACATTGGATTAGGGTTCTACTATTACATATTCTAACACTCCCCCTCAAGCTGGTGCATATAAATCATATGTACCGAGCTTGTTACATATGTAGTTAACATCGAACCCGGGTTTCTAGACCCGAAAGCATCGAGTCCCAAAGACATAGTTGAAAACTTGCTGAAACAGATGAAGGAAATATTGTTTTTGCCGGAAAATTACTGTAGATCCCGGAATAAATCACTGTAGATGCCGGAAAACTTCAAAGTGGTCGGAATTAAAAAGTAAAAATATGGGTAGGCTCGGAATTTGAGGGCGATCCAACTGCCCTGAAGAACCTTCGTCAAAATCTCACCGGAACAGTGCTCACGCGCCGGCGCGTGGGGCGCGTGAGTCGGATCTGCCTTGATAAATCTGGCGCGTGAAGGCGCGTGAAGGGCAGTTTTCCGGTGGGGTTTGTTGGGGTTTGGTCGGATCTCTCTTGGGAACCTTGTGGTGGTGTTGGTTTTTGCACAACACTGATAATTAGTGACTTAGACGCAATTAGTCACTTTGGTCACCGGAAAATTGCACGGTGACCGAGTTATTTCTTCCCGGATGTCGTTGGAATTGACGCACAACGATAATTATCTCACCAAAGCTCTGATACCATGTGAGAAAACACGGGAGAAAAATATATAATTGATATTAAACATGATACAATGAGCCCTATATATAATACACATAACCTAACCTACTCCTAATAAACATTGGATTAGTCTACTCCTAATACACATTGGATTAGGGTTCTATTATTACATATTCTAACAAGACCCGTGTTAAAACATCTGAGAGGTCACAAAGACGTTTGAACAAAAGGGATGGAAGACCTTGTATTAAATGAAAGTGCTGTATTTTTCTCTCTTTGTGGTTGTGCCTACTTTTCATACATCTAGATGTTCTTGATTTTGCACCTCTTGGTGACATCTAAATACAATTGTTGCTTCTCTGATTAAAAAAAGTATTCCCTCTTGTCAAAATAGGTGATCATCTTTTAGCTGAATGAGCATTGCTAGTAAGTTTCTATACATGTCAAAATAGGTGATCATCTTTTAGCTGAATGAACATCGCTAGTAAGTTCTTATACATTGTAAGTCAAGTTTTCATCATTTGAATATAATATTCAGAGCTTCTTATACATTGTAAGTCAAGTTTTCATCATTTGAATATAATATTCAGTGCTTTTTGGACTTTTGCCGATGTGATTGTTAAAGAAAGTCTGTTCTCCGTGGGTTAGCATAATATCAAGAGCTTCTGTAATCTATCAAACTTAACTATACTGTGTGGTTAGCAGTCGGTTATATATGTTGCAAAACTCATGCAAACACGTGTATGGTCTGTCATTGACGCTACCTTCTTCCCTTTTCCCTTACCACATGTATCAGGTTCGTAGAGATGGGAGCAAGATGTCACTTGCTCAAAGTAAGAGGTTATCACAGCTCACTGCAGACAATGCTCAATGGGAAGATCGTCAGCTTTTGAGATCTGGAGCTGTTAGAGGTACCGAGTTACAGACAGAGTTTGATGATGAGGAGGAACGGAAAGTTATTCTGCTTGTTCATGGTACATCTCTATGATACGCTTCCCAGTGAGAAATTCAATCTGGCTTCTCAAAAATATTTGCTCTATTTTTGTTTGGACATCTTACGATTTGTTGTGACAGATACAAAGCCCCCCTTTTTGGATGGGAGAATTGTTTTCACCAAGCAAGCTGAGCCGATAATGCCAATAAAGGACCCCACATCAGATATGGCCATAATTTCACGCAAAGGGTCAGCTCTAGTTCGGGAAATACGTGAAAAACAAAACATGCGTAAGTCTCGCCAAAGATTCTGGGAGCTTGCTGGCTCAAAACTCGGAGATATCCTTGGTGTGGAGAAGAGTGCAGAGCAGGTACCTTATGTTTGCCATCAAATTGAATATACTATGTTAATCCTGTATGTCTTAGGTCATAGAAGTTATGGATCTGATATTTCCCTTTTCACCTTATGCTAGGTTGACGCGGATACTGCTGTAGTGGGTGAGGATGGTGAGGTTGATTTTAAGGGAGAAGCTAGATTCTCACAGCACTTAAAGTCAGGGGAAGCTGTTAGTGATTTTGCAAAATCAAAAACACTTTCACAGCAAAGGCAATATCTGCCCATCTTCTCTGTGTGAGATGATTTACTGCAGGTTTGACCCATTATCCCATTTTGGTACTCCGTGGATTTTATTGAATGATGAATTACTGAACCTGTTATCCAGCTTAATAGACCTAGAAAGTAGAAAATTTTGCTTTGAACAGCATTGGGAATCAGTTAAATGGTAAAACGGACATGAGCACCCATAGGTAGGACTTGAAGCAGTGTGTACAAATTGGACGCTAAGCTGCTTTCTAAAGTCTATTAATGTCCTTTACCTTGGGATAAATTCACTAACTGTTTTACCTATGAAAAACAGACTTGGTTCTCCAAGGTATTCTTTTAACTTGTAGAATGTTTTTTCTGGTTCTTTTCCTTTGGGGTAACAGGTGGTTCGCGAAAACCAGATAGTTGTTGTTGTTGGAGAAACTGGTTCTGGAAAGACAACGCAGCTAACCCAGGTTCGTTTAGACCTTTTTTTTTCTTTTTTCTAAACTATTTTTTAAAGTCTAAATTGGAATCTGTAGAAAATTTTATACAGCCTTTGACTTTTTCTCTGTAATTGTCTGTAATTGCATGCAGTACCTGTATGAAGATGGCTATACAATTAGTGGAATCGTTGGGTGCACCCAACCCAGGCGTGTGGCAGCTATGAGTGTTGCAAAAAGAGTTAGTGAAGAAATGGAAACTGAGCTTGGCGATAAAGTTGGATATGCTATTCGTTTTGAAGATGTCACTGGGCCAAGTACCGTTATCAAGGTGAGTCTTTTGATCATATGAGATGTGAGTATACTCACACCTCTTAGTTGTAATTTATGCAATTGGAAAGGAAGTGTACCTCTAATCGCCCTCTTTTTCCTTTAGATGCCCTTGGTTCACTCCTAAATTGGTGTAGTTGAATATATGTATATTTCCTTGTGTAGTACATGACTGATGGTGTGCTTCTTAGAGAAACTCTCAAAGATCCCGATCTTGAAAAATATCGGTATTGTTTCCCTCTTTAATACTTTCGTAAGCATTTTATATTCGATTTCCTAGAATGTCAAGTTTCTGCTTTCTTTATGTAGTGCAGTCATTCAAAATTTCTCTTTTTGCAGTGTAATTGTTATGGACGAAGCCCATGAGAGATCACTTAATACTGATGTCCTTTTTGGCATTCTTAAGAAAGTTGTGGCTAGGCGACGTGATTTTAAGCTTATCGTCACTTCTGCCACTCTCAATGCCCAAAAATTCTCCAACTTCTTTGGGAGGTAGGTTCTCTATTGAATAGCTGGACGAGGTCACTGCTTGCATTGTTTCATCTTCCACTTCACATAACCTGTGTCTTTTTTTATTGCAGTGTACCGATATTTCACATACCTGGAAGAACCTTTCCTGTTCAAAAACTGTATAGTAAAACCCCATGTGAAGACTATGTCGAAGCTGCAGTTAAACAAGCCATGACCATCCATATTACTAGTGCACCAGGTGATATACTCGTCTTCATGACTGGTCAGGATGAGATTGAAGCTACCTGTTATGCACTTTCAGAGCGGATGGAGCAGCTTACCTCTTCAACAAAGCAAGCAGTGCCCAAGCTGTTAATTCTTCCTATATACTCCCAACTGCCTGCTGATTTGCAAGCAAAAATATTCCAGAAAGCTGAAGACGGGGCACGCAAATGCATTGTTGCTACTAATATTGCTGAAACATCCTTGACTGTTGATGGAATTTTCTACGTCATTGATACAGGCTATGGTAAAATGAAGGTGTACAATCCACGAATGGGTATGGATGCTCTGCAAGTGTTTCCTGTTAGTCGGGCTGCTGCTGACCAGCGTGCTGGTCGAGCTGGTAGAACTGGCCCAGGGACTTGTTACCGGCTTTACACTGAGAATGCGTATGAGAATGAAATGCTTCCAAGCCCCGTGCCAGAAATTCAACGGACAAATCTTGGGAATGTGGTTTTGCTGCTCAAGTCTCTCAAAATTCAGAACCTGTTGGATTTTGATTTTATGGACCCACCTCCTCAGGATAACATCCTTAATTCCATGTATCAGTTGTGGGTATTAGGTGCACTTAACAATGTTGGGGATTTAACGGACCTTGGCTGGAAAATGGTGGAGTTCCCTTTGGACCCTCCCCTTGCTAAAATGCTCCTGATGGGAGAACAACTAGAATGCTTAAATGAGGTTCTGACAATTGTTTCTATGCTTTCAGTGCCTTCAGTTTTCTTTAGACCCAAGGATAGGGCAGAGGAAAGTGATGCGGCTAGGGAAAAGTTTTTTGTGCCTGAATCTGATCATCTTACACTGCTTAATGTTTACCAGCAATGGAAAGCTAATCAATATAGGGGGGACTGGTGTAACGACCACTTTTTACAGGTCAAAGGTCTGCGCAAGGCTAGGGAAGTAAGATCCCAATTGCTGGACATCCTCAAGACACTTAAAATTCCACTCACTTCCTGTGGTCATGATTGGGATGTTGTAAGGAAAGCTATTTGTTCTGCATACTTCCACAATGCAGCTAGACTGAAGGGAGTTGGGGAATATGTTAATTGCAGGAATGGGATGCCTTGTAACTTGCATCCCACTAGTGCTCTCTATGGATTGGGTTACACTCCTGATCACGTGGTTTATCATGAGCTAATCTTGACGACAAAAGAGTACATGCAGTGTGTGACAGCTGTGGAGCCTCAGTGGTTGGCAGAGTTGGGGCCAATGTTTTTCTCCGTGAAAGATTCTGATACGTCAATGCAGGAACATAAAAAGAAACAGAAAGAAGAGAAAACTGCCATGGAGGAAGAAATGGAAAAGTTAAGGATGGTCCAGGCTGAGGCTGAAAGAAGAAGCAAGGAGAAGGAGAGGGAAAAGAGAGCAAAAGAGCAGCAACAAGTTTCAATGCCTGGTTTGAAGAAAGGCTCAACTACTTATCTACGACCTAAGAGGCTCGGTCTGTAAATATACTATTTGCTGTCGTTAGATATCTGGTGAGATAATTTGTGCCCACGTGTGAAACACATGGAGTTCACTCCATTTCCTATTCATCCTCAAGTTAATTTGGAGGATGGAGACATGAGATTTGGAGAATGGAAAAATCCAAATGAAGTCAACAAATGTCTGTACAAGTTCTTCCATTTAGCAATTATCTTTGCTCCTTTAACCCTGAATTTGACAAGTGCTTCGTATAAGGTTCTTCATATAGCAATTATTTTTGCTCCTTTTGACCTTGAACATTGAGTTTTAACTATTTTTGGCAGACTGATTAGCAGGAATATATGTTGCATGGTGTTAAGATACAGGATTTGCTATTGGTGTTGTATTAACTTCTCATATGGAGAGGAATGAAAAGAAATTCTGCAATAATTCACTCTGTTTATCATAATTTGTTGTGATAGGAAAGAACCATTTTTTTACCCTAGATGCAGATCGAATCATTTATGTTTGTGGAAATATGTCGTTCATGCCTTTCTTGATTAAGAAACATGACACGTAATGTATGCTTGTAACAAGCTTTTCACCTGAAGTGAAGTGCTTGAGGTTGTTCAGCTTGGCGAAGAGGAATGTTGCTGGCAGGTTCGGTGGGTGATATTCCTACTATTAATAAGAGGGAGTTTGTGGAGCTTGGGGTCGTTCTGGGAAGATTTTGGCATAAGGAGTTTGAGGAGTTTGGGGTCGTTCGGGGTATTTTGGGAAGATTACAAATATTTTGGCATAAGTCACGTGTTACCCTACTTTAATTTTGACACGTACCGCTCAAACTAGCGTACCTACACTGTTTTCACCCCATTTTCCTCTTACAATTTCCCTTGTTTCTTTTAGCCTTCTTTCTTCCTGGACTGTTTATTCGCTTTGTATAAATTATAAGATGTTATAAATACACTTCTATTTAAGGTGAATGTCTTTAATTAGAGAGATTCTAGAGTTCTATTTTTGGTAGATAAATCATCCTCCTCCCTATAAATAGAGGTGCTCTCTACCATTGTAAATCACTCCTAACATTCTCTAAGTATCAATAAGAAGAACTCTCTCTACTCTTCTCTCTATTTGCTCTTGTTCTTGAGTTATTGTTCTTGTCTTTTATATTATTTCATAACACGTTATCAGCACGAGACTCTACCGTCTCAAGAACCATTCTCGAGAAATCTAAGGTATTTCCCTCTTCCTAATTTAATTTTCGATTATGTCTGACATTACGAAAAGAAAGTTCGTTGCCCTTGAAATTTCGGGCAAGAACTATATGACATGGGTGTTGGATGCTGAAATCCACTTAGATGCTATGGGTCTCGGAGACACCATCAAAGATAGAGAAAAAGCATCCACCCAAGAATGTGCGAAGGCATTGATTTTCTTGCGCCACCACCTTGATGAAGGTTTGAAGATTGAATATCTCACCGTCAAGGATCCACTCGTCTTGTGGAACGGCTTAAAGGAGAGATATGACAACCTGAAGTTGGTCACTCTGCCACAAGCACGATATGATTGGGCTCATCTGAGGCTCCAGGACTTTAAGTCCGTTTCTGAATATAATTCTGCTATGTTCAGAATTACTTCTAAATTGAAGCTATGCGGGGATAATATCTCCGATTATGATATGCTTGAGAAAACGTTTACAACGTTTCATGCCTCCAATATAGTACTGCAACAACAGTATAGAGAGAAAGGCTTTACAAAGTACTCTGAACTGATTTCTCTTCTACTAGTGGCTGAGCGAAATAATGACCTGCTCATGAGAAATCATGAAAATCGACCCACTGGGTCTACACCACTGCCTGAAGCAGATAAGGTGCACTCTCATTATGCCAAACATGAAAAGGACCATGGTCATGGTCGTAAACGGGGTCATAGCCAGGGACGTAGACAAGGAAGAAATTCCAAAGAAGTCCGTCAACCCCCAAGGAGAGATAACCGCCGAAAGCAGAAACGGGGTCATGAAGATCCTAAGGAAAATGGTTCAGAAACGATATGTTATCGTTGCGGTGGAAAGGGCACTGGTCAAAGACTTGCCGTATACCAAGACACTTGGTTGACCTTTATCAAGCATCTCGAAAGAGAAAAGGCCCTGAAACAAATTTTGTCTATGACGACAATGAGGACATCACCCACCTGGATGTGGCAGACTTCTTTGAGCAACCCGAAGGGAAAATAGACCACCTAATCGGCGATGGGTCCGTGATGAAAGAAGATGGAGTTATTTGATTTTGTTCTACTTATTTGTATTAGTTAGTGAATAAACTAATAGTCATTAGTATTAGCTCGTATTAGTTAGTTCATGATGCAATGTTAGCAGTAGTTCTTTAGAATATCTTCAATATGCTCAAATATCAATAAAACTTTTATTTTCCAGTGGGGGTAATCGACTAGCCTGAAAAACTAGTCGATTATCTACTATTTTCGCATTAAAACTGAAAAATAATTGATCAACAATCGATTGTCTTTGTCTAACAATCGATTGTCGTTGAGACAGTGTAATCTGGAATTTTTCAAAAATCATCCACAATCGATTGTCTTTGTCTAACAATCGATTGTCGTTAAGACAGTGTAATCTGGAATTTTTCAAAAATCATCCACAATCGATTGTCTATGCATAACAATCGATTGTCTTAAAACAGTGTGTTCTGGAATTTTTCAAAATAGCCAACAATCGATTGTCTATACTTAACAATCGATTGTCTTAAAACAGTGTGCTCTGGAATTTTTCAAAAATAGCCAACAATCGATTGTCTATGCATAACAATCGATTGTCTTAAGACAGTATGATCTGAAGTTTTTCAAAATAGCAAATAATCGATTGTGTGTGTTTAACAATCTATTGTCAATGTTCAACAATCGATTGTTTGTGTTTAACAATCGATTGTTTGAAGAAAACGTTTAAACTGAAATTTTCAAACTGCAAAGTAATGGATAACATATCTGATTTTGTTAGTCAACTGTTAGCAGCAGATTTTGAAAATATTATGTGACACAAAAGAATTGAACTTGTTTATTCTTATGTTCTTGTATCTCTTTTGTATGTCAAACTATGGGATAGCAAATATGGATATCTCACAAAGCGAACTTGGATCAACATCCAACTGTAAAAGTATTTGCCTAATTGATTCATGTACTACACATACAATACTCAAAGAAAGGAAGTATTTCTCTCAACTAAATATGTGTAAGGCAAACGTTACTACAATCTCTGGAAGTAGTAAATTGATTGAAGGCTCCGGAAGAGCAATTGTAACTCTGCCCAAGGGCACGACGTTAATCATAGAGAATGCAATGTTCTCCTCCAAGTCTAAGAGAAACTTGTTGAGTTTTAAAGATGTACGCCGGAATGGCTATCATATTGAGACAATGGATGAAGATAATCTTGAATATCTCGTCATCACAAAGAATGTCTCCGGCCAAAAGAGGGTTATTGAGAAATTCCCGTCTTTAATTTGTGGCCTGTATTGGACAAGAATTAGTGCAATTGAGGCACATTCAACAGTAAACCAAAGGGTTACTGATTCCAATACCTTTGTACTTTGGCATGATCGATTGGGACACCCAGGATCGGTCATGATGAGACGGATTATAGAAAGCTCATATGGGCATCCGTTAAAGAATTTCAAAATTCTTTCGAATAATGAATATCCTTGCACTTCGTGTTATCAAGGCAAGTTGATTATCAGGCCATCACCAACAAAGGTTGGGACTGAGTCACCCACGTTTCTGGAACGTATACAAGGGGACATTTGTGGACCTATTCACCCACCTAGTGGGTCGTTTAGGTATTTCATGGTCTTGATAGACGCATCCTGTAGATGGTCTCATGTGTGCCTATTGTCATCACGCAACCTTGCGTTTGCGAAATTAATGGCACAAATAATTCGACTACGAGCACAATTCCCAGATAATCCAATCAAGTCCATTAGACTGGATAATGCTGCTGAGTTTACATCCCAAGCATTTAATGATTATTGCTTATCAATCGGGATAAAAGTTGAACATTCTGTAGCTCATGTTCACACTCAAAACGGTCTTGCAGAATCGTTAATCAAACGCCTGCAGTTGATTGCAAGGCCATTACTTATGAGAACGAGGCTGCCCACTTTGGTATGGGGTCACGCCATCTTACATGCAGCAATGCTAATTCGTCTCAGACCGACGAATTACCACAAGTATTCCCCGTTGCAATTGGTTTTGGGTCATGAACCCAATATATCCCATTTAAGGATTTTTGGATGCGCAGTATATGTGCCTATTGCACCGCTATCCCGCACCAAAATGGGTCCGCAAAGAAGGTTAGGAATATATGTTGGGTTTGAATCGCCCTCCATCATTCGCTACCTCGAAACATTGACAGGCGACTTGTTTACTGCACGATTTGCAGACTGTCGATTTGATGAGACACTTTTCCCAAAATTAGGGGGAGAAGTTGGTGAAACCAAACGGGAAATTTTGTGGAAAAATGCATCATTATCTCATCTTGATCCACATACCTCTATTTGTGAAAGAGAGGTACAAAAGATTATCCATTTGCAAAGAATAGCAAATCAAATGCCTGACGCATTTACGGACTTGAAAAGGATAACGAAATCCCACATTCCCGCGGAAAATGTTCCAATCCGTATTGATGTCCCAGTTGGACAATCATCTAGTGTCATATCCAATGAGTCAAATGCACGCCTGAAGCGTGGCAGACCATTAGGTTCCAAAGATCAAAATCCTAGAAAGAGGAAAAAGAACGATCAAAATGACACCACGAAAGAATCTCATGATTTAACAAATTCTGAGATTCATGAAGAATCCATTGAGCCCGAGACTCTGGAAAATACGGAACTATCCCTAAATCCAATTAATATTGAGGCAAATATTAATCGAGTGGATATTGTGGTGGATAATGCCTTTGCTTATAATGTAGCATCTAGCATTATGCAAGAATGTGAGGATCTCGAACCTCAATCTGTTGAAGAATGTCGAAAAAGACAGGATTGGCCAAAGTGGCAAGAAGCAATTCAATCAGAATTGAATTCGCTGGCAAAACGTGAAGTTTTTGGCCCTATAGTTAAAACACCTAATGGTGTTAAGCCTGTCGGCTATAAGTGGGTCTTTGTACGCAAAAGAAATGAGAAAAACGAGGTACAAAGATATAAAGCACGCCTTGTTGCACAAGGTTTTTCTCAAAGGCCTGGTGTCGATCATGAAGAGACATATTCGCCTGTAATGTATGCGATAACCTTTCGTTATCTCATAAGTTTTGCTGTCCATGAAAAGCTTGACATGCACTTAATGGATGTGGTTACTGCCTATCTTTATGGCTCACTTGATAATGAGATATACGTGAAAATTCCCGATGGACTCAAGGTGCCAAACGCGCACAACTCAAAATCTCGGGAAATGTTCTCAATTAAATTGCAAAGATCCTTGTATGGTCTAAAGCAATCTGGACGAATGTGGTATAATCGTCTTAGTGAGTACTTGTTAAAAGAAGGCTATATAAATGACGCCATTTGCCCGTGTGTTTTTATAAAGAAAACAACATCGGAATTTGTTGTACTTGCCGTATATGTTGATGACATAAACCTTATTGGAACCCCTAAAGAACTCCAAAAGGCAATTGATTATCTAAAGGATGAATTCGAGATGAAAGATCTCGGAAAGACTAAACTATGTCTTGGTTTGCAAATTGAATATTTGGCAAACAGAATTTTTGTTCATCAATCTACCTATACAGAAAAGGTATTGAAACGGTTTTATATGGATGAAGCACATCCTTTAAGTACACTGATGGTTGTTCGATCACTTGATGTGAACAAAGATCCATTCCGACCACAAGAAAGGAATGAAGAGCTACTTGGTCCTGAAGTACCATATCTTAGCGCAATTGGCGCACTAATGTATCTTGCAAATACTACAAGACCTGACATATCATTTTCAGTTAATGTCTTAGCAAGATTTAGCTCGGCTCCCACGAGGAGACACTGGAATGGGATCAAACACATATTGCGGTACCTAAAGGGAACTACCGATATGGGCTTATTTTATGGCAAGAATTGCAGCCCGGATCTTGTTGGTTATGCTGATGCTGGATATTTGTCCGACCCACACAAGGCTCGATCTCAAACGGGTTATGTGTTTACCTGTGGAGAAACCGCCATATCTTGGCGATCGACTAAGCAATCAATTGTGGCTACTTCATCTAATCATGCCGAGATAATTGCTATTCATGAAGCAAGTCGGGAGTGTGTGTGGTTAAGGTCGATAATACATCATATCCAAGACAAATGTGGTTTGAAGTGTGATAAACTACCCACAACTTTGTATGAAGATAATGCAGCATGTATAGCTCAATTGAAGGGAGGATTCATAAAAGGAGATAGAACGAAGCATATTTCACCAAAGTTATTCTTCACACATGATCTTCAAAAGAATGGTGATATCAATGTTCAACAGATTCGTTCAAGTAACAATATGGCTGATTTGTTTACAAAATCTCTACCAAAGTCAACCTTCAAGAAGCTAGTTCACAAGATCGGGATGCGAAAACTTAAGGACATAAATTGATGTTCTTATCAGGGGGAGTTAAGGCGCGTTGCACTCTTTTTCCCTTACAAGGTTTTGTCCCACCGGGTTTTCCTTGCGAGGTTTTTAACGAGGCAACCAATAGGCGCATATTCAAACATGTGTACTCTTTTTCCTTTCTTTAATTTTTCCCAATGGGTTTTGGTTTTAAGGTTTTAACGAGGCACATCATTGAATAGACATTCAAGGGGGAGTGTTATAAATACACTTCTATTTAAGGTGAATGTCTTTAATTAGAGAGATTCTAGAGTTCTATTCTTGGTAGATAAATCATCCTCCTCCCTATAAATAGAGGTGCTCTCTACCATTGTAAATCACTCCTAACATTCTCTAAGTATCAATAAGAAGAACTCTCTCTAATCTTCTCTCTATTTGCTCTTGTTCTTGAGTTATTGTTCTTGTCTTTTATATTATTTCATAACATAAGATGAGTTTTAGATTTTTAGTTTCTTGATTTCTTCATTTTCGGAATAGCTGTTGCATATAAATTGTAAAACTGTAACTATTTCTACTCTAAAATTCATTGTTTTTCCCTTAAAAATGAACGGTTTTGTCTCCAGATTTTCAAGCACGTAAATCCTTGTTAAGACGGCCTACTACCCAATCACATAACTGATGACTTTTTTAAACAAAAAGGAAAAAAGTAAACAAACACAACATTAACTTTTAAAAATTAGTTTTGCACTATAATTTTAGATTTTTTTTTTAATTTCAATCAAATTTACATAGACGCTAGCTTAGTTTGATGGAAGATAAGTGGAATACATAGGGATACACCTAAAATTGATATCATTTTTCACTTAGATATTTAAACTAAGTCTTTTTCTATCTGAATTCATTTCTTATTTATTATACCAATTAGACACATTTTGTGCAGTAGGCATATAATGTGACTTACACCTTATTCAAGCTCGTGAAGTATTCCAAGAAGGGATTTTTTTCTTGTCCAATTATACATATAACGGTAACATATATCTCTATTCAAACCCTAACCCCTTCCCCAATTGTTAAAAGCCTAATTTTGTCAATTTCAGACTTGTCCAACGCTTCTCCTTTTCTTCTTGTCAATGCAGCATCGTTGTGAAACGAGATAAAGAAGACAAGAGAAGAAACAAATTTGTACTGAAATTGATTATAGACTTATAGTAATTTGTTTCAGTTATTACTATGTTTTGAATTAGAAATAGAAATACATGAATGTGTGATTATTTGGGCAATTGAAGTAGGAAAAAGAGGAACTTTTTAATTAGAACTACGTAGAGTACCTCTTTTTAGTTCGTAATTTTAAAATTTGAAGAATATATCTAGAAGTGTGAGATAGAGCTAAACCATAAAAATAATATTTGTATGAAAGAAAATCTGTTGTGATGAGTAGAAAGTTGGCATATTGTTGTACATTTTTCAGTAAATAACAGGTGAGGTTTGAAAGATTGACTTTCTTGATTCTATTGGCAGAAAGTATTTTAGAAGAGTGTCATGGGGTTGACTCGTTGAGCAAACTAAAGTGAACTCGAAAAGATTACTTGTAAATGCACCACAGCAGCAAAATCAAGCAAAGTTTATACATGTATGTGCATATATCATTCAAGTTCGATTCTTTATACATGAAGGATGATTGCATTTTCTCATTTTTCTTTTCATTCTTAGAAGTACCTTGGGTGCTTCTTGTTGCATTTATTTGAGATTGGTCACGAATATGATCAGTTTATCATATCATTGATTCCATTGTGCTGTTTTTTTCTTATAGATATGTATTAAGATATTATATTCTTAGATTGTCGAGCACCTCTATTTAACCTAAAAAAATAAGATTTCGGTCAAAGCTTTAATTTAGAAGAACTCGGGTTACTGATAATCAAAGAATATATAAAAGAAAATAATTTGAATACAAATAATATAATCAGAAAAGTAAGTAGACCAGTATATTTAGATAGTTTTTTGTGTCTTACAATTGATCTATTCTCTCCCTTTTATAGCTTTTTTGGAATATGTGTTTTGCCTTTTGTAATAATAAGGTCATTATAGACAATTAATGACATTAAATGTTACGTTATTAATCTTTGTTTTTAATACAAATTCTCTAACGTATTTAGTACTTAACGCTCATTAAATACTGTATGTGTACTCCCTTGTACTGTCAGATTCATTCTCCTTGATTCTTAGGCTTAAATAGGTACGAACACTGAGTCTTTTGAATAACCGTTCGTGCCTCTTCCTTTGCTTCTGCTCGTATCTATTGCAACTCGTGCCTCTTTGTCAATCATAACTCTTTGACCAGTCTACGTGTCATGAGACTTCATCTTTATATCACTTTAATATGTAACTCAATTTTTTCCAATACAGATAGTCTCCCCTCTCCCCCTACCCCCTCCACTTGCTACTTATTCATTAATTGAATATTTGGGAAGTGAATTTTAATAAAGCGGGAATATTTGCTGCCATAAATTCTATAATAAAATTGCTTCAATTGGCACTTCCATTTAATGCATGTTACACGTGACATCTTTTTATTAGTTCGGCAACTTTGCAGCGACTTTTAGGGTTTTTACGGCTTCACAATACGAAGCGTCAGTTCTCATTATAACCTTTCCATCATTATGCCTTTTCCTTTGACAGTTGCTTCCTAGTATAAACATAGTTTTCTTATTTATTTTAATCACATAAAGTTTTCTGAACATCTAATTTCCCAAATCTTTATTTGCTACTTCCTTGTACTATCATGTCTTCACCAAACTCTAACCTAGAAGAGTTGACATAGTTGGCAGTCTTCCTCTTGCCCCTAATAGGAGTAGAAGGGGAGGAAGTAAACAACGTCATTTAGGTTCTTCATCGGACTCTGGCCCGTCATCTAGAACTAGAGGTTCACTTTCACATAGACCTTCTTCTAGAGGTAAGGAATCCTCTAAATATCTTCGTGAACCTCTAGTAAAGGAGATAGTTCCTGCATAATTATCTTTTTATAATGATAGAGAATCTCTTAGAAATCAAGTAGCTTCTTTAGATCGTGCTGATATTTATTCCTCTCAATCACTTTAGTTGATAGAGACTTCCATTGGGATTATGACTTTCCTATTATTATTCCCAATCCAAATCAAAGAATTACCTCCTACTTAATTGGATTTTTTTCCCTATACATACCCTTTTACTTTAGGATTCAAACCTGCTATTGATCTTGTTATATCGAGTTTTGTTGTTTCTTTGATGCTTGCTTAGGTCAAATTGGCCCAATAATATGGAGGGTTGTCGATGTTTGAGGCATTTGACCAACACGGCCGGTGTGCCTTTTACTTTTCCGCATCTGATTCATGTTTACTCTCCTAGACTCTTTCGCAATGGTGTTTTTATACTCGTAGCCAGGAGCAAAAAGATTTTTAGTTAGTCCTGAAGGTGACAAAGACCGTGGGTAGTATGCCAAGTTTTTTGTTGCCCCCAATATTGGTTTAGTGGGTGATGAGAACGTTCCCTTCCCTGAGAAATGGATTTTGCACGTGAATCTTCTAACTTTTTCTTATCTTTTTCTTTAATTTTGTTAATTTTTCTAGTTTTACTTTTCTTGTCCAGCAATTATGAGAGATGTGGAATATGTTCCCAATTTTCATGATTGGGTAGGAAAACTTTTGACTACTGCTCCAATGGATGGTAGATCTTGGAAGACCCTTTCCCAACGATTTCATTGGAAAGTAAAACTCATGGTAAGATATTTTATTTTTATTTTACATATATATTTTTTCTTTGATCTTACTTCAATCCTTCTTTCTATCAGGATTTTCTATTCTAGGAGTTACTGGTGAGGCGGTCGCGTCTTCTCGTATCTCTTTAGAAAGGGCCCAAGAAATAATCTTGGATTCTTCATAAAAAGAAAGCCGTTGATGACCAAGATTCTGAAAAAGAGGAAGATGGAGGCTCTTTGGTAACGAGGCCACGGGCTCGCAGACGCATCGTTTCTGACGATGAAGCCGGAGCATCCTACCTTCGTTCTATTCCTCTTATCAAATCTGTTGAGGCCCCGGTTGTAATTCCTGATGACAATGTTGCTCCCGTTGCTGCTTGACTCCCTTGAGCAGCTTTTTATCAGCAGATTCGATAGTGAAAATCTAGGCCCGGTTTTTGATTAAGCACCCTTGTCTTCTTTTTCTGCACATTTGTCTGTGCCTCCTTATTTGCCAATCTCGACTGTTTTTGTTCCTTCCCAGGCTATTTTTATTACTTCTACCGTTCCTCCTACAACAATTCCTCCTCCAACCACTCACCATGCTGAAGTTGGCTCCTCAAGTAGGAGTGGTGCTATGAAGCAAGTGATTATTGAAGTCCCCGTTGAGGGGAATTTTTTAAGGAAATCGGGTCAATCAGATGTGTGGCTAAAGCACTTAATTGGACCAATTGAGAAAGCCAATCTAGAGAGCTATAGCTCTTTGACCTTGAAGAATGACATTGTGCATGCTTCTTTAAAGGTATTCCCTTTTTTAAAAGCTTTTACTTTGTAACTTTTCTATCTTTGCGATTCTAATTTCCCTTTCCTTTCCTTTTTTAGGCCAATCTCATCAGCACGAAGATGATGAGAAGGATTACCCTCTTAAAGCAATTAGTGCGTGATTCTCAATTAGAGGCGTACAATTGGAAGGAACAGTATGCAAGTCTTCAGATTGATGTGGATTACTTATAAGAAAGTAAGAGTACCTTGGAGCAGCAGGCAAGTGCCTTGACTACGGAGTTGGCAGTTGCAAAGCCTTCCTCAAGTCAAGCAGATAAAGAAAAAGCTCGTCTTCAAACTTCTTTCTCAGAGCAGCCGTCAAAGGGTAGTGAAGAGATTAGAGAGTTAAAGGTTTTCTTGAGTGAGAAAGAAGCTTATGATAGTGAGCTCATGCAAAATTTGATTCAAACACAAGAAGACTTCCGAGCTTCTTCTGAAAAGGTTTGTGCCCTATAAAGTTCTCATGTCTCTCTTCAAGATTCTTACACATCTGCCTTGGCTGAGAATGAAAAGTTAAAGTAAGAAATTTCTGACTGGGAAAGATATTATGAAATCCTTGAGGATGAGTCCGCCATTGAAGTGAGTTGGGCGTTCCTAAATTCTCACCATGATACCCTAGTTGAAGCTAGCTGGGAGAATTTTGACTTGGAACCTGAGTTAGCCAAGATTAAAGAGACTATTGAAAAAACTCAAGGGAACCAAGTTCTTTCTCCTCCCGTGGCTGAAGCTTTTGAAAATATTGAAATTGATACGGGTATCCCCACTCCTTCAAGCCAAGTTGAATCTGTTGTTGTAAGCCAAGCTGAGCCCGTTGATGTTGATGTACCTGTTTCATTTCCTTCATCTTCTTAGTGACAAGTTCAAGTTATTTGAAATTCCTTGTGTCGTTATTTTTTTTACTTGAAAATTTGTGGAAAAAACACTTGGTCTCATTTGAGGGTTTGTTTTGGAAACTCAAGTCTCTAGACCTTGTATGGGGCAATATGTATAAACAATTTTATGACTAAGTTCATACTTAGTCTAAGCTCTTTAATATTAAGAAGTTTCTTCGTTGAACTTTCATTTTATTTATTCTTGCCTTTATTTCTAAGGAGTTAAATAATAATTTGCATTTTTATTCTTAAAAATGCTTCTGTTAATTTCATGAATATTCAAATTAATCATTAATTTTATGAAAGAGGATCCTTTTATATTTGACACTTAATGAAGAAGACGTCTCAACTTCATAATAGTGTTAACATACGATAAAATAAATAGGAATGCACATATTTTTTTGAAATAACTTTGACAAATTTTTACTTGAACTTTGTCTAGTTTTGAATAACACTTTACACGTATTTGAAATACATCTATACCTTTCTCGTAATTGTTTTTCTTGAAACAGATTTAAAAAAGAAAAATAAACACGAAGTTTTTATTTATAACCCGTTTTAGTAATAAACACGAGGTTTTTATTTATAACCCGTTTCAATACATTACCTTTACCCTAACTACGATAAGGTTTTTCTTTGGCCTTAGCTCGCGAGATTGCTCTGCACTTGACTCATTCAATGAGTGAATGTTTCAGGCTTGATCTTTGATTACTTCCCAATCCTTTTTGCCTTCTTTATACACATGCTCGTGTATATTATATAGTCCTCCAAGTGTGAGAGCGTTGAAGTATGAAGCCTCGAGCACTTGATTGTTCCTCTCATTTGGTCCTTTCCCTGAAAAGGAAAAACATACTGGACTCGGAGATATGGCTATAGATGTAGATTACTTAACCAGTTTGAATTTCTATTAGAATAATTGTAATTCTAGGCCAGAAAAGTTATTCCACGTGCCTTGCAGGTCGTGACTCATCATTTATACGGGTTAGCTTTTTGACTATCATCTAAAATCGTTAGTAAAATTTTAACAATTCAAAAATATCAATACCTAACCGTGGGTATTTCATAGAAATAGTACTTCTTCAGATGAACAACATTCCAATGTGAATGTAGTATCTTGCCATCCATTGTTTCCAGCTTGTATGCTCCTTTTCCTGCAATATCATGAATTCTATAGGATCATTACTATGTTGGACTTAATTTTCCCGCATCAGCTGCCTTTGTAGGTTGAAAAATCTTTTTGAGCATGAAGTCCCCAATTTTAAAGAATCTAAGGCGTGCTTTTCGGTTATAATATCATTCTATGACCTGCTTCTGTGCAGCCATTCTTATTAGTGCGACTTCTCATCTTCCTTCAAGTAAATCAAGATTTACACGCATTTCTTCGTCATTAGACACTTTTAAAATATATGTGAACCTCGTACTCGGCTCTCCTATCTCAACTGGAATCAAAGCTTCAGCTCCACAAACAAATGAAAGTGGTGTTTCTCCTGTACTTATTTTTGTTGTTGTGCAGTATGCCCATAAAACACCAGGTAATACTTCTGGCCAATTACCTTTGGATTCCTCTAAATGCTACTTTAAATTATTGATAATAACTTTGTTTGTTGACTCAGCTTGCCCATTACAGACTAGATGATAAGGTGTGGATGTAATCCTTTTGATATGCCAACTTTGAAAGAACTCTATAATTTGAGTGCCTATAAACTGAGTGTCATTATCACACACGATTTCGTTTGGCATACCGAATCGGCATATGATATTCCGCGAAATGAAATCTCTAACTTCCTTTTCTCGCACCTGTTTGAATGCTCCTGCCTCCACCCATTTAGTAGAATAATTAGTGAGTATGAGCAAAAATTTTACCTGTCCTTTTGCTTGTGGTAGTGGTCCCACGATATCCATTCCCCATTTCATAAATGGTTACGATGCAATGACCGGATGTAGTAACTCTGCGGGCCTATGCATATTATTACCGTACCTTTGGCATTTATCGTATTTAGCCACAAAATTTTCCGCTTCTTCTTCCATTTTTGGCCAATAATAACCTGCCCTAATTAAGGTTCTTACCAATGACCTTCCTCCTGCTTGATTTCCACAGTGCACCTTGTGTATCTCTCTCATTACATATTGCGTCAAAGAAGGTTTGAGGCACTTTGCTAAGGGGTCACCGAATATTTTTCGATAAAGATTGCCTTGCTTTAAGAAATACCAAGCAGCCTTTTTTCGAAGCGCGTGAGATTTTTTCTTATCTTTAGGGACGGTACCATACTACAAAAAAACAACAATCTCGTTCCTCCAATCCCAAGTTAAGTTATTAAAATTTACTTCATTCTTATCGGGGTCGAGAACTGAATGAAATAAATGAATAACTGAAGCATTTTCTTACTTGCCACGTCTGTCGCACATGCGAGATTAGCTAGGGCGTCTACTTCAACAATTTCATCCCTTGATATTTGTGTCACTTTCCAGGTTTGAAATTGCCTAATCAAATCCCGTACCTTTTCTAAGTACCGCTGCATCCTTGCTTTCCTGGCCGTGTAAGTCCCCATCATTTGATAACTACGAGATGAGAATCGTGTTTGATTATAATCTGACTTATGCCATGTTCTCGTGTCAGTTCTAAACCTGCAATCATTCTCATACTCTGCCTCATTGTTAGTTATTGAATGACATTTAATGGCTTGTCTAATGGCTTCACCTCTAGGTAGTATCAAAACAATCCCTAAAGATGCACCATTTACGTTAGATGAACCATCAGTAAATAAGGTCCTAGTTCCTAGGTTAGCTCCATTGAACACCTGTAACTCGTTTTCTGCTTCTAATTGTATCCTTGGCTAAAATCAGTCACGAAATCAGCTAACACTTGAGATTTGATAGCAGTTCTAGGTTGTTATATGATATCATATTCACTTAATTCTATAGCCCACTTAGCTAACCTTTCTGATAACTCATGCTTATGTAAAATATTGCTTTAATGGATAAGCAGTTACTACGGTAATAGGATGACATTGAAAATAAGGTCTTAATTTTCTCGATGTCATGATTAATGCAAGTGCAAGCTTTTCTAATTGAGGATACCACATCTCCGCATCTAATAAAGAGTTGCTGACATAGTAGATCGAAGATTATATACCTTGGTCCTCACGGACTAAAACGACACTTACCGTTACTTCCGGAACAGCAAGGTAGATGAGCAATCTTTCCCTAGCTTGGGTTTTGCATGCAATGTTGGATTTGATAATTATGTCTTCAAATTTTTGAGTGCCTGCTGATATTCCTCATTCCATTCAAAATGATCTTGCTTTTAAGAGCTGGAAAGAATTTGAAGCAATTTTCTAATGATTTATAAATGAATCTTCTCAAGGGAAGCACTTTTCTGCTGATTTAGAAATGAATCTTCCCAAGGCAGCAATTCTTCCCGTCAATCTCTGCACTTCTTTTTTACTTGAAAGCACATCAGGGATTTCTTCAATGGCCTTAATATGTGCGGGATTCACTTCAATACCACGGTTAGAAACAAGAAATCTTAAAAACTCACCTGATGCAACAACAAATGCACATTTCTCCGGATTTAATTTCAAATTAAATTTGCGCAAAATGTGAAACGTATCAGACAAGTATGATATATGATCTTTTGAATGCTGAGTTTTAAGGAGCATATCATCTATATAAACCTCCATGGTTTTTCCCAGATGTTCTTGAAACATTTTAGTCACTAGCCTTTGATATGTTGCACTAACATTTTTGAGACAAAAAGACATTACTTTATAACAGTAAGTCCCCTTATCTGTTACGAATGAAGTTTTTTTCCTCATCTGCCTGATCCATTTTGATCTGATTATAACCTGAATACCCATCTAAAAAACTCAATAGTTCATGTCCTACAGTAACTTCAATTAGTTAATCTATATGTGGTAGTGGAAAAGAATCCTTCGGACAAGCTTTGTTAAGGTCTGTGTAATCTACACAAGCTCGCCACTTAACATTCTTTTTTGGAACTACAACAATATTGGCTAACCAATTAGGATACTTTACATCATGGATAATTTCAATCTTTAACAATTTTTAAACCTCTTCTTGAATCGGCTGATTTTTCAAAGCTCCTTGCTTTCTCTTCTTTTGTTTGACAGGAGGGTACAGTAGATCTTCATTTAATTTGTGACTCATTACCTCCGGTGGTATTCCTGTCATATTAGAGTGAGACCAGGCAAAATAGCCCACGTTAGTTTTCAAAAATTCAATCAACTTACCTTTCATGTCTTGGCTTAGATTGGCCCCTACGTAGACTTTCTTTCCAGGCCATCGTGCAAATAATACTACAGCCTCTAGTTCTTCAATTGTTGTTTTTATATTCTCGTTTTCCTCTGGTTCTTGAATGATATCAGGCCTCGAGTCCACGTCTATTCGCCTTTATTCAATTGAGGTTTGTATCATGATATCCCCAACTGGATTCTGTAACTACTATTTTTTTCATCTCTCGTACTTTAATCAGCTACAGAATTGATGCTTCTGGATTTCTGTTGATCTCTACGAATTTGTCATATTCCCCATGGTGATGGAAATTTGATAACTTGATGTAAGGTTGATGGAAGAGCATACATCTCGTGAATCCATGGTCTCCCAAGAATCATGTTGTAAGCCATCTCCATATCTATCACATAAAATTTTAAATCTTTGATAACAGCTTCTATGAATGTAGTGAGTATTACTTCTCCTTTTGTTACGATGCTAGAATTGTCAAATCTAGACAAATCATGTGCCTTTGTTACTAATTGGTCTTCAGTTTGCATCTCATGTAACACTCTTAGCAGAATATTCACGTAACTAACTGGATCAATCAAAACTCGTTTCATATTAGTATCATGTACAAGTAGAGATATTACCAGTGCATCGTTATGTGAAGTTAATACGACATCTGTATCTGCATCATCGAACATAATAGTTTCTTCTTCTAGGACATGTCGCATCCGTTTCTCTTGAGTAATTGTGTTTTTGGACATCTTATTAGTTGCGATGTACGTCACACCATTGATGTCTTCACCTCCGTTTATAACATTGACGGTCCTTTTGGGAGAAGGTGGTTTAGGGGGCTCATGCATATTCTTCATGTATGCTTGCTTACCTTTCTCACTGAATAACTTAGTGAGATACCCCTGTTTTAATAAATGATCAACTTTACTTTGTAAAAATCTACAGTGCTCACACATGATTCTTAAAATAACTACGAGTTCGGAAGTGCTCACATTGAAATTATAACTGCCGAACCTCGCCTTTAAATTTCTATCATCATCTCGAGATTCATGTGTGTTTCGATCATTCCCTAATCTTGATGGCAAGCCCGACTCTCTATTCCTTGATCTGTGGTCGTATCTCTGATTATCCTATTTTGATCATGTGTCTTTTCCCGTAGGTCCCATGCATGGTTCGTACCTGTTTTTACTGGACCTTTTTTCTGTTTCCACCTGTCTTGAACTTATCTTTTATTCTTTTTGATATCATGAAATGATATCTTATTCTATCCTCAACTTTGTTCTATACCTGTTATAAATGTCATTCCATGTTGTGGCTGGGAATTCATGAAGACTTTCCTTGAGCCGCCTCGTTGTCTCAGAGCTCTTGTCATTCAAATTACTGGTGAAAGCTATAGCCGCCCAATTGTCAGGTACATGTGGTAATGTAATTCTTTCACATTGGAATCTGTCCACGAATTCTCTAAGTAATTCTGAGTCTCCTTGTTTGATTTTGAAAATATCTTCCATTCTTCTTTCAACTTTTTGAGCTCCCGAGTGCGTTTTGATGAAAGAATCTGCAAGCTCAGCAAAAGAATTTATTGAATTTTTGGGTAAAAGAGAATACCATATTAATGCACCCTTAGTGAGTGTTTCACCGAATTTCTTGACCAATACTGATTCAATCTCCTGTTTGGTCAAGTCATTGCCTTTGACACCTGTTGTGAATGCAGTCACGTGGTCTCATGGATCAGTTGTTCCATCGTATTTGGGAATATCAGGCATTTTGAATTTATTTGGAATAGGGAGGGGGCATCACTTGTCTTCCAAGGTTGTTGTGTCCGCGTCTATCCCTTTGATTATAGGCGGCACCCCAGGTATTTGCTCTATCTGGTCACTTTGCTCCTTGAGCTGTTTCTGCAATGTTAGTACTAAATTTTATAAATCTAAATTGACTAAATTACCTGGCACTCCTTCTTGCGACTCAATGGGGGTTCCACCACCTTTTGAATTAACAAGCACAGAACGAGGATTCTCCAGAGTGTTGTTATTTGAAGTGGGTGTGAGTGGTGCAGCAAGTAACTGACTAGCAAAAGCTTCAAGAGCTTACTTGACCTGTGCAACAACTAGTTTTTGCAAAGCTTCATCGATAGCTTCAACATTTTCGAATTGAGTGTTTCCATGTGCATAGGATCCATTAGGAGTGCCTTCTTGAGACCATCGACGAGATATTTGTGGAGAAGGGACCAAGATGTGATTATCCTGTAGATTTTCCTGAAGTTGTTGGTTTCCTTCATTTCCTTGAACGTTGTCATTATTGCTCGACATGGTTGATGCAATAAGAAAAATTAAGCTAAATAGATTATCAGATTCCAGGTAACAGAACCAATTTGTTTAACCAAAAAAATAAGACTTCAGTCAAAGCTTTAATTTAGAAGAACTCGGGTTACTGATAATCAAAGAATGTATGAAAGAAAGTAATTTGAATAGAAATAATATAATCAGAAAAGTAAGTTAGACCAGTATATTCAGATAGTGTTTCGTGTCCTTACAATTGATCTATTCTCTCCCTTTTATAGCTTTTCTGGAGATATGTGTTTTGCCTTTGTCATAATACGGTCATTATAGACAATTAATGATATTAAATACTACTTTACATAATGTTTGTATTTAATACAGATTCTCTAATGTTTTTAGTACTGAAAGCTCATTAAATACTATAGGTGTACTCCCTTGTACTGTCAGATTCATTCTCCTTGATTCTTAGGCTTAAATAGGTACGGGCACCGAGTCTTTTGAAAAACCGTTCGTGCCTCTTCCTTCGCCTCTTCTCGTATCTGTTGCTACTAGTGCCTCTCTGTCAATCATAACTCTTTGACCAGTCTACGTGTCATGACATATCATCTTTGTACCAATTTAATATGTAAACTCAATTTTTTCCAATACAACCTCTACGTAAAACAGTAAGAAAATCTGATGCTTGCTAACGTTGCCTTAATCCGCTTAAAAATTTACAATTTATTCTATACTTTCACTGATAGTATTGTAAATGTTGCTGGATTCAATGTAGTTGCATGCGACTTTTTAGTGCAAATTCAGCTAGTACCGGATTTGAAATTGGATATGAAGTACTGAACTCGAATAAATCTGTACTTATTAGTTCAACTTCTACTGCTTAATTAAATTATACTATTATTGTACGTTGTTAAGTTGATATGCACATAAATCTGTTGCTCCAATGTGTTTTTTGCTTCGAACAACTAAACTGTTGGTGTTAAATTATGTATGCTTAAAAGCTTGACCTTGAATTTTCAGTCACAATAAAATTTTCATTGATTATGTTATTCATGTGCATTGGCACAACTTATTGGTGAGGTAGAAAACATGATACACATGTGGTCTCTAAATGTTCATATTGTATACTACTTTTGGCAGAATTTTGTTCATATTGTGGATCTTGAAGACATGATCACTGAAAGATGGGGTATTACATTTTTGAACACATAACTGGTACCCTTGGGGTTCCTTATCCGAAGATCCAATCCCTCTTCGTTTACCCAACACAACAAGAGCATACTTTCTTGAATCAGTACGCCTACCACCAAAAAAATAGTGGTTACTTTAAAATTTCTTTCGTCGATTAGATTGATTCTCGCTCAATTATTGCAGCATAATCTGCACTGGCTCTTATGTGATGAATCGAAAAGAATTTAATTTATACTGTAACACATCCGGTTCCAAGCCTAGACAAAGGAGGAGAGTTTACTATCTCTTAAAAGTAAGATCATTGTTTGTTCTGTGTTCACTTCATAATTTGATAACTTATCATTAATTATTCTTCTCTATTATGATACATCTGCATCACTCACTCACCACATGATTTGTCTCCTTAAATAGTCGGAATGCTATTAACAGAACCTAAAAGTTAAGCTTCGGCTGCTAACTATTTTATACACCAAGTAATTTTGATCTCTTGCAAAGCAAATCAGAATCTATAGAAAGTTATGCAAATTCTTAGCAAAGAGCACCTGGGGTTATTATTCTTGGGACCATAACTTAAGTTAGTACATTCATATTTGCTTTGAATCAATGATAAAGTTATTTGCCTCTATTAAATAGTTGCGACACTTTCGGTTTGATAATCTGTAGTCATAAATAGGGTCAATAGAAAGTTGGGTCCTAAAAATTGGGGGGAATATTTTTGGACACATTGAAAAGGTATGTAATCTACTTTGTTTATTATTGAGTAATTTGATTCTCAAAATGATGTGCAATTCCAGCGTTTCATTGGTATGGTCCTGTCCTTGAATGCATTATCAAAATACCGAAGAATTAGCATTGGAAAAGAGGCTGTTCAACTGCTTTCAAAAGATAAATATTTGGGTAACATTCCTCCTCCCTCTCTTCCCCTTGGTCCTCTTCCCTTCTTGTATACCCTTGCTGCTATTAGCATTTTACCTACTCTTATCATCCTCCATTATTCCAACACTTCTCACTTTATTCTAAGATAGACATAATTTGAATGTAGATATAGTCTTATGTAATATACATAACAACCATAACTATAGGGATTCACAGCAGATTTATAGCATTCCCTTTTTGATTTTTTCCATAGTTAAGGCTTTATAACTTGTATATATACTTGTTATTTCTTGAATACAACACAAGAGAGATTTATCTATTGTTTCTATAGTTTACATGGTATCAGAGCATGTCTACTGCTCGCCAGAGTTGAGTCGAATTCGCTGTCAAAATTTCCTTGGTCAGAAGCTAATTTGAGGTCTTTTTGACATTTCCAGTTGACTTGTGGTGGTTCTCTGATCATAGAACTACATTTTCACATATAACCACCTCAAACCAGATCTTATTCTCACTTTGTTTGGTCAGGTTTATTGGTTATCCGATTTCTTTAATTTTGTGGTATTTTCTTGGAGGTTGCCTATGTGAGAAGCTTGCATCTTTAATTTTGACTCACTGTGATGATCGATTAGTGACTTGATATTGTCTGTTGGGTCTTTCCTTATCAGAAACTTTATTGGTCTCTAATTTTGTTTGAGTTGGGGAAAAATTTGTTTAGTTCTCTGATTTGGTTGAGTGGATTATTAAAATTGAATCATGTTTAATATATTGTTGATTTCATATCTACCAGGATCTGTTTGAGTATCGTTTAGCTTCGGGGACCTCTGTTAGTTTAATCAGTTTGTTATTGAAAGAAAAAAAATGATGGTAAAGAATAATAATATAACAACTCCTAGTCCAACAGTCTTGGTTTCAGATGAGTTTCTAAAATTCCTTCAATATCATAAATCAGTTAAGGAATCTTCTTCATTTACTGCCTTTGTTGGGTCAGATAAAATATGTCTTATCACCTCTTCCAATAAATGGGTGATCGATTCTAGTGCTACAAATCACATGACAGGTAATTCAAATATTTTTTCTAGCTTTCGCTCATATAAAGCACCCTCTCCGGTTACTTTAGCTGATGGATCAACTTGTAGCAGTGTTGGATCTGGGATTGTTAAACCAACTTCCTATATTACCATGTCATATGTATTAATTCTACCAAACTTGGCCTTTAACATGATTTCTGTTATTAAAATTACCAAAGACTTTAATTGTTGTGTTGCATTCTTTCCCGATCATTGTTTGTTTTTGGATCTTAAGATGATGCAGGTTATTGGTAAAGGATATATATCTGGTGATCTCTACATTCTTGATGAATGGGAGCCACGATCTGTTGGATACTCTAGTATCGTGTCTCCTTTTGAAGCACATTGTCGACTTGGACATCCCCATTTGCCTTTGATAAAAAAGCTCTACCCTCAGTTTCAGAATATTTCATCATTGGATAATGAGTCATGTCAATTTGCAAAACACCATCGCATCTCGTTAAGCCCATGGGTTAATACGTGAGCTGAGTCAACTTTTGAGTTGGTCCATTAGGATGTTTGGGGACCATGTCCGGTTGTTTCTAAAACTGGACATAAGTATTTTGTCACTTTTATAGATGATTTTTCTCGAATGACTTGGATTTACTTTATGAAGAGCCGCTCTAAAGTGTGTACTCATTTTTCTATCTTTTATGCTGAAGTTAGAACACAATTCAATGCTTCCGTACGTACTATAAGGAGTGATAACGCTAAAGAATACATGTCAAATTTATTCGGTCCTACATGAGACGACATGGTATATTATATCAGGCTTCATGTGTTGATACACCCTCTCAAAATGGAGTTGCTGAGAGGAAGAATCGATATCTACTTGAGACAGCTCGAGCGGTTTTGTTCCAAATGAAGGTTCCTAAGCAGTTATGGGCTGATGCAGTTTCTACGACTTATTTCTGATTAATCGCATGCCATCTAGTGTAATCGATGGTAATGTGCTTTATATTGCTCTTTTCCCGAATAAGTCATTATTTTCGGTGGAACCTAAGGTGTTTGGAAGCACATGTTATGTTCGAGATGTTCGACCATCTCCTACCAAGGTGGATCCTAAGGTTGTGAAGTGTGTTTTCCTGGGCTATTCTCGCCTTCAGAAGGGTTATCGATGTTATTCTACTGAGCTTGGCTAATATTTAGTGTCAACTGATGTGGTATTTTCAGAGACTACACCATTCTTCTATGCACCTCCCATTTCTACAAGCCTGGGGGAGGAAGATGAGTGGCTAGTGTATTAGGTTACCTGTACTTCGATAGAAAAATTAGATGATACTTTTCGATCTCCCAATTCTTCTATTGAGGACCAATCGACTACTACGCCTTCAGTACCTGCTCCAGCAAAACCTCCAATTGTTCAAGTTTATCCGCGGAGGCGAGAGACAAATGATACATATCCTGCACCAGTTCCTGCATCATCTGATTCTTCTTTACCTAATCCTCTAGATAACCTTGATCTTCTTATTGCTCTTTGCAAAGGTACACGTACTTGCAAATCGACATATTCAGTTGCTAACTTTGTTTCCTATGACCACTCATCCTCTATGTCTAGATCTATGATTGCTTCTCTAAACTCCATCTCCGTACCCAAAACAGTGAATAAGGCTTTGAATCCGTCCGGATGGTCTGATGCAATGCTTGAGGAAATACATGCTTTAGAGGATACCTACACATGAGATTTGGCAGATTTACCAAAGAGAAAGAAACCAGTGGGATGCAAGTAGTTATTTACAGTTAAAGTTAATCCAGATGGTTCTGTGGCAAGACTTAAGGCCAGACTTGTGGCTAAAAGGTATGCTCAAACATATGGGGTGGGTTATTTTGACACCTTCTCCCCGGTTGCCAAACTCACTTTTGTCCGCTTGTTTATTTCTCTAGCTGCATCCGAGAATTGGCCTTTACATCAGTTGGATATCAAGAATGTGTTCCATCATGGTGATCTTCAAGAAAAAGTATACACAAAGCAACCACCCCGTTTTGTTGCTCGGGGGGGGGGGGGGGGGGGGGGGTATAGGAAAGTCTGTCATTTGAAGAAGTCCTTATATGGATTGAAGCAGAGTCCACGAGCTTGGTTTGGAAAGTTTAGTAAGGTAGTTCAGGAGTTTGGGTTGAAAATGAGTAAGTGCGATCACTCAGTCCTTCTCCTCGTTGTATATGTTAATGATATTGTTATCACAAGAGGTGACTATGCTGGGATTTCTTCCCTCAAGTCTTTTCTGCATACTAGGTTTCATACAAACGACTCGGGCCGATTGAAATACTTTTTGGGAGTAGAAGTAAATAGAAGCAAGAAGGGAATTCTTTTGTCTTAGAGAAAGTACATTCTTGACTTGCTTGCAGAAACTGGAAAGTTGGCAGCTAAACCTTGGAGTAATCCAGTAGTTCCTAATGTGCATATTATGAAAGATGATAATGATCCTTTTGACAATCCAGGGAGATACATGAGGTTAGTTGGGAAATTAAACTACCTTACCGTGACTCGACTAGATATCGCTTTTATGGTAAGTGTTGTTGGCCAGTTCCAGTGTTAAAAAAAATGCATGCTTAATTGCTTTAGCGAGAAGCGAAGCGGAGCTACGGGTTGGGCGCTACCCAGATAAAAACGATACAGGTAGAGAAAAGTGACCGCTTCTACCAAAAAAGTGAGAAGCGGTAGGAAGCGAGAAAAGCGAGTGCTTCTGGAAATAAAAGTCCAAACGGGTCTTTTTCAATTAAAAGACCCAAATCGAGTGAGTCTTCTATTAGTCATTCTTCAGCAGCAACCTAGGATTATAAATCAGCCTTTTCTTCCTAAAAAAACCAACAATTTCTTCCTCACATGAAGCAATGATTTGTTCAAGCAAACTAGGGTTCTTCTTCTTCTTCTTTAACATTACAACAAGTTAACAACATCTTTCAAGTTTCAACAGGTATGTTTTTCTTCTTCTTCTTCTTCTTCTTATTTTTCTTTCTAAATATCCAAAAAGTGCCGAAATGCTAGAGAAATTTTTTCAGAAAAAATCTGCCCCATTTCTTCCCAAATTCTGCCTAGTTCCTATCCAATTTCTGCCAATTATGTATTTTTTATTCTTAGTTCTTATTGCCTTTCTTATGTGTTATGTAGTTGTTATTTTAATGGTGCCAAAAGAAGATAGGAAAAACCCGACTTGGGCTTACTATGAAAGAGTTAACGATACCAACAAGATGGCCATTATATGTCTTTTTTGTGATAAGATTACAAATGGAGGAATCTATCATCAAAAAGCGCATCTAATCGGTGGTGATACAAATATAGCATATTGTCCTAAAGTATCGGGGCATGTGAAGGAAGAATTGAAAGCATACTTTCAAAAAAATAAACAGTTAAAGGCTCAAATGATTCATGAACAAGAACTTTATAATCTTGATGACGATGATGATAGAACAGAAGAAGGTGATGATGCTTTGTCGCTTCCACCAAAATCACAAAAACGGAGAAGGATGCTTCCACCAATGTCTTCTAGTTGTGGATCTACTAGAAAGAACAAAGGTCCTATGGATTGTTACTTCTCACAAAAATGTGGAGATAAGGGAGGAAAAAGTGGTAATCCTCAAGTTGATGCAAAAGCAATTTTGAGGGACCTGCATTTTTGCCCGGTGGATGTATAATGTAGGTTTTCCTTTTAATTGTGTTAATTATATGGCCCAGGAATGAAGCCTCCAACTTATTATGAAGTTAGTACGTGATATCTACAAAAAGAGGCGGCAGAGGTGAACAAAATCGTGGAGGATCACAAAGTAGAACGGAACAAGTTTGGTTGTTCCATTATGATGGATAAGTGGACAGTGAGAAATGGAAAAATGATCATCAATATCTTGGTGAATTCTCCTAAGAGAAGCCTGTTTCTTGAGTCAATTGATGCAGGCGACTCTTTGACTAATTCAACCAAAATGTACTCCTTGTTCAAGAGTACAATAGACTCTATTGGAGTAAAAAAATATTGTTCAAGTTGTCACGGATAACGCCAGTGAAAATGTTAAAGATGGTGATTTGATGTCTGCTGGGTACCCGCATATCTAATGGACTCCATGTGTAGAACATTCTGTTAATTTGATCTTTGGTGATATTTTCAAGAAAAACCCCTTCAGTACTGTCTTTAATCATGCAATTAGAGTTCACTCCTATATTGTTCAAAGGCCTTTCTTATTGAACATGATGATGAGATTCACCAAACAAAGAAGCTTGGTGAAACCTGCAAAGGCAAGATTTGCTACTGCTTTCTTGACTTTGGCTAGGATGTATGAGCAAAAAAGCAATTTGAAGAAGTTGTTTATTTCAGATGAGTACACTAGCAGTGCCTATGGAAGGGAAGCTCGAGCGAGAGAATCTGCAGATATTATACTTTCTCTTTCATTTTGGAACAATGTGGTTCATGCATTGAAGATTGGTGGTCCTTTAGTTAAAGTGCTTTGTTTGGTGGATGGGGAGCAAAGGCCACCAATAGGCTACTTATACGAAGCAATTGATAGTGCAAAAGAGGCTATTCAAGACTCTTTTAGTGATCAAAGAAATAAAAAAGAGTCTTTGAGATCATAGATAAAAGGTGGGATAGTAAGATTCATAGTCCTTTGCATGCAACTGGACTTGTTTTGAACCCGGAATTGTTTTATGCCCACAAAATAGAGGATTCTAGGAGATGAACCTTTGTGGAATGGATACTGTGAATGCATTGATAAGTTGATACCTGAAGAATCCGTGCAAGATAAAATCACAGAGCAATTTACTATTTATAGGAATGTTGAACAACGTTTTGGAAAAAACATGGCCATTAGACAAAGAACAACGAAGTCACCAGGTGAGCGAGTGCTTATATGTTGTTTTATAGTTATAAGTTTTCTTTATTAATATTATGTTTTGAAAATTTTTTCTACTTCTACAGTTGAATGGTGGAAAAAATATGGTCATTCCACTCCAGAATTACAAAAGTTTTCCATCAAGGTTCTAAGTCTAACATGTAGCTCATCCGGGTGTGAAAGGAATTGGAGCGTGTTTGAGCATGTAAGAAATAATAAGAAAGATTTAGTATATTAATATAATTAAATTATATCTCAATTGTCCTAATATTACTAGTTATTTATTATTTGTAGATTCATACCAATAAGAGGAACAAACTAATCTTGAAGTGTCTTAATGATTTAGTCTTCATTAAGTACAATAGAACATTGAAGCATCGTTACAACGCTCCAATGTAATTGATCAAATTAGTGGACAACATCGATGATACTAATGAATGGCTAACTGGAGTCCCAGAAGATCATGCATATGAAGAAGTATTTGATGATATGTGCTTTAGTTGATGCTACTCTTGACAATCTTGTAGAAGAATAAGATGCTTATTTTATGATTTAATTGATGCTACTCTTTAGTTTTTTAATTCAAGTATGGAACGTTTGCTTACAATTACATGTGTTATCTATGTTGTATTTATTTTAGTTTTTTTTTTAAAAAAAAATTCGCTTCACTTCAAAAAAGTGGGCGCTTTGCTTCTCGCTTCTCGCTTTTTTGTGAAATGGGGGTTGTCGCTTTTCCTCGCTTCACGCTATTTTTAACACTGGCCAGTTCATGTCTGCACCAATGATCAAACTCGGCAGCTTTGGAACAAATTTTGTGTTATTTGAAAGGAGCTCCTGGTCTTGGCATATTATATAGCAATCACAATTATACTTGTATTGAGTGTTTTGGAGAGGCTGACTGGGCTGGATCGAAAATTGATAGAAGATCTACTACAGGATATTGTGTTATTGTTGGAGGAAACTTGATATCATGGAGGAGTAAGAAGCAAAGTGTTGTATCTCGATCTAGTGCAGAATTCGAGTATAGAGCTATGTCACAATCTACATGTGAGATTATGTGGATACATCATCTGTTGACTCAAATTGGGTTGGAGTATCCAATACCGGCAAAACTCTGGTGGAAAAATCAAGTTGTCCTCCATATTGCGTCAAATCCAGTGTATCATGAAAAGACTAAGCATATTGAGGTTGACTGCCATTTTATTCGTGGGAAGATTCAGGAGAACTTGATCTCCACTGGCTACGTGAAGACATGATATAAATCTGCTGATTTGTTCACAAAGGTGTTGAATGGAATTCGAGTTGATTACCTTTGTAACAAGCTAGGCATGATCAACATCTATGCTCCAGCTTGAGGGGGAGTGTTAAGTAATAAATATAGACATAATTTGAATGTAGACATAATCTTATGTAATATACATAACTAGCATAATTATAGGGATTCACAACAGATTTATAGAATTTTCTTTTGATTCTTTCCATAGTTAAGGCTCTATGTACTTATACATATACTTGTTATTTTTTGAACACAACACAAGAGAGATTTCTCTATTATTTCTATAATTTAGAAATACACTTATTTTATTCTATTCTTTATAGGTCCTCTTCATGGGATTCTGTATGGTCTAAAGGACATTATTGGCTTCCAAGTCTTTCAAGAATGAAGTTATTGATGTTGAAGCTTGGAGGTATTGACAATTAATGAATGTAGAGACTACATCCACAAGCGACCTTGTGCATGTGTTTGTATAACTTATGGATACGGATGTAGGTTGAAATCTGCTGCTGCAGTTTTTGCTGCAAAATTAGTCGATGGTTCTAAATAGGGAGAGTTTGACTATTTAGTCGCTGTATAACAAGGCGATGCTTGCTAACCAGAGGATAAAATTAGAATTTGTCAGTTTGACTCATTGTTTTAATACCGTGCCAACTGGATATATATCTTCAATGAGCCAACATAGGTTTTCTGTACTATGTTGTGATTACAGTTGATCCCTTGTTCATTTTGTTTTGCCCTCTCTTCAGTTTTGGTTGATGGTCCATTTTTCTTCCTCCTCCTGTTCCCCAAGTTGGCACTGCTGAAACTAAAAAAACCTGACTTCTGCTGAAGGGTGAGTTTTGCTGGAATGTATCTTCTTTAAGCTTTCCCTACTATCTACTACTGCTGACAAGCTAGACATGCTTCTTTTATTAGCTTTCTGTTTCATCCTCATTAATATGATGGCTTTATTTTGTAGTATTAATTTCATAGCTTCTTAACTATATAACGAACTACTATTTGTGATTTAACATAAGTTATTGTTAGTGAAAGCTATGGAAATTATGTACTTATATTTGACAATAAGTGAGCTACATCAAAGAGTAAGGAAATTGTTTGAGCAACAAAAATTTTTTACTTTTTTTTTATTAACTTTCTAAAAGAATTTATTTTCCAAAAGAGATGTGGCTCCTCTTACACCAATTCTCGGAGATTTTCAAATTTGCTACTGCTGATTTAATTAGTATGCAACTCTTTGAGGAATTGGTTTATGTAATTTCCCCAAATAGGACTGCATTATGGGATTCAATTTGTTGGGTTTTGGATGTATTTAATTAATATATTAAAAATTTAAAAGAGGGTAAATGGAAAATGGGAAGAAATAAAAATTTTGAGTGAAATTTTAAGTTCCCCTTGGTAAATGGACATTGTCCCATATTGAAAGAGGAAGAGGTTTTTTATGGGTATATAAGCAATTGTTCTTCTTCTAGCTCTTAAAGATTTGAGAAGAAGGCAAACCTTGGCCACTGTCGTCGTTGCTCGGCTCGGCTTCTGCTTTGGCTTCTAATTTGGTCAAATGATTGATTGACTAATTTTTTAGACCAAATTTATTTATTAATAGTAAAATATTAACAAAAATGTTATTAAATTTTTATTTGAATAACAGAATATTAATATTAAATAAATACTATATTAAATCCATTTCAGTTATCCAAATTTTAATTTTTTGTTTTTGTAACAGAAAATCAACTACTCATCAATTTTCCCTCTTTAATATTGAGTAAATAATCATTTATGTAATGTCATTTATGATGTGGCCGTTTTGCAAAAATAACTATTTTGAAGAATTGTACCTTTTCAGATTTCAGCCCAACTTTGGCTATCAATACAACATTATTTTGCTCAGAATTTTACTACAATTTTCTGAGTTTCTTCTCCTTCTTCTGCATACTTTTAGCATCAAACAAAACAAAAAGTAAGTGTGATTTGCTATCGAACTTTGTGTTCGCTGAAACACTGGGTTTGAAGTACCACTACACCAGTATGTAATTCGTTCTATCGTGGGAAGAAATAATCTATAACCTTGGGTACTAGGAGGGGATTAAATTCTTTAAGGAAACACTATGAATTCAATAAGCTCGAATTGATTTTCTGTCATTTCTGTTTATATTCATTTATATTTTCAAAATTATTTTACAAATATAACATACTAACCCAATCTTTATAAAGCTATAAACTTTTAATAGTTAAACCACAGAAGCATGGAATATCATTTGGGATCTTCAATTTAGGAGGAGCATTGGGAGTTGGAGGAATTTCAGAGATTGGTTGAAATGATTAACAAATAAACCATTTTATTAGAGAGTCCCGATTCTTGGAGATGAGAGTTTAAGGAATGATGATCAATTCCCAGTATAGTCTTTTGCTTACTAGATGAGGGATTTTAACTACCGAAAATTTAAGTAAGAAGAGGATCTCCTATGTTAGTTGGCCTTAATATAAGTTATACAACAACAATAACAACAACCCAGTATAATTCCACATAGTGGGGTCTGGGAAGAGTAGTATGTACAAAGACCTTGCTGTTTCCAAATAGACCCCCGGCATCGTTCCCTCCAAGAACTTCTCACCTTGCTCTTGGGGAGACTCGAACTCACAACCTCTCGATTAGAAGTGGGGGTTGATTAATATAAGTTATACAGAGAAAGAAATAAGATATTGTTTGAAAGAAGTGAACTTGATTTATTTTTGTAGCTTTACACTTTAGTATACTCCTTCTATACGACATGATTTTCTCCATTGTTAATTAATTTACACCCTGAATAAAAACTTCTCGTTATTCAACACTTGCTAATGTTTTGATTTCGTATTGCAGAATATAAGTCCTAAATTTTTACAGAGAGCTTAAATTTTTTGCGAAAATATTTCATTCTAAGATGCACACCAGAGAATCAAGAGTTTTCGTTTGGACTTGTACAATAAATTGAAATCAAGATCGAAAAATATCACAACATTTATATTATTTTATTTTAAATATTTGAGTGTTGCAATTTGTATAAATACTATGATTCTTCTTTTCAGTAGTAAATAAATTCAAGGGCTTTTGAGCTTGATCTTGAATCTATATTTGTTCTCCATGAATGATGATCTTGTTCTTGAGCTTGAACTTGATCTTGATTAGTTCTTCGTTCTTGAGCTTGAACTTGATTTCTTGAACTTGAAGTTGATTGTTTGAAGCCTGAAACTTGTAGAGAAATTTGAGTCGTTTGATCCACAAGCTCTCTCTTACTTCTTGTTATAATTTCTGGTATCTTTTCAAGATCCCTATTTATAGTTGTGTGATGGAAGAATTGTGATAAGAATAAATTCTTTCTGACCAATCAAATTGAAGTGTGACAAGGCCGCATTTGATGGCCAGAACATGTCACTTGCATATGTGGCACGATTTTATTGGCTTTTTAGTGTGGCTTGGGATGCCTTGTCATTTTGATACATGACATGGTTCTATTAGCTCTTCCATTTGATTTGACGTGCCACGTCATTTGACATGTAGCACCAAACTGAACCTCTAAGAAGATGTCATCTTGGGCTTAATGAAGCGCGCTCATCACTTTAGCCAAATAACATGAGTTAGCCCAATGAATTAAGACTTAATTATTTAATGTATATATATTTGATTTATATATTTAATCAAATTATATTAGCTCATAATATTTATTTGAACAAATATTATCTTTAATTTAAAATATAATCCAAATTAATTTACGAATTTAAATATCTCAAATTCTACACGCCTACAGGTGCACCAAGTAACTTTCCGCTGTGTCTATGAAAATGCATACCACCTGTTTGGTATCTCAATTTTAACTGCGCTCCAATTGTAATATTTTATTTTAAATGGGACGTAACTGCGGAATATGTAATTTAGAGCTTTATTTAAGCAGTTTTCAAAGTATTTGAGAATCGCAATTCTAGTCATACAAATAATTACAGTAACAAAAATCAAAGCATTTGAGAATAGTCATTTTAATCAAACAAAGTGTTACATTGGAATCTCAGAAAATCAAAAGCACAAAATTACCAAGTGGTCGTGATCAATTCCAATCTTTTATAGACACTATAATTCCAACCGTTGGATACAACTTCATAGGAGAAAAAGGAAATTTCCACAATAATTGGGCCCGGGCTTTGCCCGAGCTACTCCTAACTAGTAATGTTTATAGATTGAACAGTGAAGGGTCGTTTGGTCTAAATATGAATTATGCTGAGATAAATTATGTTGAGATTAATAATTTTGATAATATTTTTTTATTTATTATTTACTATGTTGAATTAAAAATGATAATTGCATAATCTCTAAAAAGAAAGGTGTAAGTTATTCCGACACTAATTATCTCACCCTCTACAAGGTATAAGTTATTATGTGTACTAATTTTAATCCCGAAATAATTTATGCCGGCTTTACTAAGCAAATAAAATATTAAAGTAATATTAAATTATATCGGCACTATACCTTCTTATATCCCGTATTAAACCAACCATAACTGATATGGTGTAAAGTGTAAACATAAACATAGAAATGAAAAGTTACACATCTATTGAGAAATTCAAGTTGTTTCCTTCAAAATGTATTTTCAACATCTAAATGGGTGAACAGTCATTTAGTTGGTTTAAACTTATGATACTACTCGTTTTAAATTGTGACATATTAATGATTGTACTGCACCAAAAGAGCTCATCATAGACTTTCCGTAAAGAATCAAGTAGAGAATTTCTAAGATATCAAGTGTAGTTTAGCATCTTTTGACGGGTAATTACCTATTCCTCGATCCTGAGTAACTTACAAAATAAGGTAATAACTACTCTTGACTTGTAAGTGACTGGCAATGTAAAATATTTAATCAGAAATGCCCTAGCAGCATAAATTAATTTACCCAACTCGCCCTAAGGACCAATTTGGCTATAGATTTTACCAAAATAAACTTAGGTTTTATTTGGCAACACACATATTTGGTCATATTTAATCAGCTCAATAGCTAGTTTTGGGCCAAATTCCAATAAAATACATATGTTTTTTTCAAAATAAATTTGGAAAATATATTTTGAAAACGAATGTCCAAACATATTTTCATCTCCAAACTAAATTTCATCCAAATTAAATTTCTCAAAACAGATTTGGTAAAACAATAATGTAGGGGTTAGTGTACCATCGGTAAACCCTGGGGAAGTGCCAAACATGGAACCATTTGATGCTAATTCTCATATTGCTCTGAACACAGATTTAGGCACAAACCCCGGAGGGAGTGTATGCAGGGAAGCCCGACATGGTGGTCAAGGAACACAAGGTGTGGGTGATGGAGGAATCATCCTCCAAGTGATATTCGAAATGCTACAAGCTCAACAGATCGCAATTTCTCAACTTCAAAGTCAAAATAAGACTTCGAGTGTAGTTGAACCTAAAAACAATCGACGTACTGAGACGACATCGGAAAGATCAAACGATAATGACCTAGGGACTGACCCCGAAATTATGAGGATGCTCGAGGAACTCTTCAGGTGAATCGAGTCCGGGGAGCAAAAGATTGAGGATAATAAAAAAAAACATATAACTCTCGTGTTGATCAAATCCTAGGGGCACCACCGATATTGGAAGGGCTAGATTCTAAAAAGTTCGTGCAAAGACCTTTCCCCCTAGTGCGGCTCCGAAGCCAATCCGTAAGAGGTTCTGTATGACCGAGATTCTCAAGTATAATGGGATGCCCGAACCGAATGAACATGTCCCCTCGTATACATGTGCCATCAAAGGAAACGATTTGGAGATGACAAAATTGAATTCGTACTATTGAAAAAATCTGGATAGACTCTATCGAATGGTGCCTTAATTTGATATCATAACTTACCCCCTAATTTTATTGATCGTTTGTTATGCTTGCAGATTCTTTTGTAAAGGCACACGCTTGAGCCCTTAAAATTGCAATGAGGAAATTAGGCATTTTAAGGTAAGGCATAAAGATAACAAGATGTTCAGGGAATTCGTGTTTCGGTTCCAAACGGAGAGAATGGGTGATAATAGGCTGAATCTAGGTAATTTAGCAATTATTTATACTCCCGCTTGATTATGTTCCAATGTCATAATGTGGTTAATTGATTAAAAATGGGCTCTAATTGTGAATTCTACATATTGCAGGATGAGGAGCCTATGTGATGCTTTAAAGAGGTTACTGGAACTATTTTAGAGCAAGAATGACCCCTCGGAGTTGAATACGCATGAAGACGAGGAAAAGAATCAAGGAAACAAGGGACTGGGCTAGCGCGGCTAGATGCGCGCCTGCGCTACTTTTAGCGCACCCAACAAAGAACGTTGTCTAACTAGCGAGGCCAGATGCGCGCCCAGGTGCGCGACCGCGCTAGTCCAAATTCTGGAAAGCTTTGTTCAGGGGTATAATTGAAAATCTAGAGGAAACCCTACTTAACCTATACAAAGTCAAGCTCTCCCGAGGATTATTTATTAAGGTTTTCATAGTGTATATCATAAAAGGGAGAGGCAAGAGAAGGAGGATGTTTTTTAGAGGAAAACACAAGCATAGAGCCATCGTGGAGGCCGGGTTTCATCTTTTCTTCCTCCAAACTTAGTAGTTTTTATGTTTCTTTGTATGATTTGTTGTTTTTCTTCCATGTCTATATAGAGCTAAAATTCACATTCCAGGGTTGTGGTTCTTTCATGACTGTTGTTACTTGGATATTGATTTTGATTTCTTAGTTTATCATATTGGTTTATTTATTCAATCCTACCCTTAATTATTTAATTGCTTGATCACCAATTGAATACTATCTACGAATCTAGAGTTGAACTCGAAAGTGAGAATTCTAGATTGCATATGGGATTGAGTAGAACAAGTTCTTGAACCTGAGCATCGGGGAACGGATTCGCGGTTAGGATAGACATATACCTAATTGCCTTGCTTGGTTGATTTACAAGGAATTATCAATGCGTTCTTGTTGATTCTAAATCTATAAATATAGGCGTTAGGTTAGTTTGGATAGGCAAGTAAGGACTTGACAGATTCTTATGAGCAAAGTTAACCTTGACACCAACAAACTAGATAAATTAGTTAGTCAATTCAATTGAAGAATACAATAATAATGTTAGATAGCCCATAACCCTAGATCATTTTCATTACTTTGATATCATAAAAATCTGCTCTTTCTCTGTCCAAAGTTCATTATTTGTTTTTATTTATTTTAAGTAGTTTAGAATCAAATACTTCTAGGTTTAATTCTTGTATAGATAATTAGGATAGTCTAATTTAGTTAATAGTTAATCACAAGTCCTCGTGGGATCGATATCTGACTTTTAGTCACTTTATTACTTGATGACCGCGTATACTTGCGTGTGCGTTTGGCCGCAACAAGTTTTTGGCGCCGTTGCCAGGGACTTAGATATTAAATATTCTACTAGATTATATTTTTCCTTTTTGCCTATTCAAGTTTCTTTATTTTTTTATCTTAGTTTAATATTTTTATTATTTGTGTAGACATGACATCTTGGAATGAAAATTGGTCAAATATTGGTTATTCTTATTATGATGATCCTTGTCCATATTGTGGAGGACCTCACTAGTGGAAAAATTGTCAGAATGTTCCGGGGAGCAAATTGTGCGCACAGTCTCAATCCTTTGAGTAGAATATTTGTAATATATGTGGTGGTCAAGATAGCTATTGGGATAGTTGTCCTAATTCTTATTATCCTTCTCAGAGTTTTTATTATAATATTTCTAATAATGTTTATGAGTTTGATAGGAGAAAGGAAGTGGAGGATATGGAAAGCATGGCTCGTATTATGGACATGATGAGGCAAGTAGTCGAACAATAAGATGAAATTCAAAAGGCTGCACAATGAATTAGTGCAGCAATCTTGAGAATGAAGGCCGAGGCGGAGGAAGTGGCCGAAGAGAGCGAGTTCCCACCAAAAAATAATTTTGAAGAAGCAAATATAGTGAGCCAATCTTGGCTACAGGAACAAGCTCAACTTATAAAATCTCATGAGTTTCTCCGTGATGGTCTTCAAACATGACAGAACAAGTGATAGAAGGAAGAACTAAGCTCCGGCAAGAGATAGACAATTTGGCCTAGATATCCATGACCTGCATAATCAATTGAATAAAATGGTTGAGGCGTCCGATGTCCTACAACCAATTTTTGTTGATAATGGCTAGCTTGAGGAGTGGGAAGAGGAATTTCAACTATTCAACAAAATATTATTAATGAGGCCAAGGTCGAAGAGCTCAAAATTGAGGATGTCAAAAATAATGTAATTTTAGAGTTATAGCGTATTGGATCTCACTTTATACACTTTTCAACATTGTGTTTGGTTGGTAACATGGAAATTGGCCCATTTGAGCATATGGAGGATTCAATAGGTGAGGAACAAAGTGTTTATATTCTGAAATTTGCCACACCAAGGAGACAAACGACATTCCTCACTTAAAGGTTAAGAAGTGCATGATGCAATACCTAGTACTTGGTTTCTTTATTTTTATACCATCGCCCCAAGAATGTGATACAAAGTATGATGCAAAATTGGGGATGCAATTTATATCCTCAAAGTGGAAGGAAAAGTAATGAAAGTGTTGGCGTCGTACCGCGACATTAAATGAAGCGCTTGTTGGGAGGCAACCTAATTCTATTTTTTTTATTTTTTATTGTGCTTAATTTTTTTTATTGTGTTATTTTTCGTAGTGTTATTTTTTGTTTTTTAGGAGTTGGAGAATGGAGTCAGAGCCAATAGGGATGTATAAAGGTGAGCAGCATGTTTAAACTAAGTGTGAGGTACCCGCACAAAGGATCATACTTGGGAGAAGTATGAGTATCCCGTGAGCTGCTAATTCTTCGGCCTTTGGCCTATTAGGAAGTTTTTTAACCCTCTTGTTATGTTTGGTGTGCATTAAGGACATTGCATAATTTTAAGTGTGGGGTGAGGAGATTGTCTGGGTGATTTTCTGCGTTATCTTAGTTTAGTTGTCTGAGTGAAAATATGTAGACTCATCTTTATGACAGATCCTTTAGACAATTTTCTTGAGGGAAGTTAGTCTAGAGAAAACACCAAAAAGATTTTTATTTTTTTCTTTGGTAGTGTAGCAACCCCCCGGTTTTTCTGTAGGCCACGGTTCTTTTCCAAGGGTTTAACTTGAACCGGGTATAGGTTGTTTTTATTTTATTTTATTTTATTATTTTATTTTTGATTTATAGATTAGGTTTAATGTGAAACGAGCTAGAAAATCAAAAAAGAACCCATAGCATTGACACACCTAAACACAATAGACCCTAGAGTGTAACACTTAGTCTTATTTGTTGAATCTCAATAAAGTTCCTTAATCTGTATATTTGTTACTAAATTGAATGCTCGTAATGGGGCGTCTTGATGAGCTGATATGGAATGAGTCATATGCCATGTGTGGTGAGGTTTTTGTATAGCCCATGTTTTGTACTTGTGTCTAGAACTTTCCCGGTATGTGAGATGAAGCGAAATTTGAGGTAGTACTCGGTTTGAAAAATAATTTTAGGCTTTCTTTGATCTTTTTGAGCTTAATTGCTTATCACAAATAAAATGTATCCCTAGTTAACCTTTTTGAGCCTATAGACTTTTGTTTGACACTTGCATTACAAGCCTATACCCTTTTTATTCTTAATTGACATTGTCTTGATCCTTTTACCTCTTAAAGCACTTTAATTGTGAAATAAGCGCTAAAAAAAGTAAGAAGAAACTAAGTGTGGGGTGGCTTTTGAGTGGAACCAATGAAAAAAGGAAAGGTGCACTTGTTTTGTAAACTAATGCACCACTAGTGAAAATTGAAAAAAAATTGTTGTCTTGTTCCAGCTAGTGGATGTGATTTAATGCAGTGCTTAAATAAGATGGGAGTATTTTTGGAGTGATTAGTTTGCGAAGGTGAAGTAGGATTGAAGAAATTGCGCTTAAAGTTGATCATGTGATGTGTTAAAGTGCTTAGGATGGTTAGTCACTATTCCTAAATATATCCTACTCGTCCCTTAGCTCACATTACAACCATAAAAAATTCCTAATTGATTTTAGACTGAGTGAGCCTACATTAGTAGATAGTTACATTAATGGCAAGCTTATGGTACCAATTGCATGCACGTGACTTCTTTTGTGAGGGTGAGCGATTCTCTGTGATATATGTGAGCATGAGATTCAAATATATGGATTGATTTTATTCTCTTTACTCTGATTGTGAGGGTATGTGATTCGTGAAGGAAAGACGAGTCTTTACTTATGTGTAGAGTACTTTGAGGAAGTATGAATATTGCATGGCACTTGAGAGTCGACTTGTGAGGCCAGGACTGTTCACTGTTAGACGTAATGTATGTAAATTGTTCTAAGTGTAATGAGTTAGGGAAAATGGTTAAGTGAAGGAACCTCTGGAAAGTATAGTGTGATTGCTCGAGGACTAACAATGAATTAAGTGTGAGGTGTTGATAATAAGATAAATCTAGGTAATTTAGCGATTGTTTATGCTCCCGCTTGATTATGTTCCAATGTCATAATGTGGTTAATTGATTAAAAATAGGCTCTAATTGTGAATTATACATATTGTAGGATGATAAGCCTATGTGATTCCTTAAAGAGGTGATTGGAACTATTTTAGAGCAAGAATGGCCCCTAGGAGCTGAGTACGCACGAAGACGAGGAAAAGAATCAAGGAAACAAGGGACTGGGCTAGCATGACCATATGCGCGCCTCCGCTACTTTTAGTGCTCCCAACACAGAATGTTGTCCAACTAGCGCGGCCAGATGCCCGCCCAGGTGCGCAACCGCGCTAGTTCAAATTTCGAAAATATTTGTTCAGGGGTATAATTGAAAATCTGGAGGAAACCCCACTTAACCTATATAAAGTCAAGCTCGCCAAAGGATTATTTATCAAGGTTTTCATAGTATAGAGTAGAAAAGGGAGAGGCAAGAGGAGGAGGACGTTTTTGAGAGGAAAAAACAAGCACAGAGTCGTCGTAGAGGTCGGGTTTTATCTTTTCTTCCTCCAAACTTAGTAATTTTTATGTTTCTTTGTATGATTTGTTGTTTTGCTTCCATGTCTATGTAGAGCTAAACTTCACGTTCTACGGTTGTGGTTCTTTCATGACTGTTGTTATTCAGATATTGATTATGATTTCTTAGTTTATCATATTGGTTTATTTATTCAATCATGCACTTAATTATTTGATTGCTTGATCACCAATTGAATACTATCTACGAATCTAGAGTTAAACTCGAAAGTGGGAATTCTAGTTTGCATATAGGATTGAGTAGAGCAAGTTCTTAAACTTGGGCATCGGGAAACGGATTCGCGGTTAGGATAGACGTATACCTAATTGCCTTGCTTGGTTGATTTATAGGAGTTATAAATGCGTTCTTGTTGATTCTAACTCCAATGACATGTAGGCATTAGGTTAACTTGAATAGGCGAGTAAGAATTCGACATATTCTTATGAGCAATATTAACCCTGATAACCAACAAACTAGATAAATTAGTTAGTCAATTTAATTGAAGAATACAATATGAATGTTAGATAGCCCATAACCCTTGATCATTTTCATTACATTGAAATCATAAAAGTCTGATCTTTCTCTGTCCAAAGTTCATTATTTGTTTTTATTTATTTTAAGTAGTTTATAACCAAATACTTCTAGGTTTAATTCTTGTATAGATAATTAGGATATTCTAATTTAGTTAATAGTTAATCACAAGTCCTCATAGGATCAACATCTGACTTTTAGTCACTTTATTACTTGACGACCGCGTATACTTGAGTCTGCGTTTGGCCGCAACAATGGGTTTACCCCCGGTCTCTGATGACTGGGATGTTCAAGCTTTCGCTCAAGGTCTCAATACTTGGAGTTTTATAGCTTCGCAGTAGTTGAAGCTAAGTTTAATCGAGTATCCAGCTGTCACTTGGGATAATTTGCAAAATCGGTATCAGTCGAAGATTAGGGTCGAGGATGATCAACTTAGGACTCCTTGGGGGTCCGTTTATTTTAACACCCCCATGGATAGGGTCAAAAAGGACATTGATCGAGAGCCGAGGTAGAGTCTATATGGATATCAACCGTACAACGGAGATCGTAAGAGCATTGGATCTGGGAGAAGCCTCACACAAAATGATCGAGGTTAAAATTCACAGGGACCTGACACCGAGGAAGATCACACCGAATATCCAAAATCCGAATAAAGGTAAGGCCCTATATTTTCATTTTTTCGACTAATGCTTGCAAGTTATCAGTGAAGATCGACAGAAAGCTATCGATCTTAAAGCACATGTTGCACTCTTTTTCTCTTAGACGGGGTTTTATGCCAAATGGGTTTTCCTGGTAAGGTTTTTAACGAGACAACCATTGATCGTGCTAACTTAGAGCAAGTCAACAGTATCCGAAGTTCCCTACAATAAGCCTCGAGTATCGGGGGGCATTGCCCTCGAATGACTGCTTTATGGCAAGTAGATTACTTCATGATGGCGAGGTGTTGAAAGGAAAATATTGTAAAGGTCAAACGGTCAAATGAACCATACCCATATAGGTTACTCGAGCCCCAAATATCAAACATGTGCTAATGTATAATCGTCCATTGAGAGAAGTATTTTTCCATGATATTTTACGCCTTTAGGAAAATTTCATATTTTATACTCTTGATCTATTGTGTAAACAGGCTTAAGGATCGACCACGAAAGAATTTCGAACAATCGACCCCATGCTCGAGGACTGCCGTCCCAAAAGCAAATAAAATCAAAATGCTAACGTTTTAAGAGCATAAGACCTTAAAGGCAATCCTCTACTTTATGGGCTACGACCACCATACCCGGAGTCTGACATTTTGGGCATGCTCGAAGTAAAATAAAGATAAGTCCAAAGGGCAAGTTCCAAACTAAAAAGGCTACGACCAGATTAACGAGGATCAGAGACACATGAAATGTGTAACAGATATGAAAGCCCAAGGGTTATCTTAACCTAAACAGAAGCATATCTCAAACACTCGAGGACTACCTACCGGAGATATCCAAACAGTAAGACCTTAAGAGGCACCCCTATATACAAGCCAAGGTCTTCACATTCGGGAATTAACATTTCGAACAAGTTTGAAATGTTATCGAGAAACAAGTCCAAAAGACATACCCGAAGGCTGCGGCCATATTAAAAACTACGGTCATATAAAAAGGCTATGGCTAAAATAATGCGCGTGGAGACGTCCGACTTCCGCCATAATTTAAAGGCCTTCAAATACTTCAAAAAACTGGTTAGACTCAGCTACCCTCAGCAAACGCAAAAAGGGCTTCGATAAAATCAACCCTCGAATAATTTAAAGGCTTCGATAGTTTCAGCCTTCAAAACAAAAACCTCAAGAGGTATTCGATTGCCATTACACAAACAAGTTACTAATAAGTTTCTGATACGTCGAACCCTTGAAAAACTCAATGGGTACAAAAAGCACATATTAAGGCATACAAAAATTTTCACTAAGTCTTTTAGCCGAAAAGAGGAAAAAATTTTAGTCACTTAAGAGGCTGAATCGACCCGACTTGAAGAGCCTAAGTGCTGATATATAAGAGCCTAAGTGCCAATATAAAAGTGCTAAGGGCCAATCTATAAAAGCCTAAGGGCCAATCTATAAAAGCCCAAAGACTAACTTTACTTCGAGTTCGAGCAAATATGCACTCGACTATAGAATATAAGGGCTATCTTTCATTTCAAGTCCGAAGCATATAACTTCTCAACCATCAAGACAAAGGGCTACCTTACCTCATCAATTGTTTAGTCTAAGAGTTATTCAAACTCAAGTTCAAACGATCATTCAGGTCCTAGAAGTTTGGCCAAACAGGTTTTAATGATTTTCGTAGATAAAATAAAGTAAAAAATATTAACAAAATAGGAAAAAGGTAAAAGAAAAAAAAAGGAAAAAGAAAAAAAGAAAGTGAATAAACAAAAAAGATAAGGAAAAGAAAGAAACCAGGGGAGAATGTTTGGGTCATCAAGTTTTTAAAACGGCTCTTAGTATTTTCTTTTGCAGGAAAAGCAAATTATTTTGTCATATTTGTGGGCTGAAAGGTTGACTATAGAATCAAAGCCCAGACCGTTTCCGAACAATTCATCGTCGTCTTCCTCTACCATTTCACTTCTAGTATCCGTCACAGACGGCGAAACTGGAAACAAACGGCCAACAATGGCGGGAACTTCACGGGGAAGTACTCGAAGCAGAGCTTCGAAATCTTCCGCCGAAAATGCCCCAATCCCCAGTCCTCCCAATCTAAAATTACGAAAGGATAAAACAAGAAATAACAGCTTAATTCGCATTTTCAATGGGAACCTCAAGTTCCTGCTAGGGTTTGGGATTATTTCCTTTGTGATCGCACTCTTTTTCATTTATCCGATCGTTAATCCCGTGAAGAAACCTCAAAAACCCAGAGTGATCACTCCACTTCCAGCTCCAAAACTAATGGATCTTCCAATGGTAAATTAAACACCGAATATTTGTTTCCTTCTCCATTGACATTTTAATTTTTGATAATACATTTTGATGCAGTTTCAAGGAGAGCATAGAGAGAGCTTGTACTGGGGTACTTACAGGCCTCAAGTTTATTTCGGAGTTCGTGCAAGGTAATAATATATTCTGCTCATATGGTATATTGTTAGTATAAAACTAGTAAATATAGATATATGCTTACAATAACATCGGAATGAAGCCTATCCAAATAGAGCGGAATGGGCTTTGCTGCGGAACCATAAAGTTGATGTAGGGAAATGATACTGAAAAGTAACGATAATAATAATGCTACAATAATATTATTTGTGCGGAAATACACGAATTAGCTTGAGTTGTGTTGGGCACTGTCCTAAGAAACTATTGAAATGTTTCTCCAGAATTAAACAAGCCTACCTCCGTTAGGGAGACAGGAATCAGCAAAATAATAAATTACAAACCCAGCTATGACATCTCAAAGCTGCTTTATGACATCATGTTTCAATTTCATGTGTCTACTTTTACAATTGTAAGATTTATTCTTTGCTGTAGCTATTGCTGCTTGGCAATCACAGTGTATATGTGCAAGAGGCAATACGTCCTTTATTAAAGGGATATTAGCTGAGAAGTTTCTTAGCCACTCAGTTTCAGAACCAGCTAACTCCAGAGTTACAAACTCTGAGTCCATAGTCGATCTAGCAATGATCGTCTATTTAGCTTATTTCCATGATAATGTACCACCACCAAGGGTGAATACATAACCACTAGTGGATTTTGTCTTATCTGAATCAGAGATCCAGTTATCATCACTGTACCCTTCTATAATAGAAGGAAATCCACTATGTAGGATATCATAATTCATAGTTCCTCTCAAACATTTCATTAGTTTATCTAATGTTGACCAATGCTCTCTGTTGGGATTATGAGTATATCTACTCAGTCTACACACCGCATAGGCTATATCAGGCCTTGTAAAATTCATTAAATGCATTCCCAATAATCTGAACATATTTAGACTTAGCAACTGGGTCACCATTATTCTTTTTCAACTGAGAGTTAGCATCAAAAAGAGTGTTCACAGATGTGACATTAAAATATTCAAACTTCTTAAGAAGTCTCTCAACATAATGTTCTTGTGACAACATTATGCCATCTTCACTCCTTATAACTTTAACTTCCAATATCATATTTACTTCAACCCAGATCTTTCATATCAAAATTAGAAGACAAAAATAATTTAGTACTTTGCACAATATTTAAACTTGTACCAAATATAAGTATGTCATCAACATGTACACATATTATCACATAATCATTGTCTACCACTTTAGTATAAATACATTTATCCACCTCAACTGAAGAAAAAAGTCTCTCAGTAAGACTTGTTTAAATTTCTCATACTACTACTTATGAGCTTGTTTAATGCCATAAAGAGATTTAATTAATTTACAAACTTTATTTTCTTGTCCAGGAATGACACAGCCTTCAGGTTGAACCATATAAATCTCTTTTTCTAAATCACCATTTAGAAAAGCAGTTTTCACATCCGTTTGGTGGATAAAAATGTTACGGATTGATGCTAAGGCAATTAAAATTCGAATAGAAGAAATTCTAGTCACTGGTGCAAATGTATCAAAATAATCTATATTTTATTTTTGAGAAAAACCTTTTGCTACTAACCGAGCTTTATTTTCATCTAAAGATCCATCAGGATTAAATTTCCTTTTTGAAAATCCATTTACAACCAATAGGCTTTGCACCAGGAGGTATATCAGTTAAAATTCATCTATTATTTTTCTTAATAGAATCAATTTCAACTTTTATTGCCTTTTTTTAATTTTAGCATCTGAAGAAGATATAACTTCAAAATAATTTGATGGTTCATTATCGACAAGAAAAGTTTGAAAATCATTTCCATATGAAAAATATTCTTTCCTAGGCCTTTTACTCCTTCTTAGTTCCTCATTAGAGGTAATTTCACTGTTTGTTTCAACATGTGTATGAGGAATTTTATCATATAGTGGAAAAATATGTTCAAAGAATTCTGCATTCTTTGTCTCGATTATAGTATTGCAATCAAGTACTTCACTTTTTAAAACAAAAAATCTATATGCAACACTATGTTCAGCATATCCAATAAGCATGCAATCAGTAGTTTTAGAACCTATTTTTCTCTTTTTAGGTTCAGGCAAAAGAACTTTAGCAAGGCAACCCCACACTTTTAAATATTTTAAGTTAGGTTTATAGCCCCTCCACAATTCATACGGAGTTTTGCCAGGTCCTATGTGATATTCTATTTTGCAAGTGACATGAAGATAAAATAGCTTCACCCCATATGTTATCAGGAGCATTAGAACTAACTAACATAAAGTTCATCATCTCTTTCAATGTTCTATTTTTCCTTTCAGCTACTCCATTTGACTCAGGTGAATAAGGCGGAGTTACTTCATAAGTTATTCCTTCTTTTTCGCAAAAATCATTCAAAGACAAATATTCTCCACCTCTATCAGATCTAATTCTTTTGATTTTTCTACTAAGTTAATTTTCAACCTCAATTTTATAAGAAATAAAAGCATTAAAAGAATCATCTTTATTTCTAAACAAATACAACTTAGTATATCTAGAAAAATCATCAATAAAAGTCACATAATATCTTTTTCCACCTCTAGTCATAGTCTGCTTTAAATCGCCTAAATCAGTGTGAATCAAGAATAACAATTCAGTTTCTCTATTTACAGAAAAACAAGTCTTTCTAGAACTTTTAGCTTCAGCACATATTTCACATTTGTTAATATTATTTGTGTCTAAATCAGATATTAATCCTAGCGACTGCATTTTCTTTATATACGTGACGTTAACATGTCCTAGTTTACCATGCCACAAAGAAATTGATGCAATCATATAAGCAGAAGAAGATGCATTTTAATTGCTAGTATCATAAATATTAAGCACAAATAAACCATAGTTACAATATCCATTGTTCACAAAAATATCATTTTTGGTCAATACGACCTCATTATTTTCAAATGAAACCTTACTCCAACTTTTCCTAATAACCCCACAGAAACCAAATTGGTTTGGATATTAGGAACATGCAATACATCACTAAATACTAGAATTTTACTAGATGTGAGTTTGAGAAGAATATTTCCTTTCCCAAGAAAACGAGTTGTTCTTGAGTCACCAAGATAAATAGTTTCTTCTCCTTCCTCAACTTGGGTGTAAGACAAAAATCTATTTTTGTCTCCACAAATGTGCCTAGTAGCACCAGAGTCTATCACCCAATTTCTCACATTGACCACATTATTTATTTGGGAAATGACGGCAATAATTAAATTATCCTTTTTGGTCAAATTTAATTTTGACTTAGCGAGATTATCATTTATCACAACTTGAGGTGCATTTTTCTTGAAGGTTTTAATATTAGCATTGGATATGTAACCATGTCTATTTACGTACCCGTGTTTTGACATTAGTGTTTGCCAAGGTTGTGGATACAATAGAGTATTTGGAATATCATGAATATCTGGCAGGACAGCTGAAACAGTAGCAGAGGAGACATCACCAGAATTGGTAGCACCATTAAAAATCCGCAGTAGTATTACTTGCCATAGTTTCTTAGATTGTAGGGAAATGATACCGAAAAGTAACGGTAATAATAATACTACAATAATATTATTTGTGAGGCAGAGGGAGGCCTAAGAAGTATAGGCATGACATGGCTAGAATACGGGTTTTCGAGGACATGACCCCTGATAGGAAAGTCTGGAGGTCTAGTATCAGGGTTGTAGGATAGGGGCTCCTAGAGTTTTTCGTACTCCTCGCCCGGGGTTGGGTGAGGCTTGGCAGGGCTATCCATAGATGATTTGTGTTTTGGCTTGTGTCTCCCTTATGGTTGTTATTTATGGTAGTTACTGTATGATATTATTGCATGCTATTTTATTTATGTTTCTTATGTTTAGATAATTATTTACGCTATTTCTGCTGGAGTTACTAGTGCTCTTTTGTTTTTGTTTTTGTTTTTGTTTTTCCTTTTCTTCACTGAGCCGAGGGTCGATTGGAAACGGCCTCTCTGCCCTTTCGGGTAGGGGTAAGGCTCGTCTACATATTACCCTCCCCAGACCCCAATTTGTGGGACTATACTGGGTAGTTGTTGTTGTAATATTATTTGTGAGCGGAAATACACTAATTTGCTTGAGTCATGTTGGGCATTGTCCTAAGAAACTATTTCAGCAGAGTGAAATGTCTCTCCAGAATTAAACAAGCCTACCTCTATTATGGAGTATACAAGAATCAGCAAAATAGTAACTTACAAACCCAACTATAAAAAAGAGGGGAACAAAGAAATTAAACTACTAAACTTTGAGAAGAAAAAAAATCACAAAGGAAAGCTTATGGAAATAAAAATTAGAAGGAAAGTAGTAGAATGATTTCTTTGTCTTGCTAATGATAATTTATTGAGAAATGAGTGATTGATATGGCTATTTATAGCCTCGTTTGGATGAAGATTTATTGTGCATGACAAGAAAGTGTTTTATGCGTTTTGCCACTTTACAAATGCATTTTACCATCTTTCTAGTGGCTTCTAGAAGGACTTCCACATGGTATTGTTCGAGACATTTGTCAACAAAGGTTTAAAATATTGCCACAGTTGAACCGTCTAATTTGTGATTGAGACATAACAGTAGTCCTACCTGTTGTATCTTAAGCTAGAAGGTAAGAATTAAGGATTCAATAATGTTTAAGGTTTTGGTGTATTGACTGCGTTATAATGGTGCCTTTTCCCCTTCTTTTAAAAAAATTCAATTATCCATGGCTCAGGTTCTTTCTCATTAGTGGCTTATGATTTAATATTTGGTTACTGACCTAGGCCATGCCAGGGTTTCTTGGTCCTGCATTTGTTGAAATAAAAGGTCTCAAATATTGAAAATTGTACAACAAAAACATGGAAAAGAGTGGTCAAAGCGCTATAGCTTTAAAGATGATATAAAATGCTTGTTTAATGTGATATACTGGAATCCTGGGGCATCCTAACTCAATAAAGGTTACATAAAGTAAGAGATGAAAGGATTACATAAGGAATCGAATGGTATCTTTTGACATCATAAGATAATCGTAGAATTAATGTGGACTGGTAGAGAAAAATGTTTTAGAATTAATGTGAAAGATATTATTTCTTTGGTTATTGTCACTCTAGCTTAAAAGTAAAACAAGTTCATCTTCTATTGACATAATATGAAGAAAGTATCTTACAAAGTTATGCTGTTATTTAACCTCGCTGGACCTAATTCGTAATATCATGCAGCGAATGAATGCAACCACTGACAAGCTGTGAAATCTGGTGCAAAGATTGCACAAAAACATGGCTATGGTTTGCAGTAATTGCGTAATAGTTGGTCATTTCCGTTTAAATATTTGGAGTCGGGGAAACAGAAGGATCCAGACCCTACTTTGTGGGATTACACTGGGTTTTTTGTTTTTGTTTTTGTTGTTGTGAAGGATGTTTCACATAAATAGAGTGCTATAATGCCTGATATTCTGCTGGTTCAACTATTTTGAATAGACCTTGTTGGTTCAACTATGGGCACACTTACAACAACTAATTGTGTCACAATTGAGCATTTTCTGTCTAGGCAATGAAATTGTTGATGCATCGAGTTCCATGCCACTGTCTGATTTATATAGAAGTATTACGGACAATAGGGATGTCCATTCTGGTGTTGAGTAGGGCAACTTTTCTATCACGCTCTCTATAGTTTGTGATGTTACATGGTTCTTGCTTTTTTATATGCTAAAATACTCTATTATAAAACTTCAACTGGTATGTTCTTACAATTTGCAGGACTCCACAATCATTAGTTGCTGGTTTAATGTGGATTGGAGTGAAGGACGGGAGGTATTTCATGCGTCATGTATGCCAAGATTCAGATGAGTTGAAACAATATGGCTGGACTAGTCATAATGGACGGGATTATGGACATCAGGTTCTGACTGAACAGACAATGTCCTTGACAACTAGCTTTCTGAAATCGAAGGGCCATGGTAGTGGCTATGGCGGAGACTGGGCTGTTCGAATTGGAGCGCAGAGAAATGAGTACTTCTCCTTACCATCTTTCATAATATTCCCTTCGACATGCCTATACATGGCTCTAGTGGTTGTGAGGAGAAAGTATGTTTAGAATTTTGTCCTCTAGGTTCTAGTAAGGAAATAGCACGTTACACCATCTTATGGAAAGCTTTGTCATTTGCTGCAGATCAAAATCATCTTCTGGTTATTTAGCAATTAATGATGATATAGGTGTAGTTGATTGATTGAGTGATCATCTTGGCAATTGAAAGAAAAGGTTGGCTAGATTTCATCAACTACTCCTTCCTTGTTTGTTATTAGTTTGTGAAAGTGTCTGACAAGTAATAATAGCTTAGCTGGCAGAATTTCTTGGAAGATATATCTAAGATAATTTCGCGTTGAATAATAAATTTCAAGAGCAATGGCATATTTCAAACTTAAGGCGGGCCTAACAATTAACATGCACTAGTCAAATTTTTGGTAAAATTGTTGGATGAGATCAGATTGCCTGGACTCTGGAAAGTTTATTTTGTGGGGCCAAATTTTTGAAGCAGTAGTAGTTGTTATTGCTACTATTGCTTATTTTTACCTTTATTTTTTCTATTTTTCACAGATGATATGTTAACAATCATATAGTACTTTCTCCATTATCATGCACCAAATATCTGTCTCTCCTCTCTAAAAGCATGCGAGCTTCAGGAGACCTTAATCAGAGTATTGCTTTCTCATTGAAATCTGCTGCATTTTCGTTTCAAGTTACTTTTGGCACCACAGACCGCCTAAACATGAACTATTTTTGTTCCTGAAAAAGCTGTATGAAAACCTGCAGTCTAATGATAATACATGGATTTAATTTTTTTTTTTCATGCTTTGTGTCCCTTATACAATTTATCCTTGAATTCTTCACAGATCTATACCTGATGATGAAATGTTAAACACCGCACACTTGTTTTTTTACTTGGCTGATGAAGGAGGAAAAAGTTTTAATTTGGGTAGAGGAGTCCTGGATATTCATGATGATTCTGTATTGGCGTCAGGATCACGTAGTGACACTGGAGACTGGCAGCTTCGCTTATTATCAGAGGTATGTTTGCCGACTGGTTTTCAGCTGCAATTGAAAAGTTAATGATTTCAGTTGTCTTCAATCTTGCCATGATTATGCATTTATTGATGCGGTTTTCTGAAACTATTGCCTTATGTATATCTTCCATAGCTCTTCTGATCTTTGTGGGCTTATTATTTTATACGGATACTGATTTGTCAAAAAGAAGAGGATACTGAACTTTTAAAGTGATAATGCTAGTTTGAGCGATCTTTCTGGTCTATTTTCCCTTTTTTGTTTTCTTATAGGAGGGTTTTATGTCCTCCATTTGTGCTGCTATATAAGGACTTGCTAAGTAGGAGCCTAGGAGATCTTTTGTAGTCTTCAGGTATGGTTGCACACAGAATGCTCTTTCCATTTGTTTGTCACATTCAGCTTTTAGAGTCTTGTTGCTGGTTAGGATGCTAATGGCTTCATTACAAAATACAACTTGAGGGCTATTCTTTGGTTCACATGAAGATGGACCCAGGAATTGTTAATTTAGTGTGAGCTCAGGGTGAAGTAACTTAGATAATTGAGTTGGAGAGAAATGTGTCTAAAGTCCCAATTCAAACCAAAAACTGACTTGACTGAGCTATGTTAAGGATGATGGTTAATGTAAAGGTTTTGCTTGGTAGGGAGTTAAAGACTGCAATGAGGAGAGTACGTCGCTAGGAGGATAAAGGTATTCCTGATTTTCAGTCCTTTCAATAAATAGATGAGCTGGAAATCTATTTCTCAATCTTTGAAGGAACCTCTGATTTTTCTGTATATGCTAGTTTTAGCAGAATTAGAATGTTGGTGTACAAGTTTCTGCTCCTGTTCAGTTGTTCTAGTTTAATAGAAGAAAGGATGTAATCTTTGCTCAGGTGGAGATATGCTTTTTCTTCTACCACATTGTTCAATTAACTGCAAAAAAAGCATAGCCAAAGGAAGAAACTAGTCAAATTTGAATGCAGTTTTGTCAAAGACTCATTTAAGCTCGAGTCCTGAAGCTTATGAAACTTCAGGAAGGGTGCTTTCCCTTGCTTAAGCTTTTTGCTTCAGTGTAGCCAAGGCAGTAAGCCATGAGTTAATCTTGAATGTGGTTGTACTAAACAATTAAATATATTAAATGTTAAAGGAAAATTATGAATGGATTTGTTACATTTTTCTTGCATTACATATATATTTTTGTTTTTTTCTTGATTGTGCCTTTTTTAAACTAAAGCCCATAGTGATTGCACTTGCGCTTAATGCCCCAAGCCAGTACACCTAGAGGTTAGATCTTTTCGCCTTTGACAACAACTGTTTGAATGGACATTTGAGGAGAAGCCCAGATGTGCCGGTGAGGATGTGTGAGCGGTTGGCCTTGGAAGACACGAGAAGAGGTAGAGGGCGGCCTAAGAAATATTGGGGAGAGGTAATCAGGCAGGACATGGCGTTGCTTCAGATTTCCAAGGACATGGACCTTAAGAGGAAGCCGTGGAGGCCGAGTATTACGGTTGTAGGGTAGGAGGTAGTTGCACCTATTTGTACTTAATAACTATGTGAGGATGGTCCGATAGGATTTTTGTCTTAGACTCTTAGTGGTTAATGTTGTGTTCTCATTTCTCTTTCGTTTTTCATAATGTCGGGTCTATTTACTGGTCATTGCTATTGCTTTTCATCTATTTTCTGAATTTTATGATGCTGTTATTATTCTTTGGGTTTGGTACTGATATATTGTCTCTGTTCTCTCTTCTTCTTCTTGAGCCGAGAGTCTTTCGGAAACAACCTCTTTGCTCCCTCCGAGTAGGGGTAAGGTCTGCGTACACACTACCCTCCCTAGACCCCATTGGTGAGATTTTACTGGATCGTTGTTGTTGTTTGAATGTACATTTGGTGTTTAGGTTGCTTTATACCAAAGTTAGGCTGATGCCGGTGGCTGTGGTCAGCTTTTAGTTGTATCCTTAACACCTTTTATATATGGATGCACTGCTTTTATCAGTAAATTTTACCTACCATAAGCTCCTTATAAGGCAAGGGATTCTAGCGTTTTATGTGCTTCTTAAGGTGGCTTGTGTTCTGGTCATTTAGAGCATGGATGACTATATAGAAGAACCTGATCCCTTCTGTGCTGAGGTGTAGTAATTATATGGGAGAAACTGTGATTATGTTGCTATTTCTATCTTTCGTGAAAGCTGCATGACAGAGTACCCTCTGTTGGCGTAATTTTGTTTTCCTGTAGTTCATTGCTAGTTCTAGAATGATAGCTTAGCTTTGATTATAACCTTTTTCAGAACATTTCATTGATTTCAAATCTGTACCTTATCTTTTAACAGTATAAGAACTGAAATGGTAATTCTGCCTTCTATTCCATGACTCTCTTTTAATTCTTCTGTTTCTTTTTTTTTTTTATTGTTAAAAGTATTATATTAGAATCAGCAATAAGTACTGTAGAAATAATTACGGGGGACTACATTACGAGTTCTGTAATGAGCTTAGAAAATCAATCATGGCCTCAGTGTCATTTGCAAGGGCCATATTAGACTTAAGGAGAGAAGATATACATCTATACTCATGGTTATTACAGTTTCCAAGTTGCTTTAAAAACTCGTGTTCCTTTATTTCCAAATAGTCCTCCAAAACACTGAAGCACTTGTTTTCCAACACAACACAACTTACCCAGTGTAATATCACATTATGTGGTCTAGAGAGGGTAAATACGCAAACCTTACCCCTACTTGTGGAGGTAGAGAGGCAAGGAATGATATTCCAGATTTTCCTTTTTGCCTTATCCAAACCTCGCAGATGCCAAAACTGTAATAGTTCCGTTGTCATTGACATTATCCATCTAACTCCCAAAATGTTGAGATTTTCAAAGTTTTCAACAGGTGGTCTCATCATAAGCATTTATCTGCAGTTGGATTTTTATTTGAAAAGCTTCTTGTAGGATGTTTCTCAAGTACATTATTCTGGTTTCAAGACGCCTCACATTCACAATTTATCTGATCTTGTCCAGGCAAATTTGGCAGTCCAAGTATGCCTCTAATCATATTTTTCTTTGCTACATTTTTGGAAGTTATCTTTGCTTTTTAACTTATGTAGTTAGCCACTTAGCCTGTAATTGCTTGCTTTTTGTCCATGTTGGATTAGGCAAGAAAATCTGGCCATTTGCTGCTTTCGGATTCATCTGATGATTCTCCCAACATTTTTGTATTTCAGGTACCTTGAGACAGTTACCAACACTTCCTGCACTTCTACTGATTTTATATTCTGTTAAGTAGATTTTCTTTTTAATCCAGATCTCTGCTAGGATTCCTTTCAGAGCAGACATTGTTTTTCTTTCTGGGACCAGTACTCGTGATTCAAGAGTTGAAGAACGGCTTAGCAAGCTAACAGGTTTATGCTGAGTCTACTTCATTAGAATATGATTGGCATAAAAAAGGGTTTTTTTGAAAGTTGAAATATTATTTTTTCCAGCTTATTCCGACTTACATTTAAATCTTTACCTCCCCCCTCGCCCCACCAAAAAAAAAAAAAAAGAGAAGAAAGAAATATTAGTTTTTTTTCTGGAAAATTATGTTGACCATAACATGTAACTAATGAGGAAAGTAGAAATCATCCTTTCCACTGAAGCGAGAGAAATATGAGATGCAGGTCAAAGGGGATTAAATATTGGAAACCAATGATTTGTCATAGGAGGTATATATGTAATGTTGACCTACACTCTTGTTAAAAAAAGATTTAAGATTTGTTTGTCCACCTGATAACAAACCACAATCTTTTTAGCAAGTGCCAAGTGCGGATATGGTCACATGGGCTCATGTGCATGCGACATGTTAATGACATGGGCGTTCAGCATGTGCGGGGCTTGCAAAACAAGACATGCGCGCAGCATGAGTGTCAAGGCTTGTCACTTGGTGCAAAAAATGGGCAATTAGGCGCCAAGGTTGGCAGTTGACACAGGCAATCCTGGCACATGGAGCAGTTAGGTAGTTGAAGGCTAACTCTATCCTGATGGCTGTTGCCATTGTCTGAGCTAGACATGTGCCATGGTGACAGATGGATTTTGTTGAACCATTGAATTCCCTAAAATGTTGCCTAGTAGTTGGGGATGCCAACTGCATGTTAAGATTAACTTGTTATCTGCCAAGTGTCCCCTTGTTCCTTATAACTGTCATTGGTAGAAAATATGTCCATGGCTGGCTGATGGCTAAGGCATCGAGTGTTGTAAACATTGCCAACTTGTGATTCCTTTTTGTAATTGATAATTAACATAAAGGCTGGAAGATTGCCCGAAATAATGCCAAGTCCTCCTTAAGGGAACCTCTGTTGAGTGAAAGGCTGAGTCAAGTGACATGAGTGTCGTGCAGGAAAGTTTTGGTGAGAAAATTAATCCTGTGACCACTAGCATAATATGGACGAGTGTTTGACACTAGTGGCTTTTCGCTTTCACCACTTAGCTTCTTTGCTAGGAAAACCTCTAGTTGAAGGGTTATGCCTACCCCTAATACCACATCCTAGGCAATAGTCATAGCATTTACCAAAACAAGAACTATGGATCTCTCTTTCAGTGTATCTAAATATATGGTTCTGAGCTTTGTTTCACTTCCAAGATTGAGGACTAGCATAATATGAAATTGCGCTTGATATTGGTGGCTTTTGGCGTTTCACCACTTAGCTTCTTTTTCAGCAGTGTTATCAAAGGCGAAAAGCGCAAAAAAGCATTAAGGTTCGTTGGGGCTTTAAATGCAAAGCGCCAAATACAGCCTGGGCTTTAATGAAAAAGGCTCAACGAGAGAAAAAATAAGTAAAAATATGCATGTAGTCCAAGAATAATCATTATAAGCATGAATAACAAATATATGAACAAAGAAATTGAAAAAAATTTCACGATAAAGTGAAATATCAATTGTTTAAGGCCGTCTTTTCAGGATTACACTCATTGGCAAGGAAAAGTTTGCCGTCGAGCATTGATGCGACACTAAAGCGCCCACAAAGCAAGGCGAAGTGCTCAACGTGTTTTGAGCCTCGCTTCAGGGCTGAAGCGCGCCTTTGACAACAATGTTTTCCAGAGCCAGAAAAACGGTAATTTGAAAGGTCATGACCCTAAATACCATGCCCCAGCTAGACTTCTCCAAAACAAAGGATAGTGGAATTCAGTTGCTAGATTCTCAGGATGGTGTCTAGAATGTGAATTTTCCTGATTGACCTGGAATAACTATATATATTCCCCATTGCTTATACAGGATTAAGACGAAATATGAGTGTTGGAGTCGGTACTGAATTTCATATCTGAAATAGGAGAAAGTTAAGCATTGCCCAATTGTTCTGCCATGTCCCATATTCCATTTGAAGTTTGATGTTGGTCGCCATTGTCTAATTGTAGGAGCCAAAGAAATGTTATCTTTAACTTTTCTTTCACTGACAATGTCTATTAAACCAAAATGGAAATGTTTTATGTGTATCATGTTCAGTTTTGAGGAAACTGTCTATCTTATATGTACCATTTCCTTTCCTCATTCTTTAAATAAAACTCTTTCCATCATTCCAGGTATATCGCTGACCAGTTTACTATCTGAGAAGCAAAAGGAGTTTGATGATAAGTTTAAGAAATGCTTTAGCCTATCTGATGAGGTATCGAACAGTCAATGATGATTTGGCTTGTCTTCATATGCTAACATTTTGTTAGTTTGGCATATAATCTCTCTGTCCAAAATTTTTGTAACAAATCGTATTCGGATGTTAGATCTCACCTATTCTCAGTTCGACAATGGACTACTCTCTCCGTTTCATACTAAATGAAGTAGTTTGACTTGGCATGGAGTTTAAGAAAAAAGAAGAATTTTGAAACTTGTGATCTTAAAAGCTTAAGGGGTAAAAAGTTTGTGGGGCCATGACATTTGTGTGGCTATAAAAGCTTCTCATTAAGAGTAAATGGCAAAATGAAAGAGTTTAAAGTTGAATTATTTCCAAATTTTAGAAATGTGTCATTTGTTTTGGAACAGACTAAAAAGAAAAGTACCTCATTTAATATGAAACGGAGGGAATATAAACTACTGTCTTTATTATGAAGAGGACTGAAACACTAGAATATACTAAAAGCTACAGTCAAATTTTAATTTTATCTACTCTCGCGAATTGTCTCTATTTGTGATGGTGGGATACTTCTGTTCTGCAAGTTCCTCTGATACCGTTCGCCCAAAGCGCACCTGGAGTTCACCTGAAGAGCATATATTATTCTATTATGCTATTTGCAGTTCATGTGATGTGCATGAGTAAGTTTATTTAACTGAATTACTTGTATCTCACAAATATATACAACATAGACTTGGGTAAGCTACATCATGCGTGCATAAATGCGGATTTTTTAACTGAAACTAATATGTTGTACTACTATAATATACGTTGTATGGATCTGGGAAAGTAGGCCTACTCAAGCAATTCAGTGCTCCTAACACCATCTATATAGTTATATAGTTATTCTGTTTCTATCAATACACCTCTCAATTTTACTATGTAATTTGATCACATGGACTGAATTCAATCTTTGAGTGCTCTACAAGTTCTTTCAGATGCTAGGAGAGATATGAATGTCTATCGAGCTGATGACCTAATTGTACCACCTTTCAGATGCAGTATTACTTGCAGTTGGAAGCTATTTTTCCTTGTATTAACTTCCGTGATGCAGCATATTCATGTATATAAATATAAAATGCTGAAATGTTTACATCTTATCTTTTCAGCTTGGTTTGGAATCTGTGAGTGTTGGTAAGGTTGCTCTGGGGAACATGTTGGGTGGGATTGGCTACTTCTTTGGCCAATCAAAGATTTTGCTTCCATCAACCTCCACTGTAAGATATTTTAGTTTTGGTTCCCTGCTATTTTATGAATTCGTGACATGTACAATACCAACCCTATGATCAGTTTTAAGTAACTGTGTTATCTATCTCTACTATGCCAGAAATGGCTCTTAGCTCTATGATCAAGAACTTATTATCGTATCTGAGCCTCAAATGTACCAACAAATAAAGTAAGGGCCTAAAAATTTGGCCACATAAGGACTTTCGTCTAGTGGTAAGAGTACAATATGTGTTAGTAGATAAGTGGATTAGGCGCACATCACGGGTTCGAACTCTACCACAAACAAAAGCCAAGTATTTAAGTGGAGAAGGATAGAGGGGTGGGCCCATCATCCTCCTAGTTTAACATTGTGTGCCATTGGCCCTCGGGTATTTCTCTATTATAAAAAAATAGCCACATAAGGGAAGTTACTCAAGTCACTATATGTCTCTTTTCACACCTTACTTCATAAAAAAAAACTATGTCTCTTTCTATGCTTGTTTACCGCAAGAGTGCTCAGGCGATACTGCAATTAAGAGTTACATTAGTTAGTATACGAAGGTTGATTTTAGGAATGGTGCTGCTGTGAGAGTTTAAGATATGGGAAGAGAGAATTTCTCTTGTATTCATTTGTCTTACAGTAACCTTATTTGTATATGGTGTTTACATAGTACTAAACTCTTCTTTACCAACTAGTATACATACTAACTCTCTAATACTCCCTCTCAAGCCGATATATATAAATCATATGTACCGAGTTTGTTAAATACATAACTCATGCAGGACCAATGATGGACTTGGTGAAAATATCTGCAAGTTGAACATTTGGCTTCACAAACTATGTAATAATATTTCCTGAGTATCATCTTTCCAGTGAAGTGACAAGTGGCAGTCAATCTCAGTATGTTTAGTCCTCTCATGGAACACTAGATTTGACGCAATATGAAGGGCAACTCACACAAATTATTTTAATTCTCTGAGCAACTATTTGGTCCAAACTAGCTCACATGTTGTCATAGCTATTGCTCAATATTCTGATTCTGCGCTACATCAAGCAACCACATTCTGTTTTTTGCCTTTTCAAGCGACCAAATTATCTCCTACTAAAAAACAATATCCAAATATAGAATATCTATCAGAAGATGATCCTGCCTAATTAGCATCTTTGTATCCAGCGATCTGCTCATTGCCTCGATCCTGGAATAGTATCCCTTTGCCCGGAGCTGATTTTATATACAGAAACATGCGGATAACTGCATCCTAATGACCATCATAGGGAGAGTCCATAAATTGACTTGCCACACTCCCCGAAAAAGAAATGTCGGGAAATTCAATTTGCCAACCAGCGTCCTATATCTTTTAGGATTACTAAGAGGCTCCCCTTGTCCGAGCAAAAGTTTAGCATTCAGATCTATATGAGTGTCAACGGGTCTGCGATTCATCATTCCTGTCTCCTTAAGAATGTTTAAATCATATTTCCTTGTGAAATAACAAATACCTTAGCTAGACTGACCAACCACACTCCCCGAAAAAGAAATGTCGGGAAATTCAATTTGCCAACCAGCGTCCTATATCTTTTAGGATTACTATGAGGCTCCCCTTGTCCGAGCAAAAGTTTAGCATTCAGATCTATATGAGTGTCAACGGGTCTGCGATTCATCATTTCTGTCTCCTCAAGAATGTTTAAATCATATTTCCTTGTGAAATAACAACTACCTTAGCTAGACTGACCAACCTCAATACCTAAAAAGAATTTCAATCTGCCCATATCCTTAGTCTGAAAATGCTAAAAGAGATGTTGCTTTATATTAGTAATGCCATCATGATCATTGCTAGTAATAACAATATTGTCAATATAAACCACCTGATAAATACGCATATTAGGAGTAGAATGATGATAAAACATGGAGTGATCAACTTTACTATGAGTCATGTCGAACTCCTGAATAACTGTGTAGAATTTACTAAATCAGCCTTGAGGAGACTTTTTCAAACCATAGTGACCTGCCCGATTGACATATAAGATCACGAGACGTCACCTGAGTAACAAAACTAGGTGGTTTTTCTATATAAATTAGATCTTCAAGATCACCGTGGAGAAAATCATTCTTGATATCCAACGGATAAAGAGGCCAATGAAGAACAACCATTGATAGAAAATGGCGAACAAATGCTACTTTAGCCACGTGAGAGAAAGTATCACGGTAAGCAAGCTTAAGTATCTCAGTATACCCTTTGGCAATAAGATGTGCCTTAAGCCGATCAACTTGGCTGTCCAACTTTGACGATATAAACCTAATGACAACCAAAGTAGATTTTCATAGAGGAAGAGGAACAAGCTCCCAAGTGCAACTAGCATGTAAAGCAAGACATATCTCGGATCATAGCCTATCGCTATCCAGGATGAGAGCACTTCACCTGTGGACTTAGGGATATAAATAGAGGACAAAGATGATACAAAGACACAATGGGGCAATGATAAACGATGATAAGTTAAACCAATGTAATGGGGGTTGGATTAAGAGTGGATCGATTATCTTTCCGGAGTGTGATTGATAGACTAGAAGGAGACAAGTCCACCAGTAGGTGAAGGATCTCATACAGGATGTGAATCATTTGGACTTGTTACGGGACGCTGACAATGATAATAAGTCAGTAATGGTGGAGTTGTTGAAGGTTGGACTGGACCTATAGGTGATGGAACTAGAGCTATAGGTGATGGTACTGGAGTTATAGGTGGTGGGGCTGGAGCTGGAGCTGGAGCTGTAGAGGAAGCTAAAGGGGAGATAGTAACTAAATCTCCAAAAGATGGAACTGGTAAGACCTCAGAAATATTTAAATGATCACTCAGACCTGTGAAGTATAGCTGGGCTTCAAAGAAGTTACCATTAGCAGACTTAAGGCCTCGCTACAGGTCAGGTGAATAGCATCGATATTCCTTTTTCATTCTCGAGTAAGCTAGAAATACACATTTATGAGCACGAGGAACTAACTTATCTTTTCTTGGAGCAAGGTTGTGAACAAAACATGTGCTCCCAAAGACACGTGGTGGAAAATAGAACAAATTGAGTAGGGAAACAAGATAGAAAAAGGAGTTTGATTCTTGATAGCTAAGGATTGCATATGATTAATAAGATAAGAAGATTATGAGATCCGAATATGAGATTGTATGAGTAGTATACGAGCAGTCTTAATAAGATGCTGCCTATTCTTTCTTTCAACTGCCCATTGTTGAGATGTATATGGACAAGATGTTTGACGAATGATCCGATGAGAGTTCATAAACTGCTGAAATAGAGAAGACATACTCTGGACATTATCAGTACGAAATGTGTGGATAGAAGCCCCAAAATAATTTTGGATTTCAGCATGAAAGGTCTAAAAAATAAAAAACAAACTCAGATCAATTTTTTGTCAAGAATATCCAAGTGCACCTGGAATAATTATCAATGAAATTCTCAAAGTAGTGGAATCCCAAGGTATAACTAACGTGATTGGGACCTCAAACATCTAAATGGACTAAAGTGAAAGGCGAATATACCCGATTACAGTGTTATAAAAAGCGTGCGCTTCTCGCTTAAAGCGCAGAAGCGACACGAGGCGACGGCATAATGCTTTTCTGCCCTAAAAAGCGACTCACATAAAAAACGCTCTCTTTACCCTAAAAAGCGAGAAGCGAAGCGATGGAAAAAGCACAAAAAAGCGCGCTTAAGCGAGGGTAAGGCATCTGTTAAGGTTTTTTTTTTTGAAAAAAAACTTTGCAACTACACTTACCAAATACACTTATGCAAACACTCTGCTGCAAGCAATGACGGGTACTACTACAAGCGACGACGGGTAAGTTTCTTCTTCTCTTCCTCTTCTGATTTTCTTCAGTTCACTGTTCGAGTTCGACTCTTTTTCTCTTCTTCTTTCTATTTTTTTCAGTTTTTATTGCTCTGTTCATCTGCCCTAATTTATGCTCTGTTCTTTTGCCCTTATTTTGTGCTCTATTCTTCTGTTCGACTACATTGTTTTTTTAGTTTTTATTGCTCTGTTTTTCTGTTCTTTCACTGTTCTTTTACTATCTAGTTAAGTATCTATTATTTACTTCTTGATTTTTAAGAATTAAAACATTTTCTTAATAAGTTATTTTTATTGAATTCTTGGCCATTAATCTATGCCTATTTAATTTTTTTTATTTGTGTTAAATTGCGCTTCACATGAAAAAAACAAGTGCTTCGCTTCTTGCTTCCATGAAGCGAGGCATGCTCGCTTTCTTTTTTGCTTCTCGCTCTCCAAAACACTGCCCGGTTATCAGGATGCAGAGGTAAATGTGAGCGAGTATGCTTACTAAGCTGATATGAGTCAAGTGAGACGGATTGGGTACCATTTTCCGAAGTTTTGATAAACTGGGATGTTCAGACCATTTATGTAACAAACCTGGTGAATCACTAATAGGTTAAGCATTTGAAGGAGGACAAGATGTGAGTCCGTGTGATTTAGCAAGGATAAGATAATAATGTCTATTTGATTCACACCCGGTACTAAGGATTCTTACCATACTGCATTCCTGTATAAAACAAGTATCAAGAAATAAAATAGAGCAATTAAGTGATTTGGCTAAGCGACTGATAAATCTGAGAGATTAAAAGGACTACCAAGATCATAAAGAACCGAATTCAAAGGTAATAAAGGAAGTGGACTAGCTTGACCTAGTCTAGTTAACACGGTTTGAAATCCATTGGCCATTGTAACGATTGAAAGTGATTGAGAGTAAGAAATAATAGCGAAAACAGATTTGTTACCACAAGTGTGATAAGATACACCTGAATTAATGACCCAAGAGTTTGGAAAAGAAGATTGGGAGACACAAGTCATGCTATTACCTGTTTCAACAACAGAAGCTATCTCAAAAGATGTCTGTTACGTGCTTTTTAGTTTTTACTGAAGGAACTCAATTTAATTTGGCAGAGAAACCATCCAACTATTCCACATATTTATTGCCATTTGTTGGGATCAAAAATCAAATAACCTCCCATAATTACGCCAACTTTGCAAAAACTCGCTGAAAACAAAAAATGGAGGAACAATATTGGTACAACTCCGTATAATGTTGCAACAATGAGGAAATGCTGGAAACACTCTGTATGTTGTCGGAAAATTTCAAGCGGTTGAAATTAGAGTACGTGGCCACTAAGAACCAGAAAAACAAACCTGAATCTAGAAAATTTTGGCAGTCACTGGAATTTGAAAAAGTTTGCTGGAATCTGGAAAGAATCGCTGGGATGTGGTGGAATTTGAATGGATAGGGTCGGAATGAATAGTCGATCACCGGAAATGAAAAGTTCTGGCTGGAATCTGCCGGAGTGTGTCTCACGCGCCGGGACATGGCCGGATCTCGCTGGAAAATTCTTCCTTCTGGTCGGCACATGTGAGCGCGTGGGAGGTCCAATGACAGCGATTTTTGTGGGTTCTGGTTGCACAGGGATTCCGATCCTATTGGTGGTACGTATATGCACAGTACCCTTAGGAAGCGATGAACCCTCGGAACAGTTGTTTATTCGCCGGAAAATTGCTCGGCAATGAGGTCTTTCTTCCCGGATGTCACTGGAATGATGCGCAATGATAAAAGGAGTCCTAACTCTCATCCCATAACCAATGTGGGAACTTAACACTCCCCCACACGTGCAGGCATGACACTTGGAGTGTGGACAATATAAGATGGGGTCCCATCATTCGGTGAATAATAAATTGGGTTGAGTCTCGATCTAATACCATGTGAGAGTTTAAGATATGGGAAGGAAGATCACGTATTCATTTGTGTCTTACATTAGACCTATTTATATAAGGTGTTTACATAGTGCTAAACCCTTCTCTACCAATGTGGGACACTATACATCTAGCTCTCTAGCAGCTATTAATGCTTAAGTGGTTATAGGAATATTCTGCTGTTTCATTTTGATTTGAGACTTAAAGGTGAGACCATGAGAGAAGAGGATAAGTTGCTAAAATCTTGAAAATAAAGAGTTTCAAGAAGAACTGTGGACAAGGAAACCCTCCCATGTTTATGCTCTCATCTTCAAATCCGCACTTCTCTTGGGGCAGAGAACAGCAAAAGTTCTAGTTAAACCTGATTGCAAAATATACTTCATCATACTAATGTTGCCTGTCATGACTTTTGATATTGAAAGCTACTCACCGCCCCAAAGAATAAAGAACAGAAGCAAAGCATCTAGTCAAGTTGCTGTTTCTCTTGTTTCTTTGGCTTCAGTAAACTAATGAGTGCGCAGTCTGCTTTAAATTTTCTACTCTGCACCACACCAAGTATATGCTTCAAGAATTTGGATGTACTAATGAATCATTTGCCTAGGTTGATATTTGGTTTTAACCGTTTCACGTTACCAGTACTGGGCCGTCAAAGTTCTTTTAGTGATCACAAGTACTTGTTGAAGTTGAATCTTTTTCGCTCTTTGTGTCCTTCAGTTATTTGTTCAATAATCATAACCATTTGGATGTCTAACGAAGTTCTACAAATTCCTGACTCATGCAGCTGAATGCTGGGGAAAATTCTGTCTTGTACTGGCCTGCTGAGCTATATACAGCAGTTCCAAGTAGGCCCTTCTTTCCAAGGGGCTTTCTGTGGGATGAAGGTTTTCATCAATTGCTAATCTGGTCAGTTGCTTGTTCGTGTTTTTTATTTATTTTTATTTTTTTGTTCATATCTACTGCTTAAAAATTATCTTTGCAGTTGTTTTCGAGTCCCTCTAATTTGCACTTACTAGGGGATTCTTGAAACCTTTAGGCGTTGGGATATATACATTAGCTTGGATATCATTGGACATTGGCTGGATCTGATGAATATTGATGGATGGATTCCGCGCGAGCTAATCTTAGGTGCTGAAGCCTTAAGGTAATATATCATGAATTCCACTAAGCTTAGATAACCATTTCGCAGTTTTCCATGTAATCCTATCTGAAGCTTCTATCTGGTCAACCTTGCAGTAAGGTCCCAGAAGAATTTGTTCTTCAGCATCCAACTAATGGAAATCCACCGACATTGTTTTTGGCCTTGCGCGGTATTCATTTCTCAACTTTTTGTAGAATCTACTCTTTAGAAGATATCCACATTTTATTCTTGTGGAGAAGACTTCTAATATTATATTTTTGCAAGCATCATTATGCTGTCCTTTGATTCAATATCCTTGTTAATTCATACACGAAATTCTCATTATTGCTGGAACATATGTTCCGCTTGTTTAATCATCTGTTTGTAATATTAAATCAATGGATTTTGAGTATCATTAGAAGCTAAAACGAACAGGCTGAATAGTGATGTCTTGATCATTTGGGTGAGAAGAAGAGTTTCAAGTTTCGATGTACAAATGAATCTGAAGGAGAGAAAAAACAGCTGAAAAAGATAGGGCGATGTTAAAAATCTAATCTGCAGACAAGTTATATGCCATAGCTGATCTGGATTTTTATTCTCAATCTCTTTATTTAAACAATTTGAACTGGATATGGAAACATTTCACTAGTTGGTTAAGAGAATTCGTAGAGTCGGTGCTTTCCTGAAGCAAAAAAAAAATACGGCTCCGAATTTCGCTGCAAACAGCATCATTCCTAGACAATTCCATGTTCTATTTGCTACCTATTTTTTGACACCCATACATTTTCTTTTGGATGGGTAGGGCACAAATCCCATTCTTAGAATCACCTTTTAGTACTAGACCAGGCTCTCCCAACCTCAATTCCATAGCTCTAGGTGAAAGTGGAGGGCTCTTACCTCCCATGTACTGATATACTGATGGTCTATTATGTACACAAAATGAGGCGGTTAAAGAGCCTTGTACGATCAATGTAGCTTTCTGAAGTTTAACAAGAAAACTAGAAAATAGTTCAGGAAAGAGGAGAGAATGTCATTACTAATGCAAAGAAGTATATAATATTTGTTGTAATGCCACATTCAAGAAAAGTTAGAGATGTGAAATCAATGGAGTCTGAAATGTTGTGTGCCACTTGATAGGTGTTCCCAACGACAGGGTGTACGAAATCTGCCCACCAAAACTTTGATGCATTACAGGATTGGATAAAAGATTTGATTCTATCCATGTCATCTGGCATAAGATTGATGAACTAGATCCGATTAAAGCTTGCTTTGCATTGTCCAATGATGGATGCTTTGTTTGCAATTTTTGGATTGTGGACCTCAAGGATATGTGATGTGAACTCGTGGTAGGTATTCATCCTTGTATAATGCAGTTAATAGTATAATAACTTCGAAGACTTCTCCTCACGCTTCGCTCAAGCAGACTGACGTCCCACGTAATTTAAGATATTACACATACCTCCCTTATTTGATTTTTTTTGTAACAATTCTTTTAACATATTAATCATTAATATAAAAAATTATTATCTGAATATTTACCCTTTTTAATATGTTTTTTAATTAATTAATTTAATAAACATCTTTTTAAATAAAATTCATTTTCGCTCCCCTTAATATTCCATCCCCAGACAAGAGGGGTTGCTCTAACAGTAAGCAACCTCCACTTCCAACAAAGACGTTGTGAGTTCGAGTCTCCTCAAGAGCAAGGTGGGAAGTTCTTGGAGGGAAGGATGTCGAGGGTCTATTTGGAAACAGCCTCTCTACCCCTACCCAGGGTTAAGATCTGCGTACACACTACCCTCCCCAGACCCCACTAAGTGAGATTATACTGGGTTGTTGTTGTTACTATTCCATCCCCCATTATGGAAAAACAAAATCGAATTGCATCCAGTTTTGCAACCCCTTGGTCCAATCAATTGGATATGGCTTGGCGCATTAATGGAAGGAATATTTGTGGTGGTGGGGAGGGGGGGGGGTGGATTGAACATTGGCCATCAGTTGCCACAGGAAGTAGTGTCTGGAGGAGATAATGGGCATCCATGGGCAGCAACTCCCGAGTCTTTTTGAGTATTGATTTTGGTTCTCACCACTTGCCATCGGATGTGATACGAGCACATACTATTGGACAATCTCCACCGTACTATGTTCTTGACAATTAGATTTATTGGAATCTCATGGCACTCTGGAAAAAGGAGAGAGACATTGTTTTACTGGTTTTGCTTTTTATTTAGTTGACTTCAGTTTTTTTTATATTCAATTAATATACAGGTTTAGCCCCTCCTTTTATTTCTCAATAGAAGGTTTTTCTGATGTCAGATTCTTTCGGCACGTTTCTTTTGTGTCGTGGGTGCGATGGGAGATTCGATAAAAATAGGCAAGATTTAAGAAAGATAGAGAATTTTAATTGACAAGATAAATCTGTTAATTTGACAAGAGGGGTTGCTCTGATGGTAAGCAACCCCCACTTCCAACCGAGAGGTTGTGAGTTCGAGTCTCCCCAAGAGCAAGGTGGGAAGTTCTTGGAAGGAAGTATGCCGGGGGTCTATTTGGAAACAGCCTCTCTACCCAAGGGTAGGGGTAAGGTCTGCGTACACACTACCCTCCCCAGACCCCACTAAGTGAAGTTATACTGGGTTGTTGTTGTTATGGAGAATTTTAATTGAGAAGATAAATCTGTGATGATCTAGTTTAGCCCTTTTGTTGTTTGTTTGGGGAGAGGAAAAAATTCAGTACCACTTTAGTTTTTGCTGAGCATTAGCCATTCTGTTACTCCTGTAGATATTATTTAGGTTGTCATAGTATGCAAGTTGATATATTTATATGAATCCTGATCTTGTTAGATTGTTTGTAAACGAGACACAAGGTTTGAGCATTATCCCAAAGGAATTTTTAACAGTGACAGAGGTAGGAATTAATTTTATTTTAAAAAACAACAACAACAACTACCCAGTATAATTCGACACAGTGGGGTCTGGGAGAGTAATACGTACACAGGCCTTACTCCTACTCGAAAGGGCAGGGAGACTGTTTCCGATCGATCCTCGGCAAAAAAGGAAAGAAAAAGAAAAGGAAAAAAGAAGACAAAAGAGCCTTAGCGACTCCAGCAGAAATCGCATAAATAATTATCTAAACATAAAACCATAAATAAAATGACATGCAATAATATCGACCAGTAACTACCATAAGGGGGCACAATACGATACGCAATGGAGAGCCCTACCAAACCCCACCTAACCTCGGGAATGAAGTACGAAAAGTTCTAGAAGCCCCTATCCAACAACCCTAATACTAGACCTCCAGACTTTCCTATGAAGGGCCATATCCTCGGAAATCCGCATTCTCGCTATGTCCTGCCTAATCACCTATCGCCAGTACTTCTTACGCCTCCCTCTGCCTCGACTCGAGCCAACCACTGCCAGCCGTTCACAACTCCTCACCGGGGCATTAGTGCTTCTCCTCTGCACAGGCCCGAACCACCTGAGCCTCGCTTCCCGTATCTTCTCATCCACTGGGGCCACCCCCACATTCTCCCGAATAACTTCATTCTTAATCTTATCTAGCCTGGTGCGCCCGCACATCCACCTGAGCATTCTCATCTCCGCAACCTTCACTCTCTGAACATGAGAGTTCTTAACCGGCCAGCACTCCGCCCATACAACATGGCAGGTCTAACCAGAGCTCTATAGAACTTTCCCTTGAGTTTCGATGGCACACTTTTTTGTCACACAAGACTCTGATGCAAGCCTCCGTTTCGTCCACCCCGCTCCTATACGGTGAGTGACATCCTCGTCGATATCTCCGTCCCCCTGAATCACCGACCCAAAATATTTGAAACTGTCCCTCTTGGAGATGACTTGAGATCCAAGCTTCACGTCCCTGCCTACTTCGCTCGACTCGGCGCTATACTTGCACTCGAGGTATTCTGTCTTAGACCTGCTTAGTTTGAAACCCTTAGACGCGAGAGTCTGCTTCCGGACCTCCAACCTCTCATTAACACCGACCCTCGTCTCGTCTATCAAGACTATGTCATTAGCGAATAGCATACACCGTGACACATGCCCTTGAATATGGCATGTTTCTGCATCCATCACCAAGGCAAATAAGAAAGGGCTAAGCGCGGATCCTTGATGAAGCCCCGTAACCACCGGAAAATGGTCTGAGTCGCCCCCCCCTCCCCCACCGTCCTAACCCTAGTCTTAGCACCATCGTACATGTCCTTGATCGCTCTGATATAGACTTCCGGCACGCTCTTCGCCTCCAGGCACCTCCATAACACCTCCCTGGGACCTTGTCATATGCTTTCTCCAAGTCAATAAACACCATGTGCAGGTCCTTCTTCTTATCCCTGAACTGTTCCACCAATCTCCTGACAAGGTGGATAGCTTCTGTAGTGGAGCGGCTCGGCATGAAACCGAACTGGTTCACGGATGTGGACGCCATCCCCCTCACTTCTCGCCTCAACCACCCGCTCCCAGACTTTCATGGTGTGACTAAGTAATTTGATACCCCTATAGTAGGTACAATACTGGATATCCCCTTTGTTCTTATACAAGGGCACCACTGTACTCCACCTCCACTCCTCCGGCATCTTCTTAGTCCTGAAGATCACATTGAACTACCTAGACAACCACTCTACTCCTGTCCTACCCACACATTTCCAGAACTCCCACCGGGATTTCGTCTGGCCCGGTCGCTCGACCCCTACTCATCCTACGCAAAGCCCCTACGACCTCATCCACCCTAATGCGCCTGTAGTACCCAAGGTCTCTATGACACTCTGAATGCCCTAGCTCCCCTAGCTCTATGTCTCGATCCCCCTCCTCGTTAAGCAGGTCTCAAAAGTACGACTACCACCTCTGCTTAACTTGAGACTCCCCTATCAGAACTCTACCATCCTCGTCCTTGATGCATCTAACTCGGTCTAGATCTCGAGCTTTCCTCTCCCTCGCTTTAGCCAACCAGAATAACTTCATGTCCCCGCCTTTCTCCCCCAATTCCTCGTACATACGATCAAATGTCGCATTTTAAGCTTTCGTGACCGCCAGCTTCGCTTCATTCCTCGCCACCTTGTAGCTTTCCCTGTTCACTCTCCTTTCTTCCTCGCTTGTGCTCCCAGCCAACTTAGGAAACGTTGCTTCTTCGCCTCCACTTTTTCTTGGACTACAACGTTCCACCACCAGTCACCTTGATGTCTGCCTGAATAGCCCTTTGCTACCTAAGCACATCCCGCGCTGCCTCCCTAGCCAAGTTCGCCGTCTCTGACCATATAGCGTCGGCATCCCAAGAACTTCTCCAAGCTCTACCATCAACTAACCTCCTCTCTAACTCTTGGGCTTTCTCCTCAGTCAGAGCTCCCCATCTAATCCGCGGTCGGCCCCGAGAACCCCTCCTCTTCCTCTTCACCCAGAGACCGACATCCATCACTAGGAGTCTATGTAGAGTCGAAAGGGACTCTCCCGGAATAACCTTGCAGTCCTTGCACAACCCTCTATCGCTCCTTCTGAGGAGGAGGTAATCAATCTGAGTCCTCGCCGCCAAACTTTTGAAAATCACCAAATGCTCCTCTCTCTTTGGAAATGACGAGTTCGCAATCAAAAGCTCGAAAGCCCTGGTGAAATCAAGCAGCGAAGTGCCTCCTCCGTTCCTAACCCCAAGGCCAAAGCCACCATGCACCTCGCCATAACCACCAGTCGCAACCCCAATATGACCATTAAAGTCCCCTCCAATAACTAACTTCTCATAGTGGGGAATACTACTTGCCAACTCGTCCAAGCCCTCCCAAAAGCGCCTCTTAACCTCCTCATCTAGGCCTCCTTGCGGCGCGTAAGCGTTGATGACATTGAGGACTGATTCACCAATAACCAACTTAGTAGACATTAACCTATCATTCACTCGCCTAACCTCAACCATGGACTCCCTAAGATCCCTATCCACCAAGATTCTCACTCCATTTTTACCCTTACGACCCCAGAATACCACAGTTTAAACCCGTCTACATTCCTCGCCTTCAACCCTACCCGCCTAGTCTCCTGCACACAAGCTATGCTGACCCTCCTCTCCTGAAGAATCTTCGCCAACTCAATGGACTTACCCGTTAGTGTGCCTATGTTCCACGACCCGATCCTCATTCTATGAGCGCCCGCTATCCCCTTCCCTCCCTTGCCTCCCGTCCCACCCAGAGAATCGCTCCCCGCCCCCATGCTCACCCCCACCCCTGAGGACATAACCTTACACTACCATCCCCGCCGCGACCACTATGCCTCCAACCGACTACGGAAAATAGTGACGCACACACGAACTTAAGCAGAATACGAAAAGGATGCTAGCTAGATAGCCACAGAGTAGACCACACACAGGATGCTAGCTAGAATACGTAAAAGGGTGTACAGAGTAAACAAGAGAGCAGGAGGTACCAACTCACGACGGAAAAACCTGAAAGTAAGCTTTGATGCGCCCGAGGATAACTACTGCAAATTCTCGCACGTCCCCGCCGGTGTTGCCTCGCTCTTCACTTCCAAACTCCGCAAGCTTGCCTCGTCCGCCGCGACTAGTACCTGAAAATTGCACACACAACTACCACCCCGAGAGAGGAGGGGGGCTGCCTGACCCGGGAAAGAGGAGGGGGGTGCCTATTTCAGAGATGGGGGTTGGGTTAAGGGGGGAAGAGGAGGCGGGAAAGGAAGGTGGAGGGGGGAGGGAGAATGGGAGAATACAAATCAATAAAAATGGGAAGGGGGGAATGTCGGCGCCGGCGCTGTTGCCGGAGTTAGGGAGTGAGGGGGGGAGGGGAGGGGGCAGAGGACTGGCTCTGGTGGGGGTGAGGGAACGGGAGAGGAGGAAGAGAGAGAGAAATGGGTGGACTTACCTGTGGGCGTCGTCGGCAGGGGCAGGGTCGCTGGAGGGGGGCGTCGCCGGCAGTAGCAAGATCGCTGGAGAGAGGGGGGGGGGTATGGGTGTTGGGAAGGGGAGCTGACCATTGGGGATAGTGTATATAGAGAGGAGAGAGAAGGGAAGCTGACAGTAAGATAATAATTGTTTATATTGATGATAAATATGTTAAAAGAATAATAAGGGAGGTATGTGTAATATCGTAAACCGCGAGAGAGGACAGTGTGATTGCGCAAAACGTGAGGGAATGTCTCTGAAATTATCCCTTGATTTTATGTAGGTATCTATGCTAAAATTCCGAAGTTCAGAAGGTTTCTTTTGTTAACAGATCCAAAATCCCAACTATTTCTTGATAAAGTGCACTGCTTTACGCTTTACTGACTCTGTGAGTGGAACATGTATTAACTGGCCTTGTTCAATCTTGTCTACTTTAGTTTAATCATACAATGCAGTTATAAATGACCTTTTGACCTTTTTAAATTCATAAGAGAGCTGGCATAGCAGGTTGATTTGTCATTTTGCGGAGTGTGGGCCCTGTTTTTAATCCTTTTCACAAGCTCAGCTGCTTTCTCCAATGTTCTCCGCACTGTGCTTGTGGCGGAGAGTGTTTTGGGGTTATAGCTGAACAAATTTATGTATCTTTGAGTGAAATCTGCTAATTCGGCCCTGGGCTTTAGATCAATGGTAAGTGATAAGAGTGCATAACGTGATGTGAGATTAGGCGTACATCACAGGTTCGAGGGGTGATTTCTTGGTTATCAAAAAGAAAATGTGTCAATTCTGTTTTGATACAAGAAAGGAAGATTAGACACAATGATGTTGTATTTTTTAAGCTATAAAATGGTGCTCTCTGTTGGAAAGAATTACAAGAGTAATTCAGGATTGGTATATGTGGTGGTGGTCTACTGTGACAAATTTGATTACATCAGGCTTTTATGTGGAGCTGGTACATTTGCATGTCAACTTGAAAGCACTTACGCTATATCACTTGGATGTTTAATCTACTTTCAACAGTGTGTATCTTGTTATAGTTCATGAGCGCGAACATTTTCTTGAACTTCCTCTTAAGCATGAGGAATATTCAATTTGCTATCGATGTGACATTTTTCAGTTGCCACCTGTTGGCTGCAAGTTCTGCTCTAGCTATCTTAACGTACTATGTGTTGCATATATCATTGGACCCCAGTTTTCTGCATCAGTTCATAACGAGTATGGCTAAGCAATTTGCAGTGGTGTCGTAGGACAGTGTGTGTGGAATCATTAACAAGTTTCGCATTGCAGATGTGATCTCCAACCTGAAGAAAGAAAAGTTTGCTGCTGCTGAAGCAAGTGATATCTCTGTCTTCTTGGACCGGGCGTTTGTTAGGCTTGAAGCATGGTTCAAATGGTTTAACACAACCCAGTCTGGTAAATTTCCCCTCTTGTGAATTTACCTTACAAAAGGATATACCTACTCTTTTTGCTACTGGATGAGCTAAAAATTAACCGTTTGTCATTAAGTATCTGCTTAACTTCATGTTGGATGTAAACAATTTGAGAAAGTATTTAAGATAGCCTTCAGCTTTCTGGTGATCTTAGAGTTGTCTTATTCCTAGGTGTAGAATTAGTGGTGATCATGCTTCACGTGTCAGCTTGAATTCATCTGTTTGCCCTTTTGAGTTTTGTGCCTTCGTAAATCAGAAGTGACAATACCGTTGGACGTTGCAGTCCTTTTAATGAAGTGTTTAAAACTGCAGCAGCAGTGGAAGAGCAAAAATTTTCAATTGGGGGAAAAACCATTTTCTGCACTTGATGAAACGAAAAAAGCAACTATTTCAGCAAGGTCTACATCAAACAGGAATTTATCATTACGAAGTAGCTTTGAGCTTTCACCAGCAATTTGTAATTATTAACCATGTTTAGATAAGGTTCAATGTTGGGTCTTTTGCTCTTATTTTTCTTAAAGAATAGCTAGGAAACAAACCGATTTACCCATAGCCTTATTCGATGTAAAAATAATTAAGCCTTGATCCTGAGGAGGAAAACAATTTGTTGGCTTAATTTATAATTTGTATCTTCTAACTCAGGCTTTTCCCTCAGGGTTCTGAACCAATGTTTCTGCGCCCTATCGGTTTCTGATATTTCTATGAGTTCTACTAATACCATAGTATGTGTTTAACCTGTTAAGTATTGCAATTCCAGGAAAGGAACTGGGCAGCTATTACTGGCATGGAAGAGATGCTGCTACGATCGGTGAACTAAATCCTAAGGTTTTGATCTAAAACATATCTATGCTGAAAACATCTCTGCTATGTATTTTTGCTTCCTTTTTCCAGAAGACTGGATAGGTAGTATCATTTTCATGTGTATTTTTCTTTTCCTTTCATCAAGTCTAATTTCTGATATGCCCCTGGGCGTTGGTCTAGTGGTAGCGCAATGCATAGGTTTGGCGCACGTCACGACTTTGAACCTTACCACATAAAAATGTCTGGTATTTAAGTGGAGAAGGATAGAAGGGCAGCCACTAACCCTAGGTGATTTTTTTGGCTATAAAAAAAATTCCAACAACAACAAACCCAATGTAATCCCACAAGTAGGGTCTAGGGAGGGTATCCTCACCTTGAAGAGGAGGTAGAGAGGCTGTTTCCGATAGACCCTTGGCTCCAATAAAGACAAAAGCAATAGCACCATAACTCCAACAAGATAACAGGAAAACCGAATCGAAAGAAACAATAGAAAGTGATAGAAAATAAATATGAAAAATAAGAGAGTACATACTAACACTAATACTACTAGTATGGACAAGAAAAATACACGACTACCTTCTAACTCTCTACCCTAATACTCGACCTCCGCACCCTCCTTGATTTTATCAAGGGTCATGTCCTCTGTAAGATGAAGCAACATCATGTCCTGCCTAATCACCTCTCCCCAATACTTCTTTGGCCTACCTCTACCTCTCCTCATACCAACCAAGGCTAACCTTTCATACCTCCTTACTAGGGCATTTGTGCCTCTCCTCTTCACATGTTCGAACCATCTCTTGCTTCCCGCATCGTATCCTCCATGGGGGCCACATCCACCTCATCCCAAATAACTTCATTTCCAATCATACCTAACCTGGTATGTCCGCACACCCATCTCAACATCCTCTGCTACCTTCTTATGGACATGTGAGGTTTTGTCTGGCCAACACTCAATCGCATACAACATAGTCGGCCTAGCTACCACTATATAGAACTTACCTTTAAGTTTAGGTGGCATATTCTTCACACAAAATACCAGATGCGAGCCTCCATTTCATTCACCACGCTCTAATACGATGTGCTACATCCTCATCAATTTCTCCATTTCCTTGAATTACTGACCCAAGGTACTTGAAACTCCCTCGCTTGAGGATGACTTGTGTATCGAGCATCACTACTACATCCGCTTCATGAGTCATGTCATTGAACTTGCATTCAAGTATTCTGTCTTAGTCGTGCTCAACTTGAAGCCTTTAGACTCCACGGTCTATCTCCAAATCTCCAACCTCACGTTAACACCACATCGCGTCTCGTGAATCAGTACAATTTCATTTGTAAATATCATGCACTATGACACCTCCCCTTGAACATGACGTGTCGGTTCATCCATCGCCAAGGCAAATAAGAACGGGCTAAGAGCTGATTCTTGGTGCAACCCCATCACCACAGGAAAGTATTCCGAGTCTCTTCCCGCAATCTCACCCGGGTTTTAACTCCATTATACATGTCGTTAATCACCCTAGTGTAAGCTACTGGAACCCCTCTAATTCCAATTTCTGATATATCAGACAACCTATATTAGATCCCTAATCACTCTATTGTAGACCTTGGATTTTTTTTATTAGTACTATTTATGGAATCAACAAATATGTGTGGAGAATAAGCTACAAAAGAGGTAAAAAGTTTGAGAAGGCGTGAGAGCAATGTCTCTCAGCATTTTTATTTTACTATAGATTCAGAAGTAAAAAAGGATTTTGATCAGATGTCTGTAGAGGGACTGCAATGACAAAAGGAAGTTGACTAGAGGAAGGTTGTTCAAAAAGTAAGGTGATTATACATCTGAAGGGAATTATGGTATCGAAGAAAGTAGCTATCTAAGTCGGAGTATAACTCTGTCAAAGGGGTACTGTTGTCTGGTTAAACGGTAGAGGAACACATTTAAACTCGAACAAAAAACCAGATGTCATAATGAATGGCAACAATTTAAGGCTTTTGGGGAATTTTGGAGAGAGTACCGAGGACGAAGTCAGTAATCTCTTTGCATCAATTGGAAGAGTATGTCGGTTAGGAAGGAGCTACCGAAATGAAAGAGCTGAAGAGGTTGGTGACTTGTTGAATTTTTTGATAGTAAAAACATCAAGGGAAGCAGGGCCACTGTTAATCACAGGAGTTTGGGCGAGGAATTAGGAGTAGCATCTGACTTTCTGGTGGGGTTCATGATTCTTGTCTAGGTTGTTTTTGTCTTTTGGGTAAGATATACTTTGTGTAAGGATTGCATCCCCGAGATGTTCATATCTACCAAATTATCTAAATTATATTGTCTAGGTTGTTTTTTTCTTTTGGGTAAGATATACTCTGTTTCGTTCTGAGCCGAGGGTCTATCGGAAACAGCCTCTCTGCCCTACCGGGGCAGGGTTAAGGTCTGCGTACACATTACCCTCCCCGGACCCCACTATGTGGGATTTTACTGGGTAGTAGTTGTTGTTGTTGTTGGTAAGATATACTCTGTGTAGGGATTGCATCCCCGAGATGTTCATATCTACCAAATTATTTAAATTATATTCCTAACAAAAATGGGCAAGATATTCTTGAGGAATCACGAACAAAATTAACCATATTATAGAACAACTACAGGATCAGTGCGGTGTGATCACCCTAGGTATAGAACAACTACAGGATCAGTGCGGTGTGATCACCCTAGGTCCTTCCTGAGGCTGATTCTTTTTGCTTCGTGCATGAATTGACTATAAAACGCATGATTTTTGGCTTCTGCAGACATTATCCTCTGGATTGGATGATTATCCACGTGCATCTCACCCAAATGAAGATGAACGGCATGTGGATCTTAGATGCTGGATGCATCTTGCAGCAGATTCCATGCGTTCAATTGCAGAGTTTCTGAAGAAGGATAAAGATGTTGAAAAGGTATTAAAATACAGAAGTTTCTTGAAGCATTATTGTTTGTATAATTTGCTGAGTCCTGCAATAACTCTTGCAGGAGTATGGCTTTACTGCAAAGGTGCTCTCAGATTTTGAACTTCTTAACAAGGTGAAGCATCTTCTAATTCCTAACCGTACTTGTTCCTACCCAGATAAGGTTTTATCATTAAATTGTAACTATGTATGATAACAGGATAAATGAGGCACCCCTTAAAATCTCTGTTGCACTTATTGAACGTAAAAAATTCTTTCAAATGATTTTTAATATTGCAGATGCACTTAGACAGTGCCAATGGAGCTTATTGTGATTATGGAAATCATACAGAAAAGGTACGTGATTTATCATATTAACATGTCTTGGGGGCAGAGTCCACTGAGTTTTCCATATATGTGATTGATGCAGATTTTATTTGTGCTTGCTACATTCCAAACCTGACCAAGTTCAGATGAAGTACTTTTGCTGGTTCATCATGGTCTTATCCATGATTAACTCGTTGGAATCTTGTCTTATTTTCCATGCATGCTGTTTTACCTTATTTAGCACATTGCACTTTGAGGCGGATGTGGAAGCGAATTGATAAACAGGTCATCCCCAAGAGAGGAAGCTTCAAATATCATGGATCAAAAATCCAAGGAAATGAGGAGATTGATGATGGCGTCACACATCGTATTGGAGCATGGTAGATGAAATGGAGCCTCACATCCAGTGTCCTATATGATAAGAATGTGTCACCGAGACTTAAAGGTAAGTTCTATAGAGTGAGTGTTAGACCAAACACGTTGTATGAGGTTGAGTGTTGGCCAGTCAAGAACTCACACGTTTAGAGGATAAAAGTACCGGAAATGAGGATGTTTAGATGGATGTGTGGGCATACTAGGAGAGATAAGATTAAGGACAAAGATATATGGGACAAGGTGGGAGTAGCCTCTGTGGTGACAAATGTGGGAGCGAGGCTGAAATAGTTTGGGCATATAAGAGGAGGAATACCGATGCCCTAGTGAGAAGGTGCGAGAGGTTGGATCTTGAAGTCTGTTCTCTTATACCCAAATTGATGAATTCCGATCTTGAAATCTGTTAACCTCACGAGTCACCGTGCAATACAAAATAATATCAAATGATATCTTTCAGCATCTTAAGCTCAAATTTAGAGGAGCTCAAAAATGCTTCCGGAGGAAAACAAATCGAGTTTCTCCGGAAAAAGAGAACTAATGAGAAATCTAGCTGAGTCTTGGTAACATGACTTTAGTTTAGCCTTCTTAATTGCTGTTACTCTTTTTCTTTTTTAATTGGTTTTTTGTTACACAAGCTTACTTTGGTGCTTTCACATTTTTTTTAAGTAGATTGTAGATCACGATCCTTTGCATTTACTAGCTCAAATTTTCCTTTCCACCATCATAACATAGATGAGAACTACAAAATGAGAATGGAGGTCAATAGCTAAATCGATACAAATTCTTCTAAACTGGAAGAAACCCTAATAATTCTTTACGAAAAAAACCTAGCAAAGATATTAGGCTAACAAATTTGTAGTTCTCATCATAACATAGATGAGAACTACAAAATGAGAATGAAGGTCAATAGCTAAACCGATACGAATTCTTCTAAACTGGAAGAAACCTTAATAATTTTTTACAAAAAAACCCGAGCAAAGATATTAGCCTAAACAATAATGTGTATTGCTTACAGGTCAATTGACTCTTTGTTAACCGCCCGAAAATCTAAACCAAACCGTGCAATTGCCATCGGACGGCAATACCATATTGAAGGAACCATTGGACTGGGAAAGGATCTTATCATGTGGTTAGGGATGGCAATGAGGCGGTGCGGGTGCCGGGGGAACACAATTGAGGGGCGGTGTTGGTGCAGGGCGGGTTGAAGCAAATCTTTTTAAAATTATAGTGGGGCAGGTTGCGGGTTGCACTTATTTATAGCAGCTCCATTTCTTTTAAATGCACTAACCTTGAATTTCACTCTATCGCCTCTGATGACTCTCATTCTCTCAATTTGGCTTTTCTTTAGATTGGTTTTGACCTTTTCAATTTATAGTTTTCATTGATAATTAATGATAGTAAGTTACAATTATTTGTTATGAGTATTTATTTGACTAGCCCATTCCGATCCTTGCCTACTAAACAGTTGCACCCCCGGATATGTATGTTGGGAGAACCCCATGATCCTTCCGTGTGGAAGGGAAGGAAGAAAGAAGGCGAACACGAATACTAAAAAGCGGTTTATGCGGACCCCCCAAAAAGGGGATAGAGAGCGCGGAACGGGCTTTCCAAGTATAAAACAATCCCTACCTATACATTTCATGGCAACAGACAGAAGGCAGTTTTGTCGTTGTTCTTAACCCTAGGCACATTTCCGTTCCCAATAATCTCCATGAAAAGACTACCATGATTTCCGAACGAACCGAGGGAGAGTCGAGGCATGAAAAAACTTATCGATGGTCTGCTTATTTCCAAGTACGTATTATCCGCTGCCTTATCCGCCGCCTCTGTGGCCGCCAAAAGCCTACCCTCTCTTGGATATTGAGTGGGTTGACCCGGGAAGAGATCCGGACGAACCTTCCAACAAACAGAATAGAAGTTGACCATAAGGCCATCTAGGGCATGGGAAAGAAAGGCGGCGGACCAACCGACTTAACTGGAGAGCCATTTACTTATCCAATATCATCAGAAAAAGAAAGATTTTGCACAAGTACTTGCACCAACTTGGAGAAGCCGAAGTAATTAATTTACAGAATTACAGTTTAGTTTCTTTGCTAATGTCCAGTTTACAGTCATTCTCAACTAGTTCAAGTTACTCAAGTGACAAAGTTTACTACTTTTTAAAGTAAATTCCTTTTAGCAAACTATACTTATGGATTATTTATGACCTAGTTAATATTCAAAAGCTTTAAGTAAAATCAATCACATCTTCAATGCATTATACACAACTTGGACACAGTACTCTCTTGTTGAGTAATTGCAATATATAATATAAATAAAATTTTGAAGACAATTCAAACAAGTTAAAACAGGGACTTGTTCTTGAGAGGTAGTGTGTGCTCTTTCCTCAGGAATGCTCTTTTCCTTTCAGGTTCAGTTAACTTGGAAAATACTGGAGACTGGCAGCAATTACCCAAGGCGAGAGCTCGTACGAGAAGTCCTCGAAAAGCCTGTTTTACAATTGGTTCCTCATCTTGGTTATGTGAGCCTTTTCCCATTTATCCTCGGGCTTATTCCACCAGTAAGTTCTTAAGCATCATTTGAGCAAATATCATATTACGTGTCGTTCACTCTGATTTGCTTTTTATTTATATTCACTTTTTTGGGGCTCAATGGCAGTAAAATGCTCTAAAGTTTTATTATTAATTTCTGGTTGCGCTTGTTTGATCTGGTCATTGTGGATTATCGTACATGCTTATTTTCATTCAGGATTCATGGATACTTGATAGACAACTTGACCTTATCTCTAATAGGAGCATTTTGTGGACTGACTATGGGCTGAGATCCTTATCCAAAACAAGGTGCTAGCAATGACTGCTATATGTTGTACTCCCTAGCAAACAATTTTGTCCATTCCTAGTTTCTTTGGTAAGAACATCTGAAGAAATGTTATTCTGTTGCTGTTTTGGATGCTACAGCTCCATGTATATGAAACGAAACACAGAGCATGACGCTCCGTATTGGAGAGGGCCAATCTGGATACCCTTGAATTATTTGATTGTTTCCTCACTTCATCACTACTCTCAAGGTACAAAATGAACAAGGACAAGTATACTCTTGATGCTTTGTTTTATTTGAGATGTTCATTAAACCAATTTATTTCTGTTTCAATTTTTGAAGAGCCTGGACCATACAGAGAAAGAGCCAAAACCATCTACACTGATTTGAAGAGCAAATTGATAAGGTACTCGTGTTGTCCCAACTGAAACTGCTCCTTAATTCTCTGTATACATAGTGGCTGCTCACATGTGGTATACAATCATACTGTTTCATTTTTAACATATCACAGAAATATAGTTGGGAACTATCAGCGGACAGGGTATCTGTGGGAACAATATGATCAGAAGAGAGGGAAAGGAAAAGGTGCACGCCTGTTTACTGGATGGACAGCCACTGTGCTATTGATCATGGCAGAAGCTTACCATGAAGTTTAGTGATAGTAATATCAAACTAGTGGAGCCAAAACAATCATTTTTGACATTCTGCATTTATATGCATACTACTACTAGTAAGTGTTTTTGATAACCACCGATATCCGAGAATGCATTTTACTATAGAATTTAGAGGTAACTTATTTGGTTCGCCCATGAGATTGATAAAAGAGTTCAATGTTGACATACTGCAAAAATGAGTTGGGACGAGTATAACTAGGACATACTCCTACACCTCAGTACCAAGCAAGTCCATTCAGCTATATGAATCCCTATTGACCATGATCTGTGTATTCAGTTCACATATTAATCTGTTGTGTGGGAATTCACCATGAATTGATTAGCTTTATTGGCTGTTAACCTACCACAACCTTCATCTTTTGTTCGAGCTTGTGATGGGCAATGTTATAATTCAATTGCTAAATGGTTGGCCTAATTGTGCTATAACATTAGTTTACATAACATCTACAAATTCTAGAAATTCGAATTTGTTACACTAGTTAAATTTGCTTTTGCTTAATTCATGTTAGAAGTATATTAAGCGAGATAAGCAAATTTGATTTCTTTTAAGCCTTAATTGGTTATCAGCCAGTTCTTTGAAATCTCATGCCACCATTTTTTTCTTTTTTAATTTAATGTTCTTTGTATAAACTGACATAGATCTAGTACATACTGTGCATATAATTATTCTCAATTCCAAGCAGAGCCCCACGTTCTGTTAGCTCCACTAACAAGTACTATTTAATTAAAGAGAACATTTTGACAAATTCAATCACTTTGGTCTCATAATGACATTGAGTGAAAGTACCAAAAACATAATAGTCAACCCTTTAAAGATGGAGAAAACATTTGATTTTTAGCAACGCCAAACACCGTTTCTATCTTTTTTACTTACCTGTAATTCAAATGTTGTTTCGTTTTAGAAATTTAAAGTGAAAAATAGGATGCCTTCATAATGAATGTAAACAATCTTTATAATTTTCGATTAGCATTATTCAGTAAGAATAGACGGTCAAGAATATGAGAGTTGCAACAAAGTAGAATCTGTGCAAGTAGAAGACAACGGACCTATCTTTTTTTGTTTTTTGTTTAAACATGCATTTATATTATTAAAAGCTGAAAGTACTATTGCATACTGGAAACTGAACGCAATGTTACAGTTCCCCTAGAGTCTAAAAGTAACTGTGAAGAAACCGGGGGTGGGTGGGGGGGTGGGGGTGGGGTGGTGGTCAAAAAGCATAACATTGTGTTGTAGTTCAGTAGCCACTTGCCTTCCAAAACATACTAGTTGATCTGCCACTCCATTCCCCTCCCTAAATGTGATGGGTCGGTGATAGTCGGGAGTTCACTGAGCACCGACCTGCATGCATCAAAATGACGTGAGTACTTTAGATTACCTGTGGGTAAGAGGGTGACCAGAGAGTCAGTCTTAACTGTGAGTCGAGTGAGGTGGTGGGAGATTGCAAGTTGTACGCCAAAACGAAGTGCTAATAATTCAACGTGTAAAACATTGGTGAGGTACAATGGCTTGGAGAAGCCCATAATCCATCGTCTAGTGGAGTCTGACGACACCAACCATTCCTCCATTGCCGGTGGTAGGGTTGAATGCACCATCAGTATTAAATTTATAATCAGTGGTAGGAGGAGTCCTATGCGGTTTGGGTAGATTAGTAGCTAAATGAGCAAATTCAATGGCGTGAGTGAGACGAAACAGGTACGGCTGAATGGTTAAAAAAGCTGTTGTTTCGAGTGAGCCAGACATGCCATAGGATAAAAGTGCGAGGGGAGATGGATGTGGGAGTGAGTGTAGGCCGAAGCATCAGCAGAGGTGGAAAGGCATTGTAAATATGATGGTGTTGGGGGAGAGAGAAGTGGAAGTAATGCCAAATTTGAGTTGTCGAGGGGCAGCTGATGAAAACATGTAGAATATCTTCCCAGGGATTGAGACATATGGAGCAGGTGGCATTAGGGATAATTTTCCGGTTGGATAATGGAGCAGCTACCATAGAAAATGCTTAATTTTAGTGAGAGTATAGATTTTCCATATCGAAGAATGATTGAATACAGGGAGGGAGATATTGTATGAGCGGAGAAAAAGAAAATAGACAGGGACATTGGAAAATATTGCATTAGAGGTGGGGCACCAGTGTAGTGTGTCGTTACGTTAAATTCAAACAAATTATAGTTAGGTGGAAATAGAATATGACTGAGGGGTAGTATAGATTCGCGAGAGAGTAAATACCCTTGTATTAGTTGTCTTAGTGATAAGTTTGGGGGGATCCAATGATCATAACAAGGCTAATGTGGTGTCTATTACCAATATTACAATGTCGTGCCTGCATTGTATAGGGCAGCAGCCTTGGTGAGACTCTTCTAGATGTGTGGGTCAGTGGGCTTGGTGGTAAAGGTCAATGAATGGGAGTGCGTGGGATGTGGATGGCAGTATTTTCCTTGTAGGATGTAAGCCCAAAGGCTAGAGGGATGTTGGAGGAAACGCCATGTTAATCTAGGCAACATTGCCACATTTTTAGGGCAAGTTTTTGGATACCCAATCCACCATTTTGTTTGAGGAGATGGATTTTGTTGTGGGAAATGTTTGAATCCCAAAGAAAATATCGTTGAACATGATAAAAATATTTTGGTTTTGTATAGCGTATGTGGGAATAGAATTAAGAATCAATTTAATGAGGGTGGAGCGGCCGCTTGAAGAAAGGAATTTGGTTTTCCAACTTTGGAGACGATTATTCTTCGGTCTAGGATATATTGGCAGTCAGAAGACCTTGGGTGGTAATTGGACTCACTATAGTATTTTTAGTTATGATACATTTATCGAAAAGAGAATTGACTTTGTAAAATTGATAAGTTGCCCACATTAAGCAAATAGGTGGTGAAAGCTATTTCTGATGGTCTCAGCATTCACTGGGTCTACTTTGGCAAACAAAACAAGATTGTCTGCAAAGAAAAGGTAAGAAAGGGAGGGTCTAACACGGGCAATTTTTATCGGAGTCCACCGCTGGAGGTGGATAGCTTCATCAGTCAATTGTGAAAGTGCTTCCACACAAATAATGAATAAGTAAGGAGATAAAGAATCACCTTGTAAAATGCCATGGAAGATTGAGAGAAAAGGATATGTTTACCGTTAACTAGAATAGAGATGGAGGAAGTAGTAACACGAGACATAAGGAGTTTAAAAATGAATTTGGGATAATTTAAGTTTTGTAGGGAGTAACGTATAAAGGACCATTCAAGATGATCAAAAGCTTTTTCGAGGTCCAGTTTTTTCGAATCATCTCTTGGCTTTGCGGAAAAAATATAGAGCTTCTTGTACAATAATCACATTAGCTACAATACGTCGACCAGGAATAAAGCTACACTGAGTAGGATGAATCAGTGTTGGTAGAAATGGACTAATTATGTTAATCAGGGCTTTAGTTATTTATTGGGATTTTTACATATGTATACCATATAGCAAATCTTATTATCTTCCATGTTTAAGGTTTGTGTTTATTACATTTAAGCATACCAAATTTCAATTTATGTACCATAATTCAAATTAAGGGTATAATTATTGCTTCATTTATTCTAGTCATGATTTTAAGAGCATATATTCCTTTTTCCTTTTTTTCCTCTTCTCTTTTCTAGTGTTCTGTTTTGTCAAGGTTATGAACACGTCTTAGCGGCTAGCATTCTTTACCAAAATCCCCTACTTAAGTAGCCACTCCTTGCTAACAATTATCAATTGACCCCCCTTATATAATTAAAGTACTGAATACTAATATTTAATAATTTATATATGATGGACATTATTGGTAAGTTGAATTATATGGATATCATAACTAAGTAAATTCTTTGAAGTATACAAACAAAAAAGCTAGTTGAAATTAAAACTAAGAATTCCTCTAAATCGATTTTAAATAAAAATTTTGAAATAAAACCAATTAAATTATAATTACCTAAGAGTAATAAATTTCTTAACGTTACACAAATCAAATGTGAAGGGAGATTACCTAGCCAAAAAGTTAAATAGTTACATTGAAAAAGGAAGAGATACGTATATATTTTCCAATTAAAATTAGATTTTTATACCAAAATATATTAAATACCTTCATTAAGTAATTTAATAAAGTATAAATACGCTATATTGATCATGCTTAAGTGAAAGAAATATATTGCGAACAAATATCATGCATCCTTCTGAATTTAGATTGCAAATAATCAACTAACATGTCGCTAGCTATGTATAGTCAATGTTCCTTAAATTTTGTCAGCCGGACTCAACGAAGTTAGCTGGTTTTCCAGTTCTTCCTTTGACGATAATTTTATATACATTTTATCTACAATTTATCTACAATTCTACAATTTAACTACAAATTAACTATAATTTCTGGAAAAATATGTCTTCTTCTTCTTCAACGAGTTTCAATCTGAAATTCAGTCAAAACCAAGTTTAATCTTCACCAAAACCCCTCAAAATTGAGATATAAACTCCTAAACATATTTCGAATTATTTACAACAACAACCAATCCAAGGGATTTTCAATTGTAGCATAATTGACATTTTCGACATAATTGTAGAAAACTTGTAGAAGTTTTAGTCTTTTTTATCTACAACTTATATACAATTTATCTATATTTTATCTATAATTTATCTACATTTCTATAATTTAACTACAATTTAACTACAATTTCTGGAAAAATATGTCTTCTTCTTCTTCAACGAGTTTCAATCTGAAATTCAGTCAAAACCAAATCTAATCTTCACCAAAACCCCTCAAAATTGAGATATAAACTCCTAAACATATTTCGAATTATTTACAACAACACCCAATCCAAGGGATTTTCAATTGTAGTATAATTGGCATTTTCGACATAATTGTAGAAGACTTGTAAAAGTTTTAGTCTTCCCAATCTACAATGTATCTACAACTTATCTACAATTTATCTATATTTTATCTGCAATTTATCTACAATTCTACAATTTAACTACAATTGAACTACAATTTCTGGAAAAATATGTCTTCTTCTTCTTCGACGAGTTTCAATCTGAAAATCAGTCAAAACCAAGTCTAATCTTCACCAAAACCCCTCAAAATTGAGATATAAACTCCTAAACATATTTCGAGTTATTTACAACAACACTCAATCCAAACAAATAATGATTTTTGAAAATCCAAATTTGAATTCAAAGCTTTCAAGCTTTTTAATGGCTATCAATGGTGGAAAATATATGGAGAAGGAGAAAATTACGCTGCAATAGATTTTCTTCCGTTTTAAATTTCGAAATTAATGGTGATAGAATCACCATTAAATGTGATTCCTACAAATTTGGAGCCTTTTTAGGGTAAAATCTATCCATTTTTGGTTTGGTACAATTTGTGTAAACAAAACATGGTATAGGCGGGTAAATACCAAACTATACACAATTTTGATAATAAGGTTTGCTATATGGTATATATAGGTAAAAATCCCTTATTTATTTGTAGATAGTATTACAAAGCCCAATAAAACAGTATTAACATATGGTAGAAGGATGTTTAACCTTAGTGATTAAAGTTAAGAAAGTTTGCTTCATATGTAATGGTAAGGAGTAAGTTTAAAAAGCGTGCATACAAGTTTGTATGACAACATGCTGAGTGTAGGTTCAATAATTTTCAAAGAATATTATATAACTCAAAAAATAGTTTTTGAAGAGCGATTAAATAAAATAATTTGAATTTTTAATAACCGATTCACTTTTTTCAAATATAATTGATGCGAATAAGGAACAAATAATAATAAGTAAATGAAGTGAGAGAGTAAACGAAATAGAGATCTTATTGATGATTTTATTCTTCCTCCAATAGCAAAGAAATAGTTTTCCAATAATAGAGAACATTAAGAGAATTCTATAATTGACAATATGACTTAGCAGAATTTTCGATGGGGATATAAAATATGAAAGGAGATTAAATTATAACGATTCGATCGATTGTTTTGAGCAATTACACTTTGTTTGGTTGTTTGTGGGCATGAGTAACTTTATATGGTGTATTGTGATTTAGGTGAATCATCGGTTTTGATTTTTAGGTTATTCGGATCTGATTTGAAAGAATGATTCTTCTTACGTCCCGCAGTATTACGTCGATGTTATGCTCTATAGTAATATATTACGATGATATTACCCTTTACAGTAATATATTACGAGTGATGTTACATCCTGCAGTATTAAGTTACAACAGTGTTGTACCCAGCAGTATTATATTATGGTGATGTTACGCTTCGCAGTAATAAGTTACGACGATGTTGCACCATATAGTTATGTTGAAAAGATTATTTGAGGATTATAAGGATCATAAGTGATGAGTAAATTTGTAAAGGTAAGAGGGTAAGTAAAATCGAAGAAAATGAATTTTGTCTAAGTTTTACATTTTGGAATAAAATATGGCCCGAGCTAAAATATTCAATATTTATGAACTAGTGTCAAACAAGGTACTGCATGGTCATAATAGTAAAATGTACAAGGAATATTAAAAGAGAGTAGTATTTCATTAAGTTGAAATAATTTTTATATTATATGAATAATTGATTAATTACCGGATAACTGAACATTATTCAGTTAACCAATAAGTGAATAGGAATTACACGTGGCAACAAGCCACAATTCGAAAAATTACCAAGGGTCTTATTTGCTTAGGTGACTACCTAAGAACACTTGGTTTATATAGGAAAAGACTTAATTTCCAAGTGTTATCCATTTTCATTCTTGAACAAAAGATAAGAAACGTCTCTGACCAAACAACTAAAACAAAATACTTGGTTAATTCATTTCAAGTTCAGATGCTTCTTTAAGCAAAAGCATTTCATTAGGACAATCTTTTTGACGAGAAGTTTGCTAATACCAAAAATACCATGCTTCCTTCTTGTGCTTATGGCCGATCCAGGGCAAGGTTTTGGGCCGACTTCATTGACAAAAAGGTTCATTTGGAGGAGATTGGATAATTCAAACAAGACTTCATACTGTATTGGCAAAGTAGGTTCTTGGTTTAGTGGAGGAGTTCGTACAAAATTATACTGTATAATCGCAACGAAATTTTGCGGTTCTAAATGAGTACGGTGCAATCTTTTTCAAGAATATTATGCGGAATTCTTCCTATTTCAAGTATGTTAAGGCTAAGCACTTCTTTTATTTGGCATGATCTTATCATTACACAAGTTTGATATTGAAGTATAAAAAAAAATTCATATCCCGAAATTCGCGTACATTTTTCTAGGCTCGCAAGTTATGTATATTTTTCTAATTTTATAAATTACCATATTCTCCTTATGGGAATTCATATTCAATTGAGTATTTCCTTCTCCCAGTCAAGAGAGCAGAGAGTTTACATATACAGTATTAAAAGTATTTTCATTACCATCGAGCTATAATCGATGGGCAGGCTCCTATTGGGCAACCTCTGATTAGATGGTAGAATATATACCGAGCCTATTGTGACCGAGCGCTTATGAGCAAGCCCAGTTGGTCGAAACACAGAGCCTAGTATGGTCGAGCGCCTATGAGCGACCCTACTACGACAGAGCAGTTTATATATATATATATATATATATATATATATATATATATATATATATATATATATATATATATATATATACATACACCGAGCCTTATAGGGGGCAGACATCTATGTTACTTACTATACTGAGAGAGGTGAGTCAGTATCAGCAGATAAGCATATCTTCAAATTATCTTTGACTTCCAGCTACTTGTAGTTATTATATTATCAGTTCAGTTTCAGCTTTCAGTATATTGCGTTACATACTCGGTACATTATTTCGTACTGACGTCCCTTTTTCCTGAGGAGTCTGTGTTTTATGCCCACAGGTCCAGACAGACAGGTCGAGAGCCCTCCAACTAGGCTATCAGCTCAGCGGAAGATGTTGTTGCGCTCCATTTGCTTCGGAGTTGCGTGTTTGGTTAGTATGAATTAGACGTGTATTTTTTTAGTATGGAGGGACTCTATCCCGACCTTTATGATATTTATGTACTCTTAGAGGCTTGTAAATATATGTCGTGTACGCGAAAGATTGTACGGCCTTGTCAGCTTATGTTTTGAATATATAAACAATCATGTTTTCCTATTAGGCTCGTATATAACACGTATATGATGAAGTAATAAGAAAAATACGTTACGTTGATCCTCGGTTGAGTAAGGTACCGGGTGCCTGTCACGGCCCATCAGTTTGGGTCGTGACAATTCTCATCTATAAGCTTTAAATTTGAAAGGTTTGACCAAATTTGAATTTTTAATATATGACCCAGGATTGGATTTTTGATGGTTTTGTTAGCTTCATTGGGTTAATTTGGACTTAGGAGCGCGTCCGGATTGTAATTTGAAGGTCCGCGATGGAATTTAGCTTGAAATAGCAAAAATTAGAATTTTGAAAAGTTTGACTGGAAGTGGAATTTTGATATCAAGGTCGGATTTTGATTCAGTAAGTTGGAGCAGGTTCGTAATGTCATATGTGACTTGTAAGAAAAATTTGAGGTCAATCGAACGTGATTTGTTAGGTTTCCGCATCAGTTGTGGAAGTTGAATTCAAGTTTAATGATTTCGAATTGAGGTGTGATTTGGCGTTTCAATTTTGTTATATGTGTTTTGAGGCCTCGAGTATGTCCATGTTATGTTTTGAGAGTTTTTAGTATACCCGAACAAGGTTCCGAGGGGCTCAGGTGAGTTTCGGACGAGGTTTAAATCATTTTCACTCCATGTTGCATAGTTGAAGATTTTCTGGTTCTGGTGTGACCGCACCTGCGAAGCGTTGGGTGCAGGTGCGGAGCCGCAAAAGCGGCAGTGTCATAGCAGAAGCGAGAAAGGGAGTTGGACGTGAGCATCGCAGGTGCGGGGTGCTTGCACGCACCTGCGCAACCGCATATGCGGTTCATGAGCACAGAAACAGCTTAAGAACGCAAGTGCGGGGGTTGCTTAGCTTGGAAATTTTTGCAGAAGAGGATCATTTACCACAAAAGCGGTGGTTGTAGATGCGACTATTAGTCCATAAATGTGGAAACTGCTGGACAGAAGCTATAAAATCGAGGTTTTGGATATTTCTTCATATTTTGAGATGTGGGACTTACATTGGGGCGATTTTTGGAGCAATTTTTATCACAAGGATTGGGATAAGTGTTCTACACTCAGTTTTGATTATATTTCATGAATCTATCTTCATTTTTTGCAATTTGTTGATAAATTGAAAGAGGAAATTGGGGGTTTTCGCCTAATGTTTCATACTATGAATATTTAAGTTTTGAATATCGATTTGGAGTCGGATTTGAGTGAAACTAGTATGGTTGGATTGGTAATTGAATGGGTTGTCGGATTTTGTAAGTTTTGTCGAGTTTTGAGGTGTGTTCCTAGGTGTGATTTGGCCGGAATTGACTGTAGATGTAGAACTCAATCTTTATCAATTGTAATAGCTTCCTTGAGCTTTATCTTATGTATTTGTGTTGCTTTTGGTTAGTTTTGAGTCCTACGGGGGTTGCTACTCATGTGATGACACTCTTTGAACATCGCTTTGCTTGCTCGGTGTTGGAATTAGCTTGCTTAAGATAAGTAACTTTTCTAAACTTAGTACTGAGGGTATAAACCCCGAATTATGTGCTCTGTGATTGGTGTTGAGGTGACACATATTCTAGGTGACGAGCATGTGAGCGTGTACCCTATGAGTTGGGACTCTTTTGTTCTCAGGGCACTAAATAGTTGCCCTATTTTTGTTGATATCCGTGTTTTCACCATATGATAAATGAGTTGTACATCATGCTAGATATCATGTTTGGGCTTTATGTTGATATTTTTGGGATCCATTGTGGTCGTTTCTTGCTGTCATATTATTGATTTCATTGATATTTCGTACTCAATCGCATTCATTCATTCATAATCTCAGTTGTTATTTATTGATACATCTTATTATTGTTCCGGGTCTGTTTTCATGACATAGTGAGCTCGTATGTAAAACTGGAGAGTGGTGACTGAGTCGGCCCGAGAGCCTGATAATGAGATATAGTTATGGGATCGATATGTATGCCGCAACCGTTATATTGATGATTGTGATAGAGCTTGGGCTGTAGGAACCCCTCCGAAGTTTGTAACATACCCTAGTGCACGCAGATGATATTTGGTTGAGGGATGAATCTTCGCTGGACATGGATCTTGTTTGAAGCATTTATATCCTGGAGATGGATCTTCTCCATGGGGTCAGATTGACCTTCCTTGATACTGAGTGACTGATGATTAGCGATGTATATATTCTGCGATGATTCTTCCTTGGGCCAATGATCCATATACAATATCGAGTGGTTGATCATGGTGACTGGAAAGTGTGAGACAATGAGATTGAGTACTATGAGAGTGTAAGTACATTATTCATCTTTGAGTTATATGGCATTGACATGCACACATGACAAATAGGCATAAAGATACATTGTTTCCTCATGATGTACAGTATCACGTCATTCATGACTTTTACACACATTGATATGTGGCATAGAGATGTATTTCACACTTGTTGTCTAGGAAGAAAATGAACATCTTATTTAAAGGATTTTCAGAAAAGTTACAGTTTTAAAACTATCTCATATTTCATAATCTTTTTAGTATAGAATTTTGGTTTTCACTAATATTCTCGAAATACGAGCTATTTGTGGAAAAATATGAAAAGACTGACCATTCTATCTCTGAGTTGGTTCTTTACGTACTTGCTTTACACTGCTATGAACTGCTAACCTGACCTATGTTCCAGCTCATCACTGCTTTCAACCTGAAGTTAGGTTTGTTACTTTTTAGTACATGGGGTCGGTTGTACTCATACTGCACTTCCTGTACATTGCGTGTAGATCTTGGATGTTGATGTTGCTACATTCAATGGTTGCTGGATTTGGAGGCATACGTGCATTCCCGGTGTAGCTGCTTCTTGTTCATAGTAGCCTTAGATTGAAAAATTCTGTTTATGTACTTTTCAAACAGAGATGTATTTTCTTGATATCAGCTTTGTAAATTCTATTTTTAGAAGTTCGTGATTTGTAATACCAGTCCTTGGGAGGTGTAATAGATCCAGATAATTTATTTTGTTTAACTGACTTATTAGAAATGTTAAAATTGTATTAGTTAGTAGTTGTCTTACCTAGCGGGTTGGGTTAGGTGCCATCACGAGATTGGTATCAGAGCCCTAGGTTCATAGGTTCTACAAGTCATGAGCAAGTGTTTAGTTGAGTCTTGTGGATCGGTATGATGACATCTGTATCTATCTTCGAGAGGCTACCAGACATTTAGGCTATACTTTCCATATTTCCTTCCTTATCGTGTGACATTGATTCAGCTTGAAGCGTAAACCTTTGAATTCCTTCCAAGCATTCATATGCGCACATGAGCGCTGGGTATCAGCTGTGTATCGACGGCTTTTGATTCCCTGGATGAAGTGCGAGATGTGATCCATGTGTGTTGATGGTGGGCCAGTATGGAGGACTTGAGGGCACGTTTGACTGTATCTTGAGCATTGAGGTGTTGATTGTGTGAACACGTGCTTTGAATTTATATGTCTGATAATGTCCCAATTAGCAAAATTTATGGCTGGATGGCTACGTGATGAGTATGATGTAATTGTGACATGTGTTCATATGATTTGAATATGACGATAAGGGTTTGTTTGAGGTATATAAGGAACTATTTGGTACTTGATTTCCATCTTGATTTGACTTATAGTCTTGAGTTATGGGTGTGTTGGAAGGCCTTTTCATTGATTAGTTGAGGAGTGAAGTAGATTTCAGTTCGTGATATGAGTTCAGACTCAGGAAGATTTAAGTAATTACGTAATGTTTATTATTGTTGAAGGGTATAGAGAGAGGTCATTTTGAGGAAAAGCAGGTGGATTATCTCCTGCGGGGTATCCTGAGGTTTTATGGTCCCTATGTGTTTTATAGCGAGTTCTCATTTACCGATGAATTATATATGTTGCAACTTCAGTTTGGATCTCTTATAAGAATTGGCTTGACTCTTACAAGGGAGAATACGAGATTTGCTGATGATTATAGATGCTAGATGGTTTGTGTTACACGAGCTTTTGGAGTATTTAATTGAATCGCACTACGGTATACGACTGTAATAAAGTATGGCATTGTAAGTTATTTTGTATTTTGATCTATGGCTTTGATCCAAGTGGGGGAGTCCATTATTGATAAGTTGATAGCACTGTTATGTGTTATATTGGTTTCAGTTTGAGGTATATATGTGAATTAGTTATGGCTTATAGAGGTTCAGATCAAGCATGATATGAGTAAAGGAAATTTTGGATAAGGGTGGTGTTATAATTTATAGGTATATGAGGAACATTAGTTGATTTAGTTGTTATTTCTAAAAGGATATAGCATTCATGGAGCAGGAAACCGCTCGATTTCTTAGAAGAATTGATTACTTCCTTGGATATTGCTATTCTAGTAGGGCACGAATCGTCTGGTCCATTTGGGCAGCGCTATTGAGGTTTGAGTAGAGTGGATGACTCTCGATAATAGTTCTATTGAATTCAAGATTGATACGCGGCAATTGGGAATGTTGCGAATTTATATATGGCTAGGAACTGAGAGTTACATTAGATGGTGTCGAGACTCGCAGTATTTATATATCATTCTGGATTCTACATTCAATATCAAAAAGGTAAGATGAACAACTTTAAATTCACAAAGTATCTCTTCAGAGTGGGTATCTCGGTTGTAGTACTTTTGGGGTGCTTAAGAAAGCATTCAGTGGCTTATGAGCCTTAGGGCAATATGGTTTTGTGTTTGGGTCTCATGTCGTGAGTCTTGGTTGAAGATTTTTGTATTATGGCAAGGAGAAGTATCAATTTGAAGGTAATTTAAAAGGAACTCAGAGAAATAGGACATCTTGGTAGTAGATTGGATCATCATGGTAATGGATATGATCGATTCTTTTGGTTTTTACAATGTAGTGAGTTTCTACATGTGTTTTGTGATGATACTCTCAGGTTTTGATGGCTTGCGTAGCTTGGTCGAGTTAGAGAGATTTAGTTCTGACGGCTTAATTATGTGCAAATGGGTTTCGAAGAGATCTCAATAGTTTCTACCATGACTCAGGTGTATATTTCCTACTAGCGTGAGGAGCATGTGATGTATAGTGATTTTCTCCAGATAAAATCAAATGGAAAGTTCTTGGCGAATTGAGTATGTAGTTGCTTGTGACTCATAGTGGATTATGAAGTTCTCATATTTTCCATATAATGGCATGGTATATGCGGTGTGTTGTGTGGGAATGAGATTTACATGTGCGAGGTCACAGTTCAATTTTGAAGGGAAGATCATAAACATTCTTAGGTAGCATGGACAGTTTCAGATGACTAGGTATATGTTATTACTATTTGTTATGGCTTGATAAGAGTATAAATTTCAGAAGTGGTAATGTGTTATGATATGGATACTTCATTGGTATTGCAGCACTCTCCTAGTTGATCGTCTGTTGATGTTCAACTTTGCTTTGCGGCATAGAAGAATTATAGAAGTATTCCTCATGGGATGATCATGTATTGGAGAAGCGTTAGATATTTAGGAGTTGGAGTTGAGATCAGATATGGTGATTCAGGTGTTCTATGGATTTGGAGACTATGAGTGCTCATGAGTAGATTGTTTCGTCGTTATGGACTGTGAAAATGTAGCCAAGGTTATTCAGAGAATAGTATAATATGATTTGGTCATTGTGGACCTTTGGAGGGTTTATTTATCTATGGTGGGTGACAAAAGTTGATTTGGGATTTTTCGATAGGCCCGATATGGATGTGTGTTCTGCATAGGGTCGGATATGTAGACGATGAACTGCTGTTGTTGAGGGATGTTTTATTCGATTGTTGTTAAGCATATTCGTGTTTTGAAATGATCTATGAGTTACTCTTTTTTGCTACGAGGAGTTGTGATTCGTTTGTTATAAGCACATATGGTGTTGTTCTATTTGGCTTTATATCAATATTTGAGCGGGATGAGTACTTAGGTACTGCATGATTGATTGCACATTGGCTATGTTCTTTTTGGATGGTGGCATTGTGTTATTTTCTCTCCATGGTTAGTGTAATGCACTTTGGATATTTGATGTCAAACTTTTTGTGGTGATTGATTTTGAGAAAGGCGGCTCGAGGAATATAAAATGGACCGGTGAAGTTATGTTGAGGTATGATCCTTGGTGTTGGATTCATGTGTTACTGTTCTACGATGTTCGCTAGGATCTTATCGCGGTGTATTGATGGTATACATGTTAAGCTAGCGGGAAAATTCTCTCGTTTGAGTCATTTTCATGATTGAGTACATTTGGGATGTTGCTATTGGGTGCACGGATTGCAAAACTTATAGCTTTGGATTGTATTGATGTGTCATGTCACCAGAGTGGTCGTTTTGGATGAGATGAGTTCAATGGACTTATAATGAATACTATCAGAATTGATTACAGCATGGTGGCATACCTCCTTTTTTACTTACACCCCGCGAAGGATATATAAGGGAGTTGTTTTTCAATTAAAGTAACAATCGAAACAGGATTATTATTTATTAAATTCAGAGTCGCATAATTTATGTTGTCCCAAGTCACCGGTTCAAATCCCGAATCGAGAAAAATATTGACTCTGTATTACAATTCGCGAACCAAAAATCCGGGTAAGGAATTCTATTAACCCGAGGAAAGGTGTTAGGCACCCCGGATTCCGTGGTTCTAATACGGTCACTCAGCAATTATTAAATGGCTTAAATTGTTTAACTACTCAATTTTAGGACCTATGTGCATTTATCTTTTTACCGCTTTTAATCACTTGATTTGTTCATAATTAAAAATTGAGTACGCGTACGTATACTCTTTTCTTTTGGCGCGTCAAAATCATGTTACACGAATGTGTCCATGACTAACAACGCTTCTGTTGATTTATCAAGAAATGCTTAGTTGAAGTTGCATGAACGCATCCCTCAAGTCACTTTTTAGAAATCATAATCAAGTCGAACATGTCCACAACACAATAGTTTGACTGATTTAGGGTATTGCAACTACTTACTTTTATGCCTAGAAAGAGTGTAAGCAAAATATATCTGTAACTAATAACCAAATAAACAATTAATCAATGTTAATTATCTAAGCTACAAAGTCGTTTCATCATATCTAAAGCAAAAGTAATAAGTTGACTAATTTCCATTGGATATATAGCAATCAGTGTTTCTGACCTTGGCTAACATTGGAACAAAAGCTTGACATTCCCGAAATTTAGTAGGTTTCTATCGCAAAATCATATTCATATAAAGCACCAGCTTCTGACCCCTCGATATACTAGGAAGAGTAGTCATGTGTTGTGTGGACATAAAATACGACCATCCATGTTTAAACTAGTGCAAAAATTGGCCACACTGTATGCAACCTACCAATTTTGGATTTTATAATCACTAGTAAGTTTGGTTAAACTTTCACGATCGCATACTCCGATTTGGTTTTTAGAATCGTAATTATGTTACGCGAACGTATACATAGTCACGATAATAATTTAAAGCACGCCTACAAGCATACTAGCAGTGGGGACTAATTAAACTTGATTAGATTATATTGGTAAAGAAAACAATTTTTACAATATCCAAACCCTTTGTCCTAAGTGTATTACTAATACCGCCACATATCTTCAATTTGCAAGTTTAATTTTTATGACATTTTCCTTTTACATTCTCACTCAACAACAAGAATTAATGAACTTAATGATAAGAATTAGCAACTAAAAAAATTATGTGATAAAGGATAACAGAATTAACGGAAGAGACATATTACGCAAACGTTTAATCCTTGGTCAAATATCCAACAATATTCATGCTTGGATGAACCGTGTATGAATAAAAGAATGGAACAATACACAAAAACACACTTTCATCTTATTGCAGAAGATATTAATCAAAACATCAATAACATTTGAACAATAGCCAAAACATAAGCATTTGAATCATCACACAAGAGTAACAGAGGGAAACAGGCGAGGAAGAAGACCTTGAATCGAGTAAAGAACTTTTCAGGAGAACTAAGGACAAATCATTATACATTTTCAGCACAATAGAGCATCCAAGAACAATTGCATCATTCAAAATCGAGATTCATACCTGAAACGTAACTAAAAATCAAAAAGAAAAACCAGAGCAAAAGCTAAATCGCCACCGGATCTCGAACGGGAAAACTCAACGAGACTCAAGTCTGACCGCAAATTGTGTTTAGGTGTTGTTTGGACTGAGAATTGCTGAAAATACACTAGTTAACGGAAGTGTTGGATTTGTCGACGATGAGATAGAAGCTTAGGATGTTAGGTCTTTTGCTTTTTGAAGGAAGAAGAAGACGTTTGGGGGGTGTCCTCTATGAGTGTTAGTTGCGCTGCTGATTCTGCGGAGATGAAGAAAATGGGGGGTCTTTTGGTGATTCTTCGTTGAAAAAGGCGATCCCCAAGGAATGGGGGAAGGTCTCTGTATTTTGGTTGCGCCTCTTCTTTCAGTCCTCTCCCTTTTTGTGTCTAGGTATTTAGGTATAAAAAAGAATAAGGGTTTGGGTATTGATTCGGATCGGGTCGACCCGGTTTGGGTTGGGTTGGGGAAAACTTGGGCTTCTAAACTGTGTGGCTCAATTCAACTTAAAACCAGCTTTTTTTCAATTTCCATTTCTTTTGTTTTCTTTTCTTTCTTTAATTAGTTAAAAACCTAAATTAAATTCCTAAATTAATTCAAATTATGAAATGAAGCTAATGATCTAACTATAAAGTTTATAAAAATGAGTTTATCCTAAATTTAAAGAGAAAACTTAATAATCCAAAATTAAAAGCTAAGAATGTAAAAATGAGTTCATTTATATAATTTTTATTTTAATAAAGCAATTAATTAATTACCTAATCCTAAAATGCTAACACAAACTCTAAATGCAATGTATGATATTTTTAGTATTCTTTCATTTTTAATGGAAATTAAATATGCAAAAAATATGCACAAAAAATGCAAACAATTAACAAAAATCCTATAAAATTGCAAAAATTGGGGAATTAGTTTTTGATATTTTATGGGAGTACTTCATATATAGAAAAAAATTACGTGTTCAAAACTGTCCCTCTTTACTCAGAAACATAAAGAGTTTTCGTGCAAAGATAAAGTGAGCGGATATGAGCGATTTTTGCCCGTTTAGATACTCCGTGGGAAGCATTTTTGAAAGATTTGATCAAACCTTGCTTCCGAGACTGCCTACATATCCTTGGATGTAAAGGAATCATATCATTATAGTTTATAAGTGAATGAGGTGATGGAGTACTAAGGTGAAGAGCCAGTCGAGGTGCCGTTTCGCCGAGGTTCCGATTCGCGGTCCTATTATTACATAAAAAATCAGAACATGAAAAAGACTAGCTAAGCATATCAACTACGAGTTACAAGATTTCTATCTATAAGTCTTATGAAGCTTGATCTTTATTCTTGAATGGTTCTTCATGCAAACTTTGGATTTGAACCTTGACGCTTACTAGTTACAGGTGCTAGCTCATTCTTCATCAGCTTTTCGAATCAAAACCGGACAAACCATACTTGTGACCTCAACCATGTCTTGAGAGGATCATATAATTCATCAACTTCAGCATTTGGATTAACTCCTTGCCTTTCTCATTCTTCCCTTATTGTGACTAACTTCTATTGGTCACCTCGGACTGTTGACTCGCCTTCTTGACATGAGCTTCTTTTTGTTGCTGACCTGAATTGTAGTCTGAATTGTTTTCTTTATTCTCCAGGTGGGTGCCTGATTGCTAAAACTTGAACTGTATTCCCTTGTCTCTAGGTGGGTGCCTGATTGCCAAAAACTTGAACTGTATTCCCTTATCTCCAGGTGGGCGCTTGATTGCCAAAACTTGAACTATATTCCTTTGTTCTCTAGGTGGGTGCCAGATTGCCAAAAACTTAAATTGTATTCCTTGTTCTCCAGGTGGTCGCCTTATTGCCAAAAAATTGAACTGTATTCCCTTGTTCTCCAGGTGTGCGCCTGATTGCCTAAAAGTTGAACTGTATTCCCTTGTTCTCTAGGTGGGCACCTAATTGCCAAAAACTTGAACTGTATTCCCTTGTTCTCTAGGTGGGAACCTAATTTCCAAAACCTTGGACTGTATTCCCTTGTTCTCCAAGTGTGCGCCTGACTGCCAAAAACTTGAACTGTATTCCCTTATTCTCCAGGTGGGCGCCTGATTTCCAAAAACTTGAACTGTATTCCCTTGTTCTCCAGGTGGGCACCTGATTGTCAAAAACTTGAACTGTATTTCCTTGTTCTCCAAGTGGGCAATTGCCAAAAACTTGAACTGTATTTCCCTGTTCTCTAGGTGAGTGCCTGATAGCCAAAAACTTGAACTGTATTCCCTTTTACTCCAGGTGGGCTCCTGGTTGTCAAAAACTTGAACTTTATTCCCTTGTTCTCCAGGTGAGCGCCTGATTGCCAAAAATTTTAACTGTATTCCCTTGTTCTCCAGGTGGACGCCTGATTGCCAAAAACTTAAACTATGTTCCCTTGTTCTCCAGGTAGGTGCCTGATTGCCAAAACTCGAATTATGTTTCCTTGTTCTCCAGGAGGGTTCTTGATTATCAAAACTTGAATTATTTTCCCTTGTTCTCCAGGTAGGTGTCTGATTACCAAACTCGAATTGTGTTCCCTTGTTCTCCAGGTGATTGCCTGATTATCAAAACTTGAATTATATTCCCTTGTTCTCCAGTTGGGTGCCTGATCGTGAAAACTTGAATTGTGTTCCTTGTTCTCCAGGTGGATGTCTGATTACCAAACTTAAATTGTGTTCCCTTGTTCTCCAGATAGATTCCTGATTACCAAAACTGAACTATATTCCCTTGTTCTCTAGGTGGGAGCCTGATTACCAAAACTTGAATTGTATTCCCTTGTTCTCCAGGTGGATGCCTGATTACCAAAACTTGAATTGTATTCCCTTATTCTCCAGGTGGGTGCTTGATTACCAAACTTGAATTGTATTCCCTTTTTCTCCAGGTGAGTACCTGATTTCAACAAAATAGACAAAACAAAGGAAATTTCCTACCCCAGTTCGGCAGCTGGGCACATATGTGTGTGTTAAGATGAATTGCGCTACCAAATATTACTAAGAATTTGAAATCTAGATCCCATTATCTAGGAGGGTCCTGACAACTCTTAATTAAACGACAATTTTAAAACTAAGTTATATCTTCTAAAGGTATTACTTCCGCTATATCTTATTATCAAAGAAAGTATTAAAGCTACATCCCATTATCCAGGAGGGTCCTAAAAATCCAAAGTCAAATTTCATCCTAAGAATGTCAATTCTTTATGACTGAATTATACTACCCTACAATAGAACTTACACTAAATATTGTTGTCTAATGGAAATCTTAAAGCTAGGTCCCATTATTCAAAAGGGTCCTGAAAACTCCTGACTGAATCCTATCTTAAACATGCAAGCTTTGAAACCAATTGATATTCCTTTAGGGGTACATTTATGCTAGCTTATGCTACTCATGATTGTTTCGAATTTTAACTAGGTCCCATTTTCCAGCAGGGTCCTGAAAATCAAGTCTTATCCTAAGAGTGACAATTTGAAGGCTGAATCATATTACCTTACAACAAAACTCTTACGTCTAAATTATACTTCCCTACAACAGATATTACACTACATCTTGTTATCTAATGAAAATCTTAAAGCTAGATCCCATTATTCAGGGAGTTCTGAAAACTCCTGATATGGAAACTTTGAAACCAACTTATATTCCTTTGGGGTATATTTATGCTAGCTATGCTACTAATGATTGTTTTTACTTTTAAACTACGTCCCATTTTCCAAGAGGGTCCTGAAAACTCCCAATTGAATCTTATCTTAAACATGCAAAATTTGAAGTCAACTTATATTCCTTCGGGGTACATTTATGTTAGATTATGATATTCATGACTTTTTTAAATTTTAAACTAGGTCTCATTTTCCCAGAAGGTCCTAAAATTTACAGGCATACCTTTTTGGTGCTTGGTTTTCCCCTACGGAGGGTTTCTCCGAAACAAACGAAATTTTCTGCCCCTGTTTCAATCAAAGAAAAATCGTGCCAGTTTAGACATGGTGGTTGGTTTGTGGTATTGGACTTTGAGGGCGATTGCTACTTCACTTCCTGTGGTGTTTTTGATTTCAACTCGAAAGACCTTGCTTGTTTATTGACTAACCAATTTTTCTATCATCTTTATCATAGAAAATACCTCTTCTCCGTTCAAACCCAATATCCACTGTCTGTTGCATTGCTCATAAACCAACATTTACCAAACCTTTGTGTTTCACATGAACCCAAAGCACATAAATTGCCACTCACTCCGTGTGTATGCTGTTTTTTCTTGACTTAAACCAATGGCCTTGGCCTTGAGGTCTATTGCTCCATCACTTTCCATGATTACTTTTGGTTTCTACTTGGAATGCCTTGCATGTCACTGGTTAACCAATTTCTTTATCAATCTTATCACAAAAAATACCTTGATCTGTTCACCCTACCCCTCCATCTGTTGCATTTCTCATGACATGAAATTTACCAAACCTTTGCATTTCGCTGAACATAGCTTTGACCTATTCACCTGACACCCTTCATCTGTTGCATTTCTCATGAATTGATATGTATCAACCCTTTATATTTCACGTGGATCCCAAAGCATGTTGATTATTACCAACTCAAAGTTCTTATTGTTCTTTCCTGACTTATGACACTTTAATGTACTAGCTGGATCTCATTTTCTGTAATTGGAAAGCTGGTGGCAAATTTTGAAGTCATTTCATACTTGTTATAATCAAACAAATTCAAGAAGAGAAGTAAATAAGACAAAAGGAACAGAGTAAAGGATAAAGGAAAGAGATGATTCCTAACATGAAAGTTACAAAGTAGAAACCTATCAGATGTGGATACCAACTCTAATGACCATGGCATGCACTTGCGGCCTATTCTATTAAGCAAGTCTGATATTCAACTCTTATTGTACCATTAAACCATGAAACTCGGCTTCAACGCTCTGATTATTCAATCTGATTCACGCTCCTTATTCGACCTATGGTTCCCGAAGGGTTTTTGCCATCAAGCCTCTCTTATTTTGTTCTTTCTCTCAACTTACAGTCGCCTCAAGGTGTCTGTGAAGGTTTTCACCAATGAGACTCTCTCATGTTTTTGATTTCTCTCAATTTTCGTCGCCTTACAGCATCCGTGAGGTTTTTCACCAATAAGTCTCTAATTTTTTGTCTTCCTTGTTTGGAAAAGAGTGTTTCCCCTGATACGATTCACCTCTACTTGCTTGATTTGGCATCTGCCAAAGACTGATTGGAAGGTCGTTCTTTGGACCGTTATGTGAACTTTTGGAATAAGATTTATTACAACAACCGTAACTTCTGTCCCAGTTTCTTTGCTTGGGGACTTTTGGATTTTACTTTGATGGGATTGAACCGTGAGGCTGCCTACGTATCCTTACAAGAAATCAGGTCTAACGTAGTTCATGTTATAAAAATTGCTTTGTTGTTGTTACTTTCTCTTTTCTCTCTCTTTTCTTTCTGTTTTTTCCCCTTCCTTCTTTCTTTTTTTGTTGTTTTGTTGTTCTCTTTTTTTATTTACTTGTCTACTCTTTTTTTCTCTTCTTCTCTCTTTTTCATTTTCATCATTTTTTTCTCTTTTTGCTTTACTTGTCTTTCGCGCTTGCATTTCTGATCTTTGCTACTGATTCCAGGGGGGAGAGGTATGAAAGGAAACAAATAAGGCTCAAAGGGGTAACAAAGGATAAAGTGTTTAGATAGTAGAACAAAATACCTTCGTCATCCAATATTTAGAACATGCCAAGTTCAAATAAACACAATTTAACCAAAGAATCATACATAATATCTCCTGATCGCATCAGAATTGATAGCCATTTCTACATGCTTGCCTTTTATATTTGCTAAATACAAAGCACCATTGGACAATACTCTCGTTACCATGAACGACCCCTGCAACCTCGGGGTAAATTTGCCTTTAGCTTTAACCTGATGCGGCATGATGCGTTTCAATAGTATTTCTTTATGGTCTATCTACCCTAGTTTCTCACAATTCGGGCTTGAAGTGATCTCAAAATTGTATACGTATTTCGTTCAAAATTGCTTCATTGCTTCATGAGTAAACTAACTTTTTAAAATCAGGATGAGAATTACCCGTGCATGTCATTTCACTAGATTCAACAAGATAAGGACTATAAAAGGAAAATGAAATTAACAAAATAACTAGAAATAACAAAAAAAATAGAAAATTGCATTAGACAAATGGTGAAAGGGTTCGAACAACAAAACAAGCAAACTGAACTAGGGTTATAACCTTGGAACAAACCTAGACAACACTAAACGAGCTACTACGACTAAATAACTAGGCACAACAAAGGATAAAAGGATTTGAGCCACAAGACAATGTCCGGATTACAACCCTGAAATAACCCGGACACAAGAAATAACAACAAAATAAACCACCAAGACTCCTTCCTGGATAGTCAAGAAATGGAGTGTCTTCCCAATTACCAAGCACGACATATTATCCACTGAGTTTCGTATCAATATTTCCAAGACCATTATCAACTTTAATCAACAAGATTCCAAGAGGATTCGCATGCTCACTGTAACTGTCATTGACCACAACTAACCTTTCTTGAATCATTATTTCTATTTCCCTTTTGAAAGAGCGACAATTTTCAATGTTATGCCCCTGGACATTAAAGTGGTACATGCATCGAACAGAAGGATCAAAGTCCTTCACATATGGGTCTGGAGTATAGCCGAGGAGCGGCTCAATCAGGCCAGAATGCTTTAACCTTTCAAACAAACTTGTGTAGGATTCTCCGATGGGTGTGAAAGCATTTTCTTTTTCCAGCAATCTTTTCATTTTATACTCTAGACTCGGTTGGAACCTTTTGCAGGGAGGTGGTTGATTTGCCTGAGGGGTGAGTGAGACATTCGTGGAAGCAGTGTGGGCCATCCCGGGCCTCGAGGATCTGGAACATATGGTGGTGCATTGTGGACGGGATATCCGGAAAGTGATGTACGATTCTGATGGTTCTGTGGAGAGAAGGAGTAGTGGGAAGGATTACAAGGATATCCACGGGGTCGATATTGAGGCTGAAAGCATTTAACAAGAATGATCACTAGACCCCATCGTCGGCGGGGCTCAGCAACATTTTTTCTATCAACGAGAGGACTATCCCGAGCAACTTGTTTTTTTCCACCTGAGCAAAAGATCCCTAAAACTTTTCTTGGGTTTATTTTCCATCTGAGGTAGGGAGGAGTGGTCTGGGACAATGTCTATATTGTACGGAAAGTGTCGCACAAAATCTTGAGCCACACCACTCAATGTATGCCACTTACCTTCATTTTGACAAGTATCCCATTCCAAAGCTGCCCTAGTCAAGCTCTCACCGACATACTCCATCAACAAATCATTTTTCTCACTAACACTTCTCATTTTACGGCAATAACCCCTCAGGTGGGCTACCGGATCTCCACATTATCATACAAGTTAAAATTTGGCACTTTAAACCCCACGGGAAGGCGAACGTCAGGGAACATACACAACTCTTTGTAAGACATGCTAACCTGGTCTCCCGTCCCTTGCATGTTCTTTAAATACTATTCTGTGCTTTTTCAACTTCCCGGGTAACCCATCTCGCGTTTCTCTTCCTGTAACCTTTTCATTTTCAATATGAAACTCATCCCGGGAGCTTTTATTGTATGAATCAAGAACCTTATGGGCAACCTCTACGGGGTGGTATTGGGCATCATGAGCTTTGAGTGGATATTTAATGTCGAGGATAGTGGATATGATAGGAGGACAATTTTGGGGAGTGGTAATTGGAGGATGAGCGATGGAGCTACTAGGGTGGTTGGGAAAGCTGTGATAAGTGGGTGGATTTGGAGAGCATGGAGGATCGTTTGATACTATGTCCAAAGTTTGGGTAAGGGTAGCATCTAAGAAGCTAGGCGGTGGCAGGGGTGGTTCCTTCACAGTCATCCAGTTCCGATACATGTCCGCAATGTGTTGTCTTAACATCCTTACCTCTTCAACTAACCCATTTTCCTGTTCGACCGATTGATTTTGGGCACCCGTATCGACCAACTCAGTTATGTTGTCATCTGCCATTGCTTTCAACTTTATGTTGTAGAGAAAAGTTACCACTTTAAAAAATCACAAACCAACCACCCTTCTGCTTCATAACAAAAGGAACAAAATAAGGTCATCATCTTAGCTTTAGGGTATTTAACAGCTAAATTATGACATTGCACGCAATGCACCTAGCCACACTTACCGGTTCCAAAATGACTTCAAGGGTATGAAGGTCATATGGCATCATCCCAATTTTGTCGTTTCAACCCTCTCCTTTCTTTGCTTTTCTAACACTTCTTGGCTTGCTCATTTGCTTTCCTTTCTTTTTCTTACTGATTATCGCTCTTTTCCTTCTTCTCAACTCTCACATCCCATGATTTCACCTCTTTTTTTCTTTTTTCTTTCTCATTTTTTTTGTTTTTTGTTTTTCCTTTTCTTTGTTTTTTTCCTTTTAATAAATAAAAAATAATTCGATCAAACCCTATATAGGTTACGTATCATGACCCTGCATGAATCAGATCTTTGCATAGTTCTGGAAGATCGGGAATAAAATCAACAAACTAAATTTCTCATTTTCGAAATAAAAGAAGCAAATCCTTTTTTAAAAATTTTGTAGACTTAACGTTCTATGACTTATTCTAAACTCAAACTTAACGGGCATGTTTTTTCTTTTCTTTTCTCTTTTTGAACAAATATTTTATTAAGGAAATATCCTAGAAGAGAAAAATATTTTTTTGATTCGTCTTTTTAGAAGGAAATTTAAAGAATAAACCACCGAAACATATTTTGAATTTTTATTTGATACTCTAACGCAAGATTTCAGAATAAACAATGACAAAGATAAAACCAAATATTTTTGGATTTCAATTTTTATTGCCTAAAGAAGAAATTCTAATGATAAACAAAAGGCAAAGTATGTTTTTATATATGTACAATATCCTAAAGTTCTAATGAAATAAAAAAATTCTTATTTTTCATTAGTTTCCCCAAGAAGAACCTCAAAAGAAAATTTTTTTGGATTTTTTTGAAATTTAATATCTTAAAAGAAAACTTTTAATGAGGTACTGAAAGAAAATCTATTTGTTTTAGTCTTTTTAGTTTTTTTTAGTCTTTTTAGCCTTAATGTACTAAAAGGAAATATAAAAATAATTTTATTTTAAATTCTAGATGTTAATTGCCTAAAGCAAAAACCACCTCAAAGGAATTTTTTTTTCACTTTTAGAATCAATATATGAAATGCAAAAGTTCTTTTTTTTAGAATTTTTGAGTTATAACACATTTTTCAAATACAAAATAGAAAGTAAAATAAAAAAAAAACTCTACATCACTATACAATGCTAGAAGGTAAAAGATGACATAAAAGGGAAACAAACTCAAAATATAAAAATAAAAGTAAAAATCTTCTTAAGCAACTCTTGAATAAGAAACTCTTCATACAAAATTGGGAAGTGACTCTACAACCCAAACTTTCAAAAAATATGAAGTTGTTGCTACTCCAACAGAATCCTTATAATCTACAAAAATAAGTTATGAGTTGTCATCTGCTGTTTGACTCTGATCTGAAGGCTCGTCTGAAGCATGACCTTCATCCAGGAACATGTCAAATGCATCCCGACTCAGTTTTAAACTCAGCCATCAACTCTTTTTTTGTTTTTGTCCTGGTGATGGAATCAAAATTCCCATTACTATGTTTTTGTAAAGCCACAATAACTGCCACTCTTCTTCCATCATCATGATTCACCCACTCAGATAATTCTTTCACAAAATATTAACTGGCTTTAAGTAGATTAGTGTCTTTTCTGGAAAGTACATCCACTAAGCAACATACAACTTTGTACGATAGGACATTGTAGCTGCACGAAGCGGGCAACTTTGGAAGGAGAAGCAGCAGAACATTGAGTGCCAAGATCTTGCGTTCATGAGACGGTGATCAAAGAAGTGATCCTTCAATGATAATTTCGCCGAAGTTTTTAAGATTTTTCTCAATATCTTTTTCTGCACCCTTGCGGGTTTTTTGTGTTTTTTTTGTGGAATTCAAAGCTGCTGAGGGATCAAACTCTTGTACAATATTTTCAGATAAGAGAATAATTACCAATGAATACCATATACTATGTGTTCATGGATGACAGAAACTGGACTCCTTCAAGCAATTGGAAAGCAAGGACAGATGTTCGACAATGAAAACCCTGCCGGCTACAAGGAATAGGCAGGAGCTTTCCAAACTCTTTACCATCAAAACAAATTTTCACGTATAGCAAGGGAAAGAATTAAAGCATCCGGATTTCCAACTTCTGTTGCACCTTCAAACCACTCTTTAAGTCCAGGAGCTTCAAGTATATGATTCAATGAAGCTTCAACATGTAACTTCTCAACCAACTCCAAGATAATTAAGACAGCAGGCTCTTGCAAGTACCGCTTCTTCGTTGCCAGTGAGACAAGAGAACAAACAAATTCTTTAATATACGGAGTGTCCTTATCAGCAGTCCACTCTAAAAGTAATCTTCCTGATCTTGCAATAGCTCCATAAGCAAACAAACGTCCCAATAAGCAATCTTTTATATCCTGGACCTTCATGGAAGAAGAGATCTCAAATAATTCCACAATTAGCTTTAATAGCGCACCACTTTTATGCATGGAACTGTACCAACCAATATTGTCATTCCTAATGCAAATCCTTGCCTTGCACACTCTCTTGATGAAGAAACACCACGAATGAGCCTCCGAACTGCAAATCTCAGAGAAGGGGCACAGTTATTCAACCCATCATCCTTTTGAGCTTCCAATTTGAGCTGACCATCAATCACTTCCTGTTGGATACATTCAAGACATGATTGTGAATATTTTTCTGAAATTAACCATGTGGCTAAAAGTGGTTAAAACTGCAAGATTCGGCTAAGACCCCGCAAAGCCAATAACCTAAGATTCCTTAGGAAGATCAGACCCTATGTGGGTTGCCTACGTATCACGCCCCGAAAGACGAGAATCAGGTATGCGTAGTTCGGACCGATTGGATACGGGCGAAAAATTTTAATAAACTAATTTAGAAAAAGCTATATTTTTATCTTTTCCGTGAAAAAGATGAAACATGTAAAATCGTTTTGGATTTTCTTTTCCCTCTTTTTTTGATTTTTGATAAATGGTGCGAAAGTGCAAAATCTTTTGAATTTTTCATTTTTTCCTTTTCTTTTTCAAAAATGTGACAGAAAATATAGTCGGGCCCTACTTGCTTTATTTTCACACTTCACCCTCTCTTTTTTTCGTTTTTTTCTTTCTTTTCATTTTCCCACAACTTTCATTGATCCGCCAAATGACCCTTTTAACCTTGAAGAAATGCAGCATGTAGAACATAGGATGCATCAGAATGGTCTGTTATTTTGGGTACACTTATCCTAGACGGACCCAACCCATGTGTTGAATCCCCCGAGTCAAATGTGCATGATGCAAACAAGTGCTCCTACTAGGGATCCGACATGAGGTTGTGTTCTTCTAGGTTTTATATCCTGGGGTTTTGATCTACACTTGGGGTACCCGAGCGGACAACTGGGGCCGAAGAAGGGGTGACGAACTGGGAGCACTAAAGTCTACCCGTCCTTGTCGCTTGCCAAGAATCGTTCTATTTGGTATAATTTCTACATAAAAAGCATGCTACACGAACATATGCACCACTGTTTAGAAGACCCAGATAGGTGGCGTAAGAAGATAGTTATATACAATCCAAACAATATTAAAACGATAAAAAAAATATCATTTAGCACAAAAGGTTCACAGAATACAATAATATTAACAGTAAATAAGGCCAAGTAAAAATCATAAAACAAGCTCGAATTCTTGAATCCTGAACCAGAGATTCTGGGTTCTATCCCCAGCAGAGTCTCTAGAGCTGTGACACCTCCTTTTTTACCTACACCCCGCGAAGGGCGTATTAGGGAGTTTTTCTAATTTAAGTGACAATACAAAAGGGATTACTATTTATTAAATTCAAAGTCGCCACTTGGGATAATTCATGGTGTCCCAAGTCATAGGTTCAAATCCCGAATCGAGGAAAAAATTAATTCTATATTACAGTCCGCGAACCAGAAATCCGGGTAAGGAATTCTTTTAACCCGAGGGAAGGTGTTAGGCACGCCCGGATTCTGTGGTTATAGTACGGTATCTCAACAATTATTACTTGGCTTAAATTGTTTATTTACTCATTTTTAGGACCTATGTGCATTTATCTTTTTCCCGATTTTAATCGCTTGATTTGTTCATAATTAAAAATTGAGTTACGCGTACGTATACTCTTTTCTTTTGGCACATCAAAAATCATGTTACGCGAACGTGTCAACGATTAACAATGCTTTGGTTGATTTATTAAGAAATATTTGGTTGAAGTTGCATGAACGCATCCCTCAAGTCACTTTTTAGAAATCGTAATTATGTCACGCGAACGTGTCCACAACCATGATAGTTTTACACCTAGAAAGAGTGTAAGCAAAATATATCTGTAACTAATGTCACACCTCCTTTTTGCTACTACATCCCCACGAAGGGCATAGAAAGGGAGTTTTTCCAATTTAAGTGATAATTAAAATGGGATTAATTTTAATTAAATCAGAGTCGCCACTTGGGAGATTTATGGTGTCCCAAGTCACCAATTTACATCCTGAATCGAGGAAAAGAATGACACTATTACTACAGTCTGCGACCACAGAAATCTGGGTAAGCAATTTTGTTAACCCGGGAGAAGGTATTAGGCACTCCCGAGTTCCGTGGTTCTAGCACGGTCGCTTTGATCCTACTTGGCTTATTAAATTATTTGACTACTGATTTTAGAGCCTATGTATTTTTGCTTCTTTCACCGCTTTTAATTAGAAAATTATCTCTAAACGGGTTATGCGTACGTATACCCACCTGTTTGGCACGTCAAAAATCATGTCATGCGAACGTGTCCACAATTAATAACTCTTAATTATTAGTTAAAGTGTTTGGGCCAAAGTTGTGCGAACGCATACTCCGGTTTTGTTTTTAGAAGTGTTATTGTGTTTCCCGGACATATACGCAATATTTTAAACGGCCCTAAAGATATTCTACGAAATATTATTTTTTATGTAGCCTACGAAATTACTAAAAGGCCATATGTCATTTTAATGAACTCACGTGAACCAAAACAATTAAAAGCTTGTAACTATTTGATTATTAAGAAAAGATTGAGTGAAGTTGCGCGAATGCATACTCCGAATTAATTTAGGATTATGGTCATGTTACACGAACGTATACGCAACCACAATAACATTTTTGAAAAACGGCCCTAGAGGCTTTCTATGAATATTCATTTTCCACACTTAAACAAGGACCATAAAAATCAAAATTAAGTTAACTTCTAATCTCAAATCTACATAGTTAATTATGCTACTTCATGATCATATCAATGAATTCATAGTGTCGTTGCATTCACAGACTCATCTGGAGATTGCACTGTCAATCGTACTGATATACCTTCCTACTTCGATTTCATTTTGACAAAGGAAGACTAGCTAATCTAACATTTGAGATAGGCATAAAATATAAACAAAACATGACGGAAGAGACTAAATTAATCCAGAAATTCAGCAATAATTCTCCAGCTATAAATCTGTATGCCCTTAGGAAGGATCTCAGTGACCGATTTCGCATAAAAAAAGTGACCAAGCATATTTCATTTCATATCTACCCATTTAAAACAGCAAAAGCAATTAATTCTTTTCTTTTTAACAATAAAGTGACCTCAGGTTAAAAAAACAGATAAAGGAATGCTAATTTTCATAACGGAATTCCTTAGCTAACTACTATTTCAAAAAAACCAAAAGAACCACTTCAATTTATTCTAAGTCAGGGATTGCAGAACAGCTTAGAGGGATCCAACAGAACCAACAATAAGAGCAATTTCAAAGGAGTTTCAACACTTAACTCACATCATACCCATTGCCAAGTGAAATCCCTTGACTTGCTTCTAAGTACCGCTAGTTCACAAAAGAGTATTTGGTCATGTGTTTACTTTCAGGTCCTAAAACAGATTCACCAAATTAGAACTTAATATAAAGACTTCAGCTATTGAAATAAAAACCAACAGTCCAACAATTTCAAATAATCATTGCAACAGGAAAACAAAAATATATCTAGGCTACATCATCCATGAACAAGATGACCATACTCAAGAATCCGTCACTACTAACAAAATCCATAGTCAAAGAGAAGAAGAGAATAAAAAACCCATTACACTAAACTAACATGACTTGATTCTCAATTACAGACCATTTGGACAGATACGTTAATTAGAACTTCAATAAATATGTAAGGATAGTATAACTGAAAGAAGAAAGGGGCAAGATCCACAAACAACATCACATTATTTCATTCTCAACCCGTGATTCAAGCTACACATCATGTGATATGCATAAGGAATCAAAATATACCTGGGAAAAGAAGAAACAGAGAAGAAGTGAGATTTAGTAAGCTTAGTAGTTGGCAGCGAGTAACACAGCTCCCAGATTCAAGAAAAAATCAGCAAAAGAACCAACTCAAACCAAGTGGTGCAAAACAAACCCCAGAATTCAAATTCGTAGCAATTTTTAAACCTCAAATCAATTCATATAAATCTCAAATAAACTAGAGGGTATTTCAGAACGGGAAACTTTTAGAAATAAATAAATAAATCAATGAAACGGTAGAAATTTGGTTGTCTGTGTACATTTGGAATTCTAGCACTCAAGCCTTGCCTTCAAAGGCAAGAATAGATTCCTTTATAGGCAAGGCAAATAGGGCAGCCCTTATATTTATTTTTTGCAGTTTGGTACTTCTGTTTTTAACTTGTGGACCAAGTTTTATTACCAAAACCCTGAAACCCAATTTGAGCCCCCAAACTAGAAGCCTCTAGAGACTTCTATTCTATTACTACAATATTCTTTAACTTACACTACCCAAGTTACCCTCAATAGCCATGTTATTTACCTTGTACTCCTTCCCTTGAGTCCCTTAGTTTTGAGACTGACAATTAGCCTCTATACAAATTCAGAAGAATGACAACCAGAACTAGCTAAACACAAAAGGCTTCAAACGGATTTTAAGCAACAAAATTCTCAAAATAAAACTCAGAAAACTTAAACAATTCAAAATTTGGGCAGAAGAAACGGATTTGCCCGGAATAAAACATGATTAAAATCTTCATAAGAATGTTAATCCAATTACACACTGTTCGAACACATCAAAAGAAAATCCCCAAAACTTATTGTAATTAAACTAGATTATATCGAAACGACATTAGGCATAAACTAACTAAGAAGACCCATGAAGTCTTAATCATTATGGACTTACTCGGGAAAGAAGGACTGAGAATAAGAAAATGAAAAAGAATATAAAAATACCTTAAGGAGGAATCCAAGGCAAGACTTTACTGAAGGAGCTGACGGCCAAACTTAACTCGAAGAAAGAGGAAACTAAGGATAATTGGTTTCTCTTTGAAAACAACAACCCATTAGCCTTCATTCCTGGCTGATTCGGAACTTGAAAATTCCCAGGAAGCTGAGCGCGGATTCATGACTTGGGGACAACATCAACGTTTTGCTTATAGCTTAATCATGAAATCGACATTAGGAATGGCTGATGGTGCAAGGACATGAGCTTTGAGCGATTTGGGATGATTTAGGTTTTGGTCCAGTTTCTGATTTAGGATTCAAAACGAACAAGTGGGATTCGAAGGAAATGAATCATGGATTTGGGATGAGGATGAGACGGGGGTTATAGGGTGTAGTTTCAAAAATTCACTAATCCCTAATTTAAAAGAAAACTAAGGAAAAAATCAAAAAATAAAATGCAAAGAGACTATTTTTGTTTTTTTTCTCTTATCTTTGCTATTTTAATTAACTAGTAAACCTAAAAATAAAAAATTGGATTCTAGATGCAAATGTGTTATTTTTTTTTCTAATGAATTATGCCAACTAAAAATAAACACAAAATGAAAACAAACACAAAAAATCATGCAATTAATTCCCTAAAATTCAAATAATGAAAGAAAAATCCTAATTGTAAGAATTCTGTAGGAATAATTCAAGCGAGGCAAAAGTCCTATGCTCAGAACTAATAATCAAATAAACAATTAATCAATGCTAATTATCTAAACTACAAAGTTGTTTCATAATATCTAAAACAAAGTAAAAAGTTGACTTATTTCTATTGGATATATAGCAATCAGTGTTTCTGACCTTAGCTAACATTGGAACAAGAGGAAAAAAAGCTTGACGTTCCAGAAATTTAATAGGTTTCTATCTCAAAATCATATTCATATAAAGCACCATCTTCTAACCCTCGATATACTAGGAAGAGTATTCATGTGTTGTGTGGACAAAAAATACGACTATCCATGCTTCAACAAGTGCAAAAATTGTCCACACTGTATGCAACTTACCAATTTTGGATTTTATCATCACGAGTAAGTTTGGTTAAAGTTCCACGAATGCATACTCTGATTTGGTTTTTAGAATCGTAGTTATATTACGCGAACGTATACATAGTCACGATAAAATTTAAAGCGCGCCTAGAAGCATACTAGCCGTGGGGACTAATTAAACTTGATTAGATTATATTGGTAAAGAAAACAATTTTTACAATATCCAAACCCTTCGACCTAAGTGTATTACTTATACCACCACATATCTTCAATTTGCAAGTTTAATTTATATGAAATTTTCCTTTTAGATTCTCACTCAACAACAAGAATTAATGAACTTAATGATAAGAATTAGCAACTAAAAAAATTATGTGATAAAGGATAACAGAATTAACGCAAGAGTAACAGAGGGAAACAGGCGAGGAAGAAGACGTTGAATCGAGTAAAGAACTTTTCAGGAGAACTAAGGACAAATCATTTTACATTTTCAGCACAATAGAGCATCCAACAACAATTGCATCATTCAAAATCGAGATTCATACCTGAAACGTAACTAAAAATCAAAAAGAAAAACCAGAGCAAAAGCCAAACCGCCACCGGATCTCGAACATGAAAACTCAGCGAGACTCAAGTTTGACCGCAAATTGTGTTCATGCGTTGTTTGGACTGAGAATCACTGAAAATACACTAGTTAACGGAAGTGTTGGATTTTTCGACGATGAGATAGAAGCTTAGGATGTTAGGTCTTTTGCTTTTTGAAGGAAGAAGAAGACATTTGGGGGGTGTCCTCTATGGGTGTTAGCTGCGCTGCGGATTCTGTCAGAGATTAAGAAAAAAGGGGGTTCTTTTGGTGATTCTTCGTTGAAAAAGACGATCCCCAAGGGAGGGGGAAGGTCTCTGTATTTTGGATGCGCCTCTTCTTTCAGTCCCCTGCCTTTTAGTGTCTAGGTATTTAGGTATAAAAAAGAATAAGGTTTGGGTATTGTGTCGGATCAGGTCGACCCGATTTGGGTTGGGTTGGGGAAAACTTGGGCTTCTAAAATGTGTGGCTCAATTCAACTTAAAACCAGCATTTTTTCAATTTCCATTTCTTTTGTTTTCTTTTCGTTCTTTAATTAGTTAAAAACCTAAATTCAATTCCAAAAATAATTCAAATTATGAAATTAAGCTAATGATCTAACTATAAAGTTTATAAAAATCAGTTGATCCTAAATTTAAAGAGAAAACAATAATCCAAAATTAAAAGCTATGAATCTAAAAATGAGCCATTTTTGTAATTTTTATTTTTGATAAAGCAATTAATTAATTACCTAATCCTAAAACGTGAACACAAACTCTTGCAATGCATGATATTTTTAGTATTCTTTGATTTTTAATAGAAATTAAATATGCACAAAAAATGCAAATAATTAACAAAAATCCTATAAAATTGCAAAATTTTGAACAAAATTATTTTCTGATATTTTATAGGAGTAATTTATATAGAGCAAAAATCACGTGCTCACACATGGTTGGAAGGATAATCTCGAAAGCCGGCTTAGAAATCTATTATAGTTCTTGTCAGAGAAGAGGGAGCTCCATGACTTGTTAATCTAATGACTGGTTATGATTTTCTGTGTGTTTCTTTCATCACTTGGAAGTATATGAAGTTGTTAGAACGATGCTTTGTTGGATAAGAGGTTTATTACAGGTATTGGGTTGTTTTAAGAAGTTACTATGATTAGAAATTATCGTTATGAGTGTTTGAATTATGTGGTATATCATATGATTTCATTTTGGGTTATGATTTCAGCTTGTTCGGACTTATTCAATATGTAAACGCGATATTTAGATCATATAGGAAATTCTTGATGTGGGAAATTGGGTTCTAAGACTTATGGGTTAGGTTGGATTAAGAAATTGCATTCATGTGGTGTTATCAGACCTATATGGGATAGGGTGTCATAGATCACCTCGGGTATATGTGTAGCAAGATAATACAATGATTTGATGGCTTTTGGAACAACTATTGGCACATTAAAGGACGAACGTATGTTTAAATGGGGGTGGATGTAACGACCTGACTAGTCATTTTGAGCAATTGCACTTCACTCCATTCTTTGAGGGCATGAGTAGCTCTGTATGGTGTCTTATGACTTATGTAAATCATCAATTTTGGTTTTTAGGTTATCCAGATCTGATTTGGAAGAATGATTCTCAACTAGAGGCTTTAAATTTGAAAGGTCTGACCAAGTTTGACTTTTTAGTATTTGACCCCAGATTGGATTTCTGATGGTTCTGCGAACTCCTTTGGGTGATTTTGGACTTAGGAGCATGTTCAGATCGTGATTTGGAGGTCAGTAGTGGAATTTGGCTTGAAATGGAGAAAATTGGAATTTTGGAAAATTTACCAGGGAATGGACTTTTAAATATCAGGGTTGGATTTTGATTTAGGGAGTTGAAGTGGGTCTGTAATGTCAAATTGAATTATTTGAAAATTTTGAGATCAATCAGACGTGATTTGATAGGTTTCGGCATCGGTTGTAGAAGTTGAAGTTTCCAAGTTCAATGATTTCGAATTGAGGTGTGATTTGTCGTTTTGATGTTGTTATGTGTGTTTTGAGGCCTCAAGTAGGTCCATGTTGTGTTTTGAGACTTTTTAGTTTGTTCGGACGGGGTCTCGACAGGCTCAGGTGAGTTTCGAACAAGGTTCGGATCATTTTCAATCCATGTTACATAGCTGAAGATTTTCTAGTTCTGGTGTGACCGCACCTGCGGAGTGTTGGGCCCAGTTGCAGAGACGCAAAAGCGGCATTGTCATCACTGAAGAGAGAAAGGGAACTGGGCGTGAGGATCTCAGGTGGTGGTGCTTGGACGCACAAATGCAATCGCAAATGCGGTTCATTAGTGGAGAAGCAGCTTAAGACCGCAGGTGCGGGGGTTGATGAGCATGGATATTTTCGCATAAATTAATCATTTATCGCAAAAACGGTGGTTGCAGATGCAATTATTTTTCCACAAATGCGGAAATTGCGGGGCAGAAGCTATAAAATCGAGGTTCTGTTTATTTCTTTATATTTTGAGATGTGGAACTCGAATTGAGGCGATTTTTGGAGAAATTTTGCGGCATAAGGATTGGTGTAAGCGTTCTACGCTCAGTTTTAATTATATTTCATAAATCTATCTTCATTTTTAGCAATTTGTTGACGATATGAAAGAGGAAATTGGGGGTTTTGGCCTAAAAATTCAAAACATGAATTTTTGAGTTTTGAACACTGATTTCGAGTCTAATTGAGTGAAACTAGTATGGTTGGATTCCTAATTGAATAGGTTGTCAGATTTTGTAAGTTTTTCCGAGTTTTGAGGCATGGTCCCAGGTGTGATTTTTGTCTAGAATAGGGATTTGATGTAGAATTCGATCTTCATCAATTGTAATTGCTTCCTTGGGCTTTATCTGATATATTTGAATTGCTTTTGGCTAGTTTTGAGTCGTTCGGAGGTAGCTAGGCGTGTGATGACATTCTTGGAGCATAGCTTGGCTTGCTCATTGTTGGAATACGCTTGCTTAAGATAAGTAACTCTTCTAAACTTAAGGGTATAAAACCCCAAATTATGTGTTATGTGATTGGTGTTGAGGTGACGCACATGCAAGGTGATGGAAGTGTGGGTGTGCACCCTATGAATTGGTACTCTGTTGTTCTCAGGGAGCTGAATAGTGGCCCTATTTTTATTGATATTTGTCTTTTCACCATGTGATAAAGTAAATGAGTTGTACATCATGCTAGATATCATGTTTGGGCTTTATGCAAATATTGCTGGGGTCCCATAGTGGTTGTTTCTCGCAGTCATCTAATTGATTTCATTGATATTTTGTACTCGGTCAGATTCATGCATTCATATCATATCTCAGTCTCAGTTTTTACTTATTAATACAACATAGCATTGTCCCGAGTCAGTTTTCATGACATTGTAAGCCTTTAGGTGAGACTAGAGAGTGATGACTGAGTGGGGCTGAGATCCTGATTATAAGTTACAGTTATGAGATCGGGCTACACGTCGCATCAGTTATATTGATGATTATGATAACGCTTGGGCTGTAGGATCCCCTCCAGATCTATAGCACACTTCCAACGAGTGCCGATGATATTTTATTGAGGGATGTATCTTCCCTGGACATGGATCTTGTCCGAAGCATTTATATCCTGGAGATGGGTCCTCTCCATGGGGCCGGATTGTCCTTTCTCGGTACTGAGCGACTGATGGTCAGTTATGTATATATTCCATGATGGATCTTTCCTGGGCCAAATGGATACAATATCGAGTGGTTAAGCATGATGAGTGGAAAGTGTTAGGCAGTGAGATTGAGTACTCTGAGAGTGTGAGTACATGATTCATCTCTAAGTTACATGGCATTGGCTCATACATGACATACATGCATAGAGATTCATTTTTCTCTCATGTTGTACGGTATCACGTCATTTATGACAGAGGCTAATCTAGGATGTAAACTCTATGGGTTCAACTATAAAGTTTTTACTATTGAACTCATTATTGTTTTAAAATTATGGGTTCGTATCTATTACTTTTACAATTTTAAGGAATTTTTACACATAAAATTTTACTCCACATCAAAAGTTATAAGTTTAATTGACCCCGCTGCTAAACATTTGCATCCGCCCCTGATTCATGACTTTTACACGCATTGATATGTGGCATAGAGAGGTATTTCAGACTTGTTATCTGGGAAGAAAATGAAACATCTTATTTATTGTGAAAAGTATTTTTAGAAAAAATACAATTCTCAAACTATCTCATATTTTATGACACATTCGGTAAAGAATTTGGGGTTTTCACCGATATTCTTTAAAGGCATGCTATTTTTGGAAAAATTCGAAAGACTGAACATTCAATCTTTGAGCTGCTTCTTTACGTACTTGCGTCACTCTTCTATGAACTGCTATTGGTTATTGGTGTTGGAGCTCATCACTGCTTTCACCCAGAGGTTAAGTTTGTTACTTTTTGAGTACATGGGGTCGGTTGACTCATACTGCACTTCCTGTACATTGCGTGAAGATCCGAGATCTCGATGTTGTTGTGTTCAATGGTTGCTGGATTTGGAGGCTACCCGCGTTCCTGCTGTAGCTGCCTCTTGTAAACGATAGCCTTAGAGTGTGAAATTTTGTTTATGTATTTTTCAAATAGAGGATGTATTTTTTTCATATCAGCTTTGTAAATTCTATTCTTAAAAGCTCATGATTTGTACTACCAGTCCTTGGGAGGTGTAATAGATCCATATAATTTATTTCGTTTAACTAACTTATTAGAAATGTTGAAATTGAATTAGTTAGTAGTTGGCTTACCTAGCGAGTTATGGTAGGTGCCATCACGACTAGTGAATTTTGGGACGTGACATAAATAGTACTATCACTCGTAACCATTTGCCTTGTTTAGTTATTACCCATCTCTATAATGTATTTCCGTAATTGCCTGTTACGTGATTAATTTGTAACAGTTGAGATAATAACTGCAAATCGCGTGTAATTAGGGATTGATCAATCATTTTTATATCCATAGATATTAATGACTTTAATCATCAGTCCCTTGGCTATATTCTTGTGTGTAACCTCGAAGCTAATATTATAGTATATATGCGAACAACCCCGGGGTATTGTCTACACCTTTTGAACACGTTATTCTTCTTTGTTGTAATAACTCCCATGATGCATGCCATCATAAAATAAATTCATGTGGTGAGTTTATTTTCCACTAATATAGATAGTTCCTTAAATTTCTCAATATTTTCCGCTTAATATTTGGAAAGTTGAGAGTTTATTAGATTCATTTTCAATATCATTGCCTTATATTTTGATGATCTAACAAACTTACTATTAAGGACCAGATAGGGAACCTGGCACACTTGGTCTACACTACAAGTTAATGGATTCCAGCTAAATGTAAACTGCTATAAGCTTCATGAGAGAGGAAACCAAACAAGAATCTGATACTCTTGTGGTTCCTCATAGCAGTACAAAGTCAATTGGACACAGTTGGAAGCGACGTGACCGCCTGCACTGTGTCTGCCTGCATTGTACTGTTTCCAGTGCCCACGTATTCCTTGACCAACTAAAATGATTACATTATTTCAAGTGATGTCATCAAGGTGTATCAACATAAGTTTATATCAAAACATCACTTGAACATTTCTGTTTCTCATTCAAGCCTTTTGCAAAAATACAGAAATCAACTCTCGCAAGCTTGAAGAACAAAGTTGAACGCTACTATGGACTAGTTCCTAAAATTAGTATTTGTTGTCCTTAGTTGAGTTGTAATTTTGTGATTGTAATTATTGTATCTCCTAAATTGCTTAGCCAGAAGCGTTGATTAGGAACCTATTGTAAAATCCGTAAACTCTCTGAGTTTATGTTGTGACTAGGTTTAGTCATAAGTTAAATCCTTTATAACTAGAAGAGTGACAAAGTGGCTTGTGGCGAGAGCATCACAAGTTAGTTAAAAGTCTGTGTAATTAGGGAGTCACAAAGTGGCTTGTCGTAATAGTACCATAAGTTAGTAGAGTTGAATTCCTTGTAATGGAGTTATTAAAAGTATATGTGTTTACAAGTTAGTGAAGAGCCAACATGTGTAGTTCGTGGACTTTTTTACAAGTTAGTGAAGTTGAAAGCCAAGAGGTGTAGGTCGTGGTTTTTGTCCCCTTGAGTTGGGATTTTTACACGTAAAAATCCTTGTCTCATTTACCTACAGATTTATCAGCATTCTCAGCATAACCTTTAGAGGACTAGGTATTCAACTATTTAGTAGACTTATACAAATTAACAACTGGTATTCTCCTATCAGGATAACACCGAGGAAGGATCCTTATGGATGCTCCACCAAATTTTGAAGAAGGTCAATCTACATACCGACCACCCAGGTTTAATGGATAATACTATGGGTGGTGGAAAACAATCTGAATTATGGGATATCGGCTCTTATGTTCCAACAAAGGTACTAGAAGAATTTCCATTTTCAATGGAAAAAACCAGTAAAGAACACACCGACGCAGACATGAAAGCTGTGGAGAAGAATTTTTGTGCCAAGAAGATTCTGGTATGTGGAATAGGACCTGAAGATTATAATAGAAGCTCCACCTGCGATACTGCAAAGGAGATATGGGAAGCTTTTCAAATAGCTCATGAGGGAACCACCCAAGTAAAACAGTCTAAGATCAATATGCTCACTACCGAGTATGAACTCTTCAGGATGAAGGACGATGAATCCATTCAATACATGCACACAAGATTCACCTCCATCATAAATGAGTTATACTCACTTGGTGAAACCATTCCTAGGAGCAAGCTAGTGAGGAAAATCCTTAGTATTCTTCCTAACCCTTGGGAAAGCAAGGTGAATGCTATTACTGAATCAAAGGACTTACAGGAGATGACCATAGAAGAGTTGGTTGGAAATCTAAAGACCTATGAGATGAAGAGGAAGATAGACAGTGAAAGAACATAACCAAAGAAAGAATAGAACCTGGTACTCAAAGCTGACAACAATGACTCAAGTGAGGAAGACAGTGACATGGCTTACTTAACCAAAAAAATTTCAGAAGATGGTCAGAAGAAATGGAGAAATGCTAAAAAAAGGGAAACTCTAGCAAACCAAAAAACTATGATCTTTGTCATAAATGTGGAAAGCCTGGACACTTCATGAAAGACTGTCCTCTCTTGAAGCAAGAATTTTCCAAGAACAACCCTAAGAAAATAGCTAAGAGGAAACCGGTTCCTTTCAAGGACTTCGAGAGAAAGAAATCTGCTGTCAATATGGTGAAACATGCTCTTGCAGCATGCGGGAATTCCTCTAGTGAGTTTGAAGATGAAATGGATGTTGGTGATAGTTCCATGATGGCAGTTGAAGGTGAGGAAAATGAATTTGACTCAACTTTTGCTTTGATGGCCCAATAAATTGATGATGAAGAAGATGATAACAAAGAGGAACAGTGTAAGGAAGCGGTCAACAATGATTCATGGATAATGGGTGTTCTAAGCACATGATTGGGGACACCATGCACATTCTTTCACTAAAAGCCCTTCAAGGAGGGAGTGTATCCTTTGGAAATAGGAAAAAAGGTACATTCTTGGAGTTGGAAAAGTCGGGAAGTCACTCACTCATTTTATTGAAAATGTGTACTATGTCAATGGCCTTAAGTGTAGTCTGTTGAGTGTCTCCCAAATCTGTGATAAAGGAAACAATGTGGAATTCTTGTCCAAGATATGTACAATTACTAATCTAGTAACCGGTGAAGTGATACTTGTGGCCAAAAGATACAAACACATCTATGTTGTTGATTTTGATTCCTTACAAAGTTGTAATCTAAGTTGTTTGAAGGCTATTGATGATGATGATGTTAAAATATTGCACAGAAGACTGGGGCACGCAAGCTTCTCTTCTAAACAAACTAATTCAGAAGGACCTGGGCCATGGTCTGCCCATGTCAAAACTCAAGGTGCAAAAAGTTTTTGATGCATGTGCTAGAGAAAAATATGTGGAGTCCTCTGTTAAGTCTAAAAGAGATATGAGCGCCACAAAGATGCTAGAGCTTTTGCATATTGACTTATGTGGTCCTATGAGAATGCAAAGCGGAGGAGGAAAAAAGATATATTTTTATGATAGTGGATGTGTACTCCAGATTCATATGGACTCTGTTTCTTAGAACTAAAGATGAAACCTTTGGGGTGTTTATGGCCTTTGTGAAGAAAATCCAAGTGAAGATGGATTCTAGAGTCGCATGCATTAGATCAGATCATGGAACTGAATTTGACAAGGCCAAATTTGACGAGTTCTACAATTGAAATGGCATCACCCACAACATCACAGCACCCAGAACTTCGCAACAAAATGGAGTACTAGAAAAGGAAGAACAGAACTCTGGAAGAGATGGCAAGAACAATGCTAATCGATAGTGGAATGGCATTGCAAAGAACTTTTGGGCTGAAGCGATCAACACAACCGCTACTTGGTTAACGGGTGCACGATTAGATCACTCATGAACAAAACCCCACATGAGTTGCCGAACGGAAGGAAACCCAAGATAACTCACCTAAGAACATTTTGGTGCAAATGTTATGTTCTCGATAATGGAAAGGATCGGCTTGGTAAATTCGATTCCAAAAGTGATGAAGGAATATTTATGGGCTACTCTTCTCAAATCAAAGCTTACAAGATATATAATAATCATACTCAATATGTTGAGGAAAATATTCATGTTATTTTTATGAATCTTATCCATCCTGTGAGAAGAGTGCTGAAGAAGATCAAGATGGAGAACCCTTACTAGTCCATGGTGAAGTTATTGACATGACAAATGGAAAGGCAGATATGATCAGCCAAGTAAAAGAGCTAAGTGAAGAAAATACTGCCTCATCTTCAATGGAAGTAGGTACTTCAATTACAACCACTGAAGCTGAAGAAAGAGTGGTTGATGCACTTCAAGGTACTCCACTAGCACCTGAGAGAAGAACACAGGAAAAACAGTCAATGTACCCACGTTCTCTCTAAATGAACCTCAGACGTCTAATTGGAGACACCAAAGCTCTCTTCCTCTTGACAGCATTATTACCCCTCTAGATTCCAGAGTACAAACCAGGTCAAAAGCCAGAAATTCACTTGCCTTCTTAGCCTTTCCATCCCAGATAATACCCAAGAATATCAAGGAAGCCTTGAAAGATGTAGATTGGATTACAACCATGCAAGACGAGTTACATCAGTTTGAAAGGAACAATGTATGGCACCTGGTACTCGGACCTTCATATTGAACCATTACAGGAACAAGGTATGTATTCAGGAACAAGCTTGATAAACATGGAATTACCACAAGAAACAAGGTCAGACTAGTGGTTCAAGGCTACAATCAGGAGGAAAGGATTGACTATGATGAAACGTTTGCTCCAATCTTTCGCATGGAAGATATTAGAATTCTAATCGTTTTTGCATCTCATATGGAATTCACCTTGTTCCAAATATATGTAAAAAGTTCTTTTCTTAATGACTTCTTAAGGAATAAGTCTATGTGAAGAAACCTCCAGGGTTTGAATGTCATGAACACCATGAATATGTGTTTAAATTGGACAAAGCATTGCATGGGCTGAAGCAGGCTCCTTGAGCTTGGTATGAAAGGTTGTCAAAGTTCCTCTTGGAAAATGGCTTTAAAATAGGGAAAATTGACAACACTCTATTCCTAAAGAAACAGGGAAGGAACCTGCTCATTGTTCAGGTCTATCATTTTTGGGGCAACAACTGATTCTCTGTGTGAAGAATTTGCTAAACTCATGGGAAGTGAATTTGAAATGAGTATGATGGGGGAACTGAATTTCTTCTTGGGTCTTCAAGTAAAACATTTCTCAAAGGGTACATTCATCTGTTAGCAAAAATACATCAGGGAGCTCTTAAAGGGGTTTGACATGGAAGCATCAAAGGTGATAGACACTCCCATTGCTACGGCTACTCGACTGGATATGGATGAAACTAGGCATTTTATGAATCAAACCATATATAAAGGCATTATTAGGTCTCTTCTCTATCTCTTTACCAGTAGACCTGATATTGTCTTCAATGTGGGGCTATGTGTAAGGTTTCAATCAAATCCCAAGGAATCTCATTTGAAGGATACCAAAAGAATTCTGAGTTATCTTAAAGGAACACAGGACCTGGTTTTTTATTATCCCCCAGGTGACAATTTTAATCTCATTGGATATGCTGATGCAGACTATGCATGCTATCTTGTGGTTAGAAAAAGAACTTCTGGAATGGCATACTTCCTAGGTTCATGTCTCATTTATTGGGGCACAAGGAAGCAACTCAATGGCTATTTCAACAGCTAAAGTAGAATATGTTGTTGAAACATCCTGTTGTGCTCAACTTTTATGGATTAAGAAGCAACTGGAGGATTTTGGGGTACTCACTGATAGTGTGCCCCTTCTATGTGATAACACTAGTGCACTCAACATGACCGAGAATCCAGTTCAACATAAAAGGACCAAACATATTAATGTGAGGCATCACTTTCTGAGGGATAATGTGGAGAAATGGTTGATATGCATGAGGTTCTATAGCACAGAAGACCAAATTGTAGACATCTTCACCAAGGCATTAAGTAGGGAACATTTTGCAAGAAACAGAGTGAAGTTGGGGATTTTAAAGCCCAATTCAGAACCTGATTCCTCATTATTTGACTATGAAAACTACATTCTGAAAATAAAACTAGCTAAAAGTGTTTTGACCATGTCTAACTCACTTCAATACTGTTGCAGGTAAGCGTGTATGATAAGTATAGAAATTGTAGATATAGGCATGGATGATAAAAGATGATTGATAATTTCAAATAACATGTCAAGAACCTGGTTCTTGTACCAAAGGTTAGTAGTTCTGTGCATTCTTTAATACACATCTTAAAAAGTTACAAAACACAACTTCCATGTCAACTAACTTTTTAGACTCTGTTGTCACGTCTCTTCACTTCAAATCGTTCCATCTCCCTCTGAAATGCACTTCTCCACGCCCAACCTCCGTTTCAGAACCGGTCCCTATTTCTCTCTTTATTATTATCCATTCTCAATAAAAAAAAAACCCTCTGTTCTCTACAAATCATAATTCCTCCATTAGAACTTCCCAAAGCACCTTCACTCCATCCTTCGATGGCTGATACAAACTCTAACATGCCTGCCTTAGTGATACATGTTATTGAAAAACCTATGGAGTCCTCTGTCCTTTCCAAGTCTTGTATAATTGCTCCTATTCTCCCTGCTAAAATCACACCTCACCCAAATTCTCCGTCTCTTTCCATTTCAGAAACCCCAAGGAATACTGATATGTCCTTTATAGCTTCTGAGATACCCACTAATCAAAGAATAAGTGGAGAACAAAGTCAAGGTCATGATGTTACCGAGGGTTCTGCCAATGTTGCTGCAGATTCTGTGGTGGCAATAGAGCCGATTGAGAAAGAAAATGTTGTAACCATCTACGTGGTATCTGTAATGGTGTCTTTTGTAGGCATGTGATTTTTGACACTCCCCAAGATTTTTTATATTTTAGTGTGTAAATATATAATTAAGGATTAATAAAGATAATTCAACTATTTTTGACTTCTTTACTTTATTTTCATCATAAAAATGAAAATTACAAAAAATAATACAATAAAATATATCTTGGTTTTTGTATTTTTCATAAACATTTTTTAAAAAAAATATACAAAAAATAGTAGCCTATTTTTATCTTTATAAAATATCGAAAACACAAAAATAGTTTCATATTAATTTAATTAATTAGGATTGTATAGTATTTTTATTGTGTTTTTTTTAAAACAGCATTGTGTGGTCTATGGATCATTCTAGACTTTTCTTTGCAACAAAAAATAAATAAAAAGACCCTAAGGACATAACACAAAAGGACATAGGGACTAATTGATAATTACATAAAAAAATATATCCTAAAACTAGACTCTACCTATAAAAACACAAAAATAGAGAGCTGGAAAAAACTAAGCCGCAAAACAGGGGCCCTTCCCATCGTTCTGCTACAACCAAACGACGACCCCCCACTTTCTTCTCTACCATAAGAATCAGCCGCAGAACATGAATTTTGGAACCCCCCCCCCCCCCCCAATGTAGCCTCTTCGTCGTCTTCCTGGTTGAGACAGCAAGGAAAAATCCATTGAAGCATCAGCCATTGCAGACATGGAGAACGAACTTTAAGGACCTAAAAGATGCAGTAACAGCCATTTTCGACCAACAGACCTCCCTTTCATGTCTTTTTCTTCGATCCCCCAGCTTCATCTTCTTCCATGTTTAAGAACCAACAACCCTAGAAACAACCAACCACTCCTGAACCGGATCCAGCTGTTGTTCTCATCCAGCGAACTCCTCAAAAACACACGAAATCCGTCGCCCAAGTCCATATCCCTTAAGAACTCACTGTCGCCACCTTCCATATCCATAACCAGTCATCACCCTCTTCAAAAACAACCTCATCAGTTCTGTTTATCCTTCAACCAAAATACAACAAGTTTCAATTACAGTCAGCTCTCCGAGCTTCATGTTTCTCCGGGTCGATGTAGAGTTCGGGTTCATCGGCGCGGTTTGAGTTTTCTCAGACGAAGCTCGATGAGTTCGTCCCCTGCAGAGGTTCTGGTTTCATTCCTGTTGTTTGTGAGCTTCAAAACGTCCTGAGCATTGGAATTGTAAAATCAGTTGGAGCTGTGGTTCAAACTCGCGCAAGGTTCCATATGGGTCTAGTTTGTTGCGTTATTTTCTGGCTGTAGAACTCAAAATTTCAAAGGTCCATCTCTTTTTTTGGTTAGTGTCAATGCTTTTGTTGTAATGCTCCACATTATATGTTGTTTGAATGTCTGTTATGTTTATTGAATACGTCTGTGTTAATGCTTCAAGTGGAATTTGCTTGTTTCGATGTCCTTTTCATTTTAAGCTTTATTGAAGTCATAACATGGTGGCTTAATATCCGGTTCTTATCATCTGGATTAAGACGTGCTTGTTAAGGTTTTGTGATATATGTTAATTAGAAAGGGAAACTGTTTCTGTTTTCTACGGTAAAGTTAAAGAGTGTTTGAATATTGAATGAAGTTTGCATCGTTTTATCTCTTTTAATTAATGCCAAATTATTAAATTAGAATAAAAATCATCATGGCTACGGGTACGGTTCCACTGACGTAGTTATGATACTTAATCCCTAATTAGTTAAATATGAATATCCGTAGTTTATTTAGTTGAGTGAATTTCATTTAGAATTCGAGGCATGTCATTTAGTGAATTTTCATGGCCCTCGCAAAGTTGAAACGCGTAGTTGCTTTAGGCGCGTATTTTAATAATCTATTTTCCTAAACTCGGGTGCATATTTATGCAACCCAAATCCAAATCTCAACGATGTTGAAATATGTCAAATCACGGGTGTATTTATGTGACATGGTTCGAGACGTGTTTTAATAACGTTGCAATATTCCTTAAAATTAAATAAAAGCGGTAAATAATTAAAATTTCACTGTAGGTTTGAAGATGTATCAAAATCAGATAATTAGGCCTATTATAACAGTTGAGCGACCGCGCTAGAACCACGAAACTCGAGAATGCATAACACCTTCTTCTGGGTTAACAGAATTCCTTACCTGAATTTCTAGTTCGCAGAATGTAATACATAGTCAACCATTTTCCTCGATTCGGGATTTAAATCAGTGACTTGGGACACCATTAATTATTCCAAGTGGTGACTCTGAAATTTTTAAATAAATAAATCTTGTTTCGATTGTCAATTCAAGTTAGAAATAACTCCCTTATCTACGCCCTTCGCAGGGTGTTGTATAAAAAAAGATGTGTGACAGCTCTGGCAACTCTACTGGGGACAAGAACCCAGAACTTCAATTTAGGGTTTAAGAATTCGAGCTTAGAATAGCTGTTATGATTGACTTAATCTATTATCTGATTTTCCTATATGTTTGAGCCTAATGTGCTAAATATTTTTACCGCTTTGATATTCTGTGAATTGTATATAAAAATGCCACGAAACTCTTCTCTTCCCAACTTTGGGGATGAGCTCGCCGGTCGAGACTCCTTATTCTGTTAGTGTCATACCTTGAAATAAGAAAGAGGCTCAGACAAGTTACTAAGCCAGATGGCTTTCTCCCTAGTTAACAGAATTCCTTACCCAGATTTCTGGTTCACAGACTGTAACAAAGTCAACCCTTTTCCTCGATTCGGGATTTAAATCGGTGGCTTGAGACACCATTAATTATCCCAAGTGGAGACTCTAAAAATTTTAAATAAATAAAATTCGATTCGATTGTCACTTCAAGTTGGAAATAACTCTCTTATCTACGCCATTCGTAGGGTGTAGTGTAAAGGAGGCATGAGATAATTACTCAGGAAAATAAGGTACATGTTATGGGGGGAAAAGAGTTATAGTTCTAGTTTAGGATGTTGCGCTGGCAACAACTATTGGGCTCTCATATAGGGAACCTAATCCCTCTCCGGAGGACCCAGGTCAGGGTTCATTCCCAGGACAGTTCTGCTCATGTATTTAATGTTGCACCTCTGGACATTCAAGCTCTTGAGATGAGGTCCAGTGATGGGGAGGATCAAGATAACCCAGCTCTCGATGCGTTCATAGTTAAGCGGAGGATTGTGTCCACTCCTGAGTCTTCCACCAAATGACCTAGTTCCAGGTTGCAAGACAAGGTGGCCTACAACTATGTCCTTCACAAGAGTAGAAAAACTAGTGAGAAGCAAAGGGGGAAGCTAGTGAATGACAATATGCCCATAAGTTGATAAGGCGATCCCTGTGGTAGAGGTAGAAGAGGAAACACCAGATGAACCTGGTTCACTGGTTAGACGATCTCAGAAAAAGAAGCAACATGCTTCAATAGAAAAGGTCTCAATCTCTAGCTCTAAGTTAAAAGAGGTTGTGGGTGAGTTATCGATATCTGATAGGTATGTGTTAGTTCCAAGGGAAAAGGGAAATCAAGTGGTGGAAAGTCTGGCAAACGCAAGTATGAAATTGTTCAGGAACCTAGTTCGGTGAAAAGGATGAGAAGCGAAGTCAGCCTTGGTTCAGAATGCCTGAGGCACCAAAAGGTTCTGTTGGGTCGTATATTTGACCCAGAAATCTTTGAGATGGCTGGTATGCGACAAATTGTAGAAATGGTTGTGTTTCAACGATGGGCGTGTCTATTCCAAATAGATGCACCTAAGGCATATGAGGATGAGGTACAAAGCTTCTTTGCTAGCCTCTTTCTAGTTGAGGCCGACCACATCTGTGCATTGGTAAATGGAGTAGATATTGTGTTTGATGTAAAGTTTCTTGGAGAAATTCTTAAAGTTCCTACAGTTGGTATGTCCAGTGTAAAGGATATGTGTCAGTTTAACTTCAAAAATGTCGTGGTAAAAGACAATGCAAACCAAAAGGGGAACCGGATCCACAAGAAAGCATTACTCCATGTTTATCAGTTGTTGTTCAAATTGGTAAACAAAGTTCTATTGCCTCGAGCTGAGAGAATGTCCGTGACTTCTAAATCTTACATGTTCTTGATGGAACAACTGGATAGCTTTACTCCTGTAAGCCTGCTTGTTATTATGATTGAACACATGCAAAAGGTAGCCACCTTCAAATATGGTAATTATGGTCTTCCCAACAGGCTTTTGCTTACGCGAATGTTTGAGTTCTTTAAGGTGCGATTGGGGCAAGGAAAGATGGGGACTGAGAATCAGACTTTCTCACATACAACATTGGAAGAATGTGAATTCCTAGAGAAGAATGGGGTATAAGAAGTACGTCAACAATCTCACAGCTTATTAATGCTCATAATAGTGCAACTAAGGAGATCGTCGGTTGAAGGCCAGGAAGGCTATCCTGGAAGGTTAGCAAGCCCAAGGGATTCCGTCATCAAATGATGAAGTAGCTCGTTTGACAAAAGAGAATGTTGATCTCAGGGCGCAAGTAGAGAACCTGAAAGCAGAACTGCTCAATAAGCAAAAGTCGACCAACGTCCAAATAGACCATGTTCCCTAAACACTTGTTGCAGCTTCCAAGCCTTCTACTCCTAGTACCCCCTAAGTACCCCTTCAGTGAACAGTTTAAGGAGATGTTCTTTATGTTTTTTTTTTGTTTTTGCAGATGTTTTCTTTTCTTCTTTTTTTTGATGTGGTTTGGGATGAAACAGTACTGCTCATGTCTTAACAGTCCAATGTTGCCTTTGCTTTTTAAGCAAAGGCATATTAAATTTTATTAATATAAATTTATATTCTTTTATTGTTCCATTGCTTATATTCTATGTTTCTCTTCTCTATCATGTTTGTGAGCACATATGTGGCATGAGTGAGCTCGGCTAGACTTCTTTATGTTGTTTATCTATTTGTGTCTTTTTAATGATGCCAAAAGGGGGAATATCATAAGTGTAGAAAATGAAAAATAAGGAAGACATAAAATCAGATGGAACTTGTGTTCTTCTATTACTTAATGTGGTTCTCCTTGCCCTCCACGTTATCACTGTTAAGTTTTTCATCATCAAAAAGGGAAAAATTAATAGATTTTCAATGTCTTTGCCTAATGTGTTGATGATCTAACAAACTTATTATCAAGGACCAGATAGAGAACCTGATACACTTGGACTACACTGCAAGTTAACAGATTCCAGCTAAATGTGAACTGCTATAAGTTTCAGGAGAGAGGAAATGAAACAAGGACCCGATACTCTTGTGGTTCCCTAATAGCAGTACAAAGTCAATTGGACACAGTTGGAAGCGACGTGACTGCCTGCACTGTTTCTGTCTGTACTACATTGTTTCCAGTACCCACTTATTCCTTAACCAACTAATGTGCTTACATCATTTCAAGTGATGTTATCAAGGAGTATCAACATGAGTTTATATCAAAACATCACTTGAACATTTTTATTTATCATTCAAGCCTTTCGCAAAAACAGAGAAATCAACTCTCACAAACTTGAAGAACAAAGTTGAATGCTACTACGGACCAGTTCCTAAAGTCAGTATTTTGTTGTCCTTAATTGAGTTGTAACTTTGTGATTGTACTTATTGTATCTCCTAAATTACTTAGCTAGAAGTGTTGATTAGGAATCCTTTTTTAAAGTCCATGAACTCTCTGAGTTTATGTTGTCACTAGGTTTAGTCATAAGTTAAATCTCTTGTAACTAGAGGATTGACAAAGTGGCTTGTGATGAGAGCATCACAAGTTAGTTAAAAGCATTTTGTAACTACGGAGTCACAAAGTGGCTTGTGGTAAGAGCGTCATAAGTTAGTTGAGTTGAATTCTTTGTAATGGAGTCATTACAAAGTGGCTTTTAATAGATGTTTACAAGTTAGTGAAGTTGAAAGCCTACAAGTGTAGGTCGTGATTTTTGTCCCCTTGAATTGGGATTTTTCCATGTAAAAATCCTTGTCTCATTTACTTACAGGTTTATCAGCATTCTTAGTATAACTTCATAGAGAACCAGGTATGCTACTGTTTGGTGGACTCATACAAATTAACATTATTTATGGCGAGAATATTTTTCCGCCTCTTCCTGAGATTATTATGACGTGCTGCAAAAGTGAGGTGACATGCGCTCCTTGCATTTAATGCTCGAGACACGTCTTTCAGTGAGATTGGTTCTGAAGTTGGCAGCGATTTTCTAGGCACAAACGACTCCGTCAATTTGATATGAGGGTTCCATTATAATGGTTTATGATGACATATCTTTCCCTTATAAATATGGAACCATAAACCTTCCTTCTACTTTCTCACGTTTTCGTTCTCTTCTCAATATCTTTTCTCTTTCTCTTCAAATCCCATTCCTTCTTATTTTCAATGGCTTCCAAATCTTCTACTTCTACTATTTCTACTGATTTCCCTCGTCATATGCTATTATAGTCAAAGATCTTCCTTCTACGGTGGCTCAGGTTAGGAATAGAAGAGGTGGTGGAAGGCTTCATAGCGTTGGTTCTATAGCAAACAAAAATACTTCTTCTTCCATCAGAGGAGATTCTTCAAAATTTGCTTCTTCTTCTGGAACTAGGGTGTTTGCTACTCCTAGATCTTCTTCTAAAGGCCAAGCCAAAGATAAAATGAGCCTTTGGCGGAACCTTAGTTTTCGACATTGTTTCCCAAAAATTTTCTTTTGTTATTGATTGTGCTGTGTGGAATTAAACAAGAGAGAAGATCAAAATGGCCAATGAACATGTTGATCTTTACCCGTCCCTCGTCAAAATGGCCATCTTCCTCTTGTTCGCATAGAATGTCGATGAAAATCCGATTTCCCATCGTGGCTCTTGGTGAAAACACTTGAATAACCACCCACCGTAGAGGAAGTGAATGAATGTTATTCTTTCGTTTAGACTCAATTTTTCATCTTGGGTATGAACCGGCTATAGACTCTGACTATCAAATTTTTTCGGTTTGTCAATGTATGCCTTGGCCAAATAGGCACGATAGTTTGAAGCGCACTTGCGTGTTTGCGCTATTTGTCAAATTTGGTTTATACTCCTTTTATCGACTTGGAGAAGGCGTATGTCAAGGTCCCAGGGGAGGTGCTATGGAGGTGCTTGGAGGCAAAGAGCGTGCCGGAAGCCTACATCAGAGTAATCAAGGACATGTACGATGGAGCTAAGACTAGGGTTAGGACGGTGGGTGGCGACTCAGACCATTTTCCAGTGGTTATGGGGCTCCATCAAGTATCGACGCTTAGCCCTCTCTTGTTTGCCTTGGTGATGGATGCTCTAACCCGACATATTTAAGGGGATGTGCCCTGGTTATGCTATTTGCTGATGATATAGTCTTGTAGACAAGACGAGGGTCGGTGTTATTGAAAGGTTAGAGGTATGGAGACAGACTCTCGAGTCTAAGGGTTTCAAAATAAGCAGATCTAAGATAGAATACCTGGATTGCAAGTTTAGCGCCGAGCCGAGCGAAGTAGGCAGGGACGTGATGATTGGATCTCAGGTCATCGCCAAGAGGGACAGTGTCAGATATCTTGGGTCAGTGATTCAGGGGGACGGAGAAATTGACGGGACGTCACTCATCGTATAGGAGCAGGGTGGTCAAAGTGGAGGCTTCCCTCAGGAGTCCTGTGTGACAAGAAAGTTCCACAGAAACTCAAGGGAAAATTTTATAGAGTTGTGGTTAGACCTGCCATGTTGTATGGCGCGGAGTGCTGGCCAGTGAAGAACTCTCATGTTCAGAGAATGAAGGTTGCGGAGATGAGGATGCTCAGGTGGATGTGCGGGCTCACCAGGTTAGATAAGATTAAGAATGAAGTTATTCGAGAGAATGTGGGGGTGGCCCCGGTGGATGAGAAGATGCGAGAAGCGAGGCTGGGGTGGTTTGGGCATGTGCGGAGGAGAAGTGTTGATGCCCCGGTGAGGAGTTGTGAGCGGCTGGCGATGATCGGCGTACGGCGAGGCAAAGGGAGGTCTAAGAGGTATTGGAGAGAGGTGATTAGACATGACATGGCTAGAATGCGGGTTTCCGATGACATGGCCCTTGAAAGTAAAGTCTGGAGGTCTAGTATCAGGGTTGTAGGATAGGGGCTCCTAGAGTTTTTCGTACTCCTCACCCGGGGTTGGGTGAGGCTTGGCCATCCATAGATGATTTGTATATGGGAATGTGTCTCCCTTATGGTAGTTATTTATAGTAGTTACTGTCTTATATTATTGCATGCTATTTTATTTATAGTTCTTATGTTTAGATAATTATTTACGTCATTTCTGCTGAAGTTACTAATGCTCTTTGTTTTTATTTTTCTTTTCCTTCGCTGAGCCGAGGGTCGATTGGAAACAACCTCTACCCTTTCGGGTAGGGGTAAGGCCCGTCCCCAGACCCCACTCTGTGAGACTATACTAGGCAGTTATTATTGTTGTTACTTTTCATCACCTTCTCCACTTGTGTTCGCCCAAGCTTTTCTGTGCTGTTATATTTAAGCTTGCGATAAGGAGTAAACAAGTTGTGGTTGTGGTTTGATTATTAATATACATGTCGAGGTCACGCCTTAACCTCCCACCACAATGCTTGACGATAATTTCTTTGTTTTAAAAGAAAAGCAAAGGGTTGAAATACTCACGCTCTACTGTCTCGTGTTCAAGAACTTCAGAAAGATACAATACTCAATTCCAAAAGACGATACGCAAAAACCATTTATCTGAAAAGAGAAATGATATAATATACATCTGTTCCTACAGCTGACCACGAAATCCTGCTCTTGTAAACATGACATCTATGGAGAAAAATAATAAACATTACATATCAACACCAATGCTCCAGATTCTCCCACAAGATTTCAGTGATAATATCTTTCCATCTTCTTCATGAGAATATAAAGTTGCCGATCAATTAATAACTCTGTAAGCAGATATCTTGCGCCTAGTTGCTATATTAGAGTTTTACAGAGAACTTGCAGTACTGAGTGGTGATGCTGAATCAACCAACCATAACCCCACAGACCAGCTATGTTTTATTCAAAACAGTTCATTCTTGAGCACAAGTGCATTACTGACTACTTTTGAAATCAAAATGCCGTATGCTCATGGCTATGCACAGATGAAGAAGCCATCAAGGGCATGCCTGTCTCCTACTGAAGCAAATATACATTAGAGCAACATCATAATCAACTATGGGAGTGTAGTGAGTTCTTTTGGGCTGAGCTGCAGACATTAAAAGTTTACTACATAAGCAGCAAGCGCTAATGCCACACCATTCAATGTTTGGATCATCCCAATGCCCCTTAGTAGCATCATCTTGTCACTAACCAACCAGGTTTATACAACATATCTTTCTTAAAATCGCGACCTGACACGGAGGTTGACTCACCTTGACGACGAAAACACTGCAGATAAAAGGATTACACAATATCATCATCTAAATTTCAGCACAATAAACCTAGCAGAATTTCAATTCACCCTCTCTCTCTCTATATATATATATATGGAAAAGAATAACGCTTCTCTTTCCACCAACAGGATCTCACCGCTGTGTTTTTTTTCTTGTATGATTTATAGTGTTAAAAAAACCTTCTCTCTCTCTACAAATACTTTTACTTTTACTTTTCCGTCGTTGCTGCTACCGTTACAGCTTCAATGTTGCCGATCTCACCGCTGTGTTTTTCAGATCATTCACGTGGGGCAAAACAAGTGCCTTATTTTTCCGGCGAGGATTTCTGGCAGGCTACAGTACTTCCGGCGACTCCCGTTCAGATTTTCGCCAGGACGCAGCAGAACTACCCGTTCCGATAAGCTTCAGGAAAACTTGTCCCAGGTACTAGTCGCGGCGGTGAGGCCAGTTTGCGGCGTTTGGGAGTGAGGAGCTAAGCAAAACAGGCCGGGACGTGCAAGAGTTGGTAGCAGTTAACCTCGGGCGCATCAAAGACTACTTTTCAGGTTTTTCCACCGGGAGTTGGTACCTCCCGCTCTCTTGTTTACCCTGTACACATTTTTACGTATTCTAGCTAGCATTCCGTGTGGGGTTTACTCTGTTGCTATCTAGTTTGCATCTTTTGCATATTCCGTTATAGTGCGTGTGTGCGTCACTATTCTCCATAGTCGGTTGGAGAGATAGTGGCCGCGGCGGGGGATGATAGTGTAAGGTCATGTCCTCGGGGGGTGGGGGCGGTGGCAGGGGTGAGTAGGGGGCAGGGAGTGGTCCTGCGGGTAGGGCGGGAGGTAAGGGTGGGAAGAGGGTAGCGGTTGCTCATAGATTAAGGATTGGGTCGTGAAACATAGGCATTCTGACGGGTAAGTCCATTGAGTTGGCAAAGGTCCTCCAGAAGAGGAAGGTTAACATAGCCTGTGTCCAGGAGAGTAGATGGAAAGGGTCGAACGCGAGGAATGCAGACGGGTTTAAGTTGTGGTATTCTGGGGTCGTGAGAGGTAAGAATGGAGTGGGCACCTTGGTAGACAGGGATCTAAGGGAGTCCGTGGTCGAGGTTAGGCGAGTGAATGATAGGTTAATGCCTATTAAGTTGGTTATTGTGGGTTGCGTCCTCAACGTCATCAGCGCATACGCACCGCAAGCGGGCTTAGACGAGGAGGTTAAGAGGCGCTTTTGGGAGGACTTGGATGATCTGGTGAGTGGTATTCCCCAATCTGAGAAGTTAGTTATTGGAGGGGACTTTAATGGTCATATTGGGGGTGATGCTTGTGGTTATGATGAGGTGCACGGTGGCTTCGGCTTTGGGGTTAGGAACGGAGGAGGCACGTCATTGCTTGATTTTGCCAGGGCTTCAGAGCTTCTGATTGCGAACTCGACATTTCAAAAGAGGGAGGAGCATTTGGTCACCTTCAAGAGTTCGGCGGCGAGGACTCAGATTGATTACCTCCTCCTCAGAAGGAGCGATAGGGGTATGTGCAAGGACTGCAAGGTTATTCCGGGAGAGTCCCTTTTCGACTCTTCATAGACTCCTAGTAATGGATGTCGGACTCTGGGTGAAGAGGAAGAAGATGGGTGCTCGAGGACAACCGCGCATCTATATGGGGTGTTTTGACTAAGGAGAAAGCACAGGAGTTGGAGAGAATGTTAGCTGAGGGCGGGGCTTGGAGAAGTTCTGGGGAAGCGGACGCTATGTGGTCAGAGACGGCGAACTTGGTTAGGGAGGTAGCAGGGGATGTGCTCGGGGTAGCCAAGGGCTATTCAGGAAGATACCAGGGTGACTGGTGGTGGAACGATGTAGTCGAAGAAAAAGTGAAGGCGAAGAAGGCGGCGTTTGCTAAGCTGGCAGGGAGCACAAGCGAGGAAGAACGGAGAGCGAACAGGGAGATCTACAAGGTAGCGAGGAAAGACACAAAGCTGGCGGTTACGGAAGCTAAAAACGCGGCGTTTGGTCGCATGTATGAGGAATTAGGGGAGAAAGGCGGGACAGGAAGTTATTCCGGTTAGCTAAAGCTAGGGAAAGGAAGGCGCGTGATCTTGACCAAGTTAGGTGCATCAAGGGCGAGGATGGTAGAGTTCTGATGGGGGAGTCTCAAGTCAAGCACAGGTGGCATGCATACTTTCGAGACTTACTTAACGAGGAGAGGGATCGTAACATAGAGCTAGGGGAGTTGGGTCATTCAGAGCAACATAGAGACCTTGGGTTCTGTAGGTGCATTACGGCGGAGGAGGTCATGAGGGCTTTGCGTAGGATGAGTAAGGGTCGAGCGACCGGGCCTGACGAGATCCCGGTGGAGTTTTGGAAATGCATGGGTAGGTCAGGAGTGGAGTGGCTCTCTAGGTTGTTTAATGCGATCTTCAGGACCAAAAGGATGCCGGAAGAGTGGAGGTGGAGTACAGTGGTGCCCTTGTACAAGAACAAAGGGGATATCCAGTGCTGCAACAACTATACGGGTATCAAATTAATAAGTCACACCATGAAGGTTTGGGAGCGGGTGATCGAGGCGAGGGTAAGGGAGAGGACAGTTATATCTGTGAACCAGTTCGGTTTCATGTCGGGTCGCTCCACTACAGAAGCTATCCACCTTGTCAGGAGGTTGGTGGAGCAGTTCAAGGATAAGAAGAAGGACCTACACATGGTGTTTATCGACTTGGAGAAGACGTATGACAAGGTCCCAAGGGAGGTGCTTGGAGGCTAAGAGCGTGCCAGAAGCCTACATCAGAGTAATCAAGGACATGTACGATGGAGCCAAGACTAGGGTTAGGACGGTGGGTGGCGACTCAGACCATTTTCCAGTGGTTATGGGGCTCCACCAAGGATCTGCGCCTAGCCCTGTTCGCGTTGGTGATGGATGCTCTAACCCGACATATTCAAGGGGATGTGCCTTGGTGTATGTTATTTGCTGATGGCATAGTCTTGATAGACGAGACGAGGATCGGTGTTATTGAGAGGCTAGAGGTATGGAGACAGATTCTCGAGTCTAAGGGTTTCAAAATAAGCAGATCTAAGACAGAATACCTGGAGTGCAAGTTTAGCGCCGAGCCGAGCACAGTAGACAGGGACGTGATGATTGGATCTCAGGTCATCGCCAAGAGAGACAGTGTCAGATATCTTGGGTCAGTGATTCAGGGGGACGGAGAGATTGACGGGGACGTTACTCATCGTATAGGAGCGGGGTGGTCAAAGTGGAGGCTTGTATCAGGAATCCTGTGTGACAAAAAAGTTCCACCGAAACTCAAGGGAAAATTTTATAGAGTTGTGGTTAGACCTGCCATGTTGTATGGGGCGGAGTGCTGGCCAGTGAAGAACTCTCATGTTCAAAGAATGAAGGTTGCGGAGATGAGGATGCTCAGGTGGATGTGCGGGCTCACCAGGTTAGATAGGATTAAGAATGAAGTTATTCGGGAGAAGGTGGGGGTGGCCCCGGTGGATGAGACGATGCGAGAAGCGAGGCTGAGGTGGTTCGGGCATGTGCGGAGGAGAAGCCCTGATGCTCCGGTGAGGAGTTGTGAGCGGCTGCAGATGGTCGGTGTACGGCGAGGCAGAAGGAGGCCTAAGAGGTATAGGGGAGAGGTGATTAGGCAAGACATGGCTAGAATGCGGGTTTCCGAGGACATGACCCTTGATAGGAAAGTCTGGAGGTCTAGTATCAGGGTTGTAGGATAGGGGCTCCTAGAGTTATTCGTACCCTCACCCAGGGTTGGGTGAGGCTTGGCAGGGCTATCCATAAATGATTTGTGTATTGGATTGTGTCTCCCTTATGGTAGTTATTTATGGTAGTTACTGTCTGATATTATTGCATGCTATTTTATTTATGGTTCTTATGTTTAGTTAATTATTTACACTATTTCTGCTGGAGTTACTAATGCTCTTTTGTTTTTGTTTTTGTTTTTGCTTTTTGTTTTTCCTTTCCTTCACTAAGCCGAGGGTCGATTGGAAACGGCCTCTCTGCCCTTTCGGGTAGGGGTAAGGCCTGTCTACATATTACCCTCCCCAGACCCCACTTTGTGGGACTATACTGGGTAGTTGTTGTTGTTGTTGTTATATATATATATAAATATATATATATATATATAAATATATATATATATATAAATATATATATATATATATAAATATATATATATATATATATATATATATATATATCAGTCCGCACGGATGAAAAATACATAAAATGTTTTTTTTTTGGGATAAGGGAGGGATGTATAATGTTTCTGCGACAGAACTTACCAATCAAGCTAAAAGATCATGTCAAGCTGGAACGTGATATTACAATAAGCCACAAACAAATGAAGACATGACAAACCTTGTAACAGACTATGGTATCATCTGGATACATTGCAAACAATTTGGTTCCAAGTCGAGCGTGGCAAGAGTCACACACACTGTCGTCATTTATCAAAACATGTCGTGATCTTTCCTCAAATCTTGCTAAGCTTGCATCAATATCCAAAGCACGAGATAGACTATGGACAATCTGTAGTATCAAATATCATCAGATGCCATGTGCAAAAGTAGATTAGCTGTAAATAGTGTTATTCTATGAACTGCAACTTGACCACAGAATAAAATAGTAGACCCAAGGCAGCCAAGAAAAAGAAAAATATTAAGTCTTGTCAGTGGAGAAAGAATCTGTAAGACAACCATGATTCAGTCATGGAAAAAAATTGTTCTCTGAAAAAATATAATTCATCCAGAGTTCCAGTGCAGTTAAAGGCTTTAAGGTGCAGTCAAGCCTGAAGCTAGGTAGGTAAGTCGCTTTGCCTCTAGGAACTAATCTGACCAGCATTGCACCTCCATATCATGCAATGCCTGGCTTATTTAGCCAAGCATCTAATAGTACCCGGTTCAAGAGGGAAATGAAATCACATACCATAATGACTCTACACAAAGGAGAAGATGCCATGAAATTGGCATAAGCTGAGTACTGCTCAAGAGCAGTAAGTTCATGTCTCCAGTGACATTCATGCTGAAGTGCCGCATAACATAGACATAGCATATGTTATATGCCAAAACTTAGTATAGAAAAACATACACAAAGTGTACCCCCTTAAGATAATAAATAAAATATATTTTAATAAATGCTCAAGATCAATGGAAAATTCAACACCTATTGTTTAGGACATACTTGGCCTTGACGATGATGGTGAAGTCGAGCTCTCAACATTCTTAATATTGTCTCTGAAGCAAGCTGAAGGGGCATATCTGGTGACAACCTCTGCAAAGTGAAACTCAACTCAGAATGAGTAGCATTTTGACATCTATCGTGACTTTGCATATATTGCCTTAAGCAAATTAGATTACTTTCTAGGTTATTAGCCTTCTCATCACAAAATCCCAGACGAAAATAGCATCTTCTATTTACTGGGTAGTTGTTGTTGTTGAATTAGTCAAATAACATCATGACTTGGCCAATGAAACAATGAAAATCTAAACATTGATTTCCCTCAATAATTGAGAAAAAGAGTAACGTGAACATAAGTAGACCTATCAAGCCATGTGAAACAGATGAAATTCTTTTAATAGCCTTTAGAAATTAAAGATCACCATAATAAAAAAAGTCAAAACTTCATCATTCAGTTCAAACAAAGGCAATTATAAAAGATGATAGCCAAGAATGGTATAATAATGTTACAAGATGCATGATTAGTATGTTAAGAGGTAAGCGGACTACTTTTAATATCTGATAAGTTCTAGTCTATATTGCTTGGACTCGGGTGCGGGTATTCGATCCGGATGCGAATCTAGAAGTCGAATCCTTCATAATCTATATTTTAAGATTCGGGGGTTCGAATCCAGGTACAGATACCAGTGCATAGTGATTTGGCTAAAAGTAACTCAAAATTCTAAAAATTAGATCTATAAAAGTATCCTAAATAATGAGGGATATTATGTGGAAAACTTATAGGTTACTGAGTTTAGCCAATAATTCAATCTTTCATTTTGAGAATTTCTCAGATTGTAGGCAATACACACTAGCATGCAGTAGCTAAAATTCAATCTTTCATTTTTCCTCAAATTTGACCATGGTTTGTGGTCAAACAACCAAATTCAATAGACCACATCCGGTACGAATCTCACACCCTTACTAGTACTAGTGTCGTGTCGACAAGGGGTTGTAAGCTAATATAAAGAGCTTGTGCAACATAAGTTCTAGGTGACTGAATATGCACCAATGGCTAAAATTAGGGTGAGAAAACCCCAACTTTCCCAATAAAGAAGAATACACTCAAGTCTTCCGAATTTAAGGAACATATTCCCAGTTCTGATAACCCCAATGTTTCACACACTACTAAAATGTCAAAGACTACAAATCCAAATCTTTCAACAGGAAAGATTTAACATCAAAACTTCTACTTAAAAGTACGATGAGAAGTTTTCCCTGTGAATAGGTTTCAACAATGACCTTATTTCTCTTGTACCACATTTTTATTTTTAAAATTTTTGGAGACAAGTTCTCCTACCTAAACACCAGTATGCAAGTCAATCAGTATTTTAATCTTCCTTCCCAGTTGAACTGTGTAACTTTAATTAGAGGGTGGATACAACAACAACGACCCAGTAAAATTCCACAAAGTGGAGTCTGGGGAGAGTAGTGTCTATACAGACCTAACCCCCCACCCCAACGGGGCAGAGACAAGACGAGAATAAAACAAGAGACGAATCATCAGTAACGTCAGCAGAAACCGTAGAAATAGTAACATAAGCATAAAAACCAAAAAATAGATGACATGCAATAACAGTAACCAGTAATTAAGGTCCGAGGCTATGAAAAATAAAAAGAATAGTGTGGACTCAACATTAACCACGAGCCGTCTAAGATCAACCCTATCCAACCCCGCCTCACCCCCGGTATGAAGTAGGAAAAGCTCGACTACCCCCTAGCCTACAACCCTAATGCTTGGATAATCGTATTTTGTTTAACAAGTTAAATTTTATTGAGGTTTCGGGATAATGACACCACGCATACAAGTAGCATACAAAGAGATGAGAAGCTACACAAAAATATTGCTCCCCCCAAAAGAGATCCAATCGTCTATACTACCAGGGATCTCGTTTGTACATCAAAACAATCAGAGACAAAAAGGGATGTCTTAAACTGTGCACAATCATATTTCACCCCTTTGAATGCTCTCCTGTTCCCTTCCCTTCAAAGCACCAACACAACTGTTAGTGCGGCTACATTCCATAGCAGATAAAATGTTGAAGTGACAGATCCCAATGAGTAAAATGAAGCTAACTTATTCCCAAGCTAGCTTCCCATTTCCTCTCCTCATTGACCATTATTTATTTTTTTTCCCATAACCAAGAAATGCCAAGGATCAGTTGGCGCACCATTTGAAATCGGTGGATAATGAGTCTGCCAGTATGCCCTTCTCCACTTAAATAGCAGGCTTTTGTATATGGTAGGATTAATGTTTGATCTTGTGACATGCACCTAACACGCACATCACGTGCTGCACTCTTCCACCTAGACAAAAGCCCTATAAGTAATAGACGGGAAGAAGGATAAGTTTTGATACCTCCAAAACCTGCAAAGGATCTAGCATTTCTCCATGATTGTGCAGCAGATGCACAGCAGCTTTAAACATAGGTTCTTTGCCATTAATTGGTTCCAAATACATTTCAAGCAGCCTAAGAAGAGACCAGGAAGGGAAAAAGCTAAGAGAACATCTTTTAAACCAATAAGCTAAAGAAACAAATGAGAGAATACTGTACTAACTGCATGTAAGCATCTGGCCGACCGATCTCGGCACAATATTGTTCTGCAGCTTCACAGTCTTCCAGCTTCCTGCCAGATGAACACAACTTTAAATTACAAATCCCACAGTTATAACTATCTCTTCAGAGTAACTGCAGGTTCAGGTATATCATCATATGGCAATGATGTGGGTGCTAAGCTTTCAAATATTTTTGCGTGTTTAAGTGAAGGACTTTGCAAAAATATTGTCACCAATCCATTGCCCACATTTGGGAAACAGAATATCTTTTTAGCTGTTCATTAGTATGATAAAGCTTGTAATGATTTATTCAAAGCAATAACCAAAGGTTTATTAACTTACAAGGCAAGAATTTGAAGCACTAATGTTTCTTGACCAAGCTTCCTGTAAAGAATAGCCTGTAATAACCATCAAGAACACAAGGACCGCAAATCACAACGAGAACCAGATGGTTCAAACTGTTAACCAGCAGAGATTCATAGGCGATTATTTCTATGAATAACCTAAATTTTTTACTGACCTTCTCCAGCCATAACTCGGATCCTTCAATCAAGTCAAGCACCTCATCTGGATCATACAAGTCAGAGGACTGCAAAAAGATTTGCAATCTCTCTCTGACATGAGTATCAAATATTGAGTTGTTTCCACGGTCTGACGTACCCATCTCCTTTTGGTTTACACCTTCAGAATTTGGTATAGCATGTTCCTTTTCATTAGCATCAAGTGCCGATTTTGAAAGCAAGAGCGCATAAGTTGTATGGAACCGTGTGTCATCACAGTCTTGATCTTCAATTAACCACTGGAGATATCTGCATGTTAAAGCTTCCAGTTTACAATTCAAAGAAACATATAGACAAATAAATACCTCAATAGTATTTAGATGCCATCTTTACAAGCATATATTATCAAACCAATCAGGCGACCGAGGCTGTGGTCTAGAAGTCAGTGAAGCGGGATGAGAACGACGGGAGTTCAGGGTTGACATTCAATAGAGGCAAGACCAGCTTAGGTGACTTGTTCCCCTCCGCCTAAACTTGTTGAACAGAATTACAGATACTCATATTGGCAGGAGACTGCAGGTATACAATGACATAATCGAACACCACCAATAAAAAAACTATTACTAATAAAAATATCGATCAAATTAAGAAGAAATAAAAAGAGAAAATTAGGCACGCTACATGCTACTAGCTTTATTCAGTTCCCACCCGGTTAAGGAGTAACTGAATGCAATTTAAGGTTATTCCACCAGCTATTTTATCCTTTTTGTATTGGTAATTGCTATGCAATTAGTATACAGCTGTAAATTTTCAAGTAGTCTTAAGCTACCTAATAGCTAGTTGATGAACGGAGTGACTTTGAAGAAATCGCTTGTACTAAAAAGATCTAGAAGTTTATGTAGCAACTCGACAAAGAAGCCAAAAGGACATACCAGGTCAACAGTAAACTATAAAGTTTAGTGCATATGTGTGTCACCTTCAGATTTACTCAGAAAGTCGTATTTTAGTTAACAATCGCCTAAGCCACGCTCAATGACGGATCCAGGATTTTGAGTTCGTGGGTGCTTAACTTTTTTAATTGGAGCAAAAGAAAGTTAGTGCTTGATAAATGGAGGAAAAAGTCTAGCTAGGGGCGTGAGTGAGATTCGAACTCTCGACCATATACTCATTTAAAGCCCTTCAACATCCATCATAACCAAAGCACCCACCAAGCCTTTTGTTATCTGGGTACTTTCTATTTTGTAATATCCGTTTTCTTAAGTTTTTTATATAATTATACGTGTTCGGGGTCGAGGTTAATGGGTGCTCGAGCACCCAATTTTTATATGTAGATCCGCCCCTGGCCACGCTACAGTCACATTATGTAGAACATAAAAAAATCCAAGTTTTAATTAGTTAATATCAAAACAAAACTAAAGTATCCTCTTTTTCAAAAGAATGGATTATCTTAAAACCTCTTCACAGTATGAAATAGTTTTATGGTCATGGTGCTTCGAATAAATGTGCTTACACTATAAGAACATTGATCCACTCAAAGAATTGGCTTTCTAACTGGTTTGGCGAGTAAGATAAAGCTAGAAAGTTACAAGACTAAAAAATAGTACACTTAATCACAGTTCAAAAACAGAGTTACGTCTGGAAAATAGCCAAATGTCAAGCACTGACTAGACTCCACTCTTAAGGCACCAAAATTTAACTTTTAATCTTCTGGAGCTCCTGCCAGATTCATCTTCATCTTCTGCTTCCTGTCAACCGCAAACATGAGCTATTCTAATTCTTAATCAGACTTCTCAATTTAGGTCTACAATATGCCTTTGCTATCAGAACAAGGGGGTAGCAGAGCGGGACCAAAAAAAGATGCTTATCATTTGAAATGTGCTACAGAACTCAGTAACTCAAACAATTAGTTAACAGGAGAAAAAGACGGTAGAACTGCACTTTTGTAGTCGGATAAGTTAGCAATCTCCAAAATGGAAGCAAAAAAGTGGGACAGTGCAGTCAAAAGTTGCAAAAATGTCACACTAGCCACACAACTAGGGAGAAAAAAAATCAAGGCACCAATCACCAGTTCAGGAGAAAGAGACAGAATGTAGTTTGAAAAACAGTTGGCAAGGTAAAACAACTGACCTTAGAAGAATTTCGACTTTTCTGGGATCAATTGCGGCAATTACTTCGGCTGTGATAGAAGACTTTCATTAAAAGAATGCCACTTAATGAAGAAACTACATTTTGAAAACAAGCAAAAGAAAAGATATGCATGCTAACAGAGTCATTAAAAGTAAATAAGCTGATAGTGGCATAAGTGAAGTAACATAATATTTTGATTTTATCATTCAAAGACCTAACAAAAAAAACTGATAACACTTGCAGTTTTACACTACCTATAGAAAAAGAGAACTACTTTTCTTTCTACTTGCTCTTCTTAATAACTGAGAAATTCCCGAAGGCCAGCAGGTGTACAGTTGGAGAAGGGGCCCGTCCCTCTACCCTTCTCCACTTAACTACCATGCTTCTAAAAGCATATGTTGTGAGGTTCTCTTATTTTCTCCTGTACTTGGATGACTGCCCACAACCTCATTAGATATATTTGAAACTAAAAGACAATACAATTTAGCATTGGGTGACTGGTATATTCACCTCTTTGATTTATTAGGCAATCAGGTATGCTAAAAAGAGCTTAAAATTTACACTTGAGAAAGTAAACATTTACTTCTCAAGAAATTAATTATCAGGCCAGCTTTCCCCCGTATCTCTAGTTTAGCACACAGAACGTGAAGCGTGGATTTGGCACACATCACAAGTTAGATCCCCGTGACTGAAATATGTAGGTGCATACTCCTTCAAGTTTCGAACAAATGGGGCTGGGGCAGCTAATTCACATGGAATTTCTCAGAATCACCCACACAGACATTATCGTTTAGATCTGGATAATTTTTCCTAAAATTAAGCAAACCTATCAAAAAAGATCTTATTCACATTGTCCAAAATGTGCCACTAACTGCACCAAGCCATGCGCATAAGCTACTGTTATCTTACATGGATACGCAACACTTTGACGCAATTACCACAATGGTAAGTTACATTAGTTTGTGCACACACTCTTAGTTGACAAGAATTGCGATTTCTGTTGTTGAGGTTTTCTTTTTCACTTCTGGGGTTTTTTTTTTTTGTGGGGTGGGGGGGGGGGGGGGGGGTGTAACATTCTAATGCTGAACTTGGGTGTAGCTGAATTTCAATCTTGCATTTTGATGTCGGCACCTTAAACATAACTGAAAAATGATAACCATGTCAGAAGAAAGCTGCCGAATCTGCATGAAAGTCTTTTGTCGCATTGGTGCACTAGCCACTAATACAAAATAATACAAGTAGTGTGTGTGAAGTAGATTAACATCAATACCGTTTTTAATTACACAAAATGTCGTCACTATCTCATTAATAGTAGGTACTTTTCTGGTTTTTTCAACCAAGAACTAAACCCAACTGTCTATATTCCGCCCCTCTTTTTCTCTTTATGGACACATTGTTGTTAAAGGTGCTTAAGGCGAGCTAAGCCCTGAAGCTAGCCACACAACATGTTGAGCGCTTCGCGTCGCTTAGCAAGAGCTTCAATGTCATCGTCAAGGTTCTAAGGCATACTTTTCTTCACCAATGAGCGTAATCCTGAAAAGGCAACACTAAACAATTGATATTCCATTTATTGTAATTTTTATTCAATTCCTTTGTCCATACATTTGTTATTCATGCGTATATTTATTAGTCTTGAACTGCAAAAAGCAATCTATTATTGTAATTTTTTTCTCCATTTGCATCTTTCTTCGGTGAAGCTCACGCTTTATTTTCACTTGGCGCTTAAAGTCCCAAAGGACCTTCGAGTTAGTTTGCGCTTTTCGCATCTGATAACACCTAATATGGGTCTGGATATATTGTTGTAATAACTGTTTTGCACTACTAATAGTAAAGGTACAATATCTCAAGAAAATAAAATTGGAGGAATTGGTCTTCAAAGGTACTTGAAATAATAAATCACTCAATCAATTCACTTCTTCAGTAGCTGAAGCTAAAGCAATAAGCTCAGCTTCCACGATAGAGTCATCAATAATAGTTTGCTTTTTCGATTTCCAAGAAAGCACCACCTCCCAAAGTAAATACAACTAGTAGTATAATAGGAATCATCATATGAAGTTTTCCATTCTGAATGTGAAAATCCTTTTGTGTACAACATGATAATTTTTTGTAATACATGCCATAAGTATTTGACACCAAGTAAATATAACTATCGTATGGAAGGTAAATGTTCATTACCTTGCTTGCTTGTAAACTTGCTAAGTACCCACATTGCATATGCAATATCATCAGGCCTAGTGCAATTAGTCACATCTCAAATTTCCATCTAAGCTAGCATACTCCTTTTGATATATCACTATCATTCTCACTTTGCACAGGAAGCAAGCGAAACAGTTGAATCAAAGAAGTTACAACATGCCCACATAATTGTACTTTTTAAAATTGTATTATCTGTCATGTCTATTATGTGGAGAAAGTGATCATAACTCCTATAGATCCACTATGCCATGATCTAAAAAGTGACCACAATTCTCCGTAACCACTATCTTATGTTCCATCAAATCATTAACCCACTAAACTAGCCACTAATCTCTCATGTTCACATAACTTGTTACCTCACTGCCATCCAATTTATTCCAAGAAAGAATTTATACACCTATAAATAGTAGTATTTCTTACCTTGTGAAGGTGTGTGGAAAGTGTTGGAATGTGCAACAAAAGTGAAGCGAATTTGTAAGAAGAAAAAAGAGTTATGAGAAAAGAAAAAGGCATAAATCTTCAACTTAGTCACTACAAAAGAGAGTTTTACTTAGTTGAAGGGAAGTGTTCTTATTGGTGGATTTTTAGACTGAAAAACTAATCCACGGATTATTTGGATCATACAACATTGTTGGTTTCTTGTGTCTTGGAGGGGACAAGTCAAGATTTTTACTGCTAGACCGCTGAAGAATTTACAGCGTTGGGCTTAATTATCCTTACAGAGTGCGAGGTATCCACGCCTAGCCCGAAGAACTTGTAATTTTTATTCCTATTTTCCACTGTAATAATTGTATTTTCAACAAGTGTAATTATATTCCGACTCTTTATCGGTGATGAAAAAGAGCAAAATTTCCCAAACCCAAAGGTTAATTGCTGCTCTTGCCATGGAAGAGAAAGGGGCTGCAGAATTGCCTTAATTATTGAAAAAGTAAAAGACGCGATCTGGACAACTCTTTTCCTTTTTATGTGTAGAATAAAATAACAATATTATCCATGATTTTTCAATGGTTTAGCGATAGCAAGGGTATTTTGGAGCAGGCATGGTCTAACCTACCTATTTATGTAAACCATTGATTCAAGGCCAAAAATTGAATTATGACTATTCTCAGAACCAGTAGTCTTTATTTGCCTTCTCATCCAGCTTGAGATCGGCCTGCCCCTCCACACGGTTCGAGTCGTGGAAGCAGCCACTAATGCTTGCATTAGGGTAGACTGTCTAAATCACACCCCTTGGGATGCGGCACTTCCCTTGACCCTGCATAAACGCGGGATGCCTTGTGCCCTAGGCTGCCTTTTAATAAAATTATTTACCTTATCAAAAGAGATATCAGTTCTTTAAACATTGGTGAGAGGCGACATTTTACTACAGAGCCAATTTTTGCAGATGGATATGAAATTTGAACATCACTAGATACCATGAAAGACATACCTGGTGAGAGTGGGTCTGTTCTTTTCTCCGATATGAGCACTTGAACAGCTAACACCTGATTGATGTCTGCAATCTAAAATGGAAATTAATACTCTCAATTAGCACGTCGAAAGCAGAAAGCACCTGAAAACCAAAAAGAATGGCATACCCATCCAAGATGTTGCAGTACTAACTCCTGATCAGATGATGCCTCAAGAATTCTTGAAGCCTTGGCTACAGCAGTCTGCTGATCAGAGGAATTGTCTTTTGTGGTGTCTTGTGAATGATTTGCACCATGTGAATCTTCCAAGTAGCTTGATGAATAATTTCGAGCCAGGACACGCCAGATTGAAAGAGACTTTGAGCTCATCCCTTTACTGGCATACAGAATGGCAAGTGTCCGCAAATGCCCAGATTCACTCAGCAGTGATTCCAACTCCTCCTGCACTGTCCATTTAATTTTTATGGCTATCCTTCAGAGAAGATACCAGATCTCAACTTTAAGATTGAACTGTTTCCTAGCAAAGAGAGATGCTGCCACACCTTAAGGTCTACATAGTACATACACAACATTTCTATGTTATCTACATCAACTTTCACTAAGATCTATAAGCTTTATCTAATCAAAAAAAAATCAGTGGTTGTTATAACAAATAAGTGTATGATAAGCACTTAAAGGTGAGGCCTAGGGGTCAAGGAGTGGGTTAACACCATGAGAAATCAATGCTTAAATTCCAATAGAGGCAAAAACACTAGGTGTGATTTCTTTCTACATGCCTAAGCCTTGCTGGCCCAAACCAACCGTTGTCAAAAAAAGAGTTTGATAGCACATGCACTAGCAGATCAATACAAGAACTGCGTGCTGCTCATACACAGTAAAGAAATGCAACCTACAGATCATACATTAGACAATATAGAGCAAGGTTATATAGACATACCACTATGCAACTGTTCTCAGATGAGGCAAGTCTTTCCATGTCATTAACACGATTTAGATCTCTGTAGAGGTACATTAAAAGTGTGTCAACTCCCTCCCTCACTGAAGGAGTCAAATCTTTATATCGTGATGCTTCTAAAAATCTGTTATAAAAGAGAGGAAAAACTAAGGACCAGAATAGACAAGTAAAACCAGATTGTACATAAAACACTAGATAAAAGTTTCAAACAAGCAAACTTCACAAGTATCCGACAAAATAAACCAAATTTTGAATACTGAAAAACATACTCAGCCATAATATATACAGGAATGCAAGTAAACCAAAGAGCAGAGAACTATAGTAGTTTTCTTCCCATCCTAAATTTCTCTGTTAGCACCAAAGAGTCGATGCCAAAACCATGTTGTAACATATTAGTACAATAACTGACGCTCTCAATTCCTCCTGTTCTCAACTTAGGAAACGATAATAAAGGTACAAGCAAGACACCAATAGCAATTCAACTGAAACTTACACTACAAAATTAAGATATCGCCTAGAGGAATTACAGATATAGTCTACAATTTCTCTGAGAAGAAAGGGAAAAACAATTCAAAAGGTGTCAGTTCACAGCTTTCTCTCTATCTTAAATCCCTGCTAATGTTTATATCAACCCCATAAACCTGAAAGGCAGGTCTCTCTCAACCTAGAATTTCTCTAATTATCAAGCTTACATTGGGCGATATATCTGTGATATATTCTAAAGTCACCCGGAGTAAGTATTTCATATATCTATCCCCCATTCATGAATTGCTCCCAGTCCTATTTTATATGACAGAAGTTAAACAGGTTTTTTTTTAATATGATGTTTTCACTCCTAAAATATATTTAATTGTAAAATATTGTGACTTATATAGATTTTTATCTAAATATTATCTCATAAAACTTAGCAATGTCCATTATTGACAACCTCCATTAGTAGATGTGATTATGATGTCCCTTGATGAATTTACTATCTAGGAATCTTAAGCTAAACATTGCTAAGTCTTATGAATATTGAGGAAGACATTCATATCCACTCTTTCTCATTTTTCTCTCTTTTCCCCCACAATGGAAGTGGGAACAGTTTTAAAAAAGCTCTCAAAATTCATGAGCGTGCAAAGTTGGATTGCACACTAATCATTTTAAATTTTAAAAAAAACACTCTTGAAAAATCAAATATTGTTTTTTGGTTTTGGAAGGCTTCAACCCAGAAGACATGAGGAAACATGAGGCCAGAACTAGGACAAGAAGTTGGTAGTAAACACACACTCTTATCAATAGATAACCTGGTCATGTTTTTAACTGCAGACTCCAATAAACCAGCTCTGCTTGGTGGATTCAGAAGAAACTTGTCATCAACTGCAGTCTCTACACCTGCTTTCTTAAGGAAGATAGCTCTCTGAATACCAGTTAAGCCATCATCCACAACTTTTTCGAGAAGTGATGGAGGAGGGTGCAAGCCCCAATACCTATTCCTCGGAACCTGAGAAGACGATTCCAGTGACATTAAAAAAGATTTAAAAATTTTTGATCAAATATAGAATTTATTAACAATGGGCAAAAACACTCATATACAAGAAGTATATCAAAAGTAGAAAACCTTACAACAAGATATTGTTTTCTATGAATGACGCTCAATCTAGTATACCTAGAGGAACCTCGTGGGTGACCAACGGAAAATAAGATATTAAAGAAAAGGCAAAATAGCTTGAACGACACTTGTACTTGTTCGCGCTTGTCATTCCGGCACATGTACTCAACAAAGTCATCCCGACACTTATAATAGTTCAAACTCAGTACTTTAAACCCATGTGACCTCACATGTTCTTCAAACGCTCTGACGTAGATGACATATTAGTATCCACATCAGATTTCTTGTAATACACCATGATTAATTTATTTTTAAAATTATATTAAATTATATTTTTTTCATCATCCTTATTCTCTACCATTCACCATTTACCACTACCTTCAAAACAGCCCAAAAAGTAACAATATTTTGATACAAGCAACGAGAGAGTGAATTCAAACTCTTGTTCCCATCGGTGACCACTCTTTCACTCTTCATTTTTCTCCCATCGGTGACCACTCTTTCATTACAATATTGCCAAAGGCGAAAAGCGTTGAAAAGCGGTCAAGCCTATCGGGGCTTTAAGCATAAAGCGCAATTAGAGTGTGGGCTTTAGTTAAAAAGGCGCAACGAAGAAAAAAATAAAAAATAGATATATGCAATGCAAGAAAGCAGTGACAATTTTATTCATAATGATTTTCTCAACAATTAATATATATCTTTTCGCCAATCATATTTATTGTTTTGTGCCGCCTAATTTATTTTTAATATCATTTAAAAATCATATTTTTTCTTTTCCATTCCACCATCACTTTCCTCTTCTCTCATCATCCTTATTCTCAACCATTCACCTTTCACCATTTACCACCACCTTCAAAACATCCCACAAAGTAACAATGTTATTATACAAACAATGAGAAAACGAATTCAAACTCTTGTTTCCCATTGGTGACCACTCTTTCACTGATCATTTTTTTTCCCACCAGTGACCACTCTCTCATTGTTCTTTATTTTTCTAATTCTCTTTTTCAATTCAACTCTTAAAAATCGCCCCACCAATGCATGTGATTCCTCTCCGACCACCCTTCACCTAAAAAGCTTTTTCACAGTCAACACTCCACCAACACCACCAATCAACCACAAAAAGAGAATCGATCTGAAACGACTCCTAAAACCATCATCACGGGAAACTCCACCCAAATTTTTTTAAGATTCCTCTACCGGAAAACGGTTCATTAGTGATCTTCTTGCACTTTTTCTATTTCATTTCCTTGCAAAAGCTTGTCTTCAGAAGCTCGGGGAAGAAAATGGGGGAGGTCGAAAAGAAATTTCTACCATATAGTTGCTCCCAATCTGGGAGTACTTTCGAACCTGGGGCGACGAGGAGTGTTACTAGTGGATGAAGAGGTGATGGAAACAGTTGTGTTGCAATTGGATTTGGGGTTAAAATGGGGGCGAGGTAATAAAGGGAAGAATGGAGGGGGAGAGAAAAATGGGGGAGCGAGAGGTGGGGAAAACGTGAAATAACCACTCTTTGACTTTTCTTTTCTTTTTGTATTTACTTTTTTTATCTTTTTCCTCTCTTTTTTTTTTGTTTTTTTATTAGTTTAATCATCTCCAAGTTTAAATATTTATATTTACACTCCATATATGTGTGAAATACACGTATTTTGTCCAATTCGGTTGTCAAGCTGCCATCTCCAAGTTTAAATATTTATATTTTGCACTCCATATATGTGTGAAATACACGTATTTTGTCCAATTCGGTTGTCAAGCTGCCACATAGACTCGGCCAATGATCTAAGGGGCTTAAAACTTTGATTTTGAACAATTACAAGTGTTTGAATGAAACTTCGTGAAGTAGGAGAACCGTGATGTCAAAACCGAACGAGTAGAAGTGTCTCTCGGGCTATTCTACCCAAAGAAAAAGTTAGATAAAAAGAGTCTGCTCAGCAGAGAAAGAAACACATAGAGAGTCACATCTAGCGAGAGACTCCAAGGGCCAACACATGTGACTGTGATGGAGTATCTTTTTTTAAGATGGTGGCATCTAGGCGAGTATCATATTTTTGGTGAATTATTGTTTGAGTTGGTTTGGGTGGAGATATTTCGATTTAAGAGGGGGTCTCAAGTTTTAAGATTTAACATGTCGTTTGTCATAAATAATGAATCCAAATGAATGGTTGAAATAATTTATTGAGGCTATTCAAAACTGGGAAAGACTTCTAGATATAAAGAGGAAATGGAGTCACAGTACGGTACTAGAATCAAATATGCTGCAAACATGTCCCATTACATTATATATGCCCTTAACAAAGGGAAGACAATGCTCAAATACATAAGGAACAAGGGCGACCATTATAGGACTAGAGTGAGGGAAAGAAGAGCTTCACAGTTTGTTCTCAAGTAGGAAAGAAATAATATAAGGAAGTAACGACATATTTACGGTAGATCAGTTTTACTTTAAGATTGGCTCTTAGCCCGTTTTTATTTGCCTTGGCAATGGATGTACTGTCATGACACATCTAAGATGAGGCGCCTTGGTGCATGCTATTTTTCAATGATAGGGTTGATTGACGAGACGCGAAGTTAATGCGAGTTTGGAGGTTTGGAGATAAACCTTGGTTTAAAGGTTTTAAGTTGAGCAGAACCAAAACAGAATACTTAGAGGGCAAATTCAGTGATGGGACCCATGAAACAGACGTAGAGGTAAAGCTTGATGCTCAAGTTAATCCAAGAGAGCTAATTTAAGTATCTCCGGTTCTTTTATCCAAGGTAACGGTGAGATTGACGAACACGTCGCACATCGCATTGGAGCGGGATGGATGAAATAGAGGTTCGCTTCCGGTGTTTTATGTGATAAGAATGTGCCACCAAGACTTAAGTGTAAAGTTTTATAGAGTGGTAATTCGACCAACTATGTTGTATGGGACTGAGTGTTGGCCGATCAAGAACTTCCACGTGCAGAAGATGAAAGTAGCAGAGATGAGGATATTGAGATGGATATGTTGGTGTACTAGGAGAGATAAGATTAAGAATAAAGCTATCCTGGACAGAGAAGGAGTAGCCTCCGCAGAGGACAAAATGCAGGAGTCGAGCCAATAGTCTTAGTAGCCCGCATGTTCCTTCATATTCTTAGATTTATTGCGTTATATGGTTTTGTTCGCCTCAGGTATTGTATTCCATGTTGCTATTATTTCTTGTTGCTATTATTAGTTGCTATAATAATAATGTTTCTTATTTTCGAGCCGAGGATCTATTGGAAATTACCCTCCCCAAACCCCATATGTCGGGAACATAGTAGGTTTTTTTATTGTTGTTGTTGTTGAAGGAAAGTATACATCAGTTGGTGCATCGTGTGCAGGTGCGCTAAAAAAGATGTGTTTCAGCTATTGCTACACTATTTGGAGGTGTATTGAGCATCAATTACTGCTCAGTGTTAAAGCATGTCATTAGGGCATTTTTTTAATGTAGTATCTCGCTTGGCATATATGTGGACCATATTGAACGAACGAAACCAAAGCGCAATAGGAGCAACGAGGAAAATGGAGCACGCATTATACTAACTAGTATAGAAAATTAGGTGCTCTTTGTAAAGAATCATGTTTTTTAGTGAAATTTCCTACTTTTGAACAAATTACGTACACAAGTTTCTTTTCTTCCTCATATCAATAGACTTAACTTTTTTAATGAAAAAAAAAAAAGAAACAAGGGTTGAAAATAATCGCTTAGTTGAGTTGTATTTCAGATCAAAACTATTATGGTCCAAGCAGATGCAAAGCATTTAGCTTTAAATTTCATAATATATGAAATACTTGCATGTCCTAAAAGCAGCCCAAGTTGATAGGAATGCCGGCATACAATCCCAACATGACTAGCTCGGTACTCATTGTCACCCTTTATAAAGTAGGCAAGCCTGGTGCACTAAGCTCCCGCTATGCGTGGGGTCTGGGAAAGAACCGGACCACAAGGGCCTATCGTATGCAGCCTCATTGTCACCCTTTATGAGGGACAAATATTAGGAACTGCAGCAGATTATTAGCATTGCCCTAGTTAACTTATGCAGTAAGTTTGAAATAAAATATTCCTTTTTTTAATAGGTAAAGCAAGAGATTCAATCAATTTATGGCAAGTTGTAAAAGTAGCAAAAGAAGTAGCATAAGCAGGACTAAAATGCAGCAAAGAAGAAAAAGAAAGAAGTAGAAGAAGAATGGACTGCACCTAGTTGGTCCTTTCCTACACAGCAAGGGAAAAAAAGGTAGACTGATACATATATTAGGACAAATAAGTATGGTATGACACGCTCTTTTTGCCTACATAAAACATATAGACACACTCTTTGGCCCCAAATGACTAGACCGGGGCCCAATGATGGTGAATCGGAGACCACAGACGACAAAGATTCAAGAAAAAGAACAGATGTACTTAGTAAGACTGGATGGACTAACTGAAACTAACTTGACTCATATAACAAATGCAAAATCACATTGTAAATTTATCAGCACATATACCATCATAACAGCTAGAGATCAATGCATTAAAACAATAAATGCATGCACAGGACAATAACTGATACACCAGCACATACCAGCAATGACCACCGATTTGGGTCTCGTGTAATAAACGGGAAAAGTTCTGAAGGCTCCATTATTTCAGAAAGCAAGAAATGATCAACTGCTTCCTCAAAGTGTAGGTCAAACAGTAAGAGGAATCCCACTTGAGCATGGACAAAAGAGAGCATCTCTCTTGTCATTTCACCTTCATTTTGAAGCTCTTCAACCAGTGATATTGCTTCCCTAAAGTTCTTCTTTCGCAACAGATCTTTTATTTGTTCTTCACAAGGCACCTTTCGATAACACATAATCTGCCACCAGAACACAATTAGACATGAATTTAATTATAGTAAACGGGCAATTTTGAACACTAATGCTTTATTGTTTTTGTTTTTGCTTTTGTCTTTATCTTATGAGCCGGGGGTCGATTGGAAACAGCCTCTCTGCCCTTTCGGGTAGGGGTAAGGCTTGTCTACATATTACCCTCCCCAGACCCCACCTGGTGGGAGTATACTCGGTAGTTGTTGTTGTTGTTGTTGTTAAACGGGCAATTTTACAAAGTTCGTTTCTCTTTTTCCAAACAATCACTGTGCTTCTAACACATAATGAAGAATCCAATGACAAAGAGAACCTGACGAAGCTAAGGGATCATGCATCTACAAGAATAATTAACGAGGCCTTCCAGTGAGTAAGCAGAATTTACTTTCATAACTTCATCAGATGCCTCAGAAAAAAAGTTGAAGCTATGTTCTATTTCCTTTTTTTACCTTTTTGATAAGGTCAAAATAGTTAATTATCAAAAAGATCACCTCGATACTCTAGCTTAGGCAAGTCTCTATAAGCACGTTCACAACTCTGCAGGCCCTCACAGAGAATTAAGTTATGCATGGGATAGTTCAGTACAAGCAAAGGTTTGAGTGCCCCTTAACCATCGGAGCGTATAAATTCTTAAAGACTAAAAGCTAGCCCAGAAAGCATCAAAGTGTAGACCTTTTATAGTTAAAGTGATCAAGTATTACCTTTGAGCCTGCCGCTACAGCGACAAACTTTCCTCTTCCATCCTCCTCATCAGCCACAACAAAAGGGCTACCTACTTCACCAGGAAACGACACTTGCTGAACGCAATTCCCCGACTTCTTATGATACAGCTCCAACTTCCCATTCCTTATCACCACAATATATGCCCCTATCTCCCCCATGGTCTCCGAAGCTTCACCGAAAACTAAACTACCACCCACAGGCTGCCCTTCACTATCCACAATAACACCCACATTGTCCACCATTAACATCACCTTGCACTCTTTTGCTAAAAACTTCATCCTTGGCGACACGGAGGAATCAGGCAAGGAGAATATCACACCAGAGAGCCCACTTGCATACGAATACAAATAGTAGCCACTCCTAGTTCCCACAATAACAGAATCATCTACCCATGATATACACATTATCCCGTCAGTAAAATCACCCTGAACTTCCTTCAAAATCACAGGAGAACCACTCAAAACCAGCTCAACTAGCATCAGTTTCTTCCCCATCGCAACCGCGAAAAAACAACCATCTTCTTTTCCTTCAACCCCATTTGAAATAGGGTTTATACTGTAATTTCTACTTAAAAATCTCTTACTTACAACATTAACATTCTTCAGCAGACTCAATTTACGAACTGGTTCTAGTGAATTCAAGTCAAGCAAATAAATAAAACCGTCGGAGAGAACAATGAGTTTTCCGATATGACTAACAACGAGAATCGAACTCACAGGTTTGCCGATGATGTTCAGCCGCAGGTGGAATGATAGACCGGTGTTAGGGTTCAGGGAGAGTGAAATGACGTCGCCGGAGACTGTTCCTATAAAAACTAGGGTTTGGGAATTGGAGATTGTGGTGATCGCTAAAGAAAGAACCGGAGGAATTGGAGGAATGGAAGGGTTTAAGCCGGCGAGAAGTTCTAGAACGTTCCGGGAATGAGATTTAGACTCGGAACCGGGTTTAGGTTTCGAATTCGCCATTGGAGAAGCCCAGGAGGGATCACTGACAAAACTCTACCATTGCTCCACTGTAGAGCAACGCATATAAGAATGACAAACAGAACAGATTTTCTCATTCCTTTATTTATGGGCGTTCATGGTTTGGTTTGCATGGAATTCCCTAAAAAAATCAAATTAAATAAGTCAAGTTTTTCAATACACCAATTCAATCTACTTTTTCGATTTAGTTTAGGTTAGTTTTTAGGTTTTTTCGATTATTTGTTGGTTTTTTTTAAAATATAAGATATATTCTAACAAACATACATTTCGATGATTATATTTTTAACATAACATTATCAAATTAATTGATGTTTGAGAAATCTATTATTTATCAAGATATATTAATGATAATTGAAATAGTGAATAATTTAAGTACTCAATTAAAAATATATTATTTTTAAGAAAATTACCAAATAAACTAAAATGTAAAGGTAAAAAACTGTGTTAAAAATGCAGACGATTAATATTTACTATAAAATTATTAAAACTTTTTATAAAGGTATACATATATATAGGTGTAATCATAAATTTAAGATAGTTACTCCTATATTCGGTTTGGTTCAAATTTTTTAATTTAAACCAAAACCAAACCAAACTTGATCAGTTTTTAAATTTCATCAAAACCAAACCAAACCAGAAAGTATCAATTTTTTGGTCGATTTGGTTTGATTTTCAATTTGGTTCGGATTTTCAGATTTTTATAAATACCCCTACCTCTATTTTGGCAAAATACATAATTTATCTTGAGCTATAAACCAAATCGCTGTTACACATTTTTTGCTGATAAAATTATTTTACACACTCAATTTTCAGAGTGTGCCTAAAATATACTACTTTTTACCACTGGCAAGTGCCTCTATTACACCTAAAAATGGCGAGTGAATGCAAATTTCGTGGGTCTGAACTATTATCTAAATGCCACGTGTCAATGATTTTTATTTTTAATTTCTTTATTTTATTCCTTTTTTTTAATATTATTATATCTCTAAATAATTTGATCCTTCTTCCACACTTTATCAACCCCACTTATTTCTTTAGGGTTTAGCGCTCAAACTTGAAGCCTTGGCATAGGTTAAAGAGGCTGCAACTCTTGATTATATAAAATATGCAGCATTTAACATTAGGTCCCCATCTGCCTCTATTTCTGTTTCTTTCGTTCATTTTCTGTTGCATCCCCATGCTTATTCACTTGTGTATAGTTCTAACAAAACTCGAATTTCTTGTATAATTTTGTTTTCCAGATCGATCATCTATCTGGTGGAGTGTAATAAAAATCCGAATTTCTTGTGTATTTTTTTTTTTTTTGAATTGGTATAAAGAAAGAGGATTATGGTATTTATGGGTTTTTGTCCAAAAACATAATGTTGTTATTGGTGATTGCTATGACAGTAATGACGATAAGGTAGTGGAACTTATGATTTTAATGATGGAAAAAGCTCTAATGGAGAAGATGACTGAAAATAGGGTTTGAGGAAGATGAGAGATCCTCTTATGCTTTATATTTTTTGAGAAAAAATTATTAATTAGGGTGCAAATTTAGTGTTTTACTTTTTTTTCTTGAGTTATAACATGTGTCGTGACATTATACAAATTAAAAAAATTAGCCAACAGAAAAAGTGATGCGTCTTAGGCACACTCTGAAAAGTCTAAATGTGTAAGGTAATTCTCGTACACAAAAAATGTAACGGAAATTTAGTCTATAGGTTAGCAGGTAACTTATGTATTTTGCCTTTATTTTTTTCAAACTAGTATGTATCAAAGTGGTTGCACCTTAATATAAAGGTGTCAAACGGGCCGAGTCGGATCGCGACCGGACCGGCCCGGTTACTAAGGGGCCAGGTGGGCTGGGTTCGAGGGGGGAGGGGCTTGGTCCGTTTGGGATTTTTTGGGTTGAAACCGGACCGGACCGACCCGGTTTGAGTAAACCCTGCCCGGCCCCTTTCAACCCTTAACCCGTATGTTCAATTTTAACCCGAACTAACCCAGCCCGCTACGAACCCGTCACTGTACAACCCGACCCGGAACCCAAACGAGTCGAAAAATTTCGGATCCAGACCGGCCCGGTAGACCTGTTTAACGCCCATACCTTAATAATAGCACGCGATGATTTAAATATTTATTTATATGAAAAATAATAAAATTTATTTAATGAGAGAAATTTTATATATAATAATACAACAATCGTCGAAATAGCGAAAAATATTATTACATTAGCATAATACATAAATTAAAATAAAAGAACATCATCAAAGTTTACATAAATGATCAATATTATCCTGTTAGTTAGATAATTATGTATTATAATTTAATATTACTTAATTTGGTTGTATTTTAAAACCCTTTTTTGTGGATAATATTTTTTGTGTATTTTTTCTCCTAGTACTTTGGTTGCTCTGCCTTAATCAGAACTCCCGTTATCGATCTTTATCTCTCTTGAAGTGCAACGTATAATTGTTCGTGCAAGAAAACATATCGTGATAAATATAGTCCAATATTTAGGATGTTTATCATTGTCCTTTATTTATTATATTTACAAATATTTTTCTAATTAAATACACTACTATTACCACTAGGATTTATAACAAAGAATTCATAAAGAACCAAATCATATTTTATTTGGATGCTCTTCTTCGTTTTTGATACGAAGCGAGAAGGCACTGAATATTGGATATGTTCTTACTTTATTTCTTGTTAGTTGAATCTTTTTCATTTGAGGCTAAAGTATAACTTTGGTAAGCTAGCTTTTACGGTCTCTGCTTTTGTCAATTTTGAAACTATTGGTAGTACTTGATATAAATTACCTCCCAATCCATTAATTTTTCATCAAATGATTCATTAATATCCAATATATTTCCAGAATTTCGGGCAGCTATTTGGATCTTTTGATATTTAGCCATAAGTGCTTCATCACATATTATCATTTTTGCTTTCATTATAAATTTAGCACCATTGCGCTGTTTTGATATATTTGTGATGGTTAATTAAGTTATTTGAAAAGATATATCAAATGTAAAGTGGCTAGCCTCATAATAAAATAGTTATTGGTACACTACTTGCTATTATTCATAATAATGTAATGCCTCTTGATATGATATATGGAAGCAATGCATGACACAGAAATATTATTTCGATTTCGCTAAAGGCATCTACTAAAAAACAATCTCATTATAGCAGAATCGACTATTTATAATATAGTCTTGAAAGCTTGTTCTTGTTTAAAATTTAGCTTTGATTGTGCTTCCTCAAACATTTGTATAGCATTTTGATTTTTAATAATATTCTAACCTTTTTTATTCTGTGTTCTAACATTCTTTTTACGGAATAAATTTATGTACCCTGAGATTTTTTTTAACTTGAATAAGAATTTTACTTATACGATGAATTTAAAACATAATTGAATTGGATTTTAATGCTACATAATTAATTATTTTTTAATTATTTAATTTTAAAATAAAAATAATTTATTATATGTTGCAGATCTTGATATTAGTTCATCTTTTGTTTTGAATATTTATTCTTAATTATAATTTTATCTATCATAACTTTTATTTTCATAGAGTAAAAATTTGATATGTCATTTCATTTTTAGGTCTCTATGTCTGTAGAATCATCAGTGGTATTGACTCTTACAAACTATTTTTTACTTTCTCACACATTTATATTCGTAAATATTTTCTTAGTTGTTGTTTAATAATGGAGTATTTTTTAATATTACGTAAAAAAAATGGACTAAAAAGATACCATTTGAATAGGAAAATAGTTCAAATGTAATACAAAACGCTTTATGCAATCCATTTAACGTTACTTTTATTAATTTTTTAGTACTAGATATTATAAAGTGGTAATGTATTTCCAATACGGAAGATTCTTAAATTGATTTTAGTAAATCTTCCTAAATATTGATAATATAGAAAAAAATTTATTAATTTTAAAATATTATATATTAAATAAATTAACATAGAAGATATTGTAGACTAAAAAAATAAGTTATTACAGCTATGACCTTTCCCAATGAGTTCTTTATTTAATATTTTAAGGCTATTTTGATCTATCAATATTGTAGTCGTGCTATAATATATAGGCTCTCCTTTTCTAAAAATTAGTAATGGAACTTTTTAAGAAGTTATCCTAAAAGTAATAGGATCAAATGGTAACAATATGTGTCTATCTCGAAAGTAATTATACTAAAAGGAAATCTAATGTAGATTTACATAATAACATGTAGTTTTATATGTCTCTATCCGAAAGTAATTATACTAATAGTATTTATAAAAGCAATCATGTAAAATTTCTAATATATAATAGTATATCGTAAAACTAATAGACTTATAAAATTAATATCAAAAATTTAGTTACATCTTTTTATCGTGAGTTATTATGCACCATATTACCGTTCATACAATCTTTTGCATAGATTGGCAAGGTTTACCTTTTATTTGACCAATGAGTAAATTATAACTTTACAAAGTGAGGCCTACCGCATATATCCTGTAAATTACATGTAGCTGAACTACACCTAAACTCCTATATTTAAATTAGTAACATAAATTTTTAAAAAGTATATTCTAAAAGTAATAAAATTATATGATTAAATATATACTTTTTAGTATAAATATATACTTTTTAAAATTTTATATGAATTATACATCATGAAAATAGTTATACTAATAGAATTCCTAATAATCATGTAGGATTCTTAACATATAGTATTATGTCATAAAACTAATATAATTATAAGGCTAATATTTAAGATTTCGATTATGTCCTTTTATTATGAATTATTATATTTAATATTATAAGATTATTTTTATAAATCGACATTATATTTATTCTTTTATAATAATATAGTTGATTATTGCTCCAATTTACTCCCTCATCCTATTGTTGATCATTTTATTTTAATAAAAACTTCACTACCACTTTGTTTTTAACTAGAGTCAAACAGCTTCAATTTATTTTTTAAGATTAAGACGTGTGAACCTGAATACATATCTCAATATTAAGATTTGAATACTATTTGATTAATACCATTTGTTTTTCTAACATCTAAATATATAAATTTATTTATATTTGAAAATTAATAAATATAAATTCAAATAAAATAATAATTAATCTAATATTTTATCAATAAAATATTTTTTTTAAAATATGGTTGTTAGTAATGATAATGGCTAACGGTGGTGCTTGTGAATGCCGAATAAAGGCAACGATTGGTGGTGGTTTTGTATGGCGATTATGGCTAAGGATGGTGGTGGTGGATAATAATAGTTAATAATGGTGAGTGATGGTGATGGTAATTATAATGATAGGCAGTGCCGCCTATGGTTGTTGATGGTGATGAGGTGGTAAATTGTGGTAGTTGAGGTGGATAAGTTTGTGGTTGTGGCTAAAAATAATAGTGGTGGGGCTAATGGGGATGGTGGGTGGTGGTTATCAATAATGGCAGTGGCTTGGTGGTGATGGTGGTTGAGTACGGTGATGGTGGGTGATATGATGATAGTTAATAATAGTAAGCGGTAGTGACAAATAATAATTAATGCGGATGATCTTAATAAATTAAGTTTTTGTTATAGATCTTTATGCTTTTATCCTCTTTACTCGATACTTTTTTATCATTTAAATACATCAATAATATTTTTAAGTATTATTTAATTTTGAATTAATTTAAAGTATAAGTATTCTCACATTATCTTTGTTTTCTTTATTACTAGTTTCAGTGCGTGTGCATTGTACGCGTAAGTCTTCGCGTCTGTTTGAAAAAGAACTAAAAATCACGTGAAGGAACTACATGTAATAGTAATTAATGTCCAAATGGATTCAACATGAAATTGAAATGTAAAAATTGTTAGTTTGATATTTAAATTATCGTAAATAACCCTAAACCCATATGTATTAGGAATAAGACATGCATTATATGTAGAGGCTCATTGTATCATTGTCAATATTAATCAAGAATAGTTTCTCCCATGCTTTCTCACATGGTATCAAAACTTTGGTGAGAATAGATCATTGTGCGCCATTCCAGCGACATCCGGGAAGAAAGAACTTAGTCACCGTGAGATTTTTCGGTGACCAAAGTAACTATTTGCGTCAAAGTCACCAATTATTTGTGTTATGCAAAATCCAACGCCACCAAAAGGTTCCCAAGAGATAGCCCACGCACCCTTACGCGCCTGTAGGAGTTCTATCGCCGGCGGCATGTCTGTCCCACGCACAGGCGCGTGAGGGCTGTTCCAGCCATAATTTCAAAAAAAAATCTTTTGGACAGTGTAATCGCCTTGCTTTTCGATCATACCCATCAAGTTTACATCATATTTCCGATGACTTCTTTATTTTTAGGCCAGCTACAGTGTTGCTGGTGAACAGTAACAGTGAAATAGTAATTTCCAAATAATTTTTTGACTTTTTCTGGCGTGAACATTATAATGTCATTCTTATGAGAAGCCTTAGACTCACAATTCGTTGGATCAAATGCATTAAATCCAATCAAGATGGTTCTTTACCGGATTATATTGAGTTCCTTCAGTACAAAGCACGTAAACAGACGTCTTCGGAATAAGCCTCCGTTGTTCCAACAAATAATAGTATGACTGGTGTCTTTGAATCTTCACCTTCTGGGTCTTGGGTCATTGATTCAGGTGCATCTGATCATATTTTTGGTAACAAATCTCTTTTCACTAGTATCTCATATTCTCAATCTCTTCCAATAGTCACAATGGCTAATGGGTCTCAAGCTATGGCAACTGCAATAGGTCAAGCAAGTCCACTTCCTTTCTTACCTTTAGACTCAGTTCTTTATATTCCTGATAGTCCTTTTAATCTCATAGCCATTAGTCGCTTCGCTAAATCACTAAAATAAATTGTTTTATTTCTTGATGACCTTGTTTTTATACAGGAAAGCAGTATAGTGCGGATTATTGGTACCAGGCGTGAATCAGATGGACTTTTTTCATGACTCCAGTTCATCCTTCGTGAATTATCGTAGCGACATCTAGTCCCGATGACTAGGGAAACCTAAGAATGCGGGAATAAATAATTAAATGCCAAAATAACTTAAGAAAATAATATTTGAATGCCGCTCGGCGCATACAACACAACTCATCAGAATTTATTACACTATCCCAAAATCCGAAAACTCATGGAACCACATGCCTTTGGAATATCTAACAGTCTAACTCCAGAATGTCCAACAAAAAAGTAAATACAGAAGGGCAACATTTAGCAGCTAGAATAAATAGGAACTTCTCAGTCTGCTAATGTGGCAGATGTACTTTTAAGTCTCTACATCGGTCACCTCGACTCAATGATGGTGTATACATGTGATTTTTGACCCTCCCCAAGATTTTACATATTATAGCATATAAATATTTAATTTAGGATTAATATCGATATTTTAGCTAGTTGTGACCCTTTTACTTTATTTTATCACAAAAATAAAAACTAAAAAAATATTTTTCTTTCTTTTTTTAGTTAATCTAGTTACTTTTAATTTATCTGCTTTACATAAAATTTAAATAAAAATACAAAAATAGTGTCACTTTAATTTTAGGAATATTATTTTAATTTTACAATAATTTTCAGTTTTATTTTATCTTTTACTATGATATTTGAAAAATACAAAAAAAAAATAGGTTTCTTTTAATAGGTAGTTTTATTTTTAGTAATTATTTTTACTTAGTAGAGCTAATTAATATTTTTAGTTGATTAATAGGAGCAACCCCTTACCTTTTGGTTTACGGAACTGAAGCAGTAATACCTGCGGAGATGAAAATCCTGTCTCTCCGGATCATTGTTGAAGTTGAGATTGAAGACACAGAGTGGGTCAGGACTCGTCTAGAACAGTTGACCTTAATTGATGAAAAATGAATGGTTGCAGTTTACCACGGGAAGTTGTACCAACAAAGAATGACCCGTGCTTATAACAAGAAAGTACACCCCGGGAATTTTCAGGTGGGACAACTTGTATTAAGGCGCATTCTTCCTTACTTTCAGGAAGCAAAAGGAAAATTTTCCCCTAATTAGGAAGGTCGTACATCATCAGAAAGATATTTCCGAAAGGAGCATTGAATCTGGGCGACATTGAAGGGGATGATCCCAAAACAGCAGTAAACGCAGACGCAGTAAATATGTACTATGTCTAGGCTCCCTGCAGCAATAATTCAGTCCGGTTGAGATGACGAAGGCATTCATTCCCACTACCCAAACACTATCAGCCCCTTTGTAAACCCATTTGAGCCGGTTACTCTACTTTGACCACCCTCTTTGGAACCTAGAAATGTTATTCAAAAAAAAAAGAGAGAAAAACAAAAAGGAAAAAAAAGAATACAAAAAATAAAAAAATAAAGAGAACAAAATGAGAAACCAAATATAGTTTAGGAAACACTCCTGAACTATGTAATGCTTGATTCCGAAAGGATACGTAGGCAACCTCTTTTTGGGGGTTCAGTCACACCAAAATAAAAATTCCAAGTCACCCCAAAAAGTGAAAGTGGGGCAGATGATATAATGGCTCAGCCATGAGCCCACCAAAATGGTTCGAAAGTTGTAATTCAGTCCAAAATACTTTTTACCCAAAAAACATTGTCCAAGTCCTTCCGATCAATTGATAAAGGCGTTAGAGTTGAAAAATTATCATTGTTGGAATCTGATGCAATCCAAATTGAGAGAAATAAAATGAGAGAATCTTATCAGTTAAAACCTATGGGCACCATAAGGCGACAGTGAGTAGAGAAATTGAAAATGAGAGAGCTCGTTTGGTGAAAACTCGTAAAGAGCACTATTAGGCGACAGTGAGAATAGAAATGAGAGAGGTCGATTGGCGAAAACCCGCAAAGGGCGCCGTCGGCCAAAAAGAAGACACCTCCCATCACCTAAAGAGTTCTGGAAAGGTTCCCTGGTTTTGAAACACGGGTCAATGAGCTTACGAGAAGTTAAGAAAGTTTGTGTGGGTCGAGCATCCAGTCCAAGAAGCATGTCATGTCCATTTGAAGTTTGCATGCATTCCCAGACAAGTCTTTATTTTTCCCCAAAAGGGACGCTTTTATTTGAATTCATCCTCTTTCTCTTTATTTACTTTTCCTTGAATCCCTTTCGGTCTGACTCTGATTCCGAAACTATTACAAAGAAAAGGTAGCAAGACTGGTTTACAGGGCCCTGCCCAGCAAGAGCTAAAGAAAGGTACCCAACCTCAGCGAGTGCATTAAGCCAATCCCGAATGGCCATGATGGTTGATGCTTTCAAAGCAAAGATATGGAAAAGGAAATAATGTCCAAAGACAAAGGTCCTAAGAGCAGAATAAAGTGAAAAGCCAGAGCCCCAAGTGGGTGAGTTGTCATGAAATCCTGAAGGTTGAGGCTATTGGCTCGAAAGAGAAGATGATCTTCAAAACCAGAAAGCAGTAGAGGCTATCAACAGAAGATGGACCGAGATTAAGCGATCAAGGCCACACAACCAACCACCATTTCAAACTAACAATTATTCTTTGTTGAAATTTGAAACAGGTGTGATACGAGTAACCGTGCAAAAAGCAGGTGCAATCAAAAGGAAAATGCGCAAGTGCTGAAACAGCTTCGCAACTAATAATCAATGCAAAAGGGAAGTTTCCTCCAAGTCCTTTCCTGCATTATATAAAAATAAAAAGGGAGAAAGAAGATAACAAAAAGGGAAAACCCAAAAAGGGATAGTTTAGAATTCCCAATACCAGCATTTAGCCAACATTAGGGCTCCAATCCCTGAGTTGTGCATTTTTCGTTAGCCAACATCAGGGCTCCAATCCCCGAGTTGAGTATTTTTCCCTTTGTCCAACATTAGGGCTCCAATTCCTGAGTTGAGCATTTTTCCCTTTAGCCAACATTAGGGCTCCAATCCTTGAGTTGAGCGTTTTTCCCTTTAGCCAACATTAAGGCTCCAATCCCTAAGTTGAGCGTTTTTCCTTAAGCGACATTAGGGCTCCAATCCCTGAGGTTGAGCATTTTTCCTTAGCCGACATTAGGGCTCCAATCCCTAAGTTGAGCATTTTCTCCTTAGCTAACATTAGGGTTCCAATCCCTGAGTTTAGTATTTTTCCTTAGGCAACATTAGGGCCCCAATCCCTGAGTTGAGCGTTTTTCCTTAGCCAACATTAGGGCCCCAATCCTTGAGTAGAGTGTTTTTCCCATTAGCCGACATGAGGGCTTAAATCCCTGAGTTGAGCGTTTTTCCCCTTAGCCAGCATGAGGGCTCCGATCTCTGAGTTGAGCATTTTTCCTTAGCCAACATTAGGGATCCAATCCCTGAGTTGAGCGTTTTTCCTTAGCTGACATCAGGGCTCCAATCCTTGAGTTAAGCGTTTTTCCTTAGCCGACACTGGGGCTCCAATCCCTGAGCTGAGCGTTTTTCCATTAAGCCAACATTAGGGCTCTAATCCCTGAGTTGAGAGTTTTCCCTTTAACCAATATTAGGGCTCTAATCCCTGAGTTGAGCGTTTTTTCTTAGCCGACATTAGGGCTCCAATCCCTAAGTTGAGCGTTTTTCCTTAGCCGACATTGGGGCTCCAATACCTGATTTGACTATTTTTCCCTTTTAGCCAACATTAGGGCTCCATTCCTTGAATTGAGCGTTTTCCCTTTAGCCAACATTAGGGCTCCAATCCCCGAGTTGAGCGTTTTTCCCTTTAGCCAATATTAGTGTTCCTATCCCTGAGTTGAGCGTTTTTCCTTAGCCGACATTAGGGCTCCAATCCGTGAGTTGAGCGTTTTTCTTTAGCCAACGTTAGGGATCCAATCCCTAGGTTGAGCATTTTTCCTTAGCCAATATTAGGGTTCCAATCCCCGAGTTGAGCGTTTTTCTTTAGCCGACATTAGGGCTCCAATTCCCGAGTTGTGCCTTTTTAGATATAGGACCTCCATTACCTAGTCGTTTTTAGTCAACATTAGGGCTCCAATCCTTGAGTTGACGTTTTCGCGAAAGGACTCTTCCCTAATTTATCCTATCATAGACAAATACAATTCTTGAGAATAAAAAAGAAGTTCAGATTTTTGTCACAAATAACTCACGAAATTTTCCTGGTGCAAAACTGGGGCATAAAATTTCGTTTGTTTATGTTTTATTTGAGTAGGCTTGACCTTGAAGCACATGTTCCAAGGCAACTGAAAGGCTGAGTCTTAATCAAGAATAAAGGAAAGAAGAAAAGAATGAAAGTGAACATGGATGCAGGCTGATCAAAACTTGATTGAAATCACAAGCTCCGGCAGTCCCGCTCCAATCCAATGCCGAAGAAAGAACTAACACCCACAACTTTCGAGCATCAAGATTCAAATCTGAGTCCATAGAAGATCCAGGTAAGACTCAAGATCAAGCTTCAAGAGACTTATAGATAGGAATTTTGTAACTCATAATTGATAAACTAGCTTAACTTTTTTCCTTTTGGTGTAATAAGGAGGTCAGCAAGTAGTAGCAGCAACATCAGCAGTGAAAACACAACTTCGGTAGTCCCAGCTACCAAACACTCCTGAACTACACTGACATGATTCCTCTTTAGCCGATGATATGTAGGCAACCTCTGAAGCAGGGTGTGGTCAATCTTTTCAAAAGGTTTCTCATGAAGGCAAAAACCTCTCATGATTGCTCATTTATCTTTGCCACAAAACCCTTCATGTCTCCGAGCAAAGAGGGGCGGTTGTGACCATGTGATTTTTGCCTAGCTTAAATTACTCCTATAAAATTCTTCAATTTAGGATTTTTTCTTTATTTATGTGATTTTTAGAATTTAATTGTATAGTTGTGTTTGTCTGCATTTTGTGCGCATTTTATTAATATAATCCATAAAAATACAAAATATCCCAGTTGCACTTAGGATACCATTTTTCAATATTTTTAGGGGCATTAATTGGTTAAAGTTGCAAAAATAGAAGAAAATAACAAAAATTAGTTCTTTTGTATTTTTCACTTTTAATTGCTTGACGTTTTCCTTAATTTCCTTTTAAATTAGAATTTTGTTAATTTGAAAATTAATTAGTTCAATTTTAGAGTTAAATCAGGTCCTTGTTATTTTTAAGGTTAGTAAAATCGAAATTAGTAATTAATAAATAAGAGAAAAGGAAATAAATTGAAAAAAATGGCCTTGATTAAAAGACCTAGTTTGGGCCAGTTTTAATTAAAATCCTAGCCCAGGCCCACCATAAATCCGGTCCAACTCATCTCAGAAACCCGGTCCACCCCCATCTCTCAAAACGACGTCGTTTGGGCCATTTTCAATCACAGCCGTCCATATCCTTTGATCCAACAGCGTGAAAGCTAGGGTTGATTCGTATTTAACTGTTTCCAAACATCCCCTAAGAAATAACCTGGTACCTTGTCTCCCAAACCCTAATACACACCATCGTCTGCCGCTGGCCGAAAATCGCCTCCACCGGTGGCGATGCTCCGATGCCCCCAAAATTACACCACCTCACCTCCTCAACCTCCTCTTTCCATTTCTGCCATTAGTATCCCTCAAATATCAACCAGTCTTGTCGAATATTTGTTTGAATCGATGACTGCTCTGCCGCAGCGCCGACGCCAAATGACTCCAAAAGAACACCATATGTTCTCATAACTCTCTCATCCCAAATCTGTAAACCCTAGCCCTCGAATGTCAGCCGATCTCTTCGAATGTTAAATTGAAAACTCTGGCCAAATCTCTCCACCCTCCAAACCTCTCCCAAAATCATACCCTATGGTCTCATTGATCGCCTCACCCCGAATTTCAAACCAAAATCACTCAAACCCGGTTGGAATCCCACTAATCTTTTATCTAGGGTTTAATTTTAAAGAGGTCTAGCCCTGACTGAATTTTTTAAATATGCAAGTGATCCCCAGTTAATGTTATGCGTTTATTTTTGGCAAACTAAACATATAACGTTACTTGAGGATCAAATTCAAGGTCAATCCAAGTTGCGACCTAAAACAGTGAGTTCTGATCCTTTTCTTTCTTTCTATTTGCATGTTTCTTCTGCTCGTTCCTTTGCATGTTTTCTTTTGCTTTTGTTGAATTAGAATTTTTTGATTTAGGTCTCTTATTTTCATATATACAGTCGTATAGTGTTAGTTTGTCCTTATTTTGGATTTGATTATGTGTTTTGACTTTGAGTACATGTCCATGCTTGCCAATGATTTTCTTTAGATTTTTAGGATTATAGTTTAATTGACTCTATCCTGGTTGTTAATTTCCCTAGATTTTAGGCAGTTTCACACACCTGCATGTGTGAGTTATTAATTTGTTAATCTATTTCTTCTGTTAGTTCAGTGATTAGTTCAAATGATAAAAACAACATTAAGACATAGCACTATTTAGAGTTAATTTTCAGGTGGGTTAGTTAGATTAGTTCAGTCTTTAGGATTCGTTGGGTATGGTTGAGCATGACCAGGTTGGTTTTAAATTAACTTTAGTCAGTGTTGATCAAGTTCAAGGGCTTAGGCTTAATTGACTTAGCCTTAAGTTAATCACTAATTCGATTAGGCTATTCCTGCAATTACTTCTTGAGGTTTTAGTTTTCAGATATGGGTAAATAACCTGCTTAGATTGGGAATGGTCTTTGACCCATTTCGCTAAGCTTCAGCCTGTCCAAATTGGATTTGGGCCACTGGGTCAGACCTTGGCCCATTTGAGGAAGGTCTCAAGGGTAAATATAGGTTTCCTCAAGGGTAATTGGGGTAGTATACATAAAAGATCTTGCAGTAACCAATTTGGAACCCTCTAGAGCCTTCTAGATTAGGTTTAAATTATAATTTCATGAAGTTAGTAGTGTAACTCGGGCGACAAGCCAATACCTAAGGGACTAAATAGCTGAAATCTGAAATTAAAAGAGGGACCTAGGGTGTAAAATGAAATCTGAAGGCTGACCTAGGCTTTGCCTATAAAAGGGCATACCCCTTACCTTGTTTAAGAAGTTTTTTGAGAGGTCTAAAAGGGGAGAGGCATAAAATAATACTGAAAAACTTTTCTGCAACTCCAGGCAGCAAAACCTCCAAAAAACATAGTTTGAAAGCTCTCAATTCCAAATTAAAACTCCAGCTTATAAGGTTAAAAATGGCTTGAATATTCCGGATGTTTTGGTAGTTGGAGCTTTAGAATTTCCTGGGTCGGTTTCAAGTTCAATTTTGGTCATTCAAGTTTGTTTTGGGTTATTTTTTGTTGTTGTTTATTCAAAGCTGTTTTCCCAGCTGTTTTGACACTATTTCTAGGCTGAAAACTTGATCTCAAGTATTTGATTAACTGCTGTTTGTTTGTTGCAGCGTAGCTGACTTCAATTTCACTTCTTTTTTTTGTGCAAACTTCCAGGTACCTTTTTAACCTCAAGTGCTTTGTGAAGGTTGAATCAATATGTATGAATATATTTGAAGAGAGATGTTGGATAATCATTTATTTTGCATAGAGTTCATATTATTATTTATCTTAGATTCTTAGCTTAATAGTGTTATTTGGACAATTATCTATATTGTATTAATAGGATTATACTAGAATGGGGATTTTTGTAGAACTATATGCATGTCTGTCAATGGTGTTAGATTTAGTGCATGTCCCATGAAATTTAAAGTTTAGAATATGATATTGGTTTAGTAGTGTTAGTTTTCGTCTTGCTAATAGTATTATAGTGTGATTTGAGTCTAAAAACAATAGGTATACTCACCACGTTAAGAACTGAATCATCTCCTGTAGCTTTAATAGGGTTGGCTTTGTCAATTTGTTCAAACATGAAATTCAATATCTGTATTTATATTGTACTTCATGCTAGCTTAAGGATTCATGAATCGTTTGAAATTGCTATCAAAAGTCCTGATTAAGCACATCCATTCATCAATATATCCATGGGTTAATTAATGAGTTCTACTGGCCTGGGTTAATACGTTTTTGATTTAAATAAGCATAGGTTGTTCCTTTGTGCAGAAACCATTATGTCCAATTGATTTTGAAAATAGAACTTTGGAGATTCAATAAAATCAACATTAGATTTGGGCTCATTCATGAGCCTATCACGATAGTTTGTCATTTAGATGAGATTTGGGCTTAATTACATGCTAACAAGCCCAGAATATCTTTGAATGCTTTCATTAATAATTAATTCATAAGTTTAATTAAATAGGTCTTTTAGAGACAATCCTTAATAGAGAATAATAGTTCCTTTAGGATGACCTTTAAAACAAGACGAGGTGCGCCGTGCCAAATAAAAAATTCACAAATTGCGCGGCACTCTTTACTTTATTAAAATATTTAGAACTCGGGATGTGCATTTAGCAAATTTTCATGGGCTCCCGCAAAGTTAATAACATGTTAGTCGCTTTAGGCACGCTCCTTAATAATTTTACCTTCTTAAATCCGGGTGCGCATTTATGTGACCCAAATGCAAATCTCAACGGTGTTAAAGTATGTAAAAAATCACGGATGCATTTATGTGGCATGATTTGAGACGCATTATTGTTGTAATCTTCCTAAAAAATTTAATTAAAAGCGGTAAGTAATTTTAAAATTGCACTATAGGATAAAATGTCTAAAATCAGATAATTAGCCAAATATGATAGTTTAAGCGACCATGCTAGAACCATGGAATCCGAAGGTGCCTAACACCTTTCCTCAGGTTAACAGAATTCCTTACTCAAGAATTTCTGGTTCGCAGACTTCAATCAAAAATTCAAAAATTTCCTCGATTTGGGATTCAAGATAAATCGGTGACTTGGAACACAAAAAGTCAAACCTAGCCCAAGTGGCGACTTTGAAATAAATAAATAATTCCATTTCGAATAATGTCACTTTTAATGAAAAAACTCCCTTATTCATTTATCCTTCGGGGTAGGAGTGTAAAAAAGAGAGGTGTGATAGGATTCAATATGTATTAAAATCATATAATAGGCCAATTATGATAGCTTAAGCGATTGTGCTAGAACCACGGAATCCGGGGGTGCCTAACACCTTCCCTCTGGTTAACAAAATTATTTATTTAGAATTTCTGGTTCGCAAAATTCACAAGGAAAGTCGAATTTTCCTCGATTTGAGATTTAAAATAAACCGGTGACTTGGGATACCAGAAAACAAACTATCCCAAGTGGCGACTCTGAACAAAAGCAAATAAATAATCCCATTTAGAATAATGTCACTTAAATTGGAAAAACTCCCTTATATACTACCTTTCAGGGTGTGTATAAAAAAGGAGGTGTGACAGCTCTAGTAATTCTGCTAGGGATCAAACCCAGAACTTCGGTTCAGGGTTCAAGAATTCGAGCTTACAATAGCTATTATGTTTGGATTTATATGATTTTCCTACATGTTTCATGCTAAATGTGCTAAATGCTTTACTGGTTTGATATTTTGTGAATTTTATATAAACTGCTACGAAAATCTTCCTCTTTATGAGTCTTCTAAATCATGGAGAAGGGTACACTTCGTGTGACTTCTTTTCTGTCTAGAGTTTTATCCCATTTAGAACGAGGTTCGGATAAGTTGCTAAGCCGACGAAGCTTCTGTATTCCCGGTATGCTGCCCTCCCCCCGAGCTCGAGTTATCTGCTCGGATAAGCCAGGTCTAGATTAATAAACCCAGGGTTTAAATCTAGTATAACAAAGCCTCATTCCGGATCCCTATTAGGAACGTTTTTTGCATCACGTGAATTTGACTTAGGAGACTTAACACATGGGTTGGGTACGTCTAGGACTGGTGTACCCAAATTGAAAAGACCATCCCGATGCATCCTACTTGCTACTTGCGCATTTATTTGCTTCAGATTTTCATTTTGACCGGCTCGTAAATAATGGGAGAGAGTTGAAAAGAAAATAGCAATGTTAGGGTAAATGAGGGTAATCACCTGTTTTGAAAAACCAATACCTAAATCGTATTGAAACTCTGCCGAATTTTTGAGAAAATGAAAGGAAAAGAAAGATTTTCAAAAATAGTTGGTTTTGTCAAAATCTGCCAGAACTACGCGTGTCTGATTCTCACCGGATGTGAGATACGTAGGCAAACCTCATTGGTTCCGGCCCCCAATTTTCAAAAATCCAAAAAAATGAAAATTTCTTTTACTTCCTTGTTTAGGAAAGTTTTTCTTTGAGACCCCAATTTTAAAAAATACAAAAAAAAATATTTTCTTTTAATTGCTTCTAAAAAAAATACAAAATATATTTATTCTTGTTTCGAAAATTAGATGGAAAAATCAAGATTCAAAAATATATTTTATTTTATTTAGAAGTATTTCTTTAAAAAATTTAAAAAAATCCAAAAAAATAATATTTTTCTTTCTTCTTTAGAAGTTTTTCTTTCGAAATCCAAAAAAAAGCAATAAAAGTTGAAAAAAAATCTTTCTTCTTTAGAAGTCTTTCTTTGCAAAAGTGCTAGAAAAAAATCAAAATCTAAAAATATTCTATTTCTTCTTTATAAGTCTTTCTTTTGAAAAAAAGTGAAAAAATAGAGAAAATTCAAAATTTAGAAAAATTTAAATTTTATTTATTTCCTTTATTCGTAATCTTCCCAAACTATGTAAGATCTGATTCATGCGGCGTCATGATACGTAGGCAACCCACATCAGATTCGATCAACCATATTAAAGGAAAATGAGAAAAAAAAATGAAGAACAAGGAAGAAAATGAAAAACAAGAGTGAAAAATGTTGATAATAATATAAGGACTGACTGAGTCCATTCTAATATGTCTGTTATTTTGAATTGTGAAGAAAGTTTGAGGTGGTCGGTTTGTGGTAAGCAGACAACACAAGATTCAAGGAAAAATGATAACTGGCATAGAAGCTATTACAAGTGCTCGAGAGACTCAGGGTCAGAGGATTCGACAAGAGTGTACTGTGGTTGAGCAAAATAGAGTACTGAAACAGCAAATGACCAAAATTTGTCAAGCATGGGCCAATGGCCAAGGATAACCTTGTCGTTAGTCACAATCTGTTGCAAAGCAAGAGCATTACCACTCTCCTGAATACCACTCGTACTCGTTTGATCTTCCTGCAAACATTGAGAAGCCTGCCCAAAAGAAAGTACAAGAAGAAATGACCTAAAGAGTGAAAAGCTTAGAACAATGGTTGAAAAACATGTAAGGGTATGGGGTGCTCAAAAGAGTGTTGCCTTCAAATATCTATGTATGTTCCCCGATGTCCACTTGTCGCCTGGATTCAAGATTCCCAAATTTGAAAAGTATAATGGACATGGAGACCCCATAGTCCACCTGAAAATGTATTGCAATCATCTAAGAGGCGCATGAAGAAATGAAGAATTGTTGATAGTTTATTTGGGGAAAGCCTCACGGGAGTAGCATCTGAATGGTTTTTGGATCAAGACACATCTCGCTGGTACATCTGGGATGACATGGCACAAGCCTTTGTCAAACAGTTCTAATACAATATTAACATTGCCCTAGACCGCAATTCCCTTTCAAACCTGAAGAATAAACCAAGTGAAAGTTTCAGGGAATATGATATTAATTGGAGAGAACAAGCAGGTAAAGTTAAGTCACCCATGGATGACCACGAGCTAATCATTATCTTTCTTCAGGATCAAGCGCCAGATTAGTTTCAAAACATGATATCCGATGTGGTTAAATCCTTCTCGAAAGTAATCAAAATGGAGGAAATGGTTGAGAATGGTCTTAAGACAGGCAAAATTATAGGTCAAGCAGTTCTCAAAGCTGTAACTCAGGTTGACCAGATTGAATCAGATAATTTTGGTAATTTTGGTGACCCGAATGAAAAGGTTGAAGGAATAATGATGACATCAGGGCCGAGAAGAGGTCCTAGGAGAACATCTCGAAGGTATGATCAGCCTTCTCAGGTTTTCCACCTTAGAACCCTCAATACTCTGTTGCTGCACCTCAGTATGATGTCTGGCCACCAAGACACCCTAGAAGGCGATCACGAGCACCGCAAAATCTCTACCAGCCTCCACAAAATTTTCAAGTGTCTTATAACCCACATCCAAGCCAAGGGTATAGAAGGGAACAAAGGTTGAAAATTTTACACCAATAGGAGAATCCTATGCAAGCTTATTTGAGAAGTTAAAACATTATGACATGATTGCACCCATTCCTTCAAATCATGTGGAACCATGTGCAAGAAGTTTGACCCTTCCAAAAGGTGTGAATACCATTCCAATGCCCAGGGGCACAATATTGAAAGTTGCCGGGATTTGAAAAGAAAATAGAAAAGATGATCCAAGAAAACTTGATTGTGATCCAAGACAGTGACACCTATAATATCACACAGAATCCTTTACTTGCACATGATGATACACACTTTGTGGGTACGATTCCTGGTGACATGGAGTATGAGAATCCTCTTGGGAACTTGTCGACTGAAATTGAATAAGGCCATGATGATTCTGATGAGCAATTTTGAGGCACCTCTCTTCACCTTATTTATTTTACTTGTTGAAACTTGTATCTAGCTTCTGAATCCCTCAAAGCTTTTCACCATATACGTGAATAGATATCCTTGCCATTAGGCTCTTTATTAAGAAGCTTACACATCTTAGTACACGCATGGTCTGCTGAAGACCTCACATTTACTTATCATAAGTATGATGTGAAATCGAGTTCCTCTGACTCAACCCTTCCACATCCACATGCAATCTCTTACCAATTGTATTTGTGGATGTAGGTATCGTCATATCATGAATAAGATAGAGTTTAGGAAATGTAGTTATTGCAACTAAACTCTACCACACGATCTACAATAAGAAGAAAGAGTGACAATCCTAAATGCCTTATAGCCTCCAGCTTATAAGTGTGGTGCACAACAAACCCATATACAAGACTCTACTAGACACAACTTGTAGACTCCCTAGGACAGAACTGCTCTGATACCACTTTTGTCACGACCCAAGTCGAAGGGCTGCAATAGGCACCTGGTGGCTTACTCGACTGAGTACCGATGTAACATATCTTTCTTATCATATTATAATGGGTAAGTGAGCCAGGAAATCCATCAAGATATAACAAGAATAAAACATAAGGAAATGCTCAACATATGACGACTCAACATGATATGCAAACTTATACATGTGACATACGAGCCCGTAAGGCCGACTTGACCATTTGTAAACTCAAAACATAGACCAACAAGGACATAAAAGTACTCATAAACCTGACATGTGTCTACAAGCCTCTAAGAGTACCTAATATCATAAAGGTCGGGACAGGGCCCCGCCATACCAATCAATACATATCCAGAGCATAATGATCAAAACCTTCCGCTGAGCTGATAGCCTATTTGGAGATATGTCAACCCGTCTATCGAGACCTGCGGGGATGAAATGCAGCATCCCCCAGTCAAAAGGGACGTCAGTACGAATAAACTATCGAGTATGTAAGGCATGGAAGCATAAACAAGAACAATAATGTAAAGAGAGATAGAGGATATACAACCTGTAACATCTGAGTGCCTCTAGGAACTACTTACATGAATTGCATAATATATATATATATATATATATATATATATATATATATATATATATATATATATATATATATATATATATATATATATATATATATATATATAACTTTTAATAACATTTGCCTCTGTGGGCATCATCATCATTATATCATACCCGGCCTCATAGAGGACTCGATAAAAATATACCTAGCCATCATAAGGCTCGGTAGAATCGTACCCGGCCACGTGGAGCTCGGTAAACCCAACGGATTAGTGGTTACAGAATAGGTTCCGTACCCGGCCGACTATAGCGCGGCTCAGTAGAGTAATATATATATATATATATATATATATATATATATATATATATATATATATATATATAAAATAAATATGCATGCTTGATTCATGGGATCAAGTTCTAAACCTTTTGGAGTGACCTAAATACATTATGGACATCCCTACCATCAATATGAACCTTAATAAAATTTAAGGATCATACAAACTTGTTTGGAATAACTTTCTAAGGAAAGAACAAAATGGACAACCTTAGTTTCTAGGAGTAGATCCGTTATGAATTAGCGTATCGTTTAAGTTCATGTCACTTTTGATCATGCCAAAAGAAAGAATTAAGTGCCTTAACATACCTTAAACATGTTTAGTCCTTAATACCTTCCTAGAAACTCTTCAAACAAGTCAACTCGATCTATCATAGCATAAAGAGATTCAAAATCAGTTCTGAGCAAAGGTTGTCTATAACTAAAGCTAGTAGCTCGTTTACTTAAATTGGGTAGCATCTCCATTGTAACAAGTGCCTTCACCAATACCATATACCAACAACAACAACCATTGAAATCCATCAACATATAAATGTCAATAACAAGACACCATATAATAACAAGTCACAACTACTTCACGACGAGCGGCAAGCTCTAATTGGAATCTGTATAACACATATACCCATTATAGACTTCTTACATTAACTTAAAAGTATCATTAACATGATAATGAAGTCATTCATCAATGATTCCATCCTCATAGCATATATTTATAACAAACGAAATAATCCACGACTCCAACTATCTTCAATTAGTACTTTATTCACTAGTTCAATTCTACTCCATCCATTTAACTTAATCAACATTGATATAACCTTAGGCACATGCAAGAACACAATATACCTACCTCCTACAGTAACGTCAAGTGAAAATCCAAGTTATATTCAGCTTACAATAACCTTCAATGGAAATACAATACCATAGAAGTGACTTAAGCTAATCCATGTATTATCTTGTAGTTTATCATCCTAACAACTTAACCAACATACAAGAAAGCTTATGCACAATTAGTAGGCTGTTATTCACCTTAGAAAGCAGCAACAACTTGAAATTTCATCCAAATACAGCCTTCAACAATCCTCAATGAGAACACAACCTCAAAGAGGTGTTGTTCTTCACTAGGACTAGGTTTTGATGCTGAAATATGGTGTAATCACTTTAGAATCACTTCAAACCCTTGTCGTATATGTTTAGAAGGTTTAAGAGAAGTTTAAAGATGAAGTTTAGTTGAAAAATGAGCAAAAATAGGCGTCCAAATCGTTTATAAATTGAAGTAGGTCAACCACCGCCTAAGTGGGTCCCACTAGGAGTTGCTTGTGCGGTCTCGTGAAAACACGAATATCTCTCTACTCCGATGTCGTATGGATGAATGATTCAATTTGGTATGTAGATCATCCCTCGATTCCAAGTATACTGGGAGAAAATTTCATCTATATTTGACCTAAATTTCCAAAAATATATGAATGTAACTTATGATGACCTTTGCCAACTCTTGTTCCACAACTTGCTTGCCTTCAAAATGTAGAAAATGAATATCATATGACTAAATAACTCATAGAATAACATCATCATCATTTTAAGAACCCTAGTATCACCCCAAAGTATATGTTATAACATTCCAAACTTGTCGGCTTTCGACGAAACTTATTTTCTTCTATTCGTTGAGCGTCTATGCTTTCCAACCCATTTGGTACTCGTTATTCATGATCTTAAAGATTTGTAACCTCCAAGATAACAATAGGAAACTTACATTATGTACTTTCAAAAATAATCTCATTTTTACGTTTGCATCAATTGGCTTACGACGTACTATCACGTACGAAAACATGGGATGTAACAGATATTTCATATGTTACACACACACAGGTGCTAGTACCATATCAGAAGGAAATACAATTGCTAATGTGTTTTATGTTCTATCATTCAAATTCAATTTATTATCAGTTTTTAAACTGATAAAGAAATTGTACTGCCCAGCAACCTTCTTCCCTGATTTCTGTGTATTTCAAGAACTCTTCAGTAGTTAGGTGGGGGCGATTGGTAGGGAGGATGATGGACTATATATACTAGAAAGACAAGAGATTGGAACATCCCTAGCAGTAACAACTAGAATAAAGGAAAGTGACCAGAATAACTTAGCTACAACAAAGGAAGTGGATCTTTGGCACAAGAGGTTTGCGCATGCTTCATCTACAGTTCTCAAAAGGTTCATTCATAGCAAAATTGATCTTATAGTTGATATAGAAAAGCAATGTATAGTTTGTCCTTGTGCTAAACTGATCACGCCCAACTCTAATCCTAAAAAGGATAAACAGTCGTTACAAATATAATCCGGATTAAAAGTCCAGAGTCGAATCCCATAGAGACTAAGGCTTAGCTATAGTTGTTCAATATCACTAAGAAACACAAGTCCAAATAATTTTCTAATTATAAAGATTATAATATTTATTTTTTATCTAATTAACTAACAAATCTAGAAAGATGTAAAACTATTAATTAATAAGGATAAGGATTGGAGTCAAGATTAAAGAGATCTAGAGTTATGATTTTCTAAATCGCCGGAATCCTTCCCGCTATGTTTTCTATTAATTTGCCTAATTATTCTCTACCGATCATGAGCACTCTGACTGTCATAACTCTTTCCCGAATAATTACCACTATTTACTTGATACACTCTCCCTAGTTACGCTAGCTGGCTTACGTTAAATTTCACTTAGATCGCACCCAAGATTTTGTTATCCCTAATTCCACCTTTAACCCCTTGGTTATTGATTCCTTACATACGTCGGGAGTGATATTGCTCAATAACCACCTAAATATGCACTCTCTCCTAAGTAATACATACTAAGTAGGCACCGCTAATTGAGGGCCCCTTCAATCAACCATAAGAATAATATAGTTGAAAAAATGTAGAAAATATTACGGCTAAATTATACAAAAACATAACAAGAATTTATCCTACAAAAGGTTCCATCAAATCCTAGATAACAAATTAGCTAGTCATAGTAGTATGTAAAACTATAGTACTAAAAGTCATAACTGAAAAAAATAGGAAGAGGAAGGAAAAACTCGTAGAAGAATTTCTCACCTTGATCCTATTGTGTCTCTGCCTCCATAGGTCGAATCCCCGGTCTCTTTACACTTTGTATGTCTAAATTATGTTAAAAGTGTGTCCAGCCTCTAAAATGCTAATTTTCCATATATATACCAAGTAGGGTCGAGACCAAACAATCATACATTCTCCTATGCTAAAAAGGACAAGTTGTCAGGCCTGGATGGTTGCGGTCACAGTGGGACCGCAGTAGAACAATGGTATATGGTAGGTATACTGCCTCAGCCCGCCTCAGGTCTGCAGTCTCGGTTTCAACCGCGTTTTTCACCTGTTTCGTTTGGAATTTGAAAAAACATAAAATATGAAATTTGCCCTTTGAGTTAACTTTCCAACCATATATTGTGGAGCTCAAATGGAGGTTTGAGCGAAATTTGTGTGCATTTCACTAGATAGTGCGCAATATACCTACTCGATTCTTCGTTTTGTTGCTTTGTCATCCATTGATCCCCGAATATGATCCCGACTTAATTCCTTGGGCTTTTACTTAGACTTCAAAGCTCTAAATCACTTGAATTCATTTCATAACACTTATATAGCTCGGAGTCACTCCTACAAATAATAAAACACACCGTTAGTACAAAATACTAGCGATTAAAGCGCAAACTCAACTAAAGTGTAGTAAAATAGAGTGTAATAATCTACTAAAATACGTAATTATAGCATATCATCAACACCCCATACTTAAACCATTGCTCTTTCTCGAGCAATCAAACTACACTTTTCAATAGACACGATCTTTTTAAACTATTCTCCTAACTCATCACACCAAGAGTGTTTAAAATAGAAAAAGTACAAAAGCGTAACATCTTCACCTCAATATTTCACTCACAAGTACCATGCATTATTCACAACTCACCCACTTACTCTAACATAGAGGTCAATGATATTACATTTCCTTCATGAATCAAATGCCCTCACAGAACAAAAGAGAGTAGTTCCACACAATAAAATTTAATAATATTTAGGAACTCAAGATAGAAAGAATTCACTCACTCTCAAAAATAATATTTATATGGCACAAAAGTTACACCATAAGCTTGCCCGTAGTGTGTTACTCCACTACTTGAGCTCATTCAACCTAGGATCAATTAGGACTTTATTTGGTTGTAATGTAGGCTACGAGACGGGTATGATATATTTAGATATAAGAGTGACTACACCTCCCCGAACACTCTAATACATGTACTTTAACATTCAAACCCAACATTTATATCAAACCAAAACTTCACCTTCACATCTATGTATATTACCTATTCTTCTTTAAACATACTTACATCAAAATATACTACTTATCAAGGAATTTTTTTTCACAACAATCGAACTATTTTTTTTTTCAATTCGAGTGGCTCTTAATTTTTTCAAAGCAGTTCACCTTTTTCCTTATTTCATTAGTTTTACTCAAAAGCCAAGCCAACCACCCTACACTTTAACTTTTACACAGTTCATAACAATTTAAGTGCTCATGAGAGGTTACAATGGTTCAAATATATGGTTATTTCAAATAAATGGATAAGGCTTGTAATGTAGTTGCCAAAGAAACAAGATTATATACTCAAATGGGTTAACTACGATACATAAAAATTAGGCCAGTAAAATATACATATCTGTCTCAACAAAGAAACGCTTATATCACTTCCAAGACTGAACAAAACTACTGTATCGCTTTGCAAACACACATGGCAAGTTCTAGGCATCAAATGCAATGCACAGAACATAACAAATCCTTACACACACATGGCACATAACTCACTCAGGATTGGATTCATCAAGACACTCCAGTCAAAGCAGTTAAGCAAAGTTAAAATCATACAGTTTACGGTACTTATACAAGAGCCAAAAATTGAGCCTATGCGTCACAACCAAAGTACTCACTATTCTCAAGGCATAACAAACTCAAGAGATATTGCTTCAATAAAAAACATAACACAATGGCTCCTACTCCCAAAAAAGTTAACTACACCTGGTTCAAACAAAACCTTTAAAAAGAACCATGGTTTAAAGACAAACCAAGGGGTAATTGCTACACTACCTAACAAAATAAATTTTTAAATTTTTTTTTAAGACTTAAATCTCTCAAGAAAATTGTCTAATAGATCCATCGTCGTGAAAAGCCTAATCTTTAATAAAAAATTATTTAATTAAACTACACAACTAAAGTAACTTAGACAGTCACCCAGATAATCTCCTCACCCCTCACTTAAAATTATGCATTGTCCCTAATGCATATCATACTAATAAGAGGGTAAAAGAAACTCTCTAGTAGGCCAAATGCCGAAGCATTAGCACCTCATGGGGAAACTAAGACTTCTTCCCGGCATGGCCCTTCATGCAGGTACCTCACACTTAGTTCCAACCATACCATCTAGCTTGTTGTTGCATCCTTCCAATAGCTTTGTGTTCCATGCTCCTAAAAATCAAAAATCAACGCTACAAGAATAATACAATTAAAAAAAACTAAATTAAAAATAAAAAATAAAGTTGGCTTGCCTCCCAACAAGCGCTTGATTTAACGTCGCGGCCCGACATGAATCACTTTCTGGATCCACTTTGAACTTATGAATCGGACCCCAAGTTTTGATTCTTCTCAATGATCATGCTCCCTAGGTGGTGGAACGAATCTAACTGGCCCGATAAAATAATATAGTATTCTGCACTTCTTAGCCTTTAGATGGGATGTGTAGTCCCGACTTTCTAGCAAGAAGAATTTCAGAATGTAAGTACTTTGTTCCTAATTCCTTAACTCCTCCAATGGCTCGGACGACTCTATTCCCATATCATCACCTAAACACAATGTGAAAAAAATACTTGGAGTAAGGACCATTGCACTCAACTACATGAACATTGGGACTGTCTACATTCTTAACACTAATGACAATACAGTCAACTAAATATGTATCCTCAATATCCGTGGTTGATTCTAGTATATCTTCTACAATATCGACATCCTCAAAATCTAGTGCGATGGATTGTTGGTGTTCTACTCTAGCCTCATCCTATAGCTCATCCTCGTATTCTTTTAAATTCTCCATCATAATGGTAATTTGTACAGCCAATTCATGCTCATATTGGCTACGATCCACAGTGTCAACTTGTTGCATTGTACAAGGTTCAATTAATTTATTCGCTTGAGCCTTCAAGTTGTATATAGTGGCCCCTTGTCTTTGTACCTGCAATTGTATCTCATCATATTATTCCGTAAGGCACTTTAACATATCCTCAATCTCTTTCAGGTCCCCTTACCTGAGTCCTTTGTTCCTATTAACTTCACAAGAAAAAGAAAAATCATCAAAGTAAAGGGCTGGGGGAAGATAAGAACTATAAGCTCAACAATGAAAGTGACCATCTTGACCACCACACATATCATACACATTCCACACATAAGGTTGAGTTGGTGCACAAAACTCGCTTCCGAAAATATTTTGATAATGTTTCCCTGGGTGATATCCTTCACAATATGCATAAGGGGGATTAAAAGTAGAATTACCAACATCAAAATTCTCATAATTCCATGATGCCATGTTTCTCAAATAAACAAATAAAAGTACAATAAAAAAACTAAATAATGAAATAAAAGTTCAAACTTGAAACCTAGCAATATGTACACCTACAACTACGCCGTTAGTTCCCTGGCAACAATGCCAAAATTTGATCACGCCCAGCCCGTGTCCTAACAAGGATAAGCGCTCACTGCAAATATAATCCGGTATCAAAGTCGGGAGTTGAATCCCACGGAGAACTAAGGCTTAGCTATGGTTGTTCAATATCGCTAAGAAACACAAGTCAAAACAATTTTCTAGTTATAGAGATTATAATATTTATTTTTTATCTAAGTAACTAACAAATCTAAAAAGCTTTAAAACTATTAAGTAACAAGGATAAGGATTGGAGTCAATATTAAGGAGGTCTAGAGTTATTATTTTCCCAATTGTTGGAATCTTTCTCGTTTACGTTTTCTATAAATTCGCCTAAGTATTCGCTACCAATCATGAGCGCTCTGACTGTCGTAACTCTCTCCCGTGTAATTACCATAATTTACTAGACGCACTCTCCCGAGTTACGCTAGCTGGCTTTTGTTACAGCTCGCTTAGATCGCATCAAAGATTTCGTTATCCCTAATCCTACTTTTAAACCCTTGGGTATCGATTCCTCACATATGTCGGGAGTGATATTGTTTAACAACCACCTAATATGCACTCTCTCCTGAGTAATACATACTAAATAGGCACAACTAACTGAGGGTCCTTCAATCAACCATAAGAATAGTATAGTTGAATAAATAGAGAAAATACTACGGCTTAATTATACAAAAACATAAAAAGAATTTATCCTACAAAAGGTTCCATCAAAATTCTAGATAACAAATTAGCTATTCATAATAGTATGTGTGAACACCTAATTTTTGATCCTACCCAATTCTATACTATTATAGTGAAATATTTATTTTAGATTTAAACTTTTGCCTTTCTCTTAGTAGGTCTCATTTATGAAAAAAAAAAACTACAAAGACAACATTTGTATTTTTAGAGTATAACTTTTGTTCCTATTTTCAAATAGAAGAAAATTTAGTAAAGAAAAATACATACTTGGTTTCTTTTAATTTTAAATGTAAGTTATATTATTTTTTCTTAATATTATTTAAATTGTAGTGTAAATGTTTAGTTTTCTTATGTATATGATATTTACATCTCAAAGTAGTTGGCTAGTATATATATATATATATATATATATATATATATATATATTATGTAAATATATATGTATTTTTTTAGTATTATTAAATTATATATAAATATTTCACCTTTTTTTTTGGTAATTAAGTTGTTATATTAATCACCAAAGGGAGTTCTTTACAAAGCTATCTGACTATCACAAAAAGAGCGACGTAGTTAACTACTATTTACTAAGCCTATATTTCTAATTACAGGGAGAATGCTGGAGTTGTAGGCTAAACTTAATAGGACTCCTAATATGACATGTGTATGCAATATTTCTAAGTAACTGTCCATATGAGCTTGACACATTCCTAAACAACCTTGAATTCCTCTCTAACCAAATGTTATAACACAATTCTGCAATGATCATTTTGATACTATGAGCTCGAGTAGTCCTGCCTTTAGCCATGGTTATGATCCATTGTATGTATTGATCCCATCTTTGAAAGGTAGGTTGAGTTACACCAATCCAAAGCATTGTTTGCTGTCTCAATAACATGGTGAATTGACAAGAGAAGAAGATAAATATTTCACCTTATTATATGTATATATTAGTAAATCTTGAGTCAGTTAATTAATATTTTTGTCCTAGTATTTTTATTGAATTTTACTTTAAAAAAATTAATTTAAAAAAGGCAAAAAGAAGAATAAACAAACCAAACCTCCCAATTCCCCACTCTCCCTATTTCACTCACGTTCTTGCACACACTCACACATGATCTTGCGCGCACACAGACGAGATATTATACACACATCTCTATATATATATGAAGAGAACATTTAATCAAAGGGGGAAAACGAAAGAGCACATCATATTCGATATTAAAGAGAAATAAATCAGTAGGTCCAGGACTTGAAATACTTTGCACGAAGAATATTCAAGTTATTTTCAGTGAGGTTTTTAGTCGAAATTTCGGTTCAAGGTTACGATATCGTTTAAAGGAGTTTTCAGCATTAAAGGTGCACTTATACTTTTTTGGTTATTCAATTTAATATTATATTATGCCTATTGTTTGAATATGTAATTTGATATGTGTTTTAGATCCATTATTTTAATCAAATTTGACTCTTAATTTTTTCATATGATAATGTAGTAAGTAGTATTTTGTTAAGTAAGTTAAAAAATGGTTTTGGTTGTAAAATCTGCATAATTTAGGTTTTATTTATTTTAAGTACTTTAGAATAAGCACTAGAAAATTTACTTTAAAGAAATATTTCTTTAGTTAAAAATTAAATATTAGGTACATACGATGGTCTACTAATTTAAAGAGATTACAAGTTCTTTGTTCCTAAAAGTCTTATTTTTTTTAGTATCTTTAACTTAAGAGCACTTGTAGTATTTTTCTTAAGAATTTAATACATCTAGTTTTTATTGAAAGCCTATTAATTCTTCTGAACGATTTGAGTTTAACAGTTTTTTGACTTTTTATGTATAATTTAAGTGTAGTTTTTGTCGAAGAGTTAATACATGAAAGTCACACAATTAGAAAAATTAGTTAAAACTTTAATTGTTTATTATTAAATATTTTGGTTTTCCTCCACTGTTATCAAAGTTCTTCATGTTTTTTTTAGGGAAAGTTTAATGTTTAGCTTACAAGATGATACATTCTGTTTCATATTAATGATAGTACATAAGGTTAAATACAATTCTTTAAAGATAAAGTACATAATTTGGGGCCAAATGAATTTATTTCTTACTAGCCTAATACTAATCCAAACCAAAGTAGTCCCATTTCTTTTCATGACCAAAAAAACAACGCACATTAACTCAAAAAATAAAATAATATATATATATATATATATAATCAAATAATAAAATATACAAATAAATGTCTCCAATTTAAAAGACAAAATAATTAAAATATTCTAAAATACAATATGTCATACCCAAACCTTAGATTGATATACTTAAATAATAAAAGGATCATGTGCTCATTTCGCGCCTTGATGTCTTTAGATTTAAAATAATTATGTTATAACCATGTGTATATTTGGTACCTTAGTTTACCTTTCAATTTTATCGAAATACCTTATGTGCCTACCACATCTAGGTCACAAATAATTAATGAAATATAATAATTAATTAAGTGGTAGTAAGTAAGCCATACTCAATAAAACACCAGAATAGTCAAAAATTGATTTAAGCCTCATATTAGTCAATAAAAACAACCGTGATAGAACCATGAGACTCGAGGGGTGATTTACACCTTCCCCTCGCTCAACAAAATTCCTTACACAGTCTTTTGTTTTGTAGACTATAAATTGGGAGTCAAATCCTCCTTTTGATATGGGATTCAATAAAAGGTGACTTGGAACACCAGAACTCAATTCCAAGTGGCAACTCTAAATAATAAATAATCTCTTTCCAAATCGTCACTTTAATTGGAAAAACTCTTCTGACTCAACCTCATAATATGGTTGTATGACAAAAAAGAGGTGTGATAGTATGTAAAACTACAATACTAAAAGTCATAACCAAAATTAAATAAAATAAAAAGAGGAAGGAAAAACTCAGAGAGAATTTTCCGCCTTGCTTTTATTGTGTCTCTCTTTAGGTCGAACCTCCAATCAACTTAGCCTCTGCATGTCTAAATTATGTTAAAAGTATTTCCAACCTCTAAAATTACCTCTTTCCACACACACACACACACACACACACACACACACCACACACACACACCACACACACACACACACACACACACACACATATATATATATATATACCAAGTAGGGTCGGGCTTAAATAATTATACCTTCTCCTATGCTAATAAGGATAAGTTTTCAGGCCTCGATTGTCGCGGCCACGGTGGGACCGTGGTAGAACCGCGGTATATGGCATGTATACTGCCTCAACCCGCCTTAGGTCCGCGGTCTCGGTTTCGACCGTGTTTTTCATCCTATTTTGTTTAGAATTTAGAAAAACGTATAACATAAAAGTTGTGGACTTTGAATTATGTTTCCAACCACATATTGTGGAGCCCAGATGGAGTTCTGAGCAAAACGTCATGTGCATTTTACTAGACAGTACATAATATGCCTATTTGATTCTTTGTTTTGTTGCTTTATCATCCGTTGATTTTCGAATACGATCCCAGCTTACTTCCTTTGGATTTTACTCAGACTTTAAAGCACTAAATCACTTGAATTCATTTTCATAACATCTATATAGCTCAGAATCACTCCTACAAGGCTTAAAACATATAGTTAGCACAAAACACTAGTGATTAAAGCACAAACTCAATTAAAGTGTAGTAAATTTTTGAAGTGTAATAATCGATTAAAATACGTAATTATAGCATATCATCATAAATAATCAACTACCATTTCCTATCAATAGCATTAAATCTGTAAGCAAGTTTGATCTAGTTCATATGGATTATGAGAACCTTACAAGACTCATACATATGATGGTAATAAGTACTTGTTAGATGTTGTGGATGATTTTTCAAGAATGACTTGGATGTTTTTGCTTAAACAAAAGTCAGAAGTATGTGTTGTGTTACAACATTTTCTGGTTCTAACTAAAACTTAGTTTGACAAAATTGTTAGAACTATCAGAACTGATAATAGTACTGAGTTTATCTCATAAACAGACTTCCAAGTACTATCAACAATAAGACTCACTACGAAAAACTATATCAGAAATCTCCTTCCTATACTCACTTAGAGTACTAGGATGTCTATGTTATGCTAAGATAGTTCATCAACATGACAAGCTATCCTTAAGAAATTGCAGTTCATATAGGATATGCAAAAACTCAAAAAGGATATCTATTGTATGACCTACAGGATAAGGTATTCTTCGTTAATGGGATGTAGTTTTCAAAGAGGATGTCTTCCCTTTCAAAAAGAAAGAAGACTGTTCAACTCTTATATTCTCCACTTCAAATTCTCAGTTGCAAAATCTTCAATTGTCAATTTATGATCATATACATATACATAATCAGACAGCAAGTCAACCTTCAAATAATATTATGGAAACAAAACTTGATCATATCCCTGGACCTATATAAAGAAACTCTTGTGAGAATCAAGTCATGGACAGTATATATTAAAAACCTCAAAATAGAGATTCTGATAGACTTGAAATACCAACTATAAGCTCCCTAATCCTAAAAATGGGTCACTTTTCAAAGAATTATAACTGGAGTATAGTTAAAAAATTATGTTTGTAAAAAAGGATGGATTAGCCGCTGGACCCGAGAAACTATTATATATATATATATACCCCCTTAAATTTGTTAGTTTTTTTTTCATTTGAATACCTGAACTAAGGCTCCGTTTGGTCACGAGTTTTGCCAAAATAAATTTAAAATTTATTTTGAAAAATCATGTTTGGCAATAATTTCTTTTCTTCATATTTTGGTAAAATCCTAAATCCCAAACCCCAAAATTCAAAATCACCCAAATTGCATTTTGGAACAAAATTTAAAACTTGAGAATTATATACATATTTTTCCAAAATAAAGTTGAAACATATATTTTTTTTAGAAAATATCCAGACACATTTTCATCTTCAAATTAAACTTCACCCAAATTAAAATTATAAAAATAAATTTAAAATGTATGGCCATACGCTACTAAGAGTTATACCCATTGAACACTTCAAGCAAGTAGAAAATAAGCCTAGTAAATTCTTTCTCTATTTCATATTAAATGAGTTATTTTCCTTTTAAGTTTGTTCTAAAATAAATTATATTTTTAAAATTGGAAATAATTCAACTTTAAACTTTTCATTTAATCTTTTTACCTTTAATAGAAAACTTTTACAGTAACATAAATAATATGACCCTAAAAACTTTTTATCCCTTAACCTTTTAAGGGAATATTTTTTTGTAGTCTCTCAAAAACTGCAAATGCGTGAGTTTCACACATAAAAAAAATAATAAAAATAAACCACCTTTCAGTACCTCGCCCTCTGCCCACCCTAGAACACCTGCCTCACACCTTAAAAATTTATTCCGCCATTTTAATTGTAAACTCATTTGATTGGTAATCTAATTTAAGAAAAGAAAGAAGATATTTAAACTTGTGGTATAAAATAAGTTATATATATATTGTGTGCCTATAAATCATTATATAAAAGTAAACTGTTTCCAAGTAAAGAAATGAATAATTTTTTTTTGGCACGGACTAAAAGAAAATAGGTTCACATAAATTAAAAAACTATTTTTTTCTGATGAAAACCTCTAGAAAACGAAGAACATTTTTGCAAAATTGTCATTTGATTACAAGTTATAGAGAAAATATCTGGTGGGCGAAGAAGATAAATTGGGTAGAGGAAACGAGAGCTTTCTTACTTATTGACTATTTTCCCTTGTTGGTATTCTTGAGTGCACTCTATTTTGACTATATTGTAATTACTAAATTAAAATTATGTCATTTAATTTTGTAATTGTTTGATTCAGGGATGAGTTTAATTCAGGTGGTTCGGCACCAAATTTAAATGTAGTGGTGGTGGCAAGGAAAGAGGAGCAGGTGGTGGTGGGTTGTGGTAGATTTGGTGATAGAGAGGAAAGAGAAAGGAAATGGAAAGTTGGATGGTTGTGGTGACAATTATGACGGAAGAGAAAAGCGGAAAGTGGATGATGGTGTAAGGTGGCGAAGGTGTTTGGAAGTGGTAGTGCCAGACTGAGGTTGGAGGAAACAAGCAAAAAACATTAAAATATTAGGCGTTTCACCCTCTAGAAGGAGATTATATTATCCATATTATGCCATGTCACCAATGTGTCCTCACGAGACACAATAAAAGTTTAATAGGTATAACCCTTAGTTTAAGGGGTGCGTTTAGTACAAAGGTGGAATGTTCAAGAATATTCATGGATTTAATTATGTATAATTAATTCTATCATTTTAGTTAAAGGTTATTTCGAGATTAACTAATACTACAAAATAAATATAAAATAAAATTAATTTTAAAATCCCAAAATTATTATTTTTATTATAGGTACGGAACAATGTCTAAATAACAAATCGAACAAATTTAAAAGATTGTTTATGTATTCAACTAATTTCGTATCAATGTGGTTGCTTAATGTGTTATGAAGTTAGTTATCACCCGTTGTCAAAGTTCTTTCATTTGTTGAGTAAGTGGTAACAACACCTTGCATTTCTTCAATCCTTATAATTATAAGAGAAACAAAAAAAAAAAGAAACCCTAAAAAAGAGGAAAGATTATCCTAAAATATACTGCCGCGTGGCAAGCTCGTTTTGCATTCTCCTCAACGGCTCTTCACACGCGGAAAACAGTGGACTCTGCTCAAATACTCTCTGTAGCTACACTAAGAAACCTTCCAATTCCATGGCTGCTCAGATTTCTTCTCAGCGTTAAAGCCAGCACCGTTTATCCTTCTCCACAAATGACGATCGCTTCATTTTCGCTTCTCCGGCTTCCATTCGCCATCTCCGCCGCTCGTCACCGCCTCTTCTCCGCCGCCGCTGCTGCCGGCCGGCATCAAAACCCTAACAATGTCTCAAGAAAGCTCCAACAGCCGAACAAAAATCTCCTCAAAGCTCGGGAGACGATTAGTAAGCATTTCTCTACTCTAGCACCGATTCTCTCTCACGAAAACATGCCTCGCCTCTCTCACGATCAAGCCGTCGGAACCGTCGCTTCTTCACAAGCGAATTTCATGCGCGTTATCGTCCAGTTACTTCCTCCACACGAAACTTGTACGGAACCTTCTGGAAGGTTCGTGAAGGGTTCAGGGGAAATAGGAGTGGAGCTGTTGTGTGTGGTGAAGGCAGTGTTGAAGAAGATAAAGAGGAGAGTATTGGTAGGGGATAAGGTATTGGTAGGTTCAATTGATTGGGTGGATAGACGAGGAGCTATTGAGAATGTGTTTCAGAGGAAGACGGAGATTTTGGATCCTCCTGTAGCTAATGTGGATCATTTGCTAGTATTGTTCTCATTCGATCAGCCGAAGGTTGAATCATTCTCCCTCACTAGGTTCCTTGTTGAAGCTGAATCCACTGGAATTCCTCTCACTCTGGCCTTGAATAAATCTGAACTTGTTTCTCAAGAGGTTAGCAATATAAAAACACTGTTATATTATAGCGTTTTGTCATAATTCTTAGAACAATGATATTTAGTTCAGGTGCTTAAGTAGTACTATTGATTTATGTCTTGATTAGTTGACAAGAATTAATACTTTGTACCTTTACTGTAGGTCTTATCATTTCTAGTCGTGGTTGAGCCTTTAAGAGATTATATGTTTAGAAAACATACAGAAATTCTGATATTCTTATCTGTACTCGCATGATATTGGCATGAGATGATTTAACTCGAGTAACGTGATTAGTGAGGATTCATTGTCCCCAAACTTATCTGAGACTGAGGCGTAGTAGTTGTTTTTGATTTGAGTTGTTTGCTACTAATTTTGTACTGATTCTACCAAAATTTTTGCCTCTGAATAGTAAGTAATCTACTGATTAGATGAACACATTAGTATTCCAATCAACTACATCGCAATCCCAAACTAGTTTGGTTTAAATAAATGAATTATATGTATCAGTTTTGCAATTCAGATCCATTATGATCACATCACCTGTTAATTTATATACATCTTTTTACTTGTCTTTTGTCATTTCTTCTTTGATTTTCTGAAGTAATGTTTGTGATGCTTGGCATTGGATTTATTTTCCGTTTCTTAAATATGGATTTATGGAATACATGTCTCTTTGCATGGGAATTACCTTTGTTGTAAGTGAGGATGCAAGGTGAAAAATAGAATATCAGCCTGTTAAGAGTTACACTCTTTGAAACTCAAATGGACAAAAGAGAGAAGCGTAAAAAGAGAACACAAAGGGAGGATACATATGAAAACCATGTTTTCACTGAGAAGATTGTGTAACATCCTAGCATGTATTGACTGTTTCATTTTAGGCAAAATTCATAGATAGACACTTAAAGTTCTCACTAACTTTCACTTAGACACCTCAACTTAAATTTGTTTCTATTGAACACTTGAACCCCCTCCAAAATGTGTGTGTTGAGCTCATTTTGCTGACATGTAAATGTCTGTGTATGCACGTCCTATCAGCGCGTAAAGAGCCAACATTATATATTTTTCACCGCAATATTCATAGTTTTTATCGGAATCTGGCAACGACTTCTTTTTCTGCTTACTTTCAACTTAGTTTTTTTTCTTCTTGCCTAGCCATCTTCATCACCTCCTCCCATTCCCTGATCTGGCCAACGACCACCATAATCATCACCTTCTCTTTCTCAGTTTCAGCCACTGCTCCACCACATCACCTCTCCTCCTCCAACCAAAAACCCAACTTCACCCATCAACCTAACATGGAGAAAAATTTCAAAATCTCCTTTCTTCTATCAATAATCAGCAAGTCAAGATTACACCTTAATCAGGATTTTGAACTGGCCAAGGAAGAATGACATTTCCTCACATACTCATTTCCCCCTTGGCTCTTCAGGTCTCGTGACTGTACCAAGAAGTTCTTGTCACTTTCCTCAATATTGAAGACATCCAACAACGCATGCTGAGTTACATGGATGTTCAAATCCATTTTAAGAAATATCAAAGCTTTTTTGACACTTCCAGAAGATAATCCACTAACGGCTAAGCTCCACCTCTGTTTGTTTGCTTCTTTCTTATTTTCTGATAAGATATTTTTATTAACAAAAATTTGTCTCTCTTTTTATTTGTTGCTGACATGTAACTTTTTTATTGGTTTGGTCTGCCACTTCAACAGAGAGTGAGTTCACGCACCATTATTAGTTTGAAATTGTAGAATTTGTGTTTAATAGGCCCAATTATCAGAAGTTCAAGTGTTCAATAGGAACTAGCCTTAGTTGAAGTGCTTAAGTGGAAATTAGTGACAAGTTTAAGGGGTTATCTATGTATTTGGCCTTTCTTTTACGTACTTCAGTTAGTTTTGATACTATTTCTTCCCTCCTATCTGTATCTTCTGATCATTTCATAATATAAATCCAAAAGTCGGTGATCAACTTTGGCAGGAAATAAAAACATGGAAATCTAGGCTTCGTAATTGGGGTTATGAACCAATCTTTTGCAGCATTGAGTCGAAGCGTGGACTTGATACACTCCAGTTTATTATGAGAGAACAAACATCCGTCATTGTTGGTCCAAGTGGCGTGGGAAAATCCAGCCTGATCAATGCTTTGAGAGGCAATAAGCAGATTCTTGGTGCAGTTGAAGAAGGAAACTGGTTTGATCCTGTGAGTTTGGCCTTTTTTCATCATTTTAAATTATATTATTGCTTCTGTTTAGAAACCCTTTAGTTTACTGTTTCCTTTTCTTTATTATGACTAGCAGCTTCTAGGGAGTAAGTGGTATGAAAAGCAGCGTGTTGGGGAAGTGTCAGTAAGAAGTGGCAGAGGAAAGCATACAACGAGGCACGTCTCCTTGCTTCCATTGTCTGATGGAGGATATCTTGCTGATACTCCAGGGTTTAACCAGCCTAGTTTGATTAAAGTGACAAAAAATTCTCTTGCACATCATTTTCCAGAGGTTTGTCCTGATGGCGCTGCTTCGTTCTCCAAGTTGTGTATTTGTTGCACAATATGTGAACCAAACTATATATGCGAATTTCACTAGTAATTTCCAATCTGATTACTTTGAGTTCAGATTCGCAACATGCTTAAAGATGGCGAACCTGCAAAGTGTGCATTCAGCAATTGCTTGCATCTTGGTGAACCAGGGTGCCTTGTAAAAGGTGATTGGGAGAGATATCCCTACTATCTTCAATTGCTTGACGAAATTAAAATCAGGGAGGAGTTTCAGTTGAGGACTATTGGAACGAAACGAGAGGGTGATGTTAGGTAAGTTCTGAAAAGCTCTGAACTTCTATGCAATATTTATTCAATTCATTTCATACACCACTAAGAGGTACATCTTAGAAATTTTCTTCACGAAGTAAGAAATCGGAGCTATTATGAATTGGTCAAGTATCAGAGATATATGGTAGTCTGGTTTCATCTGTTTCTGTAATTAAAATGTAACTATAGTATTTCAATACTTTTTCTGTGACCAAGTATTCTTATGATTGGTTGCCAAATTTGTCATTGGCATTTTTGCTCTGAGTAAAGTTTTTCCATTGAAGAAAACTCTCACTAAGACTAAATTTGTATTTGCCTGCGTCATCCTTTGCAGTTCTAATACTTGCTCATGATGCTTCTCGAATGAAGTGCTGATTAGCACCTTTTTAGGATTATTATTCTCTAGAAATGAGAATCCATTTTCTTTACAACATAATTATAACACCATATCATCCAATCATAAGAGTTATAGTTCCTAATCAAAGACGGCAAAATATTGAAAGGCCATTTTTCCCAGTAAAATGTGTGCTTGGTAGATTAAACTTGTCATTGATTTGCATCTCTTTATTCGTGGAAGGAAACCGATTTTCCTTCGGAGTATCTGTAAAACTAAGTATTGCAGTTTGGTTAACTAGCCTGCTATTTTGTGATTTCTTGTGCTCCTCTTCCTATTCTTTATTAGTTTATTTCATTTTAGGTCTTATTGTTAGTCCATTTGCCTAACTGGTAAGCATAGTGAATGATATTCATCTTTGGCATTGATGGCAAACCATTTCAAACCCATCAGAAAAACATTTACGTATCACATTCTTACAGGTGCAAAGTAGGAGATAAGGGAGTTGTGCAAGCAGAACCGCGGCTGGAGCCCAAGAAATACAGGAGACAATCTCGTAAAAGTGTGAACCAGTCATTTCTAGATGGATTGGATGAACTCGATGAAGATGACATGGTGGAGGATGATAATCCTATTTTAAGAGCAATGAGGGAAGAAAATCAATAGAAAAAATAATAATTTGACACAACTTGGATATTTTTAGAAGGCATGTATCCATTACACCTATGCTTCACGGGTTGTAAATAGTGCTTTTCTGACTTCTTTTGTTAAGCTGAGAGTGGTCCACGGATTCCGAAGATGTTGTAGGTGGCAAAATGTGGTGGCTGCATTGCGTCTCAAATGTGAGAAACACTTCAAAGTTCAACCAATGCTGGAAGCTAACACGAGATATAGTGTTGTACGTCTAATAGGGGAGTTTGCATCACCTTCTTCTCCTTCTTGTCGTTCCCTCAATCTTTTGCATGATTGTTTTCTCTACTAATTGGTGATGCTATAATGCATGTCATCTAGTGAAGTGGTAATTAAACCTGTCAAAGTGATAGTAATGACCCAATAACATATGTTTCTGAATCATCGCCTAATGATAATGTAGAGATGGATTATGAACAATTACAAGAAGATTTTGTAATATAAGATAATGAAATTGGAATAGAAGATGAGATACCACCTATACCTACTAGTGGAAATGTTGGCAGTGTTGGAGTTGGAGTTGCTAGTGCTACAACGGGTAGACCACCAGTGGCTCCGACTTCTAATCATAAAAGAAGAAGCCCGGTATGAATTTTTTTTTGAAATAATATAAGGTACTAATAGAGTTAAGTGCAAACTTTGTAACGAAATTTTTAAATATTTGACCGGAGGAAATTTGGGGGGGGGGGGGGGGGACTGGGACACTTACAAGACATATGAGATCTAGAATGGGGCAATAATGGGGATAGAAGACAAACAACTATTAACCCTACTACTGGAGGTCTAGTAAAATATGATAAAATGAGGGATCGTGAGGAATTAGCAAAAATAATTGCTTTGGGTTGTCTACCTTTTTCTTTTGCTTCTTCATCGTATCTTATTATGTATATTCAAATGATTTACAATCTTTTATTTAATGGTATCTCTAGAAGTACTTGTAGAGCGGATATCTTTAGACTTCATGGACAATATCAAACATACATACGTTATTTGTTTAGCCACATTCCTTCTAGAGTATGTCTAACTTCTGATATTGGCCATGCTATTAATGGAAATGATTATTTGACAATTACATGCCATTGGATAGATGATAATACTTATATGCATAAACGTATTATCGCTTTTAAATATGATGAAGATCAGAGTCATACTGCTACGTTTATAAGTAGTACTATTGTTGAAGTTGTTGAATTTTATATTCTAAACCAAAAAGTTTTGTGTATGTCTTTTGACAATGCTTCAAACAATAATGCCGCAGTTTTAATTTTTTTTTTTTCATGTTATGTGTGCATGTCATGTTTATAATTTAATTGTGAAAAGTGGCCTTGATTTATTTTCAGTTGAGATTACTCATGTTAGAAGAGCAGTTGGTTTTATTGAGGGAAATAATAGACAATCTAGAATAAAAGAATTTAAGACTAAGTGTATCCAGTATAACCTTACACCTAGATTCATGCCAGACGAAATTGTTACTGAATGGAATTATACATATATATTTTTAAAATGTTGCTACAAATATAGATTTCCAATAACTGAAGTTGCTAATGCACATTGTACTGACCATATGCGTACGTTAACAAGTGATACTTGGGAGGTCATTAATGATGTTGTTAAATTTTTACATAAATTTTATACTGCTACTGTTGTGTTTTCTGGCGCATATTACCCCACTGTTACTATGGCTTTAGTACATATAGTTGAAATTTCTTTTCTACTATCTGAATTTAAGAAGAAAGAAAATATAAGGAAGTTGTTGAAAAAATGCAAGCAAAATTCAAAAAATATTTCTTTCCAATTTCTCCGATTTACTTAATTGGTGCAGTTTTAAATCCTTCTATTAAAATGTCTGATTGTCACCAATTAATGAATGCTTTATATACTTATATGGAGATTGGAGAAACTGAAATCCCAAATTTATATGATTCTATGAACAAGCTAAATGAATATTTACAACAACTATATAATTATTATGCAAATGAATGTAATAATACTGCTCGTGCTTCTGGCAATGTTAATCCCGCTATAATGTAGCAGTTTCTGCTAATGTGGATGATGAAGAAGGCCTTGATAGTTTTATTATTTTTTCTACATTTTCTAACACTCAAACAAGTAGCAGGAATATTGATGAGCTTCAATTCTACTTGCAGAAGCAAAAGAAGCCTCGCACAAAGAAATTTTCACCGTTGGGATGGTGGCATGAAAATGAAAAGTAATTTCCTGTTCTTTTCGTTATGGCTCGGGACGTGTTGAATGTGCCAATTTCTACTGTTGCATTGGAGAGTGCATTTAGCCAACCAAGACAACAACTTGGAGACACCTGCCACTCATTGGGAAGCAATGCTTTGGAAGTTTTAGTATGTTTCAGAGATTGGATTAGATCGGAACGAAGAAATCAAGGAAAGGAAGATGTTAATTGCCCAGAAGACGAGGAACTTGGAGATATATTAACCCATGGAGACCCATCCGAATTTAACACGCCAGAAGAAGGTCAATCGGTTCATATTGATTATGATGAACTTCGTAGGGCGATGCAAAACATTTGAAATTACTACTTTACTAGTTTACTTGTTAGAAGAAATGTAAACATTTCATTTTCTACTTTTTCAATTTGAAATTAAGAAATAAAGTAGCACTTGCAATAAGTGCAATTTTTTTCCATCTTACTTGTATTCGTTCAATTATTACAAAGTATTAATATAACTTAATAGTTATACTATATATAATTCCAAAAAAAAGTGAAAATATACTAAACCCGGCCCAGCCCGGCCCCCTCAACCCGTAACCCGTATGGTTAAATTTTTACCCGAACTAACCCAGCCCGCTATGAACCCATTATTGTGCAACCCGGACCGGACCGGCCCTGAACCCGAACGGGTCAAAAAAATGACCCGGACTGGACCGATTGGCCCGTTAGATGGTTTAGCGGTAATAGCCTAATAGGTATCTTTTTCATCACTAGTTGCTTCCCCAAAGCCTGCTAATTGACGCATCTAAAGCTCCTAGCATTTTATCCAGAACTGGAATTTGTTCGTGTCTGAAGTTGCCGATGATGCCCATTTCAGCATGTACAAAGAAGCATCTTTTAGGATATTGATAGTCGCGTTGCAGTTGTACAGGCGTGTCCTTGCGGTCGGATTTTGTTCAGGACTGAAAACATAACAATAATTTGCTTTAACCATGATGGTTCCGCAGTTATTACTACAAGGATATTTTACCAGATTTACCTAGATCAACAATAACCAAGGGACTGTGCCAAAGGCTAAAATCCGGACAAACAGTTAAAAAGTTGCTACTGCTGGAAAATCATCGATTTCCTTCTCAGGCAAAGTTTGCAGGTGCGTCTTTTAGATCCAAACATATTTCTACTTGTATTTGGAAATTTTACTTTGCATATTGAAAATGACGTGTCATAGCACGTAGATTGGTCAAACAGTCAAAGAATTAAAGTTGTTCAACAGGTACGAGCAATAACAGACACGAACAAGTTAAACAGAAGAGACACGAGCAGTCATACGAGACATTTAATGCCCACACCTGTGCAAAGCATTTAAAGGTCAAAGATCATAAAGAATCAAGGGAATGAATCTAACAACAAATAAGAGCCAAAAAACAACAATTTAATGAGCATTAAGTGCGAGAAACGTTAGAGAATATGTGATTACATAATGTAATATTTAAAGTCATTAATTTGCCATAATTGCATTGTTATACAGAGGTAAAGTCTGTATTCCCCAAAATGACTATAAAAGGGAAAGTCACAAACAATTGTGGATAGAAGTTACTATTGGAATATACTTTAAATTACTTACTTTCTGATAATATCATTCTCAAGTCTCTTTCTTTATATACTTTTTCGATTATCAGTAACCCGATTCTTATAAATTCTAGCTTTACCCAAAAATCTATTTTTCGGTTAAACAAATTGGTTCCGTTACCGGAAATCTGATAATCAATTATATCTCAATTTGATTTTCTTTGTTATAACAACTATGTCGAACAACAATGATAACACCCAACTTCAGGGAGATTTGCATAGAGATTTGCGAGACAGCTTTAGTTCCTTCTCCACAAGGTTCACCGCGAAATATCGTGAAGGAACTCCTGAAGGATCTCACCTAGACGGTCAAGTTCAATTTGAGAATGTTGAAACTATGGGTGAAGCTTTACAAAAACTTATCGCTACTCAGGTCAACAAGGCTTTATAGGCTTTTATTAGTCAATTACTTGCTGCTACACCCATACCTACTCCAAATCACAATACTTTGGAGAATCCTCGTTTTGGGATGATTAATTCAGGTAGTGGTGGAACCCCCAGCGAAACGCATGAGGAAGGCCCAGGTAATTCGGTTAGTTCTAATTTACAAAATCTAGCACTAATATTGCAGAAACAGCTCAAGGAGCAAAATGACCGCATAGAGCAAATACTCGGGGTATTGCCCGTGATCAAAGGGGTAGATATGGATAAGTATTCTTAACAGCCCTAGAAGCCAAGTGCCGCCCTTTTCCCAATTCCAAAAAAGTTCAAGATGCCTGATATTTCAAAGTATGATGGAACAACAGACTCGCGAGATCACATTATCGCATTTACAACAGGTGTCAAGGGAAATGATTTGACATAGCAAGAGATTGAATCAGTCTTGGTTAAAAAATTTGGTAAAACGGTCACTTAAGGAGCACTAACATGGTATTCTCTTTTACCTGAAAATTCTATAATTCTTTTGCTAAGCTTGCAGATTCATTTATCAAAGCACACTCGGGAGCTCAAAAGGTGGAAAAGAGAATGGAAGACATCTTCAAAATCAAGCAAGGAGATTCAGAGTTGCCTAGAGAATTCGTGGACAGATTTCAGCGGGAAAGGATGACATTGCCACGAGTAACTGACAATTGGGAAGCCATAGCCTTCACCCATAATTTGAATGAGAAGAGTTCAGAAGCTACGAGACGACTCAAGGAAAGCCTTCGAGAATTCCCAGCAACAATATGGAATGACATCTATAACAGATACAGTACAAAGATGAGGATTGAAGAGGATATTATTTTACGACATAAAAAAGAAGAAAAAATAAGTTCAAGGTGCATGGAAAATTAAAAAAGATATGGTAAAAACAGGTACGATCCATATATGGGACCCGTGGGAAAAGACTCACGATCAAAGCAAGATAGTCAAAGATTCGATCACCAATCAAGGACTAAAGAATTGCGTTCGACTTCAAGATTTGGGAACGATTGGAACACACGCGGGGCATGAGACGATGATGAAAGTTTAAAGGCAAGGTTCGGTGGATACAATTTCAACGTAAGCACCTCTGAACTCGTAGCTGTTTTAAGAAGCATGGGAGATAAGGTACGATGGCCGAAGGAGATGAGATCAAATCCAAACAGACGAAATCCTGATCATTGGTGTGAATTTCATAACGATCATGGACACAAAACAGCAGATTGCAGGTTTTTACGGGGGTTGGGGGGGGAGTTGATTATTTGTTAAAACAAGGATATCTCACTAAATTATTCAGTGAGAAAGGAAAACAGGCATATATGAAAAACAGACAGGAGCCACCAAAACTACTTTCTCCCAAAAGAACAGTTAATATTATAAGTGGAGTGAAGATATCAATGTTATGTCATATACCGCAGCTAAGAAAAATTCAAAAATTACAATTACCCACGGGAAGTGGCTGCGGCACGTGTAAGGAGAAGAAAACATCACGTTTGATGATGCAGATGCTGAGAGTTTATTAACACCACATAATGATGCACTGGTAATATCTTTACATGTACATGATACTAACGTCAAATGAGTTTTAATTGATCAGGTAGTTCTGTGAATATTATTTTGATACGAGTGTTGCGTGATATGCAAGCTGAGGATAAATTGGTTCCAAAAGCACATACTTTGACGGGATTTGACAACTCTAGTGTTGTAACGAAAGGAGAAGCAATCCTCACTACATTCGCAGTAGGCGTTGTCAAAGATACCAAATTTCAAGTCGTAGATATAGAAATGACTTACAACATGATTCTTGGAAGGCCATGGATCCATAAAATAGATACTGTACCATCAACCTTACATCAGGTTATTAAATTTCCATCACCATGGGGAATATGTCAAATTAAAGGCGACCAACAAACATCTAGAGGCATCAATTAAGTTGTAGATTCAACTATTTAGGGTGAAGACAAATAGCAATTATAGAATTCAGCAGAGGGTAACATGTTGTCAACCTCAGCTGAACAAGGAAAACCAGATGTGGATTCAAGACTTGATACCATTCAAGAACCAGAGGAGAACGAGAACATCAAAACAACGATAGAAGAGTTAGAGGCTATGGTTTTATTTATACACTAGCCGGAGAGGAAAGTGTATATAGGAGCCAATCTCAGCCCAAAGGTAAAGCGTAAGTTAATTGAATTTTTAAAAGCTAATGCAAATTATTTTGCTTGGTCGCATTCTTTCATGACAAGGATACCACCGGAGGTCGTGACTCATAAATTGAATGAATATCCATCATATCCTCCAGTCAAGCAAAAGAAAAGAAAGCAAGGAACTTTCAAGAATAAGGTGATTCAAGAAGAAGCGCAAAAATTGCTAAAAATTGGTTCAATTCGTGAGGTAAAATATCATGGCTGGTTAGCTAATACTGTTGTTGTTCCTAAGATGAACGATAAGTGGTGAGTCTATGTAGATTACACAGATCTTAATAAAGCCTGTCTAAAAGATTCTTTCCATTTATCACACATAGATCAATTAATTTATGCTACTGTAGGGCATGAGCTATTAAGTTTTTTAGATGCATATTCAGGCTATAATCAAATCAAGATGGATCCAGAAGATGAGGAAAAATATTCTTTCATAACAGACAGGCAGACTTACTGTTATAAGGTAATGCCCTTTGGTTTTAAGAATGCAGGTGCAACGTATCAGAGGTTAGTTACTCAAATGTTTGAAGAACATTTAAGTAAGATCATGGAGGTATATATAGATATATATATAGATGATATGCTAGTTAAGACTCAACATTCAGAAGATCATATATCGCACCTGTCTGATACGTTTAAAATTTTATGAAAATATAATATGAAGTTAAATCCAAAAAAAAAGTGCATTTGGTGTGGCATTAGGTAAGTTTTTAGCTTTTCTTATTTCTAACCGTGGTATTGAAGTGAATCCTGCACAGATTAAGGCCATTGAAGAAATCCCCGATATAATTTCAAATAAGAAAGAAGTTCCAAAACTGAGAGGAAGAATCACAGCTTTGGGAAGATTCATTTCTAAATCATCGGAAAAATATTTTAAATTCTTCTTGGCCCTTAAGAAGCAGGATCATTTTGAATGGGATAAAGAGTATCAAAAGGCACTTAGAGATTTGAAAATATACTAATCAAATCCACCGTTGCTAGCAAAACCAAAGGCTAGGGAGAAACTTCTCATCTATTTTGCTGTTACAGAAGTTGCGGTAAGCGCGGTTTTGGTTCGAGAAGAACATGTTAAACAATCTCCTATCTACTATGTTAGTAAATTGAGACTCGGTATCCACAACTGAAAAAACTAGCACTTGCTTTAATCATGACATCTAAAAAGTTAAGACCATATTTTCAATGTTATCCCATTGTTGTAGTAATTGCATACCCCTTACGTAGTATATTGCATAAGCATGAATTGTCAGGAAGGTTAGCCAAATGGGATATAGATCTAACTGAATATGAAATCACGTACCTACCTATAAAAAAATAAAATCCCACATATAGCTGTTTTCGTAGCTGACTTTAGCCACGGGATGCAGTTAGAAGCAGAAAAAGAAGTTTAGATACTTAATGGGGCTAATCCAGGAATATGGACCTTATTCGCTGATGGCTCATCTAATGTAAAATGTGCAGGATTAGGAATTGTATTAGTACCACCTACGGGTGAAACTATTCGGCAAGCTATTAAGGGTCATTCCATGAGTAACGATGAAGCGGAATATAAAGCTGTGATTGCAGGTCTAGAGTTAGCACGAGAACTTGATATAAATCAAGTGGTGATCAAAAGTGAGTCGCAACTCGTGGTTAATCAAATGCTGGGGACTTACACGACTAGGGAAGCAAGGATACAACAATACTTGGAAAAGGTAAGAGAATTGATAAAGCAACTCCAAACTTGGAAGGTCATACAAATATCGAGGGGTGAAAATAGCGAAGCAGATGCCTTAGCCAATCTCGCATCCGCAACTAATATGGAAGATGATGCAAACGCCTCAGTTGTACATTTATTTCATCCACTTCTCGAACCTGATAAGAATAAGGTAAATTTTAATAATTTAACTTGGGATTGGAGGAATGAAATTGTTTCTTTTTTACAGTACGGTACTGTTCCAAATGACAAGAGACAAACACATGCATTTCGCAAAAAGGCTGCTCGTTGCTGTTTAAAACAAGGAAATCTTTACCGTAAAATGTTCGGTGGTCCCTTAGCAAGATGCCTAGGACCTTCTCAAATGGAGTACGTGATAAGGGAAATACATGATGGGCATTGCGGGAATCACGCAGGAGGAAGATCACTGGTGAGAACCTTGATTAGAGCAAGGTACAATTGGCCTAAAATGGAAGAAGAAGCGGAAAGTTTTGTGGCTAAATGTGACAAATGCCAGACGCATGGTAACAATATGCACAAGCCAATAGAATTATAATATCCAGTCATTTCGCCGTGGCCGTTTATGAAATGGGAAATGGATATAGCAAGACCATTATCTCAAGCAAAGGGACATGAAAAGTTTCTTCTCGTACTTACTGATTATTTTACTAAATGGGTGGAGGCATGAGCATTTAAACAGATGCGAGAAAAGGAAGTTAAAGATTTTATTTGGTGAAATATCATATGTCGATTTGGTGTACCAAAGGAAATCGTATGCGATAATGGCCCTCAATTTATTGGAACTCAAGCCAAAGAGTTTTTTGAGAGTTTGGCAAATTAAAAGGATTACATCTACACTTTATCACCCAGTGGGTAATGGGAAAGAAAATCAACAAACAAGGTCATAATCAACAATTTAAAGAAACAATTAGAAGAGTCAAAGGGTAATTGGTCTGAAATGTTACCCGAAGTTTTATGGGCATATCGCACACCAACAAAAACAAGCACATGCGAAACACCCTTCTCTCTGGTTTATGGAGCTGAGGCATTAATTCCAGTAGAAATAGGAGAACCAAGCATAAGATTCTCACAAGAAACACAAGAATCAAATGGCGAAGAGATGCGAGTCAAGTTGGACTTATTGGAAGGCAGGAGAGAAGCGGCATTAATAAGAATGGTAGAGCAAAAGCAAGTGATCGAACGATATTACAAAAGGAAAGCACGCGTGAGATACTTCAAAATTGGGGACTTCGTGCTTAAAAAGGTTTTTCAATCTATAAGGGCAACCAACACGGGAAAACTAAGTCCAACCTGGGAAGGACCATGCAGAGTTCGAGATATTGCAGGAAAAGGAGCATACGTATTAGAAACAATGGACGGGAAGGTGCTTCCTTCACATTGGAACGCAATTCATTTGAAGAGATATTACTTTTAAAGAAAAACCCACGGTCAGGCATCACCATGATAATTTTTTTTTAATTGTTAAAATTTTACTAACGATTTTAGATGATAGGAAAAACGCTAACCCTTACTAGCTGATGAGTCACGACCTGTAAAACAAAATGGAATAAACTAAAATTCCTATCCTAGGATTACAATTATTCTGATAGAAGTATACACGGGTTAAACAGTCTTCATCTATAATCGCACCCCCGGGTCCCGTATGTATTTCCGTTTCATAAAAAGGACCAAGTGAAAGAGACTATCAAGTGCTCGAGACTTCATACATCAACACTCAAACACCTGGGGGACTACATAGTATACACAGTTACATGTATAAAAAGGCAAAGAAGATTGAGGAAAAATCAATCAAGCCTAGAAGAGTCAAGTGCGGAGTGAAAGTCATGAAGTCATGGCATCCGTCATAGTATCTTTCCCATGAGAATAATGGAGTCATCTTTCAAACCCTTCCTAATGTTTTGAAGCTAAAGGGACCCAGTGTACCTCAAAACAGTTAGGATAAAGACCATGTAAAAAACTGGTTGTAAGGAAAAACCTTGTAGCTATTGTTCTTCTTTTGTATACATCTGTTACAAGGAAAACAGTTACGAGAAAGTCACAGATCTAATTCAAATACATGTAAAGTATTGCTCAAAACTTGTTAAGGTTCAGAAATAAAAACTTGTCAAAGTTATTTGAAAAACATATGCGTTCCTATTTCTTTTATCATATGATAACACCATTATGAAGTTTAGACGTCTTCTTCATTAAGTGTCAAAATATAAAAACTCATGTTATTTAGTCATGAGATCAACATAAGCATTTTCAAAGAACAAAAATGCAAACTATTCTTTAACTCCTTGAAATTAAAAGGCACGAATAAAACAGATGGAAGGTTAATGATAACTTCTTCATATTTTAAAAGACTAAGTATATACTCAGTCATTGAATTGTTCATACAAAAATGCCCCATGACAAGACTTGGGGACTTGTACTTCTAAAGTCTACCTTCAAGTGATAGCCAAGGGTTTGATTACAAAAACTATTAAAAAATCCAAGAATTCTAAACATAGTTTTACAAACAGGTACCTGCAAAATGGGAGTTTAAAATAAATGTAAAATTTTCATTAAGAAGAAAGGATTGAAGAAGGATCATCGCTGCAAGGAAAGATATGGAAGAAACATTCGAAGAAGGGGAGGAAGAGGAGATACTATTGCAATGTCGTAAAGACGCTGCAAGAAAAGGAGATTTGTCACCAATGCACACTAAAACAACTAAGAAGGGGCGTTAAAGAGATAGATGCTGCGACAGCAGGGTAGAAGTTGCAAACATAAGACGACCACCAATGAGAATTGCTAAACAAAAACTTTTTACCCAAAGAATGAGGAATAAAACACGAATCACGGACATCAACTCTGTAGTCTCGTCGTAATTTTATTTCATTTCCTCAATTGTAATATCATCACAGAGTATGTTATAAACTCTGGGATGATCAAATATCATTTAGCAAGAGCTACCTCTCATGATGTATTTTTAAATTTTCTATTATTAATAAATCTTCAACCCTAGGCTATGCCTAGAGGATTGCCAAAAAAAAAGGATCATCAGCGGGCACAACTGGAACAACATCGTCAACAGAAGCGGGTTGATCTTCAACCACAACAATTTGAGTATCAATAGACGAAGTATCAACTTGATTTACAACAAGAGGCCCAACTAAGCTTGAAGAAGGAATGTCACTCGAGGTAATTTCAGTGTTCATGGGGACTTCAACTACAAAAGTTTCAGCCAAGGGAGCCTCACTCATCAGAATTTCACCCACGGGAGCATTAACTCCGGGAACTTCAACTTCAAAAACTTCAATCGCGAGTGAAGGGAAGTCCAGTGGTTGTTGAGCCTTCTCAATGGTCTCCATCACCTTAGCTAACCCTGACTCCAGATTGAAATTTTCTTGGCTAGCTTCAATTAAGGGATCCAACGAGAGTTCAGAAAAGCCCAGCTTACATCAACTGCAATCTTATCTTCAAGAAGCTCATAGTCTCTTTCCCAAGCAGCAATTTCATTCTTGAGACCTTCATTTTCATCCAAGACTGAGTTGTAAGAAGGCTTGGAAAGAGGCATGAGATTTTTCCAAGGCCTGCATCTTGTCTTCAAAAGTTTGCAGATCTTCTTGTGTCTGAGTCAAAATCCGCATCAGATCCCCAGCATAAACTTCTTTTTGATTCAACAAAGCTTTCAACTCATCAATTTCCTCATTTGCATTAGTCAACTGCTCTAAGAAAGAAGCCTCGAGACGCTCTTTTTCTCGCTCTACCTGACTTGAAGAAGCCCTGATAACTACAAGCTCTGAGGATAAGGCTCCCACCTGCTGTTCCAGGTTATTCTTGTTCTCTTGCTAATCTTCCATAGTGATTTGTGCGCTATCAAATGAACCCTTACAAGTAGCTGGGTCCAAATGAGATTCACGAGCTGCTCTTTCTGAATCAAGAACCACCTTTTCAGAGTCACGTACCACCCTCTCTAATATAGAAATTCTAATCATTAGCTCTGTACCAATCATGTTGGCCTAAAAATGATAAGGGAAGAAGATTAGAATTCTAAAAAAAAAAGAAATTCTGACAAAGTAAAGACAGGAGAACATACCTTTAAGGAGGAATGAACTATGTCGTTCACCAAAGTCAAACAACTATGTGACACAGACCGCGGCGCTCAGCGCCCGAGGCGTCCCATACCGCCCCGGACACGCCCGTCCTGCCCGTGCGCGCAGACTGGTTTCGCCCTGCCATGGGCTCATCAGGGAAGCGGCAATAGCTCCCGACCAGCTGTGCCCCTCGTATGCTTCGGCTCCCTTCATAGTCATGTCCAAGACAAGCGACATGCTCCCCAAACTTAATCGGGTCGGCATGCCTAACTCGGCCAAGCCAATACGCAACTAGGGCAGAGCGCCTTAATGGCTAGAGACGCCTCCCCTCTCCAAGGCAGTTTGATGCCAATCCGCACGCTTTACTTTGCCCCTTCTCTGAGGACGTGACAACCCTCCCCCACCTGGCTGATGCGGCGACCCGACGCATTACTTTCGCTGCTACTCCTTTCGTCTTCCACTCGGAACATTGCACCCATCATGCTAGCAATACCTCCTCGTGCTGCCTACCTCGGACTTAGGCACGAAACCATGGAGAGCTTCACACTTCGTCGGCGCGTCCACTTCGTGGTTTCATCTAGAGTTCGCAACAATTTCATTTGCTCAAGCCCACTTTACTTTGGCGGAGAAGTAGTATGTTTGCCCCAAGGACCGTCATGCCCCACTCTGTAACTCAGCGCCCCCATCTTTGCACTTGTGCCTTCCGCTAGCTTTGTGCATTCATGAGCTTGACACCTCGCCACAGAAGTTGAAGAGCATGTTTGCTCTGATACCAAATGACACGGACCGCGGCGCTCAGCGCCCGAGGCGTCCCATACCGCCCCGGACACGCCCGTCCTGCCCGTGCGCGCAGACTGGTTTCGCCCTGCCATGGGCTCATCAGGGAAGCGGCAATAGCTCCCGACCAGCTGTGCCCCTCGTATGCTTCGGCTCCCTTCATAGTCATGTCCAAGACAAGCGACATGCTCCCCAAACTTAATCGGGTCGGCATGCCTAACTCGGCCAAGCCAATACGCAACTAGGGCAGAGCGCCTTAATGGCTAGAGACGCCTCCCCTCTCCAAGGCAGTTTGATGCCAATCCGCACGCTTTACTTTGCCCCTTCTCTGAGGACGTGACAACACTCCCCCACCTGGCTGATGCGGCGACCCGACGCATTACTTTCGCTGCTACTCCTTTCGTCTTCCACTCGGAACATTGCACCCATCATGCTAGCAATACCTCCTCGTGCTGCCTACCTCGGACTTAGGCACGAAACCATGGAGAGCTTCACACTTCGTCGGCGCGTCCACTTCGTGGTTTCTTCTAGAGTTTGCAACAATTTCATTTGCTCAAGCCCACTTTACTTTGGCGGAGAAGTAGTATGTTTGCCCCAAGGACCGTCATGCTCCACTCTGTAACTCAGCGCCCCCATCTTTGCACTTGTGCCTTCCGCTAGCTTTGTGCATTCATGAGCTTGACACCTCGCCACAGAAGTTGAAGAGCATGTTTGCTCTGATACCAAATGACACGGACCGCGGCGCTCAGCGCCCGAGGCGTCCCATACCGCCCCGGACACGCCCGTCCTGCCTGTGCGCGCAGACTGGTTTCGCCCCGCCATGGGCTCATCAGGGAAGCGGCAATAGCTCCCGACCAGCTGCGCCCCTTGTATGCTTCGGCTCCCTTCATAGTCATGTCCAAGACAAGCGACATGCTCCCCAAACTTAATCGGGTCGGCATGTCTAACTCGGCCAAGCCAATACGCAACTAGGGCAGAGCGCCTTAATGGCTAAAGACGCCTCCCCTCTCCAAGGCAGTTTGATGCCAATCCGCACGCTTTACTTTGCCCCTTCTCTGAGGACGTGACAACTGGCTATTCATTTTTTCTTTCTCAATTGGGCCTATTAAAGGCTCAAGCCAAACATCTGCCTGACCAAATTTTCTCAAGAGGCTGTTATTGGCAGGAACTTCGATAGTCACGCTCATCATAGCAAAATTTCTACTTGTAGAACCCACTTCTGTATTGTAGACAGTAGAAGGGGGAGCGGTAGAAGAAGTAAAAACATCATAGGGAGGTATAGAAGCAGATGTAACTGGAACAGAAACAGATGGAGCAGTTAAGGAAGGAATCAAAGGCATGACAGAAGAAGGAAGATGAGGAATTGAATATATGGGAGTTGAAGAAGAAGACATGGGAGGTTCATCCAAAACAGGTCCTAACTCACCACTCTCAAAACCAATAACGAAAAGCTGGTTAATCGACTCATGAGTGTCATGAGGGCTGACAACATCATCATCGGAGACAAGATTAACAGGCTCGATAAGAAAAAGATGAGGGAAAGTATCAGTTTCGACGGAAAAGATATGTCTCCTAACTCTTGGCCTTGTCATCAACGAACCACCTTCATCTTCTTTGTCGGAGCTATCATCATCTGCGATTTTTCTTTTCAAAATAATATCCTGAGCAATTTCTAAAGAAAGTTGGGTTCCTACACGAGAGGCCGCAACTTTATCAGCAGTAATGCCTCGAATAGCAAATCCTGACACAAAGAAGGATGAAAGTTAAAACAATGAATTTTTACATACAGGAGAGACAGAAACTCCTACCGTAAGTTTTCACTCTCCAACTGTAAATACTAGAGATGTATTTCCAAGACCTAGCTTCTATAGGTGCAGACTTCAACAATTTATCTACCCAACCACAAAAATTGGGAATATTCTCCACAACTCTCATGGTTGCTTAAAAAAAAGAGAAAAATAAAGTTAAAGAAATTGATAAACTCGAAAGAAAGAGATACGAGAAAGGATAAGAAACGTACGTGCAAAATATCACTTATCAAGGATGGGAGTAATTTCTTTACCCAACCAACTGTGGGGGCGGCAACAAATCAAGCATTGCAGCCACGATCCTTGTCATCTTGCGGACTCACCAACACCCTTTTACTCCTAGCCACTAAGGTGAAAACGCCATTACGAAATAGCCTAGGGGAGTAGAGGTGAATTAGGTGAGGGAATGTAAAGTTAACATTTGCTGAGTTAGCCAGATGTCTTAAACAAGCCACACCAATCTGTGCTAAACAAACCTTGAAAAAACGTTAGAAATCGAGAATCACTGGGTTGATAGCTGGTTTAAACCCAAGAGTAAAAAGGTATGTGTAAACGAAAGAGGTCAGATGTCTTAAACAAGCCACAACCCTCCATACTAACGGGCCAATCTGTGCTAAACAAACCTTGAAAAAACGATTGAAATCGAGAATCACTGGGTTTATAGCTGGTTTAAACCCAAGAGTAAAAGGGTATGTGTAAACGAGATAGGTCCAATCATATATGAAGTAATCCTTTAATTTGGATTGGGGATTGCAATGGGAAAATCGTCATTCCAGTGGCAATATTAGCGAATTATGGGAGCTAAAAGTTCTATAATCAAAGTGGGGAAAGCATCAACGCGATCTAGACTTGCGACTTGACTTTGAAGTGATTGTCTATAGTGGTGAAAAGAAAAATCGCTAGGAACTATCTCCTCTACCAAAGGCTCTTATAATGGTTCAGTGGTTTCTTTTCCTTTAAAAGATGATTTTTGGGTAAAAGAACCCCTGCTTCTAGAAGAAGAACCAGGGATAGAAGAAGGCATGGAAGAACCACCACCACGAGAAGATCCTAAACTACGAAGTCTTCCACCTCTTCTATGTCTGATAAGGGCATTGAGATAATTTTCTAAAGCAGGAGCTCTTCTAGGGTTAGGGTTCGAAGAAAACATAATGAGGAAGAAGACATGTGAATAAAAATTTGCACAGTTCAAATGTTTGAAAGAGTTTTGTGTGGAAAAAAGTAAAGGGTAAAATTATATTTATAGGCAACCGTCAAAAAGTGAAAACACAGTAATGGAAGAGTCATAATAATAGTAACTGGTACTTCGTGAATAGTAGAGCTATAAAAAAGGACCTTAAAAAGGAATGCAAGTTACAGAATTGATAAGGAGGTGACACATATGAAGAACATTAAATAAATGTCACCATTGAAGCGTCAATCTTGTCATAGCATTAATGATGATAAAAATTCTCCTTTATGAAATTGACTTCCCAAATATTCAACTTACGAATAAATGAAAAGTGGGGGAACTATCTGTATTGAAAAAAATTTACTCTGCATATTGGAGATAACGTGTCATGGCACATACACTGGTCAAACAGTCAAAGAAGTAAATTTACGAACAATAACAAACACTAGCAAGTGAAACAGAAAAGACTCGAGCAGTCATACAAAACATTTAATGCTCGTACCCGTTTAAAGCATTTAAAGGTCAAAGATCATAAAGAATCAAAGGAATGAATCTGATAGCAAATAAGAGTCCAGATACAACATTTAATGAGCATTAAATACGAGAAACGTTAGAAAATATGTATTTAATGTATATAATTACATAATGTAATATTTAAAATCATTAATTCCCCATAATTGCCTTGTTATGCAATATGTAAAGCCTGTATTCTCCAAAATGACTATAAAATGTGAGCAGAAGTTACTATTAGAATATTCTTTATATTACTTACTTCCTAATAATATCATTCTCAAGTCTCTTTCTTTATATACTTTTTGGATTATCAGTAATCCGATTCTTCTAAATTCTAGCTTTATCCAAAAATCTATTTTTCGGTTAAACACTACTAAAAAATCAAAAAAAAAAAAAAGGAAAAGGTAAAAGTACGAATAATGAGTAGAACATATCTGCATTCCCTGCAAGGAAAATGCAACAAGACACCCATGCAAAGCGCACCAATTGGCGACAAGAACAAGCAGGACACCCAACTCAATTATCGTCCTTTAATACTTATTCTTCGCCTTGAAATAAAAAAAAATATTTTTGCAGATATCAATTTTAGTAGTTTCCGAATATACACTAATGAACTACTGTAGGATGTGGTAAGGACAATATAGGTCATTTTGCTTTTGCGATGATATGAGAATTATGTGGCGGCTGTTATAAGAGAGTAGCACAGCAATGTAAAAACTGATTCTTTCCTTAGCCAATGTGTTGACGTAACAACAGTCATGCGGGGCAACAAGGTGTTCAGTTCATGTCGTAAAACAACAACAACAACAACTACCCATTATAGTCCCACCAGGTGGGGTCTGGGGAGGGTAATATGTAGACGAGCCTTACCCCTACCCGAAAGGGTAGAGAGGCTGTTTCCAATCGACCCTCGGCTCAGTGGCGAAAAGGAGAAACAAAAATAAAAACAAAAGCAAAAACAATAGAGCATTAGTAACTCCAGCAGAAATAGCGTAAATAATTATCTAAACATAAGAAACATAAATAAAATAGCATGCAATAATATGATACAGTAAAAGAAAAAGGAAATATAGCCGCCAACAATTTTATCCACTACATCGCCATAAAACTTTAAGTAGAAGGGACATGTGAAAATCAGTTAAATAACCTACTTCTTGGCAGCCTTCTTCTTGGTACTGGGGTTAGTAATCTGTGGCTTTGGATGCTTTTCGACTTCACTAGGGTCCAACCAACTCAGAGGGAGGCGATTGTAGACTGGCCAGTTAGGAATGGTGATTAGCGCTGTAAAGACAACACCACCAGCGTACACTAACAGCATAATCTGAAACGAACCCAACATATAGCCTGTGATGAATGCTACAACAGCAAAGCTCACCAGCAGTATCTGCATTAATTGCTCCACCAGCTTTTGTCCTTGCCAATCCATCTGAAAATAGACAGCCAAAAATGGGTAAATTGCACACAGTTAGTATAAATTAAGCATAACAAGATTCTTTTATTTATACTTGATCGAATCCCAGCTCTTGGTGGTCAAATGAACCTCCCAAGAAAATATTATCTTTCTATTCATTCTACTTATCAAAGCATCTGAGCACCCAACCCAAAACCTTAAAGCAATGGGTGTGGAGTAGCCCAAGGCCATTTACACCCTGTTGGAAACCCTTACACAACCGATGGGGGCCAAGTGCTATATTTTCTCTTACACAAATCCACTTCGTAAAATAAGAAATGGTGTCACAATGAAAATAAAGACTGCAAGATCAGCAGGCCGTAGATAAATTCAGCACCAAATATCACTACAGCTCCTTGTACAATATGAAGCTGTGTTCTTTTAGGTCAATCAATGACAGAGTAGATGCAACGCATAAACAGTGGTGTACGTGCTACTGCCTTAGATTTGATTTTTTTTTTGAAAAGGTAAGGACTTGAATATACACACAACTAAGTGCACCCCGGCTTTGGTTGGAGTTGAAATATATGTATAACAATAAACCTGAATCCTAAACTATTTTAAAAAGACTATGTATATATGAACCTTAACAAAAAGATTTTAAATTACGAACATAAATTTAAAAATGTGCACACAGTATGTGTATATGTCAAGAAGTACACACAATATGCATATAAACCATAGAATCCATCTTTGGGACCCGCCCATTGATACACAAATCCACACCCTTTCCCGTTCAATTGCAACCAGAGATACAATTTTCTCGAAAAAGCAGCGAATAAAATGAATCTCGACCTATACAAAACAAAAGTACTGCAGACGATGAAAAGATACAACCAATGGGAATGCTTTTCTCCTTTAAGTATTGGAAGAGAAAACGTTTGATAATATTTGTACAATCAAAGCCCAAAATTCAATCAAAATAAGGAAATACCCCAAAACTTACTAAAAAACTCTAAGAAAATTAAACCCTAATGAATTGTGTATCAATTAGTCACTTACTTCTCAATCCCAAAGACTAGCTATATGAATCCTATACATCAATTTGGTTTATTCCGGGTCAATTTCCTTCCAAAAAATAGTTTCTTTTCACTGCAAATGTGAGTTTAGTAACATTACAGATCTTTAAATCTCAAAGTCATCTTACTCGGGGTTAAATATATTTTTAAAAGCAGCAATCGAATAGATGACACTCACTCGCACACGCACTCACCTAAAACCCAATCTGTGAGCTAAAAACATTTGAAATCAATACCGAGTTTCAAAAAGGGGAAAGAATAATTGAAATCAATCAATATTTGTCAGCTAATTCTTTTTTTTACTATTTGGGCGCTAGAATTCCAATTACGATCTTCTTTATGCAACTTAGGGTTCACAAGAATTAAAGTTCTTTGAATCTCACACTTAACTGGAGTACATATATATATATATATATATATATATATATATATATAAACAACAGCGATCCGGAGAGAGAGAGAGAGAGACTGTTACTGACCGAGAAGCGAGCAATGCAGAGTCAAAATGACTGTCTGAAATTGTACACAAGAAGTAACCGTGTGAGAGTGAACGATCTCAATGCTTTATATGTCGAAAAAAAACTTGAATTTTGGTAACAGTACGATCTAGCTACAGTACTGACGCAGTACCGAGATACAAGATATAGGGACCGTTCATCAATCGCAAAACCTTTTTTAGATATAGGGACCGTTGATCAATCACAAACGATAGTGTTATCAGCTTGGGCCGTTAGTTTGTTTCATCGGGTCAAGTTACTCCTCTAACGGCGCGGTATTAATACTTAAATCACATATACATATTCGCAACGGAAAATGGCCAAGTATACTTCTCTATTATAGACAATTATTTAAGGATTTTTGACACGGTTACCTACAAAAACAAAATGATTTACTTTTATTTATTTAAAAAATACAATAAAAATATTAGAAAATACAATAAAAATATTAGAAAATGCAATAAAAATATAAGTAACAAAAAAGACTTCTAGTACCATATGATTAGGGGTGACAATTTGAGCCCAAACCCATCTAATCCGCCCAACTAGCCTAGAGATTAATAGGTTGAGCTACAAATATTTTAGCTCATGGGTAAATTTGGTTGAGCCCAAGTTAACCCATTATTTTTTATAGCCCATTCTGACTCATTTAACACCCCAAATACAACCGATGAAACTCACCCAAAACAAAGGATCTCAATCTAACTTATATAATAATTTACTTAGTTGGCCCAATTTTTTTATTTTTTTTCTTTTTTGTATTTTTTATTTTCTGTTATTTTATTTTCCCACCCACTCATCCAACCCACCCTGACCCATTATCCTCACGCAAAACCCTAAAAAAAATTTACTCTTTATTTTATTTTTAAATTTCTATTTTTTATTTTTAAGTTTTTTTGTCCCCTCCCCTACCCTCACCCCGTGCAAAACCCTACAAAAAATTTATGTTTTTGTTGTATTTTTAATTTTCTATTATTTTATTTTTCTACACCACCCATCCTACTCCCCACCCTGACGCAAACCCCCTAAAAGAATTTTTTACTTTTTTTTGTATTTTAAATTTTTATTTTTTTTATTTTTCTGCACCCCCTCCCTTCCGTGCAAAAACCCTCAATTATTTTCTTTTACTTCTTTTATAATTTTAATTTTTTGTTTTATATTTATTCGTCTTTCTGCACCATCCACCACCCATAAAATATTTATCAACTTACATATTTTAAAGTAAAAAGTTTTTTTATGCAAGATGAGCATGGTTCTAATACATGGGTCAAGTTGGAGGGTTGGGTTATGACCCATTGTTTAGCCTATATTGATTCAGTCTATCTTACCCAAATACACTTTGAGCTGCGTTGGGCAATGGCCCATTTATTGACCTAACCCATCTTGACCTGCCCAAATTCAGCCCAACCCACCCATTTGCCACCCCTACATATGATATCAATATGCTATGCATGTATACCAACAGAGTATATGATTGCTCTAGAATATTGCTACAACTATCTGTGACTATACTACTGTACCAAAATATAAAGGATATAATGAAAGTATGAGAAAATTACATGCTTGCACTGTAAGCTAAATATTCGCAAAGCAACTTGCTTATAACAGGTTATATAGTTGTATGGAGTCGTTCCAATAATTAACTATAATTATAATAACTATTACATAATACACATAATCTATATCTATCGGCACTAAAAAATTCTAGCACTGCAAATCATGTTCATATAAATAATTTTAAAATAGAATTCACTTAAAATGCAACTAAAACAACCAAAAAAACATTCAAACTACCATATGATACCAATATGACATATATCGATTGTATTCTTTTAGAATGTCAATAAAATTTTTATTGACAACTGATATTATTTCAGTATAATTATTGAATTAGAATTTTTTTTTAAAACTCTTTGCATACAATTATATAACATGTTGGTATAGTTATATACTATACTAGTATCATATGTTAGTTGGAGTATTTTTAGTTGTATAAGATACTGTACTGTTCCACTATTACTAAAAAGATCAAATAATGTAACAATTAAATGTAGCTAATACAACTAAAAGTACTCCAACTAACATATGATAGTAGTATAGTATATAACTATACCAACATGTTATATAATTGTATGCAAAGAGTTTAAAAAAAAATTTCTAATTAAATTATTATATTGAAATAATATCAGTTGTCAATAAAAATTTTAAAAAATTCTAAAAGGACCTAATTGTAAGAGTATACTCCCTAATGTTACTTTTGCCTTGATACTTCATTGTAATGAGACTTGTCTACCCCACAGGTTCTTATATTGATATGCGGATGAATACTATTATCCACGGATATCTCAACAAGGGTTAAGAGGCGAGTAGAATGAAATATAACATGAAGATGAGCGCATGTCTATTCACTGGCTGGGAAGAATGAGGCGAGAAGAAATGGGGAGAAAACCAATAGATTGAGGTGGTCATGGTTATCATGAAATATTTGACATTAGAATGGTGGACTCGCTTAGAGCATATGTGTTAATAAAAGTTATAAAATACCAACTATAATGCAACCGACTTGGGTGGCCTTGAATAACAACTAAAGGATCTAGAGATAGTTCATGTCTACATACAATGGAAAGTAAGGCTACCGACGACAGAGATGTGATATGATAAACTGATTAACTAGGCATAATGATATTACAAGTTCACGAGAGACAAACAAATGTATGGAACAGTAAGGCTATTAACTATGCATTATGCGCAAAATGGAATAGGAATGAAAGTTCCAGATATAAATAAAAGACGGTACTAGCATATTGTCCAAGCCAAAGGGTGATCAAAAGGGGAAAGCCAACACAATCTACCCAAAGGGCGAATGAAAGTTTCGAAATAGATTGAAAGAGTATGAACACTTGTTACGGGCCAAACATGTTTAACATGGTAACTCCTAAGCCGCAATATCAGGGAACTCTATTGGTAGCTACAATACGGGGAAAGATGTGATTTATTCGTCTAGGATAGAGTTAGGTGGGCTAAGTGTTGCACTCAAGAGTAAAACCAAAAGTCGTTGTCGAAGAATTGGGGAGGATCTATAGTTTTGGAGAATGTCCCTCTCAGGCTAGTGACTTTCCTAGATTGTATACGTACAAAGGGTGTTGATATGTATTTTGGGTGATGTTTAACCGTGAAGAGGGATCATGAGAATATTCACTGGGGAATTAGTGTGGTTTCTTAAATTCTATAAGGCACATGTGGGGAGAAGAGGTTGGCTAAGAAAAGTTGGAGCACAATGTTACCTTACATTTGATGCAATGTCGTGTAGGTTGGTGTTATTTGAGTATGTGTGCAAGTTTGCAAGTGTTATTCATTTGAGGCAGGAGGTCATATGATAAAACTCATTCAGCAATGTCTTTTTTTGAGAATTTGGAAGAGTTAGTTGCAAGTATTCATAGGAGATTGTAACCATATCAGGAAAATTATAGTAGAACTCAATTCGTAGGAGGTCTTGTGTAAGAGAAATATATAAAGATGTTCCACTAATGATATAATGTGTTAAGTTGACTGTTTATGCCGCTAGGCAACTCAAGAATCATGAAACGAACTATGCAGCTCATGACTTTGATATTACGGCAGTGGTGTTTGCACTAAAGATTTGGTGACGTTATTTGTAAGGGGTTCATGTGGATATAGTCACGGACCACAAGAGCCTTCAATATATTTTAAAATGAACGGAGTTGAATCTGAGGAAAAGGATATGGCTCGAGTTATTCAAGGACTAGGATATCAATATTCTCTATCACCCGGGAAAGGTCAAGGTTGTGGCGGTTGCGCTTAGTCGGAAGTCTATGGGTAGTTTAGCTTATTTGGGAGCGGATAAAAGGCCCTTAGCGCATGAAGTTTATCAATTGGCCCGTCTGGGGGTTTGTGTTTCGACCTCAGAAAAGGGGAATGTTATGGTGCACAATGGAGTAGAATCATCACTTGTAGCGAAAGTCAAGGAAAAGCAGTTTATTGATCCAACATTGGCACAGTGAAGGAGGCAAATTTGAATAACAAGACTTCGGCATTTCACTCGGAGGCAATGATGGTGTATTACGATGTCAAGGTAGGCTATATGTTACAGATGTGGATAATCTTTGGGAGAGGGTGATGGAAGAGGCTCATAATTCCAGTTATTATGTGCACCCAGGTTCTATAAAAATGTATAAAGAGGGGTATGGCGGACTTTGTATCTAAATGTCCAAATTGTCAGCAAGTAAAAGCCGAGCATCAATGGCCCGGTGGGTTAACTCGGCTTATGGAAATATCAGTGTGGAAATGGGAGATGATAAACATGGATTTCGTGGTAGGTTTACCTCGCACTCAGCACAAGTTCGACTCAATTTAGGGTAATAGTGGAAAAACTCATGAAATTAGCTCACTTCTCGCTAGTTAAGTCCACCGATACTGCAGAATAGTATGCTCGGTTGTATATCAAGGAAATAGTAAGGATTCATGGCACTCCACTTTCTATTATCTCAGATCGATGGGCACAATTCACAACTAATTTTTGGAAGAAATTTCAGCAAGGTTCAGGTACTCAAGTGAACCTCAGCACGACTTTCCATTCACATACTGATGGTAAAACGAAGCGGACTATTTGGAGCTTGAAGATATGTTGTGGCTTGTGTCTCGGATTTCAAAGGTAATTGGGATGATCACTTGCCACTTATAGAATTTGCTTACAATAACAGCTTCCATGCTGGATTTCAGATGGCCCCATTTGAGGCATTGTACGAAAGGAGGTGTAGGTCTCTGATTGGATGGTCCAAAGTGGGTGAAGCAGAATTGATAGGGTCAGATCTCGTGCACAGGCTATGGACAAGGTTAAAATCATTCAGGAAAGGATGAAAACTGCTCAGAGTCGCTAACAATCCTATGCGGACATTCGTCGAAGAGTTATCATATGAAGAAGATCCAAATGCTATTCTTGATAGGCAAGTACGTAAATTGAAAAATAAGGAAATTGCTTCAGTTAAAGTATTATGGAGAAGTCAACGAGTCGAGGAAGCCCAGTGGGAAGCGAAAAATGAAATGAAAGAAAAATATCCCCACCCGTTTGAACAAGTCTAGTAGTGATCGTGCGAACTCTTATCTCTAAGCAAATTGATGTTGTGTTCAATTTGGTGCAATGACACCCCATTTTCCCTTAAATGCTTTACTAATTGTAACTCCTCAAGTTGTGCAAAAATTTTATGTGTTTTGATTATTTTAGTCATGTGCAACCCCTTTTGGCAATGAAAGTTTTGTAAAAACTCGTATGATAAGTGAATGATTAATGGTAGTGTAGATTGGTAATGATTAATTGAAATGCATATAGTATGTTGAAGTGGTTGAATTGTACGGGACTTAGTGAGATGACTAATTTATGTGCAAATGTGACAAGTGATTGAATATGTGCAAGTGTTGAGGTAATGAATTGTATGCCAGTTGTAAGGATAATAAGAAGTGTATAATGGTGCTTGAACTATGTTTCAGGGGCTCTCTGACAGATAGATAATCTAATTATAAAGGAAACTTTGGCGAAATTTTCTAAAAATATCGGAGTTAGTGCGAAATTGGGAGTTTGCATATCACGTTTTCAAAATCAACTATTTCAAAAATCCTCATTCGAGGACGAATGATTTTAAGTGGGGGGGGGGGGGGATGTAACGCCCCGTGAAAACTTGTACTCAAAACCTAGTAACTCATAGTGCCAAGTTTCGTATATTTTTTAGGAATGTGTAAAATTGTACTAATCTAGCATTAAAAATCAAGAATCAAAGTTTTCAAAAAAGCTGTTGTTATGCGGTCTAGAATACGGTCGCAAGTCAAGTATGCAGACCGCATTTTTGCCGCAAAATAAGTCAGTGGTTTGTTCAAAATTGAGGTAAAAATGCGGTCCATTATGCGACCACATAACTGATATGCAAACCGCATAGTCGTCGCATATTTATCTTGGAATTTTGCAATGAAGCAATTTTGCGGTGCATTATGCGACCACAAATCAGGTATGCGGACCATATTTATGCTGCAAACCCAAACAGAGATTTTAGAGTTATGGAACACTTTTGCGGCCAATTCGACGGACCGCATTTCCACTTTGCGATCGCAAAGTGCAACCGCAAATCTAACTCGGGCTCCTATTTTTCTAACTTTTAAACCCGACTCCTTCTTTAATAAAACACCCCAAACCCTCATTTTACATATGTTCTAAACAAACTAGAGAGAGGGAAGAGAGAATTATTGAGAGAGAAAGTCTTACCTTCATCAATTTGATTCTTCAAAGTCATCCGTGCTGGGAAATTTCAAGTAATTGTCTTCATCTTCGTTCTTGCAGGTAAAATCCCCAACCCTTTTTCATTGGTTTTCAGCTTTAAACAAAAGGGGAGATTCTCATGCATTGATTTTTGAAAATATAAGTTGAAATACACATGCATGTTCTTTAAAACCTAAAATCTAGTAAGAGGAATTGGGTAGAAGTAAAGATTTGCAAAAGAGGGGTTGATAACCTAAGTAAGTTCGGGTTGTGTTTGTGAACTTCAATTCTAAGTTACATGTGTTAACTTGTGAACTAGATTGATGGTACTAGGCTGTTGGTGAATTGAAAGTAGAAGTTAAAAAGGAAATTCGACTTCAGGTATGTATGAGTAACTTTAACCTTTGTAAGGTCACCTTGTTTGGTGTACGAATGATTGGTATGTGTTACTTATGTAGAGTATTTGTGAATTCTTGTGATTAATATTCCTTGAATGTTTTTGGTTAAGTTTCCCGATATAATGGTGTAAGTAAATGGAAACAAACCAAGTGTGTATGTGTGAATGTATTTTTGTGGCAAGAGTTGTGTAATGAATGATGGAAAGATGTTGTAATTGATGCAATTGAAACAACTGTGATGACTTGTCGTGGGCAATTATCATTGTTACTTAAATCGTATATGGGTTGTTGAATATGATGGAAATGGTACTGAGATTGATGAAAACTCATTGTGAAATTGTTATTGTTGTTGTGGTATGATATTCTGGATGGCCTGAAGCCATGTGTTTGAACTATGAACTATTGTTGTTGTGTTAGATGTGATTGTTTGGTGGGATCGAGAAGCGTACCGCAATACAAAATGATAAATTTGTGGGTTGGGGTGATAAGGGTGGCCGAGGTAATAAGGGTGGACGAGGTAATAAGGGTGGCTGAGGTAATAAGGGTAGAAACGTAATTGAAATCACCATTGAAATGAAAATATGTGAAAGTTGTGAAATCATTGATGTAAAATAATGTTGAAAGGTGAAATGAGAGATTGTGAAACTTGCTTGGATTTGGTTGTTCCTTTCACATGAATTTAATCGTTGATTCTATTACTGTTTGTTATTTGTGCATTGATTGATTTTATTTGGGGTAAAGCTTGTTCATACATACCAGTACAATTCAAATGTACTAATATCCCTTTTGCCGGGGACACTACATTCATGTTATGATTGTAGGTGGTTCTATAGCAGGTATTTCAGTCCACCAATATTAGCAATCCTTCACTTCCCGTCAGTTGAATTGGTGAGCCTCTTTCCTCTTGGGGCCTTGCGTGTCTCATGCCGCTTTTCTTCTAGAGTCTCATTTTGGTATTTATGTAAGGTATAGCCGGAGCCTTTTCACCGACAAGTATTGTATCACCATTTTGTACACCGAGAGGCTCTGTAGATAGGAAATGTGGGTTATGAACTTATGTTAATATGTATTTTGTATGTTGGGCAGTGTAATTTGTAAACCACGCAAAGTAACCATGTATGTATGGATATCTCGTAAGAAGGTGTTTAACTTATAAATGGCTATTTAACTTGATTAATGGGTAATGAAAACACAAGGTAACATGTGGGATAGGAAAGGCACCTAGGTCTGCTTGACTGGGGATACTCGGTCGAGCGCCGGTCATGTCCCTCAGTTTTGGGGCATGACAGATAGGAAGAAACTTCTCCAGAAATAGCTGAGAAAATTGATCCCAAGTCAAAGCTGGTGACCCAACTGGTCTGGCCAAACAATATTCTCTCCACAGCGGATCCAAATAAATGAAAAGCAGCAGAGTCGACCCCATTGGTCTCCACTATCCCTACATTCCTGAGAACTTCATAACAGCTGTCTAAATAATCCTGGGGATCCTCAGAGGAAGCACCACTAAAAGTGGTATTGAAGAGCTTGGTGAACCTGTCCAACCTCCACAAAGCTTTTGAAGACGTAGCTAATCCATCATCGGTCTGTGCTACCACTTAGCTGAAGAAGCGGTACGTGACCTTGCCATTCGTGAAAGAAAAAAGTAGAAGTTCAATTAGCATTGAGAAACCAAATCGCATGACAAGAATGAATAGATGTGAAGTTTTTCCTAACTATGTAGCCTCTGGGGGACAAATACAGGCGTCTACATACTATCCCTCATACATAATGAAATGAATTGTTGATCTGTAAAAAACTACAGTTATGCAGTATACCTATTGGCACTCCGCCATTATATTGATTCTGTCATCGTCCCTATTCATCTCTTACATACCAGAAGTTCCTGACCCCAGGTACCTCTACTTGCAATGGTGGAGGAGTATAATTTTCTAAGGAAAGAAAGAGATAAAGGGAAACAAAGACAACGGGTAAGCACCAGGACGCATATAAAAAGTTTCCTTTGTTATTTAAAGTTTCACTTTTCTCTGCCTCGATGTACATTATTCAACTTCCAAATTTTTCAATAACAAAAGTCTCGATTGCACACTAGTTGGGGAATTTCCAACCTATACTAACATTCACATAAAAAAAATTGTGAATACATCAACTTAATCATTACCTCCTTTTACAAGAAGTAATGTTGCTCTTGCAGGAAAAGAAGAAATCGCCGAATCAGGTGTCGGTTGGACAAGAAAATCTCTTTGTTCTGAGGCCAAGCACCAGCAGCAAACGTATTTCTGGTGGAAGCATAAATGGAGGCTTCAACAAGGCTACACCTTTGAATAGAAAGTCTTCTTTGGGTATACAACAGCTGGGATCAACTACCATTAACACACCACAACAAAGCATTTCTCTGCTAAAGGAAGCAAAGAAAGAACACCATAGGAAGATCCTTACCCATAGTCGTTTTGCTTTTCATCCAGGAGATGATTCAGCTTCAGTAGTCTCATCATTTTCAGGCCCCTTTTCACCTTAGCTGTGTATGGTTACTAATTTTGAATTTATTTGAGTTCGCTAACCTGATCAATCTAATAAGTAATTCCTTAGTAGGGAGGCAAACTCATGCAAAGGGGTAATATACATTGTTAAGGCTTTCTAAAGTTTATTAAAAAGGACACCAATAGACAGCTGGAAAAGTTTGTTGCGGAGTATCTGAAAAGAAAAACCCATACAGAGTGCCTTGTCCCCTTGTTACAAGCATCAATACATCCATTCCCTCTTTTGTGCTCTAAGGCTACTTTGTTGACCGGTTTTTATGTGTGTGTACACACACACAAAAAAGCACATAAAGATGATCTTACACAATACACATCATGCAAGGGGGATGCTACAGTTTGGTTTAGTCACCATGGGATCTTTTTGGAAAGATCACAAAAGCCTGAATCTTATAATCAGCAGCATAATTTTAATGAACAACCTGCATTCTTTTGGAGATCTTATTTGAACATGTAAGAGCATAATAACAGGCTTTCTTTTACCGTCTGATTGGTAGATCAAGCCATGGTCAAGTGCAAGATAGAGAAAAAAACACAACTAAGGTGAAAAAGAGTTGGCTGAATTGAGTCACAATATCTGGGGGAGGCATTGTTGAATGAATTGACGGGATACATAAACATCTTAAAGTTCTGGCATGAACCTACATTATACAAGGATTTAACACTACTTAACAAATCTCAGAAATAATAACCTTTGAATGACTCGTGTGTGGATTATGAATCAATGAAGGTGCACTATAATTATAAAATCAAATCAAAACATATATGTTACGCCTTCGGTCCTCGCCACGTCTATATTCTATTCATACATAGCTTCACACCCAAGGTTCCAAATTAGTACCAATAGATACAGCAATACTCCTCAATAACAAGTGTCTGAAAATCATATATCCGCTCTGGCAAAGCATAATCATATTAATTAGTCTGGGAAAATAAAACTTCTTTTCAAATTATAATCATAAGCTCTACACTGAAATGTGAACAGCGAGTTTTAAGTGGACTTCTGAAAGAATGCCTCGATTCGTCGTGTTCCAGAAAGAAGCGGCTTCTCTGTTGATAATCGAGGACGATTTTGAACCTTAGGAGAAGAATCAGACGGCTGTGAAGGCACGGGAAGCGAGTCGAGGAGGAAATCGTTCGTAGGTTGATGCCTTTTCACGGCAACTCTTAAATGCTCGAGCTTTATGGTTTTTCTCTTCTTTTCTAAGGCGACTTGCGCTGACTTTTCCGTAAGGACTTCGAGGAAAAGCTCGGTGGAGCTGGCAATTAGATGTAGGGCTTCTGAGTTCACCTTGTTGATGTCCTGGTCCAGTTTCATGATTTTCTTCACTCGGCCTAGCGGGATCTGGAGTTGGTGGACTTCTCCGCCAGCCGCGGTGGAATTTTTTTCTACATCTTCTCCGGCCATTGAGCACTCTGATTGTCGAAGAGGACTAAACTACGAAATTGGTATTTAGGGCTTCTGGGTTTCGCGGGAATTAGTTTGGCTTTCGCGCCAAAAGGTCGGTTCCTCACTTTGGTGTTTGGAAAATTGAGTAAATTCCATTTTTGGTTCCCTAATGTTCTGAGTTTTACTTTGATACGGGGCTTAATTTTTTTTTTTTTTTTTGGTAATTTAGGACTTAAAATTGTATTTGTCTCAAGTTTGCGTTCTTGTTAACCGAAAAATTACACCAAATTAAACAGTCAAATTAAATCGATTAAAAATCTAAATATGTTTGGTTTTATTTAATTTGGTATTGACTAAAAAAATTTAAATCAAACCGACATATAAATATATAATTTTTATATTTTTTTAACACCTTATATAAAACTCTTTAAAAAATATTGAGAGATATTTGAGATCTTCTCATGGGATGTAATATTTAATAGAATTATGAAGTGCATTTATTTTTATTTACTTCAAATAATGGGTTGTAATACTTTCTTATCAAGTGTTATTGAAATGCGTCAATCATCTCTTTGTTCTTTCATATTCATATGTCAAAATTTCTTATATATTTTTCGAATTTAAAGAGATATTTCTATGATTTAAACTTAAATGGAGTAGAACATGTCGCTATTTAGGCATGTTTTGATTATTACTTAAATTTATTGTATCATATCATTAAATCCACCGTTATGTAAAAATAGAATTGTTGATACCAAATTTTTTCGTTATATATTTTATATATGCATAAATACTTTCAAAAATAGCTTATATGTACATTTACAAGCATGCACAATGGTTTTAAAATTTTTCCCATAAGTTTAGAAATGTAAATTTATTTATTTCCTTCTCATTTATTCATAAAATCCTCAATAATTATTTTTAAATTATTATTATGATGATTTATTTATTTAATTTTTATATTTATGCCAATATATGGTTAATATATTTTTTTATGTATTTTTATAATTGTATTTTTTGTATTTTTAAGCTAAATGGCATGTAATTGCAATGTTAGCCCATTTAACGTATAATTAATTTTTATATGCGTAAAATTAGTCCTTACATTTCTAAAATGATATATATATATATATATATATATATATATATATATATATATATATATATATATATATATATATATATTAAATCATTTTGGTACATAATAGTATCTTCTAGAAATTGTTTATTATTTATTATAAATGAAATAGGGGAAAATTAGTTATTTAAATTATAGCCTGATTAGCATTTCAATTACAGCCTAAATTGCACCCAACCCCAGCTCAATTTCTTATTAAATACCCAACCCAGACCTTATGCACACTTACCCGACCCAAAATCCATTAAATCATGGCCGCTGATCTCCCAGATCAACGACCCATATTACTTCTTTCCTTTTTAAATTCCTAAGACCCTAACCCTAGCCTCATTTCCGAAAGGCCGCCGCCTCTATATCCTCTCGTTTCCTCTCTTCTCTCAACGTAATCCTAACCACCTTTCAACCCCCTCCCTTCTCCGGTCTTCTCCAATGACCATCCTCCAGTGGCTCCTCCATTGCCTTGCTCATCTTCTCTGAGGCCTTCAAGGGCCCCATGCCCCGCCGACTTATATCTAGGATTTGCTTTTTTGGTTGTTCATGGCTAATCCGGTGATTTCGAGCAAGATCACATTGTATTTGTTACAACCTTTGAAGTTTCTAAACAGGTTCTTCCATCTCTATTTAGGGTTTTTTTGAAACCCTAATTTTTGTTTGCATCTCTTAGATCCGTGCTATTTTTGAGCGATTCAAGTCTGTTCCTTTTATATTTTAAGTGTTCTTGACCTTCTTTTGCAAAAATCTTGATTTCAAGTTATGTATACTTTTTTTTAAAGTTAGGGTGTTTTGGAACTTCTTCTACACTTTGTTAAACAGATTCTTCATGTTTAGAACTTCCATCTCTTGCATATTTCAACTGTTTCTATGATTTTATTCCATGTTCAACTCGTCTATGTTGAAAATCCTAATTTCTTAGTCCTAATCTTGGGTTTGTAAGTGTCGTTTTGATAATATGTTCAGTTAATCTGTATATTCCTATGATTCTGTGATTTTTGCCCTATGTTTGTTTGTTAGGTTTCCTAATTGTGGTTATCCTTGCCTATTGTGTGATTGTGCTCTGTTTTTGTTCATCGATGTTTCTGATTCTTCACTTCTCCTACGTGTATCATGCTTAGCCTACTTATTTAGACTATGCTCTACATGAATCCCTAATTTTATATGTGATTCTGATCATACTCGACCTCTTAGGGTTCTGATTTTTGCTTACCATGTGCTTGTTCTTATAGAGTGGTGCTAAATTAGTGTTATCTCCTATTCTTGCATCCTTGAATCTTTGTGATTGATCTTTCACTGATTCCGTATGTTATTTTTACTGATATTTATCTTGTAGAATGTTTTCTGACCTTATTCTATGGCCAATTATGCTATTAATTGGTTGCACAAGTCTTTCCTTGACTAAAGTGTGCTAAACCTGACCTTTATTACATATTATGTACTTGTACTATGTAGAAAATATTTCCTTAATTGGCATGTTCAGCCTTATTCGATTTCCTTCTTTATTTGTTATATGTCTATTATCGTTTGAGATTATTTCATCAATTAAATGGAGTATTACCTTGATTTCCTGACTGATTGATTATGAGTTCCTTAATTGCTAATGGACTTTGATTTTTACCTTATTTACTACCTGGTTTCAAACTATAAATACCCTATTCTTTCATTAGCACATGACACGAACACTCTTGGTTCAAAAAACTATCTCATACACTTAAAACTTTCTGCTATCTTTTTGTGCTACTTGCTACTGCTCCAAGTAAGCCAGATGCAAGCCAAGACTAACCATTATGTTCTTATGTTCGTTCACCCTGCTTACTTTCTTCTTTACTGGTATATTCTAGTTTCAATTCAAAGTGTCAACAACAATATGATTCTTTTATTGTTTCAAGTTATCTTTTTTTAGTTTGCTTCTATTTATGATTTTGTTGTGAAACTTGTAGTTGATGTTTACATTATTATGTACTCCCCTCTCTTAAGATCAGTATATTACCGCTATGTGTGTTTCTAAGCATGTCTATACCAATTATCACTTGTTATGTGCTTACCATCATATGTTCCATGCAACCCCCAAATCCCTATCACCATTGTATATGAGTTAGTTTTTTGTCTGATTTTGTGACTATGTCTAGTCAACTGCTTCTGAGCATGTCTATAACAATTCCTAGATCTTTGCTCAATTATGTGTCCTATGTATCCCAAAACCCATTGACCATGTTTGTGACTACTGAGTGCCCGGGTGCTGTTACTCCTGGATGTGTATGAACCTATCCTACGGTGTTATGTTTCGGCTCCTGTTCATTTCTTCAATCTTTTTTCAAACAGTCTCCGTGTTTTATCAAATTACTTTCAAACAGACTTCTTTTAATGCAGTTTTTCACTAAAACCTTCAATTTGTGTCAAGAACTTTAACATTACTCCTAAGTCAATAAGTTCTGCCCCCTCCAGTATGTGTACTGTCTTGGGATCCCCTTGAGAACCCTCTGAACTCTGGCATACGGAGGTTGGCCCCCACACTTAACTTATTTAATTTCTGGTTACCAAGTCTAGGTGTAAGCACTGCCCCAGATCTTTGAGATCCTTAGGGAACTTTGATGTACCTAGACTATGACATTGTCTATGGAATTGGGGCATTTGAGGCCATTGGAGGTTTTGGAAATCTTGGCCTAATCGAAGCTCCCTATAGAATAGCTTCTTATTTTTCTTATTTACTTATATAATTCATTCATTGGTCTGTAATAACTTATAAACATATATTGAGGTATTTAGTGAAAAGGATGGGTAGATGCATGTTTATGGGATAATACTAATAGAAATCATGCTCATAGGACTTTATATTTAATTTTGGTTGTTGAACCGAGAAGAAATCATGCTCGTAGGACTTCTGTTTTAAATGTGATTTCTTTACCAAGTAGAAATCATGCTCGTAGGACTTCATGTTTAAATCTGATTGCTTTACCAAGTAGAAATCATGCTCATAGGACTGCATGTTTAAATTTGATTCCTTTACTAAGTAGAGACCATGTTTATTGGGCTTTACATCTTGTCATGTTTAGAAACCATGCCTATAGGTTTCAAATAATTTCGTAATAGAAATCATGTTTGCAAGTCTTAAAATCAGCTTAACTAATAGATGACATGCATATAGGACTCGATCCAAATTCTGTTATAACAAGTGTTATGTATGTTTCCATACTCGCAACTCATTAAAATCAGTGTTAAACTTAAATATCATGCCTAAAGGGAACCATACTATAAATTTTGTCTATCAACCTAAACTAGTCTAAATAAATCAATTTAATCCACATTTAGTCATTTCTAGATTTTTCGGAAACAGCCTTTTTACCCCCCACGGGGTAGGGGTAAGGTCTGCGTACACACTACCCTCCCTAGACGCCACTAGTGAGATTTTACTGGGTCATCGTTGTTGTTGTTATTGTTAGTCATTTCTGGATTGTTTTAATTAAGTATTTCATATTTCCAGAAATAAGTTCTTTAAAACTGCCTCAATCTATCATTAGATATCATGCCTATAAGTATTACAGAAATCCGTTTCAAAACCTCCTTTGTTTCATTATATAAATGTACCCCTCTTTTACCAAAATTTCCTTTTATTTAAACCTTTGTTTTACAACTTTTCCAAATCTATATCTTGTTACTTGAGTTATCTAACGTGCTTTACTTGCATCTTACTGGATCTAACTGTTTATTTGTAATGGACTAATTTGTGAATATAATTTTGGCCGGAAACCATAGTTGTGGAGCAAGAGGGATGCCTAACACCTTCCCCTTAATGTTACTTTGAGCCCTTACCCCAATCTCGGGTAATTCAAACAAATCTAAGAGTTAATCACTCTAGGTGCCCTAACGCACCATAATCCATTAGGTGGCGACTCTTCAGATACCCAATTCCCAAAAGGAAATAAGCTATTGCACCCCGTGAATGTCAAAACCCAGACCTCTCTCCGCGAGGAGGGAAAAAAAGGGGTGTGACCGTATGGAGACTCTGTTTTGGGGATATTTTTAGGCTCTTACCATAACAAACTTATTTTTCACAAATTAATACAAGCATGATTTATCCCGTAACCTTCTCTCTTTATTTGAATTTAATTGTCTATTTTAAGCATTTATGTTTCTTTTATTCATTAAACTAACTCGCCTATTTGTTTTCTATTCCTGTAATTGTCTTTCCATTATTTAAATATTTTATTTATCATTCTTCCGATGTGCAAATACTGGACTACGCGTTATTAATTTTAGCATAAATCATGCTCCACATCATATTCTACTCGTGCGTCTCAAATCATATATCAATGCTTTAATGAGCGGTTGTGCTCTTCCTATTTACTACCCTTAAATTCTGAAAGGCTTATCTGCGGTAAAACCAGTCGATTAGTGATCACGCTCAACTGAGTCTTGCAAAAGACTACGCGGGCGTTGCAAATATAATGTGAGTATTTATGCCCAGAGTCGAACCCACATAGACTTAACCTATCAATTAGTTTTGTTGGACTTACTAAATTCTATAGAATCAACTTCCCTAAACTTTGTAAATAACAGTTGATGGTAATTCTAACAACTAAACTGAAAGTAAGTAAACAGCTAAAAATTAATTATGCTTGATTTGTAAACAATTGGAATAGGTCTAAGGTAATGGTTTCCTCCGTTGTTGATTTCCTTGGTTGTATGTTTCTTATAGAGTTGACTTAGTTTCTTCTATCAATCATGAACTCTCCAGCTGTCATAAATCTCTCTCAAGTAATTATGATAATTTACTAGATGCACTCTCTTAAGCTACGCTAGCTGTATTCGCATTAAAGTTCACTTAGATTGCACCCGAGGTATCATTATCTCTAATCCAACCGCTAAATCCTCGGTTATGACTCTCGTATATACTCTGGGAGTGATGTTGTTCAAACAACTACCTAAATATGCACTCTCTCTCAAGTAGATACATAATAAATAGGCACAGCTAACTGAGGGCCCTTCAATAAACTACAACAAGAATGTAATTGAACAAATAGAGATTAATAACCAATCAAAACTATATTAACATCACAATAAGTTCATTCCCAATGGGTTCCACCAAAACCTTAGATTAGAAAAGTTAGCTACTCATGAAAATAATAAAAATAAAAAAAGAATTCATATTCAAAGGTAAAAGAACAAAGAAGAAGATTAAAGATTGATGCCCAATGATCCTCCTTGCCTCTTGCCCTTTCTTCTGATATTTTTTCACTTCCAAAAATCATTCTCCCCTTTCTTGGCCGGCTCCCTTCGCTGAATATAGGGTTTAGGGCTTAAAATCCCGTGTTTTCCACTTTGGTCCTTGAAGTTTACGCATCCTGCTGCTGTCATACTGTGGTTACGCCATGACCGCAACCAAATTGGCCTTCAGGATATGCAACAGTGTTCTGTCGCGGTCCTATCCCTGTTACGCCTGGACAACGGCAGACCAGCTTCAGTTCTGGTTTTGTCCCATCACTTGGTGCACTTTGTGGATATTGTATGATTGGCCCTTTTTTCTCCGTAATTGATCCCAAAAGTACTCCACAGACTTTTGTTATTGGATATAACCTGCAAAGCATGAAAAACACTAATCAGAGCATTTTATTATCACTTTTTACCTTAAAAGCTATACAAAAATGTGGTTCTTTAGGGCCTAATTATAGTCTAATTTACCTATTATCAACATCCCACACTTAAATCTTTGCTCGTCCTCGAGCAAGTTGAAACACACTTCTAGGCCTAATCGTTTTACGCTGTTTGTGTACACCCGCCATTATTAAAGAACAACCTAAGCAGTGCAACAGCCACACCTCAGGTGAAGACTCTAATACCATGCCATACTCGTGCTTACTCTATGTACTCTAAACAGAGGTAATACTTGTTTTTTTATTCCTGAGTTGAATGCCCTCACATCACATTTTTTAGAGAAGTTCCACACACATGAAATCAAACAATAAAGAACTATAGATAGGAGGAATTCTCTCACTCTCAGCAAAGAACATTCACATGCCACACAGATACACCATAAGCTCGCCTTAGTGTAATACTCTACTAATCGAGTTTATTCAATCTTGGATCAATTAGGATTTTATTTGGTTGTAATGTAGGCTAGGGGACGGGTAGGATACAGTTAAATATAAGAGTGACTGCACCTCCCTAAGCACTTTAATACATTCATTTTAACATTTAAACCTCGTACTTCTGTCAAACCAAAATTCCACCTTCACACCAATGTATATTACCCCATTCTTCTTTAAGCACACTTACGTCAAGAGGCACCACTTATCAAGGAAACTTTCTTTTTTTTCACAATAATCCAACTATTGTATTTTCAATTCAAGTGGCTCTTCCTTTTTCAAAACAGTGCACCTTTTTGCTTATAAAATTAGTTCCACTCAAAAGCCAACCCAACCACCCCACACTTTAACTTTTACAAAGTTCATAACAATTCAAGTGCTCATGAGATGTGAAAAGGTTCAAATAGATGGTTAATTCAAACAAATATGTAAGGTTTGTAATGTGGTTTCCAAAGAAATATGATTACATGCTCAAAGGGGTTAACTACGATACATAACAATTAGGTGGGTAAAATATACATATTTGTCCCAACAAGAAAACGCCTACATCACTTCCAAGACTGAACAACACTACTATTTCACTTTGTAAATACACAAGACAAGTTCTAGGCATCAAATGCAAGCATAGAATGTATGTATTACCTATGACACACTTGGCATGTAACTCATTCAGAATTAGTTTATCAACACACTCATGTGAGCATTCAAGTAAGACAAGGAGTACAAAATTAAGGCATAAGATTAAGAGTCTACAAGTGAGCCTAGATCTCGCACCCTCAAGTTCGTTTTAGTTATTTGCATGTATATGCACAACGGGATGCATTCTTTCCCTCACCCATCTTAGCCCAAGAGATTCTTAAGGGCCCAAAAAAATATTAAAGAAAAATCTACCTAACTCGATTCAAGAATAGCCATTGGAAAAGAACCATCAAAAGAAAAATCAAGGGGGAATTACTACACTACCTAAAAAGAAAATAAAATAAAAAATCTTTTTGGCTTTTTTTGTTTTTTTATTAGACTACTTCCCTCAAGAATACTGTCTAAGTGGTCTGTCATTAGGAAGAGTCTCCTACATTTTCTAGATTTTTTTATCCGACCTTAGCCCTCAAGAAACCCGTCGACAAGTATCCGTCGTTGGGCCAAGTTAGTGACGTCTAAGATAAGTACAAACAAGAGTTCAAACGTTAGAATTTCAATGAATGATTGAGTATAGAGAAAACTGACTACACTTAGAATTTTTGTGTTTCTTTTAATTGTAATTGACAACACCATCAATTCCCCGGCAACAACGCAAATATTTGATCACGCTCAACTGAGTCTCGCAAAAGGCTACGCGGGTGTTGCAAATAAAATCTGAGTATTTTTCCCAGAGTCGAACCCACAGGAACTTAACCTATCAATTACTTTTGTTGGACTTACTAAATTCTATAGAATCAACTTCCTCACACTTTGTAAATAATAGTTGATGGTAATTCTAACAACAAAAACGGAAAGTAAGTAAACAGGTAAAAATTAGTTATGCTTGATTTGTAAACAATTAGAATAGGTCTAAGGTAATGGTTTCCCCCGTTGTTGATTTCCTTGGCTGTATGATTCTTATAACGTTGACTTAGTTGCCTCTATCAATCATGAACTCTCCAGCTATCATAAATCTCTCTCAAGCAATTATGCTAATTTACTAGACATACTCTCTCAAGCTCTCTCTAGACGAAGAACAGATGAATAAATTCTTAGTCAGGGCACAAGATCTATAATATTACAAGAGGTTGATGGTTATCAAAAATCACAAATTCTCTGATATCATCAAGCCCGAGGAAAGGATCGGGAAGGAATCAAGAATGGTATGGTAACAAACTTTGAGGCCCTGCAAGCCACAAATATTCACAATCTAGTTACCAACCGGCCTCTGTCCATCACACCTATAACTCTCAACCATCCCACTTCTAATCACCACTATTTCGCCAAAAGTATCCAAGACCAAGACCCAACTTTGACCGCAAGCCACCCAGACAATACACCGCCATTGTTGAGCCCATCGACCAACTGTATGAAGGGTTGAAAACCACAAGCTATGTCACTCTTATTCCTGATGTAGAACTATAAAATCCATCCTAATGGAACAACCCGGAAAAAACTTGTGCATACCCTTCCGGTATGAAAGGGAACACCACTGTTGAGTGATGAACATTGAAGGATAAGATCCAAATACTAATTGACAACAAGGTCATACAAGCAAAGGTAGTGGCAACTAATGTTCGCAATGATCCCATCCCCGGTCACAGTGGTGATGGTATACACGTGATATAGACAAATGAAGAATGGGCCCCAGAGTCAATCGAGCTTATTCGAGAAGGAGATGACTTTAAGGTTATAGTCATGCTTACTTCTATTGTGGTTCAGACTCAGGCACCTATGATGTTGGGGTAACTGCATCAGTTCCATTCGAGGTAAAAGTGACTCCGCCTGCAACCACCTCCGCTCCATTTGAAGTAGAAATGGTCACACCTTTTACTATGATGGTGTCAACTATACCCTCATTCAACTCAAAGGCAATACCATGGGATTATGTTGCCGATGATCGGCTAACAGGGAAGGCCAAGGTAGAGGAATATGACGATGCACAAGGAATGACTAGAACTGGAAGAGTCTACACCGGAGCACCCAGGAGGTTCAAGTAGGGATGTCACTGCTAGACCACCTATCATTAAGACGGGCCAGATGACCTTTTGAGGAAAGTACAGGCGAAATAGTACTCTGTTTTTGACCATCTGAACAAAGTCCATGCTCAGATTTCTATCCTATCACTATAACAGAATTCATAAGTACACAAGAAAACCTTGATAAAAGTACCGAGCAAGGCTTATGTAACCAATAACATCACTGGTGGAGAAATGGCCAACATGGTTGGGAAAATGCTGGAGAACCATAAGATTATCTTCCATGAAGATGAGCTACCGCCTGAGGGTTTGAATCACAACCGGGCCTTGCATATCACAGTGCAATATAAAGATAAGTTCATTGCCAGGATTTTAGCTGATGGAGTTTTGAGCCTAAATATTTGTTCGTTGGACACTCTAAAGAAGGTGGATAAAGGTTTCCACGAGGTACGAGTAGGAAGCATGAATGTGAAGGCTTTTGGTGGGTCCTAGCGGGCATGTTCGGGGAAATCAACCTTTGCTTGAAGATAGGGCCAACTTGGTTGATGTTGAGTTTTAGGTGCTCGACATACCGACTTCATACAATATTCTGTTAGGATGACCGTGGATCCATGCCACTGGAGCTGTGCCTTCCACACTACATCAAGCCGTGAAGCTCGAATGGAATCATCAGAAGGTGATCATTCAAGGGGATGGAAGTAACCACATCTATACTAGTCAAACTGTCCCGTCCATTGGACACAGAAGAAGGCTAGGAGGGGAAACCTATCATCACATTGAACGTCAACGACGTCAAGAAGGATAAGTGGTGGAGTAACAAAATAGAAAGAATACTAGCATGGTCCAGATATGAACCCGACAAAGGTTTGGGAAAGAACCTCCAAGGCATATCCAAGCCAATACAGCTGAAAAATCATAGTACCACCTTTGGGCTCGGATACTAGTACACATATTTAGAGTACAAGAATTGGTTGACTCCATGGTGTGAACCATATTACTCTATTGAGCAGCCAGTGCCACATTTGGAACAAGCTTCACTAGGTTGACACAACATGGGAAACAACATAAGAAAAATCACTAGCTGGGTTGAGGGATTTGTTCTTGGAGGATTAAGACATGGACTGCATTGCCATAATTGAGGAGGAGGAAGAAGGCCTCACTATCCAGACTGTGGAGAAGGGAGCTGTTCTCAGAAGCTGGACCGCCACACCATCCCGAGCCCACAGAGTCTCTGGGTAGCTTGGAAGAATTTACTTTTATAGCCGTAATAGGCATTTAAGATTTCCAGTAATTTTATTTTAATATTTTCTTGTATCAAAATAAATGCTCGATTAATCGAACGAAGCTTTGTCTGAACAATTTTCTCAGTTTTAATCAAAAGTATTTGTCTTTTATCATTATTCATTACTATTTTTATACTTTTCCCTTCTACTGTGTTATTATTACTTTTTTTGATGAACCCGTGATTGTGACATATAACGAGGCAACACAACATGATAATAGTAATTTAGAGGAAAATATGAGATACTTGAGGAAATTGTCAGAGAGGTTGAAAATTTTGAGAATAAGCCTAAGTCTGATATGGACAAGACCGAAGCAGTAAATCTGGGAGACGCCGAGACCGTCAAGGAGACATGCATCAACATTTATTTTTTTGCTAATAGAGAAAGAGAAGTACATTCATTTCCTAAAATAGTATGAGGACATTTTCGCCTAGTCATATGATGACATGAACAGTTTGAGAACTTCCATAGTGGCTCATAAGTTGCCTACCAATCCCATGTGTCCTATAGTAAAACAGAACCTCAGAAAGTCCAAACCAAACACGTGTGTGTAAATCAAGGAGCAAGTTACTTAGAAGATCAAAGCCAAAGTTCTCAGAGTGGTTGAATATCCAACCCTGTTAGCAAATATTGTGCCAGTTTCTAAGAAACATAGGAAGGTCAGGGTATGTGTTGGCAACCGGGATTTATATAAAGCAAGTCCCAATGATGACTTCCCACTGCCAAATATACACATCTTGATTGATAATTGCGCCAAGCATGAACTCCAACCTTTGTAGATTGCTTCGAGGGTTATCACCAGATTTGGATGGATGAAGAAGATGCATAAAAGACAGCTTTCATCATGCCAGGGGGTGTGTACTATTACAAGATAATGCCATTCGGTTTGAAGAATGTTGGGGCTATCTACATGAGAGCCATGACAACCATCTTCCATAATACTATACACAAAGAAATAGAGGTGTATATGGAATGACGTCATTATCAAATCCAAAAGGGTCGCATATCACATTGCAGACTTGAGGAAGTTCTTCGATAAGCTAAGGAGGTATAATTTGAAACTGAACCCCGTAAAGTGTGAGTTCAGGGTTCTCGCAGGAAAGTTACTGGATCCATTGTCAGTCGTCGGGGGATCAAGCTGGATCCAACTAAAGTCAAGTTTATTCAAGATTTTCCGCCACCTAAGAGAAAAAAGGATATGATGAGCTTCCTAGGACGACTCAACTATATTAATCGCTTCATAGCACAGTCGACAGTCATATGTGAAGCCACCTTCAAGATGCTAAGAAAGGATGTCGAAATAAGTTGGATAGAGGTTGTTAGAAAGATTTTTATAAGATCAAGAAATACCTGTCCATACCACCAATCCTGGTCCCGCTAGAACCAGGACGACTTTTGCTACTCTATCTATCTATATTGGATGGAGCCTTTAGATGTATTTAGGGACAACGTGATGAGACAGGAAGGGAGGAGCAGGCCACATATTACCTAAGTAAGAAATTCACGCCTTATAAAGCACGGTATTCTTTACTTGAATGCACCTGTTGTGTTTTGACCTGGTCAACTAAGATATTGAGGCATTACTTTTGTACCTTCAACACCTACATCATATCTAGTATGGATCCTTTGAAGTACATGTTATAGAAACCCACGCCCAATGGGAAATTGGTTAAGTGGCAGATATATCAGGTGAGTTCGATATCATCAATGTAACTTAGAAGGCGGTCAAGGGACAATCATTGGAATACCACCTTGCTAAAAACCTGATGCGAGGAAATACGAATCCTTGAAAACATATTTTCCTGATGAAGAAATATCATTCGTAGGAGAAGACATTACTGAAGCATATGACGATTGGAGTATGTTCTTTGACAAAGCCGTAAATTTTAAAAGAGTAGGCATCTGAGCAGTTTTAGTATCAGAAATGGGTAAGCATTATCCGGTATCTGCTAAACTCAGATTTCCCTGCATTAACAATATGGCAGAATATGAAGCCTGCATACTAGGGCTCAACGTGGCAATCGACATGAAAGTTCAAGAGTTGTTGGTGATCTTCAATTCAGATTTTCTCGTAGACCAGGTACAAGGACGTGAGCCATCAAGAATTCCAAGATATTTCCATGTGCACCATGTTCAGGAATTGAGAAAGAGGTTCACAAAGATAGAATTCCGACATGTGCCTAGACTTCAAAATGATTTTGATGATGCATTAGCCACTTTGTTATCCATGATACAACATCCCGATACGAACTACATTGATCCCATTCTAGTAAGGACCTATAATAAGGCAACATACTGTGCTCATATTGAGGATGAAGCAGATGGAAAGCCTTGGTTCCATGATATCAACGAATACTTATTAAAAGGAGAATACCCAAAGCATGCAAATCACACTCAGAAACATACGCTCCGGAGATTGTCAAATCACTTCTTCCATGGCGGAGGAAATTTGTATAGAAGAACTCCTGATTTGGGTTTTCTAAGGCGTGTCAACGCAAAAGAAGCTTCTAAGCTACTTGAGGATGTGCATGATGGGACCTGTGGTCCGCACATGAATGGTTTCATCTTGGCTAAGAAGATACTTAGGGCATTTTACTTTAGGATGACCATGGAAATGTATTGCATTTAGTATGTCCACAAATGCTTTCAAGGCCAAATGCATGCCGATATGATAAAAGTGCCCCCGAATGAACTCAATGCAACAAGCTTACCTTGGCCATTCGCTTTTTGGGGAATGAATGTCATTCCTATTTAGCCCACTGCCTCAAACAGACACAGGTTTATTTTGGTAGCCATTGATTAATTCACAAAATGGGCAGAAGCTATATGTTACAAAGCTGTAACCAAGAAGGTTGTCACAGATTTTGTCAAGGATCATATTGTCTGTTGATTTCGGGTTTCCCAGTCCATTGTTACTAACAACACCGCCAATATCAATAGTGATCTAATGAAATCTATATGTGAAGCTTTCAAAATCAATTCCACAGCCAACAGACCTTAGATGAATGGAGCCATAAAATCCGCCAACAAAAACATTAAAAAGATACAAAGGAAAATAGTAGAGAACCACAAACAATGGCATGAGAAGTTATCCTTCACTTTGTTGTAGTACTGCACTACAAATTGCAAGTGAACTGAGGCAACTCCCAATATGTTGGTTAATGGTACTAAGGTTATCATCCCAGCCGAGGTGGAGATTCCTTCTTCTATGAGTCATACAGGAAGCCGAATTCAGCAATGCAGAGTGGATAAGGAGTCGCTTTGAACAATTGGCCCTTATCAATGGAAAGAGGATGAACGCAGCGTGTCACGGACAACTTTATCAGAACAGAATGTCTAGAGATTTCAACAAATGAGTCAAACCAAGACAGTTCGTGCTAGGGGAGCTAGTATTGAAGAAAATCTTCCCATATCAAGATGAGGCCAAAGGGAAATTCTCTCCCAACTAGCAAGGTTCATACATGGTTCATAGAGCACTGACAGGAGGAGCACTCATACTTGCCAAAATGGATGGAGAAGTCTAGCCAAAACCAATCAATTCAGACGCAACCAAGAGATACTCTACATTTCTTCATTTGATGAATTAAACTACGCTTGACCTGTTTCTTGTTTAAGAGGGGATACGTAGGCAACCTTATGAGTTCGGTCATATTATAATAAAATTTTCATTTCCCCCCAAGTCAATAAACTAGGGCAGAATTTTGAGGACGACCCTCAAAATTTCGGAGTAAGGCCATCCAACGCCATTACATGCTAGGAAGTCACTAATCACTCAAGAACTAGGGGAGAATTTTGAGGAGGACCCTCAAAATTCCAATACGAGAGAGTTTCAATGCCTTCGAAACGTGTTACAATGACTACTTATTCAAAATTATTTGATATGTTTCCAAAACAACTCTATTTTATCAATAATTACATATTTTCAAGAATTATATTTCCATAACGGTCAAGGGTCACCCAAGGGAACTCGAAAGTCTTTTAGAACGGAGCAAAGCAAAGCCAACCGATAGAAGCATGAACCAACCTTCCTCTCACAGAACTTACAATTTTTTCTTTGAATACAGGCACATCTTACGTAGCGATAACATTCGCAGATATATGTCTGTAGCACAATTATTATCGATCAAGCCATCAGACACTGGATATGCATCTCCAGCTAAGATACATACTACTTTTACTTACTAATTTCTCTCTGCATGAGGCTAATCCCTACCTTTATACTTGCATGAGTATAATCCTTGACTCCATATTTAGATGAGGCTAATCCTTTCCTCCCTATTTGCATGAGTCTAATCCTTGAATCCATAAGGCTAATGCCTCCTTACTTGCATGAGGCTAATACTTGCCTCCCCCTATTTGCATGAGTCTAATCCCTGACTCCACATTTGCATGAGGCTAATCCTTGCCTCCCCACTTGCACGAGGCTAATCTTTGCCTCCCTACTTGCATGAGTCTAATCTTTGACTCCATGAGGCTAATCTTTGCCTCCCTATTTGCATGAGTCTAATCCTTAACTCCATGAGGCTAATCCCTTCCTCCCCATTCGCATGAGGCTAATCCTTGCCTCCCCACTTGCATGAGGCTAATCCTTGCCTCCCCACTTGTATGAGTCTAATCCTTGACTCCATGAAGCTAATCCTTGCCTCCCTAATCCTCGACTCCATGAGGCTAATCCTTGCCTCCCTACTTGCATGAGGCTAATCCTTGCCTCCCCACTTGCATGAGTCTAATCCTTTCCTCCCTACTTGATGAGGCTAATCCTTTCCTTCCTACTTGCATGAGGCTAATCATTGCCCCCACTTAATTGAGTCTAATCCTTGACTCCATGAGGCTAATCCATGCCTCCCTATTTGCATGATTCTAATCATTGACTCCACGGGGCTAATCCCTGCCTCCCTATTTGCATGAGTCTAATCCTTGACTCCATGAGGCTAATCCTTGTCTCTCTGTTTGCATGAGTCTAATCCTTGACTCCACACCTGCATGCGTCTAATCCTTGACTCCACACCCATACGAGGCTAATCCTCGCCTCCACATTCGCATGGGACTAAACATTTCCTCTTTTGCACAGATATTGCCCTATTTACCGTCTATTTGTTTTCAAATCGGGCTAAACTCTGCCCTCCATTTCGCTAGACTAAGCCTTGTCTTGTTAACATCATATTATTGCATATCATGGGCTGTAAATATTGCCAATTTTTCCGAAGGCATCATAGTCTAAAGGCATCATCCTCATAGCCGAAAGACACCATGCCATGGCCTGAGGATATCTCAACCTGCATATCATTATTCAAAGGCGTCATGGTTCAGAGGCACCATAGTCATGGCTCGAGAACCATTTCATGTCCTGCGAATTCCTCAATAAACAGTTCATGGTCCAAGGATATTATCTTTAACCATCCAAAAAAAACCTTCATGGTCCAAAGGGGATCTGCATCATGTTTAAATTTTCCCAAATACGTTTGTAGCATATTTTATTTGTAGGTAACCAGTAAGCAACCGCTATCCTAGCAGGAGAAATCTCACTCCAGTTCCCTCAACCGTCTCGAGCTTTAACCGCTCACCTTAGCCGCTTCTACATCACATGTACATTCTTGCAATAATCTCATCGGCATACTCGACGGATGAATCTAGAACTACACATGACCCGATTCCTATAAAACTGGGGATATATAGGCAACTCGATGACTGGAGTTCAGCATCTGCCCTGCAAAGCATCCCATTCGGATAAAGTTGGCCATCATTTCATTAACCGAAAACTCTTTCATCCTTTTCTAGTAAAGAGGACAACTGTTGATACCCAATTTATCCATATGTATTTTAAATATGCCTAAATACTTTCAAAAATAGCATATAAATGCATATATAAGCATGCTAAAGAATTTTACAATTTTCCCATAATTTTAGGAATTTAAATTGATTTATTTCCTTCTCATTTATTCATAAAAATGCCCAATAATTATTTTCCAAATTATTATTATGATGATTTATTCATTTAATTTCTATATTTATGGCAAAATATGGTTAATGTATTTCTATGCATTTTTATAATTGCATTTTTTCTATTTTAAGCTAAATTGAATATAATTGCCATGTTAGCCCATTTCATGTATACTTACTTTTTATATGCGCAAAATTGGTCCCAACACTTTTAAAATGATTTTTTTTTTTTATATATATATATACATATATACATATATATATATATATATATATATATATATATATATATATATATATATATAAAATCATTTTGGCACATAAAATTATCTTCCAGAAATTGTTTATTATTTATTATAAATTAAATAGGGAAAAATTGGCTATTTAAATCGTAGCCACAATTGCATTTTAAGTACATCCTAAATTGAACCCAGCCCCAGCCCAATTCTTATTAAATTTCCCAACCCAGACCCTATACACACTTACCCGAATCGGAATCCATTATGTCTTGGTCACTGATCTCCCAGATTAATGGCCCATATTACTTCTTTCCTTTTTTAATTTCCAAGACTCTAATCCGAGCCTCATTTCCAAAAGGCCGCCGCCTCTGCATCCTCTCATCTCCTCTCTTCTCTCAACCTAACCCTAACCCTCTTTCAACCGCCTCCCTTCTCCAGTCTTCTCCGGTGACCACCCTTCAACCCCAAGCCTCCAATGGCTCCTCCATTGTCTTGCTCATCTTCTTTGAGGCCTTCAATGGCCTTGGGCTACACCGACTAGTATCTAGTGTTTGCTATTTTAGCAGTTGATCATGGCCAACTATGTATTTTAAAAGACAAAGCGATCATTGCAAATATAATTCGATTTTAAGTCCACAGTTGAATCCTCAAGGAACTAACCTATCTATTACAACTCTTATCAATGCTATTATCAATTCAAGCAATTTCCATATGCAAGATTTTTATCAATAACGATTGGGTCTTTTTTTAACTAGTTCAAATGATATTAAAAATAACAATATGATCTATCAAAGATAATTCAATGGTAAAAAAGGTCTAGGGCATTGATTTCCCCAATTGCTAGTTTAAATCTTGACTCTTCTGCTATAATCTGCCGTAATACTCTATGAGGATTATGAGCTATGGGTTATCATAATTATCTCTCGATCAACTACGATAATTTACTAGAGCATTCTCTCGAACTACTCTAGCTACAATTTGTGCAGCTCTGAATTATTCCACCAAAGTTTCGTTATCTCTAACCCCACTTTTAAGTAAAAGTAATGAATCTCTTCAATTGCCCAAAAGTGGTGTTTTTCAACAACAGTCTAACCTAGTATTCCTTCTCAAGCAACACAAGGCAAGTAGACACGATTAATCAAGGGCCCATTCAATTAATCACCATACAAAATGTAGTTGAACTATCATATAATAAATCCGACTCCATTATAACAAAATTTAGTCAAAACTTCATCTAACAATTGGTTCCATCAACCCTAGATCAAATGTTTAGCTACTCATAGGAAAGCAAGATAAAACTACTAAATTATTCATAATATGTAATTGCAATAATAAAGAGAAGATAGAAAAACCCTAATGTTTGGTCGTTCTTCTCACACTTGTTCTTGCCTTCAAAATAGTCTAAAAACATGCTTGAAACTTTCTTGGACGAGCTTCTTGAGTTTATAAGGGTTTGGAATAAGTTTTCCCCGAGTTACACTTTGGTCCCAAAAGTTTTGGGAAACTACACAGTTCACCGCGAACACGGTGAAGGATAGACATTGTTCCTCGCGTCTTCGGCCTGCCATGGTCCAATCGCAGTCCACCGCGATCGCGGTGGATTCCAACCCAGTCCATTTTTTCTTCTTTCTGCTCGGGTGCTTCTTGATTGGACTTTTTCTTCACATTATTGACTCCAAAAAAGTCCATAGTTCTTTCTAACTTGGATTAGTCCCCGCGAAGCAAAATTACACCAATTAGAGAATTTTGTTATCATTTAGCCTATAAAACAACAATAAAGCATGGCATAATTAGGGTGTAAATATCCTCAATGTAGCCTATTATCAACACCCCATACTTAAATCATTGCTAGCTCTCAAGCAATCCACCACACTCTATCAGAATTCCTTCCCTAAGCTTTTCCCTTAACGTATCACACCAAGAACAATTCACCAAAGTCGCACCTAGTAGTGAATAACCTTTGCTTCAAAAGTCGAATCTTACGTGCCGTGCAATATTCATAATTACTCAAACCAGTCTATACAGAAGTCAAGATTTTCCTCTCCTTCGTGAATTACATGCCGTCACAACACACAAGAGAGTAGTTCCACAATTAATATTGTTAAGAAAAATTAGGAACTTAAATGGACAAAATTTGCTCACTCTCAGAAAGAATATTCACATGCCGCAAAGATGCACTACAGGCTTGCCCGTGGTGTATACTCTACTAATCGAGCTTATTCATTCTAAGATCAATTAGGACTTCACCTGGTTGTAATGTAGGCTAAGGGATGGGTAGGATATATTTGAATATAATGACTAACCTCCCTAAGCACTTTTAATACCATCACATTAACCTTCAAAATCATACATATGTCAACCAGACATTCCACCACATTTTTACTTATAACATGTCACGACCCCAGTTCACCCTCCATGAACACGTCATGACGGCACCTAGTTCTTACAACTAGGTAAGCCTAACAATGCAAAAATTTAAGGTAACTTGCGGAACATTTAATTAAATTAAGCAAAACTAGAAAAAATGGTATATAAGTGCCACTTGGCATATAGAACTCAAAAATAAGACGCGGAAGTGTGCAATCTCATCCAAAAACCCGGAAACTCACGGGAACCATTGTCTAATAGAAATGTAATATGCTGCTCTAACTCCAGAATGTCTAAACAATTGAAACTAAAGGGAGAGAATAACTACTAAAGCTGGAACAGAATAGAGACTCCTGGTCTGCGGACGCGGTAGATATACCTTGAAGTCTCTACTAGATCTCTCCGCTTCGTGGATAGTACGCGTAAGTGGAGGTACCTGGATCTGCACATGAAACACATGCGCGTAAAGGGCATGAGTACAGCACATCGATACTCAGTAAGTGCCAAGACTAACCTCGGTCGGGTAGTGACGAGGAAGGTCAGGGCCATACTGAGATTAAACAATATAATAAGAATGCTGGAAATAGTATGAAATAAGCAGAAATAATAGAATACAACTGTGAAGTAAGTAAGGTTACACAAACAACAATTAACACACCGAGGATAAGATAACACAGAGTAAGATAGCTTAATATCAGTACCAATTATGAGGATCTCCTAGGATACCGTCCTGTAGTCCATTTCCATGTCAATACCAACAAAGAGGATCTCCTAGGATACCATCCTGTAGTCCATTTCCATATTAATACCAATAACGAGGATCTCCCAAGATATCTTCCTGTAGTCCATTTGCATGTCAATAAACAGGGGGTCAACCGGGAATCTACCCTATAGTCCCAAAGTAAATGTGCAGGGGGATCTACCCGGAATCTAACCCGTATTCCCAAAGTAAACAAATAGGGGGCAGCTACCGGAATCCCACATCCGTAGTCCCAACGTAAATGCGCAACCACAACCAAGAGATATTCTGAAGGGAAGTATAAAAAGATGACAAGCAACAAGTAGTACTAGCATAACATGCTTCACGTAATACAGTCAAATCAACTTAGGCAAGTAGGCAAGTTAAACCAACTAGACATGATTTTCAAATCTCACATAGGTTATAATTGCAAGTACAATAAAGCAAATACAAAAGAACACTCAGTTTCAACATCTTAAGTAAAAACCAGATTTTTTAACAATTAGCTCAAATACACGCTCAACACCTCACATACAAGGCACCCAATTACCAAATAACCCATCCTAGGGGAAAGGCCCCCCACACAAGGTTAGACAAGACACTTACGTCAAATTGACTCCAATTCAACTTGAATCCACACGTTTGCCACGAGTATCTGACTCCAAATGTCCCAAATCTATTCATTTCAATTACATCTCGTAATTAACATCTCAAACAACTGATTCTACTATTCAATTTAAAGCTAAGGTGCAAATTTGTGTAAAATAACCAAAATGCCCCTCAGGCCAATATTGTTAAAACCCGAGATTCGAACCAAAATCCGGTTACACATTCTCCCATGAACTCAAATGTATGATATTTTTGAAATCGGACCTCAAATTGAGGTCCAAATCCCAAATTTTAGAAAAACATAGGTTTTATCCCAAACCTCCAATTTCACCCATAAAAATCATTGATTTTAAGTTGAAAACATGTTAAATGATGTTAAAGATTGAAAGAAATAAGTAAAAACCAACTTACAAACAATTTGGAAGAGGTCTTGTTCTTGGGAAATCGTCCAAAGGAGTTGTGTTTTGAAAATAGGGTGAAAAATGTCCAAATTTAGACTAAGTATAAAAAATTGCAGGTTGCAGATGTCGCAGTTGCAAAATGGGGGTCGCAATTACGAACCCTGACCTCTGCTGACTTGGAAAATGCGAAACAGGGTTTGCATTTGCGAACCTTTCCTATTTTCAGGAGGGTCGCATTTGTGAAGTGAGGGCCGCATTTGCGAAGATTGCATTTGCGACATAAGGATCACATTTGCGATCACTGGTAGCCTGAGCATTTTTTGCAATTTTAACCCTCGTTAGTCTATTTCTCAGTAGCCCTTGGTTTGTTGTAGGTTGTACCTCTGAAAGATGCCTTTTCTCTCATTAGGTTCTTTTTGAAATTTTTGTGATCATAGCCATTTCACCATCCTCCAGATCTACACCTTCAGCTAAGAGCCAAACTTCTATCCTTTACGAGTGCATCCATTTTCATGGTTTTCCTTCACAGTTCATAGGAAGTGAGATTTCCAGTCATTTCATCCTTCTTGAGGGTAGCAATGTTCTTGGATTCCTGAATAGTAGTGATTTTTCTTTCCCAAGTCACTAGTAAAACTCTTGTCAAGATTTTCTCAGTCTTTTCTTCTTCAAGTATTGTGAATACGTGATTTTTGCTTCGCTTGAATTATTCCTATAGAATTCATAAAATTAGGATTTTCTATTAATTTTTTTAATTTTATTGCATGATTTTGTGTTCAATTGCATTTTGTGTGCATTTTTAGTCAACATAATTCATAAAAATACAAAATATAGCACCCTTCGCATTTTGGATTCAATTTTTATATTTCTAGTTTTATTAGTTAATTAATATTACAAAAAACAAGAGAAAATAACAAAAATAGCGATTTTATGTTTTATCTGGACTTGATTAATTTTAGAAAAAATAATTAGTTCAATTTTAGAGTTTAAATCATGGTCCTTGTTATTTTTTAGGTTAATTTTGTGTTTAATAAATTCAAATTGGCAATTAAAACAAATAAGAAAACAAAAGAAGTTGAAAATAATGTGTTCTTAATTAAAGATCAATTTTGGGTCATTTTAATTAAATTATTAGCCCACAATATACCCCAACCCAGGCCCAATCTTGCAGGCAACCCGGTCCAGCCCCGTGCAATCGAAACGATGTCGTTTGGGCCTCTTTAATCACAACCATCCATTCTTATAGATCTGACGGTATCAAACTAAGGTGTAACGTGTATATAACTGTTCCAAGCCCCCTACGCCAGACCAAACCTCGTACATTGTCCGAACTTCCCAAACCCTAATCCAACCGCCTCCGCTATTTGCCGCCGGCCGGAAATTGCCTCCGTCGGCAGCGATGCACCGATGGCCCCCAAAATTACACCATTTCATACCCTTAGCCTCCTCTTTTCATTTCTGTAACCAATATCCCTCAAACACCGGCCAAAATCCTCGAATATTTGTTTTAAGGGGCGACTGCTCCGCCACCTTTTCCCCACCAAATTAACACCAAAGCTCCGCCTTCATCCTCCCATACCATATATGGCCTTAGATTCCCTCAAAACACGCCCAATCTTCTCGAATGTTGAATCCAAACTCCGGCCAAAAACCATAGCTCCTCCGAATCCAACCAAAATCCTACCATATAGCCTCCTCACATCTCTCAATCCGAATCCCAAACTAGAACCCTTCAAATCTGAGAGAAACCCCATTAATTTTAGATCTAGGATTTTCAAATTTTAACCCGTTTTTGGAATTTTAAGAACTCGAATAATTTTTAATTAATGTTATTTGTTTTATTAACATTAACTAAAAATCAATTTTGGAAAGCAATCAAGATGAAGACCAAAAAAGAAAAAAAGTGAGTTTCTATTTTTATTTGGTCGTAACTTTTGATGATTCTGTGTTTTTTTTTCATATCTTTTTGATTAGTTTTGTTTAACTTTGTTTGGTTTTTATTCATGTTTTGATTCTTGTTTTATCCATGACTTTTATTCATGTTTATTGAATTTTTCTTAATCACATTCTTTTATTTTTGATTATGACTCTGTTTTCTTTTCTTTCTTCTTCTCTTTAGTTGACAATTCTGTTTGTTTTCTCCTTTTGGTTGATGATTCTGATTGGTTAATCCTGTGTTTGTTCTTGTTTTTTATTTATTTAGTTCAGTTTAGTCTAATGTGAGTTAGTTAATTCATAACCCAAGTATTATTTTGATTTTTGTTTTGTTTAATTGGTAGTGTGATAGAAGTATGAATTAAGATTAATTTTCAGTTTTGTTAACATTTGATCATTCAATCCTAGAGTTTCTGAAACTGTTTTGGTTATACCTTAATAATATAGACGTTAGTTAACCATGGTTAGTAAAAAGGGTTGGGTTTGGTTTAAACTAGGTTAGTAATTTGGAGATTGAATTAAGGGTAGTATAGGTACTCCAATAAAAGAAAAATGCAGTAACTAACATTGGAACCCACTAGAATCTTCTAGATGGGGTCTCAATCTGAAATTCAGGATTTAATTGGTATAACTTGACCAACAAGTCAAGATTTAAAGGACCAATGAGCTAAAATCTGAAAAATAAGGAAGGACTAAGGATGTAAAATAGGATCAAAGTGTTGCCTTAGGTTTGGCGTATAAAAGGCATGCCCATTGCTTTTTTTAGAGTTTGGGAAAAATCTGAAAAAATCCCCATAAGTTTCCAGAAGTTTTGAGATCTGAAAATTTGAATACCCAAATTAAAAAACCGAATCTGAAATCCTAGAGTTAGGAAAGTTTATTTTAGGTCTTAGTTTCTTCAAAAACCAAAAAAAAAAGAGCAAAATCAACAGAAAAACTCCAAAAACAAATACTGTTACATTGAAGTTTTCTTAGATTAGTTTCAAAATTTCAGTTGTTAGTTCAAAGTTCTTGCATAGATAGAGATACATTTCTAATTGCTGAAGTTACAGAGATTATCCTGGGTGTAATCTCAAGTTTTTTTGGGTTTATTCAAGCTGTGTTTGTTGATTTACTGCTCCTGTGTGATTTGGAACAATCTCTGGGCTTTTGGACCTGTTTCTAAACTGTTGCTGAATACTGTTACTACTGCTGACTTCTCCTTCTTTCTATTTTGATTCAAATTTTAGGTACAAGTCCTAAACCCTTGATAATGTGTAACTGAGTTGACGAATTAAATGGAAATGGCTCATTTAGCTTCTCCGTTTGCTGCTCCCGTTCTTCTTTGCCTTCTCTTTCACATTAATTCATATCTTAGCTCATTTAAATTTGAATAGTTGAATGTTGTAATTATGCTTAGACTGTTTGTATAATTAGGACTGTTCAGGTTTGTTTTGTTTTGAACTTGTATAGAATTACGTTTTGGGTGCTTGTCTAGTAGTTTGCGAGTTCAAATCAACTGTTATATTAGATGCTAGTAGAGTCAATATCATATTTAGTTTGACCAATCAATTTCAGTTGTTTTCAGTACTTCGTTGTATTTCATTGTAATTAACATGGTCTGGACGGTTTGAGACTATTCGATTGATGATCATTCATCTTGTATTAGCCTTAATATAACATAGGTTAATTCCTTGTGTTACTTGGTTTTTTGGGAGAATGTTCTAAATTGTAAATTGCCCTTGAGATCATAGATTTTCATTTGTAATTGGTAATTAGACATTCGATTTATTATGAGTGGTCAGCAGAAATGTCAGTTGTGGTGTGTTGATTCAGAATTTGATATCATGTGAGTTTGAGAATTAAAGTATAATAATATGGTGAAATCAAATCCAAATAGCATGTGTTATCATATTACTGTAAAATCAAACACATCTGGTAGTATTGTTCCCGGCCCAAAATTAAACTAGCATCAGGTTCTTTGGGTTTATCGTAGGCCCAAGCTGTCAAGCCCTTTGCAAATAAAACCTGGGCCTATTTCGATTCCATTCTACTTATTGAAGGTATCAGATTTTGTACGATCTAATCATGGGTTTTGGTCCTTTGAGTTAAGTAGCACACTTGAGTTAAGAGGTGTTTCCCCTTGTTCAAGTATGGACTTGAACTTGAGGCTCATTTTTCTTGATTACTTTTAATAATAGCAATTAACAACACTAATTAATTAGGCCATTTAGAGACAATACTTAATAGAAAAATCGTAGTTCTTTTAGGTTAGCCTTTAAAATAAAAACGAGGTGCACCGCGCCAAATAAAAGTCACAAATTGCGTGGCTCTATTTATATGTTTATATTAAAATACATAGAACTTGGGACGAGTCGTTTAGAGAACCTCCCGCGAAGTTAATAACACGTTAGCCGCTTTAGGCGCGTTTTAATAATATTACCTTCCTAAATATGGGTGTGCATTTCATGTGACCCGAATCCAAATCCCATAATGTTGGATAAAATGTGTTGAGGATCCGGGTGCATTTCATGTGACGTGATCCAAAAACATGTTTAAACGACGTTCAATTTCCTAAAAATTACTAATTTACAGCGGTAAATAATTCTAAAATTGCACTATAGGATGACATGTATTAAAATCAGATTTTTAGCTAATTATAAAAGTTTAAGCCACAGTGCTAGAACCACGGGATCCGGGGGTGCCTAACACCTTCCCTCGGATCAACAAACTTCCTTGCTCAAGAATTTCTGGTTCGTAGACTCCATTTGGGAAATCGGAAAATTTCCTTGAATTGGGATTCAAAACAAACCGGTGACTTTGGACACCAAAAGCCAAACCTATCCAAAGTGGCCTCTAAATAAATAAATAATCCTATTTCGAATAATATCACTTAAATTGGAAAAACTCCCATATGCATTTACTTTTCAAGGTAGATGTGTAAAAAGGAGGTGTGACAAGTATTATTCTCCTAAGAGATTTAAGTTTGTTTGTTTATGTTGTGAACCTTGTGTATATCTCCTAGATAGTTTCTCCTTCCTTCATAGTGAAATTCTCATATTCATAATATAGCAGTGTTCCTCTTGATCTCTTTACTTGAGGATTTCCTTCATGAGCCACTTGTAACGTGTCCCATATCTCTTTGGCAGTGGTACAACTTTGAATCCTGTTGTACTCATCTGGACCCACACAACACAAGCCATTTCTTTGCCTTGGCATTCTTCTCCCATTTCTTCAAATCTTCAGCAGTGCAATCAGCTCTTGCCTTTGGCACATGCACTCCTTCAGAATTCTTCTTTGTAGTTGCCAGGGGACCATCAGAGACTATGTCCCAAAGTTCATAGTCCTCTCCTATGATATGATATCTCATCCTGTTCTTCCACCAAGAATAGTACTAACCATTAAAGGGTGGAGGCCTAGTAGTGAATTGCCCTTCCCAGTTTCCAGGTGGTGCACTCATCTTAATCTTTTCCTAAGGTGTTAACCCCTTCAAGGATAACCCGCTCTGATATCAATTGATGTTTTAAGCGTCAATGCCACACAAGAGGGGGGTGATTTGTATTGTACCCAATTTTCTCTTAACTAAACTATAGAAATACTCGATTCTTATAGGTGTTCCAACTACTACTATTTGTGGAATAATAAAATACTGAAAATAAAGAACACACAGATTTTTACGTGGAAAATACTTGGCTCAAAAGGTGAAAAAATCACAACCTACTACTTAGTAGAATTTTTCCAAAATTTCACTAAAATCACTGAGCCAAAACATCATTTACAAAAACTCTTTGTCAAACCTAAGGATTAACTCCAATCCTATTATGGCACACATCTCAACAGCTGCGACAATTTCAAGTTAACTCTAACTTGAATACTCTAGGTGCCTAATACAATTTCTTATATGAAAGCTGAAAGCTACAATTTTAAATCACCTACTACACTTGAACTAGAATAAAAGATAGACACTTGGAATTGGTTCTTCTCTCTCGTTAAAGTAGCTTCAGGAGTTCATACTCAAATCACACATAAATTTCTTGCAAAATCGTCTTGCTCTTTTGCTCTTAATATAAGTTTAACTTCTGTGTATGTGCATTACATGTAAAAGAGAATAACACTAACATTGTATAGGTTAGTAATCAGAGTTTGATTGGGATTCAATTGCTACTACTCTATCATTGAAGAGTTCATGATGATCTCAAACTCAAATATTATCTTCATCCTAGATTGTGTTCTCTTCATATAAGGAGACTTTCTCTCCTTATCCAATATGCAACCTTTTCGATCAGATCAAGAGATATTGCTACTTGATCAATAGGACTTATCTTCTTCACGTGCATCTCCCACGTATAGGATGATCATGATTGTGCTTCACAAGGTGGACCTGGTCTATGTTTGAGTTCTTTTGTCAATCTTCAAAACTTCACATGTTCTTGGGCCAACGATTATCACAGTTTTCATCAGGGCCCGTCATCACTTAGTCCCCTTCCAGCTCAGAGTTCATCCCATGCTCTATCAATTAAGGGCTCTTCTATACCAAGTGCATATGTTAGTTACACCGGTGTGAGGGGTTCCCTTCAGTCCCCTTCTCTAGCACCTGGGAGTTGTTATGAGTGTAGATGGGTCATATTTGGAGGCAGTGCCCTCATCGTATTACGAGTTCATCTCAGCAGAGGGGTCAGTCATAAGCTTTCGTGCTAGTTGCTTCATCACCACCCGTCCAACCAACTAGTGGTGGAGGTTAGTAAGCTAGGAGTCGCCCTAGAGGGGGAGGCCAATCAGGTGGCAGCCAGGCCTGTTTCTATGCATTTCCAGTTATACCTGAGGCTATTGCTTTTGATGTTATTATTACAGGTATTGTTTCAGTCAGCCACATAGATACCTCTGTGTTATTTGATCCCGGTTCCATCTTTTCTTATGTGTCATCATACTTTGGTCGTTATTTGGGCACCCCCGTAAGTCTTTTGCTTCACCTATTCATGTATCCACCCCGATAGGCAATACTATTATTGTAGACCGTATATACTAGTCGGGAGTGGTGACTATTGGGGGTCTAGAGACCTGAGTGGATCTTTTATCATTGCGTATGGTGGATTTCAATGTTATTTTGGGCATGGATTGGTTATCTCCTTGTCGTGCTATTCTGGATTGTCATGCTAAAACACTCATATTGGCCATACCGGGTGTGACATGGATTGATTAGCGACGTTTGTCTGATTATGTTCCCAGTAGAGTGATCTCATTCTTAAAGGCCCAGCGTACGGTTGGGAAAGGATGTCTTTCGTATCTAGCGTTCATGAGGGATGTAGGAGCTGAGACTCCCAGTAATGATAATGTTCCAATTGTGAGAGGTTTTCCATATATGTTTCCTGCATACCTGCTGGGCATGCCACCAGACAGGGACATTGATTTTTGTATTGACCCGGTACCGAGCACTCAGCCCTTTTCTAATCGTCATATTGTATGGCACCAGCGGAGTTGAAAGAGTTAAAGAAGCAGCTTCAGGAACTCCTTGATAAAGGGTTCAGGCAGCCTAGTGTGTCACTTTATAGTGTGCCAATTCTATTTGTAAAGAAGAAGGATGAAATTGTGAGAATGTACATTGATTATAGGCAGTTGAATAAAGTAACAGTTCAGAACAAGTCTCCTTTGCCTCGCATTGATGATTTATTCGACTGGCTTCAGAGAGAGAGAGAGAGAGAGTTCTCTAAGATTGAGCTCCGTTCAGGTTATTACCAGTTGAAGATCAGGGACTCGGATATTCTTAAGACAGCTTTCAGGACCCGATATGGTCATTATTAGTTTTTGGTGATATGGTTTGGGCTGACCAATACCCAGTAGCATTCATGCATTTGATGAACAACGTGTTCCAGCCTTATCTAGACTCGTTTGTCATAGTATTTAATTTTATGATATTCTAGTGTATTCGCGTAGTCAGGAGGAGAAAGCGGAGTGTTTGATAATTGTGTTGTTGAGATTGAGGGACGAGAAGCTTCATGAAAAGTTCTCCAAATGTGAATTTTGGCTCGGTTCAGTGGTATTCTTGGGACATGTGGTGTCCGGTGAATGTACTCAGGTTGATCCGAAGAAGATAGAGGTAGTTCAGAGTTAGCCCATACCGTCCTCAGCCACAGAAATTTGCAGCTTTCTTGGTTTGGGGGGTTATTATCGCCGGTTTGTTTAGGGATTCTCGTCTACCGCATCGCCCTTGACCAAGTTGACTCAGAAGGGTGCTTCATTTGTATGGTCAGACGAGTGAGACGAGAGCTTTTAGAAACTCAAGACAACTTTGACCATTACTCAAGTGTTAGTTTTGCCATCCGCTTTAGGTGCACATGCCATGTATTGTGATGCTTCGAGGGTTGGTATTAGTTGTGTGTTAATGCAGGAGGGTAGAATTATTGCTTATGCTTCTTGTCAGTTAGATCCCTATGAGAAGAACTACCTCGTTCACGATTTGGAGTTAGGGTCCATAGTACTTGCATTGAATATTTGGAGGCCTTACTTGTATGGTATGTCTTGTGAGGTGTTTACTGATCATAGTCTCCAACACTTGTTCAAACAGAAGGATCTTAATTTGAGGCAACATAGGTGGTTGGAGTTGCTTAAGGATTATGATATCACTATATTGTAACATTTGGGAAAGGCCAATGCAGTGGATGATGCTTTGAGCTGAAAGGCAGTGAGTATAGGGAGTTTGGTATATATTCTAGTTGGGGATAGACCTCTTGCAGTTGATGTTCAGGCCTTGGCCAATCGGTTCGCGAGGTTAGATATTTCGGAGCCTAGTCGGGTATTGGCTTGTGTGGTTTCCCAGTCTTCTTTATATGATTGCATCAGAGAACGCCATTGTGATGATCCATATTTGCACTTCCTTAAGTACAGAGTTCAACATGACAATGCCAAAGATGTAACCATTGGTAATGATGGAGTGTTGAAAATGCAGGGGTGGATATGTGTGCCTAATGTAGATGGGCTTTGGGAGTTTTTTCTGGAGGAGGCCCATAGCTCGTGGTATTCCATTCATCCGAGTGTCGTAAAGATGTATCAGGATTTGAGGCAGCATTATTTGTGGAGGAGAATGAAGAAAGACATTAGAGGATTTGTAGCTCGGTGTCTCAATTTTCAGCAGGTGAAATATGAGCACTAGAAGCCGTGTGGCTGGCTTAAGTGGATGGACATTCTAGAGTGGAAATGGGAGAGGATCACTATGGACTTTGTAGTTGGACTTCCATAGACTTTGAAGAAGTTAGATGCTATTTGGGTGATTGTAGATCGGCTGACCAAGTCCGCGCACTTCATTCCTGTGTGTACTACTTATTCTTCGGAGAGGTTGGCAGGGATTTATATTCGTGAGATTATTTCTTTCCATGGTATCCCAGTTTCCATCATTTCAGATAGGGGAACTTAGTTCACTTCACAGTTTCGGAGGTATGTGCAGTGAGAGTTAGGTACTTAGGTTGAGTTGAGCACAACTTTTCACCCTCAGATATATGGGCAGTCCGAGCACACTATTCATATTTTTGAGGACATGTTGGTGCTTGTTTCATTGACTTCAAAGAGTCATGGGATCCATTTCTACCGCTTGCAGAGTTTGCTTATAATAACAACTACTAGTCAAGTATTCAATGGCTCCATACGAGGCTTTGTACAAGAGGAAGTTTAGATCTTCAATTGGTTGGTTTGAGCTGGGTGAGGCTAAGCTATTGGGGACAGACTTGGTGCAGGATCCGTTAGAAAAGGTGAAGGTGATTCAAGAGAGGCTTTGTACAACACAGTCGAGGCAAAGGAGTTATGCTGACAGGAAGGTTTGAGATGTGTCCTACATAGTTGGGTGAGAAGGTTCTGTTGAATGTTTCGCCCATGAAGGGTGATATGAGATTTGGGAAGAAAGGGAAATTGAGTTCCCGGTTCATTGGGCCTTTTGAGGTGCTTTGTGGGATTGGGGAGTTGGGATATGAGCTTGCTTTGCCACACGGCTTGTCAAGTGTGCATATGGTATTTTATGTTTCTATGCTTCCGAAGTATATAGGGGATCCGCCTCAGGTTCTTGATTTCAGCACAGTTCAGGTGGATGATGATTTAACCTATGATGTGGAGCCAGCAACTATTTTGGAGCGTCATGTTCGAAAGTTGAGGTCAAAGGATATAGCTTCAGTGAATGTGCAGTAGAGAGATCGGTCTATGAAAGAGGCTACCTAGGAGACCGAGCGAGAGATGTGAAGCAGATGTCCTCACATGTTTGAGGCTTTAGGTATTCTTCTTGACTCTTTCAAGGAAGAACGTTTGTTTAAGTTGGGGAGGATGTGATGACTCGGCCGGTCATCTCATGAGTTACCGCTCCATTTTCCCCCTTTTTTGCTTTTTATTTTACTTTTATCGATTTTATATATGATCGGACCAGTTGGCTCGGGTTCGAAAAGGATTTGGTAAGGTTTGAGACACTTAGTCTCTTTTTAGAAAGCTTAAGTTGGAAAAATCAACCGGATGTTGACTAATGCGTGGTGGTTTTACCACTCATTCTAGTCTCTTTTCTTTAGCTTTTATGTCCTTTAACTATACTATGAGGTCATTTATGGTGTATAGGGCTTAGAAACTTAGAACTTTTGAATGAGGATTTGAAGGACTAATTGAGGCCGGACTTTAGAACTTTTGATATGTATGAACTCGTGGGGAGATAAAAAATCTAAAGATGTAAAATTTATCGAATTTAGAGACTTGGGCCCTGGGGTTTGATTTTGTAATTTCAAGACTCGCATTGTTTTTTGATTATTTTTGAGTGGGCTTGGTCCCTTTAGCATATTTTGATGATTGCGTTCTAATTTTGGTAGATTTGGAGTATCTGATTGCCAATTCGAGAGTCAAAGACATTGCGAGGTTGAGTTTGGGCCAGAGTGAGGTGAGTAATGATTTTAAATGCTATCATGAGGGTATGAAACCCCAGATTACACAATGTTCGGCCATGTTGAGGTGACGTACACGCTAGATGATGATCGTGGGGTCGTGCACCGTTAGGGATTGTGACTTAGTCCATCCCGAATGACTGTTTTACTGCGTAAGTAATAGCAAATTGTTTTCTATTGTCATGTTTTGGGCTAAATTCTATATTTGGGCTTCGTGCCAACTTTTTGGACCCTTCAGGGATTTTACTGATATTTTACTTACTGCTTGATTCATACTTAATGCTCAGTCATGCCATATTTTACTATTTTCAAAACTTAGCTATGTTATTCTGTTTAAAACACCTTAAATGATATTTTTTTAAAGATATTTTGAGCTGAGCTTCATAGTTTACTGATGCCTGAGAGGCTTATGAGATTGTGACTGAGTAAGGTCGAGGGCTTGCATGGTGAAGATACTCTTGGGTCAGGCTGCACGCCGCAACAGTGATATATTAATTATTATGATGAGGCCGAGGGCCTGAGATTGTATGCCACAAGGTGGCTTGTGATTGATATGAGTCCGAGAGCCTATTTATGATACCACGAGATTGCTTGACGTTGCTCTTGGTCTATAAGGGGCTCCTCCAGGAGTCTGCACACTCCCAGTAAGCGCGGGTACTTATTGTGATAGGAGATAGAGCCCAAGGGGCTGGTGTTGTTCAATGATATTGCTCTAGGGGTTGATTCTGTTGTTGTTATTGAGCCCGGGGGATAGTTATTGTGTGTTTACCTTTCTAGCTATTTTCCCCTTGAATTGTTTAACTACTTAAAAGGTGTTCTATGAGATTTCAATGCTTAATAGTGTTTACTGATTTTGCTCTGCCTCTTATAGCTTATTGTTAGGTTTTATGCCCGTCACTAGAGGGGGGGGGTGAATAGTGCGGCACGAGAATATTGATAAATATTGCGGAATTAAAATTTGCAGGAATAAAATATATTCGGTAATAAAAATAGCAAGGAAAGAACACACCGAATTTATCCTGGTTCACCACAACTTGTGGTTAGTCCAGTCCCCGAGAGACTCTCTCGAGATTCCACTATCTCCGTTAAGCTTTCGGGTGCATAACAAACCGTTACACTTGCTCGTAGATGTACACTCTACAAGACTTCAACTTGCTCGAGGATACCGCACCTCAAGACTTCAACCACTAAGATTGAGGGTACTTAGCAAACCCGACAATCAATGAGAAGATATGGTCTTCTCAAACACCTTTCTCTTTTACAACAAGAACTCTCTCAAAAGAGTAGATAAAGAGATACAAAATAAGCTCTATGAACAACTCAAAGTTGACTCTCAAATGGCTCAACAAAAGCTCTATAATGATGCTCAAATAATATCAATATGTATATGAATATTGGGAGGTGTTGTGTATTAAAATCAGCTCAAAAGACCTCTATTTATAGGGGTTAAAAGGTGCATGTCCGTTGCTTAATTGACAATCAATTATGCTGATTTTATGCCAAAATACCAGAATCAAAGCTGGAGTATACCAAAATATACCAGAATCGAAAACTTACTTCAAAAACCATTTTGGTTAAAATGAAAACGTTAAAATCATTTTGTTTGAAGTATATTAAAAATGTTTATGATATATATGATTTAATAAAATAATTTTATGCATATTAATGATGACCTATGTTGAAATGAAAATGTTAAAATCATTTTGTTTGAAGTATATTAAAAATGTTTATGATATATGATTTAATAAAATGATTTTATGCATATTTATGATGACCTATATTGAGCCAAAAGACGAGATAACTTAAACGTTGCTTTTACATTGGTTCTACCTAATGACCTACGCCTTGGGTCTTCGGTCTTGAACTTCTGATCTCGTCTTTGGCTTGTCTATGCAATTCCGTCATCAATATGCTTCTCGGCATTCAATCTTGATTGTTTGTCATATAATAACGTTGTTTGACACTTGACTTCATTGTTTGTCATTCATCGACTTCGTTGTTTGTCATTCATCAAAACCTATACCTGAAAATCATTCTAATACAACCAAAGCACACATATCATAGATAGAATGATTTTCTACAATTTCCCCCTTTTTGATAATGACAAACAATAGGAGATATGCATATCGGATTCCCCCTAAATTCATGCTATTTCTCAACATACAATTCATGCAAACAATTCCCCTTAATGATAATTCCCCCTCAAATAAGGCATACTATAACGTAGATACATTCCCCCTTATTTGATGCATATCGCCTAAACTCTTCCCCCTTTTGGCATTAGCAAAAAGAGAGTATACAAAGGCTATTATCCCCTTTCGACACTTTCCCCTTTTGGGTATATCAATTGTTAGTATCAAATAAAAGATAGGAAATATAATGAGGAATATACATTGACGATATTTAAAAAATCATACCAACATGAAATAATACCAAATGTTAGTAAAAATATAACAACCATATCAAAGGTTATTTTTAGTGAATAAACCAACTGTTATTCAAACTAGAGAGTTATTCATCAAAACATCAATCATTATTTTTAACAAAAATAATTGATATCAATTGTTATTCAAGATAAAAATTATCAAAACATGAATCAACAAAAATAATTAATATCAATTGTTAACAAGGATATATTAATTGTTAACACATATCAACTATTACGTTTTTATCAAAAAAATGATAACTAACCGAAATTCCCCCTCGATGCAATAAGGTTTCGTGCTTGGTGCATCTACTACGATATTGTAGTCTTCAAGCACACCTGCAAACGTACCTAAAAATAGGTTTTCGGTACCCAAACACTTTTGGGTCCTTGGGGGTTAGGCAAATAATAATCATAGCCAAATGATAAATCTCTATGTTTTGCAAAACATACGGGTGCTATGTGTCCTACCCGGTTACAATAATGACATCTAACGTTCGGGTTGTGCATATGTCTTGGTTGAGCCAAAAACGTTCTAGGTGATCTAAAGTCGTTATTCCTAGACGTATTGCGATTCCTAGAGTTATTTCTAGGTGGTCTAAAATGATTCATTTTAGAGTTATTTGTGAAGTTCCTAGAATTATTTCTAGGTGGTCTAACTTCATTTCTATCATCCTTTTTCATTTCTTCAATTGTTTTAGGATCATCAACACTACGTTTTTCTAGTGTGTTTCTAAGTTCTATGTTCTCTATTTTCAAAGACTTACAAGAAGAACAATTTGAACTTTGATCAATTGAAGAGGCTTCATTCATCTCCTTAATTTTATTTCTAAGATCAATATGTCATTTTCCAAAAAATTATTTTTCTCTTCTAAGACTTTAATTGTTGCCTTGGCCTCTTTGGAGATTTTTTAAGACTTTTTCAATTCATCATACAATTCTTGAAAAGCTTCTTGTAATTCTTCATAAGAATAAGAGTTAGAATTACTTACCTCTTCTTCCTCGTTGGCCATGAGGCATAGTGCGGCAGTTTCATCGCCCGAGCTGTCCGTATCCCATGTCACGCGCCTATGGTGTTTCTTCTTTTTCTTGTCCTTGGGTTTTGGACAATGTGATTTGGTGTGGCCAAGTTTTCCACAATTTTGGCATGAAGGACTTGGTTCTTCCTTCTTTATTTCCTTCTTCATAAACTTATTAAACTTTTCAATTATATCATTGGAAATAATATCATCATCGCTTTCCGAATCACTTACCTCTACTCTTTTAGAAGAAGAGGCTTCGAAGGCAAGACTCGAACTTTTACTTCTAGGATAGGGATTAAGAATTGTGCTTTCATAAGTTTCGAGGTTACCTCTTAGTCCATCAATTGTGACGTCCGTGATTCCTATAGACTCTTGGATGGCATTGGCTTTGGATCGCCATTCGGGAGTGAGACTCCGCAAGATTTTTCGAACTAGATCTTTGTTCGAATATACTTTTTCGAGAGCATGGAGATCGTTGATGATCATTGAGAACCGTTCGAACATACTATCGATGCTTTCATTCTCCCTCATTCTAAAGAGTTCATATTCATGTGTTAGAAAATCAACTTTAGATTCTCGGACTTGAGGCGTACCTTCATAAGTGATCTCGAGTTTATCCCACATCTCCTTGGCGGTTGTGCAGCAAGAAATCTTCCGATAGTCATCCGGGTTCACCGCACAATATAGCACGTTGATGGCTTTTGCATTTCTTTCAACCTTCTTGATGTCCTCGGCATCATATTCATTTTCCTCCTTTGGAACCATGATTTCCCCTACTTTCTTTGTTGGCATTTGTTCACCGTTCTTGATGATTTGCCATAATCGAAAGTTGTTTGATTGGATGAAGATTCTCATCCGCTCTTTCCAATATGTGTAATTTGTTCCGTCAAGTAGTGGAGGCCTATAGGGGGAGTGTCCTTCGCTCATCATTCCTGCGTTCAATATTCTCAAAAAATATATCGTTCTCTCAACCGGTTAAGGCTTTCAGAGAGTTAGGCTCTGATACCAATTGTTAGGTTTTATGCCCGTCACTAGAGGGGGGCGGGGTGAATAGTGCTGCACGAGAATATTGATAAATATTGCGGAGTTAAAAATTGCAGGAATAAAATAAATCCGGTAATAAAAATAGCAAGGAAAGAACACACCGAATTTATCCTGGTTCACCACAACTTGTGGTTAGTCCAGTCCCCGAGAGACTCTCTCGAGATTCCACTAACTCCGTTAAGCTTTCGGGTGCCTAACAAACCGTTACACTTGCTCGTAGATGTACACTCTACAAGACTTCAACTTGCTCGAGGATACCGCACCTCAAGACTTCAACCACTAAGATTGAGGGTATTTAGCAAACCCGACAATCAATGAGAAGATATGGTCTTCTCAAACACCTTTCTCTTTTACAACAAGAACTCTCTCAAAAGAGTAGATAAAGAGATACAAAATAAGCTCTATGAACAACTCAAAGTTGTCTCTCAAATGGCTCAACAAAAGCTCTATAATGATGCTCAAATAATATCAATATGTATATGAATATTGGGAGGTGTTTTGTATTTAAAATCAGCTCAAAAGACCTCTATTTATAGGGGTTAAAAGGTGCATGTCCGTTGCTTAATTGACAATCAATTATGCTGATTTTATACCAAAATAATCGATTATGTGATGTATAATCGATTATCTTCTCAACGTTCATAAAACGGAACGTTGGGAAGGCAACGGATAGTGAAATAATCGATTATTCCAATCACATAATCGATTATGTTGCTCCAGTAAAATCTGGAAACTCAGCAAAGCTGGTATATACCAGAGTATACCAGAATCAAAGCTGGAGTATACCAAAATATACCAGAATCGAAAACTTACTTCAAAAACCATTTTGGTTAAAATGAAAACGTTAAAATCATTTTGTTTGAAGTATATTAAAAATGTTTATGATATATATGATTTAATAAAATAATTTTATGCATATTAATGATGACCTATGTTGAAATGAAAATGTTAAAATCATTTTGTTTGAAGTATATTAAAAATGTTTATGATATATATGATTTAATAAAATGATTTTATGCATATTTATGATGACCTATATTGAGCCAAAAGACGAGATAATTTATACGTTACTTTTACATTGGTTCTACCTAATGACCTACGCCTTGGGTCTTCGGTCTTGAACTTTTGATCTCGTCTTTGGCTTGTCTATGCAATTCCGTCATCAATATGCTTCTCGGCATTCAATCTTGATTGTTTGTCATATAATAACGTTGTTTGACACTTGACTTCATTGTTTGTCATTCATCGACTTCGTTGTTTGTCATTCATCAAAACCTATACCTGAAAATCATTCTAATACAACCAAAGCACACATATCATAGATAGAATGATTTTCTACAATTGTTGTGTTTAACGTGATTTTTATATCGCTCAGTCTTCATTGTTGTTATTACTCACTTAGTTGGAGTACTCCCTGCACCCAATGTGCAGATTCGGGCGCTACAGGTCATGCTACTAAGGGTTGATAGTTCCAATAGATCTTCAGAGATTTACTAGGTAGCTGCTTGGTGATTCGTAGCCCAGTGAATTCTCCCCCTATTTTATTTCCTTTTTAATTTAGTTATGTAAAAGATACTCTAAGACTTGTAGTATTGTTCTAGATGCTCATGATTGGTGACACCCTAATGTCAAGCTATGTTGGTTTTTAATTCCGCAACTTATACTATTATTTATGGATTTATCTCTGTTAAAGACTTGGTATTTATTATTCTAAATGCTTAAAGTGAATTTGGAAGTGTGTGGGCTGGCCTTGACTTCACGAGAGGCGCCATCACGAACGTCTATGGGTTTAGGGTAGTGAGAACAACCTCAAACGGTTTAAGGGGTATAATTGAGAAACTAATTGAATTAAAGATGTAACAATTATTGAAGTTTGAAGTATTGGAATGTGTATATATAAATACGGCAAAGTATTGAAAACATTGTAGGTTCCAACACAAGGGATCACATCAATAAAGGAATTTAAATAGTTAGAACACTTGAATTGATAACAACAAATAAACATAGCAATAGAAAGTGCACGGCATCACCCTTCCTGTTTTAACTCTCAATCCTCATCATGAAATCAATATTCACTTTTGTTCTTTCTTGTTGTGGCGTGCAACCCGATCCCAATCATATAATGATGTTGCAGCGTTCAACACAATCCCACATGTCCACCCTTATTACTCCTTGTTCCGGCGTGAAACCCGATCCCATATAATATTATTGCGGCGTGCAACTCGATCCCAATATACAAATCAAAACCAATCAAAAAAGAATCCCGACAATTGAACAATAGTTTAACAATAATATCCCGGCATTGGAAATAATATCATAAGCAATAACAACTCGACAAGGGAACAATAGTATAACAACAATATCTTGACAAGGGAAAGAATATCATAAGCAATAACATCCAAGCAAGGGAATAAATATGTACATAATAAGGGTCACGAAAAAACCAAGAAGCACGATAACCTTAACAAAACAACAAGACATAATAAGCACGTGATAACTACACCAGTAACAACAACAATTGGACATGTAACATATTTGCACGAAGTCATAGAGGAACTCACATTCAAGAAGTATCAAACAATAAGGAAGGCAACAACTTCAATTAAGGTAATTAAGGGTCAATGTAACACGTATGAATTAGAGGAAAGCTAACAACTTCATATGGAGCATATAGAGGCAATTTAAGCAATTATTAACCCAATTATAACGGGATACTTTTCACATAATGAACATAAGGACCTAAGAACCCTAGAGCAAATTTCCCATAAATAAGTCTGAGCACACACTCGTCACCTTGAATGCACGGACTACAATTAGCATAGAAGACTCAAATCCTAAGGGGAAGTCCCCCACACAAGGTTGCAAGATACTTACCTCAAAGATAACAAATCAATGCTCTAAAATGCACTTCTCGGGTGAAAAGATTGCCAAACGGCTCAAATCTTACCAAATTAACATCAAAGCACAAATAAGACACATAAGAAACTAATTTCGGACCATACATTCTCAATCTTTAACAAAAATCCATAAATCGGTCCAAAAGTCGACCCCCGGGCCCAACACCTTGGAACCCATAAATGTTACAAAAACTGAATATCCATCCCAACATGAGTTCAACCATACAAAATTTATTAAATTCCAATACCATTTGACCCCTCAAATCATGATTTTTTATTTTAGGAATGTTTCTCAACCGAAATCACAAATTAAATGATGAAAATGAAGACAATTTCATGGAATATGATCAATTCTAAGTGAAGAATACTTACCGAATCGTTTTGTTTGAAAAACCCAAAAGGAATCGCCCAAAGCTGAGCTCTAAAACTCCAAAAATGGTGAAAATGGTAAACCTTTGGAATATAGTACTATTTATTCTGCCCAGGTCCTAAAGCATCGCCCACGTAGAGGAGGTATCGTGTTCGTGAAGAAGAAAACGGAAGGTGCCCAGGTTACTCATCGCAAACGTGACAATACGTCCGTGAACGGGAAGAAGAAAAATATTATGGCCCAGAGACAACAGTTCAAAAACAAGGGAAAATGACCCATAGCCCACCCGGAACACACTCGAGGCCCTCGAGACACCGTCCAAACATAAGAAACAAGTCATACAACCTAACATGGATTCTCTTGAGGTCACAAATTACATCAAACAATGCTGAGACGATGAATCACACCAAGAATCAAACTTAGCAACTTTCAGACTTCCAACTTCCAAAACTCGTGCCAAAACTTATCAAATCAACCCTGAATGATGCCAAATTTTGCAGACAAGTCAAAAATGACATAAAGAAGTTGTTCCAACTCTTAGAATCAGATTGTGTCCCCTGATATTACAAGAATCAACTATGAGTCAAACCTCTCCATTTTCCAAACTTCAACTTTTCCAACTTTTGCCGAAACACCCCAAATTACCCTACGAGCCTCCAAATCTGAATCTGGACGTGAACTTAAGTCCAAAATCACTTACAAAGCTGTTGAGATCACCTAAGACCCATTCTGGGGCTGTTTACTCAAAGGTCCAATTCTGGTCAAATTCTCATTGTATGAACTTCCAAAACTAGTTTCCTTCTTCAAATTTGAATCTGAATCATCCGTTGACTGAATTCAACCATGCACAAGTCGATTAACATATTATGAAGTTGCTCAAGATCTCAAACTGTTTAACCAAGCGCAATTGCTCAAAACAACCAATCGGATCTTTACACTTTCCTATGGTTATGGCTTTGGGTTATCACACCCCGTGATATTTGGTGCATATAAGCAGAAGAGGTGGCATGGGAACAGAGTTCGAAAATGTAGAGATTGACCATAGAAGCTAAAGTAATAATGTGCTTGGAGGTTTGAATATGCGATGTTAGCGGAGGTTAGGTATTTATGTAGATGCGAAGGTATTTTTGCATTTGCGAGTCCGCAGATGCGAGGATGCATCCATAAGTATGATTTATCAGGGCTAAGTGATTCCCTCATCTGTGATGGTTTTCCCTAATTGTGGTACCACATAAGTGGGATTGGATTCATAAATGCGAAAGTGCTAGGCAGAACATGTTATATTCCAGGGTTGAGTTATTTTATCATATTTTGAGTTTCGGAGCTCATATCTGGGCGATTCTTGAGGCGATTTTTATGATTTAGATTGGTATGTATTTGAGGTAGATTTTATTATATTACATGATTCCATTTTTTATTTTGGTGTTTGAATGATGAATCTAAAAGAAAAAATATGAGGTTTTGTCAAAACTTTTTTTAAGAGAAAATTTGAGATTTGAACATCGATTTCGGAGTCGGATTTGAGTTAACTAGTACAGTTAGAATTGTATTTTAATGGGTTATCAAAATTTATGAGTTTAGTCAGGTTCCGAGGGTGCATGCCCAGGTTGACTGTTTTGTTGAATTTGAGTAATTGATTCAAGATCTTAACTTTATCATTTAGAAATTTTTCATATGACTTTTATTGATGATATTCAGTTATTTTGATGTGACGACCCCGCCGGTCGTCTTAAGAATTAAAACCTCGATCCCTTATTAATTGCTTTTCTCGTGTTTATTTCTACTATTTTGATTTGTTGGGATGTTCGATTTTAAGTTTCGGAGAGTTTTGGGACACTTAGTCCCTAAATGAGAGCTTAAGTGTTGGAAAGTTGACCGTAGTTGAAACAATGTGAAGATATTTTCAGAATGGAAATCTGATGGTTCTATTAGCTCTGTTGGGTTATTTTGGGCTTAGGGGGGGTATTCGGATTCTGTTTTTAAGGTCCATAGCTAATTAAAGCTTGAAATGACCAAAGGTCGAATTTTGAAGTTTTTGGTTCGATAGTGAGATTTTGATCCAAAGGTCGAAATGGAATTTTTAAAGTTGGAGTAGCTCCATAGTGTTGAATATGGCATGTGTGTAAAATTTAGGTTATTCAGATGAGGTTTGCTAGACTTTTTTATCGAAAGAATATTTTTAGAGTTTTTGGAATTCTTAGGCTTGAATCCGATAAAAATAGGTGTTTTAATATTGTTTTGAGCGTTCCGAAGGTTGTAACAAGTTTGAATAAAGTTATGGAATATGCTGGTAAGTTTGGTTGAGGTCACGAGTGCCTCAAGATGATTTCAGATAGTTTCCGAGAGGTTTTGGAATGGTTTGAAGCAGCTGAAGCTGCTGATATTTTTCATAACCGCACATGCGGTTTGGTTCCCGTAGGCGAAGAGCCACAAAAGTGGTGGACCAATTGCAGAAGCGAAAATGGGAAAGTTAGGTAGGGACCGTAGAAGCGGTAGGAATTTTCGCATGAGCGGTACCGCATCTGCGGATGGTGAGTCGCAGATGCGGAAAATGAGCTTTAAGTGAGAAGTCGCAATGCGACCTTTTTTCTGCAAAAGGCAGAAATAGCTGGGCAGAAATATCAAATTTCAAGGGTTTAGTTTCGAAAGATAGAAATTCGATTTAGAGCTCTGAAAAGGGCGATTTTGAGATGAAATCGAAGAGGAGATCATTGGTTAATAATTCTTTAACCCTTTCTAGGTATATCCATCAATCTATTGTTAGGTTCATCATTTAATTTTGGATTGGAGGTGAAAATTTGAAAAAATAGAAGAAAGTTCTTAGACCTAGTATTCGACTTTTAAATGGAAAATTGACCCTAGATTTGGATAACTTTGGTATGCATGAACTCGTGAAAGTATGAGGGTTCTGAAAATATAAATTTTACCCGATTTTGAGACGTGGACTTGAGGGGCATTTTTCTCATTTTACCTAATTTCTTGTATTAGTTTATAATTTCTTTGTAGAACTAGATACTTGAAATGTTATTTATATTATGAAATTTAACTGAATACATTTGGGCCATTTCGAGTCGAGTACTCATGGCAAGAGTGTGGTTTCGGGTTCATTTGAGCTGGTTTGAGGTAAGTGGATTACGTAACCTTATGTGGGGGACTTTTCCGTTATGATTTGGTATAATTATTAATTTAAATGCCTTGTACGTAAGGTGACGAGTGCGTACTTGTGCTAATTGTTAAAAATCCAGTTTTTGGCTAAGTAATTACTAGTATGTTTTCTTCCCTATTTTTATTCTTGCACTATTAATCATGTTGTTAGCTTAGAAAAGCATGTCTAAGTGATTTAATTGCCTTATTTGTTCGACCTACTTTTCTTGAATTATGTACAGCATGCTAGGCTGGATCACTTTTTTCTTTAACATGAAGTTTGACATTTATGAGTATTTCTCCTGTTGTTGTTGTTGTTGTTGTTGTTGTTGTTGTTGTTGTTGTTGTTGTTGTTGTTGTTGTTGTTGTTGTTGTTATTGTTGTTGTTGTTGCTGTTGTTGCTGCTGTTGTTGCTGCTGTTGTTGCTGCTGTTGATGCTGCTGTTGTTGCTGCTGTTGTTGCTGCTGTTGTTGCTGCTGTTGCTGTTGCTGTTGCTGTTGTTGTTGCTGTTGCTGTTGTTGTTGCTGTTGTTGTTGTTGTTGTTGTGTATTTACATTGGGACTACAGATGTAGGGTTGCAGTAGCTCCCCCCTTGTCTGTTTACACTTAGGACTACGGATATGGGATTCCGATAGATCCACAGTTATATGGAACTACAGGAATACACGCGGTGTTGACACCCAAATTTTCCTATATATTTTCAATATAAAAAATATTTTCAAAACAGCACACACACACACACACACACACACACACACACATATATATATATATATATATACCCTTTTCAATAATTTTTAAAAGTTTTTAAACTGAGTTATTTCCTTTTTTCATCCATAAAATCCTAATAATTATATCCAAAATTGTTATTTTGGTAATTCATCTATTGTATTTTATATTTATTCCAAAATACAGCTAAGAAATTTTTGCATATTTTTTAAAATTTTATTTAGTAATTTTAAAGCTAATTGCATATAATTGCAATATTAGCATGTTAAGATTTAATTGTATTTTTTATTCATAAAATTAAGCCCTATATTTTTAAATTGTTATTTACATGTTGTGCATCATTTTAGTACTTTTAATTTATTTTTGGAAATGTATTTACTAATGTTTTAATATTTTAAAAAGGGAAAAAATGGTTATTTAAATAACTGCCCATTTGTATTAATTTAGCCTAAAATTAACCCCAAAATCATACCCAATTTCCCCGGCCCAATTTCAATTAAATCCGACCCCAACACAATTTCAACCAACCCAAACCTGGATTCCCCACCCACCCTTTTAATATAAACCATTGATCATTCAGATTAACAGCCACTGTTTATCCTTCCTAAAATAAACCTAAACGACCCCTTACCCTCAATCATTTTTCACCAAACGCTGACCTTGAATCCCTCTTCTCTCAATTCTCTCTACAACCTCATATAAACCTAGACACCTCCACCTAATTCCACCATAATCCACCTCAATCCCCACCTAATCCATGGTCTCCCATGGTCGTTTGAGATATATATCGGCCTCCTACATCTCTTGTTGGCCGTTTGTGTGATTTCATGGCCAGATCTCAAAGAGATCTGGCATAGTCCTTGCTCAACCTCTATCTTTGGTTCTTCTCTGACCATCCATAGCCGTTCAAGTCAGATCCCTGACTTTTCCTTCTAGATCGGTAACTTTTCAAGGCCTCTCTCACCTTTTCTAGGTTCTCTGAAACCCTAGCTTTAATGTCTTTTGATTTTCTTACAGATCAATCTAGATCTGTGCTTTTTACGAACTTCTTAACTTTTTTCTCAAAGGTTCTTCGATTTTATTTCAGAATGAATCTTCATTTTTTCAATGATTATGGTTTCTTAGATCATTTTTTAAAGATATCTCCGTCAATTTTCAATATCGTTTATGGTTTCTCTATGTTCAAACGACTTGTTTATGCCTTCCTTCTACCTGATTCAGCATGTTAAAAACTCTTGGTCTTTTTTGGTCTTATCTGGATTCTGAAACTAATCTTGTTTGTTTGAGTGTATGCTTGTTCGATTAAGCTCTTTTCCTTATTTGACTTATCTGGTTCAAAACTCTTATTATTTCTTAAACTTGACTATTGTTGAAACTCTAATTTCTTAAAGGGTTTTTTTCACTTGTTACGGTGAGACCTTTACTTGTTTCCATCTCTCTTACCTATTAATTTGGTTCTATGTGACTACTTAACTACTGTGCTTCAAATAATTCTCTTTTACTACTGAATCCTAGATACTACTACTCTATGTTTCTGTTGCTTCTTTTTTTTTCAACTTGTTTGACCCTGCATGCATGTTCATTCCTTCCTATTTATATGTTAAGGAGCAGAATCATGAGCCTTTCTTGAATGATTCGGACTCCCTCGTTGTTGTGACAGATTGTAAAAGATTCTCTTATGAGCCCTAATTTTATTCGTTTTCTAAATTGATTGATTCCTCTCCTTTAATTACTGTGATATTTTACCTTGAATCATTTTCAAAAATTAAGAATAATTTGTATTAGACTCGGTCATTTACTTCATACTTTTATAGCCTCCTAATATGGAAATAATCAATCTGCCCAAATGAATTTCTTTCCTTAACTAAACATGTTAGTACCCGTTAAGTAGTGATTTCTTAATTAAAGGGAATCACCTGTGTTAATTGATTCTGATTATGATTATTTCCATGTTTGTGTTAAAACTTTACTTTTTACCTTATTCTTCTACTCATTTCAAAACTATATATACCCTATCCTATCTTCTTTCAAAGAAACTAACAACTTGAGTTCGGAACACACACTTACACTTAAAACTCTCTCTTTTCTTTACTACTACTTGTGCTACTGTTTTGTCTACTGGGATTGTTGAATCTTGCTTACTTTTTCTTTCTGCACTTTGCTTCTCTATTGATATGTCCTAGTTAATTTTTAAGCCTCAACAACAACATGCTTTCTTTAGTTGCTTTAGTTTGTCATTCTTGTCTAGTTCTGCTTATGTTTCCGCAGTCAAGCTATGTTACTAGGATACTGTAATATGTTCCCTTCCCCTTTTAAATTAATGCTTCCCTATGTGTGTACTTTGTCAGTGACTTGTCGTGTACTTGCTACCTTATGAATCCCAAACTCCCGTATCCTCTATATGTGTTTGTGTTCCTTTGGCTGGTTTATGATTATGCCAACATCAGCTATTGTTGTGCATGACTAGACCATACCCCCACTAGGGTCATGTGCTTACAGACAATGTATCCCCAAAATCCCTTGACCCCTTTTGTACGACCGCTGATTCTGTGTAGTTTGAGTTTCATTACTACAACTGTTTTCAAATCACCCTTGCCACTTGCTATTTCCAACCTAGTTCTAATAAATCTCTTTCAAACTATGTTCTGCACTTCCACTATACTCTTAGTATTTAGGTTTTGCCCCTTTTATGTGAGCCTTACCTTGGGACCCTTGAGCTCCCTCTAAACTTGGACATATAAGGGTTGGCCCTTCCACACTGCACTCATTATGTTTGGTTATATAAATCTTGTGTGAGCACTGCCCGGGATCCCTCGAGGTCCTAATGGAACTCTAACCTACCCAGTTGTGAGAAAGGCTTTGAAATGTTGGCATTGAAGTGGGTCATTACATAACCTAGAGAGGAAGTCAAGATCAGGCTTCATTTGGTTGTAATTTCCTATTTCTGCACTTCTTTTGTAACATTTGACCTATAATAATTTGTAAACAATATCGGGGTGATTACTGAAAGGGGTGGGCAATTGTATATTGTGGGTAAATTGGCTAGATAACATACATATACGGTCTATTTTGTTTCAAATTTGGTTTGTTAGATAACTGCCTATAGGATCAGTTCTGGTTTAAAATAAATTCTGCATGCTTTACTTTCACACAATTAAAGACCATGTCTATAGGATCTAAATGGTTTTAATAATAGATTACATGCCTATAGGGTTAAAAATCAGCTTTATAATTAGATATCATGCATATAGGATGCAAAGTATTTGAAGCTCAAGTTTCATTACAGCATGTATCCAGACTCGTTTCCCTCAAATATCATGCCTATAAGTCCAAAGTCAGCTTTTATTACATACATACCATGCTATAGGATCTAAATAGCTATAATAGAAATCATGCCTGGAGAATTTAAAACTAGTTCCATTGGAGAAGTCGTTTAGTTCACGTTAGGTACTCTGAATTGGATTAGTTAATTAAATCAGGCGCTTCTTTAATAAGTTTTATTAACACTGCCTTGACTTAATACCATTAGAAAGCATGCTAATAAGATCTCAAGTCATCTGTTTATAATTAATCACTGGTCCATTGCATTTCTTATTTAATATAGATGTCATGCTCATAGGATATCATTATTATTACTAGGCAAGCCTCAGGTAATAATAAACACTAGGACCGCCTTTGTTTAGTTATCAACTGCTATAACTAGTAGATAGGCCCGATTAGAGCTTCTTTTTGGAGTTATATAATGAATCTGGTTCTGACTCAAACAACCTGCTTTAGGATTTAAAATTCAGACCTTAACTGTGTTAAGTCATTTTGTTTATATGTATTATTTGCGGAGGTATGCCTGAGCATTTAATTGTTTATATGTTTCCACTATCAATACAAGTCTACTTTTGTATATCTCCTTAGCATTTTACCTTTAAACCTAAGGGTATGTGTAGAACCTGACTCTTATAGGAGTCCTAAAATTCCTCCGAGACTGATAGGAAGGGGACGGGTAACTGCATGCAATAGGGGTCGATACCAATCCTCGCCTTAATACCTTTACGGGGTTGGGAAGGGTAGTTATGGATATGATGACCGGTGTGCTAATAGCACGCGTAGCCCCTCTCTTGAGGAGTGATTATCGGGTATTTCATTGATGTGATCCATATTACAAACAAACCTAGGACCTCTTTACATTCATCAGCATGCTTAGATTATAACTCTTTTCAAAACCTTGCTTTCATTAATCATTTTCAAACAGTTGTGTATTTAAATTTAAAAATTCCCTATTATTTGAGCCTTACTTGTTTTACTTTTAATTGCACAAATCCACAAAGACTATCCGGCCAGGAACCACACTAGTGGATCCGGAGGGGTGCCTAACACCTTCCCTTTAGAATAATTTCTAGCCCTTACCCTATCTCTGGTTATCAAACATAGTTGTAGTTGAACCCCATAGGTGCCCGAACGCAACTTAATATCATTAGGTGGCAACTCTTCAAAATTACAGAACTCCTTTCCTAGAAGGAAAGAGTAGTCCCAAACAAATGTTATAAATTCGATTTCGCGAGTAAAAGGGGCACGACAGCATGTCGGCTATGCTGGGGATTTTCTAGATTTTACCATTTCAGATTGTTCTTGTAATCTTGTACCCCTACCTATGTACAATTATTTGTTTAGTTCCTTTCAACATTTAATTTCTTCTCTAAAAGCAAATCTGACTTATCTCATTTGTTTCTTTCTTTTATTGCTTTAAATTATGAAATGGTTGTATTTATCGCTTTCTTAATGTGCAAATACATATCAACATGCCTTGATTTATTGAATAATCATGCTCAATATTATACTCCACTTGTGCCAAACAAATATTATAGCAACACTTATAATGAGTAGTTGCGCTCTTCCTATATCATTACCCCCTAATTTGGAAAGGCATAGCTGCGGTAAAACTAGTCGATCAGTGGTGTAGTCGACAGTTTTGAGCCTTCCCCCTTGAGTTGTACGCTCAAGGGTACTAGTCTAAAACCCCATAGAAACCTTACTCTGTTCAAATTGTGCATGCATCATGGTCAAACCTTGCCGTATCAGTTATGTTGTCCACATAATGATCATTTATGATTGCCTTATCCAAAGTCCATTGGGTTTCCCTAAACAGTTATGGAGGCCACCACGTTCTGTGCATTTATTTGGAGAACTAGATATTTCATGCTAATTTTTGATATTAAATAGTCGTGTATGGTAGGGGTAATTGCCTAACCTTATTTTCCTTACAGAAATATGACACATGAAGTTTCCAAATTCGACATGGCCACCAACATCCACCCAAGATTGCTAAATTGGTGGAAAGATCTACACTCTAGTGACCAAAAGCTCGTAAGAAAATATCTGGGAAATTTACATGCCTTCCTGAGAATCACAAAGGTAAAGGCTCTATTAAAATGATGGGTTTGAAGAAGAATCCAGAATTAATATGTATGAAGGAATCATATATCCCTTTTGACTACTTGTATGAAAGGTACGTTCATAGAAAATCTTACCATAGCTACTCTGGCGAGTTTTCCATCACATCCTTGGGACACGTCCATCAAAGGGTTTTTATCTTCATATTTTGCTTCCTGGGTCTGATTGTATTTTTGATGAAGAAAGGTAGAATTCATGCTAGGCTGGCTCTGGTAACCAAAACCCTAATGGAAGGAATTGGTGGGAAGGAATTTAGCATTGTACCCATGATTATTGCAGACATTTACTGGGCCTTAGAGAAATTTCAACGAGAAGCGAAACAGTTTGGAAACTGCAATCTGCTACTTCAATTTTGTCTCATAGAGCATCTCCAAAAGGGCGAATATCGACAAGAGATTCAGCGAAGGGACTGTGATGAGCACATTGCTTTCCACCATTCAAAGAGAATGAATTACATCATTGACATGTTCACTCAGCCTGAGAATGCTAAGGGATGGGTTGAGCTATTTTATAATCTGACTGAAGAGCAGGTTCAATGGATGTTTGAATGGTTTCCGGCAGAGGAGTTCATCGCTCTATCCAGAGATGCACATTTTTTGACATAATTGGTCTTAGGGAACCTACCCATACGTCCCTCTACGAGTTATGAGGCAAGCTGATAGGAAGGAAGTCATACCCAGGGTCGACAAGATCAACCATTTTCGAGCCGACTTCCAGAACGATAATAGTCCCTAACAAGTGCCCAGACCCACACATGTGGCATTCCAAGATCATAATGGGGAGATACACCATAGAGCTAGATATATATCATGCAAATTGCACTTCTTTCTATTCATGATGGTTAGAAGAAAATCATGATGGTTTGGGTCAGCCAGGGTTTGTTCGAGGCGACATGATTATAGATGAAAAGGACGAGGCGCAAGTTTAGTACAACCAGTTGCGCAAAAGGATCCATGAGTGAGAAAGCAAACATAGAGAAATACAAGAGTCCAACCAGAAGCTGATCGAGGAATGGAAAGACATGGCTACCAACGCCAACAAAAGGCTGGGATACTTGGAGCGAGACATAGTGGAACTGGAAAGAAAGTTTCTCAAAAGGGTTGAAGATTTTCATGAGGCTAGAAAGTTTAATCCTAGAATTGCAGGAATAACGTAAGTGCAGCAATTAAAAAGATAAGGAGAGAACACACCGAATTTTATCCTGGTTCACCACAACGTGTGTTTAGTCCAATCCCCGAGAGACTCTCTCGAGTTTTACACTAACTTCGTTAAGCTTACGGGTGCCTAACAAACCGTTACACTTGCTCGTAGATATACACTCTACAAGACTTAAACCTGCTCGAGGATACCGCACCTCAATACTTCAAACCAAGGAACTACTTTTCCTTCTTACAATAAGGGATTAGAATATCCCTTCAAGTGTGTACAAACACTTAGCACTCAAGACAAGACTCTCTTTATAGAGTAGATATGAGTAAAAACAATACGCTCAAGAACACAACAACTTCGTCAAGAGTTTGGCTCTCAAAAACTTATGAAATTAATATAAAATGATTGCAAAGAGAGTATGTAAGCTTTAGCAAGAATGTAATCAGTTGTTGTGCTTAGAAGAGTGAATTTGAGTTGTATTTATAGTGCTCAAAACACCCAAAACCGTTGCTTAATTGCCAATCAAAAATTGCTGATTTTGTGCTAGGATAATCGATTATCTGATTCTGCATAATCGATTATCTGCCAATCGTTTAAAATCATTCCCAGATTTTAAGCAGAATAATCGATTATCCAAATCGTATAATCGATTACCTGACAATGTTCAAAAATCAATCCCCGACTTTATGCTTAACATAATCGATTGTCTGATTGTACATAATCGATTATCTTCAGTGTTTGAAAATACTTTGGCAACGGTCTTTAATATAATCGATTGCCAGAAAAGCCATAATCGATTATTTTGCTACTTTGTAAAATCTGATGCTCACTGCCTCAACATAATCAATTAGTCTAAGGCACATAATCGATTATCTTGTAGCTTTGAAAAATCTAGTGAACACTGCCTTAACATAATCGATTATCATAAGGTACATAATCGATTATCTTGCAGTTTTGTAAAATCTGGTGTACACTGCCTTAACATAATCGATTATCATAAGGTACATAATCGATTATCTTACATCTTTGTAAAATCTGGTGTACACTGCTTTAACATAATCGATTATCATAAAGTGCATAATCGATTTTGTTTGTCCAGATTTGAAAGACATGTTTAGAATTCATTTTGGTTAAAATGAAATGTTTGAAAATCATTTTGCTTTAAATTAAAGATGCATGGTTTGATAAAAATGATTTTACGAGAGAAGCCAAGTCTTGAATCAATTGTCGGATCAAGATCACAATTATAGAACGACTCATGTATAACTTTGTTGCTTTACTTAATCTTGATCTTTGTTTCTCTTGTGCTTGGACTTCGGCATATGTCAATGTTCCGTTCACGTCGGTTTGTCATTTATCAAAACCTACAAATATGAACACACGTTTAGTTTAGCGACTTGAGAACGTGTTTCAACAATTTCCCCCTTTTTGATAATGGCAAACCAATATCGGGATATGCATATTAATTAATTCATAATGACGATCCAAGGCAAGTATATCGATATGCAACGAGTTCCCCCTCAAGTTATGAATTCCCCCTCAATTTATGCCAATATGTATCTAGTGTGCATAGCCCATATCTTCCCCCTTTTGACATTTGCAAAAAAATAACTAACTCTTTATTGAGTAAACAATATTGCAAATACATAAAAATAAAAGACAGAATATTATGCAAACTAGAAAAACAAAGAGACAACACATTATTCATTATCATCATTGACTTCCGTCTCGACATCCGGTACATCTTCGCGAAGGACAATTTAGGCATATGGATAATGGACGTGATCAAATTATCCATGGAGCTCGTGAGTCAATCGATTGACATTCATATCAATACGATTTATGGATGTGGACATGGCGGCAAGTTGCTCGGAAATAGATTGGAGGGATGCATCGGACGGGGCCGGATGACGACGTCTTTGAGGTGGAGGAAGAGGCGGATATGCTCACCGATATTGGAAATGAAGATTCTTGAATTTCCCAATGTTTTGTCGCCTTTTTGTGAGGACCGACGGAGGTGTCGATACCGGAAGCAACAAGAATGGTCATAACGACAAAAGCATAGGGGAGTGGCTTATCTTCGCCAATTGCATCATATAAGTGAGTCATGACGAACTTGCACCAATTGATGCGAGCCCCAGTGATAATGGCATGCATGAGTTTTGAATCCTCATGAGAGATAGTTGTGTGATTGAATTTTCGCGGTTTTAGAATGCGGGTGATGAAATAAAAAATTAGACGATATTCCGGGAGCATGTTTGTAATGGTTGGACGACGATGGTCCGGAGTTGCAATAAATTCACCGATGCCAATTTGGGTGAAGAGAAGTTGTTCATCATATAACGCGCCTTCTTCCCTAGTATAGAGAGAAATGTCTTCCCCATTGCGCGGGAGTTTAGTGAGGGCTTGAATATTTGCCTCAGATAGAGGAATTGAAATTCCATTGACGTTCGAAAAAATTTCACCATCTTCGTCCTTCTCGAGATTTGAATAGAAGGCCCGAATTAGAGGAGGGTGAATGTAAGGAGTGTGAAGATATAGGAATTCAAGGAGTTGGCTTTGTATAAGCATATTTGCTGTGGATGGAGGGGCACTTTGATTAAGGAAACGATCCGTGGAAAATCGAGGAGGAAGGATTTCTCGATTTTCAAATTTTTCAATGAAGCGCATAAGTTCGGCTTCACTATTGAATCGTAAATAAGATCCATCTTTATAACAATGAACTAGTGGACGAGTGACGGAAGAGGAGGCAACATTTTTGCCGGAACGAGCTCGTTTGGAAGTTTTGCCCGTCATTTTGAATAAATAGTAATAGCTTTTGAAGAGTTTTGAGAGTTTGGGAGCTAAGATTGATGTTTGAGTGAAGACATTGAAGATATAATGCACCTATTTATAATGTGAAGAATGAAATGGCATTAAAGTTAAGAAATCTGCAAAAATTTAAGGAGAAAACGGTCAGAAATGGTAACTATTTTGAAATACTGACTGAGAATAATCGATTATGGAACTATGTTAATCGATTATTCTGACACAGTGTGCCCAGTGATTTTCTGACTCGGGGAATAATCGATTGTGCTTTTGAGATAATCGATTATTTCAAGAAATGTAGTAACGGACATCCGAGACGGTAATAGGAAAATCGATTACACTGTTTTAAATAATCGATTATTGTCACACAGTGACATAACACCTGAAAATAAATGTCAACATAATCGATTAGTGATATGTGATAATCGATTTTTATATTTAACAGCTAAAATCCTGCAAAGCCAAAACTGTTAGATAATCGATTGTAGTGTTGTATAATCGATTATGTCAATTTTCCAGCATATGCCGAAGTCCAAGCATAAGAGAAACAAAGATCAAGATTAAGTAAAGCAACAAAGTTATACATGAGTCGTTCTAAAATTGTGATCTTGTTCCGACAATTGATTCAAGACTTGGCTTCTCTCGTAAAATCATTTTTATCAAACCATGCATCTTTAATTTAAAGCAAAATGATTTTCAAACATTTCATTTTAACCAAAATGAATTCTAAACATGTCTTTCAAATCTGGACAAACAAAATCGATTATGCACTTTATGATAATCGATTATGTTAAAGCAGCGTACACCAGATTTTACAAAGCTGTAAGATAATCGATTATGTACCTTATGATAATCGATTATGTTAAGGCAGTGTTCACCAGATTTTTCAAAGCTACAAGATAATCGATTATGTGCGTTAGACTAATCGATTATGTTGAGGCAGTGAACATCAGATTTTACAAAGTAGCAAAATAATCGATTATGGCTTTTCTGGTAATCGATTATATTAAGGACCGTTGCCAAAGTATTTTCAAACACTGAAAGATTATCGATTATGTACAATCAGACAATCAATTATGTTAAGCATAAAGTCGGGGATTGATTTTTGAACGTTGTCAGGTAATCGATTATACGATTTGGATAATCGATTATTCTGCTTAAAATCTGGGAATGATTTTTAAACGATTGGCAGATAACTGATTATGCAGAATCAGATAATCGATTATCCTAGCACAAAATCAGCAATTTTTGATTGGCAATTAAGCAACGGTTTTGGGTGTTTTGAGCACTATAAATACAACTCAGATTCACTCTTCTAAGCACAACAACTGATTACATTCTTGCTAAAGCTTACATACTCTCTTTGCAATCATTTTATATTTATTTCATAAGTTTTTGAGAGCCAAACTCTTGACGAAGTTGTTGTGTTCTTGAGCGTATTGTTTTTACTCATATCTACTCTATAAAGAGAGTCTTGTCTTGAGTGCTAAGTGTTTGTACACACTTGAAGGGATATTCTAATCCCTTGTTGTAAGAAGGAAAAGTAGTTCCTTGGTTTGAAGTCTTGAGGTGCGGTATCCTCGAGCAGGTTTAAGTCTTGTAGAGTGTATATCTACGAGCAAGTGTAACGGTTTGTTAGTCACCCGTAAGCTTAACGAAGTTAGTGTAAAACTCGAGAGAGTCTCTCGGGGATTGGACTAAACACACGTTGTGGTGAACCAGGATAAAATTCGGTGTGTTCTCTCCTTATATTTTTAATTGCTGCACTTACGTTATTCCTGCAATTCTAGGATTAAACTTTCTAGGTTGAGTGTTGACATTTATTTTATTTTGCCTAAGTTGAGTCTTAGGTGGTTTAGGAATGGAGTCAACTTTTTCATTTGGCTCGTGTTTAATGTCTATATCGTGCTTAGTGGATTTCAAATTTACAAGCACTTCATTGATATTTTTGTGTGAAGAATTGAATTTGTGCAAAGTGCTTCTAAGACTTTCTACTTCTTCCTTTAGAGATTTGCAAGAAGTACAATCCTTATTTGAGCTTTCGGGTTTATCGGCGCTTCTTTTGCCATAAAACTTGTTTTCCTCTTTTAATTTCTCATTTTCAAGAATAAGTTTTTCAAAATCCTTTTCTTTTGAAGAAAATTGTTTTCTTAAATCTTTTATAGATTTAGAAGCGCTAATAAACTCTTTATATAACTCATCAAATGCATCTTGCGTTTCTTCTAAAGTGAAATAGTTCTTAGAAGAAGTACATACCTCATTTTGCGTTTCTTCGTGTGCCATAAGACACAAGTTTGCGGTCTCGTTTCCTTCTCCATCACTTGATTCGTCTCCGGAGTCGCCTCCCCAAGAGATGTATGCTCTTTGTTTCTTGAATGGTTTCTTCTCCTTTTTGATGTTTGGACAATTTGATTTGATATGCCCGATTTCTCCGCATCCATAGCACTTCAATTGGTCGCCTTGTTGCTTACCTTTTCGTTCATACTTCTTTTGCATGAACTTGTGAAATTTCTTAATGACGAGTCCAAGCTCGACATCTTCATCACTTGATTCCTCATCGTTTTGAGGTTGAGTAGTTGATGCTTTGAGAGCAATCTTTCTTTTCCTTTGATCTTCCAAAGGAGAGTTAAGAATAGTTGATTCATAAGTTTTAAGATTACCTCGTAGTCCGTCGATGGTGACGTTTGTGATGCCGATTGATTCTTGGATAGCGTCGGCTTTGGAACGCCATTCCAGAGTGAGGCTTCGTAGAATTTTCCGGACAAGCTCCTTATCCGTGAATGTCTTTTTGAGGGCGTGTAGGTCATTAACGATTTTTGAGAATCGTTCGAACATGTCATCTATCTTCTCGTTTTCCTTCATGCGAAACAGTTCATATTCGTGGGTTAGTAAATCAATTTTAGCTTCCCTTACCTGGTCCGTACCTTCGTAGGTAATTTCTAATTTGTCCCACATTTGCTTGGCAGTGGTGCAACATGATATTTTTCGATAGTCATCGGGGTTCATAGCACAATACATCATATTGACTGCCTTTGCGTTGATCTCTACCTTTTTGATATCATCCGCGTCGTATTCGTCTTCCGTTTTTGGAACGAGTTCTTCTCTAACCTTTTTGGTGGGTTGTAGTTCTCCATTCTTGATAATTTTCGACAATCGGAAGTTGTTTGATTGGATGAAAATCCTCATTCTCTCCTTCCAGTAAGTGTAGTTGGTGCCATCAAAAAGTGGTGGCCTTGTGAAGCATTGTCCTTCACCTAGTCCTGCATAAACACTACGAGTAGAAGCCATGGAAAGTTTCTCTCAAACTGTTAAGTATTTCAGAGAGTATGGCTCTGATACCAATTGTTAGAATATACGCTTAACTCTAGAGGGGGGGGGGTGAATAGCGTTATAATAAAAAACAATATAAATTTGCGGAATTAAAAATTGCAGGAATAACGTAAGTGCAGTAATTAAAAAGATAAGGAGAGAACACACCGAATTTTATCCTGGTTCACCACAACGTGTGTTTAGTCCAATCCCCGAGAGACTCTCTCGAGTTTTACACTAACTTCGTTAAGCTTACGGGTGCCTAACAAACCGTTACACTTGCTCGTAGATATACACTCTACAAGACTTAAACCTGCTCGAGGATACCGCACCTCAAGACTTCAAACCAAGGAACTACTTTTCCTTCTTACAACAAGGGATTAGAATATCCCTTCAAGTGTGTACAAACACTTAGCGCTCAAGACAGGACTCTCTTTATAGAGTAGATATGAGTTAAAACAATACGCTCAAGAACACAACAACTTCGTCAAGAGTTTGGCTCTCAAAAACTTATGAAATGAATATAAAATGATTGCAAAGAGAGTATGTAAGCTTTAGCAAGAATGTAATCAGTTGTTGTGCTTAGAAGAGTGAATTTGAGTTGTATTTATAGTGCTCAAAACACCCAAAACCGTTGCTTAATTGCCAATCAAAAATTGCTGATTTTGTGCTAGGATAATCGATTATCTGATTCTGCATAATCGATTATCTGCCAATCGTTTAAAAATCATTCCCAGATTTTAAGCAGAATAATCGATTATCCAAATCGTATAATCGATTACCTGACAACGTTCAAAAATCAATCCCCGACTTTATGCTTAACATAATCGATTGTCTGATTGTACATAATCGATTATCTTTCAGTGTTTGAAAATACTTTGGCAACGGTCTTTAATATAATCGATTGCCAGAAAAGCCATAATCGATTATTTTGCTACTTTGTAAAATCTGATGCTCACTGCCTCAACATAATCAATTAGTCTAAGGCACATAATCGATTATCTTGTAGCTTTGAAAAATCTGGTGAACACTGCCTTAACATAATCGATTATCATAAGGTACATAATCGATTATCTTGCAGTTTTGTAAAATCTGGTGTACACTGCCTTAACATAATCGATTATCATAAGGTACATAATCGATTATCTTACAGCTTTGTAAAATCTGGTGTACACTGCTTTAACATAATCGATTATCATAAAGTGCATAATCGATTTTGTTTGTCCAGATTTGAAAGACATGTTTAGAATTCATTTTGGTTAAAATGAAATGTTTGAAAATCATTTTGCTTTAATGTAAAGATGCATGGTTTGATAAAAATGATTTTACGAGAGAAGCCAAGTCTTGAATCAATTGTCGGATCAAGATCACAATTATAGAACGACTCATGTATAACTTTGTTGCTTTACTTAATCTTGATCTTTGTTTCTCTTGTGCTTGGACTTCGGCATATGTCAATGTTCCGTTCACGTCGGTTTGTCATTTATCAAAACCTACAAATATGAACACACGTTTAGTTTAGCGACTTGAGAACGTGTTTCAACACTATTGATGGGACTTCGTGAGCTGGGAAGCTGTTCGACGGAGACAAGGATGCCGAATCTAGGGAAGGTCCTTCTGGGACCAAGTAGAAAGGAATTTGTCTTTTTTCTCTTTAAAATGTAACAAGGCCAATAGCCATTAGTAACTTTTATTTCCTGTTTATTTAATGTTGATTTGGGATTCATCTTATCTTTATCAATGAAATGAGGCATTTAACATTCCAAGTCCTCCAAATCAAGTTGTCGCTAGGCCCACCTGGGGCACATGCACTACGCGTTTAAATATTGCAATACTTTTTTATGGTCCTCGCTAGCTTGGTTACCTTTTTGTTAAAGTTTTGTTTTGTTATTCCTCTCCCCAAAAGGTTAGTTCGTGAACTCTGGCAACATCATCTTATTCTACGAGATCTAGAGGGCCTCCACCCACTCATCTTCTTAGTCTTGTCATGAACAAGAACAAATGCAAAATGGAAGATATGAACAACATCAGGAAAGAGAACACAACAGCAGAGGCCACTGATGGCCATGGTATTTGGGTTCCCAACGAAAATGTGTAACAAATTGAACAGAAATTGTTGAAGTTCTAGGAAGAGCTCGATCAAGTTCGGAATCTGACCAACCTATCATTCTCCTTCAGCACCCCGGACGCCAACTTCCCCGATGTTCAAAACCCCCATATCTCCTCACAACATCCCAAAACAACAAAATCATCCCATTGCTACCAAAGAACCAATGCAACACTTGCCATACCCCAAACAATGCTCTAGTACTCATCCTAGAGCCTCAATACTCCGCAGATAACTCTAACACCCACACACTAGGTCACTATAACAATCCCATCTACGTGGAGACAATGGCACACTCTACCCAACCTGTATCTTGCACACCTGAGTTAGGTGAAAAGGATTTGCTCATCAGAAAATTGGCTGAGGAACTTAAGAAACTAACCAACCGAATTTAGAGCATCAAAGGAAACAAAGGGATCAAAGGGTTGAACTATGAGGATCTCTGCATACAACCGGATCTCGAACTGCCTGAGGGGTACAAACCTCCTAAGTTTGAAATATTTGATAGTACATGTGATCCAAGGGTCCATCTGAGGATATACTGCGATAAGCTGGTTGGAGTAGGAAAAGATGAGGATCCGCATGAAGCTATTCACGAGGAGTCTTAAAGGAGATGCCTATCTTGCTACATCAGCCAAGATCCCAAGAAGCGGTCAAGCTGGGTAGGTATGGCTTCTGACTTTATGGATAAGTTCAGGTTTACTACAGAGAACGCGCCAAACGTGTTCTATATCTAGAATATAAAGAAGAAGCCAACGTAGACATTTCACTTGTATGCTACTCGCTAGAGGTCTGAAGCTGCTAAGGTTAGACCCGCTTTAGAAGAAGAACAAATGAACAAGTTCTTTGTCCGGGCTCAAGATCCGTAATACTATGAACGATTGATGGTAATTGAAAACCATAAGTTTTCCGACTTTATCAAACTGGGGGAACGAATTGACGAAGGTATTTAGCGCGACATAGTTACAAATCTCGAGGCCTTGCAAGCTAAAAAATAAGGCCTTGCAGTCTGGTAGTGCGTCTAAGAAAAGGGACGTAGGGGCCGTGATGGTTGCAGAAAGGACCAAGTCTCCCCTAAAATACCAAACTTACCCAATACCTCCACTCACATATCAGCCGACACCAAATTACCAAGCACTCTCCTACATAGCTCTACCACCAACTTATCAGTCATCTCCACCTCCTACATATCAACCTACCTCACCCAGATACTCCCAACCTGCCTACGTCTACCAAATTTACAATGCCCAACCATTTCATTATCAATAACTTTTCGCATGCCAAATTTTCCCTAGGCCCCGACCTAATTTTGATCGAAGACTTTAAAAACAATATACAGCCATCGACGAGCCCATTGACCAGCTATATGAGAGACTCAAAGCTGTCGGTTATGTCACCCCCGTCCCTGAACAACCTCTGAGAATCTTTCTTAGTGGGTTAACCAAAATAAGTCCTGTGCATACCACTCCAACATGAAAGGACACACCATTGATGAATGTCGCTCCTTAAAAGACAAGATGTAGTCATTGATTAATAGCAAAGTCATTGTGTCAAAGGAAATTGCTCTGAACATCCACAACAACCCTCTACCGGACCATAAGGGTGGGGATATTCAGATGATCGAAGTAGAGGATGATTGGGATCCCGAGGGAACCATCAGGTTGTTCGCAGAAGGCGATGACTCAATGAAACAAGCAATTACTCTCAATCCCATCATAGTCCATATCCAACCGTCTGATTACACTGAGGTAGATGTGTCTATACATCTTGAGTTTGAAGCAGCGTCATCAATGAAGACACCAGCACCATTTGAGGTTACATTCTTGCCACCCGAAGAACATATTCCATTCGAAGTGAAGGTATCCGCCCCGATCCTTGTGGCGATGTCCACTATGCCGTCATTTTGCACAAATTCCATACCCTAGGATTATATAGCCGAGGTAAAAAGGAAAGGCAAGGTGAGAATTGTAGAGGATCTTGCAACCTAGGGTATGACAAGAACTAGTAGGGTCTATACCCTTGAACACCTAGCTGAATTAAGCAAGCAGGCCTCCAATCAGCCTCCTCTCGGTGAGATAGGTCCGGATGACCTTTGGAGAAAAATACAGGCCAGACTAATTAAACAAGACGCCGGCAAAAATATCCATCCTCTCATTACTGCATAATTCCAAGGCACTCAAGAATGCTCTGTTGAAGGTGATGAGTAAAGTGTACGTACCTAGTAACATCACAGGCGGAGAAATGGCTAATATGATGGGACAAGTGCTGGAAAGCCATAAGGTCACCTTCTATAAGGACGAGCTGCTGCATGAAAGGCTAGGTCACAACAAAGCATTGCAGATCACCGTACAATGTTAAGACTATTTCATCACTAGAATCTTGATCGATGGGGCTTCCAACCTTAATATATGCCTGTTGGTAACACTCAAGAAGTTGGGCAAAGGGCTGCATGAGACAAAGGATGTAGAAATCAATGTGAAGGCTTTTGATGGTTCTCAGAGGTCCACCATTGGTGAAATTAGTCTATGTCTGCAAATGGGACCAACTTGGTTCGAGGTTCATTTCCAAGTAAAAGATGTACTAACATCCTACAACTTGTTGCTAGGACGATCATGGATTCGTTTTGCTGAAGCCTTAGCATCAACCTGCATCAAACAATAAAGTTCGAATGGAATCATTAGTAAGTGATCATTCACGGTGACGACAACAACCCTATATATAGTAGCCAGACCATTCCGGTGATCAGGGGAAGAAATAAGCTGGGTGGAGAAACTTACCACCACATCGAGCGGGTCAATGCTGTCGACAAAGACAAATTGTGAGATAACAAGATCGATATTATATTGAATTGGAATGGGTATGAACCTGGCAAAAGGCTCGGCAATAACCTCCAAGGGATCTCAAAACATATAAAACTCAAGAAACATATCAGTACCTTCTGATTGGGATATGAATACACCTGGGAGGAGTTCAATAATTGGTCGCCACCATGGCACAATCCTTATTACCTATTAGAGAAACAATACATCTGGATCAGACTTTCCAACATGCCAATGTCATCTATGGGATAGATGAAGAAGAGGCACTCGTGACAGTGAAAAACTTATTTCTGGAGGACAATGATGTGGATTGCTGTGTCATTCTTGATGAGGAGGGGGAGGAAGGTCCTTCCGTACAAGTTGTGAGTAGAGGAGCACACCTCAAGAATTGGCCATCAGGACCACCAGAGCCCGACTAGCTTCGGGGTAGCAAAGCTAAAACAAGCACTATTCAATATTTTATTTAGTGAATGATATTCTTTTCAAATTTTTCAATTTCCGCAATATGATCTTAAATGTTCGAAACAAATATTCAATTTATAAAAAGCATATTTGATTTTTCTAATGAATTAATATTTATTTCTTTCATTTTCCTCCTTAATTTACCAGTACACCGTTACTATTACTTATCTTGATGAACCAATGACAGTGACATGCAATGAGACAACACAATAAATGGACATTGATTTTGAACAAGATGACATACCTGATGATATTGCCAAAGAAGTTGAGAACTTTGAGAACAGACCTAAGTCCAACCTAGACGAAACTGAAATTTTCAACCATGGAGATACAAAAAACGTCAAGAAAACATGAATCAACATTCACCTTTCGCAATCAGAGAAGAAAGAATACACAAAGTTTCTAAAGGAGTATGAGGACATATTCGTCTAGTCGTATGATGACATGACCGATCTGAGTACGTCTGTGGCTAAAAAATAGCCAACCGATCCATTGTGTCCACCGGTAAAGCAAAATCTCAAAACGTTCAAACCTGATATGAGTCTGAAAATCAAGAAAGAAGTCACCAAGCTGATCAAAGATAAGGTTCTCAGGGTGGTTGAGTACCCGACATGGTTAGCCAACATTGTCCTAGTACCAAAGAAGGATGGGAAGGTCAGAGTCTGTATCAACTAGCGGGATCTCAACCGAGCCAGTTCGAAAGACAACTTCTCTTTGCCGAATATATGCATTCTGATTGATAATTGCGCCATGCATGAGCTACAGTCATTCGTGGATTGCTTCACCGGTTATAATCATATCTAGATGGATGAGGAAGACAGTGAGAAACGGCTTTCATTATGCTGTAGGGAGTATATTGTTACAAGATGATGCCATTCGGCCTGAAGAATACAGGGGCCACCTATATAATGGCCATGACAACCATATTCCACGATATGATACACAAAGAGATAGAGGTATATGTGGATGACGTTATCATAAAATCCAAGAAGGCCATGGACCACATACAAGATTTGAGGAAGTTTTTCAATAGATTGAAACTAAACCCCGCAAAGTGTGCATTTGGGGTTCCTGCTGGGAAGTTGCTTGGGTTTATTATGAGCCACCGAGGAATAAAACTGTGAGCATGTGATTTTTGCCTAGCTTAAATTACTACAATAGAATTATTAAAAATAGGATTTTTCTTTATTTGTGTAATTTTTAGAATTTAATTGTATAATTGTGTATTTGTTTTCATTTTGAGTGCATTTTAATTCATAAAAAATATAAAAATAGCACGTTTACATTTTAGGATACCATATTTAATATTTTAGGTTCATTAATTAATTAATAACACAAAAACAAAAATAATAAAATTGGTTAATGTTTTTTGCATTTTTACTTTTCATTTCTAAGTTCGTCTTAATTCGGAATTAGTTAATTTTGCAATTTAGTTAGTTTAATTTTTAGAGTAAAATTGGGTCTTTATTAATTTTATTTTTTTATATAATAAAACAAATAAAATAAAATAAAATAAATAAGAGGAAAAGAAAGAAATTGAAAATATGTGGTCTCAATTAAAGACCCAACTTGGGCCATTTACGTAAGGATAAACCAACCCAAAAACACCTCAACCCAGGCCCAATCCATTAGAAACCCAGTCCAGCCTTTAGACCAATCAAAACAATGTCGTTTTTGTGGGTTTTAATCAGAACCATCGAGGTTTCTTGATCAAATTGCCTCCGCCGGCAACAGTGGCCCAAATGCTCCCAAAGTTACACCATATCCTCTCCGTCACCTCCCCTTTCCAAATCCAAGCCTGGTTTCCTTCAAACCCCACCCAAACGCGTCGAATATTCAAAACCCTAGACACCGCCCCCACCGTGTCCTGCGTCGCTACACCCAAACCTCACCAAATTAATCCCTATGGCCTTCTCACCCCTATTTCCGAATCCATAACGCACAGCCTTCGAATCATCCCCGCATAGCTCAAATTTTAGATCGAAGACTGGAGGTTTGATCATTATAGGGCATAGTCACGTTTTTTCTCATGAGAACACGCGATAAAACACAAGTTTGGTCAAGCAATTTCAACACAATTTGCCCAGGTCTTGATTCGAATATGGTAAATCCTTTTTTCTTTTGTTTTTCTTTTATTTATGTTTCTGCCTTTCTCGATGTTTTCTGTTTATTTCCTTAGATTTCTATTTGATTAATTTTAGTTCATAATTATTTGTGAGTTCAATTTTTGTTCATGACTCAGTGATTAGTTCTTGTGCATGGATTCATGATTCAATATTGTCGATTGATTGATTAGCTTGTTCTCTTAAATTCTTGATAATTGCCAATAGTTTGTTAATTTTTACTGTTAGGGACTCATTTAGGATTAAAAATAAGTTTAGTTTAATTTTGTTAGTTGAAGAATTGTTTGAGTATTGCTGAAAATGCGACGGTCCTTATTAATTAACCATGGTCACTTTGACCGTGTTAAAAAGGGGCTGGGTTTGGTTTAGCCTAGGTTAATAATTCAAAGATAAAGTCAGGGGTAGCATAGGTGTTCCACAATAAAAGATAATGAAGTAACTAACATTGGAACCCACTAGAATCTACAAGATGGGGTTTCAATATGAAATTTAGGACCTAATTGGTATAACTTTGCTAACAAGGCATAAGATGGGGGACTAATTGGCTAAAATATGAAAATAAAAAAGGGACTAAAGGTGTAAAACAAAATTTGAAAGGGTTTCCCTAAGTTTTGCCTATAAAAAGGCATATTTCTGCCTTGTTTTACAAGTTTGGAGGCTTGGAGAGAAAAAAAAAAGATCAAAGAATAAAAAGGGTTACTATTTCACTGAGCTGCTTGAACATTCAAACATCTGAGAAAGAATTTTAGAGATTTGAGAGCTTAAAAAATTAGAGAGACCTATGGAATGAAGTTCTAGAGATTAAGTTAGGAAAATGGCTGGATTCTGGAAATAAGAACACTGTTCCATTGAGCCTTTTATATTTTTCTGATTCTTTGAACTGCTAAAAACCATAGTTCTAGATTAAAGGGAGTTGAGATGGATTGATATCAATTTTTGGAAAGTCTTGGGTCGAGCTGTCTGGAAGTTTACTGTTTCATAGAATTTCGACCTGCTTTTGTTGTTTTCAACCACATAAATATGGAGGTGTCGTTGCTGTTGTTGATCCCTGAATTTACAATGTTGATACCTCACTGTTTCTTTTCCGTTTTCAATCTACAGGTACACACTTTGATGCCTATGTACAAATTAACTCATATCGTGTGAAGATATGAAGATCTATTTAGCTGTTGAATGTGTTACTTCTTCTTTTTGTCATTTTTATTCATGGTTCTACTCTTAGTGTTTAAACCCATGTATGAATATTTAAGATTTATTTCAATTTATAAGAACTAGGTTGTAATAATAACATTTTCGTTTGTATTGGTTAATAGATATGACCTATGGTATGTATTTGAGATCGTTTGAGTATACGTATTGTTGAGAATTTCTAGCAGATACAGTTTAGCGATGTCAAGTATGTGGTAGTATGTATTTGGAAATGAAATTCTATGCGTTTTGGGTAATAGGAACAGAAGCTGATTCGAACATGGTCTGGAATGGTTGTCCAGTTAATGCATCAATTGTTGAAATGGTTTACTAGTTAATAATCAAGACTGATTTCCAGAACATGTCAATTTTTTCTTTGTCATTTTCAAAGTGAATTTGAGTTTTTGTTTTGTACATTATTAGGCGTTTGAATTAAGTTCTAATTGTTGTATTTGGATTTCATAGAGCAGCATATTTGCCCTAACTGGGCCCTTATCTCTAGCTGTAGTGTTCTTCAGTTGGATCACTATTGAAGCTTGGCCCAAGCTACCTAAAATTGCCAATTTCCCTAGCTAGCACATTGGGCTACTAGGTTTTGGCCCAATTATGGGGGTTTTCCTTGCCAACGACTTGATTGCTGCTGGGCTCACGCTGGGCCCAAAAATAGGCAACCTTTATTTTTTATGGTCGGGCAGTGCTTCAAGCAGTTGAGCCATGGGTCCACTTCTGTTGGCACCAATGTTAATTAGCATTAATTCAAACACTTAGGATCCGAGGTGCACCACTTAGCGAATTTTCCGTGGCCCTCGCAAATTTGAAAATATGCAATTGCCTTAAGCGCGCTAGAGAAATAATTTACCTTACTAAATTCGGGAGTGCATTTATGTGACCCAAATCCGAATCCCAACGATGTTAAATGTTTCAAAAACCATAGGTGCATTTATGTGACGTGGTTCGAGATGTGTTTTAACGACGTTGCAATTCTCCTTAATAATAATAAAAACGGCTAAAGTTAAAATTTTTACGTAGGTGCAAAATGTATTAAAATCAGATAATTAAGTCAAATACAACAGTTAAGCATCCGTTCTAGAACTACGGATTCGGGAGTTCCTAACACCTTCTCCCAGATTAACAAAATTTCTTACCCGGATTTTGGCTCGCAGACTGTATACAGAGTCAAACTTTCCTTGATTCGGGATTTAAACCTGTGACTTGGGACACCATTTATTATCCCAAGTGGCGCCTCTGAAATTCTTAAATAAATAAATCTCGTTTCCATTGTCCTTTAACTAGAAAAAATACCTTACCTACGCCCTTCACCGGGGTTGTAGATGTTAAAAAGGAGGTGTGACAGCTCTGGCGACTTTGCTGGGGATTGAACTTAGAATCTCTAGTTCAGGGTTCAAGAATTCGAGCTTTAAATAATTGTTGTATCTAGCTTTATCATTATATGATGTTATTGCATAATTGTGCCCAATGTGTTAAATGCTGTTTTAGTACTTTAATATTATTTGGACTATATATAAATTACCACGAAACGCTTCTCTTCTCATCTTTGGGGATGTGCTCGTTGTTTGAGACTCCCTATTTTGTTAGTGTCATACCTTAAAATAAGAAAGAGGCTCGGACAAGTTACAAAGCCGGATAGCCTTTTGGTTCCCGATACATAGCCCCCTCCTCGACTCAAGTTGTCCGCTTGGATACACAGTCTAGAACATATACCTAGGTTTTGAACCTAGAATAACTTAACCTCATGTCCAATCCCTAGAAGGAGCGCTTATCTGCATCATGCATTTGACTTAGGGGACTTAACACAGGGGTTGGGTCTATCTAGGACTGGTGCACCCAAAACAATGGACCATCCTGATGTATTTTGCTTGCTGCTTGTGCATTTATTCCGAATTTTGCATGTTGACCGGTATATGAATATTCGGGAAATGTTGAGAGAAGAGAAATAGCAGTATGAGGGTAAAGAGAGATAATTGCCGATTTTGGAATAATCAATGTCCAAATAATACCGAAACTCTGCCCAAAAAAAGGGAAAAGAGTTTATTTGCCAATGAAAAGAAAAAAAAAGTTTTTGTTTTCAAAAATGGTTTGTTCGATTTGCCAATGGAAAAGAAATAAAAGTTTTGTTTTCAAAAAAAACGTAGTTTGTTCTATTTGCCAATGAAAAAGAAAAAAGTGTTTTTAAAAAAAAAATAGTTGTTCTATTTGCCAATGAAAAGAAAGACGAGCCTTGTTTTCGAGATTAGTTTGTTTATTTGCCTATGAATTGAAAAAAAGAAGAAGAAAAGAGTCTTGTTTTCAAAATAGTTTTATTTGCCCGAACTATGCCAGTTTAGATCTCACAGGGTGTGAGATACGTAGGCAACCTTCATCGGGCCCAACTTTATTTTTACAAAAAATAACAAGAAAAAAAGAACCGGATTTTGTTTGTGACTAGTAAATAAAATAGTTTTTGTCAAAATTAGTCACGTGTCCCTAAAGGGGCGCCGGAAGGCTGTTCCTACAAAAACATCCGCCTTGGATTATTTCAACTTTTTGACAGGTGTGAGCGCGTGATTTTTGCCTCGCTCAAAACGTTCTGTAAAATTCATTAAAATTAGGATTTTTCTTCTATTATTTGAATTTTTAAGAATTAATCACATGATTTTGTGTTTATTTGCATTTTTGTGCATTTTTTCTTTTATTAATTTAATTTGTTTTTAGGAATTAATTGCGTGATTTTGTGTTTATTTGCATTTTTGTGTATTTTTAATTAATATAATTCATTAAAAATACAAAAATAGCATGTTTGAATTTAGGACTTAATTTTTATATTTTTTCTTTTGGGTTATTAGTTAATTAATTTTGAAGATAACAATAAATTGGTTATACATTTGTTTAATTTCCTTTTAAAATTAGAATTTAGGTTATTTTAGATGGTTAATTATTTTTTTTGTGGAAGCGGAATATGTTCTAGTTTATTTTTATTTTTATTATTTATTTTTAAAAAATAAATAAAAAATATAAAAAGAGAAAAATGCATAAATTGGGTCTCTTATCAAAGACCATGATTTGAGCCACAATTTGGAGCCCAAACCACCAGATCCATCGAATTAACCCAGAACAAAAATCCCATACCCGGTCCTTCCAGAAGAGGTTTCAAAACGATGTCGTTTGACGTCCGTTTGATCTCATCTATTCATTCCTTTTGATCCAACGGACTGGATTTGGTCTCACACTTTTAATAAAAATGTCCAAAAACACTCACAACCGTCAGAGAGAAAAATCATCTTCCTCGTACCAAACCAACCTCCGATGTAACACTATCGTCTCCCCATTGTCTCTCCACCGTCCGCCGCCGGCCGGAAATCACCGCCGATGGCGGCATAACTCCGATGAACCAAAAAAATACACCACATAACATCCTCACCTCCCCTTTCCAACCCAACCACTGGTTACCCTCAAATATATCCTGATTTCGTCGAATATTTGTCCGAAATTCGATATCTCCGCCGTCCATGGCGGCGACCAGCCACTTAACACCCTAAATTTTACGCCCTAGATTCCTCTCCCTATCCTCATCACAGATCTAACACCGGTATCCTTCAAATCACACCACATCTTCTCGAATCTTAATTTGAAAAGTCCGGCCAAAATATAACCATTTCCAAAATCCACCAAATCAAAATTGTGCATTCTTCTCACACGCTTAAACTTAGATCCATGACTGATGGCCCTCGAATCATCCTCATCTGGTTCGAATTCTAAATCAAAGTCATCCGGAGCCCTTTTAGCGATGCATGTGGCTCCTGAAGCCCGAAAATTAAGCTAAGTCCTGTAATCTTGTCAATTTTAATGAAATATATTTCTTTGTAAGAAATTTTTTTTTTGGTTTAATAGGTTTAAGTTTTCATGATCCCTTCTGTCTTGTTCTTTTTGACTCAGTCCATGTTTTATCAGCCTATAGTGTAGTAAATCCATAGTTGTTTCGTTGGTCAAATACATATGCTTATTGTGTTTTTCTCCTCCTAAATATCTTTCATTTTTTGTTCATTGTTCTATCTTGGCTGGTGTTATTAGTTTGAGTCTGTTTCTTGGAAGGCAATCCGTGTTTATTCCTTGATTTTTGCTTTTGTTAGTTTGATCCTGCTTTGATTTTTTATAATCTTGTTCTAGATGGACATGTTGATTATTCTATTTTTGCTGATTTTAATAGTTTGAGGCTGTTTGTGGGAAGGCAATCCGTGTTTATTCTTGAGTTTGATTCTTGTTATGATTTTTATAATTTTGTTTTGGATAGACCCGTTGATGCACAATTGTATTTTTTTGTCAGTAGTATTTGCTGATCTAGATATTAGTAATCATTCAGAATTATTTGGGTCCTTTAATTCAGACCTTAGAATTTTTGGTTGAGTTGAGTTAGGACTATTAAGTTAACTAGGGTAGAGATGGGCTAGACTTAGTAATGTCGGAAGCAATTCAAGGTTAATTTGGGTAAGTTTAACAAGGAATCTTTGGCAGATGATTTAAGAAGCTTCCAGAATAGGGAACAAATTGGAATTCAGGTTTCTAGTTTGTGGTAACTTGGGTAGCAAGCTAGGAAATGGGGGACTAAGGTAGTAAATAAAATAAGGACTAAGAGGAAACATAAAATCTGAAGGTAGCCCTATGTATGAGCATATATATACTAGCACTCTTGCCTTTGAAGACAAGAAAGAGGGGGCTGAATAAAAATCAGAGGGTTGCTACTAATTCAATTGATATTCGAGCTCAAAACTTCAAAATTTTGATCTAAAACCAATTCTGATTTCTTCTTATCATGGATTAAAAGGTTAACTGTTGGGCTCATGTTTGGGTGAAGTTTGAATCATTTTGGCTATTTGAAACTAGTATTAGTTGTGCGAGTTGCATCTCCTAGTCTTTTGAAAGTGCTGAATCTACTGTTTCATTAATTTGGGGTCCATTCACTGATCTTCTCACTAAATCTGGGGTTTTTTGTTGCTATTATTGTTGTTGTTCTTTGTGACTGCCAACTCATATGAATTTTCCTTGCTTCATTCCAGGTACACACTCAAAAGCTCCCTGATGTAATTCTTCAAATTGAAATGGAATGGAAGCCTAGCTTCCTGATTTGTGCTTACTCAGATTATGTAGTTGATTAGGAAATAGTGAACGGCTGTCTATGTAGTTTAATTTATGAGCTTATGTAATTCATCCTAGTTCATTTAGTTTTTATATGGACTGTATAAGGACTGAGTGAAAACTTACTTCGATTTTGTTATAATTTGTAGTAGAGCAACTGTCTAGTATAGAGCTAGATTAAGTAAGTTGATTTAAAGGTTTTGAAACTTATCAATCACTAGTAGGGGATTATTAATGTGGTGTTTATTTTACTTCAATAACATGAAAATAGAAATCAAGTGTTTATTCATGTAATTTCGTATATGCTCAATTCAAATTAGAAACCGTTTTCAAAATTAATTTCGTGTTAAAATCAGTGGTCGTGTGTGTAAAATTTAGGTTTTAATTAGTTGTTTTATGTTAACTCCCTAAACTTTGTGAAAATTAGTTGAATAGTTAACAGCCTGCTTGCATAGATCAAACGTATATTTCTATTGTTAAAAATTGCTGGGAGTGCAATTATGCAAGTGGGTATTCGAATAAAGATCTCTTGTGGATTGGATCCACTAAAGATCAGGGCTCAATAGCCCGTCTATGATCAGCTGGGACTCAACCATAGGTAATGCACATCAACCCAATTTGGCCATAATTTGTTGAGACTCATCAATGGCTGGTTCGATAAAGTTGGATAAAGGATTCATCATCCTCGGGCTCATTTCAAAGTCTAATGGCTTGAAGTTTAGGTCTAAGTTGTGAAATGTTCAATAATTAATATTTATTAGAGACGAATTTAGTAAAGAACTGTAGTTTGCTTTAGAGATGCCTTTTAAAATAATGAATTGAGATGTGCTGGGCCAAATAAAGTAACAATTGCATGGCCCTTGCTTTATTTAATCCTAAATTAGTCCTTAGATTTCGAGGTGCGCCATTTACTAAATTCCATGGCCCTCGCAAAGTTGCAAACGTATAATTTCTTTAGGCGTGTTAGTTTAATAATCCACCTTTCCTAAATTTGGGTGCACATTTATGTGACCCAAATCTATATCCCACCGATATTAAAATATGTCAAAAATCACGGGTGTATTTATGTGACGTGGTTCGAGACGTGTTTTAATAACGTTGCAATTATCTAATAAAATACATAGGTTCATAATTGTCTAAAATCAGATAGTTTAAGCCAAATATAACAGTTGAGCGACCGTGCTAGAACCACGGAACTCGGGAATGCCTAACACTTTCTGTCGGATTAACACATTTCCTTACCCGGATTTCTGGTTCGCGGACTGTTAAATAGAGTCATTCTTTCCTCGATAACGGTGACTTGGGACACCATAAATTTTCCAAGTGGCGACTCTAAATTCTCTTAAATAATTGAATCCCGTTTCAATTGTCCGTTAATTGGAAAAACTTCCTTATCTACACCTTTCGCCAGGTTGTAGTAACCAAAAGGAGGTGTGATAGCTCTGGCGACTCTGCTGGGGATCGAACACAAAATCTCTGGTTTAGGGTTCACGAATTCGAGCTTTAAAATAATTATTGTATCTGGCCTTATTATCTGATTTTATTGCATAATTGTATCCAATGTGTTAAAAGTGTTTTACCACTTTAATATTATGTGGACTGTACATATAAACTATTACGAAACCCTTATCTTCTTATTTTCGGGGATGTGCTTACTGGTCGAGACTCCCTATTCTGTTAGTGCCATACCTTGAAATAAGAAAGAGGCTCGGACAAGTTATAAAGACGGACGATCTTGCGGTTCCCCGATACGTAGCTCCCTCCTCGACTCGAGTTGTCCGCTCGGGTACATAGTCTAGAACAAATACTAAGGTTTCAAGCATAGAATAACTTAATCTCATGCTGGATCCCTTGTAGGAACGTTTATCTGCATCATGCATTTGATTTAGGGGACTCAACAACAGGGGTTGGGTCTGTCTATGACAGGTGTACCCGGACAATGGACCATCCTGTTGCATCCTACTTGTGCGTTTAATTCGAATTTGCATGTTGACCGTCTTTTTACGGCAATGGAGAGTTAGCCACCTGCTGTGAAAGAACCAATGTCCAATTACCACCGAAGCTCTGCCGAATTTTTGAAAAAAGGGGGAAAAAGAGAAAGAAAAGAAAAAGAAAAATAGGAAACAAAAGGGAGTATGTTTCATTCGCTTACGGAAAAAAAAGTGTTTTTTTTAAAAATGAAATGGGTTTTGTTTTATGAAAAGGAAAAGCATAGTACTGTTTTCAAAATAATTCTCCCGAACTACGCCAGTTTGATTCTCATCAGGTGCGAGATATGTAGGGAACTCCATCGGGTCCAACCTCCCTTTGCAAAATAGCCAAAACGAAGAAAAACACATGTCAAATTTTATTTATTGTACTAAATGAATTGGGTGATGCCGTTGTTGTCAAGAACAACCAAATGTTACCAAAAGGGACGCCAGAAGGCTGATTTTACACAAATGGCCACCTTCGGGATTTATTTTAGTTTTGGCCAGTTAGTCGGCACATCCTTAAAATCTTCCTTCGGAGGTGCTGAAAGGCCGTACCTGCAAAACAGGGCTCTGCTTTCAGAAAATAAATTGTATATAAAAAGGGGTCAATTTTTGGTTTTGAAGTCAAACCGAATAAAGTCTTAAGTTGCTAAGTCACCTTAATTAATGTGCAGGATGAGCACAATCCAAAACAAACCTTTTGTATTTGTAAGCAACGTCCTTTTGGAGTTGCGGTTGTGGTGGAATGATCAAGGTATTGGGCAAGATGAGGTAAAGAAATATTTGGGAGGCCTCCCAGGACTATTGGAGATTTCACCTCGAGGTGACGTCATTAGAGCGTTGGTCACGTATTGGGGCCCGACGCACAATGTGTTCCACTTCTCTTATTTTGAACTTACCCTGACCATGGAGGAAATAGCCGGGTACATTGGGGATGCTGAACTTCCTTTGAGACACAAGTATTTGGTCGCCCCAAGAATTGTAGCAGTGCATAAATTCTTAGATACCCTGAAGATAAGCAGAGTGGTGCACGACTCAAACCTGGCAGTAGGGTTTTGCACCTTTACATTCATGTATACCAGATATGGTCACATAGGGGGGTTCAACAATCCAGAGAACAAAATCTGCAGCAAAGGAAACCACGTCAAGTGGGAAGAACACAGACGTTTAGCCTTTATGGTGGCTTTTCTAGGGCTCATAGTATTTCCAAGGAAAGATGGGAACATTGACATAAAAATAGCAGGGGTTTTCGGCACTCTACGCACCCAATCCAAGTGCACACTCGCGCCTATGATAGTAGCTGAGATCTTTCATGCTCTCACAACTTGCAGGGTCGGGAAATACTTCTTCGAGGGGTGCAATGTGTTGTAGCAAATGTAGATAATGAAAAATTTGTGCCACTGTGCCTAGCTCATGAGACGGAGAAGACTTACATAAAAGAGTTTTAAACAAGAATTGAAGGGCTCAGTTTGCCCAAAGGGGTAACGGGATGGATATCCTACTTTCAGTTCCTCACTGCCGGTCAAATAGACTGGACGTTGGGATGGTTGTCTGTGGACGAGATCATATACATACCGGCAACAGAGCCTCATTTCCTTCTGATGGGTCTCAGCAGCATCCAGCCTTATGCCCCGCATCGGGTCTTGTGACAACTTAGAATGTGCCAGATAGTGCCAAAAGACGAAGATCTTAGTATCCAGGTAGTCGAGATTTGAACTGATGGTCAGTTCCCTGAAGCAACGGTCGCAAAATTTGGAACTTATGCCAATACCTAATAGCAAACACTTGCATACGTGATCGGTCTAGAGGCGAAGTGTCACCATGATACCTTGCTTGGTAAAAGAGAGAAATTGAGTTCGAGAGACCAGCCAAAAGGCTCCACCTCCAGGAATTCATCGAATCATCGCAAGAGCAGTGGGACTTGTTGGCTAAAGAACAAGAATAACAGGCAACAATAAGCAAACTGGAGAAGCAGTTCATGAATATGTAATTCGAGAAAGATTTGCAGGCCGCCGCATACGAAGGCGAGAAAAAGAAACTAGTCAGGGAAAATAAGGTCATTCGGGCCCAGATTCAGAAAATGAAAGTAGCAATGGAAAACCCCGTCCGAAGTGCCAAGGATACAAAGATTATAGATAGCTTGAGCAGAAGGTGAGTGAGTAGAGTTTTGATTTAAACAAAGCAGAAAAGGAACTAGTCAGGGCTCGAAAACAATTGGCTGAACATGCGGCAGAACAAGCACATCTGATTAGGCAACTGAGAGAAGTGTTTGACAGTGAGATGACAAGGTTAAAGGAAAAGGTTTTCATCGCAAAAAAAAATGCTCAAACAGGAAAAAGAATTCAAAATTGAAAGGGAACTTTGCTATACAGCATTGGCAGAATTAGAATTGGACTTACAACAGGTTAAAAAGTAGAATCAAGTAGCCGAACAAATTTTGGAAGCTAGAATTGAGCATATTGGGCGGTTATTGCAGGAGAAAGGTGTCATACAAGGGAGAATCAAAGGGATCGCCCATTATATCGCAATGAAATGTAACACTTGTGAGGATATGTCTAGATCTATGTTCTTTGCCACCGCGATGCTTTTTGTTCGCCGCGTAATGGAAGATCTTCATCACCTTCAAGGGGATTTAGCTAGTTGACCCGCGACAAGGCCGAATGATGCCTCGCGTAGGAGTAATTGAAGCACTAATGTATTTATGATTTCTTGAGATTATGCTTTTCTTAGAGTCTGTCAGTTTGTCTTGGAGTCTGTAGTTTCTTTTGCGCAAGGTTAGCGGTTCTTCGAGTCTGTAGTTCGTCTTTCATCAGAGTTTGTTAGTTTCTTATTTAAATATGTCAGTTTTTCGAGTCCTTGTAAATAACGTTTGTTATCATGAAAAGGGAAAAATTTCAAAATTTTGTTATGCTTTACTTTTATTGGCAAGAACTACGCTCGGTTTGATTCATGCGAGGTCATGATACGTAGGCAATCTACATAGGATTTGACCATAACCAAATAAAGAAAAGGGAAAGAGAAAATAAAGGCAAAATGCAATAGGAGAGAGGGAGAAAATAAAGTCAATAGACGGAGGCTTTGCAAACAAAGAAAATAAAAGCCGGGATGATGCAAGCAACCAATGCATGTAGTGACCAATTATTATTTATGTGAACTCACACTCAATATGCGGCCGCTTGCGTGTTAGAACCTAACCATTTACAAGTTTTGGTGTTTTTTCTATTCCTGACTAGACAGGTGGTTACTACTTGTGGCATTCTAGTAACCCACTCCTACAACACGCGGTCTAAGAGCAAGCAAGCCATGGCCAATCAGGAAACGGATGTCAGCATTATTGATCCCTCAAAAGAAGTAGGGGAATTGGACGTTAATGCCATAAAAGAGGTACTGTACAAGCTAAAAAACCAAATGGCTGAGATGTACCAGGCATGGCAAGAGGACAACCACCCCCAACCTATCCTGCTAATCCTACCTTCATCCCGCCACTGGACCAAGCTCCTGACAAGTCTACCACTGATCCACCCTCAAGTTTTACTATCTCCACGTAGCACCAGGATACGACCCCTCAACCACCACCAGCTCAATTACCCAAAGTCGCTCCTCACCCCCTCCGCCAATTGCCCTATCAATGTGGCACCTTCGCCTTTCACACTCCATAGATCGTCAAGTGAACCCTTGCTTCAAGCTTATGACCCTCAATACTATCCACCAGAGCCTGCTTACTAAACCCATGAGCCTCACTCCTATGCCCCCCGTCTCAAAATCCTGGCGGGAGCTGAAAAGCCAATAAAAAATCCTAGGCAAGAAGAGGTGCTTAGAAAGGTCAGAAGTTTAGAACAATCATTCAGGAACATGCGGGGGTTAGGTGGCCAGGTGAGCGTGGAGTTCAAGGACCTTTGTCTATTTCCAGACGTGCAGTTGCCTCCATGTTTCAAGATGCCTAAATTTGACTTATATGATGGACACGACGATCCGATCGCGCATCTAAGGGGGTTTTGCAGAAAAATGAGGGGAGCATGGGGAAAAGATGAACTGCTAATGGCGTACTTTAGCCAGAGTTTAAGCGGGTCATCACTGGAGTGGTACACCAGGTAGAAGCCCAATCGGTGGTATACTTGGGATGATTCGGCACAAGCGTTTTTTTATTACTTTCAATATAATCTCGAGATTGTCCTGGATCATCTATCTCTGACAAAACTAGAGAAGAAACACAATGAGAGTTTTGGGGAATACAGTTTCCGGTAGAGAGAACAAGCAGCCAGAGTTGATCCTCCCATGAAGGAGAGTGAGATGGTTGACTATTTTCTACAGGCTCTGGAACCTACTTATTTTGGGCATCTGGTGTCAGTAGTAAGTAAGTCTTTCAATGAAGTAGTCAAGAGGGGAAGTTGGTCGACCAAGGCCATAAATCCAATAAGATCATGAGCTACTCGTCAATCAAGGCAACCACTCAGGACATCCATGGCGGAGCTGGGGGAGCATTTGGAAAGAAAAAGAAGGAGTAAGTAGCAACAGTGGAGTTGGAACTTGGTTCAGGCCTCGAGCTCCATCTTGTTACACCCAACCTCGTCCTCACCACCAAACATACCCACACCCTCCGTACAGCTCACCTGAACATTATTATCCACCATTAGAACCTCTCTTCTTATTCCATTACACACAAGCATATACCCAACCTCCCACCCACATAGAATGGCGTGCGCCAGCCCCGCAAAATATCTACCTGACTCAGCAAAATCACTACCCATCTCCAAGAGCCTATCAACAACTCCCGAAACCCGCCTTCCGAGACAATCCAGTCTTGATAAATGAAAGGGTACATAAGAATAATACTTTCACTCCATTGGGAGAATCCTACACTAGTCTATTCCACAAGCTGCGACATTTGGATATGTTGAGACCAATAGAAGCAAAATTGCAAAATCCCCCCCCCCCCCCCCCCCAAAAAAAAGAATCTAGATTATTCTGTTAGGTGTGAATATTGTTCCGGTGCACCAGGTCATGATACCGAAAAGTGTTGGCATCTAAAGAATACCATCCAGGAACTTATTGACTCCCACCTAATTGAAATGCAGACTCCAGAGGCACCCAATATTAACCAAAACCCGCTGCCGGCCCATCAGGAGACTAACATGATTGAGATCGTGGAGAAAGGGGGAGAGTCCAAAAGGCCCTTACAGACATTAATGATGATCAAATCAAGTGAAGTTAAGCCAACTTAGAATGTGAGCAGTAAGAAGTCGGTGATCGAGTCAAAAGGGAGAAGAAACAAACCTTTCATAGTTCAAGGGAGCTCACCATGCACGGTTGCATCAAAACAGGAACCGGCAAAAGTGACAGTACACGAGGCAGTTACAGAACATGTCGTGGTTGTGGAAGGTGTTCACATAGAGACCGTCATTGTAAAACCAGTAATCCAGCCACCAGTTTTCAACAACAAAGCACTTCCCTAGAGATATGAACAAGCAATAGTGATGTACAAAGGAAAGGAAGTTAGGAAAGAAGTTTGTGAGGCCCGGGGTTTAACTCGGTCGGGGAGGTACTTTGCCCCTGAAGAATTGAGGAAGAGCAGGATCTCTAAAAATAACCCAGAATCAGTGAAGAAAGCTGTGTTGGAAGAAGAGGCAGAGGAATTCTTGAACAAAATAAAAATGAGAGACTACTTCATCATAGAGCAGTTGAGGAAGACGCCAGCTCAGATCTCCTTATTGTCCTTACTAATCCATTCAGATGAACACCTCCGGGCACTGATGAAGATTTTGAATGAAGCCCACGTCCCTGACAAAATAACAGTGAATCATCAAGAAAAGATTGCAAATAAGATATTCGAGGTAAATTGGGTCACCTTCTCTAACGATGAACTGCCCATAGAGGGCACTGAGCACAACCGGGCCCTTTATCTGACTGTGTAATGTGAAGATGTTGTGGTCACCCGGGTTTTGGTCGACAACGGGTCCAGTGCAAATATTTATCCTCTCTCCACATTGGCCAAGCTGAAGGTGGAGAATATAAAGGTCCACAAGAATAACATTTGTGTTCGAGGTTTCGATGGCGGAGGCAAAGACTCAGTGGGGGACATAGTGCTGGAAGTGATAATAGGTCCCGTTGAGTTCACCATGGAATTTCAAGTGCTGGACGTGGTAGCTTCTTATAACTTGTTGTTGGGTAAGCCTTGGATTCACGCAGCCAAGGAAGTTCCATCTACTTTGCATCATATGGTCAAATTTGAATGCGACAGGCAAGAGATTGTGGTGCACGGTGAAGACAATCAGTGTGTTTCAGGTGATACTATCGTACCTTTTATTGAATCTGAAGACAACAAAGGGCCCTAGGTTTACCAAGTATTTGATAAGCTGCCAGTTGAGAAAATCCCAGAAGGTGAGGTTGTCATGATTCCAAAGATAACAGCTGCGTCCGTTATGGTGGTTTCAGAAATGTTGAGGAATGGTTTCACGGCCGGCAAGGGGTTGGGTGCTGCTCTACAAGGCATTGTGCAAACAGTGTCCCTCCCCAAAAATTTAGACACTTTTTGTCTGGGGTTCAAGCCTACAGCTGCAGACATAAGGCAAGCCAGGAAACTAAAACAGAGGGCTTGGGCTCTCCCAAAGCCCATCCCAATATTGTCCAAATCGTTCGTCAAGCCTAGTACTAGCAATGGATCCGTACCAAGGATTCCCAGCCCGTTGATCAATGCGGATGGGAATCTAGATAAGGGGTTAGAAAGGTTTTTCAATGAGGTAAATATGGTCGAGGCGGGAGAAGGAACGAGCAGGGCAGATGTGCAGTTTGTGAGAGCATGCACAAAAGTCAATACTGGGAAGCCACTCCTCTTCCCACTCTGAGGGAGTCGTGGTAGTCGGCTTTGATTTTTCTTTCAGTCTAGTTTGGATTAGCTTTATATTTGTTAATTCAGTTGTTATTTCCGTCCGTTTGGATGTGTAATCTGTTATCTTCAATTTTAATGAAATGCAATTTCCTTTCCAATAATGTTGATAGTTCCCATTTTTGTTTACATATCTTTCTTTTCTCTTGTGTACAGTTATTTTTATGCTAGTTCCAATGATCTGACGTGCATAAGGACTCTTCAGCCCAGTCTTAAGAATCGGTCTAGTTCAGAAATAATAATTCAGGAAATTGAGCATGAGGATGAACCAGAATATGACGAGGAAGGGGCATGGGATGAGATTAGTAAAGAGTTGAGCCAATTTGAGGAGAAACCCAAACCAATCATGAGCGATACAGAGGCGGTCAATTTAGGAAGCCCGGATAATGCCATAGAAACAAAAATAAGTATCCATCTGGAATCACAACTTAGGAAAGAAATAATTGAAGTACTGCTTGAGTACAAAAATGTCTTTGCATGGTCCTACGATTATATGCCCGAGTTGAACACTGACTTGGTGGTTCACAGGTTGCCCACTGACCCAACCTACCCTCTTGTCAAACAAAAGTTGAGAAAGTTCAAAATTGATGTGAGCATGAAAATCAAAGAGGAAGTGACCAAGCATTTTGAGGCAAAAGTCATACGAGTCACACGATATCCCATCTGGTTAGCTAATGTTGTGCCCGTACGAAAGAAGGATGGTAAAATTAGAGTGTGTGTCGGCTACCGTGGCCTCAACAAAGCAAGTCCGAAGGACAACTTCCCCCTGCCGAACATTCACATAGTGATTGACAATTGTGCGAAGCATGAGATCGGGTCGTTCGTGGATTGTTACGCAGGCAACCACCAGATCTTAATGGATGAAGAAGATGCGGAGAAAATTGTGTTCATCACACCATGGGGAACATATTGCTATATGGTCATGCCTTTTGGTTTAAAAAATGTTGGGCAACATATATGAGGGCCATGACAACTATTTTTCATGATATGATACGTAAGGAAATTGATGTCTATGTGGATGATGTGATTGTGAAGTCCAGAAAGCAATCCGATCATGTCAAAGATCTGAGGAAATTCTTCTAGAGGCTCTGCAGGTACGATCTCAAACTCAATCCGGAAAAATGCGGCTTTGGAGTCCCCTCAGGGAAGTTGCTAGGGTTCATAGTCAGCCGACAAGACATTGAGCTAGATCCATCAAAGATCAAAGCTATACAGGAATTACCGCCACCAAGGAACAAAACAGAAGTGATAAGTCTATTGGGAAGATTGAATTACATCAGTCAGTTTATTGCTCAGTTCAAAACCATCTGCAAGCCCATATTTAAGCTATTAAAAAGGATGTTGTGCTTAAATGGACGGGATAGTGCCAGGAGGATTTTGATAAAATAAAGGAATATTTATCGAACCCACTGGTATTGGTCCCGTCGGAACCAGGAAGGCCCTTGATATTATATTTGACAGTCTTGGACAACTCATTCGCATGCGTGTTGGGTCAGCACGATGTCACCAGGAGAAAAGAGCAGGCCATATACTACCTAAGCAAGAAATTTACAGCCTATGAGGTCAAGTATACTCATCTTGAATGGACATGCTGTGCCCTAACTTGAGTAGACCAGAAGTTGAAACATTACTTGTCATCATATACCACTGACCTCATCTCATGTCTGGACCCGCTGAAGTACATTTTTTAGAAGCCCATGCCCACGGGGAGGCTTGCAAAATGGCAAATCTTCTCACTGAGTTCGACATTATCTATGTGACTAGGACTGCAATGAAAGCACAGACATTGGCTGACCATTTAGCCGAGAAATCCGATAGACGACGAATATGAACCTTTAAATACATACTTCCCGGATGAGGAAGTAATGCATATTGATGAAATGGAACAGGGCAAGAAGCCAGGATGGCAATTATTTTTCAGTAGGTCCGCCAACGTGAAAGGCGTCGGGATAGGAGCAATACTCATTTATGAAACAGGACACTATTACCCAGTTACAGCTAACCTTCGCTTCTATTGCACCAACAATATGGCAGAATGTGAGGCATGGATTTTCGGTTTGAGGTTAGCGACAGACATGGGTGTTCAGGAAGTCTTGGTCTTGGGAGACTCGGACTTTCTGGTACACCAAATTCAAGGGGAGTGGGAAATAAGATATTATATAGCTCATACCATACCGGCAATGCTTGCATGATCTTTGTCAACAATTCCAGTCAATAGAGTTCAGGCATATCCGAAGAATTCACAACGAGGTTGCTGATGCCTTAGCTACTTCTACGTCAATGTTACATCATCCGGATAAGGCTTATGTTGACCCAATACATATCCAGGTTCATGATCAACATGCTTATTGTAATATGGTGGAAGAAGATGTTGATGGTGAACCATGTTTCACGACATCAAAGAATATATCAGGATGGATGTGTATCAAGTGCAGGCCACAAGTGATCTGAAGAGGACAATCTATCGTTTATCAAATGGGTTTTTCCCTAGTAGAGGGTTGCTATACAAAAGAACGCTGGATCTTGGGTTGTTAAGGTGCGTAGATGTTGGGCAGGCTACAACCATCATGAATGAGGTGCATGCTGGAGTCTGCGGGCCGCACATAAACGGATATGTTTTGGCAAAGAAGATTCTCCAGGCAGGGTATTATTGTCTCACCATGAAGCGAGATTGTTTCAGTTTCGTGCGGAAATATCATCAATGTTAGGTGCATAGAGACTTGATTCACTCCCCGTCATCTGAATTTCATACAATGTCTGCACCGTGGCCCTTCGTTGCTTGGGTCATGGATGTCATTGAGCCCATCGAGCCAGCAGCTTCAAACGGACACAGGTTCATCCTGATTGCTATTGATTATTTCACCAAGTGGGTTGAAGCTAAAACCTTCAAGGCAGTGACCAAGAAAGCCATGGTCGACTTTGTACATACAAATATCATTTGTCGGTTTGGTATCCCGAAGACCCTCATCATTGATAATGGAGCAAATCTTTATAGTCATCTGATGAACGAGGTATGTTGGCAGTTCAAGATTACCTATTGTAGTTCCACCCCATACCTCCCCAAGGCGATAGAGCAGTCGAGGCAGCCAATAAGAACATAAAAATGATACTTCGCAAAATGGTGGAAGGATCCAGGCAGTGGCATGAGAAGTTACCCTTTGCATTGCTAGGCTATCGCACCACTATTCGCACTTCGGTAGGGAAAACCCCATATTTATTAGTGTACGACACAGAAGTAGTCATCCCGGCTGAAGTTGAAATCCCATCCCTTCGGATTGTCGCAGAAGCAGAAATTGATGATGAAGAATGGGTCAAAACCCGTCTGGAGAAATTAAGTCTGATTGATGAGAAAAGATAGACAACAATATGTCACGGCTAGTTGTATCAACAGAGAATGGCCAGAGCATATAATAAGAAAGTTCATCCAAGAAGGTTTGAAGTGGGTCAGCTAGTATTCAAACACATCCTCCCTCACCAGACAGAGGCAAAGGGCAAGTTCGCCCCAAACTGGCAAGGACTGTTTGTCGTGTCAAGAGTGTTTTCCAACGGGGCATTGTATCTAACAGATGTGGATGGCAATTGCATGGAAATGGCCATAAATTCAGATGCAGTAAAGAGATCCTATGTATGATTTCCTTTTGTTCAAATCAGTGTCTATACTTGGCATGTTTTCTTGTACTTGGAATGTTTTAGAGATTGAAATGACGAATGCATTTTATTCGGCAATATAAACAATTTACCCTTTGCTAACTCTTTTGACCTTTAATTACTTTCTTTTCATACCCCTCTTTAAAAATAAGTAACAAAAGTCAGAAACGCAAATGTTAGAAGGCAGTGAAAGAAAGGAAAGGAAAGAATGAAAAGAATAAAAAAAGAAAAAAAAGAAAAGAAAAGAGAAAAAAGAAAATAGAAAAGAAAAAAAAATAAAGAAAACGAAAAGAAAAACGCAAAGAGAAAAAGAAAAGGAAAACAGACAACAACAACAAAAATAAGGAATCGGCAAGAACTACGTTTGACCTGATTCCTTTGGGAAAAGGGTATGTAGGCAGCCTCACGGCTCGGTCATATTCAAATAAAATCCAAAGGCCCCAAGCGAGAAACTGGGGCAGAAATTGTATTTGTTATAATAAATTGGATTCCAAAAGTTGTAAATTCTGAACCCATAGGAATTATTTTGAGCCTTTTATATCCCTTTCTTTCTAACCTTATCCAAAAGCCTACATTATAGTCCAAAGAAAGACCTTTTGATTAGTCTTTAAGAAATATCGAGGCAAGAAAGAAGAGGTGGGCCATACCACAGGACAACACTCTAGTTCAAGCAGGAAAATAATAAAAATGAGAGATTCTTATTGGTGAAAACCTTCACGGGAATTGTAGGGCGACGAGAGCTGAGAAAAATGAAAGTGGGAGAGTCTTATTGGTGAAAACCCTCATGGGCACCATAAGGCGAAAGCAAGGCAAGAAGCAACAACTGGAAAAAAGGGCTGTTGGTGGAAATCTATTCAGAACACATAAGTCAAGCCATGTTATGGTTTGGCTAACGAAATTGGATTAAATATAGGCACAATAAAGCATGGCAACCGAAAGCAGATCATAGAGATAGACTGGGTTGTTTAAGCCGAAGTGCATGTCATGATCATGAAAAACCAGCTTTTCCCCTCAATAGTCACCAAATTTGGAATTCATTGACCCTAAAATAGTTCAGAGTCATTGCATTCCATTTTCTTTCGCGTCTCCAAAGTCATTTTGATTAAGCAAGTAGGATATAAATTTCAAGCTTACTACCAAGTTCCCCAATGGACAAAGCACATGCCGGCCAAAAACGTAACGAAGGCAGCAAAGGTTGAAACAACAAGGGGAAGGATCCACGAAAGCTTCGATGGTAAAGCTGACTCGAGAGGCAAGAGTTCTGGCAAAAGGGTCAGAAGTGCAGCACAAAGACAGGGGAGTAGAGTAAAGACACAAGGATCATGGGGGTCAGCCGAGCATAGTACATTGACTTGGTAATCTCAGGAAAGATGTAATAATTCTGGAAAAAGGGCCAGGAGTGTAACACAACAAAGGGGGAGCAAAGTAAGGCCATAAGGGTTTGGAGGTCAACCAGGCAACTCAGGCAACTCATCATCAGTGCGGAAAATAAACACAATGGAACACGATAGTGGGGATTCCACTTTCAACAAGAATGCCGCAATCTTATCGCCACTTTTCAAACTAATAAGTTTTCTTCGATTGACACAGGGGCAGAAAATTTTTGGAAGATCCTAATAGAGTCCATCCACAGGGAAAGGCAGGCACATGGCAGGTATGATCAAAATCTCAGGGCCCACCTGGAAAACGGGACCCAGTTAAAACTCAAATAGAAACATAATATGACATAAATATTCTCCCCAGTAAAATTCGCTAGGACTCGCCTGAATAATTCGACGCAACTTTAGTTAGAAATCCCCAGCAGAGACAACCGAAAGTTAAAAGGGGCATGTAATTTGAAATTCTCAAGACCATCTTGAAAATGGGACTCAGTTTAAAACTCTAACGGGTGCAGGTGACATGGGCAGACACAAACGCATTCCTCAGTAAGAGTCGTCGGAACCCTCCTGAACAATGGGACAAAGCATTAATTAGCAATCCCCAGCAGAGACAATCGAGAGTTAAAAAGGGCATGTAATTAGAAATTCTCAAAACCCTCATGAAAATGGGACACAATTTAAAACTCAAACAGACACGGGTAACATAGGCATGCACAAATATTTTCCCAACAAGAGTCAATAAGAGTCGTCAGGACCTGCTTGGGTAATGAGATGTAGCTCCAAATACTAATCCCCAGCAGACACATTTGTCATCTAAATAAAAGTTGTTAGGACCCTCCTGGATAATGGGAAGTAGCTTTAATCACCAGTCCCTGGTGGATCCCCACCAGACATAAATCAGATAACAAGACATTGAGGAAAATAATGCCTTTCGAGAAACATAGCCTAATCTTAAAACTTGTCGCTAGATAAGAGCTGTCAGGACGCTCTTGAATAATGGGATTTGGATTTAAGATTTTAGAAATAGTTGATAATGGGATTTGATTAACACTCACAGATGCACCCAGCACCAAACTGGGGCAGAAAGAATTTCTCTTGTTTTGTTTGTTTTGATGTGATCAGGTACACATGCAGAAGTCTCAGGGAATTTTTTTCAAGTTGCAAGTTTTGGTAATCGGGCGCCCACCTGGAGAACAAGGGAATATTTTTCAAATTGCAAGTTTGGTAATGAGGCGCCCACCTAGAGAACAGGGGAATATTTTTCAAGTGGCAAGTTTTGGTAATCAGGCGCCCACCTCGAGAATAAGGGAATATTTTTCAAGTTGCAAGTTTTGGTAATCAGGCGCCCACCTAGAGAACAAGGGAATTTTTTTCAAGTTTCAAGTTTTGGTAATCAGGCGCTCACCTGGAGAATAAGAGAATATTTTTCAAGTTGCAAGTTTTGGTAATCAGGCGCCCACCTGGAGAACAAGGGAATACTTTTCAAGTTGAAAGTTTTAGTAATCAGACGTCCACCGGGAGAACAAGGGAATACTTTTCAAGTTGCAAGCTTTGATAATCAGGCGCCCACCTGGAGAACAAGGGAATATTTTTCAAGTTTAAAGTTTTGGTTAATCAGGCGCCCACCCGGAGAACAAAATATTTTTCAAGTCGCAAGATATGGTAATCAGGCGCCCACGTGGAGAACAAGGAAATATTTTTCAAGTTGCAAGTTTTGGTAATCAGGCGCCCACCTGAGAATAAAGGAATACATTTCAAATTTCAAGTTTTGGTAATCAGGCGCCCACCTGCAGAATAAGGGAACATGTTTCAAATTTCATGTTTTGGTAATCAGGCACCCACATGGATATCAAGGGAACACAATTCAAGTCCAACAATTCGGCATCAACATGGAAAAAGAGATAATACAAGTCAAAAAGGCAGTAAGAAGTTTTACAGGAAGAAATACAAGTCAACAAGGCAACAACATGGAGATGTTAAAGCAACAAGGCAACAAGGATCAAGAGAAATTCTAAAGATATAGATAGGTTCTTTTGCAACTCATAGTTCATATCTTAGTCTAGTTTCTCTTATTTTCACAAGGTGTAATAAGGGGGTCTAGCAGCAATAGCAGTAGCAGCAGCAACAGTGAGATCACAGCTTCCGTAGTCCCAGCTACCAAACACTCCTAAACTACACTGACATGATTCCTCTTTAGTCGAGGATTTGTAGGAAACCTCTAAAGCAGGGTGCGGTCAAGCTTTTCAAAATTGCTTCTCATGGAGTGTCAAGCAGGCAAAAATTGCATGATTGTTCATTTATCTTTGCCCAAAAATCCTCCGTGTTTCCGAGCAAAGAGGGGCAGCCGTGAGCATGTGATTTTTTCCTAGCTTAAATAACTCCAATAGAATTTTTGAAATTAGGATTTTTTTATTTCTGTTATTTTTAGAATTTAATTGCATAACTGTGTGTTTGATTGCATTTTGAGTGAATTTTAATTCATAAAAAATACAAAAATAGCACGTTTTCATTTTAGGATACCATCTTAATTTTTTTAGGTTCATTAATTAATTAATAACACAAAAACGAAAAAATAATAAAATTGATTCATTGTTTTTTGCATTTTTACTCTTGCATTTTTAAGTTTATCTTAATTAGGAATTAGTTAATTTTGAAATTTAGTTAGTCTAATTTTTAGAGTAAAATTAGGTCTTTATTATTTTCATTTTTGTATATAATAAAACCAAAAAATATATAAAATAAATAAGAGGAAAAGAAAGAAATGAAAAGATGTGGTCTCAATAAAAGACCCAATTTGGGCCATTTCTGCAAGAATAAACCAGCCCAAAAGCACCTCAACCCAGGCCCAATCCTTCAGAAACCCTGTCCAGCCTCTAGACCAATCAAAACGACGTCGTTCTTGTGGGTTTTAATCAGGACCGTCGAGGTTTCTTGATCAAATTGCCTCCGCCGGCTGTGATGGCCCAAATGCTCCCAAAATTACACCATATCTTACCCGTCCCCTCCCCTTTCCAACTACAAGCCTGGTTTCCTTTAAATCCCACCCAAATGCGTCGCATATTCAAGAACCTAGCCACCGCCTCCGCCATGTCCGGCGGCGCTGTCCCCAAACCTCACCAAATTTACACCCTATGGCCTCCTCACCCCCTCTTTCCGAATCCACAACCCATAGCATTCGTATTATTCCCGCATGGCTCAAATTTTAGATCGAAGATTAGCCTGGAATCCTATTTTTCTCAAGACCGCATGAGAACACACGATTAAACACTAGTTTGGTCAAGCAATTTAAACACAATTTTCCAAGGTCTTGATTCAATTCTAGTAAATCCATTTTTCTTTTGTTTTTCTTTTTGCCTTTTCTCGACGTTTGTTGTTGATTTCCTTAGATTTCTGTTTGATAAAGTTTAGTTCATAATTGTTTGTGAGTTTAATTTTGGTTCATGACTCAGTGATTGGTTCTTGTGCATGGATTCATGATTTAGTATTGTTGATTGATTGATTAGCTTTTTCTATTGTGTTCTTGATAATTGCCAATAGTTTGTTAATTTGAACTATTAGGGACTAATTTAGGAGTAAAAATCGGTTTAGTTTAATTTTGTCACTTTGACCGTGTTAAAAATGGGCTGGGTTTGGTTTAACGTAGGTTAGTAATTAAGGGATGAAGTCAGGGATAGTATAGGCATTCCACAATAAAAGAATATTCCAGTAACTAACATTAGAACCCACTAGAATCTTCTAGATGGGGTTTTAATTTGAAATTCAGGATTTAATTAGGATAACTTGGTTAACAAGGCATAAGATGAGGGACTAATTGGCTAAAATCTGAAAATAAAAAAGGGACTAAAGCTGTAATATAAAATATGAAAGGGTTGCCCTAAGTTTTGCCTATAAAAAGGCATATTCCTGCCTTGTTTTACAAGTTTGGAGGCTTGGAGAGAAAAAAAAGAAGATCAGAGAATAAAAAGGGTTACTGTTTCATTGAGCTTCTTGAACTTTCAAACATCTGAGAAAGACTTTTAGAGTTTGGAGAGCTGAAAAAATTAGAGAGACCTCAGGGATGAAGTTCTAGAGATTAAGTTAGGAAATAAGCTGGACTGGAAATAAGAACACTGTTCTATTGAGCCTTTTATATTTTTCTGATTCTTTCAACTGCTAACAACCATAGTGCTACTGGGAGTTGAGATGGATTGATATAAATTTTTTGGATAGTCTTGGGTCGAGTTGTCTGGAAGTTTACCGTTTCATAGAATTTGGACCTGTTTTTGTTGTTTTCAACCACATATATCTAGGCTGTGTTGTTGCCGTTGTTGATCCCTGCCGTTACACTATTGATACCTCATTATTTCTTTTCCTGTTTCAATCTCCAGGTACACACTTTGATGCCTATGTACAAACTAACTCATATAGTGTGAAGATATGAAGACTAGTTAGCTGCTGAATGTGTTACTTCTTCTTTCTGTCATTTTTATTCATGTTTCTACTCTTAGTGTTTTAACCCATTCAATACTATGAATATTTAAGATTTGTTTCAATTTATAAGAACTGGGTTTTAATAATAACATTTCTATTTGTATTGGTTAGTAGCTATGACCTATATAATATGCATTTAAGATCGTTTGAGTATACGTATTGCTGAGAATTTCTAGTAGATACAGTTTAGCGATGTCCAGTATGTGGTAGTATGGATTTGGAAATGAATTTGTATGTGATTAGGGTATGAGGAATAGAAGCTGATTCGAACATGGTCTGGAATGGTTGCCCAGTTAATGCCAACAATTGTCGAAATGGTTAAGTATTTGTTAATCAAGACTGATTTCCTGAACATGTCAATTTTTTCTTCCTCGTTTTCAAAATGAATTGGAGTTTTTATTTTGTACATTATTAGGCGTTAGTATTAAGTTATTGTTGTATTTGGATTTCATAGGGCGTTAGTATTAAGTTCTAATTGTTGTATTTGGATTTCATAGACAAGCATATTTTCCCTAACTAGGCCCTTATCTCTAGTTGTAGTGTTCTTCAGTTGGATCACTATTGAAGCTTGGCCCAAGCCACCTAAAATAGCCAGTTTCCCTAGCTAGCACATTGGGCTACCAGGTTTTGGCCCAATTATGTGGGTTTTCCTTGCCAACAACTTGATTGCTGTTGGCTCACACTGGGCCCAAAATAAGCAGCCTTTATTTTTTTATGGTTGGGCAGTGCTTCAAACAGTTGATCCATGGGTACACTTGTGTTGGCACCAGTGTTAATTAGCTTTAATTCAACCCTTAGAATCTGAGGTGCACCACTTAGCGAATTTTTCGTGGCCCTCGCAAATTTGAAAATACGCAATTGCCTTAGGCGCGCTAGATAACTAATTCACCTTCCTAAATTCGGTTACGCATTTATGTGATCCAAATCCGAATCCCAACGACATAAAATCTGTCAAAAAGCACGGGTGCATTTATGTGACGTGGTTCGAGACGTGTTTTAACGACATTGCAATTCTCTTTATAAATAATAATAAAAGAGGCTAAAGTTAAAATTCGCACGTAGGTACAAAATGTATTAAAATCAGATAATTAAGCCGAATACAATAGTCAAGCGACCGTGCTAGAACCACGGAACTTGGGAGTGCCTAACACCTTCTCCCGGGTTAACAGAATTCCTTACCCGGATTTCTGGCTCGCAGACTGTATACAGAGTCAAATATTTCTCAATTGGGGATTTAAAGCGGTGACTTGGGACACCATTAATTATCCCAAGTGGAGACACTGAAATCTTTAAATGAATAAATCTCGTTTCAATTGTCCTTTAATTGGAAAAACTCCCTTACTTACGCCTTTCGCCGGGGTTGTAGATGTTAAAAAGGAGGTATGACAAGAACTGGACCCATCAAAGGTCAAAGCCATTCAAGAACTACCACCGCCAAAGAACAAGAAAGATGTGATAAGTTTCCTCGGAAAGCTGAACCATATTAGCCGATTCATATTACAGTCCACAGTTATTTGTGAGCAATTCATTAAAATGCTAAAGAAGGACGTCGGTACCAAATGGACCGATGATTGCCAAAAGACCTTCGATAGAATCAAGGAGTACTTGTCAACACGACCAGTCATAATCCCGCTCGAGCCAGGTAGACCCTCATTACTCTACCTCGCAGTGTTAGATAGAGCTTTCAGCTGCATTTTAGGGCATCATGATGAAACGGGGATAAAGGTACAATTCATCTATTATCTCAGCAAGAAGTTCCCCCCGTACGAGGCTCAATTTTCTCTTTTAGAACACACCTGCTGTGCTTTGACTTGGGTAGCTCAGAAGCTAAGACATTACTTCTGTGCCTATGCTACATATCTCATATCGAGGATGGATCCTATGAAGTACATCTTTCAGAAACCCATGCCCACTAGCAAGCTAGCCAAGTGACAAATCCTATTGAGTGAGTTCGACATTGTATATATGACTCAGAAAGTGGTCAATGGACAGGCACTGGCAGACCACCTTGCTGAAAACCCCATTGATGGAGAGTACGAACTCTTAAAAACATATTTTACCGGTGAAGAGGGATCATTCATAGGAGAAGACATCATAGAACCCTATGATGGTTGGAGAATATTCTTCGATGGAGCAACAAACTTCAAAGGAGTTGGCATAGGAGTAGTCCTAATATCAGAAATTGGTCAGCATTATCAGGTGTCTACCAAACTCAGGTTCCCCTGCACCAACAATATGGCCGAGTATGAAGCCTACATCTTAGGGCTCAAAATGGCCATTGACATAAATGTTTAAGAACTGCTAGTAATTGGAGATTCAAACTAACTTATACATCAGGTACAAGAAGAATGGGCAACCAAGAACTCCAACATACTACCGTATCTGCATCACATATAGGAATTAAGAAAGAGGTTCACAAAGATGGAATTCTAACATGTTCCCAGAATCCAGAATGAATTCGCCGATGCGTTGACTACCATATCATCTATGATACAACATCCAGAAAAGAATTTCATTGATCCCATTCCAGTAAAAATCCATAATCAGCCAGCTTATTATGCCCAAATTGAAGAGGAAGCAGACGGAAAGCCTTGGTATCATGATATCAAGGAATATTTGGCAAAGGAGAGTACCCAGAGCTTGCTAATCCTACTAAAAAACATACACTTTGGAGATTGTCCAACAACTTCTTTCACAGTGGAGGAATCCTGTATAGGAGGACTCCTAATTTAGGATCATTCAGATGTGTCGACGCAAAGGAAGCATTCAGGCTACTAGAAGAAATTCATGCTGGGATATGTGGTTCACATATGAACGGTTTTTTCTTAGCAAAGAAGATACTCCAGGTTGGTTACTTTTGGATGAATGTGGAAACAGACTGCATCTTTATGTCCGAAAATGCCACCGCAGTGAGATACATGCAAACATGATAAAGGTACCTCTAAACGAGCTTAATGCAACAAGCTCACTATGGCCGTTTACCGCAGGGGGAATGGACATCATTAGGCCAATCGCGCTTGCAACTTCCAATGGACATAGTTTTATCCTAGTAGCAATCGACTATTTCACCAAGTGGGTCGAAGCAGCATCTTATAAGGCAGTAACTAAGAAAGTCATGGCAGACTTTGTCCGCGACCGATTGTTTCTCAATTCAGTATTCTAGAGTAAATCATTACTAATAATGGCTCCAATCTCAATAGCGATTTGATGAAATCCATGTGTGAAACTTTTAAGATTAGACACAAGAATACCACAACCTACAGGCCTTAAATGCATAGAGTCGTAGAAGTTGCTAACAAGAATATCAAGAAGATATTGAGGAAAATGATAGAGAAGTATAAACAGTGGCACGAGAAGTTATCCTTTATTCTACTAGGGTATCACACCACAGTCTGCATATTAACCGGGGCACCCCATATATGTTGGTTTGTGGTACAGAAGCCGTCATTCCTACCGAAGTAAACATTTCTTCCCTAAGGATCATATAGGAAGTTGAGCTCAATGACACAAAGTGGGTGAACAGTCATTACGAGAAACTAGCTCTTATAGATGGAAAGAGAATGAACTCATTTTACCATGGTCAACTCTATCAAAACAGAATGCCCAGAGCCTTCAACAAAAGAATCAAGCCAAGACAGTTCACACCAGGGCAGATGGTATTAAAGAAAATTTTCCCGTATTAAGATGAAGGCAAATGGAAGTTCTCTCCCAACTAGAAGAGCCCCTACATGGTTCACTGGGTTTTGATAGGAGAGCCCTCATACTTGTAGAAATGGACATAGAAATCTAGCAAAAGTTGATTAATTCAGATACAGCCAAGCGTTACTATGTGTGATCTTTATGTTTTCCTTATTTGGTGTGAATTGAAGTATGCCTGACCTAATTCCTGTTTAAGATGAGATACATAGGCAACCCTATGGCTTTAGTCACAATTCAATAACATTTTCATTTATCCCTGAAATTGGAAACTAAGGCAAAATTTTGAGGAGGACCCTCAAAATTCTGAAGTAATTTCAGCTGATCGCAACAGGAGCAATAGCCAAAAACGTCAACCCATCAAATAAGAGCAGAATTTTGAGAAGGACCCTTAAACTTTTGTAGTAAAAGAGGTCGCAATGTCCCAAACCACATCACAGATAGAATTCATAGTCCAACGAGAACTCGCATCATGGCTAAATTTATGCATAATATATTCTTGTATTGCTCATTTATATGTAAACCATCATGCAACAGAAATCCCGGCAGGAGCGGTTCCATTCCAGTGCCCGCAACCATATAAAACCTAACTATTCCCATAAGTCGTCCACTCACCCAGCCTTAAATATTACATCCGTTCTCGGAAAGCACCCGTCGATATACTCTACCGACGGATCCCGAACTATATATTGTCTGATTCCTGTAAAACCAAGGATATGTAGGCAGCTCGGAAGCCAGGGTGTGGCCTAAACCTCTTCAAATCATTTTGCACAGTCAAAATTGTCCATCATATATTTACCCGACAGCTCTTTCATCCTTCCCAGGTAAAAAGGGGCAGTTGTTGACACCCAATTGTTTCCTTTTTATTTTTAAAATGCAAAATACTTTCAAAATAGAATATATATATATATATATATATATATATATATATATATATATATATATATATATATATATATATATATATATATATATTCATACATAAGCAGGCTCAAATATTTTATTATTTTCCATAATTTTTAATGGTTACAGTGAGTTTTTTCCCTTTTTCATACATAAAATCCTAAGAATTATCTCCAAAATTATTATTTTGGTAATTCATCTATTGTATTTTCATATTTATGCCAAAATACGCCTAAGGTAATTTATATATAGTTTTTATAATTTTATATAATAATTTAAAGCTAATTGGATATAATTGCAATATTGCCTTTTAAGATTTAACTGTGTTTTATATTCATAAAATTAAGCGCTATATTTTGAAATTATTATTTACAAGCTGTGAATTATTTTTGTACTTTCAATTTATTTTTAGAAATATGGTTACTATTTTTTTTATAATTTAAAAAGGGAAAAATTAGCTATTTAAATAATAGCCTATTTCTATTTAATTTTTAGCCTAAAATTAACCCAAATTAGACCCAATTTCTTTGGTCCAATTTTAGTTAAACCCGAGCCTAACCTAATTTCAACCAACCCAAACCCAGATTCTCCACGTACCCTTTTAATCTAGGCCATTGATCATTCAAATCAACTGCCACCGTTTACCCTTCCTAAAATAAACCTAAATGACCCCTTACCATATTCATTTTTCACCAAACACCGCCCTTGAATCCCTTTTTTCTCTATTATATCTGCAGCCTCACATAAACCCTAGCTGCTACCACCCAATTCCACCTCAATCCCCTCCTAATCCATGGTCTCCTATGGTCGTTCGAGATATATACTGGCCTCCTACATCTCCTGGTGGCTCGTTTGTGTGATTTCATGGCCAAATCTCAAATAAACCTAGTCCAGTCCTTGCTCAACCTCTATCTCTGGTTTCTTTCCGGCCATCCATGGCCGGTTAAGTCAGATCCTTGATTCTTCCGACTAGAATGGTAGCTTTTAAAGGCATCTCTCACCTTTTTTTGGGTTCTCTGAAACCCTAACTTTAAGGCATTTTGATTTTCTTTCAGATCTATCTTAGATATGTGCTTACTACAAAGTTCGTAAATATTTTCTCGAAGGTTCTTCGATTTTCTTTCAAAATGACTCTTTATTTTTTCATCGATTAGGAATTATTAAAACTCTTTTTAAATATCTATCCTTCAATTTTCAGTATCGTTTATGATTTCACTATGTTCAAATGACTTGCTTATGCCTTCCTTCTACCTAATTTAGCATGTTGAAAATCCTAGGTCTTTTTTGGTCTTATCCCGTTTTAGAATCTATTCTTATTTTTTTGAGTGTATACTTGTTCGATTAAGCTCTTTTCCTTGTTTGACTTATTTTTTTCGGAGTTCTTATCATCCCTTAAACTCGACTATTGTTAAAACTCTAATTTCTTAAAAGGTTTTACTCACTTGTTACTGTGAGACCTTTTCTTGTTTCTGACTCTCTTACATGTTAATTCGGTTCTCTGCACTTTGGTTCTATGTGACTACTTGACTATTGTGCTTTGAATAATTCTGTTTTACTACTGAATCCTAGCTTACCCCTACTGCTACTGTATGTTTGTGTTGCTTCTTTTTGTCAACATGTTTGACCCCGCATGCTTGTTCATTCCATGCTATTTTATATGTTGAGGTGCAGAATTATTAGCCTTTCTTGATTGATTCTGAATCCCTCAATGTTGCGACTGATTGCAAAAGGTTTTCTTATGAGCCCTAATTTATTCATTTGTTTAAATTGATTGATTCCCCTTCTTTAATTATTGTGATGTTTTACCATGAATCCTTTTCCAAAATTAAGCATATTTTTGTAGTTAGACTCAGTCATTTACTTCATACTTTTACTGCACATGGAAATAATAAATATGTCCCCAAACTGATTTCTTTCCTTAATTATACTTGTTAGTATCCATTAAGCAGTGATTCCTTAATAATGGGAATCACTTGTGTTAATTGATTCCGATTGTGATTATTTCCATGTTTGTGTTAAAACATTACTTGTTACCTTATTCTTCTGCTCGTTTTCAAAACTATAAATACCCTACCCTCTCTTCTTTCAAAGACACGAACAACTTGAGTTCGTAACACACACTTACACTTAAAACGCTCTCTTTTCTCTACTACTACATGTGCTACTATTTTGTCGAGCCGGCTAAAAGCCAAGGCTAGACTATGTAATCTTGCTTATTTTTTCTTTCTGCATTTTGCTTCTCCACCTGTATGTACTAGTTAATTTTCAAGCCTCAACAACAACATGCTTTCTTTAGTTGCTTCATTTTCTCATTCTTGTCTACTTCTGCTTATGTTTTTGCAGTCAAGTTATGTTACTAGCATAGTACTCTGTCAGTCACATGACGTGTACTTGCTACCTTATGAATCCTTAACCCCCGTCTCTCCTATATGTGTTTGTGTTCCTTTGGATGGTTTATGATCTTACCAACATCAGCTATTGTTGTGCATGACTAGACCAGACCCCCGCTAGTGTCATGTGCTTACAGACAATGTATCCCCAAAATCCCTTGACCCCTTTTATATGATAGCTAATTTTGTGTAGTTTGAGTTTCACTACTACAACTATTTTCAAATCACCCTTGCCACTTGATATCTCCATCCTAGTTTCAATAAATCTCTTTCAAACTGTGTTCTACACTTCCACTTTACTCTTAGAATGTAGGTTCTGCCTCTCTTGTGTGAGCCTTGCCTTGGGACCCTTGAGCCCCATTCTGGACTTGGACACATAAGGACTGGCCCTTCCATACTGCACTCATTCTATTTGGTTGTGAAAATCTTGGGTGAGCAATGTCTGGCATCCATTGAGGTCCTTAGGGAACTTTGACACACCCAGTTGTGAGAAAGGCTTTGAAATGTTGGCATTGAAGTGATTCATTACATGACTCAGAGAGGAAGTCAAGATCGGGCTTTCTTTGGTTGTAATTTCCTATTTCTGCATTTCTTTTGTAATTCAATCATTCGACCTGCAATAATTTGTAAATAATGGAGAGCGAAGGTAAAACCAAGGCCCGGTCTATGGGCAACATGGGAGAGTCACTAGGTGGGGGAAGATATGCTTTTACGGGAGGATCATCAGGACCGTCCTAGTATTTCACAGTCTTCAGCCAGTACACTGCCATCAGGGCCTAGCCAGCAGCAGTGGAGTCTTTCAAGGACCAGTCAAGGGGACAGGGGATCCAATCAGTGAGGTCGATCAGGAGAGAGGTTCCAGCAGCAGCAGAGGTCCCCGTGCCCCGAGTGCGGGAAGATGCACTTGGGGATTTTCTATATGGAGTTACCTATCTGTTATGGATGTGGGATGAGGGATCATATTCAGAAACATTGTTGTGTATCTTGCCGGGGGTGGGTAGAGGCACAGCTCAGCCATCTAGTCCAGCAGCTACTACATCTTCAGCCCCTTCTCCAGCTCGAGGTACCCCAGGACCCGCATGTCATATCAGAGGTAAGGGTGGTGCGTAGAGTTTAAGAGGACCCAACCGGTTCTATGCTATGAATTGTCGCCAGACTGTAGAGGCTTCTCCAGATATTGTTACATGTATTCTGACTGTCCAATCTCAGGATGTGTATGCACTTATTGACCCCGGTTCCACCTTGTCATATGTTACCCCTTTTGTTGCCATGAAATTTGTGATAGAATCAGATTAGCTTCATGAGCCATTTCTTGTATCTACCCCGGTTGGTGAGCCAATTTTGGCTGCTTGAGTCTATAGAGGATGTGCTGTCACGGTACGGGGTAGGGATACCACGACCCATCTTGTTGAGTTAGGAATGGTCGACTTTGATGTAATAATGGGAATGGATTTGCTCTATTCATGCTTTTCCAAGCTTGATTGTCGGACTAGAACTATGAGGCTTGAATTTCCCAATGAGCTCGTTGTTGAGTGGAAAGGAGATAATTTACTGCCTAGAGGTCAGTTTATTTCCTACCTTAAGGCCGTGAAGATGATCAAGAAGGGGTGTATCTATCATCTAGTGCGGGTTACAGACAGCAATGCCGAGGCGCTTAGACTTCAGTCTCTACCAGTTATGAATGAATTTCTAAATGTCTTTATAGATGAGCTCCTTGGGATTCCACCGGATATGGGAGATTGATTTTGGGATTGATGTGATTCTAGGCACGTAGACTATATCATTCAAACTTAAAGAATGGCACCGGCAGAATTGAAAGAGCTAAAGGAGCAATTGAAGGATTTGTTAGAGAAGGGTTTCATCCGGCCGAGTGTGTCATCATGGGGTGCACTGGTCTTGTTTGTAAGGAAGAAAGATGGGTCTTTACGAATGTGTATTGACTACCGGCAACCCAACAAAATCACAATGAAAAACAAAATATCCCCATTCAAGAATAGATGACTTGATTGATCAATTGCAAGGTGATACATGTTTCTCAAAGATTGACTTGCGGTCCGGGTATCATCAATTGAAGATAAGGGAGAAGGATATTTGAAAAACAGCTTTCAGGACTCGGTATGGGCACTTTGAATTTATGGTGATGTCTTTTAGGCTAACAAATGCCCCGATAGCTTTTATGGATCCTACGAATCGGGTCTTCAAGCCCTTTCTAGACTTCTTTGTGATAGTTTTTATTGACGAAATTCTTGTATATTCCCGAAGTCGGGAGGATCATGCTGACCATCTCAGGGCAGTTCTGCGGACACTTTGTCAACATCAATTGTATGTGAAATTTTCAAAATGTTAATTTTGTCTTGAATTTCGCGTTCTTGGGGCATGTCAGTTCCACGGAAGGGATTATTGTTGACCCTCAAAAGGTTGCAGCAATGAAGAATTGGCCTAGACCTACCACTCCAATGGAGATTCGCAGTTTCTTGGGTTTGGCTGGGTACTACAGGAGGTTTGTGGAGGGGTTCTCTACTCTAGCCTCTCCATTGACTAAATTGATGAAGAAAGAAATTAAATTTCAATGGTATGATACTTGTGAGAGGAGTTTCCAAGGATTGAAATCGAGGTTGACAATAGCACATGTATTAGCCCTACCATAGGGTACAGAGATATTTGTGGTGTATTATGATGCTTTGAGAATCAGGCTTGGGTGTGCGCGAATGCAATATAGTAAGGTTATAACCTATGCTTTTATGCAACTCAAGAATCATGAGAAGAACTATCTAACCTATGACTTAGAGCTGGCAGTAGTGGTGTTTGCGCTAAAGGTTTGGCGACATTATTTGTATGGGGTACATATGGATGTATTTACGGATCATAAGAGCCTTCAATATATCTTCAAGCAGAATGAGTTGAATAGGAGGCAAAGAAGATGGCTAGAGTTACTCAAAGACTATGACATTGATATTCTCTATCACCCGGGAAAGGCTAATGTTGTGGCAGACACACATAGTCAAAAATCTATGGAAAGTTTGACTCATTTGGAGGCATATCATAGACCGTTAGCTAGGGAGGTTTACCAGTTGTCCAGTATGCGAGTTCGCCTTGCGGGCTCTACTGAAGGAAAGGTAATTGTAGAAAATAGGGCTGAATCATCGCTTGTGGTAGAGGTGAAGGAAAAGCAATCCAATGATCCATTGTTAGCACAACTAACAGAAAGGATTCACAAACACAAGACCTAAACTTTTTCCCTTGGCATAAATGATGGTACCATATGGTACCATGACAGCCTATGTGTTGCTGATATTAACGGTCTTCGAGAAAGGATCATGGCAAAAGCTCACACATCCAGGTACTCCGTGCACCCAGTCTCTACAAAAAATATATCATGGCCTGAAAGACATTTATTGGTGGAACAACATGAGTAGGTATGTGGCGGATTTTGTGGCAAAGTGTCACAATTGTAAACAGGTAAAGGCCGAACATCAAAGGGCCAGTGGATTGGCTCGAAGCATAGAAATTTCGATGTGGAAATGGGAGATGATTAACGTGGATTTTGTGATGGGATTGTTTCGCACTCCACGCAAGTTCGACTCAATTTGGGTGATTGTTGATCGACTCAAGAAATCAGCGCACTTCTTTCTAGTTAAACCTACCGACACAGTGGAATAATATGCTCTGTTGTATATCAAAGAAATAATCAGGTTGCATGGCACTCCAGTCTCAATCATTTCGGATCGAGTTGCTCAGTTCACAAACAACTTTTGGAGGAAGTTTCAGCAAAGTTTGGGTACGCACATAAATCTTAGCACATATTTTCATCCGCAGACCGATGGGCAAGCAGAGCGAACTATTCAGACGCTTGAGGACATGTTGTGTGCTTGTTCTCTTGATTTCAAGGGTAGTTGGGATGGCCACTAGCCACTCATAGAATTTGCTTACAACAACAGCTTCCATGCTAGTATCCAGATGGAACCATGTGAGGCATTGTATGGTAGGAGATGTAGATCTCCCATTGGGTGGTTCGACGTTGGAGAAGCAAAACTGATAGGGTTGACCTCGTGCATCAGGCCATGGAGAAAGTAAAGATTATTAAGGAGAGGTTGAAAACTATTCAGAGTCGCCAAAAGTTGTACTCGGATGTTCATCGCAGATATTTAGAGTTCAAAGAAGATGATTGGGTATTTTTGAAGGTTTCCCCTATAAAGGGTTTCATGCAATTTAAAAAGAAGGAAAAATTGAATCTGAGGTATGTCGGACTGCAAAAAATCACTCAGAGGATTGGTTAGGTGGCACACAAACTCAAGCTGCCACCCGAAATATCATTAGTACACCCGGTCTTTCATATGTCCATGCTGAGAAAGTTAGTGGAGGACCCATCCGCTATTATGCCAGTTGTGACTGTTGAAGTTAATGAAGACCTATTGTACGAAGAAGTTCTAGTCACCATTCTTGATAGGCAAGTTCGGAAACTAAGAAATAAGGGAATTGCATCCGTAAAAGTATTATGGTGGAACCAGCAAGTTGAAGAAGCTACTTGGGAATCCGAGGATGCAATGAAAAAGAAGTATCCACATTTGTTTGAATAGTCATGTAATAGCTTTTATGAATTTAGCTCCTATGAACTCTTATATTTTGGCTTGATCAATGTAAAACCATCCCATTTTTTATAATATGATTGCCTATACGGCTAGGGTTGATGTTGTACAAGTTATATTATGTTATGGAACGTGTACATGCTGTTAGGATGTAATTCAGGGGCTCTCTGGAAGGTGGATACGCATGGATACAAAGAAAACTCCGGCGAAATTATTAGAAATTTAGGGAGTTAGCCAAATTTGGAGACTACTGACATGTTCTAGGTTGTAAGAGAGTAGAAGATTGTATGAAGAATTTCTAATAAATGACCCTTGATCCTCATTCGAGGACGAATGATTTTAAGTGGGGGCGGATGTATGGCCCCGTGAAAAACTTGTACTTAAAACTTGCAAGCTCGTAGTGCCAAATTATGAAAATGTTTTAAAGAATGTGTAATTATCTATGCATTTAAAAATCAAAGTTTTCCGGAAAAGTGCAATTATGCGGTCCTGAATGCAGTCGCATACCAAGTATGCGAACCGCATATCTGCCACAGAATGAGTCGGTGTGTTGTCCAAATTAAGGTCAACTATGCAGTCAAATATGCGATCGCATAATCAAAATACGGACCGTATTGTTGTCGCACAATTCCCTTGGGATTTTCTAAATATCAGTTCTGCGGTGCACTTTTAGATCGCAAAACGTGAATGCGGACCGCATTTATGCCGCAAACTTAACTACTATGTCCAGTTTTGGGGGAGAATTTTGTGGTCCATTATGTGGACCGCATGTCATATTTGCGGTCGCAGATCCGACTCGGGGCTCCAATTTTCTAAATTTTAAGCACGACCCCTATTGATATATTTCGGTGTTGTGGATTATTTTGAGCATATTTCTTGATGCTTTTAGAGAGAGAGAGAGAGAGAGAGAGAGGGTCTTAGAGAGGCAAAGTGTCTGCCATCAACATTTCTCCATGAAATCTTGCAAAAACATTGAGGATATTTAAGTGAAGGCACCTAAATCTTCACCCCAAAAGGTAGACTTCATCCCCTCAGCTCTTATTTCCACAACTCAACTATAAGGGTCATTAGTGTGGTAATTCATGTAAAGGAGTGGATTCCTTGCACGCATATCAAGCCTTATGGTATTGAGGGGAGTAATCTAAAAGGAAAGAAAATGGGGTATATAATGATAGAAACGTCTTTAAAAAAGGGCCTAAAACTATAGTGCACTTTTACTGTTTGATAATATGCTCGAAACAAGATAGAATCTCGATCTCGTCTCTAATTCTGAATTCAATTTGTAATTCTGACACAATAGAACGAAGTGCTAAGAGTTCCAGAATTTTGTAAAGAGAAAGGAAAGATATATTGAGATATATACGGCTAAAACCCCCTTTTATTAAAAATTGAGCTTCGTTGGTGTTTAGCAAATGTGATAAGACTAGAATTTATTGATGTACCGATTATTATTTCTCATGAATAGGTTTGCAATTTTATATATATATATATATATATATATATATATATATATATATATATATATATATATATATATATATATATATATATATATATATATATATATATATATATATATATATATATATATATATATATATAGCTACATGAAGGATGTGCATCAACGTGTGTAATGAACTATCTTTGATATTTAAAGATGTGTGAAGAACTCAAATCATGTGTTGGCATGCCTGGGTTGTAAGTCACGAATAAAACTAAGATTGACATGCTAACTATGTGAAATCTTACTTATCTTGGCAACTTGAATTGCTTTTGTATGGGCCCAAGAGTCACAAATTGCAAGATGGACATTGAAAACAGAAAATATGTGATAATTGAGGCCCTAAGTGCCACTGAATGGATATGATATATGTTCAATAAAGATTCAAGTGAGATGACTGATGAGAAAGGAACAACGCCTAAGTAAGGTGCCCTAGCCGATAGGGCCGTGATCGGATACCATGTCGAACACATGGTAGTAGTGTGCTAACATTGAATTCCGAAAAGAGGCAAATGAAATGATGATTGAGATATATGCCTTAAAAGAGGAAACCTAGCCGGTTGGGTCATGATCGGACTCCACTCAAGATAGCGGTGGTATTGAGGACAGTGATGGACATATGAAAGAAATGCCCCAAACTAAGTTATGGAAATTAAGCGAAAGATTTCATGGTTCATTTATTTGATGATGTGGTGTTCAGTTAAAACCTTGATTTATTCTTGTGATTTACTCGTTCTTTCTTGATAGTTCTTTGTAGTAAAATTGTGTTTAGTTATACATACTAGTATTATTCCGTGGTACTAACATCCCTTTTTCCGGGGGCGCTAAAGTATTAAATGAAATTAGGTGGCTCCATAGCGGACGGTGCCGATTGTTTGTAGCGGAGCACTCTTCTTATCAATATCTTGGTGAGCCCCCTCTTCCTTCAAGAGGCTATGTCGTACATCTTGTTATTTTGGACTTTCACTTTTGAGGTATAGTTGGGGCCTTATTGACGGCATTGTTACACTTCTCTTTTGTACCCTTAGAGGCTCCGTAGATATATATATGGGTTATGTGTGGGTGTTGGATGAGAGTACTAATTATGTTGTGATTCTAGCTCTCGCTTCTTTAAAGTATAAATGTATGGAGTCTTGGAACTAATCTGTGGTCTAATCTTGTTATGCAAAATGAACTAAAATGTTAAACACATTATCTTTTCTTCTCTAAGCAATGAAAGCGTGGCTTTCCTTAATCATATTGAGTTGGGTAGGAAGTGTTTGATAAGGCTTGCTCAATTAGGTTCACTCGATTGAGCGCCGGTCGCGCCTCCCAAGGTTTGGGAATGACACCTGTTGAATTTAAATCCAGTTCCATTGGAGAGGTCATTTATTTCATGTTGGGTACTCTGAATTGGATTAGTTAATTAAATCGGCCACTTCTTAATAAGTTTTTGTAACACTGCCTTAATTTAATATCGTTAGAAAGCATACTAATAGGATCTCAAGTCCTCTGTTTAAAGTAAATCACCGCTCCACTGCATTTCTTAATCAATATAGATATCATGCTCATAGGATATCATTATTACGCCTAGGTAAGCCTTAGGTAATAGTAAACACTAGGACTACCTCTGTTTAGTTATCAACTGCTATAATCAGCAGAGAAGCCTGATTCACACTTCGTTTCTGAGTTATATAATGAATATGGTTTTGACTTAAACACCCTGTTTTAGGATTTAAAATTAGACCTTAACTGTGTTTATTTCATGTTGTTTATATGCATTATTTGCGGAGGTATGCCTGAGCCTTTAATTGTTTGTATGTTTCCCCTATAAATGCAGTTCTACTTGTTTTGTATGTCGCCATAGCATTTTACCTTTAAACCTAAGGGTCTGTACAGAACCTCCCTCTTATAGGAATATGAGTCCTAAAATTCCTCTGAGACTGATAGGAGTGGGACGGGTAACAACATGTAATAGAGGTTGAGACCAATCCTCGCCTTAATACTTTAAGGGGTTGGGAAGGGTAGATGTGGATATGATGACCCGTGCGCTATTACCACATGCAGTCCCTTTTTTGAGGAGTGATTATCGGGTATTGCATTTATGTGATCCATAACCTAGGACCTATTTACATTCATCAACATGCTTAGATTGTAATCGTTTTCAAAACTTGCTTTCATTAATCGTTTTCAAACACTTGTGTATTTAAATATAAAAATCCTGAATTATTAGAGCCATATTTGTTTACTTGTTAATTGCACAAATTCAAAAAAAACTATCTGGTTGGAAACCACACTAGTGGATCATCAAGGTGCCTAACACTTTTCCCTTGGGATAATTTCAAGCCCTTACCTATCTCTGGTTATCAAAAATAGTCATAGTTGAACCTCATAAGAGCCCTTATGCACCTTAAAATAGTTAGGTGGCGACTGTTCAAAATTTCAAAACCCATTTACCAAAAGGAAAGAGTTGTCCCAACCAAATGCCATAAACCCGATTTCGCGAGAAAAAGGGGGCGCACACCTAGTAGATTCCCGCTGTACTGGGTATTTACATTTGGGACTAAGGAACAGGATTCCGGTAGATCCATGCGAATTATGGGATGGACTACGGGATGGTATCCCGGAAGACTTATTGCATATGTATATTTGGGACTACAGGAAGGTAACCCGGAAGAGTTATTGGATATGTATATTTGGGATTACAATACGATATCTTAGAAGATCCCCGATTTATATTATTGGTGTTGAGCTGTTTTTCCTTCTCTGTTAACATTGCCTATATATATTTGTTGCTATCCTTTATATCTTGTGTTACTTTTGCTGCTGTACTTATTTATATTGCTCTGTTCTACACTGTCAAACTTTATCTTTTATTTAACCTCAGTAAGGCCCTGACGTTCCTCGTCACTACCTAACCGAGGTTAGGCTTGGCACTTACTAAGTACCGTTGTGGTGTACTCATGTCCTTTCTACGCATATTTTTCATCTGCAGATCCAAGTACTTCAACTCGGTCCTATCACCCTTGAGGCGAGGCGACTGCTCCAGAGACTTTGAGGTATATTTGTCGCGTTTGCAGATCAAGGAGTCCCTTTCTATTCAAGTCTTAAAACATTAGCCCTTATGTATTTTCTGTTCTTTGTTAGACATTCTGGAGGTAGAGCTATGTAGTTTCTTTGCTTGTGATTCATGGGTTTTCGAGTCTTGGAAATATGTATTGGTTTAGAGAGTTAAAAATTGTGTGCCTTTCCTATCCCACATGTTACCTCATGTTTTCATTACTCATTAATCAAGTGAAATAGCCATTTACAATTTAAACACCTTCGTACAATATATATATAACATACATGGTTACTTTGTGTGGTTGACAAGTTACTCCGCCCAACATACAAAATACATATTTACATAAGTTCTCAACCCATATTTCTTCTCTACGGCTCCTCTAAGGACACAAAAGGGTGTTACAATACTTGCCGGTAATAAGGTTCCGGCTATTACCTTACACTAATATAAAATAATACTCCGGAAGAAAAGCGACATGAGCCACGCAGGGCTCCGAGAGGAAAGGGGCTCAATAATTTAGCTGACGGGAAGTGAAGGAGTGCTAATGTTAGTGGACTGCAGTACCTGCTATAGAACAACCTACAATCATAATACGAATGTAGCGGCCCCAGCAAAAGGGACATCAATACATTTGAATTGTACTGGTATGTATGAACAAACTTTACCCCAAGTAAAATCAATCAATTCACAGATAACAAATAGTAACAAAATCAATAATCAAATGCACATGAAAGGAACAACCAAATCCTAACAAGTTTCACAATCTCTCTTTTTCCCCTTTCAACATTATTTCATCACGTCAATGATATCACAACTTTCACATATTTTCATTTCAATAGTGATTTCAATCACTTTTCCACCCTTATTACCTCGACCACCCTTATTACCTCATCCACCCTTATTACTTCGTCCACCCTTATTATCTCGGTCAGCTTTATCACCCCAACCCACAAATTTATCATTTTGTGTTGCGGCGCGCAACCTAATTCCACAAGACAATCACATTTCACACAACAACAATAGTTCACTGTTCAAACACATGGCTTCAGGCTCTAGAATATCATTCCACAACAACAATAACAATTTCACAATGTGTTTTCATCAACCTCGGCATCATTTTCATTATATTCAACAGCCCATATACGATTTAAGTTACAATGATGATTGCCCAATACAAGTCACCTGTGATATTACCACAGTTTTTTCAATTGCATCAATTACGACTTCTTTACAAATAGTCCACAGAAGTAACACATACCAATTACTCGTACACCAAACAAGGTGACTTTACAAATGTTAAAGTTAGCCATACATACTTGGAGTCGAATTTCCTTTTTAATTTCTACTTTCAATTCACCAACAGTCTAGTACCGTCAATCTAGTTCACAAGTTAACACATATAACTTAGAATTGAATTTCACAAACTTAACCTGAAGTTACCTAGGTTATCAACCCCTCTCTTGTAAATCTTTACTTCTACCCAATTCCTCTTACTAGATTTTAGGTTTTAAAGAACATGTATGTGTGTTTCAACTTATATTTTCAAGAACCAATGCATGAGAATCCTCCTTCTTGTATAAATTTGAGAACCAATGAAAAAAGGTTGCAGATTTTACCTGCAAGAATGATGATGAAGATAATTACTTGAAACTTCCCAGCCCGGGTGACTTTGAAAATCAAATTGATAGAGGTAGGACTCTCTCTCAAGAATTCTCTCTTCCCTCTCACTAGTTTTGTTCAAAAAATATGTTACGTGGGAGGTTGGGGTGTTTTATTGAAAAAGGGGCTAGGTTTAAAATTCAGAAAAATAGGATCCCGAGTAAGATTTGCAGTCGCACTTTGCAATCGCAAAGTGGAAATGATGTTCGCAAAATGGACCGCAAAAGTGCTCCAAAACTCTGAAGTTTTTGTTTGGGTTTGCGGCAGAAATGTGATCCGCATACCTGATTTGCGGTCGCATAATGCACCGTAAAATGGCCTTTTTGCAAAATCCCAAGATAAATATGCGACGACTATGCGGTCCATATATCAGTTATGCGATCGCAAAATGGACTGCATTTTGACGTCATTTTTAACCTAACCACTGACTCATTTTTCTGCAGAAATGCGGTCCGCATACTTGATTTGCGATCGCATTCTGGACCGCATAATAGAACTATTCTGAAAACTTTGATTCTCGATTTTTAAATGGTAGATCAGTACAATTTACACATTCCTAACACATATTCAAAACTTGGCACTACGAGCCACTAGGTTTTGAGTACAAGCTTTCACGGGGCCTTACATCCTCCCCTACTTAATATCATTCGTCCTCGAATGAGGATTTTTGAAATCAATTAGTTTTGAAAACATGATATGCAAACTCCTAATTTTTAACTAACTGGCATATTTTTAGAAAATTTTGCTAGAGTTTCCTTTGTAATTTGACTTATCTACCTATCAGAGAGCCCCCAAACATATTTCCAAGCACCATTACACAATTCCTGTTATCTCTACAACTGGTATACAATTATTACCTCAACACTTGCACATATTCAATCACTTATCACATTTTTGCACATAATTTGGTCACTTTAATGAGTCCCATACAGTCCAACCACTTCAATACACTACTTGAATTTCAATTAATCATTACCAATCTACACTACCATTAATTGTTCACTTATCACATGAATTTTTACATAACTTTCATTTACGAAAAGGGTTTGCACATGTCTCAATTATATCACAACACATACCATTCTTGCACAACTTGAGGAATTACAATAGTAAAGTATTTAGGGAAAAATGGGGTGTCTTTGCACCAAATTGAACACAACATCAGTATGCTTAGAGATAAGAGTTCGCACCATTACTACTAGACTTGTCCAAACAAATGAGGATACTTTTCTTTCATCTCACTTTCTGCTTCCCACGTGGCTTCTTCGACTCGTTGACTCGACCATAACACTTGAACTGAAGCAATTTCCTTGTTTGTCAATTTACGGACTTTCCTATCAAGAATAGCAACCAAAATTTTTTCATACGACAACTCCTCATTAACCTCAATAGTCTCAATTGGAACGATGGTGGAAGGATCTCCAACCACTTTCTTTAACATAGAAACATGGAACACTGGGTGTACTAACGACATTTCAGGGGGTGATTCCAGCCTATAAGCTACTCGTCCTATCCTTTGGGCGACCCGATACGGCCTGACATATCTAGGACTCAACTTTCTTTTCTTCCCAAATTGCATGACTCCTTTCATAGGAGATCCCTCGAGAACACTCAATCATCTATTTGGAATTCCAATTCTCTTCGACAGATGTCCGCATAGGATTTTTGGTGACTCTGAGCAATTTTAATCCTATCTTGAATGATTTTAACCTTTTCCATAGCCTGATGCATGAGATCTGGTCCTATCAATTCTGCTTCACCCACTTCGAACCATCCATTTGGAGACCTACACCTTCTTCCGCACAAGGCCCCAAATTGGGCCATTTGAATGCTAGCATGAAAGCTGGTATTGTAAGAAAATTCTATAAGTGGCAAGTGATCATCCCAATTACCTTTGAAATCCAAGTCACAAGCTCGCAATATATCTTCAAGCGTATAAATAATCCTCTCCGCTTGACCATCTGTCTGTGGGTGGAAAGCCGTGCTGAGATTAACCTGAGTACCCAAACCTTGCTGAAATTTCTTCCAAAAATTAGCTGTGAACTGGCCCCCTCGATCTGAGATAATAGAAAGTAGAGTGCCATGAAGCCATACTATTTCCTTGATATAAAATTGAGCATGTTGTTCTACAGTATCTGTGGACTTGACTGGCAAGAAGTGAGCTGATTTCGTGAGTTGATCCATTATTATCCAAATTGAGTTGAACTTGTGCTGAATGAGAGGTAGCCCTACCACGAAATCCATGTTGATCATCTCCCATTTCCAGCTTGTTTTTTCCATAAGCTGAGTTAACCCACCAGGCTACTAATGCTCAGCCTTTACTTGCTGATAATTTGGACATTTAGATACAAAGTCCGCCACACCCCTCTTCATACCGTTCCACCAATAAATTTTCTTGAGATCATGAAACACTTTCGTAGAACATGGGTGCATAGAATAACTGGAATTATGAGCCTCTGCTATTAACCTCTTTGAAGATTTACCCATATCTAGAACACATAGCCTAACTTGATATCGCAATACACCATCATCGCCACCAAGTGAGAATGCCGAAGTCTTTTTATTCAAAATTTCCTCCTTCATCAGTGCCAATGTTGGATCAATAAACTACTTTTCCTTGACTTTCGCTACAAGTGATGATTCTACTCCATTATGCACCATGATATTCCCCTTGTCTAAGGTCGAAATATAAACCTCCAAACTGGCAATTGATACACCTCCCAAGCCAAGGTCCTCTGATCCACTCCAAAATGAGCCAAAATACCCATAGACTTCCAACTGAGAGCGTCGTCCACCATATTCGTCTTCCTTGGATGGTACAAAATATTCATATTATAATCCTTGAGCAATTCTAACCACCGTCGCTGACTTAAATTCAACTCCTTCTACTTGAACAAATATTGGAGACTCTTGTGGTCTGAGAACACATCCACTAGACCCCATAAAGATAATTCCGCCATATTTTCAAGGAAAACACAACTGCTTCAAGTTCCAAATCATGTGTCGGATAAATCTTCTCATGATTCTTGAGTTTCCTAGCGGCATAAACTATAAATATAACACATTGTATCATTAGAGGAACATCTTTATCATATTTCTCTTACATAAGACCTCATATGAATTGAGTTCTACTATAATTTACCTGATATAGTTACAATCTGTTGTGAATACTTGCAATTAACTCTTCCAAACTCTCAATAAAAGACATTGCTGAACGAGTTTTTTTATATGACATTCTGCCTCAAATGAATAACACCTGCTAACTTGCACACATACTCAGATAACACCAACTTGCACGACATTGCATCAAATGTAAGGTATTATTATGCTCCAACTTTTCTTAGCCAACCTCTTCTGCCCACATGTGCCTTATAGAATTTAAGAAACCACACTACTTCCCCAGTGAATATTCTCACGATCCCTCTTCCCGGTTAAACACCGCCAAAAAAACATATTAACACCCTTTATATGTATACAGTCTAGGAAAATCACTGGCCTGAGAGGGGCATTCTCCAAAAATTTAGATCCTCCCCAATTCTTCGACAAAGACTTTTGGTTTTACTCTTAAGTGCAACACTTTGTCCACCTAATCCCATCCTCAACGAATAAATCACCTATTTCCCCGTATTATAGCTACTTATAGAGTTCCCTGATATTGCGGCTTAGGAGTTACCATGTTAAACATGCATGGCCCGTAACAAGTGTTCATCCTCTTTCAATCTATTTTGAAACTTCCGTTCGCCCTCTAGGTAGATTGTGTTGTCTTTCCCCTTTTGATCACCCTTTGTCTTGGACAATATGCTAGTACTATATTTTCCTTCTATTTGAAAACTTCATTCCTATTCTATTTTGCACATAGTGCATAGTTAATAGCCTTATTTTCCACATATTTGTCTGTCTCCGGTGAACTTGTAATATCATTATGCCTAGTTTAATAAGTTTATTATACCACATCTTCAACACCGCTAGCCTCAGTTTCCATTGTGTGTAGACATAAACTATCTTTAAATCCATTAGTTGATATTCAGTGTCACCCAAGCTGGTTGCATTACAGTTGCTCCTTTATAAATTTTATTAACACCTATGCTCTAAGCAATTCCACCATTCTAGCGTTAGCTATTTCGTGATAACTAGGACCATCTCAATCTTTTGGTTTTCTCCCCGTTTCTTCTCACGTCTTTCTTCCCAGCCAGTGAATATACATGTGTTCATGTTCATGTTATATCTCATCCCGCCCACCTATTAACTCTTGTTGGGATATATGTGGGTAATGTTGTTCATCCGCATATCACTTAACACTTCTTTGTTTGTATGATTCTTTAGAGGCTCTCCATCGAGCCCAAATACCCTCTTGGGTTATTATAGCATCACATTTATTTTTCCCACTTGTTCTGCCTTTCTTAACGCCTTAAAACTTTGATTAAATCTCAAATCTATAATTAACCCATTCTAAAAAGTCACAATCTTTCACATTTGACCTAAAGTACTTTCTTAGGTTCCATTGTTCCTGACATTCTAACAAGAATAAAATCCCTTCACAAACATTACACTTAGTTTATAGGATCGTTGTCCCTATCATTCACATAGCCATGCGCAAATAATTTACCTTCCCTAACCACCTCCTTGGGGTACTAGGTGTCTATCATTATCATATCTTTTCATAGAGTCATGTTACCCATTACCTCTTTTCTAGACTACACGTCTTTAACCAAATGTTTAGATATCATAGCTACATGGTGTCACTCTTGCTTCATTGTGTTTAAGTGGCCCTACGATGGCCCTTCCTCCCTCACATAGGGTGGATGTTCTGCATTTTGATATAAGTCTTGAATTTAGTAACTTTAAGGACATATCTATCATGCCTCTATCCCTCATATATATGTTCAACTATTAGGGAGATTTAAGTCACCATGGTATTAACCTCATAAGTTCTCTACTCTTATTTAGCCACACAGGCCTAGGATTCCAATTCCTCAAGTCAATATCCATTAGGAGTGTAATACAACATCGTTCAATGCATATTCATATAAAGTTTGTAGTATAAAGGGATATTCTCATCTTGGGTTAAATTGAGCTTCCTTTCATAACTTCTTACCTCATGTGTGAGATTTACACTCCCATAATTAATCTGTTGGTCATCCCTATATGTCACATGCTTATATAACAAATTTTCTGTTACACCTTAGGACCATATACAAGCTTCTCGCACTAACTACGTGTGCTATTCGAGCTTACATGTCATTTTTTTTAAATCAATGCTTCTTTGGGCAGATAATCATTTTTAATATTTTCCTCAAATAAATTATACTCATGGTATTGTGTACTTACACTATATATCCACACCATTCTTTCAATAAGATACATGTTCCATCTCCTTAATATCCAAGTCTTTGCCCATTGGTCATGTCATATTTCAACATTAATTGAAATAGACGAAAGAGCGTTTAAAATTACCTTGAATCTCAATGCACGAGTTAGAGAACAATCTTATATTCAAGTTTTATCGCACGATCTGGAGTGTTGAAGAAGGATAACATTCCTAAATTTCCATGTAGCCTCCAACTTATAGATGTGCTCGACAACACACCGATAATAAGGACTCTACTAAACACGGTTCCGAGACATCCTAGGACCCTTTTAAAACCTTAGACTCTAATAAGGGTTGGCATATTCAGTTTGAACAAAATAAACCGACCGAATCAAAATTTTTATTATTTTAGTTTCGGTTATTCGGTTATTTTGGTAGGTTTTTAAAAAAAAATTCAAAATATAGTTTTTTGGTTCGGTTATCGGTTATTGATATTTTTATTTCGGTTAACCGAAAAATCAAAATATATGTACATATATTGTTTATACAATATATAGACTATACACTATAGTTAATTAGTTATTACTTATTAGTAGGCTAAGGCCAAAACCCAATTTCCCAAAATTATATCCAAAACGCAGTCTACCTTAGCCCTTAACCCATTCTTCTCCCATTATTAATTAATCCAAAATACTTTCGGTCTTCAGTCTTCTCCTCTTTTGACTTCTCCCTCTTGCAGAGTCACAATCACAGACTCAAAGTGTCGCTCAGCCGCTCTCAATCTTCTCCCTCTCGGCTCTCGCTCTCAGTCTCTTTATTGGTGGAAAAAGCAACTAAGCTTCATCTGGAATGGGTCCATTGACAGCTTCATATCTAGGGCTCCTTTCTTGTTCCGGTAACTGGTAAGCTTCATCTGCTTCGTCTCTCATTTCTTCAATTCCTGCAATTCTTTGAATGTACTAAAATTGTTGCACTATTACATTCATTGGTTTCTTTGTGTATGGTGTTGTATGAATGGCTCAAACTATTTCCACTATTTCACCACATTTGGGATTGTTGCTTAATTTTTCCGATTGTTTACCTTGTATTTTAAAATTATTGTAAGACTTTATTGGTTTGTGATTTGACCAGTATTTAACTTCATCATTATTCCAATTATACCAGTTTCTCCCTAATATTGTTGCATTCAAAAAATTGTTTCTTTATTTAATGATTCTGACATGTCGCTTTAGGTTTTTGTAAATTTTCTATTTGTTCAATTGTTCTGCTCGTATTGTTGTATTCAATAGTAGCTACTTCCTGTTTCTTCTGTTATTTTGAATTTCAATTCTTGTCCGAAATTTTTCTATTTGTTCTTCATGTATTCAATTCTTGTCCAGAATACCATATAGCCTTAGGTATTCATTTCTTGTCCAAAATAGTAAGCTCAATATTTGTTCTGCTTGTATTTGTTTTTGAAGATGGAAGAAAATCGAAGTAGAGTAAGCGAAGCCTGCTATGATGGGGGTTCAAATGATAGCATACCCAGCATCGAAGGTTTCATTCCGGACAATCTTGATGAAGCTCCAAAGAAAAGGTAAGCGATGCAACCTAGATCTGAAGCCTGGAACCATTTTGAGAAGTATGATGATCCTAATGGAGTTCAAAGAGCAAGATGTAAGTACTGTCATAAAACTTATATTGCTGCTACGAAAGGTAATGGTACTACATCAATGAACAATCATCTTCTTAAGTGTCCTAAAATGTCCCGTAGCGTGAAAAATAGTCAAACATATATAAGTTTTCTACCAACTTCAAATGGGGAAACTGAAGGGGTGCTTAGCACTTGGAAATTTGAAACTGCCATTTAGTTTTGTTGAAAAGGAGGGACTTAAGAAGTTTATAGGAGTCACAATACCTCAATTTCAAATTCCTTCTCGTAGAACATTGACAAGAGATTGTTATGAACTTTATTGTGATCAAAGGCAAAGTTCGAAGAAGTCTTTCAATGAAGCACGTCCTAAAATCTCTCTTACAACAGATACTTGGACTTCTATACAAAGAATAAACTATATGTGTCTTACTGCTCACTTTAATGATAGAGATTGGAAATTGCATAAAAGGATAATAAACTTCTGTCCTATCTCTAGTCATAAGGGTGATAATATGGCATAAATTATTACTAATTTCTTGCTTGATTGGGGATTGGAATATGTATTTACTATAATGGTAAATAATGCTAGTTCCAATGATGTCACAGTAAGAAAAGTGTCTAAACAATTGACTACTTGGGGAAGTAATATAATGAATGGTAAACACTTGCATGTTAGATGTATGGCTCACATACTTAATCTCATTGTACAAGATGGATTGAAAGAAATAGGTATCTCTATCAAGAGAGTTAGACAAGCTGTGAGATACATTAGACAATCTCCCGCTAGGATTAGAAAGTTTAAAGAATGTTGTGAATCTCAAAAGTTAACTTCCAAGAGAACATTATGCTTAGATGTTTCTACTCGATGGAACTCTACATACATGATGTTAGACACAACACAAAAATTTGAGCTTGCCTTTGACAAATATAGTTTCTTTGATACTGGATTGATGCATCATCTTCGTACCTATGTATGTGAAGATGGAACTAGTGCAGGTGATCTCACAAGTGCTGACTGGGATAGTGTGAGAACAATGGTAACATTTCCTGAAGCTTTTTATTTGCTTACTTTGAGGGTCTCTGGTTCTCTTTATGTCACTTCCAATGTGCATTTTGTTGAAATTTGTGAACTTGATCTTATTTTGAAAGAATGGATGGAAAATGAAGATGCTAGTTTAAAAGAAACGGCAAAAAAATGAAAGAAACATTTTCCAAGTATTGGGGTGAACCTGAAAAATGAACAAGATGATCTCTATTGCATCAATTTTGGACCCCCGTAATAAGATTGAATATGTTCCTTCTGCAATTGTGAGGATATTTGGAGAAACAAAATGGAAAATATTGAATTTAGAAGTGAAAAATTATATGGATTCTTTGTTTGATTATTATGTAAAGAAAAATTCAAAAGGATCTCCATCTGCTTCATTTGAAACACAACAGCTACTGTCAGTGGTTATGGTAGATTTTTCAAAAGGGGAACAATGAGAATGAAATTGGAATTTGAGAAACATAAGGAAGTGACAGGAGGTTTAGGTACTAAATAAAAGTTAGAAAGATATCTTGCTGAAGATCTTGAGCCTGAAACACAGGACTTTGAAATCTTGAAGTGGTGGAAAATCAATGAGCCTAGATATCCCATACTTGCAGAGATGGCTCGTGATGTGTTAGCAATTCCTATTTCAAGTGTCGCATCCGAATGTGCATTCAGCACAGGAGGTCGCATTCTTGACCCATTCAGGAGTTCGTTGACACCTAAATTGGTGCAATCTCTTATTTGTCTTTAAGATTGGCTTAGAAGTTAACCTATTCCTATTATAGTTGAGAAAGAGTTGGAGTATCTGGAACAACTAAAACTTGGTAATTATTGTGTTTTGCATTTATTATATTATAAATAGTTTATTTACCACTAAGGCATGACAAAGTTTTCTTCAATGTTTTCCTTAGATTTGGCTAATTGTGCAAAAGATTCAACTATTATTGACATATAGTTGCAACCTGTGGCATGTGTGGTAAGATTCAACTATTTTTTAACTTTGCTCATAATATCTTCATTTTTGAGCTATGAATCTCACAGTACCTTCATTTTTGAGCTATGAATCTCACAATACCTTCTTAACTTTACATAGGTAGCAGACTAGCAGGGGATGCTTTTGGTGTTGGAGCAACTGACTAGCACGGGATACTTGCAATCAAAATTTTGCAATGAATTCCAATCATTGCGTAATATATGGGCTTAGCCTATATTTTATTATTAGCACTATATGTCTAATTATTGTGGAGCTAAACATGACTGATAGACTGTGAAGAATAAAGAGTGAAAGACGACGGTTGCTATTTGTTTCAAATATAAAACTATATGAAGTTGACACTCTTGCAGGAACCAAGTTATATGTTACCTACTTTTATCATTTACGGGCGGTGCAATGGGTTAAAGGTGTTTCATAACTTCCAATGCCCCTAAATTTAAGATATTTTTATGGAGTATAGAATGATTTAGTTTAAGTTTACTGGGAGGATAAAATATCAGAATTAGTTTTCATTATCTAGAGACAATCAGCATAATAATATTTGAATTTCCAGCAGTAAGTTATTTGGACAAGAACATCATTTATGAATTAATTACTTTAAATAATTTTTATTGAGAGGTTCCATTTTGCTTACAACTGATAATTAATTTTGGCATGATTTGCTTTAAAATTCTGATAAACTTTACAATTTAAATTAAGATGAAGACTTTTGTGATAAACTTTTCTATTAAAAATTCTGATAAGCTGAGAGGCTGAATATAATATATCGGCTTAGCCTATATAGTATATAGTTTATGACTGAGTAAATAAAAGAATATATGACTTATCAGTTATCACATTCAAAAAGTCTAAAATTTTGGAAAAACAAACAAACTAGTCCAATTTTTACGTAGAACAAGCCCATCCCAATATGATATTGTTCGAACCGAAAAACGACACAAAATAAACTGAACCGAAATTCAAAAACCGAACTAAACATAACTAATTTCAGTTCGGTTTTGGTTAATATATTTACAAAATCGAAAATCGAATAACCAAATCGATTTTTATCAAATCAAACCAAACCGATCGAACGCCCACCCCTAGGCTCTGATACCAAGTTTGGTATGCCCCAAAACCAAGGGACGCTATCGGAGCTAGACCCGGTAGCCCCAGTCAAGCGGACCTGGGTGCCTTTCATATCCCACGTGTTACCTCACGTTTTCATTACTCATTAATCAAGTGAAATAGCTATTTATAATTTAAACACCTTCTTACAAGATATACATAACAAACATGGTTACTTTGCGCGGTTTACAAGTTACTCCGTCCAACATACAAAATACATATTTACATAAGTTCATAACCTGCATTTCTTGTCTATGGAGTCTCTAAGGATACAAAAGAGTGATACAATACTTGTCGGTAACAAGGCTCCGGCTATACCTTACACAAAAACTAAAATAAGACTCCGGAAGAAAATCAGCATGAGCGACGCAGGGCTCCGAGAGGAAAGGGGCTCACCAATTCAGCTGACGAAAAGTGAAGGAGTGCTCCTGTCGGTGGACTGGAGGACCTGTAATAGAACCACCTACAATCATAATGTGAATGTAGAGCCCCAGGCAAAAGGGACATTAGTACATTTGAATTGTACTGGTATGTGTGAACAAACTTTACCCCAAGTAAAATAAATCAATGCACAGATAACAAACATAATAGAAATAACGATCAAATGCACATGAAAGGAACAACCAAAGCCAAACAAGTTTCACAATCTCTCTTTTCCCCATTTCAACATTATTTCATCACATCAATGATTTCACAACTTTCACATATTTTCATTTCAATAGTGATATCGTTCATTTTCCCACCCTTACTACCTCGACCACCTTTATTACCTCGTCCATCCTTATTACCTCGGCCAACCTTATCCCCCCAACCCACAAATTATCATTTTGTGTTGTGGCGCGCAACCCGATCCCACCGAACAATCACATTTCATACAACAAGAATAGTTCACCGTTCAAACACATGGCTTCAGACCATCCAAAATATCATTCCACAACAATAATAACAATTTCACAATGAGTTTTCATCAACCTCAGTACCATTTTCATCATATTCAACAGCCCGTATATGATATAGTTGCAATTATAATTGCCCACGATAAGTCACACATGATATTACCACAGTTGTTTCAATTGCATCAATTACGACTTCTTTTCATCATTTATTACACGGCTCTTACCACATAAACACATTTACACACACACACATACACTTAGTTTGTTGCTATTTATTTACACAATTATACCGGGACAGTTAACCAACAATGTTCAAGGCATATTAATCACAAGAATTAATAAATAGTCCACATAAGTAACACATACCAATTACTGGTAAAGCAAACAATGTGAATTTACAAAGTTTAAAGTTAGCCATACATACCTGGAGTCGAATTTCCTTTTATCTTCTACTTTCAATTCACCAACAACCTAGTAGCGTCAATCTAGTTCACAAGTTAACACATACAACTTAGAATTGAAGTTCACAAACTCAACCCGAACTTACCTAGGTTATCAAACCATCTTTTGTAAATCTTTACTTCTATCCAATTCCTCTTACTAGATTTTAGGTTTTAAACAACATGCATGCGTGCTTCAACTTATATTATTGAAGAAGGGGTCAGGTTCAAAATTTAGAAAAATAGGAGCCCTAGTCAGATTTGTGGCCGCACTTTGCGATTGCAAAGTGGAAATGAGATCCACAAAATGGACTGCAAAAGGGCTTAAAAACTCTAAAATTTCTATTTGGGTTTGTGGAAGAAATGCGGTGTGCATACCTGATTTGTGGTCGCATAATGCACTGCAAAACTGCCTCTTTGCGAAATCCCAAGATAAATATACGACAACTATGTGGTCCGCATATCAGTTATGTGATCGCATAATGGACCGCATTTTGACCTCAATTTTAATCAAACCACTGACTCATTTGCATACTTGATTTGCAATCTCATTCTGGACCGCGTAATAGCACTTTTCTGGAAAACTTTCATTTTCAGTTTTTAAATGCTAGATCAGTACAATTTTTCACATTCCTAACAGATATTCGAAACTTGGCACTACGAGCCACTAGGTTTTGAGCACAAGTTTTCACGGGGCCTTGCACAGAGATTATTTATGTATAGCATGTAGCCCCAATCCATCCCGAGGATAGGGCAGTGGCTTTAGAGGATAAGCAGTAGAGACTTAAGAGGTTCAAGAAGTATAATCCTCCTATATTCAGTGGGCTAGCATTAGAGGATGCCTTGGGATTTCTAGAGAAGTGCTACCGTATTCTTCGTACCATGGGTATATCAAGATAGAGTGGGGTTTCCTTCACTACTTTCCAGCTTTGAGGAGTCTCTTATAAGTGGTGACGCGCCTATGAGTTAGATAGTTTTGACGATGCTGCTTCGCTGACATAGACCTAGTTTTCAGATCTATTCCTGAGAAAGTTTGTTCCTCAGAGCCTCAAAGATACCTAGTGTGCCAAGTTTGAGCATTTGCTCCATGGTGCTGTAATTGTCTCAAAGTGTGTTGTCCGTTACACTAGCTTGGCTAGACATGCATCGGCCTTGGTTTCTACTATTAGCGAGAGGGTTCACCGATTTATTGAGGGGCTTATTCCCAGCATCAAGTCTAGCATGGCTCGTGAGTTGGAGATGGATATTCCTTATCAGTAGGTGGTGAGCATTGCTAGGAAGATTGAGGGTATGCATGCTATAGAGAGGGAAGAGAGGGATTCCAAGAGGTCTCGAGAGTCAAGCCATTATTTTGATGCACGTGCCCCAGCAATAGGTCATCATGGTAAGGGTTATATGAGTCTCCCTGTTCAGTCAGCTCTTCTAGTAGCCGGTAGTGCTCCAGCTCTTCCTAGGCCTTATGAACCTTATTATGCACCTCTAGTTTCTAGCACACCTCTTGTGCGGGGTGCTTTCAGAGGTCAGTCCAGCAGGCCTGGCCTAAGCCACTCGCAGCAACCACATCCTTGCAGAGCTTGTTTTGAGCATGGTGGAATATGCCACATGGTGAGGGACTGCCCTATGCTTAGGAGGGGTGCACCTCCACAGACTTCTCAACCACAGTGTGTCCCCCCAAAGTTCTCAGGCTATGGTTACAGCTCCAGTTGCTACCCTACCTACTCAATCAGCTAGAGGTGGAGGTCGGGGAGGTAGAGGTCGCCCTAAAGGGGGAGGCCAGGCCCGATTCTATTGCCTTCCTGCCCGTACCGAGGTTATCACCTCTGATTTTATCATCACATGTATTATACTGGTTTTTTGCAGAGATGCATCCGTTCTATTCGATCTAAGTTCCACTTATTCTTATGTGTCTTCTTATGTTGCTCCGCATTTGGGTGGATCTCGGGATTCTTTGAGTTCCCTTATTTATGTTTCTACTCCTTTGGGAGATTTTTTTGTTGTGGATTGTGTTTATCGGTCATTTTTGGTTGCTCTTAGTGGTTTTAAGACAAGATCCAATTTATTGTTTCTCAGCATGGTAGATTTTGATATTATCTTCGGCATGGACTAGTTGTCTCCCTATTATGCTATTCTTGATTGTCACGCCAAAACGTGACATTGGTTATGCCAAGTGTGCCGCGTGTTGGGTGGAGGGGTACTTTAGATCACACTCCTAGTAGAGTTATTTCTTTCTTTAAAGCTTATCGTATGGTCGAGAAGAGGTGCGACACGTATTTAGCCTATGTGGGAGATGTGAGTATTAATACCCCTTCAGTTGATTCAGTTCTAATAGAACGAGACTTTTTCGATGTGTTTCCAGCTGATATTCCAGCCATGCCACCTGATAGAGATATTGATTTTTGCATTCATCTGTTGCCAGGCACTCAGCCCATTTGTATTCCTTCATATGGTATGGCTCATTCTAAGTAGAAAGCGTTGGAGGATTAGTTACAGGAATCGCTTGACACGGTTTTTATCCGGCCCAACGTATCACCTTGGGATGCTCCTGTCTTGTTTGTGAAGAAAAAATATGGTTCTATACGTACACGTATTGATTATCGCCAGCTGAACAAGGTAACAGTGAAGAACCGTTATCCTTTCCCTCATATTGATGATTTGTTTGACCAGCATCAGGGAGCACGAGTGTTCTCTAAGATTTACTTATTTAAAGATACGGGAGCCAAATATCTCGAAGATTGCTTTCATGACTCGGTATGGTCATTACGAGTTTCTTGTTATGTCATTTGGGACCAATGCCCCAGCAGCCTTTATATATTTGATGCACAGTGTATTACGGCCATATCTTGAATCTTTTCTCATTGTCTTTATTGATGACATTCTCGTGTATTCCTAGAGTCGGTAAGATCATGAGCAGCACCAGCGGACAGTGCTTCAGACTTTAAGGGAAAGGATGTTATATGCAAAGTTCTCAAAATGAGAGTTTTGGTTGGATTCCGTGGCATTCTTAGTCCACAGAGTATCGAGTGAGGGTATTCAGATGGATCTGAATAAGGTAGAGGCAGTGTAGAGTTGGCCCAGACCATCCTCAGCTACAGAGATCCGCAATTTTTTTGATTTGGCAGGTCACTACCATCGTTTTGTGGAGGGATTTTCATCGATTGCAGCCCCTATGACCAGACTGACCCAGAAGGTTGCTCCGTTCCAGTGGATGGAAGAGTGTGAGGCGTGAACTTTCAGAAGCTCAAGACAGCTTTGACTACAACCCCAATTTTGATATTGCCTATTCAGGGTCTTATATGGTCTATTGTGATGCCTCGAGGATTGGCATCATAGTAGTGTTGATGCAGGATGGTAGGGTGATTTCATACACGTCTAGATAATTGAAGGTAAATGAGAAGAATTACCCGGTCCACGACCTTGAGTTAGATACCATTGTTCACGCCTTGAATATTTGGTGCCATTATTTATACTGTGTGCCTTGTGAGATTTATACTGACCATCGGAGCTTGCAGCACCTGTTTAAACAAAAGGATCTAAATTTTCACCAAATGAGGTGGTTGGAGTTTCTGAAGAACTATGATATCATTATTTTGCATAACCTAGGCAAGGCTAATGTGGTGGCCGATACTTCGGGTAGAGAGTTTATGGAGTTTGGCTTATCTACCAGCATCAGACACGCCTATGGTGATGGATGTTCATGCCTTAGCTAGCCCGTTTGTGAGATTGGATCTTTTGGAGCCTAGTCGAGTTCTAGCTTGCGTGGTTTCTCGATCTTCCTTATTGATCATATCAGGGAGCGTCAGAATGATGACCCTCATTTGCTTGTCCTCAAGGACAAGGTTACGCATGGTTATGCCAGAGATGTGACCATTGGTGAGGACGGAGTATCGAGGATGCAGGGTTGGGTCTATGTAGATAATGTTGATGGGCTTCGGGAGTTGATTCTAGATGAGGCCCACAGTTCACCGTACTCCATTCATCCGGGTTCTGCGAAGATGCACCACGATTCGCTCAACACTATTGGTGGAGGCGGATGAAGAAAGATATAGTTGGGTTTGTAGCTCGGTGCCTCAACTATCAACAGGTGAAGTATAATCACTAGAGACTAGGTGGGTTTCTTCAGCAGATAGTAATTTCGGAGTGGAAGTGGGAGCGGATCACCATGGACTTTGTAATTGGGCTCCTGTGGACTTTGAGAATTTTCGATGCTATTTGGGTTATTGTGGATCGGCTGACCAAGTACGCTCACTTTATTCCTGTGTGTACTACTTATTCTTTAGAGCGGTTGGCGGAGATCTATATCCGAGAGATTGTTCGTCTGCATGGTATTCCAGTTTTCATCATTTCGGATAGAGGTACTTAGTTGACATCATGATTCTAGAGGGTCGTTCAGTGTGAGTTAGGTACTCGGGTAGAGTTGAGTACAACATTTCACCCTTAGATGGACGGACAGTCTGAGTGTACTATTCAGATTACTAAGGATATTCTCCGTGCATGTGTGATCAAGTTTGGAGGGCCTTGGTATCAGTTCTTGCCATTGGTGGAGTTTGCATACAACAACAATTATCAATCTAACATTCTGATGGGCCCATATGAGGGTTTATATGGTAGGCGGTGTAAATCTCTAGTGGGTTGGTTCGAGCCGGGTGAGGCTAGATTATCGGGCACAGACTTAGTTCAGGATGCTTTGAAGAAGGTTAAGGGGATTCAATATAGACTCCGCACAACCCAATCTAGAAAAAAGAGCTATACAGACCGAAAAGTTCATCATAATTCCTATATGGTTAGAAAGCGGGTTCTACTTCAGGTTTCGCCTATGAAGGGCGCTTTGAGATTTTAGAAGAAAAGGAAGTTGAATCTAAGGTTTATTGGCCCTTTTGAGATATTTAGGCGTGTTGGAGAGGTTGATTATGAGCTTGCCTTACCTCCCAGCTTGGTAGGAGTTCATCCGGTATTTCATGTTTCGATGCTCCGGAGGTATCCTTATGATCCATCACACATGTTGGATTATAGTTCAGTCTAGATTGACAAGGATCTATCCTATGTTGAGGAGCCAGTGGCAATATTGCATAGGCAGGTTAGAAAGTTGAGGTCAAAGAACATTGCATGGGTGAAGGTTCAATGGCGGGGTCAGTCGTTCGAGGAGGCGACCAAGGAGATCGAGCAGGATAAGCTCAACCGTTACCCTCATCTTTTCACTACTTCCGGTATGTATCTATGCTCGTTCGAGGATGAACGAATGTTTATGTGTAGGAGGATGTGATGACTCGGGCGAATTAACGCCTCAATCCCCTATTAACTTCTTTCCCGTGTTTATTTCTGCTATTTTGATTTGCCGGGATGTTCAGTTTTAAGTTTCAGAGAATCTGGGAAGCTTAGTACCTAAATGAGAGATTAAGTGTTTGAAAGTTAACCCTAGTAGGAACAGTATGAATACGTGTAATGGAAATCTGATGGTTCTATCAGCTTTGTTGGGAGATTTCGGGCTTAGGGGCGTGTTCGGATAATGTTTTGGAGGTCCGTAGCTAATTTTTGCTTGAAATGCCGAAAGTTTGAATTTTGAAGTTTCTGCTTCGATAGTGAGATTTTGATCCGAGGGTTAGAATAAAATTCTGGAAGATGGAATAGCTCTGTAGTGTTGAATATGACGTGTGTGCAAAAGTTCAGGTCATTCGGATGAGGTTTGATAGACTTTTTTATCGAAAGTGTATTTGTAGAGTTTTTGGAATCCTTAGGCTTAAATCCGATGAAAAATAGGTGTATTGATGTTATTTTTAGTATTTCAAAGTTTGGAACAAGTTTGAATGAAGTTATAGGATATGTTGGTAGGTCCGGTTGATGTCACGGGGGCCTCAGGATGATTTCGGATGGTTGATGGGAGGTTTTGGAACGGTTTGAAGCAGCTAAAACTACCAATATCTGTCATAACTGCACTTGCGAGTTGGTTTCCACATGTGCGGATCCGCAGAAGTGGTGGACCAACTGCAGAAGCAAAAATGGGGAAGTTAGGAAGGGACCGCAGAAGTGGTAGTAATTTCTGTAGGAGCGGTACCGCATCTACATATGCGGAGTCGTAGATGCAAAAAATGAGCTTTAAGTAAGAAGTCACATATGTGACCTTTTTTCCACAAAAGCGGGACCGCAGAAGCAGTCCCAGGACTACAGATGCGGAAATAGCTGGGCAAAAATATGAAATTTCAAAGGTTTAGTTTCAAAAGTTCGAAATTCATTTTGGAGCTCGGGGAGAGGGTGATTTTGAGACGAAATTGAAGAGGATATCATTGGGTAACAATTATTTAATCATTTCTATTTATATTCCATCAATCTATAGTAAGTTTCATCATTTAATTTCGGATTGGAGGTGAAAATTGGGAAAAAAATGGAAGAAAGTTCTTAGACTTAGAATTCGACTTTTGACTGGGAATTTGACCTTAGATTTGGATAATTTTGATTATAAATTTTACCTGATTCTGAGACGTGGTCTCGAGGGGCATTTTGGTTATTTTACCTAATTTCTCGTATTAGCTTAGAATTTTTTTGTAGAACTAGTTAATTGAAGTGTTATTTACATTGTAAAATTTAATTGAATAGATTTGGGCCATTTGGAGTCGAGTACTCGTGGCAAGATCGTGGTTTCAGGTTCATTCGAGCAGGTTTGAGCTAAGTGGAATGCCAAACCTTGTGTGGGGAACTTTTCCCTTAGGATTAGGTGTAATTGGTAATTGAAATGCCTTGTACGTGAGATTACGAGTGCGTACTTGTGCTAATTGTTGAAAATATGGTTTTTAGTAAGTTATTACTAGTATGTTTTCTTCTCTGTTTTTATTACTTGCACTATTAAGCTTGTTGGTAGCTTAGGAAAGCATGTCTAAGTGATTTAATTGCCTTATTTGTTTCAACTGCTGTACCTGAATTCTGTGGAGCATGCTAGGATATACCACTTTTGTTTGCCATAATATAAAGTTTGACATTTTTGAGTATTTCTCCTGTTGCTACTGTGTATTTACATTAAGACTACGGATGTGGGACTCTGGTAGCTACCTTTCTTGTATGTTTATATTCACGGATGTGGGATTCCGATAAATCCCCTATGCACAGTTATATGGAACTACGAGAATGCACCCGGTAGATTCCTCCAGTAGTAGGTATTTACATTTGGGATTACGAAATGGGATTGCGGTAGATCCCCGCGTACTATAAGCAGGACTACGGGACGGTATCCTGAAAGACTCAACTAAGACGGGGAAGGATAAAATCAAATTGCAACATGCTGGTTTAGTATTCAACTAACTTCTGTTGAGTGCTATGTTTTAAAAATTTATTTCTTCTCTAACACCCGCTCCAACAGCTATAAGCGAGCTTTAAAAATGCTACTAAAATATTAAAACCAGCTTTGTAAGATATTAAAGTGTTTATCTTACTAAAATGGTTGGGTATTTGCCTGTGCCATACACAACCATCTAGTTTTACTATAAGCAAAAACTTGAACGTTGTTATAAATAGAATTCTATTTAAGTGAATTCTATATTTTAGAGAGATCTTAGGGTTTGTTATTTGGTGACTAAGTCAATTTTTCATTATAAATAGAGTGATTCTATTCCATTGTAATTTATCTTAAATCAGTAAGAATTCTCTCTCTTTTTATGCAATACTCATCTTTTTCTTTTATTGTTTATAATACGTTACCAGCACGAGACTCTAACCAATTGAATAGAAGATTTGAGATTGAGCATAATGATTGTCAATTGTTCCATGAACTTCCTTCATGATTAAATTTTGGATTTAAGGTGAGTATGTTACCGTATTTTTCTCTTTTATTCTATAATTTGATTTTAAATAAAAGCAAAGACAATAAATTTTGATTATAACTCTAATAGAGTTTGTAAGAAATTATGACCACGTGAAGTGGTAAAATTTTTAGTCGCTTCATGATCAAATTCATGTATGATTGTGGGCACAAGAAGTGGAAACCCGCCACATTGAATTTGCTTCTTTCTCATTCCCTTAAGAGAATATGATAGAAGTATGTAATAATTCTGAAAGAAGAAAAAAAATATTACCGTAAAACAACAAATAGATATATACCTGACAATAAATGAAATTATAATTATCGTCATTGTGATAAGGAGAACAATAATAATTCTCAAAATAATCCTTCACTCTGTGAAAGTAATGTTTGTTATCGACTTGGCATGACATTTTGTAAAGCACATATGGATGATATGGTCCATTCATGATGTGAATGTGAAAACATGTGATTTATGAATATATATTCATTCTTAGAAGAATATGAACAGGCTAGTGGTAGTGAATATGACACACTCACCTCTAGAAGAGGTTTGAGTTGAATTAAGAAAACAATTTCATTATTATGGCATGGGTAATCATTGATCACATAACTATTGTGATTATGCCAGAATATTATGACAATATGATTATTACAGGGGAAAAGCGATAGAAGCAAAATATCCTGCCCATAATGATTTTGACCAAGACCATAATGGTATAACTTTCTCTTTAAAAAAATATTTTCACCATGATGAACTGGAAGAGCCAATTGATACTTGGAGAAATAAAATTGTCGCGATAAGTCTCAAAGAAAATTAATTGAGTTTCTAAAGTATTCGCGAAAGATGTTAATTATATTGAGACTGTAAATAAAGGAAAAATTTAATATCTTCTATTGCTACAACTTGTAGCAGGATAATATATATGTGAAAATTTATCCGCTTTATTCTCCAATTTGTACTATAAAAACCCCGTATCATAATAAACTTGGAGTTTATTGATAATTGTAAACATCATGGTGTAAACCTGGACTTTATTAATATTAATAATTTATCCAATTGGCATAATTTATTTAGCCATATTAATTTAAGTATGATATGCAAAAATAAAAGAGAATTCACATGGATAAATATTGAAGAACTACAAAGTTCTTTACGAATTCTCTTACATTGCTTGTTCTTATTAATTAATAGACCAACTAAAATTGGGATTGAATCCTATGATTGCTGGAAATATCAAAGGTGAATATGGGCATATTCACCTGCCATGTATACCATATAAGATGCATCTACGAGATGGTTACATGTGCGATTATTATTAACTCGCAACATGGTATTTGCGATTTAACTTGCTCAGTAATTTGGTTTAGAGCACTATTTCCAGATTTTTTATTCAAGATACTTCATCTTGATAAGTTGGTTTATGGTCACTCCCAACTCTAGTCCTAAAAAGAATAAGCGGTCGCTGCAAATATAATCCGGTTTAGAAGGTCGGAGTCGAATCTGATAGAGAACTAAGGCTTAGCTGTATCTGCTTATTATTACCAAGAAGACAAGATTGAAAATAAATAACCAGCTGATAACTAATTATGCTTGAATTGTAAACAATTGAAATAAAGGTCTAAGGTAATGGTTTCCCCCACTGTTGATTTCCTTGGTTGTATATTTTTTATAGTTGTAACTTAGTTTTCTATATAAATCATGAACTCTCCAGCTGCTATAAATCTCTCTCAAGCAATAATGATAATTTACTAGATGCACTCTCTCAAGGTACGCTAGCTAGATTCACATTACTGTTCACTTAAATTGCACCCGAGGTATCGTTATCTCTAATCCAACCTCTAAATCCTCGGTTATGACTCTCGTCTATACTCCGGGAGTGGTGTTGTTCAAACAACTACCTAAATATGTATTATCTCTCCAGCAGATACATTATAAATAGGAACGGCTAATTGAGGATCCTTCCAATTAACCACAATCAAAACATAGTTGAACAAATAGAGATTAACAACTACTCAAAACTATATTAATATAACAACCAATTCATCCTCGGCGGACAACAAACTTGATATGCATCTAAGGTCTATTATATGGCTTATGTAAATTAACTTATATGACAATCCATGAAGATTTAAGTTGCTTAAAGCATATATAATTCTTTATCTTAAAGTACCACTTCCTCAGTGCAATTTATGCATAAATGTATCTTGCTATAACTATAAGCATGATAATATGATAGTAAGAGTTTTAATCTCTATGTGAAAATATTAAATTGACGGTTCCAACAAGATCATACGAAGACAATACATCTATTAGGGATGGTTATTTGAAGGTGAAACAAATTCATTGAAGTTAATATGGCTGATTTGTTTATCAAATCTCTACCAAAGATCTTTTGAAGATGGTGCACAAGATTGGAATTCAAATGCTTAAAATGTGAATTGATGCTCTCATCAGGGGGAGTTAATACGCGTTGTGCTCTTTTTTCATTACAAGGTTTTGTCCCAGTAGGTTTTCCTTGCAAGGTTTTTAATGAGGTAATCAAAAGGCGTATTGTTAGATATGTGTACTCTTTTTTCTTCTCTAGAATTTTTTACCAGTGGTTTATTACACATTAGAGAGATATTATGGTTTGTTACTTGGTGGCTAAGTCATTTTTTCTCATAAATAGAGTGATTCTGATCCCAAATCAATAAGAATTTTTTTTTTCTGCATTACTCTTCTTCTTTTTTGATTGTTCACAACAAACTCATAATAATATTTCACCATTGCTTCTAGGCGCAAATTTGGATCCGAAAACTACTTTCTAAAAAAAACTACTCTTTACTTTTGAATTAAATGAGATAACTTAACTTAGCACAAAGTTTAAGAAAAAAAAAACTTTTGAAATATGTGATCCAAAAAAGTTAAAGGACAAATGCTTTGTTGGGACATAACATTTTATGGCTATAAAGGCTTCCCGTTAAGGGTAAAGTGGATTAAATGAAAAGTTTAAATTTAAGTGGGCGTTTGGGCATAGGAATTGTAAAATTCTCAAAAAAGTAATTTTTTTTTCAAGTGAAAATATTATTTGAAAATTAGAGTTATTTCTGGACATGAATATAATTTTGGGTTGTTTTTGATTTTTTAGGAGTAATTCGAATGAAAATTTTGATAGATAGGTTTTTGGAGTTTTTAAATTTTCAAAAAAAATTAAAATTGTTATGAAATAATATAAAAGACAAGAACAATATAGAGAGAATAGGGAGAGAGAGGAGTATTCTTATTGATACTTGGGATGATTTACAATGGGGTATGACCCCTCTATTTATAGGAAGATAAATGACTTAGCTTCAAACTAAAACTCTTAGACATTCACTCTAAATAGAGTTCTATTTATAACACTCCCCCTTGAATGTCTGTTCAACAATGTGCCTCGTTAAAACCTTAAAACCAAAACCCAATGGGAAAAATTAAAGAGAAGGAAAAGGAGTACACATGTTTGAATATGCGCCTATTGGTTGCCTCGTTAAAAACCTCGCAAGGAAAACCCAGTTGGGACAAAACCTTGTAAGGGAAAAAGAGTGCAACGCGCATTAACTCCCCCTGATAAGAACATCAATTTATATCCTTGAGCATTTGCATTCCAATCTTGTGCACCATCTTCAAAACAATCTTTGGTAGATGTTTGATAAATAAATCAACCATATTGACTTGAATAAATATTCCGCACCTTGAAATCATCATTCTTGATAGATATGAACATCTTCATATAATGTCGTGGAATGACTCTTCAATATCTTCATAGATGTATTCTCAATGCCATCATGCTTATAGTTATAGCAAGATACATATGTACACAAATTGTACTTAGGATGTGGTACTTCAGGACCAAGAATTGTGTATGCTTCAAACAACTTAAATCTTTCAAGTTAAGTCATATAAATCACATAATAGACTTTACATGCATATCAAGTTTTCATGTCAAGCTAAACAAATAAGATATCGAAAACTGATTATACATACCTTTGACTTTATACTTTCAAGTATTTGAACTATATATCCAAATCTACATGGAATCAAGTATTTGTCTATACGCTTTAAGCGTATCAAAGACTTTGTCCTTCTGGGACTTAATATGAGCATTTGTAGTGAGAATATAGTCACTTTCTTTGGGTCAGCAAATGCGTATAGCATGCTGTGCAATATGTTGCAATTGAATTATCCCTTTTATGAACTTCAGGTTCATGATATTCGGGGATTTACATATACAAATGATAATTCATCCCATGTAACCTTTTCTCAAGTGTTTATCATGTCTCCCCCTCATGTTAGAAAAGCTAACTTGTTTCCTCAACTTTGGGAAATCATCTTTGTGCATTATCATGTCAATATACACAACACATTAATAATAAGATGAAATTATTTGGTTCCTGACCCTGAACCACTTGTGAGGGGAGAATATACTCTCGTATACAACGTATATCAAACTGATATATATAACTTTGTTCTCATAAGAAACAGTTTAGCTATTAAGTGGAGGCACTCAATAATTATCTTGCTAAACCAACTATGATATAAACCAACTTATCAAGATGAACTATCTTGAGTAGAAAATCTGGAAATTATGCTCGAAGTTAGATTACTAAGCAATTTACCTCATAAGCACCGGCCAGGCTGCGGGTTAATAACAATTGCGCATGTAACCATTTCATAGATGCATCATATGTGGTATACATGGCAGGTGAATGGGCCCATATTCACCTTTGATATTTCCAGAATTTATGGGCTTCAACCCGAACTCTTTAGTTGGTCAGTTCATTAATGAGAACAAGTGATACAAGAGAATTCGTAAAGAACTTTCTAGTTCTTTAATATTCACCTATGTGAATTTGCACATCATACTTAAAATGAGATGGCTAACACGAATGCCAACTGAATAAATTATCAATATTGGTAAACTTCAAATTTACACCATGACATGTGCACTTATCAATAAACTTCAGGTTTATTATGACATGGGTTTTTATACCAATAGATATCCACTTTATTGTGGTATTCTTTCGTTTGTGTAGTACAAACTGGAGAACAAAGCGGGTAGCTTTTCATATACAAATTACCCGCTACAAGTTGTAGTAATAGGAGATATCAAATCCTTCCTTTATTTATAGTCTCAATATAATCAATCGCTTTCGCGTGTACTTTGGAAACTGAATAAGTTTCTTTGAGACTTACTACAGCACAATACTCAATTGTGTTTCTCCAACATAGTAATAATTGGCTCTTCTAGAGCTCTCAATTAATTTTGTACTACCACGGATTCATCAACATCCATGTGGTGAATATCTTTCTTAAAGAGAAAGTTATACCATTATGGTCATGTCAAACTTATATGCAAGATATGTTTCTTGCATTATCGTTGTCCTTTAATAGTCATATTTCCAAAATACTTTGGCGTACAATAGGTACGTGACCAACGATCATTCATGCCATATATATAGCCAACAGGCTTGACACCATTAGGTGTTTCAACTATATGGTCAAAAACTTCACGTTTTGCCAGCGAATTCAATTCTGATTGAATTGCTTCTTTCCACTTTGGCCAATCATGTCTTTTTCGACATTCTTCAACAGATTGAGGTTCGAGATCCTCACATTCTTGCATAATGCTAGATGCGACATTATAAGCAAAGACATTATCCACCACTATATCCACTCGATTAATATTTGCCTCAATATTGATTGGATTTATGGACAATTCCGTATTTTCCAGAGCCTCGGGCTCAATGGATTCTTCATGAATCTCAGAATTTGTTAAATCATGAATTTCCTCATGAGATTCTTTCGTAGTGTCATTTGATCATTTGCTTTCCTCTTTCTAGGATTTCGATCTTTGGAACCTAATGGTCTGCCACGCTTCAGGCGTGCATTTGACTCATTGGATATGACACTAGATGATCGTCCAACAGGGACATCAATACGGATTGGGACATTTTCCGCGGGGATGTGGGATTTCGTTATCCTTTTCAAGTCCGTAAATGCGTCAGGCATTTGATTTGCTATTCTTTGCAAATGGATAATCTTTTGTATCTATCTTTCACAAGTAGAGGTATGTGGATCAAGATGAGATAGTGATGCATTTTTCCACAAAATTTCCCGTTTGGTTTCACCAACTTCTCCCCCTAATTTTGGGAAAAGTGTCTCATCAAATTGACAGTCTGCAAATCGTGCAAATCTCCTGTCAATGTTTCGAGGTAGCGAATTAATGGAGGGCGATTCAAACTCAACATATATTCCTAACCTTCTTTGCGGACCCATTTTGGTGCGGGATGGCGGTGCTATAGGCATATATACTGCGCATCCAAAGATTCTTAAATGGGATATATTGGGTTCATGACCCAAAACTCATTGCAACAGGGAATATTTGTGTCAATTCGCCGGTCAGAGACGAACTAGCATTGCTGCATGCAAAATGGCGTGACCCCAAGCCGAAGTGGGCAGCCTCGTTTTCATGAGTAAATGAGGTATTCAAGATTATACTCATGTATTGTCTCAATCTGATATCCATTTTGAATGATATCTTTAAAACTCAACAAGTTCCTTTTAGACTTGGAGGAGAACATTTTGACTGATATCATCAAAACTCAACAAGTTCTTCTTAGACTTGGAGGAGAACATTGCATTCTCTAAAATATCGTTCCTTTAGGCAGAGTTATAGTTGCTCTTCAGGAGCCTTCAATCAATTTAATTCCCATAGTTTGCCATACAAAAGAAAATATACGAACATGAGAATAAACAAGTTCAATTCGTTTGTTTCACATTTAAACAATATTTTCAAAATCTGCTGAGGTCAGTTGACTAACTAAATCAGATAGTCGATTATATGTTTTCCATAATCGATTACTATGCAGTTTGAAAATTTCAGTTTAAGCATTTTCTTATAACAATCGATTGTTAAACACACATAATCGATTGTTGAACATTGACAATCGATTGTTAAACACACACAATCGATTTGCTATTTTGAAAAACTTCAGATCACACTGTCTTAAGACAATCGATTGTTAAATATAGACAATCGACTGTTGACTATTTTGAAAAATTCCAGAGCACACTGTCTTAAGACAATCGATTGTTAAATATAGATAATCGATTGTTGGCTATTTTGAAAAATTCCAGAGCACAATGTCTTAAGACAATCGATTGTTAAATATAGACAATCGATTGTTGGCTATTTTGAAAAATTCCAGAGCACACTGTCTTAAGACAATCGATTGTTGGCTATTTTGAAAAATTCAAGATCACACTGTCTTAAGACAATCGATTGTTTAACATAGACAATCGATTGTTGAGCATTGACAATCGATTGTTGAACATTGACAATCGATTGTTTTGCAGTTTTAATGCGAAATATTAGATAATCGACTAACTGTTAGGTTAGTCGATTACCGCTACTGGAAAATAAAAATATTATTGAAATCTGAGCATATTGAAACATTCTAAAGAACTAATACTAACATTATATCATAAACTAACTAATACGAGCTGATTCTAATGACTATTAGTTTATTCACTAACTATTACAAATAAGTGAAATAAAATCAAACAACTCCATTTTCTTTCATCACAGATCCATCACCGATTAGGTGGTCTATTTTCCCATCGGGTTGCTCAAAGAAGTCTGCCACATCCAGGTGGGTGATGTCAAAATTGTCGTCAGAGACAAAATTTGTTTCAGGGCCTTTATTCTTTAGAGAAGCTTGATAAAGATCAACCAAATGTCTTGGTACACGGCAAGCTTTTGACCAGTGCCCTTTTCCACCGCAACGATAACATATAGTTTCTGAACTTTTTGCCTTAGGATCCTCATAATCCCGTTTCTGCTTTCGGCGGTTATCTCTCCTCGGGGGATGACGGACATCATGGATATTTCTTCCTTGTCTACGTCCACGGCTATGACCCCAATTACGACCACGACCATGGTTAGATCCATGGCCCTTTTCATGATTGGCATAATGAGAATACACCTTATCTGCTACAAGCAGTGGTGTAGACCCAGTGGGTCGACTTTCGTGATTTCTCATGAGCAGGTCATTATTTCGCTCAGCCACAAGTAGAAGAGAAATCAGTTCAGAGTACTTTGTGAAGCCTTTCTCTCTGTACTGTTGTTGCAGTACCATATTGGAGGCATGAAACGTTGTAAACATTTTCTCAAGCATATCATAATCGGAGATTTTATCTCCACATAGCTTCAATTTAGAAGTAATTCTGAACATTGCAGAATTATATTCAGAAACAGACTTAAAGTCTTGGAGCCTCAGATGAGCCCAATCATATTGTGCTTGTGGCAGAGTGACCAACTTCAAGTTGTCATATCTCTCCTTTAAGCCTTTCCACAAGATGAGTGGATCCTTGACGGTGAGATATTCAATCTTCAAACCTTCATCAAGGTGATGGCGCAAGAAAATCAAGGCCTTAGCACAGTCTTGGGTGGATGCTTTATCTCTATCTTTAATGGCGTCTCCAAGACCCATAGCATCTAAGTGGATTTCAGCATCCAACACCCATGTCATATAGTTCTTGCCCGAAATTTCAAGGGCAACGAACTTTCTTTTCGTAATGTCAGACATAATCGAAAATCAAATTAGGAAGAGAGAAATACCTTAGTTTTTCTTGAGAACGATTCTTGAGACGGTAGAGTCTCCTGCTGATAACGTGTTATGAAATAATATAAAAGACAAGAACAATATAGAGAGAATAGGGAGAGAGAGGAGTATTCTTATTGATACTTGGGATGATTTACAATGGGGTAAGACCCCTCTATTTATAGGAAGATAAATGACTTAGCTTCAAACTAAAACTCTTAGACATTCACTCTAAATAGAGTTCTATTTATAACAAAAATTCATTTTTAAGTAAAAATTAAAATTTGTATGGTCAAATACTTATTTTTTCAAAAAAAAGGAAAAATATGGATAAATTTTCATGGCCAAACGGGCTCTAAATTTTCATGGCCGAACGGGCTCATTGCAAGGACTACGCCTTTATTGAGTCACTCCTCCATCACCCTAATTCCATAATCTTCCCCAAGTAAAACAGTTTTTTTTTTCCTTATCTCAAAATGAAGATATTTTTGTTGTTATAGATAAACCTCCGATAAACCCTTGCTGGGACGAAGAGAGCAGTAAGAAATTACTCCAAACATAGAAAGAGGAAGAAATGGACATGAGCGTGGAGAACTCGGAGATAGATATTGAACTTCTCCTTCAAACTCGATTGAACGCTGAAGCAAAGTACTTACTTAATTCCAATGACACCGAGGTTCCTCTCCCTCTTTCTCCGCTCTAACTTTTATATTTGGGTCCTTTTTTTTTTGGTCAAGTTCAGTAGTGTTTGCACTAAACTGAATAAATTCTTTTATTTAAAAAAATATTACATAGTATAAAGTATAGAATTTGTAGCGAGGATTCAAACGAGGAAAGAAAATACAAATTGAATGTTAAAACATAATTCACTAAAACAGAATGCTGAATCATAACTTTACAAAATTACATATAAGAATCAATTTGTAATTGCTTATCTCATAGAGTTAGATTAATTAAAGTTGGTGCATAGACCTGGTGGAGGTAAGTATATTTCTTTTATAATCTGCACTTGTTTTTTTCTATTTATGCGCTAACAAATACCATGTATAAGGACTACAGGATAGGAGAAGCCCCTTTTGGGACGTGAATTTATATTATTACCAAGCTTGATCCACTTGATTCTGGTGAAAATTTGCAGAATTTAACACAATGGGGCATGACATTGCTACAGTTAGCACAATTTGGAACCCTCCAAGACTCAAAGAATATGGTTAAAGGTAATATCAGTCATTTGCCATCATAGATTAGTCCTTTGGTCACCTTTTTCTTGCCGTATTAGCTGAGGAATTTGTAAACTGAACTTGGAAATGCATTAGCCGTAATGGGATATTAGAAGACTTCCTCTTGTGTGTATCCTTTGCTATCTTTAATAAGAGCATGCTCCTTGCACATTCAAGAAATGATTTATGCACATTTTACCATGTTCGCACATATGTTTTACAGGCATAACGGTAAACACCATCTAGATATTTCTTGTAACCCTGGCCTACTAATAAAAAACGAGAACTTGCTCAACACTAAATGATTGACGAACACTTCTATATGATTCTGATTCTTCAGGTTGATGTGATCCTGACAATTTAGTAGGGCTCCTTTGATGGAGATGTGATGTTTAAATATTAACCTTGGCGCACGGATGTTGTACAGAACCTTTAATTTTTGACCCAGAAGCTCTCAGAGCTGCAAGTTCATTTCATGATGCGTGGATAAATACTCATAAAGAACAGCTCAATAACTGTTTTCCATCTTGGAGAGGCTATTTCGAAGCTAGAGGAGGTTGCAAAAATTTATTCACGAAAGCATGAAGTGTTGTGGCATCTTGGAAAAGCACACAGTGCTGAAGCATTTTTGACATCTGACTCCATTGAGGCACTGAGTAACTTTGAGAAGGCAGATCTGTATTGTCAAAAAGCATTAGATGAGGTAGACTCTTCCCTTTCCCACCCCAAAAAGAAAGTTTGAAAGGATAAGAAGAAGGTTATAGATCTTTATAGCGTTCAAGGCTGCAGCATTACTTACGACACCTATCTTTGATGCTGGCATTTGTTCTTCAGGATCCCAAGAATGAGATGTACCGCAAATCTATGGAGGGCAATGCTCAGGTATACAATGCATATTAGTTTGTCAGTCTTCTCCTTATCAAGACATAAAACAATGTAATGGATAGTGGAACACCAATTCAACTGTACTGGCATACAACAAATCTTTGAAGGTAGCTTAGGGATTCTATAAAACTAGAGCTTCTCTAAATCTCACAATCGTGCCTATGCAAGTCTTACCAGACTTAGAGAAATTGATAGAAAACTCCGGATCAAATATAAGTGTAACTGCAAGTAAACCTTTTCTTCAACTTTTTGGTAACTGTTTAGCGTGAAAATAGTAACAACAATTAAATTTGTAAATGAGATTCTAAAAGTACGTGATATATTCCCGGGCTAGTTGTTTAGAGCAGTTGATACTAAAAATAAGGAAATTAATGATGAAATGCTAGTTAAAACGAGGTAGTAACCAAGCCGAGGAGCCTGCTGTCCGGGTGTGGAACTGGTTGAGGGGGGCCTTGGGGTCGATGCCGGAGTCGACCTCGAGGTATCGGAGGCAATCGAGATTAGGATAATAGCTAAGATATGATCAAATAAAGCTCTCTATGGACAATACCATGTAATATAATGGATAACAAGTAAGAAAGCTATAAGTATGAGAATGGCCTCGGGCCAGTAGGAACAAGCGATTTAGAAAGAGAAGAGAGAGATATTGTTGTACTTGGGGAGAATAGCGGGAGCAACCTCAGGCGCTACAAAGTGGTGCGGGCTACATTTATATAGGAGGGGAACCCGACTATAGTACAATATGCATTAATTGTAAAATGTGGAGATGGGACGACTAGCCACGACGCATCGGCGTAGGCTCTAGGTAGGCCAGCTCTGTCAGGCTTAGCCGCATACCTTGGGAATCTCCCCTTTAGCTCTAGCCTCGGCCTTTGTCTTCTTTGAATCGGGCTTCGACGAGCCCTGAGGGAGGGGACTAAGTCGTGGCTCCGCGTCCTCGGGGTCTCGAGGCATTTTTATGTAATGGCTTGATAGCAAGAAATCAAATTCTTTGATTTTTCCACGTACTCCGCTCTAAGAAATGATTCAGACACTTGACCCCTCGAGCTTCTTACAATGACATCACATCAATGATGCAACCATTGGCGCGAGCGTTTGTGGTAACCGGGACATCCCATGGACTTTTGTAGTTTGACGTCATTCAATGCACTATCGTTTCTTGTTCTCCAAGGTGGAATGTCCCGCTGTTGATTCGTTTTTTCAAGAATACAACAATTGCGTCCGCCGATTAGTCTTCCAAAGCCTCGATGACCATGTCATAATCCCCTATAAATTGAAGTGCCTTGGCGTTGCTTTTTCTATCCCAGTATCTTCGCTGACTTATTTGCCCATTTCTTCTTAACATCTTTATCTATCCTTGGACGTTGTGTTTGAAGCCCATGGCCTCAAGGCCGTTTGGCAGAGCTCCCGTAGGCTGTACTGCGTCTTCTTACCGAGACTTCCCTTTGTCAAGGATGACCATGATGTCCTGTCGCTGTTGTGGTCTTTGCCATGTTCATCATTGCTGTTGTTGGCCTGAGACGATGACACGCGGGGTCTAACTTTCCTTGCTAGTAGAAAGCTCTTCGGATTACGTACCTCTGCTCAAAAGGGGGCTCGGATTATACAACGCTGCTTACCTTCATACCCCGGCTCGACGTGGAGCTCTGCTCCGAGTTGGGAGCTTGCACGGCCTAGTGCTCCAAGAAGTGGATTTTAAATAGCCGTGCAAGCGAAGCCGAGGGACACTGGGTTTGCCGCCTCTTCTCGGTTCTCTTGGCCAGTGAGGGTCCTCGAGGACCTAGGCCTTCACTATGTGTATCCCTTGCTTCTTTGCTTCTGTGTAGAGATCCTTCACGAGCTTTTGTAATCATATGTAAGGACCCTTCAGGGTCGTTGTAGACGAACACTCATGAATATAAAGATGCCCTTCTGATTCATGACTTTTGATATTTGCCTTGTCATTATATATTCTTGGATACTTTGAGGATTTTGAATGTTTCACTTTGTAGATGATCGCTGATGCCCGGCTCTGGCGGGGATTTTTCTCACGATCCTCTGCTGGTTGGCATGGCTCCTTTCCAAGCCCGTCCTCGTACCTCAGATCGAGCCTAAATTGATTTGATAGGCTCGAGCTGTCGAGACCTCCGAGCCGAGGTTCTCTTTTTGAACATTAGCGCATATAGCTTTTTAAAGCGTAGGGGTTAGATTCTCGTTGGGGATTGTTTGTATTTGGACGCTGCCTCAAGCCTTCGTGGAGCCTTCGTGGTTGGAGCTTCGCGTGCCTATTTCTCTTCATAGAAAAGGAATTCATGAGACTAGATACCATCTTGAGTCGAATTATGGCGTTGAAAGCTTTCTGAAATATGACTTCCTCTAAGGCAAGGATCTTTCTCAAAACTGGAGGAAATGCGGCTGACTTCTTGAGTCCTGGCTTTTCGTCAAAGGGTGCCTCTTGGGTCGAGTATTACCCCATCGATCTGCATCGAGGCCGTTGGCCTCTCGGGGCTAACTCTAAATAGACGAGCCATCGCTGATTCCCGCATATACGTAGGGAGGCTTTAGCTTCCTCGAAAGGCCTCATTATTTTAGATATCTATCCTTCCGCCTTGGCACAGGTTTATTAATTTCTTCGGTTACAAAAATGCGTTGGTGTACGTTCTTGCTCTAGTCTGCCAACTTCGTCATAGCCATGGCAACTACTTCGGGTCCGGCCTAGCAAGGAGTGGGGAGTGCTATTCCTGGCGCTCAAGATCCGCAGGAATTTGCTCTGAAGACCATGTCTTTTAATAAAAAAAACACCTGGAGATGGTGAAGAGATAATGCGGGTGGAGCGAGGGGGTGACGCTGAGGTGCTTTCCCCAGGCGAGTGTCATGGATTCTTGAGCGTATACCTATATCCAGTCGCATTTGACGGATAGGGTCGTGCTTGATTTTTTCTTGAAGTACCGGGTTACTTTGTCGCGGCTACATTCGTCGTTCTAGCGAGTGGTGCATGATGTGGTTCTTTGCGGAGAGGGCTGGACTTCAATTCACGCTCAGCCACCTCGTCAGGCTGTATAGGCCCTTCAATCGTCAACGCCTGCTAACCTTGAAGTGTCGTCCGTCCACGCCCTTCGTTATTGATGACGAATAAGATAGGGATCGAGGATGGGCTAGTTGGTTTGTCCGGGTCCAGACGGCTAACATTGTACCCGCGGAGCTTTTGCCATCTCCCAGGGATGGAATTATGCGCGTGAGTGGAGCGTCTGGCGCTTTCTCAGATTTTTCTATTAGCGGAATTCAGTTGTGTAATTGTGCTTTTTCCCTTTTTCAGCAACTTCATGGACATTGAGTGAAGTTCTCGATCTGCCCGGCTGGGTCCGGGAGTTGGTGACCCATTCAACTTGCAACGAGCGTAGGTGGCGAGCTGCATCTTGCATCAGATGTGAATCGAGATACCAAGGTCTGTGCGCAGGCTGCCTTTTGCTTGGCCTTTGTATACTTGGGATGACATTTTCCTCTTTCTTACGTACTGGTTTTTCCGTTGTAGATGTTAGGCGGTTCCTTGAAATGATGACGCGCTCTTTCGAAGAGGGGAAGGAGTCGTTAACCTCCAAGATGAGGGATGATGGTGATAAACGGGATTTGCACCCGCAGTATGGTGGAGCTTGTTATGGGGCTCAACGGGCCTGTGTCTTCGGTGAGAGGGCACTGCTCGTGCCTGTTGTTCCTGGACTGTTAGATTTCTGGGGGGCGGTTCCTCTGAGTGAAAATGCCTTCCTCGAGGTTGGCTCTCCTAGGGCCGAAGAGGCAGGATTATCAGGAGTGTGTTCCGACTTCAAGGAAGTCCGTCGCCTTCTCTTCGGGGTGAGTTCAGATGTGGTTCTTATGTGTTTTGCGCCCTCCTTTCTTTATCGGGCTTTCCTTTTGCAGGCTTGTCATAGACTTAGGTCTGAGCTGCTTCGTCAATGATCCAAGCTTCGGAAAGTTTTGGGAGAGACTGAGTCCCTTAGGCTTCTTAGTGAGGAGAAGGAGGTTGGGTTGCTGCATTGACGATATGAGGCGTATCGGAGCTCGAATTATGAGAGCTATGTGATGGAGCAGGTAGCCTTTTGTAGTACGCGCTTTGCTCTCTTTGGCCTTTAAGGTTAACCCCTTTCTACGATAGTAGCTGCAGAAAAAGTTGGAGGCCTTGGAGTACCTCGAGGGTTATATCAACCGTGTGAGGAGTTCTTGTGGCGAACTAAGGGTTTAGGTGCAAGCTCAAGCATCAGAGGAGCGAGACATCTCGGCCAAGGTTTCTGCCCTAGAGGTTAAACTTTGTTTGACTCGAGATAAAGCGTTGGTTCAAGCGGACATGATCAACAAACTCGAATCTGATCTCTCGAAGATCACGTCCAACATAATCGATGCCCGGGCCGAAGCGGAAATAAGCCGAACTAAGGCTGACCAAGAGATGGTAATTCGTGTGAAGGACGCTGCTGGTATCTAAGCTGAGTTGAAGCAGGCTCTCGACCGGAAGAAGAGGATCGAGGAATATGTTCACTGCAGATTCCTAAGAGAGGTGCTCGAGGAGATTGGTGCAATAGGCTTCATTCTCTCGGAGGAATTGGCTCGAGCTAAGGCGGATGAACGTGACACTCGATCACTTCTTGCTGATGTCGCAGAGACCGAACCCGGCATGCTGTAGCCCTTTGGAGTAGAGTGTAGATTTCGTTGTTTCTCTAAGTTGTATTTAATACTTGTTTGGCACGTTGGTATATGGGGAGTGCGCGCCTTGCGTATTTAAGATAAGAGAAAACTTGAAGTTTTACCTTAATCATATCTTTTCCCGTTTTGCCTTTGACCAGGCGGACTAGTTTCGGTGTTTGGGGTGATCCTCGTAGGTCAGGCGCTAATCAGGTAGGCTTTGAGGCCTTCAAGTGCGATCTCCGACGTGAGCAGGCACTCAAGCCTTTGCCTTTTTCCTAGCTATTTTAGTCTTAGACTCCCAGTTAGGCCTTGATCGAGCTTGCCTGACCTACAGTCTTCTGTGCCCGTGCGAGCGGATAGTAATTGTTCTTGTTTCTTGCCTTTGGGCATTTGCTGTTTCAACTATTTTGGGTTCAAAAGCGACTCGAGTTTTAGTTGACCCTCTCGTGCCTGCATGGGGGGATGATGATTGCCTTTATCCGCCCGCCTTTGGGCGCTTGTATTCCAACTTTTTGAGTTCACTCTCTGAGTCGTGTTGCTACTCAAGCTTTAATTAACCCTTACATTCTTTCATGGGGGGGCGACGGTGGCTTTCCGCCCTCGGTTGTTTGTTTCTTCAACTATTTTGGGTTCAGTCTCCGAGTCCCCTTACAACCTGAGCTTTAACTAAACCTCAAGTACTGGTGACAGTGGTTCTTATTCTATTTGGTCGTTGAGACCTTGCGATATGTGGCCCAGAGGCTTACATAGTTAACTATATTGGATTCGGTCTTTGAATCGAGTTACAATTCGAGCTCATTTTAATCCTCAAGTTGACAATTTTTAAGTTGGAGACAATGGCTCTTACGCTTGTCTGGCCATTGAGACCTTTTGTGTGGCTTGGAGGCTTGTTTGGATGGCGACAATGGCTCTTATGGTTTTTGCCTGTGGGCTTTTGTAGGCTTTTTTTGCTCGTTAAGGTCTTTTAAAATAATTTTGCCTAACCTGTCGTTGGTTTCGGAGGAACCTCGATTTCAAGTCATTATCGGCGATGTTAGAGCACCGGGAAGGTTCATAGCTCGTAGGCTGAGTAGATCAAAGCCTTGTGTTTTGGAGCTGACATGGTCGAAGCTCGTTTTTTCCTGTTGAGGGAAGCCTATTTTAACCGGTTCTTTCCAAAGTATATTCAAAGTATTTGCCTGCGATTTTGCTTAGCGATGGTCCGGCGTCCCCAAGATGCGTTAATTTGGCTATATTGGCTATTTTTACCGTAGTCATATGTGTTTGGTCGAAGCCATTTTTGATCCCGAGTGATACTTTAGGCGTCTATTCCGAGGATATGCCCTTTCGAGATTCTTACAAATGTGACGTATAGCCTAAACTTCAGGATATTGAGTTTTATGCATGTTGATGTCTTACAATTTTGTCATGCCTATTTAGGTCTTACAGTTTTGTCATGCCTATTGAGTTCTTACAGTTTTATCATGTCTATTGAGGTCTTACAGTTTTGTTGCTATCTAGAGTAGATCTGGTTACACCAAGTCTGCCCGCTCGGGGTCTTACAGTTTCGGGTTTTTCGGTGCATGGCGATTGGCGACAGTCTCTGAGTCATCGGGTTTGATTAGGCCCGACGGCCGTTATTCGTGAGCTTCAGAGCTGCCTCATCGGGGCCTTATGAGCTCGGAGTTTCGACCCTGGGGTCGTACGGGCGTCGAATTGTTCGCGCTAAGTCTCTAATTATCTCGGAATACATTCGATAGAGGGGCCCTTGCCCTAAGCATGTTGAAATCCCCTTCTCTGGAGTACGAGATGCTGAAAATATTCTTCATTGCTTGGCGTAAATATACATATTGCTTCATCGTTATGAGCTCGGCCCGTGCGGGCACGACTTCTCAACCATTTGGTCTGGTACATGATTCTTTATCGAAACCTAATCTTCCATTCCCCGGTCCTTCGGATGGGATGTCATTCTTAAAAAAGACTATTACTCGTCGTTCTATTGTAGAAGAAGGCTTGTGGTCTTTTCGGATTCTCCTCTGGAGGTGTGTTGCTCTGTTGATAATCTTTGCTGGCAAGACCCTCCTCAGGGGTGGAGATCCGACCGAGGGGGAAGAGCGCGACGGGTTCCATCGAGGCCTTGGGATCTCCAGGTGGAGTTAGAACTTCTGAATGTCTCGGCCAATTGTTTGATACAATTTCGTGAAAAAATAATAAAGTTTAGTGACTTGAGAACGTGTTTCAACAATTTCTCCGTCTTTGATAATGGCAAACCAATATCGGGATATGCATATTAATTAATTCATAATGACGGTCCAAGACAAGTATATAGATATGCAACGAATTCCCCCTCAACTTATGAATTCCCCCTCAATTTATGCCAATGTGTATATATGTGCATAGCCCATATCTTCCCCCTTTTGACACTAGAAAAAAAAAGAACTAACTCTTTATTGATTAAGCAATATGGCAAATACATAAAAGAATAGACAGAATATTTTGCAAACTAGAACAACGAAACAAGACATTATTCATTTTCATCATGGACTTCCGTCTCGACATCCGGTACATCTTCCCGAAGGACAATTTGGGCATATGGATAATTGACGTGATCAAAATATCCATGGAGCTCGTGAGTCAATCAGTTTATATCAATACGATTTAGGGAAGTGGACATGGAGGCAAGTTGCTCGGAAATAGATTGGAGGGATGCATCGGACGGGGCCGGATGACGACGTCTTTGAGGTGGAGGAGGAGGATGCTCACCGATATTGGGAAATGAAGATTCTTGAATTTCCCAATGTTTTGTCGCCTTTTTGATAGGGCCGACGGAGGTGTCGATACCGGAAGCAACAAGAATGGTCATAACGACAAAAGCATAGGGGAGTGGCTTATCTTCCCCAATTGCATCATATAAGTGAGTCATGACGAACTTGCACCAATTGATGCGAGCTCCGGTGGTGATGGCATGCATGAGTTTTGAATCCTCATGAGATATAGTTGTGTGATTGAATTTTCGCGGTTTTAGAACACGAGTGATGAAATAAAAAATTAGGCGATATTCGGGGAGCATGTTTGTAATGGTTGGACGACGATGGTCCGGAGTTGCAATGAATTCACCGATGCCAATTTGGGTGAAGAGAAGTTGTTCATCAAATAACGCGCCTTCTTCCCTAGTATAGTGAGAAATGTCTTCCCCATTGCGCGGGAGTTTAGTGAGGGCTTGAATATTTGCCTCAGATAGAAGAATTGAAGTTCCATTGACGTTCGAGACAATTTCACCATCTTCGTCCTTCTTGAGATTTGAATAGAAGGCCCGAATCAGAGGAGGGTGAATATAAGGAGTGTGAAGATATAGGAATTCAAGGAGTTGGCTTTGTATAAGCATATTTGCTGTGGATGGAGGGGCGCTTTGATTAAGAAAACGTACCGTGGAAAATCGAGAAGGAAGCATTTCCCGATTTTCAAATTTTTCAATGAAGCGCATAAGTTCGGCTTCATTATTGAATCGTAAATAAGAACCATATTTATAACAATGAACTAGTGGATGAGTGACGGAAGAGGAGGCAACATTTTTGCCGGAACGAGATCGTTTGGAAGTTTTGCCCGTCATTTTGAATAAATAGTAATAGCCTTTGAAGAGTTTTGAAGAGATTTTTGAGAATTTGGGAACTAATATTGATGTTTGAGTGCAGACATTGAAGATATAATGCACCTATTTATAATGTGAAGATTGGGATAGCATTAAAGTTAAAAAATCTGCAAAAATTTAAGAGGCAAACGGTCAGAAACGGTAACTATTTTGAAATACTGACCGAAGATAATCGATTATGGAATTATGGTAATCGATTATTCTGACACAGTGTGCCCAGTGATTTTCTGACTTAGGGAATAATCGATTGTGCTTTTGAGATAATCGATTATTTCAGGAAGTGTAGTAACGGACACCCGAGACGGTAATAGAAAAATCGATTACACTGTTTTAAATAATCGATTATTTTCACACAGTGACTTAACACCTGAACATAAATGTCAGCATAATCGATTAGGGATATGTGATAATCGATTTTTATATTTAACAGCTAAAATCCTGCAAAGCCAAAACTGTTACATAATCGATTGTAGTGTTGTATAATCGATTATGTCAATTTTCCAGCATAATAAACATAAAACGTAAATGGGGAATAATCGATTATTGACTTTAGTATCGATTATCCTGCACCAGTGTCTGATAATTCCCCCTGTCTTTGGGGCGATACCTGCAAAAAAGAATTAGGCGCCTCTGACGCTCAAGTTAGTAATCGTTAAAACATAAAAAATGTAATGCATGAATTAGATCAACGTGGAGTCAAGAATCCCGAGTTCACTACGAATTCGGAAGAAGGACTCTTCTCTAAAGGCTTTGTAAAGATGTCGGCCAATTTGATTTTTGGTTTCAACAAATTCAATTTCGACATCGCCCTTGAGAACGTGATCTCTTATAAAATGATGTCTAATTTCTATGTGTTTCGTTCTTGAGTGAAGAATTAGGATTCTTTAAGAAGGTTTCGTGTACTTACCCCTTTCTCAATGTTGCCAATTACCTGGTCACGAGGATGATCTTTAGACGTCCTCCAAGCCTTAGGCATCATCGATTCTTCTCTTGTGGTGGTACTTCTTCCGAAGGTTGTTCCATGACTTCATCTTGAACTTCCTTTGGATCCTCCTTTTGTACCTCGTCTTGAAGATTGATTTTCTTTAAAGCATCTGCAAGATCAACACAAGAATCCTTTCTCGCCAAGCGAGCATCATTTTCACAAAATACTACATGAGGAGATTCCTCAACAGTTTTAGTTCGATTATTAAACACTCTATGTGCTTCGCTACGTGATGAGTAACCAAGAAAAATTCCTTCATCAGATTTCGCATCAAATTTTCCCAAGTTATCTTTTCCGTTGTTGTGAATAAAACATTTACAACCGAAGACTCTAAGATGGGAAAGATTTGGTTTCCTTCCCTTATAGAGTTCATAGGGAGTTTTCATGAGTATTGGTCTAATGATAGCTCTGTTTAAAACATAGCTTGCGGTACTCACGGCATCCGCCCAAAAATATTTGGGAATATCGGCCTCATTGAGCACGGTTCTAGCCATCTCTTCGAGACATCAATTTTTACGTTCTACCACTCCATTTTGTTGTGGTGTACGTGGAGCCGAGAAGGTATGTTCAATACCGAGTTCGTCACAAAAGTCCGCGAAGAGATTGTGATCGAATTCCCCCCCCCCCCCCCCATGATCACTTCTTATAGAAGTGACGGTTGTGTCCTTTTCATTTTGAACACGTTTAAGAAAATTTTTAGAAGCTTGAAAGGCATTACTTTTATGAGCAAGAAATAACGTCCATGTAAATCTAGAATAGTCATCAACAATAACAAAAGCATAAAGATTACCACCAAGACTTTCAACACGAGATGGTCCAAAAAGATCCATGTGAAGAAGTTGTAAGGGTCTAGTGGTTGAAACAACATTTCTGGATTTAAAAGAGGCTTTTGTTTGCTTCCCTTTTTGACATGAATCACAAGTAGAGTCTTTTTCAAATTTCATGTTTGGAAGACCAAGTACTAAATCTTGTGAAACTAGTTTGTTTAAAAGAGTCATATTTACATGAGCTACTCTATGATGCCATAACCACATGTCGTCTTCTTTACTCAAAAGATAATTCACATAACTTGATGAAGAATTTTCAAGATCAACCATATAAATGTTATCCATTCTAAAACCACGAAGAATAATTTTAAAATCACTACGACGGATAACTAAGCATTGAGTCAAACAATACAAGATTTCCCTTGTCACATAATTGACTTATGCTCAAGAGATTATGTTTAAGACCTTTAACAAGCAAAATATGCTTAATGGAGAAGGATTCGTCCTTACCGACCGATCCAATGCCGATAATCTTTCCTTTGTTATTGTCTCCAAAAATAACATTTCCTCCTTCCTTGGGTTTTAGTTGAAGGAATTTTGATGCATCCCCGGTCATATGTTTGGAGCATCCACTATCAAGGTACCAAAGTACACTTGATCCCTTCAAGCACACCTACAAAACAAATTTAATGAGATTTTGGTACCCAAGCCATTTTGGGTCCTTGTGCGTTAGGTGTAACATATTGGTATGATTGCCCTGCAGTGAAATGTCTATGTCTAGTGAAGCATGCGGGAGCAATATGTCCAATTTTATTGCAATAATGACAAATGACATTGGGATTGTGCATTCTTCTAGGATGATAGTAATTTGGGGGTCTAAAATTATTCACTATATGTTTAGGAACATAGTTTTGATGTAGTTTTCAAAAATCTCGTCTAGGTGGTCTATACATGCCAACGTTTCTTCTAGTGTTCACTACATTTTTAGAAATATAGTTTTGATGTGGTTTTCGAAAATCTTGTCTAGGTGGTCTATACATTCCAATATTTCTCCTAGCATTTGTTCTAGAATGAGATGCAATTCTAGGATTAAAAGTTCTAGGTTGAGTGATGACATTTATTTTGTTTGGCCTAAGTTGAGTCTTAGGTGGTTTAGGAATGGACTCAACCTTTTCTTTTGGCTCGTGTTTGAAGCCTATACCGTGCTTAGTGGATTTCAAATTTACATGCACTTCATTGAGATTTTTGTGTGAAGAATTGAATTTGTGCAAAGTGCTTCTAAGACTTTCTACTTCTTCCTTTAGAGATTTGCAAGAGGTACAATCCTTATTTGAGCTTTCGGGTTTATCGGCGCTTCTTTTGCCATAAAACTTGTATCCTCTTTTAATTTCTCATTGTCAAGAGTGAGTTTTTCAAAATCCTTTTCTCTTGAAGAAAATTGTTTTCTTAAATCTTTTATAGATTTAGAAGCGCTAATAAACTCTTTATACAACTCATCAAATGCATCTTGCAATTCTTCTAAAGTGAAATAGTTCTTAGAAGAATTACATACCTCATTTTGATTTTCTTCGTGCGCCATAAGACACAAGTTTGCGGTCTCGTTTCCTTCTCCATCACTTGATTCGTCTCTGGAGTCGCCTCCCCAAGAGATGTATGCTCTTTGTTTCTTGAATGGTTTCTTCTCCTTTTTGATGTTTGGACAATTTGATTTGATATGCCCGATTTCTCCGCATCCATAGCACTTCAATTGGTCGCCTTGTTGCTTACCTTTTTGTTCATACTTCTTTTGCATGAACTTGTGAAACTTCTTAATAACGAGTCCAAACTCGGCATCTTCATCACTTGACTCCTCATCGTTTTGAGGTTGAGTAGTTGATGCTTTGAGCGCAATCTTTCTTTTCCTTTGATCATCCAAAGGAGAGTTAAGAATAGTTGATTCATAAGTTTTAAGATTACCTCGTAGTCCGTTGATGGTGACGTTTGTGATGCCGATTGATTCTTGGATAGCATCGGCTTTGGAACGCCATTCCGGAGTGAGGCTTCGTAGAATTTTCCGGACAAGCTCCTTATCCGTGAATGTCTTTTTGAGGGCGTGTAGGTCATTAACGATTTTTGAGAATCGTTCGAACATGTCATCTATCCTCTCGTTTTCCTTCATGCGAAACAGTTCATATTCGTGGGTTAGGAAATCAATTTTAGCTTTCCTTACCTGGTCCGTACCTTCGTAGGTGATTTCTAATTTGTCCCACATTTGCTTGGCAGTGGTGCAACATGATATTTTTCGATAGTCATCGGGGTTCACTGCACAATACATCATGTTGATTGCCTTTGCGTTGTTCTCTATTTTTCTGATATCATCGGCGTCGTATTCGTCTTCCGTTTTTGGAACGAGTTCTTCTCCAACCTTTTTGGTGGGTTGTAGTTCTCCATTTTTGATAATTTTCCACAGTTGGAAGTTGTTTGATTGTATAAAGATCCTCATTCTCTCCTTCCAGTAAGTGTAGTTGGTGCCATCGAAAAGTGGTGGCCTTATGAAGCATTGTCCTTCACCTAGTCCTGCATAAACACTACGAGTAGAAGCCATGGAAAGTTTCTCTCAAACTGTTAAGTCTTTCAGAGAGTATGGCTCTGATACCAATTGTTAGAATATACTCTTAACGCTAGGGGGGGGTGAATAGAGTTATAATAAAAAACAATGTAAATTTGCGGAATTAAAAATTGCAGGAATAACGTAAGTGCAGTAGTTAAAGAGATAAGGAGAGAACACACCGAATTTTATCCTGGTTCACCACAACACGTGGTTAGTCCAGTCCCCGAGAGACTCTCTCGAGTTTTACACTAACTTCGTTAAGCTTACGGGTGCTTAACAAACCGTTACACTTGCTCGTAGATATACCCTCTACAAGACTTCAACCTGCTCGAGGATACCGCACCTCAAGACTTCAAACCAAGGAACTAATTTTCCTTCTTACAACAAGGGATTAGACTATCCCTTCAAGTGTGTACAAACACTTAGCACTCACTTAAACAGAACTCTCTTGAAGAGTAGATATGAGTAAATAAATACGCTCAAGAACGCAACAACTTAGTCAAGAGTTTGGCTCTCAAAAACTTATGAAATGAATATACAATGATTGCAAAGAGAGTATGTAAGCTTTAGGAAGAATGTAATCAGTTGTTGTACTTAGAAGAGTGATTTTGAGTTGTATTTATAGTGCTCAAAACACCCAAGACCGTTGCTTAATTGCCAATCACAAATTGCTGATTTTGTGCTAGGATAATCGATTATCTGATTCTGCATAATCGATTATCTGCCAACGTTCAAAAATCAATCCCAGATTTTAAGCAGAATAATCGATTATCCAAATCGTATAATCGATTACCTGACAACGTTCAAAAATCAATTTCCGATTTTATTCTTAACATAATCGATTGTCTGATTGTACATAATCGATTATCTTTCAGCGTTTGAAAATATTTTGGCAATGGTCTTTAATATAATCGATTACCAGAAAGCCATAATCGATTATTTTGCTACTTTGAAAAATCTGATGTACACTGCCTTAACATAATCGATTATCATAAAGTACATAATCGATTATCTTTCAGATTTGTAAAATCTGGTGTACACTACTTTAATATAATCGATTATCATAAAGTACATAATCGATTATCTTTGTCCAGATTCGAAAGATATGTTTAAAATTCATTTTGGTTAAAATGAAATGTTTGAAAATCATTTTGCTTTAAATTAAAGATGCATGGTTTGATAAAAATGATTTTACGAGAGAAGCCAAGTCTTGAATCAATTGTCGGATCAAGATCACAATTATAGAACGACTCATGTATAACTTTGTTGCTTTACTTAATCTTGATCTTTGTTCTTCTTGTGCTTGGACTTCGGCATATGTCAATGTTCCGTTCACGTCGGTTTGTCATTTATCAAAACCTACAAATATGAACACACGTTTAGTTTAGCGACTTGAGAACGTGTTTCAACAGTACTGATGTAGGCAATGCGTTATATGGCGAGGAATTTCCCTTTGTCGCGTACTGCTCTATGTCAACGATCTACTTCCACCCCTTATGTGGGACTTCCTTCTTTTGGCAAAGTGGGGTTTATACTGTCTCCGAGCGGTGTGCATGCGACCATCTGAACAAGATGTCCTTGCCTTGCGCCTCCTTCGACGGTATGTGACTCGGCATTCCAGTCCGAGCTTAGACGGGCCGTGTCAGGAGAATGGTCATTCTACTTGTTGAAATGACCATCATTTGGGATCCGTTCAAGATTTCAGAGGTGTTCATGTTTTGGCCTAGACCGGGCCGCACTATTAACCTTGGCTCGACAATATTGATGTTTTGATCGAACCACCTGAATTCACGAGCATGTCTTATTTGTAATAGATAATGGCTACCAATGCGTCAGGGTGAGGCACAGCCTCGGTGCTTTTTTGCTCGATGTATGGGCGTTTTTATTTTCAATTTCTATGATTCCTTGGAGGGTGTTGTCGCTTCCCCACTATTGTGGCAATATGTCGTGGTTCATTTGCTTTGTTCTTCCTGGTTTCCCTCCTCTTGAGATGGTGGCCGCCTTTGAGCCCGTGGTCATGTGCGTCATGCGGTTTCCGCGCCAGGTTGTGGTTTCCTCGAAGTGGATTTGGTCGAACAGTTCCGAATCGTTTGGTGTCCTTTGTTTCGCTTATGCTAATCACGATGCTTGGTATAACAATGCTGAAGTTGCACTCTGATGGGCGAGATGCCCCTGACGGCCATGCCTCATTGAATCTGGCTCGGTTGAAGATTCCTTGAGGATATTTTTCCTCGAGCCATTTCCTGCTCGTTGCGAGGTGGATTGCGGCTCGGGCGTTCCTCCTATACATGGCATAAGGGCAGTTTCTCCTTCTGTTTGGTATTAGTTTCTTTGTCGGGAGCCCGCTTTGGTATACTGAGCCCAAGGAGGCTCCGTGATGGTTGTCCATGGCCTTGATTCGTGGCTGGTGCCGGGTAAGGACATCTGACACGATCTCGGTCAGGCATCTAATCAAGATCCGTCTGAAATACACCGCAGTCGTTGGGCATGATTCTCTCAATCGTCTCAAAACCATGGGCAATCTTGTTCGTTCTATCAGGGAGTGGGCCGCAACTTCCCATGGCACTTTATTCTCTCTTTGTTTTGTCTCGGATGTGTCAGACTCTCTTGTTGTTGTTTCGGTGGAATCGATGTACGCATCTTCAGAACAATCCGCTGGTATGCTAAGTGAGTTTGTCGACGCCACATCGTAGTTCCCTTCGAGAGTGTGTCCCCAATCTCTTCACCGAGACGAGCTCGAACTCGTCATCTTGAAGGTCGTTGCCCTTTCCTGTGCACATATAGGTGGTGATGCGCTCATCGAGATTCGAGGTCCTGTTGTACTTAGGGGGTTCTAGCATTCCGTACTTCTGTGCAATAGGTTCCGGGACTGCCTCTTCGGGGAATGGCTGTCGCATGAACTTCGATGAACTTGGCTCGATCTTTATGGAGAGGTCCCCAAGCATTTTTGCTATGGCATGGTTGGTTATCAATTCGTTGTTGCTTGATCTCTCGGGTACTTGTTTGGCAGGGGGAGCTGTGCCCGGCGCCGTTGTACTAGGAATCTCCGGGTGGCTATGCAACAGAGCAATAGCCAACTACTGTGCTTGCAACATTTCAAAATATCGTAAAGACTCACTTCCTGTGCTTCTTGAGTCGGGTCTTTTGAGCTTTATGTCGGTCGATGTGTCATATGCTTCTGTCAGTGTGAGAGGCTTCGTCGAAATGCTATGTATCCTGCAAATCCGCGTCTGCTAGAATCGATTCTGGCGAGTTATCGGTATTTTACAGTGGTGCTCCAGCGTTCGATACACGCATTCCATTTTCACATGGTCTTCAAGGTTATCGTTTTCGACTCTGATTGCCGAGCCAGACATTTTGACCTGAAATCAAAGGATCTTGGACAAGAAAAATGTATGAAAGATAACTTGTGTTTGTGCAATGAAACCAACAAGAAAATAATCACTATTATCTTTGTTAGTTTCATTATATAAATAGTAGTAAATAACTCTAATCTCATATGTATTAGGAGAATGACATGTACTGTATATATATGGCTCATATTAGCATTATCCATTAAATCAATAATATATATTTTTCTCGTGCTTTCTCACATGGTATTAGAGCTTCGGTGAGAAAACTATCGCTATGTGCCATTCCAGCAACTTTCGGGAAGAAAGACCTCGTCGCCGTGTAATTTTCTAGCGACTTAAAGAGGATGTCTGCAACAAAATCACTTTCCGTTGGTGTTGTGCAAAAAAATACCACCACATGGTTTCCAAGACTTAGCGACCAAACCCTACCAAAGATCTCCAGCAATCGACCACTCACGCGCGGATCGAAACTCTATTTTTTCGGCAAGTCACGCGGCCTTTTCTCGGCCAAATTTCAATTTTTTTCCTATAGGACGTCTGCTTGCGTGGCCTTTCCGAGCATATCCACCAAGTTTCCATCAGATTCCGATGACTTTTTTATTTTCCGGTAAGCTATAGTGTTTCCGGTGAACAATAACAATCAAACAGTGATTTCCAAAAGAATTTCTGGCCTTTTCCGACGTGAACATTATAATGTCATTCTTAGACTCACAATTCGTTGGATTGAATGCATTAAATCCAATCCAGATGGTTTCTTTATTGGATTATATTGAGTTCTTTGTGTACAACGCACGTAAACAAACATCTTCAATATTAGCTCCGTTGTTCCAACAAATAATAGCATGAATTGTGTCTCCCAATCTTCACCTTTTGAGTCTTGGGTCATCGATTCATGTGCATCTGATCATATTCCTGGAAACAAATCTCTTTTTACTAGTATCTCATATTCTCAATCTCTTCCAACAGTCATAATGGACAATGGGTCTCAAGACATGGCAACTGCAATAGGTCAAGCAAGTCCACTTCCTTCTTTACCTTTAGACTCAGTTCTTTATGTTCCCGGTAGTCCTCTTAACCTCATAGCGAATAAGTCGCTTAGCCAAATCACTTAAATCTGCTGTTTTATTTCTTGATGACCTTGTTTTTGTACAGGAACGCAGTACAGGGCGGATCATTGGTACCGGATGCGAATCATACGTACTTTATTACATTATCCTTGCAAAATCACATGGACTCTCATTTTGTCTTGCTCTAATAACTTCTCCCGTTACTGATTCGCCAGATTTATTACATAAATAGTTAGGACATCCCAGTTTGTCAAAACCTCAGAAAATGGTACCTGACTTATCTTACTTCTCCATTCTAGAGTGTGAGTCGTGTCAACTCGGTAAGCATACCCGCTCCCATTTTTCGCGGTGTCTTGATAATCGAGTAGAGTCACCTTTTTCTTTAGTACATTTAGATGTTTGGGGTCCTAGTCGGGTTAGTTCTACATTAGGATTCCGCTACTTTGTCAGTTTCATTGATTATTATTCCAAGTGCACTTGTATATTTTTGATGAAAAATCAATCTGAGTTGTTTTCTATTTTTCAGACCTTCCACACTGAAATGCAAAGTCAATTTGGGGTTTCTATCAGTACATTTCATAGTGATAATGCCCTAGAGTATTTGTCTTCTTCATTTTAGCAGTTTATGAACTCCCATGGGATTATTTATCAAACATTTTATTCGTACACATCCCAACAAAATGGGGTAGCTGAAAGAAACAATAGACATGTTATTGAAACAACTCGTAACTTACTCATACAATTTCATGTTTTGTTGCGTTTTTAGGGGATGCAGTTCTTACATCTTGTTATCTTATTAATCGTATGCTATCTTCAACTATCCGAAATCAAGTTCCATTCTCTGTCCTGTTTCCCCACTTACCTTTTTTCTCTCTTCCACCCCGTGTCTTTGAGAGTACGTGCTTTGTTCATGACCTTACTCTAGGAAAAGATAAGTTAGCTTCTCGTGCTCTTAAGTGCATATTTTTGGCTTACTCAAGAACGCAAAAGGGATATCGATGTTATTCTCCCGACCTTCAGCGATTTCTTATGTCGGCTGATGTTACCTTCTTTAAAACCCAATCATACTTCACTAGTCCAGTTAATCACTTAGATATTTTTGAGGTGCTACCCGTTCCTTCTTTTGGAGATTGAGTCCTTATCTCCCATTCATCTTTATGCGTAGCTCCACCGCCTACAGTTCTAATTGCAGCTCCACCACATATAGCTCCACTGTCACCACCGAGTCCAGTTCCACCAACTATAGCTCCAGTGCCATCACCTAGTCCAGTTCCACCAACCATAGCTTCGGTGCCACCATCTAGTCCAGCTCAACCTTCTACAACTCCACCATTCCTGACTTATCATCGTCGTCCGCCCCCAGCATGAGGCCCAACTGTTTCACGTCCTGCACCTGACTCTGCTAATACTGCGGACTTGTCTCCTCTTAATCAACTGATTACACTACGAAAAGTTATCCGGTCCCTACTTAATCTTAATCCTCGTTATATCGATTTAAGTTACCATCGCATCTCATTATCCAATGTGCATTCGTGTCATCTTTGTCCTCTGTTTCCATCCCTAAGTCTACCGGTGAAGCACTGTCTCATCCCGGATGACGAAAAGCTATGATTGACGAGATGTCTGCTTTACGTATGAGTGGTACTTGGGAGCTTGTTCCTATTCCTTCGGGTAAATCGACTGTCGGGTTGTCGTTGGGTGTATGCAATCAAAGTTGGTCTAGATGTCTAGGTTGATCTATGTAAGGCTCGTCTTGTTGCCAAATATTTACTCAGATATTAGGACTCGATTATAGTGATACTTTCTCTCCCGTGGCTGAAATTGCATCAGTCCACCTTTTTCTATCCATGGCTGTTGTTCGCCATTGACCTCTCTATCAGTTGGATATTAAGAATGTTTTTCTTCACGGTGACCTTGAGGATGAGGTGTATATGGAACAACCACCTGGTTTTGTTTCTCAGGGGGACTCTAGTGGCCTTGTATTGTCAGTTGTGTCGGTCCCTCTATGGTCTAATGCAATCTCCTCGATCTTGGTTTGGTAAGTTTAGCACAGTTATTCAAGAGTTTGACATGACTCGTAGTGAAGTTGATCACTCTGTATTTTATCAATATTCTGCTTCAAATCTCTATATTTATGTGGTTGTTTATGTTGATGATATTGTTATTGTCGGCAATGATTAGGATGGTATTAGTAAGTTGAAGCAACATCTCTTTCAAACTACGGATTTGGGCAAATTAAAGTATTTTCTGGGTATTGAGGTCGCTCAGTCTAGCTCAAGTATTGTGATCTCACAATGAAAGTATGTCTTAGATATTCTTGAGGAGGTAGGAATGACATGTTGTAGACCTGTTCACACTCCGATGGGTCCGAATTCTAAACTTTTGTTAGGCCACTTATCGATCCTGCAAGATATAGGTGGTTGGTTGGTTAATTAAATTACCTCACAGTGACTAGACGTGACATTTGCTTTCCTGTGAGTGTTGTGAGTCAGTTTATGGATTCTCCTTGCGATAGTCATTGGGATGTAGTTGTCCATATTCTTCGATATATAAAATCAGCTCCACGAAAAGGCTTATTGTTTGAGGATCGAGGCCATGAGCAGATTGTTGGATACTCAGATGCCGATTGGGCAGGATCACCTTCTGATAGACGTTCTATGTCTCGATATTGTGTCTTAGTAGGAGGAAATTTGGTGTCTTTAAAGAGTAAGAAACAGAATGTAGTTGCTCGTTCTAGTGCAGAAGCATAATATCGAGCAATGGTTATCGCCACATGTGAGCTAATTCGGATCAAACAGTTGCTCAATGAGTTTATATTTGGTGAGATTAGTCAGATGAGATTTGTATGTAATAATCAAGCTGCTCTTTATATTGCGTCAAATCCAGTATTCCATGAGAGAACTAAGCACATCGAGATTGACTGTTATTTTGTTAGAAAAAAGATACTCTCGGGAGATATTGCTACAAAATTTGTGAAGTCGAATGATCAGCTTGACGATATTTTAACCAGTCCCTCACTCGTCCTTGTAGTAGTTATGTATGTAACAAACTCGGTACATATAATTTATATGCACCAGCTTGAGGGAGATTGTTAGTTTCATTCTATAAATAGTAGTAAACAACCCTAATCGAATATGTATTATGAGTGTAACATGTATTGTATATATAAGGCTCATTGTAGCATTGTCAATTAATTAGTCAATAATATATTTTCTCCCGTGCTTTCTCATAATTTTTAGCCCCATGGTGGGCGCCAAAGTGTTTACCATGAAAATGGTGACAACAATTAAATTTGTAAATGGGATTCTAAAAATACGTGATCTATTCCCAAGATAGTCGTTTAGATCAGTTGATGCTAAAATAAGGAGTGTAATGATGAAGTGCTAGTTAAAACGCCGCAGTTACCAAACTGAGAAGCTTGCTGTTCGGGTGTGGAACCCGTTGATGGTGTACCTTGTGGTCGATGTCGGAGTCGACCTCGAGGTATCGGGGGTAATCGAGAATGGGATAATAGCTAAGACATGATCAAATAAAGCTCTCTATGGTCAATACCAAGTAATATAACGAAGAACAAGTAAGAAAGCTATAAGTATGAGAATGGCCTCGGGCCAGTAAGAACAAACGATTAAGAAAGAGAAGAGAGAGATATTATTGCACTTGAGGAGAATAGTGCAAGCAACCTCAGAACGTTACAAAGTGGTGCGGGCTCCCTTTATAAAGGAAGGGAACCCGACTATTGTACAACATGCATTAATTGTAAAATATGGAGATGGGACGGCTAGACGTGACGCGTCGGCGTAGGCTCTGGGTAGGCCGGCTTTGTCAGACTTGCCCGCATACCTTGGGAATCTACCCTTCTGCTCCAGCCTCGGCCTTCGTCTTCTTCGAATCGGGCTTCGACGAGCGTCGAGGGAGGGGACTAAGTCGTGGCTCCGTGTCCTCGGAGTCTTGAGGCATACTCCCTCTATTTCAATTTATGTAATACACTTTCATTATTAGTTTGTTAAAAAATATGATATGTTTTTATATTTAGAAATAATTTAACTTTAAACTATTCATTTTATCCATTTTGCCCTTACTGAGATGTTTTTATAGCCACACAAATATTATATCGCCATAAAGCTTTTGCCCCTTGAACATTTAGGATCTGCACATATTTCAAAAAATTTCTTCTTTTTTCTTAAACTTTATGCTAAGTTAAACTAAATCATCTAAATTAAAACGAATGGATTATATCATTAGGACCAAGAACAAAGAATCCTATATCTAGGGAAGGCGTATTAAGATAACAGGAGGAGAACTGCGAACATTCCTCCGGTGAAGAGTTCTAAAAGGGCTGAGGATCTGTTAGCGCATTTTGCAGTTGAAACCCCAACTGAAATGATGAGCTGCTTATGGATCGTTGAGGGGAAATCTTTTCTATACGTATGACTTTCTTGATAAATAGTCAAACATTTTCTTCTGTAGCCAAAGGAAGGTACAAGCTTTGGAATCTTGGCGTAATTGATAAAGTTGCATGTTATTATGTGATTAAGAGATTACGGATTCAAGTCCTAAAAGCAATTTCTTACAAAAATATAGGGTAAATACGTACAAAAAACCCTTATGATTCGATTCCTTTTTTAACCTTGTGTATAATGATAGTTTAATGCACCGAACTATCTTAAATGGAAGATATATAATTTGCTTTCTACCCGATTTATATTTTCTCTCTCTCCAGAATGTGGGGGGGGGGAGAGAATCTTGAATTATTTTGTTTTTAATGTTAATGATGGTTATCTATCTCATACCATATATAATATATTCCAACAACTACTTTCTGTTAATGGTAGAAGTGCGTTTCAAGCTGGCATATTCGTCCATGATACCCTACTATTAGTGGAAACAAATCTAGTTAGACAAACAAAGACAGTTTTAGTTTCCATTCATTAGTGATATATTTAATAAAGTATATAACTGGTTTCCACTTCGGCCAACTTTTATAATCTATCTACTTGGATTCTTCTCTTACGCTGCACCCAGAATCGTCTTTGCAAAAAGAAAACATTCTATATTTAGCCGCAAAGACAAATTACTTTTAGATTCTTCATGTAATAAGTATTTTGTCGAATCGGTACCTATAACGATCCCACGGGTCGTTTTGAGATCTAGAACATCGTTCAGCAGTTTGAAGTCATGAGAAGCTTAACTTCAGATATTATGATTCGTCGAAATTGAATTTCGGGAAGTCCAAAGTCGATTTGGAAAGAGAATTCTCATTTCGGAAACCTTAAATTGAAGAATTGACTAAGATTGGAGTTTTGAGTAAACAACCTCGGAAGCAGGATTCAAAAATTCCAACGAGTTATTATGATGATTTCGGACTTGGGAGTATGTCTGGATCTGGTTATGGAAGGCCCTAGAACGTTTTAGCACCTACTGTAGAAGTTAGCATTTTTGGAAGAATTTCATAAGTGTGGGTTGAAGTGTTTTTCGGTGTTATCAATGTCTGCTTGGGATCCCAATTCTGGGGATAGCTCTGTATGGTGATTATGGTATTGGGAGCACGATTGGAAGTGAATTCAGAGGTTCGTGGGTCATTTGGGAGTCAGTTGGCTAAGGATAAAAATTTGGAAGGTTTTTGAGAAGTTTGGCCGGAAGTGGACTTTTGATATTGGGGTCGGATTCCGATTTCTGAAGTTGAAGCAGGTCCGTAATTTCAAATATGACATGTGTTCAAAATTTGAGAGTAATCGGACGTGATTTGATAGGTTTCGGCATCGAAGGAAGAAGTTGAAATTCTAAAGTTCATCAAGCTTCGATTGGAGGTTGATTCATAATTTTTGTGTTGTTTGATATAATTTGAAGCCTCGAGCAAGTCTGTAATGTATTTTGGAATTGGTTGGTATGATTGGTTAGGGTCCCGAGGGCCTCGGGTAAATTTTGAATGGTCAACTGATCGAATTGGAATTTGGAAGAAGAGCTGAAGTTGTTGCCTGCTGGTATAACCGCACCTGCGAGACTTGGGCTGCTGCTGTGAAGCCGCAGAAGCGGCCCTTGTATCACAGAAGCAAAAATGGGTTGGCTGGGCAGGGACCGTAGATGCGGACAGTTTTTTCGCAGATGTAGAGTCGCACCTGCGAAAGGATAGGGGCAGATGCGGATGCTGAGAGCTTGAGGAGGACCGTAGAAGCAAAGGGTAAGATGCACCTGCGAAACAGCAGAAGCAGTCAAGTGACCGCATGTGTGGTTATGCTGGAGGCAGAGGGGTTATTTTAAATCGGGGGTTGGTTTCATTTCAACCCCATTTCTAACATTGGAGCTTATTTTAGAGCAACTTTGGGGTGTCATTTTCACCACCAAGCATGAGGTAAGTAATTTATGAGAGTTTTGAGTTAAATACATGATATAGATATGGATTTGAACATGAAAATTAGTGGAAAACTTGGGATTTGAGGGAAAACCTAAAAACTTAGTATTCTTGGATTTTGGCCACGATTTTGGGTATGGAATTGAGAGTAAATTATATATTTGAGTTCGTGAGGTTATGGGTAAACTTTATTTTCAAAAAACTTCAAAATTCGGGCGCGTGGGCCCGAGAGCGTTTAGTCGACTTTTTGATCGTGGTTAGGAATTATTACAAATGGGATTATTATGAGTAGTTAATCATATTTTAATAGATTTGCAGAATTATTGGTTAGTTTTAAAGTGTTGTGCATCAATTTGAGTCTTCGGAAATGCGTAGAATGCCGGTTATAGAACTTCGGAGTGAGGTGAGTCTCCTTTCTAACCTTGTAGGGGGAATTGTCCCCATGGGTGAGTTAATTGGTTATGTGCTCCTATTTGTGGGGGCTAAGTATGCACGAGGTGACAAGAGTCCGTGCGTAGCTACTATTATGCTTATGTCTGGGTAGTTTAGGGCCCAAAAACATACTTACTTGTGATGTTTGCAACCTTGTTGACGAGCTTAAAATATGTTTAAAATATATCAAACGTGTAAATAAATTTCTAAATAGATAATGACTTTTAAAAGAGAAACTTGTCATTTCCTGAATATTTGCTCATTGATGAACTATTTATTTAAATGTTTGAATGTAATCATCTATTGTGGAAGGGGCCGAATGTCTCGGTAGATTAAACAGATGCATCTATGGTTCGTGTCATTCGACCCTCAGGCAGTGCACGGTTTAAATATTGTTGGATCGGGTCATACATCCTCGGCTTGATTTGCGCATGCTTCCATTGCTTGCCGTGGGGTTTATAGATATTGATATTTGCTCTCCCTGACTTGTGAATAAATGTATAAATGATGAAAAGGAATTTGGGAATTTCCTATAAAATTAAAAAAATATTTACTTCATTCATTCTATTGAATTACAATCCTGTTATAAAATCTTCGATTTATTATATTACGGACGTATCATTATTGGATCAGTAGTAAGTGTCGAAGTCGACCTCTCGTCTCTACTTCTTCGAGATTAGAAGGGATACCTTACTGGGTACACGTTTTTTTCGTACTTATTCTACACTTGCTGTGTATTTTTTTTTTTTGCACGAGCACATGTATTCCTAGTGGCCTACTAGGCGTAGCAGCATGAATGATACGGGGACTATGAGAGCTGCAGCTCTCGAGGCGATATGCAGCCAGTATAGTCTCTTTTAGCATATTGATTTTACTTTCTATCCAATTTTTATTCCGGACAGTTATTGTACTTTATTCGATTCCTTAGTAATTACTCATACACTTTTGACATTGGGTTCTGGAGGAGTAGTCAGTATTTTGAAATTGTTAAAGATACAACAACAACCCAGTATAATCCCTTAGTGGGGTCTGGGGAGGGTAGTATGTACGCAGACCTTACCCCTACCCTTGGGTAGAGAGGTAGTTTCCATATAGACCCCCGACAACCTTCCCTCCAAGAACTTCCCACCGTGCTCTTGGTGAGACTCGAACTCACAACCTCTCGGTTGGGGCGGTTGCTTACCATCAGAGAAACCCCTCTTGTCAAAATTTGTTAAAGATATTATTAATTATTTAGTGGAATTTATTTTATTGTTTAAATATATAAAGAAGAGAATTCAAAAGCATCTAAACCGAGAAATTACTAGTTATTTAGTATTGTCTTGCTTGACAATGGTGTCCGATGCCATCACGACCCTTAGTGAATTTTGGATCGTGACAATATGGTATCAGAGCACTAGGTTCCCTTAGGTGTAACGAGTCATGAGAAAGTCTAGTAGAGTCTCGCGGATCGGTACAGAGACATTGTACTTATCTTTGGGAGGCTATAGGGCTGTTGGGAGCACTTCCCTTATTGATTTCCTTATTGTGCGATTCAATTCATTTGAGGCTTATGCTTTTATTTTCTTCCAATTTAATATTCTACAACGTGGAGCACTTATTATAAATTAGAAATCGAGAAATTTTAAAGGTACTACAAAGGTAGTGCGAGATGCTTCTCCTTGCGTAGTTGATTTGACTATTGTTGTCACCTTGCGGAAAGATATTTTGTCGTTTCAGCTCAGTAGCTGTACTTCTGAGAGCTCTGAGGCTGGGCACAAGTTGCCATGATGCTTATGAATGGTTATTGCACAGTATTGATATGATGGTAGGATGCTGCTTACATGTTGGGGCAATGAATAACTTGAAGGGGGTTTACTTCGTGCATGATTTAGAGGATCGGTATTTTATTCCCGGTAGGGGAATGGCAATCGGGCTAAGAATGTTCAGATTTGGGATGATGAAGTAACGAGGCTTGGTATTTGCAAGCGTGGTGGAATTCTCATCTATGATGAGATGTCGTTGTCCTTGTTTAATGTACTAAGTTCGCTGGTGTTAAGACCTTCTACAATTCGCCTTTGGGGCAAGATATTGTAAGATAATGTTGGAAAAACGGCTGTCAGAGATCGCGAGGTGCGGTGGTTCAGGATTGAATATGTATTTCTAATAATGATGGCTCGAGAAAGATAATCTTCGGAAAGGTTTAGAAGTTAGAAGCGGTCTATTGGTTCAAGTGCTACTGAAATAGATTTTGATCGAAAGCATCAGCTGAGTGGCAAAGGATGAGGAAGGACGTGTTGGAAGTGTCATGTGGTAGTTGAACTTCCAGAAGGCCAGGTGCAAGAAGTGGAGGCCGAGTAGTTTCTTAAAAAAGTGAGTCTGCCCAAAGCGGGAGAGTGGCAAAGTAGTATGCGGATTTAGTGGCTGGGTCTACGGGCTTAATTTGAAATATCGGCTATTATTCGCTGGGAGATTTGATATGATGGAATGAGCTTCTTGATATGAAGAAGGATACAACATAACTTTGAATTTGAGGACACTGTCACACATTTGGTTGATGTCCACGAGTAGTGAATGGACTTGTGCAGCTGGTGAATGAGCATAGACTCAGGTGGATTATCTCCTATGAGGAGATCAGCAGTCGAGTGGTTGGTGAACCTTCTACAAAGAATCTCACCGGCTATCTGGTAAAGAGGTCGGGCCTGGGAATATTGTTAACAATTCAGAGTATTCATAAATGGTTTTATAGGAAGATTTCGAGGAACTCGGCGGGTTGGTTGTGATAGATCATGTCAACAATGAAGAAAGAATCTTGTTGGATTCCAGAGTTATGCAATAATGGCTTCAAGCTAATTGGGAGATTCTCACTGCCTACGATTGGTTTCATGGTTGTCTATTTATGAGATTTCCGATTATTAGCATATTCATGGGTTATTTCAGCTAAGGGAAAAGAACATAAAAGGTTATTTGAGCAAATGAATTGTTAAACGTGTAGCTGGCCTTATCAACTCATGTTCAGACTTGGGTTAGGGTACATGATTTATGCAATGTGTATACACGGGTTTCAAGGAAAGTGATTCAATCAGGTTCTTCATCGAGATGGGTGTTCATGTGCTAGCGGAGCCTTGCAGTGGATTATATTCGGGATTATGTCAGAGTGGTTGACTTTTAATAACGGTCCTAAGGAATTCAAAGGTCAAGAATACGGTTCCTAAGGGTTCGAGCCCACAGTATGGTTAAGAATCAAGCTTTTGTAATAGCATATGACAAGAGGCTCAAAATGTTTACCTTGAATTGTAAAGGAATTAGCAGAACATGTGTATCAGCGGAAAATGAAAAGGAGCGTGCAAGGAGTGTATGAAACAATTCATAGGTTTGGAGACAGAGTGGTCTCATAAAAGGATGTCACTCAATATGAGTGCGGATTTAGGTTTGTAATATAAGGAATAGAGCTAATATTATCTCTGATGCAAGTTATGGATGAATTAGAGAAAGTTAGATTGGTCAACCATGGTTGAATTGGCATACTGATGGCAGTGCGCGCGAGGCTCGGGGGCCGTCGTAGTTGATTATATTTGTAAGAATACAAGTATTATAGTTTGTTATGTGTAGGCGGATCCTGAAAGGATTATAGTGGTTTAGACCACTACTTAAGGATTTGAATGTTCTATGGTTACGAGAAGTTACTCGCGTGTTACTATGGTCCTTTTGGAATGAGTTAAGTAAAAAGTTTCTAGGTGATGAGTGTTTACAATAGTAGTGGTACAGGAGTCAAGATGAAGATCTTGTATTATAGTATATTGGCATGTTGGGGGCAGTGAGTGATATGAAATTGGAAAGTGAGGATCAAGGTTGTGGTTCAGTGTTGACAAGGATGAGCATTGAAGGGATTTGAATGATTTGAATAGGCTGGCATTATCTTCAGCACCACCTGAGATTGGTGCTTTGTGAAAAAGGCTTTACATCTCGGTCATGGATTCTTGACCGCTTTTCAGCATTAGTGTTGTAGGTGGTATGGATGTGCAGACTTGTTATCTAATTACAGAAGGTTGTGGGAGCGTGCCCCACGGGAAGATTGTATAAGCGTGGCATGTGGTTACTTGATTGATTGAAGAATGAAACCAAGTATGCAGATTGTGGTGCTATCATTAATTTGGGAATTTACTCCTGGGGGCACTCGATTTATTAGGTTCTGGACTATGGAGGACTACTTCGGTTATGATGGTTGTACTTGTGCGTTATGGTAAAAGGGGTTATTATTGACCCAGAAAAGATTATTTACCTAGTTCAGTACGATCAAAATTAGCTTGAGGTCTGTGGATAGATTTAAATATAAATATGGGCTCTATATCAGACCGAACGTGTTTATTTCAGCATAGCTCCCCTTATAGAGGAATATTCAGAAGTTGGATGTTATTTCGTTGTCGGCTATTTCATGTAATGTTATATTGTGCCATGTGAGTTGTGAAACGGCTTGTTAATTTTCTTATGTGTTGAGATTCTGTGTACCAATGGCATTATGTGAACATGATGGCCTTTGTGATTTAGATCATATGTTGCACTTCAGTTGCGGTTGATTTTTGTAGCTTATTGCACTACCTGTTCCCCATGGATGGTATTATGCACTTAACCGTGCTTGTGACCGATATTCAGTATGTAGTATTAATGAGAAATTTAGCTCGGTGTATACCCCCTTATATGAATTTTTACGTGGATAAGGTGGGACGCTTCCATGGATATGTTGTTTGGATTAGGTTGCACGCCGCAGCAGTATAATATTGAGTGCAGTTTTCTATATTCTATTTGTGTGTTTTGTTTCTCATTTCTTTCGAAGGTTGGGTAGGCCCTTCCAGAGTTCGTTTTGTTTTATGTATCATGTTCGAATTGGTAGCCTATTGGCATGTTGTGGCAGCATATGAGTCTTTTGGTCATTACTAGGGTTCTTGTTGCCTGATCAGTTTATACTGGGTGAGACAAGGTTATTGGATCTAGGATCAGTGCAATCGGATTATATGAAGTATATTAAAGAGAAAATACCATTATTTGGTTCTAAATAAGGTCGAAGCTCATCAGGAGTATAGATCCAATGGTTAACGGCTCGGGAGTTGGATATGAATTATTCATGTCCTTCCATTTTTGTGGTATTGCGAGAGTGGGAACAAAACCTATATATATCATAAGGTGCATTAGGGGCATCATATTCATGGAATATCATCTATTATGATTAGAGAATATTATTATGGTCCGGTGAACGACGTGGTGCATGATGTGGACTCAACAAATGTATGAAATCTCGGTGCATTGTATGGTGATTTGTATAGTGTTCATATGTTGAAAGTAGGTCTGGCAGAGAATTTGGAATGTTGAAACCGGGATCTAAGACTTATTTGCCTAAATGAAAAAGGTCATCTTTAAATTTGATCGAGCTAATGTGCCCGACTGAGTTGTGATACATGGGTAGGTGCACAAGGTGTTAAGCAGTGATATCGGAGAGCTCCAACACAGTTCTCAACACGTTCAAGGACGAACGTATGTTTAAGTGGGAGAGAACGTAATTATCCGATCGATCGTTTTGAGCTCTAGCGTGTATTTCAGCATTTTGAAGCCTTGAAAATCTTCACTTTAGGTATTATGACTTGTACGCAGGGTTAGAATTTAATTTTGGGAAGTTTAGAGTCGATTTGTAAAGTGAATTCTCATTTCGAAAGCCTTAAGTTGAAAGAATCGACTAAGATTATATTTTTGAGTAAACGACCTCGAATCGGGATTCGAAGGTTCCAACAAGTTCGTATGGTGATTTCTGACTTTGGAGTATGTCCGGATCAGGTTTTGAAAGGCTTGGGAATATTGAACACTTATTGTAGAAGTTAGCATTTTTAGAAGAATTTCATAAGTTTGGGTTGAAGTGTGTTTCAGTGTTATTAATGTCTATTTGGGATACCAAGTCTAGGAATATCTCTGCTATGGTATTGAGAGTGCGATCGTAAGTGAATTTGGAGGTTCGTAGGTCATTTTGGAATCAGTTGGCTAAAGATAGAAATTTGAAAGGTTTTTGAGAAGTTTGACTGGAAGTGGACTTTTTGATATCGAGATCGAATTCTGATTCTGGAAGTTATAGTAGGTTCGTAATGCCAAATATGACTTGTGTGAATAATTTGAGGTCAATCGAACGTGATTTGATAGGTTTCGGCATCGAATGAAGAAGTTTCAAATTCTAAAGTTCATTAAGCTTGGATTGGAGGTCGATTCATGATTTTTGCATTTTTTGATATGATTTGAGGCCTCGAGCAAGTCCGTAATGTATTTTAGGACTGGTTCGTATAATTGTTTGGGGTCCTGGGGGCCTCGGATGAATTTCGGATTATTAACGGATCGAACTGGAATTTGGAAAAAGAGCTGAAGCTGTTGCTTGCTAGTGTAACCTCACCTACGAGACTTGGGCTGAAGGTGCAGAGCCGTAGAAGTGTCCCTTGTGTCGTAGAAGCGGAAATGGGCTGGCTGGGGCAGGGATCGCAAATGCGGTCAGCTTTGCCGCAGATGCGGTGCCGTACTTGCCAAAGGAGAGGCAAAGATGCGGATGTTGAGGGCTTGAGGAGGACCTCATAAGCGGATGGTAAGACGCACCTGCGGAACCCCAAAAGCGGTCAAGTGACCGCAGGTACTGATATACTGGAGGCAGATGGGTTATTTTAATTCGGGTGTTGGGTTCATTTCAACCCCATTTTATTCGTTGGGGCCAATTTTGGAGCAACTTTGGGTGCCACTTTCACAACCAAGCACGAGGTAAGTAATTTATGCTAGTTTTGAGTTAAATATATGATTTAGATATGGATTTGAACATGGAAATTACTGGAAAATTTTGGATTTGAGGGAAAACCTAAAAACTTAGTATTTTTGAATTTTGACCACAATTTTGGGTATGAAATTGATAGTAAATTATATATTTAAGTTCGTGATGTTATGGGTAATCTTTATCTTTGAATTTTTTTCGAATCCATGCTCGTTGGCTCGGGTGCATTTTGTCAACTTCTCGATCGGGGTTAGAAATTATTACAAATGGGATTATTATGAGTAATTAATTATAAATTAATGGATTTGCATACTTATCGGCTAGTTTTGGAGTGTTGTGCATCAATTTGAGTATTCGGGAGGGAGTGGAATGCCAGTCATGGACTTTCAGTGCAAGTCTCATTTCTAACCTTGCAGAGGGAATTGTCCCCATAGGTTAGTTAATTGCTTATGTGCTCCTATTTTTGGGGGCTACGTACGCACAAGGTGACGAGAATCCGTGTGTAGCTACTATTATGCTTATGTCCGGATAGTTTAGGGCCCAAAATCATGCTTACTTGTGATACTTGCAACCTTGTTAACGAGCTTAAAACTGGTTAAAACATATCGAGTGTGTAAATGAATTTCTAAAAAGCTAGATATCATTTCTTGACTTTCAAAAGAGAAACTTGTCATTTCCTAAATAGTTGCTCGTTGATAAATTATTGATTTGGCTATTTTAATGTGTTTATCTATTGTGGAACGGGCCAAACGCCACGATAGATTAAATAGATGCATCTATGGTTAGCGCCTTTTGACCTTCTAGCAGTACACAGCTTAAATATTGTTGGATCGAGCCATACGTCCTCGGTATGATTTGCGTATTCTTGCATTGCTTGTCTTGGGAGTTATGGATGTTGATATTTGCTTTCCTTCAATTGGGAATAAATATATAAATGATAAAAAGGAATTTGAGAATTTCCTATAAAAGAAAGAATATTTTAGTTGCTTCATTCTATTGAATTACAATTCTGTTATAAAAATTCTCGATTTATTATATTATGGACGTATCATTATTGGACCACTAATAAGTGGCGAAGTCAAACTCTTGTCTCTACTTCTTCGAGATTAGACGGGATATTTACTGGGTACATGTTATTTTGCATTCATGGTATACTTGTTGTGCATTTTTGTTGCAGTGTAGCAGCATGAATGATACGAGGACTAGGTGAGCTGCATTTCTCGAGGCGACCCGCAACTAATATAGTCTCTTTCAGCATATTGTATTTACTGTCTGTCCAATTTGTATTCCTGATAGTTATTGTACTTTATTCGATTCCTTATTAATTGCTCATGCACTTATAAGACCGGTTTCTGGGATGTCTACGGAAATAGTCAGTATTTTGAAATTGTTAAAGATATCACTATTTATTCAGTGTAAGTTATTTTTTATTGTTTAAATGTATAAAAGAAGTGAATTCAGCAGTATCTAAAATGAAAAAATTACTAGTTATTTAGTGTTGACTTACCTGATAATGGTGTCCAACGCCATCACGGCTCTTAGTAGATTTTGGATCGTAACGAACACCTTTTTTATTGGAGAAAGATTCATAATTTTACGTCAGTAAATGTAAAATACTATTGATCCAATATTACTTTGTGATAGTAGCTAGATGCAAATTTACCCCAAAAAATAACAAATTATAATGCATGACTATGTAAATATTTTCTTAAAATATCTATGTATTCAAAATATATTTGTGGCTGCACTTAATGTTCTAAGCTTAAATATAATTTTAAGGATTTAAGTTATATGTATCGATATTTAAAAAGAATATTTACGTGATCATGCACTTTAATTTGTTATCATGTTATGCTTTATTTGTAGAGTTATCTCTATTACTATTGTAAGATAATTTTAATCAATGCTTAAAAAAACATGTACAACTGGGGTTGCATAGAAGCCCTCTTGTCCAAATACAACAACGTGTCCTGCTATTTCATCAAAGACTTTACAATAATTTAACAAGCCATTAATTATGTGTTTCTTTCTCCTCCAATATCTAGTTAAATTACTTCTTTGCTCATCACGTAACGATGGTGCAAGGAGTTAGTGGAATTATATATGTGTATTTGAAATGTAGCTAGTTTCTTTTAGTAAAGTTGAAGTCTCATTATCAGAGATAAAGAGAATTTATTTATTTTTGGTTTAGATTTTGTGGATGGAACTTAGCCACGCGTCTGCTATCCTAATGTTGATATTTTGTATTCAAGATTATGTTCCTCAAGATTATGTTGTTGTTACTTCAATGAGTGTATATATATATTTGGAACTACTGGAATGGATGTTCAATATTTTTGGATCATGGGATGGGATGTGATGCTTTCATATCCATGAATGGACATCGTGATTTTTTTTAGATCAAATGCTAGGAATACTATATTATTTTATTCTTTAGTAAGGGAAAAGTAGAGGTACAGATCATTGGGTTTTTTTAACTTTTTTATGCCACTAGGTTAGGGACAAATATATAGGATGGAATTTTTTTTCTATTCAATTAGGTTTTTTTTTATGAGTAATTTAAGCACCAACAGCTTTTAATTTGAATGGTTGAGGGGTAATAAACTTGTTATGAAAGTGGCAAGTTAAGCACAAAATTTTGCAACATATATACATTATTGATATGGTTTTGTCATTATCTTCTCTAAGTGTATAACACACAAAAAAAAAATAGAGCTTATAATGAATAAGTAGTAAAACTCTGTTGTTAATACTTCATAATATTGGTTAATTAAATTATACCTAGTTGTGTTTTAATCAGTTAAATTTTGTCTAGATATTTGAACACTCCCAACTCTCCAACCTTACTGCCAAGTGCTTTTTCCTCTATAAATGACTGTATGACACTATGCGAATCATTACTAGCTATAAGTTAAAGTTCCATAGAGTGACACCTTGCTAATATGCAAAGTGCACGGATTGATTATCAAATTAAATCAATAATGTTAGATTTTTCAATCTTGATTTTTCCAGATTTTTCAATTTTTTTTTTGGATTTTGGGATTTTTTTCTGTTAAATTCTTAATAGCATAAAATATATAACTTGTGCTCCAAATATTTATTTTAATCCTAGTAGAATACAATTATGTAATATATTTTTCAAAAAATAAAATAATAAATAAAATGAGTCATATCATTATACTAAAATATTCAATAACATAGATTATAAAATCGCACAAAGAAAATATTACTAATTAATATACCATAATAAAAATTAACAAAATCTAAAAATACTATATTCATCGTGCTAAATTAAGTACAACTAATAGATACTATCAATTACACAACTAGGCATAAATAAAAAGATAAACTAGATTATACATTTTTATTATAAATTAGTGCAAATTTAAAAAGATGGATATCCAACACAATTTTCGTTCCTAGTGTTGAATTAATTTCCTTTATTACTTGAGTATCGATTTGAACTTTTTTTGACATACTACTTTTATAGGCTATAAAATTTAGGGATTTTTATCTATATATACCGTATAACAAACATTATTACCTATCATGTTTAAGGTTTGTATTAATTACATTTAAGCATACCAAATTTCAATTTATGTACCATAATTCAAATTAAGACTTTAATTATAGCCTCATTTATCGTAGGTTTTAATTTAGAAATTGTATCTTCCAAATTTTTATACTACCCGCTTCTCTCTCCTCTCCCATGATTTACCTATAGTTAATTCATCCCCCCCCCCCCACACACACGATTTTTCTTCAGTTTTTTACCCCATTTTCGTACAACTCTAACCCACAAATTCCATCATTTTCTGTTGAATCCCCCACCATTTTCAACCCCCATTCCAACTTTGTATTCAACTCATATATCATGAAAAAACCAAATACTTCACAAAAAAAACCATCAAAAGCTGTATTAGCAGATATTCCGGCATTTGATTTGGGTGTTTTAACACCTAAATCACCACCTAAAAACCCACAATCTACACATGCAAGTGAAAAAAATACAGGTATTTCATCTCCAAGATAAATCCGTGATGAAATGCGAAGCAACATTTGCATGATGTTGATGCTAGCGGAGTAGATAAACCAGTCGACAAACAACTGAAGCGCAAGCGGAAAGAGTTGAGGGTAGATGGTGATCTTGTAGAAGGTTCACCAAACTTCTAACTGGGAAAAAACCAAAGGTATCTCCTTCATCGTCAAAACAAAAAGAGAAGAAACCCTCAAAAAAATTACCAAATTGGTTCCTCAAAAAATTTCATTAAATGTAAACAATATTTATTTGTCCTCACTATTTTGTAGTTTAATTTTGGTTGTAAAAAAATATTCTTCAAGTGCTTTTTTGGTGTTGAAGTGTTTTTTGGCAAAATGTGATATGGTCTCAACTTTGTAGATTATTTGTCGCAATTTTGTAGGTTTATTTGGCACTGTGATTGCTAGACAGTCTATAAATGTAGTTAGATTGTAGTTGATTTGTAGTCTACTAAGTAAATTGTATCTATGATTTTTGTATTTCAACTTGTATAGCTGCTACATTTAACTTCATTCTCAATACAAGTATACTACATTTTTTCAATGTTACAGTAAGTAACTATTACATTTAACTGTTATATTATTTTTATTTGTCTGTTCAAGTGTATTTTTGTAAAATGTGGTATGGTCCTAATTTTGTAGATTCTTTGGCTCAATTTTGTAGTTTAATTGGAGCCATGCCTCTTATACAATTTATAAATGTAGTTAGTTTGTAGTTGATTTGTTATCTGTTGATTAAAATTGTAGGTATGATATGTTCCATTGTTTCCTGTATTGCTTATATATATAACTTCATTCTAACCACAATTAATATACATTTTTTGCAGAATGGCCCTTACTTTGCTCAACAAAATATTGATTATGGTGTGCTTCGATTCCACAGTTTGTGTGATCCTAGCATACGTAGCCATATTCAGGCTTTACTATCCCCAAATCAACTACGTATTTTCAAAAAAATATGTTTTGGTCACTTATTAGATGTGCCCCAATATGTATGCAAAACCAGTCCATTCATCTTCTAATGAAATATGAGTTGTCAAAGTCTACTTACGCATACTTTTCTGTTCTTTTAAAGGGTGAAAAGTTGATTTTCTCATTGAGAGAATTTGGTTTGATAACTGGATTTAATTATGTAAATACTTTCTCGAACTATGGTTACAATTCCAACTATGTTAGCCCTTTATTAAATACATATTTCCCTAACAAAGAAAAGGTTGAGAAATGACATCTGAAAAATGTACTCACTAACAAAGCATGGACAAACGATGTGGATGCGGCGTAGTTGTGCGTCCTTTATATGTTAGAATTTTTTGTTTGTCCTTCAGATAAGAACCATGTTACTTTCATAGACAAGTTTATGTTCTTTCTAATCGAGTATGGTAATTTTGAGTCGTACCCATGGGGTACCAAATCATTCAAGCAGGTTATTGAATCTGTTCGACATCGTCTTAATCCTAATGTACATTCTTATCTTATATGGGATGCTCATTAGCCTTGCAAGTCTGGCTATATGAGTGTTGCTTTTCCGTCAGCACCGAGCTTGCTACACGGTGTTCTGAATCGATTCCTCGGATTTTAATATGGTCAGCTACAAAAGGACAAATTTGGTTAACTGCAATTGAAGACAATATGATCAAGCCTGAGTGGCTCAAGGTGTTTTTTTCACTTTTATATGATTCTACAATTACCGTTATAGTAACTATATTTCTTCTTTTCAATTTAATTAACTGTGACTTCCATCATTCAATTCACAAACATGGTTGAATCTGGAGAAGAGCTTGGAGTGTTTAATCTCCCAGATAAGATTCAATATGAAGATGAAGAAGTTGCTCAACCATCAAATGTTCCAACTGCTGCTTCTCCAACAGTTGAACCCAAAGAAGCTAATTCTCAAAAGGCCATGGAATCTATCAGTAGCAAGATCAACAATTTGGAAAAGAGGCTTGAGCAGGTATTGTGAGAAACTATAATATTTTGTCATAATTTACTACCACTTGAATTCATTCCTACTACTTTGTAGTTTCTTTGTAGTTTAAGTGTAACAAATAGAATATGCTTACCACATAATTACACATAATTAATTTTTAGGTTGATGTAAAGTTAGATGGGTTTAATAAGGATGTTTTTGATGAACTCTCAAGCCTTCGAGAGTTCATAGATCAATCTTTGAAGAGTGTCATGAATGCGGTAAACAGGAGGACTGATTTGAATGAGTCAAAGGTAAGAATTTACATATAATTTTATGCTAAGACTATATAAGACATATGACAAAAAAGCATTCTCAACTATTCCCCAAAATTGTAGTTTGCTGGTAGTTCAACAAAATATAATGACCAAAATCAAGGAGACCAAAACCATCATTTTCAGTTCAGTGTTGGTGATAAACTCCATGCAAGCACGAGTAATACATGTATCTACATAATTCCTACATACATATCTACAAACTTCAAGAATTGCTAATCACTTTTTCAATATGTTTTTCAGCTCCAACTTCTCCACAATATGTTCAACCACAAGTTGACTTGTGTCCTGACTTCCAAGAAGCAGCTGAGAAATTTAAAGCAGGTATAGAACCATAACTGCATTTTAATTACATCTTATTCAAAATTTCAATATCTGAGGTAGCAAAAGAAGGTATTGTTTCATAATGTACTTTTTAATAAAAAATAGTTGATTATACAATGGTATGCTGCTATTAAGTATGTCATTTTTTATGTAAGAAATGTTGACGATAACATTCCACAGTCACCAATTCGTGGTGTAACAATGACTGGAGTTGTCCAGGAATGCATTGATAAAAAAGAGGAGACTGAAGTTGTGCCTGAAGGCACTGAAAACAAAGGTGTGACATTGGATGATTTTGAGTTGCTAGAAAACCTATCACAGTTAGTCATGTATGGCGAGCCCATACAAGATGAATCAACCCCTGTTCATCCAGGAAGAACAAGGATACCAGGAAAACATGCACGATCACTATTCATTCCCCTGTATATTACTAAAGGCAGCACATCTGTTAGGCCCAAATATTTTTACCTAAAGCACTCCTTCACAAGTGTCATAGGAAAATATGTAGATCTTGAATTGATAGATAGGTCCACAACGTGGTTATACCATCTCACAGACAAAGTATCTAGGAGGTATGGTGCTTAAATTTACACTGTCTGTTCACCCTTTTTAGACTTTAAAGTTGTTAATCTTTTTGTAAATTGTTGTATTTGATTCATTCTTTTGTTATTACAAGAGGAAAGATTTCTTTTCAAAGAAGGATAACCAAATTAATCCTTAGTTGGATTTGGGTTGTGAGAAGATCAATAAGAAGGACTGGTTCTATGCCCTTGCTCACCCCGGACTAGTAATCAATAGCAAAGTAAGTACATAGTGTCTATAATCATTGACAATATTTATTTTGTCTTCAATTGTGTGGTGCAATTGTAGTTTTGTCTTTAAGTATGATGTTTAAATGTAGGTATATTGTACACATCATATATATGTTACTATATTTAGTCTTCAACTGTAAAATTTTGCTTTTTTGAACCTTATGCAATCAGTGTGAAAAATGTAGTTAATGTATAATTTTTATGTAAATATGATTGGTCAATTGTAGATATAGTACTTGTTTTCTATATCTTTAATGCTAAATGCCATTAAATTATATTTTGTGAGGCACTTGGGCTAAGTGTTATATATCTGTATGGTGTTCTTAAAGTGAAGCAAGCTATTAGATTTTTTCATAAATTCCAATTGTAGTTAATATGTAGCTATTTTGTAGATGAGATTGACTACACTGTAACTTATTGTATATTGCACTTTTACTTTGGCAGCATATTGATGTTATTATGTACTATTTGAGAAAAAAAGGGAAAATATGACCCCAACATCCAAACTAGGTTTACAACAACCGATTGCTTGTTCAAGACAAAGATTGAAAGAATCTATGAGAAGTTCACTAGTTCTCCACTAGATCAAAGGAATTCGGTTGTTAATGTCGAGGATGATATTGGAGAATATATTATGGGTTACAGAATTCTTGCTAATGTTGCAGGGGATCTTTTGACTATGTGCTCATGCCTGTTAACCTTGTGGAGAACTTTCATTAGTTGTTGCTAGTTTTTGACATAAAGGACCGGCAACTTTACGTTTATGATTTATTGGTGAGAGCAAACTGTAATCAAACAGTTCAGACATTGGTTGAGAAATTTTCAATTATTATTCCTCTTTATTTGTCATGCACTGGTTTCTATGGTAAACACAAAGACATTGACTTCAAGACTACAAAATCATACATAGAGAAACCAGTTACAAACCCTCTCGACATACAATGGATGGTTGCTGAGATTCCACAACAAAAGGAAGGTGCACTGTAAAAAACTAATCTCCCTTTCTATATGTTTAATTATTTTTTTTAATCGTTTGTTATATAATGAAAAATTCTCATCTTCTGCAGGGATTGTGGTGCATTTGTGGCTGCCTTTACGGAGTATATTAGCACTGGTGATTTGTCTATCCCAAGGGAAGATCTTACTGATATTGACCAACACCGTAGACGCTATGGAGCTCTACTGTGGGAATACGAAGCAAAGAAGCTAATAGATGGTTTAATCAATGAGAGTGAGGTTACTGGCAGACTTGCAAGGAGGAAGGGTGCACCGGCAAAGAATGAGAGGATTAAAGTTCAGCGAAAGAAGAAGTAGACTATTTTGTTCCTATTTGGTATTTGAATTGGAAAACAATGTAGGAATTAAGTCATTTTGATTGTAATCAACACTTTTTCTTGATTACATTATACTCGAGTATTCGAGTTATCTAATTGCATTTTTGCAGTAACGGCTTTGTCTTATAATTTCACTTTAATCTTCGAGTTATTTTTATATAATACCTTCATGTGCCACTTAATATGTTTATATAACTGTCAGTTCTTACACAACATAAAGATGAAATGAATACAGGTCTGAGATAAATAATTTGGCCATCCTTTATCAACAATTATTTTCAAAAAAAATCAATCTATCTACAATTAAACTACATTGAACTACATTTAACTAGAAAGTCCCATTAGGTGATTGCCAGGACTACATTTAGACCATAATTAAACTACATTTTAACTACAATCTGGCAACAATTTACGTTCAATGTTTTCTTTATTAACATCAGGAGTTTCGTATATAGCTTATACAAAAGTTTAGCTATTCAATAAAAGATGACAAGAATTGATGCTTGACGGCATACATAAAAAAATTAAATAGTGCAGATACAATTTATGTTTATACTTCTTAATCATCTTCAAAACGTAGAACAATTACACAATAAATTCCGATAATTTAAGCTCACCAAAATTTATTTTGAATAACTATTCTAGCTACATGATATTCATTTCTTTTTCGGCGCATTCTTGCAAGTTCTTTTGTTATGCCCTTCACCTCCGCAATTGCTACAAGACACCTTGTACTTCTTTGACTTTATTTCATCAAATGTTTTATATCTTTCCTTGTGAGGTCTACCTGGCTGCCTTTTATCTCCCGCCGGTGGCTTTACTACCTCATCCAAAATATGTTGTGGAACACTCATTTGGCTTCATCAGGAAGAGGATTTACTGACATTTCATAGGTAAGAAGAAGGCTCTTCGTAGTATAATACGGAGAGCAATAGTTGTCAGGACTTTCATTCCTATGCCTTAATACTGCCAAAACATGGGCACATGGAAGTTCATCATATGCCTATCTGAGACAACACACATTGAAGGTCTTTCACCATATGCCTCCTTGAATTGCTCAAAGAACCACTTCCAAGACGCGTCGTTTTCAGAAAAAACAACAGCATATGCCAAGGGCAAAATAGTACCTACATTTTTTAGACATAAAATAAGATTAACAAATAACTACAAATATATATTGAGAATGTTGGCAATTTCACTACATCCATTTATCTAACTACAAACTAACTACATTACAACTACAATTTACCTACGCTGTGTAGACTGTCTACAAAATAACTACAAAATTATTGCATTGTGTACCTGCTGGATCCATGGTGCTTGCTGTCAGCTTAATCCCCATATATGTTGATTTTAAGAATGTCCCATCAACCACTACTACCGGCCTACAATGTTGCCAACCATTTATTGATGTACAAAGAGCAACAAATGCGTATAAGAAGCAATCATCTGCTGCCTTCTTCAATTTAACAACAAAATCGGGATAATTCTTCTTAAGAATATAAAAATATTTTGTAATCTGTTGTAGGAGTCATCCGAATTCCCTCTCAAAAACTGTAATGCTTTTTCCTTTGCCCTCCATGCTTGCATGTAGCTTAGGTTCAGTCCATGTTCGGATAACATGTCAGTTTGTATGTCCTTTGGCGTGTAAACAATCTTAGGATCACAATACTTTGGAACGGCCATGCTACCAACTACTGTTGCAGTACATTTCCGCTGTATGAATGTTTCGTCCATTGTGCAGCATGTGTGTTGTCGCCTGAAACTTCTTATCTTGAACATTGCAGAATCATTAATTGACGTTGCCATGAAATTCCATTTGCAGCTTTCAGCTACACATATAAGCCAGTAGCTACAAAAAAATATAATATTTAGACATATTTATTAAACACTACAACTAACTACAAATGGACTACAATGTTACTACAATTGCATAAAACAAACATATCTTCAATAATACACTAATTTTGCAAATCTATGATCCATAAATAACTACATACCTTCTATGGCTTGATCTTTTCACTTTGAACTGGAACTTGTGCATAACTGAATAATTCTTCATTGCAGCAGCTATTGTTTTCTTGTCCTAATACACTTGTCCTTCTTCAAAACATGTTTGCGTACATTCAATTATTATTTCACTTTGATATTCCTCTATATCTAGTGAGGATGGAATTTCTAGTAACCTTAGGGATCCTGAAGAACCTGCAGACAATAAATTCACAAATGTAGTAACTATGTAGGTAAATTTGAAAGCAATATCGCTTTGTCCTTTCCAGTACTATATCATAATTGTACTTTAATTGGAGAGAAATGTCGTTAAATTGGAGATAACTAGGTAACATAAAAACTCTCAGCAATGTCGAATCAAACATACCTGTACTGATGCTTTCATTGGTGATTGCCAATTCCATATTGAAATCTCTTACGCTAATACATAAGGGATACGAACCTAAGATTTTATTCTCCTTTTTCGTTTCCATATATACAAGAACCCCCATATCATTCCTAATATCCAATGGAGGACAATTTTTATCCGATGTATCAATCGATAATTGTTCTGCAATTGTAGAAAGCAGAATTTCGTAGCTTGCATTATCATCTACCAAAATGGCATCAACTTCAAAATCTCGGAATCTGCCATAGTTATCCCAATAACCATTCGGTTTCAGCATTATTGCGATTTTTGACATAAGTTCGTGTAGTTGATAGAAAAACAGACGAAGAACAGATCTAGATTCGAGAATTTTTGTACTGATGTCGACGCAGAACTGTATTCAACAATTTTGCATTTCTACAATTTGATTGTTGGAGATTCTCGTGTTTTTTGAATTGTAGCTGAGTTACAGATGAGATATATATTTTCGGTACAGAATGAGAAAATCACGATGCTGTAGGATTTTCTTCCGTTTTAAAACTTTAAATTAATGGTGATAGAGTCACCATTAAATCTGATTGCTACAAAATTGGCGCTTTTTTAGGGTAGAATTCACCTATTTTTGGTTTGGTAAAATTTTTGTAGACAAACTATGGTCTAGGCGGGTAAATGCCAAATAATGAACATTTTTGGTAATAAGGTCTGTTATATGGTATACATAGGTAAAAGTCCCTAAAATTTATTAGACTATTCAAGAATGTTAAGTCCAAACTTTAAATAATATGTTTAAAGATAAAACTGTAAACAAGTTTAAAAAATATTTATAAATTGTATTGTAATAAATATTTATATGTATAAAATATTTTTAAAATTGTATAAATATAGATGTCGGGTTTGTTTGAGTTAGCTTTGACCTTTTTTTGGTTAAATCAAACCGAACTACTTATGGTCGAGTATTTTTTTCTAACACTAAATCAAATTACAATCGTTTTTTTTTCGATTTGATTGTGATTATTGAATCGGTACGGTCTATTTTTCTTGGTACACCCCTAACCTACTTAATTAAGTAACTGCATTTCATTTGGACTAGCTTGTTTGGGGAAAAGTGTTATGACTTAATTCAGATACAGGTTTGAGATTGAGGATCATGTACTCCTAACATGAGCCTTTACCCAAAAAAAGTTGATGGAGAACATTGGAACATAATTTGAGGAGGCAAGTTGGAACTCGATCAAGGAGAGTAGGTTAACTACAACTGTATTTGCGGATGCAATTTTGAACTGGAATTAGCAAATATTGATGTTAGACCAAGCACTGAAATACATGGATGCGTGCTCTATCAAATACAGTATTAGCATAGAAGAAAACTCAAAATGTACAACTTCTAGCTAATGTTATTGTTTACAACTCTTGAGTATGAAATCGACTTTATTAGAGAACGTTTATCCGATATAAAATTTTTTGGTACAAATATAAATTTAAATTTTTTGGGTGCAATATAAATTTAATTGGGCTCCAATATAAATATACAATTCTAAATGAGAAACCAAAAATTTATATACATATATATAGATCTGGGGGCTTGTGATTGAGAAGACAGCAACAATATGGGAAAGGGAGAAAAATGCAACTTTTGCTAAAATGTAACGTTGTTGAATTAGATATTTCCACTTAATATAAAATCGAATCTTTAGAATATTGTGTGGTATCAATTAGAGAAAGGCCTCTTCACTTCATTACAAATTACCACTGCTGATCCACTAGTATTTATTTGTGTTGACTGCATTGATTCCAAAGATCTGTACGTAGGGGTGGGCATCGGTCGGTTCGGTTCGGTTTTGGAAATTATCGGTTTTGCCTATCGATTATCGGTTTACAAATATCATAACCAAATAACCAAACCGATAAGATATTAGTTATCGGTTATCGGCTTATCGGTTATTGATCATTATCGGTTCGGTTATCGGTTTACCCGATAAGATAAACAATGCTAAAGTTTCTGTTTGCTTATTTGTTTTTCCAGTGTGTAATATCTACGGAGATTTCATCAAGCAACATTAAACAATGCTAAGTATGAAAAATGATGAACCCTTAGAACAATCCACTTATGAAATACCTGGAGGGCTTTAACTCGATGCCAAAGTGGTGGCAAGTCAGCAAAAAGTTTCTTTTACAGAAAGCTCTGGAGGCTTGGCATTTTTGAAAAAAGAACGCTTCAACAACTTCTCAGCAGTTGGCCTTTTATTTTGATCTTTCACCAAACACATTGCAACCATTTCCTTGAATGACTGTTACGACAAGTAAAAACTATTTTTCATTTCCATACGTCACCACAAGATTGTAAAGAAACCACAAATATTGCAAATTTGAGGATCAGCGACAAGGCAACATCAGTTTTAACAAACCTTAACATCTCGATGGATGTGCCCATGTCGATGGAGATATTCCAAAGCCTTGAGAGTTTCCTTCAACTGGTGATGACTGGTGAGCTTGAGCCTTGAGGGGTTGCGAATTGCGGCGAAATAGAATGAGAGTCGAGAGACACAAATGAATAAGGGAATGGAATTAGTAAAATAAAACCCTAGTATATACTTAAGGGTAAATTAGTAAATTACTTCATTCTTATTGGGTTATCGGTTTTTACCCAATAATAAAAATGCAAACCGAAACCGAACCGATAACTCAATAAAAAATTTTTTTTACCCCGTTACCGAACCGCTAACCCAATAACCCAATACCGATAACCCAATAAAGAATTAACGGTTCGGGTTATCGGTTTTACCCGATATATGCCCACCCCTAATCTGTAGAGTTTTCAAGAAAGAAAAAGTAATGAAAAATTTTAGTGTGAATTTATACATTGATTTTCTATTCTTTTAGAGAAATTAAAATTTTATAAAGTACATGTAAAAAGTATTATCTTCAACAAATTTTTAATAAAATTCTTTAATCATTGAAGAACTATCGTTAGAGAAGGAATAGTTTAAAAAAAGAAAGATTCAGATACGAGAATCAAATCGTTTACTTATAAAAATTACATTAAAATTACTATGTTTGACAATTTCTTATTAGTGTATTGTCAATTATTTAGACAACTAGTAATGAATAGTCTATGCTGTGCATGTGCCCAATAACACTATATTTAGGTTGTACTAATTAGTATTATGTAAATTTTTCTTAATTTATATGCATTGATAATATAAATTTTACTAATAATGTTAAGTTATTAAAATAGCTATGCATAATTTCTTAGACAATGCTATCCCTCGTTCAAAATAAGTACTTCTAAGTTTTTGATATACTCATTAAAAAATTATTTAATAATATTAATATAAATATTATTTAACTAAAATCCTTTATATCTTCTAAAATTACTCTTTGTATATCGTCATATTTTGTAGATTATTTATTAGATAAGGATGGATTTGGAAAATACTAATTAATTCCCTCTTAATTTTTCAAAGTAATAATGCCAAATTAATTTAGTTTAAATATATTTGATCATGGGGAAGTTCGTGAAAGCTACTAAATGTACGGGTAAGATACCATGTGATATCTCAAAAGCTTATATACATAATTTTTAAAGTTATTCAATTATTAATTACGAAAATAACTTTTCAAGCAAGGTCATTACTTGTTTTTCTTTTTTATGTTAAGTTGGACTCTGTTTTACTTTAATGACACTTCTTAACCTCCTTTGCTGCTTTCAATACAATAATTTATTCGGCCAAAAAACATAGACACTTGGTATGAAAGAAACTGATATCTTGTAAATTATTGGTACATATTTAATTCTGTTTGTATTACTCCCTCCCGTTCAAGATAAGTAATTTTTTTGGATTATTTTATACAAATTAAAATATTTATCTTTTTGTATTAATTAGTAATAGAATTGACCATATTAATCTTTACTATCTCACATAAATACTTCTAACATATATTTCAATATTATTTATCCCAAGAATAATGTAGGAAAAAAATAATTAATTTATTCTTAAAATCTGAAAAATTATTTATTTTGAATCACAAGAAAAAAATAAAAAGAAATTACTTATTTTAGACAGAAAGAAGTAAATTTTATCGCTCGTTAATAGTGTCACTGGAACTTGACTTTTCATTGCTAAATTATCTTCATTTATAAGTTGGATGGCGTATAGTGTTATATGTTATATAATGTTTCACTATCATGATTATATTTTTATTAGTAAATTCTTTAAGTTATTTGGTTTTTGTAATTGGAAAATTAATGCATTGGAAAATATTTTACGATAATTTTAAACTTATCTAAGATATTATAGATTTTAAAATATTGTAACAATCAGTGAAAAATTTGGTCATTTTGTTAAATCTTAATTTAGATTTTTAATCAGCAGTAGTAGAATGGTTTAAGCATAATAGACACCTCAAAAATTTCACTTTTCTACACTCAACATCAATTCTAAGTTGTACATAAGTAGCTACAGTAACTGTTTTTGTCAGCCGCTAAAATAATTTAATTTTTATCTAATCATATTACTAAAATAGAGTCACAAGTGAAAAAGAGAGAGAAAATGTAATGCGTAGAAGATTTCACATAAAACAAAACTTCAAACTGACACTACATTTGTTGCTTTTCACCACTATATAATTGTGCTCAAACTTTATCAAATTTACCAAAATACGTAAAGGCAATTATGCAATAAAGAATGAAAACGGGGGCAAGATAGAGTAGTTTTGTCAACTCACTAAAAACTTTATGTAACAGCTGTAGTAAAATTACTTTTTGACCAACCATGTTATGCAGCTTTCACCGGAATTACTAATATACCCTTAACTATGCCAATCAGACATATTGACCATTACCTACTTATCCTTTCTTATATAATTGTAATGATACACTAATATAGTAACACAAACGGTATCAAACAAAATTACATTATATTATCGTATAAATGCTACTATTCTTTAATTTCTTCTATAAAAAATTATATAAATTTGTGATTGTCTTTATAGGAGCCTATAAATTTTAAATTTTGGACCATATATACGGAGTAAAATTGCCGGGAATGTTGCCAAAACTATGTCAATCTTTGTATACTCGCCTTCACATCTCATTTAATTACTTTCTCTTTTGAAATATTACAATGTTTAAGTATTTTGATTTTCTTTAACCACTAGTTTATCCAATACTTCAACTGCTCGTGGTAAACTGACTAAAGTTAATAGAATCTATCTAATATTTCTTTTTAATATCCTTTTAATTATTACTAATATCTATAAACGTATGTTACACGTTAATAATAACATATGATCATTTAAATATTTATTTATATAAAAAAATTTAATTAATGTGAGAATTTTTATATAATAATACAACAATTATCCAAATGCTGAAAAATATTATTACATTAACATATTTATCAAAATAAAAGGACATTATTAAAACTTACACAAATGATTAATTTAGTTAAGTTAATCAGATAAATATATATTATAGTTTAATGGTATCTAATGTGATAGTATTTTACCGAACACCTCTCACTTTGCTCGAGCATCTTCGTACCTCACTCCGGCGAATGGGTACCTAGGCTTCTCCTGCCAATGTATACAAATATAAAGACCTTTCTTTATAGAGGATATTTTTTGTGTATCTTTCCTCTAGTGCTTTAATTGTTTCGCCATAATCAGAACTCTTGTTGTCGATATTGATATCCCCCTTGAAAATGCAACATATAGTTATTCGTGCAAGAAAAATATAATATTATAAATATAATTTAATATTTAGGATGTTTGTCATTGTGCTTTATTTATTATAGTTACAAAAAGTAAACATACTGAAAATAATCTTTACACAAATTTAAAAGTATGTTCTTTAGTTTCGAAAGATAAAACATGATTCCGGGATAAACACATACTTAAAAGCACATTGACCAGTATCATAACTGTTAGGATTTACGCCCGTCACTAGAGGGGGGGTGAATAGTGCGGCACGAGAATATTGATAAATATTGCGGAATTAAAATTGCAGGAATAAAATAAATTCGGTAATTAAAATAGTAAAGAAAGAACACACCGAATTTATCTTGGTTCACCACAACTTGTGGTTAGTCCAGTCCCCGAGAGACTCTCTCGAGATTCCACTAACTCCGTTAAGCTTACGGGTGCCTAACAAACCGTTACACTTGCTCGTAGATGTACACTCTACAAGACTTCAACTTGCTCGAGGATACCGCCCCTCAAGACTTCACCTTGCTCGTGGATACCGCACCACAAGACTTCAACCACTAAGATTGAGGGTACTTAGCAAACCCGACAATCAATGAGAAGATATGGTCTTCTCAAACACCTTTCTCTTTTACAACAATAACTCTCTCAAAAGAGTAGATAAAGAGATACAATATTAGCTCTATGAACAACTCAAAGTTGTCTCTCAAATGGCTCAACAAAAGCTCTATAATGATGCACAAATGATATCAATATGTACATGAACAATGAGAGGTGTTGTGTGTTTCAATTCAGCTCAAAAGACCTCTATTTATAGGTGGTAGAAGTAGTATGTCCGTTGCTTAATTGGCAATCAATTATGCTGATTTTATGCCAAGATAATCGATTATCAGGTTTGGATAATCGATTATCAGCTTACGGTTACAAAATCGGAAGCTGATTTTTTGCAGGATAATCGATTATTGTGATATGCATAATCGATTATTTTGTTACAGTGTTCAAATACTTGGCAACGGATACAAGATAATCGATTATGCACTTCTGATAATCGATTATTTTGCTGTTTTGTAAATACCGGTTTACACTGTCTTAACATAATCGATTATCAATATAAACATAATCGATTATTTCTGTCCAGCTTTGAAAGACATGTTTAAAATTCATTTTGGCTAAAATGAAAATGTTTGAAATCATTTTGTTTGAAGTATTTGAAATATGATTTGATAAAATGATTTTATGCATATTGATGATGAGCTATGTTGAGCCAAAAGACGAGATAACTTTAAAAGTTGCTCTTACATTGGTTCTACCTAACGACCTACGCCTTGGGTCTTCGGTCTTGAACTTTTGAGCTCGTTTTTGTCTTGTCTATGCAATCCATTCATCAATATGCTTCTCGGCATTCAATCTTGATTGTTTGTCATATACAAACGTTGTTTGACACTTGACTTTATTGTTTGTCATTCATCGACTTCGTTGTTTGTCATTCATCAAAACCTATACCTGAAAATGATGCTAATACAACAAAAGCACACATATCATGGATAGAATGATTTTCTACAATTTTCCCCTTTTTGATAATGACAAACAACAGGAGATATGCATATCGGATTCCCCTTAAATTCATGCTATATCTCAACATACAATTCATGCAAACAATTCCCCTTAATGATAATTCCCCCTCAAATAAGGCATACTATAACGTAGATATATTCCCCCTTATTTGATGCATATCGCCTAAAAACTTCCCCCTATTGGCATTAGCAAAAAGAGAGTATACAAAGGCTATTATCCTCTTTCGACACTTTTCCCTTTTGGGTATATCAATTGTTAGTGTCAATATAAGATAGGAAATACAATGAGGAATATACATTGACGATATTTAAAAAATCATACCAACATGAAATAATACCAAATATTAGTAAAAATATAACAACCATATCAAAGGTTATTTTTAGCAAATATGCCAACTGTTATTCAAACTAGAGAGATAGTCATCAAAACATCAATCATTATTTTTCTTTTAAAAATAATTGATATCAATTTTTATTCAAGATAAAAGTTATCAAAATATGAATCAACAAAGATAATTAATATCAATTATTAACAAAGATATATTAATTGTTAACACATATCAACTATTACGTTTTTATCAAAAATGTGATAACTAACCGAAATTCCCCCTCGATGCAATAATGTTTCGTGCTTGGTGCATCTACTACGTTATTGTAGTCTTCAAGCACACCTGCAAACGTACCTAAAAATAGGTTTTCGGTACCCAGGCACTTTTGGGTCCTTGGGGGTTAGGCAAATAATAATCATAGTCAAAAGATAAAGCTCTATGTTTTGCAAAATATACGGGTGCTATGTGTCCTATCCGGTTGCAATAATGACATATAACATTCGGGTTGTGCATATGTCTTGGTTGAGCCAAAAGCGTTCTAGGTGATCTAAAGTCGTTATTCCTAGACGTATTGCGATTCCTAGAGTTATTTCTAGGTGGTCTAAAATGATTCATTTTAGACTCATTACCAAAATTCCTAGAGTTGTTTCTAGGTGGTCTAAAATGATTAATTTTAGACTTATTAGTGAAGTTCCTAGAATTATTTCTAGGTGGTCTAACTTCATTTCAATCATCCTTTTTAATATTCTTCTTAATTTCTTCAATTGTTTTACGATCATCAACACTACGTTTTTCTAGTGTGTTCTAAGTTCTATGTTCTCTATTTTCAAAGAACTACAAGAAGAACAATTGGAACTTTGATCAATTGAAGAGGCTTCATTCATCTCCTTGATTTTATTTCTAAGATCAATATTGTCATTTTCCAAAAAATTATTTTTCTCTTCTAAAACTTTAATTTTAGCCTTGGCCTCTTTGGAGATTTTTGAAGTCTTTTTCAATTCACCATATAAGTCATGAAAAGCTTCTTGTAATTCTTCAAAAGAATAAGAGTTATGAGTACTTACCTCTTCTTCCTCGTTGGCCATGAGGCATAGTGCGGCAGTTTCATCGCCCGAGCTATCCGAATCCCATGTCACCCGCCTTTGGTGTTTGTTCTTCTTCTTGTCCTTGGATTTTGGACAATGTGATTTGGTGTGGCCAAGTTTTCCATAATTTTGGCATGAAGGACTTGGTTCTTCCTTCTTTATTTTCTTCTTCATACACTTATAAAACTTTTCAATTATATCATTGGAAATAGTATCATCATCGCTTTCCGAATCACTTACCTCTACTCTTTTAGAAGATGAGGCTTTGAAGGCAATATTCGAACTTTTACTTCTAAGAAAGGGATTAAGAATTGTGCTTTCATAAGTTTCGAGGTTACCTCTTAGTCCATCAATTGTGACATCCGTGATTCCTATCGACTGCTGGATGGCATTGGCTTTGGAACGCCATTCGGGAGTGAGACTCCGTACGATTTTTCGAACAAGATCTTTGTTCGTGTACACTTTCCCGAGAGCATGAAGATCGTTGAAGATTTTTGAGAATCGTTCGAACATAGTACCAATGGGTTCTTTCTCCCTCATTTTAAAGAGTTCATATTCATGTGTTAGAAAATAACCTTTAGATTCTCGGACTTGAGACGTACCTTCATAAGTGATCTCGAGTTTATCCCACATCTCCTTGGCGGTTGTGCAGCAAGAAATCTTCTGATAGTCATCTGGATTCACCGCACAATATAATAAGTTGACGGCCTTTGCGTTATTTTCAACTTTCTTGACGTCCTCGGCATCATATTCATCTTCCTCCTTCGGAACCGTGGTTTCCCAAACTTTCTTTGTTGGCATTTGTTCACCGTTCTTGATGATTTGCCACAAGCGAAAGTTATTTGATTGGATGAAGATTCTCATCCGCTCTTTCCAATATGTGTAATTTGTTCCGTCAAGTAGTGGAGGCCTATAGGTGGAGTGTCCTTCGCTCATCATTCCTGCGTTCAATATTCTCAACAAAAGATATATATCGTTCTCTCAACCGGTTAAGACTTTCAGAGAGTTAGGCTCTGATACCAATTGTTAGGATTTATGCCCGTCACTAGAGGGGGGGGGGTGAATAGTGCGGCACGAGAATATTGATAAATATTGTGGAATTAAAATTGCAGGAATAAAATAAATTCGGTAATTAAAATAGTAAGGAAAGAACACACCGAATTTATCCTGGTTCACCACAACTTGTGGTTAGTCCAGTCCCCGAGAGACTCTCGCGAGATTCCACTAACTCCGTTAAGCTTACGGGTGCCTAACAAACCGTTACACTTGCTCGTAGATGTACACTCTACAAGACTTCAACTTGCTCGAGGATACCGCACCTCAAGACTTCACCTTGCTCGTGGATACCGCACCACAAGACTTCAACCACTAAGATTGAGGGTACTTAGCAAACCCGACATTCAATGAGAAGATATGGTCTTCTCAAACACCTTTCTCTTTTACAACAATAACTCTCTCAAAAGAGTAGATAAAGAGATACAACATTAGCTCTATGAACAACTCAAAGTTGTCTCTCAAATGGCTCAACAAAAGCTCTATAATGATACACAAATGATATCAATATGTATATGAACATTGAGAGGTGTTGTGTGTTTCAATTCAGCTCAAAAGACCTCTATTTATAGGTGGTAGAAGTAGTATGTCCGTTGCTTAATTGGCAATCAATTATGCTGATTTTATGCCAAGATAATCGATTATCAGATTTGGATAATCGATTATCAGCTTACCGTTACAAAATCGAAAGCTAATTTTATGCAGGATAATCGATTATTGTGATATGCATAATCGATTATTTTGTTACAATGTTCAAAAACTTGGCAATGGATACAAGATAATCGATTATGCACTTCTGATAATCGATTATTTTGTTGTTTTGTAAATACCGGTTTACACTGTCTTAACATAATCGATTATCAACAGAAACATAATCGATTATTTCTGTCCAGCTTGAAAGACATGTTTAAAATTCATTTTGGCTAAAATGAAAATGTTTGAAATCATTTTGTTTGAAGTATTTGAAATATGATTTGATAAAATGATTTTATGCATATTTATGATGACCTATGTTGAGCCAAAAGACGAGATAACTTTAAACGTTGCTCTTACATTGGTTCTACCTAACGACCTACGCCTTGGGTCTTCGGTCTTGAACTTTTGAGCTCATCTTTGGCTTGTCTATGCAATCCATTCATCAATATGCTTCTCGGCATTCAATCTTGATTGTTTGTCATATACAAACATTGTTTGACACTTGACTTCATTGTTTGTCATTCATCGACTTTGTTGTTTGTCATTCATCAAAACCTATACCTGAAAATCATGTTAATACAACCAAAGCACACATATCATGGATAGAAACTTAGAAAGTAAGGATCTTACATATGATTTAAACCTATTAAAGGGTTACCCTTAGCAAAATACTATCGTTTATGACTGAAATACTCAAGTATCTTAAAGGCCTTCGTTTTGTATCGAAATTTTGAAGCCACGAACAACTCGGTGTTACCAGTGAAATCGAGCCTCATTAGGTCTTCTGAAGAACAAGTGCTCCAGATTACATCTAATTTTATGCTAAGACATAAGGACGATCCATAAATAAATAATTGCAAATAGATGCTGAAAAGTAATAGACACAAAGTTGCCGAAGGAAAAATTAAAAAGGAATAAAAAATATTTAAGGCATATCCACCTAATCTTCATCGTAGCTCGACTCGGCATCAGAACCTTTGGGACTTTTTGGCTCATAAAGCTCTTTTGCTTCAGCCTCAAGCCTCTTGGCCTTATCAATCTTGGCCGACAGATCAAATTCTCGGGCTTGAATCTCCTCGAGGATCTCCCTTCGGGATAGTCACTTTACATACTCAGCCTTTGTTACTAAATGGGCCTCGACTATCTCCACACCAGTTTTATATTGGGCCAACATTTCTTCTACCTTGGAGGAATCAATTGAGGCTACCTCTAACTTGCACTTCAGCGCAGTATATTCCCGGTCGAGGTCGTCCTATTCCGAGATGGTTGAATCTAGTTGTGCCCAGAGTTCGTCATTTAGCCAAGATCACTTGTTGGCCTTATCCTTTGCCACCCAGAGCTGGTCTTTGACCGATGCTAACTCCTCTTTTATAGCCTCTTTTCCTGAGGCCAGCAGGTCCATCCTGCTTCTCAGCATCTCGGCTGTAATTTTGAGCTCCTTCATCTCGGCCCGGAGCTGGTCAATTAGGTTTATCTTCTCTTGAACCTGCAAGGTTGAGTTGTTAGTCATTGTGTATAACCTCTCTTTTTTAACCTAAAATATCCTTACCTTCTCGACCTGTTCGACATGCTTCTATTTCACAAACAAGGCCTTCTTATGACATTGTTCCAGCTCGACTCAGAGAATAGAGAGATCCTTGAAGGCCTCATCTTTTTGTCACTGAGAACCCTATACATGTCCTTCAAACGGACTTGCTCTTTAAGCTTGAAGTCGGGCTGGATGACATCCATTCATGACAAAAGGAAGCTTTCATAGTGCAGCATCGAAGCCTGAAAAACAAAATAATAAGATCACGAGGACGTGCTGAAGCTAAACAAGATGCACGCGGGGCAAAAGGAATGGGAAAATTACCATGTTCATTGGCTGTTGTGCCTCGTTGAAAAGGCTCAATGTGCCCACTCCGTTCATCTTTTCCTGGTCATCTTTGGTCACCAAGCATCGAAAATACCTAGCCAAGCTTGCCGGAGCAGACAACATCCGGGTGTCCGCCAGGATAGTAAACATGACCGTTCTTTTACGGCCGGGATCCACGCTTGGAGTAGGGAACTGCATTATCATCTTTGGGCTAGAGTTCGGCTCGTGGTAAGTGGGGATTTTGACTGCTTATTAGTACCTTTTGGCTTTTACTTCAGTCAAAAAGTATTAAATTGCGTTCCTGAAACTAATGAAATTGTACAAATTGTAGGAATACTATAAGTGTAGTCGTCTGAGATTAAATCCAACTCAAAAAGGAGTGTTCCGAAGTACAAAGCAATAAAGGGCGTAGAAGCACAAAAGTACGATCCTCAAAAGGAATTCTGCAGTCGCAGAAGAAATTGCAGACCATAGAATTCTATCTGTGCCACAAACCAAAAAGGAAAATCTAGTAGAAATTTCAATAATGTGTGGACCACAAATAAATTTTGCGGTCATAGAACTAGGCTAAGAGTCAAAGATCTGAGAGTATGAAAAAGACCAAGTCTAGGAGCCTTTGTGAATTGTGGACTGCACATTGTGCGGCTGTAGTCCAAAAATGTGTGGTCGCAGAAGACTGCCTCACGGCCGCAGTTCAAAAATGTGCAGCCGCAGAACTCCACTTCCTGCCAGCGAAAACAATCTGGAGGCCGCGTATGAATTGTGCACCTGCGGAACCTCCCGAGGGGCATTTTTGTTTGAGATTTTCAATTCTATATATATAGATGAGTTTTAATAAATTAGGTCAAGTTTGAACATATGAAGTTGTGTAACCATTTTTCTTTACTACTTTAGGATGTTTTACATTATTTTGGTATATTTATATTTGATTTCATTATTTTAATCTTCCATTATGAGTTTAGTTAGCTTTTCTTCTTTATTTTCTTCAAATCCCGTTATGAGCCGCTAGACGTTTACTAGGGTTGTGACCCAAACCTAGTGCGTAACCTTATCGGTATCTAATTTAGAGTTTGTTTATGATTTGATGTTGATTATTTAGCTTAGTTCATGCTTCAATTGTAGAAGTAATGATTTCAAACATTGATTTATTCCTATTTGATTTAGTCTCTACTTGAGAAAGCGGGGCTTAGCCTAGGATAACTTAACTAATAAGGAATTAGGTCAACTGAGAGATTGATTAACCCAATCAAAATGGTTCAACTTAGAGATAGTAATAACTTAACTTGAGCTCTTATAAAATGTTTTGGTTGATATCCATTTGGTCTTGAAAACGCCAAATTGGGAAAAAATCACTCTCTAACCGAGAGGTATTGAGTGAGTAATATAGAGTTATAAGCTATACTATACCCCAATCAATAAAATAAACATTAACGTCTTTATCCCATTAGTCAAAAACCTAGGTTATGATCATAGCCCTAGGCCTTTTATCCATTTGGAAAAACCTTAAAAATATTTACTTCTAGTATATTTTCTTTAGCTTGCATTCATTAAAGAAATTGTAGAAGTAGAAACCAAAATTGTGTTGTGGAAGTGCAATCTAGATAATCTAATTGCTCATTTCAAATATATACCCCTAACTCCCATCATAACTCATAGTGGATTCGACCCTAACTCTTAGTTGGGTAATTATTATTGCATATGACCGTTTCATATCTCTATTAAGGTGTGCTCTGGACGCGATCAGTTTTTGCCGCTGCTTCCGGGAAGTTAAAAATTGTATTATCTATATATTTGGATTTGTTTTGGACTATCTTCTTTTCCTTCCATTGTTACTAACTTGTGTAAAACAATTTTAGGTACAATTATTGAAGGTATACAATAAACTCGAAAATATAATCTTAGGGGATGTGGACGTCGATGATCAGCAAGTTGATGAGGTTCCTCTTGAACCTCAAGCCAATAGAAGAGGCCTAGCGCCTCATGACAATTCCCACACTCCACCTCCATCTCCACCAAGAGAGGCTCCACACCGGGTGTTACCCAATGAAGGGTATGCTTGTGATGACCCGAAAGATCATCTTTTTCTTTAGAACTCAATTCTGCACTTTAAGCCTTACAAATCATACCTATAACCTCCTTAATTTGCGTGCATACTCCAGTCATTTTTATGAAAAGCTTTTATGTTAAAAATTGATGAAAACAAGAAATTTTGCTAAAAAGCTTCATTTGAGTTGACTTTGATTAATATTTTTAGTAAACGAACATGGATTCATGTTTTGATAGTCTCGGTGTGTCCGTGTTGTAATTTGGGACTTGGGAATATTCCCGGAATCAAAATCAGAAGTCTCTATCCCGAGATATCGGACTTTGTCAAAATTCGAAAGTTTAAGGTTAAATGAAATGGAAGTGTTTGAGCAAGGTTTGAATGTTGGGATAATGGGTCCGTATTTTGGTTTCGAAACCCGGCATAGGTTCAATACCATAATTATGACTTAGTTGTAAAATTTGAAGAAAAGTGGAGTTGATTTGATGTGATTCAGACGTCCGGTTGTGAAAATAGGAATTTGAAGTGTTCTTGAAACTTTCATGTGATTTGGGGATCAATTCGTAGTTCTATGTGCTATTTTGGTAATTTGATTATGCAAACAAGTTTGTAGGACATTTTTATACTTGAGCGCATGTTTGGTTTGGAGCCTCGAAGGATCGAGCAAGTTTCGGATAGGCTACAGAGTAATTTGAACTTGGACAAATTTACTGGTGTAAGAGATCTAGCTGCAGGCCTCTGATATCGCATTTACAAGACCAGGCATCGCAATTGTAGTCTCTGAGAGTGTGGCACAACCTGACACATCTCCTGTAGCACCATCCGTCTCTCAGGCTAGGAGAGGAGCACAGACTCTTGCTACCCACACTCCGGAGCTGATGGCTCCTCAGTTTCAGACTCCAGCAACTCAGCGTGTTGCGGTAGTTCAGGCGCGTGCTGCAACATATACTGGCGATGGATCAACTATATCTTCTGAGTCTCTATGGTGAATGGATAGGTTTACTAAGATTTTCCCTGTTCACTTTATCGATTCATCTTCAGAGGATCCCCAGGGCGATCTGGATAGTTATCATGAGGTGTCACGGAACACGGGGATAGTGGAGACCACTGAGGTTGACTTTTATGCATTTTATTTGTCGGTTTCCACCAAGAAATGGTGGAGGGATTATGTGTTGTCCATGCCAGCTAGGCCGCTGGCTCTTACTTGGAACCATTTCTCTTAGTTATTTCTTGAGAATTTCCTTCATGTTTCTCACGGAGAGGACTATCAGAGGCAGTTCAAGCATCTGTAATATGGCTTTATGACTATTACTTAGTACGGGCTCAATTAGTGGATCTGTTTCGTCATGCTATTCTTCCGCTTCCTACCAAGAGAGAGAGAGAGAGAGAGAGAGAGAGAGAGATAGAGAGAGAGAGAGAGAGAGAGAGAGAGGGTGAGGAGGTCTATTTAGGAACTTTCTCAGCCTACCAAATTGTATATGGCTAAGGAGACTGGGGGTAAGATTTATTTTCAAACGGCTACCACTATTGCCAAGATAGTCAAGATGGTACTAGCTCAAGGAGGTCAGGGGTCTGAAAAAGAGACCTCTTCATTTCGGTTGGTTCAGCAGAACCTCATCTTGAGGCAAGGCCACTTTTGGTACAGGCCATCATCCCATGCTGTTCAATTCAGTGCTTCAGGCATCTTATGGTGCTTCAAAGAGTCATGGTTCTTATGTGCCTCCTTCTAGACATCCAATTTATAGTGTACCACCAGCTCCTATTAGTGCACCTCATATTCAGAGTTATTACTGTGGTCAGTCAGCCCGATCCGGTCAGTCTCAGTTTCCACATCCACATTATCATGGTTGATATTTCGAGTGTTGTGGTTATAGGCATATTAGGAGGACTTGTTTGATATTATTGGCCGTTCCGCCACAATATCAAGGTTCTCGTACAATGGTTCCAACACCACTTACTATACCACCTGCTCATCAAACTAGAAACCGGGGTCAGGTAGCCAGAGGTAGAGGTCAGGCCACTAGAGGCATTGCTCAAGCCATTAGAGGTAGGGGTCAGGCCCCTAGAGGTGGAGGCCAGCCAGAAAGGTCCCATCCTCGAGATGTGGTTTAGAGTGATGGGACCCAACCCTGATGCTATGCTTTTCCAGCTAGGCCTGAGGATGAGTCATCAGACACAGTTATCATAGGTGCAGTTTTAGTTTGTAGTAGAAATGAATATGACGCATGCAATCAGTGCATTTAGTTGTGACTTGTTATTTTTTTAGTGCCCTTGTGTATGTATCCACCCATATGGGAGATGCTATTGCTGTAGATCACATTTTTTTTCGTATGTGGTTACCATTAGGAGTCTTAAAACTCGTGTGGATCTTCTATTTCTTGATATGGTCGATTTTGATGTCATTTTGGGGATGGATTGGTTGTCACCTTATCATGGTATATTGGATTATCATGCAAACATGGTGACCTTAGCCTTTCCCGGGTTTCCTCGATTGGAGTAGAGAGGGAATCCAGGTCATTCTACCACTATGGTTATCTCTTAAGTAAAGGCTCGGCATATGGTCGAGAAGGGATGTTTAGCTTATTTGTCTTATGTATGTGATTCAATCGCGGAGGTTCCTTCCATGGATTTGGTACTGGTCGTTCATGAATTTCCAGAGGTATTTCATACAGACCTGCTGGGGTTGCCACCCGACAAGGATATTAACTTCTGGATTGATTTGGCTCAGGGCACTCAACCAATTTCCATTTTGCCATACTATATGGCCTGCTAGAGTTGAAAGAATTGAATGAGAAGTTGTAATATTTGCTTGATAAGGGCTTTATTAGACCTAGTGTCTTGCCCTGGGTTGTGCCCGTGTTGTTTGTGAAGAAGAAGGACAGATCGGTGAGTATGTGCATAGATTATCAGCAGTTGCACAGAGTCACCATCAAGAACACATATCCATTGCCTAGGATTGACGACTTATTTGATCAACTTCAGGGTGCCAAAGTATTTTCAAAGATCAATTTGAGGTCTGGCGACCATAAGTTGAGGATTAGGGCATCTGATGTCCCTAAGATAGCTTTTTACACTTGGTATGGGTAGTATGAGTTTCTAGTAATGTCATTTTGGCTGAAAAAGGCCCTAGAAGCATTTATGGATTTGATGTATTGGGTGTTGAATCCCTATTGGGACTCCTTTGTGATTCTATTTATTGACGATATTTTGATCTACTCTTGCAGCCGAGAGGAGCATGAGCATCACCCTCGGATCCTTCTTCAGAATTTGAGAGACAACCAATTATTTGCTAAATTTTTAAAATGCAAGTTTTGGTTGAGCTTAGTTAGTTTTATGGGGCAGGTTATGTGAGGTGTTCGCGGATCATTGGAGTTTGCAGTGTTTGTTCAAGCAAAAGGAGCTCAATTTGAGGTAGAGGAGGTGGTTAGAACTATTGAAATACTAAGATATCACCATCTTGAATCATCATGGGGAGGCCAAGGTAGTGGTCTATGCTTTGAGTAGGAAGTCAGTTAGTATGGGCAACCTGGCGTACATTCCAGTCGGTGAGAGGCCACTTGCATTAGATTCTCAGGCCTTAGCTAATCAATTTGTGAGGTTGGATGTTTCTAAGCCCAGTTGTGTTTTTGCTTGTATAGGCGCTCGCTCTTCCTTTTTCGAGCGCATCAGGGAGACACAGTATGACGAACCTTATTTGATTGTCCTTAAGGATACAATGCAGTACGGTAATGCCAATCAGGTTATGGTTGGAGTTGATGGAGTTTTAAGGATGTAGGGTCGTGTTTTTATGCATAATGTCGATGGACTTTATGAGTTGATTCTAGAGGAGGCCCACAATTCCCGGTATTCTATTCATCCGAGTGCCGCCAAGATGTATCAGGACCTGGGACGACATTATTGGTGGAGGAGAATGAAGAAATATATAGTGGAATATATGGCTCGGTATATAAATTGTCTACAAGTAAAGTAAGAGTATCAGAGACCCGATGGTTTTCTTCAAAAAATAGAGGTTCTTGAGTGGAAGTGGGAGCGTATCACTATGGATTTCATTGCCACAGACTCAGAGGAAGTTTGATGCAATTTGGGTTATTGTGGATAGACTGAACAAGCTAGTGAATTTCATTCTTGTGGCAGTTACGTAGTATTTAGAGCAGTTGGAAAAGATTTATATTCATGAGATCGTTCTTCTTCACGGTGTGCCCGTGTCTACCATTTCTAATCGAGGTACGCAGTTTGGTTAGAATTTCTAGAGGGTAGTAAAGCGTGAGTTGGGTACGCAGGTTAAGCTGAGCCCACCATTTCATCCTCATACGGATGAACAGTTCGAGCGCACTATTTAGATATTGGAGGATATGCTTTGTGCTTGTGTTATTGACTTCCAAGGCTCATGGGATTAGTTCTTGCCGCTAGCATAGTTTGCCTATGACAACTGCTATCAGTCCAGCATCTAGACGGCTCCCTATGAGGCATTATACGATAAATGGTGTTGATCGCTGGTTGGATGGTTTGAGTCGGGGGAGGCTCGGTTATTGGGTAAAGATTCAGTAAATTATTCTTTGGATAAGGATAAGATCGTTTATTTAGACTTCGCACAGATCCATCCAGAAAGAAAAGTTATACGAATGTAAGGTTCGTGATATTGCATTCTTGATCGGGGATAGGCTGTTGCTTCGTGTGTGGTGCAGGGAGGTTTGGAAAGAAGTCAAGTTTTGCCCTAGATATATTGAACCTTGACATTCTTGAGCGAATAAGAGAGATGGCTTATAGACTTGTGTGGCTACCTAGTTTATAGCCGGTACCGTGAATATGTGATTTTTGCCTAGCTTAAATTACTCCTATAAATTGTCAAAATTAGGACTTTTCTTTATTTGTGGGATTTTAGCATTTGATTGCATAATTGTCTGTTAGCTAGCATGTTGAGTGCATTTTAATTCATCAAAATACAAAAATAGAATTTTTGCATTTAGGATACTAGTTTTAACAATTTTAGGTTCAGTGATTAATTAATGTCATGGAGAAACAAAAATAATAATAAAATCTGTTCTTTTTGCATTTTTACTTTTGAAGTTTCAAATTTGTATTAATTTCCTTTTCAAATTAGTATTTAGTCAACTTGGAATATAATTAGCTTAATTTTAGATTTAAATCAAGCATTTGCTATTTTAATGTTAATTGGGTATTTAATAAAATCAAATTAGTAATTAAAAATAAATAAGGAAAAGAAAGAAATGTGAAAATGTGGTCTCAACAAATTTGGGCCAGATCTAAATAATAAACAAGCACAAACTCACCTCCAACCTAACCCAGACATATCCACAACCGGTCCAACACCTAGCTCAAGACGACGTCGTTTGGGCCTCTTTAATTACAACCGTCCATTCCCCTTGATCAGACGGTGGAAAAGGTGGGATGTAATAGGTATATAAGTGTCTCAAACCCCCTACCCCCAGACGAGACCTCGTACCCTGTCTCTCCCAAACACTAATTGCGGTGACGTAACACCACCACCCTCCGTCGTCCGCCGACGGCCGAAAATCGCCTTCGCCGGCGGCGATGCTTCGATGACTGATAAAAAAACACCACACCACCCTCTCAACCTTCCCTTTCCATCCCCGCTATCAGTTTCCCTTGAATATCTACTGAAAGCATCAAATATTAAGTGAAAATCAGGACTGCTCCGCCGCCCACGGCGGCGCCGATGCAAATCACCTCCAAATCAACACCTAGATTCCCCTAGCCTCCCTCATCCCGGATCTGTTAATCTCCTACCTCGAATCTATCCCTAGATTTTCGAATATCGATTTGAAAACTTGGCCAGAATCTCACCACCCACCAAACCTCCCAAGACGCACCACCTCCGAGTTTTTCACTTCTCACACCTTGAAACCACCGTTAGAGCCCCCCAAGTGTCTTTGGAACTCTCCAAAAAGCTAGATTCAGAGTCAATGCATGGAGATTCCAGAGCTCGAACTAAAAGCTAAGTCCCCGAATTAATTAATCTCACCTCCTAGGCTTTAATTTAGTTAAAGCATGGTAGCCTTGCTTGGTAGTTCGCCATCTGGGTTTGTCTCATGAATATGGTCAGTGAGGATTCTAGCTAAAATTTGGAAATTGGCTTGGTTTAAAAGTTGCATGTTTAAATATGACTATCAAGTTTTTGGAATTGGTTTAAGTTTGTTTATTCAACTGATGCATCGTCTTGGATTCTTTCCTTTGACTCACACTGATAGCATAAGCCTGTTACTTGATACATTTAATTCTTGAATTTCAACTGATTAATTGGATTCTTGAGTTTTAGTTGATGATAAATAGCTTGACTCTAATTTTCTTTGTTTAGGCTTGATTAACTATTTTTCGTAATTAATTGATACAAAAAATTTAAGTTTTTAATTGATGCTGTTTTTGCTCTAATTTGGTTTAATTTTGTTCTATTTTGATTTTTTTGTAGTTTGATTTTGTGTTGTGCTTTGACTAAATAATCCATGATTGTTGCTAAAAATTTGATTTCAGTTTCAATTACCATTAATTGTAAGTCTACTGATTTCTTAGTTTTAATTTCATGATCAGTTGAATTGTTTAATTAGTTCAATTTTTAGGATCTGTTTGGCTATAGCTGAATAGCCTAGATTTTTATTTAACTACAGTCACTTCTTGACCAAGTTATTAGGGTAAAAGGGGTTGGTTTTAGTTTAGTAATTTTTAGAATTGGAAAAGGGTAGTCTAGGTATTTCAGAATTAGGGAATCTTTAGCAACTGAAATCGGAAACCACTTGAAGCACCTAGAAAGGGGTTCTGATTGGATTTTTAGAATTATAGTGGGTGAATTGGGTAGCAAGTCAGTAAATAAGGGATTTCTAAGCTAAAAACAGGATTTAAAAGGGACTAAAATGCAAAATAAAACCTGCAGGGCTGCCCTAATTGTGGTCCTATTATCATTTCTTGCCTTAGAGAAGGGGGTTTGAAGAGCTAAAAGATTCAGAAACATGGAGGGCTGTAGAAAATACTGTTTCATCAAAGGTTTTGAGAGAGCTTAAAAAAATCCAGAAACAAAAACCTGTAAAATTTTACTGTTTCGTTCAAGCTCGAGGATAAAAAATTAAAAATACAAAAGATACTATTGTTCCATTAGAAACCCTTTGAATTTCATGTGGTGTTCATTCTAAGACATATTTAATAGTTAGAAATGAGCAGAAGTGTTGCTGATATTCAAGCTTTTGGGGTCAGTTTTGGTTGATGTTTGATTCTGTGCTCTGGGTGATATTGTTTGGATTCAAATTTGGGTTTAAATGGTCTTTTCTCACTCATTACCGGGCTTTTTTTGCTGCTGATACCTGTTTCCTGCTACTGATAACACTGTTGATCCCCTTTTATTTTTACTGTGCTTTGTTTCCTAGGTACTCATCTCACTTTCTCCTGTATGAAAAGGGATGAACTTGAAGTTTGATGTAATAAAAAATGAGATTTGTAACAACATACCTGATGTTCTTGTTTCTTATAAGCACATGATTCAGCTTATCTCCCTTATGTCTCTTACTGTTTTATTTAGAACATGGACTGACGTAACAATGTGACTTGTAATTCATCTTGCGGATTGTTAATGTGTATGAAGGGTCAAGACAAATGCTGGTTAAGGTTAAAAAAAAGTGTGTGTGTTTGTAACATTGAATAGCTAGTCATTCGCTTATTAATATGTAAAGTACCCTTCGTAGTCACTATTGTTGAGAGAAGCATGTCTTTATTGATTATGTCCAGTCATAATATCACTTATCTAGTTTAGGTTGGTGTCTTACTGTTTTAAGTGAAGGATAGGTCAGCTTTTACAATTCTATTTCACAAATGTTGTCAGCTTATATGGAGTGTTGGTCAGTCTAATAGATGAGAAGCCTTTAAATTTTGCTACATTCTTAAACTGAGATGTTGAAAGTTTTATCATCAATGTTTCAGTGGCAATTGGTATACTTGTCAGCTTAGCCCTCTATTTCATAGATCTTGATCCTGTTTTAAGTTCCTCAGATTATTTGGTAGAATTTCAAGTCAATACTAGATTTGGTACGTTTAAACTTCAATGGTTATTAATTTTCACTTGGGCTCGCTGATGGTCTGAGCCTTGAAATTCGAATTTCGATTGCAGCGTTATCTGGGCCCTTGATTTTTAGCCCAAATTAGACGTAGAGCAATACTCTATAATTTCTCTAAGATTGGGACTTTTAATGGGCTTGGAAACTTTGAATAAATAGCAAGGTTAAGTCTAGGTATCTTAAAATGATTAACATAGTAGTAAAGTTTTAGGGCCATTTAAAACACGATTGTGGTTGCATATACGTTCGCGTAACATGAAATGATCCTAAATAATTTGGAGTATGCGTTCGCGCAACTTCGATCAAATCTTTTCTTAACAATAAAATAGGTTACCAGTTTTAATTATTTTAGTTTATATGAGTTCATTAAATCACATATGGCATTCCTAGTATTTTGGTGACTTAGATGTAAAAAATGATTAATATTTCGTAGAATATCCTTTAGGGACATCTTAAAATACTATCGTGATTGTGTATACGTTCGTGTAACACAATTATGGTTCTAAAAACAAAACTGGAGTATGCGTTCTCGGAGCTTCGGCCCAAATATTTCTTAATAATAATTAAGTGTTATTAATTGCGGACATGTTCGAGTGGCATAATATTTGATGGGCCAAACAGGTGGGTATACGTACGAGTAACCCGTTTATAGATAATTTTTCAAATTAAAAGCCGTAAAAAGCATAAACACATAGGTTCTGAAGTCAGTAATTAATATATTTAGTCAAGCCAAGTAGGATCAAAAAGACCGTGTTAGAACCAAGGAACTAGGGAGTGCCTAACACCTTTTTCGGGGTTAACAGAATTCCTTAACCGGATTTTTGATTCGCAGACTATAATAACAGAGTCATTCTTTTCCTCGATTCGAGATTTAAACCGATAACTAAGGACACAATAAATCTCCCAAGTGGAGACTCTGATTTAATTAAAATGAATCCTGTTTCGGTTGTCACTTAAATTGGAAAAACTCCCTTTATGTATGCCTTTCGGGGGTGTAGAAGAAAAAGGAGGTGTGACAGCTCTGGCGACTCTTCTAGGGATCTAACCCAGAATCTCTGGTTCAAAGTTCAAGAATTCGAGCTTGTTTTATGATTTTTACATGGCTTATTTATTGTTGATATTACTGTATCCTGTGAACCTTGTTGTGCTAAAATGCTATCTTTTTACCGCTTTAATTTTGTTGAATTGTATATAGATTTCTCCTCATGCCATCCCTCTGAGTCTTCTGAAAATGGTGCATACGTTCGCGTAGCCCACTTTTTCTGTAGAAATTATACCAAATAGAGCGAGACTGGGCAAGCGACAAAGCTGGAAGACTTTAGTGCTACCGGTATGTCGCCCCCTCCTCGGCCCTAGTTGTCCGCTCGGGTACCCCATGTCTAGATAAAAACCCGAATATTCAAACTTAGAAAAACACAGCCTCATGTTGGATCCCTAGTAGGAGCGCTTGTTTGCATCACGTGCATTTTGACTTAGGGGACTCAACACAGGGGTTGGGTCCGTCTAGGACACGTGTACCCAAAATAACAGGCTATCATGATGCATCAAATATGCTATGTGAACATTCATTTGGCTTACATGCTGACTGGTTAAATAAGAAAAGAAGAGTGAGGAAAAATCAAAGAAAAACAAGAAGAGGGGAAAAGAGAGAGAAAAAGACCAAGAGTGATGTAAGAAAGGAGTAAACCCGGTTCTAATGAAAGCCTAATGCTTGAAAATACCCCGAAACTCTGCCGAATTTTTTTTACCAAAAATAGCCATTTCAAAATCAAATTGGCCGAACTACGCGGGTCTGATTCCCATCGGATATGGGATGCGTAGGCAACCTATATAAGGTCCAGCCTTATTTTGAATAATAGAGAGAAAAAAAGAAGGAGAGAGAAATAAGCCGATTCAATGTCGGTAGTGTTTAAACCATTCTTACCGAGAAGCCTTAGAATATTCTACTGTTATCAAAGGGCTATCTTCGTAAATGAATGGACAAAGTTGAGAAGTGTCACAAAATAAGACTCCCCATCCTCAAAATTCATATGGAAATGAGAAATGGCCATATTTGTAAAGATAGCCATTTGGCTAAAATTGGCATGTCACGGAGGGAATCACAATTTTTTTGTTTTAAAATTACAAACTTGTTTTTAAAAAGGGTCATTAGAGTCAACCCTAACCCTACCTTTCTACAGGAACGAATGAATATTATCCAGGACCTACAAGAAGTGATTAGGGAGCAGGCTCGAGTACATTTGCGCATGTAGTGGAATGATTTGGATCAAGGTGGTTAGAAATGGGTAAGACAATAGTTGGGAGCTCATATAGAAATTTGTGAGATCAAACCACGGGAGATCTAGGACCCCGCTCGTAATATTTTTCGCTTCTCAGACTTTGAGATTACCCTACTTTGGAGGAGATAGCCGGGTACACTGAGTTTGGACGAGATCTGAGGAAGCAACCACTTATATTTCTAAGGTCTCCATCGGTGCACAAGTTTTTGACCTCCTGAATATCAGCAAGCAGACAAGTAAAAACCGTGTAAGCAACGGGTGTTGTGATTTCCATTTCTTATACTTCAGGTTTAGGCATTCTTCTGGTTTTGAGACACATGTAAAGGGGTTGAGCAACAAGCAAGATAAGGGTCTTTGGCAACTTCATTTCCGATTCGCACTTATTGTGGCATTCTTGGGGATAATGGTTTTTCCAAATGAGAAAGGGATAGTTGATATTCGTATGGCTAGAATTGCGCAAATTCTCACCACCATGAAAAATCATACACTTGCCCCGTTGGTACTAGCGGATATCTATCATGTGTTGACTTTATGTAAAGTTGGGGCCCAGTTCTTCAAAGGTTGCAATATCTTCCTACAAATGTGGATGATCGAGCATCTTAGCCACCATCCCGGATTCAGGAGTTATGGCTTGAGCCCAAATAATTTCATCACCAGTTATGAAGAGAGGGTAAAGGATTACAACGGGCCAGAGGGGTTTGAAGTATGGGTGTCTCATTTGAAAGCTCTCAAAGAAAGTCAAATTGAGTGGTCCATAGGATGGCTTCTGAAGACAGAAGCCATATACATGACTGCTGCAAAGGGCTGTTTGAGGATAATAGGTGTGAAAAGTATTCAATCGTATGCACCACAGAGGTTATTGAGACAATTGGGACGGTATCAAATTGTTCCCAAAGATGAAGATCTAAGTTCTCAAGTCATAGAGTTGCATCCAGAAGCCGTATTTCCCGAAGATTTAGTTCAACAGGATTGGAGTAGCTGCCGGTATCTTACAAATGGCACCCAGGTTTCAGATGTCACAAAGGGAGAAATGGATCCACACCATGCTTCTTGGTTTGAGAAAAGGTCCTGTGTGAACGCTGAGATGGAACCCGAACTTGAGAGACCCGCCAAAAGACCTCATGTTTATGATTTTGAAGACAAAATCCAAGAAATATTAGCATGGGAGAAAAGGAAAAAACGTATCAAGCTGAGATTCATGCCTTGAAAGAAAAGCTGAGAAACATGGAATTCAACAATGATCTCCAGGCTCGGGAAGCCGAAGGTGAGAAAAGAAGATTGATCCAGGAAAATGAAGCTATCACAGCACAGATCCGGAAAATGAAAATAGCAATAGTTGAAAATGAAATGGCCAATAAGGGAAGAGATTTTGAAGCCGAAAGGGAGCACTGTTTATTTGATAGAACGATTAGAAAGGGATTTGCAACAATTTCAAAAATAAAAGCCATGCAGCTAAACAAACGTTGGAAGCTAGAACCCGGCAAATTGGAGATTTATTACGGGAGAAGGGTAGGATCGATGAATGGGTCACAACGATTGCAGAGTACATTGTGGTAAAATACCAAATATGTGAAGACATGACCCAGACCACTTTCTTCACGGCAGTCATGATGTTTGTCCAGCAGGCAATGGGAGATTTGGAAAGGCTCTAGGTGGATCTTGCAGACGAACCTACAACAAAACCAAACAACACCTCGAGAGCTCCAGGAGTGTTCAAGGCTTTAATGTATTTGTGATCTTTATTTGAGTCGCTACTTTTGCTTTGAGTCGGTTAAGTTGTTTTGGAGTCTATTAGGTCTTTTGAACTGATCTTTTCTAAGCTTGTTAGTTTATTTCGAGTTTGTGAATCTTGAATTTTAGTAGTCAAAGTGTTTGTTTTTATGAAAAATTGAAAACTCCAAAAATATTTTGTTGTTTATTTCTTTTCATATCCCAAAGAACTACGCTCGGTCTGATACATATGGGGTCATGATACGTAGGCAATCTCCATAGGATTTGACCATAACCATATAAAGAAAAGGAAGAGAAGGGTAGGAGCATGAGGGAAATGGTGGTAAGATAAAGAAACGATAGATATAGGCAAAACAAATTGAAAGGTAAGAAGAAAAAGAAAAAACAAGAGTGAAAAGAAAGAAGACACAGGATAAGAGCCAGGATGACGCAAGCAATCACGTCTGTGCATCATAGAAACGGATAACTGCTTAGGTGCATTCATCCCCAAACATGTGGCCACCTATGTGTTGAAACCTAACCACTAACCAGTGTTGGTGTTGTCTTTCCTATATTCAGTCAGGTGGTTAGTTCTTGTGTCCTTCAGGCAACCCACTCCTACAACACTCTTTCTAAAAGCGAGCAGATCATGGCCAATCAACAAACCGATGCCAACATCATTGACCCCTCGAAAGAGGTAGAGGAATTGGACATTAATGCAATGAAGGAGGACATGTACAAACTGAAATACCAAATGGCTGAAATGTATCATGCATGGGCGAGAGGCCAACCACCACCAACCTATCCTGCCAATACGACCTTTATCCCACCGTTGACCCAATCACATGATCATCCCACTACTGATTCACCCCCAAGTTTCCCTGTCTACCCACAGTATTAGGGTACGACCTCTCAAGCACCCCCATCCCTATTACCCAAAGTTGTTCCTCACCCCCTCTACCAATTGCTCCCATTTATGTGGAACCTCCTCCTCCGCACTCCACAGATCATCAAGTGAGCCTTTACTTCAAGCTCACAATAATCGGTACTACTTACCAGAACCCACTTACAAAGCCCATGAACCTTACTCTATGCTCCCAATTATGAAATCCTGTCAAAAGTTAAAAAACCAGTCAAAAATCCTGAGCAAGAGGAGGTGCTTATGAAGGTCAGAAGTTTAGAACAATCGTTTCGAGATATGTGAGGGTTAGGTGGCAAGGTGAGTGTGGCATTCAAAGACCTTTGTTTATTCCTAGACGTGCAGCTGCCTCCGGGTTTTAAGATGTCTAAGTTTGACATATATGATGGACATGGCAATCCAGTCACACATCTAAGGGGTTTTTGTAGTAAAATGAGAGGAGTAGGGGGAAATGATGAACTGTTAATGGCATACTTCGGTCAAAGTTTAAGTGGGTCGGCATTGGAATAGTACACCTAGTATGATCATGCTCGATGGTACACTTGTTATGACCTGGCACAAGAATTCGCCTGTCACTTTCAATATAATTTTGAAATTGTCCTGGACCGTCTATCTTTGACAAAACTGGAAAAGAAACAAAATGAGAGCTTCATATAATACGATTTCCGTTAGAGGGAACATGCAACGAGAATTGACCCCCCCCCCCCCCCAATGAAGGAGAGTGAGATGGTAGATTATTTCCTGCAAGCTTTGGAGCCTACATATTTAGTCATCTGGTGTCGGCAGTGGGTAAATCCTTCAATGAGGTAGTTAAAATGGGAAGTATGGTCGAGGAAGGACTCAAATCCAACAAGACCATGAGTTACTCTTCAATCAAAGCAACCACTCTAGCTATCCAAAATGGGACTGGGGGAACATTTGGAAAGAAGAAGAAGGAAAAGTAGCGACAATTGAGGCAGGGACTTGGTTCAGGCCGCGGGCTCCATCCCTTTATAGCCAACCCCTTATTCACCACCAAACATACCTACACACTCCATATGGCCCTCCACAATACTACTACCCACCTCTGGAACACCGTTTCTCAATCCATAATGTACAAATATATACCCAACCTCCCGCCCACGCACAATAGCGTGCGCCAGCTCCACAAAATAGTTACCCAGCTCCACCAAATAACTACCCTACAAAAGCCTGCCAACAACCCCCCATACCATCTTTCTGGGCCAACAAGCTCTAAAAACGGAGAGAGTTTAGAATAAGGAAACTTTCACGCCATTGGGAGAATCATATACCAGCTTGTTCCAAAAATTGAGGCAGCTAGACATGTTGAGGCTGATCGAAGCAAAGTTGGCAAATCCTCCCCCAAAAAATCTAGACTATTCTGTCAACTTTGAGTACTATTATGGTGCCCTAGGGCATGATACCAAAAAGTTTTGGCATCTGAAGAACGCCATATATGAACTTATCGTCTCCCACCATATTGAAGTGCAAGCCCCGGAATCACCCAACATTAATCAAAACCTGCTGCCTGCTCATCATGAGACAAATATGATTGAGATAGTGGAAAAAGGAGGGGAGCCAAAAAAGCCCTCACAAACGCTAGTGATGATCAAATCCAGTGAAGTCAAGCTAACCGAGAGTATGAGCAATGAGAATTCAGTTATCAAGATGAAGGAAATAGATAGAAAATCTATTGTGGTGGTTCAAGGGGAGTCATCAAGCATGGTTGCACGAATGCAGGAAAAGGAAAACGTGGTAGTGTGCGAGGCGGGTAGGGAACCCGTCATAGTTGTGGAAGGTGCTCGCATAGAGCCCGTCATCGTAAAACTAGTAATTTAGCCACCAATCATCGACAGCAAAGCCATTCCTTGGAGATATGATCAAGCAGTAGTGATGTACAAAGGGAAGGAAGTTAAAGAAAAAGTTTGTGAAGCCCACAGTTTGACCAGGTCAGGGAGATACTTTGCTCTTGAGGAGTTAAGGAAAAGTAGGATCCCCGAAGATAACCCGGCATATGTAAAGAAAGATGTATCAGAAGAACAGGCTAAAGAATTCCTGAAGAAAATCAAAATACAGGACTACTCCATTATAGAGAAATTGAGGAAAACACCATCTCAGATCTCCTTACTCTCCTTGTTAATCCATTTAGATGAACACTACCGGGCGTTGATGAAAATTTTGACTGAGGCCCATGTTCCTGACAGGATAAAAGTGAATCACTTGGAGAATATTCCAAACAAGATATTCGAGGTAAATCGGGTCACTTTCTGTGATGATGAGTTGCCCATGGAGGGCACTAAGCATAACCGGGCCCTTTATTTGACTATAAAGTGCGAAGATACTGTGGTACCCGAGTTCTATTTGACAATGGGTCCATCGCAAACATTTGCCCGCTCTCCACCCTGAACAAGCTGGAGGTAAACAATGAAAGGATCAACAAGAATAACGTTTGCGTTCGAGGGTTTGATGGCGGAGGCAAAGACTCGGTGGGAGACATAGTGCTGGAGCTGACAATAGGTCCCGTTGAGTTCATTATGGAGTTTCAAGTGCTAGATGTGGTAGTTTCTTATAATCTCTTGCTTGGGAGGCCCTGTATTCAGGCCGCCAAGGCAGTGCCTTCTACCTTGCACCAGATGGTGAAATTTGAATGGGATCGACAAGAAATAGTGGTGCATGGAGAAGACCATCTACATGCTCACACTGATGCTATCATGCCCTTCATTAAAGCAGATGATGATAAAGGGCCCTGGATGTACCAAGTACACGACTCGGTAACAATGGAGAAGGTCCTAGAAGGGGAGCATGTTCCAACACCAAGGTTAGCTATTTTAGCAGTTATGGTGGGGGACGGTTGAAATTCTAAAGAATGGTTTTGTTCCTGGAAAGGTTTGGGGGCCTCACTTTAGGGTATCGTACAGTCGGTGTCTCTTCTCACGAACCTAGAGACTTTTGGTTTGGGGTTCAAGCCTACAAGTGCAGATATCAAGAGAGACAGAAAGATGAGAAAGAAAGCATGGGCCCTCCCTAAGCCTATGCCTCGCCTCTGCAAATTATTTGTGAAACCTGATGTCAAGAAGTGTTTGACAACAACGAGTGTCAATGCTCCGGTTGACACTAACACAGAGTTACTCGAGAAGTTTGAAAAGTTGTTAAAAAATGTGAACATGGTGGAGGCCGGGGAAAGAGCAAGCAAGACAGATGTGTAGTTTGTGGGACCCCGTGCAAGAGTCAACAACTGGGAAGCTACTCCTCTTCCCACTCAGAGGGAGTCTTGGTAGTCGTCTTTGATTATTCTTTCAGTTTAATCTGGATTATCTCCAGGGTTGTATTTCAGATGTTATGTTCCGTCTGTTTGGATGTGTAAACCCTATTGTCTTTCCAATTTCAAATAAATGTTATTTCCCTTTTTCCTTAGTGCTAATAGCTTTCATTTTTCTTTGCTTTTCTTTTCTCTTTTGTACAATTATTTTTATCTGGCTCAAATGATGGGACATGCATAAGGACTCTTCGGCCCAGTCTTAAAAATTTGTCTAATTCAGAAGTAATAATTCAAGAAATAGAACATGAGGATGAGTTAGAGTATGATGAGGAAAGAGCATTGGACGAAATTAGTAAAGAGTTGAGCCAGGTTGAGGAGAAACCCAAGACAAACCTGAGCGATATGGAGGCAGTCAATTTAGGGGACCCAGATAACATTAGAGAAACCAAGATAAGTGTCCATTTGAAGCAACGACATAGGGAATAAATAATTGAAGTGCCACTTGAATATAAAGATGTTTTTGTATGGTCTTACGATGATATGCCAGGGTTGAGCACTGACTTGGTGGTTCACAAATTGCCCACCGACCCAGACTACCCTCTTGTCAAACAAAAGTTGAGGAATTTTAAAATTGATGTGAGCGTGAAAATCAAAAAGGAAGTGACCAAGCAGTTTGAGGCAAAAGTTATTCGAGTCACACGATATCCCACCTGTTTAGCCAATATTGTACCCGTGCGAAAGAATGATGGTAAAACGTGGGTTTGTGTCGATTATCATGAGCTCAACAAAGCAAGTCCAAAAGATAACTTCTTACTGAAAAACATCCATATACTGATTGACAACTGTGAAAAACATGATGTCAGTCATTCGTGGATTATAACTCCGGTTACCACCAGATCTTGATGGATGAGAAGGAGGCGGAGAAAACAATATTCATCATACCGTGGGGGACATATTGCTATAGGGTCATGCCTTTTGGTCCAAACAACGCTGGGGCAACATATATGAGGCTAATGACAACCATATTCCACGATATGATACATAAAGAGATTGAGGTCTATGTGGATGATGTAATTGTGAAATCTAGAAAGCAATCTGACCATGTCATAGATCTGAGGAAATTCTTCTAGAGGCTCCGCAAGTATAATCTCAAGCTCAACCCAACGAAATGTGCATTTGAGGTCTCCTCAGGGAAGTTGCAGGGGTTTATAGTCATCCACCAAGGAATTGAGCTAGATCCATCAAAGATCAAGGTCATACAGAAACTTCCGCCTCCGAGGAACAAAACAAAGGTGATGAGTCTGCTAGGGAGATTAAATTGCATCAGTCAATTCATTCTTCAGCTCACGATAACCTGCGAGCCCATCTTTAAATTGTTGAAGATGGATGCTGCAGCTGGATGGATGGGAGAGTGCCAGGAGGCTTTTGATAAAATAAAGGAATATTTGTCGAACCCGTCGGTATTGGTCTCAACGGAACCAATAAGGTCCTTGATCTTATATTGGATAGTCTTGGACAACTCATTCGGATACGTTTTGGGTCAACATGATTTCATCGGGAGAAAAGAGCAGGCCATATACTACCTCAGCAAGAAATTTACAGCATACGAGGTCAAGTATACTAATCTTGAAAGGACGTGTTGTGCCCTGACTTAGGTAGCCAGAAGTTGAAACATTACTTGTCATCATATACCACTTACCTCATCTCACGTCTGGACCCGTTGAAGTAAATTTTCAGTAGCCCATGCCCATATGGAGGATGGCAAAATGGCAAATCTTGGTCACTGAGTTCGACATTGTCCATGTGACTAGGACTACAATGAAAGCACATGCATTGTCTGACCATTTAGCTGAGAATTTTATAGACGAAGAATATGAACCTTTGAAGACTTACTTCCCGGATGAGGAAATAATGCATATTGATAAAATGGAACAGGGCAAGAAGGTGGGATGGAAATTATTTTTTGATGGGACCACTAACATTAAAGGCGTCGGGATAAGAGCAGTACTCATTTCTGAAACAGGGCACCATTAACCAATTACAGCTCAGCTCCGCTTCTATTGCGCCAACAGTATGGTAAAATATGAGGTATGTACTTTGGGTTTGAGGTTAGATGCAGACATGGGTGTTCAGGAAGTCTTGGTCTTGGGAGACTCGGATCTTCTAGTATACCAAATTCTAGGGGAGTGGGAAACAAGAGATTTAAAGATCACACCATGCCAGAAATGATTACGTGATCTTTGTCAATGATTCCGGTCACTAGAGTTCAGGCATATCCCAAGAATTCACAATGAGGTTGCTGATGCCTTGGCTACTCTAGCGTCAATGTTACATCATCCGAATAAGTCTTATGTTGACCTAATACATATCCAGGTTCATGATCAACATGCTTACTGTAATATGGTGGAATAAGAGCTTGATGGTGAACCGTGGTTTCATGACATCAAAGAATATATCAGGATGGGTGTGTATCCAGTACAGGCCACAAGTGAGCAAAGAGAACAATTCATCTTCTATCAAACTGGTTTTTCCTCAGTGGAGGGTGCTGTACAAAAGAACACCAGATCTTGGGTTGTTAAGGTGCATAGATGCTGGGTAGGCTACAACCATCATGAATGAGGTGCATGGTGGAGTTTGCGGGCCGCACATGAGCGGATATGTTTTAGAAAATAAGATTCTTTGGGAAGGATATTATTGGCTCACCATGGAGTGAGATTGTTTCAGTTTTGTGCTCAAATATCATCTATGTCGGGTGCATGGAGACTTGATTCACTCCCCGCCATCTAGTTGCATACAATGTCTGCACCATGTCCTTTCGTTGCTTGAGGCATGGATTCCATCGGGCCAATCGAGCCAGAAGCTTCCAATGGACACAGGTTCATCCTGGTGGCTATTGATTATTTTACCAAGTGGGTTGAAGCTAAAACTTTCAAGGCAGTGACCAAGAATGCCATAGTCGGTTTTGTGCATTCAAATATTATTTGTCAGTTTGGAATTGCAAAGACCCTTATCACTGATAATTGAGCAAATCTTAATAGTCATTTGATGAAAGAGGTATGTCAGTAATTCAAGATTCTATATTACAATTCCACCCCGTACCGCCCCAAGGCGAATGGAGAAATCGTGGCAGCCAATAAGAACATAGAGAAGATACTTCGCAAAATGGTGGAAGGGTCCAGGTACTGGCATGAGAAGTTACCCTTTGCATTGCTAGGACTTCGCACTACTGTCCGCACTTCAGTAGGGGAAACTCCATATCTGTTGGTATATGGAACAGAAATAGTAATCCCGAATGAAGTTGATATCCCATCCCTCCGGATTGTAGCTGAAGCAGGAATTGACGGTGAAGAATGGGTCAAAGCCCGTCTAGAGTAATTGAGTCTGATTATGAGAAAAGATTGGCAGCAGTATGTCATGGTCAGTTATGTCAATAGAGAATGGCCAAAGCATACAACAAGAAAGTGCGTCAAAGAAAGTTTGAAGTGGGTCAGTTAGTATTGAAATGCATCCTCTCCCACCAAGTAAAGGCAAATGGCAAGTTCTCCCCAAATTGGAAAGGGCCGTTCGTTGTGTCAAGACTGTTGTCTAACAGGGCGTTGTATCTAATAGATGTGGAAGGAAACTATGTGGAAATGGCCATGAATTCAGATGCAGTTAAAAGATACTATGTATGACTTCCTTTTGTTTGAATCATTGTCTATACTTGGCATGTTTTCTTGTACTTGGCATGTTGTAGAGATTGAAATGACAAAGGCCTTTTATTCGGCTATCAAAACACTTTACCCTTTGCTAACCCTTTTGAGCGTTAATTACTTTCTTTTCATACCCCTCTTTTGGAATCAGCAATAAAAGTCAGAAACGCAAGTGTGAGAAGACAGTGAAGGGAAAGGAAGGAAAGAAAGAAAAAGAAAAAACAACAAACGAAAAGAGAAAAAGAGAAAAAGAGAAAAGAGACAAAAAAAGAAGAAAAAAATAGAAAAAAGAGAAAAAAAAAGGAAAACAAAGAAAAGGAAAAAAAAGAAAAGAAAAACAGAAAGAGAAAAAGAAAAAGGAAAACAGAAAAACAACAACAAAATAAGGAATCGACAGGAACTACGTTTGACATGATTCCTTTTCTAAGGATACGTATGCAGCCTCACGTCTCGGTCATATTCGAACAAAATTCAGAAGTCCCCAAGCAATAAAATGGGGCAGAAGTTGCGTGGTTGTAAGAAACTAGATTCTGAAAGTTGTAAATTTTGAACCCATAGGAATTATTTTGAGCCTTTTTGTACCCCTTTCTTTCAAACTTTATCCAAAAGCCTGCATTACGGTCCAAAGAAAGACCATCTGATTAGTCTTTAAGAAATGCCAAGTCTGACAAGAAAAGGTGATTCAAACCCCAGGGCAGCACCCTATTTCAAGCAGGAAAATAATAAAAATTAGAGAGTCTTATCGGTGAAAACCCTCACGGGCATAAGCCGAAGGCAAGGGAAGAAACAAACAACTGGATAAAGGGTTGTTGGTGGAAATTCGTTCTAAACACCGTAAGTCAAGCAAAGTTAGGGTTTGATTAAAGAAATTGGATTAAAATTGTCACAAAAAAGCACGACACCCGAACGCTGATCATCGAGACAGACTGGGTCGACTAAGCCGAAGTGCATGTCAAGATCATGAAAAACCAACTATTCCTCCTCAGATAAGTTTCTTTTCTTTTCCCCTCAATAGTCGCCAAATTTGGAATTTTTTCACCCTAAAACAGTTAAGAGTCATTGCATTTTATTTTCTTTCGCGTCTCCAAAGTCATTTTGTTTAAGCAAGCATGAGAGAAATTTAAAATCTTACTACCATGTCCCCAAAGGGACAAAGCACATGCTGGCCAAAACATAACAAAGGCAGCAAATGTTGAAACGACAAGGGGAAGGATCCACGAAAGCTTCGATGGTAAAACTGAATCGAGAGGCAAGAGTTCTGGCAAAAGGGTCAGAAGTTCAAAACAAAGACGAGGGAGTAGAGTAAAGCCACAAGGGTCATAGGGGTCAACCGAGCATAGTATATTGACTTAGTAATCTCAGGTAAGATGTAAGAATTCTGGCAAAAGAGCCAGAAGTGTAACACAAAAACGCTGGAGCAAAGAAAGGCCATAAAGGTTCGGAGGTTATCCAAGTAACTCAGGCAACTCATCATCAGTGCGGAAATTAAACACAACGGAACACGGTAGTAAGGAGGCTGCTTTCAACATGAATGCTGCAAGCTAACCACCACTTTTCAAACTGACAAGTTTTCTTTGATTGACACAGGGGTAGAAAAATTTTGGAAGATCTTAAGGGAGGCCATCCACAGGGGAAAGCAAGCACATGCCAGGTATGATCAAAATCTCCGGGCCCACCTGGAAATACCCAGCTAAAACTCAAAAAAGGAACATCATCCGACATATATTTTCTCCCCAACAAGAGTCGTTAGGACTTTCCTGAATTATGGGACGAAACATTAGTTAACAATCCCTATCAGAGACAACCGAGAGATAAAAGGCGCATGCAAATTGAATTTCTCAAGACCCTCTTGGAAATGGGGCTAAGTTTAAAACTCAAATAGGCCCGGGTAATATGAGCGGGCACAAACACCTTCCCCAGTAAGAGTCTTCGAGACCCTCCTGAATAATGATCCCCAACAGAAACAACCAAAAATTAGAATTGGCATTTAATTTGGAACCCTTAGGACCCTCATGAAAAATTTAACTTACTTAAAGGTTAAAGGTAATCATGGATAGAAAAGGGCATAAAATGACTTGCATGTTGAAATATGATTCAGTTAAGAGTTGTCAGGACCCTCTTGAAAAAAGGGACTTAGCCTAAAACACAAACAAGTACGGGTAAAATAGGCAGGCGTAAATATTTCCCCAACAAGAGGCAACAAGAGTCATCAGGACCCGCTCCGGTAATGGGATGTAGCTCTAAATACTAATCTTCAACAGACACATTTTTCATCTAATAAAAAGTTGTCAGGACCCTCCTGCATAATGGGAAGTAGCTTTAATCACAAGTCCCGGTAGATGCTCATCATACACAACTCAGACATAACTCAAATAACAAGACGTAGTGGAGAATAATGCCTTTCGAGAAACAGAGCCTAATCGTAAAAGTTGTTGCTTATTAAGAGCTCTCAGGACCCTCCTGAATAATGAGATTTAGTTTTCAGATTTTTTAAATGGTTGATAATGGGATTTGATTAACACTGACAGATGCACCCAGCACCAAACTGGGGCAGAAAGAATTTCCCTTGTTTTGTTTGATTTGGTTTGATCAGGCACACATGCAGCAGTCTCAAGGAATGTTTTTCAAGTTGCAAGTTTTGACAATTAGGTTCCCACTTGGAAAATAAGGGAATGCGAATCAAGTTTTGGTAATCAGGCACCCACCTGCAGAACTAAGGAATACATTTCAAGTTTCAAATATAGGTAATCAGGTGCCCACCTGGAGAATAAGGGAATATTTTTCAAGTTGCAATTTTTTGAAATCAGGCGCCCACCTGGAAAATGAGGGAATACGATTCAAGTCTCGGTAATCAGGCACCCACCTATTGGACAAGGTATTACATTTCAAGTTTCAAGTTTTGGTAATCAGGCGCCCACCTGGAGAACCAGGGAACATTTTCCAAGTCGCAAGTTTTGGCAATCAGGCGCCCACCTGGAAAATGAGGGAATACGATTCAAGTCTTGGTAATCAGGCACCCACCTGTAGAACAAAGGAATACATTTCATGTTTTAAATTTTGGTTATCAGGCGCCCACAAGAGAACACGGGAATATTTTTCAAGTTGCAAATTTTTGCAATCTGGCGCCCACCTGGAAGATGAGGGGATACGATTCAAGTCTTGGTAATCAGGCTCCCACATGGAGAACAAGGGAATACTTTTCAAGTTGCAAGTTTTGGTAATTAGGTGCCCACCTGGAGAACAAGAGAATATTTTTCAAATTTCATGTTTTGGTAATCAGGCGCCCACCTGGAGAACATGAGAATATTTTTCAAGTTTCAAGTCTTGTTAATCAGGCACCCTACATGCAGAACAAGGGAATATATTTCAAGTTTCATGTTTTGGTAATCAAGCGCCCACCTAGAGAACAAGGGAATATTTTTCAAATAATAAGCTTTGGTAATCAGTCGTCCACCTACAGAACAAGGAAACACAATTCAAATTCCAAGTTTTGGTAATTAGGCACCCACCTGAAAAATGAGGGAATACGATTCAAGTCTTGGTAATCAGGCACCCACCTAGAGAACAAGGGAATACTTTTCAAGCTTCAAGTTTTGGTAATCAGTCGCCAACCTGGAGAACAAGGGAATATTTTTCAAGCTTTAAGCTTTGGTAGTCAGTCGTCCACTTGCAGAACAAGGAAATACATTTCAAATTCCAAGTTTTGGTAAGTAAGCGCCCACCTGAAAAATGAGGGAATACTATTCAAGTCTTGGTAATCAGGCGCCCACCTTGAGAACAATGGAATAGTTTTCAAGTTGCAAGTTTTGGTAATTAGACACCCACCTGTAGAACAAGGGAATATTTTCCAACTTTCAATTTTTGGTAATCAGGCGCCCATCTGGAGAAAAAGGGAATATTTTTCAAATTTCAAGTTTTGTTAATAAGGCGCCTACCTGCAGAACAAGGGAATAATTAAGTTTCAAGCTTTTGTAAGTAGGCGCCCACCTGCAGAATAAGTGAATACATTCCAAATTCCAAGTTTTGGTAATCAGGCGCCCACCTGGAGAATAAGGGAATACTTTTTAAGTTCCATGTTTTGGTGATCAGGCGCCCATCTAGAGAAAAAAGGAATTCTTTTCAAGTTGCAAGTTTTGGTAATCGGGCGCCCACCTGCAGAACAAGGGAATACTTTTCAAGTTGCAAGTTTTGGTAATCAGGCTCCCCATGCAGAACAAGGGATTATTTTGCAAGTTGCAAGTTTTGGTAATCAGGCGCCCACCTAGAGAACTAGGGAATATTTTTCAAGTTGCAAGTTTTGGTAATCAGGCGCCAACCTGGAGAACAATGGAATATTTTTAAAGTTTCAAGTTCGAGTAATCAGGCTCCCACTTGCAGAACATGGGAATACATTTCAAGTCCAACAATTCAGCATCAAACATGGAAGTAGAGAAAACAAGAAATTACAGGAAGAAATACGAGTCAACATGGCAACAACAGGAAAATATACAAGCAACAAGAAAACAAGGATCAAGAGAAAGTTTGAAGACATAGATAGGTTCTTTTGTAACCCATTGTTCATAGCTTAATCTAGATTCTTTTATTTTCACAAGGTGCAATAAGGGGGTTCTAGCAGCAGTAGCAGCAACAGTGAGATCACAACTTTGGTTGTCCCAGCTACCAAACACTCCTAAACAATACTGACCCGATTCCTCTTTGACCGAGGATATGTAGACAACCTTCAAAGCAGGGCGTGGTCAAGCTTTTCAAAGAACTTCTCATGAAGTGTTAAGCAGGCAAAAATCCCTCATGATTGCTCACTTGTCTTTGCCCGAAAGCCCTTCGTGTCTCTGAGCAAAGAGGGCCAACAGTGAGCATGTGATTTTTGCCTAGCTTAAATTACTTCTATAAATTCTCAAAATTAGGATTTTTCTTTATTTTGTGTGATTTTAGAATTTGATTGCATAATTGTGTGTTTTCTTGCATGCTGAGTGCATTTTAATTCATGAAAACATAAAAATAGCATTGTTTTCATTTAGGATAGCAGTTTTAATATTTTTAGGTTCAATGAATAATTAATAGCATGGATAAATAAAAATAATAATAAAATCAGTTATTTTTTGCATTTTTACTTTTGAAGTTTCAAATTTGTCTTAATTTTCTTTTCAAATTAGGATTTAGTAAATTTTGAATTTAATTAGCTTAATTTTAGATTTAAATCAAGCCTTTGCTATTTTAATGTTAATTTGATATTTAATAAAATCAAATTAATAATTAAAAATAAATAAAGAAAAGAAAGAAATGTGAAAATGTGGTCGCAACCAATGTGGGCCAGATCTGATTAATAAACCAGCCCAAACCTACCTCCAACCAGACCCAGACCCATATCCACACCTGGTCCAACACCCAGCTCAAAACGACGTCGTTTGGGCCCCATTAATCACAACCGTCGATCGCCCTTGATCAGACGGTGTCAAAGCTGGGATGTAACAGGTATATAAGTGTCTCAAACTCCCTTACCCTCAAACAAGACCTCGTACCCTGTCTCCCCCAAACCCAAATTGCACCGACGTAACACCACCACCTTCTGCCGTCTGCCACCGACCGTAAATCACCTCCGCCGGCGGAAATGCTCCAATGACTGCCAAAAAAAGACCACACCACCCTCTCAAACTCCTCTTTCCATCTTCGCTATCGGTGTCCCTCGAATGTTGACCGAAAGCAACAAATAGTAAGTTGAAATTGGGACTGCTCAGCCGCCTATGGCGGCGCCGATGCAAATCACCTCCAAATCAACACCCTAGATTCCCCTAGCCTCCCTCACCCTGGATCTGTTAATCTCCTACCTCGAATCTATCCCTAGTTTTTCGAATATCGATTTGAAAACTTGGCAAGAATCTCAGCACCCACCAAACCACCCAAAACGCACCACCTACGGTTCTCTCACTTCTTACACCTTGAAACCACCGTCAGAGCCCCCAAGTGCCTTTGCAACTCTCTAATTGTTAAGCTAGGGTTTTGAGTCAATGCATGGAGATTCCAGAGCTCGAAGTAAAATCAAAGTCCTCGCGTTAATTAATCTCACCTCCTAGGCTTTAATTTACATGATACCCTTGCTTGGTAGTTCACCGTCTATGTTTGTCTCTTGAATATGGCCAGTTGGGATTCTGCTTAAAATTTGGAAATTGGCTTGATTTAAAAGTTGCATTTTTAAATATGATTATAAAGATTTTGGAATTGGTTTAAGTTTGTTTATTCAACTGATGTCTCGTCTTAGATTCTTTCCTTTGACTCACACTGATAGCATGAGTCTGTTACTTGATACATTTGATTCTTGAATTTCGACGAATTAATTAGATTCTTGAGTTTCAGTTTATGATAAATAGCTTGACTCTGATTTTCTTTGTTTAGGCTTGATTAACTGTTCTTCGTAATTAATTGACTATAAAAAATATTAAGGTTGTAATTGATGTTGTTTTCACTCTTGTTTTGTTTAATTTTGTTTCTATTTTGTTTTTTTTCTAGTTTGATTTTGTGTTTGGTTTTAATTAAATAATCCATGATTGCTGCTGATAATTCGATTTTAGTTTCAATTGCCATTAATTATCTGTCCACTAATTCTTAGCTTTAATTTCATGATTAGTTGAATTGTTTAAGTCAATTTTTAGGATCTGTTTGGTTATAGCTGAATAGGCTAGATTTTTGTTTACCTATGGTCACTTCTTGACCAATTTATCAGGGTAAAAGGGGTTGGTTTTAGTTTAGTAATTTTAAGAATTGGAAAAGGGTAGTCTAGGTATTTCAGAATCAGGGAATCTTTAGTAACTGAAATTGGAAACCACTAGAAGCACCTAGAAGGGGTTCTGGTTGAATTTTTAGAATTATAGTGGGGTGACTCTGGTAGCAAGTCAGTAAATAAGGGATTTCTAAGCTAAAAACATGAGTTTAAAAGGGACTAAAATGCAAAACAAAACCTGCAGAGCTGCCCCAATGGTTTGCCTATAAAGGCATCATTTCTTGCCTTAGAGAAGGGGGTTCCAAGAGCTAAAAGATTTCAGAAACCTAGCGGGCTGTAGAAAATACTATTTCAATCAAAGGTTTTGAGAGAGCTAAAAAAAATCCAGAAACAAAAACCTATAAAATTTTACTGTTTCATTCAAGCTCGAGTATTAAAAATCGAAAATACAAAAGATACAATTGTTCCATTAGAAACCCTTTGAAATTTCTTGTTGTTTTCATTCTAAGATAAATTTTGGGCAATAAATAATTAGATATGAGCTGAAGTCTTGCTGATATTCAAGCTTTTGGGGTCATTTTTGGTTGAAGTTTGATTATGAGCTCTAGGTGATATTGTTTGGATTCAAATTTTGTTTTAAGTGGTCTTTTCTTACTCATTGCCAGGCTTTTATTGCTGCTGATACCTGTTTCCTGCTGCTGATAACACTGCTGATCCCCTTTTATTTTTACTGTGCTTTATTTCCCACTTACTCATCTCACTTTCTCATGTATGAAAAGGGATGAACTTGAAGTTTGATGTATTTAAAAATGAGGTTTGTAACAGCATGATTGATGTTCTTCTTATTTATAAGCACCTTATTCATCTTATCTCCCTTATGTCTCTTACTGTTTTGTTTAGAACATGGATTGTCGTAACAAAATAACTTGTAATTCATCTTGCAGACTGTTAATGTTTATGAAGGGTCGAGACAAATGTTGGTTAAGGTTCAGAAATGTGTGTGTGTTTGTAACATTGAATAGCTAGTCATTTGCTTATTAATATGTAAAGTACCCTTCGTGGTCTCTACTGTTGAGAGAAGCATGACTTCATTGACTCTGTCCAGTCATAATATCACTTATCTGGTTTAGGCTGGTGTCTTACTGTTTTAAGTGAAGGATAGGTTAGTGTTTACCATCCTATTTCACAAATGCTCTCAGTTTATATAGAGTATGGTCATTCTAATAGATGAAAAGCCTTTAAATTTTGCTACATTCTTAAACCGAGATGTTGAAAGCTTTATCATCCGTGTTTCAGTGGCAATTGGTATAATTGTTAGCTTAGCACTCTATGTCATAGATCTTGATTGTGCTTTAAGTTCCTCAGATTATTTTGTAGAATTTCAAGTCAATACTAGATTTGGTACGTTCAAACTTCAATGGTTACTAATTTGCATTTGGGCTCGCTGATGTCTGAGTCTTGAAATTCGCATTTGGATTGCACCGTTATCTTTGCCCTTGATATTTAGCCTGAATTTGACATAGAGCAATACTCTATAATTTCTCTGAGATTGGGCCTGTTAGTGGGCTTGGCAACTTTGAATAAATAGCAAATTTAAGTCTAGGTATTTTAAAATAATTAACATTCGTAGTAAACTTTTAGGGCCATTCAAAACACAATTGTAGTTGCGTTTGCGTTCGTGTAACATGACCATGATCCTAGATTAATTTTGAGTATGCGTTCGCGCAGCTTCGATCAAATCTTTTCTTAACAATAAAATAGGTTACCAATTTTAATTATTTTAGTCTATATGAGTTCATTAAATCACATATGGACTTCCTAGTACTTTCGTGACTTATATGTAAAAAATAATTAATATTTCGTAGAATATCCTTTAGGGCCATCTTAAAATACTATCATGATTGTGCATACGTTCAAGTAACACAATTATGATTCTAAAAATAAAACTGGAGTATGCGTTCGCGCAGCTTCGGCCCAAACATTTCTTAATAATAATTAAGTGTTATTAATTGTGGACACGTTCGGGTGGCATGATTTTTGACGCACCAAACAGGCGGGTATACATATGCGTAACCTGTTTCAAGATAATTTCAAATTAAAAGCGGTAAAAGACATAAGCACATAGGTTCTAAAATCAGTAATTAAACAATTTAGTCAAGCCAAGTTGGATCAAAGCGACCATTCTAGAATCACGAAACTCGGAAGTGTCTAACACCTTCTACCTGGTTAATAGAATTCCTTACCCGGATTTCTGATTCGCAGACTGTAAAAATAGAGATATTCTTTTCCTCGATTCGGGATTTAAACTGCTGACTTGGGATACCATAAATCTCCCAAGTGGCGACTCCGGTTGAATTAAAATGAATCCAATTTTGATTGTCACTTAAATTGGAAAAACCCCCTTTATCTATGCCTTTCGGGGGTTTAGTAGTAAAATAAGATGTGATAGGTACATCCAGTGTTTCATGTGTCCATGCTTCGAAAGTATAATTGCAATCCATCCCACATGTTAGACTTCAGCACTGTCCAACTAGATAAGGATTTGACCTACGACAATAAGTTAGTATCTATTCTAGACTCGCAGGTTCGTAAGTTGAGATTGAAGAGTTATCCTTTAGTTCGAGTGCAGTCGAGAGGTCAACCTCTTAAGGCAGCTACCTGGGAGTTTGAGTTCGATGTTTGGAGTAGATATCCCCACCTTTTCATTAGCTCAGGTACTTTTCAATATCCATTCGAGGACAAACGATTGTCTTATTGGTGGAGAATGAGATGACCCGAATGGTCATCTTTTGTTTTAAGACTCAATTTGCTGCTTTTAAGCATTTAAAATCTCATTTTTACCCTTATCGATTTGCCTGTGCAGTCATGACGTATCTCCAAAAAGCATTTATGTTAAAAGTTGTTGAAAATAAGAAATTTTGCCTTAAAACATCACTTGAGTTGACTTCGATCAACATTTTTGGTAAAGGGACCTGGATTCATATTTTGACAATTTCGGTGGGTCCGTTTGGGACTTAGGCATATGACGAAATCGAAATCAGAAGTCCCTAGACTGAGATATTGAACTTTGTCGAAACTTGAAAGTTTAAGTCTAAATGAAATGGAAGTCTTTGATCAAAGTTTGACTTTCAGGATAATGGGTCAGTATTTGTTTTTGAAAACTGGGATATTTTAATACCATAATTAGGACTTACCTATGAAATTTGATGAAAATCAAAGTTTATTTGACGTGATTTGAACGCCCGATTGAGAACATAGGAATTTTGATGTCTTCTTGAAAATTTCATATGATTTGGGGTTCAATTCATACTTCTACGTATTATTTTGGTTTGATCATTCAAGCAATTTTGTATAATATTCCTAGACTTGTGTGCATGTTGGATTGGAGCCCCGAGGGCTCGGGTGAGTTTTGGATAGGCTACAGAGTGATTTGAACTTGGAAAATATTTGCTGGTGTAACTAATCTTGTTGTAGGCTTCTGATCTCGCATTTGCGAGATCAGACATCACAATTTCAGTCTCTAAGAAATTTGCATTTGTGAGCTTCTCACTGCAAATGCGAAGAGGAGCTGGGCCACACAGGTTTGGCAACTGCTAAACAAACTTCACATTTGTAAAGGTTGTCTGGGGAAGGTGGACTTTGACTTCGTGATGATTGTGTCGCATTTGCGGTCATCCAGTGTTCGCATTTGTGAACATATCCTCTCATTTATGAACTATGTAGAAATGAGAAGTGGTTCGCATTTGCGAAGCCCAAACGCAAATGCAACATTTGAAGCTGATGAACAGAGACTTAGACGAGATATTTTATTCATTTCCAAATTTTCAAATCCTAGAACCATAGAGGCGATTCTTCTAAGACCACTTCTTTCACAAAACTTTAGTAAGTGATCCTAACCCACTTTGTTTAATTTTCCCATCATATTTCATGAATTCCCAACATAAAATTTAGGATTTCCATGATAAAAATTGGGGGTTTGGGTAGAACTCGGAATTTTTGGGAAATTGGGATTGAGACCTCAAATTGGATCTTATTTCAAAACTAATTACATAATCGGGCTTGTGGAGAATGGGTTTGTTTTAGAAACAAATTCAGTGTTTTGAGGCATAAAAACCTCCTTTTTACATGACCTCGATTTTGGGTGCATGGTACTGACCTATATCTGAAAGCCTTTTATGTGAAAATATGAGAAATATAAATTTCTAGAGTTATAATTTGATTATGGTTGGCTTTGGTTAATATTTTGAGCAAACGGACATAGATCCGTGTTCTGACGATCCCGGGAGGTTCGTAGTAAAATATGGGACTTGGACATATGCCCGAAAATGAATTACGAGGTCCCAAGCCTTAGAATTCATTTTTTGAATGAATTGTTTTGCTGAATTATGTATGAAATAAAAAAAAGAATTAATGTTTGAAACCATTGGTATCGAGCCTGTATTTTAGTTCTGCAGCCCGATACAAACTTGTTATAGTGTTTAAATGATAACAGTGAAATTTGGTAAAAAAATGGAGTTTATTTGACGTGATTTGGACTTCCGGTTGAAGAGTTATGAGTTTTAAATGTTCTTGATGAAAATGATGCATTTTGAGATTTAGTTGAAGGTTTTACATGTTATTTTCACGATTTGATTGCACGAGCAAGTCCGTATGATATTTTTAGGTTGGTGTGCATGTTTGGTTTTGAGCCTCAAGGGCTAGGCCACAATGTGGAAATTAAACTTAGGATGTTGTAGATTTTTAACTGGTATGTTGCATGCCTCCAGGCTTCGCATTTGCAAAGCTTGGCTCGCAAATGCGACCAACAAATTGCAATTGCGAATGAAGGCTTCTGCAAGGCTCCTCACAAATAGGATCCTTTATTCTCAAATGCGAAGGGCCCCAGAAATTTCCCTTCGTTGCAAATGCGACTCCCCCATCGCAATTGCGAGTTCGCAAATGCGAACTTTTGTCGCAAATGCGAGAATAGCAGACTTCTGAAGGGTTCGCAATTGCAAACACTGGTCACAATGGCGACATTTGCGACCTGCAAATTCATAACTTAGCGGAAAATCTTTCAATTTTCAAACCCTATCAAAAACAAAACTCTCTTGGGTGATTTTTCAAAGACAAGTACTCTTCCAAATCGATTGTAAGTCATTTCTAATTTGGTTTCATAAATCTTTAACATCTTTTCTCATGATTTCAACTAAAATTCAAAGTTTTTCATGGGAAAAATTGTGTGTAGATAACACCTAGGTTTTTCAAATTTTTGAGATTTGGACCTTGATTTGAGGTCTGATTTCAAAGCAAATTATATATCTGGGTTCGTGGGGGAAGGAGAAATCAGGTTTTGGTTCAAACCTCGGGTTTTGGCAATGTGGGCCTAGAGATGTTTGGGAAAATCTTTGGAAAACCTATTTTCATGCTTTGGAATTGATAGCATTTATTCCTATAGTTAAGTAACTTGTGGCTAGATACGAGTGAATTGGTGGAGGATTCAAGAGGTCAAGCGATAGTTGAGACTTGAATTGTGTTCGTGGCATCGAGGTAAGTGTTTGGTCTAACCTTAGCTTGAGGGATTAGGGGTTGTGTCCTATTTTCTACATGTAATTTGTTGAGTATGACGTATAGGCATGGTGACGATGTCTATACGTTGGTGTCAAGCATGCCCGTGCTTCTTATTCTATGACTAATCTCACTCACTTTTTATTGTTCATGCCTTATGTGATGATTTCTATTGTTGAGCAAATCTTGTGGAAGTAATAGTGATATTTGAATATCGAGGAGCGTTGGATCAAGCTTTATAATAAATTGTGGAAGGATAATTAGCAATTGAACCTTTTAGAGCATTGGCTCAAGTTGTGTAGTGAGTTGTAAAGTAAAAGTGAAAAAGTGAAGAGAATTATTATATTGTCTCCCTTACCGGGATGTTGTTGCATTTAACGTTATCTCCCTTGCGGGGATGTTGATGCTTTTGATATTGTTCCCTTACAGAGATTTGATTGTTGTAATAATGTTCCCTTGCCAGGATCTTATTGTGATTTTATTTATTTCCTTGCCCCTATTGCTTGTGATTGTTGTTTGGGTGAGGAAGAGTGTTAAAGAATGAAGGGTGATGCCGTATATTGTTTTGGTGAGAGAGTGTTAAAGCACGAAGGTTGATGTCATGTTCGATTTTGTGAGGAAGAGTGTAAAGCACGAAGGGTGATGATGTGCCGCACGATGTAAAATTCCGTGTCGGTTATATTAATTTTATGGCGAGGACGAGAGTAAAAGCACGAAGGCACGAAGGCTGATGCCTTGCACTTGTTTGATTTTTGGTTCTTGGTGATAATTGTGATATGGTGTTCCTCGTATTTACTTGTTGTCTTTCTATTCTTAATTGATGTTTCCCCATAGCATGTTTCCCCTCACATCCTTAATTGTACATTTCTGCTTCTATTTTTCGTTGTATATGATTTAACTACACAGGTTGATTTGGTAGTCCGGTCCTAGCCTCGTCGCTACTTTACCGAGGTTAGGCTAGGCACTTACCAACACATGGGGTCAGTTGTACTAATACTACACTCTGTACTGTGTGCAAATCCGGCGGAGCAGCTTTTGTACCTTAGTTTGGGTGGCTGTCTTCAGTCTATATGGACATCCAAGGTAGTCTTGCATATGTCCGCAGGCCTTGGCATCTCCCTCTAACCTATTGTCTTGTTTCTTTACGTATTTCAAAAACAGTATTATATCTATTTTTCAAACCTTGTTTCTAGTATTTCTAGACCGTTTGTGAAGTTTTGGTACCAATTAAGGGTAGTCTTTGTTTAAGAAATTGTATTGGATATGTTTAAATGATTTTGATTGTTTTTTCTCCTCGTTTAAATATAACTGTTTGTAAACTGTTGGTTTATAATTGTTAAGGGATTAAAATGGGATAAAGAGGTAATTTGCTCAAACGGTTGGCTTGCCTAGATTTCACTAGTAGGTGCCATCACGACTCTCAAGGGTGGGAAATTTGGGTCGTGACAAATAGGTATCAGAGCTCTAGGTTACATGGGTCTCACAGTTCACAGACAAGCTTAGTAGATTCTGAAGGATCGGTACGGAGACGTCTGTATTTATCCCCCAGAGGCTACAAAGTTAGGAAAAAATTCACATCTATTCTTTTCTGTCGTGCGGTTTGGTTTCTCAATGATAATTGAATTTCTACTTTGTTCTTTCCCAAATGGCAAGGTCACGTACCGCTTCTTCACCCGAGCGGTAGCTCAGATAGGTGATGGATCAACTCAATCTTCAGATGCCTTGTGGAGGATGGATAGGTTTCACCAAGCTCTTCACTACCACTTTTAGTGGTGCATCTTATAAGGATCACCATGATTATTTAGACAATTGTCACGAGGTTCTCAAGAACATGGGGATAATGGATACCAATGGGGTTGTCCTTGCTACTTTTTGCTTATGTGATCCGCCAAGACTTGGTGGAGAGATTATTGTTTGGCTAGACCAGTTGGGTCACCAGCTTTGACTTGGGATTGGTTTTCTTAGCTATTTTTGGAGAAATTTCTTCCTATCACTCAGAGATAGATCTATCAGATGTAGTTTGAGAGTTTCCACCAGGTTAATTGAATTTGGCCCATCATTCTCTATTTATACTTCCAACTAAGAGAGAGAGAGAGAGAGAGAGAGAGAGAATGAGATGGTTTATTTAGGGGATCATTTAGCCTATTCGACTTTTGATGGCTAAAGAGATAGGGAGTGAGATTTCATTTCCGGAGGTGGCCAATGTGGCCAGGAGAGTTGAGATGGTTCTATCATAGGGAGGTGGTTAGGGGTTTGACAAAAGGTCTTGTCATTTAGGCAGATTCAGTGGTGCCTCGTCTAGAGGCAGGGATTAGTATGGTAAAGGCCATCCTCCCAGGCCTTTTTAGTCAGCATTTCAGGTTTCTCACGGTGCTTTAGGTAGTTGTGGTTCTCATATGCAATATTCAGATCAGTAGTCCTACAGTGCATCACCAGCTCCTATTAGTGCACTGCCGCTCCAAAGTTTTTTGGGGTGGTCATTTATTCATCAGGGTTAGCAGTCTCTGCATCCGAGGGCTTGTTATACTTGTGGTGATATGGGTCATATTTCTAGATTTTTTCCTCGTGCATCAAGCATCTCTCAGCATCCGAGTTCTCGTGCCATGGTTCAGGCACAGAGTGTTCCACACCCGACTCAGTAAGCTAGAGGTGGGGGTAGAGGTATTATAGGTGGAGGTTAGGCCGTTAGAGGTGGAGGCCAGCCAGTAGCAGGCCGTCACAGAGATGTAGTTTAGAGTGATGGAGCCCAGCCCTGATGTTATTCGCTTGCAGCCAGGCCCGGGGCTAAGGCTTCTGATGCAGTTATGACAGGTACTAATCTGTTTTGTAGTAGGAGTGCTTCAATTCTATTCGATCCAGGATCTACGTAATCCTATGTGTCATCTTATTTTTTACCATATCACGTCATGCCTAGTGATTCCTTGAGTTCTTCTATATATGTGTCTACACCGATGGGTGATTCTATTGCGGTAGATCCTGTCCACTATTCTTGTATAGCTGTGATTGGGGTCTTGAGACCCGATGTAATGACCGATCGGTCGTTTTGAGTAATTTCACTTTGCTCGGTTATTTAAGGAAATGAGTAGCTCCTTGTGATGTACTATGACTTGTATGAATCATCAGTTTTGGTATTTCAGATTATCCGAAATTGATTGGGAGAATGGTCTTAGCTAAAAGGTCTAAATTTGAAAGGTTTGTCCAAGTTTTTTATTTGAAAGTTTTGGGTAATTTTAGATTTAGAAGTATGTCTGGAATGTAATTTGGATGTCCTTGGTATAATTAGGCTTGAATACGAATGTTAGAAATTTGGCGATTTTGGTCGACAATTGAAATTAGGTATCAAGGTCAGAATGAAACTCGATAAGTTGGATTTGGTTCGTAGAATCATTCATGACTTGTGCGCAAAATTTGAGGTCATTCGGACGTGGTTTGATAGGTTTCGGCATCGTTGGCAAATTTTAGAATTTTAGAAGTTCTTAGGCTTGAATTCGAACTTGATTTGGTATTTTGGTGCTATTTTGGGTGATATAGAGGTTCGACTAAGTTTAGGTAGTGATATATGAATTTTTGGAATCAATGGTTGAGGTTCTGAGGGTCTCGAGTGAGTTTCATGTATGTTTGGGTTGTGTTGTGCTCGTTTTTCTTATGTTTCGACTCTGTTTCGTCAAGCATAAATGATATCATATTTAACAAATGAGCTATTATTTCTTTTTTTAATTGAATCATTAGATCTATATCGTAATTACGGACTTGTAGCAAAAACAATCACTGAATTTGGACATTGTATGAGAATTTTATGGTCATTCTACTAAGAATTAGGTTGCCAAATTTTTTCAGTGTAATTACAAAATTGTCATTGAGGGCATATTTAAAAATTTACACTATTTGCAAATATTAAAACCTACATATCTCATTCATTATAAGTTCAAATTGAGTGATTCAAAAGCCTGCCTTGATTAGAATTTCACAAAGAATCCATTGGAATCATGAAATACGAGTTTCAGGATTGTTTAATATGAGAAACGAGGGAGCTCGGATTTGAGTTTCAGGATTGTTTAGCTGGCAAAAAAAATATTAGTAGGGTTTGCATTCTATCATATTTTGAGTTAGGGAGCTCGGATTTGGGTGATTTTCTCCATAGAGATTGGAGTAAGTTCTCTCTAATAGTTTTTGGTTATATTTCATGAATCCATCTTCGTTTGTAGGATTTGATTGACGATTTCAAAGTGAAATTGAAGGAGTTAGGGCTTGAGTTTTTGAGAGTTTAAGGTAGGGATTAGAGCAACCAAAGGGAGTCCAGTTTTGATAAATTTTATATGCTAAGACTCGGGAGAGAATGAGGTTTCTAATTCTACCATTTTTGACTAGCTTCAAGACGTGGGCTCGGGGGCCACGTTTTGGCCGATTTCGGATTTTTTTGCCTATTTATGTAGTTTTTCTGTTGGAATTCGATTCGTTGGACCATGATCATAGTATTATTATGATTTTGGTTAGACTCAAAGCTTTTGGAGATCGAGTCCAGAGATGAGGGCATCCCGGAGTATGTAACAGTTTTAACCCTAGCTTTGAGGGTATAAAATCGGAGAAACTGATAGGATGTGATTGTTTGGTGGTTACACCCACGCTAGGTGACGGATGTGTAGGTGTGCAATGCCAGAGATTGAGACTTGGTCCATCCCATGAGGCTGTGATGCCTAGTGGCTATTATCTGTGGTTATATGTTTACTTGTTGTTGAACTTGTTTTCCTTCATGTTAGAGATCATGTTTAGGCTTTATTCATGCTCACATTATTTTTACATAGTCAAAGAAATTATTCTACATATATACCTCAATCTCTATTATTTTCTAATATGCTATGATACTTGATACGGGTCGTGTTCCCTTATTTGTTGATGGTGGTGAGACTAGTGAGGTACATGATTGAGTAAGACCGAGGGCCTAGTTATGAGGATATTAATACCATTGCGCATGGGTTGTCCGCGTAGCACGTAAGTTGACCGTGCGGGTCCAGGTATTTATACCATGGCGTGTGAGTTTTCCGTGTAGCACGTGAGTTTACCGTGCGGATCCAGGTATTGATATGATGGCCTAGTTGTAAGGATATTAATACCATAGCACATGAGTTGTCCGCATAGCACGTGACTGACCGCGCATGTCTAGGCATTAATATCGTAGCGCGTGAGTCGCCTGCGTAGCATGTGAGTTGACCGTGCCGATCCAAGTATTGATATGACGACACGTGAGTTGTCCGTTCTTTGCGCTTGGGCTTTGGGAGCCCCTCCGGAGTCTGTACACACTCCCAATGAGTGCGTAGTGTTTAGTGTTTTGAGTGTGTTGAGTGTTGAGTGCAAGTGAACAGTCATGGAGTTACAATGCTGTGAGGTTGTATTTATTTGTTGTTGCTGCATTTACTGGGTTATCGAATTTACCTATTTATTTTTTTATTTTAAATAGTGAAAATAATTAATTGGACTATTTTACTTAGCTCGTCACTACTGATCAGTTCCTTAGCTGTATCTACTACTACTGAGTCGGTTGTACTCATACTACACCCTGCACTTTATGTGTAGATACATGTAAGTTAGAGTGCGACGATAGTTGATTTCTGGTAGGTTATCTATGGAGATTGCAAGGTACCTATCGACGTCTGCAGGACCTTGTTACTCCTTTTGTCATTTCTTCTTTTGGACAGTTAGATATTTTATATACCTTTGTTTATTGTTTTAGATGCTCATGACTTAGTGACACCTCGATGCTTGGGGCTCATTTCTATCTTTTTCTGTATTATATTTAGAGTTAATTTATTTTATGAAAAATTTAAATATTGAAATATTTTATTAATTTCTTATAGTCGCTTTAGTTGTAATATTTTGGGAAGTAGGCTTTCCTTGTAAAATGATAGGCGCCGTCATGACCATGGTTTGATTTTGGGTTGCCACACCCGAGTAGACTTGTTACTTCTGGACATGGTTAATTGGGATGGATTGTTTATCACCTTACCATGCGATCTTGGACTGTCATGCCAAGACTGTGACCTTAGCCTTGCCGGGGTTGCCTCGTTTAGAGTGAATAGGAACTCCTGGTCATTCTACCCATAGTGTTATCTCATATATGAAGACTCGACTTATGTCGAGAAGGGTTGTTTGGCCTATTTGGCATATGTTCGCGATTCTTGTGTCGAGGTTCCTTCTATTGATTTGGTGCCTATTGTTCGTCAGTTTGCTGAGTTATTTCCTTCAGACCTGCTGGGTATGCCACCTGACAGGGATATTGACTTCTATATTGATTTGGCTCTGGGCGCTCAGCCCATTTCCATTCCAACGTATCATATGGGCCCGCCTGAGTTGAAAGGGTTGAAGGTGTAGTTGTAAGACTTGCTTGAAAAAGGTTTCATTGGACCTAGTGTCTCGCCTTGGGGAGTGCCGGTGTTGTTTGATAAGAAGAAGGATAGATTGATGAGAATGTGTATAGATTACCTGCAGTTGAACAAGGTTACAATCAAGAATAAGTATCCATTACCAAGGATTGATGATTTTTTTTTTATCAACTTCAGGGTGCTAAGGTATTTTCGAAGATTGAATTGAGATCTTCAATTGAGGATTAGGGCATCCGATGTCCCTAAGATAGCTTTTCGCACCCGGTACGGGCATTGTGAGTTCTCCATGATGTTCTTTGTATTGACAAATGCTCCAACAACTTTTATGGATTCGATGAACCGAGTGTTCAGGCTTTACTTGGATTCGTTCGTGATAGTCTTCATTGATTATATTTTGATCTATTCCCGCAGCCAGGAGGAGCACGAGTAGCATCTGAAAGTGGTTCTTCAGACATCGAGATATAATCAGTTGTATGCTAAGTTTTCAAAGTGTGAGTTCTGGTTGAGTTCAATTGCATTCCTGGGCCATGTTGTATAAACAAAATGTATTCAGGTAGATCTGAAAAAGATTGAGGCATTCAAGAACTGGCCAAGTCCATCATCAGCTATAGATATGCAAAGTTTCTTAAAATAGCAGGCTATTATCGTCGGTTTATGGAGGGGTTTTCATCTATTGCATCCACGACGACCAGGTTGACTGTAAAGGGTGCCAAGTTTAGCTGGTCAGACGAATGTCAGATGAGCTTTCAGAAGCTCAAAAAAGCTTTGGCTATGGTGTTACTGTTGGTTTTTCCCATAGGTTCAGGGCCATATCTATTTTATTATAATACATCTCGTACTAGACCTCGTGCGGTGTTGATGCATGATGGAAAGGTCATTGCTTATGCTTTGCCTCAGTTAAAGATTTATGAGAAGAACTATCCACTCCATAATTTGCAGCTATGGTTCATGCGTTAAAGATTTGGAGGCTGTTTATATGGCGTGTCATATGAGGTATTCTCGGATCACAAGAGTATGCAATACTTGTTCAAGCAGAAGGAGTTAAATTTGAGGCGTAGAAGGTGGTTGGAGCTATTGAAAGACTATGATATCACCATCTTATATTATTCGGGAAAGGCTAATGTGGTGGCCGATGCTTTGAGTAGGAAGTCAGCAAGTATGGGAAGTCTTGCGTATATTTTGATCGGGAGATTGTTCGTCTTCATGGTGTGCCCGGGTATATTATTTTCTGACTGAGGTACAAAGTTTACCTCAAATTTTTGAAGAGCAGTTCAGCGGGAGTTGGGCATACGGGTTGAGTTGAGCACAACATTTCATCCTCAGACGAACGGGCAGTCCGAGCAGACCATTCAAATTTTGGAGAATATGCTCCGAGCTTGTGCTATTGACTTTGTAGGGGCTGGGATCAGTTCTTGCTTTTAGCTGAGTTTTCCCACAACAACAGCTACTAGTCAAGCATCCAGATGGCTCCTTACGAGGCTCTATATAGTAGGTGGTGTCGGTCGTCGGTTGGATGGTTTGAGCCCAGAGAGGCTAAGTTGTTGGGTACATATCGAGTACATGATACCTTGGACTAGGTTAGGATCATTAAGGATAGGCTTCGTACAGCTCAGTCCAAGCAAAAGAGTTATACCGATCGCAAGGTTCGTGATGTGGCATTCATGGTCGGTGAGCGGGTGTTGCTTCGGATATCGCCTATGAAGGGTGTAATGAGATTTGGGAAGAGTGGCAAGCTTAGCCCTAGGTTCATTTGCCCGTAGAGGCGGCTTACAGACTTGCGTTACCGCCGAGTTTATCAGCAAGGCATCCAGTGTTTCATGGGTCCATGCTTCGGAACTATCACAACGTTCCATCCCACGTGTTAGATTTCAGCACTATCCAGTTGGACAAAGACTTGTCCTATAAGGAGGAGTTGGTAGCTATTCTAGAGCAGCAGGTTCATCAGCTGAGATCGAAGAGTTTTCCTTTCATTCGTGTTCAATGAAGAGGTCACCCTACTGGGGCATCGACCTGGGAGTCCGGGTGCAATATGCGGAGCCGTTATCCCCATTTTTTTCCTGACTCAGGTACTTCCTTGTAATATCCATTTGAGGAGGAACAATTGTTTTAGAGGTGGAGGATATGATGAACCAAAAGGTCATAACTTGTTTTAGAAACAAATTCAGTATTCCAAGGCATAAAAAACCTCCTTTTTGCCTTACCTCAGTTTGTGTGCGTGGTCAGGACCTACATCTGGAAAGCCTTTATGTGAAAACATGAGAAACATAAATTTCTAGAGTTAAAATTTGATTATAGTTGACTTTGGCAAATATATTGAGCTAACGGACCCAGATCTATTTTACAATGATCCCGGAAGGTCCACAATAAAACATGGGACTATGGCGTATGCCCGGAAATGAATTCAGAGGTTCTAAGCCTTAGAAATCAGGACAAGAGGGGTTGCTCTGATGGTAAGATACCCCCACTTCCAATCGAGAGTTGTGTGTTCGAGTCTCCCCAAGAGCAAAGTGGGAAGTTCTTGGAGGGAAGGATGTCGGGGGTCTATTTGGAAACAGCCTCTCTACTGAAGGGTAGGGGTAAGGTCTGCGTACATACTACCCTCCCCAAACCCCGCTAATTGGGATTATACTGGGTTGTTGTTGTTGTTAAGCCTTAGAAATCAATTTTTGAAAGAAATTATTTTCTTAATTATCTGAGAAATAAAGAAAAGAATTAATGTTTGAAACCATTGGTATCAGGCCCGTATTTTGGTTCCAGATATCGGTACAAACTTGTTATAGTATTTAAACAATAACTATGACATTTTGTGACAATGGAGTTTATTTGACGTGATTTGGACTTCCGGTTGAATAGTTATGATCTTCAAGTGTTCTTGATGAAAAGGATGAGTTTTGGGGTATAATTCATGGTTTTACATGTTATTTTCGTGATTTAATTGCACGAGCAAGTCTGCATTATGTTTTTAGGTTGGTCTTCAAGATTGGTTTGGAGCCCTAAGGGCTCGAGTGAGTGTTAGATAGGCCACAGAGTGGAAATTTGACTTAGGATATTGCAGATTTTTAACTAATATGTTGCTGGCCAGCAGACTTCGCATTTGCGAAGCCTGGATCGCAAATGCAATCCATCGTAAATGTGAGTGAAGGCCTAGGCAGGGGTGATAACATATGTGATCCTTTCTTTGAAAATGCGAAGTGGCCCAAAAATTCCCTTCATCGCAAATGCGACTTCCCTTCGTAATCGCGAGTTCGGAAATGCGAACTTTCGTCTCAAATGCGATAATAGCATACTTTTGATTGCAAACCCTTGTCGCAATTGCGACATCTGCGACCTGCAAATTCGTAACTTAGCCAAAAATCTTTCATTTTTAAAACCCTTTCACAACCAAAACACTCTTGGGCGATATTTCAAAGACAAGTACTCTTCCAATTCGATTGTTAGTCATTTCTAACTAGTTTTCATCAATATTTAACATCTTTTATCATGATTTAAACTCAAAATCAAAGGTTTTCGTAGGATAAATTAGGTGTTTTGGGTAGCACCTAGGTATTTCAAATTTTTGGGAGTTAGACCTCAATTTGAGGTTCGATTTCAAAACAAATTATATATTTGGGTTCGTGGCGGAATGGGAAATCGGGTTTAGGTTTGAACCTCGGGTTTTGGTTTGAACCTCATGTTTTGACCATGTGGGCCCGGGGACTTTTTGGGAAATGTTTTAGAAAATATATTTTCATGCATTGGAATTGATTCATTTAGCATTTATTCATATCGCTAAGTAAATTGTGGCTAGATACGAGCGAATTGGTGGTGGAATCAAGAGGTAATGTGATAGATGAGACTCGAATTGTGTTCGTGGCATCGAGGTAAGTGTTTGGTCTAACCTTATGTTGAGGTACTAGGAGTTGTGTCCTATTTGCTATGTGTTATTTGTTGAGTACGGCGTATAGGAATGGTGAATAGTGTCTATACGTTGGTGTCAAACATGCCCACGGGTCTAATTCTATGACTAATGTGACTCCGTTTGTATTGTTCATGGCTTACGTGATGATTTCTATTGTTGAGAAAATCTTGTGGAAGTAATAGTGATATTTGAACATTAAGGACCGTTGACTCAAGTTGTATGATGAATTATTGAAGGATAATTGGCAATTAAACCTTTTGAAGTGAGTTGTGAAGTAAAAGTGAAAAAGAGAAAAGAATTATCATATTATCTCTCTTGCCGGGATGTTGTTGCTTTTAATGATATCTCCCTTGCCAGGATGTTGATGCTTTTGAGATTATTCCTTTACCAGGATTTGATTGTTGTACTATTGTTCCCTTGTTGGGATCTTATTATGAATTCATTTATTTCTTTGCCCCTATTACTTGTGATTGTTGTTTGGGTGAGGAAGAGTGTTAAAGCACGAAGGGTGATGCCATTTATTGTTTTAGTGAGAAAGTTTTAAAGCATGAAGGATGGTGTCGTGTATGATTTTGTGTGGAAGAGTGTAAAGCACTAAGAGTGATGTTGTGCCGCACGTTGTACAATTCCGTGCCAATTATATTAATTTTATGGTAAGGACAAGTAAAAGCATGAAGGTTGATGTCGTGCAGTTTATATTGATTCTTATAGCGAGGACGAGAGTAAAAGAACGAAGCCCGATATCATGCACTTGTTTGATTTTTGGTTCTTGTTGATAATTGAGATATGGTGTTCCTCATATTTACTTGTTGTCTTTCTATTCTTAATTGATATTTCCCCGTAACATGTTTTCCGCTCCTATCCTTAACTTTACATTCCTGCTTCTATTTTCCCCTGTATATAACTTATCTGCACATATTTATTTAGTGGTCCGGTCCTAGCCTCGTCACTACTTCGCCAAGGTTAGGCTAGGTAGTTACCAGGACATGGGGTCGGTTGTGCTGATACTACAGCATGCACTGTGTGTAGATCCCACCGCAACACCTATTCGACGTTAGCTTTGGGTGGCTGCCTTCAGTCTATACAGAGATCTAAGGTAATCCTGCAGGCGTCCGCAGGTCCTGGCGTCTCCCTCTATCCTTTCGTCCTGTTTCATATACGTATTTTAGAAATATTATTGTATCTATTTTCAGACCTTATTTCTGGTATTCAAATAGACCGTATGTGAAGTTATCCCACCAGTTCTGGTTAGTTTTTGTTTAAATTTTTTTATTGGAAATGGTTATATGATTTTAATTGTTTTCTTTCGCTCATTTAAATTTTGATGTTTGTAAATTATTGGTTCATAATTATTAAGGGATTAAAATGGGAAAAAAGGTAATTTGTTCAAATGGTTGCCTTCCCTAGATTTCACTAGTAGGCACCATCACAACTTCCGAGGGCGGAAAATTCTGGGTCGTCACAGGGTATTAGTGTGAACCTCGAGTTTAGGCCAAGTAGGCCCGAGTCGATTTTTGACTTTTTGGGGGAAAGTTTGGAAAATCAAAATTAGTGCATTGTAATTAATTCCTTTAGCAATATTTGATGTTATTGAGTTTATTGTGGCTAGATGCGAGTGCATTGGAGATATATACTAGAGTAAAAGTGGCAATTGAGCATTAAGTGGCATGTGGAGCGAAGTAAGTATTGTGTCTAACCTTGACATGATGGATTAGGAACCCTTGACTAATTTGCAATATGAAATTCATGTGAGCAGCATGCATGTGAAGTGTTGTTTGCTTATGCGCTGCCAACTTATCTGTTTTTGCCTCTATCTTCCTCTTCTTCTCATATTGCCTCTTTTCCCATTGTAACTGTGACATACATTACTTGTATTTCCATGTTTAATTGCTATTTCTATGCATTGCTTCTCTTTGTTGAAGGTATTAGTTATTTCTTATCTTTGTTGTGTCCTATTTTATGCTTAAGCTAGTTATCGGTACATTCATGGTATATTATGGATTGGTCTCGCCGAGCAGTATTACTTGTGTAAAGTTTGATAGTGTATAAGCTTCTTAATTGTTTTGGTTTGAAGCTAAGCCTTGTGAAGGGATATGTCATTTGAATTGTGAAATTCCTATACATACTAAATAATTGATACTGATATAGTGGGACCGAGTTACGCGCCGCAACAAGTGAAATAAGGGTGATATATTAAGGAGGAATAAGGGTGAGCTGATATGGATGGTGGGATCGGGTTGCACACCGAAACAGCTATAAAAGGGTGTATTGTGGTGTAGTAAGGGTGAACATACTTGTGATTATTTTGACATGGTGAGATCGGGTTGCACGCCGCAACACTTTTGTTTATATTCTGTTGTTTATGTTAATAAGAGGAAATAAGGAAGAATATGATATGTATGGTGGGAATGGGTTGCACACTGCAACAACCTATATGTTTATACTTTTTCTTGACTGTGTTAGTTTTACGGTAGTCTTAAATTGCACTTAAGGATTGGTAGTAGCTGAACACTGATGAAATACTTTGAGAGCTATATTTACTTCTTGTAAGTTACTGTTTCAATTTATTCTGTTTTCCTTTCTGCCTTTGTTATATAATGTATGAAAATTATATTGTAAGTGACCAGCCGTAGCCTCGTCACTCCTTCGTCAAGGTTAGGCTCGGCAATTACCAGTACATGAGGTCGGTTGTACTGATACTGCACTCTACACTTCCACTGCAGATTTTGGAGCAGGTTTGGGCTGATCGAGAGGTTGCCTGTAGGATTCACTTGCTAGAAGACCCAAGGTAGTCCTGTTGGTGCCCACATGCCCTAGAGTTCCCTCTTATACCCCCTACTTTACTATTTTCCTTATTTCGCAAACAGTTGTATTTTTCTTCTAGACAAATACTAGTAGTAAAAATCTTAGTATGTTTGTGAATTCTGACTCCGGATTCTGGATAATAATAGTATATAATAAAAGTTGTTATTTATTTATTTTTGCATTCTCTTTGACTTGTTATAGCTTGCTTATTGGTAGTCACTGAAACGTAAAAAAGATTGGCTAATAAACCATTAATGTTGGCTTGCCTAGCAAGTGTGATGTTAGGTGCCATCACGGTCCTAACTATGGGATTCCAGGTCGTGACAAAGCTAGTGCAATAGTCCCTCCCCATATTAAGGTAGGAAACTTTCAAATCATCAATGTGACAATCACTTTGCTAGAGTAACAAGGTTTCTTAACCGGTGGTCCAAGTCAAAATGCATATAAGCATCTGAAGGGGGTTTATATACACTTGTTGGAGTAGCAAATAAATAAATGTCTTCGAGGATGCATTGAGGCTAAGGCTTTTTCCCTTATCTCTACGGGGGAAAGCTTTAGATTAGTTGGAATGATTACCAAACCATTCGTACTTGGGATGAGTTGGTGAAATAGTTTATTGCTAAGTTCTTCTCTCCTGGGCATATGACTACACATAGAGATGGGATTTTGGCATTCAAGCAAGAGGCCAATGAACAACTACACGAGATACAAAAGAGATATAGAACAATGGTGAAGGAATGTTCCAACAACGATATGACGAAAAACATGATTCAACAAGCCTTCTATCATGGGATTAACATGACTATCCAATTTGTAGTGAATTAACTTGTCAGTGGAAATTTCATGGCTACACCTTATGCGAAAACTTGTGAGATTTTGGATGAAATGGCAGAAAAATCATCGGTGTGGCAATCCTCGGGCTAATGTTCCATAAGGTGATCCGAACATGATCCACCTTCATAAACAGTTTCATGACCATGGGCAATCCATTGCCAAATTGAAAATTATAATGAATCAACTAGCAAAGGCACAACTTCATCAAGTGTAAAATCCTAAGCAAGTCAATACCATGGAAGGGGGTGAACATGATGGTAAACAAGAGAAGGACCAAGGGTCCATAAGTGTAAAATCGAGTGGAGAAGTATGTGCAATAGGATAATGGGTTTGATCAAGATGATTTATAATGAATAAGAAGAGGAGGTGTAATATGTGAACAATTTTCAAGGGCAAAGAAACAACTTCCAAGGCCCAAACCAACAACAATAGCAATCTCAAAGAAATTATGCCAATTTGGAATTCTAATAACCAAGGCAATTGGAGAGGTGGCAAAAACCAAGGTAATTGGCATAATAACAACAATAAAGGGAACTGGAATGGCAATATTCAAGGAAATTGGGGGGGGGGGGGAAGAATTAAGGTGGATGGAACAATAATCAAGGAAATCGGAAGTCGGGTTTTTCCCTGATGTATGAACAACCGAGCAATCCTCCTCCTTATCTTTCCCATGGTCCAAGTTCTTCAAACAATGAGATGAGGCATATTGATAATATGTTGAAGCAATTGATGGAGAAGAATGCTGATTCAGATGCCCAACTTGCCTCACACAACACATCAATCTACAACTTAAAAGTTCAAATGGGGAAAATATATTAAGCTATAAATAATCGTCCTAAGGGGGCTCTACAAAGAGACACGATGGTAAACCCAAAGGGTGCTGGGGCATACCATGGCTGTTACTGCAAGAAATAGAAGAGGTAGGAATGTACCTACCTCAAGTCAAAGGCAACTTGTGGATGATGAGCATGTGATTCAAGAAGAGGATATACCGAACAATATGGTGCAACCTAATGATGATGTTCGGATTGATATTGATGATAGTATGGAAGAGACTCAAGAGGAGGTGAACCTCTATAGGGATCAAATTATTTACATACCAAAATTTGTAGTGCAAAAGGCCAACGTATCATTGCCTAAGCCTCCACCTCCTTCCCCTCAAAGACTCTCCAAGAAAAATGGTGAAAACCACTTCAAGAAATTTATTCAAATAATGAAGAGTCTCTCAATCAGTGTACCATTAGTCAAAGCCTTAGAGAAAATGCCCAGTTACGCAAGGTTTATGGGGGATTTCGTAACAAAGGCGCGGTCAAAAAGTCACCTATCAAGTGAGTGCAATTGTGCATTCAATGGCTCCTAAGTAGGAGGATTCCGGTAATTTTGCAATTCCTTGTACAATCGGAAGTGACAAGTTTTCTAAATCTCTTTGTGATTTGGGGAAAATATCAATTTGATGCCCTATTCGGTTTTCAAGATATTAGGAATTAGGAAACCAAGGCCCACCTCTATGAGATTGCAAATGCAAGATCGTACTATGAAGAGGCCTTTGGGAGTGATTGAAGATGTCTTGGTTTTTGTTGATAAGTTTATTCTTCTTGCGGATTTTATGATTCTCGATTGTGAATTTGATTATAAAGTGATGATTATTCTAAGGAGACCTTTCGTTGCTACGGGGAAGGATCTTTGTGATGTTGAAGATGAAGAGCATATATTTTGGGTTGGTGATGAAAAAGTAGTTTTCCATGTGTGTAAGTCCATGCGGCAACCGAATATCAATAAGGTATAATCTTTTGTGGACTTGGTGACCGATATCATTGTTGATGAAACAAGTGCTATGATCAATGTGGGTGATATATTGGAGGCTGTCTTGCTTACCTTTGATGATGACGAGATGGACGGTTTCATGGATTGTGCGAACTCTTTGTAGGAATGGGTTTTTACAACTATGAACCCTAGAAATTGTTCTTGCATCTTGAAAATCGGACGACTCCTCTTACAAAGACTTCTATTGAATAGCCTCCTAACTTAGAGTTGAAGCCATTGCCTCCATATTTTTTGTATAAATTTCTTGGACCTTGTTCTACTCTACTAGTTATTCTTTACTCTTGTTTAACTAGCATGCAGGTAGATTTTACTTTGGTGGTGCTGTAAAATAGGAAGAAGGCTATTGGTCGGACCTTGGCGGACATTTAGGGAATAAGCCACGCATTTTGAATGTATAGGATCAACTTGGAGGATGGACCAAACTATCTATATTGAACATCAAATGAGGCTCAATGACGCTATGCAAGAAGTCATTAAAAAGAGTATTATCAAGTGGTTGGATACCGGGGTTGTCTATCCTATTTCTCCGATAGTTCATGGACTTCTCTGGTTTAATGTATCCCAAAAAAGGGGCATGACGTGGTCACCAATGATAAGAATGAATTGATTCATAAATGAATGGTGACCGATTGGAAAGTTTGTATGGACTATCACAAGCTCAATAAAGTCACAAGGATATATCTTTTTCTACTTCCTTTCTTAGATAAAATGCTCGATAGATTGGCCGGACGTGCTTTCTATTGCTTTCTTGATGGGTATTCGGGCTACAGCCAATTTCTTATTGCTCTAAAAGATCAACAGAAAATAGCCTTTACATGTCCCTATAGTACTTTTGCTTTCAAGTGGATGCCATTTAGTTAGTGCAACGCATCGGCTACTTATCAAAAGTGTAAGATGGCTATTTTCACGAACATGGTGGAGGACTACCTTGAAGTTTTAATGGATGACTTCTTGGTGGTTGGAGATTCTTTTGATGATTGTCTTGAAACTTTGGATAAATTGTTGGCAAGATGTGAAGAAATAAATTTGGTGCTCAATTGGGAGGAGTGTTATTTCATGGTCGAGAAAGGCGTTGTCCTTAGCCTCAAAATCAGAAAAATAAAATTGTGCGGTCGCAGAACTAGGCTAAGAGTCAAAGATAAGAGAATATGAAAAAGGACCAAGTCTGGGATCCTTTGTGAATTGCGGAACGCAAAAGAATTATGCGGACACAGAAGAGTGCCTCGCAGCCACAGTTCAAAAATGTGCGGCGGCAGAACTCCACTTCTTGCCATCTGAAGAAATCTACGAACTGCACATGGAATTTTGCAGCCGCAGAACCTCCTAAAGGCTTCTGCAAACCGCACATGGAATTTTGCGGCCGCAGAACCTCCTAAGGGGCATTTTTATCTGAAATTTTCAGCCTTGTATAAATAGACAAGTTTCACAAAATTATGTCAAGTTTGAACATCTAAAGTTTGCTGTAGCCATTTTCCGTTAATACTTTAGGAACTTTTTACATTATTTTGGTATATTTACATTAGGTTTCATCATTGTAATCTTTCATTATGAGTTTAATTAGTTTTTCTAATTTATTTTATTCAATCACATTACGAGCAGCTAGACGCTTTCTAGGGTGGTGAGCCAACCCTAGTGTGTAAACCATATAAGTATCTAATTTAGTGCTTGTTTGTGCTTGGGAGTTGATTATTTAGCTTAGTTCATGATTCAGTTATAGAATCAATGATTGAAAACATTGATTCATGCCTATTTGACTTAGTCTCCACTTGAGAAAGAGGGACCTAGTCTATGATAACTTAGCTAACAAAGAATTGGATCAATTAAGAGATTGATTAACCCAATTAAAGGGTTCAAACTAGAGATAACAATAACAAGATCAATTGTTTTGGTTATACCCATATGGTCTTGAGAAATCCAAAATGGGAAAAATCACTCTCTCACCGAGAGGTACTAAGTGGGTAATATAGAGTTGTGAGCTATAATACACCCCAATCAACAAAACAAGCATTAACGTCTTTATCCCGTTAGGCAAACAGCTGGATTATAGGTCATAGTCCTAGACCTTTTATCCATTTGGAAAAACCTTAAAAAAAATTAATTCTAATCTATTTCCTTTAGTTTTCATTCGTTAGAGTAATTGTAGAAGTAGAGCCAAAACAGTTGGAAGTGCAATCTAGCTAATCTAGTTTCTTATTTCAAATATCTACCCCTAACTCTCCTAATGGATTCGACCCCCACTCCAAGTTGGATAATTATTATTGCATACGACCATTTCACATCTTTATTAAGGTGTGTTATGGACGTGATCATCTCGTCTTCTCCTAACGGAACATCTTTTTTCAGGATCTCCACGTGACTAAACCTGGAAAAACCCTCCAATGCACCCATGTCCACACCGCTAAAGAACATGTCGAGGGTATCATCTGCGCACCGTGCCGTCTCATTTGACTTCTCCTTAATAGCCTGAGCCTCTTATCGATTCCAGTTCTGCCCTACTAATAAGTAGCAGAAGCGGGTCGCAATAGCTTTTACGCGATTTGAGGTCGGGATCGAATCCACAGAGAGCTAGGATTTTAGTTGAGTGTCTATCTAGTTTAGGATTGTGTTTGTGCTCTGAATTACAATTCTTATAATTTTTGGATTTTCTTTATAATTCTACTTTTATCAAACTACAAATTGAAAATTAAGCTAAGAGTTGAATATTGCAAGTTCTATCTAAGGGTTTAAAAAGGCACTAGGGTAGTGACATCCTCCTAGGTGGGCAATTGATGGGTACTTGAGTCTAAGGCATCTTTGACATATTATATGATATAACCGTTGTAATAATTTACCCACTCTACACCTCTCGGTGGTTCAAGTGATTTTTCCCAATTGACTTTCTCAAGACCAATTGGTTATGCAAAATTATACAAGAAACTACGGTTCAAGTCGAGTATTACTCTCTCGAGGTTTAACCCTTTAATTGGGACTATCAATCTCTTGAGTACGCCCCAATTCCGTGTTGGATTAATTTCGGATACTTAGGCTCTCTTTATCAAGAAGAACCCTAGTCGACTAGACACAAACTAGTGTTTACAACTATTAATTCAACAATTAACCATGAAATTAACCCAAATATCAAACACCCATAATCAATTTAGCCCTAAAATACAAGACCCATCAATTACTCACACTAAGATTGAGGCACAACCCTAGCTAAAGGGTCTATCTACTCATATTCAAAGAACAAAAACAAGAAATAGATGAAGATGAACACATATTAATTAGATGTTAAATTAAATACAAAGATTCGATGATGAAAAGTAAGTAAAAATGCCCAAAATGGCTAAGAAAAGTCGACCCAAGAATGCAGCTAATGTATTACAACATCTGATACCCTAAGAATGGAAAAAGATTCTATTCTACTAAGCTGGAAAATCTAGACAAAAATGCACCTGCGGGGTCAGCGCGGACTGCACAAAATGGTGTGCGGCCGCACTATGCTCTTGAACTTGAAAACTTGACTCTCTGAACCCAGGCTCCATGGACTGCAGAGGCTTCTAATGCGATCCGCACGGACTCAACTACGGACCACATAGGCTTGAACACTCCAACTTCAACCTCTCTAAATCTTGGCTCTGCAGATCGCCCAAAATGGTTGTGCGACCGCATTGCCTTCAGTGCGGACCACACAAAACCTTCTATGGCTGCACTGCTTTATTGTCTGAAATATCTACTCTCTGAATCTCCCTACGGACCGCACAAAATGTAGTGCAGCCGCACTAGGCCTGTTTTTCCTGAGTTTGTCTTGTCTTTGGTACTTGTGCAAGTTTCGCTCCTTTTGAGCTAATCTTTGATATCTTGTCACCTTGTTGATCAAACCTGTAATCAAACACCTTATGAGCCTTTTTGGGACTATTTTTCATGAATTTATAATCAAAGTATACGCAATAAGGAGTATAAAATGTGTCAAAATCCCTAGTTATCAGCCTCGACGGACATGGACTCTGTATGAAACGGCAATTTCGTGATGCCAATGACACCGATTATTTCCCTCGGGGAAGGGATAGTTTCTTGGAAGGTTGTAATCTCTGATTTTCGTTCTGGATCTCGAGCTAAATGGGGATCAGCCTTGGGACCACCTTCCCCGATTGTTTCATGTTATTCTTTGTCAATGGTCGACCCATGGGTGTCGAACTCTAGTTCATCATCCTCAAGGTAATTCCTGATCAAGTAGAGGAAGTCAGGGTCTGGTACCATGTCTTGGGTTCTCTTCTTATTGCTTTTTCAAATCCAGACAGTTACTCTCTTCTTATTGGCCTCTATATTCGGGGAGCCAGAATATTTCCTCTTTTATCTATTTTTCTCCTCCTATGTAGCAACTCCAGGCTATCCCGAAGTAGACGTTTAGCAACTGAGGAAGACGCCCTATCCTCTTCTAATAACCGAATCTTAGTGGTCTTGGGAAAACCTATAAAAGAAGAAGAAATAAGTATAAATAAAGTTTGAGTATGAAAGTAGACTTGTTCGGGTATCCACCTTCACCTTATTATGCTCTCCTTAGTCTCCGGCTTGGCCATGGTAAAGCAAGGGGTCAGTGAGATCTACCCCGATCAGTGCAGTTAGATAGTTAGAGTTAGTAGTTTCTTCAACAATTATAAAAAAGAGGAGTTGCTCTTAGAGTTAGTAAGCGAGTGGAATAAACGAGTTCGATGCGCTAGGTAAGAAGCATAGTATGCGAAGAGATCACTAGAGGGAAGAAGTGTAATAGGCAGAAAGGACTACTAGAGCTATACTTTGAGAACGAGTGGAATACCTAAAATAAGAGAGGGTAGGTAGAGAACTTTCGCCTTTTAAGCTTTTCTTTCTCAATCCACTAGTATCTTACTTAAAAAAGAATTTTTGAGTTAATAGAAATAAAATAGACACACCCTTACACAAGTATGCTATTCAGGCTCAAAATATGATATTCGTTTGCAAATCCCCTCGATCCATTCCTTGAAACAAGGAATTGCATTAGGAACTTGCGCAACCGTTGCATGATGATAGGAATAGGAAATAAGAAAACAAAATACATTACAAGGACTCAGGAAGGAATGGAACTTACAGTCTTAATTCCACTTTATAGGGTATGGGAAACATTTAGGGAGAATGAGATCTTCAATTTTTACCCAAACAAATCTCCCTACCAGCCTCGATCCCGATGTTCATCGATACTCGAGAATGGAGCCTTACTTTCTCAAGGAACAAACTTAACCAACCCCCCTAAAAAAATCGAGGACTATAAAAACGAAGCAGGTGGTCGATGGTAAGTTGAGGTGCTTCAACATTGTAGAAAAAATGGCGGAGGAGGATTATGATCCTCCAAAAGGACGGGCAAATCTTGCCAAGGCAAACCTTGTACCTTTTGCAAAAGCTAAGGATTATGGGGTCCATTGGGGCAAGTATGAAGAGGTAAGTGTAAACACTTAGATATTCCTCTACGTCAGTCGTGATGTCCTCATCCGGACTAGGGTCGACCACTTCCTTGCCCTCCCAGCTGCAGCTCTCTCAAAATGTAGGGAGTGTATCCTCGGTGGGAGCATATGTACCCCTATACCCCCTCGCCTCGGCCCTATTGACCAGAGAGGCTTTCTCAACTTTGACGTCGTTATCAATGGAGTAGCCACCGGAGATGAAGCTCTTAGGGAAATTTTTAGGACCACCTCGGCATCTATGGCCGAGTTAGAAGATGAAGGGGTGGTTTATTGAGAAACAGATTTCGAAGTCTTTGCCATCAAGTTCTAGAAAATATGAATACTTAAACTTGAGGATGAAGATTTGAAGGTGATGATGGAGATTTAAAGATAAGGATGAAGGTATGAAAGCCAGATTTGAAGATATGAAGATGCAGTATGAATATTTGAAGGTGGGAGATGAAATATGAAGATCTAAAAATATTGTATGAAGGGGTTAAGAATAAGTGAAGAGCTTGAGGGAAAATTAAGGAGCTCTAGAATCGGAAAGTTAAAAAGGTGAAAAAGTGACCGAAGCTTTTATAGAGAAGGGGTAACCAATGCGTAACATTTCGCATTTGGGGATAGTTAACCGACGACTAACACGTGTCCAAAGTCAGAATGGAGCGATTGATGAGACGTTTCACTGACCCATCAGCTCGGCTATAGCGTACAGAAGAAGGAACCGGGGTTAATTCATTGCTTTCCATCACTTCGATAAATTTGCTCACCGAAAAGCGAGGGGACTATCTGTGTACATGTAAAATCGGGAGCATAGTTTTCCCTGATTCTTTGATGAGGAAACCAAAGGGAAGCACGGTTGACACGAAAATCGCGGCAAAACGACCTCTCATTTCAGAACCCTAAAGGAGTGAATGGTGCATTTGGGATCATGCGCGGTGAAATAACGAACCCAGACTACGTAAAGTTTCTGGACCACGCGAAAAAAGGAGAACGGTTATGCATGAGGAGTAGGGAGCCGTAATATTCACTATCAATCAGATATTACGACACGAATCCTATCAAACATCAATTGTGGATTGCCATTTACCAAAAAAAGAAGATTTTTACCTTTTTTAGACAAGTACTAGGACTGAATTTTCCTACTATATAGATGGGAAGGTTTCTTTTAGTTTAACACATTGTGACACATAAATCAAAGCAATAAAAGTTAGTTTTTGTCTTCTAGATATTGTTCAAAGTGTTCTTCATTTCTTCTCTTCTTTATTAGCGACCTAGCTTGTATCGAGGATCCGATCGGGGATGAATACTACTGTTTAACCTAAAATCAAGCTTGATCAACACGTTGCGATTGTTTTGATTATTTATTTTATCTTTAACTTAATCATCAGTTGTTCTTAATCACTCATATGAATTAAATCATATATCCTTTAAACTGCGTATAAGTTTAATTATTACTCATTTTTTAGGGTAAACAACCTATGTTAAATCCTTTTTAAGAATTAAGTAGTATTAAATGAACTATTATTTTTTGTATTAAAGTATAATTGGGAATAATTAACAAATTTTGTCTTCGAATATTCAAAGTGTCGATGCTTTTGGGGCCAATTTTGTAAGTTTAAAGCGACGGTTAAAATAAAATGGAGGGAGTACGTTTTCCAATTCTTCTTCAAGATGGAAAAATAAAAAGATGAATGTCAAAAGTTTGATGGTGGGGAATTAGCTACGTTGACCTAAACAATGTTTCTAATTCCGCCCTACCGGGAAACTCTCTCTGCATGCCTTTTTTGTAGTGCTTATCAATGATTAATTTGCATTTGTTGTCATTGTCGAAAGAAAAGATCCCTTAACCAGGGTTTAGTAAAAGAAACGCAATTCGTTAACCAAACTTACTTTCCACGTATCCTATATATACTAATCATTCTACATGCAATCCTCTCACGACAAGAATCCATTTCCAATTTACCTTTGAGAAATATCGGCTTTTTAATTATTTTCTTCTACCTTTTACGTCAATTTTTAAATCCTAGAAAAAAATGAAGCCCTTCATGCTGGCCAGCATATCCCTCTTCATCTTTTTATTCATAGTTACATCTTACTTACTCTTTCAAGCTAATCCTTGGCCTTTTACTATTGCAACTCTCTTCTCCCTATTCCTTTTCCTCTTAAACTTTTGGTTAGTGCCAGGAGGGCTTGCATGGAGAAACTATACTCACTATCAAAAACCTAAAAAACTTGTTGGACCTTTTTCTTGGCCCTTGTTGGGGTTTCTACCTCAAATGGGGTCTCATGCTCATCGGAAACTCGCCACCCTTGCTACATCATTGGGTTCGACTAGACTCATGATTATAAGCCTAGGTACTACTCGAGTTATCATCAGTAGTCACCCTGACACTGCGAAGGAAATTCTTTGTGGTACCTCATTTGCAAATCGTCCTGTGAAAGAATCAGCTAAATTGCTCATGTTTGAACGAGCAATTGGTTTCGCTCCCTATGAGAGTTATTGGCGAAATCTAAGAAGAATTGCTACGAATCACATGTTTTCTCCTCGGAGAATTTCAAGTTTTGAGAGTATTCGACAACCTATAGCCGATAACATGATAGAAGGAGTTGTCAAGGAGATGAATGAGATTGGTTTTGTTGAGGTTAGAGGGATATTAAGAAAAGGATCTTTGAGTAATATACTGGAAAGTGTGTTTGGGAGTACTTTAGGGTTAAAAGGTGAAAAACTAGGGTTAATGGTGAAGGAAGGATATGAATTGATTGGAGAGTTTAATTGGTCTGATTATTTTCCTTTAAGGTTTTTAGACTTTTGGGGTACTAAGAGAAGGTGTCATAAATTGGCAGCTCAAGTGAACGAATTGGTTGGCGAAATAATGAAAGAGAGGAGAAGAGAGGGAGAATTAAACATTAAAAACGACTTCCTTAGTGTGTTGCTATCTTTGGCAAAAGAAGATCAACTTAATTTCACATCTCAATGGAATATTGTTTTTCCACATAAACAAAAATATTTGCATGATGCTTAGCAGATATAAATATCATTATATATATATATATGAGTTTTGATGCTTAGAGTTTCGTTTTCTATGTGAAATTAAGGTGTAAAAGCCTATTGTCAATTGATTATTTTTAAATATCAGTTGTCATCTCGTTCATGTTTGGAATACATACATAATAACTAACTAGGTAGATAGTTAAGATTCTTTGATAATTCAAAGTAAGATGACTCATCATTAAAAGTTAAGTTGGTGTCATGTCTTGACAACAAAAATCGCTTGCTTTGTCAGCACCAAGTCCACTGGAATATCTTTCTTTTTTTTTTAATATTGTCATTCTCTGCATGTGGAATTGACTAAAAGAGTTTTAGATATGTCTTTAGCAGTAATTGTATTCACGCGATGTACGATTAGTATTAAAAAAATATTAATTAAATTATAATCAGATTTTCTTAATTTTATTAGACCGTATTATTTTAATAAATTTCAATTGTCAATACAATATATCAAACCCTCGCTGATATTTGAGTAGTTAATAACTAATTATATGATTTTTTTCTAGGCTAATACTTATATTAAAGTGATGTCTTTTTCTTTGATTTTTAATAATATATAAATAAATTATTAGCATATTACTTGTTTAATTTATCTACTATTTTTTATAATATAATAGAAGATATATATTTTATTACTGTAGAAAATATGTCTTTTTCAATTTAATTTTTATTATATTCTTTTCAATAATATTGTTTGAATTTTAATGAATAGATATACTTTTTATTTCAAAAAATTAAAAAGAAAATAATTTTAAAAAATGAAATAAAGAAATTAACTAACCTAAACCAACTCTCTCCTATGTTTTAGTAGTTAATTTAGGTAATTAATTTTTAATAGATAATATTTTTGTTATTAACTAATTATTCTATTAGGTTTTTTCTAAGCTACCACTTGGCATAAGGCGAGCGTTTTATTCTCTCCTTTTAATAATATAGAAAAGATATATTATAGAATATAGAATATTAGAAAGAAACTACTCCACAATTTGAATCAAAAGTTTTTTTATTGCTTTATTATTATTTTTTAATTTTAAAACAATTATCAAATTCCAACTTGAAACTACTCCCCAATTTGAAATGGTAATTTTAATTTAAAAACTCCAACGAAACTACTTACCGATTTGAATGGGTAGTTTTTCTTCTTCTTTTTTAATTTTTTTATTATAGTAAATTTTATTCTTGTTTTATTTTAAATAATTTTAAAACTCCTACTTGAAGTTACTCCCACTTAATTTGAATGGTTAGTTATTTTTATAGATTTATATTTTTAATCTTTTTTTATTATAACTAATTATGAGATATTTATATTTATAATTAAAATAAAGTAACCAGTTATGAGATATCTATATCATATATATATATATATATATATACATAGTAGTTTTTTATTTTTTATTATTTTTATTTTTATAGATATTTAAATTCAAATATAATAATTAATAACTAATTATTTACTAAAAAACTAATTAGTAACTAATTATGCCATGTAATTTTTTATGTTGCTACTTGGCTTAATGAGATGGCTTTATCCTCTCCTTTTAGTATTATATAGATATAAATTTTTTAATTTTTTTTTTTAAAACTTCAACTTGAAACTACTCACCGATTTGAATGGGTGGTTTTTCTTCTTCTTCTTCTTCTTTTTTCATTTTTTTATTAGAGTTAACCTTATTTTTCTTTTTTGTTTTTTTATTTTTAAATCATTTTAAAACTCTAATTTGAAACTACTCCCAATCAATTTGAATGAGCAATTACTTTTTATATATTTATATTTTTAAAAACTAATTAGTAACTAAAAGGAGAGGGCTTTATCCTCTCCTTTTATATATATATATATATATATATATATATATATATATATATATATATATATATATATATATATATATATATATATATTGATAAGTTGTTTCTTTTCTTCACTTTTACTTTTTGCAGCTCTGCCAAATAACATTGTGTCCCACTTAAATTAGACCTTCTATTACGTTTACTTTATTTTTGCATCTCTTACGACAGTAGTATATATACATAATGACTAGATAAGAGAAAATAAGAAAAAAGACACTCTACTCATGTTAGCTAATTATATTCTTGATAAGTATGCTTCACAATATTATGTTTCTTTTTTCCCTCTTGTGCATTCATTTTGAAAACATTAAAATGTTGTCAGATATATTATAAAGGTGACAGTCGTTTAAGAAGTGGAATGGCGTTTGGATTAATAAAACTATTGGATTTTGGTTTGGTTTTATTTTGTTTAGCCATTTCGTATAAAATTATTCGTGTGTTAGATTTCGTTTAGAACAATATTGTGTTTGTATTCTTTTGGAAAACCATCTAATGATTGCGTCTGTTTTCGAAAATTGAAATAGTTGTCTTTCAAACAACAAAAACGGTTGTTCTGTTTTCTAACACAAGCATTGAGAATGTTACAACTGTAATAATAACAATAATAATAACATAACTTTACATAAATACTTTGGGTCCCTATTTAATTATTTAGGATAACAAAATTTTCAAGCCTAATCAAACAGAATCGCATAAATTGAAACGAATGAATTACAGTAAATATTCATGTTGTTTTATTTGAAAAGTACTCCAATCAATTAATTAATTACTTTTTACTTGAAATGTGATATAAGTAGGAAATGGTGTTTAGAGGAACAGATACAGTTGCCGTCCTTCTAGAATGGATCATGGCAAGAATGGTTTTACACCAAGATGTTCAAGCAAAAGCACAGAAAGAGATTGACACGTGCGTGGGTCATAACAAGCACGTGCGTGACTCAGACATACAAAATCTTCCTTATTTGCAGGCCATTGTGAAGGAAGTTCTCCGATTACACCCACCAGGCCCACTTCTCTCTTGGGCCCGTTTAGCTATCCATGATACTTATGTAGATAAGTGCTTCATTCCTGCAGGTACAACTGCAATGATTAATATGTGGGCTATTATACATGACTCAACAATTTGGGAAGATCCATGGGCCTTTAAGCCCGAAAGGTTTTGTGATAAAGAAGAAGACATCTCAATTATGGGCTCGGATCTTAGACTTGCTCCATTCGGGTCTGGACGTCGGGTTTGCCCCGGAAGGGTATTAGGGTTGGCCACAGTGCACCTCTGGTTAGCACGAGTTCTCCAACAGTTCAAATGGCTCCCTAGCAAACCTGTTGATCTTGCTGAATGTTTGAAGCTTTCCCTTGAGATGGAGAAACCTCTAGCTTGTCGTGCATTTGCTCGATATGACACCTAAGAAATTCCAAACTTCTAAATAAAATTCTATTAGTAGTATCATTAATAGTAAGAATTATAAAACAAAAATATATATAAAGTTTATTTATCCTTTGATCTTTATAATATTAAGGCTGATTCAATTTTTCTTTCCTTTCGTCCACTGACCTATGATTAGCTGAAAACCCCTGTCTTTTTCCAAAATTACGTTAACAAGCACTAGATCACGCAATGTGCATTGCTCAATTAAACAACGTTATTGCTTTCTTACCATGGTTAGTTTTCGTGCCTTACGCGATTGTCAAGTAATAAACTAATTAATGAGATAAAGTATCAAACCCGTATAAACTTATGATATAACCGCATATCTAGATTAAACTTTCTAAATATAATTATCTTAACAAGAATTAAATCTAATAGCTAGTGGTCGAGACTAAACTAACTAAAACTAATAAAAAAAGCAACTAATAAACTCTAAACAAAAAAAGAGCCCATTTTTATGTTATCTATGTGTGAAAATGATCTAGGATAATGGGCTATCTAATAATTTTATTGTATTCTTCATTTAAATTGATTAATTTATTTATTTAATTTATTGTTCAACATGAGCATTAATATTGCTCATAAGAATCTGTACAGTTCTTACTCGTTTATTCAAGCTAACTTAATGCCTTTATGCCTGCAAAATTAGAATTAGCAAGAACATATTCATTCCTGTATAATAACCAAGCAAGACAATTAGGAATATTTCTATCCTAACCGTAAAATCATTCTTGATGCTCAAGTTAAAAAACTTGCTCTACTCAATCCTATGTGTAATATAGAATTTCACTTCGAGTTCATGTTAGATTTTTCCTAATTATGTATGTGGCTCAATAAACTTAAGGCCCTTAATTAATATTTAATAAATGACAAATCTCGTCCGTTCTTGACTTGTTTAGAAATAACTTAGCTTAAACTTACAATTTTATCAATAATGAGAAAAGTTTTTATAACCACATAAATACTATGAGTCCCTTTTTGACTTGTTTAGGAGCACAAATTCCAAAAGTCTTCGTTTTTCTTAAACTACGTACCCAATCAAATAGGTTCACATAAATTGGAACGAATTTGTCATTTAAGCAACTTATGAAAAAAAATGTTCAAATTATGCAAATTTTGAAAGCTTAAACAAAAAAGCTATAAATGTTATCATCTAAACTAGGATTACCATGGACATTTTTTGTTGTAACTTTGCCTCAAATCTAGGTAAAGTACGTTGATTCTGTAAGTATTAACCAACTAATGAAGTTTAAGTCAAAGTTTGAAGTCTGAGCCTGAACTCTAAAGTAGATATAGGTCCAGTAATTGAGTTCATGTCTAATAGGGAGAAATTATAAAATAGCCATATTCATAAGTGATCATTCAAAAATAGTTACAGTTTCAAAAGTAATCAAAATTTAGTCACTTTTTATATAAAGATAAATCTGAATGAAAATATTGTTCAAAATCCGAAAAAATACTCTAGCAGTTCCAGTATATTATACTGGAACTCCTGTCTAATATACCGGAGTTCCAGTATAATATACTGGTCCAGCATAATGTACTTGAGTTTGGAGCACTGGTGCTCCAGTCTCCAATATATTATGCTGGAGCAGCAAAGTATACCGGTCCAGCATAATATGTTGGAAGTTCATATATAGATGCAACGAACTCCAGTATATTATTTTGTACCGACAACAAATTAATGAATTTTTTTCAATAACTTGACAAACATTAGCCATTTTAAATGGCCAGTCCGAAAACTAAATAAACCGTGCTAATTTAACTTTCAACCTCGATATAAGGTTGAGACCATTTTCGTTTTAAGCCCGCCAAGGATTAACCCAACATTTCCTTTCAGTGTAGTGGTACAATAGATATTGAGCTTTTTATTTTTCTTGCCCCTAATGAAAGGACTCAACAATGTCCAACAATATAGTGTTGATGGTCAAAGCTTTGATAAATGGCGTATTAAGAGAAAAAGGAGATTTACTTCATATTAGAGAATTCAATAAATGGAAATTATCCCAATAATGACATACAAAGCAACTAATGGCTTCTGTACATGAAGCATATGATTAATTCCAAATTTAATGATTAATTAATATTTAATAAATGACAAATCACTAAAGATTACCCGTATGGACATAGTTATGATATAAGTAGCTTGTGCTAGTAGTACCTTGTGCTCATTGAGTGATACGAGGTAGTTAAGTTAGTTGAATATAAGGCTAAAGATAAGTTTGAGAAATGTTTAGTTTAGTCCAGTTAGGTTTTAAATTACAGTTTATGGTAATTACACATTAGCATTATAATTTTCGTTATCTTTTATACGAAAGGTCTAAGTAAACCAAATACGAAAGGACACGAGTGTTAACTGTGGGAATCTTCCCTTACTCACTCTATAAATTGTAATTTGTGTTATTAGTACAAGGTAATAAGAGAATATACCTTTTATTTTGCCCTAGCTATCTTCTTCTTCCTTATTTTGTTTTGTTGCATTTCTTCAGCAGCTTCTCTTTCTCCTTTTTATAGTTCCATTTCCATTTTCATATCAGTGGTATCAGAGCATTTTTCTTGGGTTTGTGGATCTATGGCGAGTGAGACGGGTGAAGTTATGAGCACATTACACAAGATCTCAACGGAGATGTCTAGTTTCACAGCTCGACAAAAGCAAAATAGAAGATGCTCAAGAGCAGTGTAGCAGATAGCAGGAAGAGTCCTTGAATGAGCTTAGAGAGGTTCGCAATTGAGGTCATCCATGGAGGCAAACAACCTGAAAGGAACAACAAGACATCGCATGATGAAGGTGAGCTCTACTCTCCAAGTGATAGACCTTTTGATTTTGGAGATCTAGCAACACCTAGTACTAGTAACGTTAACACTACTTCTGTGAGTACCCTTACATCCCATGTTAATGCACTCATTCAGAGCCCTAGACCATCTGCAGGTAACCTTTCAATTAGCGGTGTTCCTTCCCCTACACCCTCAGTGGTACAACCTATTCACACAGCTATAGCTCAGACTCAGCCATAACCCTCACTCCCTTCATTTAGTCATGATAAACACATCACTCATACAACCTCCTCAGTCTCAACCTTATGTGCCTCCAAATCTTCCCTCTCCTTACCCTAGAACCACCACACTCAAACCTCAGAACTTCCCAACTCCATCTCTTAAAAGAAATTTTTACCAACCCACAGTGAGCTAGAACCAAGGGTCACCTATGGAAGTGATGCCTTCATACCTTCCTTACACCTAAGCCACACAGTTTTCTCCACCCTGTTATACCCAAACTGCACACATACCTCCTCATTTGTATCACCAGACCCCATATATGCTAACCCCTATTCAGTATCAATATAACACCAATACACAAAACTACCCACAAACACAAAACAACCACACTGTACCTTTTTTCAATATTCCCTATACCAAATACACTAAGGTTGAGTTTCTTATGTTCACTGGGGATAACTTTAGAACATGGTTGTATAAGGTGGAGTAATATTGTGTGGATGAAGATGTTACCATTCAGCAAATGTTGAAGTTAGTTTCTCTACACTTTGAGGGAGATGCTTTACACTGGTATTTGGAAGTCGAGGTCACATCCATTACCTACTTGGGATGAGTATTTGTGGGCTCTTTGTGATAACTTTAGAGGTGAATATTCTGACCCCGTGACTGAGTTAATGAACATCAAACATATAGGTTCTGTAAAGTATTATCAGAAGGCTTTTGTGAGTGTGATACAAAGATCAACCTCTCTACAGAACATGCTATAAGTATTTTCCTTAACAACCGGAAACCTAAGCTCCGCAGTACTATTAAGGTGGGCAACCCTCTCAGCCTTCCACATACATATTACTTGGCTAGGCTACAAGAGGCCAATTTTGCTGCTCAATGCTAGGCAATCAAGGGTACCTTTTCAGCTTCAACTACGTATAAACCTCCTCCATGTTAAGGAAATGTTGGTATATTTATAGGAAACCATCCTACTTACAATAAGCCAATGGATGCTAATGTTGAGAATAATAAAAGAAGAATTTGAGGGTTAAAGTCTTCATTTAACAAAAGCCAATCAATGTCTTGATTGACTATGGCTCCACCCACAATTATATGAATGAACAAACAACAAAAAGGCTTGGATACAAAGTTTACCAAATGAGTCCCCAAGATATCTCAGTTTCTAATGGGGGAGTGATACAATCAGTAAAGGGCAGCAAAGGTTTTACCTGGTTAATGCAAGGTGTGATATTTACATATGACTTCTTGGTGCTTCATATAGGCAATTGTGATATGGTACTGGGTATACAATGATTGTGTAAGTTGGGGGAAATCCAAGTTAACTTTCCAAAGTTGTGGATGCAATTCTTATACCAAGGGAAATCAGTCACCTTACAAGGAATCCACCCCTCCCCTCTCTTTAAAACAGTGAATGCTAAGGCCCTAAATAATATCACAGTCAACACTCCTCAAATATTCATGATAAAGGTTTGTCCAGGGGAAGGCAGTGAGGAGGAATCAAATTCAAAGCAGGAAGAAGTACCCATTGAAATACAAATGCTACTGGATAGATATAGGGAACTATTTGGCGAATCTAAACAGCTACCTCCCTTAAGAGGGGTGTTTGATTATCACATTCCTCTAGTAGAGGGTAGCTTACCAGTGAACTCTAGACCCTATGGGCACTTCCCTATTTAGAAGGATGTGATTGAGAAAATGATATAAGAAATGTTGAGTCAAGGCATAATCCAATGAAGTTGTAGATCTTATACATCACTTGTAGTCCTAGTGAACAAAAAATATGGCTTTTGGAGATTATGTGTGGACTACAGAGCATTAAAAAAGATGACTATCAAATTTAAATTTCCCATTCCAATCATTGAAGGACTATTGGATGAGTTAGGAGGCTCAAAAGTAATCAAATCAGGGTGACACATGCAGACATACATAAAACAGCTTTCAGGACTCATTCTAGACATTATGAATACCTAGTTATGCCTGTTGGCTTAACTAATGCCCCTTCAAGTTTTCAAGGATTGATGAATCATATATTCACGGCTTACCTGAGGTAATTCATATTGGTTTTCGTTGATAACATCTTGGTGCTCTGTAAAATCTTAGAGGATCATGTACAACACCTCAGAACTACCCATGATTTTCTAGTGCAACACCAACTCTTTTCCAAGTAGAGCAAGTGTGTCTTTGCTACTGACAGAATTGAGTACTTAGGCCCATACATCTCTACCACAGGTGTAGCCACTGACCAAAAGAAGATAGAAGTTGTACAAGATTGTCATGAATCTGCTAACCTCAAGCAACTAAGGGTATTCCTAGGTTTAGCAGGATATTATAGGAGGTTTATCAAAGGTTATGGAGTTATTAGCAAGCCTCTTACTCATCTACTCAATAAGTAACAACTTCTAGTTGTCTTGCAAGGCAACTTAAGCTTTTAAAAAGCTGAAGGAAGCCTTAAATTCTGCACATGTGTTAACTCTACCTGACTTTTCCATTCCCTTTGTGGTAGAAACTGATGCATGTAGCATGGGAACAGGGGCTGTTCTAATGCAAAAGGGGAAACCAATTGCTTACATAAGCAATGGATTGTCTCCTGAACACCAATCCTTATCTGTTTATGACAAGGAACTTCTAGCATTTGTGATGGTAGAGAACAAGTGGGCTCAGTATCTGACAGGAAGGCCTATCATGGTGAAAATAGATCAAAAGGCTCTTAAATTTCTCTTAGAGCAAAAGAAGCACACAGGGTCCCAACTTAAATGGATAACTAATTCATGCAATATGTGTATACGGTCAAAATCGAGAAGTATGACTTTGAAGTCTTAAATTAGGCTATAGCCCGAGTCTGAGATACTCGATGTGGGTGACATATCCGGCCAAGAGAAACCTACCTCAAGGAAGTTAATCGAGTGTCTGGAATGGATTGCATCGAGGGAAGCATTATCTTGAGGTCAATCAATAAAGAGAGGGAATTTTCCAAAGACACGTGGACATGGGTATTAATTATAGGAAAAAGGTTGTAAAAAATGGTACAGGTCCGTACTAGGCCATTATACACCTGTACCAATAGAATTCTTTACCTTTGTATGCGGAAAAATCAGGGGACTTGATTTCTTTCTATCAAGCCATTCCGGAAGAATGCCTCGAGACCTCGAGGACACGGAGCCATGACTTAGTCCCCTCCATCGAGGCTCATCGAAGCTCCATTCGAAGAAGACGAAGGCCGAGGCTGGAGAAAGGGGAGATTCCTAAGGTATGTGGCTAAGTCTGACAGAGTCGGATTACCCATACCTTACGCTGATGCGTTGCATATAGCCACCCATCTCCACACTTTACAATTAATGCATGTTGTACTATAGTCGGGTTCCCTTCTTATATAAAGGGAGCGCACTACTTTGTAACAACCTGATGTTGCTCCCACTATTCTAGGCAAGTGCAATCATATCTCTCTCTCTTCTTTCTAAATTGCTTGTTTCCACTGGCCTGAGGCCGCTCTTATATTTATAGCTTTCTTACTTGTTCTTCGCTATATTACTTAGTATTGGCCATAGAGAGCTTTATTTGATCATACTCTAACTATTATCATATTCCCAAATACCCCGATACCTTGAGCTCGACCTAAACATCGACCTCGAGGCCCTTCATCAATCAGTTCTCCGCCCGAACATCAAACTCTTGGGCTCACACAACTCCTCTGCTGGTCCGTATCTCCTTGGTAAAACGAGCCCGGACAGTAAGCTTTCTGGCTTGAGTATCGCCCCATTTTTAGCTCACATTTCATCATTATATTTCTTATTTTCAGCATCAATTACTCTAAACAACTAGCTCAAGAATAGATCACGTATTTTATTATCCCATTTACAAATTTAATTGTTGTTACCATTTTCACGGTAAATAGTTTGGCGCCCACTGTGGGGCTAAAAATAATAGTGATTATTTTCTTGCCATTTTCATTGCACAAACGCACATTATCTTTCATACTTTTTCTTGTCCAAGATCCTTTGATTTCAGGTCAAAATGTCTGGCTCTGTAAACAGAGTCGAAAATGATAACCCCAAAGATCATAGAGAAAACAGCGTGTCTGTCCCGGCCGCAGGAGCACCACCGTAGAATCCCAATAACGCGCCCAGAACAATTCTAGCAGACGCAAGTTCGCATGACGCACAACATTTCAATGACAAAAGCATACGACACATAGACTGAAATGAAGCTCAAATGACTCTGGCTCAAGAAGCACAGAAATTAAGTCTTCACGATATTTTTGAAATGTTACAGGCACATCAGTTGGCTATTGCTCTATTGCAAAGCCACTTGGAGACTCCTAATACAACAGCACCAGAAACAACTCCCCCTGCCAAACAAGTACCTAGAAATTAAGCAGCAACGGATTGGTAACCAACCCTGCCAGATCAAAGATGCTCGGGGATCTCTCCAAAAGGATCGAGTCAGGTTCGTGAAAGTTCACGCGACAGTCATTCCCCAAAGAGGCGTTCCTGGAACCCGTTGCACAAAAGTCCGAAATGCTAGAACCCCCTAAGTACAACAGGACCTCGGATCCCGATGAGCACATCACTGCCTAGATATGCAGGACAAAGGGCGATGACCTTCAAAATGATGAGTTCGAGCTCGTCTCGGTGACAACATTGGGGAAACACTCTTGAAAGGAACTACGATGTAGCATCATAGCCTGGCACCTTGACTCACAAACTCACTTATCATACCAGTGAATTCTTTTGAAGAGGCCTACACCGATGCCACCAAAGAAGCAACAGGAGAGTACTGACACATCCGAGGCCAAACAAATAGAGATGGGAATTCACGCCTCACTCTCTAATAAAACAAACGAGATCACCCCCGATCTTTAGACAATTAAGAAAATCAAGCCTAATGACTACGGGGTATTTCAGACGGGGCTTGATCAGATGTCCACTCGAGATCGAGTCAGATGTCCATACCCTGCACCAACCACGAATTAGGGCCATAGACGACCAACAAAGAGCCTCCTCGGGCTTTGTATACCCAAGAGAGCTCCCGAAAAAGGAACTGATACCAAACGGAAGGAGATACAACCCGTATGCCACAGACAAGAGAAATGCCCCAAGACGCAATCCACCTCGCAATGAGCGAGAAATGGCTCAAGCACAATATCCTCGAGGAATCTTCAATGGATCCAGATTCGACGAGGCATGGATGGTAGGGGCACCTCGCCCATCAGAGTGTGAATTCAACATTGCTATACCGAACATCGTGATCACCATAAGCGAAACAAGGGACACCACACAATTCGAACTTACTCGGCTAAATAGGCTTCGAGGAAACCACAACCTAGCACGGGAACCGCATGGAGAGCATGGCCATGGGGTCAAGAGTGGCCACCAACTAAGAAGCAGAACAACCGAAGTACTCAATAAGAATCACCACAGGGATCATGCCCAAACTCAGCCCCGAGGGAGGAGGGCAACTAGGAAGTGCAAAGCAAGTGAACCGCGCACGTATTGCCATAATAGTGGAGAAACGGAAACATCTTCCAAGGAATCATAGAAATGGAATGTAGAAACGCCCATACATCGAGCAAAAAAACACTTAAGACTTCACCTCACACCGACGCATTGGTAACCCTCTCCCTCATTTAATCTATTTCAAATAAGACATGTGCTCGTGAATTTGGGTGGTTCGATCAACACATCAACATTGTCGGGCCAAGGCTATGAGTGTGGCACGTATCATCGGGCCAAAACACGACCACTTCTCAAATCTTTAACGGATCCCAACGGCAGTTATTTCAACAAGAAAAAAGACCATTCTCCTGATACAACCCATCTAAGCTCAGCCTAGAATGCCAAGTCATATACCATCAAAGGAGGCGTAAGGCAAGGGCGCATTTTTCAGACGGCCGTAGGCATACCGCATGGTGATAGTGCAAACCCCACTTCGCAAAAAGAAGGAAGTCCCACGTAAGAGGAAGAATTATAACCATCGATAGAGAGCGGTACACGGCAAAGGGAAATTCCTCGCCATGTAATGCATCGCCGGCATCATTACTTCCACCGTCGAAAGGATCAAAGGGTAGGCAGACCATATCTCTGGCCAAGCCTGACTAAACACAGCAGAGGGATATAGTATGGTCTACATACCAAAATAGTAAGGCCATATCAGATCTCAGAACATCGCTTACGCATCATGTGATAAGAAAGAACTACCTCATTCCTTTATTATTTTTTCACTAATGCCTCGATGGAACCCGTCGCGCTCTTTCCTCTCAATCGGATCTCCACCCCTAAGGAGGGTCTCGCGAACAAAGGTTATTAACAGAGCAACACACCCCCGAAGGAGAATCCGATAAGATCACATGCCTTTTTCTACAATCGAACGACGAGTGATGGTCTTCAGTCAAGAGTGGCATCCCCTCGAATGGATCGGGTAATGACAGGTTGAGTTTCAATAGAGAATAATGTACCAAAACAAATGGTCTGAGGATCCGCGCCCGCATGGGCCGAGCTCATAACGATGAACTAATATGTATATTTACAGCAAGCAATAAAGAATATTTTCAGCATCTTATACTCCAGAAAAGGGGATTTCAACATGCGCAGGGCAAGGGACCCTCCACCGAATGCATCCCGAGATACTCGGAGACTCAGCACTAACAATTCGGCACCCGCACAACCCCAGGGTCAGAACTCCGGGCTCATAAGGCCCCGATGAGGCAACTCTGAAGCTCATGAATAACGGTCTTCAAGCCTAATCAAACCCGATGACTCGGACACTATTGCCGAACGCCATGCACTAGAAAACCCAAAATTGTAAGACCCCGAACGGGCAGACTCGGCGTAACCAAATCTATTCTACACAGCAACAAAAACTGTAAGACCTCAATAGGCATAATAAAATAGTAAGAGCTCAATAGGCACATCAAGCAAAAAAGCACTGAGACTTTTCCTAACATCGACGCATCGATAACCCTCTCCCTCATTTAATCTATTTCAAATGAGACATGTGCTCGTGAATTCAGGTGGTATTAGAATATCAACATTTTTGGGCCGAGGCTATGAGTGCGGCTTGGACTATCGGGCCAAAACACAACCACCTCTCAAATATTTAACGGATCCCAAACGGCAGTCATTTCAACAAGCGAGAAGACCATTCTCTTGATATGGCCCGTCTAAGCTCGAACTAGAATGCCAAGTCATATACCATCAAAAGAGGCATAAGGCAAGGGCGTCTTGTTCAGACGGCCGCAGGTATACCGCCCGGTGACAATGCCAACCCCACTTCGCCAAAAGAAGGAAGTCCCACGTAAGAGTCAGAACTAGAATTGTCAACAAAGAGCGGTACACGACAAAGGGAAATTATTTGCCGTTTAATGAATTACCGGCATCAGTACCTCCACCCTCAAAAGGATTAAAGGGTAGACAGACCACATCTCTGGCCAAGCCTGACTAAAACACCGCGGAGGGCTGTAGTTAGGCTCATATCCCAAAATAGTAAGGCTATATCAAATCTCGAAACATCACCTACGCATCATGCGGTAAGAAAGAATTGCCTCCTTCCTTTATTATTTTTTCACTAAACTGTATGCAGAAAATTGGCCGAGACATTCAGAAGTTCTAACTCCACCTAGAGATCCCAAACCTTCGATGGAACCTGTCGTGCTCTTTCCTTTCGGTCAGATCTGCACACCTAGGGAAGGTCTCGCTAACAAAGGTTATTAGCAGAGCAACAAAAATCTGGAGGAGAATCCGACAAGATCACTCGCCTTCTTTTACAGTCGAACAACGAGTGATGGTCTTCTTTTATGAGTGCCATCCCCTCGGAAGGATCGGGTAACGAAAGATTGAGTTTTAATAGAGAATCATGTACCATACCAAATAGTCTTAGGGTCCGCGCCCGCATGGGCGGAGTTTATAATGATAAAGCAATATGTATATTGATGCCAAGCAATAAAGAATATTTTCGGCATATTATACTCCAGAGAAGGGGATTTCAACATGCTCAGGGCAAGGGCCCCTCAACCGAATGCATCCCGAGTACTCGGAGACTCAGTACCAACAATTCAATGCCCGCAAAACCCTAGGGTCAAAACTCCTGACTCATATGGCCCCGTTGAGGCAGCTTTGAAGCTCAGGAATAACGTCCTTCGAGCCAAATCAAACGCGATGACTCGTAGACTGTTATCAATTTCCATGCACTAGAAAAGCCGAAACTGTAAGACCCCGAGCGGGCAGACTCGGTGTAACCAAATCTATTCTACACAGCAACAAAACCTATAAGACCTCAATAGGTAAGATAAAGTAGTAAGACCTCAATCGGCACATCGAGCAAAAAAGAACTAAGACTTTGCCTTACACCGACGCATCGGTAACCCTCTCCCTCATTTAATCTATTTCAAATAAGACATGTGCTCAAAAATTCGGGTGGTTTGATCAGCACATCAACATTTTCATGTCGAGGCTAAGAGTGCGGCCCGGATAATCGGGCCAAAAAACAACCACATCTCGAATCTTTAACAAATTCCAAATAGCAGTCATTTCAACAAGCGGAAAGACCATTCTCCTAATACGACCCGTCTAAGCTCAGACTAAAATGCCAAGTCATATACCGTGAAGGAGGCGCATGGAAAGGGCGTCTTGATCAGAAGGTCGTAGGAATATCGCCCGATGACAACACCAACCCCGCTTCGCCAATAGAAGGAAGTCCCGCGTAAGAGGCAGAATTAGAATCGTCTACAGAGAGCAGTACACGACAAAGGGAAATTCCTCGCCATTTAATGAATCGTTGACATCAGTACCTCTACCCTCGAAAGGATCAAAGGTTAGGCAGACCATATCTTCGGCCAAGCCTAACTAAAACACAGCGGAGGGATGTAGTAAGGCCCACATCTCGAAATAGTATGGCCATATCAAATCTCGGAACATCGCCTACGCATCATGCAGTAAGAATAAACTGCCTCGTTCCTTTATTATTTTTTCACTAAACTGTATATAGAAAATCAATCGAGACATTTAGAAGTTCTAACTCCACCTGAAGATTCCAAGGCCTCGATGGAACCCGTCGCACTCTTTCCCCTTGGTCAGGTCTCCACTCCTAAGGAAGCTCTCGCCAGCAAACATTATTAACATAGCAACACATCTCCGGAGGAGAATCCGACAAGATAACATGCTCTTCTACGGTTGAATGAAGAGTGATAGTCATCTTTAAGGAGTGCCATCCCCTCAGAAGGACCGAGTAATGATAGATTGAGTTTCAATAGAGAATCATGTACCAGACCAAATGGTTCGTGGATCCGCGCCTGAATGGGACGAGCTCATAATGATGAAGAAATATGTATATTTACGCCAAGAAATAATAGAATATTTTCGGCATCTTGTACTCCAGAGAAAGGGATTTCAACATGCTCAAGGAAAGGGCCCCTCCACCGAATGCATCCCGAGATACTCGGAGACTCAACACCAACAATTCAACGCCCGCACAACCCCAAGGTCAGAACTCTAGGCTCACAACGCCCCGACAAGGTAGCTCTGAAGCTCATGAAAAGCGGCCTTTGAGCCTAATCAAACCCGATGATTCGGAGACTGTTACTAATCGCCATGCACCAGAAAAACCAAAGCTGTAAGACCTCAATAGACATGATAAAATAGTAAGACCTCAATAGGCATGACAAACTGTAAGACCTCAATTGGCATGATCAAACTGTAAGACCTCAATAGGCATGAAACTCAAAATCCTAAAGTTTAGGCTATAGGTCGCATTTGTAAGAATCGCTAAAGGGCTTGCCCTAGATGTAGACGCCTAAACTATCACTGGGATAAAAAATGACTCTGGCCGAACACATATGACTATGGTCAAGACGACTGATACAACCAAATTAACACGACTCGAGGAGGCCCCACCGTCGCTAAACAAAGTCGCTGGCCATTACTTCGAATATACTTTAAAAAGAACATGTTAAAATAGGCTTCCCTCAACAGGCAAAAATGAGCTTCAACCATGTCAGCTCCAAATCACAAGGCTTCGATCTACTTGGCCTACGAGCTATGAACCTTCCAAGGTGCTCAAAACATCGTAGATAACGATTTGAAATTGAGGTTCCTCCGAAACCAATGATGGGTCAGTTAAACTTATTTCAAAAGACCTTAACGAGCAAAAAATAAAGCATACAAAAATCCCACAGGAAAAAGCATAAAAGCCATTGTTGCCAACCAAACAAGCCTCCAAGCCACACAAAAGGTCATAACAACCAGACAAGCATAAGAGCCATTATCGCCAGCTTATAATTTGATAACTTGAGGATTAAAATGAGCTCAAATCGTAACACGGTTCGGAGACCGGATCCAATATAGTTAAATATGCAAGGCTCCGAGCCAGATACCGCAAGGTCTCGATGATCAAACAACCTAAGAACCACTATCGCCAGCACTTGAGGGTTAATTAAAACTTGGGTCGTAACGCGGCTCAGAGACTAAACCCAAAATAGTTGAAACAACAAACAACCGAGGGCGGAAAGCCATCATCGTCCACCCATGAAAGAATTTAAGGGTCAATTAAAGTTTGAGTTGCAACACGACTTAGAGATTGGACTCAAAAGAGTTGGAATGCAAGCGCCCAAGGGCAGGCGATAAAGGCAATGATCATCCGCATACGCAGGCACGAGAAAACTTGAGGGTCAACTAAAACTCGAGTCACAATGCAACTCGGAGGGTGAACCCAAAATAATTGAAACAACAACTACCCAAGGGCAATAAATGAGAACACTTACTATCCATCTGCACGGGCACAGAAGGATGAAGGATAGGCAAACCCGAGTCAAGGCCTAACTCAGGGCTAAGCCTAAAACAACTGGGTAAAGGGCTAAGGCCTCAATGCATGTTCATGTCGGAGATCGCATTTGAAATCCTCCAACCATGCCTCATTAGCTCCGGACCTACCAGGATCCTGCCAAACATCAAAACCAGACCGCCTGGTCAAAGGCAATACGGGAAAAGATATGAAAAAGGTAAAACTTCAAGTTTTCTCTTATCTTACATACGCAAGGGGCACACTCCCCATCTGCCATCATGCCAAACAAAATATTAAATACATAGCGGAAAAGTAGCAAAATCTACACGCCGCCCCAAAGGCTACAACATGCTGGGTTCACTCTCTGTAACATCAGCAAGAAGTGATCGAGCGTCACGCTCATCCACCTTAGCACGAGCAATTCCTCCGAGAGAATGAAGACTTTTGCGCCAATATCTTCGAGAACCTTTGTTCGGGATCTGCAGCAAACATATTTCTCGATGCTCTTCTTCCGATCGAGAGCCCACTTCAGCTCAGGTTGCGTGCCAGCAGTGTCCTTCATATGAATTTCCATCTCCTGGCCAGCCTTGGTTCGGCTTAATGCCTCTTAGGCCCAGGCATCGATTATCTCGTCCATGATCTTTAAGTGATCAGATTTGAGTTTCTTGATCATGTCCGCTTGGACCATAGCATTATCTTGAGTCAAACAGAGAACCTCCAGGGCGAAAACCTTGTCTGAGATTCCTCTCTACTCCGATGCTTGATCTTGCACTTGAGCCCTTAGTTCGCCACAAGCACTCCTAACACTGTCGATATCTCCCTCGAGGTACTCCATGGCCTCCGTCTTTTTCTGTAGCTAATATCGGAGAACAAGGTTAACCTTAAAAGCCAAAAAGAACAAGGCGTGTACTACAAAAGGCTACCTACTCCTTCAAATAGTTATCATAATTTAAGCTCTGGTACGCCTCATATCACCAATGCAGCAACCCAACCTCCTTCTACTGGCTAAGAAGCCTAAGGGACTCAACCTCGCCCACACATTTCCAAAGCATGGCTCCTTAACAAAGCATCTTAGACCTAAGTATATCACAAGCCTGCAAAAGGAAAGCCCAATAAGTGTATAGAACATAGAAGAACCGCACCTGAACTCCCCACAAAAAGAAGGCGGCAGACTTCCTTGAAGTCGGAACACACTCCTATTAATCCTGCCTTTTCGGCCCCAGGAAAACCAACCTCGAGGAAGGAATTTTCACCTGGACTAACTCTAACACTCCAGGTACAGCATGCACGGGCAGTGTCCTCTCCTCGAACACACATGCCCGTTGAACCCCATGAAAAGCTCTACTATAATGCGTGTGCAAATCCCGTTTATCGCCATTATCCTTCACCTTGAAGGTTAACGAATCCTTCCCCTCTTCAGAAGAGCACCACATCATCTCAAAGAACCGTCGAGCATCTACAACGGCAAAACCAGTACGTAAGAAAGAGGAAAATGTCATCTCAAGTATACGAAGACCAAGGCAAAGGCAACATGCACACACACCTAGGTATCTCGCTTTAATCTGATGCAAGGTGCAGATCGCCTACTACACTTGTCGTAAGTCGAATGGGTCACCAACTTTCAGACCTAGCCGGGCAAAGCGAAAACTTCGCCCTGTATCCATGAAGTTGCTGCAAAAGGGAAAAATCACAATTACTCAACTAATTTCCGCTACAAAAAAAATCTAAGAAAGCGCCAGATGCTCCACTCACGCGTATAATTCCATTCCTCGGGAAATGAAAAAAGCTCTGCGGGAATTATGTCGGTCGTCCGGACCCAAAAAAAATAACAAGCCCATCTTCTATCCCCATCTTCTTCGTCATCGACAACAAAGGGCATGGATGAATGGTACTTCAAGGTTAGCAGGCCTTGGTGATGAAAGGGCCAATATAGCCTGACAAGGTGGCTGAGTGTGAATTCAAGTCCAACCATCTCTGCAAAGAACCTCATCATCAGCACCACTCACCAGAACGACAGATGTATCCATGACAAAGTTACCCGATACTTCAAGAAAAAATCAAACACGACCCTATCAAGGGTTCCAAATGCAAATGGATATAGGTACACTCTCAAGAATCCATCAACAAAATCTATGACACTCTTTCCTGGGGAAAGCACTTGCAGTATCACCCCCTCACTCTATGTGCATTATCTCATCACCATCTCCAGATGTTCTTCTTTTATTAAAGACATGGTCTTTAGAGCAAATTCCTGTGGCCTTGAGTGCAAGGAATAGCACTCCCCACTCCTTGCTGGGTCGGCCCCGAAATAGTTGTCATGGTTATGATGAATTTGGAATACTAGAGCAAAAACGTACACCAATGCCTTTTGCGCCTGAAAAAATAAAGGACTCTATGCCAATGCGGAAGGATAGTGAGACCTTTCGAAGAAGCCAAAGCCACCCCGTATATAGGCAGGAATCAATAACGATTCACTCATCTGAGATAGCCCCGGGAGGCCAATGGCCTCGAAATAGATCAATGGGGCGATACTCGACCCTAAAGGCGTCCTTCGACGATAAGCCAGAACAAAATGAGTTGGCAGTATTATCCCCAGTTTTGAGGCAACATCCAACCTCGAGGATCCTTGCCACGAGAGAAGTCGTATTTTGGAGAACCTTCAAGCACCATTATAGAGCTCGAGGCAGTACCCAACCTCATGGTTTTCCTCTCTGACGAGAAAAATAAGTACTTCAAGCTTGCTCTAACTATTGCATCATTGATGTCACGTCTTTGTAAGAAGCACCAGGAGTCAAGTGTTAGAATCATTTCCTATCGCTTCATTCTAGGAAATGCGGAGACTATCTGTACGCGAAATAATTAGAGGACTTGATTTCTTGCTATCAAGCCATTTCAGAAGAATGCCTCGAGACCTTGAAAATGCGGAACCACGACTTAGTCCCCTCCCTTTGGGGCTCACCAAAGCCCGATTCGAAAAAGATGAAGGCCGAGGTTAGAGTAGAAAGGGAGATTCCCAAGGTATGCGGCTAAGTCTAGCAAAGCCGGCCAACCCAGACCCTACGCCAATGCATCGCATCTAGCCATCCCATGTCCACACTTTACAATTAATGCATGTTGTACTATAGCCGGGTTCCCCTCATATATAAAGCGATCCCGTACCACTTTGTAACGATCTGATGTTGCTCCCACTATTCTACGCAAGTGCAATAATATCTCTCTCTTCTTTCTAAATTGCTTGTTTCCACTGGCCCGAGGCCGCTCTTATATTTATAGATTTCTTACTTGTTCTTCGTTATATTACTTAGTATATAGAGATCTTTATTTGATCATATTCTAACTGTTATCCCATTCCCAACTACCCCGATACCTCGAGCCCGACCTAAACGTCGACCCTGAGGCTCTTCATAAGTTATTTCTCCTCTCGAACATCAAACTCCTGGGCTTACGCAACTCCTCTGCTGGCTCGTATCTCCTTGGTAAGACGAGCCTGGACAGTGAGCCTTCTAGCTCAAGTATCTCCCCATTTTTAGCTCGCATTTCATCATTATATTTCTTATTTTCGACATCAACTACTCTAAACAACTAGCTCGAGAATAGATCACATATTTTTAGAATCCCATTTATAAATTTAATTTTGTTACCTTTTTCATGGTAAACAACCTTTATGAGAAAGGTACTATATTGGGGTTTTCTCCTGCTATAAATGGGACCCTATCATTTTTTGTAAGCATCAGATCATTCGTTGCAGTAAGACATTCTTATTCTTCTTCTTTAAGGTGCTCTCCAATTATTCTTCAGCTTTGTTTCCTTTACTTTATTGTTCATACTTTATTACTTTTAGCTAACCTCGAGGTCCCTAGATAAGTCAATCTTGAGGACCCCTACTGTTCCAACAACCCTGAATTGGTTCTTTATTTCTTCTCACTTAAGCTCAATATTACTTGTATAATCATTAGTATTAGAATATATCAATTATCTCTAAAACCATAAAATATCTTTAATTGTTACTTACATTTTTCGAGATAAATAGTTTGGTGCCCACCGCGGGGATAAAATAATAGTGATTATTTTAGTGATAGCTTTCTGATAGCATACATTATTGTTCACAATTTTTCTTGTCAAAGATTCTTTGATTTTAGGCTTAATCATGTCTAGCACATAAAATGCACCCACTCACGACAGTTAAGGACTTGGAGAAAATGGCGGCATAGGGCTCAGTGAACCTACCGTAAACCCTAAATGATATTCTAAACAAGATGTTTGGCCTTGCTCTCATAATGATCTCATAAAAAAGGTGCTTTCTTTTTAAATACCTGTTCGGGGAGCTTGTTTGAACTCCATTCGGAGATTTCTTCAGCTCTGGAGTAGTTCTTATCAGCCGTTGCTGGTTTGATAGGCGTCGGAGCATCAACATTCTTTCATTATGATTTACCAACAAGCAATCATCATCTTCTTCTTCCTGCTGTTCTCAAAGGTGATAAGCCGTTTATGGAGATAATGTCGTTTTATCGGCCTTAGGCATTCAAGCCACACTCTTCTTTGGCTTCGGGGGATTTTTCAGAAGTCTCCCTTCTTTTTTTTATTTCTTTGAGAGGTTTTGGAGCCCCCACTTCACTAGTTGGGACCGGCCTTAATTCAAAGACATCCCGATGACCTGCGTAAAATCAAGGTCAGTGTCCCTTAACAGAAATGTTGGAAAATGAACGAAAGAACTCACCACGATTTTTTTCTTCTCATCGGCCCTTGGCCAAATCTTGCCAACAGCGCTCCGAATAAGGGGAGGCAATGGCCAGCTTTTGGACCCAGCCCTTGAGGTCTGGGACCCCACCAAGAAACCAAGCAGTGGCTATAGCATCGTAAAGAGATTAGATTAAAGGAAAATACAAAGTCGATAAAAGAGAAGGAAGTAGGGTATACTTACATTTCATGTTCCACTTCTCTAGGAACAACGTTCGATCAACGGGAATGAGATCGGAGGTCTTGGCTCAGACAAGCCGGATCATCTACCCACATTCTTTATCCTTAATGATAATAACAAATAGAGCGGTGTCGAAACTTTATCAACCGCCACCCCTATAAAGTCGGGGACCATACGATCTGATCAAATGATCGAGGGTGAAGGACATCCCCTCAATTTGTCTTGAAAAGAACCTGAGTAAGTAAACAATTTGCTAGAAGGAAAGGTAGATCTGGCCAAGTGTCACTTGGTGCCATTGGCAAACGTCAAGGATAACCCGATCTATTGGACCCTAGGTCAAAATTGTAGGGCCTAGTATAAATGGGTAAATATATACACTCAAGTACCCCGCTTTGTATGTGGTGATATCTTCCTCAGATGAAGGAATCACTACTTCCTTATTGTCCCATAGGAAATCCTTTTTTACTTGATCAACCTCAGCCTCAGTCACCAAATAAATATATCAAGACACATGCTCGCATCGTCCTGGCTTGGAAATAGGTTTTTTATTTTGAAATCAGATGTTATCTCACACGGTGGGGGAATATATTCCTCGATAAGAGGTGACACTATAAGTTTACTCTTGGTCGATCGAGAAGATAAAAGATTTTTTTCCTTTTGAGGAACAGATTTAGAAGTTTTAGCTATATCTAAGAGAAATATCTGAGAAGATGGAAAATGTTGTTAGAAAAAAAAAGAAGAGATCAGGGAGATTGAAAAGGGCTAAATGAGATTTTGTAAGCACTAAAGGAATAAAATTTTCAAGGTTATGAGATTTATCTATTTACAAAAATCGTTTAAACATATTGAGGAAGCCAAAAGGCCAACTGTCGGTCGCCCACAATTAATGATTTGGGGAATCGTAAAAAAAGAAATCCTTCAGTCACTTCAACCGCTTATGTCATGATGTTGATATCGAGACCTAGACATTGAGAATTAGATTGTTAGAAATCATCAAGGAAAATCTACAAGTTGAGTTTGAGGGATAATTCACTCGAATACTAAGCCCAAGGGCTACTCGAGTTCAAGCAAATTCTCATTCGGGGACTATCTAAAGCCCTAGGGCTATCTTCATTTCGAGTTCAAAAAAACGTTCACTCGACTACTAAGCCCAAGGGCTACAAGAGTTCGAGAAAATTCTCATTTGGGGACTATGTATAAAGCCTTAGGGCTATCTTTATTTCAAGATTAAGCAAATTCACACTCGATTACTAAGCCCAAGGGCTACTTGAGTTCGAGTAAATTCTCATTCGGGGACTCTCTTCACCTAAGGGTTATATCTATTTCGTAGTTCAAGCAAACGTTCACCCGATTACTAGGATAAAAGGCTATTTGAGTTCGAGAATATTCTCACTCGAGGACTATCAACAAAGCATAAAAAAGATAGCTTGATTCCAAAAATGGAGACCCTGCTCTCACTTAACTCGGGCTCAGGAGTCCCGATGACCTATGCTTGCATCAAATCAATCCAAGCTTAGTCCGAGGATTAACGAAGAACTTTAAGAAGTATTATATTGGTCAATTAAAAATCTAAGGGTCTATTATGTCCCAGATCCATTATTTGCACTAATCATTAAAGTTATACACTTGGAGTTATTACAAACGAAGGCTGAATGGAATTCAACACAAATTAAAGACAAAATGGAGAAATTCTTATATCAACAAAAGATATTTACAAAGCCCATGAGGGGACCTTACACCGAAAGCATGAAGCAAAAATATAGCATAGGACCTAATCTATTTTCGGGGGTACATCCTTACGAGCGACATTTTTGAGAACCTTTTCCTCGGGGACTCCATTTGGACCTTAAGACAAGATTGTGGCCTGGTGAAAACTTTGGCGAGTATAGGTCAATACTGCTATTGTAAAGCCACTTCTTGAGACATTGTACCGGTGTTGGATGCAAAAGTTAGTAGATGATAGTGCCACCTCACTCTGTAGAAAGCAAAAGGAATGAAGCATCACACCAGGTTAAAGTTAAGAGAGATAAGCAGCGACGTAAAATCCACATATCTTCTAATGCAGGAAGAATTTGGTGCCCTTATCTCATTGTTTCGAGCCAACAACAAGAATAAAAACTCAATATGATCCTACTTAGTGGGGAAAGCTTTGAAAAAGAGCGATGGCATAACTGACGAAGTTGCAGCTGTATAACCTTGAGGTCACATGTCTGAACCATAAAAATAGGTTATTAGAAGAGGATATAGAGAAGGGAAAGGGCTAAAAGTTGTTGAAGAAAGAATGAGTGTAGTTTTGTTTAAGTAATCCCTAATTTATAGGAAAATGTTGATGAAACTGATGGCGCGTTCAATGTTTTTGGGAAATGTCATCGTAAGAGGTTCGAAAAAATTGAGGTCAAAATCGTTTCATATCATTCTATTACAGGAAATGCGGGGACTATCTGTATACGGTCAAAATCGAGGAGTATCATTTTGAAGGCTTAAATCGGGCTATAGGCTTGAGTCTGAGAGACTCGAAGTGGGTGACATATCCGGCCAAGAGATACCTACCTCGAGAAAGTTGATTTAGTTCCTGGTACGGACTGCATCGAGGGTAGCATTATCTCGAGATCAATCAAGAAAGAGCGAGAATTTCCTAAAGACACATGGACCTGTGCATTAATTATAGGATAAGGGTTGTACGAAATGGTATAGGTCTGCTAGGCTGTTATACACATTTACCAATAGAATTCTTTAACTCTATGAGCAAGGTACTATATTTGGATTTCTCCTCATACACAATGGGGCCCCCAATCATTTTTGTGAGTATCAGATCATTCTTTGCAATAAAACATTTTTATTCTTCTTGTTTAACGTGCTCTCTAATTATTCATCAGATTTGTTGCATTTACTTTATTTTTCATGCTTTATTACTCTTAGCTGACCTCGAGGTCCTTGGATAAGTCAAGCTCGAGGCCCCGATGCTTCCAACAACCCTGATTTGATTTTTTATTTCTTCTCACTTAAGCTCAATATTACTTGTATAATCACTAGTATTAGAATATATCACGTATCTTTAAAACCACAAAACATCTTTAATTGTTACTTACATTTTTCGAGGTAAACAATACGACTTCATGCTTGAATACAAAAAAAAAGGAAAATAAGGCAGCAAATGCATTTTCCAAGCTACCATTGGTATAACTAGTTGCCTTGACACTATCCACTGTTAAGACTGATTCGCTAAGTCTCATTATGCAAAGTTAGACTGTAGACACTGAACTCACTAACCTTATTCCTGAACTTAAGTTGGGTAATGTTGAGACCAATGGTTACTCATTTGTACATGATCAACTTAGAAGAAATGGGAAGCTAGTGGTAGGCCCTGATGAACAACTAAGGAAGAACATTGTCCAACTGTGGCACAACTTCCCTAGTGGAGGACACTGAGGTATATACCATACTTAGAGGAATAGCTGCCCTTTTTATTGGAAAAGCTTGAAAGAAGATGTCCAGGCTCATGTCAAGCAATGTGATACTTGTCAAAGAAGTAACTATAAAGCCACACCTTACCCAGGTCTACTTCAACCCCTTAAATTACCCTCAATATCCTGGAGTAGCATTAGTATGGATTTCATTGAGGGGTTGCCAAATTCCCATGGGAAGTTAGTCATTTGGGTAGTTGTTGACAGGTTAGCATAATATGCCCACTTCATTGGAGTGTCACACCATACTCAGCTTGTGAAATTGCCAAATTATTCATGGAACATGTGTTCAAATTGCATAGGATGCCAAAATATATAGTGGGTGATAGAGACCCTATATTCACTAGTAAACTATGGCAAGAACTATTCTCTATGCATGAAGTCACACTCAGCACATCCACAGCCTATCATCCTTAATCCAATGGGCAAAGGTTGTCAATAGGTGTTTGGAGACATATCTTAAGTGCTTTTGTTCTGACTCTCAAAAGGATTGATTGTCTTATTTGGTTGCTGTTGACTGGTGGTATAATACCACATTCAATTCCTCAATCCAAACCGCACCCTATAAAGCCTTGTATGGACAACCTCTACCACTCCACTGTTAGGGTTTATGCCCGTCACTAGAGGGGGGGTGAATAGTGAGGCACGAGAATGTCGATAAATTTTGCGAAATTAAATTGCAGGAGTAAAGTTAGTGCAGTAATTAAAAGAGTAAGGAGAGGACACACCGAATTTATACTGGTTCACCACAACGTGTGGTTAGTCCAGTCTCCCGAGAGACTCTCTCGAGTTTACACTAACTCCGTTAAGCTTACGGGTGCCTAACAAACCGTTACACTTGCTCGTAGATGTACGCTCTACTAGACTTCAACTTGCTCGAGGATACCTCACCTCAAGACTTCACACACTAAGATTGAAGGTACTTAGCAAATCCAACGCTCAATGAGAAGGTATGGTCTTCTCAAGAACCTTTCTCTTTTACAACAAGAACTCTCTAAGAAGAGTAGATAAAGAGACACAATATAAGCTCTATGAACAACACAAAGTTGTCTCTCAAATGGCTCAACAAAAGCTCTAAATATGATGCATAAATGTTATCAATATGTTCAAGAATAATGAGAGATATTGTTCATCTAAAATCAGCTCCAAAGACCTCTATTTATAGGGTGTGGAGGTGATATAGCCGTTGCCCAACGTTCAAACACTAAATCTGATTTTCCAACAGAATAATCGATTATTGACTTTGCATAATCGATTATGTGACTTTAACATTCAGAAAACTAGTCGTTGGAAGGCAACGGATACAAGATAATCGATTATTTCCAAGAGGATAATCGATTATCTTAGTTCTCTGGAATTTCCAGCAAAGCTGGAATTTCCCAGAATAATCGATTATTCACTATTCAATAATCGATTATTCTCACATTCTGGAATTTCCAGTTTTGCTGGAAGTTTCCTCAATAATCGATTATCAGCTTTGCAATAATCGATTATTCTCCCATTCTGTCCAGAAGTGAAAACTTACTTCAAAAACCATTTTGGTTAAAATGAAAACGTTAAAATCATTTTGTTTGAAGTGTATAGAATATGTTTATGATAAATATGATTTGATAAAATGATTTTATGCATATTTATGATGACCTATGTTGAGCCAAAAGACGAGATAACTTAAACGTTGCTCTTACATTGGTTCTACCTAACGACCTACGCCTTGGGTCTTCGGTCTTGAACTTTTGAGCTCGTCTTGGCTTGTCTATGCAATCCCTTCATCAATATGCTTCTTGGCATTCAATCTTGATTGTTTGATTCATCATCATTGATTTGTCGACCCTCTTGATTGTTTGCTAATTCATCTTCATTGTTTGTCATACAATAACATTGTTTGACAGTTGATTTCATTGTTTGTCATTCATCAAAACCTATACCTGGAAATCATGCTAATACAACCAAAGCACACATATCATGGATAGAATGATTTCCTACAATTTTTCCCTTTTTGATAATGACAAACAATAGGAGATATGCATATCGGATTCCCCCTAAAGCCATGCTATTCCCTTAATTGAGTATTCCCCCTCAAATAAGGCAATACTAAAAAGTAGAGACATTCCCCCACATTCCCCCTTATTAGATGCATATCGCCTAAGCTCTTCCCCCTTTTTGGCATTAGCAAAAAGATTATATAAAGCCTACTTCCCCCTTTTTGACACTTCCCCCTTTTGGGTATACCAATTGTTAGTGTCAAAAAAAATAGGAAATACAATGAGGAATATACATGATGACGATTTTCAAATATATAAAAATCATACCAACCTTAAATGATACCAAATGTTAGTAAAAACATAACAACCATATTAAAGGTTATTTTTAGCAAATCATATTACTTAAAAATATATCAACTGTTAATTTTTAACAAACCAATAGTTGTATTAAAAACATGAATCATTTATTTTTCAAGAATATACCAACTGTTATTCAAACCAAAAATAATATTCATCAAAACATGAATCAATCATTATTTTTAACAAAAATAATTGATACCAATTGTTATTCAAAATAAAAGTTATCAAAACATGAATCAACAAAAATAATTGATACCAATTGTTTACAAAGACATATCAATCATTAACACATATCAACTATTACGTTTTTATCAAAAATATGATAGCTAACCGAAATTCCCCCTCGATGCAATAAGGTTTCGTGCTTGGTGCATCTACTACGATATTGTAGTCTTCAAGCACACCGCAAACGTACCTAAAAATAGGTTTTAGGTACCCAAATACTTTTGGGTCCTTGGGGGTTAGGCAAATAATAATCATAGCTAAAAGATAAATCTCTATGTTTTGCAAAACATACGGGTGCTATGTGTCCTACCCGGTTGCAATAATGACATATAACATTCGGGTTGTGCATATGTCTTGGTTGAGCCAAAAACGTTCTAGGTGATCTAAAGTCGTTATTCCTATAAGCGTTGAAATTCCTAGAGTCATTTCTAGGCGGTCTAAAATGATTAATTCTAGACTCATTAATAAAATTCCTAGAATCATTTCTAGGTGGTCTAAAATGATTAATTCTAGAATCATTTACAAAATTACTAGAATTATTTCTAGGTTGTGCATCGCAATTTCTAACATGATTCTTATTCTTTTTACGCCTTTTATTTTTCCTGGGCCTTTTCTTTTTAATTTCTTCAACTATTTTAGGATTGTCTACACTACGTTTTTCTAGTGTGTTCCTAAGTTCTATGTTTTCTAATTTCAAAGAATCACAAGATGAACAATTAAAATTTTGATCAATTGAAGATGTTTCATTCATCTCCTTAATTTTATTTCTAAGATCAGTATTGTCATTTTCCAAAAATTTATTTTTCTCTTCTAAAACTTTAATTTTAGCCTTGGCCTCTTTGGAGATTTTTGAAGACTTTTTCAATTCATCATATAATTCTTGAAAAGCTTCTTGTAATTCTTCATAAGAGTAAGAGTTAGGAGTACTTACCTCTTCTTCCTCGTTGGCCATGAGTCATAGGGCGGCAGTTTCATCACCCGAGCTGTCTTGAATCCCATGTCACGCGCCTTTGGTGTTTCTTCTTCTTTTTGTCCTTGGGTTTTGGACAATGTGACTTGGTGTGTCCAAGTTTTCCACAATTATGGCATGAAGGACTTGTTTCTTCCTTCTTCATTTCCTTCTTCATAAACTTATAAAACTTTTCAATTAAATCATTGGAAATAGTATCATCATCGCATTCCGAATCACTTACTTCTACTCTTTTAGAAGATGAGGCTTTGAAGGCAATACCTGGACTTTTCTCATCTCCAAATGAGGGTTTAAGAATTGTGCTTTCATAAGTTTTGAGGTTACCTCTTAGTCCATCAATTGTGACGTCCGTGATTCCCATCGACTCTTGGATGGCACTGGCTTTGGAACGCCATTCGGGAGTGAGACTCCGCAGGATTTTTCGAACAAGATCTTTGTTCGAATATACTTTCCCAAGAGCATGTAGATCGTTGATGATCATTGAGAATCGATCAAACATATCATCGATGCTTTCAGGCTCCTTCATTCTAAAGAGTTCATATTCATGTGTTAGAAAATCAACTCTAGCTTCTCGGACTTGAGGCGTACCTTCATAAGTGATTTCAAGCTTATCCCACATCTCTTTGGCGGTTGTGCAGCAAGAGATCTTCCGATAGTCATCCGGATTCACGGCACAATACAACATATTGATGGCCTTTGCGTTATTTTCAATCTTCTTAATGTCTTCGGCATTATATTCATCTTCCTCCTTTGGAACCATGATTTCCCCAACTTTCTTTGTCGGCATTTGTTCACCGTTCTTGATGATGTGCCATAATCGATAGTTATTTGATTGGATGAATATTCTCATCCTCCCTTTCCAATATGTATAATTGGTTCCATCAAATAGTGGAGGCCTAATGGTAGAGTGTCCTTCGCTCATCATACCTGTGTTCAACATTCTCAAAAAAATATATATCGTTCTCTCAACCGGTTAAGGCTTTCACAGAGTTAGGCTCTGATACCAACTGTTAGGATTTATGCCCGTCACTAGAGGGGGATGAATAGTGAGACACGAGAATGTCGATAAATTTTGCGGAATTAAAATTGTAGGAGTAAAGTTAGTGCAGTAATAAAAAGAGTAAGGAGAGGACACACCGAATTTATACTGGTTCACCACAACGTGTGGTTAGTCCAGTCTCCCGAGAGACTCTCTCGAGTTTACACTAACTCCGTTAAGCTTATGGGTGCCTAACAAACCGTTACACTTGCTCATAGATGTACGCTCTACTAGACTTCAACTTGCTCGAGGATACCTCACCTCAAGACTTCACACACTAAGATTGAAGGTACTTAGCAAACCCAACGCTCAATGAGAAGGTATGGTCTTCTCAAGAACCTTTCTCTTTTACAACAAGAACTCTCTAAGAAGAGTAGATAAAGAGATACAATATAAGCTCTATGAACAACACAAAGTTGTCTCTCAAATGGCTCAACAAAAGCTCTAAATATGATGCATAAATGTTATCAATATGTTCAAGAATAATGAGAGATATTGTTCATCTAAAATCAGCTCCAAAGACCTCTATTTATAGGGTGTGGAGGTGATATAGCCGTTGCCCAACGTTCAAACACTAAATCTGATTTTCCAACAGAATAATCGATTAGTGACTTTGCATAATCGATTATGTGACTTTAACATTCAGAAAACTAGTCGTTGGAAGGCAACGGATACAAGATAATCGATTATTTCCAAGAGGATAATCGATTATCTTAGTTCTCGGGAATTTCCAGCAAAGCTGGAATTTCCCAGAATAATCGATTATTCACTATTCAATAATCGATTATTCTCACATTCTGGAATTTCCAGTTTTGCTGGAAATTTCCTCAATAATCGATTATCAGCTTTGCAATAATCGATTATTCTCCCATTCTGTCCAGAAGTGAAAACTTACTTCAAAAACCATTTTGGTTAAAATGAAAACGTTAAAATCATTTTGTTTGAAGTGTATGGAATATGTTTATGATAAATATGATTTTGATAAAATGATTTTATGCATATTTATGATGACCTATGTTGAGCCAAAAGACGAGATAACTTAAACGTTGCTCTTACATTGGTCCTACCTAACAACCTACGCCTTGGGTCTTCGGTCTTGAACTTTTGAGCTCGTCTTGGCTTGTCTATGCAATCCCTTCATCAATATGCTTCTTGGCATTCAATCTTGATTGTTTGATTCATCATCATTGATTTGTCGACCCTCTTGATTGTTTGCTAATTCATCTTTATTTTTTGTCATACAATAACATTGTTTGACAGTTGATTTTATTGTTTGTCATTCATCAAAACCTATACCTGGAAATCATGCTAATACAACCAAAGCACACATATCATGGATAGAATGATTTACTACATCCACTTACCTTACATTGCAGGAGATTCTGTCATGGCAGAAGTAGATAGAAGCATTCTAACAAGAGAGTTCAAGTACCAACTACTGAAATACCATCTACAGAGGGCCCAACAGCGGATGGCTACACAAACTAATAAGCATAGATCTGACAGGCAATTCAAGGAAGGTGATTAGGTGTACCTCATTATACAACCTTATAGGCAACTCAATATGTTAGGCTCTCACTTCTTCAAACTCTCAGCCAAATACTATGCCATAAGTTAAGATCTGATATGGCCCATAGTATTTGGCTGAGAGTTTAGAGAAGTGAGATCCTGACATACTAAGTAAGGACAGTATGTAAGGATGTAGAATGAGTATGGAAGGTAAGGATAGTTTGTAAGCCGCATCCTACAATTCATATATCCCATCTCAAACCTTGCCACAAGCTACCTTAGAAGATTTCACCCCCCCCCCCCCACTCATTGATATCTATATTCCCTACTGCCCTAAACCTCAACAAATTCTAGACAGACCTATGGTGCAAAAAAGGGAACAAATCCATCGCTCAAATACTGGTTCAATAGGAGCAAACAACACCAGAACAGGCCACTTGGCAGGATTATCATTCCCTAAGGACTAGATTTCCCTCCTTCCTTCCTTGAGGACAAGGGGGATATGATACGAGTAGATTGCTCCATTAGTAACTTATGCTCGTTGAGTGGTATGTGGTATTTGAGTTAGTTGAATATAAGGCTAAAGATAAGTTTAAGAAATGTTTAGCTTAGTCCGCTTAGGTTTTAAATTGCAGTTTATAGTAAATATACATTAGCCCTATAATTTTCTTTGTCTTTTATACGAAAGGTCCAAGTTAGCCAAATAGAAAAGGGCACAAGTGTTAGCTGGGGGAATCTACCCTCTCACTCTGTGTATCGTAATTTCTGTTATTAGTATAAGGTAATCAAAGAATATTTCTTTTATTTATCCCTATCTATCTTCTTCTTCCTTATTTTGTTTTGTTGTATTTCTTCAACAGCTTTTCTTTCTCATTTTTAATGTTCCATTGTCATTGTCGTATCAGATTCCAACATATTTTTTGAAAAAAATTGATTTGAAGTTGAAAATGTGTTTGGATATGAATTTTTGGATAAGTTTTGACATATTAAAAAGTCCCAAATGGTCATAATTTTGCCCAAAAAGAGGTCTTAAACTATATTTGAGTATTTGAAATATAGATTTGAAAATCTTTTTTGAAAAAAATTCCAAAGCTTATGGCTAAACGCCTACTATAATTGGTAATAAGTACCTACTTTATTTTTAACTAGTGTAATTGTCCGCGCTTCGTGCGGTTATAAAAAAATTAAATAGTTATGTTACTACTTCTATATACAAATATTGTATAATATGCCGTATTTATATGATTTTACCCTCTTTCATGATTATTCTCAAATCGTATATGTAATTTTAGATCCTATATAAGAATTAAAAATTTGTGAGAGCATTTCAAGTTAAATATTGAAAACTCATTTAAACTCATCTAGATCAATATATGTGAGCTTGAATTGAAAATCCATAAAATAAAAAACTAAGAAAAAGGAGAAAAAAATGATGTAAAATTTAGGAAAGTAAACCTAAATATCGCTTGCTTCTTTTCTTTCTCTAAGATATTTTTCTTAATATATTATTTCTTAGTTCTTACTAATTGTTTACACATATGTTTCATAATACTATATTGATATTTTCTCATTAGTTTCTCGCAAATAAAACTTAAACGGAAAGGTAAAAGAGAAGGAAACAGACAAGAATATAGAAAAAGAGAAGAATTTTTTCTATTAAATGTATCGCTCTCTTGCATGAAAATTTATGTATCCATTCCCTTCTCCCTTTCTAAAATTTCTGTTCATTTCTTTCCTTGTTCTCTTTACTCTCACTTCAACACAATATAAACATTGTAAAATTATGTGTTTCTCCAAAACAACGTCGTAGACTCTGCAAGCAATTTTACTTGATATCATCTGAGAAATAGACAACCATAAGCGTTAGAAGAATAGGATCCCTATTTATGAAACCATTTATGGCTTCCATAATATTCAGTGTCAAAATAGGAAAAAAGTGAACTATTGAACAATATATAAATAACTCTTTAGAAATGCCATGTTTAAATTGAAAAGTTGCTATGTTAAAATATTAGGCAAATAAGACTGTACTTAGAGGAGCAACACAACAATTAAAAATCGTTCAAAATTAATATCACTCGATTATGTATTACTGGATAAGCTAGTGGCTATAATAATTGTTCTAAATATTAAAAATTGTGCTATTATCCCTTAGTCTAGTAAATACTCAATTTTAAGTTGTTATAGATCTTAACTCTCTAGAAATATTTTAAATTTAGGTAACTTTAATTAGAAACAAAAAGAAAACAATAACAAACTAATAAGAAACTAGACATTGTTATAAACTAAAGCAAAAGACAAGAACAATAGAACAAGAACAATAGCAATAGAGAGAAGAGTAGAGAGGGTTCTTCTTATTGAGTTGAGAGGGGTGAATTACAATGGTAGAGAGCACCTCTATTTATAGGGAGGAGGAAGATCTTGCTACCAATAATAGGACTCTAAAATCTCTCTAATTAAGTACATTAAAGACATTCACCTTAAATAGAAGTGTAAGAATCTTCTATTTCATAACACTCCCCCTTGAATGTCTATTCAATGATGTGCCTCGTTAAAACCTTAAAACAAAACCCAATGGGAAAATTTAAAGTAAGGAAAAAGAGTACACATGTTTGAATATGCGCCTATTGGTTGCCTCGTTAAAAACCTTGCAAGGAAAACCCAGTGGGAAAAAACCTTGTAAGGGAAAAAGAGTGCAACGCGCATTGACTCCCCCTAATGAGTACATCGATTTATATCCTTAAGCATTTGCATTCCAATCTTGTGCATCATCTTTAAAACGATCTTTGATAGACGTTTGACAAATCAACCATATTGACTTGAATAAATATTCCGCACCTTGAAATCATCATTCTTTATAGGTATGAACATCTTCATATGATGTCGTGGAATAGCTCTTCAATATCTCCATAGATGCATTCTCAATGCCATCATGCTTATAGTTATAGCAAGATACATATGGACACAAATTGTACTTAGGATGTGGTACTTCAGGACCAAGAATTGCATATGCTTCAAGCAACTTAAATCTTTCAAGTTAAGTCATATAAGTCACATAATAGACTTTAGCTGCATATCAAGCTTTCATTAGTGATACTAAACAAATAAGATATCGAAAACTGACTATACATACCTTTGACTTTATACTTTCAAGCATTTGAACTATAGGTTCAAAACTTCATGTCTTTCATATGGAATCAATTCTTCTTGAATTGTATCTCTTCCATTTAGTTGCTTTCTTTGAGTCAGCAAATGCGTATAGCTTGCTTTGCAATATGTTGCAATTGAATTATCCCTTTTATGAACTTCAGGTTCATATCATGATGTTCGGGGATATACATATACAAATGATAATTCATCCCATGTAACACTTTCTCAAGTGTTTATCATGTCTCCCCCTCATGTTAGTAAAGCTAACATGTTTCCTCAACTTTGGGAAATCATCTTTGTGCATTATGTCAATATACACAGCACCTTAATAATAAGATGAAATTATTTGGTTCCTGACCCTGAACCACTTTTGAGGGGAGAATATACTCTTGTATACAACTTATATCAAACTGATATATACAACTTCGTTCTCATAAGGAACAGTTTAGCTATTAAGTGGAAGCACTCAATAATTATCTTGCTAAACCAACTTTGATATAAACCAACTTATCAAGATGAACTGTCTTGAGTAGAGAATCTGGAAACTATGCTCGAAGTTAGATTACTGAGCGATTTACCTAGCAAGCACTGCCAGGCTGCGGGTTAATAACAATGGCGCATGTAACCATATCATAGATGCATCATATGTGGTATACATGGCAGGTGAATGGGCCCATATTCACCTTTGATATTTCCAGAGTCAAGGGGCTTCAACCCGAACTCTTTAGTTGGTCAGTTCATTACTGAGAACAAGAACTTCTAGTTCTTTGATATTCACCTATGTGAATTTGCACATCATACTTCAAATGAGATGGCTAACACGAATGTCAACTGAATAAATTATCAATATTGGTAAACTTCAAATTTACACCATGACATGTGCACTTATCAATAAACTTCGGGTTTATTATGACATGGGTTTTATACCAATAGATATCCACTTTATTGTGGCATTCTTTCGTTTGTGTAGTACAAACTGGAGAACAAAGCGGGTAGCTTTTCATATACAAATTACCCCGCTACAAGTTGTAGTAATAGGAGAATCAAAGCCTTCCTTTATTTATAGTCTCAATATAATCAATCGCTTTCGCGTGTACTTTGGAAACTGAATAAGTTTCTTTGAGACTTACTACAGCACAATACTCAATTGTGTTTCTCCAACATAGTAATAATTGGCTCTTCGAGAGCTCTCAATTAATTTTGTACTACCACAGACTGAGGTTCGAGATCCTCACATTCTTGCATTCCGTATTTTCAAGAGTCTCAGGCTCAATAGATTCTTCGTGAATCTCGGAATTAATCAAATCATGAGCGTCCTCATGTGATTCTTTCATAGTGTCATTTAGATCGTTCTTTTTCCTCTTTCTAGGATTTCGATCTTTGGAACCTAATGGCCTGCCACGCTTCTGGCGTGCATTTGACTCATTGGATATGACACTAGATATTTGTCCAATTGGGACTTCAATACGGATCGGAACATTTTCCGCGTGAATGTGGGATTTCGTTATCCTCTTCAAGTCCGTAAATGCGTCAGGCATTTGATTTGCTATTCTTTGCAAATGGATAATCTTTTGTGCCTCGTTCTTTCAAATAGAGGTATGTGGATCAAGATGAGATAATGATACATTTTTCCACAAAATTTCCCATTTGGTTTCACCGACTTCTCCCCCTAATTTTGGGAAAAGTGTCTCATCAAATTGACAGTCTGCAGATAGTGCAGTGAACAAATCTCCTGTCAATGTTTCGAGGTAGTGAATAATGGAGGACGATTCATACTCAACATATATTCCTAACCTTCTTTGCAAACCCATTTTGGTGCGGGATGGCGGTGCTACAGGCACCTATACTGCGCATCCAAAGCTTCTTAAATGGGATATATTGGGTTCATGACCCAAAACCAATTGCAATGGGGAATATTTGTGCCAATTCGTCAGTCAGAGACGAACTAGCATTGCTGCATGCAACATGGCGTGACCCCAAACCGAAGTGGGCAGCCAACGAACTAGCATTGCTTCATGCAAAATGGCGTGACCCCAAACTGAAGTGGGCAGCCGACAAACTAGTATTGTTGCATGCAAAATGGCGTGAACCCAAGTCGAATCGGGCAGCCGACAAACTAGCATTGTTGCATTCAAAATGGCGTGAACCCAAACCGAAATGGGCAGCCTCGTTTTCATGAAGAATTCAAGATTATTCTCATCTATTGTCTCAATCTGATATCCATTTTGAATGATATCCTTAAAACTCAACAAGTTCTTCTTAGACTTGGAGGAGAACATTTTGATTGATATCATTAAAACTCAACAAGTTCTTCTTTAGACTTGGAGGAGAACATTGCATTCTCTATGATTAATCGTCATGCCTTTGGGTAGAGTTACAATTGCTCTTCCGGAGCTTTCAATCAATTTACTACTTCCATAGATTGTAGTAATGTTTGCCTTACACAATTACTCTTCTTTTCTTTGAGTATTGTATGTGTAGTACATGAATCAACTAGGCAAATACTTTTACACTTGGACGTTGGTCCAAGTTCGCATTGTGAGATCTCCATATTTGCTATCCCATAGTTTAACATACAAAAGAAATACATAAATATAAGTATAAACAACTTCAATTCTTTTGTTTCGCGTTTAAACAGCGTTTTGGGAAGCAGTTATTTAGGATATTCGAATATTGTATTCTAATATTCGAATATAATGCCTTGCGGAAAAAATAATACTTTAATGCGAAAAATATTAGATATTCGAATATTTAAGCACATATTCTAATATCTTGCCAGATATTCGAATATAGGAATTCTGATATTCGAATATCTGGCCCAGATATTCGAATATCAGACTCTGATATTCGAATATCTGGCCTGGCGGAAAAAAGTTCGTTTTATTGCTAAATATTAGACGATCGACTAGTTTTTAGGTTAGTCGATTACCTCTACTGTACAATAAAAATATTTGAGCATATTGAAACATTCTAAAGGGCTAATACTAACATCATATCATGAATTAACTAATACGAGCTAATGCTAATGACTATTAATTTATTCATTGACTAATACAAGTAGAATCAAACAGCTCCATCTTCTTTCATCATGGTTCCATCACCGATTAGGTGGTCTATCTTTCCCTCGGGTTGCTCAAAGAAGTCTGCCACATCCAGGTGGGTGATATCCTCATTGTCTTCATAGACAAAATTTGTTTCAGGGCCTTTTCTCTTTCGAGATGCTTGATAAAGGTCAACCAAGTGTCTTGGTATACGGCAAATCTTTGACCAGTGCCCTTTCCCACCGCAACGATAACATATAGTTTCTGAACTATTTGCCTTAGGATCTTCGGGATCCCGTTTCTGCTTTCGGTGGTTATCTCTCTTTGGGGGGTGACGGACTTCTTTGGAATTTCTTCCTTGTCCACGTCCTTGGCTTTGACCCTGTTTATGATCATGACCACGGTCCTTTTCATGTTTGGCATAGTGAGAGTGCACCATATCTGCTTCAGGCAGTGGTGTAGACCCAGTTGGTCTATTTTCGTGATTTCTCATGAGCAGATCATTATTTCGCTCAGCCACTAGTAAGAGAGAAATCAGTTCAGAGTACTTCGTAAAGCCTTTCTCTCGGTACTGTTGCTGCAGTACCATATTGGAGGCATGAAATGTTGTAAACATTTTCTCAAGCATATCGTAATCGGAGATGTTATCTCCACATAGCTTCAGTTTAGAAGTAATTCGGAACATAGCAGAATTATATTCAGAAACGGACTTAAAGTCCTGTAGCCTCAGATGGGCCCAATCATATCGTGCTTGTGGCAGAGTGACCAACTTCAGGTTGTCATATCTCTCCTTTAAGCTGTTCCACAAAACGAGTGGATCCTTGACGGTGAGATATTCAATCTTCAAACCTTCGTCAAGGTGGTGGCGCAAGAAAATCAAGGCCTTCGCACAATCTTGGGTGGATGCTTTTTCTTTATCTTTGAGGGTGTCTCCGAGACCCATAGCATCTAGGTGGATTTCAGCATCCAACACCCATGTCATATAGTTCTTGCCCGAAATTTCAAGGGCAACGAACTTTCTTTTCATAATGTCAGACATACTCGAAAATTAAATTAGGAAGAGGGAAAATACCTTGGATTTTCGAGAATGATACTTGAGACGGTAGAGTCTCGTGCTGATAACGTGTTATAAACTAAAGCAAAAGACAAGAACAATAGAACAAGAACAATAGCAATAGAGAGAAGAGTAGAGAGAGTTCTTATTGAGTTGAGAGGGGTCTCAAGGGATGATTTACAATGGTAGGGGGCACCTCTATTTATAGGGGAGAGGAAGATTTAGCTACCACTAATAGAACTCTAAAATCTCTCTAATTAAGTACATTAAAGACATTCACCTTAAATAGAAGTGTAAGAATCTTCTATTTTATAACAGACATTACATTATTAGAATTCTTAGTAAAAATAATGGGATAAGGGGATATGATTGTCGTTATCTTGGATGGCTGCTACATGGATAAATAATAAACCATGGGAAAAGAAAATTTACTAATTTTTCTATTTCAAAAAGATATGAGAAATAAAATGAAAATAAAAATATGTAAAAAGGAAAAAATAATGAATCACATCTTCCCATCCATTGTTTTTCGTGGAGAAATATACGAACAAATATTGAAACCAACTTTGGTTGAGAGTTCTCTTTCTCTTCCACTTTCTTTTCATCTTCAACCATGAATAACACTGCCAGCGACAACCGAAATACTATTGTCTTCGGACGGCATCGAAGCGACCCGATTTACTGGCAAATACTTGTCGGCGTAGTTGAAGGACCTGAAAAGTCATCTTACCGAGCATAAATCGCTAAACACGTACATCTGTGTCGACTATTTACACGCATAATATGATTCTCACCTCAGATTTCTAAAATCTTCAAACCTTAAATCGGAACATGGAGTACATCTCGAATTGTGGAATGAGCAAAATTATGGTGTGATTGTTGTGTTGGAATATGCCATTATATAAGTCCAGAAATCTTTCCAGACATTTATGGAGATAATTTCAAGTCCGTTATAAAATTAAGAATAGAAAATTTTCAAACATTTATGGAGGTAATTATAATGTTCTGTTACAAAGAGAGACTTAGGGGGGAGTTACGAAGAAAAATGAATCGGTACAACAATAAGGCGTAACATTTTTTTAAAGCAAAAAACGTGAAATATATGACAAAAAGTGAAAAAAAAAAGAAGATAACTGATAAATGCCAAAGAGATGTGCCATATTAGCATCTTTTAGCTCTCTTTTCTATATAGATATATAAATATATAGATTAGAGATCTTGATTTAAGAAGTTTTAAATGAAAACACCTAATAAATGCTTTATTTTCAAAGTGGAGTTTTTCAGGGGGAAGTGCAATAGTAGTTATATTAAGACTGCTATTTATAATATATTTATAATATATAATGTCTTTAAAGATTAGTTAAATTGTTCAAAATTTAGAATTAAATATTTTGAATTTTTGTATTCTAAATTTTTGAGCTGCAAATTTAGAATTCAGAACTAGGTATCTTAACTTTTTGAGCTATTAATTTGAAATTCAGTATTAAGTGATCTGAATTTTTGAACTACTATTATAAACTTTAGGACATAAAATTCTAATTTCTGGATACAATTTTCAAACTTTAGAACACGATGTCCTGATTTTGGACCTTGAGGTTTAAACTTTGAGAGAAATTCAAAAATAGCTAGATTTACAAATGGTCATTAAAAAATAGCAACAGTTTTAAAAGTCAACGAAAATTTAGCCACTTTTCATGTAAAGATAAATATGAACGAAAACACTCAAAATCTGGAAAATACTCCAACATAATATACTGAAACTCCAGTATATTACACTGGAGACAATAAAGTATACCGGTCCAACATAAGTGCCGAAAGTTAATACACAAGTGCACCGAATTCCAGTATATTATGCTAGACCGGTCTCTATTACAATAAAAAATAATTATTTTTTAATAACTTGATAAATATTAACTATTTTTAAATAATTAGTCCAAAAATTAATTAGCCCCTACAATTTAGTTTAAACTTTAGGCTGCTATAACCTGAAATTTGAGTTCATGGTTCAAATTTTAGGATATCATATCCTGAAATTTAAAAGAATAAGTTAATCTTTAAAAATATATTTTATATATTATACTTAAAAGTGGTTACCTAATATCATTTTCACTAGTTTTTCGGTGAATCGGCCTCAAAGCGGTACGTACACTCCTTGGTGAGAAACTAAAAAAATAAAAATAAAAATTTAAATAGGCGCTAAGAGAAGAGTGTGCATCGAGATATTTCGCACTGCCCTCAAACAGAATGTCCCGTGTCCTTCGCGAAGCTTCTACCCATAGCTGGAAATACGCATTTCCTCAAACGCCTCATTGATTCTCAACTAAGGAATCTCTCGTGACCCCATACCCTACGACACGTGACTCTTTCACAGCCCTTAGATTATCTGCTAATTATACCCCCGCAACTTTCCTTTATTACCCAACAACCTTCTCATTTTGCATCATCTATAGCTGAAGCAGATCAAAGTTCCTTACACGCTGATCGAGAACGCAGAAATATGGCTACTGATAAGGTTTGTTTAATCTCTCGATCTAATCAACTTTAATGTTGGTTTCATATTATGATGTTCATCCAATCAAATTTGTGATTTTTTGGGTTTAATTAGAAATTAATGATTGTCTGATTTATGATCTGTAGGTTGAGATGGAGAAAAGAGAGGGGAATTTGAAACATCTAGGGTTTGTAAGGGTGTTGGCTATAAACACTGCGGTTTTGGTGTCAAATCTGTACGAATACGCGAAGCAGAACTCGGGGCCTCTGAGATCGACTGTGGGTACTGTAGAGAACGCGGTAACTACCGTGGTAAGGCCTGTTTACGAGAGGCTTAAAGGTGTTCCTGATGAAGTCCTTGTTTTCCTAGACCAGAAGGTATTGAATCTTTTCTTTTGTACTGTTAAATTGTTGCTTTCGTTGATTATGTTGCTGTCTATTATGTGAACGGTAATGATGAATTGATGATAATAAGTGATATATCTTTTGTTAAAAGGTAAATGAACTTTTTCCCCCTTTGCGATATGTGCGTGAGGACCTATGTTACTGTTTTGGAGAGAGGGTATGTAAATGTTCACCCTTTGTAATAAATAAACCTGTAACTATATGTGTGTGTCGATGTGTGCGAGCTTTTGTTTGCTTTTCTGTGATGATGATATACATATCTTTTTCTGTGATGATGGATGAACTGCCTTTTTATACAACTGTTTTTTGAGTGAAGAGTGTGCCATGACAGTGTCTTCTTTATACAACTGTTTATCAATTTGATTGATAATTAGTTAATGACCCTTGGGCTATGTTATCTGTGAGAAATGAGGATGTGTTTGTGGCTTGTGCTAGTACTTTTCACACCCTTTTTCTGATCAGGGAGAAAATAGAGATTGTCCAATCAACTGTTATCGTGACTGCTATGGTTGGAATAAGTTTTTAACAGTTTCCTTTCTTATATATCACTAGTATTTTGGCGCTTATTATTACGTTAATAGTTCTTCCTTTAAGGACATCTCTGTAAAGTTGGAACAATACATTCAAAGTAGTTGGTTAACTTAAAGTTAGCGATTAAGAGTATGGGATAAGAACCTGATAGGACTTGCTGGTGTAATTGAATTAGAAGGAGTTGTACATGTAGGTCTTGCTTTCTTCTGGAACACTTACCTCAATAGCGCTAAATATGGTGTCTGGCAAGACTGCAATTGATTTTGACTTCAGCTATGTTATTATTATGAGCTATTCGGACTGCAAGTTAAATTTTTACACCTGGCTGACTCATATAAAGTTAGATTCCTGCAATTTGCGTCGTTTCTAACGGTAATTTCATTGCTCCCAAATTTCTGATAAAGATAATATGGAGTCTAGTGAAAAGAATATGAAATGAGCATTTGTGGTTTGACTTCCTCATTATTGTTGTTAACACAACAAGCATTTCTGGCTGTTAGGTGGACGATGGAGCAGCAAAATTTGATGAGCATGCTCCTACCTTGGCCAAGAAGGTTGTCAGCAAAGCCCAGTCCGTGTTTCAGAAGGCATCAGAAGTAGCACAAGACTTGTTCAAGGAAGTACAAGTTGCTGGTCCCTGTGCTGCTATCAATCATGCTGGTGCATTGTCCAAGCAATTGGCTACTAGTCAAGTGCCAGTACTCTGGTATCATATAAATCATTGTGCACCGTTGCATGGAATCGCACAGATGGCTGCACCTACTGCTGCTCACTGGTCAGAGAAGTATAATCAACTAGTTGCTGACTTGAAGAAGAAAGGTTATATTGTTGTCAACTACATTCCTTTGATACCAGTTGAAGAAATCTCAAAGGCATATAAACAGGTTGAGTCTGCTGCGCATGAGAAAGACGATGCTCCTAATTCCAGTTCAAGTAAATCCGAATGATTATCTTAGTATATCTGTCTACCCAATGTTTAGTTGTGCTTGTAAGACTTTAGTTTGGGATTGGGAGGTTTGGGGGTATCCATTGTATAGATCGCTCGATGCCACTTCTGTAGCATCTTAAATGTTAAGGTTTTGTGCTTTGTATTCTTCTAAATGAGTTGTTGATTCTGTAATGGTGTGAGTGCCTATGCAATGTCCTGTCCATGCATAATGAAGTTTGAATTCTGCTAGTTCATTTGGGTATTCGCGTTATTATTTAAATTTAGTTTTCACTGTATACACTGGCATCTCATTGCACTATCACACATTTGCTCTCTATTGAATTCTTGCGATAGATAAGTTGCTAGCTGAAATGTTATCTCCCGCAGTTTGGGTCTTACGTTGCCCATGGCCTGATCTTTTATTTTCCAGTGTTTGCTGCTACATTCAAATGGCTGCTGTTACATTCAACTGGTACAGCGGATACAACTTTAATCAGGGGGACTCTGGGTAGTAAATGAAATTTTGAACTCCACAAAACTGATATGTCCATCTTTTCAGTACTGGGTGAATGATTGAGAAGTTGATATGTTGGGAATCCATATCGATGCCACATTCTAGCAGTAGAAAGTTGGTGGGAAATGTTCGCAGCTAACAACATGGATTATGTATAAATGAGGGCACTTGGCATCAGAGTCACATCGTGTTCTTCAAACTTGGAATTACTTTTAAACTTGGGACACACACTGATAAAACCTTATTTCAACAGGCTCCCTCTCAACATAGCTTAACAACTGAGATCTATACAAATTATCCCGGGCCCGTCACCAGCTACAGTGTTCAGAAACAAAGACATTACATAAGCAGTTGGTGTGGAGAAGCTTCGACCTTCTTTGGCAGTTCCTCCTGAGTCTGACTACACTACATTTAAACCAAGATCAGATGTGAGCTTCAACATTTTAAGTCATCCACTGAGATTCACAAATCAATACCTTGGTTAATCCATTATGTAGCAAGAAAATCCATGTATTTTTCGCCAACTAAATTTAACGAGCGGAAGCAATATATTTTTTTGCCTTTATCGGAAAAAAAAAAGGCAACACAGCTTTCTCCCTAATATGATCAAGGTGAACTCTTACTCCCAAGGTCTGGTCTAACGGTCGATAAAGTTAGAATAAAGAATCTGGGAGACTTACATTTGAATGTAATAGAGCAAAAAAGATAGGTTATCGCTTACTATCTGGTAAAACGTAGCTTGAGTACCGTGTAAAATAGCTGAGGTGAGAGCAGATGACCTAGAGACTAATGCCATTACAAAAGAGATCTTTGCTTGTTTGTTTTCTTTTCTGGCCAACACATTCTCTTGCTCATTTCACTCACATACAAAAAAATCAAGCAGTGGAGTTTCTGTTCCATTCCCACAAACCGGAGTTTTGAATATTTATAGGGCGAACGACGCAAACAGCAAAGGCAAGCAATATGGCTGTAGACTAGCATACGTTCCGTGACTTCCGTCGACACAGAAATTTCTGTACAAACTGATGCAGAAGTTGACTCATGTAAGAGATGTGGCAACAAACTAAGTCGTGTAGAGCCACATTCGATTGGAAATTGAAGTACAAAAAGAAACTGAGAAAGCTGACTCGGTCCACTAGCTAACTCTTAGACCTCCCTTTTGTACAAATAGCAATATCATCTTCCACCCTATTATGGAGGTACATTGTAGACGTTGCACCATAGACTTTTCTTTTCTCCATATGATACTCAACAGTCCTTCAAATGCACCTTGTCTATAACCATTTTGGTTTTGACCTAACCTTTTTCCTAATCGGCTGGTCAGCCTGAATTTCCATCCATCCATATTTAATGGAAATATACAGTGAAAGCATTTTTACCTAACCAAGAAAAGAGGGTTGAAGTCACACTTGACTACTCTCCATAATTGAAGGGACATAAACTAGTAAAAGGATCAGACATGTTAAAGTTCTTGAAATTATAGAATTCAACGTCAAAGGAAATCATCTTTTATTTTGATTAAAGTGCCGCTCAAAGTATGTCCTATGCTAACTTATTCCATCATTTAAAGTTATTTTCTATTTTGATTGCATATCTCAACTTTACTCAATAGCTGAAGGTAATATAGTGCAACTCCTTTTATGTAAAGAAAATGCTCTGTCGAGTGTATAATTCTTTTTTCACTTAACTTTATTTGTATTATCTGTGTAGATACCTCTGTTTGTTAATGCTCTTCTACATATGCAGAATTCTTACTCTCTTTTTAATAATCAGGTTCGTGTTGTATAAAGTAATTTAACCATTGTTGTATAAAGAAAATTTGCTTTTGGCAGTCAAAGCTTCCCCCAAACCAAGGAGCACAAAAGTTTCATGACATTAATGCGTTTTGATTTGATTTATGCAAACTTTGTTTCTCATCGAATGTTGTTTACTTAATTTCAAGAACATAAAGTGTGCTAAGACTTTAAGACCATTGTGGTCATATTGGTTTGTGGATATGAACATAATTTGTTTTCCCCTTCTGTGTCTATATGGTCTTATCGGTTTGTGGATGTGCAGCATTTCCTCAATTTTCTTCTTTTTCTTTTTTGGGTTTGAGGAAACTAAGGAAATTGAGGGGAGTTCAAGATTAACTAATTTATCATTTCCAGTTCAAAATAATGTGATTTTTCTCATTCTGTAAGTTCTGTTCGTGTGTGTTATAATAATTATAATTGATTTGCTTTGCTTCGAGGTAGGAAATGGAGCGCACATATCATTTTGCAAGGACAAGTGGATGGACAGTCTCACACCGAAAAAGATGAATATCCAAGCCTTTTTTCCGGAAAAGGGTTAAAAATGCCCCTAAAGTATCCAAAAAGATCACCTACATGGTAAAAATATCTCTCTATCTACTTTTTTGGTTCACTTATGCCCTTTGACCGTTAGGTCAATACTAAAATAAAAGTAATTATTATTCTATTTGTAAAACTTTTAAAAAAAAAATTTTGCAAAATATTTTCATTTTTTTAAGTAATGCAACAATAGTCCACTAATTTAGTAAAGTCTTGTAATTTTTTTCTCAATTTTTATGAAAAAAAATAAATCTTTTTTACTAAAAGTTTTTGTGAAAACTGAAAAAAAATTGTAAACACGGAATTTTTTTTTAATAAAATATTACCATTTTTTAAAAACTCAAAAAAAAATTTCAACAAAATATTTTCGCTGTTTTAGGAAATTTTTTTTCATTTTTTCTAAAGCATTTCGTTTTATTTTTTTTTTCAATTTTTTTAAAGGAGAAATATTTTTATTTTTTCAAAAACACTGAGAAAAATGAAAAAAAAATTAAAACGAAATATTTTTTTAATTTTTTAAAAAACGAAATTATTTCATTAAAAGTTTTTTTCTTCTGTTTTTACAATAAAAAAAGCTTCAAAAATACTGGAAAAAATATTTTTTTATAAAAATAAATTGTTTTTTTGTAAAAAAAAAAAAAGAAGAGAAGACTTTACTAAATTACTACTAGTGCTTTAGTTTAAAAAAAACAAAAAATAGTTTGTAATATTTTTTTTTTTAAGTTTTACAAAAATAATAATTATTATTTTTAATTCAGCATTCAGCTAACGGTCAAAGGGCATAAGTGAACTAAAAAGATGGATGGAAGGCTATTTTTAGCACAATACGTGGATAAAGAGTATTTTTAAACCTTTTCCAATAATTTAGGGGCATTTTGAACCCTTTTCCACTTTTTCTATTAGCAAGTGATCCAGACTGTACTATGCTCAGAACAGAGAGAATAACACATAAAATTTGCATCTAAGAAGAAACATTCTGAACTGGGGCTGAATGCTTTATTGGACTAAATGGCCAAACTGGAGAGATGTAAGTCAACTCACAGGAAAGGGACAGACTGATATGGAGATGCTCAAGGGAGGGGACACACTCTTATAAAAAAAATGGTATACACATTTCTGCTCAAGCAAATAGATGATTGCCATATGGCCATGAAAGCTCATCTGAGGACTAAACTGCTAAAAAAGGGGATATGCTTCAGTTAGACAGCTTTTTATGAAGCATGCCTATCGCAGGACAATCTTAGCAGAAGTATTCAGACTGTGAATAGGTGCCATATGTGTCAACCTAATTCTGAAAGTGTCAAACAACTGCTCCTCCACTGTACAATTGCAACAGATTTTTGGAACATGTTTTCTCAAATTTTGGACTAGCTTGAGTCCTGCCTAACAGTATAAAGGATGCATATGACGGTGTTCATGGAGAGTAGATAAAACCATCAAGAAAATCTAGTTAATAGTGCCTGCTAGTATTTTTTGGTGCATTTGGACATAAAGGAATCATAAGTGCTGTGATACAATCTCAACTCCAGGTCTAAGTTGCTCGGACAAGTTGCAGCTGTCCGACAAGAATGCGAATCTAGAGGTCGGATCCTTCAAGATATAAATTCTAAGATTCGGGGATATGGTTCCTAGTATATATACGGGTGGGGTGATCCGGATAAAAATAATTAAAAATATAAAAATATCTCTAAATTATGAGAAATTTTGTGAAATACATACGTATAGCTTGTAAATGATGGATTTTTGTTTTTTAATTCTCAAGTTGTAGATAAGTAAATGATTGATTTCTTAGCTATGGTATGCTATTTTTTTAAAATTTATCCAAGTTTTGGTTCTGATTTCGGGAATCAAATTGTATCTCATCTCGAATTTTTCCGTCTATCATGGTCAAAGTACCATAAATTATTTGACCAGAACTCGTACGGATCCTATACCCACACCTATACTAGTGTCGTGCGGACATAGGTTCAATGCCTAAACTGCCATGTCGGAGCAACTTAGCTCCAAGTCACTCTCTAAAAGCCAAATGCTTACTTGATCTGTTTAATTAGTAAAATCAGGCCTTATAACTAGTATTGAACATTTTTTTTGGATTGTGTCAGCTATCTAATTATAGCCTAATCTTTTGTACATGAGCAGACTGAATCTTCTTTTTGTAATTTTTGCTTATGCATGTGTACAAGGGACATAGATATTGTGCTAGGGAAATTGGAACAATCTGAGAGTCACCGAAATTTTAACTACTACAGGCGCATTAAGGTCGAATAGGTCATGGGGTTTATGCGCAAGATGCGCAGGGCAGAGCGACCACGCCCGACGAAATTCCGATAGAATTTTGGAGGTTGGTGGGTAGAGCAGGATTAGGTGGCTAACTGGGCTGTTTAATATTGTTTTCAAGACAAAAAAGATACCAGAAGAATGAAGGTAGAGTACGATGATACCGCTGTACGGGAACAAATGCAATATCAAGAATTGTAACAGCTACCGGAGTATCAAATTACTAAGTCATACCATGAAAGTTTGGGAGGGTAGTGGAAGCAAGGGTAAGGAGGTCGATGTCAAAATTCGATAATCAGTTTAGGTTCATGTCTGGTCGTTCTACTACGAAAGCTATCCATCTTATAAGGAGGTTGGTTGAACTGTACAGGGATAGGAAGAGGAATTTGCGCATGGTGTTTATTGACCTAGAAAAAGCATATGACAAGGTCCCTACAGAAGTTCTTTGGAGATGCTTGGAGGTGAAAGGTGTTCCGGTTGCTTATATTAGGGTGATTAAGGACATGTACGATGGATCTAAGACTCGGGTTAGGACAGTGGGGTGCAACTCGTAACATTTTTTGGTTGTCATAGGTTTACACTAAGGATTTGCGCTTAACTTGTTCTTATTTGCCCTGGTGATGGACGCACTGACACACCATATTCAAGGGGAGGTGCACTGGTGTATGCTATTCGCTTATGATATTGTTACGATCGACGAGAGGCGAACCGTGTTAACGAGAGGTTGGAGGTTTGGACACAGACCCTTGAATCTAAAGGTTTCAAGTTGAGCAGGAGTACGACAAAATATGTGGAGTGTAAGTTCAGCAGCGGCGTATTGGGAGAAGCGGACATGGATGTGAGGCTTGAATCACAAGTCATCCCCAAGAAAGGGAGCTTGGAGTACCTAAGGGTCAGTTATCCAGGGGGATGGGGAGATTGATGAGGATGTTACACACAGTATAGGAGTGACGTGAATGAAATAGAGGCTAGCGTCTGGTGTTTTGAGTGACAGGAAGGTGCCTCCGAAACTTAAAGGTATGTTCTATAGAGCGGTAGTTAGACCAGACATGATATATGATGCGGAATGTTGGCTAGTCAAGAATTCTCACACCTAAAAGATGAAAGTTGCAGAAATAAGGATGTTGAGATGGATGTGCGAACACACTAGGCTGAATAAGATTAGAAATTGGGATAGTCGGGTGAAGGTAGGCGTGACTCCCATGGAAAACAGGATGCGAGAAGCTAGGTTTAGATGGTTCGGGCACGTGCAGAGGAGAAGCATGGATGCCTCAGTAAGGAGGTGCGACCGGTTGGTCTTAACGGGCATGAGAAAGGTAGAGGATGGTCAAAGAAATATTGGGGAGAGGTGATCATGCAGGAGCTGGTGCGGCATCAGATTTTCAAGGACGTGGCCCTTGATAGGAAGTTGTAAAGGTCGAGCATCAAAGTTATAGGTTAGGAGGTAGAGGCTAGCTTGTGTTTGTCTTAGGCTTCTAGTGGATTTAGTTGTGCCCATATTACTTCTTTAGGATTGCAGGTTAGGTCGTAAGAGGCTAGTCTAATAGTGTATTGTCTTAGGATACTAGTGGGTCTTTCTGTATCCATATTACTCCATTGTGTTGGTAGAACTGTACTATTATTACTGCTTATTGTTATTGCTTATCTCTCTATTTTCTGGTTATTACAAGGCTAGTGTTATCTTTCTTGCTTCTTTGCTACTACTGCTCCACTGTATCTTTTTATCTTTTTGAACCGAGGGCATATCAGAAACAATCTTTCTACTCTTCTGGAAAAGGGGTACGGTCTGCGTACACACAACCCTTCCCAAACCCCACTCGTAGGATTCCATTCCACTATGTTATCGTTGTTGCATCTGCTTGATATGATTAATGAAACACTCTTACTTCATAAAAAAATTGAATTTGCCGAAGCATGCATAGAAGTAAGGGTAGCAAGTGGGCCGCTCCAGGCCCGGGATCGGCCCGAGACCACGGACCAAACGAGCTTCTAGGCCTAAACGGGCCTGAACCGATTAGAACCGTGTACGTGGGCTTGGTCCGGTCTTCTAGGAACAGTTCTTCACCTTAGGACCACTAGGTCCGGGACCGAACCGGTCCTTGGCGGGCCCAAACGGTTCCAATGATCAAAATTCAAAAAGAAAACTTTTCCATTGGGCTTTGAAAAATCTAGTCATTGGCCTTTAATAAATAGCCGTTGGATATTTCCAAAATAGCCATTTAATCTTCCACCTTTGTTTTAAACCCAAACTTTTTATAATTACACTTTTTTCCTATATCCAACTATAAATACCCCCTAATTCTTTTATTTTTTTCTTTCAATCTCTCTCTAATTTTTTTCTATAATTGTTACTGTTGCTTACTTTATTGTTACAATTTGTGAAAAAATCTTATAGTTGGTGAATTGAAATCTTCAGCTCTTCATTGATAATCAATTTTCAACAAGTTGTTCGTCAATTTGTTAAACTCGTTCCAACTCTTAATTTTTAAAATATTATAGTTTTGTTTTCTATATTTATTTTCTAATATTGAATTAATTAAGATGGCTTCCTAAAAAAATTTTTTTGGTAGAAATAAGGGAAAACCCAAAAGTGGCGAATCTAGTGGCTAATCTATTCCTCTTCCACTGCCTCCGGCTCCCCGACCCAAACCCCATATCCATTCTACACATGCTATTCTTGGTAGCGATAATAGTTTATTATAATCTACTGAGAGTCAATTTTACCATAATGTTGGAGCTGGTGAACATCTTGATTAGTTTTTTATTCTTGTCAATGGTGGTATTAGCACCTTGTTGTACTCATTCTATAGGGGGAGGAAGACAAAGAAAGATATTGTCATATTTTTTTAATGCTACAATAAAATTATAACGCATTACTTTGAATGTCTTTTTACAATATTTTTGTTTTTAAATTTGAATTAAAAAATTTAAGTCACAATTCTATAACAAAATTTACAAGGAATTGCCTTAGATATTTTTATTAACACCTTTTTTCTTTAATTTCTATAAAAATTTTAAAAACAAGTATCTGTTGGGCCCACTAAACCTGCGGTCTGGACCTTTTATCGCGGGATCATTAGTTCGTGGACCCGATCCCGACCCGGTTCCTACAAAAAGACCACCAGTACCAGGACCATTTGGCCCGTTTAAATTGGGACCGGCACAGGACCAAGATCGTTTGAACCAGCCCATTTGCCACCCTTACATAGAAGTGCTCCTCATCCATTCAAATTAGATGATATATCTTTTTTTTTCTTACAAGATAGTGCTAATCTGAAAACAAATAAGTTAGTTATTGTATTACGTTTAATTAGTTAAAGACGTCAAGAGTTCTTAAAGATGGCATGTACATGACATATTACTTATTTAAGCTGTGAATTTTATTAAAAAAATGCATTATTGTGTATTATTGGGCAGAAGACTCGACAAGAAATTAAGCTTCTTTTACCTTTTATTTCACAAGTGTGAAGGATCTATGTTAGAGTACAAGGTATCTCTTCATTGTTTTACAGTTGTAAAGTAGTTGGAGATGGCGAAAGTCTACTGGTTGCAGTCAAAATTTAAATATGGTTAATATTTTCTTTTTAACTTTTCCATCTTGGAATACCCCAAAGCTTAGAGTACATCCAAGCCATTAGGTATTCCCTGGAGAACTAGCGGGATTCAAATGGGCCATTGGATATTACTGGACATTTATTTAACTAGAGCTAGTCTCATCCTGCAAGAAGATGGCAGCTAAAAATTGGGAAAACGATACAATGAGGAACAGAGTTTGTCTTAGGTAAGATGCAAAAAAGGATAATTTATATCCTATTAAAATTTCTGAAGAAAAACAATTTACTCAAACAAGTTTGAGATACAAAACTAATATAGGTTGGTTAGCTTACGTGAGAGTTCAGTAAAATAGTTAACCAAACACACGTAAAAAGTTCGTCAGTCCTTCCTCCAATGCCTCCTCCTCCAATATCTCCTGCTCAAGAGGATAAGTCCTCGTAGAGTCAGAGGTAATGTGGCTGAAGAAGGCAAAACCGACTATATTACTTATCTTTCTATCTCAAAGCCCGTATAGTATTTATATTGTTGATTTTCTCAAGACATTTAATATAGCAAAAAATATTAACATCTTCTCCGTTCCCTTTTCATATAACAAGAGTACTTGTTATAACAAGAAATATATTACCATATATCATATTAGCATAACCTTCACACAAATGTGCCAAAAAACGGTTCAAATATCAATTAAAATTGCTCAATCATGAAGGTCTGTATCTAAACATATTCCCAAAGCCAGGACACCATAACAAAAAAGCTGTAACAGGTAACAGATCAAAAGCTTACCAAAGTCAGTCAAAGAAGGAGGCAGCTTAGGTGGAGGAGGAGGAAGAACCGTCCTAAAGGAGGTCATCATAGGGATCACGACGGCCAGGGACTTGGCTGATTTGAGGGCCCCAAAATAACTGAGCGTTGTGCCTATCAAATGTCCAAAAACCATAGGGACGCATTGGATAGCTCCACATCTCCAATATCTTCTTGGTCCTCTCTTTCGTGGCATAACGTGCTCCCTAAACTTCCTATCCCTCTCCACTGGATCCTCCATTAATCTCAATATCAAGTTCTCTGCAAATTCCATTATGAATCCCATCCTTTTCTTGTCCCTATGAATGTGCGTTCATTTAAAAATCCCAATTCAACTCTGTAGCAAAAAAAAAATGGTACTTTAGTGGAGAAGGATAGAGGGGCAGGGGCATCATCCACTGAGTTTTAACCCATGCATCATTGGCCCTCGAATTTTTCCATTATAACAATAACAATAACAACAACAACAATCCAGTATAATCCCACAAGTAATATTTGGGAGGGTAATATGTACACAGACCTTACCCCTACCCCGGAGGCTGTTTCCAGGAGACCCTCGGCTCAAGGCAGCAACAAGAGACGATATATTATTACTATCAATAGACTCATACTAACAACAACAACAACAACAACCCAGTATAATTTCACTTAGTGGGGTCGTCTGGGGAGGGTAGTGTATACGCAGACCTTATCCCTACCTTGGGGTAGAGAGGCTGTTTCCAAATAGATCCCCTCATACTTCCCTCCAAGAACTTCCCACCTTGCTCTTGGAGAGACTCGAACTCACAACCTCTCGGTTGGAAGTGGGGGTTGCTTACCATCAGAGCAACCCCTCTTGAAGGTTGAAAAATAATATAAAATACATAACATAACATAAAATAATAAAATAACAAAAATATAAGAAATATAGAAAATACGAGAAAGATGGAAGGTATACTAATATCCAACTAATAAATCTCTGTACCATAAAATTATAGGAAAATTAAAAATCCCAAATCAAACACCAGGTAGGATCAAAAGCAATCTAAGCTAGGGCACAGTGCAGTCCCAAATGCCACTGCATTAAACTACAACCATATCTATAGGTATAATCTTAAAATATATATGGATATATACCAAATAAATCACAAATTAGTTCGAATAAGCGAATTGAATATATGTAATTCATACAGCTAAGGCTCTACTTAATTTTGGATTAAGACATGTTGATTGATTGATTAATTAGATTTAACATTATCTATAAATTCTGAAGGTAAATTCTAGATTCGAAAACTGGAATGTGACTTATCCATGGAGCAGATGAGAGAGCATAGAGGATGATACGGTACCTTATGCTGGTCTCTGATTCAGAAAATCGCCGAAGCTGCGATTTGGATACAATACAACTCTATAGAGTTGCCCAGTATGCTGGTCATTTCTTAATTGGACTTCGATCGAGCTTACTTTGGTTAAACTGCGTGGCGTAGCCACTTTGGGCGTAGCAATTTTATTTCCTATAGCAAATATAATTACTTACAGCTACTTTTTCTATTTTTACGGTAAAACAGGTATACTTATATTTACTGTTAAGGCATATAATAGGTAAATTGTTATAAATAGAACTCTATTTAAGGTGAATGTCTATATTTAGAGAGATTCTAGGGTTTACTACTTGGTGGCTAAGTCACCACCTCCCTATAAATAAAGGGGTTCTATTCCATTGTAAACCATCTCAAAGTATCAATAAGAATACTCATCTCTCTACTTTTCTCTCTATTGTTCTTGTTCTTGCATTATTCTACCTGTTCTTATATTATTTCATAACATGTTATCAGCACGAGACTCTACCGTCTCAAGAATCCTCTTGAGAAAATTAAGGTATTTCCCTCTTTCCGAATTTGGTTTTAATTATGTCTGATATTATGAAAAGAAAGTTCGTTGCCCTTGAAATTTCGGGCAAGAACTATATGACATGGGTGTTGGATGCTGAAATCCACTTAGATGCTATGGGTCTTGGAGACGCCATTAAAGACAGAGATAAAGCATCCACCCAAGACTGTGCTAAGGCCTTGATTTTCTTGCGCCATCACCTTGATGAAGGTTTGAAAATTGAATATCTCACAGTCAAAGATCCACTCATCTTGTGGAACGGCTTAAAGGAGAGATATGACAACCTGAAGTTGGTCACTCTGCCACAAGCACGATATGATTGGGCTCATCTGAGGCTCCAAGACTTTAAGTCTGTTTCTGAATATAATTCTGCAATGTTCAGAATTACTTCTAAATTGAAACTCTGTGGAGATAATATCTCTGATTATGATATGCTTGAGAAAACGTTTACAACGTTTCATGCCTCCAATATGGTACTGCAACAACAGTACAGAGAGAAAGGTTTCAAAAAGTACTCTGAACCGATTTCTCTTCTCCTTGTGGCTGAGCGAAACAATGACCTGCTCATGAGAAATCACGAAAATCGACCCACTGGGTCTACACCATTGCCTGAAGCAGATAAGGTGTATTCTCATTATGCCAAGCATGGAAAAGGCCATGGATCTAGTCATGGTCGTGGTCGTAATCGGGGTCATAGCCGTGGACGTAGACAAGGAAGAAATTTCCCTGATGTCCGTCACCCCCCAAAGAGAAATAACCACCAAAATCAGAAACGGGATTATGAGAATCCAAAGGCAAATAGTTCAGAAACTATATGTTATCGTTGCGGTGGAAAAGGGCACTGGTCAAAAGCTTGCCGTGTACCAAGACATTTGGTTGATCTTTATCAAGCATCTCTAAAGAATAAAGGCCCTGAAACAAATTTTGTCTCTGACGACAATTTTGACATCACCCACCTGGATGTGGCAGATTTCTTTGAGCAACCCGAGAGGAAAATAGACCACTTAATCGGTGATGGATCTGTGATGAAGGAAGATGGAATTGTTTGATTTTATTTTACTTATTTGTATTAGTTAGTGAATAAACTAATAGTCATTAGTATCAGCTCGTATTAGTTAGTTTATGATATGGTGTTAGTATTAGTTCTTTAGAATGTTTCAATATGCTTAAATTTCAAAGATATTTTTATTTTTCAGTAGAGTTAACCGACTAACCTAACAGTTAGTCGATTATCTAATATTTCGCATTAAAACTGCAAAACAATCGATTATATTAAGACATAATCGATTATGTATGTTTAACAATCGATTATATTAAGACATAATCGATTATGTATGTTTAACAATCGATTATATTAAGACATAATCGATTATGTCTGTTTAACAATCGATTATATTAAGACAGTGTGATCTGAAGTTTTTCAAAATAGCAAATAACGATTATGTATGTTTAACAATCGATTATATTAAGACATAATCGATTATGTATGTTTAACAATCGATTATATTAAGACAGTATGATCTGAAGTTTTTCAAAATAGCAAATAATCGATTATGTATGTTTAAACAATCGATTATATTAAGACAATGTGATCTGAAGTTTTTTCAAAATAGCAAATAATCGATTATGTATGTTTAACAATCGATTATATTAAGACATAATCGATTATGTATGTTTAACAATCGATTATATTAAGTTAGTGTGATCTGAAGTTTTTCAAAATAGCAAATAATCGATTATGTATGTTTAACAATCGATTATATTAAGACATAATCGATTATGTATGTTTAACAATCGATTATATTAAGACAGTGTGATCTGAAGTTTTTCAAATTAGCAAATAATCGATTATGTATGTTTAACAATCGATTACATTGAAACAAACGGATTGAATTTGTTTATTCTCATGTTCGTGTATTTTCTTTTGTATGTCAAACCATGGGAAAGCAAATATGTATATCTCACAAAGCAAACTTGGATCAAATATTTGTTTAGTTGATTCATGTACTACACATACGATACTCAAAGAAAAGAAATATTTCTCTCAACTAAGTATGTGTAAGGCAGATGTTACTACAATCTCTGGTAGTAATAAATTGATTGAAGGCTCCGGAAGAGCAACTATAACTTTGCCTAGAGGAACAATGTTTATCATAGAGAATGCGATGTTCTCCTCCAAGTCTAAGAGAAACTTGTTGAGTTTTAAAGATATACGCCGGAATGGCTATCATGTTGAGACAATAGATGAGAATAATCTTGAATATCTCATCATTACAAAGAATGTCTCTGGCCAAAAGAGGGTTATTGAGAAATTCCCATCTTTATCTTGTGGCCTGTATTGGACAAAAATTAGTGCAATTGAGGCACATTCAACAGCAAACCAAAAGGTTACTGATTCCAATACTTTTGTACTTTGGCATGATCGACTGGGACACCCTGGATCAATCATGATGAGACGGATTATATAAAGCCCATATGGGCATCCGTTAAAGAATTTCAAAATTCTTTTAAATAATGAATTTTTTTGCACTTCTTGTTATCAAGGCAAGTTAATTACAAGACCATCACCAACAAAGGTTGGGACTGAGTCACCTACGTTTTTGGAACGTATACAAGGGGACATTTGTGGACCTATTCACCCACCTAGTGGGTCTTTTAGATATTTTATGGTCCTAATAGACGCATCCTGTAGATGGTCTCATGTGTGCCTGTTGTCATCACGCAACCTTGCGTTTGCAAAACTAATGGCACAAATAATTCGACTACGAGCACATTTTCCTTATAATCCAATCAAGTCTATTAGACTGGATAATGCTGCTGAGTTTTCATCCCAAGCATTTAATGATTATTGCTTATCAATTGGGATAAAAGTGGAACATTCTGTAGCTCAAGTTCACACTCAAAACGGTCTTGCAGAATCTTTAATTAAACGCCTGCAGTTGATTGCAAGACCATTACTCATGAAAACGAGGCTGCCCACTTTGGTATGGGGTCACGCCATTTTGCATGCAGCAATGCTAATTCGTCTCAGACCGACGAATTATCACAAATATTCCCCGTTGCAATTGGTTTTGGGTCATGAACCCAATATATCCCATTTAAGAACCTTTGGATGCGCAGTATATGTGCCTATAGCACCGCCATACCGCACCAAAATGGGTCCGCAATGAAGGTTAGGAATATATGTTGGGTTTGAATTGCCCTCCATTATTCCTTACTCGAAACATTGACAGGTGATTTGTTCACTGCACGATTTGCAGACTGTCAATTTGATGAGACACTTTTCCCAAAATTAGGGGGAGAAGTTGGTGAAACCAAACGGGAAATTTTGTGGAAAAATGCATCATTATCTCATCTTGATCCACGTACCTCTATTTGTGAAAAAGAGGTGCAAAAGATTATCCATTTGCAAAGAATAGCAAATCAAATGCCTGACGCATTTACGGACTTGAAAAGGATAACAAAATCCCACATCCCCGCGGAGAATGTTCCAATCCGTATTGATGTCCCTGTTGGACAATCATCTAGTGTCATATCCAATGAGTCGAATGCACGCCTGAAGCGTGGCAGGCCATTAGGTTCCAAATATCGAAATCCTAGAAAGAGGAAAGCAAACGATCAAAATGACACTACGAAAGAATCTCATGAGGAAATTCATGATTTAATAAACTCTGAGATTCATGAAGAATCCTTTGAGCCCGAGACTCAGGAAAATAAGGAACTATCCATAAATCCAATCGATATTGAGGCAAATTTTAATCGAGTGGATATAGTGGTGGATTATGTCTTTGCTTTTAATGTCGCATCTAGCATTATGCAAGAAAATGAGGATCTTGAACCTCAATCTGTTGAAGAATTTCGAGAAAGACATGATTGGCCAAAATGGCAAGAAGCAATTCAATCAGAATTGAATTCGCTGGCAAAACGTGAAGTTTTTGGCCCTATAGTTGAAACACCTAATGGTGTTAAGCCTGTTCGCTATAAATGGGTCTTTGTACGCAAGAGAAATGAGAAAAACGAGGTACAAAGATATAAGGCACGCCTTGTTGCACAAGGATTTTCTCAAAGGCCTGGTGTCGATTATGAAGAGACATATTCGCCTGTAATGGATGCCATAACTTTTCGTTATCTCATTAGTTTTGCTGTCCTTGAAAAGCTTGACATGCATTTAATGGAAGTGGTTACTGCCTATCTTTATGGCTCACTTGATAATGAGATATACATGAAAATTTCCGAGGGACTCAAAATGCCAAACGCTCATAATTCAAAGTCCCGGGAAATGTTTTCAATCAAATCGCAAAGATCCTTGTATGGTCTAAAGCAATCAGGACGGATGTGGTATAATCGTCTTAGTGAGTATTTCTTAAAAGAAGGCTATATAAATGATGCCATTTGCCCGTGTGTTTTTATATAGAAAACAACATCGGAATTTGTTGTACTTGCCGTATATGTTGATGACATAAACCTTATTGGAACCCCCATAGAACTCCAAAAAGCAATTGATTATCTAAAGAATGAATTCGAGATGAAAGATCTCGGAAAGACAAAATTATGTCTTGGTTTGCAAATTGAATATTTGGCAAACGGAATTTTTGTTCATCAATCTACCTATATAGAAAAGGTACTGAAACGGTTTTACATTGATGGAGCACATCCTTTAAGTACTCCGATGGTTGTTCGATCACTTGATGTGAATAAAGATCCATTCCGACCGCAAGAAAGGAATGAAGAGCTACTTGGTCCTGAAGTACCATATCTTAGTGCAATTGGCGCACTAATGTACCTTGCAAATACTACAAGGCCTGACATAACCTTTTCAGTTAATGTCTTAGCAAGGTATAGCTCGGCTCCCACAAGGAGACATTGGAATGGGATCAAACATATATTGCGGTACCTAAAAGGGACTACCGATATGGGCTTATTTTATGGCAATAATTGCAGCCCTGATCTTGTTGGTTATGCTGATGCTGGATATTTATCCGACCCACACAAGGCTCGATCTCAAACAGGTTATGTGTTTACCTGTGGAGGCACCGCCATATCTTGGTGATCGACTAAGCAATCAATTGTGGCTACTTCATCTAATCATGCCGAGATAATCGCTATTCATGAAGCAAGTCGGGAGTGTGTGTGGTTGAGGTCTATCATACATCATATTCAAGACAAATGTAGTTTGAAGTGTAACAAACTACCCACGACTTTGTATGAAGACAATGCAGCATGTATAGCTCAATTGAAGGGAGGATTCATAAAAGGAGATAGAACAAAGCATATTTCACCAAAGTTATTTTTCACACATGATCTTCAAAAGAATGGCGATATAAATGTGCAACAGATTCGTTCAAGCGATAATATTGCTGATTTGTTCACAAAATCTCTACCAACGTCAACCTTCAAGAAGCTAGTTCACAAGATCGGAATGCGAAAACTCAAGGATATGAATTGATGCTCTTTTCAGGGGGAGTTAATGCGCGTTGCACTCTTTTTCCCTTACAAGGTTTTGTCCCAATGGGTTTTCCTTGCAAGGTTTTTAACGAGGCAACCAATAGGCGCATATTCAAACATGTGTACTCTTTTTCCTTTTCTATAATTTTTTCCCATTGGGTTTTGTTTTAGTTAAGGTTTTAACGAGGCACATTATTGAATAGACATTCAAGGGGGAGTGTTATAAATAGAACTCTATTTAAGGTGAATGTCTATATTTAGAGAGATTCTAGGGTTTACTACTTGGTGGCTAAGTCACCACCTCCCTATAAATAAAGGGGTTCTATTCCATTGTAAACCATCTCAAAGTATCAATAAGAATACTCCTCTCTCTACTTTTCTCTCTATTGTTCTTGTTCTTGCATTATTCTACTTGTTCTTATATTATTTCATAACATAAATTATGTTCTTTCTCTTTCTTTCTTCTCTCTTTATAAGCAAGATTCTCAATCCTCCCTCTTTTCCGTCAAATTACTAAAATCATTAGCGCCATCATCGTGGTTGTCACCGTTGTTGTCATTGGGGTCAGAATCATCAGCCTCATCATCCACTATTGGCTTATGCTCTTAAGCGAGCAGATTCGGCCATGACTACGCCGAAGAAAATTTGAGGGCCGGATTTTTGTTCGTCTCCATTTTTAACTTTAATACAATGGATACGATTTTTTGCTTGACCGGCAAACATCATCTCCGGAAAATGTTCTTTTCTTTTTTGCTATTTTAGTCACATACAATAATACAAATACACCGTCTTCTGTATAAATACACTTAAATACATTGCATTTTGTACAAATATATTATTTTTGCATGTATTTATGTATTCTGAAGGTCTGTACTTTTTTAATACAGTCGAATATTACTATATTTTATGATTTTTTATTGTTTGAATACAGTCGAATTGAATAAGGTGAATTGAATATAATATATAATAGTGAATAATGAATATATATAAATTGAATACGATGTATACATTCGAATTGAATAGAACAGTATACACCTTATTTCTTGATTACCTCATTATATTTATAAATACAGTCGCGTAAATACATGTAATACAACACAATTGCAGCGAAAGTTATGTAGAATTTATTTTGTTGGGTTAAATTAGGAGTAATACACGCTAATTAATCCATTTTTTGCAATTAAACAACTGGACACTCCTATTTTTAGGTGAATTCCGCTACTGTATACATGAATATAGTAGCGCGAATACAACGACTGCACAGTTGGATTTCCCTATTTTTTTAGGGAATTTCCGCTATTGTATTTATGAATACAGTAGCTCGAATACAATCGCGTAACATCTAAATAATAGCAATAAAAAATAATTATATAAAATTTAGCCAGCTTTTAAATATATTGGTGTAGTAGCCATCGGTCTGTTTTACTATGTTTGACGGTTTTGCCCTTGTTAGGACAACCTCTGTTCAATTCTAGAGTACGATTTTGCCATCATAGTACAGTCTGTGGGTTTTACCTTCTCTGTTCAATTTTTTTGGAGTCATAAGGAGACGTATTGTAATCGTCGTCGCTTCTTCAACGCTTTCTTCATAATCTTTATTGTTATTCAATCCAAGCTTCCGTATTCATATTCACTGGGTATTACGAAAAAGAACTATAATTTTGTGCAGCTTTGATAATATTTTGGTTGTGCATTGTGTTTTTTAGGACTAAAATAGTGTTGTAGTTTTTGTTTTTCATCTTATTTTATAGTATTTTTTTCGTGAATCATCTTTTAATTTTTATGCTATATATGTTATGTAGTATCAAGTACATGTTTAGACAGTGGTTTACATTTTGAAGTTTTATGGTAGACCTTTAATTTTTCTAATTAGGAACTTTGCTTAATATATAGGTTTGTGTATGTGTTTTTTCAAGTCCATGCATGCAATTTGGACTTTTTTCAGTTTCTTATTTTTACTGACCAGATAAGCAGCTGGATTTTGTACTTCGTTGTTGTACGACCTCCAGTATGATATTGTTTATCGTGAAAATGAGAATAACATTTAAATTTGATGATAGAACTCTAAAAATACGTAATATATTTTTATGTTAGTTGTTAAGCAATTGATGTCGTGTATACTAGATTTAGAAACGAAATAAGAGTTAAAGATAGGGTGATAATCAAACCGATAGGCTATCAATAGAGGCCTCGAGCTTGTCGATTCCGGGGCTCGGCTGTGAGCTATCGAGGGTGATCGAAGTGCGACTAACAATTATTATAAAATCAACGAAGGCTCTTTATGGCCACTGATAAGTAATAAATGGTGAACAAATGGAAAGATAGTAAATAAAAGCAATAATATCAAGAGAGTATTAGCATGTTTGGCCAAGCTTCTTTTTGCCCAAAAGTGCTTTATTTTTTGCCAAAAGCACTTTTGGCCAAAAATTGAGGTGTTTGACCAAGCTTTGAAAGAAAAAAGTACTTTTAAGGAGAAGCAGAAACAGTTTTGGAGAAGCAGAAAAAAGTAGCTTCTCTCCAAAAGTACTTTTTTGAGAAGCACTTTTGAGAAAAATATACTTAAAAGCAGTTTTTTACAACTTGGCAAACACTAATTGCTGCTCAGAAGTGCTTTTCAATCTAATTAGTCAAACACAAACTACTTATCACCAAAAGTACTTTTGAAAAAAAAAAATCACTTTTCCAGATAAGTTGATTTTTGCAACTTGGCCAAACGGGCTATATGTTAGAGAGCAAAGAGAATGTTCTTGTATATTTCATGTAGACTAACTAAAGCAACAGAACTTACAAAATAACAAGGATCCCCTTTATACGGCGTGGGGAGGGGGGGGGGGGCAGGGAGGAAGAATCCTAACATAGTACAAAATACATTAATGAAAAAGATATAGAGATAGGATAACTAGATGACACTAGGCTCTGTCAGCACTAGATGCGTGCCATGGGAAATCCCCATTTCTATCATGACCACGACCAACATTGTCCCTAGGTTGGGCGTCGACGAACCTCGAGGGAGGAAACTCGACCACACCCTTGTAGCCTCGAGGCTTCAAGATGATCTTCTGAGATGCCTTAATGACAAGAAATTGGACCCGCCAATTTCACTGTATACAGATAGTCTCTGCATTTCTTAGAGTGAAAGTGATAAGAAACGACCTTGAACTTTTTCCCTCTCCGATACTTTTGTAACAACGTCAGTATAAGGTGCCAAGATATGATGCCAAAATACGATGCACATGCAGCCCCTAAAGATCTTTGCATTGACTATAGCAGATAGCTATCACTTGGCCTCCTTCAAAGTGCACGAGGGGCTTCTATAAATACTCCCCCTCTTGTTTTCTATAGCTCTTTGTATTCCCAAACCCCAAAAAAGGTTCGTTCTTCCTTTACTTTCCTTTTTTCTTAGGAACGCAACTCTCCTTCTTCCAGAATTCTCTAGGAATAGCAAAAACTTTCGCTATGCTTCTCAGTAGAATGTGGCCTCATCCTCTTCGCCTTTATCTAAAGCTGAAGTGTCAATACACCCTCGTGCTGAGGAATGTGTCCCAGGACTTTTTGTGATGGCTTTTGATTTCAAGGTCGAGAGGAGTTCCTCAAAGTCGGAGCGTCGTGAGCCCGCCACTTAGTGTATTAGCTTGATAACAGACGTCGGAAGAGTGAGAGCCGATTGTTTCTGCGGGGACGTGTGCTTGTGGAGATCCCATCTTGGGAGGAATATATTAAGACATACAAAGGCGGTTTTCTCAGTGTGTAAACTTACCCATTTACACTAAGGCCAGTAGGGCCATCTTCGCCCCCGATCGATCATGTGATCCTCGACTTCTGCCAATAGTATTAAGTGACCCTTGGACAAATTCTTCTTTATTTTGGCGTGTCATCTATATGATCAGGTACTACATGAATATGATCGAGGAGATGCCCTTTACCCTCGATCATCTGATTAGGGTATACAACCCCTGTCTATTCCGAGAGGGTATAATCAAGCTTCATTGTCGAGCCTTGAGGGCCCTCTTTGCCTGTACCAAAGAGCTCGAGAATGAGGGATGGATGAGCCCATTTGTTAGAGTAAAGACTTCTGATATGATCCCATAGGAAAGGATGTCGTTCCCTAAGAGGTGGAATATAGAACGAAAGTAAACACATTATTTAGCATTCCCTCGTTTTTCTTTGACTAAGTTCTTCCAGGTGCTCAAATTTTCTTGTTAATGCAGCTGCAACAATTTATCCTGGTGCGATTTCGAACTTCCTAGGTTGGGTCGGTCGTCGAGATTTGATTTTCCCATATGTTGATTGAGTGTGGCGTGATCTATCTCAAGCTCAGTGGGAAGCTAAAGACCATGGTGAGTCTCTGCCCGTGTTGTAGTTTCTTTTTTCAATCTAATATCGCTACTAACAACTTTCTCGTTCCTTGTGCTTACCTCTTGCATTTGTGTATGTTTGGGGGAAATCCCTTAGATGAAGGGAGCGTTTCCTGGCAGGGAAGGTGCTTTGGTTCCTGATGAAGTGAAGAAAAGGCAAAAGGATTTGTCGGACGAACCTTCGGAATCCAAGAAGATTAAGGTGGAAGAAATTAAAGCCGACCCGGCAACCCTAACTCCAGAAACATCGCAAACCTTCGAGTTGAAGGTGAGGGGAAAATAGCTTCTCGATAGCGTCTGAGGGAGGGAAAAACCTGGTTGATTTTGGTCCGTAGAGATGGTTGCTTCCGAGCTAGAGTCTGATGTTGTTGCAGTCTAGCTTTGTGGCAGAAAGGCAACTGATGGAGTATCATGTGCTGAATCGAGCTAGTCGGTGGCCAGGGTTCACCTCTAGCTGGGGTGCACTCAGTAGGTGGTTTATATGGGCCTAGTTCTGGGGCCCTGAACGGTCATGGGATGGTCTCGATTGACCATACTAGTGTTGTGGTCGTGATTGATCCCCTCAAGGAACAACCTTACCTCATAAGGGAGTGTGAGATGCCCCGCTTGAGGAACCTTCTGATGCGGGGATACCTATCAAAGGCAGATATGTGCTTGAGAAGCTTCCAACATTCCGAGGGATTTCTTGAGCTCGATGCCTCACTCGTCTTTGGTGAGATGAGAGGCTCTGCGAGTAGGTGATTTGCACGAATCTTGTTTGTCGCTCTGGCCTCGGCTTCCCTGACCTTTGTTTTTCTAACTTTTCTTCTTTTGTGGCTTCAGGCCAAGGAGCTTTGTAGTCATACTTTCACCTGGTATCAGGATGAGGTGACCCGTGATGAGTCAAGAAGGCTTGCCTTACTAAACAGGTTACCCAGTCCCCGTTTACTATTATTTGAATTTTTGCTAGATCCCAGTGTTTTAACATCTCTGATTTGAGTCGTGCAGTTTGAGAAGGAAGGTGGCTTGTGAGAGAGGAGCTCCGGGCCATAGATTCTGAAGTCTCCAAACTAAAACGGTATGTGAGAGAGATAACTTCCGAGAGGGATTCCCTCCAAGAGAAGGTGACCATAGTCGGGCGCCAGCCTAGTGACGTGAAGGAGGATAGTGACAAGTACAGAGGTCTCCATCCTGAGCTGGTAGCTACACTATCCGGATCAAAACTAAAGCCGAGGCGCATATATCATCACATAGAGAGGATGTTATTGTGACAAGTGCTCATATTGGGAGGGCGTCTGAGGAGGCCAATTCAAAATCAACTCGAGTTGTGGAACGTGCTCGGTTGGATCTCAAAGACAGGCTTTTGGATGTATGCCGAGCAGTGGCTCAAGCGGTGATAATTATGAGGGCAGAGCTTTGGGAGGGGGGGGAGGTGATATATAAAAGGGGCACCTAAAGGACACGTAGATGTTGGGATACAACCTTTAGTAGAGCCATCGAATATGTAGGCTCGGTGAAAGATTAGGATTCTGTTTGTTTCCCTCTTTGTATATAGTGCTTTCACAGTATGCTATAAATGGAGATTGCATTTTGTCGCATATGTATATAAAAGAAAATTTGTGGCTTCACTTCTTTTGTATCCCCTTTTATCTCGAATTTGGCTAGGCAAACTGACCTTTGAGTTGGTAGGAATCCTTAGATTCACGGTATGGCTCTGAGGCTCATCGGGCTGGCTCGTATGCTCTTATGTACTCGGCCAATGCAAGCCTTTAGTGTAAGCTGGCATTTGATCTCTTATTCTTTTGGTTTTTGACATGTTTTGATCAATTGTTTAGGGTTTAGTCTCCAAGTTGGTTTTCAACTTGAGCTCATTTGATCCTTAAGTTTTTGTCTTTGCACGGGCTGGCAATAATGGCTCTTACACCTTGGGTTGAATCGACCTTATATGTGTGGCCTTGAGGCTCATTAGGCTGGTGACAATGGCCTTTACGCTTTGCCCTTAGGCATATTTAGTTAACTATTTTGGGTCCAGTCTCCGAGTCGGGAACTGACTCGAGCTCATTCGACCCTCAACTTTTTATATTTGCATGGGCTGGCGACAATGGCTCTCATGCTTGTGATTGAAATGATCTTTTATGCGGGTTGACAATTATGGCTCTTATGCCTTGGGTCGAAGCGACCTTTTGTGTATGCGGCGACAATGGCTCTTATGCTTTGCCCTTAGGAAAATGTAGTTAACTATTTTGGGTTCATTCTTTGAGTCGAGAACCGACTCGAGCTCATTCGACCCTCAAGTTTTTATATTTGCATGGGCTGGCAACAGTGGCTCTCACGCCTTTTATTGAAGCTATCTTTTATGCAGGCCGGCGACTATGGATCTTGAGTGGAAACAACCTTTTGTTGGCTTTATTTTCCCTCTTTAAGGACTTTTTGAGATAATTTTGCCATGTTGTTTTACAGCGATGATCGAGCACCTCGGGAGGTTTGGTCGGAGGCTGAGTATCTCGAAGCCTGTGATTTGGAGTTGACATGGTCGAAGCTCTTTTTCCTATGCCGATGGTAGCCTATTTAACGAGTTCTTTTCAAAGTAGATTCGAAGTAATTGGAGAACTGTGATTTTGCAAGGATGGTTGGGCGTCCCCTAGTCGCGTTAGTTTGGCTGGTACACCCTTATTACCGTGGCCATTTGTGCTTGGCCAGAGCTATTTTGATCCCCAGTTAAGTAGTTTAGGCGTTTATATCGAGGGTATGCCTTTTAGGTTTCTTACAAGTTTGATATACACCTTAACTTCAGGATCAACTTTATGCCTGTAGTAAGGTCTTACAAAATTTTCATGTCTTTGAGGTCTTACAGTTTTTAGATACTTGGTACAAGTATGGTTCATGCCTTGCTTGAGGTCTTATAGATTTATTGATGCCTTATGTAGGTCTTATGAGACCGAGTCTACCCACTCGGGGTTTATGGCCTTGAGTTTTTCTAATAAATAGAGATTGGCGATAGTCCTCGAGTTGTTGAGGGTATTCTGGCACGGGAGCCATTACTCGTATACTTCACATTGCCTCGTTGAGGGCTTACAATTTTGGAGATTCTGACCCTGAGGTCAGGCAATTGTTGAGATACCGGCGCCAGTCTCCGAGTGTTCGGGACACCTTCGAATTTTGATATGTTTAATTTTTTGATGTTGCCTTGTTGAGGGCATATGAGCTTGATGTTCTGACCCGGGGGTCGTTCGGGTGTTGAATTGTTGACGCTAGTCTCCGAGTGTGTGGGACCTTTTTGACGAACGAATCGTTCTTGCAAAAATGCTGAATTTACTTTGGAGTATGAGATGCTTTGATAAAAGGTGTTCTTTGATTTCTTGGTATAAGTATACATGATTCCGCCGTCAGGGGCTAGGCTATACGGACACGGTTTTTTCGACCATTTGACCCAATACATCATTTTCCTATCGGGGCCCCGGGGGAATGCATCCCAATGTTCGGGGTTGATCGCAAAAGAAGCCTCGAATACTTGTTGATCCTTCCTTAGGTAGCATGTGGATGTTGTCTCGGTAAAAACCTTGCCGCTAAAACCCTTTTTCGGGATAAAAGCTCGATCAAAGGAAAAGAATGCAACAGATGCTTTAAAACCTTAAGGTCTTCAAGCTGAGTCAGTGTTTTGACTACTTCGGTCCGGCGCTTGGATAAGGGTTAGTGTGAAATATAAAATGAAGAAGGAGATGGTTATACCTTAGTGTGGGATATGCCTGCGATGTTCCGAGGTCCAATATGTCCTAGTAGCTTGTGATAAGGACACAGTAAAATCTTTTGCTTTGTTTAATCGGGCTTAATCAGAGATGTAGTTTGATTACACATCAGCCCTTTTGTTAGTAGAGGTATTGTTCCAGTGCCACATCATGCACCGCGAACATTTCCCTTGCCGCATTTTGTTCCCATAGACGGTTTTAATCCTATCCTTCATCGGAAATTTCATCATTTGGTGGAGGGTGGATGGTATTGCGCTCATGTAGTGTATCCATGACCGTCCAAACAAGGCATTGTACCTCATGTCTCATTCGATGACATGAAATTTGACATTTTGGGTTGTGCCGACCACGTTGACTGGGAGGGTGATTTATCCTTTCGTTGTTTCACTTGCCATGTTGAATCTGTTAAGGACTCGAGTGGCGGGCACAATTTGATCAAGCAGTCCGAGTTGCTCTATTACCCTCGACCTGATAGTGTTGGCCGAGCTACCTAAATCTACGAGTACATGTTTTATTTGAAATGTATTTATGAGGAACGAGATTACCAGTGCGTCATTGTAAGGTTGAGACAAGGTCCCGATGTCTTCTTCGCTAAATGTGTGGGAATCTTTGGGTATGTATCCTCGGATTCACTTTTCTCTGGTGATAGATATTTTCGTCCTTCTCATCACGGGTTCCTGTGGAGCATCGATGCCTCCAAAGATCATGTGGATAATATGTTGCGGCTCGTTTGTTTCGTTCTTCTTGACTTCCTCCCTTCCTTGGAACTAATTTTTGGCTCGGTCGCATAAGAATTCTCAAAGGTAACCTTTATTGAGTAGTCTGGCTACTTCCTCTCGGAGCTGGTGACAATCCTAGGTTTTGTGGCCATGCGTGTTGTGAAATTCACACACTAAATTATGGTTCCTTTGAGAAGGATCCGATTGTACGGGACTGGTCATCTAGCGGTCTAATTTTGCTGATGGCAAACACATTGTCTGATACATCAACTTTGAAATTGTATTCGATAAGCTAGGTGCCTTTATTGGCCCCGCATTCCTACCGAACCCATCTCTATCAATCAATCCCCGTCTGTCCTCAGTTTATCGTTCGATCATAGTGAGGTGGGTTATGCCTCGGGGCGTTCTTTCTATCTTATGGATGGTATCTTTCTTTGTTTGGCTTTGTCTCCTTCGCTAGGAGCCTGCTTAGGTACACTGAGCCCGAGGGGGCTCCCAGCTGGTCATCTTCGACCCAAATTTTTGACTGGTATCGGTTGTGGATGTCCAACCAGGTCTTGGCAGAATATTCGACCAGATTCCCTTTTAGCTACATTAAAGCAGCCAAGCTTCGCTCATTCAGGACTTGAGTGAAGGCCTGTACCACCCAGTCATCGGAGACCGGTTGGTAGTTCAATTTGTTCCTTCTAAAAGAGAGATACAAATTTTTGCATCATCTCGTTCTATGTTTGATTGATTTTTAAAACGTCGGATTTCCTTGTGGCCACCTTGATGGGCCTAACATGCGCCTTTATGAGGGAATGTGCCAGCATGGCAAATGAATCTATAGAGTTTGGGGCCAAGTTATGGTACCACATCATTGCCCCTTTAGAAAGTGTTTCACCGAGTTTTTTCAGCAGGAAGGATTGGATCTCGTCGTCCTTCAGGTTGTTGCCTTTTACTTCACAGGTCTAAGCGGTAACATGCTCTTTTGGGTATGATGTACTGTTGTATTTATGAAGATCTGTCACTCTAAACTTCTTTGGAATGGATTTCGGGACCGCTTCCTGTGGGAACGACTTCAGTACGAACTTCTTTGAGTCTACAACTGTCAAGACCGGGGGCACTCCTAGGATCTGAGCGACCATGGATTTGTAAGTCTTGACCTTCTTGTCATTGGCTTCTATCTTTTTCTTTCCCTATTTGATCCTTCTGGTGAGGTCCTCGAGCATCTTTACGATGACAGGATTGACTATTGACCCGTTATTTCTGGATCTCTCCGGTACCTGTTCGGTCGGGGGAGCTGTCCCTGGTGCTACCGTGCTTTTAGTTTTCTGGTGACTTTACAGCTGAGCAGTAGCCAACTATTGTGCCTGCAGCATTTCAAAAATAACATGAAGGCTAACCTCCCGTTCTTCCCTGGTTGGGATTTTCTAAGCTTCTTGTGGATCCTATTGGTGAATGCTCCTATTGGTATGAGAGCTGATATCAACCTATTGTGCGTCGCCTGAGACTGCATCCACGAGGATTGTCTCTGGTGCATTCCCAGGGTTTTGTGGTGGCACACCAACAACCAGAACACCCACTCAATTTTCTCTGTGGTCCTCAAGATTGTTGTTTTCATCCCCATTCACGGAGTTAGACATGTAGGCATGAAATCAGAGATCTTGAACAAGAAAAAGCGTGAAAGATAACTTGCGTTATGTAGTAAAACTAGTAAGAAAATAATCACTATAACATGCGTTGTGTAGTAAAACCAGTAATAAAATAATCACTATTATTTTTAGCCCCACGGTGGGCGCCAATCTGTTTATTGTGAAAATAGTAATAACAATTAAATTTGATGATGAGACTCTAAAAGTACGTGATCTATTGTTATGCTAGTTGTTAAGTTGTTTGTGTTGTGTATACGAGATTTATAAAAGGAATAAGAGTTAGGGATATGGCGATAATCAAACTGATAAGCTGTCAATCAATGCCTCGAGCTTGTCAATTTAGGGGCCTCAAGGTCAATTTTGAGGCTCAAGTATGAGCTATTGAGGGTGATCGATGATGTTTCGCTATAATTCCATATTTTTCGTGCATTACTTACTTTACCTTTTGATGTTTTAATTGTAAATTATATCATATTTATTCTTAATTAAGTTTGAGCTTTAATCGCTAGTGTCTTGCACTAACGATGTGTTTTATGTCTTGTAGGAGTGGTTCCGAGCTTTGTAGATGTTATGAAATGAATTCATGTGATTTGGAGCTTTGAAGTCTGAGTAAAAGTTCACGGAATTAAGCTGGGATCATGTCAGGGGTAAACTTTGATAGATAAGAATAAATGAAGACTCGAGTAGGCATATTGTGAACCATCTAGTAAAATGTATATAACTTTTTGCTCAAACCTCTATTTGGGCTCCACAATATATGGTTAGAAAGATAACATAAAGGACTACAACTTTTATATTTTACGTTTTTCCAAATTCAAAACGGTACAGGGTGAAAAGTGCACAGCAATAGTGTGGCCGCGCTCGTCAGGCAGAATACTGGGCACTAGCGTGGTCACGACCGTGACCGCTCTAGTCAAACCCGGGAAAAGTGTCCTTTTTCATATTGGAGAAGGTATAATTGTTTGTTACCAACCCTACTTGGTATATATACATGAAAAAAATAGTATTTTGGAGAGGGAGAGAGCACAGAGCCATCGTGGAGGCCATAATTCATCGGGTTTCCTCTTTTCTTCCACTAAACTTAGTAATTTTTATGTTTCTTTATATGATTTGTCTTTTTTATACCATATATATGTGGAGCTAAACTTCACGTTCTAGGGTTGTGGTCCTTTCATGACTATTGTTATTCGGATATTGATTTTGATTTCTTAGTTTATTATATTGGTTTATTTATTCAATCCTGTACTTAATTATTTGATTGCTTGATCACAAATTGAATACTATCTACTAATCTTGAACTGATCTCGAAAGTGGGAATTCTAGATCACATATAGAATTGAGTAGATCAAGTTATTGAACCTGGGCATCGGGGAATAGATTAGCGGTTAGGATAGACATATACCTAATTGCTTGCTTTGTTGATTTATAGGAATTATAAATGCATTCTTGTTGATTCTAACTCCGTAGACATATAGGCGTTAGGTTAGCTTTAGTAGGCGAGTAAGAACTCAACAGATTCTTATGAGCAATATTAACCCTGTCAAGCAATAAACTAGATAAATTAGTTAGTCAATTCAATTAAAGATACAATAGAAATGTTAGATAGCCTATAACCCTAGATCGTTTTCATTACATGGATATCATAAAAATCTGCTCTTCCCCCGTTCAAATTTCATTATTTGTTTTTATTTAATTTAATCAGTTTAGAATCAAATACTTCTAGGTTTAATTCTAGTATAGATTATTAGAATAGTCTAATTTAGTTAATAGTTAATCACAAGTCCTCGTGGGTTCGACATTCGACTTTTAGTCACTTTATTACTTGACTACTGCGTACACTTGCGTGTGTTTTTGGCCACAACAAGTTTTTAGTGCCGTTGCCTGGAACTTAGAAATTAACTATTTTTTTGAAATTAGACTTTTACTTTTATCTTTACAAGTTTTTTTCTTCTCTTTTTGTAATTATTTTTAACTTTATAACTATTTGACTTTTCTCCTTGTGTGTTTCTTGTTCTCTCAACATGACATCTGGAAGGTCTGTATTTGAATATGGGAGTAAGGGTTGGTATTGGAACGGATATTCTTGATTAGGTGAATATGCGGAACGACGTTGTCTTCTGACAACGTTGGTGAATGATTGGTCTAAGGAGAGAGATGAACTTGCACATCAAATTGATACTTTTTGCTTGGATGTGCATAAGTTAGATGCAGATTTGAGCACAAAGGTTAAGGCGTGTAACGCCCAACAATTTAATAATGAGTTGTGTCAAGCTGAAAAAAATCTTCTAGACTAAATTGAGGAGCTAAAACAAGAATACCAATCACTAGATCCTATTTTTTTTGGATGCCAATATTGAGAGGAGTGCTCTAGAGTCATGTGAGGGAGTAGATAACATTACTTTGGGTGACTTGAGTATGTGTAAATGTAGAGATGCAAATAGTAGTAAAATTCATGAGTTAGAGCGCATTAGACCTCATTACAATCATTTTCCACATTGTGTATAGATAGTAAAATAGTAATCGAGCCATCTGAGCCAATGAAAGGGTCAAAAAGTAAGGATGAGAGTGCCTATGTTCTTGAATTTATTTTGCCAAAAAGAGAAAATAACATCCTCATCTAAAGGTCGAGAAGTGCAGAGTAAATAATTTATTACTTGGCCTGGTTATCTTTGTAGCCTTACCAAAGAAGCATAGCCACAGACTGGATGCCATGTTAGGGTTATGATTCATAAGTTCAAGGTGGAGACTAAAATTGGTTCAAGTCGTGCCGCGACTTTAAATAGGCGATTGTTGGGAGGCAACCTAGCTTTGCTGCTTTCTTTTAATTAATTTATTTTATTTTTCTATCTTTGTAGCTTTTTTTGTAGGATTATGAGCATAGAAGAAAAGCCACTGGAAGTTGCAAATGCGAGCCAACTGGTTGGAACTAGTGTGAGGTCCCGCACAAAGGACCATCCTTGGGAGAAGTCTGAGTACCCCTTGAGTTGCTAGTGCTTCGGCCTTCGGCCTTTCAGGGAGTTTCTTGTCGACCCCTATTATTTTTGCTTTATTTGTGTATTGATAACATTGCACTCTTTTAAGTGTGGAGTGAGAGAACTACTTTGGATAATTAGCTTTTTAGTATTTTAGCTTATTATTTTTTTTCGTACTTGTGTAGTATTTTAGTAGATTAATTTATTTTTTTATGTGGAAAACAAAAAAAATAAATGAAAAAGGTAGAAAAATTAGACTTTTCCCGACGATGGATCTCCTAAACAGTTTTCTTGAGGGATTAAAGTCTAAACAAAAATCCAAAAATATGTCTTTTAGTTTCCTTTAGGTAGTAATAATCCCCTGTGATTTTTCTTTGTGCCTCAGTTCTTTTCCATGGTATGTAGTTTGAATCGGATAGTAGTTTTTCCTTTTATATTTTTTCTTTCATTTTTTTAGAGTAGATTAGAATTTAGGAAATAAATGGAGGAAGGATAATGAACCTAGGCGCCCTTGACTTGTTTGATAGTAGCATATTTAGGCTTTGACATGTGTAGTATCTTCCCTATGATATGAAATTATTGATGATGTCTTGCTTACTTAGATAGCATATTTGGTGATGCCTACTTCTCATTTACTTGACTTATGTTCACTTTATGCTTGATGATTAATATCTTGCATCTTCGTGAATACTTGTATTTTTTTGAGAGACGGAATGAAACAGTCCTTAGTGAGCCATGTGCCATGTGTGGTGAGGTTTTCGTATAGTCTATGTATTGTACTTGTGGCTAGAACTTGCCCGGTTTGTGAGTTGAAGCGAAATTTTAGGTAATATTCAGTTTGAAAAATGATTTTGGTCTTTCTTTGATCTTTTTGAGCTTAGTTACTTATCACAAATAAGTTCTATCCCTAATTAACCCTTTTGAGCCTATAGACTTTTATTTGGCACCCACATTACAAGCCTATACCCTTTTTATTCTTATTTGACATTGTTTTGATCTCTTTTCTTCTTAAAGCACTTTAATTGTCAGATAAGCGCTAAAAGAAGTAAGAAGGAACTAAGTGTGGGTTGGATTTTGAGTGGAACCAATAAAAGAAAGAAATGTGCACTTGTTTTGTAAAATAATACACACTAGCGGAAATTGAAAAAAAATAGAATAATCTGAAAAAAATATTGATGAATACATTGTTGCCTTGTTCTTGATAGTGGGTATGAATTAATGTAGTGCTTAAAGAAGAAGGGAGCATTTTTGGAGTGACATTATTTGTGAAAGTGAAGTGGATTGAAGAATTTGCGCTTAAAATTGATTATGTGGCATGTTAAAGTGCTTAGCAGGGCTAGTCACTATTCCTAAATATATTCTACCCATCCCTTAACCCACACATTATAACCATAAAAAAGTCCCAATTGATTTTAGATTGAGTGAGCCACATTAGTATAGATTTACATACATTAGTAGAGATTTACATTATGGGCAAGCCTATGGTACCAAGTGCATGCATGTGACTTCTTTTGTGAGAGAGAGATTTCTTGGATATATATATATATATGAGTCTATAATCTATATTTGATCATGAAATTTGATTGTATGGGTTCAATGTATTCTCTTGTTCTTGTTGTGAGGGAACACGACTTCATGAGGGATAGGTAACTTTATTAGACTTCTCTACGACATTGGGTATTCAAGCCGTGAGTGCATCGTGACATTGAGTCGATTTTGAGGCTAGGATTTTTGTGATCATGTTCTCTTTATTGTAAATAATTTTTAAGAATAGTATGAGTAAAAGTGTATTGTTGCTGTATGTTAGAGTTTAATTGTTGCTATCAACCATGGTCATCGGTGTAGTGTGCTCCAAATGTGTTAAGATGTTAAGTGCTCAAAGACAGAGTAAAGTGTTGGTTGCTCGAGGACAAGCAACATTTAAGTATGGGGTAGTGATGTTTGGTTGTAATTTCATATTTTTAGTGCATTAATTACTTTACATTTTGATGGTTTAATGCTAAATTGCATTATATTTATGCTTAATTGAGTTTGAGCTTTAATCATTAGTATCTTGCACTAACAATGTATTTCATGCCTTGTAGGAGTGATTCTGAGCTATTTATATGTTATGGAATAAATTCAAGTAATTTGGAGCTTTGAAGTCTGAGTAAAAGTTCAAGGAATTAAGCGGGGATCGTGTCAGGGGTAAACTTTGGTAGATAAGAATAAACGAAGACTCGAGTAGGCATATTGCGCACTATCTACTAAAATATATATAACGTTATTCTCAAAACTCTATTTGGGCTCCACAATATATGGTTAGAAATCTAACGCAAAGGGCTAGAAATTTCATATTTTACGTTTTTCTAAATTCCAAATGGAACAGGGTGAAACGTGAGTGTAAATAGCATGGCCACGCTCGTCAGGCAGAATACTGGGCACTAGCGAGGCCACTACATGGTCATGAGCGCGGCCACGCTAGTCAAACCTGGGAAAAGTATCCTTTTTCATATTGAAGAAGGTATAATTGTTTGGTCCCAACCCTACTTGGTATATATACATGAAAAAAAATAGTATTTTGGAGAGGGAGAGAGCATTGAGTCATCGTGGAGGCCGGAATTCATTAGGTTTCATCTTTTCTTCCACTAAACTTAGTAATTTTTATGTTTCTTTCTATGATTTGTTGTCTTGCTACCATGTCTATGTGGAGCTAAAATTCACGTTTATTTATTCAATGCACTTAATTATTTGATTGCTTGATCACCAATTGAATACTATCTACAAATCTTAAACTGATCTCGAAAGTGGGAATTCTAGATTGCATATAGGATTGAGTAGAGCAAAATTTTGAACCTGGCATCGAGGAATGGATTCATAGTTAAGATAGACATATACCTAATTTCCTTGCTTGGTTTATTAATAGGAATTATTAATGCGTTCTTATTGATTCTAACTCCATAGACATATATGCGTTAGGTTAGCTTGAATAGGTGTGTAAAAACTCAACAGATTCTTATGAGCAATATTAACCCTGTCAAGCAATAAACTAGATAAATTAGTTAGTTAATCCAATTAAAGAATACAATAGAAATGTTAGATAACCCATAACCCTAGATCGTTTTCATTTCATTGATATTATAAAAATCTGCTCTTCCCATGTTCTAAGGTCATTATTTGTTTTTATTTAATTTAATTAGTTTAGAATCAAATACTTCTAGGTTTAATTCTTGAAAAGATAATTAGGATAGTCTAATTTAGTTAATATTTAATCATAAGTCCTCGTGGGTTCGACATTCATGTTTTAGTCACTTTATTACTTGACGACCGCGTATATTTGCGTGTGCGTTTGGCCGCAACAATCGAGGTCCGGCTAACAATTATAATAAAATCAACGAAGGTTCTTTATGGCCAGTGATAAGGGATAAATGGTGAACAAATGGAAAGATAGTATATACGCTTAACGCTAGAGGGGGGGTGAATAGCGTTATAATAAAAAACAACGAAAACTTGCGGAACATTTGTTTTATTTATTCTAGGTTGAGCCTTAGGTGGTTGGGGTTTGGCTTCAACTTTTTCTTTAGGCTCGTTTTTAAAACCTATCCCATGTTTGGTCGATTTCAAATTAACAAGAACCTCATTCAAATTTTTATGAGAAGAATTAAACTTATCTAAGGTGCCCTTAAGTCTTTCTACCTCATCTTTTAGATGCATGCAAGAAGTACAATTTATACTAGAACTCTCGGGTTTGTCGGCGCTTCTCTTGCCGAAAAAATTGTTTTCTTCTTTCAACCTCTCATTTTCCAAAATCAGTTTTTCCAAATCCTTTTCTTTCAAAGAGAGTTGTTTTTCAAAATCTTTTTCTTTCAAAGAAGCATTTTCCTTAATGTTTTTAACAGTTTTGGAAGCTTTAATGAATTCACTATACAACTCATCAAAGGCATTTTGCATTTCCTCAAGAGAATAGAAGTTTTTGGAAGAAATTTGACATACCTCTTCTTGATTGTTTTCGTGTGCCATAAGACAAAGATTTGCGGTTTCGTCTTCTTCTTCCTCACTTGACTCGTCTCCGGAGTCGCCTCCCCAAGATATGTATGCTCGTTGTTTCTTGAAGGGTTTCTTCTCCTTTTTGGCATTTGGGCAATTTGATTTAATGTGCCCGATTTCTCCGCATCTATAGCACTTTACTTGATCTCCTTGTTGTTTGCCTTTTCGTTCAGACACTTTTCGCATGAACATTTGAAATCTCTTAATAACGAGTCCAAACTCGTTATCTCCGTCCTCATCATTTTGAGGTTGACTTGTGCTTGCCTTGAGGGCGATTCTTTGTTTCCTTTGATCATTAACAAGAGGGTTAAGTATAGTAGATTCATAAGTTTTAAGGTTACCTCTTAATCCGTCGATGGTGACATTTGAAATGCCAATAGACTCTTGAATCGCGTCGGCCTTGGAGTGCCATTCCAGAGTGAGACTTCGGAGAATTTTTCAGACAAGTTCCTTATCCGTGAAGGTCTTCTTAAGAGCATGTAAGTCATTAACGATTTTTGAAATCGTTCGAACATGTCATAGACCCTTTCGCCTTCCTTCATGTGAAACAGTTCATATGCATGGGTTAGAAAATCAACTTTAGCCTCTCTTACCTGGTCCGTACCTTCGTATGTGATTTCCAGCTTATCCCACATTTGCTTCGCCATTGTGCAACATGATATTTTTCTATAATCATCAGCGTTTACAGCACAATATAATAAGTTGATGGCTTTAGCATTGTTCTGCACTTTTCGGATATCATCCGCATCGTATTCATCTTCGGATTTTGGAACCCATTCATTTTCAACCTTTTTGGTTGGAATTTGTTCTCCCTTCATTATAACCTTCCACAAATGAAAACTATTCGATTGAATGAATATTCTTATCCTTTCCTTCCAGTACGTATAGTTTGTGCCATCGAATAGTGGTGGTCGGGTGGAGTATTGTCCTTCACCTATTCCTGCAAAAGAATCACGAGTAGAAGCCATGGATTGTTTCTCTCAAACGGTTACTTTTTTCAGAGAGTTGGGCTCTGATACCAATTGTTAGAATATACGCTTAACGCTAGAGGGGTGGTGAATAGCTTTATAATAAAAAACAGCGTAAACTTGCGGAATTTAAAAAATTGCAGGAATGAAATAAGTGCGATAAGTAAATAATAAGGAACGAACGCACCGATGTTATCCTGGTTCACCACAACCCGTGGCTAGTCCAATCCCCGAGAGACTCTCTCGAGATTTCCACTAACTTCGTTAAGCTTACGGGTGCTTAACAAACCGTTACAAACTGAGAACTTGAGTCACACAAGCCTCAACAACCTTTGCTCGAAGATACTACACTTCAAGACTTCAACAAAAGGAATCACAACGTTCCTTCTTACAATACAAGGGATTAACACTTCCCTTCAAGTGTATAAAAACACTTTGCACTCAAAACAAGACTCTCCTCAAGAGTAGATATGAGTAAAACGCAACAACTTTCATCAAGAATTTGGCTCTCAAAAACTTATGGAATGAATAGAAAATTATGAATAAGAGAGTATGCAAGCATTAGCAATAATATGATCAGTTGTTGTACTTAAAAGACTGATTTTAAGATGTATTTATAGTGTTGAAAATATGCACAACCGTTGCCTAATTGCCAATAAAGAATTGCTGATTTTGTGCTAAAACAATCGATTGTCTAAGTTGCATAATCGATTGTTTTCCAATCGTCCAAAAATCATTCCCAGATTTTACGCATAATAATCGATTATCTAAATCGTATAATCGATTATATGGCAACGTTCAAAAAATCTTTTACAGATTTTACTTAAAACAATCTATTATCAAAATCATATAATCGATTACTTGGCAACGTTCAAAAAATCATATTCACATTTTACTTAGGACAATCGATTATCAGAATCATACACTCGATTACCAGACAGAGTTTGAAAATATTTTGGCAACGGTCATTTACATATCGATTATGCTATATGTATAATCGATTATATTACAGTCTTGAAAAATCGAATAGACACTGCCTCAACACAATCGATTGTCATAAGGTGCACAATCGATTATTTTGTAGCTTTGAAAAATCTGATGGACACTGGCTCAACACAATCAATTATCATAAGGTACACAATCGATTGTCTTGCAGCTTTGAAAAATCTGATGGACACTGCCTCAACACAATCGATTATCATAAGGTACACAATCGATTGTCTTGCAGCTGCCTTAACATAATCGATTATAATAAGTACATAATCGATTATCTTTGTCCAGATTTTAGAGGCATGTTTAAAATCATTTTGGTTAAAATAAATATGCATGATTTAAAATCATTTTGCTTTAAATTAAATATGCATGATTTGATAAAAATGATTTTACGAGAGAAGCCAAGTCTTGAGTCAATTGTCGGATCAAGATCACAATTAAAGAACGACTCATGTATAACTTTATTTTTTTGCTTAATCTTGATCTTTGTTTGTCTTGTGCTTGAATCATGTTATTTATCAATTGCGCGCTTGTGCTTGGACCTCGTCATATGTCAATTGCGCATCATTTGTCATTTATCAAAACCTACAAATATGAACACACGTTTAGTTCAGTGCCTTGTGAGAACGTGTTTCAACAATTTCCCCCTTTTTGATAATGGCAAACCTTAGTCGGGATATGCATATTAAATAATTCATAATGACGATCCAAGACAAGTAAATAGATATGCAATAAGACAAGTAAATAGATGTGCAAATTAATTCCCCCTCAACATATGAATTCCCCCTCAATTTATGCCAATAAATATTAAGTGCATAGCCCTTATTCTTCCCCCTTTTGACATTAGCAAAAAAAGAATAAGCAAATAACTTGTTTATTGATTAACTAGAATTGCAATTTCATAAAAGGAATAATAAAACAAATAATGTCAACATAATCAATTAGTGATACTTTATAATCGATTATATATTAAAGAGAAATCGATTATTCTGAAGAGGAATCGATTATTCTGCACCAATCTTTTATAATTCCCCCTGCCTTTAGGGCGATACCTGCAAAAATAAGTTAGGCTCCTCCGACGCTCAAGTTAGTAATTATGTGAAAGGGAAATGCAATGCATGACTTAGATCAACGTGGAGTCATGAATCCCGAGTTCACTACGAATTCGGAAGAAGGACTCTTTCTCTAAAGGCTTTGTAAAGGTGTCGGCCAATTGATGTTTGGTTTCAACAAATTCAATTTCGACATCACCTTTGAGAATGTGATCTCTTATAAAATGATGCCTAATTTCAATGTGTTTTGTTCTTGAATGAAGAACGGGGTTCTTCGTCAAGCATATGGCACTAGTATTATCACATCTAAGAGGGATATGATCGATACTTAAGCCATAGTCCAAGAGTTGCTGTTTCATCCAAAGGATTTGAGCGCAACAACTCCCCGCGGCTACATATTCAGCCTCGGTTGTGGACAATGCAACACTTACTTGTTTCTTGCTAAACCAAGAAACTAGAGAGCTACCGCGCAAATGGCAAGTACCACTAGTGCTCTTGCGGTCCAATTTGCATCCAGCAAAATCGGAATTGGAATAGCCAACAATTTGGCGTGAAGAACCTTTGGGGTACCATAGACCCACATTTACAGTACCAACAAGATACTTCAATATCCGTTTCACCGCAGTTAGGTGAGACTCCTTAGGACATGATTGATAACAAGCGCATAAGCACACGCTAAACATGATGTCCGGTCTACTAGCAGTAAGATAAAGGAGAGATCCAATCATACCTCGATACTTCTTGGTGTCGACTTCCTTACCTTTCTCATCTTTGTCTAGATGGTCGGATGTGCTCATGGGAGTGGCCATTGCCTTTGCGTTGCTCATTTCAAATCATTTTAGCAATTCTTTGCAATATTTAGCTTGACAAATGAAGGTTCCTTCTTCCATTTGCTTTACTTGCAGCCCTAAAAAGAAGGTTAGCTCACCCATCATAGACATCTCAAATTCGCTTGTCATTAAATCAGAAAATTCCTTGCACAAAGCATTATTAGTAGCACCAAAAATAATATCATCCACATAGATTTGAACTAATAAAATATCATTGTTTTTATGCTTAACAAATAGAGTGGTGTCAACTTTTCCCTTAATGAATTCATTTTCCAAAAGAAATTTGCTCAATCGTTCATACCAAGCTCGGGGAGCTTGTTTAAGACCATAAAGTGCCTTTTTAAGCTTGAAAACATGATCGGGAGATTTAAAATCTTCAAAGTCCAGGGGTTTTTCAACATAAACTTCTTCTTGAATGACACCATTTAGAAAAGCGCTTTTTACATCCATTTGATATAAATTGAAATTCATAGAAGAGGCAAAAGCAAGTAATAAACGAATAGCTTCTAACCTTGCTACGGGTGCATATGTTTCTTCATAGTCAATTCCCTCTTCTTGATTATAGCCTTTTGCTACTTGCCTAGCTTTGTTTCTAGTGATTACACTATTTTCATCTAATTTATTTCGAAAAACCCATTTCGTACCAATTATGGTATGATTTTCGGGTCTTGGCACCAAATCCCAAACGTCATTTCGTTTGAATTGGTTAAGCTCCTCTTGCATTGCCAAGGTCCAAAATTCATCCCCAATTTCTTCGGAGATGGTTGAGGGTTCAATTTGAGAGATGAAAGCAGTATGACCTAAGGTGTTCTTAAGAGCGTTTCGAGTACTTACCTGTTGTTCAATGTCGCCAATTACCTGGTCTAGAGGATGGTCTTTGATTGTCCTCCATGCGTTAGGTAGTTTCGTTTCTTTCTCCAGTTGGGGCGCTTCTTCCGATAATTGTTCCAAGGTTTCATTTTGAATTTCCTTTGGATTTTCCTCTTGTACATTGTCTTGAGGACTTATTGAGTTTAAAATACCTGCAAGATCAAAACCAGAATCCTTTCTCACCAAGCGAGCATTATTTTCGGAAAACACAATATGAGGGGATTCCTCCATAGTTTCGGTTCTATTGTTGAATACTCTATATGCTTTGCTACGTGAAGAGTAACCAATAAAAATTCCTTCATCGGATTTTGCATCAAATTTTCCCAAATTGTCTTTTCCATTGTTATGAATAAAACATTTACAACCGAAAACTCTAAGATGGGAGATATTTGGGTTCCTTCCCTTGTAGAGTTCATAGGGAGTTTTCATGAGTATTGGCCTTATGACTACTCTGTTTAAAACGTAGCATGCGGTACTCACGGCATCCGCCCAAAAATGTTTGGGAATCTTAGCCTCATCGAGCATGGTTCTAGCCATCTCTTCGAGACACCTATTTTTCCTTTCCAACACTCCATTTTGTTGTGGTGTACGTGGAGCAGAGAAGGTGTGCTCGATACCGAGTTCGTCACAAAAGTCCGCGAAGAGATTGTGATTGAACTCTCCCCCATGATCACTTCTTATTGAAGTGACGGTTTTGTCCTTTTCATTTTGAACACGTTTAAGAAAGCATTTAAAAATATGAAAAGCCTCACTTTTGTGAGCAAGAAATAGTGTCCATGTAAATCTAGAATAATCATCAACAATAACAAAAGCATAACGATTTCTACCAAGACTTTCAATGCGAGATGGTCCAAAGAGATCCATGTGGAGAAGTTGCAAAGGTCTAGTAGTTGAAACAATATTTTTCGATTTAAAAGATGCTTTTGTTTGCTTCCCTTTTTGACAAGAATCACAGATAGAGTCTTTTTCAAATTTCAAATTTGGAAGACCAATAATTAAATTTTGTGAAACTAATATGTTTAAAAGATGCATGTTGATGTGAGCTACTCTACGATGCCATAACCACATATCATCTTCTTTGCTCATAAAACAATTCACATATTCAGATGAAGAATTTTCGAGATCAACCATATAGATGTTATCCATTCTAAAACCACGAAGAATAATTTTAAAATCGGTACGGCGAAAAACTAAGCATTCATTCGAATCAAATAAAACAAGATTTCCCTTGTCACATAATTGACTTATGCTCAAGAGATTATGTTTTAGACCTTTAACTAGCAAAATATGCTTAATGGAAGAAGGTTCATCCTTACCGACCGATCCAATGCCGATAATTTTTCCCTTGTAGTTATCTCCAACAATAACGCTTCCTCCTTCCTTGTGTTCTAGATGAAGGAACTTGGATTCGTCTCCGGTCATGTGTTTGGAGCATCCACTATCAAGGTACCAAAGTACACTTGATCCCTTCAAACATACCTACAAGCAAAATTAATGAGTCTTTGGTACCCAAGCTGTTTTGGGTCCTTGAGAGTTAGGTGTAACATGCTGTTGTGCTTGACATGCAGTTAAGTGTCTATGTCTAGTGAAACAAGCAGGAGCAATATGTCCAAGTCGATTGCAATAATGACAAATGACATTAGGATTATGCATTCGTCTAGGTTGATAGTAGTTGGACGGACGAAATTTGTTTACTCTATTTTCGACAATATGACTATTGCGCATTTCATGAAAATCATTTCTCCTACTTTTTGTTCTAGGATATGCAGCATTTCTAGAATAGTTATTTCTAGGTTGAAAGCCATTTCTAGGTGTCCTGAAAAGTTCAAAGTTTCTTCTAGTGTTTGGTCTAGGATATGCATCATTTCTAGAATAGTTATTTCTAGGTTGAAGGCCATTTCTAGGTGTCCTAAAATGTTCAAAGTTTCTTCTAGTGTTTGGTCTAGCATGCATGTTGATTCTAGGATTGTTATCTCTAGGATGAACATTTGTTTTATTTATCCTAGGTTGAGCCTTAGGTGGTTGGGGTTTGGCTTCAACTTTTTCTTTAGGCTCGTTTTTAAAACCTATCCCATGTTTGGTCGATTTCAAATTAACAAGAACTTCATTCAAATTTTTATGAGAAGAATTGAACTTATCTAGGGTGCCCTTAAGTCTTTCTACCTCAATTTTTAGATGCATGCAAGAAATACAATTTTTACTAGAGCTCTCGGGTTTGTCGGCGCTTCTCTTGCCGAAAAATTTGTTTTCTTCTTTCAACTTCTCATTTTCCAAAATCAAATTTTCCAAATCTTTTTCTTTCAAAGAGAGTTGTCTTTCAAAATCTTTTTCTTTCAAAGAAGCATTTTTCTTAGTGTTTTTAACAGTTTTGGAAGCTTTAATGAATTCACTATACAACTCATCAAAGGCATTTTGCATTTCCTCAAGAGAATAGAAGTTTTTGGAAGAAATTTGACATACCTCTTCTTGATTGTCTTCGTGTGCCATAAGACAAAGATTTGCGGTTTCGTCTTCTTCTTCCTCACTTGACTCGTCTCCAGAGTCGCCTCCCCAAGATATGTATGCTCGTTGTTTCTTGAAGGGTTGCTTCTCCTTTTTGACATTTGGGCAATTTGATTTAATGTGCCCGATTTCTCCGCATCCATAGCACTTTACTTGATCTCCTTGTTGTTTGCCTTTTCGTTCATACTCTTTTCGCATGAACTTTTGAATTCTCTTAATAACGAGTCCGAACTCGTTATCTCCGTCCTCATCATTTTGAGGTTGACTTGTGCTTGCCTTGAGGGCGATTCTTTGTTTCCTTTGATCATTAACAAGAGGGTTAAGTATAGTAGATTCATAAGTTTTAAGATTACCTCTTAATCCGTCGATGGTGACATTTGAAATGCCAATAGACTCTTGAATCGCGTCGGCCTTGGAGCGCCATTCCGGAGTGAGACTTCGGAGAATTTTTCGGACAAGTTCCTTATCCGTGAAGGTCTTCTTAAGAGCATGTAAGTCATTAACGATTTCTGAAAATCGTTCGAACATGTCATCTACCCTTTCACCTTCCTTCATGTGAAACAGTTCATATGCATGGGTTAGAAAATCAACTTTAGCCTCTCTTACCTGGTCCGTACCTTTGTACGTGATTTCCAGCTTATCCCACATTTGCTTCGCCGTTGTGCAACATGATAAATTTTTGTAATCATCAGCGTTTATGGCACAATACAATAAGTTGATGTCTTTAGCGTTGTTCTGCACTTTTTGGACATCATCCGCATCGTATTCATCTTCGGATTTTGGAACCCATTCATTTTCAACCTTTTTGGTTGGAATTTGTTCTCCCTTCATTATAACCTTCCACAGATGAAAGTTATTCGATTGAATGAATATTCTCATCCTCTCCTTCCAGTACGTATAGTTTGTGCCATCGAATAGTGGTGGTCGGGTGGAGTATTGTCCTTCACCTATTCCTGCAAAAGAATCACGAGTAGAAGCCATGGATTGTTTCTCTCAAACGGTTAAGTTTTTCAGAGAGTTGGGCTCTGACACCAATTGTTAGAATATACGCTTAACGCTAGAGGGGGGGTGAATAGCGTTATAATAAAAAACAGCGTAAACTTGCGGAATTTAAAAATTGCAGGAATGAAATAAGTGCGATAAGTAAATAATAAGGAACGAACACACCGATGTTATCCTGGTTCACCACAACCCGTGGCTAGTCCAGTCCCCGAGAGACTCTCTCGAGATTTCCACTAACTTCGTTAAACTTACGGGTGCTTAATAAACCGTTACAAACTGAGAACTTGAGTCACACAAGCCTCAACAACCTTTGCTCGAAGATACCACACTTCAAGACTTCAACCAAAGGAATCACAACGTTCCTTCTTACAATACAAGGGATTAACACTTCCCTTCAAGTGTATAAAAACACTTTGCACTCAAAACAAGACTCTCCTCAAGAGTAGATATGAGTAAAATAAATATGCTCAAGAGCGCAACAACTTTCGTCAAGAATTTGGCTCTCAAAAACTTATGTAATGAATAGAAAATGATGAATAAGAGAGTATGCAAGCTTTAGCAATAATATGATCAGTTGTTGTACTTAAAAGACTGATTTTAAGATGTATTTATAGCGTTGAAAACATGCACAACCATTGCCTAATTGCCAATTAAGAATTGCTGATTTTGTGCTAAAACAATCGATTGTCTAAGTTGCATAATCGATTGTTTTCCAATCGTCCAAAAATCATTCCCAGATTTTACGCATAATAATTAGATTATCTATATCGTATAATCGATTATCTGGCAACATTCAAAAAATCTTTTTCAGATTTTACTTATAACAATCGATTATCAAAATCATATAATCGATTACTTGGCAACGTTCAAAAAATCATATTCAGATTTTACTTAGGATAATCGATTATCAGAATCATACAATCGATTACCAGACAGAGTTTGATTATATTTTGGCAACGGTCATTTACATAATCGATTATGCTATATGTATAATCGATTATATAACAGTCTTGAAAAATCGAATAGACACTGCCTCAACACAATCGATTGTCATAAGGTGCACAATCGATTATTTTGTAGCTTTGAAAAATCTGATGGACATTGCCTCAACACAATCGATTATCATAAGGTACACAATCGATTGTCTTGCAGCTTTGAAAAATCTGATGGACACTGCCTCAACACAATCGATTATCATAAGGTACAAATTGATTGTCTTGCAGCTGCCTTAACATAATCGATTATCATAAGTACATAATCGGTTATCTTTGTCTAGATTTTAGAGGCATGTTTAAAAATCATTTTGGTTAAAATAAATATGCATGATTTAAAATCATTTTGCTTTAAATTAAATATGCATGATTTGATAAAAATGATTTTACGAGAGAAGCCAAGTCTTGAGTCAATTGTCGGATCAAGATCACAATTAAAGAACGACTCATGTATAACTTTATTTCTTTGCTTAATCTTGATCTTTGTTTGTCTTGTGCTTGAATCATGTTATGTATCAATTGCGCGCTTGTGCTTGGACCTCGTCATATGTCAATTGCACATCGTTTGTCATTTATCAAAACCTACAAATATGAACACACGTTTTGTTCAGTGCCTTGTGAGAACGTGTTTCAACATAAAACAATAACATCAAGAGAGTATGTTAAAGAGGAAAGAGAATATTCTTGTATATTTCGTGTAGAGTTACTGAGTAACTGATGCAACAGAACTTATGAAATAACAAGGATCACATTATATAGAGGGAGGGGGATGGGATAGGGGGGGGGGAGGAGATCCGAACAAAGTGCACAATATGTTAATGACAAAGATATGAAGATGGGACAACAGGATGACACTAGGCTCTGTCAGCACTAGCTGCGTGCATTGGGAACTCCCCATTTCTGTAGCCAACATTGTCCCTAGGTCGGGCGTTAACAAAACTCGAGGGAGAAAACTCGACCACATCCTTGTAGCCTCGAGGGTTCGAGATGATCCTCTGAGATGTCTTAATGACAAGAGATTGGATCCTCCGATTTTTCGCCGTATACAGATATCTTGGAGTTTTATGTGAAATATTTTTCAAGCTTTGTTCTAGTTGTTGTAGTTGCAACTATAGAATAACTTTGCACTCCAGGATAAGCAACTGAAATTGTACTTTGTTGTTGTAGGAAACTCCTATGTTGGAGTTCTATCACGGATATTTTTCTAGCTCATGTTTTGGCATTGTTGTAGCTCTAACCCTATCCTATTTTTGCACTGCAGGATAAGTAGTTTAATTTTTACCTTATTGTTGAAAGAACTCATCTATCCAGTATCCTGAAGTTTGTAAAATATTTTCCAAGTCCTATTACTATGGTTGTTGTAGTTCTAACTCTAGTATGATTTTGCACTCCAAGATAAGTAGTTCGATTTTGTACTTTATTATTGTACGAACTTTAGTATGCTATCTTGGAGTTTTATGTGAAATAATTTTTAAGCGAATATCGAATTGTTGTAGTTCTAATCCTAGCAGATTTTTATACTCTAGGATAAGCATCTGGGTTTTGCACTTTATTGTTGTAGAAACTCTAGTATGTTATCCTGGTGTTTTAATATGTGAAATTTTTTCAAGTCAAACTACTAGAAATTCGGGTTTTAGCGATACCAAAAAATGACCAACTTTGGTCACTTATCTTAATATAGCGATAAAAATGCGTTGAAACATGCTTGATAGCTATATTGGCGGTCCCTTTACCTAAGCGACCAACTTTGGTCGCATAGCTAAAATGACCAAATGTTCACTGTAAACAAAATACCTACCAATTTCGATCGGTACAATATTTTAATAATATAAATTTAGCATCGTTGGTCTCTACATTTAAATTACGATATTTTTTAAATTATTATTTATCAAAAATTAGCGGCCAACACTGGTCTGTAGATTAAAATATATATTATTTTAAGAAATATATATTTAACAATCAAGGTTTATAAGTGAACAACTTTGGTCGCTTTTTTTTTTAATTTTTTTTTATACGTTAGCGACCAACCTTGGTCGCTAATGTTCCAGATATTTTTTCTAATAAAATTTTGGTTCATTAGCGACAAGCCTTGGTCACCAATTTTTAGTTTTTTTTTTAAATTTTTTTAGATATAAGCGACCAACCTTGGTCGCTATTTTTTTAATAGATAAGCGACCGACTTTGGTCGCTTTTCTGGGTAATAAATTTTGCATAAAATGGCTATTTTGACAGCTACACCACCTACCAGCATACCAAAATTCCTAAATAATAATATGATTCAATTCATAAACTACAATTTCAATACCAAAATCTCCACAACAACACAACAATAGCACCACCATAACAACAACAATAACAACAATAATAACAACAACATAACAACAACACAATTCAAAAAATATATTAAAACCAACAAATTAAAGTTCAATAGAACTAATAAAGTAAACTGAGTTAACGCTTATTATACCTAGTTCAAAACCGGTTCTATTTGTCTAGTTCAAAGTATATAAAAATCAAGGAATATTTTGTACAATATCATTATTATTACCTTCTGATGAACTTTCATCAACAAGACAGTATACAGAATGGTCTACTTGTCGAGGACGGGAAGAACGATCACGGAAAGGACGAGAGGAACGAGCACGGGGAGGACGGAAGGAACGCTCAAATTCATGTCAAGCCTTTGGTGATGACTCACGAAACCGGAGAATCAGAAAAGCTCCAGAAGTTAGGAGAGATTTGAGCTTCTCTTGCAGGCCCTGGTACTGAGCTTGCATGCCAATGTACTGAGGATCTCTAAGCTTTTCTCTTTCATTGGCCGCTTTTAGCTCGGATGTGACCTTTGTCATAGTCTCCCGCATACTGGAGAGGCTCTCCCCATCAAGTTGCTCGCCTTGCGAGGAAGTCCATATTTCTTGCATTCCACACTTATAGCGATGGCATTTCTTAGTGGGAAGCCCGTATACCTTCTCCCATTTTGGACCGCCAGCAGCATCCATCCACATTCTTTCAGTATCCTCGTCCGAAGGTTGGATTGGCTCGCCAGGCTCATTAGGTGGCTAACTGTGTATGAATTCCTCCACGTCAGCTGTGAAACGACCTTATAAGAAAAATTACATTGAATTAGTATTTCAAAATTTATATAAAAGTAAACCAAAATACTTAATAAAAAGTAAAAACTTACATGTACAGTCAAGGCTCAGCCCTTGACCCACCTTTCTTGATCCGTCTATTTCTTCTTCTTTACAATATAAGTCTCCTTGAATAGCTCATCTTGGTTCATTGGATTCCCCAACTTCTTTTCCTAAAAATTCATAAACTTTAGTTAATAAACAGAATAGATATACTTTGAAAATTAAAATAAATTAAGCAATTACGTACCAATCTTCTTTTTATTATCCTAGGCTGATTACACGTTCAGTGTGCAAGGATCCTCCCTTCTCAGATGCGCGAGCTTTCTTTCTCTTTTCTATCTTCTTTAAGAATTTTGCGGTAAGACATTTCCTTTGTAAATCCTCCTATAAATTCTGAAGCAATCAATTAGGCTTCTGGTTCAACGTTCTAGCTTTGGAAAAACTAAGCGACAACTGCTTGCGAGCTTTGTGATGAAAATTTACAGCCACTTCCGCGCTATAACAGTGTTCCTATAAACACTTGCTCTATATTTCAAAATTTAAATATTATATGGAAATATCATAAATATAAATAATTATACTGCTTAAAGAACATTTATACCTTAAATTTATTGAAAATTTTCTCCTTCAGCGAGAATGAGAATTCACTAGCATAAGGGCCATCATAAAGCTTTCTGGTGGCTTTGGTGATTATCCTCATAGTAATATTGCTCAGGATGAACCTAAAAATTAATAAAAAGAATTAATATCTTAGTACAAATTGTACAAAATAATAATTTTAAAAATAACAAATAACTCTTACCCATCATCCTCAAGGACTATGATGATCCTGCCATATTGATCATAATGCACCTGTGGCATGTGTGGAAGGTGTAGCATGTATATTTGAGGCATGTGTGGAAGGTGTAGGGGGGTTAGAGCTACTATCTCGCAGGCAAAGGCCTGAAATAGATGAAGTCGCTGATGAAGATGGTTGCGATCCTTGTGACTGCGACATAGCTTGATGGACCGCAAGTGGCTGTGATATTGATATTTGTGAGCCGAGTGGCTGTGACACAGATTGATGTGATCCATGTGGATGTGACATGGATGGATGTGATCTATGCGATGTAGATGGGTACGATCCATGTGGTCGTGAGGTAGCTGGACTGTATGCGGGACGTATAGTCCTATGGCCCTGTAATGAAAGACCTAGTGTCTGCATGAAGGTGTAGGGCTCGTAATACTGTGGCATCTCAGAATAGCCCTGGGCTGGAGGATAAGACATAGGCATAAGAAGAGGGCAGAAAAGATGCAGTATTATCTTTTACCCTCCTCTTTGCCTTCCAAGCCCTTTCTCGACCCCGAGAACTAGTAGAGTCATTGTTACCTTGACCCTTGCCTATCATCTGCATAAGATAATACATATTTAGATTGAAACATATAATAAACTAGCTACAAAACGAGAGTTATTAAATAAACTAACTTTTTAAAGCTTATCGACGTATTGTTCCTCGTTCGAGAATTCTTCTTCCTCACTAGTTTGAGCTTCATGAATTGATTCTTCTTCCTCATTTTCTATAATTCTTACTTCATTTATATCAACTTCGTCCAATATGTGTTTAGGATGTTCCAAATCATTTTCTTTGTTTGCTAATTCTTTGAACACCTTCCCAGTGATGAGTCGACTATGTGCATAAAGTATCCTTTGTAGTCCTTTCTTGTTAGCAAAAACGAAGATGTCAAGTCCCAGGTCCTTCTTGATTATATCTGCACCTCCCTTTTGCTTGCGACTTGTAGTTGTATTCTCCATCATCCAGCCGCTTATTTCTTCTCCTCTATTATTCCAGCTCCACATCATTCTTGTTCTCTCATTATCCATCTAAATAATAGTTCCAATTGACTTATGTTGTCTTCCTAAACTGCTTCCCGCATTGCTCAACCTAATTGAAACCCAATCTTCTTTGTCATGATTGTGAGTGCACTATTGCGCTAGTGTCTCCCATAGATCCCTTCTTTCCTCTGCTACAATTTTTGTTTGATGCCATTCATGGGATGTCACATTAAATAATTGCATTAGGATGCACGACCATACTGCAATATATGTACCCATTTTAGTTCACCCATGGTCCCATTTCCTCTTGAAAATTACTACCAAGCTGGGCATGTTTTGCATGCATATGTTCAGCTGTGGTTGTTCTTTCTTGTAAATAATTCCTTGCTCCCTTTTTTTGATTGTACTAGTATCAGGAGAACTTGATGTTTGAGTAAAATTAGCCCCTAGGTCTACCTTCTTTGACTTCCAACTGCCCAGCTCCCTTAAACTTCTTGGCAGTACAATTCTTGTTTCCATACTTATGCCTCCTATTGTTACTCCTTCAAGGGAATGAACAACTAGTGTTAATACCACCCTTTGGAATTGTAATATATTTGAGGGCACATGTACAGTAAATTCCCCTGCAAAAAGAACGCAAAGTTAGAATAACCACAAACCATCATTTCCTCCTCCCTTGGGATTTAGATATGGTATTCTGCAGCATTATGGTGTGCTGCATTTTCAATTGCCTGGCTCTATGAATCTGGTATCCTAGATATTGGATGGAATATTATGTTCCATTTCACTCCCTTTGTCTTTGTAAAATTCAGACTATCTCAACAGCTCATTTTATTAGGAACCAATCCTGCTGCAAACTTATAAGTTCTAGGCAGTCTTATGACAAAATTTTTCCTGTAGCTGTTGTTTTAGTTGATGAGTAACTTCCTTCTGTGTCTTTTCTTATCACTACTTTTCCCTCTAGGGAAGGAGCAACAAGTGCTAATACCACCCAGGTGATGCAAAAGTACAGTTTCTGCACCTGCAAAAAAAGAAACCGCTGTTAGTTAAAACACTGAGTGCTATGATCTCCACCTTACAGTTTCAATCCCAGTACTCCCTATTGATTGTTTTGCCAAGCTTATGTTCCAACTTCATCATCCAAACTTCCATAATCCCTGATGCTTTCATTCTACAACTCCACCTTGTTTCCTCTTGCCCTCTTATCTTCTTGCAACTTTCACTCTTAGATAAGGACATCAGATTTTATCATTATCCAGTATCCTCCTCCCTTGAATGTCCAGCTCCCAAAAATCCTGTGTCTCAATGTCTCCTACCTCCAAGGCATAATTGGCTAAATGATCAACCAATTTGTTTCCTTCCCTAAGAGTATGAACCACAGTTACATTTGTTCTTGGCATCATCTCCTTGATCTCTTTCACCTGTTGAACTATGACCCATGGTACCTTCCATTCCTCATTCAATACATTCCTGATCATCATGGAATCTGTGTGCAAATCTATCAACACATGATCATTTTCTACACAAAACTTCAATGCTTCCAATATTGCCTTTGCTTCTGCTTCTGTCTTAGTTCCTTTCTGGATTTCCTTTCCACATCCATAGATTAGGTCACCCTTCTCATTTCTCAGCACAGAGCCAATTGAAATTCTTCTAGGATTTCCTCTAGATGCCCCATCTGTGTTTACCTTTATCCACCCTGGGCTAGGACACTCCCATAACACCTTAATGTAAATAAGCTTAGGCAGATAAGATTCCAACATATGCAGAATATCTGGCCATCTATGTGGTACCTTCTACAAAGATGGCATCCAGAGCTGAACTAATGATTGCATAGTTGTGGATATCTGATAAATAACTCTATTTTCCTGTGACTGCCGCCCCATATTTTGTAGCTATTTCTTCTTTTCTAAAACTCCCAAACTACCATAGCTGGAAGTGCTTGCAAAATAGGTTGAAGTCTAAGCATCACATCTGCATTCCAGCACTTTGTGATTTCATGATGAAATGAAAGCCCCTCCAGATTACAGCATTTCCTAAAAAATATTTCCAAACCTTCACAGCTGCACATGAATTAAAGAAGAGATGCTGCGTCATTTCTTCTTTTGGCTCAGTACAACACCAACATTTTGAAGCCATTAGATAGCCTAACTTCATAAAAAGATCATCTAATGGTTGCTTATTTCTCCAAACCTTCCACATAAAGAAAGATATCTTATAAGGCAGTCCTTTCAACCATATCTTCTTATATGCATTGCAAGGTTCGTGTCTCCTTCTCACAAAATCCCACGCTGTTTTAACACTAAATTCACCCTTCGATTCTAGCATCCAAAATGGTTTGTCAAGTACTTCCTGCATCATTAGAGGTTTCAGCTATAGTAGAATGTGTTAGCTATTTTTTTTTTACAATGAGGAGTTCTTAGTAGTAGCATAGACTAGCTACTACTACACAAATGTATCTATACTATTGCATTCCTTCCACTATTGACTAAGGGTAGTTATTAAGTTGTCGCAATCCCAATTGCCATTTCTTGCATTTCCTGCCTCTAATATGTACAAGAATAGCTACTTCACGATAGAATTGATGTTTATCAAATGACCTTCCTTCAAATCTTATAGAATTTCTACTTCTCCATATAAGTGATACTGTGGTGACAAAAGCAGTAGCCACCACAGCCTTCTGCCACACCTTGCTTTTAGCCAAGCAGCATATCCATTGCAATTCAACATTCCAGCTGCATATTGTTCTACTGTATCCCAACCAATAGCAGATTCTTTGCCGGAGCCTCCTAGTAACTGGACAAGTGAAATACAGATGATCAAATTCTTCAGTTGCTAGATGACAGAACACACACTGCTCCACCACATTAACTCCAAATTTCAGAAGTCTATCAACAGTGGGCAGTCGACCCTGAGCAGCCAACCATGTGGTAAACAGATGCCTTGGCAATACATTTTTTGTCACCATAAGGGTCTTCCATTCCACTCTTGGAAAGACTGGCAGCATAGAGTGATAAAGGGTCTGAATCTGAAACTTTCCTAATTTGCATATGCCTGCGAGTCTGCTCATAAGATCCCCATGCATTCTGCTATCTGCCATAATAGGGGTCCTGCATTCAATAATCTTCCTAACTACCCAAGAAGCATTCTTGGGAGTAATCATAATATCAATGGCATTACTCTTTATATAGTAATAATGGATCCATTTAATCCATAAGCAGTCTTTTTTCCTTGCTAAATCCCATAACAGTTTGGATATAGCAGCCTTATTCCAATCCTGTATGTCAATGATATTGAGGCCACCAGCAGTGAATGGTCTGCAGACCCTATTCCAAGCTACCAAAGATCTTCTTGACACTGTTACATTGCCAGTCCAGAGAAAGGATCTGCAAACAGCTTCAATAACTTTGATCACCTTCTTGGGCAAGATAAATATCTGTGCCCAATATGTTTGAATTCCAAAGATTACTGATTTTATAAGCTGACTTCTACCAGCATAAGACAATAGCTTGGCAGACCAGCAAGTTATTCTGTCAGTAATTCTTTCAATCAATGGCATGTAGTGATGTATGTTGAGTTTCTTTGAATGTAGAGGGATGCCTAAATATTTGAATGGGAGCTGTCCCTCACTGAATACCAAAGCTTCAAGGATAGCTTGTTTATCTGTCTGATGTACTCCAGCCAGGTACACAACACTTTTAGAGTTGTTGGCAGATGGACCAGAAGCTGCAGATAACACCTGAAATACTGTATGCAATATTTGAACAGATATGCAATCTGCTCGACAGAATAATAACAGATCATCTGCAAAGCAAATATGGGCACATTCAATTTTCCTGCATCTGGGATGATAATTGAAATCACCATTCCTATGCAATTGAGCCAATAATCTATTTAAGTACTCCATAGCAAGGACAAATAGGTAAGGAGACATAGGATCCCCTTGTCTAATACCCCTTCTAGCAGGAAAAGGTTTAGTAAGTCCTCCATTTATCACTAAAGAGTATGACACAGTAGAAATACATGCCATAATCCAATCAACTAATTTGGCAGGAAATCCCAGATCAATGAGCAGTTGTTTGAGGAACCTCCATTCCAAAGTGTCATATGCCTTTCTCAAATCCACCTTTAAAACACACCTTGGAGAAATACCTTTTCTGGAGTATCCCTTAAACAATTCATGACTGAACAGAACATTATCAATAATACTCCTACCTTCAATGAATGCAGACTGAGATCTACCAACAATGTCATCAATAACAGCTTTCAATCTCCTAGTGAGGACCTTTGATATTATTTTGTATATAGTGGTATAGCATGCAATAAGCCTATAGTCCTTCACTGTTTTAGGGACTTTAACCTTAGGCACAAGGGCTATAGCAGTAGTGTTGACCATATAAGGCATCTGGCAGGTAGTAAAGAACTCCTTTGTTGCAGCATATACATCTCCCTTGACAACCTCCCAGTTTTTGGTAAAAAATTCCACATGGAAACCATCTACACCAGGGGCTTTATCCTTAGGCATGTCTTTAACAGCATCATATATTTCATCCAAAGTGACATCCTGTAATAGTGCTATTTTCTGGGCTAATGTAATGCATTTTCCTTCCTTGACAGTAGAAGAATTAATACAAGGTAGTTCAGAAGCACTCTCACCCATTAATGACTGGAAAACCTCAGTAAATATCTGCTCAACAGCCACTGGCTCAGTTAACTTCACACCTGTTTCAGTATAGATAGATGTAATTTTATTATGACTGGTCCTTATCTGAGCATGAAAGTACTTAGTATTGCCATCTCCACATTCAATCCAATTTGCTTTTAATTTCTGCCTCAATATTTGTTCTTCAATATTACTCCACTTCTCAATGGCATGAAGAGCTTCTTTCTCCTTCTTAAGTAGTTGATCTGAAAAGGGATTCTGGATCAGTTAGCTTTGAGTAATGTCCAAAAGTTTTCTAGCATGAATCAGTTTCTGTTGGTAGGAAGACATCTGCCTGTTCATTTCTTTTAGATGCTGCTTCAGATTCTTCAACTTATACCATAGCTGATGTAAAGGAGAGCCCTCACTGCTTTGAAACCATACCTGCTGCATAATAGAAGAGAATTTAGGATCCTCCATAAGAGCATAATATAATCTGAATGGCTTAGGATGTAATAGCTTTTGTCTCCCAAACTGTATGAGAATAGGTGAATGATCTGAGACAGAAAGATTCATAAAGTCTGCTTCCAAATGGCCAAACTGTTGTATCCATTGAAAATTACCAAGTGCCCAGTCAATCTTGCTATAAACCTGCTTATTAGTCCATGAATACATCCATCCTTTTGATCTAATAGGAGTAAGCTGGAGGTCAGAAATAAGCTCCTTGAAATCCTTGACTTCAGCATCTGTCACAGGTGAACCAATCCTATCATCAGAGTGTAGAACTGAATTGAAGTCACCACTAATTAACCATATGTCTGAATTTGGAATGCTGATGCCTCTCATGTCATTCCACAGTTGCTTCCTCAGAATTGTAGTGTTGTAAGCATAGATAACACTCAACTGCACTTTGATCTTGTTAACAGGATCTTCAACCAGGCAGTGAATAAGTTGCTCAGTTACACAAGAAACCTGTAACTGTATATGAGGCTTCCAAATAAGCCAGATTCTGCCATTAACTGCATTGGTGTAATTATATTGAACCTTCCAACCTCTAGCAATCTTATCAACAACCTTATGTGCTTTGTGCTCTTTAACTCTTGTTTCAAGGCATCCTAAAACATCAACCTTATTCTTAGCCAGAAAGTTTTTCAGTTCTTTCTGCTTATGGGCTTTATTAAGCCCTCTAATATTCCATGTAACGATAATCATGAAATATTAGGAGGCTTATATAAAGAGGGTCCAGGATCCTGTTGCTGCAGCATAGTTCCAGCAATAACTTTTCCTCTTTCTAGCTCCAGCATTGTCCCAATAAATCCACTGTCATCACATACTTGGTTACCAGTCTCTACTTCAGATCCATGGCTTGCAACCATATCAGTACTGATTTGAATCCTCTGTATACTTTCAAGTGGCTGAACAGAACTCACAAACTCATTAGGTAAAGTATTTGCATCCAATACTGCACTCATCAGTGGATCTGTTGTGATACCAGGCTGGACAGATTGCACTGGCATGTTAGGCAATGTGGTAGATGGCATTGCTTCACTAGCCAGTGAATCTTTATTCTCTGTATCAGCTTTTGGAATCCACTCCGTCCTTGGCTTATTCCCTCGAGGTCTTCTCCTAATCTCCTTAGTCTGCTTCTGTATATTCTGTTGCACAACATTGTGACCATTATACCAACAATCATGGGAATTGTGGCCAAACTTCAAGCAATGGTTACAGAATTCAGGCTTCCAATCATACTCTACCTTTTGAATATTCAATCCAAAAGGAGTCTCAATTTCAATTTCCTCAAGCAAAGGGAAAGCAGCATCAACCTCAACCAGAACTCTGGCATAAGAGATCTTCTCAAAATGGGCTGTGATTTTGTCAGTATACAAAGGCTTTCCAATTGCACTAGCTAATTTGCTTAGTATTTCTGATGACCAATATCCCACTGGTAAGCCAGGAAACCTAGCCCACACTGGAATAGTACTAAGCACAGCATTCTGAAATGAAAAATCCACAGTCCATTGCTTAAGCACCAGCGGCTTATTTCTGTAGGAATAAGGACCATATTGCATTACTTGGTTCTTATCCTCAATACTGCTAAATCGAAATATGCAATATCCATCAGTGTGCATCAGAATCTGTGGTTTAGCCACAAAATTCCATACATGCATAACATAATTTTCCAAGGATTTCTCAGTAGGGTTGTCTCCGATAATGTACCCAATTAATGAGGCACTCCAATACTTTGACTGGGATTCCAGTTCATCAGCACTTATTTTAATCACTTTTTTCCCATCCCTATTAGTAGGTGGTACAAATGTTAAAACCTTACCCATATTATGGTTGCCTCTGACGACTTCAGCCATGGTAGGAGATGAGTGTTCAGAGATGGCCATATCAGAAAATTGAAGTTTCCTCACAACAATATTAGCATGATCCGCAACATTTACCTTAGATTGAGGTACAACACTATCACTTTCATCTGCATGCAAGGGGATCTTAGCTTGAAATTTCTCAGGTAAGAAGGTTCCGAATGTTAATGGTTCTAGTTCACGAGTTACTCCAGAAGCAGGAGTAACGATCTGAGAAGTAGAAGGCACTGGTTGACACCGACGACGTGCCATGAACGGCGAGAAAGCTTCTTGCTAACGTGCACCTCGATATCACTGTTCCATTGCCTATCGTGCGCCGAGAGAACCAGTTTTCTCCATTGTTTTCCCTTTTACTGCTATTTCTTCAGGTAGTATCTCTCTTATCTTTCCTTCATCCCATCGACCATTGTCCACAACATCATAAATATTCTGTATGGACTCATCACGTAAAAAATTAGGAGGAGTAACAAAATACAGTGCTCCCAAACCGGTCCAATTCTCAAACCAAAATAATGAAGATCCCATCTTAGGCTGCCATAATATTTGATGCTCTATAAGATCCTTACACTCTAACATCTTCCTCCAAATATGAGAACCATTTATCCTCCAAGGGACTATTATGGGGTTCAATTTTTTATAGTACTTCTGACTAATATAGGAACTCCATAGACTAGGTTTTGTTCTAAAGTTCCACCTAGCTTACAAGACAAGGCTGTGGAAACATCATGTAAAGAACGAAATCCTACACCCCTATCTTCACAACGTAACCATAAGGTGCTCCATGACGCCCAATGCCTATTTGCCTTTCCTATTGTATTGCTCCAGAAGAATTGAGCAAAAATTTATGGAGCTTATTAATCCCACATGATGGAGGATTTATAGTTGATAACAAGTGTATGGGCATACTCTGCAGTACTTGAGAAATTAATACAACCCATCCTCCTATAGATAATAATTTTCTTTTCTAATCTGTCTCCTAGCATAGAAAATAAGACAGCCCAGGTACGTAAAAGGGAATTTATTCTTAGTAATACCTGTTACTCTTTGCACTTTGTCCACCACCTCTTCCCCTGCTGAATAATGCAAGTAAATGGTAGACTTGCTTGTTAATAAGTTGCCTAGAAGCACACTCATATGCTGCTAATATTTCCATGATCAGCCTCAATGATGTTTCATCAGATGAAAAGAATATAATGGTATCATCTGCATTAGACAGGTGATTAATCTTGGGACTCCACTTGGGCAGTCCAAATCCACAAAAATATAAATTTTTATGCAGTGAATTCATCCCCCTCGACAATGCTTCAGCAACCAATATGAATAAAGTAGGTGATAAAGGGTCACCTTGTTTTAACCCCTCTTGTTGATTTGAAGAAACCAAATGGTTGCCCATTAAGCAAAACTGAATATTCGTTATTCGAGATGATTCCATAAACCATTCCAATAAACCTTTATACAAAACCTATCTTCCTTAGCACCTTAGTAAAAAACAACTATGATAGTCGATCATATGCCATAGCCATATCCAATTTAATCACCACATTTTGTTCTCAAGCTAATGTCTGTGATAATTTCTTGGGTTAGCAACACATTCTCTATAATGCTCCTTCCCTTTACGAAACCAGCCTGATCTTCAGATATAATGTTTGGAAGCAGTACTGCTAACCTCTCATGCACCACTCTAGAGAATATTTTATTAACAAAGTTGCTAAGACTAATAGGTCGCATATCTGAAAATGACACCACATCCTTCTTTTTTGGCAGCAACAGAAAATACGTATGAGTGACATATCTGGGCATTCATGACCATTGAAAAATGCTTTAACCATTTCTAGAAGGTCATCACCAATTATCTCCCAACAAGAATGAAAGAAACATCCTGTAAATCCATCCGGACCCCCTGCACTTTCCCTATTCAACCCAAATACTGCCTTCTTTACCTCCTCTTTAGAAGTTTGTTTAATTAATTCTAAGTTCTGCATAGAGTCTATCAATGTTGGAACATGATGCCAAGTGATGTAGGAGCTGTATCTTCATGAAATTGTGATTTGAAGAATCTCACTGCTTCCACAGCCATATCATTACTATCTTCAAGCCAAATTCCATTATGATTTTGTACCCTTTTCAATTGTAATCTTCTTCTTCGAACATTTACCTGAGCATGGAAAAATTTCGTATTCCTATCACCATCTTGAAACCAAGACATGCCATATTTTTGTTTCCAAAATTCTTCCTCCAATGCTAGATATCTGATTAACTCTGCCTGTACATTCTACAGTCTTTCCCTGTTCTGATATAGGAACCCACTCAAACTGAGCTTCATGAACTAAGACCACCTCTTCAAGACTAGAAATCTTTTGAAAAATATCACCATAAGCTTCTTTGATCCATATTGATAAGGCTTTCTTCAGCTTTTTTAACTTGTGATTGAACACATAGAATGGATCTGTGGTGAAGTCAGCCTTCCAATTTTGTACCACAAACTCTAATGATGCATGCTTACACCAGGAATTCAAGAACTTGAATGCCGTCTTAACAGGTGCGCTATCAGGATCACATTTCAATAACATGGGGTAACGGTCAGAACTAGTTTTGGGTAGGTGAGTTACCTCTATGATAGGCCATAACTGCTGCAACTCTATATTGCCTAGACATCTATCAAGTCTTTTTAAAATACAATCATCTTCTCCTGTCCCGTTCCACCATGTATATATGCTTCCTTTGAAACCTAAGTCACTCAGGTTCCATGTGCTGATGCAATGCCTAAAGTCATTTATCTCATTTGAAGAAACAGGATTTCCTCCAAAATTTTCTTGTTCATCCCAAATAACATTAAAATCTAGCCCTCTAAAAGCCAAGGTAAGGGCATGTCTTATACAAATTGTCCCATAATTCAATCCGCTTAATGGAATCACACTTTGCATATACAAAAGTGACCATAAATGATAATTGAAAATCCATGTTTGTGAGCTTCAGAGTCAATTGCTGCTCTAAATCATATACTATCTCTACCCCATGATCATCATCCACAAACACCCAGATTTTGTTAGAAACATTTGAAAAGGCCTGCAACATTCCAATTCTTTTCCTATATCTTTCCAATTTTTTCTTCTTTTTCTTTGGTTCCGTAATTCCTTTGAACTTGAAATGATATTGTCTCTTTATAGTGATAAGCCTCTCAAAGACCTGCATTGTCTTTACTGACCTCACATTCCACATTATGGCATTCATTTTTAATTGTGAGATTTAGATAGGGTCTTTCTTGTTTGAACCCCAGAGATTAAACTTTGCGTACTATCTTTCTGTTGTTTCTTCTTTTCTATCCCAGCTGATTTTCCTTTATCCATATATCTAGGTTCACCTTTTCTAGCCACCTGTTCGAAATTTTGACAGGTTGATTCTGCATCCAAATCCTTTCCTCTGCTCTCCTTATTATCATCATCACCCCTTCTCTCCACATGTTGTATAATTTGTTGTTTATATGATCTGGAATGCTTGTGTTCTGTAACTCTTGATTCTGCTGTATATCATCATTAATAGGATTTGGATTCAATCCTATTTCCGTCTTATTTGCCAATCTCTCAAGGTTAGTTCCATCATCGGTAGTCTGCAACAGTCCTTCATTAGCCTGTAGACTTGCATCCTTTACTGCAGCCCTCTCTTCAGTTACTCTAATGATCTCTCCTGTATGGGTATTTGGTTCCTCTAGAGGCATTACTTCATCTGGATTGACAATTGGAATTTTTTTGTGTCCCATCTGGTTCTTGTAGTGTTATATCCTTTCCACTTTGATCAACTAACATCTCAATAGACTTGCCAAAATTATCTCCTGCATTATGTTGTTCCTTATTTTTCTGCCTATTTAAACTTTGTTCTTCCTCCTCTTTCTCCTCATCTGATGACTCCTTTTTCCCCATGGCACCCACGGGTAATTCAGCTTCATCTGATGTTTCTTCAATTTGATCCCTCCATAATTTTTCTCTATTAAGCTGTAGTCTTGTATCATTATTTGACACCCCATCTGTTGCATCATACTCAACTGATTGTGATGGTACCTCCTGACATAACTGATTAGTTTTGACCACATTTTCAACAAAAGCTCCATTCACCCAAGCTACTGTTGATTCTCTCCTAACACCCTCAATTCCTGTATTTTTGTTCCCAGCATTATTTGTACTCTTTCCCTTCTTTCCTATGTCCTTTCCTGTAGTTTTAGGAGTAAATCTAGCTGCATTACGATTCAATCTCCCCTTTGTAGTAAGATGATTTGTAATACTTCTTTCTCCCCCACTTTCATGTACTGCAACTAGTTGATTATTCTCTTCCTCATCATTATTCTAATCTTCTAATGCTGCAAATTTATTAGCAGTCTGAATTTGCTGAGTAATACCTGCACCAACTGGATCTATGTCTCTCCTTGAATCTCTAATTTCTTGCTGATTATTACCAATAACTGGAACTATTTCCTTCCCTATAGTATCATTAAGTTGCAAAGATAGAGTAGTACCAATAACCTACTGCATATTATCATTATTAACAGGAACAATTGCCTTGTCATTCTGACTTTACGCCATTGCTTGGATTGCACCATCGTTCACTCGATTATCCTTTCCCTCTCTCCATTATTCACCAATTTGATTCAAATTACATACTACCTTTCCGCTTGACAAAATCACCAAAGGCTAATTAAGTTGCTTTTTATTCTGTTCGTTGCTAGATTCTACGTTGTCCTTGCCTTGATCATAAGGTGACAGTTCAGGATGTACTCTCTAATATTCAAATAGATCATGACCTTGCAGCCAACATTCTTTGCAATACTTTGGAAGCATATCATACTTGATATTGACCCATTCAGTCCTTATTTCCCATGATGCTTCATTAGTAATATCCATTCTTACCTTCTTAGGATGTTCAGCTAGCAAATCAACAAGGACTTCAACTGTAGCACAACTAGGCCTTGTCTTGTTAATTGTAGCCATGTCCAAGTGTAGAGGCTTCCCAACACCTGAAGCAAGTGAAAAAAGACATTCCTTCACAAAGTACGTAGGTAACAAACCTAGGAAGGAAATCCATGCCATTGCCATTGGAGTCACTTCTCCTGCCTTAAACTTCACATCATATATGAGAGGTCGAATATGATATTCCTGGCCATTCTTTTCTTTAATATATTGAGCTCCTTTCGATTTAAAATCAATAAAATCTTTCCACAATGTCATGCGTATAAGAACATACATGTCTCTTAGAAATCCAATACTGCATTCTCCCTATATTCCACATTGCGATGGAATAATGCGACGAATCTCGCACAGTTCTGGCCATCCATAAGTGAATTTTCCCACTAAAACATATTGGAGACCCTCAATCACATTCATTCTTTCCACTTTTGATTTAGTAAACTTCACCATTGGTTTCCCATTAACAACAGTTGCTCGATGAATAGGAATTGGATCTACAGTAGCAGTTCGTTCGTGCACGGTAACATTTAATGTGCATGGTTTCAATATTTTTGCATAATCCATTAGTTGGGGTGTGTTATTAATTGTTGTCGAAGTATGGGTTGCGTTTTGGGGTGGTTGGGGAGGCAACCCAGCCACAACTGCTAGCTGGCCGCCGGCCGGCGAGGCCATAGAGGCGCTGGTCAATGATTTTTTCTCTAGTCACCCAATTTTTCTCTAGAGCTTCTCTATTTAGGGTTTGCGAATTCTTCCAGTTCCTCTTGTTGGATTTGGGTCAAACCACTTGTATCTAAAGAGTATCAATTTCTTAAATGGCCAATATATTCTAGTTCTATTATTTCTTTGAGTACACCATAATCATCAATATCTCAAACTTGGTTGCCATTTCCACCTTGAAACCACACCCACTGTTGTTGCTATTTTTATTTTTAGAGCAATCCTCTGTATGAAACTAATAACCATTCACAATGTACTTAGACATTGTTGAAATCTGAAGCCCACGTCCCTATGATATATCTTTCCAAAATTGATTTACACCATTATTTGGATCATTTACCTACATAATGTAAAAAAAGTTCATAAGTTTGCATAACTTCCAAACATTGTTTACCTACATAGTGTTAGAATATTATAAGGATAAACTTACAAATTGTTTGAACCACGTATCAAATCTCGTATATACAGCATCATGGACAAATTGACCCACGAAGTCACTGTGACACATCAAATTTTTTAGTAGTTGCATTGAGATGTAGTCACAATAAATTTTATATTCTGATAACTTCTAAATCAATACTTGAGAAATGGTACAACTTCGAGACAAGTTAGAAATACATGAAGTGTAGCTGACTTGTACTTCATATCACTCAAACTTCTCTTTCTAACTTCCTTAGAATATCGGTCTGGTTGATTGAATATGGACATAGGTAGATATAATGAATAATTCACATATTTGACCTTTTGACTATTGGGCCTATTCCTAGCATATGACACATTACTCTCAAAATAATAAGAACAAAAATAAGCAGTTTCCCTTGCAAGATAAGCTTCGCATATCGATCCTTCAATCCTATTCCTTTGCTTAACGAATTATTTTCATTTCCCAATTGTCCTATATAATTTCAAGTTAGCCAATAACATTCAAATAAAATAGAAAATTACATCAAATTTATAATAATATCTCTCAAATGGATACATCTATCTGTATTGAATAATCCCTCTAAGTCATGCCTCGTGTACATGGTGGATAGGAAGGTGTTCCGTCACATAAAAAAAACGACATGGAAATATCTTTTCCATCTTAGTAGAATTTACGTGAATGTACTGATCCATCCGGAGTAGGTTTTCTTCTCCTAATGTGGAAGAACACAAGTCTTTGAAAAATAAACTAATCTTTGTGATGGGTTTTCAGATTCCTTTAAGCAAACCAAAAAACGCAATAGGCACTAAGGTCTCCATGAAAACATGATAGTCATGACTTTTCAAATGGCTCAACATCCCTACCTCCATATCAACCTTTTTCCAAGATTCGACACAACCTTATCACGACCCCAATTTTCCCTCCGTTAACCATCGTGATAACACCTAGTCTTTCCGACTAGGTAAGCCTAACAATGCAGAATATAAATAACAATTGCAGAAGAAATAATTTAAAAATTGACATAGTAGAATAAAATAGTTTTTACGATGCCGCCTAGCACATAACAGTGCAAAATATCAACCTAATAGTCCCAAAATCCGGAACCCCATGAATCACCAGCTAAGATATACATAAGAAGCTCTAAATCAAGAAATGTCTAACAAAAAGGAAACTTACTAAAGGGCTATACTAATACAGAAAGATAAAAAGCGACTCCTCGATTTGTGAACGAGGCACATATACTTGGAAGCCTCTACAAAGGCACCTCGACTCAAGGATGATAAGATTGAGTGGAAGTACTTGGATCTACAGAACAAAAATGGGCAGAAGAGTAGCGTGAGCACACCACATGGTGCCTAGTAAGTATCAAGACTAACCTAGATGAAGTAGTGACAAGGAACAGTCAAGACACATATCGATCCAATAAACTATACAAACATAGGAACATGATGAATATATAAAGACTACACAAAATGGCTAACAATACTACAATCACAATAAGGGAGGAAAACAACAAGTAACAGTGGAAATACGAAAATAATGGTATAGAAGAGCGAGCGGAAACACAAACCCAAATCCCTAAGTTCACAATACACTAAAGGTAAGCACTGACTCTGGTCCTAAGACGATGTTCACAATATCAACAACCGCACAACAGAAATCTCGTGTATCACCATAAAAAATACAACATCAACGATGACAATATACACAAAAATATGACAAGTAAATCAACTAAAGAAATTTCAATCATAAGGAGATGGTAAAACTAGCTCACGAGGAATAACCACAATAGAGAACACTAAGCGTGATAAGAAATGCACAACAAGGAAGAAAGTAATATGAAGCAATGATCGCAGTGTAATTCAAAAACAAGGAAGCTAGCACAAATCAAATAATTCCAAATAAGGAAATGTCAAGTAAATATAGTTTATCTAAACTTTTTTTAAGGTTGGGAAATTTACGAAGAATATACAATAATTTCAATTAAGGATGAGCAACAGGAAAATAATCTTCAGCTCAATCAAGACTAAACAATTACAGGGGGGGATAATAATGATTTCCAATAAATACGAGCAGTTATAAAACATAACATGACAATAGAAGAGGTAAACATCTTCAGTTTAGAAAAATAAGAGTCAAATAGACAATAAGAATGAATCACGAGCAATTAATTCCGAATACAGGTTAAACTAGTAAGTGGAAAACTCAAGCATATCAAGTACACATTCATATACAGTGAATAGAAGGACCTAAGAGCCCTAAAAAATTTAATTTTCCAAAATTAAGTTCGAACACACTCGTCATCTTGCGTACACGAACTACAGTCAACATAGCACACTAAAATCCTAAAGGAAAGTCCACCACACAAGGTTAGGAGAGATACTTACCTCAAAGATGGCAAACCGATACTCTAAGATGCACTTCTCGGGTGAAAAGACCTCCGGATGGCTCACATCAAACCAAATTAACTTCAAAGCACAAATAAAACACATAAGAGACTATTCCGGATCATAAACTCTCAATCTTGATCTAATTCTAAAGAATCAGTTAAAAACTCAACTCCTAGGCCCGCACCTCGGAACCTGACAATTTTTACAAAAATTGACTACCCATTCTGGTACGCGTTCAATACAAAATATATCAAATTCCAATACCATTTGGTCCCTCAAATCACGATTTTTTATTTTAGAATCTTTCTTCAAAACCAACTCCTTTCCCAACCCAAAACACAATTTAAATGATAAAAATAAAGAAAAAATCATGAAATATATTTAGTTATAGTTGAAGAATAGTTACCCAATTGAATTTCGTGAAAAACCCACCAAAATTCGCCAAGAACCGAGCTTTAGAAGTCACAATGCTATAAATGGCGAAACCCTCGATTTTTGAATATATTCTGCATGCCCAGCCCTTTACCCTATGCTGTCGTGGACAAACTAATTCGATAGCGCAACACAAAATTCTCCAACCCTTCTTTTAGCCTATGCGATCGCGGCAATGCCCCCGCTATCATGTAGAACAAATATTTCCAACAGCCATCTCCAACTCTTCCGGACAACCTCTAGTATAATGGTCATAACTGTTTATACAAAACCCCAAATTACAATTGATTTAACGTTCTATTAACTAGACATAAAGGGCTACAACTTTTGTTTTTAGATCATTTTTAAATTCCTTAGATATTGTGAGATATAAGCTTCCAAAGTCAGGTCAGTGCAATAGACCTTTTATTCTATGCGATCGCAGGAAGACTTATGCGATCACCTAGCACAACTCTCCAAATTTTCTCTATGCTTACGTGGTTAGATCTATGCTAACGCATTGTACGACCCTAAAGCCAAAAACCAGCAACTAGAAATGGCCTATAAGTGGTCCGAAACCACCTCGTATTTCACCCGAGGCCCTCCGGACCTCAACCAAACATACCAACACATCCCATAACATCATTCAAACATGTTCCAACCTTCGGAACACTCAAAACAACATCAAAATATCGAATCACCCTCGTATTCAAGCGTAAGAGTTCTTAAACTTCTGAATTCAAATTTCGATCAAAACGTTTATCAAACCTCAAAAATAAAGACCAGCAGATCTCCCCAGTCTACGAGGCCTCCTCGCCTACCCAAGTCTCTCTCTTGATCTCGTATGCCCTCTCTCTTGGCCCCACCTGTCCTCTCTCTCCCTAGCATGCATATCCTCTATCTTCCTAGCAATGCTTACTACCTGCTGATATGAAATATCCATCTCCAACTCATGAGCCATGCTAGAATTGATGTTGGGAATAATCCCTTCAATAAACCGGCGAACCCTTTTGCGAACAGTAGAAACCAAGGCTGGGGCATGTCTAGCCAAGCTAGTGTAAAGAACAGCATACTCCGAGATAGTCTTAGTACCGTAATGTAAATGCTCAAACTCTGCATGCCATGCATCCTTGAGGCTCTGAGGAACAAACTCTCTCGAGAACATATCTGAAAACTGGGTCCAAGTTAGTGAAGCTGCCTCATCCGGACTGTCTAACTCATATGTGAGCCCCCACTCGTAGGCGGGTCCTCGAAGCTTGAAGGTAGTGAAAGAAACCCCACTCAATTATGATATACCCGTAATGCGGAGGAAACGGTGGCACTCCTCAAAAAATCCCAAAGAATCATCTGATGCTAATCCATTGAATACAGGAGGATCATACTTCTTAAACCTCTCAAATCTCCGCTGCTCATCCTCTGATGCTGTTGCCCTTTCCTCAGGTTGACCTGGGACTACAAGATGTACAAGAATAATCTTTGGGACCTGATCAACATGCAATTGCTGCTCAGGATTGCAGGCGACAGTAGTCTGTGCTCCTATCCTGGCCTGAGATGTGGCTGCAGTAAGGGGGAGCAACACTGCCTGAGCAAAAATGGTGTACATACTCATGAACTGCGTTAGTGTCTCATGAAAAACTGGAGTAGTAGTAGCAATATGCATATCAAATTCCCGGACTCAAGCTAGAACTACTGGCGGTACCTCAATGATAGCTGGTATGGGTGCTCTGGTGCACCATATGTGTGTCCTCGGCTGCTACACCCACCTCGGCCTCTAATGGTTGCAGTACGGGGCGCAGGTGCCTGATCATCTAAGGTAGCACGTGTCCTCACCATCTGAGAGAGAATAGAAGATAGAAGTTTAGAATTGTGACATCAAAATCTCGTCTGATCAAGAAATCAAATGAAGTGGAATTTTTCTAGCAGTTTCATAGTTTCTCGCAGATAAGTACAGACGTCTGTGTACCGATCCGCGAGACTTTAATAAACCGGCTTATGATTCATGACTCCTATGAACCTAGGGCTCTGGTGCCAACTTGTAGCAACTCCGGTTCGCTCTCCGTGAACCATCGTGATGGAACCTAAACTCTCTGACTAGGCAAGTCAAATAATGCAGAATATAAACAATAAGTGTGGAAGAAATTATTCAAAAACCGAAATAGTAGGTAAAACAATGTTTACGATGCCGTTTGGCACATAAAAGTACAAAATCTCAACCTAACATTCCCCAAAATCTGGAACCCCATGAATCACAAGCTAATATATACATAAGAAGATCTAACTCCAAAAATGTCTAACAAAAAGAAAACTACTGAAGGGCTATATTATTTGAGAAAGATAGAAATGGATTCCTCGGTCTCTGGATGCGGAAGATATACCTCAAAGTCTCTACAGAAGCGCCTCACCTCAAGAATGATATGACTTAGTGGAAATAACCGAATCTGCAAAGCAAAAATGTGCAGAAGAGTAGCATGAGCACACCACAACGGTGCCAAGTAAGTATCAAGACTAACCTTGGTAGAGTAGTGATGAGGGACAGTAAAGATACCTACCAGTCCAATAAACTATGCAAATATAGGAACAACATAACATGATGTATATATAAAGACTACAGGAAATGGTTAACAATACTATTATCCGATAAGGGAGGAAAACAACAAGTAATAGCAAAAATACCAAAACAATAACATAGAAGAGCGAGCGAAAAGACAAACCCAAATCCCTAAATTTATAATACAGTAAAGGTAAGCAATAAGTCAGGTCCTACGACGGTGTTCACATCAGGTCTTATCCAACAATTTCCATGAAGTACCGAATCTCGGGCAAATTACATCTCACGAGTCCTAGTACTTGAAATCTAACACTTGGCATCCTGTGCCCCCATCAACCTCATGGTCATGTTGACAACTAACTTGCTAACTATAGTCACTCTCACATATATTACAAGTAAACAAGAGTGTACATCTATACTCAGCAAAATCAGGAGGACTTCACGTCCAATAAGAGTGTTCAACTACGTGTATGCATGTGTATGTACTTTAACATAGCTCCTACCAGCTAATAAGCATAAGGAAAAGAATGGATAACACGCGAGATGTCTCCTCAGAACTTCTACGAAGTAAAGCTCATACATATAAGTGTACGACAACACAATATTAAACAAAAAGAATGCCCCCAGGCCATCACAAATCATCAAAATCAATCCCTGACATAGCTCACATTGTCTCGCCACGTGTGCAAATAATAACATAATAAGTGCCTGCCTTGTTTCGCCACACGTGAATCATAATGTTCCTACCTTGTCTCACCACATGTGCAACCCATATATAAGCATATATATAAATACCTTACCTTGTGATGCCGCTTGTGCAATAATTCAATAGTAGAATTAGCATGGTAGAAATCTCATGCGACTCCATAATAATAGCCGCACAGCAGAAACCTCAAGCATCAGAATATAAACAACCGCACGGCAGAAACCTCACGCACCACCACAACAAGTACAACAACAACAATGACAATATATACAAGAACACGACAAATAAATCAACTTAAGAACTTTCGATCATAAGGAGACGGTAAAACTAGCTCACAAGGAATAACCACAATAAAGAACACTAAGCGTGATAAGAACAACTCAACAAGAGAGAAAATAATATGAAGCAACGATTCCACAATATATTATTCAACAGCAAGGAAGCTAACAGGAATCAAATAAGTCTAAATAAGGAAATGTCAACTAAATATAAATTATCTAATCTTCTTTTAAGGTTGGTAAATTTATGAAGAATATACAATAATTTCAATTAAGGATGAGCAGCGTAAAGATAATCATCACCTCAATTAAGACTAAACAATTACAAGGGAGATAATAATGATTTCCAATAAAGACGAGCAATTATAAATGATATCATGACCATAGAAGAGATAATCATCTTTAGTTAAGCAAAATAAGAGTCAAATAGGCAATAAGAATGAATCATGAGCAAGTAATTCCAATTAGATTATGTATAGGTTAAACTAGTAAGTGGAAAACTCAAGCATATCAAGTACACATTCATACACAGTGAATATAATGACCATAGAACCCTAAAAGGCTAATTTTTTCAAAAATAAGTCCGAGCATGTATTTGTCACCTCGCGTACACGACTACAATCAACATAGCAGAATCAAATCCTAAGGGGAAGCCCCCCCCACAAGGCTAGGAAAGATACTTACCTCAAAGATGACAAACCAATACTATAACATGTACTTCTCGGGTGAAAATAACTCCAAATGGCTCACATCTAACTAAATGAACTTCAAAGCACAAATAAAACACATAAGAGACTATTCCAGATCATGAAGTCTCAATCTTGATAAAATTCTAATAAATCGTTCCAAAAGTCGACCTTGGGGCCAGCACCTCTAAATCCGACAAATTTTAGAAAAATTGAATACCTCTTCCGATATGAGTTCACTGCAAAATTTATAAAATTATGGTTTCATTTGGTTCCTTGAATCGCGAATTTTCATTTTAGAATATTTCTTCAAAACCAACTCCTTACCCAACCTAAAACACAATTTAAATGATAAAAATAAAGAAATCTTCTTAGAATATATTTAATTATAGTTGATGAACACTTACCCGATTGAATTTCGTGAAAAACCCACAAAAATTCGCCAAGAACCGAGCTCTAGAAGTCAAAATGTGATGAAAATGGTAAACCCTCGATTTTGGAATATATGCTATCTGCCCTGGCATTTACGCTATGCTATCGCAGATAAACTAATGCGATAATGAAGCACAAAATTTTCCAGACCTTCTTTTAACCTATGCGATTGTGGCCATGCCCCGCGATCGCGTAGGGCAAATATTTCCAATATCCATCTCCAACTCTTCCGGACAACCTCTAGTATAATGATCATATCTTTTTATACAAAATCCCAAATTACAATAGGTTTAACTTTTTGAAAACTAGATACCAAGAGCAATAACTTTCATTTTGGATCATCTTCCAATTCCTTATTTATTGTGTGATATAAGCTTCTATTATTGGATCAGTGCAGCAAAGATTTTACTCTATGCGACCGCGGGAAGACTTATGCGATCGCATAGCATAACTCCATTTTTCCAAACTTTCTCTATACTAACGCGGTCAGATATATGCTAACGTACTGTACACCCCTAAAGCCATAAACCAACAATTAGAAATTGCCTATAAATGGTTTGAAACCACCCCGAAATTCACCCGAGGCCCTCAGGACCTCAACAAAACATGACAACACATCTCATAACGTAATTCAAACTTGTTCCAACCTTCGGAATGTTCAAAACAACATCAAAACATCGAATCACCCTTGGATTCAAGCGTTACAATTCTAAAACTTCTGAATTCTGAATTCAATCAAAAAGTTTTCGAACATCGTACGAATGACCTAAATTTTGCACACCCGTCACAAAATGACACAATGGACCCATTATAACTCTCAAAACCGCATTAAGACCCCTATTTTAAAATTTCACGATTGATCTAGAAACTTCAAAAATTTAAATTTTGGCATTCCAAGCCTAAATAAGCCACCGACCTCCAAAACACAATCCGAACAAACGCCTAAACCCAAAATCACTATACAAAGCAGTTGAGATCACCTAAAACCCATTCCGGGGACATTTACTCAAAAGTCCAATTCCAGTCAAATTCTCAACATTTAAACATCCAAAACTAGATTCCTTCTTCTAATTGGCTCTGAATCATTTGTTTACTGAATTCAACCATGCATAGAAGTAGATACTCATATTACGCAGCTGTTCCAGATCTTACACCACCGAGCATAGCTTAATTTGTCAAAATGACTGGCCGAGTCGTTATAAACCCTCAGACATCTTCAATTTCGCTACCCAATCACAAATTTGTCATATTTCCTCCAAAGTGAATGTGTAACTTGATTTGGACTTGAATATCTTACCATTAGTTTCTGTTTGCAAGTATAATTCAGGCCGCCTGCAATATTCTTGTAAGTCCATTCTAGCCTTCGGGTTATCTTTTGTCTTACCTTTAACATCCATTACTGTGTTGAACAAATTGTAAAAATAATTTTTCTCAATATGCATGACACCAAGGTTGTGATGGAGAAAATTATCCTTCCAACAAGGCAACTCCCAAAATATACTCTGTTTTGTCCAATTATGAGTAACACCATATCTGGGGAATCAATAAGGTGGAGCTTCAGTAATTTTACTGAAGTTCTATATCCTCTCCCAAATTTCCTCACCTGAAAGTATCGGAGGTGGAGAATCACATTCTATTTTATTCATTTTGAATACATTTTTCATCATTCGAAACTCATTATCAGGAGGAAAGAATTGACGAATGACAATCAAACCATGATTTCTTTTGGCCATGTTTCAAAGTGACCGCTTCACTATTTTCTATATAGCAAGGACAAGCTCGCTTCCCAGCAGTCATCTACCCAGACAATATTCCATATGCAGGAAAATTGTTAGCTGTCCATATTAAATTAGCATGCAAATTGAAATTCTTCTTGGTTGATATGTCATATGTTTCAACACCATCATACTACAATTGTTTTAGCTTATCAATGAAAGGTTGCAAATATACATCAATCAAACCTTTTGGATTACGTGGACCGGAGATAATAAGAATATATATGGATTAGTAATGCACAATTCGGTTGTTAGATTATAAGGTGTAAAAAAGACATGCAAACATGAATATGGTATTGTAGATACAGAAAAAGGCGTGAATCCATCCGGACACAAACCTAACCGAATGTTCCTTATTTCACTAGCAAAATCTGGATATGTCCTATCAAAGTGCTTCCAAGCTTCTCCATCTGAAGGATGAAACATAACACCAGGTGGTCTTCTATTTTCAAAGTTCCATCTTATATGAGGAGCATAACTCATCGCATATATAACCTTTTTAACCTAGGTGTAAGAGGTAAATAATGCATCGACTTGATAGCGACCATATTCCCGCTTGAAAGCCTCTTGAAATGAGGCTTTTTGCAAAATTTTCAACACTAATTAAACTAAATAGTTAATAAAATTAATTAACAAAACTAATTAAAACAAGACCTAAACCTTTAATCCTCAATAAAATATAATGTTCAAAGAATTGAAACACTAATTTATATCCTTAAACTACATAATTTATATAATAGAAACAAAAACTATAAACAACAAAGATTCAAGGTTATAATTCAAACCTAAGCTTTTTTAGATGGAGGCGGAGAGAGAGGGGCAGTGGCAGTGGCATGGCAGTGCGGCGATGGTGTCACGACCCAAACCTAGGCCTAGTCCTGATGGTGCCTGTCTTGGGGACAAGGCCAGCCAACTAAACCCAATTCATCGTTTTAAAACAGTTGAACAGTTTATAAACAGTTTAAATATGATTTAATGGCAATAGTTAACGGAAGTACAACCCAACACAGCCAAAATCGGGGTGTCACAAGTCACAAGCATCTATTAAGATATGAATACAACTATGAAGTCTATAATTTACAAAATAGGAGTGATACACAAAGGAAGAAATGCGATGTTACGAACGCTGGCAGTCACCTCGCTGAACTCTGATAACTTAATCTCTGATCAGCTCAAAACCCACTACTGAGGGAACAAATACTTGCATTTGCACGCGAGGTGCAGGGAGTAAAGCGAGTACTCCAACTCAGTGGGTAATAAAGGTAAATAACAACTGATCAGCAAGAAATCACATAAGGCAAACCATCATGCTGTACAGAGTAGTGTAAAACCTTTTGAGAAAAACAATGAAGCTGTGAAATCTTAGAAAACACCTTGGCTTAGTTTAAGACTCTTTTGAAAATGACTTTTTCGAAGGTTATGCAAATGAATGCAAAACAAATAGTGCAGATAAGCACAGAACTTCTCCCCTCGGGCAAAACACTCACTCAACAGATAATGCCAGACAATCGGGTAGATACCACGTGAAGTAACACAGACAATAGATAATGGCAGACAAATGAAACAAAGTAAATAGATAGATCAGTATCATATAGTAACCGCTGCAGCATGTAGCCCGATCCATATATCATTGCAGCATGTAGCCTGATCCATATATCACTGCGACATGCAGCCTGATCCATATATTTCGTCGATGGCACTCACTGGGGGTGTGCAAACTCTGGGAGGGGTCCCTTACGGCCCAAGCACAAATATCAAGCCATCTCGTGGAATCAAATCTAGGCCCTCAACCTCATATAGGTACCAATATAACACTGCCGTGGCGCGCAACCCGATCCCATAGTATCCTCACAACGTAGGTACTCGGCCTCACTTAATAGGATAAGAGCTTCACAAGCCCCTCGGGCATTTGTAAAATAGTAGTTCTCCGCCTAAAGACCATTTAAAAATATCATTTAAGTCTCAAAACTGAGTAAAAGTGGCTTAGTTTGTAAAGCTGTCGAAATCAGCATGACTAAGTTCAAGTAATAAGTCAAAACAGTGAGGAAACAATATAATAATCCCTGAAGGGTCCAAATAGCTTCCACAAAGCCCAAATATGGAAATCAACCCAAATAATGATGATAACAAGTGAGTTTCAGTCAAATACACGGTAAAATAATCAATCGGGATGGACCAAGTCACAATCCCCAATAGTGCTCTACCCCACGCTCGCTTCCGACATGCAAGTCACCTCAAAATAGCACTACAATGTGCAATCCGGGGTTCCAAACCCTCAAGATAACATTTATATTCATTACTCACCTCCAATCGGCGAAATCTGTAGCTCATAACGTTTTTGCCTCTCAAATCGGCCTCCACATGCATCAAATCTTTCAAAAATCAGAGCAAATACATCACAATATGCTAAGGGAACAAAGCCCTAGCGAAATTAATCAATAACGGCCACAAATCCCGAAATTACCAAAACCCGAGCCCGAGGCCTACTTCTCGAAACTCAAGAAAATTTTCAAATCATTAGATTCCTTATCTCCTCAGGAATTCATACATACCAAAAGTTCTCAAATATGACCTCAAATGGTTCTTCAAATTCATAAATAAAATTTCAAAATCCTAAGCCCTAACTTCTTCCATTTTTAGATTAAGTTCCATGAATTTCTAGGTTAATTTCACTATAGAATCGAGTTTTAAGACCAACATTCTTACGTCAAGTCGATTCCTATTGAATCTCTATTCAATTTCCTTCAAAAAATATCCAAAAACGAGCAGCCATCAGTGAAAATAGACCCACATTCGTGAACAAGATGAGTTTAAAAACATTCTGCCTAGTAGCATTTTCCTCTATGCGATCATGGGCAGACCTTCGCAATTGCGAAAAACAAATGCTCAGCCCTCAGATTTAACTCTATGCAAATCCAACATAACCAATACGAACACGATGCACTGCAGAATAATACTATGCGATAGCGGACCACCTTCCGCGTTCGCGATGAACAAATTTCAAACCAAAACCTCAGGTCCACTTTACTCTATGCGAATGCGACCAGCCCTACGCGTTCGCGATCAACAAATTCCCCCTATTATGCGATCACATCTCTACCTGTGCGAACGCGAAGCACGATTGAACTGCTCCCCCACACAGCCTCTATGCGATCGCGATGAACCAATACGCTGGAACTGGAACCTTCATGTTTTCTGAAGTCCTCATAGCATGAAATGGTCCGATTAACCACCTGAAACTCACCCGAGGCCCTCGGGACCTCAACCAAACATACCAACATAATCCATAACGTCATTTAAATTTGTTCCAATCATCAAAACACGTGAAACAACATGAAATTACTTAAAACTCACCGAATTCAAGCCTAAGTTTTCAAAAACTGTTGAAATACACTTTCGATCAAAAACCCGACCAAACGACGTACGAATAACCTGAATATTTGCTGACACACCCCAAATGACATAAAGAAGCTACTGCAACTCTCAAAATTTCATTTCGACCTCTATATCAAAATCTCACCTATCAACCGGAAAACGCTAAAATCTCACTTCCGCTAATTCAAGCCTAAACCTTCCACGGACTTCCAAAATGCATTCTGATCACTCTCCCAAGTTGCAAATAACCTAATGGAGCTAACCAAATCATAAAAATTTTGATATGTGGTCGTATACAAATAAGTCAACCCTTGGTCAAACCTTTTAAATTCAAAGCTTTCAACTGAGACGTTCCTTCAAATTCATAATGATTTTTCTGAAAACTAAAACCAACGATCTACATTAGTCATACTACATTACACGGGCAAGTCATGCCCTAGAAGTAGCGATCAAAGTGCAAAAGGTCAAAACGACCGGTCGGTTCTTTACATCCCCCCCACTTAAGCACATGTTCATCCTCGAACGTACCCACAGTTGTTCTAGAAGCCAACCACTAGTTGAATAACCTTACCATGCATATACCCGGGGGTGATCCCACGTCACCCTATCTCATATAGGTTTGATAACATAATATAACTGAAATTTCACAATCCATCCTAGTCCATAAACCATAGAACCACATTTCCACTACCGAAGTCATCCACAGGATCAAAATCTCACATCTATACTCTGAATAATTCCAAACCAGCTATAACAACGCATACTTGCAGCGTCAGATGCAATTACATGATAAACCACATAAGTCTAACGCTCGTAGAAATAACTTCTATTCACAGCAGCTATACACAACACTTAAATACCGATAGAAAAACTCTTAGAGACTAATGTATCATTCCAAAACTTTAATATATTTCCAACGATAAATGAAATACGCAATAACCACAACCATTTCTCAGGTAAACCATTTAGGAAGCTATTTCTCCTTGGCCAATTTCCATAGCAATTTTCGAGCCGAACCTCAATATTATCTTTCCAACAAGCTAAAATCAAATCCGTTCGTATTCATTAATGATCCCAACGATTTCCTCTAATACAACACATCACCCTGGTGACATGACACATCAAAAAAGGCCTAAGTCACAACTAGCATTATACACGCACCAATAAGCAATGGTCCGAACATACTCCAATCATGACAATGACTCAAATGAAAGAGCTGTACCTCAAGCTCACCAGTACCACCATAACACCAGGTTGAGAACTTGTCTCATATAAGAGAATAGAACACACGAATCTAACCCAAAATGTCATATCTCCACATAGCCTCACTGCAATGCACGATCCTATCCAAGCAATGCTCCACATGAGACACCTCAAGTCACTATGATCGAAATTGACAACCACGCACAATTTGATGTCTGGAATTAAAGGCAATCATTACACCTCGGTTAACATATAAGATATACCACGCAAACCCGATAGGACAGAACTGCTATGCCACCCAGCGAGATACATCCAAACACTCTTCTTGCTCGACTTCCACAAATAACCCTCAATAGATCCACACCATGTGTGCTCGTAACCAGCAAATCATAACGTCTTGCAACACAAGAAGGCCACTCATAGATCTTCCCAAATCACTAACAAGCTCAATATTGATCGAATCAACCTATCCCTAAAAAATACAATTCGGGGCCAACAAAGCCAACTTAGGCTAGAACGCGCATCAACATTGCCTGCCAACGAACTCACTATCAAGGAGCCTAAAGCTGCTCCTTCCACTAATATAATTCCTCTCTGAGCCATACGATACGGTGCTCGGGACCAACTCAATACCGAAATCCACAACCTCGCCCGGTGACATGCCCGACCACAGAAAACACATCCGATCCCTCAACACCAGAACTGAATCAATATATGGAGCCTTAGCATTGACACTCATCATAAGAGCCCAAGTAAGAAGGACAATCCTTCCCAGCCATTTGCCAGGTCTTCAAAATATAAAACCACTCTACTAGGATATATGCTGACGCACCTCGCCACTCAACCCGTGGCATTTCTGGCATAGCCCGTATCGCAATAGTCCAGAATAATGCAACACGGACACAGTCAGTCTAACCCCAATATCATATCCAATATCTAACATACCAAGCAACAAAAGATCCAGGGCCTCCCAAATCCCGATAGTCGCTAAACAGTGTCTATACATACAGTCGTCCATAACCACAATATAGCCTATATATAAGAGCTTCCATCTCCAATCCACACAACACATGAATCACCCTATCTGATCCCAATTCCGTCATTCGAATACATGCCACACCTCTAATACCCAGTCATTTAATGAGTGATACTAAAAAATTCTTCAATGCCACCAAGAAACTTGAATATCAGTAGCCGACCCAGCCTGGAAGTGCCGTAATACTACCGACGTGCCATCAACTTAATCACATTGCCCCTTATTGGAACATATACTCTTATACCAATTAACAATACCATTTCCTTAATCATCTGAAGCTACCCGCTGCCTAGGAGTTATAAGCTTCCTTTCAGAACTAAACTTAAACCTGACACACGCAAATCTCGATCGTCCACAACAACCCAGATATACCATACCCTACTAGGATAACATGAGAACTTCATATCCCTTCAGAGCCATGGCATATAAATACTCAACTAGTCCAGAACCTTCTGGTCCCATCTAGAAGAAAAATCACTATACATCCCATGCTCCGCATGCCCATAGAAGATATACATCTCCAAACCATGATAGGAACTATCAAGAACTCTTTGAGTTCCCTTTGCACAAATCAAACATGCTAGGAATAAATTCTTCTAAATCGACCAATCTAAGCAAGCCATCAAAACCTAAGAGCATTGCTACAAAATACTTGTAAGAACTCGTCACGTCGAACACACACAAGGAATTAATCATATCTCCACCATACCAGTCCGGTCTACTATCAAGCTACCCTAGCTATCTAAGTTTCTTTCTGATTCACCTTCAACTTGATATTCCCTCTTTCTTTAGAACCACAATTCCTCACCCCAAACACACCACACGCCACCCAAGCATAAAACCACACTGTTTGAGACCCATAAGCCGTTGAATACTCTCTCAATCATTCTTACAAACAACATATTCCATAATACTTTACTCTGAAGAACTTCATGCGAATCTGAATACGTTACCATTGCCTTCCTGATACTGATACAAAGAATCCCAATTAACATAGAACTACCACAAGTCTTGACCTCTTCTAATGAAAACACAGTTGCTAACCAGATGTACAACCTTAAGATACCCGATTGTTCCCTGTAGAATCTTGAACACATTAGAACCGTTCTCAAGAGTTATTCACTCTTATTCAACTGCACTTTACTTGGTCTAATGAACATAACCACTCGTGCCTCATTGGAACTCTGGCACTGCAAAATGAAATCCTCACCCCAATACAACCAAGAAACTTCCTTCTCTATGCACTGAACATTCTTTACCAACAACAACCTAAGACATCCCATAATTCTCTTACTTTGTGTAGCATAATATGACATTTTCCAGAATTCTTCCTTTACTCAAACCATCCTCTGTCACTATCTCCGCTAGCCATAACAGATTCGCCCGCACGCCTCAAACTGGAACCAAGATAGCACCTAACCGTGCAACCAACTACTCACAGAAGACTCCATCACTTGGCGTGGAGCCATAGGTCATGATGCACTTGATAACTCCTAACACTTATACCCTATTGATGCCACGATACCATACTGATATTAAACTCATATCCTTTGTAAGCTTGTGTAAACACAGATTATCTAATATTTATAAATATTCAGTAAATCTCGTACTCATTCTCGCAATAGTTAAGCCCACTCTCTTAAGTGACCCAAAAAAAATCAAATTTCAACACTCACATTTCACTTGCACCTGAGGGCTTTTAACAATCACATAAGAGTCACACAACCCCATAATACCCCGCAGGAGATAATCCTCATGTCTTGCCTCCAACTAATATTTTTACATACCTTCCACCGTCATTAACTGTACGCAGTTAGTCTTCCTAAGTCTGAATGCATACTTCAGCATGAAATTTACTTCACTCCCAACTAGAACATATGAAAAGATCCTTCACACGCCCATAACTCGGGGCTAGACATCCAATAATAATGGAAATCAAACACTTATAAGTTCATCTATCATCCAGCAGACCCTCCTCGTCACTTCCAAGTCATATAGATACATCTCACAGTACTAACATACTCATTACGTAGCTATCAAGCTGTCATTCCCATTGATAGGGACAATACCAAACATATACAAGTTCAAAATACTTGCTCACACAATCAGTGCCTCGCTGCTCAAGCCATAGGCAAAGATCAGGCCACAAGTCGTTCAAGCTGGCCCAACATCAACTCAGAGAGATCACATCTCACCCGTGATCGAGAAATCACAAACCAGCAAGGAACATCTTATACTGAGAGCTCATGCACGTATACAAACGTGTGGAAGGAATTTCAAGAGTTAAATTTCAAGCTGAATCAAGGACGCACGACAAGAATTCAAGAATGTAAAGTTTTCCTAAATGTTCGGAAGCCTATCGAAGATAAATATAGACATCTCCGTGCCGATCTACGAGACTCTACTAAACCTGCTCATGACTCGTGAGACCTAGTAACCTAGGTTCTGATACCATATTATCATGACCAAAACCCAGACCCAGTCGTGATGGCGCCTCTCGCGGGGACAAGGCTAGCCAACTAAACCCATTTCATCCTTTTAAAATAGTTGAACATATTAAATATAATTTAGTGACAATAATTAGCAGAAGTACAACCTGACATAACCCAAATCAGGGTGCCACAAGTTACGAGCATCTATTAAGATATAAATACAACTACAAATTCTAAAATTTACAAAATAGGACTGATAAACAAAGGAAGAAATACGGTGCTGCAAAGGCTGGCAGTCACCTTGTTAAACTTCGATAACTTAGCCTCCGATCAGCTCAAAACCTGCTATCAGGAGAACAAATACTTGCACCTGCACACGAGGTGCAGAGAGTAAAGTGAGTACTCTAACTCAGTGTTTAATAAAGGTAAATAATAACTAAGCAGTAAAAAATCAAGCAAGGCAAACCATCATGCTGTACAGAGCAGCAGAATACCTTATGAGAAAAATAATAAAGATGTGAAATCTTAGAAAACACCTTGGCTCAGTTTAAGACTCTTTTGAAAATGGCTTTTCGACGGTTATGCAAATGAATGCAAAACAAATAGTGTAGATAAGCACAGAACTTCACCCCTCGAGAACAACACTCACTCAACAGATAATGCCAGGCGTGAAGCAACACAGACACCAGATAATGGCAGACAAATGAAAAAAGTAAATCCATAGATCAGTATCATATAGTAAGCACTGCGGCATGCAACTCGATAATATATCGATATGGCATGCAGCCCGATCCATATATTTCATCGACGGCACTCACTAGGGGTGTGCAGACTCCGGGAGAGGACCCTTACTGCCCAAAGGCAAATATCAAGCTATCTTGTGGCATCAAATCCAAGCCCTCAGCCTCTTATCAATACATGTATAACACAACTACAGTGCGCAACCCAATCCCATGTTATCCTCACAATGTAGGCCCTCAGCCTCACTCAGTCAGATATGAGCATCACAAGCCCCTCAGGCATTTGTAAAATAGTAGTTCTTAGCCCAAAACATCATTTAAAAATATCATTTAAGTCTCAAAACTAAGTAAAAGTGGCTGAGTTTGTAAAGAAGTGGAAATCAACATGACTAAGTTTAAGTAATAAGTAAAAACAGTGAGAAAACACTGATAATAATCCCCGAAGGGTTCAAATAGTTGTCACGAAGCCCAAATATGCAATCAGCCCAAATCATGGTGATAACAAGTGAGTTTTAGTTAAATATACGGTAAAATCATCAATCGGGACGGACAAAATTACAATCCCCAATGGTTCTCTACCCCACGCTCGCTATCTGGCATGCAAGCCACCTCAAAATAGCACTACGATACGCAATCAGGGGTTCCAAACCCTCAGAATATCATTTACAATCATTACTCACCTTGAACAAGTGAAATCTCTAGCTCGCGATGCCTTTTCCCATCAAATCGGCCTCCACGCGTGTCGAATCTATCCAAAATCAGAGCGAATACATCACAATATGCTAAAGGAACAAAGTACAAGCGAAATAAATCAATAATGGGCACAAATCGCGAAATTACCAAAACCCGAGTACCGAGCCCTCTTCTCGAAACTCTGAAATTTTTCACATCATTAGATTCCTTATCTTCTCACGAGTTCATACATACCAAAAGTTCTTAAATCCAACCTCAAATGGTCCTTTATATGCATAAATAAAATTTCAAAATCCCAAGCCCTAAGTTCTTCTACTTTTAGCTTAAGTTCCATGAATTTCTAGGTTAATTTCACAATAGAATTGAGTTTTAGGACCAAAATTCTTACCTCAAGTCGATTCCTCTTGAATCCCTCTTTAATTTCCTTCAAAACTCTCCAAAAACGAGCAGCCATGGGGTGAAAATAAACCCACATTCGCGAACAAGATGACTTTAAAACATTCTCCCAGGCACATTTTCCTCTATGCGATCGCGAGAAGACCTTCGCAATCACGAAGCACAAATGCTCAGCCCTCAGATTTAACTCTATGCGAATGCGATGCACTGCAGAATCACTCTATGCGATAGCGGAGCTGCCTCCGCATTCGCGATGAACAAATTTCCAACCAAAACCTCAGGTCCACTTTACTCCATGCGAATGCGACCAGCCCTACGCGTTCGCAATCAAAAAATTCCACCTACTATGCGATCACATCTCTATCTGTGCGAATGCAATGCACGATTGAACTACTTCCCCCAAAGCCTCTATGCGATCACGAGAGAACCATCACGATCGCGATGAACAAATATGCCAGAGCTGGAACCTCCAATTTTCTAAAGTCCTCAAAGCATGAAATGGTGTGATTGACCATCTGAAACTCACCCCAGGCCCTCGAGACCTCAACCAAACATACATATGTAATCCATAACATCATTCAAACTTTTTCCAATCATCAAAATACCTCAAACAATATCAAATTACTCAAAACTCATCGAATTCAAGCATAAGTTTCCAAAAACTTTTGAAATACACATTCCATCAAAAACCCGACCAAAAGACGTCCAAATAACCTAAAATTTCACACAAACATTCCAAATGACATAATGAAGCTAATGAAAACATCACAATTCCATTCTAAGCTCTTTATCAAAATCTCAACTATTAACCGAAAAACGCAGAAATCGCACTTCCGCCAATTCAAGCCTAATCCTTCCTTGAACTTTTAAAATGCATTCCAATCATGCTCCCAAGTCCTAAATCACCTAAATAAGCTAATAAAATCATAAAAATTCGAATCCGAGCTCATATACAGATAAGTCAACCCTTGGTCAAACCTTTCAAATACAAAGCTTTCAATTGAGACTGTTCCTTCGAATTCATTCAGATTTCCCTGAAAACCAAAACCAACGATCTATATCAGTCATACTATATTACACAGGCAAGTCATGCCCGAGAACTAGCGATCAAAGTGCAAAAGCTCAAAAAGACCGATTGGGTCGTTATAGATGGCGTGGGTGCAGGTTGGGCGGCGACAGTCGGTGGTCGCAGTGGTGGCGTGGGGTGGGGGAATTAATTTGTGTGAGAAAAATAGGGAATGGAGAGGAAGGTGTTGAGAGAGAGTTGGAAAAATTTTGGGGAAGAAAATAAGAGAAATAGAGGGGAACCCTTTTTTGAGTCTGGTTTTAGAAAAAGTGGTTGGTAGTTATGTTTTGACCATTTCACCTAAATAGTGACCAACGTTGGTCGCTATTTCTAATAAAAAGAATAATTTTCTTTTCTATTTTTGTTTTTAAATACTATAAGTTGTTAAAAAAATTTATTTGCTATAAATATTTCTTTTATTTAGCTACAAGTGTTATAAATAATTATAAAAAACGCAGAATGTAAAATGCCAAAATTTTGTTGAACAAAAACCCTCTCTCGGTAGTGAACAATGTTACATTTTCCGACACTATTCATCAACCATTTCTCCGAAATCCGGCGGTGGATAATAGAAATTTTGGTATCAAAATAACCCCATCCTTATTGTGATCATTCTCCAACTTTTTTCATTTCTAAATCTATACTCAATTCTCCAAGATCTTAATTTGAACAAAGATCACTGTAGCTCGACGAATTTTCAGTTTTCTTCATTCTATCGGCTGATTAGAGGGATGGATGAATCTTTTCTCTATTACTCGAATTTTGTCATTGTAATTTGATTTTGGCAGCCATGTCTGCGAGGACCTCTCCCCAGCATTTGGCTATGGGAGAGGCTGACAAAATCTCAATGAAATCTGATCCAATCGAAAGGTTCAAGCAAAATTATGCGTCAACTCTACAAGTAAGTGAGATGGCTCCGACAAAAACTGATATGTATCCAGTTATATATGGACATGATAAACCTGTTATTCAATTTACAATGGAAGAAGTTAACAACTTCACTAAGGAAGAAGGTTTACATCAGGCTGTCATATTGAAATTCTCTTATGGCAGACCAGATTTAGCGAAAATGCGAAAGATTTTCTCGTCGCAATTTAATGTTCAAGGTCGATGTAATGTTGGGCAGTTGGGCATATGTTAACCAGATTTGATTTGTACGATGACTACGTTCGTTTCTTTTCGAAGACAACTGGATATCTTAAGTCAAAAGGAGAAGAATACTTCATCAGATCATTTCCATGGACTTTGGATTTCAATCCGAGGGAAGAGACATCAATGGCAGTCGTGTGGATATCTCTGCCAGGCCTACCTCCAAACTTCATTGCAAAGAGATCGTTATTATCTATATCTTCAGCAGTGGGATAATCGATTGCTGTTGATAATGCGACGCAAGATAGAACGAGACCGAGCGCGGCAAGAGTTAAGGTGATAGTGGACCTTATGAATAAACATCCAGATAAAGTCATTCTGTAGATTTTAGGTGCTGCTTCAGGTAAATCCGTCGAGTTCAATCACAAAATTGTTTTCGACAATTTGCCGAAGTACTGTGTTTTCTGTAAACATCAAGGACACGATGTAAAAGCATGCTGGATCAGAAAAGTAAAGGATGGAGCAGCTGAGGTGATAAATGAAAATCTGGTTAAAAATCTGTCTCGTAATGATAGGAATGAAGTTGTCAAATTATTAGGAGATGCAAGGGACTATCTAAACGTTAAACGAGCTGAAAAATGAGCTACTGATCTACAAGAAATAGATGATATTGTAGGAGCAGAATCATCAAAACTGGGAAGAATATGAAGGATGCTGATCAACAGTTCATTTTAAAGAATGATATAGTAAATCAAATGGCTGATGCCTCGCATATAGAATCCCCAGCAGAATCCTTAAAGGAGATGCAGAAGTTGGAAAATTCTAAGGCTACAACTCAGGGTCGAGCATATGATGCCTATACTGAAAAAAACAATCAACTGATGATTATATCACAAATGGTGCACAGACTGAGCAGTCGGTTGAAAAGGATGGACAACACTTTAAATGCAATGAGCAACAACAATGTTTATCAGCTGTTACATCTTCAAAATCTTTGCCAATAATGGAGAGTGTTTCTTGCTATGTTTGCACACAGCAGAACACTGTTCCATCCACAATGCAATGTATGAGTGATAATGAATTGGTAGTATCCAAATTACATAATGCAGGAACAACGGAAAACAATGTAATCCACAACAGACAGTGTGCACAGGATGGGCAGAGGGTTGGTCTTGAAAGTCATAAGTACAGTAACAATGTGGATCTAGGATCTGGCAATGCAGTAAACTTGAAGACTGCAAAGCTTATTTAACAGAAGCAGGATAAGCAGATGATTAACAAAGAAGTCACTAACCTACCTGCTCAAGCAAAAGGAATTATGGAAGCACTAAACACAGATCACACAAATGTGTATTTGCAACCAAACGGGAAGTTGTCAGCTTCTAATACAACTGTTGATTCAAACAAAACTGGACAACAACATTCCGATCGAGTTGTATCTGAGAATGACAATAATGATGCAGTAAACCAACAAAAAACAAGGCCTCCAGATGAGGACACTGAGCAGAACTCAAGTTCACAGCAAAACAAGAATAACATTCAGCAGATAGCAGCAGAAGAGGAAGTAGTCTATGCAGATAGTTCACAGGTAAAGATGGAATCTCCAATTCCTTTGCAAAGTCTTGCAAGTCGAAGTACAAATGGGAGAGTTGATACTATCCAATTAACAACTCCTTCACTTAAAGACAATGTAGGAAGCTCATCTAGACAGGATACAAATCACAAGACAGAGATGTTTTAACAAAGTAAAACAGTTGCGACTATCTCTAACAGTGATTTGGTTTCACATCCTCCAGATGATCTGCAACTTACAAAGGATACTAGACAACAAAATGCAAGGAACAGTGAATCATCGAGGACCAACAGAAATAAAGATACCCAGAACAAAAATAAACAGATTGCAAACAAGTCTACAGCAATAACAGTAAGGTCCAATTCAGTTGCCGCGCTTGAAAATCTAGGTAAACATGATGGAAAAGTTGCTGGAGGAGTGATTCAGAAGGTGCAAAGTTATTCTCCCATTTCTATATCCAATATATACAGCGGGGAAGATATCAATGATAGTGGAGAATTTTCAAGTCTCGAGGGAATGAACAAACAAATAATTATATCTAACATGAGAGACATGGTAATTAAATCGAAACTTTGGGACCAACGACATTTCAACGATGATGAGAGTTGGGACGAAGGTTCTGTTGGTTGGTCATATGCTGAAGAAGGGCATGAACATGATTGCAACAGCTCAGGAGAGGACAATGATGCCACGATCAAGCCAATAGTTCAAATGAAACCAGGAAAAAGGAATGGGAATGTAAAACTGTTAGCTACAGCTAGCAATTTGAACTATAATGCACCAGTTTTCATTCAAAAAAAGGATACAACAGAAGATCCTGGAAAGGCAACACCAACAACGATCAACCAAAAAGTACAAGCACAAAATGCAACCCAATATTCGGGTGATACATCAGCTATTGGAAACAAAAAAGCACTGCCTCCACCAATGAAATGTACTTCTTCAGAAAACAAGTTAGTAGCATTTCCAAAAGTAGCACCGTGTCAGCAATTATCTTCTGAAATGCTAATCTCCTCAGATCAAAGTCATCTCCAAAAGGAAGTGGAAAGAAGACACATATATGAAGCAGGAGAGGAAGAGGATATCCTAACGCATTGTCGGAAAAATGCTGCAAGAATGGGAGATTTGTCTCCAACGCGCAGTAAAATAAATAAAAAGAGTCACCAAAGGGAAAGAAGTTGGGACGGCAGATTGGTTGAAGATGAAAACATAAGGAAGCTCCCAATGAGAATTGCAAAGCAAAAATAGGTCACCCAAACAACCTTCACAAAGTCCAGTAAATCAAAGAACAAAGCATGATTTTCAAAGAATTACTGAGAAAATTTGTGGACGAGAACAACTTACTTCTTTTCAATTTCATCACAAAGTTGGAGAAAGGACAGCACATTAGGTGCTTCCTCATATTTCTATTTTACCGTATTAATATCCTCAAATGTAATATCATCACAGAATATGTTATGAATTCTGTGATGATCATGGTTTAGGTTGCTCAATCAAGTTATTATGTTGTAATTTTAAATTTTATGTTTTTAATAAAAAAACTAACCCTAGGCTTTGCCTAGTGGATTGCCAAAAAAAAATAAATCATAAACTATAAGCATAATCTTCAAAAACAATATATTGACGATGTAATTGCTTTTAATAGACTATAATAGCATGTATATAAAGCAATTTTTAAGTTATATTTAAGTATATGAATAATTTCATACACACGCATAAAATATATTGTAATTGATGATTAACCTTATACATTACTACATATAAATAATTAGTGAATTGATAAACCAACATAATATTATTCTATTAATTGATATAATAGTATTCATTTTTTGTATTATAACGGAGTTAATGAATTATATTCATTCATCACTAAGTTATAAGTCGATGAATCAATTATAACAGATTATTGATATAAGTCGAGACATTTTGTTTTTAATATTTAACGATGCATCTGAGTAGGTTATAAGTTGATGAATCAATTTACAAGTGTATCAGTCCCTTGAAGAAGCCGATCATGTGTTCCTTGTGCTTCATGTTCTTTTATATATATATATATACACACACACACATACACACACACATACACATACACATACACATACACATACACATGCATATATAGACACACACACACACACTTCACTGTAATACTATAATGTATATATAACTTGTAATAGTGTATGTTAGTGTGTGTATATATATAACATACACACTTCATGCTACTTTAACTGCATATATAACATGTTATAATATATGATACTGTATTCATTATTTATATTATTACAGAGTTAATTAATTATATTCATTCATCACTAGGTTATAAGTCAATGAATCAGTTATAACATATTAGTTGACATAGGTCGATACGTTTTGCTTTTTATATTCAACGATGCGTTTGAGTAGGTTATAAGCCGATGAATCAATTTACAAGTGTATCAATCCCTCAAAAAACCCGACCCTGTGTTCCTAGCACTTCATGTTCTTATATACACACACACACACACACACACACACAGGCGCACACACAGAGACACTTCATTGTAATACTATAACGTATATATAACTTGTTATAGTATATGTTAGTGTGTGTGTAGATATAACACACACACTTCGTACTAGTTTAACTACATATATAGCATGTTATAGTATATGCTACTGTATTCATTATTTGTATTATAACAGAGTTAATGAATTACATTCATTCATCACTAGGTTATAAGTCGATAAATAAATTATAACAGATTAACTGACATAAGTTGAGACATTTTATTTTTAATATTCAATAATGCATCTGACTAGGTTATAATCCTAGCATATATATATATATATTTATATATATATATTTATATATTTATATATATATATTTATATATTTATATATATATAATGCCCTCGTTGTACTACTTTTACTACATATATAGCATGTTAGAGTATATTTTAGTGTATTAATTCTTTGTACTACTAAAGTGCTAACATATTACATTTATATTATTTGGAGAGTAAATATAAAAATAATTTTTAATTTTGACCAATTTTGACCTGAAAAGAGACCAACTTTGATCGCTAATTATTCAGAATTAATAAATAGTGACCAATGTTGGTCGCTAATTTTAAATAAGATTTATTTATATTTTAGAAAATATTTTAAATAATAAATTAATTATTAAACGTAAGAACTGGGTCCCAAACTAGCGATCAAAGTTGGTCGCTACTTGCTTTCCGTTTCATAACCGACGAATATTGGTTGCTAATTTTAAATATTATTTATTTATATTTTATAAAATATTTTAAATAATAATATAATTATTAAAACTTTATAATTGGGTCCCACATTGGTGCCCGAATTTGGTTGCTAATTTTAATATTTCTTTGACTAAGCAAGTCTGACCAGTCCAGTCACATGTTGACCACTTTACTGACCAAAAAATGACCAACCTTGGTCGGTAAAGTGATTAAAATAATTTTTCAATAATCTTCTCCACATAAGCAACTAACGTTGGTCGCTTTTTTTGACCAACCAACTTTAGTCACAAATTTTTGGTCCATAATTCCCAGATTTCTAGTAGTGTCTAATTGTGGTTACTGGAGAACTACTACTTGCATATTTATCGTACTCCAAGATAGGGAGCTGGATTTTGCCCTAGTTATTTTTGGAACTCTATTATGCTAACTTGACGTTTTAATATGTAAAATATTTTTAACTTTAGTTGTTTCACTATCTGTTTTGTTGAATAATTCTTTCAGTAAACATCTTACTTATGGGATGTAATATTTTAAGTGTTTTTTGATAGGAGGATGGAGCAAACTAAAAGAGTTGGAGATAGATTTTAGGAGCTTGATGTGGGGTACAACGTTGAGTGTTAATGGAGAGGCAATCGCCATTATAAGAAAATAATCCAATCTTTTTTTTTTATGAAAATGAATAGAAGCAAGTAAAAGGAGGTGTTTTTGGGGAAGTTTATGGAGTTGGAAGATAATAAATTACTTGGGAGGTTAATTCATTGCATGTTGTTTTCGCAGCCATTGACTAATGACAAGACTTTTACCAAATTTAATGTGTTTTATCATATGGTATTTTAGTTACCAGAATATGTGAAAATCATCTGTGTGGCCTGAAGGTTTTAGATGACGAGGTATTTTCTGTGAATTAGTTAGGGTGCAGGTTGAAAAGTGCTACTTTCATATTATGAATGATAGTATGATTTTCAAGTAGCCCTGACTAAGATTTGAAAAGTGCTACTTTCATGTTAGGTGGATTTTTAAAAAGCGCGAAAACAGAAGAAGTTTAGTTTTTTTGCTTAGTTTCATCACAGATCATTTATGTCTTCGCAAAGAGAAATCAACGAAAATAAGGAAGAGTCTGAATTGGATGATTTTGAATCATTACAATGGATTGTATGATCATGATTCGGTTAAACTTGTTGAGATCTACTTGTTCGATGCATTTTATTGGGTAATGGCGCCAGTAAAGCATTGTGAAACACTTGCTAAACTACTTGATAAGTTATGCTATTTTGTGTTTTGATGATTTTTAAACAATCTCTAGGAACCAGATAGAGACCTATTGGAAACTTGTAATCAGTTCCTATGGCCTTAATATAATGTATTACTTCATGTTTTGATGTTGGTCAAACATTTTAGAGGAATCAGATAGGGGCCAGTTATGATTTGTTCCTTTGGCCTTAATATGATATGTTACTTCATGTTTTGATATTGATCAAACTTTTTTGAGGAACCAGATAGAAACTATATGAAATTAATTTTCTTGATTGCCGTGTAGTCAACTCTATAGTTGTAAAACATGTTGCACAATACTAACTGGCAGTAAAGTAATAGGGTACATGTAGCCTGCTAAGGCTAAATTAAAGACCCTATCTCTTCTTACATGTTCACTCATATATATAGAACATGACATAAATTTTAACCTAACCCTTGCAAATTCAAAAATTGTATTGTCTCAAGTGCTAGCTGCCACAACCTTCAAGGCTCTCTCAAGATTAAGGTTACTACAACCTCAAGGACTAGATCTCGATACTGAAGATATTTTAACTCCTTAGGTTTGTGGAGTCTTTATTATTTTGTTCTTTACTTGTAACCCTATACTCCTTTCAAGAAGTGTCTGTGTAGGACAGATTTTAACAATTGTTTGGTTAGGTTTCTTTACTAGAATTAGTCAAGGTTTGTTGCTTTGTAGTAGAGTTATTGGAAAGTGCTTACAATAAAGTTATTTTATAGTGTGAAGGACAAGAGTTTAATTTCTACATTTCAATAGGTTGTAATCTAAAGTTTGCTATGGTTTATTAATGTTTAAATCCTAGTAGGATATGTCGTGATTTTTAATCACTTGATCTAAGAGTTGCCCATGTAAATATCATGAGTCTTTCTTTCTCCTATTTGCTGTGGGAACGGATAGAAACTCTGGTTCCCTGTACTCTTTGGTGGACTCCAAGCTTCTATCAATTGGTATTTGAATGGTTAAAACCTAGAGAGGATCTTCATCATGGCTGCTCCACCAAACCTTGAGAAAGCACAATCAACCACAAGACGTGCAGGATTCAATGAAAATTATTATGGATGGTGGAAAACTAGAATGCATGACTTTATTAAGGCTAAGGAATCTGAGCTTTAGGCCGTGATTTTTGATCCCTTGTCCCTATGATGACGTTCCAAAATTTAATCACGCTCAATTCTAGTCGTAAAAAGGATAAGCGATCACTGCAAATATAATCTGGTCTAATAGTCCAAAGTCGAATCCCATAGAGAACTAAGATTTTGCTATAACTTACTATCACTAAGAAGACAAGATCGAACAATTTCTAAGTTATAAAGATTAAGATTCTTATGTCTAACTAATTAGTTAGTAAATTAAAGTAGTAAATTAACAAATACAGATACTAAGGGTTTGAGATTAAATTAAGAAGGTCTAGAGTTATGGTTTGCCCTATTGTCGGAATCCTTCCCGCTAAGTTTCCTATAATTTCACCTAAGTGTTCTCTATTGATCATGAGCACTCAACTATCGTAATTCTATCTCGAGCAACTATATTAATGTACTAGTCATATTCTCTCGAATTATGCTAGCTCGCACTTTTTCACCGGTCACTATGATCACGTCAAATCTTCGTTATCTCTAATCCCGCTTTTAAATCCCCCATATTGATCTCTCATATATTTTGGGAGTGGAGTTATTCAACAACAACTTAAGTATGCACTCTTTCTCAAGCAATACATAATAAATAGGTACAGTAAATTGATGACCATTCAATCAATTGAAATAAGCACTCAATTGAAGAAGCAGATAAAACCAAAGGTTAAATTACATACCAAGAATTCTTCCTCCAAGAGGTTCTACCAAAAATCTAGATAATAAATTAACTATTACAATAGTATATAAAAGTACAATATTAAAAGTCACAACCAACAATGAAAATTAGGAAGAAGAAGGTGAAAAACTCATGGTTGAATCTTCCTCCTCGCTCCTAACGTGTTCTCTCCTCTTTGGGGTGTTGTTTTACCCTAAAGTAGTGTCTCCCCCTTCAAAAGGATGTTTTATGATGTATTTATATCAACTAGGGTTGATGTGGGGCATTCTTGATCTCTCCTAATTCGAAAAGGACATGCTGAATTGCGTGCCAGAGTTTGTGAAACCCGCGACTTCTGGCACTCTCCCAGTTATTTCTTTTTTATCTTTGTTTTTTCTTCTGCCAGGTCTAGTGTCAACCTCCACACTTCGCTATTTTTCATTCATCTCCTAAGCTATTTCGCGTCTACCTTCATGCAATGCACCAATTGTGACACACTTCCAGGTCTAGCATCTCTACTCTTTTTACATTAAATCATCCAATTCTCGCCAACTTTCATCCAAATCCATTCCTTCATACAATAAAGATGTAACGAGCATATTATGTGTTTATAAACATGTAATCTCCCACAACTCACCTAAGAAATAATATATAAACATACTAAAAAACATTCATTTTTCATTATTTATCTGTGATGACCCAAAGGGTTATCACCTATTTGCTTATCAAATTCTGTACTTCTGAGGCCTTGAAAACCTTATTTAGAGTCAGATCGATTTTCATGCGCAGTCCGAGTGCGTGGCTGAAAAGTTTAAATATGAAATTCTGTGTAAAATGCTAAATTTTGATGTTAACATGAATAAATTTTACTTCGTTCAATAATTTGGGTAAACGGCCCTAGACCCATAATTCGACGGTCTGGGAGGGTTTCTAGAAAAATATGGGACTTAGGCATATGCCCATAATCGAATTCCGAGGTCCCAAGCCTAAAAAATAAATTTTTAAAGGAAATTGTTTTTCTGAAATGTTTAAGAAAATTTATAATGAAATCTAATTAGAAAGCGATTGTATCGGGCCTATATTTTGGTTCCGGAACCCGGTACAGGCCTTGTGTATGACTTGAGTCATTCTTTTAAAATCTAGTTAATAACTGACATTGTTCGGCGTGATGCATACCTTAATTGAGAAATTTGATGTTCAAAAGAGTTTTGAGAAATTTCAGTGATCTTGAGGTTTAATTCAACGTTCTTGATGTTCTTGGGAATTTGATCACATGAATATATTTGTATAATGTTTCTTAATTTGTGTGTATGTTTGGGTTGGAGTGTCGAGAGCTCGGGTTAGTTTCCAGGATTTCTTTGGCTTAGAAATCAGCCTCTAAACCCTCTTGTGCGGCCCGCGAGAAATCGCGTGTGACCGTGGAGGGGCCAGTGCAGCCACAGTCACCTTTGTGCGGTCTGCGGTGGAGGCAGTCCAGCCACGGTAACCTTTGATGAACCACAGGTCTTCAGATGAGCATGCGCGGCCGCGTTCCGTTTAGTGCGGTCCGCACAGGGAGTCTACCAGGGGTATAAATAGATGGAAATTTCAGTTATTTTCCATTTTTCAAAACCCTAAAAACATAAGAGGTAATGTTTCAAGCAATCTTTCTTCTCTAAATCAATTGCAAGTAATTTTAAACTAATTTTCTTTAATCATTAATTGATTCCAACTTAGAATCAAATATTTTCATAGGGGAATTGGGTGGTTTGGGTAGAACTTAAGTTTTCCAAAAATTGATTTGGACATTAGTTTGATGTTCGATTTCAAGACAAATTGCATATTTGAGCTCATAGGGGATGAGTAATCAGGTCTTGGTTCGAACTCCGGGTTTTGGCCACGTTAGCCCAGGGGCGATTTTGAATATTTGGGTAAAACTTTGGAAAACTCAGTTTCATGCATTTGGGTTGGTTCATTTAGCGGTTATTAATGTAACCAAGTAATTTGTGGATAGATATGAGCAAATTGGTGGTGGAACCAATGGGGGTAAAGCTATAGTTGAGGCTTGAGTGGTGCTCAAGGCATTGAGGTAAGTGTTCGGTCTAACCTTAGCTTGAGGGATCCGGAGTTGAGTGATATGTGCTAATTTCTCTTTGTTGAGTACGACGTACAGTAAATGGCGACGAGTGTCTATACGTTGGTGTCAAGCATGACCCTGAGTCTTAAATTGAAAGTTGTATTCTTAAATGACATCATGTATGCCTAAACTAATGGTATACCATACCGAGAAAAGATTTGTTTATCCTCGTAGATCCTATTTATGATTGAGAATCTTCATTAATCAAACTGATTTAAGGTTGGCTATAGCTGATTATCCCTTGCCAGGATGATTGTTTCTATATTGTTGTTCCCTTGCGAGGAGGTTATTATATTGCGTTATTCCGTGGTTGAGATTTCTTGTGATTATGTGATAATATGAAATGGGAGAGGGTGGTATGCCTACCATGAGATATGATAAAACGGGATCAGGTAGTACGCCTACCATAAGATATGATGAAATGTGATCGGGTGGTACGCATACCACAAGATATGGTGAAATGGGATCGAGTGGTACGCCTACCACGAGATATGATGAACTGGAACCGAGTGGTACGCCTACCACGAGATATGATGAAATAGGATCGGGTGGTACGCCTACCACGAGATATAATAAAATGGGAGCAAGTGGTACGCCTACCACGCGATATAATGAAATGGGAGCGGGTGGTATGCCTACCACAAGATATAATGAAATGAGAGCATATGGCACGCCTACCATGAGATATGAGAAACGGGATCGGATTGCACGCCTGCAACGAGATTGAAATTGAAAGTGAAAGTTTTCTTTACTTCTCTTTACCCGTGTTAGAAGTTAAATTGCAGTTTTCCTTATTATTCTTGATATTCTATTTATCTGCCATCCCCGCAGCATATTCCCTTTCCCTGGCTTTAATTTCTTAATACTTGTTTACTTTTCCCCCATATATTATATAACTGCACATGTTTATCTAGAGTCTTGTTTTCACTACCTTGCCGGGGTTGGGATAGACACTTACCAGCACATGGGGTCGGTTGTGCTGATGCTACACTCTGCACTTATGTGTAGATGCTGGAGCAACATTTGGGCATAAACATTAGTTCGGGAGCTGGCCTTCGCTCTACTGATTCTCCGAGGTAGCCTTGCTTTCTTACGCAGGCCCGGTGTCTACTCAATCTTATATTTCATTCTATTATCTCATGCATTCGAGACAAACAATATTTTATATCTTTCAAACGGTTGTACTTAACACTCTTTATAGCCCGTGTATGTTGTGACACCAGGTGCTGGGTAGAGACTTGTATTGGCTTTCCATACAAGGTAGTGAAAACAAGACTCTAGATAAACATGTGCAGTTATATAATATATGGGGGAAAAGTAAACAAGTATTAAGAAATTAAAGCCAGGGAAAGGGAATATGCTGCGGGGATGGCAGATAAATAGAATATCAAGAATAATTAATTTCTAAGTTTTATGGCTTGCCTAGCTTTCATGAGTAGGCACCATCACGACTCCCGAGGGTGGGTACTTCGGGTCGTGACAAGTTGGTATCAGAACTTTGGGTTGCATAGGTATGACAACTCACGCAAAATCTAGGTAGAGTCTGAGGGATCGGTATAGAGACCTTGTATTTGTCCCCTAGAGGCTATAGAGTTAGGAAAATTTATTCTTTCCTGTCGTGCGGATCTGTTTCTCAATTCTAATTGGATTTCTACTATGTTCTTTTGCAGATGGCGAGAACACACGCTTCCTCATCTACCACACAATATCTCGAGCCCCCAGCAGTAGATTCAACTAGGGGCAGGGGGTGAGGCGGAGGCCGTGCTAGAGGGTGAGGTTGGGGTAGAGCTGAGTCGCGAGCAGCAGCACCAGTGGTGGAGCCTCAGGTTATTTTTGAGGAGGGGGTTCTGGCCCCAATAGTTGTGGTGGGCCCAGCTGAATTCCTAGAGGGGTTTATTTCTACCCAAGTTCTTCAGGATTCTCTAGTCCGATTGGTGGGCCTTATGGAGAGTGTCACCCAAGTAGGTTTGCTTCCTGCAGCACCATCCACTTCTCAGGTTGGAGGAGGGGCTTAGACTCTTGCTACTTGAAATCTGAAGCAAGTAGCTCCCCAAATTCAGACTCAAGTAGTGCAGCCAGTTGAAGCAGTTCAACCGGGTATAGTGGCTTCGCTCGGTGATGGAGCAGCGATGTTTGCCAATTCTTTGTGGAGGTTGGATAGGTTCACCAAGCTCTTCACTACTATCTTCAGCGGTGCTTATTCAGAGGATCCCTAGGATTTCCTATATAGCAGCCACAAGGTTCTTAGGAACATGGGCATTGTTGAGACTAATGGGGTCGATACATTCCATTTGTCAGGATCTGCCAAGACTTTGTGGAGGGATTATTGCTTAGCTAGAGTAGCCGGATTTCCATCTTTGACTTGGGATCAATTTACAATGTTGTATTTGGAGAAGTTTCTCCCCATGACTCAGAGAGAGGCCTATCGAACGCAGTTTGAGCGCCTTCAACATGGTTCTATGACGGTCACCCAGTATGAGACTAGGTTCATTGACTTTGATTGCCATGCTTTTGTTATATTTCCCAGAGGGAGAGAGTGAGACAGTTTCTTGAATGACTCATCCAGCCTATTTGTCTCCAGATGGCTAGAGAGGCCAGAAGTGAGATCACTTTCCAGGAAGCGGCCAATGTGGACCGTAGAGTTGAGATGGTTTTGTCACAAGGAGATGGTCATGGGTGGTCATGGGTGACAGATTTAGTGGTACCTTGTCTGGAGGTAGAGATTTACGTGGTAGAAGCCATCTTCTTAGGCCATTTCAACCAACCCTTCAGGTTTCTTATGGTGCTTCAGGCAGCCATTGTTCTCAGATGCAGTATCCCAATCAGCAGTCCTTCAGTGCACCACTAGCACCTATCAGTGCACCAGTGCTTCAGAGTATCTAGGACCGACAGCTGAGGGCTTGTTTTACTTGTGGTTACACAGGGCACATCGCTAGGTATTGCCCTCGAGCTTCGAGCAGTTCTTCACACCAGGGTTCCGTGCTATAGTACAGGCATCAGATGTTCCATTGCCCGCCCAGCAAGCTAGAGGTGGGTGTAGAGGTATTAGAGGTGGCGGTAGAGGTCCTAGAGGTAGAGCTCAGACTACTAGAGGTGGAGGCCAGCCAACTGCAGGCCGTCCTAGAGAGGTATATTGAGTGGTGCGGCCCAGCCCCTATGTTATGCTCTTCAAGCCAGGACGAAGGCAGAGGCTTCAGATGCAGTTATTACAGGTACCATTCTGGTTTGTCATAGAGGTTCTTCGGTGTTGTTTGATCTGAGGTCAATGTATTTGTATGTGTCATCTTATTTTGCCCAGTACTTGGTCTTGCCTAGTGATGCATTGGGTGTTCATGTTTATGTGTCTACCCCAGTGGGTGATTCTATTATGGTCGATCGAGTCCATCGTTCTTATATTGCGGTGATTGGGGGTATTGAGACTCGTGTAGACTTTTTACTATTACGCATGGTTGACTTAGATATCATATTGGGGATGGACTGGTTATCACCTTAACACGCTATCTTGGATTCCATTCAAAGACTCTGACCTTAGTTTTACCGGGTATGCCTCGTTCAGAATGGAGAATGACTCATGGTCATTCTACCCGTAGTGTTATCTCTTATGTGAAGGTTTGGCGTATGGTCAAAAAGGGGTGTTTAGCCTATTTGGAATATGTTCGTGATTCTATTGCCGAGGTCCCTACTATTGATTTGGTGCCCGTTATTCTGAGTTGCCTAATATTTTTCCTTCAAACCTGCCGGGTATGCCTCCTGACACGGATATCAACTTTTTCATTGATATGGCCCCAGGCACCCAGTCTATTTCTATCCTACTATATTGTATGGCCGCCCTGAGCTGAAAAAGTTAAAGGAACAGTTGCAGGACTTGCTTGAGAAGGGTTTCATTAGACCCAATTTATCGCCTTGGGGTGCGCCTGTATTGTTGGTTAAGAAGAAGGATGTTCAATGAGAATGTGCATTGATTACCAGTAGTTGAACAAGGTAACAATCAAGAATAAGTATCCATTACCAATGATTGATGATTTGTTCGATCAACTTCAGGGTTCCAAGGTATTTTCCAAGACTGACATGAGATCTGGCAACAATCAGTTGAGGATTAGGGAATCCGATGTCCCTAAGATAGCATTCTGCACTCGGTACGAGCATTATGAGTTCTTGGTTATGTGATTCAGGTTGATAAATACCCTAGAAACTTTTATGGATTTAATGAGCTGAGTGTTTAGGCCTTATTTGGAATCGTTCGTGATAGTCTTCATTGATGATATTTTGATATATTCCCGTGGCCGGGAGGAGCACGAGCAGCATCTCAGGGTGGTTCTTCGGACTTGGATGGATAGTCAGCTATATGCTAAATTTTCGAAGTCTGAGTTCTGATTATGTTCAGTTGCAATATTGGTTCATGTTGTATCAGTAGAGGGTATTTAGGTGGACACAAAGAAGATTGAGGTAGTCAAGAACTGGCCTAGACCAGCATCAGCAATAGAGATTCAGAGTTTTCTAAGATTAGCAGGCTACTATCGTCGGTTTGTGGAGGGCTTCGCATGTATCGCAGACCCGATGACCAGGTTAACCCAGAAGAGTGCCCAGTTCAGATGGTTGGACGAGTGTGAGGCAAGCTTTCAGAGGCTCATGAGAGCTCGGACTACGGCACCGGTATTGGTTTTGACCACAGTTTCAGGGTCTTATACAGTTAATTATGATGCTTCCCGTACTAGGCTTGGTGCAGTGCTGATACAGGATGGTAAGGTCATTACCTATGCTTCAAGGAAATTAAAAATTCATGAGAAGAACTATCCAGTTCATGACCTAGAGTTTGCAGCCATTATCCACTCGTTGAAGATTTGGAGGGACTAGCTGTATGGAATGGCGTGTGAGGTGTTCACGGATCACAAGAGTCTTCAGTATTTGATCAAGCAAAAGGAGTTGAATTTGAGGTAGATGAGGTGGTTGGAGTTGTTGAACGATTATGAATTAACTATCTTATATCACCCGGGAAAGGCCAATGTTGTGGCTGATGCTTTGAATAGAAAGTCAGCAAGTATGGGTAGCATTTCTTATATTCCGGTCGCTGAGAGGCCGGTTTCTTTGGATGTTCAGGCCTTAGCCAATCAATTTGTGAGATTTGACATTTCTGAGCCCAGTCGTGTGTTAGCTTTCACAGTCACCCGTTCTTCAGTATTGGAGCGTATCTGTGATTGACAATCTGATGATCCCTATTTGTGTGTCCTTAGGTACATCCTGCAGCATACATGTGCCAAGCAGGTTACATTAGATGCTGATGGAGTTTTGAGATTGCATGGTTGAGTTTGTGTGCCCAATGTGGATGGGCTTTGAGAATTGATTTTGAAGAAGGTCCATAGTTCCTAGTATTCTATTTACTCGGGCGCCGCGAAGACGTATAAGGGTTTGCGGCAGCATTATTGGTGGCATAGAATGAAGAAGATATCATTATATATGTGGCTCAATGTTTAAATTGCCAACAGGTTAAGTATGAGCATCAATGGCCTGGTGGATTGTGTTAGAGGATTGAGCTTCCCAAGTGGAAGTGAGAGGGGATCACCATGGACTTTGTTACTCGGCTTCCATAGACTCGGAAGAAGTTCAATGCAATTTAGGTAATTGGTGATAGGCTGACCATGTCAGCACATTTCTTTCCAGTGGCAGTCTCCTATTCATCCAAGAGGTTAGCTGAGATTTATATTCGAGAGTTTGTTTGCCTTCATGGTGTGCCCGTATCTATCATTTTGGACCAGGGTACACAGTTTACCTCACGCTTCTAGAGAGCTGTTTAGCGAGAGTTTGACACACGGGTTGAGTTGAGCACGACATTTCATCCCTAGATGGTCGGTCAGTCCAAGCGAACTAGTTAGATTTTGGAAGATATGCTCCGAGCTTATGTCATTGACTTTGGAGGTTTGTGGGATTAGTTTTTGCCTTTAGCAGAGTTTTCCTACAACAATAGCTACCAGTCAAGTATCCAGATGGATCCTTATGAGGCTTTATATGGTAGGCGGTGTCGATCTCCGGTTGGATTGTTTGGGCCGAGAGAGGCTCGGTTGTTGGGTACAAATCTAGGTTAGGAGTCCTTGGACAAGGTCAGGATGTTTCAGGATAGGCTTCGTGCAGCTCAGTCCAGGAAAAAGAGTTATGCAAACCGTAAGGTTCGAGATGTGGCTTTTATGGTTGGCGAGAAGATATTGCTCCGAGTGTCGCATATGAAAGGCTTAATGAGATTTGGGAAGAAGGGAAAGCTTAGCCTCAGGTTAAATGGTCCATTTGAGATTCACCATTGTCTCGTTGGACAATGACTTGTCATATGAGGAGGAGGCGGTAGCTATTCTAGACCGGCAGGTTTGCCAGTTGAGATCCAAGAGTTTCCCTTGTGTTTTTTTTCAGTGGAGGGGTCAGCCTCCCAAGGCATCGAACTGGTAGTTCGAGTCCGATATGCGGAGCCGTTATCCCCATATTTTTGCTCACTCACGCACTTCCTTCTTCTGTCCGTTCGAGGATGAACGGTTGTTTTAGAGGTCAAGAATGTGGTGACCCAAAGGGTCATCACCTATTTGCTTATCAAGTTCTGTACTTTTGAGGCCTTGTAGACCTCATTTAGAGTCTCCTCGATTTGCGTTCACAATCCGATGCATGGCTGGAAATTTTGTATATTTATTTCTGTGAAAAATGCTTAGTTTTGATGTTAAAATGAATAAATTTTACTTCGGTCAACATTTCGGGTAAACGGACTCGGACCCGGGCCCGTGATTCGACGGTTCCGAACGGTCCGTAGGAAAATATGGGACTTAGGCATATTCCCGGAATCGAATTCCAAGGATGCATTGAGATTGAGGCTTTTCCTATTCTCTCCGAGGTAAAACATTGGATTGATTAGAAAGGCTCCCCAATCATTCCATCACAACTTGGGATGAGTTGGCGGAGAAATTCAATTGCATGTTTTTCTCACCAAGTCATATGGCGGAACTTCGGGATTAAATCTTAGCCTTCAAGCAACAGCCAACGGAACCTTTTCATGAAATTTGGGAGAGATATAGAATAATGGTGAAGGATTTCCCTAATAATGACATGACCGAGGCGATGATCCAACAAACTTTTTATCGGGGCATCAACAAAACAAATCAATGCATCTTGAATCAACTAGCCGGAGGGAACTTTATGAAACTTTCATACCAAGAGGCATGTGATGTACTTGATGAAATGGCTGACACCTCTTCAGTATGGCAAAGTAGAGCTAACTTTCCTCAAGGTGATCCTATAGTTATTTATTTACTTACGGAGTTGCGTGACCATGGGCAAGCTATAGCAGAGTTGACAACCACTATGAACGAATTGGTGAAGGCGCAAGTGCAACAAGTCCAAAATACGCACCAATTCAATGCCATGGAAGGTGTTTCTATGTTAAAAATGAGGCAAAAAGGGCAACAACAACAACCTCAAGGTAATTGTGAGAAATTTGACAACAACAATGATGCTGGTGGTTATTGGAATGAGTGATGTGATGATCAAAGCGAGGAATGTCAATTATCAATAAATACCAAGGGAATAGAGGCGACTATTCGTATCAACAATGGCGTCCCCAAGGAAATTAGGGCAATCAACAACAAGGTGGTGGCAATTGGAACAACAACAATCAAATCAACAATTGGGGAAATCAACAAGGTGGTAGTAATTGGAAAATCAACAACCAAGGTGATGATTGGGGTAATCAAGGTAACAATCAAGGAAATTGGAAAGGAAAAAATAATAATTGGAGCAACAACAAAAATCAAGAAGGGTGGAATAATAGTACTAACCAAGGCAACTGGGGGAAAGGTTTTCAAAGTCCCCCCATGTACCAATAATTGAACAATCCACCCCCTTTTCCTTCTCAAGGTCCGAGCTCTTCCGGGAGTGATATGGGGAGAATTGAAAGTATGTTCGAGCAAATGATAAAAAGGAACCAAGATTCTGAATCATAATTGGCTTCGCATAATACATCTATTTGGAACTTGGAAGTGCAACTAGGTAAAATTTCTCAAGCTTTGAATACCCGCCCCAAGGGTTCCCTACCAAGTGATACGGTAGTGAACTCGAAGGGTGAGAACAACAACCATGTGATGACGGTTACAACTAGAAGCAGAAGAGGCAGTGATGTGCATGCCTCGAAAGAAAATCAAGTTGTGGATGATAATGTTGGGATCCAAAAAGATGTGGGGCCGTTGATTGTTGAAGATGTGGTTGAACAAATGGTGAACAATGATGTGCAGATTGATATTGATGATGAGGCCGAGGTGGAAACACAAGATGTTGTGAACCCATCTAGGTAACACGTGATTGAGATACCCGAGCCGGTGGTGCCCAAAGCCAAGTCACCTTTGCCTAGACCACCTCTACCTTATTCTGAATGGTTAGCAAAGAAAAAGAGTGACAATCAATTCAAAAAATTCATTGAAATGATGAATAGCCTCACAATCAATGTCCCTTTGGCGGAGGCACTTGAGCAAATGCTGGGGTATGCAAAGTTTATGAAGGATTTGGTAGCAAAGAAGAGGTCAATGGAGTGCGAAACAATTAAGAGGAAGTGAGTGCTATCGTGCACTCTATGGCCCTAAAACTTGAGGACTCCGGAGCATTTACTATCCCTTGCACTATCGGTAGTGCGGATTTTGCCAAGTCCCTTTGTTATTTTGGGGCTAGCATAAATTTGATGCCTTATTCTGTCTTCAAGACTTTGGGAATAGGGAAACCTAGGCCAACCTCAATGAGACATCAAATGGCAGATCGATCAATGAAGCGACCCTTGGGCATAAGTGATGATGTTCTTGTCCGTGTGGATAAATTCGTATTGCCAGCAGTCTTTGTCATATTGAATTGTGAGGTGGACTTTGAAGTGTTGATTATTCTTGGGAGACCTTTCCTAGCTACGAGGAAGGCCTTAGTTTATGTTGAAGCGGGTGAGTTGACATTTTGAGTGGGAGACGAGAATATGGTATTCCATGTTTGAAAATCAATGAGACAACCCAATAGCACAGAGGTCTGTTGATTTGTGGACATTGTCACAGCTGTGATAGTGGATGACAAAAGTTCCATGATAAATGTTGAAGATCCTTCTGAGGTCGTGCTTCTTAACATGGATGTCGATGATGATGCTAGTAGAGTGGAGTGCGTGAATGCATTTCATGGTATGGGTACATATTCATATGAGCCTAGGAAGTTATCTTTGGATCTTGAAAACCGCAAAACTCCACCAACAAAGCCATTGATTTAGGAGCCACCAGTGTTGGAGTTGAAGCCACTTCCTCCACACATCAAGTATGAACTTTTGGGCTCTAATTCAACTTTTCCAGCTATTCTTTCTTCTTGTCTTACTAACTTGCAGGTTAAGGCCACTTTGGAGGTGCTTCAAAGGCGAAAAAGGGCAACATGGTGGACTTTGGCAAACATTCAGGTAATAAGACCCGCCTTTTGCATGCATAAAATCATCTTGGAGGAGGATGCAATGCCTTTACTTGAACATCAAAGAAAACTAAATGAGGCGATGAAAGAAGTGGTATAGAAAGATGTTATAAAGTGGCTTAACGCCAGTGTGGTTTATCCAATTTATGATAGCTCTTGGACCTCTCTGGTCCAATTTGTTCCAAGGAAAGGAGGGATGATAGTGGTGACAAATTCCAACAATGAGCTTATTCCCACTCGAACTATTACCGGGTGGAGAGTTTTTATGGACTGCCAGAAACTCAACAAGGTGACCTGAAAGGATCATTTCCCGTTTCAATTCCTGGACCAAATGCTTAATTGCCTTATTATTTTTTGGATGGGTATTCAAGCTATAATCAAATCATAATTGCCGTAGAGGACCAAGAGAATACCACTTCTACATGCCCCTATGGTACATTTGCTTTCTCCTGGATGCCATTCGGGTTGTGGAATGCTCCGAAGACCTACCAACGTTGCATGATGGAAATTTTCACCGACATCGCGGAAGCCATATTTGAGGTCTTTATGGATGACTTTAGTGTGGTCGGTGACTCCTTTGAAGAGTACTTGGTAAATCTAGATCTATTCTTGGCCCGATGTGAAGAAACTAATCTTGTTGTCAATTCGGAAAAATGCCATTTGATGGTTGAAGAAGGTATAATGTTTGGTCACAAGATTTCTAAACATGGGATTGAGGTAGAAAATGCTAAGATCGAGGTGATTTCAAGGCTCCTTTCCCACAATTCTATCAAAGGGTTGATGAGTTTTCTTGGGCATGCTGGGTTCTACCGGCGGTTTATCAAAGATTTTTTAAGGTCGTGAATCCACTTTGCAAGTTTCTTGAGAAAGATGCCAAATTTGTTTTTGATGAAAAATACAAGGAGGCATTTGAACTTTCAAAGCACAAGTTGACCACAACTCCTATCATCACCGCACCCAATTGGAGTTTGCCCTTTGAACTAATATGTGATGCAAGTGACGTGGTGGTTGGGGCGGTGTTGGGTCAACGAATTTGCAAAATGTTTCATCCTATGTACTATGCGAGCAAGACTATGAATGAAGCTCAACGGACACGTTGACGGAGAATGAATTGTTGGCAAGTCTATTTTCCATGGAAATATATAGGCCATATCTTATGGGGGCCAAGGTGATTGTGCACACAGACTAAGCCACCCTTAGGTATTTGATGACCAAGAAGGATTTCAAGGAAATATTGATGAGATGGGTGTTACTTCTTCAAGAATTTTACTTAGAAATAGTGGAAAGGAAGAAAAGTGAGAATCAAGTTGCAGACCATTTGTCTCGATTGGAGGAAGAAGGGAGGCCATGTGACGACCTTGAAATAAATGATACGTTCCCCGATGAGCAACTTCTTTCCGTGTCAATGTGTGACATTCCATGGTTCGTGGACATTGCCAACTTCATTGTGACCGGAATTGTCCCGTGTGAGCTCCCTTCAAACCTAAGGAAGAAACTCAAGTGGGATAGTTTGGGGTTTTATTGGGATGATCCGTACTTGTTTAAAATTTGCACGGATGGTGTGATTATAAGATGTGTCCCGGAAGGCGAACAACTGAGCATTTTGGAGGCTTGTCACTCCTCCCCCTATGGTGGCCATCATGGAGGGGTGAGGATGTCTTCAAAGGTCTTGAGTTGGGGTTTCTATTGGCCGACTTTTTTTAAAGATGCTAGTGATTTGGTAAAGAGATGTGATGCATGCTAAAGATCCAGCAGAATTTCAAAAAGAGATGAGATGCCCCTCAATACGATTCTCGAGGTTGATATTTTTGATGTTTGGGGCATCAATTTCATGGATGCTTTCATGAGCTCTTGTGGGAACACTTATATTCTTGTGGCGACGGACTATGTCTCAAAGTGGATTGAAACCGTGGCTTTACCCAAGAATGAAGCCCGAAGTGTTGTGGCATTTTTGAAAGAGTGTATCTTCAAAAGGTTTGGCACTCCTCGTGCTATCATTAGTAATGGGGGATCTCACTTTTGCAACAAGGCTTTTGATTTGTTGCTTCCCAAGTATGGAGTAAATCACAAAGTGACTACCCCCTATCATCCTCAAGCAAGTGGTCAAGTGAAAGTCTCCAACCGAGAAATAAAGAGTATTTTGTCCAAATCCTTCAATACAAATTGGACCGATTGGCCCAAAAAGTTGGATGACGCTCTTTAGGCCTATCTGACAGCTTATAAGACCCCAATTGGTATGTCTCCGTACCAGTTGGTATTTGGGAAAGCTTTCCACCTTCGGATGGAACTAGAGCTCAAGGCTATGTGGGCCCTGAGGAAGTTGAACTTAGAATGGGATGTTGTGGTAGATCTCCCAGTTGATCAACTAAATGAGCTGGATGAGTTTAGATTTCATGACTACTCCAGCCCGTCCTTGTATAAGGACAAGATGAATTATCTTCACGACAAATATGAACGGGGGAAGGAATTCAAGGTTGGTGATATGGTTCTTCTTTTCAACTCCCGGTTGAGGTTGTTTTTGGGAAGCTCAACTCAAAGTGGAATGTGCCATTGGAAGCGGTATGTGTGACCCTGTTTGGTGCTTTTGATCTCAAGAACAAAAATGGTGAAGTTTTCTATGTCAATGGGCATCGTGTCAAGCATTATTTGGGAAAGTTTGATGACAGCCACATGGTGGCACTCATTCATTTGATGTAATGTGATGGTAAAATGTGTTGTGCCGCAACATTAAATCAGGCGCTTCTTGGGAGGAAACCCATGTTTTTTCTTTCTCTTTGATTTTCCTTGTAGCTTAAGATTTTTTGAGCTAATTGTTTGTGAGATATTGCAGGAATTTTGTTGATGCAGTGCAAGACAAAGTTGAAAAATTACACAGTCTCTAAAGTTTTCCAATGTGGCCGCGGTGCACTTTGTGCGGTCTGCACTGGCATGAGCTGAACATGGTACTCTCTGAATTTCTCCACTGCAGCCGCAGTTCAGTTAGTGCGGTCCGCGGTGGACCTCTGTGGCCGCGTTCCATTTTTGTGCGATCCCTGGAGGCTGCCTACTGGAGGTTCACATGAACAAATCCAGCACGGTCTGCGGTTGCTTTTTTGCAGCCGCGCTGGTAAGTGAGTAAGGGTCCCACAGGTTGTCTATAAATAGAGGCCAAGGGTCTCAGTGTACCCTTTTCAAATTTTGAAAACTCAGAGCCTTAAAACTATTGTTCATCCTTTCCTTTGACCGAAATTCTTGCTTGCTAGGATTAGTTGCATTCACTCTTCACAAACCTGGTAGCATTTCATGTATATTTCATATTTTCATTTTTATTGTCTTGCCAGTAGTTTGTAGCTTCTCTTTTGTCCTATTTTTCTTTGAATCATTCATGTAGGTTAGTTTAGTTGTTAGTTTTTGTGTGATGAAAATGATTAAGGATTGGGCAACTGAGTAGGGACAAGTAGGTGTAAAATTTTGGAAAAAAACTGAAAAAATATGAAACCCTAACTTAGTTCCCAGAGTTTGACTTAGTGCGGCTCACGGTCGCCTTAGTGCGATACGTGGTGCCTTGACGCGGTCCGCGTTACCATTTTGCACGGACCACGTTGCCCAAAATGTCTGAGAATGAACTTCTGCCCAGCGCAGCATCGATGCATTTTCTATGGCCCGCGTTGGCCTACCGCGGGGACCGCAATGGGGGATTCAGAGAAGGTGTCTTCTGGGATTTTGCCCGGTGCGAAATGAGGTCACCTTAGCGCGGTCCACGGTGCGCCTAATGCGGCCACACTCCTGATGGTGCGGGTTGTGGTGCCTTGTTCTGCACTTGTGTCAACAACACTTTCACCTGTTGTTCTGCAATTCATTGCAACAACTGTTTCACTGCCTGTGCTTAAACTAACAATGTTAGATATGTATGGGCATAGATAATGGTTAAACAAAAACGAAGGCAAGAGATTACAACAACCCGGGAGAGGCAGTTCCTCCCGAGGGGCTAAAGGCAAGAGAGTGTAAAACTCACTTTCCAAATTCAGAAAAACATCAAAAAGACCTGCAAGATGATAAAAGCTACAGATAGAGCTACTTCCCATTCCTCGGGGAGTGAGTATATGCCATCTCAGGATATCTCCTCCGATTTAATCCCAACTCACTTCGTCTCCAGCTTCCAACAGACTGATACCCTTCCAGCATCACCCAATGCTAAGAGGCCGCTGAATGTAGTTCGGATTCATCTGAAGAGTCTGCAACCGGTAGTGATGAATACTCCACCTCTCCTACAACTTCATTATCCGGATAGAGTGCCGGCAGAGGTGATAGAGGTGGTGAGGACAGTGATGAGGAGGTTCCCCAGAGTTTTATACCTCAGGTCGGGGGTATTGATCGGACTAGAGATCCCGAAGCTTAGGAGGATAGATTCGTCAGTCAGTTAGCATTCCACCAATTTAGGGTATGGTGGCCTGGACGAAAGTTGATTCTGGAAAGGAGTTTCATTGAGCGAGACCTTCTACCTCTACTTCCCAATGTGCATACACAATTTCACACTCGATTGGGTTGGGATCACTTCAGGGTAATTGTGTAATGACAAATGAGCACACGGTAAAAGAGTTATATAGCAATGTGGCCCACATCTTAAAGGGCACAAAGGTAGACAATGTTCTAAACAAAAAGGTGATCTTTACTGGGCAGGCACTCAATGAATACCTAGGGTTCGATGACGAGGATGCAACCCTTTGTAATGAAAAGTTAGCAGTGGGTGAAGATGTTCGTCTGTGGTTAGTCTCATACCTTGAAATCCCAAGTACTGTTCCAGAGTGAGTGCAAGCAGGAACTAAAATCTTTCGAAAGACTTTCAACTTTGAGGCTCGGGGTTGGTTGTCTTTTGTATCTAGTCGGCTTGACCCTTCTACCCCCGATCGGACTATTACACTTACCCGGGATATTCTTGTTGCTTCTATTATGGCCGGATACCCTATAAATATAGGCAATGTGATGTCCTGTGTGATTAATGCTGTGGGGCAAGAGCATGATCATAACTACACTTTTCCCAATACACTCACCATGTACTTCAAGGACCTGGAAGTGGAGAAGAAACCATTTGATATCAAGGTCAAGCTAGTGGCTCCATTCGCCTGGTTTAGTATGAAGGGCTCAGAAAACTCTAATGACAAAAACTACAAGCCACCTGCCTCTGCCCCTACTGGCTAGCCTGTGGAGCCAGTTGCGGTAGAGCCTTCTGTTGAGCTTTACACTGAGCCCTCCAGATTGCCTGCTGCCACTACTTGTGATGATTTGTCTCCAGGACCTTCTTCTTCTGTGGGTCCCATTACTTCAGCTGACCTGGGGGTTCCTTCTTCCCCGGCTAATCTTTTCACAGCCCATCAGTTGAGCCAGACACTAGCTAGTGTGAACAACTGGATGCCAGCTGCTACATCCAAGTTGTCTATTTTGTCTACTACTATTGAGGCCCAATCAGCACCTTCAACAGCTCAAATTCCTTAGTCCATTGAGGATACACTGAAGAATCTCCTACACAACCAAAAAAAGATTATAAGGACTCATGACGCCTTGTTTAAGGTGGTGGATTCACATGGCAAGGCTCTAAAGGAGCTTTCTAAGGTGCATAAGAAGATGAGGAGATCACAAATTTCTAAAGAATCAGTGAAGGCGCTCAGGATAGATGTGGAAAAGCTATTGGGAAACCAGATACCTATAGACTTATTATTCGGGGACCCAGCCCTAGGAGAATCACTGGTAGTAGAGCTACAGCAGGAGCAGGCACCAATGCAGCCAAGCAAGAAGAAGAAGCTTCCACTGCAGTTGATGCAGTTATTGAGGTAGCAGCCTCACAAGATGCCTCCTCCAGTTTGCCACATGATGCACCTGACATCCAGCAGGTCCAGGAATAGGCCCCAGTCCCAGCAGCTGAGCAGCAAAAGATTGAGAACTAGCCTGAGGTTACCCCACATACTCAGGACTTGGGGATCACTGACGATCCCATGCAGAAGGAACAGTCTTAGGGAGCTCTTATATCCTATACTTTGTTTTTAATGCTTATTTGTTAGTTGGTATTGGGGACAATGACAATTTTTATTCGTGGGGTGCGTCCTACTAATTTATTATCCAAGGATGACTGTGTATATAGATTGTTAGTTATGCTTTAGTTTGATTTTCTATTTTGAGCTGTACATAACTTTTCATTTAGCTACTTTGCTCGTACTTTTTATTCTCTCTTTTGGTTTGTATATAAAGTTACATTTTAATATATATTCATCCCCCGTTGTTTATCACGCCATATATAAAGTCTCTCTTTTGGTCTCGTAGCCTTTTGTTTTGTTTTTGGAATTTTCAATAAACCCTTGGTTTTCTTAATGCCACAGCTTTTTCCAAGGGTGGAGTATTGTGCGAACTGGGTGGCTCTTCCTAATGATAGATGGCGTGATAACCCTCTTAAGAGTTTGATTTTATTTTTGTTCTTTTTTTTTAATAGTTGTAGTCAAGGGTACCTTAAGAAAAGATTCACTTAGTCCTAGCACATTTTCCTTTGATCTCACGGTCAAAGACAAAATTTTGTGTTTAGGATGGTGAAAGTCATGGCCTTGAGACTCTTGTGCTGACCAAACAATCATCATGTGGTGTTTTCGGACCTTTGTGTGCTTAAATCGTAACTAAGGTCATTGCGGGCTCTCGACTCGATGTCTTTAGCAATCCTTTATTGTGTGTGGTGAGAGATTGAATTGTGAGTCCAAGTCCCAAGCCAATGGTCTAGAACTTGCCCTGAATGTTTGTTGAGGCAAAATCCTTGGTAAAATTTACTTGTGAAGTGATTATAGGCTCTCCTTGATCCAATTGATAAGTTGAACAATTCCATAGCCTACTAATGAGATAATCCCTAGTTAACACGTTTGAGCTTGAAACCTTTTTCTTTCAAGAACCAATGCTACAAGCCTATACATGTTCTAAATGATACCCTCTCTTGGCACCGAAATCTTCCCTTGGGTAATGGCAATGTTCTAAGTTTTGGGGGAGAGACAAGAAGGGAACCAAAGTGGGAAAAGGTACAAAAGAAAAACAAAAGGAAGGGAATGAAAAAGAAAGAAAAGAAAAAGATAGAAAGAAAGCAAATGTGAAAAAGAATAAAAAGGGATTCAAAAGAAAACATAAAGTAAAAAAGGTGTGGAAAAAGTAGAAAAAAGGAGAAATGTTTTGAATTGCACAAGAAAGAGCGACAATGTGTCTCTCTAATCCCTTGAAAAGTAGTGAAATACTCAAAAGAGTCAAGAGAGTGATGCCAAAATGAATCAAAAGAAGTGCTTAAGGGAAGATTGAACCCACCTGAATAAAAAAATGTCCTACCCATACCCAAAAGCCTTCACAATGACTCCACAAAAGCCCTATATGATCTTGAGTTGAAGGGAGCCTACATTAGTGGATACTTACACAAGAGGCAAGTATATGGTACCTAGAGCCGTATTTGTGACCTTCTTCTTGAGATAGATGAGTGAAACTCCATCAACCTCGATTTGTGTGTCCATATTTTAAATGGTGAGGTTCACTTAGGGAGATTTGAGGATGTGTGAGTTTGGTTCCACAATAACCAAAGTAATTAACAGAAGTTCTTTGATGTAATGAGTCAACTCTTGATGTTTTTGTGGCACACTTTATCCATGGTTTTTCAAAGTTTAAATGTGTTAATGATGGATTCGTATTGAGGGAAATTGTTAGTCCCAATTGATGCTTGTTGATGTTACATTAGGATAGCTGGAATTACTTGGATTATCCTTTAAGGGGTGGGTCATATATTGTTTGCTTGAGGACAAGCAAAGGTTTAAGTTTGGGGGAGTTGATAAGTTAGGATTTTAACGTGCTTTATTACCCTACTTGCCTATGCTTTGAGTATAAATTGCTACAAAATAGTCCCAAAATGCTCACATGTTGTGCTTGATTGCAGGTTTGAGCAACAATGTGATGAAATTTCAAATATCGACTCAAAAAGGAGTGAAACCTTCTCCAATATCAAAGACCAAGAAATCCATGGGGAAAAGGCCTAGTGCAGACCGCACAAAAGCGACTGCGGCCGCACTAGGAGGTTCAGAGACATGGTATATTCAAGCTGAAGGCAGCGCGGCCGGGGTAGGATTCTTGTGGTTTGCGGTCAGGCTACCGGCCGCTCCACTCTTTTGTGTGGTCCGCGTAAATGAGATTCAGAGAGGTGGACAAATAGCCAAGATAATGCCACGCGGTCCGCGGTCGTTCCCGCGCAGTCCTCGCCAGACCCACTTGGCTGCCACAATACACTTCTATATAGGTCTGCGTTCCTCAAGATCAGAGAGCTGAACAGTAAAGTCAAAAGATCCAGTGTGGCCGGGGTTGCTTTTATGCGGCCCGTACTAACCCCATGGGGGTACTTTTGTCCAATTTCTCCATCCTAGTATAAATAGAACATTTACTATTTTAAGGTCAAGTTTTATAGTTTGAACGTTGCTGAGCTCGTTAGACTCTATATTGTAGCCATTTTTGGCACTTTTGCTTGTTATTAATAATAGATTATTGTAGTTTCTTCTTGGCAATTAATTAATATGCTTAGTTCTTCATCTATTTCTTTATTTTCTTCTATAAGCTTGTGTACCTATACCTATTAGCTAGGGTTTTGACTCAACCCTAGTGTGGGTAATTGATGGGTGTTTCCATCTAGGGTTAGATTAATATTCGGTGTTTTCTATATGGGTTGATTTTATGTTTTTATTCAAGAATTGGTGGTTTCACATACCGATTCAAGCTTCATGGGTTTTATTCTTCGTGAGAAAGAGTGTCTATGACCCAAAAATTGACCCAACAAGGATTGGGTTGGACTTATGAGAACTGATAGTCCAAATTAATGGGTTAAATCTCGAGAGAGTAATCACCCTACTTGAACCCTAGTTGTTTGGTCTAATTAGCGTACCCAATTGGTCTTGAGAGAGTCGGTTAGGCAAAATCACTCTCTCTACCGAGAGGTGTGAGAGTGGGTACAATTGTGCAACGGTTATAGCATAAGTCCCAAATATGTAAATCTATCTTTAGTAACATCTACCCGTCAATTAGCTACCTAGGTGATGCTACAACCCCAGTGCCCTTCTTCCTATTAGATACAACTTAGTAATATTCTCATAACATAATTTAGTGTTAATAATAAGTTTTATAATAGTAGTTATAAAATCAAAAACCAAGAATGTTTGAAGTGACATTAGGAGTAAAAACACATCTCTAGACTAGACAGAAATCCAACTGCACTACTAGCTCCCTAAGAAAATCGATCCTGACCACTATTCGGGTAAAAGCTATTGCGACCTGCTCTTCCTCCCTTTGGGTAGTATCAAGTTGGTAGCGATCAGTACGCCTACCAAAAGATTAATGAAATGGGATCGGGAGGTATGCCTACCACGAGATGCAATGAAATGAGAGTGGTGGTATGTCTACTGTGATACACCTACCACGAGATATGATAAAATGGGCGCGGGTGGTATACCTACCATGAGATATGAGAAATGGGATCGGGTTGCACTTCTGCAACGAGATTGAAATTGATAAAGAAATATATCTTTACTTCTCTTTATCCGTGTTAGACATTAAATTGCAGTTTTTCTTATTGTTCTTGATATTCTGTTTATCTGCCAACCCTGCAGCATGTTCCTTTTCCCCAACTTTAATTGCTTAATACTTGTTTACTTTTCCTCAATATATTATATAACTGCACAAGTTTATTTGGAGTCTTGTCGTAGCCTCTTCACTACCTTGCCTGGGTTAGGCCGGACACTTACCAGCACATAGGACTGGTTGTGCTGGTGCTACACTCTGCACTTATGTGTTGATATCAGAGCAGCGGTTGGGCATCATCATTAGTTTGGGAGGTAACCTTAAGTCTACTGAGACTCTGAGGTAGCCTTGCAGGCGTTCGCAGGCGCACCGTCTCCTCCATCTTATATTTCATTATGTTATTTCATGTATTCGAGACAAACAATGTTTTATATCTATCAAATGGTTATATTTAGTATTCTTAGTAGTCCGTGTATGTTGTGATACCATGTGCTGGTAGAGACTTTTATTGGTTTCTAGATGTTTGCTTTTATATTCATCTAAGACTTCTGCTAATTTTATTTTTCGTTGTTCTTTAAATGCTTATTCATTGCTAATATAATTGGTTAAAAATGAACTAAATGAAAAGGATTAATGAATTCAAAGATCTATGGCTTGCCTAGCTTCCACGAGTATGCACAATCATGACTCCCGATGGTGGGAACTCCGGTTCGTGACATTATCACTACCACACTTAAACTCTTGCTCGTCCTCGATCAACTTAAAATAAAAACGTAGGCAAGTAACACAATTTAGAAACATACTTAAGCATTGTATAATAAACAATGATCTATATCAACACTTAGACCCATCATAAGCACCCTTCACACTTTTTGTTATTATTAAACCAATGCCAAGACTAATTAAGATATTTGTGTGACTCTTCTAATATCCTAGGCCAAAAAATTAACTCCACTACATTCCTCTATATGACTCGCTTCTTGTGAGAACTAAGGATATGAGTTCTTTACCAATCCGTCGTAAGGGATGTTCCCTCACCAACAAAGCAAAAAGAGTAATTAGTCTGCACACTCAAATATGAACTCAAGGACTCACATATTGAAAGTACTCACTCACTCTTGCAAAGAAACTCATATGCTACCCAAGTTCGTATCATATGCTTGCGTGTATTGTAAGACTCCTTGACATAATACGCCTAAGTGCCATTGATGATGGTGTTGAGTGACGACAAAGATGACTAGGAATACGAGTTTTTTGCTGAAAAAACTGGTTATGAAGGACCTAGTTCGTGGACTGAAGCAATCAACACTACATGCTACTTGATTAACAGGTTCATGATGAGGTCCCTGCTCGAGAAGACTCCATATGAACTGCTCAATAAGAAAAAACCCAAGTTGACTTACCATCACGTTCAAAAATCCACTAGTCATGATGGAACAAAACCCAACCCGCTAGGTAAGCCAACTAACAATCAACACAATTCGAATGAGATAAATAAGAAAAGAGTGAATAATATTTAAACTTTTATACAATAATGCGATAATTTGTAGTACAAATATTGATCTTCTAAGAATTTACCAAAGTTGGTACAAAATAAATGCATCATCTATTCGAAATATACCGAAACAGATTTGCAAAATCTAAAGCTACTAAGGACAGATAGCAGCTATAGCCGGAATGTAGAAACATAGTCAAGCCACAAATGGAGATCTTTCCATTGATAGATCAGAGGGTCCCCCTTGAACAAATTACATCGATGCCAGCTCCCTCTACACACAACGACTCCAACTCCATTATTTGCACGCAAAGTGCAAAAGTGTAATATGAGTACAACCAACCCCATATACCTAGTAACTATGTTGTATAACCTCGGAGAAGTGGTGACAAGGCTTTTTTAGTTAAAAGATATCGACTGTGCAGTAGACTAGAAATAGAAACAATAGTATTATAATTGAAAATAGTACAAAAAAAAATATGCGAAGAAGTAATAGAATCATTAGAAGAAATTACACTCAAAATTCCTCAATATCACAACCTATCATTTCCTTATCATGATGACCATCGAGCCTAAGGTAGTAAATACAAAAATTTCATAGCGCAGTAAATGTACTCAAAATATCAAATAAAATAGCATGACAACACCTTTCGTGTATTTTTCTCATTCTCACCAAATATACGTATAACAATACAAACTGTGGGAAAGAAATGCCAATAACTATAATGACAAAGTGGGAAGTACACAAGTAGCAATAACAAACAAGGCAGTACATATAAACAACGGTAACAGACTAGGTGGAAGGCATAAAAGTAAAGATAGCATTTAGTTGGAAGAACATAAGTTTTACTAAATATTAGGGTAGATGGCTTAGAAGTAGATATAACGAACATGAAGGAAAGCATGATCTTTATAACCTAGCCAAATAGAAGGCATGAATAACAAACATGGTAGAATGCTTGTACAAAAATTGCAACAATTGAGATACGTCATAGATATAGATATGACAAATAAGAAGGAGAGCAGGATAATTACAGGTTAAATAGATAGAAGGAAAGGATAATATGACAATAATTGATGTAGGGGACAAAGGAAGAACAACAACGATGATCCACATAGATAACATAGGTGCAATAGTAGCAACTCAAGATAAAGGCATGAATGTATACACAAGGAAATGATATCACAATATAATGCATGTCTCTCGTCCTCGCCAACACGGAAACACCCTTCGCTCCATGAACGCATGATAATATAAAAATAATGGAACGACATCACCCTTCGTGATTTTACTCTCATTTTCACATAATAATGGTAATGAAATTGCACGGCATCACCCTTCGTGCTAAACTCACATGGCATGACATCACCCTTTTGGCTTTGCACTCTATCTCTTATGGTAATGCATATGAAATGGAAGGGGATCACCCTTTGTGATTTACACTCTTTCTCACCAAGCATATGTATATCAATAACAAGCAAGGTAGGAAGCATGACTACCATCAAGGAGAGTGATTAAGCGAATATTCTAAATAAACATAAATCAAAACTTTCAAGCTAATAAAAATTCAAAAAAACCTCAAGAATATCATTGTTCAAGTATCTCAACCAATCTAAAAAAGATGATCTGCAACTCAAGTATAGAATCCAAATTTTCAAGAATGACAATTGTATCGATGTATTTATGATTAAGCGTAATGACAACCGAACTTTGCACATCAATAATTTCAGAAAAAGTCCATCCAATTTTATTCAAGTTATAACAAGATAATCGTAATTTCTAGCACTTAACTTCATATTCATATTAATCAAGAAGCCAAACAAAATGCAAAAACAAGAAAGTCACTTAATCATACAAGGCAAAATAATTGTATAATCTAACCTCAATCATGATTAACCCTGACACATGCATATACGCTCGTCACCCTCATATATGCATCAACCCCGCATGTTTCAAACAATATCAATAGTAGGAAAAATTCCCCCAACAAATTTAGGCAAGACACATACCTCGAACAAGCCAAATCAATATGCTAGAAGCACCATACCAAGAAGCACCATACCACATAAATCGACCTCAAAACGACTCAAATCTAGCCAAAAGCAACACAATCAAATAATGCTATAGGAAGAAAACCCAAATGATAAAGATTGAATAGTTAATGAAATGCTCAAAGTGAACCAAAGGTCAACTTGGGCCCGCATCTCGAAACATGATAAAACCACAAATTTTGACAACACACATATTACGTGTCGAACTATACAAATTTTACTCACATCTGGCTCCGAATCAATGTTAAAAATCAAATTATTCACTTTAGGAAAGTTAAGACAAAACACCCAATTTCCCTTTCAGATCTATCAAATTAAGTGCCAAAATCAAAGAAAGAATCATGTAATATAGTCAAGTTCAAGTGATAATTACTCACCACAATCCATATTGGGAAAATTCCCTCAAAAAATCGCCCAAACCCGAGCTCCAAAATCACATGAGAAAAAGGGACTAAATTCCGGAAGAAGTAAAATAATGCAACAACTGTTATAGCTCGAATTAGATCCTAGATGACCCCGAAACTCATATTTGATAAGATCAATATAATCTTCACAAGATTACACCCAATATAGCTTTCTAAATCATTAAAATGAGGGAGATATGATGTTTTAAAGAAAATCTGAAAATTCAATGAATAAAAATGAATTTTTGTGCTCCCTCTGTTCCAGATTATGTGAACATATTTCTTTTTTGGTCCGTTCCAAAAAGAATGGCAGCTTTATAAATTTAAGACCACAAATTCCAAAAGGCTTCACTTTTTCACAAATTTCAAAAGTCTTCACTTTTTCATAAACACCATACCTAGTCAAATAGGTTCACATAAATTAGAATGGAGGGAATAATTTACACCAGAAAAGCAGTAATAAAAGAATTAGTACCTACAACTCACTCGGAACCTCCCGGATACAAAACATACATGCATTTCAATTATAAAAAATGCTACTAACCTACTCGCGCACTCAAAATATTGAAAACAGGCCATCTTGACCCAATATTGACCATGGTCGAACTCCAAATCGTTAACTAATTTCTCAACCTATGATGCAAAACACACTCAAGCCCTTAGGGATCCCATCCAATCATACCAACAAGTAAAAATACCTTATTCAAACCTATCTAAAGCCTCAAAAAATCCATGGGAATGTCATTACAATGAATCGAGGCTCAAACATAATATAATTTCTCATAAATTATTAAATCTTCTTTCTTTCAAAAGAGTGTAAATCACACTTAAATATTTTGGATAACTTCCAAATTTTTCACACAAGTTCAATTTAATTATAGAGACCTATCCAAAGTCTCGGAACACCAATTTGAGTCCAATAACATCAAAGTCATCTCTTGGTCAAACTTATGAACTCTTAAGTTCTTCAAATTGCCAACTTTCGACAAATAATGTCGAATCCTTCAAGGAACCTCCAAAACCAAATTCAAAGATAAGCACAAGTGCCAAATCATCATAGGAACCTATTATAATTATAAAATCTAGATTCCTATTCTGTTATCCAAAAGAATATTGGTCATCACTTCAAGCTTAATTCTTCCAAATTGAGGATCATTTTTTCAAATCAATCCCGAGTCGTTTGAAAATTAAAAGGGACTATACACGCTAGTCATAATATATCATGTGAAGATACTCAAAATCTCAAACCAACAAACATAACACTAAAACTTAAAATGACCGCTTGGATCATTTCATTCTCCTACACGACATAGCATGAAACGTGAGGTTACATTGTGCCCCAACTTTTCTTAGCTAGCATCTTTTCCCCACATATTCCTTATAGAATTAAGGAACTCCACTAATTTCCCATTTAATATTCTCACAATCCTTCTTTATGGTTAAACACCGCCCAAAACACAAATCAACACCCTTTATATGTACATAATTCAGAAAGAGTCACTGGTTTGAGAGGGGCATTCTCCCAAAACTTTAGATCCTCCCCAATTCTTCAACAACGACTTTTGGTTTTACTCTTAAGAGCACCACTTAGTCCACCCGATTCCATCCTCGATGAATAAATCACCTCTTTCCCCATATTGTAGCTACCAATAGAGTTCCCTAATATTGCTGCTTAGGAGTTACCACGTTAAACATGTCTGGCCCTAACAAGTGTTCATCCTCTTTCAATCTATTTAGAACCTTTCATTAGCCCTTTGGGTAGATTGTGTTGTCTTCCCATTTTGATCACCCTTTGGCTTGGACAATATGCTATTACCATCTTTTCTTTCTATCTAGAACATTTATTTCCATTCCATTTTGCGCATAATGCATAGCTAATAGCCTTATTGTTCCACACATTTGTTTATCTCTCATGAACTTGTAATATCATTATGCCTAGTTTAATCAGTTCATCATACTACAACTTCACCACCGGTAGCCTCAATTTGCTTTGTATGTAGACATGAACTATCTCTAAATCCTTTAGTTGATATTCAGTGTCACCCATGTCAACTATGTAATCCTTTATAAATTTTGTTAACATCTATGCTCTAAGCGAGTCCATCATTATGATGTGAGATATTTTATGACCATCTCAATCTATAAGTTTTCTCCCCATTTCTTCTCGGCTCATTCTTCTCAACCAGTGAATAGACATATTCTCATCTTCACGTTATATTTCATCCCGCTCACCTCTTAACTCTTGTTGGGATATCCGTGGGTAATAGTGTTATTCCGCATATCACATAACACTTCTTTGTTTGTATGATTCTTTAAACGCTCTCCATCGAGCCCAAATACACTCTTGGGTTAAAAGAGTCCTAGGATGTCTCGGAGCCGTGTCTAGTAGAGCCCTTCTTATCGGTGTGTTGTCGACCACATTTATAAGTAGGGGGCTACATGGAAATTTAGGGAATTATCCTTCTCTTTGTTATTCCATATCGTGCGGTGAATTGAAAAGTGAAAGTATTTATGTCTAACTCGTGCTATATTCCAAAATTTTCAGTAATGGCACCTAAAAAGAGAGCTAGACTCGGCCTTGGGGCCAATGCAACCCTAAGTGTGTCTATGAATCATGTGCCTGATACCATGGTTGAGAGTGACTCGCTGGTCTTGAATTTACCCAGCCCATCTATTCTAGATCAAAGTATTCATGTTCCTGCTGCGGCAGAGGGGGCTACCATCCCTTCCTCCGGTATTCCAATCTTGATGTAGTTCCAGCTTGCAGTCCCGAGGTTTCTGATAGGGACTGTAGAGAATCCATCCATATATTAACCCAGTTAGTGGCCGCTCAGGCCCAGAGATCTCATGATGCCCCTGCATCATCCAGCGGACAGGGGGATTCCACCGGCTTTAGAATCAACCAATTTATGCGGTTGGCCCTTCCAGAGTTCATACGCACAGACCCAGAGGCTGATCCACAAGATTTTCTTGATGAAATGTGTAAGACCCTTTGGGTGACGAAGACTGCAGAGACGGAGGGAGTTGAGTTAGCTCCATGCACGTTGAGGGGAGCAGCGTATTCGTGGTTTGAGATGTGCGAGGATTCTCGTGGGGAGGAATGTCCTCCGGATAGATGGGATGAGTTTGTAGATGTATTTATGGACCACTACTTGCCTGCCTAGACTATGGAAGCCCGTGCCACTAAGTATAAGGTCCTCAAGCAGGGCAGTATGAGTGTTTGGGAGTACCATATGTAGTTTGTGAGATTAACCAAGTATGCTACTCAATTAGTGTTGACCATGGATGCTCGAGTTCAGAAATTCGTTCAGGGTCTTAGTCCTTTGGTGGTGAATAAGACTGCTACAACGTCCTTACAATCGGATATGAATTATGGAAAGATTGCGGGATTTTCTCAGGCCACAAAGGCTAGAAAGTTGAAGATACGGACAAAAAGGGAGAGTAGGAGCAAGTCCCGATCAACGGGTCACTCAGGGAGACCAGTTCAGGAGAGAGGGCCATCTCAATCATATGCTCATTTTTCAGGGATTGCACCGCCATCTATGCATAGTTATCAGCAAAGCAGTCACTTGAGACCAGGCAAATTACAGTAGTAGAGGAGGACTCCATGCCCCATGTTTGGAAGGTTCTATTCCGAGACTTGTTAGTTAGATATCTAGGTGTGCTATAGATGCAGGGTGAGAGGTCATATCTATTGGGACTGTCGTGCACCCAGTCAGGGCATGGGTAGGGGATTTGCCTAGTCATCCGGTTCTTCAACCTCCTTATTATTCGTGTGTTCTCGAGCTCAAGAAGGGCATGGTGCAGTTAGGGTTGGAGCTCGTGGTATAGGCAGACCCAGCTAGTTTTATGCTTTGAGTGGTCGCCAGAGTGCAGAGGCTTCTCCAGACGTTATTACAGGTATCTTATCTCTTCAGACCATTAATTGTTATGCTCTTATTGATACTAGGTCCTCTTTGTCTTCTGTAACCCCATTCATTGCTTCAAGTTTTGGGATAGAACCCGAATAGCTTCATGAGTCATTCTCCGTATCGACTCCGGTTGGTGATTGTATTACAGCCGCGCGAGTTAATAGGAACTTTATTGTCATGGTATGTAGTCGTGTTACCACAACCGACTTTATCGAGCTTGGAATGGTGGATTTTGATGTGATTATGGGAATGTACTAGCTTTACTCTTGCTTTGCTAAACTTGACTGCAAAACGAGAGTCATAAGACTAGAGTTCCCTAATGAGCCAGTTATTGAGTGGAAGGGAAATGGCATGGTGCCTAAGGGTACGCTTATTTCTTATCTTTTGGCTTCAACGATGATTAAGAAGCGGAGTATCTATCATTTGGTTTGGGTGGCGGACACCACTTCAGAAGTGTCTACCCCCGAGTCCGTGCATGTCGCAAATGAGTTTCTTGAAGTGTTTATAGACGAGCTTCCATAGATTTAGGGGTGATTGATTTCAGTATTGATGTATTGCCAGATATACAACCAATATCTATTCCACCATACGGACTGCCGCTAATGGAGTTAAGGGAGTTAAAGAAGTAGCTGAAGGATTTATTAGAAAAGGGTTCATACGGCAGAGTGTATCGCTGTGGGGTGCTTCGGTTGTTTTTGTCAGAAAGAAGGATGGGTCGCTCCGGATGTGTATTGATTATCAGTAGCTCAACAAAGTCACCATCAAGAATAAATATCCTTTGCCTCGGATAGATGATTTGTTTGACCAATTAAAAGGTGCAAGGTTCTTCTCCAAGATTGATCTATGGTCCGATATCACCAATTGAGGATTAGAGAGCAGGATATTCCGAAGACCGCTTTCAGAACTCGCTATGGTCACTTTGAATTCTTGGTCATGTCTTTTGGGCTAACCAACGGCCCGACAAATTTCATAAATCTTATGAATCGGGACTTCAAGCCATTTCTAGACAATTGCGTGATTATTTTCATTAATTACATCCTTGTTTATTCACGGAGCCTGGAGGATCATGCCGATCACCCTAGGGCAGTTCTGCAGACTCTTCATTAGCGGTAGTATGCTAAATTTTTTAAATGTGAATTTTGGTTGGAGTCGTTACCTTTCTGGGTCAATTTTTTTCAAGTGAAGGGATTCAGGTGGATCCCCAAAAGATTGCAGCTGTGAATGATTAGACTAGACCCACGACCCCGATGGAGATTTGTTGTTTTTTCGGCTTAGCAGGGTATTATCCAAGGTTTGTGGAGGTATTCTCTATGCTTGCCTCCCCATTGACTTAGTTGACGTAGAAAGTAGTTAAATTCCAATGGTCAAATGTTTGTGAGAAAACTTTTCAGGAATTGAAGTCGAGGTTGACCTCGCCGACGATATTGACCTTGCCAGAAGGCACAGAAGGATTTGTGGTTTATTGCGATGCCTCCAGGGTTGGTTTGGGGTATGTATTGATGAAATATGGTAAGGTTATAATGTGTGTTTCAAGGAAACTCAAGAATCACGAGAAGAATTATCCGATGCATGATTTGGAGCTTACAGCAGTTGTGCTCGCCTTGAAAATGTGGCAGCATTATCTTTATAGGATCCATTTGGATATGTTCTAAGACCACAAGAGTCTCCAATATTTGTTCAAGTAGAAGGAGTTGAATTTAAGGCTGCGACAGTGGCTGGAATTTCTTAATGATTATGATATGAATAATTTGTACCATCCAGGGAAGGCGAATGTGATTGCCGACTCTCTCATTCGGAAGTCTATGGATAGTTTGGCTCATTTAGGTTCGGATCAAAGACACATAGCTCGGGAGGTTTATCAATTGGCCAGTCTGGGGGTTTGTATTTCCACCTCGAACGAGGGGAATATTATGGTACATAATGGAGCAGAATCGTCACTTGTAGCGGAAGTCTAGGAAAAGTAGTTTATTGATCAAACATTGGAACAGATGAAGGAGGCAGTTTTGAATAACAAGACTTTGGCATTTTCGCTCTGCGGCGATGATGGTGCATTGCAATTTCAAGATAGCTATGTGTTCCAGATGTGGGCAATCTTCGGAGAGGGTAATGGCGGAGGCTCATAATTCCAGGTATACTGTGCACCCAGATTCTACAACTATGTAATCATGATCTCAAGGAAATTTATTGGTGGAACGGTATGAAGAGGGGTGTGGCAGACTTTTTATGTAATAGTTCGAATTCTCAGCAAGTAAAAGCTGAGCAGCGGCCAAGTGGGTTAACTCAGCTTATGGAAACACAAATGTGGAAATGGGCGATGATCAACATAGATTTTGTGGTAGGGTTACCTCGCACACAGTGCAAGTTCGACAAAATTTGTTTAATAGTGGATCGACTCACGAAATTAGCTCCCTTCTTGCTAGTTTATTCCATTGATAATGCAGAACAATATGCTTAGTTGTGTATCAAGGAAATATTAAGGCTTCATGGAACTCCACTTTCTATTATCTTTGATCGAGGGGCCTAGTTGACAACTAATTTTTGGAAGAAATTTCAGCAAGGTTTGGGTACTCAGGTGAATCTCAGCACGACTTTCCATCAACAAACTGATGGTCAAGCGGAGCGAACGATTCAAACGCTTGAAGGTATGTTGCAGGCTTGTGTCTTGGACTTCAAAGGGAATTGGGATGATCACTAGCCACTTATAGAATTTGCTTACAATAGCATCTTTCATGCTAGTATTCATATGGTCCCATTTGAGGCATTGTACGGAAGAAGGTGTAGGTCTCCTATTGGATGGTTCGAAATGGGTGAAGCATAATTGATAGGGCCAGATCTCGTACACTAGGCTATGGAAAGTTAAAGTCATCCAGGAGAGGATGCAAACTGCTCAGAGTCACCACAAATCCTATGCGGACATACGTCAAAGAGAATTAGAAGTCCAAGTAGAAGATCGGGTATTCTTGAGGGTATGTTCTATGAAGGGAGTCATGCGATTTGGGAAGAAAGGGAAGTTGAGCCCTAACTATGTCGGACTCTATCGAGTCGCTCAAAGGATAGGGCAAGTGGCTTATAGGCTGAAATTTCCCCCTGAAATGTCATTAGTGCACCCGGTGTTCCACGTGTCTATAGTAAAGAAAATAGTTGGAGAACTATCCACCATCGTACCAGTTGAGACTATTGCGGTTAATGAAGTGTTATCGTATGAAGAAATTCCAGTTGCTATTCTTGATAAGCTAGTCTGTAAATTGAGAAACAAAGGAATTGCTTTGGTTAAAGTATTATGGTGAAGTCAACGAGTCGAGGAAGCCACGTCGGAAGAGGAAAGTGAAATAAAAGACAAATTCCCCACCTGCTTGAACAGGTCTAGTAAAGATCGTGCGAACTATTATCTCGAAGCAAACTGATGTTGTGTTCAATTTGGTGCAAAGATACCCATTTTCCCCTAAATGCTTTACTATTCTAACTCCTCAAGTTGTGCAAGAATATTATATGTTGTGATCATTTGATTCATGTGCAAACCCTTTTGGTAAATGAAAGTTTTGTTAATAAAAAATTCATGTGATAAGTGAATGATTAAAGGTAGTGTAGATTGGTAATGAATATTGAATTGCACATAGTGTAATGAAGTAGTTGAACTGTATGGGACTCATTGGGGTGACCAAATTATGTGCAAAAATGTGACAAGTGATTGAATATGTGCAACTGTTGAGGTAATGAATTGTATACCAATTGTACGGATAACAGGAATTGTGTAATGGTGCTTGGAAATATGTTTCAAGGGCTCTTTGACAAATAGATAAGTCTAATTACAAGGGAGACTCTGGCAAATCTTTCAGGGGCACTTTCAATGCACCCGGTGTCCCCCCCCCCTAGATGTTTTAGGGGCTCTTTCAGCGCACCCGGTGTTCCCTACCTAGACATGCCACTGCCCAATTGGAGGACAACTATGCGGTCCAGAATGCTATCACATTCTGGTTTTGCGGACCGCACTGCCTAGTACCGTTAGTCAAGTTCAAAAGTTAATACATATATCTTAGAGTTGAAATTTTACAAATACAACCCGAATTTACTTAGATTATCAACCCCTCCTTTTGCAGATCTTAACTCCTATTCAATTCCTCTTACTAGATTTTAGGTGTTAAAGAACATGCATGTATGGTTCAACTTGTATTTTCAAGAATCTATTGCTGAGATTCCCTCTATTTGTTTAAATCTGAAAACCAATAAAAAGGGTTGTGGAACTTACCTGAAAGAACAAAGATGAAGATAATTACTCGAAATTTCAAGGCCTGGGTGACATTGAAAAATCAAATTGATAGAGATGAGACTTTCTCTCTTCCCTCTATCTAGTTTTCTTCATAAAATAAGTTAAAATGAAGGGTTGGGGTGTTTTATTGAAGAAGGGGTCGGGTTGAAAAATTAGAAAAATAGAAGCCCCAACGGAGAATGCAATCAGGAATGCGATCGCATTCCTAACATGCGGTCCGCAAACCGGTCGCAGAATGACCCTAAAAATGAGCGAAAATTAAAACACTATGTGGATGTATGCGACCATTGTACGGTCCACATACACGTTATGCTCTCGCATAGTGCGTCCCATAATTCCCAATTTCCGGAAAATTTGATCGTTATAATTTTGGGGGGTAAATTTCACTCAAAAGGTCCGACCCGAAATTATTTTATGCAAGCAATTTTATGGGTCTTTACAAGTAGATACCCCTCAAGTAAAAAAACATTTCACTTACCAAATGTGCACTTCCTCCGGTGACATCAAATTGTGCCAGTATTCTCTTAAACATCTAAAATCATCCAATCCATTAAGAACTCATATCCTTTCCTTCTAAACTAAACCACAATCTTGAACATGGAATTTTCAACCCCACACGGCGCATCGCCACTAACATGCTAGCTCGAGAAAATATGAAAATGTAATATTCAATTCTGGATCACAAGCACGACGAACACCATATCAATCGAGAACTTTCCATTTAACTCAAACCAAGGGAATATCACCACATGCAATATATCTACTATAATTTAAGAAAACATCAACTTCGTGTTGTGGCCATAACCATGGTGAATTCTTTGGAACACATTAATACATAATCAAGTTATCACAATAGATCTCCTCCAGCTCAACCAAGTCAATGCAAACTGCCAACTCGAAAGTAACTCAATCATGTATGCTCGCTCTGAAAGAAATTCAAAGTTGTTTCTTGCATATTTCTAATATTGCCATGTAGAATAATTCTTAGACATAGAAATACTATAGATCCATCACCATTCACTAATAATCTGAAGCTTTAGTCATTCAAAAATTTAGGAGTCCTTAAATTCAACTTATGATCTGGAACTCATCAGAACCTTCTCGATAACCACTCACCTTACGCTTTTAGTCAATACACTGTTAATATGCACTAAGTAATCCGCACTTCACCAGTTTCTGAATATTCAAAGAAACAACCAAGAAATCATTCAGCCTAGAAACTGATGCCACAAATTATCATGCAATCCAATCGTCGATGACAGAATCCGCCACTTAGTTCAAATCCGTAGAACAGAATGTCGGTAATGCATAGTATTATATCTTCATAGCTGTCCTGATCTCGCACTGGGAATCAACTGAATACTTGATAAGCTCAGGTAATAGGGTCGACGAACACTCTGAACACTATACCAAGTGCACACCCAAACCTTGCAACAGTCAAGCAAACTTCCCCCAAATGCTCAGAATTGATAATATGTGTGTCCCTTCAAATGGAAACCTCGTGCGAAATACAAGATTCAAACTATCACGTAGGAGATAACCCCTTTGGTTGTACTCAAATAAACATCTTTCCATGAACCCACAATAATCACAACAACTAGGCCACCTGCCAATCTTCCCAACTTCATGCATAGCAACTACATATAGGAATATGCCTCGTACCACAAATGAATGACTGAAAGATTTATCACTGTATCTGCTCCCAATACTTGATAGCATGTTATGATGATAATCAAGCATGCTTACCCCTTTGTAACTCATCCACAACATCACAAACCATCAGCACATTGCGAATACTAAAGGCACATCTCATATGAAAGAATATGAAGAATCAAAATCCTAGGTTTCAAGATCAAATAAGGACGCACATAAAGGAAGAAAGAAGGGAAATTTTTCCTAAAGGCCTTGTAGCCTCTCGAAGAAAGGTATGGATGTCATCGTACTGACCCACAAGATTCTACTAGTCACTTGATCATGACTTGTAGAACCTACAAATCCAATACTCTAATACAAACTTGTCACGATCGAAAATTCACTAGTCGTGATGGCACCTATCCTAACCCGCTAGGAAAGCCAACTAACAGTCAGCACAATCCGAATGAGATTTATAAGAAAAGAATCAATAATTAACTGACCTTTTATACAATAAACCAATGACTAATAGTACAAATAATGAGCTTCAAAGACATTGAATTTACATAAACTAGTACAAAATAAATATATCATCTGTCCGAAATATAAATAAATATATTTGCAAAATCTAAAGCTTCCAAGGACAAGTGGCAGCAATAACTAGAACGTAGATACATCTTCGATGCCAGCTCCCGCCATACATAGTAAGTCCAGCTCCAAAATCCACACATAGGGTGCAGAAGTGTAGTTTAAGTATAATTAACCCTATGTACCTAGTAAGTATATTGTCTAACCTTGGTGAAGTGGTGATGAGGCTTTTTAGTTAAAAGATACTCACAAATATATCTAGTACAATAGACTAGCAATAGAACCAATACTATAATATAACATAGAATAGTACAAAAACTAATATAGGAAGCAATAAAAGAATCATTAGAAGAACTAAGGGTTAATATTCCTCAATATCCCAACCAATCATTCCCTTTTCACGGTGACAACCAATCCTAAGGTGGTAAATCTAGGACTTCCATAACGTGGGAAGTGTACAAAATATATCAAATCAAATAGTGTGGCAATACTCTGCATGCATTTTTCTCATTCTCATCAAATGTACATATAACATCACCAACCAGGTGAAAGAAATGCTAATAACCATAATGACAATGTGGGAATTACACAATTACACGGAAATACCCTTCATGCCATGAACACATGATAATATATAAATAATGCCACGACATCACCTTTGTGCTTTTATTATCAACCTCACATGATAATGTAAATGTAATGGAACGATACCATACTTCGTTCTTAACTTACATGGCATAACATCACCCTTAGTACTTTACACTCTTCCACATAGTAATGTATATGAAAGGGCACAACATGAACCTTCGTGCTTTACACTTTTCCTCACAAAGGACATATATATCTATACAAAGCAAGGTAGGAAGCATGAATAAAATCAATGGGAGTGATTAAGCGAGTATTCCAAATGAACATAAATCACAGCTTTCAAGCCAATAACAACTTAACAAACCTCAAGAATATCATTGTTCTAGTATCTCAATCAATCTAAAAAAGATGATCCTCAAATCAAGTATAGAATCCAAATTCTCAAGAATAATGGATGTAGTGATGTATTTGTGATTAAGGTATAATAACGACTGAACGTAGCACATCAATAATTCCACATAAAGCCTGTTAAATTTTAATCAAGTTATAATATGCTAAATCACGATTTCTAGCATTTAGCTTCATATTCATAATAATCTAGAAGTCAAGTAAAACATGAAATAAGAAGTTCACTGAATCCTAAAAAGCACAAATAATCGTATAATCTACCTAGAGCATGATTAACCATGGCACATGCATATAAGCTCATCACCTCATATATGCATCACCCCCGCATTTGGCAAATAATATCAATTAGTAGGAAAAATTCTTCCATCAAAGTTACGCAAGACACTTACCTCTAATAAGCCAAATTGAAGTATGCTAGAAGCACCATCACACATAAATCGACTTTCAAATAGCTCAAAACTAGCCAAAAGCAACTCAAAATCATTATATAATGCTATAGAAAGCAAACCCAAACGATAAAGGTGGAACATTTAATCAAATACTCAATGTCAACCAAAAAAATCAACCCGACAAAAGTCACAAATCCAACTTCGAACCAATGTTCAAAACCCCATTATTCGCTTTAGGAAAGTTTAGACAAATACTCCCAATTTCTCTTTTAGATTCATAAAATTAAATGCAAAAATCGAAGATAGAATCATGTAATATAATCAAATATGAGTAAAAAATACATAAACCTATTTAAACTGGAAAAATTCCCTCCAAAATTGCACTAATCCGAGCTCCAAAACTTTGTAAGAAAAAGTGACAAAATTATAGAACAAGTAAAATAACGCAACAACAATTATAGTGAATCAAATCCTAGATGACCCCAAAAATAAAATTTGATAAGCTCAATATAATCCTTGTGATATTACACTTAAGATAGCCTTTCAAATCACCCAATTTGACATTTAAATCAGAAAATATGATATTTTTGTCACGGCCCCAATTCGCCATCTGTGAACACGTCGTGATGGCACCTAGTTCCTATAACTAAGTAAGCCTAACAATTCGAAAAACAACATAGCTTGCGGTGTAATTAATTAAAAACTGAACAACTAAAGAAGCTGTAATATAAAAGCCGCTCGGCATATACAACTCAAAATGCAAGTCTACAATCTCATTCCAAAACCCGTAAGCTCACGGGCAATACCGGCTAATAGAAATGTAATATACTGCTCTAACCCCAGAATGTCTAAGGAACTGAAAGAAGGGTAAGGCTGTCTATTAAATGCTGGAATGAGATAGGGACTCCTAGTCAGCAGAAGTAGCAGATGTACCTTGAAGTCTTTGCTAGACGACTCTGCCTCGGGAATAGTATTCATGAGAAGAAGTACATGGATCTGCTCATGAAAAACATGCACAGAAGAGGCGTGAGTACACAATAGCGGTACTTAGTAAGTGCCAAGCCTAACCTCGGTCGGGTAGTGACGAGGAAGGTCAGGGCTCTACAGAGATTAAAAAATATAATAAGAATGCACATTATGAATTCAGATGAAAATAATGTGAACAAACAGTGAAATGAGATAGAATTCACAAGGCAACAATAAATTAGTGTTGAACAGAGTAAACACAAGGATGTACAACTCAATACCAAAACAACAAATGAGGATCTCCCAGGATACCGTCATGTAGTCCATTTCCATAACAATACCAACAACGAGGATCTCCCAGGATACCATCTTGTAGTCTATTTCCATATCAATACAAGAAACGAGGATCTCCTACGATACCGTCTGGTAGTCCATTTCCATATTAATAAGCAGGGGGGATGTACTAGGAATCTAACCCGTAGTCCAAAGTAAATGTTTAGGGCGATCTACCGGGAATCTATCACGTAGTCCAAAAATAAATGTGCAGGGGGATCTACCGAGAATCTAACCTATAGTCCCAAAATAAATGTGCAGGGGGATCTACTGGGATCTAACCTGTAATCCCAAAGTTAACAAGCAAGGGAGAAGCTACAGGAATCCCACATCCGTAGTTCTAATGTAAATGCGCAACCACAATCAGAGATATTCAGACGGGGAGTACAAAAAGAAAAGTAACATGTAGTACTAGCATACATGTTTCATGTAACACAGTCAAGGCAACTTAAGCAAATAAACAAGTTAAATCAACTAGATATGTTTTTCTAATCTGACACTGGTTACAATTGCAAAAAAATATCAAGCAAATATGAAAGAAACTTAGTCTCAATATCTTAAGTAAAAATCAGATTTTCAACAGTTAGCTCAAGTACGCTCTCGTCACCTTACCTACAAGACTGTCAATTACCAAATAACATATCCTAAAGGGAGAGGTCCCCCACACAAAGTTAGAGAAGAAACTTACTTCAAACCTGCTCATATTCAACTTGAAACCACACGTTTTCCACCAGTATCCGACTCCAAATGGCCCAAATCTATTCATTTCAATTACATATGTAAATAACATCTCAAACACCTGATTCTACTATTCAATTTAAAGCTAAGATGCAAATTTAGGTAAAATAACCAAAACACCCCTCAGGACAACATGGTCAACCCTAGGTTCGAATCAAAATCCAGTTACCCATTACCCCACGAACCTAAATATATGATTTTTTTTAAATCGAACCTCAAATTGAAATCCAAATCCCCAATTTTTGAAAAACGTAGGTTCTACCCCAAACCTCAAATTTCACCCATGAAGATCATTGATTTTAAGTTGAAAACATGTTAAATTATGTTAAAGATTGAAAGAAATAAGTAAAAACGAACTTACAAACAATTTGGAAGAGGTCTTGTTCTTGAAAAATCGCCCAAAAGAGTTGTGTTTTGAAATTGGGGTGAATACTGTCCAAAACTCGACTAAGTATAGAAATTGCAGGTTGCAGATATAGGAATTGCGAGCTGGGGTTTGAATTTGCGAACACTGCAAGTGTGAGCGAGATTCTTGTTCGCATTTGCGAACTATGAGGGAAGAAGGGAGGTTTGCATTTGCGAAGACTTTACCTCTGCATTTGCGATGGTATTGTTCGTATTTGCGAACTCTGTTAGGAGATAAGGACTTTGCATTTGCGATCCCAATGTCGCATTTGAGAGAAAAACAAGTCTGCGGCATTCTCGCATTTGTGAGCTGACCCTTCGCAATTGCGATCTCACATTTATGAGGTAGGCTTCGCAATTGTGATGCCTGCAGGTCAGTTATAGCAACAATTTTCCAAGTTCAAAAATGCACTCCTACATCTATCCAAAACTCACCCGAGCCCTCGAGGTTCAAAACCAAATATGCCCACAACCTCAAAAACATCCTACTGACTTATCCGTTTGATCAAATCGCTAAAATAACATCGAATTAAGCCTCAAAAATCATGATTTCCTCAAAATTTCCATAAAACATATAATTTCCATTGTAAGTCCAAAACACGTCAAACGGCGCCCGTTTTCAACAAAATTTTATGTGAAGCTCTTAAACCATATATAAGACATGTATCGGGTGCCAAAACCAAAATATAGGCCCGAACCAAATCTGTACCTAGAAACGGAGCCTCCCCCGGCTTAAACCATCCAACCGGAGATCTACACCTTCTACCATATAAAGCCTCATACGGTGCCATCTGAATGCTGGACTGATAACTGTTGTTGTTGGAAAACTCCACTAAGGGAAAGAATTTATCCCAAGACCCTAAAAACTCAATCACACACCCACAGATCATATCCTCAAGAATCTTAATAGTGTGTTTGGATTGCACGTCTATCTACGGGTGAAACGTTGTGCTCAACTCCACCTGAGTACAAAACTCCTGCTGCACGACTCTCCAGAACTATGATGTAAACTGAGTACCTATGTCTGAAATAATAAAAACTGGAATACGATGAAGGCGGACGATCTCCTGGATATAAATCTTGCCAACTGCTCTGAAGAATAAGTGGCATACACAGGAATGAAATGAAAGGACTTGGTCAGTTGATCCATAATAATCCAAACAAGATCAAACTTCTTCAAGGTCCGTGGGAGTCGAACTACCAAATCCATAGTGATCCTCTCCCATTTCCATTATGGAATCTCAGTCTGCGGGAGCAATCAACCCGGTCGCTGGTGCTCATACTTCACCTGTTGATAGTTGAGGCATCTAGCTACATATCTAACTATATCCTTCTTCATCTGCCTCCACCAATAGTGCTACCTCAAGTCCTGACACATCTTCGCAACACCCACATGGATGGAATACCCCGAACTATGGGCCTCTGATATAATCAACTCCTGTAACCCATCAACATTGGGCATACAAATACGACCATGCATCCTCAACACCCAGTCATCTCTAATGGTCACATCTCTGGCATCACCACACTGAAATTTGTACTTGTGGACAAGAAAATGGGGGTCATCATATTGTCGCTCCCTAATACGATCAAATAAGGAAGACATGGAAACTACACAAGCTAGAACCCGACTAGGATCTGAAAGATCCAATCTCACAAACTGACTAGCTAAGGCCTGAACATCCATCGCCATAGACCTCTCTGAAGCTGGTAAATATGCCAAAATCCCCAAAATCTCCGCCCGGCGACTCAAGTCATCCACTACCACAGTGGCCTTGCCCAGATGATACAGATTAGTGATATCATAATCTTTCAGCAACTCTAACCACCTCATTTGGCACAAATTTAGATCATATTGCTTGAACAAGTGTTGTAAACTCTGATGATCAGAATAACTCTCACAAGGCACACCATACAAATAATGACACCAGATCTTTAAGGCATGAACAATAGTAGCTAACTCAAGGTCGTGGAGAGGGTAGCTCTCTCATGTATCTTCAACTATCTAGATGCGTAGACCATCACCCTACCGTCCTACATCAACACCGCTCTAAGGCCAACTCTCGAGGCATCACAGTAGACAGCATAAGACCCTAAACCCGTAGGTAATATCAAAATTAGGGTTGTAGTCAAAGTTGTCTTGAGCTTCCGAAAGCTCACTCAACACTCCTCTATTTACTTAAATAGGGCACCATTCTAGGTCAATCTCGTCATAGGGGCCGCAATCGATTGAAAACCCTCCACAAAGCGATGGTAGTAGCCTGCCAAGCCAAGGAAAATTTGAATCTCTGTAGCTGACGACTACCTGGGCCAACTCTGCACTGCCTCTATCTTCCTTAGATCTACTCAAATGCCCTTGCTCGATATCACGTGTCCTAAGAATGCCACTTAATCCAACCAAAACTCACATTTTGAGAAATTTGCATATAACTTCTTCTGTCTCAGGGCCTGAAGCACGATCCTCAAGTGTTGCACATGATCTTCCTGACTCCGGGAATACACAAGAATATCATCAATAAAAATAATAACAAATGAGTTGAGATATGGCTTGAACACACTATGCCTCAAATGCCAAAAAGCTAGTTGGGCATTGGTCGGCCCAAATGACATAACAAGGAACTCGTAATGATGGTAACTTGAGCGCAGGTCAATCTTAGAAAATAAAACAGGGGCACCCCACGGTGAAACACTTGGTCGAATAAAAACCTTATCAAGAAATGCCTGCAACTGATCCTTCAATTCCTTCAACTCATGAGTAGCCATATGATACGAAGGAATGGAAATCGGCTGAGTTCCCGACAATAGGTCGATAGCAAAATCAATGTCCCTATCGGGAGGGATGCCTGGAAAATCAGCTGGAAACACATCAGGATAATCCTGTATCACTAGAATAGAATCAACAAAAGAGGGATCAGCACTAACATCTCTCACATAAGCTAAATACGATGCACACCCCTTCTCAACTATGCATTGAGCCTTAACAAAAGAGATAACTCTACCGGGAGTGTGATCTAAAGTACAACTCCACTCAACATATGGACTAACTGCCATAGCCAGCGTCACGGTCTTGGTGTGACAATCAAGAATACCAAAATGGGGCGACAACAAGTCTATGACAAAAATAATGTCAAAATCAACCATATCAAGTCACGATAAATCCGCTCTGGTCTCAAAACCATGAATAGTAACTAAACATGACCGATAAATGCGGTCCACAATAATAGAATCCCCCATAGCAGTAGAAACATAAAGGGGGCACTCAAAGAATCCCGAGGTACAACCCAATGCGGAGCAAAATAAGAAGACACATAAATATAATTAGACAACGGATCAAATAGAACAAATGCCTCTCTATGACAAACCTGTATAATACCTGCGATAATAGTGTCGAAGGCAACAACCTCGGCATGAGCGGGAAGGGCATAATATCTGGCCTGGCCTACCCCTCGAGGGTGACCTCTACCTCCCCGGCCTCCACCTCTAGCTGGCTGAGCGGGTGGGTTGGCAACTAGAGATGAAACCATAGCCTTGGAACTTTGCGAGACACGCTGTGGCTAAGCAGTCTGTGAAAATGCACCCCTGCCAAGTCTGCGGCAGTTATCTGGCGTGTATCACCACACTCGAAACAAGCTCTGGGAGAGCATGTTGGCTGTTACAGGCTAGGGCTAGGTCGGCTAGACTGACCTCTGGAAACACCCCGCATAGGAGGCGCGCTAGAAATTAGAGGTGCCTAATAAAGCTCCTGATATAGGCAGAGGTGGAGCACTGCTGGCTGCTTGAAGAGCTGAATGAATGGGCCGACCAACAAAAGCCCTACTATGTCGACCTGTTGCTGGGCTACGAGCACTAGAGTAGTGGCCCGACTCTCGAGACCTCTTGGCCTCTATCTCCACTCGTTCCCTTGCGAGCATACTCTTGATCCTCCCAGCAATGCTTACTACTTGCTGATAAGGAATGTCCATCTCCAACTCTCGAGCGATGCTAGATCTGATGGGTAAGATAAGGCCATCGATAAACCTGCAAACTCTATCACAGACTGTAGCAACCAAGGCTGGTGCATGCCTGGCCAATCTTGTATAACAGATAGCATACTCCAAATCGGTCATAGCACCCTAGCGTAAATGCTCAAACTTTGCGCGCCATGCATACCTAAGACTCTAGGTGAAAAACTCTCTCATAAACATATCTGAGAACTGGGTCCAAGTTAGTGAAGCAGCGTCGACTGAACTGTCTACCTCAAAAGTGTGCCACCAATCATAGACAGCTCCCAGAAACTGAAAAGCAATAAAGAAATACTCGCTGGACTCTACTACGCCCATAGTGCGAGGAATACAATGACACTCCGCTAGAAATCCCAAGGCATTATGTGATGGTAATCCACTGAACAGTGGGGGATCATACTTCTTGAACCTCTTAAATCGCCGCTGCTCATCCTCTGAAGCAGCTGACCCGCCCTCGGACTGAACTGGCACTACAGGTAGTGTGGAAATTATCTCGGGAGCCTACTCAACCTGCACTCGCTGCTCAAGAGTGCGGATGGAAGGAGTCTATGCTCCTCTCCGACCTGGGATGTGGCTGCAGCAAAGGGGAGAAACCCTGCCTCAGCCAAGGTTGTGAACACACTCATGAACTAAGCCAAAGTCTCCTAGAGAGCCGGAGTAGTAGTGGCAGTAGTAGGCGTGACAGGTGTCTAGGCTCTAGCTGGATCTACTGGTGGTGCCTCGGTGGCAGCTCGTGCAGGTGCTCGTGCTACACCACGTGCGCGTCCTCGAGCTTTACCCAGGCCCCAGCCTCTAACGGCTGTAGTAGGGGGCACGGGTGCCTAATCATACTGAGTAGAGCATGTCCTCACCAACAATGAGAGAATAGAAGTAGAAGTTTAGAATTTTGTGATGTCAAAAGATCGCACGACAAGGAAATCAAATGAAGTGGAGAGGTTTTTAGCAGCTACATAGCCTCTCGTAGATAAGTACAGACGTCTCCGTACAGATCAGCGAGACTCTAATAAAACTGCATGTGTCTCGTAACTCCTATGAACCTAGAGCTCCAAGACCAACTTGTCTGGATCCCAGTTCGCCCACCGTGAGCACGTCTTGATGGCACCTAGTTCCTATAAATTAGTAAGCCTAACAATGTGAAAAAAAACATAGTTTGCGGAGTAATTAATTAAAACCTGAACAACTAAGGGTGATGTATATATAAGCCACTCGGCATATATAACTCAAAATACGTATGTCTACAATCTCATCCCTAACCCCGAAAACTCACGGGCAACACAGGCTAATAGAAATGTAATATACTGCTCTAACTCCAGAATGTCTAAGCAACTGAAATAAGGGGAAGGCTATCCACTAAATGCTGGAATAAGATAGAGACTCCTGGTCTACTGATAAAGCACATGTACCTCGAATTCTCTGCTAGACGTCTCCGCCTCGAGAATAGTTCATGTGCAGAATAGGCGTGAGTACACAACATCGGTACTTAGTAAGTGCCAAGACTAACCTCAGTTTGGTAGTAACAAGGAAGGTCAGGGCCCTACTGAGAATAAAAAATATAATAAGAATGTACAATATGAAGTCAGATGAAAAAAATATGAACCAATAGTGAAATGAGACAAAATTCACAATGCAACAATAAATAAGCGATGAACAGAGTAAACAAATGGATTTATAGCTCAATACGAAAATACCGAATGAGAATCTCCAAGGATACCGTCCTATAGTCCATTTCCAATCAATACAAAAAACGAGGATGTCCCAGGATACCGTCGTGTAGTCCATTTCTATATCAATACCAACAACGAGGATCTCCCAGAATACCATCTTGTAGTTCATTTCCATATCAATAAGCGGGGAGGGGGGGGGTGGATCTACTACGAATCTAACCCATAGTCCCAAAGTAAATGTGCAGGGGAATCTACCAGGAATATAACACGTAGTCCCAATATAAATACTCAGGAGGATCTACCGAGAATCTAACACATAGTCCCAAAGTAAACAAACAGGGGGGAGCTACTGGGAATCCCACATCTGTAGTCCCAATGTAAATGTGCAACCACAATCAGAGATATTAAGAAGAGAAGTACAGAAAGACAATCAACATATAATACTAGCATAACATGCTTCATGTAATACAGTCAAGGCAAATTGAGCAAGTAGGCAAGTTTAATCAACTAGACATGCTTTTCTAATCTAACACAGGTTATAAAGAAAAATAAAGAAAATACGAAAGATAACTCAGTCTCAATATCTAAGTAAAAACCGAATTTTCAATAATTAGCTCAAATACGCGCTCGTCACCCTACCTACAAGGCTCTCAATTATCAAATAACATATCCTAAAGGGATAGGTCCCCCACACAAGGTTAGACAAGCCACTTACCTCAAACCTGCTCCAATTCATCTTGAAACCACACATCTACCACCAGTATGCAACTCCAAATGGCCCAAATCTATTCATTTAAAATACATTCGTAAATAATGTCTCAAACAGCTGATTCTACTATTCAATTTAAAGCTAAGACGCAAATTTCGGTAAAATGACCAAAATACCCCTCAGTACAACGTCGTCAAAACCCAAAATTCGAACCAAAATCCGGTTACCCATTACCCCGTGAACCTAAATATATGATTTGCTTTGAAATCGGACCTCAAATTGATGTCCAAATCCCCAATTTTTGAAAAACCTAGGTTCTATCCCAAACCTCCAATTTCACCCATGAAAATCATTGATTTTAAGTTGAAAACATGCTAAATGATGTGAAATACTGAAAGAAATAAGTAAAAACCAACATACAAATGATTTGGAAGAGGTCTTGTTTTTTTGAAAATTGCCCAAAGGAGTTGTGTTTTGTAAATGGGGTGGCAAATGTAAAAAATTCGACTATGTATAAAAATTTCACATTGCAAATATGTGTATTGCGAGCTGGGGTTCGCAATTGCAAACCCTGCAGATATGGGAAATGCGAGATTCTTGTTCGCATTTTCAAAAGGTCGTATTTGCGAAGACCTCACCTCCGCATTTGCGATGGTATTGTTCGCATTTTCGAACTATGCTAGGAAATAAGGATACCACATTTGCGATAACTACATGTCTAGGGTATTCTCGCATTTGCGAGCTGACCCTTCACAATTGCGATCTCACATTTGCGAGCAAGACTTCACAATTGCGAAGCTTGCGGGTCAGTTATAGCAGCAATTTCCCAAGTTCAAAAATGCACTCCGACACCAATCTGAAACTCACCCGAGCCGTCGGGGCTCCAAACCAAATATGCACACAACCTGAAAAACATCCTACGGACATATCCTTGCGATCAAATCGCCAAAATAACATAATATCCATCCAATTAAGCCTCAAACTCATGATTTCCTCCAAATTTCCATAAAACATCGAATTTACATTTTAAGTCCAAAACACCTCAAACGGCGTCCGTTTTCAACAAAACTAAAAGGCAGCGCTTAAACCATATATAAGACTCTTACCGGGTACCGGAACTAAACTACGGGCCCGATACCATAATCTTTTGGTCAAATTTCACTTCCAATTTCCTCAAATATTTTCAGAAAATAATTTTACACAAAAATTCATTTCTTAGGCTTGGGACCTCGAAATTCGATTCTGGGCATACGCCCAAGCGCCATATTTTCCCGCGGACCCTCTGGGACTGTCAATTCATCGGCCTGGTTCTTTTTACCGATAATGTTTACCGAAGTCAAATTTCTTCAACTTAATATTAATATTTAGCATTTTTCTCACAGAATCCATATTTAAGCTTTCCGATTATGCTCCCGGACTGTGCATGCAAATCGAGGCAACCCCCAGATGGGTTTTCAAGGCCTAGGAAGTACATAATGGCAATAAAACAAGTGATGACCCCCTTGGGTCGTCACGGTTTTGATGTTTTAAAGGAAGTCTGAAAATTTAAGGGATAAAAATAAATATTAGCAACAAAAGAATCTTCATTTTATAACCCAAAACTTATTCGGAACCTCCCGGATAGAAATCATATGTGCAGTTCAATCATAAAATATTCAACAAACCTGCATGCGCACTCAAAACACCAAACATAGGTCATCTTGACCCGATATTGATCATGGGAATACTCCAAATCGTTAACTTGTTCCTCAATTATTGATGCAAAACGCACTCGAGCCCCTCGAAACCCCATCTAATCATAACGAGAAGTACAAATATATTATCCAAACTTGTCCAAAGCCACGAAATATCTACGGAAACATCATAACAAAGTATTGAGGCTCAAACGGAATAGAATTTCTCTAGAATTATTAAAGCTTCATTCTTTCAAAAGAGTGTCTGAATCACATTTAAACATATTGGGTTGCTTTCAATATTTTCACACAAGTTCAATCACTTTGGATTAAACAGTTTAGATTACTTTCAGATTTTTCACACAAGTTAAATTCAACTATATAGACCTATCCAAAGTCTTGGAACACCAATAGGAGTCCAATAACATCAAATTCAACTCGTATTCAAACTTATGAACTCTTAAGTGCTTCGAATTGCCAACTTTCAACAAAGAATGTCAAGTCCTTCAAGGAACCTCCAAAACCAAATTCGAACATATGCACAAGTCCCAAATCATCATACAAACCAATCAGAGTTATAAAATCTAGATTCCAAGTCCATTTATCAAAAAACTAAATATTGGTCATCTCTTCAAGCTTAAAGCTTCCAAATCGAGGGTCATTCTTCCAAACCAATCCCGAATCACTTAAAAATTAAAAGCTACCATACATGCAAATCATAATGTATCATATGAATATACTCAAAGTCTCAAAAAAAATACTAAAGTTAAAAACGACCGATTGGGTTGTTACACTTTCCTGATAGCCTTTGGATGCAATCGTTTCATTTATAAACAATGGTAAAAAGGATCTGGAAATATTTGATGTATAAAGTGGTGAGGGAATTTTTCTTGGTTACTCCTCTCAAATAAAAGCATACAGAGTCTGCAACAAAAGAACCCAATGTGCAGAATAAAGTGTGCGTGTGATCTTTGATGGATCTCAATCAAATGGGAAAGTGTCACATAATAGGGAAGCTGGCGATGGAGAATCCTCAAAAAGTCCTGGTGAAGCTATTGACATTTCCAATGGAAAGACTAATTTGACGAGTCAAGTCGAGCAATAAAGATATAGTAGAATCTCAAGAGGGCAATGAGGAACTTTGTCCTTTTATTACCACAACTGAAGCTAAAAATAGGGTTGATGATGATTTACAAAGTACTGCAAATATAGGACAAAATAATGAAAGTCATAATTCTGTTGATGTCAACAATGATTCACATATGGACGAACCAGTTCCCTCGAATCCTATAGTTCAATTATCCAATTGAAACCACAAGACCTTATCCCCTTCAAAATGTAATCACTCCCTTAGACTCTGATATTCAAACTAGATCTAAGGTAATGAACACGCTTGACTTCTCAGCCTTCTTGTCTCAAATAGAGACTAAGAAAATCAAGGAAACAATTAAATATACTGATCGGATAGCTGCTATACAAGAAGAACTCCATTAGTTCGAGAGGAAAAAAGTGTGGAACCTGGTCTTTCAGCCTTCAGACAGAACATTGATTGGAACCAGATGGGTGTTCGGAAACAAACATGATGAATTTCGAAACATAACAAGAAATAAAGGAAACTTCAAAAGGCAGTATGATCACTCAATATAAGTGCATCAAGAAGCTACTGAAAAGATTTAAGATGGATAATTCTAAGATCATTGATATATCTATTGCCACTGCTACTCGACTCGACATGGATGGACCTGGTTCTCTTGTCAATGAAATATGCATAAGGGTATCCTTGGGTCTCTTCTGTACTTAAATGCTAACAAACTTGATATTATCTTTAGCATTAGATTGTGTGCTAGGTTTCAATGAAACCCAAAAGAACCTCATTTGAAGGATTCCAAGAGAATACCAGGTATTTCACAAAAACGTAGGACCTAGTCCTCTTCTATCCCATAGGAGATAATTTTAAGTTTGTTGGATATGCTAATGCTAATTATGTAGATATTTGGTGAATATACAGAGTACATCTAGAATGTCACATTTCATGGGGTCATGTTTAATCTCATGGGATACGAAGAAACAAATCTATGTCTCTTTCTACTACTGAAGCAGAATATGTAGTTGATGCATCCTGTTGTGCTCAACTGCTGTGGATCAAGAAACAACTTGAAGACTTTTATGTATTTATGGATTTTGTGCCATTGTTATATGATAACACACATGCTCTCAATATGTCGAGGAACATGGTGCACCACAAGAGGATAAAGCACACTGAAGTGAGACATAAAATCTTCAGGGATAATGCTAAAAAGGGTTGTACGATGTTCTGCAAGACTGAGGACCATGTAGCAGGTCTCTTTACCAGCACTGAGCAGGGAACATTTACAAAGAAATTGTCCGGAGTTAGGGTTAATCAAGCTCAACTAAGGAGCTGGTTCCTTAATGATTGGCTATGTTAAGAAGAAAATGTACAAAAAGGTGTTTTTGGTGGCATCTAACTCAATTTTATACTGTTACATGCATACACACATATCAATTTCAGGACAAAGCAAGTAAGAGTGACATTGTTATTGTAGGAGTTTTTGCTCATATTTTAAAAAATCGTCAAGGAACCATATTCTATGACTCAAGCTAGCAGTTTCTTCAAAGCTTATATGTTTTTAAACTATTTGAGAGACATGGAATTAAGCAATTCATTCCTTTGTTCAAACTTTTGAAATCCAAAACGTTACACCTCTCCTGAAGTGACTTGTTTCCCTAAATAATATTTCCTTTTCTCATACCCATTCAAAAAATGATTCTTTTCCTTGTCTCCAAATATGCTAGAAGTGAACCCAACTCTATCACCTTCAAAAATCTAAACTCCATCATAATCAAGCCCTCAAGAAGTCTTCGGTAGATTTTGATAAGACTTTATAGGAAAATGAACGAGGTAGGACCATTATTTTAGAGAGTGAGGGTAAAAATGTTGTGGGTTTGTAGAATCCTTGAAGGATGGAGAAAGTGGTGAAGAAACTCAGCAAGAATTGGTGAATATGCTGGAAAAGGCGGAACTGAATGAAAGACCTCGTCCTTTTAATCCTTCTCAGGGTGTTCATTTTTAAGTTGATCTTTTTGGGTTTTGTGTTTAAATGAAATTCTTATATATTAAAAAGGATTGGTGGAAAGTAGGTTGATTGATAATAAAGTGACGTCACTTACCGATATGGTGAATGTGGAGGATGAGGAGAATGAAGTGGAAAATCTTTGCTTATGAGAAAAAAATTCAAAGAAGAGAATAATGTAATAAAGAAAGTCAACTGAGAAAAATGTATCATATGAAAAGGGTGAACAGATTGACAAGAAGAAGAGGAAGACCCGACCACTCAGGAAAATAAAGAGTAGTGTGAGTGAGGAGCATGGTTCCGCAAAAAAGGAAAAGGTTGAGCCATCGAAGTTGGAGAGGAAGGAGGCTCTGAAGCCTTATAAAGTGTTTTTACGCAGAGTGCTTGACTATGATATTACTAAACAATTGAGAAACTTCTTGAAGGTGTTGAGTTTCATAAATAGAATCACTTTTTTGTTCCTCCGAGTCTCAAAGTTATGAAGAAAAACCAAAAAACTTCTATGAAAATTTTTGTATTACTGATGATGATACTCTGATGTTGTGTGTGAATGAGACTGAATTTGTTCTTGATGAGGAGAAACTTAGGGAGATTCATGGTGTACCAACTGATGGTTCAGCTCGCCCAAAGAGGTAAAGAAATAGGTCCCCGTGGTCTCGTGGCAGAAGATAATGCTCAGTTGAAGGGTGTGAATGAACGATGAGGAAACAAGTGGAAGACATGAGAGGGCAGATGATTAGTGATCAGAGAACTGTGAATGGATAAATGGACAAGCTCATCAAGGACTTAGTCCCTTAATTTTTTTCCTACCCAGTGATCAATGTATTTCACCCTTTCCAAATTCCCTCGAATTGCTGTCTTCTTTTGATCAGTGTTTGATGACATTGGTACTTTAGTTGTTTAAATTGTCATATTTTTTTATTGATTGAAACTGCGATGCTTTTGTTATAAATATTCTACTATGAGCAACCAATCTATTTTGTGCAATGATATTAACTTGGGTTTCTTATTATTATTTATGTTATGTTTCCCAAGTGACATGAAGTAAAGTTGTTGAACTTCTTTTTAACTGTGTTTCTTCTATTATTCTTTTCAATGGTGCTAAAATGGGGAAACTAAATAGATGTCAACCGGGGGGGGGGGGGGGAACATAATTGAATTTATATGTTGTGTTATGCATGAAAGATTGATCTTCTTCGCAAGGGGAATGTTGTTGTTAACATGTTGAATACAGATCTTATATGTCGCGGGAACATGTGATAATCTGGTTCTCAAGGGAAATATTAATTTTGGGTTTTCCATCATCAAAATGGGAGAAATTGATGATTTTCCAAACTCTCTCGAGAAACTAGATAGAAACAAGTTGTGAGGAACCAGATAGGATCCAATGATGATTAGTTCCTTTAAACTTTATATGATAGGTTACTTCATGTTTTTATGCTAGTCAAATATTTTTGAGGAACCAGATAGGGACAAGATTTGATCAGTTCCCTTGAGGAACTATTACCTAACTATGTGATTACAGTACTGACCGGTAATAGTTCAGCAAAACAATTGTAGCCTGCTAATGCCAAACTAAAAGGTCATTTCCCTTATCATATGTTTACTCATAAATATAGATTATGATACAATGTTTAACCTAACACTTGCAAATCCAAAATTCATATTCTCTCAAGTGTTAGCCACGACATCCTTCAAGGCTCTCCCAAGAACAAGGCTGCTACAGTCTCAAGGACCAGATCCTGATACTGAAGATATCTAAAGTCCTTAGGTTTGCTGAATCTTTTTTGTTTTATTCTTCACTTGTAATTATACACTACTTTCAAGAAGTATCTATGTAGGACGTATTCAACCATTGTTTGGTTTGGTTTCTTAACTAGAGTTACTCAAGGTTTGTCATTTTACAATATAGTTATTGCAAATGACTTACAATGGAGTTATTGTAAGGGGTGAAAGATTAATACTTTTATTCCCTTATTGCTATTGGTTGTAATATGAAGTTTCTTCGGATTAGTGCATCTAAAATCCTATTAGGGTAGGTCGTGGTATTTAATCCTTTGAGCAAGGAGTTTTTCACATAAATATCGTATGTTTTGTACGTTTCACTTATTTGTTGTGGAAACGAATAGAGAACCTGGTTCCTATACTATTTGGTGGACTCCTAGTTTCTATCACTAGTAATGCAATTAATGTTATGCAATCAGTGATTAAAGAAGTATGGGATCAAAGAAGCAGAAAAAGGAGGCGCATGCTAAAAGTTCTCTCGGCGCACGTTAGGCACTGTTCCATTGCCATTGCAAGCGCAATTTAGCAAGGAGCTAAATTCCCCGGAAATGGCTCGCCGTCGTCGCCTTCATCCACCCAATGCCTCACAGACCATCACTCCAGCACCTATGCAGACTACAACTCCAGCACCACTCACGTTTGGAAGTTTCCTACCACCAATTTTACAATCTGGTGTAAAATTGGGGAAAGTCACAGATGCTTGCATGCAAGTAGAGGAGAAGCCAAAGGAAGAGATTGTGAGGAAATTGCAGTTCTCAAATGTTGTTGATGCTGAAACTCCTTCCCCTTCATTTGCTGAAGCAGTTCGAGGTAACCGACTTACTCACATGGGTAATACTCTGAAGTTTGTACCTCCAGTTAATAGGGATGGGAAGGTGATAGTCACCATTAAGGAGGAAGAGTTGAAGCCACAAGCTGAGCATTGGAAGGATTCACTAATTGGGTACATAATTGGGGACAATCCAACTGAAAAAGCAATGGAGAATTTCGTTATGCATGTTTGGAATTTTGTCTCTAAACCTCAAATTCTAATGCATGCAGAAGGATATTGTATTTTTCGGTTTGTAAACAAAATGGATATGGATCTGGTGTTACAATCAGGGCCATATTCCTTTAGGAACAAGCCGATGGTATTGAGGCCATGGGAAACTGATTTCTCTTTTCAAAGTGATGTATTGAGTACTATACCTATTTGGGTAAAATTTCCTGGGCTACCAGTTGAGTATTGGTCAGAAGAAGTACTAAGCAAGATTGCTAGTGCTATAGGGACACCATTATATACTGACAAAATCACAGCACACTATGAGAGAATATCGTTTGCTCGAGTGTTAGTGGAGGTGGATGCCTCACAGCTCCTGCCTGATCATGTTGATATTGAGACTCCTTATGGGCATAAAATTCAGTTGATTGATTATGATTGGAAGCCCACCTTTTGTAATCACTGTCTAAAGTTTGGCCATGATATTAGTGAATGCTGGTATAGTGCAAAGGCTGAAGAAGAAACTAAGAATGAAAAGCAGGAAGCAACTAGGAGACCTGAAAAGCCTAAAGTTAATAGGCAAAGGTGGACTGTGAAAAAAGTCCATGCTCCTAAGGATGTTGAGCCTGAAGGTGAGGAAAATCATATAGTAGCAGGGAAGACTATGGATTAGACCACACAATTGATAACTGTTGGTGTTAACTCAAATGATAGGGAAAGCATGAATCAAATTACTATGCAGCAAATAGATAATTCTATTGTTGATGTCAACCCAGAGGCAGTAATGGCAAATGAAGTAGATGCAGACCGTGTGGACAAATGCAACAGGGGGAAAGCCAAAATGGATGAGGAAGGAGCTGGTAGGAAAGGCCAGCATGATCCAGGACCATCAGATATATGAGAATTGTTACTTGGAACATAAGAGGGCTGAATTTAGCCCATAAACAAAAGGAACTGAAAAGTTTCTTAAATGTAAATAAAGTAGATGTGTTGGGGTGTCTTGAAACTAGAGTAAAAGCACATAAAGCACAGAAAATTCAAGGAAAAATAGCCAAGGGTTGGAAGGTGTTCTGCAACTACTCTGAAGCTGTAAATGGCAGGATTTGGGTGATGTGGAAGCCTCATATTCAGGTCATTATTTCTAGTGTAACTGATCAAATGATTCAATGTCACATAGAGGATCCTTATAGTCATGTGAAGACTCCTCTTTGTATAGTGTATGCTCATAACACTGGAGTTCAAAGAGAAAGGTTGTGGGCTGATCTCAAAGCTGTCTCTATTCCCAGCCAAGACACATGGTTACTTAGTGGTGATTTTAATAATGTTCTATCAACTGAGGATAGAATTGGTTCTATAGTGACTGATGCTGAGGTTAGGGGTTTTAAACAACTCATTTATGATTTGCAACTAACACCTCTAAGAAGGATAGGGTGGAACTATACTTGGACAAACAAACATGTATATAGTAAGATTGATTGGGCTTTGGGAAATTTTCAATGGGTGCAGCAATATGGGCATATTGAAGCTGAGTTCCTTAATCTCTCTGTATCTGACCATACTCCAATTTGTATTAAGTTTGGCAACCAAAAGCTCCTTCATCCTAAACCATTTAGATTCTATACTGGTGTAATGGAATTCCCACAGTTCCAGTCTATATTAGAGGATGTATGGCAGCAGGATTTCATTGGTGATTATATGCAGCAGATATGGTCAAAACTGAAGATGTTGAAACTGAAGTTAAAGGAGATAAACAAGTATATGGCAACCTATGAACAGAAGATTATACAGGCAAGAGAGCAGCTTGATATTGTCCAGTCCCAATTGAAGGATAATCCTCAATCACAGGATTTATTCAATAAGGAAAGGCAAGCTCTGGCAGATATTGAAAGGTGGAGCAACATTGAGGAACAAGTCATGAGGCAAAAATCTAAGGCCACTTGGATTGAATGTGGAGATGCAAATACCAAATACTTTCATGCACAATGGAAGATTAGAAATTGTCAGAATACTATAACTTCAATATATACTGATACTGGAGACCATATTTCTGATCCTGTTGCAGTGGAGAATGAATTCATGTCTGTATTTCAAGAGTTGCTGGGAGGAAAAGCTGAAGAATTAACTAGTGTAGATATTGCTACTGTGAAGGAAGGGAAATGCCTTAGTTTAGATCAACAAAGGAGACTTATCAGAGATATTAGTATGGAAGAGGTTATTGAAGCTTTGAAAGATATGCCAAGGGACAAGGCACCTGGTGTAGATGGGTATCCTGTGGAATTCTTCACCAAGAACTGGGAGATTATTGAGAATGATGTTCTAGCAGCCACAAAGGAATTCTTCAGGACCAGCAGCATGCCTCAGTACATTAATACTACAGCTATTGCCTTGGTTCCTAAAATCAGCTCCCCTTCTACTGTCAAGGATTATAGGCCAATAGCTTGTTGCACTACTCTGTATAAGCTTATATCCAAGATAATCACAAGAAGACTAAAGGAGGTTGTTACTGATATTGTGGGAATGGCTCAGTCTGCTTTCATAGAAGGGAGGAGTATTGTGGATAATATATTACTAAGTCATGAGATTTTCAAGGGTTATTCTAGGAAAGGTGTTTCTCCTAGATGTGTATTGAAGATGGATATGAGGAAAGCTTATGATTCCTTGGAATGGTCTTTTCTTAAACAACTATTGGTGGCTTATGGTTTTCCAGCAAAGTTTATAGAATGGATCATGGCCTGCACTACTACTGTATCTTTCTCCCTTATGATGAATGGTGGTTTTACTAAACCATTCAAAGTAAAGAGAGGACTAAGGCAAGGGGATCCAATGTCCCCTTACCTATTTGTGATGGCTATGGAATATTTGAGTAGAATATTGGGACAATTGCACATGAATGGGAATTTTAATTTCCATCCTAAATGCAAAAAGTTGAATTGCTCACATGTTTGTTTTGCTGATAATCTACTTTTGTTTTGTCGAGCTGATACTATTTCTATTCAGATACTTTATCAAGCATTCTCAAAGTTCTCCAAGGCATCAGGACTGGAAGCAAATCCTAGCAAAAGTTCAATCTATCTAGCTGGAGTCTCTCAAGAGTTCAAAGCAGCTATTATCAGTAGTCTGGGATTCAGAGAAGGGGTTCTTCCTTTCAGATATTTGGGTATTCCACTGGATTCAAAGAAACTATCTATCCAACATTATCTTCCTCTCATTGAGAAGATTACAGCTAGAATTAGATATTGGTCTGCAAAGCTGTTATCATATGCAGGTAGGTGTCAACTTATTAAATCTGTTATATTTGGAATTCAGTCCTATTGGTCACAAATATTCATCTTGCCAAAGGGAGTTATCAAAGCCACTGATTCAATATGTCGCACATTCCTCTGGACTGGTTCTGCCAACTACTCTAGGAGGGCATTAGTGGCTTGGGACAAAATTTGCTCCCCTTTAAATGCAGGTGGGCAGAACATAATGAATCTGACAACTTGGAACAAGGCAGCAGTGACCAAATTGCTACGGGATTTGGCAAGGAAGAAGGATTGTTTGTGGGTAAAGTGGATACACTGCTACTACATAAAGAGAGGAGATGTTGGAACATCCAATGTTCCTAAACAAGCTGCATGGGTAATTAGAAAAATCATGCAATGTAGAGAAAATGTCATGGAGAATATGCAGATGGCAGGCAACCTGTATGACAGACTACAATCAGTCTGTTGTATGGGCAAGTTCCTAATTCACAAATGTTACATTGCTATGCTGCCTAGTTTTGACAGAGTCAATTGGAGGAATTTGTTACTAGTTAAAAATGTGATCCCTAGACACAAATTCACTGCTTGGTTGGCTGCACATCAAAGACTTCCCACTGTGGATAGGTTGGCCAATGTTGGAATCCAAATTCCTCTACTGTGTGTGTTCTGCAAACAGTTAGAGGAAACATTCCATCATCTTTTCTTTGATTGTTTTGTTACTAGAAAGTTGTGGTCTCGTATATGTTATTGGCTGGGATGTCCTAGACAAATTCTCACCTGGGAGGAGGAGCTAACAATGATCTGCAGAAGTGCTAGAAGTGCTGCATGGAGGAACTCAATTACAGCTGCTGCATTTATAAATGTAATTGCTGTGATTTGGAAGGCAAGGAACACAATGAGGTTTCAAAATACAGTATATGATGAGGATCGAGCTGCCAGAGAAGTTGCCATGTTGATCCACATTCGAGGCAAACACAGTAGTAAATGGACAAAGGGGTTACAACAATTAAATAGTTTTCCATAGATGCATTTTAGAAATTGTATAGACTATGCACAGTATATTTCTATGTTAAAGTTTAGATGCATACTGTAACTAGATGAGGAATAGTGAGTAGTAGAAGTCCATACTACTACTTTAGGATCATATTGTATATCCCTTTCGTTGATATTAATATAAAGATGACAGTTTAGATTTTAAAAAAAAAATGTTATGCAATCATATTACTAATAAAATTGACGATGTTGGGTTATGTTGTCATTCCCCTGGGGTTCTCTGTGTTATGAAACACTTGTTAAGGCATACTATCGGGTTTTAAAGCCTAATATCTCTGAGTCTCGTCTGCCTAAGGGTCCTAGTGATCATTTTGTGATTTAAGTAAAGAGAAAACCTAAAGAAAAAAGTACACATGTAAATATTGAATGAGTTGCTATTTTATTGTCTTTTGTACGTGGGTAATAGAGGTATTCAGTGATTTGAGAAATGCTAAAAAGTTTGTTAAAAATATATTTTCTCGGAGGCTATGTTATTCAAGGATAACAGGTGCACGTAATGTCAAAGTTATAGATGAATACTTTCGTACTGAGAAGGTAAGTTTATGTTATCTCTTTGTTTTGCTTATTCTTTATATAGACTAGTTTGTATTATGTTATTCTAATATCAATATTTGTTGTATAGAAATAGTAGACTTCCAGATTAACACTTGTCATGATCCAATTCCCGAACCCGGTCGTGACGGCGCCTCTTGTGAAGACAAGGCTAGCCAGACCAAAACCGAACACCTCTTTTAAGCAGTCAAATATCATAAACAGTTCTAAAACATGATATAATAGGCAAAATTTACGGAAATGACGATAACAATAGAAGAAACTATCGCGACATAGCCCAAACCGGGGTGTCACAAACTATAAGCAACAAATGAATCCAGATACAAGTCTGCTAAGTGCGAAATCTGATATAATAGTATGAAAGACATAGAAAAAATAAGATAAGGGAGGCACGGGGGCTGCAGACACCGAAAACTACCTTGTAGTCTCTGAAACATTACCTGGTCTGGGAGGATCAGCACTCAGAAGCAAAATTTGCTATGCCTGAATTTGCACACACAATGCATGGAGTAATGTGGGTACTCCCACGCAATGAGTAATAATTACAAATAATGGATGGAAGCAAGAAAACACGTAAATGCACAAAGAATTTCTGTAGCAAGCAGTGAAATCACTTAAAGAAGCAAATCATAGAAGAAGTCAAATGAAATCCCATTAAACCAAGTAAAACAGGTAAATTAGCAAGTAAATAACAAGTAGTTATCGCCCCTCGGGCATTATATCAATCACTCAGAATAGTATCAGCCCCACGGGCTCACTCTAAGTATAGTATCAGCCCATCGGGTTCACACTCAGAAAAATATTAGCTACCCGGGCTTACTCTCAGAACGATGTTAGCCCCTGAAGCTCACTCTTAGAACAATATTAGCCCCTCGAGCTCACTCTCAGATCATGATGGGTACCCGCACTCACTGTGGGTGTGCACACTCTGGAGGAGCCCCTTACAGCCCAAGCTATATCAAGCCACCTCGTGGCATCAACTCTCGACACTCGACCTCACATCACTTGGCACCCGGACTCACATCACGCAAGCCACCTTGGGGCATATAGATGTATCTCAGGCCCTCGGCCTCATATCACTCAGCATATTTTCACATATGGCCCTCGGACGCACTCAGCCCAAAAATCATCACAAGCCCCTCGGGCATAAGTAAATTAATAGTTCTCAGCCGAAAATATCATTGAGAAATATTATTCAACTCTCAAAATTGAGTTTAAGGGGCTGAGACATAAAAACAGTGGCAGACAATAGTACTAAGTTCAAGTAATATGTGAAACGGTGAGGAAATAGTGCTAAAAATCCCAAATGGGTTCAATTAGTTGGCACGAAGCCCAAATATGGCAATTAGCACAAATCATGATGATAACAAATAAGTTTCAGTTTAATACGTGGTAAAATCAACAAGTTGGGACGGACCAAGTCACAATCCCTTGTAGTAAATGACCCCACGCACATCATCAAGCGGGTGTCTCACCTCAATATAGCACTATGTCGTGCAATCTGGAGTTTCAAATCCTGAGGACATTACTACTCACCTCGAACCGGCTACAACTCTAGCTCGGGACGCCTTTGCCCCTCAAATCAGCCTCTACGCGCGTCGAATCTATCAAAAATTAGAACGAATACTTCATAATATGCCAAGGGAACAAAATCCAAGCAAAAACAATCGAAAAATATAAAAATTCCAAAAATTAGAAAAACCCGAGCCCCGGGCCCACTTCTCGAAACTCAATAATTTTTATATAAACGGGTTCCTTATCTCCTCGCGAGTTCATACATACCAAAAGTTCTCAAATCTGTCCCCAAATGGTCCTTCAAATCCCCAAATCAAATTTCAAAATCTCAATCCCTAGTTTCTACGATTTTTTGGCATACGTTCCACAGATTTCTAGGTAGATTTCACAATAAAGATGAATTTTAATTCATAAACCTTACCTCCAATCGATTTCCCTTGAATCCCTCTTCCATTCCCCTCAAAAAGCTCTCAAAATTATCAACAATAGAGTAAATGAGCCCCAAACTTGCGGATGAAATGTTTATATACTTTCTGCTCAGTTATGATGTTTTCTTCAACGTGATCGCGGCCCAAGCCTCACGATCACGAAGATAAAATACTCCAAAATTCACTATATGAACACGATACCTACTATTCCAACTTGATGCCTTATTTTCCAGCCCTACGCATACTAGCTAATGCTAATGCAAAGAAAAAATCCACTGGACCCCCAAATACTTATACGCGAACGCAAAACACTGCAGGCGAACGCGAAGCACAAGGTCAAGGCCCTCCGTGAGACCTCAACCGCAAATGCGAAGGCCAAACTCAGGACAACCCAAATTCGTTCTACGCGATCGCAATGGACCTCACGCGATCGCGAAGGTTAGAATCATCTGCAACAGCTGTTGAAATTTTACAACATTTCAACATAGAAAATGGTCCAATTGACCACCCGAAATGTACCTGAGGCCCTCGGGACCACAACCCAAAAGCACCAACACATCCTAAAGCCTCATTCAAATTTGTTCCAATCATCAAAACACCTCAAACAACACAAAATCTATCAATTCGCGTCGAATTCAAGTCTAAGTTTTCTAAAATCTTCCGAAATACGCTTTCGATCAAAAACCCACCAAACCATGTCCGAATGACCTAAAATTTTATACACACATAAAAAATGACACAACAAAGCTACATCAACTCTAGGAATTCCATTCCAAACCTCGGATCAAGATCTCACCTACCAATCGGAAATCGCCAAGATACTAACTTCGCCAATTCAAGCCTAATTTTACACCGGACCTCCAAAACCAATTCCGATCACACTGCCAAGTTATAATCACCTCTCGAAGCTAACCGAACCATCAAAACTCACATCCAAGCCCTCTAACACATAATTCAATATTCGGTCGACTTTTCCAACTTAAACATTCTTAAAAGAGACTAAGTGTCTCATTTCTTACCAAAATTCATCTGAATGCAAACTAATCAACTTGATCTCATACAAAACGGATAATAGAACATAAAGAAGTGGAAATGGGGAAAGAAGGAGTGGTAACTCATAAGGCAACTGGCCGAGTCATAACATCATCCCAACTTAAATAAATATTCGTCCTCGAATGAGTCAAAAAACATACCTGAAGCCTCAAATAGGTGAAGATATCTGCTTCGCATCTCTCGCTCAGTCTCCCAAGTAGCCTCCTCCATGGGCCGACCTCTCCACTGCACTTTCACTGAAGCTATATCCTTTGACCTCAACTTCCAAACCTGACGCTCTAAAATAGCTATTGGCTCTACATCGTAAGTCAAATCACCATCCAACTAAACCGTACTAAAATCTAGAACATGGGACGAGTCCCCAATACACATTTAGATGCGCGATCGATAAGCTGGGTGGCAAGGCAAGCTCATAAGTCGCCTCTCCAACCCTCCGAAGTACCTCAAAAGGCCTAATGAACTATGGACTCAATTTCCCATTCTTTTCGATTCTCATAACACACTTTGTGGGCGAAACCTTCAGCAAGACCTTCTCACCCACCATGTAGGACACATCTCAAACCTTTCGGTCCGCATAACTCTTTTTCCAGGACTGCACCATATGAAGTCTCTCCTGAATTATTTTCATTTATCTATTGCATGTTGAACCAACGTTGTTGCTACTAGCCTAGCCTGACCGGGCTCAAACCAACCAATTGGAAATCTACACTACCTCTCGTACAAAGCATCATACTGAATACTCGACTGGTAACTGTTGTTGTATAAGACCCTCCAAAGTCAATAACACAGGCACGTAGCATATCCTCCAATATATGAATGGTGCATTCGGACAGCCCGTCCGAGGGTGAAAGGCTGTGATCAACTATACCTATGTACCCAACTCTCACTGAACAGACTGCCAAATCTTCTGAATATATATCTTTGCTAGCCGCTCTGAAGAATAAGTAGAATAGATAGGAATAAAGTGCGCAGATTTGTTCAGCCTATCCATGATCACCCAAATAGAATCATACTTCTTCAATGACCGTGGAAGTCCAACAAAAAAGTCCATAGTGATCGTCTCCCACTTCCACTCAGGAATAACCATCTGCTGAAGCAAGCCACCCGGTCTCTGATGCTTATATAAAACCTACTAAAAATTGAGACATCTAGCCACAAATCTCAAAATATCTTTCTTCATTCTCCTCCACCAATAGTTCTGCCTCAAGTCCTGATACATCTTCGCAGCACCCAGATGAATAGAATACTGTGAGCTATAGGCCTCTCATAGAATCAACACCTGAAGCCCAACCACATTGGTCACATAGATCCGGCCCTGCATCCTCAATACTCCATCATCACCGATTGTCACATATCTGGCGTCATCATGCTCAACTCTATCCCTAAGGACAAGAAAATGGAGATCATCATATTGGCACTCGCTGATGCGATCATACAAGAAAGACCAAGAAACTACACATGCCAACACCCGACTAGGATCCGAAATATCCAATCCTACGAACCAATTGTCCAAGGCCTATACATCAACTGTGAGAGGTCTCTCCCCAACTGGAATGTATGCCAAACTCCGCATGCTCACTGACTTTCGGCTTAAAGCATCGGCCACCACATTGGCCGTCCCCCGGTGGTACAATATGGTGATAGCATAATCCTTATGAAACTCTAACCATCTTTGGTGCCTCAAATTAAGATTCTTTTATTTAAAAAGATGCTGAATAATATGATGATAAGTGAATACCTTACAAGATACGCCATAAAATTAATGCCTCCAAATCTTCAATGCATGAACTATAGCAGCCAACTCCAAATCACGAACGTAGTAGTTCTTCTCATGGGGCTTCAACTGACGACAAGCATATGAAATAACTCTACCTTTTTGCATCATTACACAACAACTCCCAACTCTCGAAGAATCACAAAACACGATATATGAACCTGAAGCAAATGGGCAAACCAATACTGGAGCAGTTTGAGCTTCTGAAAGCTCTCCTCACACTCGTCCGACAACACAAATGAATCACCTTTCTGAGTCAACCTGGTCAAGGGTGATGCGATAGATGAGAAACCTTGAACAAACCAGCAATAATAACCTGCCAAGCAAGAAAGCTATGAATCTTTGTGGTTGAAAACATTCTAGCCCAACTCTAAAATGCCTCTATATTCTTTAGATCAACCTGAATACCCTCGCTCGACACCACGTTCCCCAATAAAGCCATTGAACTAAGCCAAAACTCACACTTTGAGAATTTTGCATAAAGCTTCTCCTCCATCAATCTCTGCAATACCACTCTCAAATGCTCCGCGTGCTCCTCCTGACTATGTGATTACATTAAAATATCATCAATGAATACTATCACAGCCGAATCAAGATTAGGCCGAAATACATTGTTCATCAAATGCACGAATGCTGCTGGGGCATTGGTTAGCCCGAAAGACATCACAAGGAACTCATAATGACCATATCTGGTCCTGAAAGCAGTCTTAAGAATATATGAATCCCTGATCTTCAACTGATGGTAGCCCGAAAGGAGATGAATCTTGGATAACATCCTCGCTCCTTGAAGCTGGTTGAATAAATCATCAATGCGAGGCAAGCGATACTTGTTCTTAATTGTCACCTTGTTCAATTGTCTATATACGATGCATATTCTCATTGTGCCATCATTCTTCTTCACAAACATAACAGGCACACCCCAAGGCCTTTATCTAGGAGTTTCTAAAGCTACTCCTTCAATTCTTTCAACTCTGATGGTACCATACGATATAGAGGAATATAAACGGACTGAGTGCCCGGCACCAGGTCAATACCAAAATCAATATCCCTGTCCAAAGTTGGCCAAAGTTTCGCGAACGCATATATCTATTTATATTTTTTAGAAATAAATTCGCACTTATGTTACGTAAACATATACATAATCATAATACTACTCTAATCAAGCCTAAAGAAAACTATGATTATTTGATTTAATATCAATATTTATGAGGGCCCTACATGATTCAATTTATTGATGGCACGCCTCAAATGTTTTCTATTAGTAATGTCTCTTGATCTAATTTTTTAGGGACATGAATTATAGGTTGGTTTGACATGGCACGTCCCAATTTATTTTAATAAAGGGAGTTTATTTAAATAAGGCTAAGGATCCTAATTGAATCTCAAACCAAAAAAAATTCTTAACTTAAGGCTAAGCTTTTGAATTACTATTGAGAATTATCTGGGCCAAGACGTCCAGCATTGAATTAAGTATAGAAATATATCAGCTTTGAAAGCTAAATTTAGGCCCTGAAATTAGGCCCAATAGAATGAGAGTTCCAGGTGTCTTGCCTTTGCTGGATTTTAACTAAGTGATTGCCCATATTAGCCTTCAGGCGGGCACAATTGCTATATGTTTTCTACTTGGGGCTATCCACCTTTGCATTTTTTAATCAACTTTACACATAACATACTTTTCCCAAAAACCATAATTAGCTTCTAAAGATCACCAATATTGAAACAATACCATTTTGAGCCTGAATTAAATATATTTACATGCGTAAGACACACATTTATGCTAAATTTGCAAATGGAAGAATTTCTAAACTAAGGATCACATATACTGATTTAATGCTCAGTCCTACTCGCATGGGGCCAGACTTGCTTGAATGAATCCCAAACTTGGGCTTGGTTGCAAGTCTGGCCCAATTTATATTATAAGCAACCATAAAACATGTTTATTACAAAGGAAAATCTACAATTGAAAGTCTACTGATAATCAAGCGTAATTAGAAACTTAACTGTCCATTTATAATATTAAAAGTTCAAGAATTTATACAAGAAAGATTTTAACCTAACAAATCATTATCCTAACAGTCGCTCATAACATACATCTAAAAGAAGAAAGAAGAGCTGTTTTAATAAATAAATAAATAAAAGGAAAATTTCTTCTAACCTCGATTTCCTGCATCAAATTCTTCAAAACCACTGTACTAGATTGCAAGAGATCAGCTAGAGAGCTGATTCTCACAAGCTCATTGTTTAAACTCTAACCCTGAAGTTTCTCATTGCCAAACCTCCTCCTGTTTCTACCAAGAATTTCATGGATCTGACCATGAAAGGGTCAGATTCACGAATTACCTTTAGTTATACGAATCTACTACATTATCAGACCAAGACTTAAACAAATAATGCATAAACAGTTGTGATTCATGGGTTTAACCATGTCCACGATCAAACTCATGAACCAAAAAATATTTCAAACCCAAAGTCATGGTATGCTGCCTTAAGGCAATACCAAAATGGACAAAAGGGAAGGGAACGGGTGGTTTAATCCATGAATCTGATCATGTATGGGTCAAACTCGATGAACCAACCAGTTTTCAAGAATAGGGATCTAAAAATAATACCTAACTAATACAAGGAAAAGAAGAAATGCATACTAGCTGAAAAAAATGGAAGATCAATGTTAAAATCATATAAAGAACAGATTCTCATGATATAGAACCAAAGAGGCAAAAGATCATTCATTTAAGAAGGAAGATATTCAACATGATTGGAACTTTAAGCAATCAAAACATACAGATATGTAAACATTAGAAACCAAAGATCAACTGCATTAATCTTAAATTCCATTTACAAGCACTGAAACATGGAAGAAACATGTGTACCTTGAAATAACAATTAAATAACATCAGCTAAAATGAAAGAAACAACTGCTGGAAGATTTTAGAACCACAGAAAAAGCAGCAGTAATCAACATAGCTTCATCAACCAAGTGAATCTTAGAGTTTCAAAACCAAAACCAACCACTTGAAAACTAAAAAATCCCAAGTAAACAACTCTACAAAAGTCTCTATTTCAATCCATTTTCGAGCTTATTAACAAAAAGAGGAAAGCTTTTTTTTTGAAATCTTTCTAAGGTTTTCTAAAATTTTGAAAGAGAACCCTTTTTGTAGAGAATAATACTGATGATTGCTAATGATTATGTGTGATTGTGTGAGGGAACGTTTCCCTTTTATAGATTTCACAAAAAGGCATCCCAAAAAGGAATATTTTGACCTAGTACATTATTTTTTTAAAGTTGTATTGTCCTTTTTTCTTATCCAAAACAAGCATTTGCTAAGGATAAGGACATCTGTCCTACGTTTTAAAACTTTTTAATTTTGCCCAATTTGAAACCCCAATTTTACCCTTTGAATGAACACCTATTTCAGTTCTATCATAAACTTTTAGGTTCAATTAAGCCTCCTAATGTTAACATTTGTGGACAAACTAGAACAAACAAGGACAAGCCTAAAAAGGATTGACAATTTTGGATCAAAATGCTTAAAAGGATCAAATGGATGCAACCTTAAACCAACAGATGGAAATGCTTAATTGATCAAGCCTAAACAAGAATTGGACCTAACAAGTAAAGCACTTAAACAGAAACAGAGATGCAATGGCAAGGAAACAGCTAGAATTCAACCTATATCAATTTGTAAAACTTAAAAAAATGAAACAACAACAACCTAAAAACGTGTTAATTTTCCTAGAATAAGACATTAGATCAATTTAGGAAAACAGAACAATCAATTGAAATGCAGAATCTTAGAGATGAAACGTAGGCTAACTAAAATAGAACAATTAAAAACATATTTTTTCCTTCTTTTTTTAATCTAACAAACAAAAACAAATATCAAACAAAGCTAAGGATCTATGAAAAAAAACGAGGATATAAAATGGCCTAACTAAAACATGTAGCCATATTAAAAAGCAATTAAACATGTAAAAGAAGAACAAAAGATAAAACCAAACAACAGAAGAAAAAGAAAGATATTTACCTAAGTTTTATTATAAAACTGGGTCAATTTATGAACTCGTCCAAACTCTTAGAGCGTAAATAGACTTTGACTACCATTAATTGATTGTTCATAACAAGAACAGTCAATTAATGGAGGTTTTAAGTTTATTTGACCAGATACAGACAAAGAAAGAGGAAAGAAAATTAGGGTTTTGAGTCTTTGATCCAAAAATTAGGGCAATTTTGGGCTTGTTCGAAAGGAAATATGGGGATATTCGGGGAAAGGAGGAGAAGGTGGTTATATGGTCTAAATTGGTAGGGTTTGGTGCAGTTAAGGTTTTGGCCGTTTATCTAAGATTCGAGGATTTTGGCCAGAATTCGAGGGAAAAGAATTGGAGATTTGAAATGAGGAGGATATGGGAAATACATGGCATAAACTTAGGGGAGATTGATGGTAGTCCACCTTCGTAAGGCGATTTTCGGCCGGTGGACTACGGCGGAATAGGACGGAACTGGTGAGGGGTGAGAGGGAGACTAGGGTTTAGAGTTTAGAGAGAGATAGAGAGTAAAGATAGTGATGAATGAGAGCTGGGTCTATGTGGGGGTGGGGTCTTTGATTATATATATGTTAAATGAACCATTAGTTCCGAGCTGTTGGATTATCAAAATCCAACTGTTGTGATCCGATCACTCTAAAATGAGGTCGTTCGGTTTGAAAAAGGGCTAGACGTGGTAGACTGGTTTGGGCTTGGGTTTTGGGGCGGATCTTGGGAATAAATTAGGCTGGTTTGGGTGTTAAGGTCAGTCCAATTTCTAAATAAAAACCCAATTTTTAAAGTTAACTTATTTTATTTCCCCTTTTTCTTTTCCTTTTGTAAGTAAAAATCTTATATTAAATTAAAACCTAAATTAATCTAAAAATATGACATTAAATTAATTACCTAATTGCAAAAATAATAAAAATTACTTAATTCTAAATTAAAAGAGAAAAATCAACAAACTAAAAATTAAAGACAAAAAATTTTAAAATAAATTATTTATTTATTTTTAAATTTCTATAAAAACAAATAATCATTGATTAATCCTAAAAAATATAAAAATAAAGCATATTTTTTAGTATTTTTTGATGATTTAATAAAAATGAAAATGAAACTAAAATACAAATAATTAAATAAAAACTCTATAAAAATTCCTAAAATGGAAAATAATCAACAGAAAATCTATTTTCTTGGGATTTTATAAGAGTATTTCGTATAGGGCAAAAATCACATGCTCACAGTTTGAATACGGGTTATATTGGGATAAGTTTTGCTGGGATAAGTTATATTGGGATTAGTTATGTTGGGAGTAGTTATTCTGGTATTGTTTTTTATCCACTATTTGGTATCTTGTATTATAAATTATATTTGCATAATTTCGACAAAAAGGTATAAGTTATATATCCCGACAGTAATTACTCCACCCATACAAGCTATAACTTATTCTGGTACTAATTTTAATCCCGTGATAACTTATACCAGGTTTGCTAATCAAACGAAGTATTAAAGTGGTATTAAATTTTTACACCAAAACCATGAGTGTGTTTGGTACGAATAAAAATGCTTTCCGTTGAAACGATTTTTCAAGAAATTATTTTCTTGGAAAATAAGTAATAATTTTATTCATTTTTCGGTGTTTGATATGCAAATTAAGGAAAATGACTTCTCAAGAGTATTCACAAATAATTTAGATATAATAAAAATGAAGCCAGAATCTTTAATACCAACAACCTTCCAAACCCACAAATTTCATAAACTTTCGAATCGCTAAACTTTCAAAATCACGTAATTTCGAACCCGTAAATTCTATAATTCTAAACTCATAAATTTCCAAATACATAAACCTCTGAATTCATATTTTTGGAACTAGTGAAATTTGAACCTTTTATCGCATAAATAAGAAAATCAAAACTGAAAATACATTTTAAAAATATTATTTTCTGTGTTGGGGGGGGGGGGGGGGGCAAGTAAAACGAAAAAAAAAAATTTCAATTACAAAAAAAAGTAAAATAAAATTGTTTGGTGTGGGGGGGAGGGGCAGGTGAAGAGCGGTTGGGGTGGGTGGTGCAGAAAAATTAAAAAATAGCAATTTGATATTGCAAAAAAATTAAGTTAGAAAAATTAAATATTTTTGTGGGGAGGTGAGGATGGGGTGGAGGGGTATTAGGGTGGGTGGTAAGGGAAAAATTAAAATTTGAACAAAAAAAAACTTTTGGAGAGAGGAGATGGATTGGGTTGGTGAGGGTGTGGACTGAGGAATGTTGAAAGGAGTTTTGGAAAATGTTTTACCTTCTTTTTATAAAGAAAATATTTCCCTCCAATTAGAGGAAAATAAGTTAATAAGAAAATTTTTTTGTAAAATATTTAAGCAAACCAAATATAGGCAAATTGGAAAATATTTTTCGAAAAATATTTTTCTTCATACCAAACACATCCTATATCTACTTATACCTCATTCCACGTCCATTCTTCATTATTCTTGTTCCTCCAAAGTACTTTAGCTGAAGCCACTTATTTGGTTAACAACTTACTGATCTGTTGATATAAGATAGTCACTGGAATTTCATCATAAGATAGGTCTTCTGTAACTTGGATATCTTCAATATGAGTAACACGAAATGGATCACTTAAGCACTTTTGGAGCATATCAACGTGGAATATCGGATGTGCTGCTTCAATTTCTGGGGACAAATCGAGCTTGTAAGACACATGATCGGTCTTCTATAATATTCGATATGGTCCGATATACAGGGGGCTGAGTTTAGCTCTTCTGGCGGTTATCCGAGTAAGATTTCTGTCTACTTTAGGCGGCCAACAATCAATTTCAAATTAGCTTCACTTCTCTACAACTTGTACCATCTCTGGCCAACAACTTTGCTTCCCCCACTTCATCAGCCAATAGGAAATCTGCATTTTTTCCCATATAGGGCCTCGTATGGTTCCATTTTAATACTGACATGGTAGTTATTGTTGTAAGTAAATTTGATGGGTGGTAGATGAACGTCCCAATCTCCTTTAAGTCTAGAACACATGCTAGTAACTGCCCTCACGCATTTGGACAGTGCACTCGGCTTGGTCATCAATTTGTGGATGGAAAACTCTAAGGTTGATCTTTGTTCCTAACCCATTTTTGATAGATCTCCAGAAGTTAGCTATAAACTGGACATCTCTGCCTGATTTGATGGAAATTGAAAACCATGAAGTCGACCTATCTCCTAAATTTATATTATAGCATAATCTTCAATTGAGAAGGTAGTCTTAACTAGTAGAAACTGAGCTGACTTGGTGAGTCGATTCAAGATAACCCATATAGAGTCAAACTTTCGGTGTGATCATGGTAACTTGGTACAAAATCCATGTTGCCCATTTCCCATTTCCATATTGAAATTTCCATATTCTGTAGCAACCCTCTCGGTTTCTGATGCTTAACCTTGGCTTGCCGGTAATTTTGACAGCGAGCGATATGTTCAGCAATGTACCTCTTCATGCCCCTCCACAAGTATAATTGTCAAAGATCGCGGTACATTTTACTTGTATCTAAGGACTCTATCCTCGAATAGCTCGAGCACTTGCTTCTTTTGAGATGGAATTCTTTCCCCTATTTTTACCAAGGCATGATCTTTTAATTTTTGTGCTTTCATTTCATCCACTAGCGAAGATTCGACATCATTTCAACCTATTACTGCTCCCTTGCCGGTATCAGGCAATTGCATGCTTAGGTTTGCTAGCTGGTTCAAGTTTTTATTCATCTCTAACTTGTTCTTTTACACATGTCTTAGACTGTGATGGACTTTCGAATAACTATATGAGCTATAATATTTGCTTTTCTAGAATGGTATAAAATATCAACATTATAGTCCTTTAACGGTTCAAGCCACCTTCACTGCGTCAGATTTAATTCTTTTTTCATCAATACGCACTACAAGCTCTTTTGGTTGGTGAATATATCAACATTAAATCCAATCAAGTAGTGACGCCATATTTATGAAGCAAATATAACATCTTCTAGCTCCAAGTGATGGGTTGGCTGATTATGCTCGTGCTTCCTTAGTTGCATCAAAGCATAAGCGATAACTTTCCCGTGTTACATTAGAATATTACCGGGCATTGATAGCATTGAGAGGACTTGATATAGTGATATTTCTAAGAATGAAAATGAAAAAGCCTTATGCCGAGCCCTTTTTCCTCGCGAAATTGAGTTTTGACACGTGACAACTCTTTTAAGGAAGGGTTTAAAAAGAGAGAGTCGCCACCTAAAGGAATACAGTACGTTAGGCCCCTTATTTGCAAATAACTTTGTTTGACCAGTTTGCATCACTAAAGATCGGATAAGGGATCTAAATTACCTCAAAGAGATGGTGCTAGGCACTCTTTGAGGTCCACAACTGTGGGTTGCAAGTCGAACTCAATTATATGAATTAGTCTATATGATCAAAAGCTAAGAAGAAAGGAACTACTAAACGTGGATAAATAATTGGAAGACAATGGGGAGGAAATTCCTATGTGTTTAAGCCTAAAAGATCTCCCCGTGCAACATAAATAATACTTCATAACTCCCTCGATATGGGGTGTTACTCATATTATTCAGTGGGCACAAAATATCATCTCCTGCTACCCAATTACTATCTTTAAGTTGTTTACCTGAGTGCACTAGTCAATTCTATGTCTTATCCTATGTGTGCACTACGCGTCCCATGCCTATGGTCCAGGAGGCATTTGGACCTCCATTCTAGGGTGGTTCTAGACCTTAGCTTGAGCTTCTCAAAAATGTCAAAAATCTAGGTGACATTCAAAACACATTGGACTTTCATTTAAGAGCAAGTGAGGGCTCAAGTTGGCCTTCACAATTAGACAACAAATGCGCGAAAGTCATATTAACAAAGATAGATACTGATTTTAGATAGTTTAGACTACAAAAACCTATAGACAAGATCTCTATATGAATTTAGATTTGATGGGCGGATAGTTATACGTAAAAGCCAGTAAAAAAATCTATATGATTTTCTTATTGATTTTAGACATAAGAGGATTGAACCTATAGGCATGACGTCTAGGTGTTTTACACATAATAAATAGTGGAAATCACATAAACATATCGAGAAGTATCTGTTTTAATCCTTTAAGCATGTTTTCTAGTCAGAACAACATAGTTTTTGGAGACTCATGAATAAACAGGAAGAAATTAGGCTGATTCAAACCTACAGGCATGCATTTTATAATTTGTTCCAATTTTAGATCCTATAGACATGATTTATATAATTTGTAAACAGAACAACATGTGAATGAGCTTTTTGTAGACATGTTGAATATACAATTCCTTATAGGCATGGCTTCTAACACAACTAAACCAAGTATTGACCCTATATGTAGGATCCCTAATATATAATGGTTGAACATAGTAGGATAACTGTAGGCATGATTTTTAACACAAGATGGCTGAACATGCAATAGCACATTGTTGAACCTATAGGAAAAATTTCTACCTAATCTATTTCAAGTATACAAAAAAATCCATTTCGCAATTTCACCAGCACCCCAAAATGTTATTAAAAATAATTATTATAGACCAGAATTGAATGTAGTAAATTACAGAATAAGTATAACTATAGAGACCCTACATCATGCCCAAATACACATGGACAGGTAGACCTTCAGCCCACAACAACTAAAAATTTCATGTTCAGAGATACAAAATAACCAGTCATTGAGTGGTTCACTCATATATAAAGGCTAATCATAGAAAACCTAAATCCATTGTGTGTCAGAGTTATCATTGGTCTACATGGACCTCGACAGGGCTCACGCTATAGAGGTGAAAGGACATAATCTGAATAGTCTTGGCTTTCAGCCAATAAATAATGGGATTCAAAGAAATTAAGAAATAGGTCAAAGAGAAAGGAATAAGGTTAAGGGATAGGAATTGAAGGATTTAAGCTGACACGACCAAAGTAAATATATTAAGGAAGCAACTAAACATATCTAAAAACCTAAGAGCCAGCTTAATGTAAACTTAAGGAAACAGGCTCAAAACTCGACAAAGAAACAATTACATGCTAAAAATGACAAAAAGAAAATGTGTTTGCAGGATTGATTGGGCTAATTATCACTAGACGGGTTGACAAGTGCTTGGAAATTATGCTAAGTATATTGTCAATATTGTGCTAAACCACATAATCACAAAAAGGGGAGGGCACCATGTTAACAATGGGGTAGGATTACAAACACAAATACCGGAACATGTTACAAAGATTCTTGATAGCATCAAGGGCACACAAATAGTAGATAAGCATTCAAGAATTATTATAGAGGTCTAATTAACAAAATATGATTCATCTTGTGCCAAATGTTTAACATAATAGCTTAAAATCACAATTCAAAACATGCTGAGATTACTAACAGATACTAAAGGGATATGGGATTAAATAAGCATGCGGAGGGCCATGATGACCAACACTAAAAGTCTAAACACAGACTACTGCAGGGATTCGGGGGAGGGGGTGAATAAACATGTACATAAGCATTCACGAGTAAATACACTAACTTAATAGGCCCAAAAGAAGCTTAGATTATCTAATTAGGAAAAAATAAACTTAGAACCAGTAGTACTAAGAGAGAGTAGATGCAAGATTTAGATGAGTGATGCTTAAAAATAAACTAGGAATAATAAGCCAGAGATTCAAAGATGAGAACACATAAGGATGAATTTGAGCAAAGTTAAGTAACTCACTAGTTAAATGAGAAACGCAAGAAAAGATGAAAAAATCATAGTGTTTAGAATTGACAATGAGAAGCAAAACCCAGAAACTTAACGGACTTGGATTTCAGCCATCCAAGACCACAGTATAGATTGAGAAATTACAGAGTAAAGTTTATATCTAGTGAGTTTATAATAATTTCCCAAGTCTGTCTTAAAGGAAAATGGTAAAGGTTTATATAGTGTGGAAATCAAGCAAGTAAACATGGAAAACAAGTCGTTCAAACACAAATAAGGAAAAAATAATTCAGGAACCAATTAGGATCGATTTTAGGGCACAAATAAAAAGGGTTCTATAAATCGACAGCGAAAAAATAATTCCAAAATTATTTTTAAGGCACAAAATAAAGTAGAAAAAAGGAAAACCTAAAGAAATGAAAAGTTAAACATAGAAAAGGAAAAGAACCGAAATTAGTAAGAGGAGAAGAAATTCCATAACCATAATTTTAGGCATAATCAAAAGTAAAAATCAGATTTTAAAGAAAGATTGGGTCGAGTTGGCTTGGCGGATATCGATCGGATTTTAGAAAAGGGCTATTTGGTTTGGGCTTAAGGTAGTTGGACTAGGTATTTAGGTAATTCGGCCGGAGGGCAGGTCCAAAATTGGTGTAAAATTTGCGTTATTATTTAAATACCTAATATTTAATAAATAAAAAACTTGTAGAAGTAATTAATAAAATAATAAAATACTATTTATGCACTAAAGTAATATCTTAACATTATAAAAATATTAAAAGTCATTTTCTATATAAGTAATGTAATTGTATATGCATATGGGCTATTTTTTCAAAATATGCAATTTAGCATTAAAATGCAAATGTAATGGCTTGGAGGGTAATTATTAGATATTTATATGATAAAATGCATAAATAAATTGATTAAAATCTTTTAAAATTAAGAAAAATACTTGTGCATGCTTGTAATCAAATGATGACGCGCGTGCACCATTTTGAAAAGTGTGTGTGTGTATATATATATATATACTGATTTCAATGGGGTATTTGAAAAATATAGGCCACACCCTAGTCTCTAAGCTGCTTACATATCTCTGGTTGTATAGAAATCAAGCCATTTGTAGCTCTGGATCCAACGGTGAACAAAACCGATGGCGTTATTATAGGGATGGTCATGTGTTTTAGAAAGAGTTCTTTTGAGTTCGATAGTATCGGATAAATTTATGCAAAATTTTGAGTTGTGAATCTGAAATGCAACGGATGTGTTATAGAGTAAGTATCTGAATAGCCATAGAGAAAAGTGAGTAACTGATGTGAGTCAGTTTCATTTGAAACATTTACAGAATGTGAACGTTGTGAATGGTAACCAGAGCAAAACTGCTACCATTTGAAAGATTATTACCTCCTGGATCACCTACAAAACTTAAAATATGATGCATGCAAAACATATATGGGTTATTGCGAGAATTAAAACATGATGTGAATTCCTTTTGGATGATGAAGATTGTATTCAGACAGTGAGGATGACGACCCGAGCCATGAATTATGTGATAAAGGATTAACAAGTCATTAAATGATCTTCCCGAGCCATGAAAATGGTGCCTCAGAACGATGTGAAGTATTCAGAGATCCTCAAGACATGACATGGTGTCTTAAGACTATGAGGATGATGCCTTTGAACTATGACGCCTTTGGATAATGTGGCAATTTTTCAGCCAATGAAATATAGAGACATGTTGATGGATCATATAAGCGAAATAAGGCATAACGTAGTCTTGCACAAGATTGGGACAGAGTTAACACTAGTAAGGCAAAATAGTTCTAGATTTCAAGTAGCGTAGCATTTATTATTAGACAAGGAAAGGCAGAGCTTAGCCTTATGGAGTTAAGGAGGCAATGTTTATCCTTATGCAAGAAAAGGAGACAATTCTTATTCTGATACAATGGAAGGCAGTGCTTAGACTTATGCAATTGAGGAAGCATGTCTTAGCCTAATGCAAGAAGAGGAGACAGTGCTTAATCTTCTGTAGAGGAAGTCACTGCTTAGCCTTATGGAATTAGGGAGGCAAAGCTTAACCTCATGCAATAAGAGGAGATAATGCTTAGTCTCATGCAATGGAAGTCAGTGCTTAGCCTTATGCAATTGAGGAGGCAAGGTAGCCTCATGCGGGAAGAGGAGACAATGCTTAGCCTCATACAATGCAAGGCGTTGCTTAGCATTATGATTATGGAGACAGATCTTAGCCTCATGCAAGAAGAGGAGAAAATTCTTTGTTTCATTCAATGGAATGCAGGCAGTTGAGGAGGTAGGGCTTAACCTTATGCAATTGAGAAGCTAGGGCTTATCCTCATGAAAAATAGGGAGACAATGCTTAGTGTCGATACAAGGGAAAGCAATGCTTAGCCTTATGCAAAATGGGAGACAACACTTAGTCTCATGCAATTGAGGAGGCATGGATAAGACCCATGCAAGAAGAGGAGATAATCCTTAGTCTCATGCAACAGAAGGCAGTGCTTAGCCTTATGTAATTGAGGAGGCGAGACTTAGCTGCATGATGTGAACATATAATAAGTACTGGCAGAGTAATTTCTTATCTGGAAACATATTTGCGTTTAGCAACCTTGCCATTATGAAGATAGTGATTTGGTACGTATATACTTTTGAATGCTTCTGTCATGTTCATTGTGCTTTTACCCAAATAAAAATCGTGAGTTTTGTAGGGAAGGTTGGCTCATGCCCCTTCCTACTTGTTTCTTTCTTCTTTACACTGAAGATCCTATTTGAGTTACCTTGGGTAGCATTTGGCTGCAATAGAAATAAAGTTTTCAAAAGTATGCATGCATTTGATGTACATAGTTATATTAAAACTTAGTAGTTTACGATATCGAGTAAATTAAATGAACTAATGACTGAAACTTTAGAGACATTGCGACTTCTTTGCATAAGAATGTTGAGGGTACTTCTCAAAATTCTGCCCCGGTTTAATAAATGATTCTTCGGTCGTTCTGTATGTGACAAAGTTTGTTAGATTTGGTCCTGAATTTCGAGAATCCTTGTCAAAATTCTGGCCAAGTTACATAACATGTTCTCTGACTATCTTGCATATGATGAATTCAGTTGGACTTACTCTGGAATTTTGAGGGTCCTCCTTAAAATTCTACCCCAGATTCTGGCTGTGGGGAAAATGAAATTTCTATATAGATGTGACCGAACCCATAGGGTTGCCTACGTATCCCTTAAATAGGAATTAGGTCAAGTGTAGTTCAGTTATGTCAAATGAAGAAATGTAAATAATTTAAATATAATATCTCTTGACTGCGTCTGAATTGATAGGCTTTGGCCAAACTTCTCTATCCCTTTCTGTAAGTATGAGTGCTCATTTTGTTAGTACCTTGTGAACAATGTAGGGTCCTTGCCAATTGGGTAAAAACTATCCTTTGGCTTCTTCTTGATGTGGGAAGATTTGTTTCAACACTAGCTGCCCCTGTTTGAACTATCTAGGTTTTGCCTTTTTATTCAATGCTCTGGACATTGTGTTATGATAAAGGTGACCATATCATATTGCATTCATTCTTTTTCCATGGATAAGAGCCATTTGTTCATAAGGACTCCTTATCCATTCTGTATCACTAAGTGTTGCTTCCTGTATAATTCTCAAGGAAGGAAATTCGACCTTGGCGGGAATGACAACATCAGTACAGTAAACCAACATGTAGGTAGTTTCTCCATTTGATATGCGAATTGTGGTACGATATAATAGTAAGGCAAATTGTAAATTCTCGTGCCATTACTTGTGGTTATCTACCATTTTCCTTAGAATTTTCTTCATGTTTTTGTAGGCTACTTCCACGACTCCATTCATTTAATGTGTGTATACTATGGAATTCTTACGCTTGATCTTGAAGGTTTCACACATAGCTTTCATTAAATCACTATTGACATTGGCGGAATTATCGGTAATGAGGGATACTGGTACCCCGAATCGACAAACAATATGATCCCTGACAAAATCTACGATGACTTTCTTGGTTACTACCTTGTAAGCTGCAGCCTCAACCTATTTTGTGAAGTAGTCTATGGCCACTAAAATGAACCCGTGCCCTTTTGAATCGGCAGGCTCGCTCGGATTAATTGAATCTATTCCCCAAGCAGCGAAATGCCAAGGTGAACTTCTTGCATTTCATTTGGTAGTACCCATATCATATCTTAATGTAAGTGACACTTGTGACACTTTTGGACATACATAATGAAGTTTGTTTCCATAGTCATCCAAAAGTATCCTGCTCTTAATATTATCTTAGCTAGAACAAAACCATTCATGTGTGGCTCGCAAGTTCCAACATCTATCTCCTCAAGCAATTTAGAAGCTTCTTTGGCATCAATACATCGTAATAACCCTAGGTCTTGAGTCCTTCTATATAGAATTCCTCCACTTTAGAAGAAATTATTGAACAATCTTCGGAGTGTGAGTTTCTGAGTATGACTTGCATGCTCCGAATATTCTTATTTTGCCAAGAATTCCTTGATATTATGGTACCATGGATTTCCATCTGTTTCTTCTTTTACATGAGTACAATAAGATGGCGAACTATGGATCCTTATTGGAATAGGATCGATGAAATTCTTATCCGGATATTGTATCATGGAAGACAAAGTAGCCAGTGCATCTGCGAACTCGTTCTGGATTCTCAAAACATTTCTGAATTCTATCATTATGAATGTGTTCATCAACTCTTGCAAATGATATAGATATGGTAGTGTCTTAATTATTATTGTTTGTAGCAAATTCTCCTAGAACCTGATGTACCCGAAGATCTGGATCACCAATTACTAGCAACTCATGTATATTCATGTCAATGGCCAAATTGAGCCACATGATGAAAGCCTCATATTCTTCCATATTGGTGGTGCACAAAAACTTAAGCTTCACGGATACCAGATAATGTTGACCTGTCTCTAACACCAAAATCGCTCCAATACCCACTCCTTTGAAATTTTCAGCTCCGTCAAAGAATATTCTCCAACCATTGTAGCCTTAGGTAATATCTTCTCCTAAAAACGACATTTCTTCATCAGGAAAAAATATTTTCAATGGTTCGTATCCCCATCCCACAGGATGATTCCCAAGATGATCTGATAGTGCATGTCCATTGACCGCCTTTCGAGTCACACAGACAATGTGAAACTCACTCAACAATATTTGTCATTTTGCAAGTTTCCCTATATGCATTAGTTTTTGAAAGTGTATTTCAGGTTATCCATCCTTGATTTGAGATATGTAGTGTAGGCACATAAGTAGTGCCTGAATTTCTTAGCTATCCACATCAAGGCACAGCAGGTGCATTCCAACAAAGAATATTGTGCTCATAGGGTGTAAACTTCTTACTCAAATAGTATATGGCATGTTCCAGTCTTCCTATCTTATTGTGTTGTCCAAAAACACAACTGAAAGCTCCATCTACTAAGGACCTATAGAGTACAAAAGGTCTACACAGTTCTGGGGGGGCCAAGACTGGTGGTGTGGATAGGTATTCCTTGTTTCTGTCAAAGGCTTTCCAATATTCTTCAGTCCATTTTGTTGCAGCATCTTTCTTCAGTATTTTTAAAATTGGCTCACAGATCACGGTCGATTGTGCTATAAATAGAAGTTTATGCTTGAATTGTCAATCAGTATGTGTATATTGGGTAATGGGGAATTATCTTTGGGACTTAACTTCTTTAGGTAACGATAATCGACGCACACTCTGACCTTCACATCCTTCTTCGGAACTGGCATGATATTAGCTAGCCATGTAGGGTATTCAACTATCTTGAGGACCTTAGCTTTGATCTGCTTGGTTACTACCACTTTGATTTTCTGACTCATATCAGGCTTAAACTTTTTGAGTTTCTATTTTACAGGTGAACACATCGGATTGGTAGGTAGTTTATAAGACACTATAGATGTGCGAAAACCAGTCATATCATCATAAGACCATGAAAAATGTCCTTATAATCCTTTAGGAATCAGGTGTATTCTTCTTTCTCTGATGGTGGTGAATGGATACTGATGCGGGTTTCTTTGGCTATTTTAGAATCTCCCAAGTTGACTATCTCAGTTTCGTCCAGATTGGACTTAGGTTTATTCTCCAAATTCGCAATTTATCTAATAATTTCCTCAGGTATCACATACTCTTCATCTATCTCTTCAGGTCACTATCCTTATGCTTCCTTGTCTCATTATATCACAGTTGTTGGTTCATCAGGATAAGTAATAATAATGCCAAGAACACGACGGGCCCGGGATACAATAATAGTCTAATTAATGAGAATGGATCTTTTCTCCATGGTCTGAATGGTGAGTTCTTCCTCCTCCTCCTCCTAAACTATTGCATTGCAGTCCATGTATTCATTATCCAAAAAAATGATTCTTTAGGCCAGCTAAAGCCTCATCATCTTCAGATCCTCATATCACGTCAATTTGTTGAAATGTCTGGTGCAAATGTGGTATTAGCTAATGAGAGGGTAAAAGGAACCACTCCATGGTGGTGACCAATCATCGTACTCCTTCCAGGTGTATTCGTACCCTAGCCCAAAGGTTGTGACATGGCGCTTTAACTGTATCAATTTGGTGATCCCTTTAAGATTCTTGCTGAGACCCTTGTCGGCTTCATACCTTTCCATGATAGTATGCTTTTGATCTTATTACTCCACCACTTGTTTTTCTCTATTGCATTGACACGCTCAATACTAGGCACATTTCTCCACCTAACCTCCTTCTATTCTCGACAACTAGAACAGTTTGATTGGTGTAAATAGGATTAATTTTGTCTCCATGAATGATCACCTCCTAATGATTCCATTCTAACTTCATGGCCTAGTATAGTGTAGAAGCTACCACTCTAGCAACATATATCCAAGGTCATCCATACAACATATTATACGTAGAAAATATGTCTAATACTTTATATTCAACAACAAACCAAAAAGGGCCCATCTATAAAAAAAGTTGATTTCTTCAATTATGGCCTTTTGAGACCCATCAAATGCTTTCCCAAACATACTCCTTGATCTTATCTCATGGGAATCCTTACCCAAACTTTTCAAAGTGGTTAATAGGCAGATTTTGTGATTTTAACCCCCATCTATCAGGACCCATAATGAATTTGTCCTCGAATTGTACTATAATGTGCAACACCCTATTGTGACTCAACCTTTCTGGTCGAAACTCATCTTCATGAAATGTGATGTTGTGGCTTTCCAGTACTTTTCGTACCATGTTAGTCATCTTTGTACTGGTGATGTTGTTTTGAACGTGAGCTTCACTCAACACTTTCATTAATACATTCCTATGCATCTCAGATATCTGTAGAATTGACAGAACGGATATCTGAGCAGGGGTTTTGTTTAGATGATCAATGTAATGACCCAATCGGTCTCTCTGAGCTCTACCACATCGTTCAGTAGACTGAGGCCATGAAAAACTTTATTTCATGTATTATGACTTGTACTCGTGGCCAGAACTGAATTTCGGGAAGTTCAGAGTTAGTTTGGAAAGAGAATTCTCATTTCAGAAGCTTCAAGTCAGAAGAAGTGACTAAGGTTGGATTTTTGGGTAAACGACCTCGTAATTGGAATCTTACGGTTCCAACTAGTTCGTATGATGAATTTGGACCCGGCCGTATGCCCAAGTTTCGAGTGTTGGATAACCTTGGAGAGTTTTGGCGCCTATTGTGGAAGTTAGCATTTTGCAAGGATTTTTATAAGTTTGGGTTGAAGTGTATTGTAGTGACATCAATGTCCATTTGGGATTTAGAGTCTGGGAGCAGCTCCGTATTGCGATTCCAAAGTTGGGAGCGCGATCGGAAGTGAATTTGGAGATCCGTAGGTCATTTTGGGGTCATTTGGCAAAGATAGAAATTTGACGGTTTTTGAGAAGTTTGACCTGAAGTGGATTTTTTCATATCAGGGTCGAAATCTAATTCTGAAAGTTGGAGTAGGTCTGTAATGTCAAATAGGACTTATGTGCGAAATTTGAGGTCAATCGGACGTGATTTGATAGGTTTAAACGTCGAAGATAGAAGTTGGAAATTTCAAAGTTCATTAAGCTTGGATTGGGGATTGAATCATGATTTTAGCATTGTTTGGTGTAATTTGAGCTTCGAGCGAGTCCCTGTTATGTTTTTAGACTTGTGCGGGTGTTTGGTTCAAAGCCCTAGGAGCTCGGGTGAGATTCGGGATAGCTTCGGAGTGATTTGCTAAGAAATAGGATTGATGGTGCTGATATAATCGCATTTTTGATTCTTGGGTCGCAAATGCAACCTCGCATTTACAAGGGTTGGTTAGCATTTGCTAGCCTGGGCAGCTGTGTGGAGGATTGCATTTGCGATGCGTTGGTCGCAAATGCGAAGTCTCTCCTTGAATTTGCGAACCTGGGTTACTGAGTGGGGAATCTCATTTGCCAGGAATTTTGTTGCAAATGTGACTTTGTCAGCGATGTCTAGGCTTCGCAATTGTGAAGCTTTTGTCGCAAGTGCGACATTGCAATTGCGAGCCTGGAGTCCCAATTACGACTTCTGCGTCCGGAGCTGTGGCTTTTTAATTCGAAACTTAGCCCATTTCCCACTTGGCCTTAGGCGATATTTGAGAGCATTTGAAGAGGTTTTCCATCATCATCAAAGAGGCAAGTAATTTCTATGCATCATAAGTTAAATACATAGATTATGGGTAGATTAACATGTAAAAATTAACGAAAATCAAGGGGTTTAGATGAAAACCTAGAAAATTGATGTTCTTGGAATTTGAACATAATTTTGGGTATGAAATTGAGAATAAATCATATATTTTAGTTCATAAGGTTATGGGTAAACTTATTCTTCAAAAATTTTAGAAATTCGGGCACGTGGGCCCGAGGGCATTTTTGTCAACTTTTCGATCAGGGTTAGGAATTTTTGTAAATTGGGTTGTCATGAATAATTGAGTATATATTAATTGGTTTATATAATTATTGGCTAGCTTTTGAGCTTTGTTCATCAATTAGAGTCTCCAGAAGGGCGTAGAATGCCCGTTATGGATCTTATGAGCAAGGTAAGTCTCCTTTCTTACCTTGAAAGAGGGAATTGTCCCCATAGGTGAATTAATTGGTTATGTGCTCCTATTTGTGGGGGCTACGTACGCACGAGGTGACGAGATTCTGTGCGTAGCTACTATTATACTATTGTCTGGGTAGTCTAGGACCCAAAAGCATGTTATACTTGGATTAATTGTAAACTTATGGACATTTGAATTGCTTAAATCACCTCGAGTTAGTAAATGAATCTCCACAAAAGATTAAACTTCATTTTCAAAAATCTTTAAAAGAGAATTGGCTTTTTAGTGGATAATTGTTTCTTGTTGACTACTTGATTGACCATCTGCGTGTTTTTAATTTTTGAATGGGCCGAACGCCTCGACTGATTAAATAGATGCATCTATAGGCGCATCGTCGGCCCTCGGCAAGTGCACAGTTTATTTCTATTGGATCGGGTCGTTGCCTCGGCATGATTTGTGCATTCTTGTATTGTTGCCTAAACTTATTAGAGTTGTTATTTCCTCTTCATGGCTTGAAAATATTTGGAAAATAATGAAAAAGGAAATTTTGGAAATTTCCTATGAAAGGAATAATTGTTTACTTGTTTCCTTCTATTTGATAAAAAATCATATTTGTAGAAATTCACGATTTAAGGTAATATTGATATCATTATTCGACTATTAATAAGTGTCGTAGTTGACCATCTCGTCTCTACTTCTTTGATATTAGACGGGATACTCATTGAGTACACAATGTTTTCGTACTCATACTACACTTATGTGCATTTTTGTTGCACATGTATATGTAACTCTAGTGGCCTACTGGGCGTAGCAGCATGGTTGATACGAAGACTTAGGTGAGCTTCACTTCTCAAGGCGACCCGCAGACATCAGAGCCTCTTTTAGTTATTTGTATTGATTTTCTGTTCAATATTGTGTTTCGGACAGTTGTTGTACTGTATTTGATTTATCTTAGTAATTGCTTATGCACTTGAGGCACCGCGTTGTGGGATGGTTTTGAAGTATTTTCTATTAACTGCTTTTCATTTAAACTTGATCTGAGAAAATCATCTTTTAAATTTCTAAATTTGAATGAAAATCCTATATTTCAAAAGTATTAAAACGAGAATTTGATTAAGTAATTTGGTTGGCTTTCTTGATAGCAGTATCCGGCACCACCACGAACCTTAGTGGATTTTGGGTTGTGACAATAAATCACAAAATATTCTTTTTCTTGCCCCTTCCTCTAAAGATCATCCGGGCCTATTTCAATGATAGCATGTGGGGACGGCTTATTTACTTGTTCCTCCTAAATGATTAGGTATGTAAACTCTACCGGTCCTGGTCATGCATTATGCGACACCTGTTTCTTCTATTTTTTGTTTTACTTTTCTTTTCACCTCTACAGCATAGTCCCATAGTATAGAATTGGTATTAAAGGACGGTATGGTGCTACTGTCACATTGAAGGGTGTGGTCACTTCCAACTTAAACAGAGCTAGTGCAGTTGAGTGCGTTGTTTTTTTAAACTCAAAAGGACTTGGAGTGGCCATTCAACCTCAATTGGTGACTAGATTTTTACTATTATGGGTGTGAGAGTGGATGGAGGTATTGTGATTTCATCCCTTTCATGAATGAGTCCAATTGATTCTTCCGGATCCCATTCTTCGTCAGTTTCTATCACATTTACCCCCTCATCCCTGTGATTCGGAAGAGGTTTGATTTGGATCTTATCCTTCAAAGTGCGAATTTCATCAATATTGTGTCCCTTCATGCCCGAGTGATAAGCACACACCTTGTTTGGATTAACCTACTAGGAAGAGTTCTTCATAGCAACAACGGGAATGGGAGTGACATAGCCGGAAAGCTTAAGTCTTTCATATAAGTTAGGCAATTGGAATGTATTGTCTGGGTGGTCTATATTTGGTTTGGGTTTCTGGTAGTTTGGGTGAGCTGATAGTGCTGAATGGTAATATGTTGTTTGAGTGTTATAAGTATGGTAAGTGGCGGCAGGTTGTTGGTATCTGGGAGGTAAAGGCTAATATGTGGGTGGTGGGGTTTGGTATATGAGAGGAAATTTTGGTCGTTGGGCTACTATCACGTCTCCTACTTCTTTCTTTTTTGACATACCCCCTGAATGCAAAGCTTTTTTCCTAACCTATAATGCCACACAATTAGTTACCATTATGCTCTTGATTTCTTCTTCAATCCTTTCACCCAATTTAATGATGTCATAGAATTGATGATTCTCGATGGCCATTAATTTTTCATAATATTGTGGATCATTAGCTCGGACAAAGAACTTGTTCATCTTCTCTTCTTCCAATGTCGGCTTCACTTTTGCATTTTCCAATCTCCACCGAGCAGCATACTCATGGAATGTCTCTGTTGGCCTCTTCTTGAAATTCTGGATATAGAACACATCTGGTACATTCTCCGTATTAAACCTGAACCGATCCATGAAATCCAATGCCATGCTTACCCAACTAACCCATTTCTTTGTATTTTGACTAATGTACAAATATAGGGCATATCCAGTGAGGCTCTCTATGAATAATTTCATGCGAATCCTTTCATCCTTTCCAACTCCTACGAACTTGTCACAATATGTCCTTAGATGCACCTTGGGGTCGCCTATTCCATCAAATATCTCGAACATCAGAGATTTCTAACCCTTTGGTAGTTCTGCGTCTGGCTGAATGCATAGATCCTAATAGTTAAATCCCTCAAAGCCTTTACCCCCTTTGACACCTTGGACATGAATTCTGAGCTTCTTAATTTCCTCTTCTATATTCTTGATGAATAGGTCCTTCCCGGTTGTCTCGGATATGAATAAGTTTGGTTGAGGAGTGTGGTGTAAGGTTTCTACATAAAAGGGGTTTCTTTGATGGACTATAAGGATTTGGGTGTAGTAGTGGTCGTTTGTTAAGTTTTAAGAATCGGGGATAGGTAACGGTGCATTCTGAGGAGTATGATAAGTAGGGGTTTGTAGATATTGGATTGGCTGATGATGATGTTGTGTAAGAGTTGGTACTGGTGGAGGATTGGGATTTTACGGTTGTCTAGCATATTGGTGAGGTGCGGGAGGATTTTGTGGATGCTAGTTTGGTTTATTTCAGAGAGGTTCTAGTTGGGTTTTTGTTGGCAGATGTCGGGGACATTCAGGGTAAAGGAGAGGTTTTCCAAGTTTCGTACCCACTCATGTTCCCCTTGTAACTTCAATATTTTGTTCCAGTCATAAAACCAAATCATTCTGTGCTAGAGTGCTTCCTCCCTCTAAATTTTCAATATTCTCTTCATCTGTAGCATTGTCTTTCATGATATTGCTTGTATCATCAATTTTGACCTTTCCTTTGCTTTTAGGATCATTTGGAGGAGGAGGTGGTGGAGGAGCTCCTAATTTGGTATGATATGCTTGTGATACCAGTATACACGAATGAACCTTAGGGGATGGGAATAAATAAATAAAGGAAAAAAACAAAAAGGTAAACAAGTCAGTAGGAGTATTGAAAGGATGTTTGCGGTATTTAAACACATATTGCGGAATTATAAATCCATGTCCTAATTTGGGGGCCTCATTGTGCCCGAGGTAGGCCTAAGAGAAATATATATTTGGAGAAAATTGATGCCAATAACTGCATTATTTCATTAATGTGATAAATAAACCAAATCTCTACTAAAACGATAGTAATTATAAAGCGTTACTAATGGCATTGGCCTTATTACAACCAAAGCCTAAAACGAGTCAAGAAAGCAAGTAAAATATAATTCCTAATCTATTTGGAACCATAGGGACCTTCTCCATGCTTGGCCTTCTTTTCTCAATCGATCATATTCCCCAAGTCGCGCATATCCAACAATAGATTTTTCACCAATCAAGCAGCACTTGGTGGGATGTTTTGGACAATGTCGAACTAGGAGCTTCTTACTTCAATTTTTGCAAACAAAAAAGTTAGACCGTTCCCCCTCCAAATTCGACTATTTACATATTAATGATTCATATATCGACACGTTTTCTCCAAATAATGCACATAACATGATTGTGCAGATTGGAATTATGAAAATCCCAATGGACTTTGGACAAGGCTTGTCTTAGCGAGTTATTTTGCGGACAACGTTCTAACTCATGCATACTTTATTTTAAAATGGGTATCTATAAGAGTTTAGAATGGTACCCTCAAGCGGAAAACTTTATAGGGAAAGGCAGGGAACCATCGATTGCACCGCTAATTGACTAGTTTTACTGCAAATAAGCCTTTCCAAATTTAAAGGGTGGTATTAGGAAGAGCGCGGACACTCATCAAGTGCTTCTATGGTATTAATATGCACGAGTGGAATATGATGTGGAACATGCTTTATGCAAAGATAAAATAACACGTTGTCAAGTATTTTTGCATGTTGAAAGATAAATGCAGTATTGAATGAATGAAAGAAAAACAAGGAAGAAGTTAGTTCGCGTAATGAAAGAATTGTAATAAAGTAAATAAAGGGTAGTATTTGGGAGAGACATAATATAACAAAATTAAACGCTTTGGAGCAAGAGAACAAGATAAGGAAATAAGGGGAAATGCAAGTTGAAATCAAAAAGAGTTGCATATATTTCATATAAAAGGAAGAAAGAGGATGTGCATGTAGCAATCAAAGGGAAAATGGGAGCAGGATATTCAAGTAACAGCAAAATAACAAATACAATCTTATCTATAGAGACTAATTTATATAGATCAAGATTGTTTATGGTAAGAGCCTTAAAATATTACCAGAAGAGTCGTCATGCTGTCGCACCTCTTTTTCTCACGAAATCGGGTTTCGACAAGTTACAACTCTTTTAAGGAAGGGTTTCAAAAGAGAGAGTCTCCACCTAATTGATTAAGGTGAGTTATGGCACCTATTTGTGAATAACTTTGTTTGGCCAGTCTGCATCACCAAATACCGAGTACGAGCTCAAAATTACATTAAAGAAAAGGTGTTTGGAACTCTTTGAGGTCCACAACTATGGGTCTTGGCCGAACTCAATAATATGAATTAGTCTATGTGATCAAAATCTAAGAAACAAGGAATTAGTAAATATGAATAAACAGTTGGAAGACAAAGGGGAGGGGGGTCCTAAGGTTTTAAGCCTAAAGGATAATCTTCTGCAACATAAATAATACTTCGTAACTCCCTTTAGATGGGGTGTTACTCATATTATTCAACGAACACAAACTATCATCCCATGCTACCCAATTACTATCTTTAAGTTGTTTACCAAATTGCACAAATCAATTCTAAGTCGTATCCTATGCATGCACTACCCATCTCATGCCTATGGTTCGGGAGGCATTTGGACCTCTATTCTAGGTTGGTTATAGACCTTAACTTAGGCTAATAAAAATGTCAAGAAGCTAGATAAAATTAAAAACACATTGGACTTTCATTTAAGAGCAAGTAAGGGCTCAAGTTGGCCTCCGCAATTAGACAACAAATCCACGCAAGTCAAATTAACAAAGGCAGTTGCTAATTTTAGATAGCTGAGATTATAGAAACCTATAGACAAGATCTCTAAAAGAATATGGATTTAATGGGCGAACAGTTACGTGCAAAAGCCAGTATACTTTCTAAAAAAAACATATACGATTGCCTAATGACTTTAAAAATAAGGGAATTAAACCTATGGGAATTATGCCTAGGTTTGTACCTAATAATAAATAGTGGCAATCACAAAAACATATCCAGAAGTACGTATTTTAATCCTATAGGCATGTTTTCTAGTGAGAGTAACAACACAGTGTTTGGAGACTCATGAATAACGAGCAAAAATTTGGCTGATTCAAACCTATGTGCATGTTTTATAAAATTTGTTACATTTTTGGATCCTATAGACATGATTTCTATAATTTGCAAATAGAACAACATTTGAATGAGGTTTTTGCACACACATTGAATATACAACCTATAGGCGTGGTTTCTAAGATAATTAAACCAAGTATTGAACCTATAGGCAAGATTGCTAACATATAATGGTTGAACATCATAGGATGCCTATAAGCATGATCTCTAACACAGGACAATTGAACATGTAATAGGACATTGTTGAACCTATATGCAGGATTTCTATCTAATTTGTTGCAAGTGTAGCAAATAAAACTTTCCCAATTTAACTAGCACCCCAAACGTCATTACAAATAATTATTACAGACAAAATTTGAATGCAGTAAATTACAGAGTAAGTATAACTATAGGGAGCCTATAAAAGGCCCAAATACAACTGGAAATTCCAGGCCCTTCAACCCATAGCATCTCAAAATTTTATGTTCCTATATACAAAATAACTAGTCGTTGAGTGGTTCACCCATATATCAAAATTGAGCATACAAAACCCGATTCCCTAGTGTGTCAGAGTTCACAAGCGTTTCATATGGAACCCAACTGTGGTCACACTAGAGAGGTCAAATGGTAAAACCTAAATAGCCTTGGCTTTCAACCAGCCAAGAATAGCATTCAAAGAACCTAAGCAATAGGTGAAAGAGAAAGGACTAATGTTAAGGGACAAGAAATGAAGGATTGAAACAAACACGACCAAAGTGAACATATTAGGCAAGCAGTTGAACAAATCCTAGAACCTAAGAGCCAACTTAATGTAAACTTATTGAAACAGGTTGAACACTCAGCAAAAAAACAATTACATGCTAAAAAGGGACGGATAGATAATGTGTTTGCAGGATTGATTGAGCTTATTATCACTAGACAAGTTGAAACATGGTTAGGAATTATGCTAAGTATACAGGCAACATTGTGCAAAACCACATAATCACAAAAACTTGAGGGCACCACGTTAACAATGGGGCTGGATCACAAAGACATATGCCAAAACATGTCACGATGTTTCTAGATAGCATGAAAGGCACACAAATAGTATATCAGCATTCAACCATTGTTATAGAGGTCTAATTAACAAAATATGATTCAGCTTGTGCCAAAAGTTTAACCTAACACCTTAAAGTAACAATTGAAAATATATTGCAATTACAAATAGATACTAAAGGGATATGGGATCAAAAAAGCATGCTGGGGGCCATGATGACCAACTCTGGAAGTCTCAACACAGACTACTGCAGGGATTGGGGGGTGAATAAACATGTTCATAAGCATTGAAGAGTCAATCACTAACTAAATAGGCCCTAAAGAAACTCAGATTATCTAATTACGCAAAGATAATCTTAGCACTAGTAGCATTAAGAGTGAGTAGATACAAGAGTTAGAAGAGTGATGCTTAAAAATTAACCAGGAACATGTTAAACTAGAGATTCAGAGATGAAAACACATAAGGATGAAATCGTGTGAGTTAAGTAACTCACCAATTAAATGAGAAATGCAAGAAACTAACAAAAAACCATAATGTTATTAATAGAGAATGAGAATCAAAACACAGATACTTAATGGCCTTCGCTTTCAGCCGGCCAAGACCACATTATAGAATGAGAAATAACAGAGTAAAAGTTTAGATCTTGTAAGGTTATAATGATTTCCCAAGTATGTCTTAAAGGGTATATAGGGAGAACTTTATTGTGTAGAAATCAAGCAAGTAAACACGGAAAACAAGTCGTTCAAACACAAATAAGGAAAAAATAATTCAGGAATCAATTAGGATCGATTTTAGGGCACAAATCAAAATGGTTCGGTTTGATAGAAAAAACACTAAATAGTACCAAAATCATTTTTAAGGAACGGAATAAAGTATAAAAAAAGAAAACCTAAAGAAAAAGCAGTCAAATATAGAAAAGGAAAAGAATCGAAATCAATGAGGAGGAGAGAAAATTCAAGAACCCTAATTTTAGGCATAGTCAAAAGTAAAAAACACATGCTGCATAGAATGAGATAAACATAGACAGGAATCTATTCGAAATCAAAAAAATTGAGTCTGCTTTGGTCCAATTTTAAAAATATCTGAAACCTAAACTAGGATTAGTAAAAAAATCTCAAAGGTGCATAAAGATTCATACCATAAACGAACAACTGATGGAAATGGTGAAAGAGCTGAACCAGATTTGGTTCGGGTTCTAAGAGATTTGCTTGCCATATTTAGGCAAGAAAACAAGGTAACTTCATAGATGAGTAGCCAGTAGCTCGAGGTGGTTAACAAGGTAAGGGAATCGTTGATTGATTCCATTTTTGGGTCGGAATCAGAGGAGATAATAGGTTAACTATGCTAGGGTTTCTTCACAGAAGAAGAAGAAGAATAGATAGCATTTAGGGGAGGTAGTTGGTGAGAAATGGTAAAGGTTAGGGGTTTTTGGGTAAATAAAATGGTGGGTTAAATGTAGGTCGTTGATCCTAAAGATCAACATCCAGAATATTAAAGAGAGATTGGGTTGGGTTGGCTTGGAGGGTACCGATCAGGTTTTTGGGCTAGGTATTTAGGTAATTGGGCTGGATAGTTGATCCGTAATTGGGGTAAATTTTGGGCTATTTTTTAACTATCCAATATTCAATAAATAAATAATTTGTAGAAGAAATTAATAGAATATTATTTGTGCACTAAAATGATTTAAAATAATTTATTAACATTACAAAAATATAACAAGTCATTTTGCATATAAATAATGTAATTGTAGATGCATATGGATCTATTTTTGAGAGTATGATGCGTGATCTAAAAATGCGTGATCTATTTTTATGTTAGTTGTAAACCAAATCGAATGACTGCCAATCTAGGCCTCGATCCCGCCTATTCCGGGGGTCAGGGTCGAGTCTGATACTCAGTTGGGAGCTATCAAGGATAGTCGATGGACGACTAAAGATTGTAATAAGATCAATGACGGCTCTATATGGCCAATAATAAGCAATAACTGAAGAACAATAAGTAGAACACAACAAATATAAGCAATAAATGAAGTAATGAACTCAAGAGAATATGTTAGAGAGCAGATAGAACGTTCTTGTATTTAGTATGGAGCAATCGACGTTTACAAAATGGCAAGGATCTCCTTTATATATGAGGGGGATCCTAACATAGTACAAAAGGCATTAATTACAAAGATATGGAGAAGGTACACTTAACTAATGCCTTGATTCATTTTTGGACTAGTCCACTAGGCTTTATCAGTTCTAATCACATGTCTTTGGAACTCTCCACTTTCATAATAATCATTGGTCTATACTGCCCCGAGGTCGAGTGTCGATGACTCTTCAGGGAGGAAGCTTAGCTCTAGTTTTGAGCCTTTGAGACGTGCTTACAAGGTGTCATAATGACAAAAATAGACCTTTCGATTTCACTGCGTACAGGTAGTCCCCATGTTTTTTGGAGTGGAATGATAAGAAACGACTTTAATATCCATCTCTTCGAACTTCCTGTAATGATATCATATTGATTATGTAAGCTTTTGTAATAACCGAGATATCCTGTTGGCCCACTTTTCTAGAATTTTTCACTGTAATGTCGGGTTTTATTCTCCATAGCCATAATATCACCGTCAATCAATTTTTCAAAAACGCATTGATTGTGCCTGCCAATATGTCTTTCAAGGACATTGAGAGCTTTGATTGTGCTTGTCGATTATGCTCCACTTTTTCTATAAATGAGATCTTTCTCGAATCAATTCTTCATTCAAGTGTTCTCTAATAGCCTCTCACCTATTTCTTCTCTTTATCCCCATCCATTGCTATTTTCCATGTTTGATCCTCGTGGCCTTAGGTGGCGGCGTTCTCATCAATCGTGTCGTGGCCTTTTCCTTACCGAGCGAGGTTACATTGCCTCGTCGTTGTTATTGTTTTTATTGTTGTTGTTTTTATTTTTGCTGTCATTGTTGGCTCGAGGTGATGAGATAGGGGCAAAATTCTTCCGACTTAGGAGGATGTTTGGACTCTACAATGTTGCTCGGGACGGCGTTCGGACTATATACTGCTACTCGGGAGGGCGTTTAGACTATACACTGCTGCTCACCTCCCTAATCTAGCCTGGTGTGCTCTTCATCCATTTTGATTTATAAGGGATGAAATTTCACAACCTACCGCTTCACCTGCACGACACAATGTTCTAATAAGTGGACTTAAAGTATCCATGCAAGTACGTCTGACGCCCGCCAAATCTTCTATCAGGCCGTAGTTTCCTCGGCCTGATAAAATCCTTAGGTCTTTGGCGGGCTATGGATCTTTTTTCTGCTTCTTCTGCATCACTTTCCTCTTCTTCATCGTCTCCCTTGAAGATGCCATCCTAGAAGATCGATATGGACCTTCGAGGAGATGACGCTCGAGGACACCGTTGTCGAGGATGCACCCTCGAGAATAGGCTAGAATCTAGGCATTAATTATATGTGCACCAATTTGCTTTTTTGTTTCTGTGCAAGGACCCCTCATGGGTTTTTTAAATCATATGTAAGGACCTTTTGCAGGATTTCGTAACCATGTGCATAGTAACATAAAGATGTTTCTTAAATTTGTCTCTGATTTATGCTATATCATTTTTTACCTGCGTTTATGGAGGACCCGTACACATGACTCCACCGATGGGTACGAATATCTAGCCCGCGTGCGACCATTTCCTTCGAGTCTTGAAAGACTAACACAGTTTCCTGTGGCACCCTTTGTCATTCCTTGAACCAAGCCCATATCGGACTGGAAAACTCGGGCCGTCGGATCCCACGATATTAAGTTGAATAAGTGTAGTGCTTCACACCTTTGGAACGAGACTTAACCTTCTAGACCCTGCGAGGGTTGCTTGGATTCCTTGAGGAAAAACCTATATGAGTCGGTTTTCGAGATTATCTCCCTTTTGGTAGAGATCCTCACGATCGGGTACCATCTCGTTACTTGTATTCTATTAATGGATTTCTGGAGACAATTTTCCTCTTGGCAAGATCGGGTACCATCACTGGACTTATAGTGATATTAATGGTTTACTTAGAGCATGTCTTCTTTTTGTGGAGGTACTCAAGGTCTGATACCACCTAAGTCTTGCAATGATGTTAGTGGCTTCCTAGAGCCTAACGTCTTTCGGAGCCGCTGTGGGGTAAATTTTGGTAGCGGCTGATGGTGGTGGACATTGGTAAGAGATGAGAGGTTATTACTGGTCTTAGGTTTAAAGTGGTTGTTTGGACATTTTTATGTGGGGCGAGATCATGTTAGAGCCGTTAGATTGGGCGAGAATCAACCGCTCCGATGATTCTTATCCAAACGGGGTCGTTTAGTTGGGGTAAGGTCTGGATTGGGTATTGGGAGGGTTGATGAAAATACATTGGGCTGAGCAAATTTAAAAGACTAGCCCGGAAATTCAGCTATCTTTTTCTTTTATTTTCAATTCTTTTCAATTTTCTAATTTCAAATCATTCTTTTCTTTTTTTCTTTTTTTCGTTCTCAAAATTAAAAACAAAACCTAAATAACAATTAAAAAACGAATTAGCCTATCAAACTAATTAACTCATAATAACCATTATTAACTAAACCAAATTAAAAGGACAAACTAACCAAAATTCAAAATTAAAACTAAAAATTTAAAATAAACTATTTTTTGTGATTATTCCTTTTTTAATTACCAATTAATTCCTAAAAATGTAAAGTTAAGTGTTAAATGCACATGCAACATATATTATTGTATTTTTCGTTAATTAAATAAAATAAACGTGCACAGACAAATGCAAATAATTGACAAAAAATGCCACCAAAATCAACGAAATTGTGAATAATGGAAAAATTATTTTGTTTTGGATTTGTGCGAGTAATTCATATAGGGCAAAAATCACGTTCTCACACTTGCACATGTGAAAGACTACCTTTTCTTCACTCACCCCTAAAGTGAGTTCCCATGCTTCCACATCAACTAGGGCCTTCCCCGTAGCAAGGAAATGTCTCCCCAATATGATCGGAACTTCATAGTCCACCTCGCAATCTAAGATCACAAAATCAGCTAGCAAGATAAATTTGTCCACCGGGACAAGCACATCTTCAACAATACCCAATGGTCGTTTCATTGATCTATCCACCATTTGCAATCTCATGGAAGCTGGCCTCAATGGCCCAATACCCAAGATCTTGAAAACTGAGTAGGGCATCAAGTTGATACTTGCCTCTAAATCACATAAAGCTTTAGAAAACTTCGCACTACCAATAGTGCAAGGGATGATGAGAGCACCGGGATCCTCTAACTTTGGAGCCCGTAGATTATTTCTTGGTCACCAAATCTTTCATGAATTTTGCATAGCAAGGCATTTGTTCCAAAGCCTCCACCAAAGGCACATTGATGGATAAGCTCTTCCTCATGTCAATGAACGTTTTGAACTAATTCTAACTTTTCTTTTTGGCTAGCCTTTGAGATAAGGTGGAGGTGGTCTAGGGAAGGGTGCATTGACTTTTGGCACAACCGGCTCAAGCATGTCAATTACGTGTTCCCTAGACGGGTTCACACCATTTCGCGTTTCTACCTCGGCAACTTGAATATCAATCCTCACTTCTTCATTCACATTTTCATCAACTACTTTCTCAACAACCAAAGGAACTTCATCTTCTTGCAACTCAACTTCATCACCCAAAATTGCTTTTATTTGGAGGCATTCACATCACTGCCTCGTCCACTCCTAATGGTTACTGCCATAAAATGATTGTTCCCGCCCTTTGGGTTCAATACCATATCACTTGGTAGAGCACCCTTAGGGCGTGTATTCAAGGATTGTGAGATTTGACCTTGTTGCACCTCCAAATTTCTAATGAACGTATTGTGAGAAGACAAGTGAGCATACGAATCCGCATTCTTCTTCATCATTTGTTCTAACATCATGTCAATTCTAGCCATATCATTGCTAGAAGAACTAGGACCATGGGATGGAAAATATGGTGGATTGCTCAGTTATTTGTACATTGGAGGACTTGGAAAACTATGCCCCTAAGTTCCGTGGTTGTTGTTGCTCCCCCGGTTCCCTTGATTTCCCCAACTGTTGATTTGATTTCCCCAATTCGGATTTTGATTGTTGTTTCACAAATGTTTTTCCCCTGTTGATGATTTTATTGTTCCAATTGTTGTTGATTGCCCCAATTATCTTGGGATTTCCATTATATGTTGTTGGTTGGAAGAACTGCCTCTTTGGCCTTGATAATTGTTCACATATTGTACCTCCTCATTTTGCCCATCACTACTATCATCTTGAAATCAACTACCATTATTGTCAAACTGATCCTAATTCCGTTGGTTCTGTTGAACTCTTAACCTTCTTTGGTTCACTAGCATGTTAACATCCTCCATGCCATTCACTTGGTAAGGATTTTGGACTTGTTGCAACTGTACCTTTTTTAGTTGGTTCAAGGTAGTCGTCAACTATGCAGTTGCCTACCCATGATCATGTATTTCTTTGTGCAAATGAATGAACGTGGGTTCACCCTGGCGCACATTGGCTTGACTTTGCCAAGCTGAGGATGTATCAACCATCTCGCCCAGAATGGCACAAGCTTCATCATTAGTCAACTTCATGAAATTACCCCTAGCAAGTTGATTCACTATGAATTGATTTGTAGTATTTATGCCTCGGTAGAAATTTAGTTGCAACATATTCGCCGTCATGTCATTGTTGGGGCATTCCTTCACCATAGTTCTATATCTCTCCCAAATCTCATGCAATGGTTCAGTGAGCTCCTCATTGAAAGCCAATATCTCATCCCGCCATGCTGCCATATGTCTCAGTGAAAAGAACTTTTCTATGAACTTATCCGCCAACTCATCCCAAGTAGTAATGAAATGGTTGGTATGTCGCCCAAGCCAATCAAAAGCCTTCCTTCTAAGTGAGAATGGGAAGTGTCTCAAGCGGAGTGCATCTTCGGACACATTGGTTTGCTTGCTCCCACAACAGGTATCCACGAACCCTTTGAGATGTCAGTAAGAAGTTTGAAAATTGCTTCTCCAACAATGTCAGCATCACATTAGTAATTTAAAATTTTCCCGCACAGATTTGAGGTGGGACGATTACACTTGTATAGCCTTGGTTTGGGAGCACCCGAGCAACTGCTTTTGGAGGTGGTGAAGGAGGGTTTAGAATATATTTATTAACATTGGACGGGCGGCCTCTTCGTGGTCCAAGTTGTACAAGAGGCACCTTATTCTCTCCAATATCATCAACCTCCTCCCCAACAATCACATTTCCAAGAGGTTTATTAGCATTTAAATCCATTTTGTACCTGAAGGATTAACACACACAAATTAGTAACAAAGTAGGAAAGAAGAAAACCACAAAACCAACTAAATAGATATCCAAAATTGTTAGCTCCCTGGAAACGGCGCCAAAAAGTGATTGCAACCTACTCTGCACTACTCATTAAGTAGTGACACAGGGTCAGAGCAGCTTTTACTCGATTTAGGGTCGGGATCAACTTCCACAGAGAGCTAGAATTTAGAGTCGAGTATCTTTCTACTATAGAGTTGCATATGTGTTCTTAATTACACTTCTAATCATTTTTTGGGTTTTTGTACTTCTACTATTATCAAACTACAAATGGTAATTGCAACTAAATTATGCTAGGAGTTATAATGCTAGGGTTGTTCAAATGGTTAAAAAAGGCACCAGGGTAGTGACTTCCGCCTAGGTGGTCAATTAATGGGTACTTGGGTTTAAGGCACATTTGACATATTTGGGGAGTATGATATAACCATTGCACGACTTTACCCACTCCACACCTCTCGGTGGTTCGAGTGATTTTGCTCGAATTGACTTTCTCAAGATCCATGCTTCCCTCTTTTTCTTCTTGACCTTCTTGAGCCGAGGGTTTATTGGAAATAGCCTCTCTACCTGCATTAGGTAGAGGTAAGGTCTGCGTACAGACTACCCTCCCCAGACCCCATATGTTGGGATCAAACTGGGTTTGTTGTTGTTGTTGTTAACTTTCTCAATACCAATTGGGTATGCAAATTTGCACAAACAACAAGGGTTCAAGCCGGGTATTACTCTCTTGATATTTAACCCTTTAAATTTGGGCTATCAATCTCTTGAGTACGCCTTAATTCCTTGTTGGATTAATTTTATAGACTTAGGTTGTCTTTCTCAAGAAAAACCAAAATCAACTAAATACAAACTAGTGTTTGCAATATCCAATTCAACAATTAAACATGACATTAATCCAAATATCAAACATTCATATTCAATTTAGCCCTAAAATACAAGACCCATTAATTACCCACACTAGGGTTGAGCCACAACCCTAGCTTATGGGTCTAGCTACTCATGGTTAAAGAAGTAAAACAAGAAATAGATGAAGAAAAACTCATATTAATTGATCACTAAGATAAACAACAAGATTCAATGATGAACTTAAAACGCACGAGCGCAGCTGTGTTCTGGTGCTATCTACTTAACCTAAAATTGGAAAAGAAGCTATTTATACTAAGCTGACAATTTTGGACAAAACTTCCCCTGCAGGGTTAGTACGGACCGCACAAAATGGACTGCGGTCCGTACTAGGGCTTTGTACTAGGGCTTTAGTACGGACCGCACTGAATGGACTGTGGCCGCGGAGGCTTCTTGTGCGGTATGCACAAAATCAACTGCGGACTGCATTGTCTTGACACTCTAAATATGGCATTTCTCTCATCATGGGTTCTGCAGACGGCACTAAATCGAGTGTGCCACATTGCCTTCAATGTGGACCCACAAATCCTAGTGTGAACCGCACAGAATGGCGTGCAGTCGCACTAGGCTAGTTTTGCTTGAGCTTGCCTTATCTTTGGCACTTGTGCAAGTTTCACTCCTTTTGACTAATCTTTGACATCTTGTAACTTTGTTGATCAAACTTGCAATCAAGCACAAATTGTGAGTCTTTTGGGACTATTTTGTATAAATTTCTAAAAAAAGCATAAGCAAGAAGGAGTATAAAATGCGTCAAAATCCCTAGTTATCACAAAAAGTGATCACATCCTACTCCTCACTACTAAATAAGTAGTGAGAGAGAGTTAGAGCAGCTTTTACCCGATTTAGGGTCGGGATCAATTTCCACAGAGAGCTAGAATTTAGGGTCGAGTATCTATCTAGTGAGAGTTGCGTATGTGTTATTAATTACACTTGTAATCATTTTTTTGGGTTTTTGTTTACTTCTACTATTATCAAACTACAAATGGTAATTGCAACAAAATTATGCTAAGAGTCATAATGCTACGAGTTGTTTAAATGGTTAAAAAGGCACTGGGGTAGTGACTTCCGCCTAGGTGGTCAATTAACGGGTACTTGGGTTTAAGGCATGTTTGGCATATTTGGGGAGTACGATATAATCGTTGCATGACTTTACCCACTCTACACCTCTTGGTGGTTCGAGTGATTTTTCTCGAATTGACTTTCTCAAGACCAATTCGATATGCAAATTTGCACAAGCAATTAGGGTTCAAGTCGGGTATTACTTTCTCGAGTTTTAACCCTTTAATTGGGGCTATCAATATCTTGAGTACGCCTCAATTCCTTGTTGAATTAATTTCAGAGACTTAGGATCTCTTTCTCAAGAAGAGCCAAAATCAACTGAACATAAACTAGTATTTGCAACCACTAATTAAACATGAGATTAATCCAAATATCAAAAAACCATAATCAAGTTAGCCCTAAAATACAAGATCCATTAATTACCTACACTAGGGTTGAGCCACAACTCTAGCTTATGAGTGTAGCACTCATGGTTAAAGAACAAAAATAAGAAATAGATGAAGAAAAACTCATATTAATTAGTTACTAAGATAAACAAGATTGAATGATCAAATGTAGATAAATTGCCCAAAAGAACTAAAAACTACTAAGCCACAAGCGCAGCAGTGTTCGGATACTATCTACTTGACCTAAAAAAGGAAAAGAAGCTATTTATAATAAGTTAACAATTCTGGACAAAAATGCCCCTGCGAGGTTAGTGCGGACCGCACAAAATGGACTCCGGTTCGTACTAGGGCTTTGGACTTGACAAACATGCTCTCTGAATCTGGGCACTGCGGACCGCACTGAATGGACTATGGCTGCGGACGCATCTTGTGCGGTCTGCACAAAATCGACTACGGACAGCATTGGCTTGACGCTCTGAATCTGGCATCTCTTTGATCATGGGTTTTGCATACCACACTAAATCGAGTACGGCCGTATTACCTTCAATGCGGACCACACAAATCCTAGTGGGGCCATATTGCCTTTATGCTTGAAATTCTAACTCTCTGAATCTACTGGTGCGGTTGCACTAGGCATGTTTTGCATGAGCTTGCCTTGTCTTTGGTACTTGTGCAAGTTTCAATGCTTTTGAGCTGATCTTTGACATCTTATCACTTTGTTGATCAAACCTACAATCAAGCAAAACTTTTGAGCCTTTTTGGACTATTTTGTATTAATTTCTAATCAAAGCATAAACAAGAAAGAGTATAAAATGCGTCAAAATCCCTAGTTATCAACTCCCCCAAACTTAAACTTTTGCTTGTCCTCAAGCAAACAAAATGAGACCCGCCCCTTAAGAGAAAATCCAAGAAATATTTAGCTGTCCTAAAGTAACATCATCTAGCATTAATTGGAACTAACAATTGGCCTCAATACAAATGAATCATTAACAACTTTTACTCTGTGAAACTACATGGATTAAGTGTGCTACAAGAGCATCAAGAATTGAATCAACACATCAAAGAACTCTTTTCTATTACTTTGGTCATTGTGGAACCCAAACTCACACATACTCAACTCTCTTAACCCTCACCTTTAAGATAGTGTCACTCAGGCGAGGGTAATGGAAATTCACTCATCTCTCTCAAGAAAAAGAGTCACAAGTCCGGCATTAGGTACATATGTTTGCCACTTATGTAAGTATCAACTAATGTAAGCTTCATTCATCTCAAGATCATATAGGGCTTTTGTGGAGACATTGTAAAGGCCTTCGGTTCAGGGTAGGAAATGTTTTGGTCTAAGTAGGTTCCACCTTCCCTTAAGCACTTCTTTTGAGTCATTTGCCATCCATTCACTTGACTCTATGAGTCATTTCACTTCTTCCTCAGGGTTAGAGAGATACATTATCACTCTTTCTTATGAATTTCAAAACTTCTCCTTTTATTTAACTTTCCACACATTTCATTCTTTGCGTTTCTTTGAATCCCTTTTTTTATTCTTTTTCACATTGAACATTCTTTTTGTCTTTTTGCTTTTCTTTCTTTTCACTGCCTTTCCTTTTCTTCATTTTAGTGCCTTTTTACCACTTTTTTGCAATCCTCAATTCTCCCCAAAACTTATACTTTTGCCACGTGCTAAAGGAAAGATCGAGCGCCAAGAGAGGGTATCTTTTAGAACGAGTATAGGTGTGTACCATGGTTCTTAAAGGAAAACGTTCTAAGGCTCAAAAGAGTTGACTAAGGATTTTATCATTGGTAGGTTATTGAAGTGTTCAAGCTATCATTTGGATCAAGGAGAGCATATAATCATGTCTCAAGTCAAAATTCACTTAGGATTTTGCCTCAACAAACATTCAGGAAAAATCTAGACCAATGGCTCGAAACATGGACTTGCAATACGATTACTCACCACACAAGCTAAGGGATTGCTAAAGACATAGAGTCGCGGGCCCACAACGACCTAAGATAAGATTTAAGCACACAATGGTCCCGTAAAACTACTTGATTATTATCGGTCAACACAATAGTCTCAAGGTCACGACTTTTACCATCCGAAACACAACAAATTGTTTTTGATAGTAAGATCAAAGGCAAATGTGTTAGGCCCAAGTGAAGCTTTACTTGAGGCACCCTTAACTACTAACTACTAAAAACAAAAGAAACGGAGTCAAACCCTTAAGAAGGTTGTCACGCCATCCATATTGTGAAGACCCATCAGGTTCAAACAACACTCCACCTTTGGAAAGAACCGTGGCATTAAGAAAACGAAAGGCTTATTGCAGACATTGAAAACAAAAAGCTAGGAATCACAAATAAGAAGCTACAAATGAAAAACTTGCAGAAGGTAGAGTGAATATATACAAGAAGGTATTTGAATATACAATAGATAGGATGAATATATACAATGTAACATAACTGTATATACACACCTAAAGTAAAATAGAAGTGCAATAAATGTAATGAAATATTAAAATTATATACACACCAAAGATGAAAAATCAAGAAAGCATAAAAACTATTAAATATATACAATCATCCAAAATGTAGGGCATACCCCCTCAAATGAAAGCTGGCATTGCCCCCAATGCCAACCAATCTAAATAAAGAACCAAAAAGAGAAAGGGAAAAGGATATAGAAATCTCCCTATGGCCCATCACTCTACATAGGCTCATGTATGGTCCCTGGTTCCTCTCTGTGCTCGGGAACCTCAATTGGATCCCTATGGCCTGCTGCTCTACTATTGGGACCTCGGCCTAGACCTGGATAAGATCTGGAGGTGCATACTGTGGCTGACTGGAGGAAGCCTTCGGTTGGTCGGTTAACTGGATGACTGCATCATCAGCTCTAAGAATCATCTGTCTCCCCTTGGGAGGCCTCCGTGACTGCTCCGAATGAGGATGATTGGCTGGTACTAGGTCATGGAGTAGTAAATCTAAAGGCAAGTGATAAGCCTTTAGTTTGTCTACATCTCTCTCAACTACTTCATGGACTCCCTAGAGGCCCCCGTCGTCATCAGCTTCTTGTGCTCTTTAGCAAGCTCCTTGAGTGCCTTTCAGTGTGAAGCAAATGCATCAGCAGGCACTTTCTTAGTGTTGAAGATTTTCTTCTGGTTCTCTAAAATCTCCTTGAGAGCATCCTCGATTGATTGGGAACCTATGGGGCTAAAGGTGCCGACTGTGCCTCTATAGTGGTAGTCAGGATGGACAACTTGGATGAGGTAGTGTGCATCCAGTTGTTGATATCTAGAAGTGCATGGCTTAGACGGTGGGCGGTAATAGGATAGGCCCGGGAAGATGGAATCCCCGGGTTCGCTGAGGTGGATGGACCAGGAGCGGCAGCAGCGCCAGTAGAGGTAGGCTGAGCTGGAGTCACTACCACAATTGGCTCTTCAGACTAGCTAGCTGGAGTAGTAACTGTACTCTTGAATGGATTGCTCTTGGGGTTGTCATCCCCTGCATGTTGTACTAGGAGAAAGGGGCCTTCTCTTTGACTTTGATGTCAAAAGGCTTCTTGTCAACTTTCAGATCCCTAAAGTACATCATGAGGAAACTGGGGAATGAGTATTTTCTACGGTTAAGGGTTAAACATATCATTGTACTATTAAAAATAGGCCATATTTATCCTCCGTTTGAATTATTTATCAAATATGTCCCCACCGTTATATATTAGGGCCATACATATCCCTCAGCCGTTAAAACACCCTTCCATTTTTTTTAGTAGCACGTGGCATCTTATGATTGGACCAGACGACCCGCCCCATTCCTTCAATTAAACCCGCCCCAACCAAATAGTTTGCTTAGTGGATAGCATAGCTTACCCTCTAATGAGAAACGCATTTTGTTGCTAAAAAGCTACTTCAGCGTGCTACTGATTTTGTACTTTAAGTACTACACTGCAGGTATATATTAACTCCAGAACACAAGAGTGAGTTGCTGCATTATTAGCTGTTTCAAACAATATTTAAATTACTAGAGCCCAACATTAATTTGAACCTTGGGCATAAAAATGAATAACAGTTGGAATATGGAGTCCATTGTTTATTTTCAGATAAAAGATGAGGCAGAAAGGTTGCTTAAAGAGATTGAACTGATGATGAAGAACGTTGACAACTCTGAAATGTATGCTGGAATGCGCTTCGATCTCAAACAGAGTAAAACCTTTCAACAACATATGTTTCTCCTTTTAGGCTCCCATTCACATGTCCAGGTGGTAATCAATACTTTGGGAATGGGGCGGGTTTAATTGAAGGAATGGGGTGGGTCGTCTGGTCCAATCATAAGATGCCACGTGCTACTAAAAAATATACAAGGGTGTTTAACGGCAAAGGGATATATATGGCCCTAATGTATAAAGGTGGGGACATATTTGATAAGAAATTCAAACGGAGGATAAATATGGCCTATTTTTAATAGTACAAGGATACATTTGACCCTTAACCGTATTTTCTATCATGTTCTGTACCCACTATTGAAATTATTCTCGTCATCATATTCCCTACATTGATCGAGAACCCCCCCCCCCCATAATCGAAGCCACCAAAATTTCCCGGTGAAGAGGTAGGGTGTTGTTATGAGTTGTACGGTCCAACCTGCTACATATGAATGTCTTCCACTCCCTCGCTTCAAAATTCAAACTACACCTCAGAATTTGACTCAAGCAGTCAACCAGTCAAGGGTGGTAGTTGGGATTGCCAGATATTATGCTAGCCAGGGACAAACCTCCTCACCTATTTCAATCATAGTTATGTACAGGGTCTCATCCTCCTCATTAAAGCCAAGTTATTCATTTATTGACTTTCCGTCAATAACACATTCAAATTCCGAACCTTGGTGAGCTCTTTTTTATGTGGGCTACATTACTATAAACTTCTTTGACCAGATGTTCGTTGGCATCCACGCACTCATCTAAAAAAATGTTTCCAGCGCACTCTTGTCCTAAACTACCTCAACACATTGGGGTTGTGAGGTAGCATGTCTCTATCAATGGAACTCCACACTGGGATCAACTTTCACAGCGGCCACCACTCCCAAAATTTATGATACACCGCCTCACAAAATAATCTATCTTGCCAAACCTCCAGATTTCTCGTTCCAGCAATGCCCCCACCTGAGACTCACCTCCTTCTGCTACTTCCTCATCTCCCTCTACTTCCACCTTACCTCCTACTGCACCCTTTCTCACTAATGAAGCTATAGAAGAGGTGAAGTGCTCCCCACTACCTTCACCAAAGCCCTCAGATGACCCGAAAGAAATGTTCACTGATGCTTGGGCAGTGGGGGTTTCTAGAGGTGTGTCTCTCAATCAATGCATCTCAGGCCAGTTAAGGACAAAATCTGGCACAGAGTCTGAGGAGATCTCCCATGAGGGCTCGTACCCACTCCCCAATATGTCAATGGCTCTATCAGCAGCCTTCATCATCTTTCTTGTCTTTTTTATATTTTCCCAGACTTGGGGAGTGAGTTTTATCATTTTCTTCTTCCCTCTCCGGGAGGATTCCCCTCTTCCTGGTTGTTTGGATCTTTTACCTCCTCGTTGGTTCACCATTGTCTGCAAACACAATTCAAATGACGTTGTTTGTATCAATAGCAAAACAAAGGGAATGGAATTGCTGACAGAAGAAAAAAATTGCAGACATGTTGCAAAAGGAACCCAATGCGGACCGCACAAAATGGCCATGTGGTCCGCACAGGGGTGAGATTCAGACTACCCATCCTCTATATCTAGGTAGTGCGGATTGCACAAGGGACAGTGCGATCCATACAAAATGTAGTGCGGCTGCCACACTGCCCAAAGTTTAGCTTCCCAGAATTTTATCAATGCGATCCACACAAAATGGTATTGCGGACCGCACAGGGACACCGTGGAACGTACAGACACGACTACGGCCCGCACTAAGTTCCCATTTATGGCACTAAGTTAGGGTTCATGAATTTTTTATTTACGCTCAATTTTTCACCTAATTAATGTCCCTAAGTGATTTACCAGTGTTTTCAACTACTCAGTTCTACACTAATCAAGAACTTAACAACCCTAATGAGGAAACTACGGGAAGAATAGAATCAAAGACAAGAGAAACAAAAAAATTAAAGGAAAACAACAAAATTAAGGAAATTACAATGAAATTAAGTTACCAGATGTGAGATGAAATGAAGCTTAACAAATCCATGAAATCAGTTATGAGCAAAATAGAGGATGAATAGTGCTTTTACAATGCTTGAGAGCAAAGGGATCAAATTCTTTTGTTTGCTTGAGGACAAGCAAAAGGTTAAGTTTTGGAGATTTGATAACTAGGGATATTGACACATTTTATACTCCTTATTTCATATGCTTTGATTAGAAGTTCATACAAAATAGTCCCAAAAGGCTCACAAGTTGTGCTTGATTGCAGCTTTAATCAACAAAGTGACAAGATGTCAAAGATCAGCTCGAAAGGAGTAAAACTTGCACAAGCGCCAAAGACAAGGCAAGCTCAGGCAATACAAGCCTAGTGCGACCGCACACCATTCTGTGCAATCTCTACTATGAGATTCAGAGAGGTGGAATTTCAAGCATAAAGGCAATACGTAGTGCAATGATTAATGTGGAAGACCCTCTTGAGGCCGTGTTGTTTCATGTTGATGTCAATGATGATGAGGGTTGAGTAGAGTGCGTGAATGTGTTACATGGAATGGGCTCTTATTATTATGAGCCTAAGGAGCTAACCATGGAACTTCAAAATAGAAAGACTCCTCCAACAAAGCCTTCAATTGAGGAACCTCCGGTGTTAGAGTTGAAGCCATTGCCTCCAAACCTCAAGTATGAAGTCTTAGGCCCTAGTTCAACTTTAACAGTTATTTTTTCCTCTTGTCTTACTAAAATGCAGGTAGACACCACTTTGACGGTTCTCAAAAAGCAGAAGAAGGCAATTGGATAGACTCTAGCTGATATTCGTGGAATAAGCCCTGCATCTTTATGCACAAGATTATTTTGGAGGATAATGCAAAACCCTCCTTGGAACATCAAAGGAGGTTGAACGAAGCAATGAAAGAAGTTGTGAAGAAAGAAGCGATAAAGTGTGTGGATGCCGAGGTTGTGTACCCTATTTTTGATAGCTCATAGATTTCTCCGGTGCAATGTGTGCCGAAGAAGGGTGGTATCGCTATGATGACAAATGACAACACTGAACTAACATTTTCACCCAGCGGTTTTTTGGGGACAAGAAAAAGCTTAATTTTGGGAGAGTTGATAACTATGGAGTTTGACGTATTTTATACTCCTACTTGCTTATGCTTTGATTATGAATTCACACAAAATAGTTCAGAAAGGCTCACAAGTTGTGCTTGATTGCTGGTTTGATTAACAAATTGACTAGATGTCAAAGATCAGCTCAAAAGGAATGAAACTTGCATAAGTGCCAAAGACAAGGCAAGCTCGGCCAAAACAGGCCCAGTGCGGCCGTACACCATTCTGTGCGGTCCGCACTAGGAGATTAATAGAGGTAGAACTTCAAGGATAAAGGCAATACAGCCGCACTCGATTTAGTGCGTCCCACTGAACCCATGATCAGAGAGATGCCAGATTCAGAGTGTCAAGCCAATGCGGTCTACAGTCAATTTTGTGCAGACCACAGAAGAAGCCTCCGCGGTCGTAGTCCATTCTGTGAAGTCCATGATGCCTAGATTGAGAGAATATTAGTCAAGTCAAAAGCCCTAGTGCATAACGTAGTCCATTTTGTGCGGTCCGCACTAACCCCATAGGGGTATTTTTGTCTAGAATTGTCAGCTTAGTATAAATAGCTTCTTTTATTTTTATAGGTCAAGCAGATAGTATCAAAACATAGTTGCGCTCGTGGGTTCGAAGTTTTTAGTTATTTTGGGCAATTTTATCTACATTAATTAATATGAGTTTTCTTCTTCTATTTCTTGTTTTTCTTCTTTAAATATGAGTAGTTAGACCATAAGCTAGGGTTATGGCTCCACCCTAGTGTGGGTAATTAATGGGTCTTGTATAGTAGGGCTAAATTGACTACATGTGTTTGATATTTGGATTAATCTCATGTTTAATTGTTCAATTAGTGGTTCCAAACACTAGTTTGTATTTAGTTGATTTTGGCTCTTCTTGAGAAAGAGAGCCTAAGTCTCTGAAATTAATCGAACAAGGAATTAGGGTGTACTCAAGATATAATATCCCCAATTAAAGGGTTAAACCTCGAGAGAGTAATACCCGACTTGAACCCAAGTTGCTTGTGAAAATTTTCATACCCAATTGGTCTTGAGAAAGTCAATTCGGGCACAATCACTTGAAGTATCGAGAGGTGTAGAGAGGGTAAAGTCATGCAACATTTATATCATACTCCCCAAATATGTCAAACATGTCTTACACTCAAGTATCCATTAGTTGACCACCTAGGCAGAAGTCACTACCCTAGTTCCTTTTAAACAATTTAATCAACTCAAAGCATTATAACTCTTAGCATAATTTAGTTGCAATTACAATTTGTAGTTTGATAATAGTAGAAGTAAAAAAAACCCCCCAAGGATGATTAGAAGTGTAATTAAGAACACGTATGCAACTCTACACTAGATAGATACTCAACTCTAACTTCTAGCTCTCTATGGAAATCGATTCCGGCCCTAAATCGGGTAAAAGCTACTTCGACCCTCTCTCCCTACTTAATCAATAGTGTGGAGTAGGCCACGATCAGTCACCTCCCTTTCCCTAAACTTTCTTTTGGCTCGGTTGCTCAGGAATTCTCGAAGATGACCTTTGCTGAGTAGTCGGGCTACTTCTTCCTAGAGTTGCCGACAATCTTCGGTCATGTGGCCGTGTGCGTTACAAAATTCACACACTAAGTTATGGTTATGAAGGATCTATTTGTATAGGCATCGATCACCTTGTGTGTCTTATTTTACTGATAGCAACTACGACGTCTGAAACGTCGACGTTGAATTTGTATTCTGAAAACCGGGACTCCTCTGTCAGCCCTGTATTCCTATTAAGCTTGATTCTGCTGACGAGTCTCAAAGGATTCTGGATTTGATCGATCCTTCGATTGTTGCGGAGTATGCTGCGCCTCGGGTGTTTCTTTTATCTTTAGTGTATGGTTGGTATCTTTCCTTGTTTGGCTTTGACGCCTTTTCCAAAATCCTGGTAGGATATACCAAGTCTGAAGGGGCTCCTAGTTGGTAATTTTCGACCTTAATCTTTGGTTGGCATTGGTTGTGGACATCCGACCAAGTTACGGTGAGACATTTGACTAAATTCTGCTTCATCTGCTTTGAAGCCACTGAGCTTCGCCCGTTCAAACCTTGAATGAAGTCCTGCACCGCCTAGTCGTCAGAGACTCGTGGTAGTTCCATTCATTCTATTTGAAAGCGAGATACGAACTCTCGTAGAATCTGCTTTTCCTTTTTCTTGCTTTTGAAGACATTGTAATTCCTTGTAGCTACCTTGATGGTGCCGGTATGTGACTTTATGAAGGAATATGACACTATGGCAAATGAATCTATAAAATTTGGGGCCAGGTTGTGATACCACATAATTTCTCTCTTAATGATCACTTCTCCTAATTTTTTCTGTAGGACGGACTCGATCTCGTCGTCCTTCAGGTCGTTGCCCTTCACTGCAAAAGTGTAAGCAGTGATGTGCTTTTTGGGATATGAGGTTCCTTTGTACTTCAGAAGGTCGGGCATTCTGAACTTATTAGGAATGGGATTTAGGGCCGCATCCTGTGGAAACATATTTTTTACAAACGTCTACGGATCTACACATTTCAGAATCGGGGATGCACCCGAGATTTGATCAACCCTGGAATTGTAAGTCTCTACTTTCTTATCATTCACTTCTATCTTCTTTTCGCCCGACTCGATCCTTTTTGTGAGATCCTCAAGCATCTTTATGATGGCGGGGATGGCTACTGAGCCGTTGTTTCTTGATATTTCTGGTACCTGCTCGGCTCGGGGAGCCGTCTCCCGAGTTATTGTGCGAGGAGTCTTTTGGTGACTTTGGAGCTGAGCAATCACAAGTTGTTGTGCTTGTAACATTTCGAAGATGACATGAAGCCTAACCCTTTGTTCTTCCTGAGCCGGGGTTTTTTTTATCTTCTTGTTGATCTTCTTGGTGTATGCTGTTGTTGTTGTGGGAGATTATTTCGACGTGTTGAGCATTACGCGAGACCACGTCTACAAGAATAGGTTCTGGCGCATTCTTAGGATTTTGTGGCGGTACACCAACATCTGGAACATTCACACCATTTTTTCCATGGTGTTCACGATTGTTGTTTTCACGTCCGTTTACTGAGTTAGACATTTCGACCTGAAATCAAAGATCTTGGACAAGAAAAAGTGTGAAAAGTAACTTGCATTATGGAATGAACCAGCAAGAAAATAATCACTATTATTTTTAGCCCCACGGTGGGCGCCAAACTATTTACCTTGAAAATAGTAATTACAATTAGATTTGATTTTGTGGTTCTAAAAATATGTTATCTATTTTTATGCTAGTTCTTTAGACAATAGATGCTAAATAAGAGATCGAAAGATGATATAACCGTTTGTAGATAGTATAATGATCAAATTGATGGGCTGGAAATCGGGGCCTCGAGCTTGTATATACGGGTCTCGGGGTCGAGCCAGATACTCGGTTAAGGGCATTCGATATGGAATTAAAAGCTCTGGGGGATGTGATTGCGGCTCTCTATGATAAATAATGAGCTATAAATGAATAACAATTAATGAGATAAAATGGATGTAAATAAAGCAATAAATGTAGGAAATAAAGCTGAATAGAGAGTATGTTTGAGCTAGAGAGCGGAGAGAATGTTCATGTATTGAATATTAAGTATCATATGCCCTACAAAATGGCAAGGATACCCTTTATATATCAGGGAAAATCCCAACATAGTACAAGTGCATTTATTACAAAAGTATGGGGCTAGTACAGCCATTTAATACTATGATACGGGTTTGGACTAGCCTACTAGGCGTTGTCAGTTAGTCATGAACCTTGGGAACTTTCCACTTTTTCTCCTTAGCTATCGACCTATATTGTCTCGAGGCCCTCGAGTGTAGATCTTGGTCATAGCCTGAATCCTTTGACTTACGTGCTTATGAAGCGTCTTAATGGCCGAAAATTAGACCCTCCAATTTTACCGTACACACTCTCTAAAAGGGAAATGACGTGGCATCACAACCTGGCCCCAAACTCTATAGATTATTTTTCATGCACGCGAATTCTTTCATAAAGTCACATGCTGGTGCCATCAAATTAGCGACAAGGAAATCTGATGTCTTTAAAATCAAGCAAAGGGAGAATAAGAAGTTGCAAGAGTTCGTATCTCGCTTTTAAATGGAATGAATGGAACTACCACTAGTTTTTGATGACTATGCCGTGCAGGCCTTCGCTTAACGTTTGAATGAGCAAAACTCAGCAACTTCAAAGTAACTAAAGTAGAACTTAGTCGATTATCCCATCGTGACTTGGTCGGATGTCCACACCCAATAACAGTGAAAGATCAGGGTCGAAGATGACCAACTAGGAGCCTCTTCGCACTGGGTATATCCTAGCATGCTTTCAGCGAAGGACCCAAAGCCAAATAAGGAAAAATACCACTCATACTAGAGATAAAATAAATGCCCCGAGGTGCAACACACCCCTCAATGACTGAAGAATGGATTGAGGCCAGAACCCTCGGGGACTTGTCAGCAGAACTGGGTTCGACAAGCATACAAGGCTGATGAAGGCACCTCACTTATTGGAGCACAACTTCAACGTCGACGTATCAAACATCGTATTTGCCATTAGTAAAATGAGAGACACCATGTGGACAAAGCCTGTACAATCAGACCCTTCACAAAGGAACCATAACTTAATGTGTGAATTTTACAACACGCACGGTCATAGGACTGAAAATTACCGACAACTTTGAGAAGAAGTAGCGTGACTACTCACCAAAGGTCACCTCCAAAAGTTCCTCAACGAGCAAGCAAAAAATTAGTTCTGGGAAAGAGATACGACCACGAAGAATAAAACAGATGAGCCTCAACATGTCATCCACATGATCTTATGAGGCATCGATGTTCCACAAGAACCCATGATCAAAAGAACAAAATATCTACATACCTAAGACATTCTCACATTCAGCTACGAGGACATCGATACCTTGTCTCAACCTCATAACAATGCACTGGTAATCTCTTTTATTGTGATTACATTTAAAATAAAACATGTACTTATGGATCCAGGTAGCTCGGCCAATATTATCATGACGAGGATGGTAGAGAAGCTTGCATATCTCGACCAAATCATATCCACCTCTCGAGTACTTAATGGGTTCAACATGGCGAGCGAAACGATGAAAGGAAAATCAGTCTCCCGTTTAACCTGGTCGGACGACCCAAAATGCCAAATTCCATGTCATAAAAAGAGATATGAGATACAACGCCTTATTTAGTAGGTCGTGGATACACTGCATGAGAGCAGTACCATCAACCTCCCAACCCCCCCCCCAATCAAATGATGAAATTTCCATCAAAAGATAGGATAAAACTATATACAAGAGCAGGATGCAGCAAAAGAGATTTCGCAATGCATGATGTAGCACCGACACCAATACCTCCACCACCGAAGGAGCCGAAGAGATCAGCAAACATAAAATATCCATAACAAGCTACATTCTTGGCCATGCCCAATTATACAAAACAAACGGTTGTACTGCATCCTCATAACAAACGAGTAAATTATATTGACGTCTGAAGCACCGTCAACACTAAGGTATGACCATGTCCCTATTTCCAATTACATTCTACACTAACCTGAGTGCAGGTGTCCAATCGAAATAGCCGAAGCTTTTTCCAACTCGAAGGACTTAGGTTCCAAAAGCATACTTTGCACTATTTTCCTTTGATCAGGTTTTTATCCCAAGAAGGGTTTTACCGGCAATATTTTTAACGAGGCAACACATATATGCTACCTAAGGAAGACTCAACAAGTATTCAAGGATTCTTTTCAATCAACCTTGAATACTAGGGGAATCCCCTCCCCCTATAAGAACACGTCCTTGGAGAAGCAAAGATGCGCTAAGTGGGGTCTCGATAGGAAAATGATGCATCGGGCCAAATGGTCAAATGAATTGTGCCCGTATAGAATAACCGAGCTCTTAAGAGTGAAAATATGTATACTTGTACAGAGTAATCGAAGAATACTTTCAATCAAAGCATTTCGCGTTTAAAAAAGAGCCAACTATGTTTTTTTACAAAAATGGCACCAAAGACAAAAAACGTCCCCAACACTCGGGGACTGGCGTCAAGAATTTGAAGCTGCATGACCTCCGAGTTGGATTTTCGAACTCATAAGCCCTCAATGAGGTAACACCAAGTTTGCAAAAACAGCTCAAGAAGCCGGAAACATCCCAAACACTCGGGCTGGCATCAACAATTCGAAGCCACATGCCCTCCTGGTCAGAACTTCAAAGCCATAAGTGCTCAATAAGGCAGCACCTAGTTTGCAAAAATGGCTCCAGAAGCTGGAAACGTTCTGAACACTCAAGGCTGGCATCAAAAACTCAAATCGACAAGACCTTTGGGTCGAAACCTCCGAACTCGTAAGCCAAGCCCTCAATCAAGCAATACCAAGTTTACAAGAAGCAGCTCCCGAGACAGAAAATTTGTAATGACTCAGGGGCTGCCGCCAAAGTCCACCCTCATTGGCCTATCAAAAACCCGAGGCCATAAGACCCCCAGTGGGCAGTCTCGGACTCGTAATACCTATATAAGGCAATGAAAATATCAGTAAGACTTCAACCAAGGCATGAACCACACTTGTACCAAGTAACAATATCTGTAAGACCTCAATCAATGCATGAACCATACTTGTACCAAGTAACTAAAACTGTAAGACCTCAAGTAAGGCATGTAAAAAAAATTTAAAACCTTAGAAAAGGCATAAACCCAATCTTAAAGTTAAGGGTATATATCAAACTTTCCCTAATATGGCATACCCTCGATATACACACCAAAGCTACTTCACTCAGGGATTGAAAGACTCCGGCCAAAAATAATGACTACGGTCACAAGGTTGTACCAGCCAAACCAATGTGACTCGAAGACGCCCAACCATCGCTACAAAATCACAGGCCTTCAGTTACTTTGAAATTTACTTCGAAAAGAACCGGTTAAATAGGCTACCCTCGACATAGGCAAAAGAGCTTCGACTATGTCAACTCCAAACTACAAGCTTTGAGATACTCAGCTACCAAGCCAAAACCTCCCAAGGTGCTCATTCATCGCAGAATAACGACTCACAATCAAGGTTTTTATGGAACCATCGAAGTGTCAGGAAAACACTATCCTAAAAGGTCCTTAACAGGGGGAAAACAAAGTCTATATAAAAGGTCATACCGACCTAAAGCGTAAGATCCACTTTCGCCAGTCCATGTAAATGGCCATACCGACCTACTGCTAAAGAGCCATTAACGCCGACCCATATAAAAGGTCGTATTGATCCAATGCGTAGGAGCCACTATCGCCAGCCCATATAAAGGGTCGTACCAACCTAATGCGTAAAAGCCATTGTCTCTAGCCCATATAAAAGTTCGTACCAACCCAATGCATAAGAGCCTAAGGGACAGCTATTAATTTAAAAACTTAAGGGCCAATGTAATCGAGTCAAAACTCGACTCAGAGACTGAACCCGAGATAGTTAATCGAACATGCCTAAGAGCAAAAGCATAATATCTTAAACGCCAACTTATATAAAAAAGGTCATACTGACCAAGCGCGTAAAATCCTACGGGCCAGCCCAACGAGCCCTAGGGATGTACTACAAACCTAGGGGTTATTTTATCTCAAAGGCCGGTCCGTCTAGCGGATAATTGACAAACATCAAAGAAAAGATAAGTGTATAAAAAATGAAACTATAAGGATTCCATTTATACATAGGTGCGAAAAAATACAAGCTTCAGTTGCAATGTTTTTTTTTTGAAATCACTATATACAAAATCAAAAAAGAAGGCCTAATCTACACCCCCCCCCCTCAAGGACTATGGCCCGTAGGTCTCTTTCTCGCTATCTTTGGCATCGGACAAAAGGGACATAGCCATGTTCGTCCGCCTTCGCATGCTTCACCTCTTCTGAGAGGTTAAAGACCCTAGTATGGATCTCCTTAAGGGTTTCCCTTCGTCATTTGTACTGAGCATATTCCTTGCTCTTGCTCTGATGATCAAGAGCCCTTCTTAGCTCAGCTCGAGCATCGACAGAATCCTTCAAATAGACCGACACTTTCTTGTCAACCTTAGTTAGGCTCATTATGGCTTCAGCTAGGACATCTACAACTTCAGCTTTCACTTTCAAAAGCTCAAGTTGAACCTCAAAGGCAAAAGCCTTAGCTAAAGAACCTTTCTTCGTTGTTTCCTGAACGTACGGCCGATCCTTCAACCCATTAAGCTCGTGCTTAGTTTGCCAAATTCACTCTAAAGGGATTCATGTTCCTTCGTCTTCTTTTGCAACTAAAATAAATGAAGCGTCTGCCTCAGGGATAAAAAATGGAACATGCCCACCCTCTAAAACAAAAATTTCCTATTCCTCTAGGTATCTTGCGTAGTTCAGGCTTTGACTTGCCTCATATCACAATTACACCAACTCGTCATCTCTCTCATCACAAATAAGACTGAGGGATCCCTATCCATGACTTTACGCAGCATGGCCTTACGATGAAGCACCTCAGACTTGAGCTTGTCAAAAGCCTGCAAAGGAGAAACTCGATAATAGATAAAAAGCAACAAGAGCTAAAGAGTCGATACAATTAGCCCAAACTCACCACAAAATAGAGCCGCTAAGCTTCCTTAAAAGTCGAGTGCACATTTGCTAGTCTGGCTCCGGCAAACCCAATAAAACCATTATTTTTTGGGACATGGTCGTTCGATATGTGTAGCCCCTAGCCTCGAGCATCCCTCAAAGTACCTTTGATGGGAGAAGTAATCAGCGGCAGAGAACCCTCACTTCATGTGGTACCTCCGACGATAAATGAAGATGGCAGTAAAGGAGGGACAAATTTTTCAGGACCAGAGATCTCAAGCACTATAGGCCTGACTGGTACCTCCTCTCTGAGCCTCTAGGCTGGACTCATCCTGCCATAAGCATCGTTGCCCAGCGAAGGCTTTTTTCTTGTTATTTTTATTCAACTCTAATGTTGATGATTCTCCTCCTCCTCCGGGATGGCACGGTCTCACTTCAGGGAACCCCATAATTCCTATAAAGGCGGAATCAATGCGCTTAAAAATAGAATGATTTCCAAAAATGAGCAAAATTGCATAGATCATACCATGATGTTTTTCCTCCCATCTTCCCTTAGACAGATCTCACCACTTACAACCATTATAAGTCAAATGAATTGCCAACTTCTGAGCCCAATCCATCATGTAGAGTACCTCGTATGTCGTCCAAGAAATAATTGCAGAAAGGGAAAGAAAAATTCAATTACGGAGCCTGCCTCCGCCATAAACAAAACAAGCGAAATAGCAAAGGCACAAGTTCACCACTTACATGTCAATTCCATTCCTCGGGGAATGGCAAAAACTCAGCAGGGATGATGTCAACTGTCTGTACTCGAAAAAATCATCTCATCCATCCCCGATCCCCATCTTCTTTGTCATCAACAACAAAGGGCTTGTGAATTAGTATCGTATGGTCATTAAATCTCGATGGTAAAAAGGCTGTTACAGCTTGATGAGATGGCTAAGAGTGAATTCAAACCCTTTTTCTTCCAAAAGGAACCTTATCATCAATACTATCCTCCAAAATGATGGACAAACCTATACCAATGTAAACTAGTACTATCGACAGAAGTCAAGCACGACCCTATCAAGGGGGACGGATGAATATGTGCCAAGGTATACTGGAACTTTTGATAGAAGTCAAGCACGACCCTATCAAGGGAGCCCAGCGTAAAGGGTTACATATAAACGTTCAGGAACCCTTCGGCATAATCCATGATACTCTCTTCTGGGGAAGGTACCCAAAGCACTATCTTTTCCCCCTATCCACAGTCTTTCCTTACTAACTCAAGGTGCCCCTCTCATATTAAATAAATATACCTAGAGCCATACTCTAGAAGACCCTGAATATCGAGAAGTTTTTCTATCAAGGATTTCCCCCTCGAAGTAAAATGTCCCGAGGATAACTCACCTGGCATCAATGGTGCTCCATCAACCAGGCAAGAACCAGAGACGGTATTTTGTCCTCCTTGCCGAACGTATCCTGGCTTAGCATCAATAAATGTTGTAAAATCAGAGAATCGAAGCGGGAATATGAGCGAAGACTTCAAAGATAAAATGGTAAAGGACCTAACACGAGAAAGAAGAACTTTGCAAAATAGGATAGCTACTCAGAATAGTGGGATCCTTAAGGGATGGAAGAAAAACCTATATATATAGAGAAAGCGTTGGTTGTTCGCCTGTCTCAAAGGACAACTAGAAATATTCACTAAGCCATTATTACTATAGGAAGATGTACCGATGCGACCACCTCGGTCATTTCTTAACCATGCCATACAATCAATAGTACCGAGGATCTCTATCGAAAAGAAAATAGGCTCTAAGGAGCAATTGTTATCATTATAAGCCTCAAAATTATACCTGATTTTGAGGATCTCTATCAGGAAGACGATAGGCTCTAAGGAGACATTAATATCATTATAAGTCTCGAGATGGTACTCCATCTCGAGGACCTCTGCCATAAAGAAGATAAGCTCTAGAAACCTACTCATATAGGCTTGACCTTGAAGTGGTACCCTACTTCGAGAATTTACTATTCCAAGTGCAGATCGTCTACCCGATCTAACGATGCTCGAGCTACCTAAGCCCGAGACAACATCTACTCAGAAACTACCAATAAATCCTTCGGGCTATCTTTCACCTTCGGGCTATCTTTAAATGTTATCTCGGTTATGTTAACCTAGGGGCTATTTGAGTCTAGGCTTACACCTATCCGGGCTCTATCTACAATGCCTTAAGGATATCTTCTATCTAATTTTGAAACAAGCTTTCAGATTGCCCGAGCTTGAGTGAACCCTCACTCGGGGACTATTTTCGAAAGCCTAAAGGCTATCTTTATTCTAGGACGTCCGAGCAAGTTTCACCTCGAGTATAATCACCAGGTCCTTAAAGGTTACGTTTTGTTCTAGAAATTTTGAAGCCTTATTCCTACTCAACTCAAAGTGGGGGCCTCGGCAGCCTGAGTTTATCAATCCAGTCCCGGCTCAACCCGAGGAACACCAAAAGGTTCCACGAGGTACTGTATTAATCGTTTGGGAACCAGAAAAATAATTACACCCAGGCTCGATATTCGTGTCGGTCGGTAGAGTTATGCACTCAGTTTGTTAGCAAATGTAGATAAAAGAGAATATAGCATAAATCATATGCAAATTGAAGAAACATCTTTATATTCATGCACATGATTATAAAAGCACCCGAAAGGTCATTACATAGGAATAGAGAAGCCAAGATAGAAAAGAAATATATATATATATATATAGCAGCTACAAGCTTAGTCCCTCGGGATCTCTTCCCGATTCTTCAAACAATATATTCAAGATTGAAGAAGAAGTAGAAAAATAGGAGAAAGAAGCAGTAAAAGATGAAGAAGTTGCTGGGTGGAAAATCTGGCGAGTATGGTCTCGCCAGCACTACTATTGTGAAGCCAGTTATTAAGACCTTGCGCCGGTATGGAATGCAACAGTTAGTAGATGGCACCACCTCACTCCATGAAAAGAAAAACGAGTGAGATGCCATACCGGGTAATTGGGGGATATTAGTAGAAGTTCATAGTCCGTGTATCCTTTAATGCGAAGATAAATTGAGATTTCTCTCTAGTTACCTCGGTCCAAAAACAGCAACAACAACAACTACAACAAATCGGTTCAATCCCACTCAGTAGAGAAAAGCTTTGGGAAAGGGCCATGGCATAACTGATAAGAACACTGCCATATGGACTTAACACCATGGGCTTCAAACATGGAAGACAATAATGGATGAGGATGAGGAGAGTAAAGGAGTAAAAGGCTGTTGAGGAATATTTGAATAAAATTTTAATTCAAGAAGTCTTCCATTTATAGAAAGGATGACTTTGAAAAACGTACCAACAAGTACAATCAATGCGTTTTAGGAACTAGACCAGCGATGATATTACCACTTTGGAGAATATAAATTGGCAGTACACTTAATAATTCTAGAAAAGTGAACCGACAGGATGCCTCGATTATCGCAAAGGCTTACATCATAAGTATGACATCATCATAGAGATTCGAGGATATGGTTATCAAAATTTTTTCTTATCATTTCACTTTGAGAAATGCGGGGACTATCTGTATGCGGTAAAATGGGAGGACCAATTTTCGGCCATAACAACGCTTTCTAAACACGTTAGTCAAAGGCTCGAGGCTACGGTCGAGATCTACACCCGAGGGGCTCTAGGCAATACAGGTCAACAGTTATGGAGAAAAAGTGTGAAGTTCCCAAGGCATATGACTAGAACTGACAACACCTAGTAGGCTGGTTGAAACTCGTATCCTATCATTAAAATGGATGTACCAGCCCCATATCTTTGTAATAAATGCATATGTACTATATGGGGATTCTTCCTGGTCTATAAAGGGGTTCCTTATAATTTTTTAAAGACATCTGATACTCAACATTCAATACAAGAACGTTCTCTCTGCTCTCTAACTCAAATATACTCTCTATTTGGCTATATTGCTTACATTTATTTCTTTATTTACATTCATTTTATCTTATTAATTATTATTGATCATAAATAGCCGCAATCACAACCCACATAACTGTTAATCCCTCCTCAATTTCCCTTAGCCTAGTGTCCAGCTTGACCTTAAGGCTCGTATTCGCCAGCTCGAGGCCCAGATTTACAGCCCTTTGGTTTGATCATTATATTGTCTACAAGCTCTTATCTAGTCTTCTAGTCTCTTACTTAGAATATATTTCCTAAACAACATAAAAATAGATTACGTATTTTTAGAACCACAAAATCAAATCTAATTTTAATTACCATTTTCAAGGTAAACACATGTATAGTTTGGACTGCCTTGTCAGCTGATTTTTGTTGTACAGCCTCTCATGGCAGCATAGTAGCACGTACCTTATGTATAGCTTCATGATAACCTTGTCGGCCCATGTTATGTATGTTTATGCCATTATCTATCATTATTGGTTTTTCATGATTTATGTCTACCATTCGTTTTGATCTCGTCGACCCTTATAGATAATAAGAATGGTTAGATAAAATGTACGTCGATGCTCGGCAGGTATGGCCCGAGTGCCAGTCATAGCCCTCTAGTTTGGTCGTGACAAAATCAATACCAAAATTAATATTCCTGTCATGTGGAATGACTGAAGGGTCTATAGGGAGTACATCTAGAAACTCCCTCACTACTGGAATTGATTCAACAATAGGAGTATCAACACTAGCATCCCTCACAAAGGCCAAATACACAAAGCACCCCTTCTTAACTATCTATTGAGAAATTAAATATGAAATCACTTTACTAGGAATGTGACCAAGTGAACCTCTCCACTCCAACCTGGGCAACCCCAGCATCGCCAACGTCATGTTCTTAGCGTGACAATCAAAAATAGCACGGTGCGGAGATAGACAATCCATACCTAAAATCTCTTCTAAATCAATCATACTGAGCAATAAAAAATTGACTCTAGTCTCATAACCCATAATTGTTACTAAACAAGACCAATATACATGATCCACAAAAATAGAATCACTCATCTGTGTAGACACATAAACAAGAATATCTAAAGAATCATGAGGCATATCCAAGTAACGAGCAAAATAGGATAACACATAAGAGTAAGTGGAACCAGGGATAATACCACTTAAGCATCACTATGGCACACTGAAACAATACATGTGATCCTGGCGTCGGAAGAAACCACCTCTGGCCTAGTGAGAAATGCATATCAACGGGTCTAACCAGTGCCTGACTAACCTCCCTCTATAGGGCGACCACAAACTGATTGATCCCCGCCCCTAGCAGGCCGTGCAAGTGGTGTAGCTATTGGTGCTGAAATCATAGGTTGCGTACTCTACCTTGGGACCCTACTCAAACTGCTAGGGAAATCCCTCTTTAGATTACTATAGTTTATATACTCAAAACAACCATTCATCTTATGAAGCTCCTGACCTAGATAACCTGAATAAGTACCCATGGAATACTATGCAAATAGGGCATGGTAAGAACTTTGTGCCAGTAGTGCACTAAATGATGACTGAACTGGGCGAGCACTGTATGAATTGTGGCTAGCTGATGAACCACGAGAAATATGATGAGCTACCTGAGCAGGCCTAAAAGGACTACCTTTATTATAAAAATGACTGGCCTACAAAAAAAGCATCACCAAAACTACCTGAACCATGGGGCCTCTTTGCCTCTATCGCCTCTCGCGCGAGGTTGGGGACATGCTCCAACCACCTAGCCATCTCAACCGCTTGGTCAAACCTAGTATCTGTCTCGTCCTCTTGAGCCAAACTATAACATATGCCATATTAACGAACCTCATAATCTTCTACCTGTCAATGAAAACCAGCCATACTACATGACACAAATCTTCAAGTCTTATCTCATACTGGATCATAGTCATATCCCCCTGGTGTAGTTGTTAAAACTTCTTATACATCTCCTCTTTATGAATATTTGGGACAAACTTCTCTAATAAGAGAACTGAGAACCGATGCTATGTACGTGGTTTTGTTCCAGCTGACCTACCTGAATCATAAATCTGTCACCATCTATAGGATACCCTGTCAGCGGAAAAGAATTAAAGGCAACTCCATTGGTGTCCACAATATCCGCTGTGTAAAAACCTGATGACACCGATCCAAAAAATTCTGAGCATCCTCCAAATCTACTCCATTGAACTCGGGATGGTCAAGCCTCTTAAATTGGTCAAACCTCTTTTGCTCCTCATCTATTAGAGATAGACCAACATTGGCCCAAAAAGCAACATCTGGTTGAACAGGTAACACCCCTAGTTTGATGACCTGATCTAGTCACTCCCGCGTATGGGTGGTGGGAGTCTAGGCTCCCCCAGCCTATGAGGTAGCTGGCGCAATTGGTGTTATACCGCCTAACCCAAGTTCATGCACATGCTAAAGATCTAAGCCAAGGCCTCCTAAAGACTAGGTATAACAATAGGTACTATCGGTGTCTGAGTTTTCCCAGCTCAACAGTAGTCAGAACCTGCTCCTCCGCTAGAGTGACTGGTGCTCCACACGTGCTGCTCTAGTTGTAGTGTGAGTCTCACCTTAGCCTCTACCTCAGCCCCAACCTCATGTGGCTCTGACTGGTGGTACTAGTGTTTGGTCGCCCTATCCGGCTAAATGTTTCCTCACCATATATAAGAGGATAAAAGAGTAAGGTTCAAACTTTGAATTACTAAATTTGCACAACAAGAATGCAAGGAAGTGAAATTTTTCCTAACAATTTGATAGACTGTCGAAGATAAGTACAAACGTCTCTGTACCGATCCATATGACTTGACTAAACTTGCTCATGACCCATATAACCAATGAACCTAGGGCTCCGATACCAACTTATCACGATCCAAAACTACCAACTGGTTGTGATGGTGCCAAATGCACTTGCTGGGAAAGCCGAACATAACAATAACCAATCATACTTACGAAAATAATGAAAATAATACAAGTCTAAATCCATCAACTTAACATAATAGTGCCAAGATATAACAAATCCACCGGTACTGGTAAATAGAGAGTCATGAACTCTAAAATATAAATACAAATATGAAATTCCAAATAACAATACTATCTGAATAAAAGATACAGTGTAAATGAAAAGAGATGTCAAAACTGCGGTCGAATTGTAACTCTACCTCATCTCTCCGAAGATAACTCAGTAACAAGCCTCAGATACCGGTGGCTCGATCCAACACCTAGATCTACACAATTAAGTGTAATGTGTAGAATGAGTACAACCAAGCCTATGTACTTAGCAAGTATCATAACTAACCTTGGTGAGGTAATATAGGCAATATTTATAAATGATACTCGCTATCCACTTTTACAATTAATAATTCAAACAAGTACATAACAATAATATGGTAAAGTCATGAATCATAGATAGAAACCACCTTGGTGCACACAATAACTTAACGTACTCTACTCGGCAAACAATCCAGCATATAAAGAAGATATGAAAATACTCAGGTAAACAACCAAGGAAATTGAAAGTAAAGATAAAATGTAATAACCAAATCAAATACTAGCCAGATCATCCTCCGAATCTCAATAACCAAATCAAACCCCTGGTCTAATTTCCTCAAACCGCGTGTACACAATCAAGAAAGAATATGTGAAGGTTATCCTAGGGGGATGTATCTATATCCACACACTATAGGAATAAGTGCTGAAGGGACAACTCACATGATAATTATATCTACCGCACGGATAATTAACGTGTTGCACTAACGATTTATGTTCCAATATCACAATCCACCTGGAGTGGTCACAGTCTTTATATCACAATTCGCCTGGCGTGATCACAGGCTCAATATCACAATCCGCCCGGCGTGGTCACAGGCTACCAATCCAATTAAAATCACACAGAAAGAAGATATACAATAATACGTGTACATGATCAATGAACATCAAATTTTATACTCATGGACTGGTATAAGTAACATGGTATATGTGTATATATATATGCAAAGTATGTTATCACAGCACAATCAGGCAAACACATCACAAAAGTAGCATTATCAGGTTCAATAAGGAGATTAACTTCAATATAACCTCAAACATGGATCAAATAGATCACAACATAGATACAAATATAAGAAACATAACAACATTAAGCTTAGCAATCAATTCAAACCATATCATAGCATAAGCACTGCCCCAAGAATGAATTATACCTCGGTCCATGCACATAGGTCCAAGCCCGCACAGCTGTGCCACCTATAGTATGCAGATATCACAAATAACTCGGATAACTGGTGCCTCAACCAGTTTAGGTGAGATACTTACCTCAAGCAAGCCAAATAATAATCTAAGAAGACCTACCCACGTGAATCAACCTCCGAACAACTTGAAGCTAGCCAAAAAACTTAATACCGTCAATTAAAGCCATAGAAAATAAATCAAACGATAAAGCTAAGATCTTGTATCAACTATGCAAAGTCAACCCAAAAAGTCACCACCGAGCCAGCACCCCCAAAATACGTCAAAACTCACGAATTCCAAACACCCATTTCAATACGAGTCCAAACATATGTGTTTCATCCAAATCCAACCTCAATCGAACCTTAAATCATCAAATCTCACTCTCCAAAATCATAGTCCAAAAACCCCCAAATCCCAGCTTTAATTCATATAAATTAGGTGTAATAATCTATGGGTAATCAATATCTAACACGAAAATCAAGTAAGGATCACCTACCCCTTCAATTTTGATAAATCCCTCCAAAACTACCAAATGCCCTAAATACAAAATCATGTCAAGTAGTTCCGCATTTGTGGACACTTAACAATATCAGCGGCTCCTCTTTTGTGGATAGAAGCCCATATTTGTGACCATCACTCAACACCCGACCTCCAACTTTTGCGGCCAAACCATCGCACATGCGCTTGCACATCTGCGGTCGTTCATCACAGATGCGACCTCGCACCTGCGCTTAGTCTCTATCTTTGTACGTCTTTATGGACCGATGCTCGCACTTGCAGAATTTCACCTCTGGCCAACCCTTTGCAGGTGTGAAAGCACTAGAAATCCTAATTCTAAAAATGTCATCCCAGTCAAAAAATGATCTGAAATCAATCTGAGAAACACCCAAGTCTCCTGGGACCCCTCCAACCACATAGACCAATTTCTAAACACCACACGGACCTACTCGAGGACTAAAATCACAACAAAAAATATCAAAACCACGAATCACACCTCAATTCAAGCCTAAGGAACTAATGAACTTTAAACTTTCAATTCTTATGCCGAACCATGTCAAACATAGAATGACCTTAGATTTCCCATGCCAGTCCAAATGACACAATGGTCCTATCCCAACTCCCAAAATAAAAAGTCGAACCCGATATAAATAAAGTTAAATCTTGGACAGACCTATCAACCTTCCAAACCTTCAACCTTCTACTTTCGCTAACTGAAGCCACAATTACCTAAGAACCTCCCAATCCAAATTCGTAAATACACATAAGTCCAGAATCACCATACGAAGCTATTAGAACCATCAAAATACTATTCCGAAGTCGTCTACACAAAAATCAAACAATGGTAAACTCATACAACTTCAGCATTCAACTAATAGACCAAGTGTCCCAATTCTATATAGAACCTCCCCGTAATCAAAGCAGTCAGCCCTGTAAGTTATATATCCATAAATACATATACGTAAAGAATCAAATAGGGGAAACAAGGATAAAATACTCAAAATGACCTCTGGATCGTTACAAATAAACATGGGCCACCAGCTCTAAGGTACGAGTACCCGAAGTCTGTGCTCCACCCCCTACCTGGGAAGTAGCTAGTACCGTAGGAAATGTCCCATCCTGACCGAACTCTCAAAAAAATGTACCATGCGGATCAAAGCATCTTGAATAGCTGGCGAGACAAATAAGTCGTGGGGACTTGAGCTTGTACCTCTGGCTCTACTTAATCATGAACCTGCTCCTCAATAGGAGCGACTAGTGGCTCCACAACAGTTGCATGAGAAAGGGCTCTAGTTGTGGTGCGCGCTCTGCCCCTACCTTTGCCTCGACCCCGGCTTATCACTAACCTAGCCTAGTGTACCGGCACCTGCATAGCTGCACCAGACAATCGTGTCCTCACCGTCTGTGAAAGAATAGAATATTTAGGATTCACACTTAGGGATAAATAAATATGCACGATCGAGAAGGAATGAAAGAGAAGTTTCTTAACAACTTTGTAACCTCTTAATGATAAGTACATACTTCTCCAAACTGATCTGCAAGATTCTACTAGTCTTGTTCATGACTCGTGATACCTAAGAAACTTAGAGTTCTAATACCAACTTGTCACGATTCCATATCCCACAAAAGTTGTGACGGTTCCTAGCTCTGCTTGCTAGGCAAGCCAACATTCAATAAGCAGGAACAAACTTAAATAATAGAAATAAACAGTCTGAACAGCAGGACAACCATAAATAACCAAAGTCAATAGCAATAATATAACTAAAACCATCTCACTACCTGATGTCATTAAGTACATGAGCATTATAGAATTTAAATACAATATCTTATCTCAATATATAGTACTTAGTAGAATTTAGAAATATAAAACAACAATAACATAAATCAAGAGAAAAGAAACTTCAAGGTATGCGAATAGAAACAACAGCTATCTTAAAATCTCGGTGAACTGGTAAATGAGCAAAGAAAAGGTAAAGAATGGTGAGACAAATAAAAGTTGAGTCGTAACAAGTTACATCATTAAAATCATTTTAATTAGAGTACTATTCTTATTTACATTAATTAGCAGTGTGAGAATTGAAGAGAATTATATTAGACTAGGAACTGGCCAGGTGCTTAGAACGGCTAGAGCCTAGAGGTTCCCTCAACTTATAACCTTCCTGAAACTTGCAAAATGTGTTTGTTTGGTAAAGAATACAACACTAGTTTCTGAAATTCCTAAATGTAAAATTGGGTAAGAACAATTGTTACAACTAATAATCTTTTTGCTAGAAAATGTTATATGAAAAAGAAAATTCATATCCACACGCTATAGGAATAACTCTTGTGCTGCAGGGACAACTCGCATGATAATAATATCTACCGCACGGATAATTAATGTGTTGTACAGACAACTTATGTTCCAATATCATAATCCGCCTGGAGTGGTCACAGTCTTTATATCACGATTTGCATGGTGTGGTCAAAGGCTCAATATCACAATTCGTTCGGTATGGTCAAAGGCTCAATATCACAATCCACCTAGCGTGGTCATAGGCTACCAATCCAATTTAAATCGCATAGAAAGAAGATATACAATAATACGTGTACATGATCAATGAACATCAAATTTTATACTCCTGAATTGGTATAAGTAACATGCTATGGTGTATACATGTGCAAAGTATGTTATCACAGCACAATCATGCAAACACGTCACAAAAGTAGCAATTATCAGGTTCAATAAGGATATTAACTTCTATATAACCTCAAAAATGGATCAAATAGATCACAACATGGATACAAATATAAGAAACATCACAACATTAAGCTTAGCAACCAATTCAAACCATATCATAGCATAAGCACTGACCCAAGAATGAATTATACCTCGGTGCATGCACATAGGTTCAACCACGCACATGTGTGCCACTTATAGTATGCAGATATCACAAATAGCTCGGATAACTAGTGCCTCAACCAAGTTTAGGTAAGATACTTACCTCAAGCAAGCCAAATAATACTCTAGGAAGACCTACCCGCGTGAATCAACCTCCGAACAACTCGAATCTAGCCAAAACAACTTAATACCGTCAATTAAAGCCACAGAAAATAAATCCAATGATAAAGCTAAGATCTTGTATCAACTATGCAAAGTCAACCCAAAAAGTCACCCCCGAGCCAGCACCGACAAAATACGTCAAAACTCGCGAATTCCAAACATCCATTTCAATACGAGTCCAAACATATGTGTTTCATCCAAATCCAACCTCAATCAAACCTTAAATCATCAAATCTCACTCTCCAAAATCATAGTCCAAAAACCCCCAAATCCCAGCTTTAATTCATATAAATTAGGTGTAATAATCTATGGGTAATCAATATCTAACACGAAAATCAAGTAAGGATCACCTACCCCTTCAATTTTGATAAATCCCTCCAAAACTACCAAATGCCCTAGATACAAAATCATGTCAAGTAGTTCCGTATTTGTGGACACTTAACAACATCAGCGGCTCCTCTTTTGTGGATAGAAGCCCATATTTGTGACCATCACTCAACACCCGACCTCCAACTTTTGTGGCCAAACCATCGCACATGCGCTTGCACATCTGCGGTCGTTCATCACAGATGCGACCTCGCACCTGCGCTTAATCTCTATCTTTGTACGTTTTTATGGACCAATGCTCGCACTTGCAGAATTTCACCTGTGGCCAACCCTTTGCAGGTGTGAAAGCACTAGAAATCCTAATTCTAAAAATGTCATCCCAGTTAAAAAATGATCTGAAATCAATCTGAGACACACCCAAGTCTCCTGGGACCCCTCCAACCACATAGACCAATTTCTAAACACCACACGGACCTACTCGAGGACTAAAATCACAACAAAAAATATCAAAACCACGAATCACACCTCAATTCAAGCCTAAGGAACTAATGAACTTTAAACTTTCAATTCTTATGCCGAACCATGTCAAACATAGAATGACCTTAGATTTCCCATGCCAGTCCAAATGACACAATGGTCCTATCCCAACTCCCAAAATAAAAAGTCGAACCCGATATAAATAAAGTTAAATCTTTGACAGACCTATCAACCTTCCAAACCTTCAACCTTCTACTTTCGCTAATTGAAGCCATAATTACCTAAGAACCTCCCAATCCAAATTCGTAAATACACATAAGTCCAGAATCACCATAAGAAGCTATTAGAACCATCAAAATACTATTCCGAAGTCGTCTACACAAAAATCAAACTATGGTAAACTCATACAACTTCAGCATTCAACTAATAGACCAAGTGTCCCAATTCTATATAAAACCTCCCCGTAATCAAAACAGTCAGCCCTGTAAGTTATATATCCATAAATACATATACGTAAAGAATCAAATAGGGGAAACAGGGATAAAATACTCAAAATGACCTCTGGATCGTTACAAATAAACATGGGCCACCAGCTCTAAGGTACGAGTACCCGAAGTCTGTGCTCCACCCCCTACCTGGGAAGTAGCTAATACCGTAGGAAATGTCCCTTCCTGACCGAACTCTCAAAAAAATCGACCATGCGGATCAAAGCATCTTGAATAGCTGGCGAGACAAATAAGTCGTGGGGACTTGAGCTTGTACCTCTGGCTCTACTTAATCATGAACCTGCTCCTTAATAGGAGCGACTAGTGGCTCCACAACAGTTGCATGAGAAAGGGCTCTAGTTGTGGTGCGCGCTCTGCCCCTACCATTGCCTCGACCCCGGCTTATCACTAACCTAGCCTAGTGTACCGGCACCTGCATAGCTGCACCAGACAATCGTGTCCTCACCGTCTGTGAAAGAATAGAATATTTAGGATTCACACTTAGGGATAAATAAATATGCACGATCGAGAAGGAATGAAAGAGAAGTTTCTTAACAACTTTGTAACCTCTTAAAGATAAGTACATACTTCTCCAAACTGATCTGCAAGATTCTACTAGTCTTGTTCATGAATCGTGATACCTAAGAAACTTAGAGTTCTAATACCAACTTGTCGCGATTCCATATCCCACAAAAGTCGTGACGGTTCCTAGCTCTGCTTGCTAGGCAAGCCAACATTCAATAAGCAGGAACAAACTTAAATAATAGAAATAAACAGTCTGAACAGCAGGACAACCATAAATAACCAAAGTCAATAGCAATAATATAACTAAAACCATCTCACTACCTGATGTCATTAAGTACATAAGCATTATAGAATTTAAATACAATATCTTATCTCAATATATAGTACTTAGTAGAATTTAGAAATATAAAACAACAATAACATAAATCAAGAGAAAAGAAACTTCAAGGTATGCGAATAGAAACAACAGCTACCTTAAAATCTCGGTGAACTGGTAAATGAGCAAGAAAAGGTAAAGAATGGTGAGACAAATAAAAGTTGAGTCGTAACAAGTTACATCATTAAAATCATTTTAATTGGAGTACTATTCTTATTTACATTAATTAGCAGTGTGAGAATTGAAGAGAATTATATTAAACTAGGAACTGGCCAGGTGCTTAGAACGGCTAGAGCCTAGAGGTTCCCTCAACTTAGAACCTTCCTGAAACTTGCAAAATGTGTTTGTTTGGTAAAGAATACAACACTAGTTTCTGAAATTCCTAAATGTAAAATTGGGTAAGAACAACTAAAAATCTTTTTGCTAGAAAATGTTATATGAAAAAGAAAATTCATATCTAGAGAACTCAAAAAGATGGTTGATAATTAATGAAGTATTAAAAACAAGCCTTCAATGTGCTTCTTATAAGTATTAATTTGCTTGTGGAGAGAAAGCATTATGGCCAAAATCACGAATGTTTGGTAGAAATCATAAAGATACGAACTATTTCAAGTAGAACTATTTGCTTGTCCACCAAATGCACTACAGCAAAAAAATAATAACTAGAGGACCATTTTCTTTTAAACCACTATTAATTGCCCTATTTACCTAATTGCCCCATTTTCTGTATCGCTATAAAAGTGTTAGAATATAGAGCAGCTATATTTGTAGAGATTTAGCTTTTTCGTGTTTCACTTTATTTACTTATTTATGTGTTTAACACGCCATTAATTTTTCACATGAAACTTTTTTATAATAGATAGCAATAAGCTCGAACCTAAGAATTCTACATGTTCTAGTATATTATGATGAAATTTTTGAATATCTCATCTAAAAATTTAAATCATTAGACAGTAAAACTTTATTTAATTAATTACTTCTTCAACATTGTTGTCCTTTTTGTTTTATATTGTGGTTTTATTTAGGTGCCTTAGGCCTCAGCTAAAATATGCCAATACTTAATTAATTTCCTATACTATATATATACTATCTCAAGCTTTGCTGGAATTTCAAAACAGAAACACATTAATCATAAAACCCTTTTTTGATGCAAGGTCGTAAAAAGATTCAAAATTAGCACTTTTTTGTTTCAACTCTCTTTTGTACAATAAAGAGAACCAAACAACTATTATTTTTTCAGAAAATGAGTTTTGGCAATTATACAGAAATATATAACAGGTCACGTTGTGATCTGGATGCTGACATCCAAATCTAGTTAGTTTTCAGCAATTATGCAAGCTCTGCCTGTACCTTTCAAGATATAATCTGATTTATGGATAAGGACATAAGTTTCTCTAAATTACATATGCTCTAACTTATTATACAAGCTAATATATATTCTTCTCAATGTCTTTTTCTTTTTACCCTATACAATTTTCTTTTTGATTAAGATTGAAAAGAAACCTAAAAACCACCGAGAAGTCTTCTTTAATAGCTTATTTGGATGGTTATTACATATTATTTTATAATGTATCGTATTGTATTATATTGTGTTATATATGAACATAATGTTTGAATAGATTGTATTGTTTGCTGTTATTTCATGATATCACGTACCAGCATCTAAAGAATAAATTTACAATATTATGAAGAAAAATTATAATAGGGGATATAATTATCATATAAAAATGTAAGATAAATAATAAAATAATATTATTTACAATGACATACTCCGTATATTTTTTCAGGAATAGCTAGTTCTGGTATATATAGGCACAAGCTGACTAGAACTGAACGCATTATTATTAGGGTTCATTTGGTACAATAATGGAATATCTAATGGAGTGAGATGGTATTAGTTATCTCATCTATTATATAGGATAACTATTTCTACCATTTTAGTATAAAAAATTGACCCAGGATTAACTAATATCCCAAATTAAACATGAGATAAAGTTATTTTTGATTTTTATTCCAGGATTATTATCCTTATATTATGTACCAATCGATTCTTTAGAGTTTATTGAATATCTTTCCTCTAAAAAGTGTAATCAATTATCCCTAAAAGGAGTAAACTTGAACTAGTTAACAACTCAATTTCCATCTTCTTGTTTAGCATTGGTTTGTCCTCTCCTTTCACAACCACATTCTGGTGAGGGAAAATATTTCATCTCCAACCAACAAGGCTAGGCCTTCCTATATATATGGGGTTAGGATTGGACCACTAACCCTACCCAAACACGCCCCAACTATTTATCTATGCATGTCATTGCTAGTTATTATTATTGATGATAAAAATAATGAATAAGTGCATCCACCATGTGCTGCCTTTTCACGACTTTGTAACTTCTTCTTCTTCTTTTTTTACAAATAATATATTATCTAAAAGTTTATACTACCATATCACCTAAAAATATAATTTCACATAACCGACCATAAAAATAAGATTATAATCTAGAAAATAAGGCACTTTACCTATTATAATATATTCAAATATACTGATAATTGTTAAGTGTAATTATATGTTGAGCTACAAGATTATCTAGCTTCAAAACCTAGACATATATTTTGATTTTGTAGTGTATATTTTATGTATGTTATTTGTATACCGTGTATATCATGTAATTGGGCTAGAACATATCCGAGCCCATTTTTTCTTTTGGTTTCTATCTGGCCTGAGTTGGCCCAAATGTATTATATACACAACTGACCCCTTTGTATTAGGGTCAATCGGATATTTTGTTAATTGAAGAGTTTTTTCTCTCTCTGAAGCTCTCTCTAGAAGCTTCTCTCAAACCGACTCATCTTATTCATTTTCCTCCTTTGGAACCATGATTTCCCCAACTTTCTTTGTTGGCATTTGTTCACCTTTCTTGATGATTTGCCATAATCGAAAGTTATTTGATTGGATGAATATTCTCATCCGCTCTTTCCAATATGTATAGTTTGTTCCGTCAAATAGTGGAGGGCTATAGGTGGAGTGTCCTTCGCTCATCATTCCTGCGTTCAATATTCTTAACAACAAAAATATATATCGTGCTCTCAACCGGTTAAAGGCTTTCAGAGAGTTAGGCTCTGATACCAATTGTTAGGTTTTATGCCCGTCACTAGAGGGGGGGTGAATAGTGCGGCACAGGAATATTGATAAATATTGCGGAATTAAAATTGCAGGAATAAAATAAATTCGGTAATTAAAATAACAAGGAAAGAACGCACCGAATTTATCCTGGTTCACCACAACTTGTGGCTAGTCCAGTCCCCGAGAGACTCTCTCGAGATTCCACTAACTCCGTTAAGCTTACGGGTGCTTAACAAACCATTACACTTGCTCGTAGATGTACACTCTACAAGACTTCAACTTGCTCGAGGATACCTCACCCCAAGACTTCAACTTGCTCGTGGATACCGCACCACAAGACTTCACACACTAAGACTTAGGGTACTTAGCGAACCCGACAATCAATGAGAAGATATGTTCTTATCAAACACTTTCTCTTTTACAACAAGAACTCTCTCAAAAGAGTAGATAAAGAGATACAAATTTAGCTCTATGAACAACTCAAAGTTGTCTCTCAAATGGCTCAACAAAAGCTCTAAAATGATGCTCAAATAATGTCAATATGTATATCAATATTAGGAGGTGTTGTGTGTTTAAAATCAGCTCAAAAGACCTCTTTTTATAGGGGTTAAAGGCTGGATGTCCGTTGCTTAATTGGCAATCAATTATGCTGATTTTATGCAAGAATAATCGATTATTTGATTTGCATAATCGATTATCCTTTTACCGTTACAAAATCGGAAGAGATTCTGCGCAAGAATAATCAATTATTTGGATTTCATAATTGATTATTTTGTTCCAGTGTTCAAAACTTTGGCAACGGATGCAAGATAATCGATTATTTAAGAATTATAATCGATTATATACCATTGATATACATTGTATATACCACAGTATACCAGAATTGAAAACTTACTTCAGAAACCATTTTGGTTAAAATGAAAACGTTAAAATCATTTTGTTTGAAGTATATTAAAATTTTTTGTGATATATATGATTTAATAAAATGATTATGCATATTAATGATGACCTATGTTGAAATGAAAATGTTAAAATCATTTTGTTTGAAGTATATTAAAAAAGTTTATGATATATATGCTTTAATAAAATGTTAAAATCATTTTGCTTGAAGTATATTAAAAATGTTTATGATATATATGATTTAATAAAATGATTTTATGCATATTTATGATGACCTATGTTGAGCCAAAAGACGAGATAACTTAAGCATTGCTCTTACATTGGTTCTACTTAACGACCTACGCCTTAGGTCTTCGGTCTTGAACATTTGAGCTCGTCATTGGCTTGTCTATGCAATTCCGTCATCAATATGCTTCTCGGCATTCAATCTTGATTGTTTGTCATATAATAACGTTGTTTGACACTTGACTTCATTGCTTGTCATTCATCGACTTCGTTGTTTGTCATTCATCAAAACCTATACCTGAAAATCATGCTCATACAACCAAAGCGCACATATCATAGATAGAGTGATTTTCTACACTATTCCCAGGAAATCTGGAAGACAGCATAATCCTCCTTCTTATCTTAAGGATTATGTCTGTCATCTTCCTGCTTTCTCTGGTTCTTCTTCTTTTCCTCTGGAGACTGAACCCCTTTATTACTCTCAAACTGTCTCAGTTTCAGCATGGCAGGATGCCATGAGAAAGGAGTTTGATGCTTTGGATGCCAACTGTACCTGGGATGTTGTTCCCCTTCCTCCTGGTAAGAAACCCATAGGCTGTAAATGGGTTTATAAGATCAAATATAAGGTTGATGGTAGTGTTGAAAGATACAAAGCTAGACTTGTTATTAGAGGGGATACTCAAATTGAAGGGGTTGATTTCACTGACACTTTTTCTCCTGTGGTTAAAATGTCCACTGTGAAGTGTCTTATTGTAGTGGCTGTTAAGAACCATTGGAAACTTTTCCAACTTGATGTTAACAATGCTTTCTTGCATGGTGATTTGGATGAGGAGGTCTACATGAAGCTCCCTCCAGGTTTATCTGTTTCTGTCTCTTCTACTGATTCGGTTTCCTCTGCATCTCCTCCTCTTGTTTGTAAGTTGAAAAAATCTCTCTATGGGTTGAGGCAGGCATCCAGACAATGGTATACTAAGTTGTCTTCTGCTCTCTACTCCAGAGGATATACTCATTCTTTAAATGACTATTCTCTATTTATCAAAGGACAACCTGGTTGTCTGGTTGTTGTGGCAGTCTATGTGGATGACATTATTATTACTGGGGATGACAATGATGAGCTTTCTGCCCTGAAGCTGTTTCTGGATGATCAGTTCAGGATTAAAGACCTGGGGTCTTTGCATTATTTTTTGGGCATAGAGATGTCTGTTGTTCCTGGTGGGATGTTCCTTAATCAGCATAAATATGTTTCTGACCTATTGCATCAGTTTGACTGTATGAATGTTTCTCCTGTTGTTTGCCCTTTGGATCTTAATGTAAAACTCCATGATGATTCTTGAGACATCTTCTCCTCCCCTGATCAATATAGGAGCATTATTGGTAAGCTCTTATTTTTGACTCACACCAGGCCTGACATCTGCTTTGCTATTCAGCATCTGAGTCAATATTTGAAGTGTCCCAGAGTCCCTCATATGACTGATGCACTACATGTCCTCAAATATCTTAAGGGGACTATGAATTTAGGTCTCTTATATTCTCACAGTTCTGATTTCTCTGTACATGCTTATTCTGATAGTGATTGGGCTGCCTGTCCAGATACTCGCAGGTCTGTGACTGGTTTTTGTGTTATTTTGGGTGGCTGCTTGATTAGTTGGAAGTCCAAGAAACAACGTGTAATTTCATTATCCTCTGCTGAAGCTGAGTATCGGGCTCTCAGTAAGGTTGTTGCTGAATTGTCTTGGCTTTCCCGTTTGCTCACTGACATTGGTGTTTCTATTTCTCTTCCTTTTTCTGTTTTCTATGACAACCAGGTTGCTATCCATATTGCCAAAAATCATATTTTTCATGAGCAGACCAAGCATATCGAGGTAGATTGTCATTTTGTGCGAGATCTATTAGCTGGTGGGCTTATTACTCTCTCCCATGTCCCTACTTCTTGTCAGCTGGCTGACCTTCTCACCAAGTCACTCCCTGGCACTATCCTGCATCATTTGCTGGTCAAGTTGAAGGTGGTCTCCCCTCCAACTTGAGGGGAGGTGTTGAGCTACTAGATTATCTAGCTTCAAAACCTAGACACATACTTTGATTTTGTAGTGTATATTTAATGTATATTATTTGTATATCATGTAATTAGGCTAGAACATATCAGAGCCCATTTTTTCTTTTGGTTTCTGTCTGGCCCGAGTTGGACCAAATGTATGATATACACAACTGACCCCTTTGTATTAAGGTCAGTCGGATATTTTGTTAATTGAAGAGTTTTTTCTCTCTCTGAAACTCTCTCCAGAAGCTTCTCTCAAACCGACTCATCTTCATCTTCATCTCCAATCTTTATCTCGATTTCTTAATGTTTTCATTATAAGCTATGTTGCTTTGAATTTTGTAAAGAACTTCTCCCACACTTTGCTTTCTAATGTTTTTTTCTTCTCCTAATCTCTTATTCTTTGGTCAATCTCTTAGTCTGACATTATTTGACCTAGCACAAAAAGGCCGAAGGAGAAAAAGAGAGAGGAGTGGAACATCGAGACACAAAGCAGTACCCACTGCTTCCAAGTAATACATAGACTTATAATTAGTTTAATCAAGCTGTAAAAATTAATTTATTTTGAAAAATATTTTTTCAAAAATATTTTTTTCAAAAGTACTTTTAATGAGAATTAATTTGTGTTTGGCTAATTGGTTTGAAAATTACTTCTGAGCAGCAATTAGTATTTAGTCAAGTTTTAAAAATTGCTTCTAAATATATTTTTCTCAAAAGTACTTCTAAAAAAATGCTTTGGGAGAGAAATTACTTTTTTTCTACTTCTCCAAAACTGTTTTTGCTTCTCCTCAAAAGCAATTTTTTCTTTTTAAATTTAACCAAACACCTTAATTTTTGACCAAATATACTTTTGACCAAAAAAAAACTTGACCAAATAAATTATTATACCAAAAAGATAAGGGCTTTGGATCCCCTTTACTTTCTTCTTAGCCGTCTTACTTTAATTTTTTTTAAAACCTTCTCCGCTACTTTCAGTATGATCACAGTGGTTTGAATGTAAACTAAAACAAATGGCATAAGTTCATCTCCAAATTTCACACTAAAATAATGCAATATCAAATTTACTTTAATTATTATACTATTTTTTACGTCAAAAAATATATTTCTTCTTTCTTTTATATTATATTATTATTTTTTATTTACTTTCCATTTTTTATTTCCTTCAAATAAATACTATTTTTTTCTTTTTTCTATATTCATTATATATAATTTACATTCAATACTTATATAATCATCTATTCCAAAAACTATTTTAAACCATAAACTAAAAGTGAAATTATTAATAAAAGATAATTAAAGAAATATTACATCATAGTCAAATTTAATAAGTACCATAATTTTATGTATTGTTAATTTTCTTTTAAAAATTTTAGTTTTCACTTTTTAAATTTAGCAACATTAGATATCTTACATTTGTATTTTTATTTTAAATAATGATTATATTTCTTTTTATAAAATTATAATAATAATAATAATAATAATTATTATAATAATAAAATTAACTTATAATTTTATATAAATATAATATATACAAAAATTAATATGTCAAAAAATAAATTATAAAATTAATTTATAAAGAGCGTAATATAAAAATTAATTATATACACAATATATGATAAATTAAAATCTAAAAAATAAATAAATAAATAAAATAATAATAAGCCAAATTTGGTTTGATGAATAGTATTGCTTCATATTCTATAATAGTGCAAGTTTTGATATTTTATTAGAGCAAAAAAATACTAAATTTGGTACCATTCCGGTTTGTTTGCCACATTTACTACTCGCAGAGTCAAAAAGTTCTTCTTTGACCGCGGTTCCACTTTGTTTGGCATATAAATAAATATCTGACATATTTTTTTAAAATGTATTTGTTTAATATTTAAATTATTAATTATCTTAAATCACAGCACCTTTAGGATCTCCATTTTTTAATTCTAAATATAAACACTTTATTTGAATAATCTTTGTCTAAATTTACACAGGCAATTAAGTCCCTCAAATTATGTCAAGCAAAATAAAATGGAGGAAGTATTAAGTATTCTAGTATTGTACCCATTAAACAAAATGCCGTTCGCCTTCATTTGCTTTGAGTTTCTTAGACATACTTAAGTAATTAAGTTTTTCAAAGACTAACAACCTGAAAAATGTTATGAAATAATATAAGAACAAGAACAAGAACAATAGAAAGAAAAGTAGAGAGAAGAGTATTCTTATTGATACTTTGGGATGGTTTACAATGGAATAGAACCCCTTTATTTATAGGGAGGTGGCGACTTAGCCACCAAGAAGTAAACCCTAGAATCTCTCTAAATATGGACATTCACCTAAAATAGAATATTTTGTAACCTCCCCCTTGAATGTCTATTCAATAATGTGCCTCGTTAAAACCTTAACTAAAACAAAACCCAATGGGAAAAAATTAAAGAAAAGGAAAAAGAGTACACATGTTTGAATATGCGCCTATTGATTGCCTCGTTAAAAACCTTGCAAGGAAAACCCATTGGGACAAAATCTTATAAGAGAAAAAGAGTGCAACGCGCATTAACTCCCCCTGAAAAGAGCATCAATTCATATCCTTGAGTCTTCGCATTCCGATCTTGTGAACCAGCTTCTTGAAGGTTGACGTTGGTAGAGATTTTGTGAACAAATCAGCCATATTATCGCTTGAATGAATCTGTTGCACATTGATATCACCATTCTTTTGAAGATCATGTGTGAAAAATAACTTTGCTGAAATATGCTTTGTTCTATCTCCTTTTATGAATCCTCCCTTCAATTGAGCTATACATGCTGCATTGTCTTCATACAAAGTCGTGGGTAGTTTGTTACACTTCAAACCACATTTGTCTTGAATATGATGTATTATAGACCTCAACCACACACACTCCCGACTTGCTTCATGAATAGCGATTATCTCGGCATGATTAGATGAAGTAGCCACAATTGATTGCTTAGTCGATCGCCAAGATATGGCGGTGCCTCCACAGGTAAACACATAACCTGTTTGAGATCGAGCCTTGTGTGGGTCGGATAAATATCCAGCATCAGCATAACCAACAAGATCAGGACTGCAATTATTGCTATAAAATAAGCCCATATCGGTTGTCCCTTTTAGGTACCGCAATATATGTTTGATCCCATTCCAATGTCTCCTTGTGGGAGCTGAGCTATACCTTGCTAAGACATTAACTGAAAAGGTTATGTCAAGCCTTGTAGTATTTGCAAGATACATTAGTGCGCCAATTGCACCAAGATATGGTACTTCAGGACCAAGTAGCTCTTTATTCCTTTCTTGCGGTCGGAATGGATCTTTATTCACATCAAGTGATCGAACAACCATCAGAGTACTTAAAGGATATGCTCCATCCATGTAAAACCGTTTCAGTACCTTTTCTATATAGGTAGATTGATGAACAAAAATTCCGTTTGCCAAATATTCAATTTGCAAACCAAGACATACTTTTGTCTTTCCGAGATCTTTCATCTCGAATTCATTCTTTAGATAATCAATTACCTTTTGGAGTTCTATGGGGGTTCCAATAAGGTTTATGTCATCGACATATACGGCAAGTACAACAAATTCCGATGTTGTTTTCTTTATAAAAACACACGGGCAAATGGCATCATTTATATAGCCTTCTTTTAATAAATACTCACTAAGACGATTATACCATATTCGTCCTGATTGCTTTAGACCATACAAGGATCTTTGCAATTTGATTGAAAACATTTCCCGGGACTTTGAATTATGAGCGTTTGGCATTTTGAGTCCATCGAGAATTTTCATGTATATCTCATTATCCAGTGAGCCATAAAGATAGGCAGTAACCACATTCATTAAATGCATGTCAAGCTTTTCAAAGACAGCAAAACTAATGAGATAACGAAAAGTTATGGCATCCATTACAGGCGAATATGTCTCTTCATAATCGACACCAGGCCTTTGAGAAAATCCTTGTGCAACAAGGCGTGCCTTATATCTTTGTACCTCGTTTTTCTCATTTCTCTTGCGTTCAAAGACCCATTTATAGCCAACTGGCTTAACACCATTAGGTGTTTCAACTATAGGGCCAAAAACTTCACGTTTTGCCAGTGAATTCAATTCTGATTGGATTGCTTCTTGCCATTTTGGCCAATCATGTCTTTTTCGACATTCTCCAACAGATTGAGGTTCAAGATCCTCACTTTCTTGCATAATGCTAGATGCGACATTAAAAGCAAAGACATAATCCACCATTATATCCACTCGATTAAAATTTGCCTCAATATCGATTGGATTTATTGATAGTTCCTTATTTTCTTGAGTCTCGGGCTCAATGGATTCTTCATGAATCTCAGAATTTATTAAATCATGAATTTCCTCATGAGATTCTTTCGTAGTGTCATTTTGATCGTTTGCTTTCCTCTTTCTAGGATTTCGATCTTTGGAACCTAATGGCCTGCCACGCTTCAGGCATGCATTCGACTCATTGGATATGACACTAGATGATTGTCCAACAGGGACATCAATACGGATTGGAACATTCTCTGCGGGGATGTGGGATTTTGTTATCCTTTTCAAGTCCGTAAATGCGTCAGGCATTTGATTTGCTATTCTTTGCAAATGGATAATCTTTTTCACCTCTTTTTCACAAATAGAGGTATGTGGATCAACATGAGATAATGATGCATTTTTTCACAAAATTTCCCGTTTGGTTTCACCAACTTCTCCCCCTAATTTTGGGAAAAGTGTCTCATCAAATTGACAGTCTGCAAATCATGCAGTGAACAAATCCCCTGTCAATGTTTCGAGGTAGCGAATAATGGAGGGCGATTCAAACCCAACATATATTCCTAACCTGACCCATTTTGGTGCGGTACGGCGGTGCTATAGGCACATATGCTGCGCATCTAAAGATTCTTAAATGGGATATATTGGGTTCATGACCCAAAACCAATTGCAACGGGGACTATTTGTGATAATTCGCCGGTCTGAGACGAATTAGCATTGCTGCATGCAAAATGGCGTGACCCCATACCGAAGTGGGCAGCCTCGTTTTCATGAGTAATGGTCTTGCAATCAACTGCAGGCGTTTAATTAAAGATTCTGCAAGACCGTTTTGAGTGTGAACATGAGCTACAGAATGCTCCACTTTTATCCCAATTGATAAGCAATAATCATTAAATGCTTGGGATGAAAACTCAGCAGCATTATCCAGTCTAATAGACTTGATTGGATTATTAGGAAATTGTGCTCGTAGTCGAATTATTTGTGCCATTAGTTTTGCAAACACAAGGTTGCGTGATGACAACAGGCACACATGAGACCATCTACAGGATGCATCTATTAAGACCATAAAATATCTAAAGGACCCACTAGGTGGGTGAATAGGTCCACAAATGTCCCCTTGTATACGTTCCAAAAACGTAGGTGACTCAGTCCCAACCTTTGTTGGTGATGGTCTAATAATTAACTTGCCTTGATAACAAGAAGTGCAAGAAAATTCATTATTTAAAAGAATCTTGAAATTCATTAACGGATGCCCATATGAGCTTTCTATAATCCGTCTCATCATGATTGATCCAGGGTGTCCCAATCGATCATGCCAAAGTACAAAAGTATTGGAATCAGTAACCTTTTGGTTTACTGTTGAATGTGCCTCAATCGCACTAATTTTTGTCCAATACAGGCCACAAGATAAAGACGGGAATTTCTCAATAACCCTCTTTTGGCCAGAGACATTCTTTGTAATGATGAGATATTCAAGATTATTCTCATCTATTGTCTCAATATGATAGCCATTCCGGCGTATATCTTTAAAACTCAACAAGTTTCTCTTAGACTTGGAGGAGAACATTGCATTCTCTATGATAAGTTCCTCTAGGCAGAGTTATAGTTGCTCTTCCGGAGCCTTCAATCAATTTACTACTACCAGAGATTGTAGTAGCATCTGCCTTACACATACTTAGTTGAGAGAAATATTTCTTTTCTTTGAGTATCGTATGTGTAGTACATGAATCAACTAAACAAATATTTTTACAGTTGGACGTTGATCCAAGCTTGCTTTGTGAGATATCCATATTTGCTTAATTTTCTCAAGAGGATTCTTGAGACGGTAGAGTCTCGTGCTGATAACGTGTTATGAAATAATATAAGAACAAGAACAATAATACAAGAACAAGAACAATAGAGAGAAAAGTAGAGAGAGGAGTATTCTTATTGATACTTTGGGATGGTTTACAATGGAATAGAACCCCTTTATTTATAGGGAGGTGGTGACTTAACCCCCAAGCAGTAAACCCTAAAATCTCTCTAAATATGGACATTCACCTAAAATAGAATATTTTATAACAAAAAAGATAAATACACATAATTTATTTAGATAGATCTCTGCAACAGATTGTATTTTCCCTTATCTTTACGATTTCTCCTATGGATAACAAACTTCCTCATCTATTGCTACTGTACCTATGTTGTACTCAATAACAAATGAAACCTTTCACAATTCATTCTCTTCTGTTATATGGTACTAAGAGCCTCCTAAAAACTCATACGAGGTGCTCCTTTTTTTAGAATGGGTGATTCTCATACGCACTCTTCAGCCACCTCCTCTACTTCCCCCACTGTACAATAAGTTATGGGAACATCGCTCAGCTTTCCCAACTAATTTCATTAAATCCAGCCTCCCAACTCCCCCTTAAAAATGCAAGAGAGTTCCAACTACTCTATTTGGAAATCACAAGTTATAACTCTTCTCTTTAGATATGATCTTCTTGGGTATGTGGATGAGTCACTTTGCTCTCCTTCTGTACTTATCCAAGATAGAGCAAACAATGAATATCTAACCCCGCCATTCAAGCTTTGGCAAAGACAGGATAGCCTTGTCTGCAATGCTATCATGGCCTCACTACTACAAAAAAAATTAAAATTAGCTACGAACTTTGTCGCTAAATCGCTCGTAGTTAACAGAATTTTTTGATAATCTACTGCTAATCTGTCATCAAATGAGATTAGCAACAGCTTTAGATACAGAATTTGTCCGTCGTTAAAACTTGATAGTCTTCTTTCGCAGAGCCGAGGGTCGATCGGAAACAGCCTCTATGCCCTTTCGGGTAGGGGTAAGGCCCGTCTACATATTACCCTCCCCAGACCCCACCTTGTGGGACTATACTAGGTAGTTGTTGTCGTTGTTGTTGTTGTTGTTGTTTAAAACTTGATAGTCAGACGAACCTACAATCTCTTATGTTATCGCACATGCTGCCACTGCCAAACACGCTTGGAAAATTCTTCAAACCACTTATGCCAACAAATCACAACCACGTATCTTTAGTCTGCATGATACTCTTGCGAATCTCAAATAAGACTCACGCTCTATTAGTGAGTACATGAAGGAAATTAAATCTATTTAGGATGATCTTGCATCCAATGGATTACCTCTCTCAAATGAGGAACTTGTCATCAAAATCCTAAGTGATCTAGGATCTGAGTACAAAGAATTATCTACTGCTATAAGGGATCGAGATAACCCAATATTGTTTGAAGAACTCTATGACAAATTGCTTGTGCATGAGATGTTATAAAATACTGTGATCGAAAGCTTGAAAACCCAATCATCACTGCCCAGTTTCATCAAAAATCAACCAACACTAACTCAAAATTCAGGAACTATAATCCTAGCAATAACAGCAGGGGTTCCATTCTGAACACCTCAACCAACCAACCCACCAACTCCTTCCCCCCCCCCCCCCTCCCCAACAACCGTAGCAACCAGCAAAGAGTTCAATGCCAATTATGTGATAAATTTAGACACATTGCAAAGGTTTGTCGCTCAAAATCACATAGTGCACTTAAGGCTCAAGCCAACTTCACTAACCGCATATCCTATGCTTCTAATCCCGCAAATAATTGGATTGTTAACTCTGGAGGATCACACCACATCACAAATAATTCACAATCTCCATAATCTGCAACAGAATTCCCTGGCACTGATGAAATAATTGTTGGAGATGGTAAAACTTCCTACTCATATATGTCACATTATACTTTCTCCATCCAATAATTCGTTTAAGTTATAGAGTATTATTTGTTCCCCTCATATAAAGAAGAAACTAATTTATGTTGCTCAATTTCATCATCAAAATCTAACATCCATTGAATTTTTTCCTAACTCTTTTCTTGTGAAGGATTTGAGCATAGGGGCATGTCTTCTGCAAGGTCGGAGTATATGTGATCTCATTCAAGCACAAGCAAACTTTGCTACTCAATCATCACTCTCCTTCCACATTTGGCATGTTCACTTTGATCACCCTCAATCTTGTATTATCAAAGCATGTGTGTCCTCATTCAATCTTCCAGTGTCAAACATTGATTCTTTTACTTTTTGCATATCCATGTAATAAAAGTCATCATTTACAATTTGGTGACAACTCTATTCTAGTGCTAAATCATTTGATGTTATTTATAGTTCTAAATTATTTGGGGTCCATATCCAATCATATCTTTTGACAACTTTCGATTCTATGTTATATTTGTTGATCGCTGTACAAAGTATACTTGGTTGTTCGCACTCAAAATAAATCAGATGTTAAAAATATTTTTTTAACTACTTCACTTGAATGATTTCTAATCAGTTTAATACATAAATCAAGACACTATGCACAGATGGAGGAGGTGAATACATTGGTCTTAAGTCTCTCTCACGGGAAATGGGTATTCAACATCTCATGAGTCCTCCATATACTCCTCAAATAGTTGGAAATTGTCACGACCCAAAATTTTCACCCTCGTGAGTCATGATGGCACTTACTTGTAGAAGCTAGGCCACTTTCATAAATTTCTAGCATTTTATTTTAAATTCTTTTTATCAATTATAGCAAAACGTATTGTATTAGTTAATAACGGCGGAAACATGAACATAAAGCAGAAGACTTAAATTAAATAAACTGAACAATAATGTGGAGCTTGTCATATATCTCTACCCAAGAACGGATGTCATGTTACCCAAGGACTACTAAGAGTACTAAATACAACCTTTTGAAAGTAATATAACATTGTTTTTCCCGGAAAATATGAGATAAAAATATGAAATGCAAGATAGAGGAGACTCCGTGCCAGCGGACATCTGCAAGGCTATCTCGGTGGACTGAAGGCTGGCTGCCGGTCTAGTACTGCTGCTCACACGCTACTCCGGTATCTGAACATATGTGAAGAGTGTAGCATCATTACAACCTACACCATGTGCTGGTAAGTGCCTTGCCTAACCCCAGCGAGATAGTAACGAGGTTAGGACCAGACTCCAGATACACATATGCAGTTATTTAATATATAGCGAAAGGAATAAGAGGAAATAAAAAGGTAAAATCGGGGAGGATAAACATGTTTTGGGGATAGCAAAATAAACGGAATCCTCAATAAATGATAATAAAATCAACTATTAAGCTACTAACACGGATAAGAATAGATAAAACAATTTTCACTTTCAATGCTCATCTCGTTGCAGGCGTGCAACTTGATCCCATTTCTCATATCTCGTGGTAGGCCCACCACCCGCTCCCATTTCATCATGACTCGTGGTAGGCGTACCACCCACTCCCATTTTAATGTCACTTGTAGTAGGCGTACCGCCCGCTCCCATTTCAATATCACTTGTGGCAGGCGTACCACCCACTCCCATTTCAATATCACTTATGGTAGGTGTACCACCCGCACCCATTTTAATATTACTTGTGGTAGGCGTACCACCCACTCCCATTTCAATATCACTTGTGGTAAGCGTACCACCCCTTCCCATTTCAATATCATTTGTGGTAGGCGTACCACCTGCTCCCATTTTATCGTATCTTGTGGTAGGCGTACCAGCCGATCCCATTTCAATATCACTCGTGGTAGGCGTACCATCCGCTACCATTTCATCAAATCTTGTGATAGGCGTACCATCCGATCCCATTCTATGTTATCATATTATCATAAAAAGTCCCGGAAAGGGAACAAAGTAACATAATAACTTCCCGATAAGGAAATAACAATATGGAAACAATCATCCCGGCAAGGAAGAATCAGCTATAACCAACCTTAACTAAGTTTGATTAATGAAGATGCTCAATAATAAATAGGATCTACGAGGATAAAAAAATCTTTGCTCGATATGGTAGATTATTAGTCAAGGCATACGTGATGTTATTTATGAATACAACAACTTCCAATTTAGGACTCACGGTCATGCTTGACACCAACGTATAGATACTCATCACTATGCCTCTATGTCGTACTCAACAAAGAGCAATTACCACATAAGACTTAACTCCTAATCTCACAAGCTAAGGTTAGACCGAACACTTACATCGATGCCTTGAACACCACTCTAGTTTCAATTATAGCTTTACCTCTTGATTCCACCACCAATCCGCTCGAATCTAGTCATAAGTTATCTAATCACATTAATAAATGCTAAATGAATCAACCCCAATGCATGAAAATATATTGTACATTGTTTTACCGAAAAAGGTCAAAAATGCCCTCAGGCCCATGTGGTCGACACTCGGGGTTCGGACAAAAACACGATTACCCATTCTCCCTCGAATTTAAATATATGATTTATTTTTAAATCGAACCTCAAATTGTGGTCCAACTCCCCAAATTTTTAGAAAACCTAGTTTCTACCCAAAACACCCAATTTTCCCATGAAAATCTTTAATTTGAAATTGAAATCATGTTAAAAGATGTTAAGAAGTGAAGAAAATGAGTTAGAAATCAGTTACCAATCGTTTTGGAGAAGAAAGGTTGTTTGGAAAATAGCCTCTTATATTTTGGGTTTTGAAAAAATGTAAAATAACTTAAATTTACGTGTATTTATACCCCTCTGAAGTTCCCTATGCGGACCGCGCAAAAAGGACCGCGGCAGCACAGGCTTCCTAAAGACCTACGGATCATTCCCCAGTGCAGACCGCAGCCATACACCACCCAACGCGAACCGCTCAAAGGGGACCGCGGTCGTGCTGGCCCCTCCGTGGCCGCACGCCATTTCTCACGGGCCGTGCAAGAGGGTTCAAAGACCTGTCAAAATTTTGAACATGCAGCATCTGATCTTTTTAAGCCTAAGGCATCCCGGAACCTACTCGAAACTCACCCGAGCCTTCAAAGCTCTAAACCAAATATATACACAACGTCAAACTATCTAAGGAACATATTCGTGTGATCAAATCACCAATATAACATAATGAATCTCGAGATCAATAATATTTCTCAAAACTCTGTTTAAGTATAAATTTTCAATTAGGGTCAAGATCGCATCAAACAACGTCCGTTTTTAACCAAACTTGACAGGAGATATTGAAAGCATTTATGAGACATGTATCGGGCGCTAAAACCAAAATACGGGCTCAATACCATTATTTTAAAATTAGATTTTACTTCAATTCTCTTAAACATTTTCAGAAAGCAATTTCACTTAAAAATTCGCATCTCAGACTTGGGAGCTCGGAATTCAATTTCGGTCATCCACCCAAGTCCTATATTTTCCTATGGACCTTTCAAGACCTTCAAATCACGGGTACGAGTCCGTTTACCCAAAATATTAATCGGAGTCAAACTCATTAATTTTTATACCAAAATTTAGCATTTTTTTGCAAAATTTCACATTTAAGCTTTCCGACTACGTGTCTGGACTTTGCACGCAAATCAAGGCAACCCTAAATAAGGTTTTCAAGGCCTCAAAGACACAGATTTTAATTAGAAACAGGTGATGACCCCTTTGGGTTGCCACATTCTCCACCTCTAAAACAACTGTTCGTCCTCGAACAGACAAAAGAAGGAAGTACCTGAGTCGGGGAATAGTTGGGGATAATGGCTCCGCATATTGAACTCAGAATCCCAGGTGCCTTAGGGGGATGACCTCTCCACTGAACACGAACAGAAGGGAAATCTTGTATCTCAACTGACTAACCCGCCGATCTAGAATAGCGACCGGCTCTTACATATAAGACAGGTCATTGTCCAACCGGATAGTGTTGAAATCTAACACGTGGGCTGGATCACCGTGATACCTCTGAAGCATGGACACATAAAAGACTGATGCACGGCTGATAAGCTCAGCGGCAAGGCATGTCTGTAAACCCCCTCTCCCACTCGATTAAGAATCTCAAACGGACCAATGAACCTAGGGTTAAGACTCCCCTTCTTCCCAAATCGCATCACGCCCTTCATAGGCGACACTCGGAGCAGTACCAGCTCCCCAACCATGAAAGCTACATCTTGAACCTTACGATCTGCATAGCTCTTTTACCTTGACTGAGCTGTTTGAAGCCTATCCTGAATGATCCTGACCTTGTCCAAGGCCTCCTAAACCAAATATGTACCCAACAACCGCGCCTATCCCCACTCAAACCATACAACCGTAGATCGACACCGCCTACCATATAAAGCCACATAAGGAGCCATCTGAATAATCGACCAATAGCTGTTGTAGTAGGCAAACTCTCCTAAAGGAAATAACTGATCCCACGAACCTCCAAAGTCAATAACACAAGCTCGGAGCATATCCTCCAATATCTGAATAATCCACTCGGACTGCCCATCCGTTTGAGGATTGAATGTTGTACACAACTCTACCTGGGTGCCTAACTCTCGCTGAACTGCTCTCCAAATATGCGAGGTAAACTGCGTACCTCGGTCCGAAATGATATATACCGGCACACCATGAAGGTTAACAATCTCCTGGATATAGTTCTCAGCTAACCTCTCGGATGAATAGGAAACTGCCGCAGGAATAAAATGTGCTAACTTGGTTAGCCTATCAATAATGACCCAAACCGCATCGAACTTCTTCTGAGTCAATGGAATTCCAGTAACAAAGTCCATAGTGATTTGCTCCCACTTACAATCGGGAAGCTGAATCCTCTAAAATAAACCACCAGGCCTCTAATGCTCATACTTAACTTACTGACAATTTAAACACCACGCAAATCCTGATACATCTTCGCGGCGCCTGGATAAATAGAGTACCGGGATCTATGGGCCTCCTTTAAAATCAACTCTCGAAGCCCATCCACATTGGCACACAAAATCGCCTCTGTAATCTCAAAACTCCATCAGCATCTAACGTAACCTGCTTGGCACCTCCTCGCTGCACCGTGTCTCTAAGGATACAGAAATGGGGATCATCAAACTGTCGATCACGGATACGCTCCAATAATGAAGAATGAGAGACTATGCAAGCTAACACCCAACTAGGCTCAGAAATGTCCAACCTCACAAATCAATTGGCCAAAGCCTGAACATCCAAAGCAAGCGGCCTCTAAGTGACCGGAATATAAGCAAGACTACCTATGTTGGCTGTAATCAAAGCATCGGCCACCACATTGGCCTTCCCCCAGTGATATAATATAGTTACATCATAATCCTTCAACAACTCCAACCACCTTCTCTACCTCAAATTCAACTCCTTTTGCTTGAACTGACTCTTGTGATCATTATACACCTCACATACCACACCGTATAGATAATGCCTCTAAATTTTAATGCATGAACAATGGCTGCCAACTCTAGATCATGAATTTGATAATTCTTCTCGTGAATCTTAAACTGCCTCTAAGCATAGGCAATGACTCTCCCATCCTGTATCAATAATGTACCAAGCACAATATAGGAAGCATCACAATAACTGTATAATGCCCTGAACCTGTGAGAAAAACCAACACCAGCACCATAGTCAGAGCTACCTTGAGCTTCTGAAAGCTCGCCTCACACTCATCTGATCATCTGAATTGGGCACCCTTTTGGGTCAATCTGGTCATCGGGGCTACAATAGATGAAAACCCCTCCACGAATCGTCGATAGTAGCCTGCCAACCCTAAGAAACTCCGAATCTCCAAAGGTGATGGAGGTCTAGGCCAGTTCTTGAGTGCCTCAATCTTCTTTAGGTCCACCTGAATACCCTCTGCTGATACGACGTGACCTAGAAATGCAACTGAACTCAACCAAAACTCATACTTCGAGAACATAGCATATAACTGACTATCCCTCAGGGTCTGAAGAACCAATATAAGGTGTTTCTCGTGCTCCTCCTGGCTGCGGGAGTATATCAATATATCATAAATGAAAACAATCACAATGAGTCCAAATAAGGAATGAACACTTGGTTCATCGAGTCCATGAAAGTTGTTAGGGCATTTGTCAACCCGAATGACATAACCAACAACTCGTAATGCCCGTACCGAGTCTGGAAGGATGTCTTAGGGATATCGGATGCCCTAATCTGCAACTTATGGTAGCCAGATCGTAATTCAATCTTGGAAAATACCCTGGCACCCTAAAGGTTGTCAAACAAATCATCAGTCCTCGCCAATAGATACTTATTCTTGATCATTACCTTATTCAATTCCCAGTAATCAATACACATTCTCATTGTCCCATTATTCTTATTGACAAATAACAATGGCGCACCCCAAGGTGAGACACTAGGTCTAATGAAAGCCTTCTCAAGCAAATCCAACAACTGTTTATTTAGCTCCTTCAACTCCGGTGAGGCCATACAATATGGCGGGATAGAAATGGGTTGGGTGCTCGGGGCCATATTAATGCAAAAGTCTATATCCTTGTCAGCGGCATACTCGGCAGGTCTGAAGGAAAAACATCAGGGAACTCAAAAATAACGGGCACAGAATCAATAAAAGAAACCCCAGCACTAGAATCTCGAACATAGGCTAAATAGGCCAAAAACTCCTTCTCGACCATACGCTGAGCCTTCACATACAATATAACACTACGGGTAGAATGACCAGGAGTCCCTCTCCACTCTAAAAAAGGCATACCTGGTAAACCTAAGGTCACAGCCTTGGCATGAAAGTCCAAGATAGTGTGATAGGGTGATAACCAGTCCATCCCTAATATAATATCAAAGTCAACAATGTCTAAAAGCAACAAATATCACGAGTCTCCAGACCCCCAATCACTACAACACAAGAACAATGGACTCGATCGATCACGATAGAATTACCTACCGGCGTAGACACATAGATAGGAATACCCAATACATTATTAGTAGACCCCGGATCAAACAATACTGAAATATCTCTATCGCATGCTAGAGCAGTACCTGTAATAACCGCATCTGAAGCCTCTACCTCGGGCCTAGCATGGAGACAATAACATCGAGGCTGGGCCCCACCCTCTAATCTACCTCGTTGGGACGGATTGCTATTGGCTGGCCTCCACCTCTATGACCTCTACCTCCACCTCTAGCACCTCTACCTACACCTCTAGCTAGCTGGGCGCACTGTGGAACACCTAGTGCATGAACCATGGCACGAGAACACTGGTGTTGAGAGCCACCTGGCGTGTGAGGGCAATACCTAGCAATGTGCCTCATGTTTCCACAAGTAAAACAAGCTCTCGGCTGCTAGGACGGGCAACCCTGGAAACTCTGAAGCGGTGGTGCACTAATAAGTGGTGGTGGTGCACTGAAGGACTGCTGATCAAAATACTACGTCTGAGGACCACGGCTACCAGAAGCACCATGAGAAATGTAGAGGGCTGACTGGAAAGGCCTAGAAGGCTAGCCCCTATCATATGAATCTCTGTCTCCAGATGAGGCACCACTGAATCAGCCTGACTGGCAGGGTCTCTTGTCTGCTCTATGATCACCCCTCTGTGACAACACGATCTCAATCCTCCAGGCCACATTGGCCGCCCCCTGAAAGGATATCTCACTCCCAGCCTCTCTAGCCATCAAGAGACGAATAGGTTAAATGAGCCCATCAATAAACCGTCTCACTCTCTCCCTCTCAGAAAATCAATAAACCTGGTCTCGTATTGGACGAATATCATGGATCCCTGATGGAGACGCTCGAACTGCCTCCAATAGGCCTCGCACTGTGTAGTAGGGAGAAACTTCTCCAGAAATAACTGCGTGAACTGCTCCCATGTCAAGGCTGGTGACCCTGTTGGTCTAGCTAGGCAATAATCCCTCCACCAAGTCTTGGGAGATCCAGACAACTTGAATGTAGCGAAATCAACCCCATTGGTCTTAATAATACCCATGTTCCGAAGAACATCGTGGTAGCTATCCAAATAATCCTGAGGATTCTCGGTCGATGCACCGCTGAAGGTAGTAGTGAAGAGCTTGGTTAACCAATCCAACCTCCATAAAGCATCGGTAGTCATAGTTGCCCCATCACTAGCCTGGGCTACCACACCTGGCTGAGCTGCTCTAACTCGATGAACTGCTGGAATTTGAATCTGAGGAGCTACCTCCTCTGGAGTACGAGTAGCAGAAGTATGGGCCCCTCCTCCAGCCTGAGAGACGGCTGGTGCTACTGGAAGCAAACCTGCTCAGGTAACACTCTCCATGAAACCCACTAATCGGATCAGAGCATCCTGAAAAACTGGGGTAGCAATAAACCCCTTTGGGACCTGAGCTGGGCCAACTGGAACTGTTGGGGCTGGGGCCGGAACCTCCTCGTCAAAGTCAACCTGAGGCTCCGCCACTGGTACTGCTGCTCGGGGCTGAACTCCGCCCCTACCTCGGCCTCGCCTTCTGTACCTAGTGGGAGCTGCCTGGGGCTCGGACTACTGAACAGAAGATGAGGAAGCACGTGTTCTCACCATCTATGATAGAATAGAGTAGAATTTCAATTTGCACTGAGAAACTAATCCGCACTACAAAAAAGAACAGGTGTGAAATTTTCCTAACTCTATAGCCTCTGGGGGATAAATACAGACGTTTCTGTACCGATCCCTCAGACTCTACTAAGCTTGTCTCTGAGATATGATACCCATGCTATCTAGGCTTTAATACCAACTTGTCACGACCCAAAATTCTCATCCTCAGGAGTCGTGATGGTGCCTACTCATAGAAGCTAGGCAAGCCACATTCATAAACTTCCAGCACTTTTATTTTAAATTCTTTTTATCAGTTATAACAACACCTATTGCATTAGTTAATAATACCAAAAACATGAACATAAAGCAGAAGACTTCAGTTAAATAAACTGAACAATAATGCGAAACTTATCATATATCTCTATCCAAGAATCGGTGTCATGTTACCCATGGACTACTAAGAGTACTAAATACAACCGTTTGAATGAAATATAAAATTTTTTGTCTCGGAATACATGAGATAACAAAATGAAAAGCAAGATAGAGGAGACTCTGGGCTTGCAGAAGTCTGCAAGTCTACCTCGGTGTCTCGCTGGACTGAAGGCTAGCTATCAATCTGGTACTGCTGCTCACACGCTGCTCCGGTATCTGCACATATGTGCAGAGTGTAGCGTCAGCACAACCAACCCCATGTACTGGTAATTGTCTTGCCTAAACCCGGCGAGGTAGTGACGAGGCTAGGACCAGACTCCTGACAAACATATGCAGTTATATAATATATAGTGAAAGGAATAACAGGAAATAAACAGGTAAAACTAAGGAGGGGAAACATGCTTGTGGATAGCAAAATAAACATAATCCTCAATAAATGATAATAAAATCAATTATTAAGCTACTAACACGGATAAGAATAGATAAAACAATTTTCACTTTCAATGCTCATCTCGTTGCAGGCGTGCAACTTGATCCCATTTCTCATATCTCGTGGTAGGAGCACCACCCGCTCCCATTTCATCATGACTCATGGTAGGCGTACCACCTGCTCCCATTTTAATGTCACGTTTATTAGGCTTACCACCCGCTCCCATTTCAATATCACTTTTGGTAGGCGTACCACCCGCTCCCATTTCAATATCACTTGTGGTAGGTGTACTACCCGCAACCGTTTCAATATTAGTTGTGGTAGCCGTACCACCCACCCCCATTTCAATATCACTTGTGGTAAGCGTACCACCCCTTCCCATTTCAATATCATTTGTGGTAGGCGTACCACCTGCTCCCATTTTATGATATCTTGTGGTAGGCGTAACAGCCGCTCACATTTCAATATCACTTGTGGTATGCGTACCGTCCGCTCCCATTTCATCAAATCTTGTGGTAGGCGTACCATCCGATCCCATTCTATGTTATCACATTATCATAAGAAGTCCCGGAAAGTTAACAAAGCAACATAATAACTTCCCGATAAGGGGACAACAATATGGAAACAATCATCCCGGCAAGGGAGAATCAGCTATAACCAACCTTAACTCAGTTTGATTAATGAAGATGCTCAATCATAAATAGGATCTACGAGGATAAACAAATCTTTGCTCGATATGGTAGATTATTAGCTAAGGCATACGTGATGTCATTTAAGAATACAACAACTTCACAATTTAGGACTCACAGTCATGCTTGACACCAACATATAGATACTCGTCACCATGCATATACGTCGTACTCAACAAAAAGCAATTAGCACATAAGACTCAACTCTTAATCCTTCAAGCTAAGGTTAGACCGAACACCTACCTCAATGCCTTGAACACCACTCAAGTCTCCATTATAGCTTTACCTCTTGATTCCACCACCAGTCCATTTGAAGCTAGTCATAAGTTATTTAATCACATTAATAAATGCTAAATGAATCAACCCCAATGCATGAAAATAAGTTTTACAAGATTTTACCCCAAAAGGTCAAAAATTCCCCCAGGGCCACGTGGCCGAAACTCGGGGTTCAGACCAAAACCCAGTTATCTATTCTCTCACGAATCCAAGTGTATGATTTGTTTTGAAATCGAACCTCAAATTAAGGTCCAACTCCCCAAATTTTTAGAAAATCTAGGTTCTATCCAAAACACCCAATATCCCCATGAAAATCTTTGATTTGAAGTTGAAATCATGTTAAAAGATGTTAAGGAGTGAAGAAAATGAGTTAGAAATCACTTACCAATCGTTTTGGAGAAGAAGAGTTGTTTGAAAAATCACCTCATATGTTTTTGGGTTTTGAAAAAAAATGTAAAATAACTGAAATTCACATGTATTTATACCCCTCTGAAGTTCCCTATTCAGACTGCGCAAAAAGGACAGCGGCCGCAGAGGCTTCCTGAAGACCTGCGAATCATTTCCCAGTGCGATCGCACCAAGCCGACCGTGGCCGCACAGCACCAACCACGGCCGCACGCCATTTCTCTCTAGCCGTTCAAGAGGGTTCAGAGACCTGTCAAAGTTCCTGAACCTGCAACATTTGATCTTTTTAATCCTAAGGCATCCCGAAACCTACTCGAAACTCACTCGAGCCCTCAAAGCTCTAAATCAAAAATATACACAACCTCAAAACATCCTAAGAATATATTCGTGTGATCAAATCACCAATATAAAATCATGAACATCAAATCAAACCTCGAGATCAATGACATTTCTCAAAACTCCATTTAACCATAAATTTCCCAATTAGGGTATGGATCGCGTCAAACGACGTCCGTTTTTAACCAAACTTTACATGAGTGATTCAAAGCATCTATGAGACTTGTACCGGGCATCGAAACCAAAATACGGGCCCAATACCATTATTTTAAAATTATATTTCACTTCAATTTTCTTTAAAAATTTTTAGAAAGCAATTTCACTTAAAAATTTGTATCTCGGACTTGGGACACGGAATTCGATTCCAGACATATGCCTAAGTCCCATATTTTTCTACGGACCCTTTGGGATCGTCAAATCACGGGTCCAGATCCGTTTACCCAAAATATTGACCGGAGTCAAACTCATTCATGTTAATACCAAAATTTAGTATTTTTCGTTAAATTTCACATTTAAGCTTTCCGGCTACGCGCCCGGACTGCGCATGCAAATCGAGGCAACCCTAAATGAGGTTCGAGGCGTCGGAGACACAAATTTCAATTAGAAACAAACGATGACCCCTTTGGGTCGCTACAGAACTGCTAAAAGAAACCATAAACATGTTGTTCATACTGCCGTGAACTTACTTCATCATGGCTCGGTACCATTCAAATTTTGGTCCATTGCACTTCAAACGGTAGTATTCCTCATTAATCGATTGCCAACTCCTCTTCTCAACTTAAAATCACCATTTTAGTGTTTATTCAATACCTCATCTAATCGTCACAAGCTTCGGGGTTATGGTTGTTTTTGCTATTCTTGGCTTAAACCTTATTCTAAAACCGAACTTGATACAAAATTAAAACCTTGTGTCTTTATGGGGTACTCCTCTATAACTAATTGTTTCACTTGCTTAGATGTCTCTACCTCAAAAATGTTTCTCTCTTGACATGCTGTCTTTGTCGAACATATATTTTCATTCAAGTTGAACTTCTCTTCACTTGATCGCACTTCAACCTCCAACTCGGAGTCTTGGCACTATCCAGTAGCTTCCTCCTCCTCAGTTTTCCAACTTTGTACCAATGAATCATGAATTTCACCTCCTATACCTCAAGCAGTCAACCTGGTTTTCCATTAAAGAACTAGGTTCTTTACATTTTTTCCTTGGTATTGAAGCCTTGCAGCATGATCATGGCTTGGTTCTCACCCAAAGCAGCTTCATCGCTTATCTTCCGAGAAGATTCGGCATACTAGATGCGTACCACGTTAGCATTCCGATGTCAATCAATGAACATCTTTCACTTGATGATGGATGCAGAAGCCAAGTTATACAGGCATATTATTGGTTCCTTATAATATCTAACATTGACTCGTCTAGATATATGTTTTGCAGTGAACAAACTTGCTCAGTTTCATCATAGACCAAGCCTAAAACAACGGCAAGCAGCCAAGAGATTTATACGCTACTTGAAGGGTACCGTTACTTATGGTCTTCACTTTACGCGCACCACTTCTTTCAAGCTGCTAGCTTACTCATATGCTGATTGGGGTGGTCTATTAGACACCTGGCACTCTGCCTATGCTATTCTTCGTCTACTGAAGCAGAATATACGTATGTTGCTTCTGTTGTAGCTGAGCTTAATTGGATCACAACCTTACAGAAGGAATTGCATATTTCTATGTCCAACCCTCCTAAGGTACTCTGTGACACCAATGGGGCTACCCATTTAAGTCGAAATCTAGTCTTTCACATTCGAATGAAGCATGTGGCCATTGATTTCCACTTTGTCCGTGATCAAGTGAAAAAAAAAAAGTGCTTTAAGTAGGGAATCAACTTGTTGATGCTTTAACAAAGGCACTACCTAAACAATCATTTGGACAATTCATTTACAAGATTGACCTCAAGGAAGAGATTGAACTCGTCTTGAGGTGGTATGATAAGGATAAATACACATAGTTTATCTTAGATAGATCTCTACACTTGAAATTGTTAATAGACCTATTTATATAAATCTGTTGTACTCAATAACAAGTGAAGTCTTTCAGATCCCTTAGAAAAGATTGTATAGAACCTCCATTTACTTGAAGAAGAAATCCCCTTTATTCAAATTTGAGTTTTGCTTTCTTCTTTCATATTTAAGTTTTTAACGACCTTTTTCCAGCTTTTAGCCTTTAACCTAAAGCTAGCTAAGAGAGATTTCAACTACAATATTGTAGTTGGTTCTTAAGCACATCTCTCATTACCTAATTTTCTTCTTTCCCCCAACCCTACTCTGTTTAACATCATAGTATTATATATTTTCTTGAAAGTAAATCAACAGCTATTGTAATGGCCCCAGTGATCTATATTTCATGTGATAATACATACTGTAAGTTAAAAGTTCTAAAGAGAAACTTAAAGAAAAGAATAATCATTCCGGTCGGGAGGCTAGGCATCATCATCATATCCATCACATAAATCTCAGAAACTGGCATTTATCTCTAATAATTTTCCTGAAAATTTACTAACAGTGTCTAAATTAACAAGTTAATATAAAATGAAAAATTCTAAAAAGACTACAGGGCATTGTTCTTTTCTCTCCTTTTCTTTCTCCTTCCTGTTCAGTACATCCATTTTTTTTTACTTGGTCTATACAAAAATACTGACCATAAATATTTTCAATTATACTCCCCAAAAATGGCCAGTATTCGGCTTGCTTTCTTTTTGATTTTTTACTTCCCACTTTCGTTGCGGTAATTTTCCAAAGACTCACGTGCCGTTGCCGTCACCTTCACAGTCAACCACACAGTTACCGTCGCCGTTAACTCTCCATCATAATCTGATCATCATCGTCGCCGTTGCCAAAACCATTTTCGCCGTTAACGTTACCATCATTTTCTCCGTCTTCATCAATCCACCTCTCAACCGGTGTGCACTCTGCCTTGTGACGCATCTTCCAATCAAGCGCCTGACAAGCGCGTGAGCAATAATTTACTGTACCACAAACAGAGCATCGCCGGAATTCGTGTCTCCGAGTTTCGGGTCTTCCACAACCCACATGAGAACAAAGTCGAAGTCCCGAACCCGGAACTCCACCCTCTGAAGAAAACCACTCCGTCAAAAACCGATTTGCTGGGTGAGATTCCGGAGCAGGAACATTACACCCAAAATCACTCAGTAACGGGCACCCGGCGGTTGCTACGGGGTGGCGGTGATGAGGCAAGGGGTTCCACGTCAGCCAGCCGCCGGAGGTTAGAGCCGAAGGCGTCGTGGACAACACAGCGGCAAGCTCTCGCGCGTTGGCTTGGACGAGGAACCGGCGACCCTCGGCAATGTTTTGTTTCACGCCGTAGCCATCTTGAAGGCAGTGGCCAAGCTCTCTCAAAGCATCGATATGGCCCAAGAAGGCAGCGCGCGCGCAGAGTGCAACTCCAGCGCGTAGGTCTTTGTCGTTCTTTGAACCGCCGCTGCCGTTGAACTGGATAACGGCAAGAGAGTAAAGAGACGGCGCGTGAGAGCTAATCGCCGCCTTCGCCATCAAAGACGCGCCGCTTCCTCGATTTTGTAAGCAGTAGAATCGAATCTGTGTCCAACAATAAAATATCACAATTATCAGACTTCCTACTTTAAAATATATTCCCCATTAATATTTTATATCTCAAAAAATCAAAGAATTTTTTTTTCCATAACATTTATGCTATATTCCTGTTGAGATATGGAAATAAAAATACTAACCATGCCAAGGGTGTAACAAGCTTCAACATTTCCGGCGTCGGCGCATTGTTTAAGAAACCGGTGAGCAGATTCCGACCAGTTCTGAGCTTTCACGGCTAACATTTTCGGAGAGGCTTTTGATAATACCAGCGAATTATGGCCTAACCCATTTAGTCTTTTGCAACTGCATATCAAACCATAACCATTAGTTCTTTTATCCACACAATATTACCCAAAAAATGAAAAAGGGTCACCTTTTTATCTTTGAGGATGAGATTTTTAGTTTTAGCAACAAAATCAAATAGAGGAAAAAATGGAAAATAGTGGATTTTGAGAACATACGTAATCAAAACGTTGGCGAAATCAGCGGGAGAAGCAGCAGAGGAACTGAGTTTGCAGAGAATAGAGAGAAGGAGATCATCAGGCAAAGAACCAAAGAGGTCGGGCTTATGAGCAGTGAACTCCGGTGAAACTTTAGATCTTTTCCGACGAACCATATGTTCTCCGATGCCGGAAATATCTCTTCTTCTCTTCACAACTAGTCTGTTTTCGATACACATATTTACTTTCGGATAACAGACCCCTCTCCTTGTTCTCATTCCTTTATACACAGACACAGAGAACTGAGAACTCCTTTGAAGTGAAAGGAAAGAAGGGTAACCCAACACCGACGACGACAAAAGCCGAATACTCTGTTTATATATAACTCAGGACCCAGGCTTAAGATTGCGGAATGACTTAAATACCCTTTAAACTTGTCTATAGTTTTAAAGATAAGAAATGAAAAGTTGGTCAAACGGCGCTGACCAGATCCTCACGCCCGTCCTCGACGATTTGTTTTTCCCTCATAAGAAAGCCAGATAAAGGTTAAAAGTAATTATAGAAGAAATATCACAATAAAAATCAAAACTCACTCGTATTACTAAGGCTGTAAGTTTCACGGTTTCGGGCCGAACCGAAATTGCGGTTCTGGCGGTTCTGCCGGTTTTGCGATTCCGGTTTCGGTTCCGATGGTTCCCCGGAACCGTGATGTCGCGGTTCTACCCGTTGGAACCGCGGAACCGAAACTGCCACAACCGAAACCGGAACCGGAACCGAACGGATTCTGGCGGTTCCAAACGGTTCTGTGACGATAATTTTAAAAAAAAAAATCCAAACGGTTCCAAACGGTTCTGGCGGTTCCAAATGGTTCTTTTTCAAAACTAGCCGTTTGGAAGTTTAAAAAATAGCCATTTGGCCCCCAAACTTTAATTTAACCCCAAACTTTATATAATTACACTATTTTCCATTTCTCAACTATAAATACCCCCTCATTCTTTCATTTTTATTCACCAATTCATCAATATCTCTCAATCTCTCTCAAGTTCTCTTTCAATCTTTCTAGTGCAAGTGCTTAATTTATTGTTGCAAATTCGTGAAACATTGTGAAGTTGTTGAATTGAAGTTTTCAAGTGTTCAATTTCAACGATTTTTAACTCTTACGTGCTAATTATTATGGCATTTTCGTTAAAAAATATGTTCGGTAAAGGAAAAATATGTTCGGTAAAACATAGTCCCTAAGCTTCAAGATCTACTTATGGCATCAACTTTTAAGGTAAGTTTATCTACAGGATCTGACATCTGCTGTAATTCAATTCTCTAATACCTGAACAATTTGAATCCTTAGTAACTTATCTTTTGATGGACCTTGACATTGTATTCGACATGGCTCAGTATATGTATTTGTCTATTATTGTGAGTGATATAACATGACTGAAAAGTTAAAAGACCTTTTTTGTTATCTGGATTTTATTGCATTATTATTGTAGGGGCTTTGTCTGAGAAATCACTGGAGGCACACAGGACAGGAAAGAAGCATATGGCTCGGATAGGGAAGAAGCATATGGCTCGGCTCTAGGAACTCCAAAAGATGTCGAAAAAACTGAAGTGGCCGATGATGTGGGTGCAACTGTCAATAGAATTAACCCCAAGGAACAAGAATAAGCGTTCACCACAGGGGATAACTGAGTTAAGTCATGTTCAGGGAATAATGCATAAATTATGATGTAACTTGTACATTGGTATGTCTTCTTTTAGTTTTTTTCCATTGGGGGAAGGAAGACTAAGAAAGATATGCCATTTTGGTCAATAAATATGCTCTTTATCATATCCTTGAATATCTTTTGTCTCAATATTTCTTTGTCTTTATTTCTATATCAATCCTTGAATATTTATATAATATACAATATATAACATACAACTCAATATACTAATGACAACATTCTTTTATCAATATATACTACTTATATACAATTTATACTAATTACTAACTACAACACAATATACACTAATAATATACAATATATACTACTTAAATACAATATATACTACTTATATACAAAATATACACTACTTATACACAATATATACTAATTACCAAACACAATATACACTACTTATATACAATATATACTACTTAAATACAATATATACTACTTATATACAAAATATATACTACTTATACACAATATATACTAATTACCAAACACAATATACACTACTTATATACAATATATACTACTTAAATACAATATATACTACTTATATACAAAATATACTAATTACCAAACACAATATAGACTATATTTAATAACATAGTACACCATATAAAAATATATTCTACATTATACTAATCACTACTATACAAGATATTGATTTAAAAAAAAAATAACTCGGAACCGCCGGGAACCGCCAGAACCGGAACCGGGCGGTTCCGGAACCGTATGGTAGCGGTTCCGGCTCCGGAACCGCCAGAACCGCAGAACCGGAACCACAGACCCAAATAGACCCAGAACCGGAACCGGATACAGCCTTACGTATTACTGTAATCTTCTACCCATAACTACTATATAGCAATTATGATGTTTAAATTTTTAGCAGACTTGTCTTCTTTTCCGCGCAAATTATTAAATTTAGAATCTCTTAAGGGGTTTGATTTTCATCAAATTCTTCTTCTACTCTATACTCAAAGAGCCAAAAATTAAGGAAATTAGACCTTCTTTGCTCGTGATTTTCTTACAACAATGTCAATAAGAAGTAATTACATTGTCTAAGAAGGAGGAGTTTTCGTTGATTAATACAAGTGAAGTTGTTTAAGTAGAAACAAGAGAAGGAGAATTGTTGTGTTTGTTGGTTCTAATTTCTACGGGGTTTGTTTTAGAAGCGGTTAATTTTGTTGTGATTATGCAACTAATTTCGGGTAATATATTTTTTAATTTAGAACAGTCTCTGCTGTTCGAGAAAGCAGCGCGTCAATCCTAGGTGAAGATCACGTGGGTGGATGACAATTTTATACGTTCTAACAAAATTCAGGTAGCGAATTTTGGGGTCAAAGAGCCTGATTCAGCAATTGCACAACTTCTGGTTACTCCAATTTTGTTTTTATTTGCCTTCATTTATTATCTTACTTTCTTATCATTTTACGCTACACTCATTATATATTTGTTTTGGATGAATTTTAAATATTAATTTGATTGTGTTAACATATCGTTTGACACGGATTAAACAGAGCAAAGTTGAAGAAATGAAGAACTAGAACGAGAGAGAGAAAGAGAAGTTGAGGAAAATGTTTTCTGTATATTTCTGTAAAGTGTAAGTTCTGTACAAAGAAAACGAAAAAATAATACAAATACAGAATACAGAATACAAGTACAGAAACTTCTGGAACATGGGCCAGATAATAATGTAGTGGGCAGTTGGGACAGTCGGTCAGATGGGCTGCTTGTGTGACTTGGGCTGCTGTTCTGACTTGGGCTGCTGTTCTGACTTGGGCTGTTTGGACTGCTCAGCAATAACTCTAACACCCCCCTTCAAGGTGGAGGGTGATTGAACCCCCAGCTTGAGCAGTATGGAGTGATGTAGAATCCCAGCCAATGGCTTAGTAAAGACATCAGCAAGCTGAGAGGCAGTCGGAACATGATGCAAGGCAATAAGGCCTTCCTGAAGCTTAGTTCTGATGAAGTGGCAATCCACTTCAATGTGTTTGGTCCGCTCATAGAACACAGGATTCTTAGCAATATGAAGTGCTGCCTGATTGTCACAGAAAACAGGAACAGCAGAGGGAACAAAAACACCAAAATCATATAAAAGTCTAACAAGCCAAGTGAGCTCACCAACAACCTTGCTGATTGCCCCTGTACTCAGCCTCAACAGAAGAAAGAGAGACCACAGGCTGCTTCTTAGCCTTCCAGCCAATAAGAGATCCACCTAATAAGATGCAAAACCCAGAAAAATGACCTCCTTGTATCTGGGCAGGAAGCCCAGTCACTATCACAAAAAGCAGACAAGGAGAGATCTGGGTTGTTGTTGATGAAAACCCAAACATCAGAAGTACCCCTGAGATATCTGAGGAGGTGCAAGGCAGCATGCATGTGAGATGAAGAAGGCTTCTGAAGGTACTGACTGAGATGTTGCACAGCAAAGGCCAAATCAGATCTAGTGTGAGTGAGGAAATTGAGTTTCCCCACCAGGCTCCTATTAGAATCAGGAGATGGAAGAAGATCACCTGCATCCTGTTTGAGCTTGACAGAAAGGTCAAGAGGGCAGGTAACAGGTGTAACCTCCTCACAGTGATAGGCTTTGAGAAGATCAGTAAAAAACTTCTTCTGGTGAAGAAGCAGACCATCAGAATGATAAGTGACTTCTATGCCAAGGAAGTAATTGAGAACTCCCAAATCTTTGATCTTAAACTCAAGGTCCAGAAACCTTTTTAAAGTAGTAATCTCCTCCAAATCATTGCCAATCAGTATAATATCATCAACATATACAGCCAACAAAACAATAGAAGAAGTAGATTTCTTAAAGAATAGGAAATAATCATTGAAGGAAGAAGAATAGCCTCTAGAACAGAGGGCTTGAGACAGCTTGGCATACCACTGCCTAGAAGCTTGTCTCGGTCCATATAAGGATTTCTGAAGAAGACAAGCCAGAGGAGAAGAAGAAGAGGAACAGGTGACAGCTAGCCCAGGAGGTAGTTTCATATAAACCTCTTCATCCAAATCACCATATAAGAAGGCATTATTTACATCAAGTTGAAAGAGAGACCAGTTCTGCTTAACAGCTACAACAATGAGGGACTTAATAGTGAAAAACTTGACAACAGGAGCAAAAGTTTCATTGAAATCTACTCCCTCAACTTGTGTGTCACCCCTAACAACCAATCTAGCTTTATATCTTTCCACAGACCCATCAGCCCTATACTTGATCTTATAGACCCTTTTGCAGCCAATAGGTCGGGGAAGCTGAACTATAGACCAAGTGTGATTATCCTCTAAAGCTGCAAACTCCTTTGTCATTGCCTCCTGCCATGCAGGGAGACATGGAGCCTGCTGATAAGAAGTAGGCTCAACCTGTGCACTGTTAACCAAACTGTGAAGACAAGTGGAAGAAGAACTGGATCCAGAGAGAGATGGAGGGAGATTGCAGACATACTGTTGTAGATGAGCAGGAGGAATGTGAGTCCTGCTGGACCTTCTAAGAGCAGGAGTAGTAGCTGCAGGAGGAGGATGGTGCAAAGAAGGAGAAGTTGAGGAGGGAGAAAGAGGAGGTGCAGATGTGGAAGAGGGTAAAGAAGAAGGACTGAGTAAGGAATCATCAGTAGGAGGAAAGTGAACAGGAGATGGATTAAGAGTAGGAGAAGAAACAGAAGAGGTATTCCCTGAAGAGGCAAAGGGAAAGATATCTTCATGAAAAACCACATCTTTGGAGACTATTGTAAGTTTAGTCTTCAAGTTGTACAGCTTGTACCCCTTTTTACCCAAAGGATATCCCAGAAAAATACAAGGATCAGCCCAAAATGGGATACATTGTTAAGTAGTTTGGAAGGAAATCTGTTTATGAATAGGTTGCAGTAAGCACACAATCACCCCAGAATCTAAGGGGGAGTTGGGAATGAAAGAGTAAGGCTCTGGATGTTTCCAGTAGATATCTATGCTTTCTTTCAACTACACCATTTTGTTGTGGTGTATGAGAGCAAGAGGTTTGGTGTAGGATTCCATTTTCAGCAAAGAAATTGCTGCCAGAACTACTAGATCCAAGTTCAAAGGCATTGTCACTCCTAATGGTTTGCACAACAGTCTGGAATTGAGTTTTGATCATGGCAATAAAAGCCTTGATAAGAGGAAAGCCATTGCTCTTGGACCCCATAAGGTGAGTCCAAGTAGCTCTAGTAAAGTCATCAACTATTGTTAGAAAATATTTACAACCATTATGAGTGGAGGTGGAATAAGGACCCCAAGTATCTACATGAATGAGTTGAAAGGCATGTGTTGTCTTAATAGAACTGTCATGAAATGGCAGTCTAGATTGTCTAGCTAATGGGCAAACAGTACATATGAAAGGTTGTTTATTTGCAAATTTGCATGGAATAGAAGGAATGTCCTTCATTCTGATAAAAGGTATATGTCCTAGTCTATTATGCCATAAAATCTCCATTTTATTCAATTCAGAATGCTATGTAAAATGAGAGGAAGAGACAGAATCAACAGCTAATGGAGAATGGTATTTACAAGAAGTATGAGATTGAATAGAAGAAGAAGAAGAAGATTGCACAAGCCTATAAAGACCATCGTCCAATTTACCAATTTCCAGTGGCCTCTTCAGAGAAGGGGCCTGTATCAAGAAAGAAAACTTAGTAAATAGGATAATAGAATTCAACTGTTGAACAAGCTTGGATACAGAGATGAGATTGTAATGGAAACTGGGAATATAAAGGACATTATGTAGAGTGAAACAAAGAAATTGAATGAATCCAGTACATGTTACATTGACTTTGTAACCATTGGGAAAGGTAACTAAGTATGGAATAACTAATGGTTTAATATCAAACAGAAGATTTTTATTGGAAGTCATGTGATCAGTGGCCCCAGAATCTATAATCCAAATGCAATCACTAACTTTAGTTAATATGCAAGCCCCATAAGATACATTCTCTAAATGACTGAAGGAAGAAAGTGTACCAGCAAAGTTGGCAGATGCCATAAGACTGGACTGTTGCTGAGACTCTGAAACTTGTGTCTGTTGAAGCAGCAACATAAGTTGTGAATATTGATCCTTAGTCAAACTCTGGTGGGAATCCATGTAGTTTGTAGCACTTTTCAATTATATGACTAGGCTTCTTGCAGTATCTACATACTAAATTTGTCTTGTTGATATCAAAACTGACTCTCTGATTGAATTGCTTAGAATGAACAGGTGTCCCAGGGAATTTGTTGATGAACTGAGTGTTAAAAGCACTGGAGTCACCACGAAATTGAGATGATGATGATGTAACTTGTCTTTGCCTCTCATCTTGAAGTAGAATGTTGTATGCACTGTCCAGAGAAGGAGGAGGCTGCAGCATGAGGATGTTGCCCTTAACACCAACATATGTATCATTAAGCCCCATGAGAAATTGATGCAGTTTGTTTTCATCTTCCTCTTTTTGAAGTTCGAGTCTGGCAGCACATGTACAGGTGCTACCCCGTGATGCACGCATAAAACCCAGCTCATCCCACAATCTTTTCAACTTGTTGAAGTAGGATGCTATATCTAAGGACCCCTGACCGGTAGATGCCAACTCTTGCCTGATCTCAAAGATTTTGGTACCATTTATTGTCCCATATCTGCTATTAAGTTGAGTCCAAATGCTTTGAGCAGTGTCAGAATACTGAACACTCTCGGCTATCTCTGGCGTAAGAGAATTTGTGAGCGAAGAGATAACCATATTATTACACCTATCCCACTGCCTAGAATGAGGGGAATTTTCAGGAGGTTTAGGAACCGTTCCATCAACAAATCCTATTTTGTTTCTAGCAGACAGAGAAACGATTATATTTCTCCTCCATCCCCCAAACCCAGTCCCTGAAAAGGGATTACTGACCAAAGATACTCCGGGAACATCAGAAGAAATAAGAAATAAAGGACTTGAAGGGTCAAGTGCAAAATTTGTGGGAGCGGAAGCTGAAGTATCACCAACATTAACCATTTTTATGGATGAGAATCCTTACCAAGTCTGAAGCTTGATGAATACAAAAAAAAACTAACAATCCGTGGACATGCAAACCGTTAGGAATCGAATCGACCCAACCGATGAATCCGACTGAGTAGAAACCTCAACAAAACAGACGATCGCAGCAGAAAAACCCAGCAAATGAGAAAACCCTAGATTTTTTCGATATCACAGAACCTCGGATGGAAATGGACGAGGGTAACATCGGAAGAGAGCTGATGATGAGCAGAATGAGAAAACCTGCTCTGATACCATGAAAAGAATGGACCTTGGGCCTAACTCAACCCCAAAAGCTAGCTTATGAGGTGAGGATTGTCCAAGCCATATAAGGAGACCAAGGACCTCAAATCCCTCCGATGTGTGACAACTCAACATATATGTATTTGAATAGAACTGAAAAGATATTGAATTACTGAAGAAATATTAATTTAAAATCTTGAATAAACAAAAACAGATATAATTCATACCAATTTACAAACATACTAAAAGATCAATAATATTTAAGAATCGTATAAGGCTCCCTCAAAATAATATAAACTGTTTTAATAACAGCCTCATAAATGGTTCAAAATATCATATTCATCTTATTCAGTAATTTCCAGTAGTAATGATTTTCAGCTTTGTGATGATAATGGCCATGGTATGGTTCGGTGGCTCAATTTGTCTTAGGACGAGTTCTCCATTTTAACAGTGGGGAGGTTGAATTAGGATGTGCACCTAGTCGAATCACGTTGTTTTGAATTAATTTCGTTTACTATAAAAGATTCTTTTGGTGCATAATAAATATACATGTGACAGTCAAAATAAAAATGTTTGATTCTTGATTTGATATCAAGGAAAAATAATATTAACTAAATAAAAACGAAAAATGATATAAAAAACATATTCAGATAAATATTTTGAGATCTAAATAGAATAACATAAGCTAGCATACTTTTTAAATTTAAATAAATAATAGAATATAGAGTAAAAATACAAAAATGAAAACAAAAGACAATAAGAAATGGGAAAGAGGGAACACCTCGGCCAAAGGGGAAAAGAAAATTTATTTTGCACAAATATAAGTACAATAGGTATCGATTATGTGGTTGCTCTGATGGTCAATATCCTCACTTATGAAACAGGAGTAATGGGTTCGTCACTAAAAAAAATATAGAAAATTTTAAAAAAAAGTACAGCTTTGAAGCAAAAGATATGAGGATTACACGTAATTTTTTGTCTAATTAGTCAAAGTCATTTAGAAAGTATAATTAAATATATATTATCCGATGTGAAAACCTAACAAAACCATCATAAATTTATTAATTGGGACGTCCGAAGTTGGTTTATCAATTGTAAGAGATTAGTAACTAATTCGTAACAGATAATCCTTCATACATAGAAAATAAAAATTTCACAGTATGATTTATAAGTAATTAAACGTCTAATTAATCGCCAAGTTGAAAAGAGAGGGCGGATCCTTGCCGCCGAGGCAGGGCCATAATAATTTAGATTGCCCTCACCATAAGTTATCTCTCTCTAGTAAAAGGTTTGAAGAAGAAGAAAAACAACAACAAACAAAGGATAAGTTGAGAGATGACGAGGATCTAAACAAGTGATGTCGACCACTCATGTCAACCCTCTGGGACCCACGTGTCCTTCTCCCTTCACTGCAAAACTCTGAAACATGCAACACATCTTTAATATGAAAATTCTTTACTAGAAATGTAACTTATAACCTATTTCGTCAAGTTTATTTTAGTCAAAAATATATTTTTTTCTTAAAATTAAGAGCTTTTGGAAGAAAAAATATTATACTTTTGAATAGAAGTAAAAGTAATTTTGGAAAAGAAAAATTCTCTAAATACTTTTATTAAAAGTATATTTTAGAAAAATACGCTTAAAAATTTAATTAAATATTAATTACTACTCAAAAATATTTTTTAAAATTAATAGGCCTCAAGAGATAATACACGCTTCTAATTATTTAATTGTATGATGTGCTGACATTCCATCTCGTGTGTGGAGTCCCATTTTCTTTCCTTTGGGTATTTTGGATTGCGAAGGGATTTGGACCCCGAGACTTTTTCCTTATACTGAAATACTATATTTTATATAATATAAATTACATATTACAATTAACATGATCATTATTGATGGATTATAATTATATATTTTAGTCACTTATTATATTTAAATTTATTATACTTTAATTAAATTTGAGCTTTAATTGCTAGTGTCTTGTACTAATTGTGTATTCTATGCTTTGTAAGAGTAATTCCGAACTACGTAGATATTATTGAATGAATGCACGTAATTTGCAGCTTTGAAATTTGAGTAAAAGCTCAAAGAATTAAGCCAGCATTGTGTTCGGGACTCGACGAATGATAGTTAGGACAAACAAAGAATCGAGTACACATATTGTGCATTGTCTAGTAAAATGCACATAACTTTTTCTCAGAACTCCACTGCAATCGAAATTGCGATCGTGGACCTGCTCACGGACTGAGGCCGTGCATTTGTTAATATGCGCGGCCACTAGCACGGTCACTAGCGCGTCCGCGCTACTCCTGCTCGGGAAAAGTGTCCTTTTTTACATTAAAAAGGTATAATTATTTGGGACCAACCCTACTTGGTATATATACATGGGAAAACAATATTTTGAAGAAGTTATACATATTTTTGACACAGATTCGATCTAAGGAAGCAAAGACATAATAAGAGCAAGGCGGGAAATTCTTCTACAAGTTTTTCCTTCCTCTTCCTATTTTTCATTGTTGGTTATGACTTTTAGTATTGCAGTTTTATATACTATTATGAATAGCTAATTTGTTATGTCGGATTTTGATGGAACCTTTTGTAGGATAAGTTTTTATTATGTTTTTATATAATTGAGCTATAGTATTTTCTTATTTATTCAACTATATTATTCTTGTGATTGATTGAAGGGACCTCAATTAATTGTGCCTATTTAATATGTATTACTCGGGAAAGATTGCATATTTAGATAGTTATTGAACAACATCATTCTGACGTATGTGAAGAATCAATAACCAATGGTTTAAAGGTGGGATTAGGGATAACGAAACTTTGGGCACGATCTAAGTAAGCTGTAATTAAAGCCAACTAGCGTAACTCGGGAGAGTATCTCTAGTAAATTATCGTAATTACTCGGGAGAGAATTACGATAGTCAGAGCTTTCATAATCGGTAGAGAATACTTAGGCGAAATTCTAAAAGACATAGCGGGAAGGATTCCGACAATTGGGAAAATCATAACTCTAGACCTCCTCAATCTTGTCTCTAACCCTTAGTATCTTTAGTTATTAATTTAGTATTTTACTTTGTTAGTTAATTAGTTAAACACAAGAATCTCGATATTTATAACATAGGAATTGTTGGAGTTTGTCTTCTTAGCAATATCGAACTATTGTAGTTAAGCCTTAGTTTTCAGTGGGATTCGACTCGGACTTATAAATCGTTTTATATTTACAACGACCGCTTAGTCCTTTTTATAAAGTATAATTGGGAGTGATCAATCATCCTTTTTAATGATTTGATAATATTATGTCGCATATTTTATTGTTTATATTCTAAAAACGTTAATAGCACAACTTGAATTTTATATATATGGGCGTATGTGTATCATTTATTTCTTGAGGAAAGAAATGGTGAGTTTCTCCCATTAGACATAAATGACATTGAGTAAGCTTACACGAAGAGGAGAGTCGATTTGACAAAATAGATTGTGTCAACTTTGTTCATATGTGAATTCAATACTATAATCGAATCCTCTTGATAAGTCGTTTCTTACAAGTTAATCAAGATAAGATTATTAGCCAATAATTATGTCAAAAATCAACTTCATGAAAATTTTAACTTTACCCAAAAAAGTCATGCAAAAACATCTAAACGCGTGAAGTTAAGATGCAAAATGAAGTAAGATGCTATATAATAGATCTATTAGTGTGTGAATTGGCATAAAAACAAAAATATTGGTTGACTCTCTAAGAAGAGTAGAGTTATGGCCGCCAACAATCAACAAAATATAGCTAGCCGTTTCACGATTTCTCAATTTCAAAGCGTGATAATTTGTTTTCCATTACAATTGGCACACTTGCATTTTGAAAGCTTACGCAGTAGAAAAGTTTTATTAAAAAAAATTCTTAATCCATTTGCTGGCTATCAAATTCAAATGTAAGCACACTCTGTAACTGCAACAAACGTACGCAAAAATTTTGAACTAGTTTTATTATATGATTGGTCGATAAGGTATATATCCAAACAATTTTCTCATGTTGTCTTGTTTTGATAATTTGGTAAAGAAGAGATTATAATTCGAAACACAGTATTACGAGTTCGATTTGAAGTCATTGTTGCCGTGTTAAGTTCAATCTTCTATTTTACGATACAAAAAATAATTAATAGAGATATTAGAATAAGGATATGCTCTAAGTATGTTTGACGAAAAAAATTTTGTTGCATGAAATTTTATAAAAACATTGACAGATGGACACCAAAAGAGTTATAATCTCCATATTACATTCGGTTAAGATAGATATTGTTCTTTGCAATTTAGCTTTTTATTCCAAGTGTGTATGTATCTCAAATTCTCCTCTTCATATAATAAAAATTAACGCTCAAATAATAGTCTATGGCTGCGTTACGTTGTGGAAGCGCATAATTTTTCTTTTTCATTTTTTAATTGACAGACAGATAAGATAATGACGGCACGGCAACAAAGTAATGTCGATTTCATGATGAATAGCTTATAAACCTGCCCACAATTTGATAATGAGACTTAAATAGAATGGTTCAAATTAATAATTGTGAATAGAAACACCAAATAAAATAACTTTTCTAACATGGTCGGCATAAATTAGCAAGCATTATTCTGACATAATTATTTTTTATCAAGCTGCTGGTTTGCAAACAGACACAATTATAATGAAATTAATTGACAACGATTTATATGGTTAATAATAATTCGTCTCTCAATTCTATACAGTAATTAAGTACAATTAAGTTTTAGGTGGTTGGTTTCTTGACTTAAAAGGAGAAAAGTTAATTGATATGTTCCATCTAAAGCATGGCATGGACCTGTCAATTAAAATGTTATTTGGGGTCAGAGAGACGTAACAATACTAAGGCTACTTGTTGCTTGTTTTTTCTCTTCTTTGTACCTTAAAGAAAATCGCTATCTTTATTGTGTACTTGGCTTTGTTCCCTCGATGGGATGGATGCTTTTTCTATATTATTCTCCTTTTTCTTTGTCTCTTCTAAATAGTATGGCTACAGAACAATGAGATGGCAGTATTTTGTGGACATTAGAACCATATAACAAGGAACTTAGGGCATCATTATTGTGGATACATATACAACGGAAAGGATTAAAGTTACCATTATCGTTTATTAAATAATTTTTAATTTCCTTGCGTCTACCAATTCGTTCAAAAAAGTATACAATATTAATTCTACTAATAAAATTGCCCCATACAATATTTATGGGGCTTCTATTTAATGTGGTAGCATATTTTTATTGGGCAAGATGACATTTTGGGTCAGACATAGCATATGGGTTTAGTACCCGTCCCATAAACCGAATCTGTCCTAATTTTTTTACAATCCGAGTTAAAAAAAAATCGTTCGGGCTTCTTCAAACCTCCTCTGTTTAATCCTTCCATTGCTTCTATGATCTATCCCTTTTCCTCACTATATCTTTTCTTCTTCGTCACTTCCAAGATCCTCACAAACAGATTATAATGCAAAAGATGAGTGCATAAAGCACTAAAATTATAAATTTAATTTGATACTAGAAGAGCTTGAAGTTATACAAGTAGACATATGGACTAAATTGATGCATGATTTGTGTCTAAAAAATCAATCAGATATCATTCTTCGTAATTTTTGAAACATTGTGTTTCTCTCTTTTAAATCTTTTTTCTCTCTCTACAAGTCTGAATGGTTAACCCATCGAAAAAATCCTCGAATTTTTCTTCAACAGCTGCCCAAGTCTCTCGTAAACAATGACGAAAGTGTTTATTTAGTTCGTTAACAATGAAAACTCAAATCCCTATTTTGACACATTCCTTGCGATATATATATATATATATATATATATATATATATATATATATATATATATATATATATATATATATATATATAAATTCTTTGATTTTGCTTTCTCGAACTGTTTTTTAGATTTAGGTTTTTTCTAATTCAGCTGAACCCGAATTTGAACCATCAGATAATGAAAATGTTGAAACCGATGATGCTAGCTATTTTAGTTTTACCCAGATTTATTTTTAAACAAGAGTGTCATATGGCCTAGTAAAAAGATGTCAATACACTAATTTGAAGGTTCAGTGTCAACCGTAAAAACGTAAGGGTATCTTAATCAATAAAATTAACATAATATATACTTTTGGACTAATAGATGGATGGAATGTGTATTTTTGAACTGATAATGGATGGGGGCTATAACTAAATCATTTGTCAAATGATAGGGTAGTTTAGCTCCCACCCCCTAATTATTACTAGTATTGTAAAGAAAATTAATTTATTTGTTAGTTGATATAATATTTCAAGATTCACCGTGACACCATAAAAATACAATATTTACTGAATAAATAGTTTGAAGACATAATTAAAAAAATAAAATATACTTCTCCTAACAGTTTAAGCATTCAAGTGAAATAGTCATATTCTTCAACTGTATGGTTCCAGAGCCGATAAAGATCTTGGGTTTGAGTCTCCCGCAGTTCATTATGAAGAATAATTTTTATGTACTTGAATCATAAAGAATAATCAGACCCGCATTTGAGGGATATGCCAAAGACACAATTTAGTAAATAAAAATATATTTTTCCTAATATATTTGTTTTTAGATGGGATGGTCATGCGTTTCAATACAAAAATCATACATGCAAGCTCGTTAGTTATTATCTGTCCCGACATATACTATTAACCATGCATTTAAATATAGTATTTTATTATAAAATAATTATATATTAAATTTTAAGAAAGATTTAAATTTATCATATATTATTGTCCGTTTACTAATAGAGTAGATATTTATTGTATAAAATTTAGCTTATACACAAAAGATTAAATCATCAATCTTATAAGTTATAAAAATTATGTTCTCTATGATAGAATTGAAAAATTCATCGAAATAATTATAGCACAAGATTAAATAAAATTTATCTTGATTATGAGAATGACATAATTCTGACTTTTTGTGTTATATTTTGTATGTATCAAACAGACCAAGTAGAATAAATTTTTTATATCAACTTAATAAAATAAAGTCTATTGTCCATTAAATATACTTAAAATTGTAATCTTGATATAATTATTATTAATTATATGTAATATTTATTATTGTTATTTATTAAAAAGTAAGATTGTGTTATGGGCCAATTATATGCCGAATTAATTAAGAAAGTAATAGTTAGTTGTTAGAATTTATGCATCAATTTAATAATTGGTGATATACCTTTATAGAAGTTAATAAGTTTTTCACATCTAAATCGTATAACCCTTAGGGGAATAATTTTATATATCCTAATAATAATAGTAGTAACAAAAAAAAATAGATGTGAAGTCGCAGCTTAACTAATTAAAATTCTGCAATAAATAATATGTGCAGGCGTGCCCGTTGTTTGTTCAAGTAGTTAGGATCTTGGAAATTTTCAATGGGGCCGTTGAATGAGATGTTGAGATTGCTACGTGCGTGCATGCCCATGCATGTAATTTTGCCTGCTTTTAAAACCCTAGCTAAATAGTACAGTAGTATATAATTTTAGAGATTCAAAGTTGAGATTAGATATTCACATGTGAGAGACACGTGGCAATTTTCTAACAAGTGAAACTTTCGAAACTAAAGGATAACGCAAGTAACTTTGGATTTGGAAGCAATGGTGAAGAATGGTGTCAAGTGGATACCTTCTCCATGCTGGGATAAAGGCAAAATGAATATATATCTTTTTTTCTTCTACCTTTACTGAAAATATCATAGCTTTAACAAATATCAAGGCACCTCTATCCAGCTGTAGTGGGTTCCTTTAAACGTTACTTTTAGTTCTTTTTTTTAAATAATATTTTCGTTCTCTAATTTTGCAACTATTGATCTTTAATTTTATCGTTTAACTTTTCCAATTGACAAAGTATATTTTCCTAACTTCTTGCAATGCGAAGTTACTAGTAATTTTATTAATAACTTATTCTATTAGTTCTTTTCAACTGATCATACTACTAGCCCTTTTAGTTTCAACTAAGACAATAATCGTAGATAAATTTATCACTTATAATTTGGAAAAACCTTTTTTCGCAAATATAACAGTTGATGATAAGCTATAATTATATATTTTAGTTGCTTATTATACTTAAATTTACTGCACCTTGATTGAGTTTGAGCTTTAATCGCTAGTGTTTTGCACTAACGGTGTGTTTTATGCCTTGTAGGAGTGATTCCGGGCTATATAGATGTTATGGAATAAATTCAAGTAATTTGGAGGTCTGAGTAAAAACTCAAGGAATTAAGCCGTAATCGTGTTTGGGGGTCAACTTTAATAGTTAAGAAAAAACGAAGACTCGAGTAGGCATATTGCATACTGTCTAGTAAAATATACATAACTTTTTGTTCAGAACTCCATTTGGGCTCCACAATATACGGTTGGAAAGCTAACTCAAATGGATAAAATTTCGTATTTATTTTTTTCCAAATTCCAAACGGAACAAGGTGAAAAGTACGCGTCAATAGCGCGGCCACGCTCAGGCCACGTTCGTCAGGAAGAATACTGGCCACTAGCGCGACCGCGCTAGTCAAACCCAGAAAAAGTGTCCTTTTTAATATTGTAGAAGGTATAACTGTTTGGGTCTAACACTACTTCGTATATATACATGAAAAATGGTATTTTGAGGGAGGAGGACGTTTTTGAGAGGAAAACACAAGCATAGAGCCGCCAAGGAGGCCGAAATTCATCAAGTTCCATCTTTTTCCTCCTTCAAACTTAGTAATTTTTATGTCTTTTTGTATAATTTATTGTTTTGATACCATATCTATGTAGAGCTAAATTTCACATTCTAGGGTTGTGGTTCTTTCACAACTATTGTTATTCAGATATTGATTTTGATTTCTTAGTTTATCATATTGGTTTATTTATTCAATCCTGCACTTAATTATTTGATTTCTTGATAACCAATTGAATATTATCTATGAATCTAGAGTTGAACTCGAAAGTGAGAAATCTAAATTGCTGTATAGGATTTAGTATAACAAGTTCTTGAACCTGGACATCGAGGAACAGATTCGTGGTTAAGATAGACATATACCTAATTGCCTTGCTTGGTTGATTTACAGGAATTATAAATGTGTTCTTGTTGATTCTAACTCAATAAACATATAGGCATTAGAGTAGCTTGAATAGGCAAGTAAGAACTCGACAGATTCTTATGAGCAATATTAACCCTGCCGACCAATAAACTACATAAATGAGTTAGTCAATTCAATTGAAGAATACAATATGAATGTTAGATAGCCCATAACCCTAGATCGTTTTCATTACATTGATATCATAAAAATTTGCTCTTGTTCTGTCCAAAGTTCATTATTTATTTTAATTAGTTTAGAGTCAAATACTTCTAGGTTTAATTCTTGTATAAATAATTAGGATAGTCTAATTTAGTTAATAGTTAATCAAAAGTCCCCGTGGGTTTGACATCCGGCTTTTAGTACTTTATTACTTGACAACCGCATATACTTGCGTGTGCGTTTGACCGCAACAAATTTTTGGTATCGTTGTCGGGGACTTAGAAATTAACTATTTTTCTAAATTAGACTTTTACTTTTATCTTTACAAGTTTTTTTTCTCTTTTTGTAAATATTTTAATTTTATAACTATTTCACTTTTCTCCTAGTGTGTTTCTAGTTCTCTCAACATGACATCTGGAGGACAGAATTTGAATATGGGAGTAAGGGTTGGTATTGGGACGTATATTCTCGATTAGGCAAATATGCGGAACGATGTTGTCTTCTAACAACATTGGTGAATGATTGGTCTAAGGAGAGAGATGAACTTGCACATCAAATTGATAATTTCGGCTTGGTTGTACATTACTTAGATGCAGATTTGAACACAAAGGTTGATGCGTGTAACGCCCAACAAATTAATAATTAGTTGTGTGAAGCTGAAAAAATCTTCTAGACCAAATTGAGGAGCTAAAACGAGAATACCAATCACTGGTCCATGTTTTTTTGGGAGACTTGAGTGCGTGCAAATATGGGAATGCAAATAGTAGTCAAAATTCATGAGTTAGAGCGTATTAGACCTCATTCCAATTTTTTTTATAATTATGTTTAGATAATAAGATTGTAATCGAGCCATCTGAGCCTATGAGGGAGTCAAATGGTGAGTATAAGAGTATTTATATTCTTGAATTTGTTGTTCCAAAAAGCAAAAATTATATTCCTCATCTAAAGTCCGAGAAGTGCAGAGTTAAAAATTTATTACTTGGCCTGGTTATCTTTGTAGCCCTACCAATGGAGCACAGCCACATACTAGATGCCATGTTGGGGGTACAATTCATAAGTTAAAGGTGGAGGCAAAAAGTTGTTCAAGTCGTGTCGCGACTTTAAATTAGACGTTTGTTGGGAGGCAGCCTAACTTTATTATTTTTTTCGGAAAAGGGTCAAAACTGCCCCTAACGTAGTGAAGTCAGTTTAAAAATGCCCTCCGTTAACCTATTTTGAAAAAAATGCCCTTACCGTTAAAGTTCTGGCATATTTGTGCCCCTAATGTATTGACTCCAGTTTAAAAATGCCCCTACCGTTAACCTATTTTAAAAAAATACCCCTACCGTTTTAAATATAAGTACAGTCAGTTGTTAGACTTAGGGGCACAAATATGCCACATTTTTAATGGTACGGGCATTTTCTTCAAAATAGGTTAACGGTAGGGGCATTTTTAACCTGGAGTCAATACGTTAGGGGCAGTTTTGACCCTTTTCCCTATTTTTTTAAATATTTTTTTTATTATTTTTCTATTATCTTTGTAGTGTTGTTTTTGTTTTGTAGGATTATAAACATAGGAAGCAAAGCCATTGGAAGAGTGCAAAAGCAAGTTAGATAGTGAGAACTAAGTGTGGAGTGCCCACACGAAAGACCATGCCTGGGGAAAGTCTGAGTACCTCGTGAGCCACTATTGTTTCGGTCTTTGGCCTTTCAGGGAGTTTCTTGACCACCCCTAGTATTATTTTCCTTTGTTTGTGCATTGGAAAACATCGCACTCTTTTAAGTATGGGGTGAAAAAAAATTCTCTATATAATTAGTAGTGGGATGCTAGAAAAATATTAACTTCTTGTTTTTGTTTTTTGTAGTCATGTATTTTTAGTAGCTATGAGAAAATGTTGAAAAATTTAGACTTTTCCCGACGATGGATCTCTTAGACAGTTTTTTTTGGGGATTAAAGTCTAAACAAAAAAATATAAAAATATGTCTTTTAGTTTTCTTTAGGTAGTAATAGTTCCCCGTCGTTTTTCTTTGTACCTTGGTTCTTTTTCATGGATGTAGTTTGAACCGGGTAGTTTTTTTAGAGTAGTTAGGGAATAAAATGGAGGAAGAAAGATGAGATAAACCTAGGCGCCCTTGAATTGTTTGATAGTAATATATTTAGGCTTTGGCATGTGTAGTATCTTCCCTATGATTTGAATTTATCGATGATGCCTTGCTTATTTGGATAGCATGTCTTGTGGCGCTTATGTATCATTTTCTTGACTTATGTTCATTTTGTGCTTAATGCATAATATCTCGTGACTCCGTGAATACATGCATTTGTTTGAGAATCAGAGTGAGATCGTCCTTAGTGAGTCATGTGCCATATATAGTGAGGTTTTTGTGTAGTCCATGTATTGATACTTGTGTCTTGAACTTGCCTGGTTTGTGAGTCTATGCGAAATTTTAGGTGGTGCTCGGTTTGAAAAGTGATTTTAGGCTTTCTTTGATATTTTTGAGCTTAATTGCTTACCATAAATAAAACTTATCCCCAGTCAACTTTTTTGAGCCTATAGACTTTTATCTGGTACCCACATTACAAGCTTATACCCTTTTTATTCTTAATTGACATTGATTGTTTTGATCTCTTTTCCTCTTAAAGCACTTTTAATTATGAGCTGAACACCAAAAGAAGTAAGAAGGAACTAAGTGTGGGTTGGATTTTGAGTGAAACCAATAAAAGGAAGAAAGGTGCACTTGTTTTTTAAATTAATACACCACTAGCTAAAATTGAAAAAAAAAACTGAAAAAAGAAAAGAAAAAAATAGAGATGAATACATTGTTATCTTGTTCTTGACAGTGGGTATGAATTAATGTATTGCTTTAAGAAGAAGGAAGCATTTTTCGGGTGATATTGTTTGTGAAAGTGAAATGGAATGAAGAATTTATGCTTAAAGTTATTATGTGGTATGTTAAAGTGCTTAGGAGTGTTAGTCACAATTCCTAAATATATTCCATCCGTCCTTTATCCCACATCACAACCATTAAAAAGACCTAATTGATTTTATGCCCTATCCAAGCCAAGGAACTTATGCCAAAGATTCCTGACAAATGATGATTCAGACGAGATACGGTATTTTTGAACCAGGAACGCTCAGTTTTCATTTCGGTTGTAGGTGTAACCAACCTGCTATTAAGGATATGGCAGAAAGAAATAATAGAAAAAGATCGCCAGTATAGAGATCAAGCGAGCCTACATTAGTAGAGATTTACGTTAAGGGCAGGCTATAGTACCAATTATATGCATGTGACATCTTTTGTGAGGGTGAGGGATTTTCTTTGGTATATGTGAGCATGAGATTCGAATGTGTGGATTGATTTTACTTTCCTTTCTTTGGTTGTGAAGGCACATGGTTTCCGAAAGGATATGTAACGTTATTAGACTTCTCTAGGATGTTGGGTGTTCAAGCCATGAGTGCATTGTGACATTTGAGTCTGTTTTTTAGGCTAGTATTGTTGTGAGCATATTGTGTTTTTTTTGAATATTTTTGAAGAATAACATATGTAAAGGGAAGTGTATGATGATTGCATATACTAGAGTTTAATTGTTGTTATTAACCATAATCATTGGTGTAGTGTGCTTCGAATATGTTAAGCGCTCATACATAGAGTAAATTTTTGGTTGACTCGAGAACGAGCAAATTTTAAGTGTGGGTTGTTGATGATAGGCTATAATTACGTATTATAGTCACTAGTTACACTCAAACTTACTGCACTTTGATTAAGTTTGAGCTTTAATCGCTAGTGTTTTGCACTAACGGAGTATTGTATGCCTTATAGGAGTGATTCCAAACTATATAGATAGTATGTAATGAATTATAGCAATTTGGGGCTTTGAAGTCTGAGTAAAAGCTCAAGGAATTAAGCCAGAATCGTGTTTGGGGGTCAACTTTGATAGTTAAGTACAAACGAAGACTCGAGTAGGCATAGTGCACACTGTCTAGTAAAATATACACTACTTTTTGTTCAGAACTCCATTTGTGCTCCACAATATATAGTTGAAAATCTAACTCAAAGGGTTACAACTTTCATGTTTTACGTTTTTCCAACTTCCATACGAAACAGGGTAAAAAGTGCGCGTCAATAGTGCGGCCGCGCTCATCAGGCAGAATACTGACCACTAGCGCAGTCACGAGCGCGACCGCACTAGACAAACCCGGGAAAAGTGTGGTTTTTTACATTGGAGGTCCAACCCTACTTGGTATATATACATGGAAAAATAGTATTTTGAGGGAGGAGGACATTTTTGAGAGGAAAACACAAGCATAGAGCCGTCGTGGAGGCTTGAATTTATCAAGTTCCATATTTTCTTCCTCCAAAATTAGTAATCTTTATGTTTCTTTGTATGATTTGTCGATTTGCTACCATGTCTATGTGGAGCTAAGCTTCACGTTCTAGGGTTGTGGTTCTTTCATGACTGTTGTTATTCGGATATTGATTTTGATTTCTTAGTTTATTATATTGGTTTATTTATTCAATCCTGCACTTAATTATTTGATTGCTTGATACCAATTGAATACTATCTACGAATCTAGAGTTGAACTCGAAAGTAGGAATTCTAGATTGCATATAAGATTGAATAGAGCAAGTTCTTGAACCTGGACATGGGGGAACATATTCGCAGTTAGGATAGACATATACCTAATTGCCTTGCTTGGTTGATTTACGGGAATTATAAATGTTTCTTGTTGATTCTAGTTCCATAGACATATAGGCGTTAGGTTAGCTTGAATAGACGAGTAAGAACTCGACAGATTTTTATGAGCAATATTAACCCTATCAATCAATAAACTAGATAAATTAGTTAGTCAGTTTAATTGAAGAATGCAATATGAATATTATATAGCCCATAACCCTAGATCGTTTTCATTACATTGATATTATAAAAATCTGCTCTTTCTCTGTCCAAAATTAATTATTTGTTTTTATTTATTTTAAGTAGTTCAGAATCAAATACTTCTAGATTTAATACTTGTACAGATAATTAAGATAGTCTAATTTAATTAATAGTTAATCAAATGTCCTCATGTGTTTGACATTCGACTTTTAGTCACTTTATTACTGGACGACTGTGTATACTTGCGTGTGCGTTTGGCCGCAACAAATTTAACAGTTATAATAACATTCTTCCATGAGTAATATAGGTATTTGAAGAAAAACCAGGTCTTCTTGTTTGATCGAGTATATTGATTAGAGTATTGTCTACTACTTGTAGTATTTCTTTTAACGCTTTTAATTAGAAATTAAGTTCAAACTATCACTATCAGAGTAACTATTATTGTCACGATCCGGATTTTCCACCCTCGGAAGTCGTGATGACGCCTAATAATATGATCTAGGCAAGCCAAACATTTAATCTAATTACTTCATTAACCAATTATTTCTTTTTAACAAATATAAAGCGATAACATGATAACCGCAAAAATTCAAATTTAAGAGTGAGACAACAATCAAATATATGAAAATTGTATCTATCACAAATAATTAAGCCTTGACCACCCAAAACCTAGTATGACTGTTATAGACATTCTAAGATTTGCTACATACAAAGTTTGAAGAAATAACAGTATATTATTTCCGAATAAAATGAAAATGAAAAAGGAAATAGAGATAGAGGGAGACGCCAGGGCCTACAGACGCTTGCAGGTCTACTTTGGATCTTCGCATGGACTGAAGGTAGCCTCCACACTATGGTCAAAAAGTTGCTCTAGGATCTGTACATAGTACAAAGTGTAGTATTAGCACAACCGAACCCATGTTCTGGTAAGTTTCTAGACTAACCACGACGAAATAGTGACGAGCCTAGGACCAGACTACCAAATAAATCTGTCCAGTTTAAATATATTCAACGAAAAATAAATACAGAAATAACCAATCAATTTGGGAGGGGGAGCATGTTGTGAGGGAGATAACAATTCCGAATAGAAAGACATCAAGTAACGAAAGAAACAACATAACTCAGATATCAACAGAGAATCAGAAATCAATAAATGCACGGAATCACCCTTCGTACTTTTACTCTCGTCCTGACCAAAGCAATTGTATAATTAAAATGTGCACGGCATCACTCTTCCTGCTTTTACTCTCTTTCCTTACCATATAATCAATAAAATCGGCACAGAATGGTACATCGTGTGACACGCCATCACCCTTCGTGCTTTACACTCTTTTCTCACAAAACAAATAATGCACGGCATCACCTTTCGTGCTTTAACTCTCTTCCTCACCCAAACAACAATCACAAACAATAGGGCAAGGGAATAAAGGAAATTTGCAATAAGAATCCTGGCAACGGAGCAACAAGTCAACAATTAAATTCCGATAAGAGAACAACATCAATAACATCAACATCCCGGCAATGGAGATAAAAAATAAATCAATAATAGCCCGGCAAAGGTGACAACATAGTCTTGTATTCTCTTTCTCACTTTTACTTCACAATTAATTTCACAACTCGAGAATGCTCTAGAGGTTCAATTATTACTTGCACTTTCACAATTTATTATACGACTTGAGCCAACGCTCCTCAATGTTCATAGGTCACAATTTCTTCCACAAACTTATACAACAAATAGAAATTATCACTAAGGCATGAAAGATACGACGAAGTCATGATAGTCACAATATAAAGACTCACAGGCATGCTAGACATCAACGTATAGATACTCGTCACCATGCCTTTACGCCGTACTCAACATTTACCACATAGCAAATATGACTCGACTCCTAATCCCTCAAGCTGAGGTTAGACCAAACACTTATCTCGAACTTTCACGGCGAACTCAAGCCTCAAACACTGCATTTCCTTTCGAATTGGGCTCCAAATCAATCGTATCTAGACATAATAAACTTAATAACATCAATAAACGCAAACAATTCAATTCCAATGCTTAACTATTGTTTTCTAATCATTCTTCCCAATAAGCAAAAAATTAACCCCCGACCCACTTGGTCAATATACGAGGTTCAGACCAAACTCTGATCATCCATTCACCCACGAGACCGAATATATAATTATTTTGAAATCCGATCCCAAAATAAGGTCAAATTCTCAAATAATCAAAAATTCGTAACTCTACCCAAATTCCTAATTTTCTACTCTTAATCTCATGTTTTAGGCCAAGAAATCTAGTGAGTGTTGATCAAAATGGAACAAAACAAGCTTAGGATTAGATACCTACGAAGATATGGTGAAGTTCCTCTTCAAAAATCGCCCAAGAGGTGTGGTGAAGATGAAGTTTATGAAAGATGGTGGAATTTTCGTAATATATTCTGTTTTTGGAACTTAAAATAACTGGGGGAATTTGGCCTGACAGACCTTCGCGTTCGCGATAATGGGCTCGCGTTCGTGGAGAAGTAACTTCTCAAGCCTTCGCATTCATGTCCAGGTAGTCACGCTCGCATAGATACAATACCACTCCCCTGCCCAGGCTCATAAGCCACCGCGTTCGCGTGTGCTAGGTTGCGTTCGAGAAGGGTATCCCCCCTTAGCTTCACGTTTGCAAAGAAGAAATTTGGCATATGGGAGATTTTCCTTACACGTTCGCGTGTGCATCCACGCGAATGCGAAGAGAAAAATCCCTGGGCACTGAACAGCAAAAATCTGCAACTTTTTGAGTTGCAAAAACCTTCTGAAACACACTCGAAACTCATCCGAGCCCTCGGAGCTCCAGACCAAACGTACGTATTAACTCAAAAATACCATATGAACTTATCCATGCAATCAAATCTCCAAAATAATATAATAAACATCGAATTAATTCTCACAATCAATGAAATATTTTAAAACTTCTTAAAACACCAAATATTACATTTAAGGTCCGAATCACGTCAAAATGAAATTTGTTTCTTCCCACACTTCGCAGAATTATCTTAAATCAATATAAGACATGTACCGGATGCTGGAACTAAAATACGGACCCGATACCATCGAGTTTTAATCAAAATTCATTTCCAAACCTCATAAACAAATTCAAAAAATAATTTTTCTTCAAAAATTATTTCTCGGGCTTGGGACCTCAGAATTCGTTTATAGGCATACGCCCAAGTCCTATATTTTCCCACGGACTCTTCGAAAATATCAAATCATGGGTCCCGATCCGTTTACCCAAAATGTTGATCGAAGTCAAATTAATTTATTGTATAGCTAAAATTTATCATTTTTCATAAATTTTCACATATAAGCTTTTCGATTATGCGTTAGGACTGTGCACGCAAATCGAAGTGATACTAAGAGGTTTTAAAAGGTCATCACAATTATATTTTATCGAAGTTAGAGGCATTTTTTAGATTCTTTTCATCTTAATTTTTTCTAATAACGAAAAATCACAGATATTTCACACTTTTCGAGTTATTCAAATCTTAATGGCTAACTTTAATAACAAATCAAAGTTTTTTTAGTTATAAATTATACGTTTTACTTTAAGCTATTTAGATTTTTAAAAATAAATAAAGGTAACTTATATAAGTATTACTATATTAGTAAAAATTGGGTCTCCAAAATTTTGGGGGCCTAAAGCCATCAGCCGAGACTGAATTTTCTTAGAAACAGATATTCTTTGAAAATACCTTGCCATATAGAAAATACATTTTGATAGCACCAGAATGCATAGAGTAGAAGAATTATTCACATCTAATAACTCGAAATCGACTTCTTTTTATTTGTCTTTTCTTCTTATAATATATATATCCTGCGGGAACAATTTACTTTTTAAGAAATTAAAAAAGTATTTTCTCTGATTTAAAATAAATGATTTTTTTGTGGTATAAAATAAGTGATTTTTTTAGATTTTAAGAATGAATTAATTATTTTTTTCCTATATTATCCTTGGAGTCAATAATATTGGAATATGTGTTAGGAGTATTTATGTGAAATAATAAAAGTTAATATGGTCAATTTCATTACAAGTCAATATTAAAAGATGAATTTTTTGATTTATGTAAAAACGGTCAAAAAATTACTTATTTTGAACCGATAAAAATAATGTTTCAAGTTTGAATTTATAATTACTTTAATGCTGTCTGGAAGTATTTCCTGTACTTTCTTATTGGTAACATATAAAAAAAAAATAATCTTTCATGTATTTCTCTCGACCACAGTGACCTTTATCAAGGTTTGGCAATTTTTGTGTTAAAATTATTTACTTATTTACTTTAATCTAGTTCTTATTTTCTCAAATTGGTAGTTGTTCAATTAAATGTTCACATGCCAATTTAAACATGAGTCTGACAAAGCGAATAAACTCTTACTTATCTTTTTTGATAAAAGCGAATAAGCTCGTATTGTGAAACATATTTTTCCAGAACCGTGTAGTTACATAATTCTCGAAAAGAATATGTTAACAAGAATCTCTATCCAATTCTGATTTTGCTTCCCCCTCTCAAATTAATATCAAATATGGGTTGCTAATAATAGTTCTTACGACATAAAGTGTTTATAAGCAATTCAAGAACTTCTTACTTTAAGATAGTCGAACACACTGTAGCACAAATATATTGGTTTATGATAATCTCACGTGCCTAATACAATAGAACTTAAAATAAAATAACACCCTCGTTTTTATTTATTTATTTATTTTTTTACTCTGTATTGTTGTATTGAGTAAAGGACTTAAGGTTACTTAAAGCTGTAGACTCGATTAAATTTCAAGAAATCAACGAGGATAGCATGCATATAAGTAATTGTAGAGTGAACTGTCCATAAAATGTTACGTACGTTTCGGCTTTGTCTCCTTGCTAGTAATGAATCATAATATTGTATAAGGCGTTAAAAGGAGGCAAATTAAAGAGGGTGAAAGAAGTAACTAAAGATTGTGAGAACAAACTAACATCAATCTCAAGTTAACCATCCAATATTATGGCAAATTACTTTCCACTCTACCATGTGCTGAACCTTCTTTTCTTAGAGTACATTTCAAGTGTATATCCACATGTCCTTTTGTTCATGCGGGAACTTTGAAATAGACAATATGGTCTACAAGTTTCATTAAATTAAAATGAACGTAAAATATTGTTTAAACTGTCTTGTAATGAGTTCATATTTCAATTACTTCTTGTTATCCAATTACTTCTTTCATACTCTGTTCGTCATTAATATTTCAAATGGATGTTAGCTAAATCAGCCCGCAGATACTTCTAAAATAGCGTGATATTGTTCGTTTTGTATTAAATTTGGACGATTTTTCTAAAAGGCTTCATACTATTGTGGGATTCTTACATTTTATATGTATACTTCCAATTATTTTAGCTATCAATATAAAATTTTATTCGCACATCCAATAATCTTCCTCTAGAACCAAGGTCCACGTGCCCATTATCACGATTCCACGGGTCTACCCTCGAACTAAGTTCCATGTGACCCATTAGCACTCATATGTCAACTTTCGACATTCATTATGTGCCACCCACATTGTTAGAGTATTATGACAACTAAAGCCTATATTTAGCTTCTTTATTGTGTGTGCGCCTTCAAGCTCATAAGGGTAAGCAATCCGAGCCACTCACCATCACTCTGCCATTGGCGCACTTTTCCGGTGACAGAGAGGTATCTAGGTTAAGGATATGGGTTTATGTGAACCCATACTCCTTTTCTTAAATCATATATAACAATGTTATATTTCTTTAAAATTTTTTAAATATATGTATGTGCATCCATGCTTAAACACTCACTTAGTGTAATAATTATTGGATGTATCCTCTACACATAAAATTTGCGGTTCAAATCCCACCATGGATGATCTTTAGGGAGTATAGATATATGTATATATGTGAAAATTATTAATTTTTTTTAAAATAATATAATTTTAAACCTACAATTCTAGTAGTGGGTTTATGGTAAGAAATTAGAGTTAAATCGTCAAATATAAATCCGAGATCCATCTCTTCACAAAAGTGCGTCCATCATCTTGAAATTTTAAATCCGCCTCCGCCCGCAGAACCAGGGGTCTAATACCAATTGTTGGGTTAAATTAGCTTACAAATACTCTTAAAATAGTAAAATATTATCCATTTTAGATCAAACCCGTAAGATTTTTCCTAAAAAGGTTCACACCACTAAAAAAATCTATACATCAAATGTAAATTCCCAATTATTTTAACTATCAGTATCGGAATTTATTTGCACACGAAATAATATAATTGAGTGTTTCTTTTATTTGACTATTAATAATAAAAATAGTTTCTGTTTCGAAGCCAATTTGTAACAATATTTGGCGACTAGTGTGCTTATATTTGTTGATACGGTACTAAATATGGAGAATTTGTTAAAGAAACGGGTCCCACTTTTTGTTGGAAGGTTTGAAGACAGGTAAAGTTTGTTCCCTCGGAATGGTGCACGGCTTTCCTTTTAGAAAGACACGTGGCAGGTCTTTATGCCCTCTCATCAAACATCTGTGTTAGCGTGGCATCTGCATGGGCCTGCCGCGTGAGACGTAAAGATTAGATATGCTGATGAGGAAAGGTATAACAAGGAGAAAATACGTAATACTCCTTTTATATCAGTTCATATAATTTTCATTTTAAATTTAAAAAATATTTGGTTACTACTCTATGTGTTGTGACTTCCAATATAAAATTTTTAAGATTTATATAAATAATATTTATATATTTAAAAACTACATAATTTGCATAATTCATAACATTTGAAAAGAGTTGAGAATACACTAGCAAATTTATATACTCCATTAGTCTTTAACTTTAGATCGGTTTTGGAAACTTAATGCTTTATGTAGTTACGTTCCTCCTATTTTTGTTGCTTAGGTTAATCCCTCTTGAAGTAGTTTTTATTCAAATATTATATATTCATCATTACAAACAAGAAAAGTCTTTCCGCGTAAGCTATTTTGTCAATTAGAAAAAAGGAGGCCGTCAAGAAGTCGACCACATTGGCGTACTCGCTAGATTTCACAAAAGGTAAAGAAAAGAGTGTAAGTGTAAATGTGATGCACTTCATTTTGACGAAAATGGTAAACTTTAGGGTTAAGTGTTGATGAAGTAAAAACAACAAGGGGCCGAGGTTGATTGTTGTTGACGAATCTTCGGATGACTTGTATTCACTCTTTAAAATCTCTTCTTTTGGTTGGATCGATTAACAACGAAACCGTTTCTTGTTAGCTACTACTGTTCAACAAAATTTTGAAATCTGTTACTAGCTAGCTTTGCGAGCCTTTACTCATTTTCCTTAATTCCCACTTTTTGTCATCCAGAAAGAGAGTAAAATCCAAGCAAATTTTCTCTTAAATCGAGGATTTGATGGCCTTAATTTCTCTTACCCCTCCATGTTTATGCATTGGATTGTTCAAATGTTTAGTCTTTTTTGTTATGCCTTTACTTTGATTCTTCTTTTTACATGTATAATAAAACTTCACGAATGTACAATATGTATTGAACCAAAAAGAAAAAAGAAAAAAAAAAGCCGGGATGAGTATTTTATATACATAAAGCACACAAGTGGGATATCAAATTAGTTTAAGAGTGGAATAAGAAAACATGTTAAATTGAGAGAGATATTAACGTAAAAATTAAACAACGAGTCATTCCTTAGACTGTCATGGAATTGTCGGGATGTGAGAAATCTTGGTATATAAGAGGATGTTGCTTGACGCATTTTCCATATGTTTAGAGCTACTTTCCCTCGTACTTCGAGACGGATACGAGCACGCTTCTTCACACGTGATTGTGAGTATGCTCCCAGCCTTTATCGCCTTAAATCCATTAACCCTTTTTTAACCTTATTACTCTAGTTGTTTCGTTTGGTCACGGTTTATCTCAAATAATCTCTTTATAATTATAAAATAGTGGTATATGTTATAAATACACTTCTATTTAAGGTGAATCTCTTTAATTAGAGAGATTCTAGAGTCCTATTATTGGTAGATAAATCATCCTCCTCCCTATAAATAGAGGTGCCCTCTACCATTGTAAATCACTCCTAACATTCTCTAAGTATCAATAAGAAGAACTCTCTCTACTCTTCTCTCTATTGCTCTTGTTCTTGCATTATTGTTCTTGTCTTTTATATTATTTCATAACACGTTATCAGCACGAGACTCTACCGTCTCAAGAACTATTCTCGAAAAATCTAAGGTATTTCCCTCTTCCTAATTTAATTTTTGATTATGTCTGATATTACAAAAAGAAAGTTCGTTGCCCTTGAAATTTCGGGCAAGAACTATATGACATGGGTGTTGGATGCTGAAATCCACTTAGATGCTATGGGTCTCGGAGACACCATCAAAGATAGAGAAAAAGCATCCACCCAAGAATGTGCGAAGGCCTTGATTTTCTTGCGCCATCACCTTGATGAAGGTTTGAAGATTGAATATCTCACCGTCAAGGATCCACTCATCTTGTGGAACGGCTTAAAGGAGAGATATGACAACCTGAAGTTGGTCACTCTGCCACAAGCACGATATGATTGGGCTCATCTGAGGCTCCAGGACTTTAAGTCCGTTTCTGAATATAATTCTGCAATGTTCAGAATTACTTCTAAATTGAAGCTATGCGGGGATAATATCTCCGATTATGATATGCTTGAGAAAACGTTTACAACGTTTCATGCCTCCAATATAGTACTGCAACAACAGTACAGAGAGAAAGGCTTTACAAAGTACTCTGAACTGATTTCTCTTCTACTAGTGGCTGAGCGAAATAATGACCTGCTCATGAGAAATCATGAAAATCGACCCACTGGGTCTACACCACTGCCTGAAGCAGATAAGGTGCACTCTCATTATGCCAAACATGAAAAGGGCCATGGTCATGGTCGTAAACGGGGTCATAGCCAGGGACGTAGACAAGGAAGAAATTCCAATGAAGTCCGTCAACCCCCAAGGAGAGATAACCGCCGAAAGCGGAAACGGGGTCATGAAGATCCTAAGGCAAATGGTTCAGAAACGATATGTTATCGTTGCGGTGGGAAAGGGCACTGGTCAAAGACTTGCCGTATACCAAGACACTTGGTTGACCTTTATCAAGCATCTCGAAAGAGAAAAGGCCCTGAAACAAATTTTGTCTATGACGACAATGAGGACATCACCCACCTGGATGTGGCAGACTTCTTTGAGCAACCCGAGGGGAAAATAGACCACCTAATCGGCGATGGGTCCGTGATGAAAGAAGATGGAGTTATTTGATTTTGTTCTACTATTTGTATTAGTTAGTGAATAAACTAATAGTCATTAGTATTAGCTAGTATTAGTTAGTTCATGATGCAATGTTAGCAGTAGTTCTTTAGAATATCTTCAATATGCTCAAATATCAATAATATTTTTATTTTCCAGTAGGGGTAATTGACTAGCCTGAAAAACTAGTCGATTATCTACTATTTTCGCATTAAAGCTGAAAAATAATTGATCAACAATCGATTGTCTTTGTCTAACAATCGATTGTCATTAAGACAGTGTAATCTGGAATTTTTCAAAATAGCCAACAATCGATTGTCTATGCATAACAATCGATTGTCTTAAAACAGTGTGTTCTGAAATTTTTCAAAATAGCCAACAATCGATTGTCGATACTTAACAATCGATTGTCTTAAAACAGTGTGCTCTGGAATTTTTCAAAATAGCCAACAATCGATTGTCTATACTTAACAATCGATTGTCTTAAAACAGTGTGCTCTGGAACTTTTCAAAATAGCCAACAATCGATTGTCTATGCATAACAATCGATTGTCTTAAGACAGTGTGATCTGAAGTTTTTCAAAATAACAAATAATCGATTGTGTGTGTTTAACAATCGATTGTCAATGTTCAACAATCGATTGTTTGTATTTAACAATCGATTGTTTGAAGAAAATGTTTAAACTGAAATTTTCAAACTGCAAAGTAATCAATTATGGATAACATATCTGATTTTGTTAGTCAACTGTTAGCAGCAGATTTTGAAAATATTATGTGACACAAACGAATTGAACTTGTTTATTCTTATGTTCGTGTATCTCTTTTGTATGTCAAACTATGGGATATCAAATATGGATATCTCACAAAGCGAACTTGGATCAAAGTCCAACTGTAAAAGTATTTGCCTAGTTGATTCATGTACTACACATACAATACTCAAAGAAAGGAAATATTTCTCTCAACTAAATATGTGTAAGGCAAACGTTACTACAATCTCTGGAAGTAGTAAATTGATTGAAGGCTCCGGAAGAGCAATTGTAACTCTGCCCAAAGGCACGACGTTAAACATAGAGAATGCAATGTTCTCCTCCAAGTCTAAGAGAAACTTGTTGAGTTTTAAAGATGTACGCCGGAATGGCTATCATATTGAGACAATGGATGAAGATAATCTTGAATATCTCGTCATCACAAAGAATGTCTCTGGCCAAAAGAGGGTTATTGAGAAATTCCCGTCTTTATTTTGTGGCCTGTATTGGACAAGAATTAGTGCAATTGAGGCACATTCAACAGTAAACCAAAGGGTTACTGATTCCAATACCTTTGTACTTTGGCATGATCGATTGGGACACCCAGGATCGATCATGATGAGACGGATTATAGAAAGCTCATATGGGCATCCGTTAAAGAATTTCAAAATTCTTTCGAATAATGAATATCCTTGCACTTCGTGTTATCAAGGCAAGTTGATTATCAGGCCATCACCAACAAAGGTTGGGACTGAGTCACCCACGTTTCTGGAACGTATACAAGGGGACATTTGTGGACCTATTCACCCACCTAGTGGGTCGTTTAGGTATTTCATGGTCTTGATAGACGCATCCTGTAGATGATCTCATGTGTGCCTATTGTCATCACGCAACCTTGCGTTTGCGAAATTAATGGCACAAATAATTCGACTACGAGCACAATTTCCAGATAATCCAATCAAGTCCATTAGACTGGATAATGCTGCTGAGTTTACATCCCAAGCATTTAATGATTATTGCTTATCAATCGGGATAAAAGTTGAATATTCTGTAGCTCATGTTCACACTCAAAACGGTCTTGCAGAATCGTTAATTAAACGCCTGCAGTTGATTGCAAAGCCATTACTTATGAGAACGAGGCTGCCCACTTCGGTATGGGGTCACGCCATCTTACATGCAGCAATGCTAATTCGTCTCAGACCGACGAATTACCACAAGTATTCCCCGTTGCAATTGGTTTTGGGTCATGAACCCAATATATCCCATTTAAGAATTTTTGGATGCGCAGTATATGTGCCTATAGCACCGCCATCCCGCACCAAAATGGGTCCGCAAAGAAGGTTAGGAATATATGTTGGGTTTGAATCGCCCTCCATCATTCGCTACCTCGAAACATTGACAGGCGACTTGTTTACTGCACGATTTGCAGACTGTCGATTTGATGAGACACTTTTCCCAAAATTAGGGGGAGAAGTTGGTGAAACCAAACGGGAAATTTTGTGGAAAAATGCATCATTATCTCATCTTGATCCACATACCTCTATTTGTGAAAGAGAGGTACAAAAGATTATCCATTTGCAAAGAATAGCAAATCAAATGCCTGACGCATTTACGGACTTGAAAAGGATAACGAAATCCCACATTCCCGCGGAAAATGTTCCAATCCGTATTGATGTCCCTGTTGGACAATCATCTAGTGTCATAACCAATGAGTCGAATGCACGCCTGAAGCGTGGCAGACCATTAGGTTCCAAAGATCGAAATCCTAGAAAGAGGAAAAAGAACGATCAAAATGACACCACGAAAGAATCTCATGATTTAACAAATTCTGAGACTCATGAAGAATCCATTGAGCCCCAGACTCTGGAAAATACGGAACTATCCCTAAATCCAATTAATATTGAGGCAAATATTAATCGAGTGGATATTTTGGTGGATAATGCCTTTGCTTATAATGTAGCATCTAGCATTATGCAAGAATGTGAGGATCTCGAACCTCAATTTGTTGAAGAATGTCGAAAAAGACAGGATTGGCCAAAGTGGCAAGAAGCAATTCAATCAGAATTGAATTCGCTGGCAAAACGTGAAGTTTTTGGCCCTATAGTTGAAACACCTAATGGTGTTAAGCCTGTCGTCTATAAATGGGTCTTTGTACGCAAAAGAAATGAGAAAAACGAGGTACAAAGATATAAGGCACGCCTTGTTGCACAAGGTTTTTCTCAAAGGCCTGGTGTCGATTATGAAGAGACATATTCGCCTGTAATGGATGCGATAACCTTTCGTTATCTCATAAGTTTTGCTGTCCATGAAAAGCTTGACATGCACTTAATGGATGTGGTTACTGCCTATCTTTATGGCTCACTTGATAATGAGATATACATAAAAATTCCCGATGGACTCAAGATGCCAAACGCGCATAATTCAAAATCTCGGGAAATGTTCTCAATTAAATTGCAAAGATCCTTGTATGGTCTAAAGCAATCTGGACGAATGTGGTATAATCGTCTTAGTGAGTACTTGCTAAAAGAAGGCTATATAAATGACGCCATTTGCCCGTGTGTTTTTATAAAGAAAACAACATCGGAATTTGTTGTACTTGCCATATATGTTGATGACATAAACCTTATTGGAACCCCTATAGAACTCCAAAAGGCGATTGATTATCTAAAGGATGAATTCGAGATGAAAGATCTCGGAAAGACTAAACTATGTCTTGGTTTGCAAATTGAATATTTGGCAAACGGAATTTTTGTTCATCAATCTACCTATACAGAAAAGGTACTGAAACGGTTTTACATGGATGAAGCACATCCTTTAAGTAAACCGATGGTTGTTCGATCACTTGATGTGAACAAAGATCCATTCCGACCACAAGAAAGGAATGAAGAGCTACTTGGTCCTGAAGTACCATATCTTAGCGCAATTGGCGCACTAATGTATCTTGCAAATACTACAAGACCTGACATTTCCTTTTCAGTTAATGTCTTAGCAAGATTTAGCTCGGCTCCCACGAGGAGACACTGGAATGGGATCAAACACATATTGCGGTACCTAAAGGGAACTACCGATATGGGCTTATTTTATGGCAAGAATTGCAGCCCGGATCTTGTTGGTTATGCTGATGCTGGATATTTGTCCGACCCACACAAGGCTCGATCTCAAACGGGTTATGTGTTTACCTATGGAGAAACCGCCATATCTTGGCGATCGACTAAGCAATCAATTATGGCTACTTCATCTAATCATGCCGAGATAATTGCTATTCATGAAGCAAGTCGGGAGTGTGTGTGGTTGAGGTCTATAATACATCATATCCAAGACAAATGTGGTTTGAAGTGTGATAAACTACCCACAACTTTGTATGAAGACAATGCAGCATGTATAGCTCAATTGAAGGGAGGATTCATAAAAGGAGATAGAATGAAGCATATTTCACCAAAGTTATTCTTCACACATGATCTTCAAAAGAATGGTGATATCAATGTTCAACAGATTCGTTCAAGCGATAATATGGCTGATTTGTTCACAAAATCTCTACCAAAGTCAACCTTCAAGAAGCTAGTTCACAAGATCGGGATGCGAAGACTTAAGGACATAAATTGATGTTCTTATCAGGGGGAGTTTAATGCGCGTTGCACTCTTTTTCCCTTACAAGGTTTTGTCCCACGGGGTTTTCCTTGCGAGGTTTTTAACGAGGCAACCAATAGGCGCATATTCAAACATGTGTACTCTTTTTCCTTACTTTAATTTTTCCCATTGGGTTTTGTTTTAAGGTTTTAACGAGGCACATCATTGAATAGACATTCAAGGGGGAGTGTTATAAATACACTTCTATTTAAGGTGAATGTCTTTAATTAGAGAGATTCTAGAGTCCTATTATTGGTAGATAAATCATCCTCCTCCCTATAAATAGAGGTGCCCTCTACCATTGTAAATCACTCCTAACATTCTCTAAGTATCAATAAGAAGAACTCTCTCTACTCTTCTCTCTATTGCTCTTGTTCTTGCATTATTGTTCTTGTCTTTTATATTATTTCATAACAGTATAGTTTATATATATATATATATATATATATATATATATATATATATATATATATATATTATTTTTTACATAAATTTTATTTATAAAATTATATTAAATTTATTATTATTATTATTATTATATTAAAATAATTTATTCGATCCATAATAAGTGATCAATTTACTTTGGACATATTCAGTAAAAAATATTAAATTCTAAACAAAAATAACTAGTGTGATTAAATTACCCTTTATTAAATATTACACTTTATAGTAACACTTACTTCTTTTGTCAAATATGAGGAGTAAATAACTTTTTAGGAATAATTACATAAGGTAATTTTGAAAAATCAAATTGAATATTTTCTTAATTATATAAATGAATAACTTATTTTTGACCTAAATAAAAAAATAAATTAATCGCTTATTGTAAATTGGAGAAAATAATCGGAGGGCCTCAAATATTTTTATTAAGGGATATAAGAAAATCATAATAGACTGACGATATAAGCCTTATGGAATATTAATTATAATAAGGCAGTAATTAAATACTTTCGTCTAGTTTCTAATTAAATAAATTTTGATTTAAAAGGCTAACAAATTGATTTTAGAATTGAGACTTAAATATGACATTTTAACTTTTTTTCTAGTTTCGCCTTTTCTTTTTTCCTAGTATTTATAGTTTCTTCATTACATTTTAAAGGGAGTAAGTAATTAATATGTGCAGTTGCCTTATTGTTGCTGTTAAACCTATATATTTCGGTTTTATTCTATCTCCCAGGAAGAGATGGGCACAATGTGGTGAAACAAAGTTAGTGGACCCGGTTCAATCATCAGTAAACCTTTTCCATACCCTAAAAGGGAAAAATTATACGAATATGACCCACGTATGATACACCGTACCGTATTATACAAAATCATCAGAAAGCATTTCATAGGATAAGGATTTGCTTCTTTAAGTTGAAAGAATTTTACAGGTGTTTATCATTATAGTTTACAAAATGTTGCTTAACTTCTTTATTTATTTATTTTGTAATTTGAGTTCTTAGTGTTGAAAAATGTCAACTTTTGGAGTTTCATGCTCCTCTACGAGTTTACTTCGTCTTTTGCAATGTCGTTGAAGCAGTGGCGGATGTAAAATGTTGCCATGGATTTAGTAGAACTCAATGTTATTGTTTTAAAGTACAATGTAATTACAACCTTAAAATTTTCGAATTTACCAATACATTTAAGCAAAATTAGAGCACAAAAGAGTAGTAAGGATGAGGAAAATCTTAATAGTCCAATTTAGATGATTACCAGAAAATGTAAGCAAAAGTATGTAAAAGAGATTGCTTTTTGCCCCCTTGTTATGGGACAACTAGTACCTTGCCTTTACGTCCATGGTAAGTGAACTCTTACCATTCAAATTTATTGACTAAATGATGATGCCAGTTTTGGTTTTGGAGGCTTCATTATACTTTTGACAGCTTAAGGAGGTGAAAGTGCAATCATATCCTACTCCTCATGACCAATGTCATTAATTATATGTAGTACAAAAATATTTTTGATATACAGAGACGAATATACGATTTTAAGTGAATCTAAAATAGTATGATCATTTTATTATATCATTATACTTTAATGTTTTTTACGCTTCTAAGCCTAAATTTGAATTGAATCCGTACGTAGACTTCCCTTAAATCTGTATCCATCTACAAATAATACACATGCACCACTAATTGTGGGAGCTAAAAGCAAAATCTGGTACTGTCTTTTATACTATTTCCCCCCGACGAGTAGAGGAATTTGTCAAAAACAAAATAGGATAAGGTTCAAGATGTGCAATTGTGGAGCTGGTGGAATGTAAATCTCATTGTTTGTCGCTTAGTTTGGTGGTGGTGGGGACTGGGGAGGAGGAGGAATGAATACTGCTGTTACTGCTCTATTATGCCCTTAGCCACTTGCGTGCCACTGCTAGGCCATCCTTTTAGGTCTACTTGCACATTACTACAACAACAACGAAGACGGTGACCCAGTAAACGTCAACAAGTAGGGTTTGAGAAGAATAGTGAGTACGTAAATTTTATCATTATTCCGAGGAATTATAGAAGTGGTTTTGGATAGACCCTCAGCTCAAGAAGACGAAAATAGACAATATATCAGTACCGTCAACAGAAACCATAGAAATAATAACAGCGTCATAAGAACCAGAAAATATATGAAAAACAAAAATAATAACCAGTAAATAAGGCCCCACACTATGAAAAATTGAAGAGTACTGTGAACATAACATTAACCACTAGCAGTCTAGGACAAAATCCTTGAGACTAGTCTCACACTCGTACGCAGCAGAAATATGTTCAACTACCTTTTAACCTACAACCCTAATGCTCGACCTCCACAGCTTCCTATTAATAGCCATGTCCTCGAAAATTTGAAGCCACGTCATGTTTGGCTGATCACCTCTACCCAATACTTCTTAGGCCTCCCTCTTCCTCTTCTCGAACCTACCAAAGTCAACCGTTCACACCTCCTTACCAGGGAATCTAGCCTCTTTCTCTTACGTGGCTGAACCAATTTAGCCTTGCATCCCGCATTTTGTCATCCATGGGAGCCACACCTACCTTCTCCTGAATATCCTCATTCCTAACCTTATCCATCCTAATGTGGCTACATATCCACCTCAACATCTTCATTTCTGCTACTTTCATCTTCTAGATATGTGAGTTCTTAACTGGCCAACACTAAGCCTCATATAACATGTCCAGTTTAACCACCGCTCTATAAAATTTACCTTTGAGTATCTGTGGCACATTTTGTCATACAAAACTCCAGATGCTAACCTCCATTTCACCTACCCCACCCCTATACGATTTGTGATATCCTTGTCGATCTCCTGACCCCTCTGAATAACCAGTCCAAGATACTTGAAACTGCCTCTCTTGGGGATGACATGTAATTCAAGCCTCACGTCAATGCCCGCTTCCATCGGCTTAGTACTGAACTTACGCTTCAGGTATTCTGTTTTAGTCCTACTCAACTTGAAACCCTTAGACTCAAGGGCCTATATCTAAACCTCCAGCCTCTCGTTGACGCCTATTTGCATCACATCAATCAAAACCATGTCATCAGCGAATAACATATGCCATGACACCTCTCTTGAATATGTTTGTCAGCGGGTCCATCACCAGGGCAAATAAGAATGGATTGACCGCAGATCCTTCGTGTAACCCTATAACAATAGAAAGATGCTCCGAGTTTCCTTCTACCGTGCGAACCCTAGTCTTAGCTATATCATGCATGTCCTTAATCGACCTAATGTAAGCACACGACAACCTTTGCCTTCAGGCATCTCCGAAGAATCTCTCTAGAAACCTTGTCATATGCTTTCTCCAGATCAATAAATATCATGTGCAGATCCTTCTTTCTATCAATGTACTGCTCCACCAACCTTCTAAAAAGGTGGATAACTTCAGTAGTAGAACGACCCTATATGAATCCAAATTGGTTGTTAGATATAGATACCATCCTCCTCACCTTCACTTCTACCACCCTTTCCCAAACATTTATGGTATGATTTAGTAATTTGATACCCATATAGTTGTTACAACTCTGGATATCATATTTGTTCTTATACAATAGAAATATCGTACTCTACCTCCACTCATCCAACATCCTCTTTGTCTTGAAAATAATATTAGATAACTCAATCAGGCACTCCAAACTTGATCCATCCACACACCTCCAAAATTCTACTAGAATTTCGTCTGGCCTGGTTTCTCTGCCTCTATTCATCTTATGCATAGTCCCAACAAACTCTTAAATCTTGATGCACCTACAATACCTAAAGTCACGATGACTCTCGAAATTCCCTAATTCACATAGCACAATATCCCGATCACCTTCTTTTTTTAGAAGTTTATGAAAATAGTCTACCATCTCCACTTAATTTGGGCCTCTCCCATCAATACTCTACCGTCTTTGTCTTTGATGCACCTCACTTGGTCTTGATTTCAGACCTTCCTCACTCTCTCTCCTTGTCTAGCCGAAATAACTTCGTCTCCCCACCTTTCTCCTATAATTCCTTGTACAGGCAATCAAAATCCACAATCTTAGCCTCTGTGACCGCCAACTTCACGTCCTTCCTAGCTACCTTATACCTCTATTTGTTCACTCTCCTCTCCTCCTCGCCTGTTCTCCCTACTAACTTCAGTTACACCACTTTCATTGCTTCTATGTTGCCTTGTACCAGTTTATTCCACCACCAATCACCTTTGTGCCCACCAGAGTAGTCCTTCGAGACCCGTAACACCTCTTTCTCTGCCTCCCTTATATATTCCGCTATCGTCCACCACATATTGCTCGTGTCCCTACTGCTCCTCCAGGCTCCCATAGACGATAACCTATCCTCCAACTCCTAACCATTATCCTTAGTCATGGCTCCGTACTTGATCCTCGGTCTTCCTCGTACGTACCTTTTCTTCCTCTTTATCATGAAATCGACGATCATTACCAAGAGCACATACTACGTCGCGAGGGTCTCACCCGAGATAACCTTGCAATCCTTGTACAACCCTCTATCACATCTCATGAGGCGGAGATAATCAATTTGAATCTTCGCCACCGTACTTTGGAAAGTAACCAAATGCTCCTCCCTCTTTGAAAAGCTAGTGTTCGCAATAACCAGCTCAAATACCTTAGGGGAGTATAACATTGAAGTACCTCATCCGTTCCAATCCCCAAAATTAAAGCTGCAATGCACCTCACTATAGCCATATACAGTCGATCCACTATGTCCATTGAAATCGCCTCCTATTAATAACCCCCCAACAGGCGAATTACTATGCACAATCTCATCCAAAATCTCCCAGAAGTGCCTTTTAACCTCCTCATCCAAGCCCGCTTGTAGCGCGTCAACGGTTAATGACATTTAGGGTCAACTCTCCAACCACCAATTAATAGTCATTAATCTATCATTCACCTGCCTAACCTCTATCACAGACTCTCTAAGTTCTCTATCCACCAAAATACCCACTCCATTCTTACCCTTCAGGACTCTAGAGTACCACATCTTATACCTGTCCACATCCCTCGCCTTCGATCCTACCCACCTAGTCTCCTAGACACATGTTATGTTGACCTTCTTCTTTCGGAGGAAATTCGCCATCTCTATAAACTTACCCGTCAATGTTCCTATGTTCCATAACCATATCAACCTATAGGTTCCTTGTTCCCCTTACCTCCCGTCCCATATTCTGTCCCATACACCATGCCCGCTCACCCCTGAGGACATACCTATGACAGACTAAGAGAAATCACTAACACACCATTAGCAACAGACCAAACTAGAAGAAAAAAGTTATAACTACAGACACACTAATAGTATGATTAAACTAATGCGAACTAAAATGGAAACAATTTGGCTAACACAAAGAAGGGAAACATGAAAGAGGGAGGTACAAACTCCCGAGAATAGAACCTAAAAATTGTCTTGGTGTAAATGACGATGTTGCGGCACCTAGCACGTTTAGGTACAACTTCTTACTGCCCCTTGCTGACACTCACCATAGGTGCTCTCCTATGTTTGCTTGCACTCTTCTCTCTCGTCTCCAATAGCCACTGATATTACCTGAAAGACACACAAAACACCACAGAACCAAAAAAAGGGGGAGGGGGGCTGTCACCGCTACCATTGGTGAAACCCCAATAGAAGCAAAGGAGAAGAAAAATATAGCAGGGGAGATGGACCGAACAAGTTTGCATGCAAGTAAAAAGAAGAAGAAAATAAATGAAGAAGGGGTCGATGGGGAGGTGAGCTAAAACTCACATGAAAGGGGCACAAGAAAGGGGAGGGGATTTCATTCGCCAGGATATAGGTCACAAAAAGGAAAACAATCGCTGGAATTGACTGCTACTATTGATCTTGCACAAATTTCTGGAATGTTTTGTGACTGATGAAGGTTGGAAAGATTAAAGACATAAGATAAAAGGGAAAGGGGAGATGGTTGTGAAAATACAAATTTATTAGGGTTGTGACTTTCAAACATATCAAACCACATGAAAATGTAAGGATCCCATCCTCATCTCTAAATCACAAGTAGAATACACACCACACCAACCGAAAACATTCACTAACTCAATTCCCTAAAACAAAACCACAACATGTAATGGGCTCACCATATTGGTAGAGTACATAAATCACAAATCGTAACCAAGCCATTCTGAAATCACATCAAAACCTGTCGTAACAAGTAACAAAAATTCATTCTAGTCTTATGATTATCAATGGTGAAAAAAGCAAAACGATAGACACGAGCAACCACCATATAATCTCCCAACAGGGGTAAAGACATATGTAGAGTACATGAATAAAAAAACTTACCTATATATTAAGCAAGATAGGAGGACTCACTCCGATAAGCAGAACCGAATCAAAAAGGATATGCTCTTATATAACAAATCAAAACCACAACTGTAATGACAATATTTGGTGCATCGGCCTCAGCCCTAACATGGAAAATATATCAATGTCATAGGTTTCCCCTTCTAAGGAGCCCTCCACTCGCCTGTCCTCCACCCCGAGCTTGCTATGCAGGTGGAGTGGCAACTGTAATAGAGCTCATAGCCCGAGTACTATGATGAAATCTGCCTCACCCTATCATGGGACAATCTCTCATGATGTGCCTAGTTATGCCACATTCATAATAACCCCTCTGCGAGCGTGACTGATGGTACTGAATCTGTGTTGGATAACTGGAATAACTGTTGTAAAAACTACACACAAGTGATGCACTAAAAGATGACTGCTCCATATGAGTACCCTGAGGTCCCTGACCAACTAGTGAACTACGAGTAGTATAAAGTGTGGATTGAACTCGCTGATTGCTGGAGCCTCCACCATGATAGGTCATAGCTGAAGAGTATAATCTATAAATCCTCAAGAACCTAGAGACCTCTTGTTCTCCTTATACTCCCTCTTCTCACCCCGAATAAGCTCTAATCTCCTAGAAATCTCCACAATCTGCTGAAATGGAGTGTCAATCTCCAACACCCGAGCCTTGCAAATCTTAGACCATAACCAAGCCCCTCGGTAAATTTTTGAATTCGCTCTCTGACTGTAGGAACCAAAGAAGCTGCATGACGGGATAACTTTCTGAATCTGATGGATACTCCCACGCTGTCATGGTGCCCTAGCATAACTGCTCGAACTCTGTGTGACACGAATCTATGTGGGTTTGGGGAACAAACTCCCTCAAAAACATCTCTGAAAAGTGAGTCCAAGTGAGTGGTGTTGCATCAGCTGGTCTACCCTCCTCATAAAACTGCCACAATTGATACGCTACTTCTGACAGCTGAAATATAGTAAAAGCAACTCCAATCACCTCCATAGTACCCCATGGTGCGGAGGATACAGTTAAACTTTTCTAGAAAGCTCGATACATCCTTGGTGCCACTAAAAGTAGGTGGACTATACTTCTTGAAGCTCTCAAGACTCTTCTTCTCCTCCTCTGGTGCCCATGTCATGACTTTGGGCTGAACTGAAATAATAGACTGTACGAGGAACATACCCAGAACTTGACCAATATGAGCCCGCAACTCTAGAGTAAGAGCAATGTGAGTCTAAGCTTCTCCCCTAATCCGCAAAGTTGCTGGTGCAATGGAGATCAATCCCGCCTGAGCAAATGTACCAAACATGCTCAGGAACTATGCTAAAATCTCTTGAAATCCGGCGGAAACAACATGCATCTCTGGTGCATATCCCCCAATAGGAGCTACTGGTGGCTCCTAAACTGCTGCTCTGGCACGTGCCACTATCAGCCCCAGCCTCTCGCGGCTCTAGCTGGGGGTGCGGGTGTCTGTTCAACTATTCTAGTAACGCATGTCCTCACCATCTGTAAGATAATAGAGATACAAAGGCTCAAACTTCAAAATCAACAAATCCGCATGACAGGAATTAAAAAAGTGGAATTTTTATAATAATTTCACAGCCTCTCAAAGATAAGTACAAATGTCTCCATACTGATCTGCAAGACTCTACAAACCTGCTCGTGAATCATACAATCTATGAGCCTATAGCTCTAATATAACTTTGTCATGACCCAAAGACCAATTACAAGCATCATGATGGCACCTAGTCTTTAAGAATAAGTAAGCCGATTACCTACAACAACTAAGTCAGTTTAATAATGATAATTTAAAATACAATTTAATATGAATACCGAAATAACAGTGAAATATGCCTACGTGGCAATAATCATAAGAGCCTCCCAAGACTAGTTAATACAAAGCCATGAACTCTAGCTGAATACATGGAGAGATCTCAAAGATCAAAATATAATATTGTTCTAACAATAACTAACAATACAATGAAAGGAAAGGACCCCGATGGAGTACGACGAGACCGGCCACATGCAACTCTTGACTGGGCCAATATTGCCCCCACTGACCAGCTAGTGTGCAATGACAGATCAATAAGCTAACTCTGTCCGAATCTGATATCTCAAATTCTTGGATCTGCACAAAAATATGCAGAAGTATAGTATGAGTACACTACGATCGGTACCCAATATGTATCAACATTAACCTTGGTGGATTAGTGGCGAGGTATATGTCAAGACATCTACTAGTCACAATACCCTGTGCAGTATAAAAGTATAAAGCTAATAATGAAAGCATGAATCAGAAAATGACAACAAAAATCAACATGTGATATAAACAGTAAAGTAACAAGAATACTATGAAAGTACCATTGAAACCAATAGGGAAAATAAATAAATACCAATTAATCAAGTCGTTTTGACACATGCTTTGCAATAAAAGTTTTTCATGGTACTTCACCTCATATTCATAAGTGAAGAGTCTTAAACCACAAATAATATGCTCACGATACCTTGTGCCCACATTTCTAATCATGATTACACGGACAACTCATGTGCCGATATCTCAATATGCTCGACATGATCACAGGTTTAATACCAACATAAAAGCAAACAAGACAAAAATACATGGGTATGATCGATAAATGTTAAGATGGATACTCCCAAACTAGTATAAGTGGTATGCTACATTGTATGTTTGTGCGAGTGTATTATTACCACCAAAGTAAACAAGTAATATAAAAAACATCGAGTAGTTCATTGAAAGCAACACAACAAGTCATGTAAGATATATGACATACATAAGTAGAATCATAATAACACATTAATATCGTCAACATAATGCCCCAAGCCATCACACATCATCCCTGCTTTTTGTCACCCTTATCTCTCAGATAGCCACCCGTATCACTCCACCCCAAATAAATCATTAGCCACCCATATCACTCCATATAATATCCACCCTTATCACTCGGCCCGGACAATAACACAATAGCCACGTGTATCACTCTGCCCAATCAACAACAATGAGATGCCACCCTTATGTCCAGCGTAAACAATACTGAGATGTCACCCTTATGCTTCACATAACAACAATCAATCTACAAAATAATTCATATGTGCTAACATCACAACAACAGGACAATCAACTTGTACTACACATGACCATTGGCCACAACCTTTCCAAGAGAACCAACAATGGCAATATTTTTAGAATAGTGCCCACGGCTCAACATAATATATATATATATATATATATATATATATATATATATATATATATATATATATAGAATCTCAATAACAATAAAATGAATGTGGAAGTAACTCAACAATGAACAATACCCTTTTAAGCACAACTTCAATTCAAATATATTAGTGACTTTCAACAACTTCAGCTTCAATTAAATGCTTAGGATAAACTTGATAATGAAGGTATTCCCAAGAAATGAAAAATATCAGATTCTAGTGTATCAAATAGACTAACAATGAAAGATATAGAACAAACTAGAAACTACGTCTAAATGCATGAGAATAACAAAGAACAAAAGGATATCACGTAACAACAGTTTTAATTAAGAGTAATCCAACAATAAAGGAAGTCACGAAATGATAAAAGAGATAACATCTTCAAATAAAGCATATAAGAGCAAAATTGACAAGTAAAGGATTGACATGTAACAATAACTCCAAAATAATGTGAAAGTAAACATGGCAAATAAAAGATATACATGTGCTAACAATTCCAAATAAATTTATGAAAGAAATCTAAGAGTCTAAACCGGTCAATTTTCACATATAAGCCTGAGTATGCACTTGCCACCGCGTGTACACCGCTTTCACATAACTGAATAATATAAACAACTCAAACCCAAAGGGGTAGTTCCTTCACACGAAGTTAGGCAAGATACTTACCTCAAAGAAGTCAAATCAATACTTTAAAATGACTTTCTCATGTGAAGCAATCTCCGGACGGTCCAAATCTAGCCAAAATAACTTAATATCATAAATAAAAATTACAGGAAATAATTCCAGATAATAAACAATCTATTTTCAATTGAAAACTAAAAAGTAAATCCAAAAAGTCAACTAGGGACCACATATCGTAACTTAATAAAATTCACAAAATTCGAAAACTCATTCCATTACGAATCAAATCATACCAAAATTATCCAATTCTGACATCAAATTGGCCTTCAACTCCTTATTTTAAATTTTTAATAGTTTTTAAAAAAAATCTCATTTTTTCCAATTCAAATCACTAATTTAATGAGTAAAATAAGGACGAAATCATGAAATATAGTTAAATCCGGGTCAACAACACTTACTCCAATCCAATAAGTTAAGAACCCCTCCTAAATCCCCAAATTGAGGTCTCTAACTCAAAAAGTGATAAAAATACCAAACCTTTATTATATAACATATTCTACCCAGCACTTCCGTTTTTGCAGACTCACAGTCGTATATGCGAAGACGCATCTAAGGAATATTCATCACATATTTCCAAACAACTAAAATCCCAAATGACTGCACATTCATCTAAGACAACAGATCTGCGGTGTCGCTTATGCGAACAAAGAAGCGCACCTGCAAGACCGTTTTTGCGAAAACGATGCTGCATCAGCGGATACTTCAACCTAGCACATAAACCGCACCTGCACATTACCACTCCCACTTACGATCATCGCACCTACGCCCAGGTGTCCGCAGGTGCAACCACACTAGATCCCAGCCCAAACTAACTTCAACCAACTTCAACTACCATGATATAGGCCCTATCCAATCCTCCCAACCAATCCTAAAACATAGCAGGGGCCTATTTGAGGCCTCAAATCACATCAAACAATATCAAAACTATGCATTATACCTTAAATCAAACTTATGAACTTTTAACTTCTACAACTCGCGCCAAATCATATCAAATAAACCCGGAATAATCTCAAATTTTGCATGCAAGTCTAAAAATGACACAACAGAGTTATTCTAACTCCTAAAATTGAAATTCGAACCCGATATCAATAAAGTCAACTCCTGGACAAATTTGCCAACCTTCAAAACCTTCAACTCTTCAACTCTCGCCAAAATACATCAAATCAACATACAGACCTCCTAATTCAAATTCGAAGATGTGCCTAAGCCAAAATTAGCATACAACTATTGGAATCATCAAAATACCATTCCAGAGTTATCTATACAAAAGTCAAACTTCGATAAAGTCTTGCCACTTAAGCTTCTAAAACAAGGATTGTTTTTTCAAATTAATTCCGAGTCATCCGAAAATCAAACCCGGCCACTCATGCAAGTCATGATACAAAATACAAAGCTGATCGAGACCTTAAGCCACCGAAAAAATACTAATTCTCAAAATGACTGTTAGGTCATTACACATCATCGGAAAAAGTCCAATTCTTTTTCAATTTTCTATGATTTTCCATATTTTTGTTTTTTCTTTTATAAATTTAAGCTACTAAAACTACAATTACTAATTATACTAACTAAAAAAATAAAAATAAGAAGCTAAAAATTAAAAATAAGAAGTTAGTATTATTACTAACATATTTCTATCAAATATCTAAAGGAATTCTCCTACCTACACTTAAAATAGTACAACGTCCTAAAAGCACAAATAAAATAAAAATAATAGGGGTGTACCAAACACTTATTAAATGGAAAAAAGCTGAAGCAATAGCAACTCAAGAGGTACTCAAAATTTCCCAGGTATGATCTCGTGTGCAGACACCCTTCATTGTACGAATACCCCTCACTAATTTAACTAAAAAGAAAATAAATAGGTAACTCTAAATAAAGGCAAAATAAACTTTTATGTTATCATGTGATGAAAACGGTATAGGGTTATGGGATATCTAACAATCATATTGTATTCTTCACTTGAATTGACAAATTAATTTATATGGTATATTGTTTGGCGAGGTTAATATTACCCATAAGAATCTGAAGAGTCCTTACTTACATATTCCAGCTAACCTAACACCTATAATCTTTTGAGTTTGACTCAATAACTATGCATTCATAATCCATATATAATAAACAAGCAAGGCAGCTAGCATATGTTTATTCTAATCACAAATCTATTCTTTGATGTCCAGGTTTAAGAATTTCAACATTTGATTTCAATTAAAGATTCATAGATAGTATTTCATTAGTGATCAGACTATCAAATAATTAAGTTCAGAATTGAATAATTAAATAAATATGATAAATCAAGCAACAAAGATCAATATCCAAATAATAATAGTAATGAAAGAACCACAATCCTGTGACATGCAATTTTGCTTCACATAGACATAATAGTCAAATGATAAATCATCCAAAGAAATATAAAAATTACTAAATTTGGCGAAAGAAAAATAAAATAATGAACTCCGGCCTCCACGACTACTGGTACTCTCCCTTGATCGAAAATCTCCTTCAAAATATGTTCACCCCTTCACTAAACACATTTAGGAAGTATTTGTATGTTAGGGTCGAAGTCTACAAGTCCAAATCTTAGAAGAAATAATTTATTCTCGGACTGGGAGGAGGAGGGGTCAGACGCCTAAACTCGCAAGGCCAGATCTGGGGCGAGATCGTGGACCTCGCGAGACACAACCAGGCGTAAGGCTGGCCACACTAGGAGCTACGCGATGCGAGCCTGGGCGCGAGGTGCTTTGTACTTGATTTGATTTTCTTCCTTTCTTGCTCTTTTCTTGTTTCTTTATCATCCCTTTGCGCAACCTTCATTCCTTTTCACATTTCAATAGTCCTACACATAAAAACAACTTACTTAAGCTTAAATGTCAGACAATTTAACATTAAACATCAAAATGTAAGATAAGTAATGTACTAACAATATATAATTATAATCAAATATCCCATGTGAATCCCTTTTTAGAAGCTTAAGTGTAGAAGAATAAATATTTCCAAACACATTTTGCTGGAGTATGTTAATTCCCTAAAGTGCAAACACCCGCTCCATTTGAGGATGAAAAATACCACTTTCTGTATAATTAAATTTTAATTAATGACTGAATTTTTTTTATCACAATCATCTCTGTCATTATGTATGGTCGGTCACTAACTCTCAACAAAAGATCACGAGAGAGTTGAGTCTTACTCTCAAGTCAACTAAATATTGTTTTTTTTGTTTGTTTATATTAATTCAGTCTTACCCACACCACTAATGTCCCATTTTCTTAGCATTCCCGACTTTTATTTCATGTTTTCCAACTTATCTCTTGATTTGCACTTTGTTAGCATGCTCCACATATTAGCTTTAACTTGTTCAATATATAAAAATAAATGTTTTTTATTCATTCACTTTAGCAAATTAAGAAACAGAATATTTTTTTTACAATTTTAACTAACCATTATATAGCCTTTTTTAAAAACTAATTGGAGTACTATTAGTCAATTTATGATTTTCAAAATATTGTTAATAGCAATAGTTTATCCAGAATTGCAATAACTGTAGAGGTATCAAGCTGTTGAGTCATTCAATAAAAATATGGGAGAGGGTGGTGGAGAGGAGGGTGAGAAAGACTGTCTCTATCTCGGGGAACCAGTTCGGTTTCATGCCAGCGCAATAGACTATAGAAACACTTCATCTGGTAAGGAGGTTGACGGAACAATATAGGGAAAGGAAGAAGGACTTGCATGTGATGTTTATTGACATAGAAAAAGCCTACGATAAAGTCCATGGGGAGATTATATGAAGATGTTTGGAGATTAGCAGTATCCTAGTAGTGTGCACTAGCGTGATTAAGGACATGTATGATAGAGTTAAGACTCAGGTGAGGACTGTGGAGATGACTCAGAACTATTTCCTAGTGGAGATAGGTTGCATCAAGGGTCATATCTTAGCCTATTTTTATTTGCCTGGCGATAAAAGGTGCCATGGTGTATGTTATTTGCAGATGACATAGTATTGATTAATGAGATGCATGTTGGGGTTAATTCTAGGTTAGAGATGTGGAGACAGATCACGATGTCTAATTACTTCAAATTGAGCAGGACAAAGACAGAGCACTCGGAGTGTAAGTTTATTGTTGGGGCTCATGAAGCAGAAGTGGGCGTGAAATTGGATACACAAGTCATCCACATGAGAGATAGAGTTGTTCCTAAAGTGGACTCCCTTACTTTATAAAGGGGTCTAATATTTCTTAACACACGTTTTATCACGCATTCTAAAGTAATATATTATCATTCCCTATATTATTTAGTTGTTTCCTTTTGTTCATCAGAGTTGGCTAGAGTGAGCCCGGTTCGAGGATGAAGATTTTATTGAAGCTGAAACTACTTTACGTGTGTGGTTTGAATTTATTTTTATCTCTATGTATTTAATCTAATCCAATTTAATGCTTTGTATCAAATTCGTTTAGTACTTTTAAAATTATTTACAAATTTAATTATATTTTGAGGGTAAGCACCTTGTAAAGTTTTCAGCTACTAATTACTTCATATAATATATCACTTTATTCTTATTTTTTGTATATCTTTTAACCAAGGTCAAAGTTTTATTAGGAACAAGTCAATATACATATACCAAATACCATATAAAAAAGGAAAAATAGTACTGGCCAGCAAATTGTCCATAAGCCGATCTATTTTCACATCACAATGTATGAGTTATTGGACTATACATTATTAAAAGTAAAAGAAAAAGACCATATTAATTTAAATGGTAGCTTAAAAGATTACACGGCATAATTAATTAATAACTAGTTATTTAGTTAATAATTAATTATTGGAAATTAACAAATAAATTAACTACCTAAAATTAACTCAATCACTGATACGGGTTGGTATAAGTTAGTTATTTTCTTTGTTTAATATTTTAAAATCATTTTCGTTTTTCTTTTTTTGAAATAAAAAATGTATCTATTCATTAAAAATAATATTGTTGAAAATAATATAATAATATTTAATAAAAATATTTTCAAGAGAAATAAAATATGTATCTTCTTTTATATTAAAATAAGTAGCAGACAGAAATATCACACAAGTAATATGCTAATAATATTTATTAATAATGTAATTTTATTAAATATTAGATAATATAATAAAGAAAAATACAAAACAAAAAGTTATTCGATGACTATATGAGTCCCTTTAATTTAATAGAGATTTTTTAAATTAAAATTCACACAATATCTATTCTATCTATATAGAATAGGAAAAGCAAATTATATGATTCCAAGTATAATATCAACAAATTAACAAGTGTCAGATTTTAGGAAAAGGCTCTAACAAATTTGGAGTTTCAAAATTTATATAAAAAAGAAAATGATAAAAAAAGATAAAAACTACTTAAATATGAGTGAAAGTTGATTTAGATTAATTTTTTAAGCAATATACCACTAAGCTAGGTGCTTAATATTTTATTATTAATAATAATCAAAAGCAAAATACAAAGTCTCAGGAGATATCACACAATAAAGATTGAAAAAGTATAAAAGTACATCAATCCAATTACTAAAGTTGAGTGTTGCACTCAACTTTGGTAATAGAAAATGAACTATGAACCATGTCCATGAAGAGTTACGCTTGGCCATAACCTTGTGTTACCAAGGCTTTCCAAATTGTGTACCATGTAATGCACAACTTCACATGTCATTCTACGCATAAGCATTTGCAATACATACAATCTAATATAAGAGTGTATATTCGAATCGATTTATCGATAAATTAAATTAATTATTTATTATCAATTTATCGATAGTAAGTTATCATTTATCGATTTCAATTTCGAAATTTTCCTTATCGAGTTGTCGATTTCGATTTTGATTTTGTCCTCTTAAGATATACTTAATTTTTTTTATACCTTATTCTATAATACCCTTTCCTTTACCTAAGACCCTAACCCTATTATTTCATCTACCACATTTAAAGGAATGATCTTATTCAAGCTCACGGAAAAGAAGTTCAAGTTAATGAAAAATAGAATTAGCCGTGTTGATGTATTTTTATTTTTTTTATACCGTTGGAGTGTTAATGATCTACATTTGATCCCTTACTTTAGTTTCATTGCATGTGCTTGTTGAGACCAATTTTATGTTATAAATGGTGTTCATCTTATTTTAGCTTCTTTTTGTCCATATTAGTTAGGCATATTTATAGCGATATACTTTCCGTAGAATCCTGTAGATTTTCTTATTGGTATAATCAATAACCGAATCAACAAGCCCCAAAAATAGATAAATTGAAATCGAAAAAATCGAAACCTTATTGAGACGTTAACAATAAATATATATATATATAAATCAATAATTAATAAGTAATTATCAATAAAGATCAAAATCGAATCATAAATAGAATGCACACCCCTAATCTAGTAGCTCCAACTGGTATCTAGAGTTGAGATCCAAACTGATAGCTAAATAATACGTAATTAGGCCTATCATCACTGTCCACTCCAAGGCAACCCTTGTGTTGTTGTGACTGTTGCTGTGACTTTGCCTCAGTAATTCGTGATTTTATCGGGTTAATATTACTTATGGTCATTGAACTATTTTTTAATTTTAGTAAAGTTATTCAATTATTTTTTTTCACTTAAAAGTAACTAAACTTTATATTTGTCACATAAAAATTATTTTGCCTCAAACTTTCACCATAAATATGGCATGACACATATTTTAATAAAATATTTTTTAAAGTAAATGCCACATAAGCTTACATGGTCCCAATTATAACTGTGTAGCTCGTCACTATCTTTCAATTCTTTGAAACTCTACTTTTATTATGAACTTTTGATTTATCTTTTCTGTGATATTTGAAGTGGTTTGAAAAGGTCGGCTTGTCTAGCACCAATTGATAAGTGCCATCACGACAGGTTCGGATTTGGATTTTGACAAGTTAGTATCAGAGCCTAGGTTACATAGATCTCACATGTTATGAGCAGGTTTAGTAGAGTCTTGAGGATCGGTATTGAGACATATGTACTTATCTTCGAGGGGCTATAGAACACATATGAAACTTTACATTCTTGAATTCTTGTCATGTGAACATGTTGATTCTGGTAATTAAACTTCTACTATCGTATTATCTCACAAATGGTGAGGACACGTACTACTGGGCATGATGGACAACCATTAGCACCACTAGTTAGGGTTGCGAGAGGCGGAGGTCGCGATAGAGGCTGCGGTAGGGCCAAAGGGGCAACTCAAACAGTAGCTATGCAACACCTATAGATCCACCAGTTTCCCCAGTTCAGGATTAAGTCCCAGTTGTGGATGCGCAGTGGGGCCAGCTCAGGCACCGCCCCAATTGTGATTCCGGGCCTTCAAGAGGCCTTAGCTCAAATTTTGATCTTATGCACTAGTCTTGCTTGGGCAGCCTCCATTATGGCTGCAACATCCACTTCTCAGGTCTATGGAGGTACTCAGAATCCTGCCTCCCGTACACCCGAGTAGGTGATGTAGGGATTCTAGACACTGGGGGCACTACCAGGCTAGCTGGTGGCAGCTGCTCAGGCCAATGTGGTTTCTTCTATGATAGATGACGAGCAGTGGAGACTAGAGAGGTTTGGTAGACTTCAGTCTCTATTCTTTAGCAGGGCAAAGTCGGAGGATTCCCAAGGTGTCTTTGACAATTGTTAGAAGATTCTCTGTACACCAGGTATTCTGGAGACCAGTGGGGTCTCATTCACTAATATTTAGTTTAGTTGATCTTCCTTCAGTTAGTGGGAGGGATATGAGAGGCGTAGGACGGTTGGTGCAGCACCCCTTACTTAAAAGGAGTTCACTGTTCTCTTCTTAGAGAAGTTTGTGTTGTAGTCTCATAGAGAGCAGCTGCGCAAGCAGTTTGATTAGTAATGTCAGGATGATATGTCTGTGATGCAGTACGATATATGTTTTTCTAAGTTGGCTTTTCATGCAGTTTGGTTAGTTCCCACTTATAGGGAGAGGGTTAGGAATTTTATTGATGGCCTCACATTTCAGCCGCGGGTGCTTATGACTAGAGAGTCTGTATCTGGTGCTACTTTCGATGAGGTTGTTGACATTGCCTGACAAATAGAGATGGTTCGCAGCTAGGAGCAAGTTCAAAGTGAGCCAAGATGTATCGTTGATAAAGTGGTTTTAGTGGGGTTCTTTCTAGAGGTTAGTTCAACCACGACATGGGTGGTGTTTTCAGGCATGCACAGACGGCTCGCCCAGTTCATCGTTGTGCATCATCTGGTCATAGTTCACACAATTCTCATCAGGGTCACCCATCTCTCAATGCCCTTCCAGCTCAGAGTTTGTTTCGTGCTCCATCAGTTCGAGGCTCATCTATGCTAGGTCCTTCTATTAGCTATCACGGTGCTCGGGGCTCTATTCAGTCCCTGTCAACAGTAGGGAGTTATTGTGAGTGTGGGAAGTTTGGGCACGTGGAGAGGCATTGTCCTTGTCATCATGGAGGTTCAGCGCAACATATGAGTCAGGTTGCAACTTCTGCACCGGTTGCTTCACCACCAGTCTAGCCAGATCGGGGTAGAGCCCAGTCAGCTAGTGGTCTCCCTAAAGGGTGAGGCTGATTGGGGGGCAGTTAGGCCCGTTTCTATACACTCTCTACGAGTCCAGATGCTATTTCTTTAGACATAGTGATCACAAGTACTGTCTCACTATGTTAGAGATGCTTTTGTATTGTTTGAACCTAATTCTACTTATTCGTAAGTATCATCGTATTTTGCTCATTATCTAGATATGCCACATGAGTCTTTAGTTTCATCTATTCATATATCTACACTGATAGAAGATACTATTAGTGTGGACCGTGTGTATTGGTTGTGTTTAGTTACTATTGGGGGATTGGATACTAGAGTTGATCTCTTGCTTCTTAATATGGTTGATTTTAATGTGATATTTGGTATGGTTTGCTTGTCTCCATGTCTTGCTATTTTGGACTCTCATTCTAAAACTGTGACATTGGCGACGCCGGGATTGCCACGTATTCAGTGGCGAGGTTTTTAGACTATGTTTGCAGTAGAGTCATTTCATACTTGAAGGCCCAACAGATTGTTGGGAAGGATTGTTTATCTCATTTGGCCTTTGTGAGGGATGTTAGTTCTGAGACCCCTTCTACTGATTCTGTTCCAGCGGTGCGAGATTTTCCAAATATGTTTCCTGTATACCTACCGGTCATGCTCGACAGGGATATTGACTTTGGTATTGACTTGGTGTTAGGAACTCAGCCCATTTCAATTACTCTGAACCGCATAGAACCGGATGAGTTGAAAGAGCAGCTTTAGGAACTCCTTGAGAAGAGGTTTATTAGGCCTAGTGTGTCACCTTGAGGTGCACCAGTTTTGTTTGTGAAGAGGAAGGCTGGCTCTATGAGAATGTGTATTGATTATAGGTAGTTGAACAAAGTAACAATCAAGAACAAGTATCCTCTGCTGCGTATTGATGACCTATTTAACCAGCTTTAGGGGGCGAGGGTGTTCCCCAAGATTGGTTTGAGGTCAGGGTATCACTATTTGAAGATTCGGGACTCGGACATTCTTACGAAAACTTTTAGGACCTATTATGGTCATTATGAGTTCCTTGTGATGTGTTTTGGGTTGACCAACTCCCCAACAATGATCATGCATCTGATGAACAATGTATTTCATGCGAATCTTGACTCATTTGTTATTGTGTATTGATGCTATCCTGGTGTACTCTCATAGCTAGGAGGAGCATGCCTAACATTTGATGATTATGTTGCAGTGATTAAGGGAGGAGAAACTTTATGCAAGTTCTCCAAGTGTGAGTTTTGGCTTAGATCAGTGGTATTCTTGGGAAACATGGTGTCCAATGAGGGCATTCAGGTGGATCTGAAGAAGATAGAGACGGTTAAGAGCTAACCTAGACCTTCCTCACCTATAGAGATTTAGAGCTTTCTTGGTTTGCCTAGTTATTGATGTCGGTTCATGCAAGGTTTCTTTTCTGTTGCATCGCCCTTGATTAAAATGACCCAAAAGGGTGCTTTTTTCTTGTGATCGGACGAATGTGAGACAAGCTTTTAGAAGCTCAAGACTCTCTTGACCATAGCACCAGTTCTAGTTCTACCATCAACTTCTGGTTCTTATATAGTATATGTAGAGCAAGTACATACTGAGTGCGAGTACCGAGTGTTGAGTGATCGTGAGGAATGAGTGACCGTGAAGAATGAATGATTGTGAGGTTGGAACTATAGGGAGGACTAAGTGCTGGTTGCCCTTAGTGGCTGTATATGATTTCATTATTGATGCTCACCGTTGCACTATATCATATTTTTGATAACTTCTAAAGGAATTTTTAGCCTATTTTCACTTGAACTTGACTTAAACAAATTGAATTATCTTGATTTTTTTTCGGATCTAGGAAGCATGTCTAATTTCCTTTCTGAGACTACTGAAAATACATTTTAACTGTGTAGCTCGTAACTATCTTTCAATTCCTTATTTATTTTTGTTACTTACTGAGTTGGTTGTACTCACGCTACACCCTGCACTTCATATTTATACCCAGGAGTTTCTAGACGCAGATGGTGTTGATAGTTTCTCGCAACTGATCATTGAAGATATCGAGGTAGTTTTCTAGCGTTTGTAACTCTGCTTTAATTACGAACCTTTTATTTATCTTTGTATAATATAGGAAGTTTTTTGAAAAGATCAGCTTGCCTAGTACCACCGACAGGTGCCATCACGACAGGTTAGGATTTGGGTTGTGACATATCCTTGGCGGCTACATGTCAGTACCAACCTTCATCAATTTCTTGCATGCTATTTGCTAGCAGCTTTCATGCCTATAATGTCTTTATTTATGCTCTCTCCCACACAAAGCCTCCTATGGAGCCATCTGAATACATGACATGTAACTATTGTTATAAGAAAAATATGTGGGCGGTGGAAACTGATCCCATGACCCTCCTAATTCAATGAAACATGCACCAACTTGCACTCGGACGGCCCATTTGTCTGAGGGTGAAAATTTGTGCTTTACTCTACCAAAGTACCCAACTCCCTCTGCACGGCTCTCCAAAGCAGCAAAGTAAATTGATGACCTCTATATGAAATGATAGAAACTAGGACACCATGAAACCAAATAACCTCTCAGATATAGATCTCTGCCAACTAATCTGAAGAATAGGTAGTACACATAAGATGAAGTGCGCAGACTTGGTAAGCGATCCACAATCACCTAAATAGCATTGAACTTATTCAAAGTTCGTGGGAGCCCAACTACAAAGTCTATGGTGATCCTCTCCCACTTTCACTCTGGATTATCCATCTGCTGAAGTAAGCCACCCGGATCTCTAATGCTCATATTTTACCTGCTAACAATTGAGACACCGTGCTACAAATCCCACAATGTACTTCTTCATTCTTCTCCACCAATAATGCTTTCTCAAATGCTGATACATCTTCACGGCACCCGAATGGATGGAATAGTGCAAGCTTTGGGCCTCTTCTAGAATTAAATCCCGAATCCCATCTACATTGGGCACGCATATCCAACCCAACATCCTCAATACCCCATCATCACCATCTCTAGCATCATCGTGCTAAACTCTGTCCTTAAGGACAAGAAAATGGGGATCATCATGCTGGCTCACTCTGATGTGATCAAATCAGGAAATCACACAAGCCAGTACCCGTCTGGGCTCCTTAATATCCAACCTCACGAAGCAATTATCCAAGGTCTGAACATCGACTGTAAGAGGTCTCTCTCTGATAGGAATAAATGCAAAAACCTCCATACTCACCACCTTTATACTCAAGGCATCAGCCACCATATTGGCCTTTCATGTATGGTACAAAATAGTAATATCATAGTCTTTTAGCAGTTTTAACCATCTTCGGTGCCTCAAATTGAGATCCTTCTATTTGAACAAGTGCTGGAGGCTATGATGATTAGTAATCACCTTACAAGACATACCAGACAAATAATGTCTCCAAATCTTCAGCGCATGAACAATGGCAGCCAACTCTAAATCATGAACGAGGTAGTTCTTCTCATAGGTCTTCAACTGACGAGATGCATAAGCAATAACTCTACTATCCTATATCAACATATACCCGATACCAACTCTCGAAGCATCACAATATATGGTATGTGAATCTGAAGCTGATGGAAAACTTAACATTAGAGCTGTGGTCAAGGCAGTCTTGAGCTTCTGAAAGCTCGCCTCACACTCATCTGACCACTTAATAGAGCACCCTTCCGAGCCAACTTGGTCAAGGGTGATGCTATTGATTAAAATCCCGGAACAAACCAACGGTAACAATCTGGGAAACCAAGAAAGCGACGAATCTTTGTGGCTGAAGATGATTTGGGTCAACTCTGAACCACCTCTATCTTATTTGGATCAACCTGAATACCCTCATTGGCAACCGCGTGCCCCAAGAAAGACACTGAACTAAGTTAAAACTCGCACTTGGAGAATGTTGCATAAAGCTTCTCCTCCCTCAATCTCTACAACATAACTCTCAAATGCTCTGCGTGCTCCTGCTAGCTACGCGAGTACACCAGGATATCATCAATGAAGACCATGGAAAACGAGTCAAGATAAGTCTGAAACATGTTGTTCATCAAATGCATGAATGCTTCTGGGGCATTGGTCAGCCAAACAAACATCACAAGTAACTCATAATGACCACATATGGTCTTGAAAGATGTATTATGAATATCTGATTCCCTGATCTTCAGTTGGTCATACCTTGAACGAAGATGAATCTTGGAAACACTCTTGCTCCCTAAAGATGGTCAAACAAATCATCAATGTGAGGCAGGGGATACTTATGCTTAACGGTAACCTCGTTTAGCTGCCTGTAATCAATGAACATCCTCATAATGCCATCCTTCTTCTTCACAAATAGAATAGGATCACCCTACGGTGAAAAACTAGGCCAAATAAACCCCTTGTCAAAGAGTTCCTAAAACCTCTCCTTCAACTCTTTCAGCTCCGCTGGTGCCATACGACACGCTGGGATAGAAATGGGCTGAGTACCTAGCACCAAATCAGTACAAAAATTAATATCCCTATTTGGTGGCATGCCGTGCAGGTCTGTAGGAAACACATCGGGAAAACCCCTCACAACTGGAATAGAATCAATGTTGGGTTTCTCAGCAATGACATCCCTCATAAATTCTATGTATGAAAGACAACCTTTCCCAGCCATCCGCTGGGCTTTCAGGAATGAAATCACCCTACTGGAAACATAATCGATCGAACCTCGCCACTTAATCTGTGGTAACCCCGACATAGCCAACGTCACTGTCTTAGTATGATATTATAAAGTAGCATGACATGGAGATAACCAATCCATGCCCAATATCACATCAAAATCAACCATACTAAGCAACAAGATATCCACTTAGGTATCCAAACCACCCAATAGTCACTACACATAATCGATATATACGATCCACAATAATAGTATCGTCCACCTGAGTATATATATGAATAGATGAAACAAGAGACTCTCGGGCATATCCAACTCATTGGCAAAATATGGTGACACATATGAAAAGGTGGAACCAAGATCAAATAATACAGAGGCATCTGTATGGCAGACTGAGATAATTCCTGTAATCATAGCATATGAAGCAATAGCATTTGGTGTGGCTGTGAGGGCATAGAAATGGGCTTGACCACCACCTGATCCACCTCCCCCTTTAGGGAGACCCCTAGCTAACTTATTTCCACCCGAGCTGACTGAGCGGGTGGGGAAGTAATTGGCGGTGAAGCGAAAGGCTGACTCCTCTGACGGGATGAACCTCCCGTAAGATGGGGACAAAACCTCTTGATATGACCCAAATATCCACACTCAAAGTAACCCCTCGTAGCAAGTGCCGATATGGATTGAAGGGATCCCGATACACAAGGATTTCCACTAGAAGAACCCGGCATAGATGAGCCTTGAATTGATGGTGCCTGAGTCAAACTCTTAGCTGGAAGGGCACCGAGAGATGAGTAACCCTTATATGAACTGTGGGAACCATGGCCAGATGACCTACTATGGTGACCAGAATGGACTGGCTGAGCACGCCTGAATGAACAACCTCTACCGTGCCGAAACTGGCCTCTCTCGAAGAAACTCCAACTTGCTCTTGGCAACGAACTGATTCAATCTCTCTTGCAATATCAACCACCTTCTCAAAAGAAGTGCTAGATACCCTCTCTCCAGTCAGAAGAATCTATAGCTGATAGTTAAGGCGATCAATGAACCTCCTAATTCTCGCCCTATTTGTGGGAACTATCCAAATTGCATTATGGGCCAATTTAGAGAACCTCATCTCATACTGCATCACAGACAGACCCTCTTGATGTAGCTGGTCAAACTTCTAGCGCAGCTTCTCCCTGCGGGAATATGGTACATACTTCTCTAGGAAGAGAATACAGAACTGATGCAAGGTAAGGGGTGGTGCACCAACATTACTACGCCTCTCATAAGCCTCTAGCAAGTGAAGGCAGACCCAGAAAACTAGAAAAAGTAGTAAATGAGACCCCACTAGTCTCAAGAATACCCGTTATACGCAACATCCTCTAACATTTATCCAAGAAATCCTTGGCATCCTCACCCTCTGCACAATTGAAAATCGGAGGCTGAAGTCTATTGAACCTCTCCAATCGATGTTGCTTTTCATCAGGCATAACCAGAACCACAAAATCCTTAGCAAGTGCAACTGGCTGGGCTAGTAGTGCCTCCGGTGTCTGGAGTCCCTAAACAACCTGCTCGGGTGTATGAGCAGCAGGAGTCTGAGTGCCTCCCGAAGAGGGGGGGGGGGGGGAGGAGTAAGTGGTGTGGTAGAAACTGCGATTGCCTGAGCAAGACAGGTGCATACAACCAGAATTTGAGCCAAAGTATCTTGGGACTGAGCTGGGCTACTGGAGCATCCCTAGCGGGGGTGTGATCATGAACTAGGGAAGTGGATAGATCTGTAAGTGTTTCCCTAGATGTTGTGCGGGCCCCACCCCTACCACGACCTTGACCGCATTCTCGACCTCTAGTGTACCCAACTGGTAGTATTGGTAGTCGTCCATCCTAATTAATACCACGTGTCCTTACCATCTGTTACAGAATAGAATAACAAAAGTTTAGTACTAGGATTAACAGATTCCCTCGACATAATTCAAGAATATGATGTTTTTCCTAAAGTTTCTGTAGCCTCCCCAGGATAAATACAGACGTCTTCATATCGATACGAGAGACTCTACTAAACCTGCTTATGACCCATGAGACATATGTAACCTTGGCTCCGATACCAGCATGTCACGACCCAAAATCCAATTTGGTCATGATGGTGCCTATGTGGAACTAGGCCAGCTACTTATTTCCAATTTTTTATTTTAATCAAATACTTTAATTTCAGAAAACATCAATTTTGAAATAGAAGCGCAATAATAGACGATAAAAGTGTCAAAACAACAAAAAGAAACACAACCCTGACCTCGGGTGTCATAGTCATGAGCAAACTAATAGAATTATCTGAAATACAACTGAAAACATCCAATAAACAAAGAAAGAGGAAGATAGGAAAAGAGAAGGCGGAACTGCGGTCGTCAAGCAGCTACCTTGCAATCTCTGATGGAAGTCAGGACAAGGAAGATCAATAATCGCTTCCGTGACTGGTTACACCTGGATCTGCACACAAGGTGTCGGGGGTAATGTGAGTACACCAACTTAGTAAGTAACAGGTCCAACTTGTGGATTGACAAGTAGTGATAGACCAAATCTCAACATGAAATTAGTAATTAATAGAAGAGAAATGTAGACATGCTTATAGTTTAAGTAAACCGCAACAGTAAAAAATGCAACTGGTTAGTAAAGAGTTCAAAAACCAAAGATTCATATATGTGCCAATGCATAACTAGTATGATCACTGTTCCACAATCTTCACTTACAAGTGCTCAACCACTCGGTACTGTATATGGCCATCCGGCCCGGGAACAAAGTTTTATGACAGGAGTAAGAATGATAATGGGCGAGTGAGATGGTGACGAGGATAAGTCCTCGGGATTCTTACCCATTAAAACAAGAAACACTATTCGTTTCTCTAAGTTATAGAAAGTTCAATACAGCATGAATAAACTCAAAAGAGTCTAAGACTAATAACATTCAGAAGAGATGGAATGCTGCCCTATTAATAGAATAATTGTGTAATTACTATAGATAAAAAATGACGTTTGTGCTTTCGATTTAGTAATGATCTGACGAATGAAACAAAGGGATCTCATGAATTGGACAGGATTAAAATACCAATGCACAGTGAATCATATTGGGATGCTGTGAGATATGATTATGAAAGTAGGGTATCGCTCCGGGTGGATCAATCTAATTATTTTCAGATGTTGTTCAATAAAATGTGAATTCTAGCAGCAATATTGCATAAAGGTTAACTTATCAAGGGTGGATTATCAATCAAAATTGAAGCGAATCAACAATGGATGGATAAAATTTATATAATATGAGAGGAGATTAGGCCATCATTCCTATGATGGGACAATTTATCAAATTGTGCCTGCCACTTGAGTCCTCAATGAATTCAACATGGTAAATGAAACGTCCGAAGGAGAAATAATCCTCCCGATCACCGTGGCTGACACGACCCAAAATGTCAAATTCCATGTCATTAAAGGAGACACGAGGTATAACGCTTTATTCGGATTGCCGTGGATACACTGCATGAGAGCGGTATCATCCACTCTTCACCAAATGATGAAATTCCGAATAAAGGACGAAATTAAAACCGTCTACAAGGAACAACTCACGGCAAGAGAAATGGTCGCGGTGCACGATGTGGCACCAGTGCTCTAACCTATACCCACGAAAGAGCTAAAGGGTAATCGAGCCACACCCTCGATCAAGCTAATTAAACGAAATAAAGGACTACACTGCATCCTCGTCACAAGATTTTGGAACATATCAATCCTCAAAACATCACCGGTGCATCACACATTAAGGCATGACCATCTCCCTTTTTATTTCGTATTTCAGACTAAACCTTTTGTAGGCGCTCGATATAAGAGATCAAGAACCCTAACTCATCTCCAAGACCTTAATGTTTTAAAGCATATGTTGCACTCTATTCCTTCGGCTGAGTTTTTTATCCCAAAAAAGGGTTTTACCAGTAAGGTGTTTAATAAGGCAATATCTGCATATTTCCTAAGCAAAACTCAACAAATGATTAAGGCTTCACTCGAAATTAACCTCCAATGTCGGAGGTCATCCACACACCCCCCCACCAGAAGCCATCCACTCGAAAAAACTAAGAAATGCTAAACATGGCAAACAGACGTAAACCCATATGAAATAATCGGAGAATATCTTTTTTCAAGACATCTCATACTCCAAAGGAAACTCAGTATTTCACAACAAAGATCTCTCCACCAAGAACACCCCAAAATACTCGAAGACTAGCGTCATTTACTCGCCGCCGGCAGTATAAACTCGTAAAATTTCTTGCCTAAAATAATGTCGGGTAGGTCCCTATATTGTTATAACTGTAGAAATTCTTCGATGCGGGCCGAACATTTTGAGGTAAAAAGAAAGATAAATTTTCTAGAAAGATAAACCCCTTGTCAAAGAGTTCCTAAAACCTCTCCTTCAACTCTTTCAGCTCCGCTGGTGCCATACGACACGCTGGGATAGAAATGGGCTGAGTACCTAGCACCAAATCAGTACAAAAATTAATATCCCTATTTGGTGGCATGCCGTGCAGGTCTGTAGGAAACACATCGGGAAAACCCCTCACAACTGGAATAGAATCAATGTTGGGTTTCTCAGCAATGACATCCCTCATAAATTCTATGTATGAAAGACAACCTTTCCCAGCCATCCGCTGGGCTTTCAGGAATGAAATCACCCTACTGGAAACATAATCGATCGAACCTCGCCACTTAATCTGTGGTAACCCCGACATAGCCAACGTCACTGTCTTAGTATGATATTATAAAGTAGCATGACATGGAGATAACCAATCCATGCCCAATATCACATCAAAATCAACCATACTAAGCAACAAGATATCCACTTAGGTATCCAAACCACCCAATAGTCACTACACATAATCGATATATACGATCCACAATAATAGTATCGTCCACCTGAGTATATATATGAATAGATGAAACAAGAGACTCTCGGGCATATCCAACTCATTGGCAAAATATGGTGACACATATGAAAAGGTGGAACCAAGATCAAATAATACAGAGGCATCTGTATGGCAGACTGAGATAATTCCTGTAATCATAGCATATGAAGCAATAGCATTTGGTGTGGCTGTGAGGGCATAGAAATGGGCTTGACCACCACCTGATCCACCTCCCCCTTTAGGGAGACCCCTAGCTAACTTATTTCCACCCGAGCTGACTGAGCGGGTGGGGAAGTAATTGGCGGTGAAGCGAAAGGCTGACTCCTCTGACGGGATGAACCTCCCGTAAGATGGGGACAAAACCTCTTGATATGACCCAAATATCCACACTCAAAGTAACCCCTCGTAGCAAGTGCCGATATGGATTGAAGGGATCCCGATACACAAGGATTTCCACTAGAAGAACCCGGCATAGATGAGCCTTGAATTGATGGTGCCTGAGTCAAACTCTTAGCTGGAAGGGCACCGAGAGATGAGTAACCCTTATATGAACTGTGGGAACCATGGCCAGATGACCTACTATGGTGACCAGAATGGACTGGCTGAGCACGCCTGAATGAACAACCTCTACCGTGCCGAAACTGGCCTCTCTCGAAGAAACTCCAACTTGCTCTTGGCAACGAACTGATTCAATCTCTCTTGCAATATCAACCACCTTCTCAAAAGAAGTGCTAGATACCCTCTCTCCAGTCAGAAGAATCTATAGCTGATAGTTAAGGCGATCAATGAACCTCCTAATTCTCGCCTATTTGTGGGAACTATCCAAATTGCATTATGGGCCAATTTAGAGAACCTCATCTCATACTGCATCACGGACAGACCCTCTTGATGTAGCTGGTCAAACTTCTAGCGCAGCTTCTCCCTGCGGGAATATGGTACATACTTCTCTAGGAAGAGAATACAGAACTGATGCAAGGTAAGGGGTGGTGCACCAACATTACTACGCCTCTCATAAGCCTCTAGCAAGTGAAGGCAGACCCAGAAAACTAGAAAAAGTAGTAAATGAGACCCCACTAGTCTCAAGAATACCCGTTATACGCAACATCCTCTAACATTTATCCAAGAAATCCTTGGCATCCTCACCCTCTGCACAATTGAAAATCGGAGGCTGAAGTCTATTGAACCTCTCCAATCGATGTTGCTTTTCATCAGGCATAACCAGAACCACAAAATCCTTAGCAAGTGCAACTGGCTGGGCTAGTAGTGCCTCCGGTGTCTGGAGTCCCTAAACAACCTGCTCGGGTGTATGAGCAGCAGGAGTCTGAGTGCCTCCCGAAGGGGGGGGGGAGGAGTAAGTGGTGTGGTAGAAACTGCGATTGCCTGAGCAAGACAGGTGCATACAACCAGAATTTGAGCCAAAGTATCTTGGGACTGAGCTGGTGCTACTGGAGCATCCCTAGCGGGGGTGTGATCATGAACTAGGGAAGTGGATAGATCTGTAAGTGTTTCCCTAGATGTTGTGCGGGCCCCACCCCTACCACGACCTTGACCGCATTCTCGACCTCTAGTGTACCCAACTGGTAGTATTGGTAGTCGTCCATCCTAATTAATACCACGTGTCCTTACCATCTGTTAGAGAATAGAATAACAAAAGTTTAGTACTAGGATTAACAGATTCCCTCGACATAATTCAAGAATATGATGTTTTTCCTAAAGTTTCTGTAGCCTCCCCAGGATAAATACAGACGTCTTCATATCGATACGAGAGACTCTACTAAACCTGCTTATGACCCATGAGACATATGTAACCTTGGCTCCGATACCAGCATGTCACGACCCAAAATCCAATTTGGTCATGATGGTGCCTATGTGGAACTAGGCCAGCTACTTATTTCCAATTTTTTATTTTAATCAAATACTTTAATTTCAGAAAACATCAATTTTGAAATAGAAGCGCAATAATAGACGATAAAAGTGTCAAAACAACAAAAAGAAACACAACCCTGACCTCGGGTGTCATAGTCATGAGCAAACTAATAGAATTATCTGAAATACAACTGAAAACATCCAATAAACAAAGAAAGAGGAAGATAGGAAAAGAGAAGGCGGAACTGCGGTCGTCAAGCAGCTACCTTGCAATCTCTGATGGAAGTCAGGACAAGGAAGATCAATAATCGCTTCCGTGACTGGTTACACCTGGATCTGCACACAAGGTGTCGGGGGTAATGTGAGTACACCAACTTAGTAAGTAACAGGTCCAACTTGTGGATTGACAAGTAGTGATAGACCAAATCTCAACATGAAATTAGTAATTAATAGAAGAGAAATGTAGACATGCTTATAGTTTAAGTAAACCGCAACAGTAAAAAATGCAACTGGTTAGTAAAGAGTTCAAAAACCAAAGATTCATATATGTGCCAATGCATAACTAGTATGATCACTGTTCCACAATCTTCACTTACAAGTGCTCAACCACTCGGTACTGTATATGGCCATCCGGCCCGGGAACAAAGTTTTATGACAGGAGTAAGAATGATAATGGGCGAGTGAGATGGTGACGAGGATAAGTCCTCGGGATTCTTACCCATTAAAACAAGAAACACTATTCGTTTCTCTAAGTTATAGAAAGTTCAATACAGCATGAATAAACTCAAAAGAGTCTAAGACTAATAACATTCAGAAGAGATGGAATGCTGCCCTATTAATAGAATAATTGTGTAATTACTATAGATAAAAAATGACGTTTGTGCTTTCGATTTAGTAATGATCTGACGAATGAAACAAAGGGATCTCATGAATTGGACAGGATTAAAATACCAATGCACAGTGAATCATATTGGGATGCTGTGAGATATGATTATGAAAGTAGGGTATCGCTCCGGGTGGATCAATCTAATTATTTTCAGATGTTGTTCAATAAAATGTGAATTCTAGCAGCAATATTGCATAAAGGTTAACTTATCAAGGGTGGATTATCAATCAAAATTGAAGCGAATCAACAATGGATGGATAAAATTTATATAATATGAGAGGAGATTAGGCCATCATTCCTATGATGGGACAATTTATCAAATTGTGCCTGCCACTTGAGTCCTCAATGAATTCAACATGGTAAATGAAACGTCCGAAGGAGAAATAATCCTCCCGATCACCGTGGCTGACACGACCCAAAATGTCAAATTCCATGTCATTAAAGGAGACACGAGGTATAACGCTTTATTCGGATTGCCGTGGATACACTGCATGAGAGCGGTATCATCCACTCTTCACCAAATGATGAAATTCCGAATAAAGGACGAAATTAAAACCGTCTACAAGGAACAACTCACGGCAAGAGAAATGGTCGCGGTGCACGATGTGGCACCAGTGCTCTAACCTATACCCACAAAAGAGCTAAAGGGTAATCGAGCCACACCCTCGATCAAGCTAATTAAACGAAATAAAGGACTACACTGCATCCTCGTCACAAGATTTTGGAACATATCAATCCTCAAAACATCACCGGTGCATCACACATTAAGGCATGACCATCTCCCTTTTTATTTCGTATTTCAGACTAACCCTTTTGTAGGCGCTCGATATAAGAGATCAAGAACCCTAACTCATCTCCAAGACCTTAATGTTTTAAAGCATATGTTGCACTCTATTCCTTCGGCTGAGTTTTTTATCCCAAAAAAGGGTTTTACCAGTAAGGTGTTTAATAAGGCAATATCTGCATATTTCCTAAGCAAAACTCAACAAATGATTAAGGCTTCACTCGAAATTAACCTCCAATGTCGGAGGTCATCCACACACCCCCCCACCAGAAGCCATCCACTCGAAAAAACTAAGAAATGCTAAACATGGCAAACAGACGTAAACCCATATGAAATAATCGGAGAATATCTTTTTTCAAGACATCTCATACTCCAAAGGAAACTCAGTATTTCACAACAAAGATCTCTCCACCAAGAACACCCCAAAATACTCGAAGACTAGCGTCATTTACTCGCCGCCGGCAGTATAAACTCGTAAAATTTCTTGCCTAAAATAATGTCGGGTAGGTCCCTATATTGTTATAACTGTAGAAATTCTTCGATGCGGGCCGAACATTTTGAGGTAAAAAGAAAGATAAAATTTTCTAGAAATTGGGTGTTTTACGACGCACTATGCGATCATTTCAACCTCACCGCTGGCCAAACTTTTTGAGTGAAAAAGAAAGATAAATTTTTTTAGAAATTGGGTGTTGTGCGACACACTATGTGATTGTATAACGTGTATGCGGGCCGTATGATGGTCGCATACCTAGGTAGGCCACTACGCAATTTGAGGATAACTATGCGGTCCAGAATGCGATCGCATTCTAGTTATATGGACCGCATTGTTATCGCATTCTTGCCCAGTGACTTTTGGTGAGGGAGGTTATTCGATGTACTATGAAATCGCATAATGTGCACACGGCCCGCATAATGGTCGCATACCTGCTGGCACTTTTGGATAAACATCCTAATAAGGTTATGCTGCAGATATTAGATTCAATTTCGGGTAAATCTGTCGAGTTCCATCAAGAAATAGTGTACGACAACATTCCTAAGTATTTGTGCTTATTGCAAACATCAAGGTCACGATCAGAAGGCCTGTAGAATTAAAAAATATAAAGCTGGAGAAGAGGAGGTGAAAGAGGATAATCTGGTCAGTGATCTGCTTGGTAATGATGGGGATGATGTTGATTAATTACAAGGGGATGCAAGGGACTATCTAAATGATAAAAGATCTAAACAAGGTGCTAAGGATTTACATGAAAAATATGGATTGAATGAGGTTGTTGGTCGAATTGATTCAGTTGTATAACATGGTTTTGTAAAGGATTTTATGAAACAGAATGCTGATCCTAAGACTACACAACCTGCTGTGAATGATAGGGGTGATGCAAATCAACAAGTAGTGCCTACGACTGCAATGGTTGCTGGTGTATCAGATGCACCACATGTAGCAGTTCAAGTGAAGTCTATGGAGGAGGCATTGACATTGGATAAAGGACCTCCTAAGCTTTCTACATATGTACCTGCTTCTACAATTTATGCTCGATCATATGTGGATACTACTGGGACAATGCACACTTCTGCAGATCATATTACTACTAGTGCACAGGTTGGGCAGGTGGTTGATATTGATGGACAACATCACAAGTGCAATGTGCAGCAGTTAGGAGCTCAAAAAAATATTTCTGCTACATATGTTACATCTGCAGAAGCTCTTCCAAGGACAAAGGGTGATTCTGCCCAGTTATGTAAAATGCAACATACTATTCCATTGAAGGTTGTAAGTGGAAACATGGTATCAAATTTGGATACTGTTGGGACAATGCAGTCCTCAGAAGATCACATTACTTCTAGTGCACAGGTTGGGCAGGTGTTTGATCTTGATGGACAGCATCATAGGTGCAATGTGCAGCAGTTAGGAGCTCAGAAAAATGCTTATATTACAAATGTTACATCTGCAAAAGATCTTCCAAGGCCAAAGGGTGATACAAATGATTCTGCCCAGAATTGTACAATGCAAGATATTGTACCACTGAAGTTGCCTTTTATTGTTGTAAATGAAAAGATAGTATCAATTTTGAAACCTACAGATCCATCTACTATGCCAGAAAATGACAATGCAAAATCCAATAAAGAGAAGATGATCGAGTAGCAGCAGATAATGCACAATACTAACAATAAAAACTCTACTTTGATTGGTCAAGTAAATGGAACTAAGTTGGAGGCCTCGAATAAATTCAACAATGTTACAGATCAAACTGTTTTGTCATTTCAACCAGGGGAGAAGTCGACAGTTACAAATGTTCTTGATGCTTCATACAATTCTGGACAACATAGTAATGAACAGAATAAAGCATCAGCTTTGGTTTATTCTGAGCATACCAAAAAATATGATGCTACAAAGGGTAATAACAGTACCAACAAGATAGTACTTAATAAACCACATGCTGCAGTCTCTATCTTATCGGAACTGGATTATACACTTCCTTTGCAATGTCCTGATGTTCGAGTTATATCTGGGAATGAAAATCAAGATGCTGTGAGTCGATTATTTCAAACAACAGCAAGTCAATCAGATGATGAGGTTGTGCAGAACACAGGTCGACAAGATATTTCAAATCAGAATGATATGGTTAAACAAAGTAGTGTGATCTCGTTCACAGATATAGCAATTGTAGTTTCTAATGAAGCTGTATCTCAAGGATGGTTGGATTTACAGCTTACTAATGCTACTCAACAAACATTAGAAGCTGATCAACATTCTGCAAATAACTGCTCATCGATGTCCAACAGAAAATTAACTCCAAAATCCAAAAACAAAACGCACTGTGCAGATAAGAGTCCAGCTACACATACTTTTTCAAACTCATTTGCTGCACTCTCCAGTGTCAATATTGAAGATGGAAATTTAACTGGACAAACTTGCAGATGGCCAAGAATCAGATTTCTCCAACCATTAAATTGAGGGACATGGTCATTAAATCAAAACTGTGGAAAGACCAATGAGAATACGACGATGAGGAGGGCTGGGGAGAAGGACTAGCTGGTTATTCATCTTTAGCAGACGACCAAGAGTTTGATGACGACAGTGCAGGAGAGGACAGTGATGATCAGTTCAAGCCAAAATTTCAAAGGAATCAACAACAATCAATTCTCTGCAAATCTGCAACCTGTAACAAACACAAACAGCAACTTGAACCATAATGCTCCAGTATTTGTTCCAAGAAATACTACAAAATCAGGTGAAATATCACCTGCTGTTCGAAATGCAACAACACTGCCAACATTTCCCAAGAATGAGATTATACCAATAAAGTCCAGCAATACTTTGGAGAAGAGGAAAATGTCGGATGCAATGACTAATTTTCCTTCTGTCGATAACAAAACAATACCATTTACACAGTCAGGGCAGAACCAGCTTATATCAACAACCCCAGAAAAAACTCTACTGGATGGACACAACTTCTGTATGCGAGGACAGGAAAACATATATATGAAGAAGGGGAGGATGACGATATCTTAACGCAATGCCGGGCAGATGCGTCAAGAAAAGGTGATTTGTCACCAATGCATAGTAAAACAAGTAAGAAGTCTCGTGAAAGGGATAGAAGTTGGGACGGCAAGTGTTTGAAGACGCAAACATAAGGAGACCCCCAATGAGAAAAGCAAAACAAAACAGGGCACTCAAACAATTATTACAAAGTGCAATCGATCCAGGAACAAAGCGTGAATTTTGAAGCAATATTGACAAAAATTCTGGACGAGGTCATTAATCTACAAATTGTATTTTCACAAAATTGGAGAAAAAAGAGCAACAACACGATTTTCTTCAACTTTTTAATTTTCCATCTCATTAGTATTTCTCTATGTAATATCATCACAGAGAATGTTATAAACTCTGTGATGATCATACTTTTCTTAGTTCTTGCAACTTCTTTCTTTTTGCATGCTTGTTAGTTCTTGAGGCTTTTATTGGCCTCAATAGGATTAATAAGGTATGGTTTACGCTAGGTGTTGTTATATGGGCAACAATACCGGTGCTTGTCCTCCTTTATTTTATTTTTCCTATTTGTTATAATTTTCTTTTTATTATTATTAATGAAAACTAGCCCTAGGTGCTTGCCTAGTGGATTCAAAAAAAAATTCAACTGTAGAAGTATCAATACTGTCATCTGTCAAATAAGCTAGATATGCATCACACACCTTCTCAACCATTCGTTCAGCTTTAAGGAAAGAAATAACTCTACTGGGAGTGTAATCTAAAGCACCCCTCAACTCAGTACGCAATACACCTAGCTTATCCAGTGTCACAGTTTTGGCATGACAATCAAGAAGAGCATAATGGGGTAACAACCAGTCTATGCCCAAGATAATATCAAAACCTACCATACTAATCAACAATAAATCTGCTCTGGTCTCAAAAATACTCAACAAAACACGACCGATAAACACGGTCCACAACAAGAGAATCTCCCACATAAGTAGAAACATAAACAAGGAAACTCAAAGTATCCCAATATGCACCCGACTGCTAAAATAATAAGAAGATAATCATAAGAATAAGTGGATCCTCGATCGAATAGAAGCGATGCATATGTGTGAAAAAGCAGGACAATACATGTGATGATTGAATTAGAGGCAATCGCCTCGGTACGGGTAGGAACGACATAGTATCTGGCCCGGCCTCCCTGCCTAGGGCGACCTCTACCTCCCCAACTACCACCTCTACCCGATTGAGTAGGTGGAGTAGCAACTGGAACTGTAACCATAGCCTGAGAACTTTGCGGGACACGCTTTGGCTAAGAAGTATGTGAAGGTACACCCCTCATAAGTCTAGTGAAATCCCTCACCATATGGCATGTGTAACCAAACAAGATCTGGGAGGATGTGGTGCCTGTAACCGGCTCGGGCCAGGTATGCCAGACTGACCACTGAAAGGATCCTACGCAAAAGGCACACTAGGTACTAGAGGTGCATAATAAGTCTCACAAGGCCTAGGAGAAGCTGGAATACCACTAGCTGCTAGAAGAGCTCAATGAATGGGGAGACTCATATATCCCCCACCATGACGACTTGGAACTAGGGCACGGGCACCAAAATACTGGCGCGACTCTCGGGACCTCTTGGCCTCCCTCTCCTCTCTATACCTATAATGTATACCATGAATCCTCCTAGCAAGGGTCACCACCTGCTGCTAAGAAATATCCATTTCCCACTCACCAGCCATGTTATACCTGATGTTGGGAATAAGCCCCACAATAAAGAAGTGAACCCTCTCGCAAACAGTAGAAACCAAAACTGGTGCATGTCTAGCCAAGATTGTGTATCAGACGGCATCCTCTAAGACAGTCACAACTCAAACTCTGCGCGCTATACGTACCTGAGGCTCCAAGGAACGTACTCTCTCAAGAACATATCTAAAAACCCAAGTTAGGGAAGTACGCCACCACTCATAGGCGGCTCCTCAAAGCTAAAAAGTAATGAAGGAAACCCCGTTCGATCTTGATATACCCATGGTATGAAGAATATGATAACACTCATCTAGAAATGCCAGATCATCATCCAATGTTAGACCACCAAATACAGGAGGCTCGTACTTCTTGAACTTCTCAATCCTCAACTGCTCATCCTCAAAAATTGACGCCCTTTCTCCGGCTACCTAGGATTGCTGGATGTACAAGAATAATCTCTAGGACCTACTCAACATGCACTCAGTGCTCAGGAGTGTGGGCGACAGGAGTCTGTACTCCTCCCCCGACCTGAGATATAACTACAGCAAGGGAAAGCAACCCTGTCTGATCCAAAGTGGTGTACGTGCTCATGAACTGTTCCAGAGTCTCTTGAAGTGCTAGAGTAGTAGTAGCAGTAGGCATATCAGGTGCTTGGTCTCCAACTGGAACTATTAGTAGCTCTTGGATGGCAACTCGCATGGGTGCTCTAGTTGTACCGCGTGCACATCCTCGGCGTCTACCCCGGCCTCGGCTTTTAATGACTGTAGTAGGGGTACGGGTGCATGATCATCACGAGTAGCATGTGCCCTCACCATCTTAAAGAGAATATACGATAGAAGTTTAGGATTTTGATATCAAAATCTCTCACGACAAGGAAATCAAATAAGAGGAATTTTCCTAACAGCTAAATAGCCTCTCGCAGATAAGTATAGACGACTCTGTACCGATCCATGAGACTCTAATAAACCGACTTCTAATTCACGACTCATGTGAACCTATAGCTCTAATTCCAACTTGTCACATCCCCAGTTCACCCTCTATACTATCGTGACGGTACAAAGTCTCTACGACTAGGTAAGATGAAACATTGTTTAAGATACCGCCCAGCATATAAAAGTACAAGAATCTCAACCTAACACTCCCAAAATTTAGAACCCCATGAATCACAAGCAAATGGATTACATTAAAAGCTCTAACTTCAGAAATGTCTATCAACAACGAAAAGTACAGAAGGGCTATACTAGTACTGAGAATAGAAAGAGACTCTTCGGTCTGCGAAGCGGCAAATATACCTCAAAGACTCTACAAAAGTGTGTCACCTGAAGTTTGATAAGACTGAGTGAAATTACCTGGATCTGCAGATAAAAAACATGCGTAGAAAGGGTATGATTACACCACAGTGGTACTCAGTAAGTGTCAAGCCTAACCCTGGTAGGGTAGTGACGAGGAAAGTCAGGGCCCTACTGAGGTTAAATGAAATTCAAGGTATAATAGTATAGAATAAGACATTATAATTATGTGCAACAGTAAGAAGTAACACAGGATAGAAAGAACAACAGCAAGTATAACAGATACAAAATAATCACGGAAAGAAATATAGCTTAATACAAAGATAACAATCGGGGATCTCTCAGTATCCCGATGATCTCTTTGTTTCCTCAACATAGATACTGGGGATCTCTTGGTATCCTGATGATCTCTTAGTATCATCAATATATGTGGTAGGGATCTCTTGGTATCCCAAGGATCTCTTAGTATACTCAATGTATATGCTGGATATCTCTCGATATCCCAAGGATCTCTTAGTAACCTCAATATGTATGTTAGGGATCTTTTAGTATACCAAGGATCTCTTAGTATCCTCAATATATGTGTTGGGAATCTCTCGGTATCCTACACTTCAGTCCAAATTAGTATGTTCAGAAGATCTCCCGCGATACCATCCCGTAGTCCCAAAGTAAACACACAGCAGCAACACGAAGAATACTCAATTAAATTACACTTCATAACAAGGTAAAATCGATAATTCTAACCTAGCATGCTACACATAATAAAAATAAGTTAGTTTAAACAAATAAAGAAATTAAGTCAAGTATATATGCTTCCCTAAGCTAACAACAGGTTTAAATTGCAGGTACTATAAGCAAGAAAGGAAAAAACGTAATTAACGTTACTTAACGAAAACAAGAGTCTTCAATAATTAGCACAACTACACACTCATCATCTCATGTACAAAGAATTATAAATATCAACAACACCAAATCCTAAGGGGAGTTTCCCCTACACAAGGTTAGGTAAGCCACTTACCTCATTCGAATCAACCCTCTTGCCACGAGTACTTGACTCCAAATGGCCCAAATTTATTCAACTCAATTGAGTAATGTAAATAACACATAAAGTAAATAATTCCACTAATTAATTCTAAGCTAATACAAAAAATTAGGAAAAATGACCAAAACAGCTTTCGGGCCCACGTCTTAGAATCGGGTAGAATTTATATTTTTAGAATCTTCATACACACATGAGTCTTACCATAAAAAATTATCCAAATCCAATGTCAAGTCCCCAATCAAAACTCGAAATTTAGTTTTAAGAACTTTCCACCAATATTCATCCCAATTCTTAAATTAAATGGTGAATTCATGTCTAGATTAATGGGTTATAAGAAAAAATGAGTTAAGAATCACTACCCAATCGATATCTATGAAAATACCTCAAAAGCGCGCTCAAATCCAAGCTCCCAAGATCTAGTTTGCACAAAATGGCTAAACCCTCGACTTTGAAATTTCATATACTACCTAGTTAATTCCTTGTTCGCGAACGTAAAAGGACCCTCGCATTCGCGAAGCACAATTCTGCTTAGGTCTAGTTTATTTCATCACGAACGTGACGCCCTTGTCGTGAATGCGATAACCAATTTCCTCTTCCAACGTGAACGCGGGATTATCTTCGTGAACGCGCAGGTATAAGACCTCCCAACTTTGCGAATGCGGGAAAACCTTTGCGAATGCGAAGCATTAAACCTCCACTAGCCCCAGCTCCTCTTCGCAAACACAATATCTCACTCGTGAACATGAAGAAGGAAACCAGAACTGGCCTGCTGCAATTTATTATTGCAATTCTCTAAGTCAAAAATGCGACCCGTTGAGCATCTGAAACACACCCGAGTCCCCCGAGACCTCAACCAAACATGCCAATCAATCCTAAAACATCAGTCAAACTCTTCCAATACTTCAAAATGCGCAAACAAAATCAAAACTCCAATTTAACATCGGATTCAATCCTAAGCACTCGAAAAACTTTCGAATTACGTTTTCAATCAAAAAGTCCATCAAACCTCGTCTGAATGACCTAAAATTTTGCGAGCACGTCACATTCAACACTAGGAGCTACTCCAACTTACCGAATTCCATTTAGACCACAATATTAAATTCTCACTATCAAACCGGAAACTTCAAAATTTTAACTTTCAGCATTTCAAGCCTAAATAGGCTACGGACCTCAAAATCACAATCTGAATATACCCCTAAGCCCAAAATCACCCAACGTAGCTAATGGAACCAAAAAAATTCATTCCAAGGTCACCTTTACACTGTTCCAACTACGGTCCAAATTCTAAAACTTAAAATCTCATGTAGGAACTAAGTGTCCCAAATTCTCTGACACTCTAAATAAATCCTCTCGGAAACTCACAATAGAAGAAACAAACACGAGGAAGTAGTTAATACAAGTTATAAAAACAAATGGCCGGGTCGTTACAGTTCCACTAGGTAGATAAACAAAATTTTAGTTTAGAAGTAACCTTACGAGCACAAGGATGTGGATGTAAGTAATTAAGGATAATAATAGGCGAGTAAGAACATCAAAAAATTTATCAGTTATATGATGTAAAAATATCTCAACTTTACATGAGTGAGAGGGTCTTCCCTAAATGTTGCGGCTACACACAAGCTGAGGAAATAAGGAAGAAGGCTTAAGCATAACCATAGTGACCTCAAGAAGAGATGATCTTGTAACAGCAGTCTCACTACAATATCGTATGCACTTCATAATAGAAACATCTGTTATGACTAAGGAACGGGAAATGCAAATCAAAAGTAATATTAGAGATCATATGAGTTCGATAAAAATCCAATAGGTGTAGGCACTATGATATGCCATGTACTCATGCAACAAGAGGCAGAACGGCCAGGAACAGTAATTTCTTACTTTTTAATGAATGTTGAGAATGCGCAATAGGAATTATTCGATCAGTGACCCCAAAAATTTACATTATGAATGCACATAAGATTTTGGATTATTATCCATGCAGTATATATATTGACATTCCTATAGATATAGGAGATCCAGTATAAGTTAAAAGAAAGAATTGAGTCCACCTCACAGACAAAGGCTTGAATTGATGTTCCACAACATCCACAAAAGAAGAAAGTAATAACTAATACCATGAGTCGCAGATTAGAAGATAACTTCAGTCTAGTTAAAGGTTGAGAGAGGAGAGGAATCTAAAGAGTTATATCAGTGAAGTAAATTAAGATTCTTATTCCTAGATAATTATAGAAATCGTGATTGAGAAAATTATAGAATCATGTTTTGGATTTCAGTGCGGTTCAGTTGGATGGTTACTTGACTTATGATGTGGAGCTAGTGGCTATTTTGGAGCACGAGGTTCAAAAGTTGAGTTCAAAGAATATATTTTCAGTGAAAGGGCAACAGAGAAGTCGGCCCATGGAGGAAGTTACCTGGGAGACCAAACAAGAGAAGTGGAGCAGATATCCTCACCTATTTGAGACTTCAGGTATATTTTTTGACCCGTCCAAGGACGAACGCTTGTTTAAAGGGGGGATGTAACGAACCGGCCAGTCGTTTCATGAGTTACCGCTCCGTTTCGCCCATTTCTATTTCTTATTGTCTTGTTCAAATGTATTATATGTTATCGGTTTGATTGGTTTAGGTTTGGAGAATGGTTGAGACACTTAGTCTCTGTGGAGTAAGCTTAAATTGGAAAACGTCAACCGAATGTTGACTTATAGGAAAAATGGCTCATATGTGAATTCCAATGGTATGGATTGATTCGAGAGGCGAATTGGGACTTAGGAGCATGATCAGAATGTATTTTGGATGTCTGGAGTAGATTTAGGCTTGAATTGGTGAAATCGAAATTTTGGCATTTTTCGGTTGATAAGTGGGATTTTGATATGGGGGTTGGAATGGAATTCCAGAAGTTCTAGTAGGTTCATTGTATCAAATGTGACATGTGCGTAAAATTTCATGTTATTCGAACGAGGTTTGGTAGACCTTTTGATCAATAGAGGAATTTAGAATATTCTTGAGACATTAGGCTTGAATATGATGTTATTTGGTTTATTCTATGTTGTTTCATGGATTTTGAAGATTGGTATAAGTTTGTATAGTGGTATATGAATTGTTCGTGCTTTTGGTTGAGGTCCCAGGGGCCTCGGGGTGATTTCGGGTGGTTAACGGGTAATTTTGAGTTTGGTTTGCCAGCTGAAATCTTCTGTTGCTGTCATAACAGCACTTGCGGTTAAGGGACCGAAAGTACGGATTCACAGAAGCAATTTTTGAGCCGCATAAGAAGGTAGGAGAAGGGCAGGCTGGGATCACAGAAGCGAGGTCCTGGTTGCACTTACGATTGCACAGGTGCAGATTTCTTTGCGTAGGTGCGGCCTTGGGATTTTAAGGAAATATCATAATAGCACACCTGGGACAGCAGTTACGGGTTTGCATGTATGACCTTTTAACTACATGTGTGGTTTCTTGGTTATAAACTATAAATTCCATCCTTCGCGATTGTTGGCCAATTTTCTCAATCGGGATGAAGCTTTTGAGAGCAGTTTCAAGGGAGATTTTCAGAGGGATTCATTGAAGTAAGGTCCTTGGTTCCTAAGCTCATTATTATGGTGATTTTAATCGTTTTTAGCATGAAAATATAAGGTAAAATCATTTGTGAATAGGGGTTAGGGATTGGTTAATTAGAGAGATTTGAGTGGTGATTTAAGGGGTCATTTGAGGTCCGATTTTGGTACTTTTTGTATGAATGAACTCGTGGAGGAATGACGGTTCTATTGATGTAAAAAAATTTGAATTCCGAGACGTGGCTTTGAGGGTTGGGTTTAGTCAATTTAAGATTTTGTGTTGTAATTAGGTTAATTTTGTATGGTTTTCACTCTTTTAGCGTATAGTGATGGTTATGACTTGATTTTTGTTAGATTTGAGGCAATCGAAGTCTGATTCGAGAAGAAAATTCGTCCTAGACTAGCATTTTAGCTTGGCTTCAGGTAAATAACTCCTCCAATCTTGGTTTTGCAGGTTCGAAACCCCAAACAATGTGTTCTATGATTATTATGAAGGTGATGCTATGCCAATTTGACGGGAGTATGAGCGTGCACTTTCAGAAATGTGGCCTGGATCATTCTAGAGCACCACTTAGTTTTTATTTGTTATCGATATCTGTGATATGATTATGTTATCTAGTTGCTGAGATGTAAATCATGTTAATTATCTTGTTAAGGCTTCACACTGATATGATTGAGATCCAAGAGATCATTTTCTTGCTATCATATCATTCACTTTATTGATAATCTTTACTCAGTCCTTATCATGCATATTATATCATGTTCAGTCTCTATTATTACTGTTTTCTACATTTTATTATTTTTCAAACTAGTATCATGATTTTTGAAGACCGTGTATGACACTAGTGAGCTATGTCTGTGTGAGGCCGAGATCTTGATATTGAGTGATAGAATGGTATCAAGCTGCACACCACAGAAGATATTGATCATGCCTTTGCCTGAATTGATATAGCGTTTGGGCTCAGAGAATCCCCTATGGAGTCTTTACACCCTAGTGAGTGTGGTAGATAATTATATTAAGGGATTGATTTTCCCTAGACATGGATCTTGTCCGAAGTAGTTTACCAGGAGATGGATCTTCTTCGTGAGTTTCAATAGGCCTGTGCCCTTGGTACTGGATCACTGCGATCAGAAATGTATATTCCGGGATAGATCTTTAGGTGCTGAGGAATATCCATGACAGTTCTTCGTCTATGACCTAGGCTCAATTCCTTATTTTAACTTATAGCGGAATTTTCTACGGTTGTATATGCTGAATATATAACAATCCAAACTCTTAAGTGTGTTCATTACGTAACTATCTCTTGATCATGAATCGAATAATTTGTTTTGTTCCATCTCAGTCTTCTTCAAACGTAAGCAATTACTTTTCTAGGTATTTCCGCCCCCTTCTTGCATGCATGCATAGCTTATCTTGGTGTCCACGCATATTGGAACTTCATAGAACTCATATGATCTTGAATATCACTTCTGATTTTACTTCACATTCCTTAGCCGCAATAGGTATCATTTTCTTTTGGAGTGCATACAAAGTTGTTGTGAGACTGTCATTATAAAAGACCATTTCCTCCTTAAGTTACCTAGCTTAGATTGAAGCCTTCTTCCTTAATTCCTGATATAGTCTCTCTTTCTAGTACATCGGGAGAATCCTTGACCTCGTAAAGTTGTGAGCTTATTACAAACATTTTGATGCCCTTCCATGCCTATAAAGTATTCTTGATAAACTTTTATGCTTGTAAGGTTGCTTCTGAAGTGATATTTTTATTTCCTTCAAAGTGACACTTTCTTTATCCCCGTAACGCACATACAGTACCTTTAACCACCTCGAATCCTATTTGAATATATCTCAAGCATTATAATGACATTAAAGCGAGGCTAAATTCTCTATGTTGGGGTTTACTAAATTCATCTTCCATGATCTGTGTACTTGTCCGTAACTTCTTGTCTAGTCATGGCTAGGATTTTCTTGCATCAACTACTAATTATTTATTGGCCTATTCTCATTTGATATTATGTGTAATATTTCTTGGGTTATTCCCTTGTCTTAACTTACCTTACGTAGTAGCTCCTTAACAATAACATCATGTGCAGGAATCCTTTCTTTTTTTCTTTCTTCTTCTTTTATTTTTTTGACATCGTGCTTATATAACGTTCTAGAATTATAGCATATCTGTAGAATTCTTATAAGTGAAATTTCATCCCTTTCTTATCCATATTTCATCCTTCCTTTATTACTCCATAGTAACTAGATCCACTTAACTCTAGCTTACTGCCACATATCTGCATATTCCCCTTTTTTGGGGAGTACTAAGAGCTGGAGCCTGAGGATCTACCTATAGATGTTTTACCTCTTCATCATTAGTGTCATTTCACAATATTAATGATCCTTATTCACTTTGCGGTAATTCTTATGTAACAGGGATAACAAATTCCTTTACTTGCGAAACACTTATCATAACTGGCACATACAGTCCCTTAAGCTTAACTTTGTTCGCATTGTTTGCTTTAGGGAAGGGTCTTCCTGAATGAACTTTCTCTGAATTTCTTATGAATCTTCATCTGTTGTGCATTCTTTTATGGCCGAAACACAATATGAAATTCTTCATGATGCCGACCATTGTCAAGTCACTAAGTTCTTAATTCTTATTTAGTCTATCTTGTTCACCGGTCCATATTGATTTTTTTACTCCGAGGTCTAACTCTACCTTCAGGTAGTCGTGTTGGTATCATGAACTTATTTCTCGAAATGAGGATATAACTTTATGGCCTATACCCTTTTGTTATCTCAAGGCCTTGATCATCTCCTTTTTCCCTCCACTTAACTATATATCCTACAAAACCGTCATTCATTTTTTTTCGTTGTTGTCCATGCATCACATATTACTCTTGATGCTTCATTAAATCTCTTCTCCCTTTCTGCTAAAATTTCAGTCTAACACTTTAGTTTGAAGATTTCCACTGGACATTTGTTTGCTTTTAGCTCCTCTTGCTCCGTCTACTGACTCATCGGGTTGGCTAAGATTCTTTCTTTACTAGAGTCGGGAGCCATACTAAGGTAACATTTATCTTTTCAAGGCTTCCAATACTTATTTTTATAGTACTCATATCTAGCTGTATTATTTCGGAGTATATCACATGGGTGTCTCATAGATAGATTTTTTAGCATATTTACAATATCATTCGGAAATGTCAACTAATTCAAGCAATCCCACCATCATCTTCGGTTACTCTAACCCCAGCCGAATCCTGCTATTATGTCCTTTTCTTAAACCATATATATTAGATCCCATAGGGCATGACTAAGATATGTGTGACCGATTGTACGTACATATATTACTATTGAAGGTAACTCATAATTCTTATGTCTCCCTTCCTAAATGGTATATAGTGATAATCTTTATTAATTGGGTAACTCGTACCCTTTTTCAACTTCCTTCTTTTGCTTGTTGAAACTTGTGTCTAACTTTCAATTCCTTTTTACCGTAATTGTGGATAAGTAACCTTTCCAAAAAGCTCCTTATCAAGAATCTTACACATTTTAGTACACACATGATCTATTAAAAACCTCACATTTACTAATCATAAGCAAGATGGAAAATCGAGTTTCTCTAACTCAAGACTTCCAAAGCTATATCTCTTATCAATCGTCTTTATGACTGTAGGCATTGTCTTATTACAAATAAAAGTTCAGGATTTGAATTCTTATAAGTGAACTCTACTATACGATCTAGAGCAAGAAGAAAGAGTGGCAGACCTAAATGCCTTACAGCCTCCTGCTTATAAGTGTGGTGCACGAGATACCCATAAGCAAGACTCTACTAGACGCGACTTGTACACTTCCTTGGAAAGAACTGCTCTATACCACTTTTGTCACGAACCAAACTGAAAGGCTGTTATAGGCACCCGGTACGTTACTCAACCGAGTACCAATATACCGTATCTTTCTTATTACTTAATCATATACACGTGACATACAGGCCTAATAGGCCAATATGATAATTTATAAACTAAAAACGTAGGCCGACAAGGCCGCAAATCTTTCATGTACACAATATATGTCTACAAGCCTCGAAGAGCACATAAATATCCTAAAGGTCAAGACAGCTTCCCGCCATACCAAACAATACACGTCAAAATCATACTAACCAAACAAGCAACTCCGAAGCAAATAGAGTGCACCAACATCTTTTGCTGAGCTGATAGCCTACTTAGAGGGCTCTCAACCTGTCTATTGGGACACATGGGCATAAAATGCGGCGTCCCCAGAAAAAAGAGACGTTAGTGAAAAAAATGTACCGAGTATGTAAGGCACATGAATAAATACATAACAAGTATGGAAAAAAGACAGAGTAAATGATTTAACCTATAAGTTTGGATAACTCAATAAATCCTGAAATTATTATAATGTCATGTTCATAGGTACATGTATCCATAACATCATCAAGCCTATGAGAGCTACCCATCAAATCATGTCGACCACTGTGGGCTAAATCATCAACGTATACCAGCAGATCAGGTGGTGATGCGTATATAACGCCGTAATCTTTTCCTATATATATATACGCGTATATAAAGTCGATAAGTCAAGGGTCAATGTACATGTAAAAATGCATGAAATGCATAAGAAATATGTTAATAAGATTTTATCGGAATTCAATAAAATTCAATATGCCTTTCGGATAAACTTTATCAAATAGGTAATTTTTTGAGACTCATGAACATAAAAAGGGAAAATGGTCAGAACTGCCCCTAACGTATTGACTCCAGGTTAAAAATACCCTCCGTTAACCTATTTTGAAGAAAATGCCCCTACCGTTAAAAATGTGGCATATTTGTGCCCCTAAGTCTAACAACTGACTGTACTTACATTTAAAACGGTAGGGGCATTTTTTTCAAAATAGGTTATTGGTAGGGACATTTTTAAGCTGGAGTCAATACATTAGGGGCACAAATATACCAGAACTTTAACAGTAGGGGCATTTTTTTCAAAATAGTTTAACGAAGAGCATTTTTAAAATGACGTCAATACGTTAGGGCAGTTCTGACCCTTTTCCGAACATAAAATAATAATAATTTATACGAAAAATCAAGAACACATATACCCCGAGCATTTCTAAGAATAGAATAATTTGTGAAAATAATGTATTTGCTCGTTTCTTTTACATAATTTATATCATGCAAAAATGAAAAAAAGAATAACTTTTATATGCATGTTCCTTGAATTATTTGAGTGGAATGATCTTGAATGAAATTGACGCTTGGACTTTATAAAATTGGAACGAAATTCTTTCTGCTTGTTTAGATTCCCTTTTGTCTAAATCAAGGAAGCTAACTACTGATCATTTACATTTTTTTGGAAAAAATTGTACAAAATCTCCTACTAACACATCTGCTGTTTGTACTTGTAATGGAAGGAAAAATAAGATTATTTAATAATCAGAAAGAAACGTTCTTGGTTTCAAGTCTTATTTAAGACTTATGGATAAGACTTTACAAGTCTTATTTAAGACTTTTCTTTAACTTACACAATCTTGTCTTTGTGGATAGGAGTTTACAAGTCTTATTTAAGACTTATCTTTAAGATTCTTTAAATTTAAGACACCTATTCATGTATGAATGAATCATCCTTCTAATTAGTGGCCTTGTTCCACGTTTCTTTTGGACATAATTAGTTATGATTTGTCTGCTTAGTAATTAATCGGGTAATATTCTGTTATTTGATAATTGATCAATTACTCAAATAATTTAAAAAAACTTACCAAAAATTACTAAAAATTCTATTTATTTTTATAATACTTCATATATACTTTATATATTATACTACCATAATCATATGGTACCATTCGTGATACTAGTTCATATTTATCGGCTATTATCGCTCGAACCGTATTTTATCGCAAATGCCAAACTTGGATAAAATTTCATTTTCTTTGACTTGCTTCCCCTCTCATCTTTTTACTTGTTTGAAATATCATAATACTTATAATCTCTGAATAAACCTTTCCTTGGACTGATGTCAATTACCTAAATTTAACGTAAAATACTAGAGGATTCAACATCGTCGTAATGTAGTACATCGGGACATGACATCTCACTTTCGAGCTCTCATTAATTTACTTAAGGCGTGTTTTCATGTACAAAATATGGGGTATAACAATGGAGCAACATAAGGCCGACATGGAATTGATTAATGAGTAGAAAGAGAGAGCTGTTAAATCCAGTGAAAAGCTGGAATATCTGGAGTACAATTTAATGAAATTAGAAGGGAAAATAAGAAAGGGAGTCACTGACTATCAGAACGCTGAAGGAAACGAATGGGGGCATTTGTCAAGGGCATTCTTACTACTGAACCTGTGCGACCTAGGAGAGTTGTTTAAGCACTACATTGATTCATACCCACTAGCAGGAATAAGAAAAAAATGTATTCATCTTTATTTTTTTTCTTCAAATTATTCTTCTTTTTTTTTTCAAATTCGTCTAATTGTGGATTATTTTACAAAACAAGTGCACCTTTCTTCCTTTTATTGGTTTCACTCAAAAGTCACCCCACACTTAGTTCCTTCTTACTTTTTTTAGCACTCAACTTATAATTAAAGTGCTTTAAGAGGAAAATGGATCAAAACAATATCAATTAAGAAAAAAAGGGTATAGGCTTGTAATGTGGGTGCCAAATAAAAGTCTATAGGCTCAAAAAGGGTAACTAGGGATGTAATTTATTTGTGGTAAGAAATAAGCTCAAAAATATCAAGAAAGCCAAAAATCCTTTTTCAAACTGAGAATCACCTAAAATTTTGCTTAAACTCACATACCGGGCAAGTTCTAGACACAAGTACAATACATAGACTATACAAAACCTCACCACACATGTGATATGACTCATTCTAGATTAACTCATCGAGACACTCCATTATGAGTATTCAAGTCATTGATAAACACACAAATTAAGGCACTTTAGTGGAGTTCAACCAATAAGACTAAGCGTTACACTCTCTTTCTGTTATGTTCAGGTGCGTCAATGCTATAGGTTCTCTTTTGATTCTCTAACTCGTAGCCTATTAAACCTAATCTACAAATAAAAAAGAAAATAAAATACTAAAAAAACTACCTATACTCAGTTCAAGTTTAAGCTTTTGGAAAAGAACCATGACATAAAAAAACAATCAAGGGAGAGCTACTACACTACCTAAAAAAATCTTTTTGGTATTTTACTAGATTAACTTCCCTCAAGAAAATTGTTCAAAATATCTGTCATAAGGAAGAGGCTTCATATTTTTCATATTTCTTTTTGATGGACTTAGTCCCTCAAGAACCCAACCGAAAGAGACCTATCATCGGGACAAGACACTTACCTAGTTAAAACTAATAAACTAACTAATGAAGACAAACATACAGCTACATATGAAGTATCCCCCACCCCACACTTAAAATGAAGACATGTTCCTATGGCTTAAGAATTGAAGTAATAGGGAGGTAAAGTAACTTCCCTGAAGGCTCACTCCTGGTCGGAGACAGTGTCGGGTTCACATGGAATGCACGACCCAAAACTCTCAGCTAGCCCCAAAATATTTTCTCAAACTTCGTCCGCTGGGCAGCCACTGCATCTACACGAGTACCCAACTCTGTCATGGAGGAGTGCAACCTAGAAACCTCCAACTCCAATGCTGCAAAACGGGATATTCAAGTAATTCCTGAAGATGATGCTACTCCGGACGATGCTGCAGCTATTGCACTGGGCTCATGTGCATGTGTTTCGCCCTCCACATTTATCTGATCGGCCACCCCCTCCTTCGAGTCATCAGAGCCACTCTCATCCGCTCCACGTGATGTTGTTGGCTCTGTTATCGTGTTGCCTTTATCAGGTCGGATCTTGTGACCATTTCGTACTAGCCCATCCATTCAGAGATTCTCGGGCACCCGAGCTTGCCTACAAAGCTGAGTCACTAGAGAGGGAAAAAAGAACCCATACCTTCTAACGGGGCAGCGAACGAACATCTCGTTATGCATTACTTTGGCTATATCAAAGTCAAGACACTTTATGAAACACCAAATCAAGACGGCTTGGGGTATATTTACCTCCATAGTGTTTTTGGACGGAATAAGAGGGCTGTTAACCACATACAACCGGCTCTTCGCCTCAAAGAATAATGATGATGAGTTAAACTTCTCACCATACTGCATCAATTGTACCTCTTTTCCGGGTACGCAAATTGCATCAAAGAGTCGCTCCCACTTCGCGTCCGTTGGGTTTCGGCCATACTCATAGAAGTCATCATGCTCAGGAAAGAGAGAGGGCAAGAGGTAAGCTATCTATGTCGCCTCAACATAGGCATTTACTGCCTTGCGATGCATTGTGACCGCACTATTGTCATGCTCAGGCAGATTAGCGTAAAACTCTTGCACAACCATTGCATTGGCCTCCCCTGGCTCGTTTATGAAGGTCTGCAATCCCCGCCTTAACAACTCCATGTACATATGAGGGCATTTCTTTTGGAGTGAATTCATATCAATATCCTTCTCCGGAATTGGCTGTTTACTGGCCTTCTCCGCAAAGCGGCCTTGAACCGCAGCTGAGACCAATTTTCTACTGTCAAAAGGGTGTGCATGTGCTGCCCCTGTTTCCTGGGTGCGACGGCTTGGCTGGTTGACGATGGACCTATTGAGTGGCACTTTCGCAATGGTGCTATAATACCTAAAAAACGAGGCTACATTAGTAAGGTTTAACACGAATATGTGACAAACTGCGGTTACTCGGACTTCATCCTCTTGAGTGGTCACAACTACATAGTAACGGTCATTAAGGCCTTTCCACAAACACCTGGTGAGTATTAGGACTCCACTAGCTCGTTTATGTATTACAAAATTTCATCAATAGAAAAATCAAGTACCACATACCGCACACTTACCACCCACAAACACCATGGCATAGTCTTCCAATTCCTACATGTAAAAAGCAAAGAACACCTACTATACAACACATTGGACTATAAAAAAAATCTAAAAAAATCAAGAAGAGAAAAAGAGAAGAAATTGCAACTAGGGCTCATACCCGTGGTGTCGATGGTGGAGAGCAGAGAGAAGACGTGTGTGTGAGCTTGATGAGAGGCATAAAATTGTGAGATTGGGAGATGGGGGAAGTGGTTTGGGGAAAAGGGGGTTGTGAGTTGTGGGGAGGGGTTGTACGTTGGGTGCCTTATGTTAGGCTAAAGGGGAAAAAGGAAAATAGAAAAATAAAATAAAAACTTTTAAACGACCATAATCCAGTTATTTCTAGGGCGAGACTAGCATGAAGTTAGCGCAATCATGCCAGTCCAGACAGAATGTTACGCTTTTAGCACAAGCTCTAGCGCGAAGTTTAGCTTGTTGTCGCTAGTTTGTGCAGCTTAGGTAGAATGTCGCCCAGTTAGCGCGACCTATAGTGCGATCACGCTACTGGGCAATTTGTTTTTGCACTTTTTCACCTGTGTTACCATGGTCGATGGTCTTTTCGTTTGCCCTTTATCACCTGCATTGGTTAAGATACTACAAAACGTACAAAAACACTACAAATATTTTTGGGTTACCTCCTAACTAGTGCATTAGTAATTGTCAGGGCACGACGGTTACAACAATTCAATGGGTTGCCTCCCATCCAGCTCTTGATTTAACGTCGCGGCACGACTCAACAAGTTGTTACGAATCTAACAGGTCCATCGAGGTCTTGTGACGTACAATATCACCACCCCAATAATATATTATCCGCTGGCCATTTACCAAAAAGATACCACTGGAGCTCATATCCCGCAATTCCACAGCTTCATGTCGCTTCACACTCACCATAACGAAAGGGCCTGACCAACGAGACTTAAGCTTTCCAGGAAAAAGCTTCAACCTCGAATTACATAAAAGAACTTATTGCCTCGGCTCAAACTCTCGATGTTGGATGTGCTTGTCATGCCATATTTTAGTTTTCTCTTTATACATCAAGTCGTTGAGTTGCAACAACCTCTTCTCTCCAGTTAAATCCATATCCATGATTATCTTTTTAATTGCCCAATAGGCCTGATGTTCAAGCTCGACGGGCAAGTGGCATACCTTCCCATAAACTAGTCTATATGGAGAAGTACCTAATGGGGTTTTGTTTGCAGTTTGATATGCCCATAATGCGTCATCGAGATTTCCAGCCTAGTCCTTTCTATTTCCATTCACTGTTTTCTCCAAAATTTGCTTCACCTATCTGTTTTACAATTCAACTTGACCACTCAGTTGGGGATGATATTCCATGGAAACCTTGTGCTTGACACCATATTTTGCAAGGATATTATTCAGAAATTTGTTGCAAAAGTATGTTTCTCCATCACTTATCAACAGTCGTGGAGTTTCAAACCGTGTGAAGATGTGCTTCTTTACAAAAGTCAGCACCGAATTTGCGCCATTAGTGGGAAGATCAATGGCCTCCACCCACTTCAACATTTAATCAACTGCTACCAAGATGTACCGGTTCCCACTAGAGTATGGGAATGGTCCCATGAAGTCGATCCCCCACACATCAAATAGCTTACTGCCACAATATTCTGTAAAGGCATCTCATCCATCTGGGTGATTGTTCTAGTTCTTTGGAATCTATCACACATTTTAACAAAGTCATGTGCACACTTAAACAATTTAGGCCAATAGAAACCTGAATGTAGAAATTTCTGGGTGATCCTATCTCCACCGTGATGTCCTCCGTATGGTGACGTATGACAGTCATTTAATATTGCATTCATCTCTGTCTCAGGAACACATTTTCGCACCAACTAGTATTCACATAGCAGATATAAGAATGGATCATCCCACATGTAGAGCCTCACCTCATGTAAGAATCTTCGTCTAGTATCATGTGTCAATTCTAGCAGTGTCCCCCCACTTGCGATAAAATTCACATAATCTGCATACCATGTGGCTTCATTGAGGTGATTGCCAATAACTTGTCATCGGGAAATGTTTCTTTGATAGACCCACCTTCAGCTACATGGCTCACATTTTCTAACCTGGACAAGTAATCAGCCACTTAGTTCTCTGTCCCTTTTTGATCTCGGATTTTTAAGTAAAACTCTTGCAAGAGAAGGACCCAATGAATCACTCTCGGCTTGGCATCTTTCTTCTCAAACAAGAATCTGATAGCTGAATGATCTATTTTAACGATGACATTGGTCCCCACTAAATATAATTTGAACTTGTCAAACACCCACACTACGAGCAACTCTTTTTCAATAACTTGTAATTCATCTAGGCTGGATACTGAGTTTTGCTCGCATAGTAGATGGAGTGAAAGTTTTTATGTCTCCTTTGCCCCAAAACAACTCCAATAGCTATGTAACTCGCATCACACATCAACTCAAAGGGTTGCTCCTAATCCGGGGTAATGATGATTGGTACAGTCACTAACCTTCCTTCAGCTCCTCAAATGCTTTCAGATAGGCATCATCGAACTTGAAGGATACATCTTTCTCAAGCAACTTGCACAAGGGAGAGGAAATTTTCAAAAAATCTTTAATGAAACGACGATAAAAACCTGCATGGCCCAAAAAACTATGAATGCCTTTTACGGACGTTGGTGTGAGACAATTTTTCCATCGCTTCCACATTTGCTTTGTCCACCTACAAACTATTTTTAGACACCTGCTGCCCCAATACTATACCTTCATGTACCATGAAGTGGTACTTTTCCTAGTTTAGCACCAGGTTTGTCTCTTCACACCTAGCAAGTACTTTATCGAGATTCATTAAGAAGTTATAGAGAGCACACAAACATAGAAAAATCATCCATGAACACTTCTACAAATCTTTCAACTATATCAGTAAGAATTGCCATCATACACCTTTGAAAAGTCGCAGGTGCATTAGAGATACCAAATGGCATTCTTTTGAACGCATACGTGCCATATAGACACGTAAATGTGGTTTTCACTTGGTCCTCTGGGGCTATAGAAATCTGATTATACCCAAAGTAACTATCTAGAAAAGTGTAGTATTCCTGGCCAGCTAATCTATCAAGCATTTGGTCAATAAAGGGTAGAGGGAAGTGTTCCTTTCGGGTGGCATTATTCAATTTTCGGTAATCTATATAAATCCTCCACCCAGTGACATTTATTGTGGGAATCAAATCATTATTTTCATCAACAACCACAGTCATCTCCCCTTCTTAGGTACACATCGAACATGGCTTACCCATTTGCTATCTGAGATTGGAAATACAATACCTGCGTCAAGCCACTTAATCACTTCTTTTCTTACCACTTCTTTCATGATTGGATTGAGTCGACGTTGTTGCTTTGCACTGGGCTTGTGTCCGTCGTCCATGAGGATTTGATGCATGCATAAAGCTACACTAATTCCTTTGATGCCAGATATTGTCCACCCAAGTGCTCGTTTGTGCTCACGTAGCACCCTCAATGACTTCTCTTCATGTAATTTAGACAATTCAGACAAAAAAATAATACGAAAGGTGTCAGAGTAACTCAAATAAGCATATTGAATGTGAGATGACAATGGTTTAAGATCCAATTTTTGCATCTCCTAAATTTATAGTTTGTGGGGTGGCCCATCTCGCCTATTCAAGGGCTCAAAGGCGTGTATCCCATGCATGTAAGCACAATTTGTATCCAGGATATGCATCTTCTCCTCAACCTTCTCATCGTTCCCCATGCTATTGAAAACATAAGTTCTTTCTCTAGCGAGTTGTCTAGATATACACTCGTGTCAAGAATTTGCGCATCAATGTCAATAACAGATATAGTTGAGAGCTCCTAATAGTAGTGGGGCACTTAGATTGCTTTGTACACATTAAAGACTGTTTTCTCATTATCAACCCTCAAAATCATTTTCCCCTATCTCATTTTAATAATTGCATCATTAGTAGCCAAGAGAGGTCGCCCCAATATGATTAGGACTAGTTTGTCAGCCTCATAATCCAGGATAATGACGTCAGATGGGAAGATAAATTTTCCAATTTGCAGTAACACATCTTCAATCACACCCTCAGGATATGCTATTGATATATCAGCTAGCTGTAGCATCACAGTAGTTGGCCTTGGAGCTTCCAGGCCCAATTGCTTGAACAAAGACAAGGGAATCAGATTTATAATCACTCTCAAATCGCAAAGAGCACGACCCACATCAATATTACCCGCACTGGAATGGTGAAACTACCAGGATCCTTAAGCTTTTAAGGAAGCTTGTTCTGGAACCTTGAGGTGCACTCATCAGTAAGTGCCACTGTCTCAAATTCATTCAATCTCTCTTGTGAGCCACTATATCCTTTATGTACTAAGCATACTTTGGAATTTCAAGCAATATATCAACAAGTGGAATGTTTAATTGAACCTGGCTCATCATGGAGAGAAATTGCTGAACATGCGATCATTGTTCTTTTTCTGCAATATCTGGGGGAAAGGTGGTGGTGGCCATGTAGCCTCCACTGGCTTGGAATTGCATCAGTATTGTTTGATTCATAAGTCTCCTTAAGTATCAACTCCCCCTCGGGTCTGGCTTTGTCTTTTCTTTTCTTTGGTAGTTCCTCCAGCCCTCTCCCATTTCTGAGTGTAACTGCATTCACTTGAGGATTCCTTTATGTATCACTAGGGAGAGTGCCTGCAGGTCTGGTGTTCTGATTCGTTGCCAACTACCCCATCTTCCTTTCAAGATCTCTAAAATCGGTTTTGAGCTAGTGATTGTCAAGCAACGAATTCTTTAGCAAATTATTTATACTCTCTTCCATTTGTTGGGGTGGCTTCTAAGGTGGATTGAAGTTCCCTTGGGGTCTATAGTGATTCTGATTCTGCTAATTTCCACCCCATGAGAAGTTGGGATGATTCTTCCAATATGGATTGTAAGAATTCTCGTATTGTGCATGCTGATTCGATGGACCTCTATTCTGCTGCACACATAGCATATCGATTCGGGATTCGTAGGGAACATGTCGCTCATATGATTGTCACCACATAGTTCACAACAAATAGCCATTTGGCATACATGTTGCATTGGTTGTGGTTGTTGAATTGTCATCCTAGTACTCTAATTAGCCAACTTTGCAATATCGGCTCTCATGGCTATCAAGTCATCGAGCTTACTCTAGCTAATTTCTGCTTAATTTCCTTTTGTAAATCACTCTCACCTTGCCAATTATGATCAATAGTAATAAAGTTATTTAGCAAGATTTGGATTTCACTGTATATTTTGGCCATGCAACTACCCTCACAAGCTGAATCAAGATTCATCTTTGAGGCATTATCTAACCCATCAACGAAAGTGCGACCCAATACCTCGTCAATTTGACAATGATGTGGACAATCTCTGAGCATCTAGTTGTACCTTTCCCATGCATGACGAAGTGTCTCACTATCTCGTTGTTCGAACCCAAAAATTTGACTCCTCAATATCTTTGTTTTCTTAGTGGGGAAAAACTTGATTAAGAATTTCCTTGCTAGATCATCCCAAGTGGAGATTGAGTTTGCAGACTCCTTCTACAACCACTCCTTGGTGTCCCCAAGAAGTGAAAAGGGGAAAAGTGTCAGCCTGACATAGTCCCTGAAAACATTCAGATTGTTATAATTGTTCGTAATTTCCAAGAAATTCTTAATATGCCTTTGCGGGTATTCATGATATAGACCCACATATTGCCCTGTGGACTGGATCAGCTGCACCATGTACTGTTTGAGTTCAAAGTATCATATTTTATGTACTACCTAAAAATATCAATTAATGAACTAATTGAAATAACCAACCAAACAAATAGCAATCTCAAATGAAAAATAGTAGTAGAGAATATTCCAGGGTCACAGGCTAGTTAGCAATCATGTGTTCTTAGCGTAAAATAACTAATTGATTTATCTTTGTTGTTGATTGATAGGGTTAATATTGCTCATAGGAATCTGTCGACTTCTGACTCGCCTATTCAAGTTAACTTAATGGTTATATGTATGGAATTAAAATTAACAAGAATGCATTCATAAATCCTGTATTTCAACCAAGTAAGGTAATTAGGTATATGTCTATCCTAATTACGAATCTGTTCCCCGATGCCCTGGTTCAAGAATATGCTCTATTTAATTCTATATGCGATCCAAAGTTCCCACGTTCAAGTTCAACTCTAAATTCATAGATAGTATTCCATTGTTAGCTACTCAGCAAAATAATTGAGAACACAAATAAAAAAACAACCCAATATGATTAAACCAACTTTCTTAAATTAAAAATTGAACAACAACAATCATGTTTCACCCTGACCCTAGAACAATGGATTTTAGCTGCGCATAACACTGTTCATCTCAATAATGTTTAATTTCATTCAAAACGTAAAAACAAGAAGAAGAAAAGAAGAATTTAATGTTGGATTTTCCTCCTTGCCTCTTGCCTCTATGTTTCTTGTACTAAACTATGAAAACCCTCCTCCCCTAATCCTTGGGCGAGCTTGACTTTATATAAGTTAAGTGAATTTTCGTCCAGGTTTCTAATTTTGCCCCTACAGACCTTTTCTGGAACTGGGACTAGCGCGAACGCACTATTTTTCGCGCTAGTCTCCTGACATTCTACCTCTCGCTTCTGGACTAGCGCGATCGCGCTAGACCTCGCGCTAGTTCATGCCATTTTTTCTTCCATCCTTTTGTCTCGTCTTTGCGCGCACTCAGCTCCGAGGGGTCTTTCTTACTCCAATTCCACTCCAATCACAACTTTAAAGCATCATATAGACTCACCATCCTGTAATGTGTAAAATTAACAATTAGAGCCCCTTTTTCATCATTTACTCATATTATGACATTGAAACATAATCAAGCGGGAGCATAAACAATCACCAAGTCACCTAAACTTAGCCTATTATCAACCCTCTTATGTTGATAAAGTCGAACTCCCATATCTTTTCTTTGTAATAGGGATATTCATAATTAATGGCATTCATTACTAATAAAAGTTTGTTTTCTTGGTTGATTTTATGTTGACCTTTACTTTTTATTACTTGGAATGTATTTATATATATTTAATTCTTGGGTTTGAAGCACTAATATGGATACTACTGAAGATATCTTTTATCTTTTTCAGTTTGTGTTGCCTACGCTGCAATTTAACATAAAACTGCTGCTGAATTTTCAATCTATCATATTATAAGTTAATGCACTTAATCTAATACTTGATTTTGGGTAACGTTTTCTGATCTTCCCTCTTCTTAATGATGCCAAGTTTACATAAAGACATTTGATAATTGGAATTAGTTGTGCACATCAATGAGTAATGCGTACTTCCATAAGATAGTGATTTTTTTGGTATAACATTTTGCATACCTGGACTTCTGGTTTATTTTTGTAGCTTGATTTTGTGAAATGGCAATGCTAATTTCATCTTTTATTTGGTCTTCTAAGTACTTATATTATTTTATTGGTATTATATATAATGCAATAACAATGATATTGAGAAGGCAATATTTTCTTTTTCCTACCCTCTAATTATTGTTGTTCTTACTGAATTTACATATAAACCAAATGATCAAGGAAAGATGAAAGCAGTGAAGACCTTACTTTAAAGTATTAGTTGAAGAATCTTCAGACAATCTAGGAATATTTTTATTTTTGAATATTTTACAAACTTATATATTCCAATTCTTGAATTACTAAACACTTTTATCGTATATTTTACTTTTATAAATGGATAATCATAGTTATATATTTTCTATTACGATTCTGTTGATGAATATAATTTCATTTCATTATTTATATATTAGTTTCAGTGTATTATACATTTATCATGTCGCAATAGCTAACAGCAACCATGAATAGCTTCTACTAGCAGTCACAGTAGTTCATTATAATCGTTGCAGTAACTTATAATAACCGCTGCAACAAGTTGTAATAACAATTTCAATAAGTGAAACAAAATAGTATAAAAATTTTGTAATGTCTATAGCAACGGTTCTCAGTCATTGCAATATATAAATAGCAGCAGTTATAAATCGCCGCGATAACTCACTATTAATCGTTAGATTTGATCATAATAAAACCGTCGCAGTATATGTGCCTATGGCAATGGTTATGAAACCGTTACAATAGACTAATAGTGACGCAAGATCCTACAACGGACGCTAAACCGTGGAAATATGTTTATTGCAACAGTTTCCTTCCTATGGCAACAGAACGTGCGGCGTCGCCTTGGGCTTATTTTTAGTAATGTTTTTTGCCTAAACAATGGTGATCTTTCTTCGCCAACTTAAGTTCTCTCTCAATTATCGAGAATATATATCTCGACTTACGATCACATCGGCCGGGAACCACCGAGAGTTTCTCAACATTGAAATCGGAAGTATGATCGCATACCTGAGGAATACACTCCTCAGTGCGTGGCTCGACTGGCATGTTATCGCAGGCCATCTATGATGAAGAAGTTTTCTCCTTTTGAGAAATGGTTTTTGGTGTTTTTGCCATTTTTACATGGATTCTAAGAAAGAAGAAGATGAGATTTGTAGTTCTGAAGAAAGATTAGTAACGAGGCGTAGAAACCATGCAGGAATGGGGAGACTTAATAAGATGTGAAGAACTTTGATGAGTTGCAGAAAGACTTGAAAAACTCAGAAGGATTTTAAAGATTGATGCAAAAAAAATTCAAAGTAACGTTTAAAGAAGTCAGAACAAGACCTATTTAAGGATTTACGGCGACCGTTCAAAGGCACTAGCGGCCGACTTTGCCATTTAATCGGGATAGGAGAATTATGTCGAGGGTCCACCTCGTAATGAATTAGGCCAGGGCACGAAGATAAGGTATCAAGCTCGAGAATCGAGGAACTCATCGAGATCGAGGCCAATAGCGATCGGGGACCATATATGGACGACTTTGAACGAAGCGCAGTAACTGAAATGCGAGATATCTGTAACCGATTGAAGATCTCGGCGCAAATCCGGAACATATCAAATCAAGGGCGGTTGTTTAGGATAAGCATGTGATTTACTTGTGTAATTAGAGTTATACCATATTATGATTCGTCTACTATATAAAGAGGAGTCCCCATCACTTATAGACACCTTACATTCACACGGATCAAAGTAATTTAATATTCTCTATTTAATTTACATTATCTTGTTTATTAGCTCGTTGTATTTCAACTGTTTTTGCATCACTAGCTCAAGGGTGTCCAAGCTTGAGGGTTCTATCCAAACGCTGATTTATTTTATATTATTGTCAATTTGCATCACTTATCTTTATGTTTATCCATTGATGTTATGTGAGAACACATATCCTTAAGAGCACAATACAAATTTAATTTGCTATTCAATTTTAAGGATAAAGCACAAGGATAAAACTTAGTAATAGCTTTCTCCTCTTTAAACACACTTGTAAATTTTTACTTGAGCAAAATTTGAACATTGAAAGAGCAATATGCACGTCAAGATGTTAAACAGTAAAATTATTCAAATGAAATGATTTATACGAAATTGCTGTTATAAAAAATAAATAAAGGATCAAAATTTCAATGTTATGATTGAAAATTCACTTCGCATCACTAACAGGCATCTTACAAGCCCACTCTCTTCCTCCTATTCTAGGCTACTTTTGGGTCCAGTGCCACCCCAAAATTTAAAAAAATAAAAGATAAACGAAAAAATTGTTGTATCAGGAAACCATGAAGGTGAATTGTCATAAATGCCCCCAAGAAGATGTCAGCTTACACAGCACAGAGGGACAGTAAAGCATATGAAGCCATTTGAACAAAGAATATGAACCACCAGATTTAAATTATTCTAGGTAAAGTGAAGGAAGTGATGGCAGAGGAGCCAGATAATAGATTGTGGTTGCCACATGTCAATTCACGCAGCCAATCAGAGATTAACCCTTTATCCATCAAGATAAGTCTCTTCTTCTTCATACAATATCAGCTTCTTCATACACACCACCAATTATTCACTGCATTCAAGAAAGAAAATCCCCCAACATGGCCTCTGCCTGTGCTTCATCAGCCATTGCAGCAGTTGCATTCTCTTCTCCAAGGTAACCCTAGTAATTTAAACTGTTAGTGATCAGATATGTTCAATATAGAAAAACTTTTTTGAAGTGCATCAACAATTCTTTGTTTGAATCATGAATCTGCAGTTCCAAGAAAAATGGATCAATTGTAGGAGCAACAAAGGCTTCTTTCCTTGGAGGGAAAAGATTGAGAGTAAGCAAATACGTCGCACCAGCTGGATCAAGATCGGTTGCTGTCTCTGCTGTTGCTGCTGATCCTGATAGACCCCTCTGGTTCCCAGGCAGTACCCCTCCTCCATGGCTCGATGGCAGGTCAGTGATAATTAAATATGACTCCACTTTCATTCATTGTTCTGGTGGCCGGAACTAATTTACAAAACTTAATTTTCGCTATGCAGCCTCCCCGGGGACTTTGGTTTCGACCCTCTTGGCCTTGGTATGCCAAAATCTTAATCTTGGTAGTTGCTTCTCTATGATAGTTACCTGTAGCTATCTTTCAAATGACTTGGATATTGTTGTACACTGTGTTATACTCAAAATAACAACTGCTACTGATCACTGACAGCATCTGACCCGGAGAGCTTGAAATGGAATCAGCAGGCAGAACTTGTACACTGCAGATGGGCAATGTTAGGTGCTGCAGGCATTTTCATCCCAGAATTCCTAACAAAGATTGGCATTCTTAACACACCTTCATGGTACACTGCTGGTGAACAAGAATACTTCACCGATACAACCACTCTCTTCGTCATTGAGTTGGTGCTTATTGGCTGGGCTGAGGGAAGAAGGTGGGCAGATATCATCAAGCCTGGGTGCGTAAACACAGACCCTATCTTCCCTAACAACAAGCTCACGGGCACAGATGTCGGATATCCAGGAGGCTTATGGTTTGATCCTTTAGGTTGGGGATCTGGTTCTCCTGAAAAGATCAAGGAGTTGAGGACAAAGGAAATCAAGAACGGCAGGCTGGCCATGTTGGCTGTCATGGGTGCATGGTTCCAACACATCTACACTGGAACAGGACCAATTGACAACCTTTTCGCTCACCTTGCTGATCCTGGTCACGCCACTATTTTTGCTGTAAGCATGACTTTTCTTTTAACTGTAGCAACATACAACCTGAAACCTATTTTGTTGTCCCATGTTATAATTTGCAGAATTTATGAGAAAAAGGACTAAAATTCTCTCTGAAGCACATAGAGGACTGGATTAACATTAGTAGAAGCAAGCACAACTTAACTGTGTTCATGCTTTTAAGCACACAATATTAGGATTAAACAACTACCACACAAGTAATAGAGTGCATATTATTTAGCAAAGTGAAGATCATGAGGTTATTCTCTATAGCTACTTATGCAGAATGAAACTGAAAATAGAATTTCCAACACCAATTTGAGCAACTGACACTATTTCTGTTTTGTCCTACAGGCTTTCAGCCCCAAGTAAGAAGCAGGAGCACCATTTTTTTGCATTGATGTGTTGGAGTTAAACTCTGAAGATCGGAAGAAAGAAATTTTAGAAATTGTTTTCCAACATAATGTTGTATCACTACATTTAAGTTACCTCTGTGTGTATTTTCCGTTGAAAAAGATTAAGCAGTGTACATATATCTTTGGGATCTCCCAAGTCCTACCAGCAGCAAGATATACTATCACTAGGCTGCACCCATTTAATGATTCAGGATTTTGAATGCATTTCTACTCATAGATAGAGAGAGCAGATATTTAATAGTAAGTACACAACTGCTAATTCCCTCCTCTCTTTTATAGGTAAAACCAGGATATGAAAAAAAAGACATGTTGTGGAGCTGCTCAAGCCTAAGGAACAAAGTTATTTAGCAATGCTGACATAGAACTAATCTTAGGGCAATTTATGTTTTCACTAAATTTTCTGGTTAGGTAATGATGCTTGCAATTTGAACATGATAAACACCAAATTGGATTTCTCAAAAAGAACAGACCCCTGCCACTTCATTCCAAACAAATATCCTTCATGCATACACTAACAATAACATAGACACATGTAATGAACCCATCCCAAACCATTAGGAAGAAAGTGCGCATGGAGAAAGCTCAATAATGATCAGGTTTCTTTTTGACTTAAGAAAGGAACAACAGATGCCCATATAAATCTAACAACCATCTAATTGTCCTAACTGTTTATCTGTAAAATGCCACAGTTGAGTTTATACGTAGTTTCTAGATAAGTAAATTAATTTAATCCTGAAATAATGATATAATTAAAGAAATGTGCAATACTTAGCCTTAAAATAAAGATAAAATTACGGAAAACGGTAATTCCAAGGTAGAGCTTCCGGGCACAACAATGATGAAACTAAGGGACAAGAAAATTAAATTGTATAAAGCTTTTAATCGATTATAGTGTAATTTTGACCAGAAAATTGGTGTCCTTTACAATGATAATAGAGCTCATTATTTATACTTATGTCTATGGAACAAGATCTTAGGATCATTCTCTTCTTTAATGTCTATTTTGAGGGCCATTGATGAAGCTGTGACGATGAGCATAAATGATATATTATATGTAACAGGCAGTGCACTAAATACTGTGGAATGTTCTTCATTAAATTCAACCAATCGCAGGACATTTGTTGCATCTTTACGGGTGTCATTATTTCTGGTGACAAACACGATAATTGCCTTTGGTTCTAACTATCCCCCGCCTTAATTTTCACGTGTCACTCTCTTGAGCGGCCACTTAGCATAGCGTATTTTACCATATACAAAGATTCCCCCTACGTTTCGGTGACATAACTCCGTGTCACCGGAAAGTTGATAGAAACACTCTTTTTCACGGGAACTACTATGATTCCTTCTAAAAAGCTTCTGACGGTTGACTAGACGCACGTCTCTCCACATTAATGCCTCGAATACATGTCATCACACAATGCAACATACTATTGAGGGTTATCGAGGTAATCATAGCCACAAATTTAGCCGCCTAAACCTTTACTTATACGCATCGATCTTCTTTAATCATATCCGCACGGGATCAGCTTTTGGCCGAGCGGAAGCAAATTGCTGCTCGCCTCTCAGAATGGGAAGCCTAAGCTGTTGAGGCCATTGTATTGGAGGATCATTTGCAGCAAAGCTAGCAAGAAGTTGGAACCCTTATCCAAGAGATTGGCATGCTGAGTGTTAATTTAACGAAGACAGGGCCAAATGGGGTGAAGTGCATAAATTCATTCTTTCTATAACTGACCGCGAGGCTGCCTCTGCTAAGAAATTGACCAACTTAGAGGTCGCCTTGAACTCTAAAATTGAAGAGCGTGCTTGTTTACCGTGAAAATGGTAATGACAATTAAATTTGTTGATGGGACTCTAAAAATACGTGATCTATTTTTGTGCTAGTTGTTAGAATAGTTGATGCTAGATATGTAAAACTTAATTACAAAAAACAAACAAAAGCAAGGTTATAATCAATCTGAGGGGCTTGCGGTCTGGGGCTCGAAATTACTAATAACTTGCCTCAAGGTCGATGCCTAGGCTTTGGCTCGAGCTATCGGGGATAATCGGGAAGGGGCTAACAATTAGGATATAATTAAGGGAGTCTCTTTATGGACAATATCAAACAATGAATGAAGAACAAGTATGAAATCAATAAATGAAAGAGGTATTCTCGAGCGAGTAAGTTAGAGAGAAAAGAGAGAGATGTTATTGTTCTTATGTAGAATAGTTGGAGCAACAACAACCCTCTTACAAATTGATGATGATCCCCTTTATATAGGAGGGAGATCCCATTATAGTACAAAATGTATTAATTGTAAAGGCATGGAGATGGGGCGGCCAGGCGTGACACCTTGATACAGGCTCCGGGTAGGTCGGCTTTGTCAAACTCACCCGTGTGCCCTGGGAATTCCCTATTTTACTCTAGCCTCGATCTATGTCTTCTTTGAGTCGGACATAGATGAGCTCCGAAGGAGGAAACTCAGTCACAACTTCATGTCCTCAGTGTTTTGAGGTTTTCTTATGAAGTAACTCGATGAAAGAAATTTGACCCTCTGATTTTTCCGTATGCAGATAGTCTCCGTGTTTCCCGGAACAAAGCGATTGGAAACGATTATGTTGTTCGACTCCTCGGGCTTCCGATGATGATGTTATACCGATGGAGCAACCTAGGGGGTGAGTTTTTATGATTACCAGGATATCCGATGGACTTATCTTTTCGATACCATTCAATGCGCTGTCGATTCCCATTCTTCAATGTGAAAATAGCTTCGTCGATTTGGCTATTCAAGAACATATTAATTATACCTTCCGGTCATTATTCAAATGTCATTGATGGCCGCGTCATTATCTCTTATAAATGGGGGCATTCTGGCATCATTTTTCTATCTAAGCGTCTTTCCACATTTATTTATCCCCTCCTTCTCATACCTTTCTGTTTTGTTAATCACCATGTTTGAAGTTCACTTTTTTGGTTGTTTGGCTGCATTCCCTCTGGCTGGGTGATGACCTTATGCCTGATCTTCCCTGTGTCGAGTGAGATTATACCGTCTTTTCGTCATTGCCGTTGTTATTTGGATAATTATTGCTGTTTGTATTGGCTCGAGATGACGATAGACGGGGAATCGACTTTCCCCCTATTTAGAAAGTCACTTGGACTATACAATGCTGCTCAATCTCGTAACCTGGCATGGTATGGCACTTCATCACTTGGGTTTTTTCTTTCCTGATGGACAAAATGGCACAACTGGCCGTTTAGGATGGGGCTCGCCAAATATTCAACCTTTGGCTTCGGTGGGTTATATCTCTTTTCTCTGCCTCTTGTGCATCCCCCCTTTTCTTCTTCTTCTTCTTCTTCATGTTCTCCCTCGGTAAGGTTATCCCGTGGGATCGAGTTGGGAATCTAGAGAAGGTGGAGATCGAAAGAGTTGCCTTCGAGGATGGGAGCTCAAGGAGGTAGTGATCGGAGATGCTGCTACTGGAGATGAACCTTCGAGGATGGACTAGGTTTTTAGGCTTTCACTCTGGGTTTATACCTCTTTATTTTTTAATTTCTGTGTAAATACCCCTTGCGGACATTTGTAATTATATGTAAGGAGCCCTCGAGGGCCATTTTATGCTAATGTTTATGAAATAGAAAGACATCTTCTTTACTTTTATTTTTGATATTTTCCATATCCTTGTATATTCTTGTATATTCTTGTGCATTTGCAGGGATTTCGAATGTATTCCTCTGTCGAAAATCGTCGATATTCTTTTGTGTCTTTGGTCGAAAGAAATGGCTCGTTTCAAAGCCTACCATTGTTCCTTAGACCAAGCCTGAAACGATCCGATAGACTTGGATCGTAGGGACCCTTGAGCCATATGGATATGGCGTATCAAACCATAAAATTTTTGAGAATGGTCTATAAGTGAAGGTTAGCTTCGGTCACTTGGAGATTTACTTTGAACTTTATGTAGATAATCATTTAAAGCGTTGTAGATGGGTTCCTGTAGAGAGGTTAGCCCATGGAGGGGTGATGTTGTGAGGTCAAACCCTCATGGACGGAGCTTGAAGTGCTTACTTTTCTTCTTGGGAGGAGCCTTCGAGATCAAATACCTTCTCGGGACCAAAGACAATGTCGCTGACATTTTGAAGCCTAGCTTCCATTTAACGGAGGTCCTTGGGGTCGGGTGCCACCTCAAGACCAGAGATGATATTGTTAGCCTTTTGAAGCCTATCTTGTGTAGGCGAATCGTTGTTATGTCCCCATATATATATAAATGGGGTCGCTCCCACTTCTTGGGAGATTTAATTATTTTCTATAGTTAGCATCTATTTTGGCATCAAGTCCTTTGTTACCTTAGCACCAAAACGTTTGTATAGGTTCCCGCTTCAGTTTGCTAGTTCCACCATATTCATGACTACGACTTCAGGGTCTGCGCGGTTGAGTGGGCAGAGTTCCACACCCAGTGCTCAGGATCCACGGATGTTTTCTCTAAAGACTATGTCTTTAATAAGAGAGGATCATCTAGAGATAGTGAGGAGAGACTGCAGATGGGGCGAGGCGGTAGCGTTGCAGGCACTTCCCCCAGATGAGGGTATCACAGACCTCACCAATGGATTTCTTAACATGTACTTGTATCCTTTCACACTAGGCCCTCCTGATAGTGTCGTGCTCGATTTCTATTTAGAGTATCGAGTTACTTTGGCGTAGATACATCCACCTTTTGGGAGAATAGTGTTGATGATGAGATTTTTTGCGGAGAAGGCAAGGCTTGAATTCACGTTCAATCACCTCTTTAGGATGTACCTGCCCTTTCATCATCGAGGTCTGCTAACCTTGCGATGCCATTCGACCATGCCCTTTATTGTTGTTGATGATGAGGAAGATATAGATCGATAGTGGGTCAATCAATTCGTCCAGGTCCGGATGACTGACATTATCCCCGTGGAACTTATGCTATTCCACGATGAATGGAATTACACGTGCGAGTGGAACGCTCGTGCTTTCTCAGATTCGCTCATGGTGAATGCTAGTTTAGTAATTGTGTATCCTTCTTTTCTGCATCAATTTTATAGGCACCAGGCAAAATTTCGTGATCTGCTCGGCTGGGTCCGAAAGTAGGCAAACCATTCGACTTGTGACGAGCATAGGTGGCAAGTTGTGTCCCAGGGCATATGGGAAGCTAAATACCACGGTACATGCATACACTTCTTTTACCTTGTCCTTGGTACATTTGAGAAGACATTTATCCGCTTTTTATGTAATAATCTTGCTGTAGGTATCAGAGGGTCTCCTAGGGCAAGGTTGTGCTCCTCTAGAGAGGGGGCATAGTTGCTAGCTTCCGAGATGAAGGACAATAATGATAATTGGATATTCATTTGCAGTGCGATAGAGGTCACAACAGGACAAAACAGGGCCTAGTGTTTGAGGAGAAAAATCCCCCGAGCCTGTTGTACCCGAAGTCTTCAGTTTTGGAGAGGTGGTTCCTCCGAGTGATCATGCTTTGACCTAGGTTGGTTCTTCCATGGACGAGGGTGATGGATTGACAGAAGCATGCTCGGCTTACGAGGAAGTCCGCCGACTTCACTTTGCGGTGAGTTTTGCCACATGCCTTCCGCATCTCGCGTCTTTCATTCCTTATCGAGTTTTTCTTCTATAGGCCTTTGATAGGCTTAGGTATGAGCTGCTCTATCATAGGGCTAGGATCTGGAAAGATCTATATGAAGGTAGGTTTCTTAGGCTCCTTTGTGAGGAGAAGGAGGTTGAGTTGACACACTGGCGATGTGAGACGTATCGGAGCTAGAATTATGAGAGCTATTTGATGAAGAAGGTAATTTCTCGTGGTATGCATTTCACTTTTTAACCTTTATGGTTAAATTATTGCCTATCCAAGTTGCAGAAAAAGACGGAGGCTCTAGAGCTCCTTAGGGGTGAAGACAACCAAGTTAGGAATGAACGTGGCTAGCTAAAAGCTCAGGTGCAGGCTCAATCTTCAGAGGAGAAGGGTTCCTTTTCTAAAGTTCCTGCCTTCGAGGCCCAACTCCACTTGGCTTGTGAAAACAATTTCAATTCAAGCTAATATAATCACAAAGCTCGAGTACGAACTTTCGAAGGTTCGGGTTGAGATCGTTAACGCTTGGGCTGAAGAAGCATTGAGTCGGACTAATGCCGATTAGGAGATGGTGATTCATTTGAACGATGATACCTATGCCGCAGCCGAGTTGAAGAGGGTCCTCAATTGTGAAGAGAGGACCGAAGAATATATTCGTTGCAGTTCCCAATGAAGTGTAGTTTAGGAGATCCGTGCCAGGGGTTTTTGTATGCAGTAAATTCTAGGGCCCGATTTCCCCGTCATTAGTTCATCTCACGGTAATTCTCCTTGAGGATCGAAGCCAAGGTCGAGACCTACCCTCGAGGGTTTTCAAGTACCTGACCCGGTAGGCATTATGTACTAAAAGCTACAATATACGAGAGGGTAATTCACAAGGCACACGACTTAATTTGACAAAGATGACCTGATTGGGGTTTGTCTCATGGTGTATCGTCCAACCGTCCCATCTCCATGCCTTTTCATTTAATGAATTTTGTACTATAACGGCATTGCCCTCCTATATAAAAGGGATCCCAATCACTTTGTAAAGCTCGGCTACCGTTGCTCCAAGATTTCTACACAAGATCAATAATACTTCTCTCTCTCTCTCTCTCTCTCTCTCTTCTATCTTACTCACTCATTCAAAGCTGCTCTTCCATTTATTGTCTTCATACTTATTCTTAATTTATTTCTTGATATTGGCCATCAGGTGACTTTTTTAATTATATCCTAACTGTTATTCCCTTCACGGTTATCCCCGATAGCTCGAGCTCGATCCTATGAATCAACCTCGAGGCCTCCTATTGACCCGTCTGACGGCCAGATAGAAAGCCCCTCGGTTTGATTACTACCCCGCTTTAGCTTAAATTTCGTCATTAAACTTCAAATATCTAGCATCCACTGCTCTAACAACTAGCATAAAAATAGATCTTGTATTTTTAGAGTCCCATTTACAAATTCAATTGTTATTACCATTTTCATGGTAAACAGTTTGGCACCCACAATGAGGCTAAAAATAATAATGACTATTTTCTTGCTTGTTTCGTTAAACAACACAAGTTATCTTTCATGCTTTTTCTTGGCCAAGATCTTCGATTTCAGGACAGAGCGCCTATCTCGGTGAACAAAATAGGGAACCACAACCTTAAAAACAAAAAAGAGAAGGAAACAATTACTCTAGATATCGATATACCACCGAACTTAACCCGCGCGAAAGGAAAGGTTCTACGACACGACGTCCATATGATTATTTGGGGAACCGGCATTCCCCAAGGACCCATGTAAAAATGAATGAGAATATCCATTATGGAAGAAGGACTTCCCCAAAACTACGTGCCTAAAGACACCCTAATATTCAGCAAGGAAGACCTCGAGTGCATGATAAAATTGCATAACAATGCGCTGGTGATCTCGTTTCTTTTAAACAATACCATGATAAATAGCATGCTCGTGGATCCAAGTAGCTCGACCAACATAATTAGATCCCAGGTAGTATAAAGCTGGGACTGATCAATCGAGTCGTTCCCATCCCTTGAATCATCTACCACTTCAACATGACCAGTGAAGTAACAAAAGGAGAGATCACTCTCCCAATCGACACGCTTGGCGCAATTGAGAACACCGAGTTCTAGGTCATCGATGGCAACATGAGGTACAATGCATTACTCGGCAGGCCTTGGATACAGAGCATGAAGGCAGTACCTTCAACCTTGCATCAGGTGATAAGGTTTCCCACAAGGGATGGCATAACAACCATACACGGAGAATAGCCGGTAGTGAAAGAAATGTTCGCGGTCCACCATTAGGTGCCGATACCTATATTCCCTATCTCAGATGAGGAAAGAAACACACATGCCCTCGAGGACAAAAAGGAAGATTTCTTCACTCTACGAACTGTCGTTGCCCCAGAAGAATCGAATGCGACTAAATGGATAGTCGAAGCAGTGAAGCAGGCCATTTTAATCGAGAACCTTTCGGATAGGTATACCTGGGAACGGGGTTGACCCCCGAAATCAGGGCAAGGTTGATTCAATTTCTTAGTAGTAATATCGACTATTTTTCCTTGTCCCACCTAGATATTACAAGAATCTCAGCGGAAATAACCTTCCGTAGGCTAACCGTTGATCCCAAATTTAAACTTGTGAAGCAAAATAAAAGACAACAGTTTGAGGTAAAACGTGCCATCATTAAAGAAGAGGTAGTAAAACTTCTTAAAATTGAATCCATTAGAGAGGTAAACTACCCCGAATGGCTGGCCAACATAGTAGTGGTTCCCAAAAAGGGGAACAAGCGATGAATGTGCATAGATTATAAGGACTTCAAAAAGGCATGCCCCAAAAAATTCCTTCCTATTTCCTAATATCGATCGTCTAATCGATACTACTTCTTGTCACAAGACCCTTACTTTTCTAGATACCTACTCTGGGTATAATGAAATCTAGATGAACCCCGAGGACATGGAGAAAACCTTGTTCATCACAAAGTATGGTACGCACTACTATAAGGTAATGCCCTTCGGGCTAAAAAATGAAGGGGCACCATACCAGTGGCTAGTTAATAAAAAGTTTGAGCATTAATTAGGTAAATCAATGGAAGTATATGTTGATGATATGCTAGTCAAGTTCCTGCGTGCAGAGGACCATTTGACCCATTTTCAAGAAACTTTCAACATCCTCAAAAGTTACAACATGAAGCTCAACCCCGAGAAGTGTTCCTTCGGAGTGGGTTCGGGAAAATTCCTAGGCTTGATGATTTTAAACAAGGGGATCAAGATCAATCCCTACAAGATAAAGGCCATCAAAATAAATCACGATGCTGAACAATGTAAAAGCCGTCCAACTGCTAACAAGGCGGATAGCGGCCCTGGGAAAATTCATATCGAGGTCATCAGACAAAAGTTACCATTTTTCCTCTCTACTCAGAAGAAAAAGCATCTTCGAATGGACTCCAGAATGACAACACGCCCTAGAGGAACTCAAACGATACCCGACTAGCCCCCCTTAGCTGCACACACCCAAGGAGGAAGAAACGACTATGCTTGTATCTTGCTATATCTGAAATAGCGATAAGCGGCATACTGGTTTGAAAGGATCAAGGTACACCATTTCCTATTTATTACTTAAGCCGAACCTTGGGGGACACTGAAACCTGGTATACCCATCTAGAAAAATTAGCTCTCGCGCTGATAAGCGCGTTGCGTAAGCTGAAGCCTTATTTTTAGTGTCACTGCATCTATGTGCTGGCTAAAATACTCCCTCTGAATCATACTGCATAAACCACACTATCATATCAATTTACCAAATGGGCCATTGAACTCGAAGGGTGTGATAGGGAGTATCAACTTCGTACGACTATCATGTCTCAAAATCTGGTGGACTTTGTGGCCAATTTCTCGCCATCCCTTATACCCGGAGTAGGGAGGAAATTTTATTAAAATTGGGCATGTCCTATGAGGTATGGCCCCTGTTCACAGACGGTGCCACAAACATAAGAGGATCCGGGCTCGGTATAGTCCTAAATCCACCCGTTGGTGGCATAATAAGAAAATCCTTAAATACCACAAAATTGGCTAGCAATGAATCCTAGTACAAGGTTATGATTGCAGGTTTAGAATTTGCCAGAAGTTTGGGAGCCGATAATGTCGAGGTAAAATGTGATTTGCTCCTCGTAGTGAGCCAGGTGAATGGGAGCTATGAAGTTTGAGAGGACAGGACGCAGAGGTACATGGACAATATCCAAGTCACATTATGTCGCTTCAAAGAATGACCTTAGTTTATTACCTCAAGAGCAGAACATCGAGGCTGATGCCCTCACGAATATGGAATCCTCTACTAAAGAAGAAGGCCTACTCCCTAGAGCTATTGTCCAATTGTTTAAATCAGTGGTCAAGGAAGGTAACGTAGAGATTAACTCCACCAATAGAGAAACAAATATATTGATTATATAAAAGATGGGTAGCTGCCCACAGATCCAAAAGAATTGAGAGCCCTACGAACCAAAGCAGCCTAGTTCTCACTCGACGAAAATGGGACTTTGTACAGGAGAACTTTCGATGGCCCCCTAGGCATATGCTTAGGACCAGGTGATACACATTATGTACTCTGAGAGATCCATGAAGGCCCATGTGGAAATCATTCCGACGCTAAATCATTTGTCCAATAGGTGATCAGAGCGGTCTACTATTAGGACAACATGGAAAAAGACACCAGAGAATTCATCCTAAAGTGCGACAAGTGTAAGAGATTCACTCCTATGATCCACGAACTCGGTGAGCAACTACATTCTGTTTTATCACCATGTCCATTGATGAAGCGGGAAATAGATATTGTAGGCCCTTTGCCGACGGCACTAGGTAAGGCTTGATTTATTTTATTTATGACTGGCTATTTTACAAAATGGTTGGAAGCAAAAGCCTTCAAGAAAATAAGAGAGAAGGAAGTCATCTATTTCATATGGGATGATACCATATGCCGGTTCGGTATCCCATCTAAAATCGTGCAATAACAGGAGGCAATTCATCGGGAGCAAGGTAACACAGTTCCTTGAAGATAAAAAAATCAAGAGAATCCTATCAACGCCTTACCATCCATGTTCAAATTGCCAGGCCGAATCCACAATTAAAATCATCATTCAGAACTTAAACAAGAAACTGGAGAGTGCCAACGGAAAATTTAGAGAAATGCTGCTAGAGGTGCTATGGGCATATTGAACAACTTCAAAATCAAGCACCGGAGAAACACTTTTATCTCTAGTGTATGGTGCTGAGACGTTGATACTAGTGGATGTCAGGGAGACGAGAATCAGATTCCAACACACTAATGAGGGCTCAAACAATGAGTCCATGATAACAACCCTAAGTTACTTGATGAAAGACGAGAAGCCTCGCTGATTCATATGGCTGCCTAGAGGCAGAAAATTGAAAGATATTGTAATAGGAGAAAAAATATCCGATCGGGGACTTCTTCCTGAGAAAGGTTACTCTCAACACCCGAAACCCTAATGAAGGAAAGCTGGGATAGAATTCAGAAGGACCGTACCGTGTCCTCGAGATAGTTTGGCAAAGGATCCTATAAGCTTGGCACCATGGAAGGCGAACAACTTCCAAGCAACTAGAATGTATTGATGCTTAAATGGTACTATTGCTAGGGCATCCGATCGGAAAATCCCGCAAAACTCCTCAAGCAAACGGTGCATCTTGTCCTTTGATCGAGTTTTTTTATCTCGAAATGGGTTTTCGCCGACAAGGTTTTTAACGAGGGAACGTCCATGCTCTACAAGCTTCGCAATCAACCCTGTACTAGGAAACGATAACCGATGTTCCAATAGGAAATGATGTACCAGGCCAAATAGTCGAACGAACCTTATCCTCATAAGCCTGGCTTACAGGAACACAATGACATGTATTTACACCAACAAATGAAATAATGTCTATTACCAAAAGCATCTCGTACTCCAAAGATAATTCAGTAGTTCCATAGCAGGGATGCCTCCATCCAGTACGCCCTCAAATACACGGAGACTAGAATCAATAATTTTGCACTCATGCGACCCCAAGGTCGGAATCTCAAAAAAATATAAGCCCTCTAGAAGGCAATATCGAGCTAATGAGTGACAGCCCCAAAGCCTAAGCAATCTTGATGACTCGTAGATTGTCTCCAATCGTCATTGGATAAAAAATCGGGGACCATAAGACCCCAAGAGAGCGGACTCGATCTCTATTAAAAACTCATATCTAGTATCAATGACTACGCCTGTAAGTCGTCAACAGGCATGACAAAGCTGTAAGACCTCAATAGGCATGAAAAATCTGTAAGATGTCAACAAGCATGAAATTTTTGTAAGACCATACTATAGGCATAAAAATCAATCCTGAAGTTTAGGCTATCTGTCGCATTTTTAAAACTCCCGAAGGGAATACCGTTGATATAGACACCAAAACTACCACACTCGGGATAAAAGATGGCTCTGAGCAAATGCAAATGGCTACGGTTAATACAGCTGCACTAGACAAATTAAAACGACTCGGGGATGCCCGGCCGTCCTTAACAAAATCTTAGGCCATTACTTCGAATCTATTTCGAAAAGAACTGGTTAAAATAGTCTACCCTCGACAGACATACGAGCTTCAACAATGTCAGCTCCAAATAAAAAATTCTTCGAGTTACTCAACCTACGAGATAAACCTTCCATAGTGCTCGAACATCACCGCTAACGACTTGAAATTGAAGTTCTTCCTGAACCAACAACGGTTTAAGCAAAATAATTTCAAGAAGTCCTTAACAAGAGGAAAAAAATGTGTACATATGCCTAAGGGCGAAAGTGTAAGTGCCATTATCACCATCCAAACAAGCCTCAAGGCCACACACTAACTGGTCACAACGACCAAAGCGTAAGAGTCACTCTCGCCAGCTTAAAAGTTTTAATGCTTGAGGGTTAAAGTGAGCTTGAGTCGTAACCCGATTCGGAAACCGGATAAAAAATAGTAAATATACATGCCTAAGGGTAAGAGTATAGGAGCTATCACCGCCAGCTTTATGACCCTCAGGGCCAGATGCATAAAAGGTTGCTTCCACCCAAGCATAACAACCACTATTGCTAGCCCTTTAAAATATACAACTTGAGGGTGGATTGAGCTCGAGTTCCCAACTCGGAGATTTACCCCAAAATAGTTGAGCAAAAGTATAAGAGCTGTAACGACAGTTTACATTGAAAGTCACATCGACCAGGTACGTAAAATCCCCCGAGATTTCCTAACGAGCCCTAAGACCATATCATAGATCTAAGGTTTCTTGCCAATTCTTGTTGAAGTTCGGGCTAAAAAGGGGGATACGGGAAACAAAGTACCAGGATTCACTTTATAACATATGGCAGTATGAACGTACTATATACAAATAGGAAGATCAACAGGAAAATAAACAAAGATCCTAATCGGTTGTCAAACCGGCATCCTTAATGGCTCCCCAAGGGTTTCACCCTGGCAACTACGAGTCCCCCGAAGTCCCTTTCTTAATGACATCTTCTCTCCATGTGGATCCACCCTTATTTATAGCACCACCTGAGTTGTCATCCGACGCACCCCAAACGGTCTGCTTTCGGGAAATCGGCTTGGCATGATCCACAACTCGAGGTAAATTCGGGTTAGCCCCCTTAAATGCCTTCCCAACCCAAGAACCTGCGACAATAGTTACCTCCCCGTGCGAGAATACAAGCGCCTCAACCTCGGATTTGATGTAAAACAATGCAACCACCACTTCAGAATTGAGTCCTTGTACTTGTCACTATCCTTCTTCGCATCCTGCAGCTGATGCTCGTTCAAGGTTACCTATGGCTAGAGGGTGTCCCTCTCAGCAACCATTTTATCTACATACCGCCTAAGCTCAGAAATTTTAGCATCTCTAGCCTGAAGCTCCCCTCTCAGTTGGGCTTTCTCCTTCTCAAACTGCACAAATTAGGTCAAAAAAGTTAAAAAGTGTTGAATCTTATAAGGATTCAAATAATACTAAAAATGAGGGATGAGCCACCTGCTCGATAAGATAGGCTGTCTCACATTCGCAGTGGCTCATCTCATCTTGATACTGGGGGAAAGCCTAGTCATAAAGCACTTTATCCGTAAACCACGTATAAATACAAGTTAGAAAAATGAAGACCGTAATAGCACAGATTTATAGACAAGGTTAGAAAAAATTACCTACTTGCAAAGTCTGCCGATCTTGCTAAAAATGAATGAAGCATCAACCTCGGGACCTCCCTCGAGAATGGTCGGCGACCTCTCGAGTGCATCTCCGTACTAGTACCCCTGCTTCAAAAGTCTCTTCACGCCGGTGGTTGGCCCTCCATAAGACAGTAAGATCTCCCCGTAGGAGAATCAACAACAAATAAAGGGTTAACACGATCAGTTGAAATGTCTACCCCTTGTTCACCCTAGACCCCAGATCCAGGCCCCTCCAAATTTCCCACTAAGGGCGTCCCAAATAGGGAAGAATTCAGAAACCTGCCAACTTGGGCTTGATACTCCTTAGATTGCCTCGCGACTGTAATGTTCGGCCACAACGACCTCAAACTCCGGTCCGGGAGCATCCATCCGCTACGGCCCGAGTGTCAGTCGAGTCTATACACTCTTCAGGGGCTGTTGAAAAGCTGCTTTCTCCCTCACCTTACGCTAGAGGGTTTCCTACCGTCTTAGAGGTCAAAACAGCTGGGTCAACCTTGGAATCTTCCGCCTTACCCTATTGAGCTCCAGATGCCCAACTGGTGGACTCCCCTGCCTTCTCATTTTTTTGCCAAACACTAGAGCGTCACCTTCAATGGGTGGTGCCTCTTTTCTCAAAGGGATTTACCCCAGACTTACATGAATGCATAGGTTAAATATAAAGGATGAATAATGCTACTAATAGCAAAGTATACGTATGCAACAAGGCTCGGGGCTCACCACGGTCTTTGGCTTCCCACCAAGCTTGGGATAAATCTTGCCACACTTGTTCAATATATGTTCAAATCAAGTATAAGCGACTGACTTAATCCTAGAGATCAAACAACATATCAGGGTAGATCGCTACGGCTAAAAACTATGAAAAGCGTAGTTAGATACTTGAAGAAATATCTCCAAAAACAAGCAAAGCAAGACCCGACAACACATTTACTTACGCCCAACATTACACTTCTTAGGGAACGACATCTTTTCCACTGGTAGCTGTTGGACAATACGCTTTACGCTAGAGGGGGGGGGGTGAATAGCGTTTTAAAAATATTAAGCGTTTTAGTGCGGAATTTAAAAACTTTGCAGAAATTAAAACAAGTGCAGTAGAATAAACTTACACAATGATGTATCCTGGTTGGCCACAAACGTGGTTAGTCCAGTCCCCGAGAGACTCTCTCGAGATTTCCACTAAACTTGTCAAGCTTACGGGTGCTTAACAAACCGTTACAGCTGAGGACACAAGCCTCACCTAGTTGCTCGGGGATCACAATCCCAAAGACTTCAATTGCTCGGGGATAACAATCCCAAAGACTTCAACTGCTCGGGGATAACAATCCCAAAGACTTCAACTGCTCGGGGATAACAATCCCAAAGACTTCAATTGCTCGGGGATAACAATCCCAAAGACTTCAACTGCTCGGGGATAACAATCCCAAAGACTTCAACCGAGGAATCACAAGTTCCTCAACAAACGAGAATCGCAATTCTCTTACAAACACAAAACACACTCACTTTACAAAGCTCTCCTTAATGAGTAGATATGAGTAGAAATAGTACGCTCAAGATCACAACAACTTAGCTCAATATAATGGCTCTTCAAAAAGCTTTATGGATGAATGGAAAATGATGATCAATGTAAGAAAGCTTTTAGCAATGAAAATACTCAAAGTGTATATGTTGTTGTTGTGAAAACACTGAGTTGAAGCTGTATTTATAGGTGAAAAACTCAGTCTTACCGTTGTCTAATTGCCAATTAAGGATTGCTGAAATTACTCAGTGACAATCGATTGTCAAGACTAAACAATCGATTGTTTGCCTATCAGATTAAAAATTCAATCCCAGATTTTACGTCAACAATCGATTACTTCAAATCAATAATCGATTATTTATAACGTTAAGAAATCCTTTCCAATTTTTGGCATAAAACATCGATTGTCCGGAAATCAACAATCGATTATTTTAACAACGTTCAGAAAATCTTTTCCAGATTTTAAGCAAAACATCGATTGTTAAATATCAACAATCGATTACCTGAAGGTAATTGAAAATATATGACAACGGTCAGCTTCAACAATCGATTATCAAATGGAATAATCGATTATTAATTAATTTCAAAACTCTCTGTCTCATATATAATCGATTATCAAAAGCCACAATCGATTATCATTTTATTTAAAATCACTGGGAGACATTTTTCTCATTCTAATCGATTACCATTAGTTCATAATCGATTTTTATGAGTTTTGAAAACTTTGCCTCAGTTAACAATCGATTATCATAAGTACACAATCGATTGTTATGCAGTTTGCAAAAACCTGATGTTAACTGACTTACTCACAATCGATTATCATTAATTCACAATCGATTGTCATGCAGTCTTGGCTTAGAGATACTCGATTATCATAAGTACATAATCGATTATCTTAGCCCAGATTTTTGAGGCATGCTTGGAAAATATTTTAACAAATGTAAATATGCATAGTTTAAAATCATTTGACACTTAATTTAAATATGCATGATTTTGGAAAAATAATTTTTGTAGAGAAGCCATGTTATGAGCCAAGTTGAGGAATCAAGATCACAATTAATATTGACTCAATTATAACATTTCTAAACTTTGTCTTGAGCTTCTTGTAATGCATCCATTTTGTGCTTGTCCTTGAGTACTGCTATATATCGCTTTTTGCTTTGCCGCACATGAATTGCTCCTATAGAATTCTGAAAATTAGATTTTTCCTTTTAATTATTTGGTACTTAGGAATTATTGCATAATTTTCTTCTTTGTTTGTATTTTGTGTTCATGTTTAATTTTATTTAATACCTAGAATTACAAAAATATGTTGCATTTGCATTTAGAATTTAATTTTATATTTTAGGATTAACTAACAAATTAATTGTTTTAAAAACATGGGTAAAATTACAAAAAATAATTTATTTTGTACTTTTTAATTTTAATTTTTAATTATGGTAGTTTTTCTTTAATTTGATTTTTAATTATTTGTGGTAGAGTTAGTTAATTTAATTTAATAACATAATTTGATTAGGAATTAATTTAGTTTTTTTAAATTATAATTCGAATGAATTTTTGGAAAAGGAAGAAGTAAAAAGAAAAGAAAACAAAAGAATGAGAAGTCAATTTTGGGCCTTCTTAATCTTAAATCCTACAAGCCCAATTCCATTATCTAATACCCATCAAAAACCAACCCTAACTCGCCCAATGCCCGGTCCAGCCCCGTCTTTCAACCAAACGATGCCATTTGTGGCTCGGCATATCTGGACTGTTGAATTTGCTTAATCAAATGGTCCTGAAGTGGGGTGGGTTTAGTATATAACTATCCGAATCACTCTCACCCCCTCTCTTATCGCCTATATCTCAACATCATCCCTTCAGAGACCACCCCAGAAACCCTAGTAGCAGCCCCTTTTTACCACCGCATTAGGGTGGTGGCGCCACTTCCAGTTACGCCCAATATAACTCCCCATGACCGCCAAGACCCCCTCATTCCAAATCCCCACTCTGTTTGCCTCGAATATTTTCGAGCTTCTCGAATATCAGATCAGAAGATGAACCCTAAAATCCCAAATTTCCAATTTAAGTTCTCATTGAAGATGTTAGGCCTATTTTGACTTCAATCGTGTGTTATGGATAAACAACACACAATTATATTGGATTGGGCCAATAATTGAAGATTTCGAGGAATTAGTCCATATTTCATATATGTCCAAGATTCTTAGGTATTTTTCTTTACCTCTTGTTATTTTGTGTTCTTTTCCCATCTCTTTCTTTTTTTTTTCTGTTTTTTTTCATTTTTATTTTTCATCATCTGTATCCGCATGCTAGATTCAGCTTCTGTTTGATTATTAGTTGTGTCTTGTTTCCAAGTCTTGATAAGTTGATGAATTATTCTTGTTTTGGGCCTAATTTTGTTCCGAGTCTTTAAGTTAACATTTGGGTGTTTTGGGTTTTCTTCATATGGGTTTGATTCATAAAGATTGAGTACCCATAAGTGAATTGAATTGAATTGGGTCTTTTGAGACCCATTAGATTGGGTCAATTGGATCCGAGTTCTACCTGGCCTCAAGGGGGTAATATCCGAGGCTTAAAGGGGTACTTTGGGGAATTAGCACACATAATATTATTGTAATAGGCTAGGGAAGCTTCTAGGAAACTGGGGTGGAGTTATATAAAAATATGATATTTAATCTAGGGACTCATGTGAAAATCTGTTTTTTTAACTAAGGTTTCCAAAGCAAAAACCAAAATTAGAAAAGGAATGAGGTGCAAAAATTGATTCCTTAGGGCTGCCCTAGTAGCTTGCCTATAAATGGATCATTACTTGACATTGGAGCGGGATATTTTAAGAGATAAAAATCCAGAAAAGTTAAAACTGCTGCTTTTCTTGAAAAAATTCTAAAATAACCCTTAAATCCTTGCAATTTCTAAGAATTATTGCACATACTTCTTGGTTTTGGTCCTTTGATACTCAGAGGCTAGAAACAAAACACTAAAATCATTCAGTTCTGCATTGTGGTTTGAAATGGAGTAAACCGTTGGATATATAAGAGTTTGGGTGTTTATTTTTGCTATGGGAACATTGTTTCATTGCTGGGTTTCAGCTGATTCTACTCTTATTTTCTTGTTGTGCTTGGCTTGTTGAAACTGCTACTTCCTCTTAGTTTCAAACTAAAATTTTGGTCTATTTTGCTTTTATTCAGGCACACACTTCTGCATTTCACCTAATGTAAGGCTAGATTTTGAATCGAAATAGATCTGGAGCTTTGAGTAGTAGACAAAATTAGTTTTGTTCATAGTTTAGTTTACTTTGATTACTTGCTTAGTTTCTTATCTATGACATATGGCATTCTGATAGATGTTAACAAATACTATGCTGTGAGCTATATTTGGTTTGAAATTAGTAGAGGAACACAATTTCCATTTGGTGTCTAATAGTTAGTTATTGGTAATCTGAATAGGATAGTGACTTATGAATTTGACCATATATAACAATATAATGGCAATGTGTTGCATCGGAAATTTTATGCCTGTTAGTACATTAAGATTGTTGTAACAAGTTTTTAGTTAAGTAATGCTTTGTTGGTGGAATAGACCTTAAGTTGTTTTTGAACATGTTTAAGTTGAAAAAGGTGTTTTAAACTATCAAAACTCTCAGGTATTTGATGCATGTTGGACAACCAAAATTCAGAAATGAAATAGATTGCTAATTCAGTTTCCTATCCCATGTAGTTTGTTGCTTGATTTGCATTCGATCGATTTTGTGTAACTGTTGGCGCTGAAGAATATGGCTTATATCTGGCTGAAATGTAGCTTAGGCTTTAAATAAAAATGGAATGCTGGGCATCCGTTCTTATTCGAATAATCTGACTTGAGCAATTTTTTTCTTACATCAAATGATGCTATGGTTTAGTGACGCCTTACCCTTTGGTTGCTTGCTTGATTAAAAGTATGACATGGATCAACTAGTGTTTTTGAAATGTACGCGAATATAAAGGCACTCGATCTTGAGTCCCAATTTTGACAATATTGCATTACCTTTAGGATTGGGCTTCTTTTGTTGGGCCGGGAGTTGAACTATTGTGAGGCCTACGATTGGCAGCCCTATAAAATTATTAGGCTATTGGGCCCCATGTTAGGCCTAAGCATCAAAACAAAGGTTGGAACTCGTACCATGCTGGCTTTTCTACCTCATGAACCAAGTTGGAACTTTTAGTTTAAAGTAATTTTGGTCAATTCTGAACCGTCCTTAATTTATTAGTTGGTTCTTTTTTAAAAGTAGATTGGAGGTGAGCCATATCGTACAATACAAATAGTTTATGGCCCTCAAGATTTAACTTAGAAACCTTTTGGTTAGAATAAATTGAGGCATTCCATGATGAACAAAATCTCAATTACATGGCCCTCGTTTAATTAATCTTGTTTATCCTCAGAAATCGAGGCGTGCCATTTAGCGAATTTTCATAGCCGTTGCAAAGTTACACACGCGTAGTTGCTTTAGGTGCGTTATCTTAATAATTTACCTTCCTAAATTCGGGTGCACATTTAATGTAACCCAAATCCAAATCTTAACAACGTTAAATAAAGTGCGTCTCGGACTATGGGTGCATTTCATGTGGTGCTGTCCAATTACGTATTTTAGATGATATTGAAATCCTTCTTTAAAATGAATAGAAGCAGCTATTAAGATGATATTCAACTATAGGCTATAACATGTATTAAAATCAGATAATAGGATAATTGTGATTGTTTAAGCGACCATGCTAGAACTACGGAATCCGTCGATTCCTAACACCTTCACTCGGGTTAACAAAATTCCTTAATCAGAATTTCTAGTTCGCAGACTTAAAAAGGAAAGTCGAAGTTCCTCGATTTTGGCATTAAATAAACCAGTGACTTGGGACACCAGAAACAAACCATCCCTCGTGGCGACGCTGAATAAAAAGAAATAAATAATCCCATTTTGAATATTATCACTTTAATTCTAAAACTCCCTCGTACTACCTTTCGAGAGGTATGTAAAAAAGGAGTATGACAACTCCAGCGACTCTGCTGGGGATCCAAACCCCGAACTTTGGTTTTGGGTTCAAGCATTCGATCATATAATAGCTATTATGCTTGGCTTTATCTGTTATTTGATTTTTCTTCATGTTTGAGGCTAATGTGCTAAATGTCGCTTTTACCGCTTTGATATTATGTGAATTGTACATAAATTACTACGAAACCCTCCTCTCTCTGAGTCTTCTAAATCATAAGGGAAGTGTGAACTTTGTGTAACTTCTTTTTTTATTAGAGTCTTATCCCAACTATTAGAACGAGGTTCGGATAAGTTGCAAAGCCGGTGAAGCTTCTGTATTCCCGGTACGCTACCTCCCACAGCTCGAGTTGTCTGCTGGGGTTAGCCAGGTTTAAAACAATAAACCCAAGATTTAAACCTAGTATGCCCAAACCTTATGCCGGATCCCTAGTAGGAACATTTATTTGCATCACGTGCATTTGACTTTGGAGACTCAACACAGGGGTTGGGTCTGTCTAGGACATGTGTAAGTGAAATTAAAAGACCTTCTAGATGCATCCTATCAGCCCAGTAGACTTCAAAGTAACCTTCTAGGTTTTGGACATGGACACTTCCTACAATATTCTTTTAGTGAGGCCGTGGATTCATGCATCGGGGATTGTGCCTTCTACTCTCTACCAGATGGTGAAATTCAAGCATAAGGATCAAGAGATTGTAGTTCACAAGGTAAATGAGCAATCAATCAATCTGTCAGTCCCGTTTGTTGAAGTAATGGAATAGTGTGAATACATAGTCTATCAAGATTTTGAGATCGTGGTCGCACACTAGTGTGAAGAAGAAAAACCTTCCTCAGCCATTCCTTTCAACTGCATAAATCATGGTTGCCAAAGAAATGATTAGGCATGTTTACAATCCCAGGAAGGGGCTCGAGAAATCATTGCGATGAGTAGCTAAGCCTATCACCTTGACTGCCACTAAAAAGTCCTTTAGGGTAGGCTTCCGACGAATGCCAACTTATGTTAAATAGGCAGATGGTAGAAAGAATGATGGCAGGGTCATGCCTCAGCCAGTGCTGCATCTGTATAGAACATTTGTCAATCCTAAATACAATTAGGATGAGGAAGATGAGGCCTTTACGATCGAAGATAGTGAAGTAATCTGTGGGGCTATGAGGTAGATACAGTATGAAACCCACAAGGTCCAACCGGGGGTAGACTCAAGCATCACTGAGGTGCTGTATAAGGGACCCAGTGCCAAACTGCAAAATTGAAAGGCTACGCGATTCCCAATTAGGCAAGAGTCCCGGTAGACCTGCTTTACCACTTTTTCTATGTCACGAGTTATTCCAGGTTGTAACTCAGATGTTTTATTTAGTTTCTTATCTTTAAATTTCCAATGTAAACTCTGTTATCTCCAAATTCAATGAAATGAAATCAATATTCCATCGTCCATCTCTCAACTCTTTATAATTTTGCTGCTTTTCTTATTTTATTCTTTTCAGTTCCAATAATGAGACTTTAAATAACATGACATGCTTGCGGACTTCATGCCCAGATCCGAACATGCTGTCTAACTGTGAAATAATGAACCAATAACCAGAATATGATGAAAAAGAGGCTTTTAAGGAAATAAATTTAGAATTGGAACAATTTGAAATAAACGTAGGCTGGACTTAGATGAAGCTAAGCCGGTTAACTTAGGTAGTTCATAAGTAGCTAGGGAGACCAATATAAGTGTTCGCATAGATGAAAAAACCTGGGATGCATTAATCCAACTTTTTTTTTAGTTCAAAGATGTGTTTGCTTGGTCATATGATGACACGCCAGGACTAAGTGTTGATTTGGTGGTTCATAAGTTGCCTACTTACCCCGATTACCCCCTATCTAGCAAAAACAAAGAAAGTTTAAAATCGATGCTAGTGACAAGATCAAAGAAGAAGTCATGCAACAGTTGAAAGCAATGGTGATCCAAGTGGTTCAGTACAGCACATAGCTAGCCTATGTCGTTCCAGTACCGAAGAAAGATGGGAAGACCCGAGATTGTGTGGATTACAGAGATCCAAATAAAGCAAGTCCCAAAGATAACTGCCCTTTGCCAAACATCCACATCCTTTTTGATAACTATGCCAATCATGAGATACAGTCCTTAATGGATTGTTACGCAGGATATAACCAAGTGTTGATGGATGAAGGAGATACAGAAAAGATACCTTTTAGCACACCTTGGGAACATAATGTTACAAGGTCATGCCATTTAGTTAGAAGAATGCCAGGGAAACCTAAATATGGGCCATGACTGCAATTTTTTATGATATGGTGCACCAAGAGATAGAGGTGCATGTGGACGATGTAATCATCAAATCCAAAATCGAAGACGACCATATTCCGAACTTGAGGAGATTCTTTGAACAGTTGCATAAATATGATTTAAAGCTGAACCCGGCCAAATGTGCATTTGGGGTCTTGTCGGGCAAACCTTTATGCTTTTAGTTAGTCAGTGGAGTATTGAGTTAGATCTAACAATGATAAAGTCTATTCGGGATTAGCCTCCTCCGAGTCCAAGAAAGATGTGATGAGCCTGTTAGGAAGCTTGAACTATATATGCCGATTTATTGCCCAGTTGATATCCACGTGTGAACCCATATTCAAATTACTAAAGAAAGATGCGACAATCAAATGGAAAGATCAATGTCAAAAAGCTTTAGATAAAATCCAAGAATATCTGTCTAACTCACAAGTCATGGTTCCACGTGAGCTAGAGAGACCTCTATTTTGTATCTGACAGTCTTGGAGAATTCTTTTGGCTGTGTCCGCGGGCAACATGATGTGACCAAAAAGAAAGAGAAAAGCAATCTACTATCTGCGTAAAAAGTTTAGCAGTTATGAAACTTATTATACTTTATTGGAAAGAACCTGCTGTGCTCTGACTTGGGTCGCTAAGAAGTGGAGGCATTCTCTGCAAGCCTACACCACTTACCTCATAACCATGTTGGATCCTTTGAAATAATATTCAAAAACCAATGCCCACGGGAAGATTAGCAAAATTGTAGATCATGTTCACTGAATTTGACATAGTCTATGTCATCCGCACAGCAATGAAAGCCCATACTTTAGCAGATCATTTGGCTGAAAACCCGATTGATGATGAATACCAACCTTTGAATGCTTACTTCTCAGATGAAGAGGTAAATTTAGTCGAGGAAATATCTGAAGATACTAATGCAGGGAAAATTTTATTTGATGGAACGATAAATGCAATAGGTGTTGGAATTGGGGCGATTTTGGTCTCTCCTACTGGGTAGCATTATCCAGCCACAGCCCTTCTATGATTTTTTGCACAAATAACACTGATGAGTATAAAGCCGGTATTATGAGTATAAACATGATAATCAACCAGGGCTTCGAAGAATTATTTATCATGGGGGAATCAGATCTAATTATCCAGCAAGCTCAGGGAGAATGGGAGACCCGAGATGTCAAACTCATCCCTTACATGCAGCATGTGGAGGACCTTGGAAAGCGATTCAAGTCAATAGAGTTAAGGTACATCCCTTGTTGTCATAATGAACTAGTCGATATACTTCCTACTTTGGCCTCGATGCTTCCATACCCATGCAACGCTCACATAGATCCCTTGGAAATCCAAATCATCCAAAGGCACGATTACTATAATATTATTGAGGTAGAACCAAATAGTCAGCCATGGTATCATGACATCAAACCGAGAGATTGTGAGTTCGAGTCTTCCTAAGAACAAAGTGGGAAGTTCTTGGAGGGAAGGATGTCGGGGGTCTATTTGGAAACAGCCTCTCTACCCAAGGGTAGGGGTAAGGTCTGCGTACACACTATTCTCGTAGACCCACTAAGTGGGATTATACTGAGTTGTTGTTGTTGTTGGTATCGTGACATCAAAAGATTTCGAAAAAGTAAAGAATAGCCCGAGCAACCCAGTGGAGACCAAAAGAGAACCATTAGACGACCTGCAAGTGGTTTCTTTTTGAGTGGTGATATGTTGTACAAAAGAACTGTGGACCACATCTTGATAAGATGTGATGATGCAGAGGAGGCTGGAAAAATCATGTATGAAGTGCACACGGGAGTGTGCGGACCCCATATGAATGGTTATGTTTTGGCAAAGAAAATCCTTCGAGCGAGCTATTAATGGATAACCATGGAAAGAGAGTGTTTCATCTTTGTTCAGAAGTGTCATTAGTGTCAGGTGCATGGTGATTTGATTCATGAACTTCCCATAGAATTGCATCCTACGTCATCACCTTGACCATTTGTTGCCTGGGGTATGTATATCATTGGGCGAATCGAGCCAAATTCCTCAAATGGGCGCAGATTCATACTGGCCGCCATCGACAACTTCACAAAATGGTTTAGAGCCATCACTTTTAAATCCATTACCAAGAAAGTCGTGGTAATTTCTTGCACTCCAATATTATCTGTCGTTATGGCATTCTTGTAACTATCATCACAGATAATACTGCAAACTTGAATAGTCGTTTGATGGAGGTAATATACGAACAATTCAAAATAATGCATTGGAACTCTGCTCCTTATCGACCTAAAGCTAATGGTGCCGTCGAAGTAGCAAAAAAGAAAATCAAAAAGATTTTGAGAAAGATAATTGAAAGCTCCACGCAGTGGCATGAAAAGTTTCCTTTTGCATTGTTAAGATATTGCACCATGGTGCGCACATCGGTTAGGGCAACCCCATGCCTCTTGGTCTATGTCACTGAAGCCGTAATACCCGCGAAAGTTGAAACCCATTTTCTCTGGGTCATTGTTGAAGCCAAAATTTAACACAGTGAGTGGGTCAAGACCCGTCTGTAATAGTTAACCCTGATTAATAGAAAATGAATGGATGCAGTCTGCCACATGTAGTTTTACCAACAAAGAATGGCCTGTGCCTACAACAAGAAAGTGCATCCAAGAATTTCGAAGTGGGGTAACTCATGTCAAAATTTGCTCCTAACTGAAAAGGACCATATATCATCAGAAAGATATTTCCAAGAGGGGCATTATACTTTGGAGATGTCAAATGAAATGATCTCAAAATAGCTATGAATGAGGATGCAGTGAAAATGTACTATGTTCAAGTCTTCCTACAGTGACAACATTATTTGATTGGGATGCCGAAGGCTTTTATTCTCGCTAACTCAAACACTCCCATCCTTTTCTAACCCTTTGAGCTGGTTATCTTTCTTTCATTACTCTTTTTGGAACTCGAAGTTGTTTGTAAAAAATAAAGAAAGATGATGAAAATGAAATGATGAAAAAAAGAGAAAGAAAACAAAAAAAAATACAAAAAATAAAATAAATTAAAAAACAAAGTTTTGTCAGCTTTGTTTGGCTTGATTCCGAAAGAATACATAGGCAACCTCTCTCTGGGGTTTAGTCACAACAAAATAAAAATCAAGTTTTTTCCAAAAAGTGAAACTAGGGTAGATAATATAATGGTTCGGCGATGATCCTGCCCGAAAGGTTCCAAAGTTGTAATTCGATCCAATTATTTTACTAAAGTCTTGTTCAAGTCCTTCCAATCAATCCACAAAAGGTTTTCAAAATTAGAGAACACGGTTATTTGGATGTGATACAATCAAGCCGAGACAAATAAAATGAGAGATTTGTATTGGTGAAAACCTACAGGCACCGTAAGGCGATGGTAATCAAAGAAATTGAAAATAAGAGAGCCTGGTTAGTGAAAAATCATAAAGAGCACTATAAGGTGATGGTGAGAAGATAAATGAAAGAGGTAGATTGGCAAAAACCCACAAAGGGAGTCCTTGATCGAAAAGAAGCAACCCGTCACCACCATTAGAGTCCTAGCAAGGTTTTTCGGCTTGGAAACGTGGGTCGCAATGAGTTTATGAGAAGTTGGGATAATTGTGTGGATCGGTAATCCAGTCCAAGAAGTATGTCATGTCTATTGATGTCTGCGTGAACCCTAGATAAGTCCTTCCCTCCTCATTGAATGGGAAACGCATCGTTAAGGTCACTTTCTTGCCCCCTGTTTACTTTTCCTTTAATCCCTTTCGGTCTAACTCTGTTTTCGAAACTAATACAATGAAAAGGTGGCAGGATTGATTTTACAGGGTTCTACTTAACAAAAACCAAGCCTACAGAATGTACCTAGCCTCAACGGGTGCATCAAGTTGATCCCGATTGGCCTGATGGATGATGCTTTGAAGTCAAAGATACGGAAAATAAAAAGAAATCCGAAGTCGAAATCCCTTAGAGATAGAACAAAGTGAAAAGGCCAAAGCCTCATATGGGTGAGCCGTCATGAAAATTTTTGAATAGTTGAGTTCCTCGTTATTAAGAGAGAGATCAATCCTCAGAAAAGCCAGCAAGCGATAGAGGTTCTCACAAAACAATTTGGGCCAAGATCAAGTGATCAAAACAATCAAGGCCACATAACCAACCACCATTTCAAACTAACAATTGTTCTTTGTTTGAAGAATTGAAAAGTTTTAGCTTAAAGCAACCATGCAAAAGCAGGTGCAACCAAAAGGAAAACATGCCAAAAACTAGAAACAGCTTTGCAGTAATAATTAACCAAAAAGGGAAGTTTTTCTCCAAAAGTCTTTTCTGCATTTTACAAAAATAAAAAAATGAAATGAAATGAAAAAGGAAAATGAAAAAGAATAGAGAAATGAAAAGAAAATCCAAAAAATGATAGTTCAGAATCCCCCAATATCAATTCTTAATATTTGCAAACGTTAGGGATCCAACTCTTTAGTAGGAATCTTAAGACATAGGGTCTCCATTCCCTAGTTGCTTTTTTACCGAAATTAGGGCTCCAATCACTTATGTGAGGTTTTAGACATAGGGATTCCATTCCCTAGTCGTCTTTTGCCAATATCGTGGCTCCAATCCATGAGTTGAGTTTTAAGAAATAGGGCATCCATTCCCCAGTCGCCTTTCTATCAATATTAGGGCTCCAATCCCTGAGTTGAAATTTTAGACATAGGGCCTCTATTCCCTAGTCATCTTTGCCAACATTAGGCCTCCAATCCCTGAGTTGAGGTTTTAGACATGGGACTGACAATTCCCTAGTCGCCTTTTACTAACATTAGGGCTCCAATACCTGAGTTGAGGTTTTAGACATAGAGCCTCCATTCCTTAGTCACTTTTTGACAATATTAGTTCTCCAATCCCTGAGTAGAGTATTTAGACGTAAGGCTTCCATTCGCTAATCGCCTTTTGCGAACATTGGGGCTCGAAGCCTTTAATTGACTTTTTAGTCATAGGGTCTCCATTCCCAAGTCGCCTTTTTACTAACATTAGGGATCCAATGCCTGAGTTGAGTTTTTAGACATAGGGCCTCCATTTACTAGTCTCCTTTTGCCAACATGAGGGCTCGAATCCCTCAGTTGAGATTTTTAGACATAGGGCCTCCATTCCCAAGTCGCCATTTTACCAACGTTAGGACTCCAATCCCAGAGTTGTGTTTTTAGACATAGGGCCCCCATTCCCTAGTCGCATTTTGCAGATATTAGGGCTCCAACCCCTGAGTTGAGATTTTTAACATAGGGCCTCCATTCCCTGGTCACCTTTTGCCAACACTAGGGCTTCAATCTCTGAGTTGAGATTTTAGACATAAGGCCTCCATTCCCTAGTCATCTTTTTACCACCACTAGGGCTCAAATCCTTGAGTTTAGTTTTTAGACATAGGACATCCATTCCCTAGTCGTATTGTAAAGACATTAGGGCTTCAATCCCTAAAATGACATTTTTTTACATAGGGCCTCCATTCCCTAGTCTCCTTTTTACAAACATTAGGCTCCAATCCCTGAGTTGAGTTATTAGACATAGAGCCTCCATTCCCTAGTCGCCTTTTACGAACATTTGGGCTCCAATCCTTTAGTTGAGATTTTTAAACATTGGGCCTCCATTCCCTAGTCTCTCTTTTACCAACATTAGGACTCCAATCCCTGAGTTGAGATTATTAGACAATAGACCTCCATTCACTAGTCACATTTTTACCAACATTAGGGCTCAATTCCATGAGACGAGATTATAAACATAGGTCCTCCTTTCCCTAGTCGCCTTTTTTATCAACATTAGGGATCCAATCGCTAAGTTGAGATTTTAGACGCAGGACCTCCATTTCCTAGTCTCATTTGCCAACATTAGGGCTCCAATTCTTGAGCTGAGTTTTTAGACGTAGGGCCTCAATTCCCTACTCCCCATTTACCAATATTATGACTCCATTCTCTGAGTTAAGGTTTTAGGCATAGGGCCTCCATTCCCTAGTCACCTTTTGCGAAGATTAGGGCTCCAATCCCTAATTTGAGATTTTAGACATAGATCCTCCAATCCCTGACCTCCTTTTACAACCATTAGGGCTCTAACCCCAGAGTTGAGTTTTTAGACACAGGGCCTCCATTTCCTAGTCGACTTTTACAAATATTAGGGCTCCAATTACTGAGTTAAGATTTTTAGGCAAAGGTCCTCCATTTACTAGTCACCCTTTTACCAACAGTAGGACTCCAATCCTTGAGTTGGGATTTTTAGACAAAGGGCCTCCATTACCTAGTCAACTTTTAACCAATATTAGGGCTCCAATCCCTGAGTTGAGATTTTATACATAGGGCATCCTTTCCTTAGTCACCTTTTTTTTACCAACATTAGGGCTCCAATCCCTGAGTTGATATTTTAGAAATAGTTCCTCCGTTTCTTAGTCGCCTTTTCGAACAGTAGGGCTCCAATTCCTGAGTTAAGTCTTTAGGCATAGGGCCTTCATTCCCTAGTCACCTTTTACCAACATTAGGGCTCCAATCCCTCATTTATGGTTTAGACATAGGGCCTCCATTCCCTAGTCGCATTGTTTTTAGACATATGGCCTCCATTCCCTAGTCGCCTTTTGCCAACATTAGGGCTCCTATCCCTGAGTTGAGTTATTAGACATAGGGAATCCATTTCCTAGTTGCCTTTTTACCAACATAGGTCACTAATACATGAGTTGAGATTTTTAATCATAGGGCCTACAGTCTCTAGTCGCCTTTTTACAATTATTAAGGCTCCAATCCCTGAGTTCAGTTTTTCTACATAGGGCCTCCATTCCCTCGTCTCCTTCTGCCAATATTAGGGCTCCAATCCTCGAGTTGAGATTTTAGGCATAAGTACTCCATTCCATAGTCGCCGTTTTCCAACATTAGGGCCCCAATTCCTAAGTTCAGATTTTAGACATAGGGCCTCCATTCTTTTTACCAATATTAGACCTCCAATCCATGTGTTGAGTTTTTAGACATAGCGCATACATTCCCTAGTCGCCTTTTACCAATATTAAGGATCTAATCTTTGAGTTGAGGTTATTAGACATAGGGCCTCAATTCCCTAGTTGTCTTTTACCAACATTGGGGGTCAAATCCCTGAGGTGAGTTTTTAGACATAGGGCTTCAATCCCCTAGTCTCCTTTTACCAACATTAGGGCTCCAATCCGTGGGTTGAGAATTTTAGACATAGGGCCTCCATTCACTAGTCGCCTTTTTTCCAACATTAGGACTCCAATCCCTAAGTTGAGATTTCTAGACAATGGGCCTCAATTCCCTAATCGCATTTTAACCAACATTGGGGCTCCAATCCCTGAGTCGAGATTTTAGACATATGGCCTCCTTCCGCTAGTCGCCTATTTTTTTTACCAACATTAGGGCTCCAATCCCTGAGTTGAGATTTTTAGACATATGGCCTTCACTCCCTAGTCGACGTTTTTACCAACATTAGGACTACAGTCCTTAAGTTGAGATTTTAGATATAGGGCCTCCATTCCCTAGATGTCTTTTCACCAACATTAAGGATTTAATCCCTGATTCGATATTTTAGGCATAGGGCCTCCATTCCCTAGTCGCCTTTTTATTACCATCATTAGTGCTCCAATACCTGAGTTGAGATTTTTAGACATAGGGCCTCTATTCGTTTGTCGCCTTTTTTTACCAAAATTAGGACTTCAATACCTATGTTGAGATTTTAGACATAGGGCCTCTATTCCCTAGTCCCCTTTTTGCCAACATTAGGGCTCCAATCCCTGAGTTGATATTTCAGATACAGGGATCCATTCCCTAATCTTTTCCTCCTTAACAGACTGAATCTTATTTTATTGTGTATATATATATTGTTCAGACTTTTGCTACAAATAACTAATGAAATTTTCCTTGTGAAAACTAGGGCAGAAAAATTTATTTGTTTGTTTGTTTTTGCGTTTGAGTAGGTTCGAGCTCGATGCATAGGATTCGAGGTGGCTGAAGGAAGGAGTCTTAACCAAGTACAAAGAAAAGAAGAAAAAGAACAAAATAATTGAATTCAAAATGCTGAAGCGGAAAAATATGCAGACTGATCATGCTATGAATGAAGTCACAAGTTTCACATGTACCGCCTTGATCCAATACAGAAGAAAGAACCGACACCTACAGCTTGCGAGCATCAAGATTTATATCGGGGTCCACAACAAGAACCAGCGAAGATTCAAGATCAAGCTTCAAGAGATTTATATATAGGAATCTTATAACCCATAATTGATAGGCTTAGTTAGCTTAGCTTTTCATTTTCCATTTCAGTGTAATAAGGAGTTCAGCAAGCAGTAGCAGCAACAACATTAGTAAAATCATTGTTTCCCGCTAGATCCAGCTACCAAAACTTCCAGAACTACACTTACCTGATTCCTTTATAGCCAAAGATATGTAGGAAACTTTTGAAGCAAGGTTCAGTCAGGCTTTTTTTCAAAATTTCTTCTCATGGAGTGTCAAACAGGCAAAAATCCTACATAATTACTTATTTTATCTTTGCCCAAAAATCCTTCGTGTCTCCGAGAAAATAGGGGTAGCTGTGAGCACGTGATTTTTGTGTCACATGAATTGCTGCTATAGAACTCCCAAAATTAGATTTTTCCTTTTAATTATTTGGTATTTAGGAATTACTGCATAATTTTCTTGTTTGTTTGCATTTTGTGTGCACGTTTAATTTTATTTAATACTTAAAAATATAAAAATATGTTGCAATTTAGATTAGGAATTAATTTTACATTGTAGGATTAATTAACAAATTAGTTGTCGAATAAAAATGGGAAAAATTTTAAAAAATTATTTATTTTGCACTTTTTAATTTTAAATTTTGAATTTTGGTAGTTTTTTCTTTAATTGGAGTTTTAATTATTTGTGGTAATTATTATTTATAGTTAGTTAATGTAATTTGATAGTATAATTTGATTAGGAATTACTTTAGTTTTTTTTTAATTTGAGATTTTTTCAAAAAAAAAAAAAAAGAAGTAAAAAGAAATGAAAACAAAAGAATGAGAAGTCAATTATGGGCCTTCTCAATCTTAAATAACACAAGCCCATTTCCATTTTCTAATATCCATCCAAAACCAGTCCTTGACCCGCACAATACCCGGTCTAGCCCCATCTCTCAACCAAACGACGTCGTTTGGGGCTCGAGAGATCTGGGCTGTTGAATTTGCTTAATCAAATGGTCCTGTAATTGGGGTGGGTTTAGTATATAACTATCTTAATCACTCCCTCCCACTCTCCTCGTCTCTCATCATCTCTCTCTCACCCTCGTCTCTTTAGGGACCACCAAGAAACCCTAGCAACCGCCCCTTTTCCCCACCACTTTAGGGTGGCAATGCTACCTCCAATCATGCCCAAAATAATACTCCATGACTACCAAGACTTCCTCATTTCAAATCCCCACTCCGTTTGCCTTGAATATTGCCCAAGCCTCTCGAATATCAGATTAGAAGTTGAACCCCTAACCCCAAATTTCCTTTTTAAGTTCTCATTGAAGATTTTAGGTCCATTTTGACTTTAATCATGTGTTTTTAACAAAGAACACACGTTTAATCTCAGATTGGACTGAAAATTGAAGATTTCGAGGCGTAAGTCCATACTTCTTATTTGTCCAAGATTCTTAGGTATTTTTCATTAACTCTTGTTATTTTTTGTTCTTTTCCCATCTCTTTCTTTTATTTTTTGATTTTTTTTCATTTATATTTTTAATCATATGTATCTGTATGTTAGATTTAGGTAGTGTTTGATTATTAGTTTTTTCATATTTCCAAGTCTCTATAGGTAGATGATTCATTCTTGTTTTAGGCCTAATTTTGTTCCGAGTCTTTAAGGATTTGAATTTAAACATTTTGGTGTTTTGAGTTTTCTTCATACGGGTTTGATTTGTAAAGATTGAGTAGCCTAGGAAGGAATTGAATTGGGTCTTTTTAGACCCATTAAGTTGGGTCAATTGGACGTGTGTTCTGCCTGGCCTCATTTGGGTAATAACATGGGCTTTAAGAGGTACTATGAGTAGTTAGCACAAGGAATTTTTTTGTAACAGGCTAGGGATGCTTATAGGAAGCTAGGCTGGGGACTTCACCCAATGTAAGGCTTGCTTTGAAATCCAATAACGGAAATATGAAACTTGAGTAGTAGCAACAATTAGTTTTGTTCATAGTTTACTTTTCTTAGTTCCTAATCTATGATATACGACATTCTGTTAGTTCTTACCAAATAATATATGTGAGTTGTACTTGGTTTAAAATTAGAAGAGGAACTCAATTTCCATTTGGTTGTCTCATAGTAAGTTGTGGGTAATCCTAATAGGATAGTGACTTATGAATCTGACCTTATAAAACAATGTAATGGCAATGTGCTACACCTGAAATATTACGCGTGTTAGTTCATTAAGATTGTTGTAACAAGTTTTTAGTTATGTGATACTCTGTTTGTGAAAAGGACCTTATGTTGTTTTTGAACATATTTAATTGAAAAGGGTATTTTAGAGTATCAAAACGCTCAGCTATTTGATGCATGTTGGACAACCAAAATTTAGAAATAAAATAGATTTCTTTATTTGTTTCCTGTCCCATGTAGTTTGTTGCTCGATTTGCGTTCAATCGATTTTGTGTAATTGTTGGTGCTGAAGAATGGAGTTTATAGCTGGCTGAAATGTAGTTTGAGCTCTAAATAAAAATTAAATGCTGGGAATATGTTGTTATTGTAATAATTGGAGTTAAGAAAATTTGTTTTTCTTACTTCAATTGATGTTATGGTTTAGTGACGCTCACCTTTTGGTTGCTTGCTTGACTAAAAGTCTGACATGGATTAGCTAGTGTTTTTGAAATTTATGCTGCTTAATGCTATGAAGCGACTCGATCTTGAGTCCCAATTTTGACAATGTTGCTTTACCCTTAGAATTATGCTTCTTTCGTGGGCATGAGCTGAACTATTGTGGTGCCTACCGTCGGTAGCCCTGTAATGTTATTAGGTTAATGGGCCCCATGTTAGGCCCAAGCCTCAAAACAAAGGTTGGACCTCGTACCATGCTGGATTTTCTGCCTCCTGAACCCAGTTTGAGCTCTTAGTTTAAAGTAATTTCGATCCCCTCTAAACAGTCCTTAGATATTTAGTTGGTTCTTTTTAAAAGTAGATTGGAGGCGATCCATATCGCACAATAAAAATAGTTTATGGCTCTCTTAAATTAACTTAGAAACCTTTTGGTTAGAATAAATTAAAGTGTGCCTTGCCGGGCAAAATATCAATTGCATGGCCCTCGTTTAATTTATCTTGTTTATCCTTAGAAATCGAGGCGTTCCATTTAGCAAATATTCATAGCGCTCACAAAGTTACAAATGCGTAGTTGCTTTAGGTGTGTTATTTTAATAATTTACCTTCCTAAACTCGGGTGCGCATTTCATGTGCCCCAAATTTAAATCTTAGTGATTTTAAATAAAGTGTGTCTCGCACTACGAGTGCATTTCATGTGGCGCGGTCCAAAGACGTGTTTTAGATGGTGTTGATATCTTCCTTTAAAATGATTAAAAGTTGTTATAAAGTTAAAATATAACCATAGGCACATGTATTAAAATCAGATAATAGGATAATTGTGATAGTTTAAGCGACTGTGCTAGAGCCACGGAATTCGGGAGTGCCTAACAGCTTCCCTTTGGTTAGCAGAATACCTTTTTTAGAATTTCTAGTTCGCAGACGTCAAAAGGAAAGTCGAAACTTTCTCGATTTGGGATTTGAAATAAATCGGTGACTTGTGACACCAGAAAACAAACCATTCCAAGTGGCGACTCTGAATAAAAATGAATAAATTATCTCATTTCAACACATGTCACTTTAATAGGAAAACTCCCTCATACAACATTTCGGGGTGGTATATAAAAAATGAGGTGTGACAAAAACAATAAATGAAAGAGGTAGTCTCGAGCGAGTAAGTTAGAGAGAAAAGAGAGGGTGTTGTTATTTATCTTGTGTAGAATAGTTGGAGCAACAACAACCCTCTTACAAAGTGATGAGTATCCCCTTTACATAGGAAGGGGATCCCATTATAGTACAAAAGATATTAATTATAAAGGCATGGAGATGGGAAAGCCAGATGTGACACCTTGATACAGACTCCGGATCGGTCTTCTTTGTCAGACTTAGCCGTGTGCCTTGGGAATTTTCCATTTTACTCTAGCCTCGATCTATGTATTTTATAAGTCAGACCTCGAATCACAACTTTGTGTCCTAGGGGTCTCGAGGTATTTTCTGAAGTAACTCGATTGCAAGATATTAGACCCTCTAATTTCGCTATAAACATTGCTGCTAGGGGAGTGAAACATGCCCAGTTGGATTATAAGTATAATAACACTATCGGGCATAATAGGCTCTTTAGCTCAACTATCCATGACATTGATGTTAGCCTCTGATCTGCTAGATCCTCCAGGAAAAACCATTTCTCCAAAATAACCCAACTCAAAGAAGAAATTAAGAGCCGATAAGCTTCCCTCGTTGTTGAGAAACTTTATGTTATATATATCATAAGGAGAAAAACCATGGAAGAGGTCAAAACTGATCATAGACTTTGATGATGAAATTTCTTAGGCCCTAGAGATTGAGTTAGCTGCTAAAAGTGGTCTCCCGACAGAGCGTGATTTGTTCTTTTGGTTTTGGTTCTGATACTTCAGAAACTGAAAAAGAAACAGATGGAGAAGATGTTGAAGGCAAAACTAATTAAGGCCAAAATGTTGAGCCATCGGCGGATTTACCCACTTTCCCTTGGGGGCACGCATACTTCTCTCCGTTCGAGTTTTGGAATGCAGCTTCTTAGCTTTTCTTCTTCTTCAGCTTTTGTATGCATGCCACTTTGGAATGTTATTGCAAATAAAGACATATTTTTTCTCAAGTATTGTGTGAGTCTTTCTTTCGTTTGAGTGTTTATGGAAGTTTTGAACTATCTTTTATTCTTCTGCCTAAGTATTTTACGCAGCTTTTACTATTTGCATCTTATTACGTAAGCCCTTGTGTGTATTTTTCCCCGAAAGAATTTTGATTCCGATCATAGATTCTTCAAATGTGAATCCTTTAACGTGAGGGTTTTTGTAAGAGAGGGAACTTTGATGTTTACGATGCTCTTGAAGAGGATGTCTCCAGTTCGTTATGGCACTAGCATTTGGGGTACTTGGTTAACTTTCTAATGATAAAATTAATTCATCTATCAGACAAGAAACAATATGAGAAATAAAAGGATTTTATTTTATTCCTTCCATTTTCAAAAAATACATAAGCATTCATTATTTTTAAGAGAATTTACCATTTATTGCGGCTAACTTGTATAACTTATTTCTATGGGTTTGGCCGCACAGTCTACGGTCCTGATAACACAACTTCGATTTTCATGCAAAGAATTAAAATTGGAATATTGGAAATCTTGCACCTTCGAGGATCCCTCTAATGAAATGCTAAAAAAATATTTTGCTCGGTAGAAAACTTTTTTCCCCTAAGGAATTTTGCTATCAAGCAAAAGACTATCTACAATCCTCTAGTGGTCTGAAATTTTTAAATGTTGGCTAACATTTGCTTGGTAGAAAACTTATTTTCCCAGTGGTAATTTTTCTATTGAGCCAAATATTTTCTAACCAATCGGAGTGGCTCTTCGCTTGTGTGCCTTGTTATTAAAGGTCTTATTACTGTGATAGAAAATTTCTTCGTAGTATGATTTTCGTTGTTGTCTTTAAAAAGCTTGCGAAAATAATCCAAATGGGACAAAAACTAGGCGAAGGGAAAAGTGTGCAGCACATACTTTTAGTACAGATGATATTAGTTAAAAATAATATATTTTGAGGTGTGCCACATTCTAAATTCTATGTAACTTTTCCCTATTCTAATAATGTAATTGTGCGAACCTTTCCAAGTGATAACTGATTTTTGATAAGGGCCTTCATAGGTTGGGCCTAGCTTCCCTGCATTGAGTTCCCATATGTTTTGAGTTACTTTCCTTAAAACCAAATTTCCTAATTTAAAATAACCAAGGTTGGCTCTTCAATTGTAATATCTTTCCATTCTCTACTTTTGTGACACAACATAGTTCTCATGCGATGTTTCTAGAACTAATTGCTCCACCTATTCAGCTAGCTAGAGGCATGGGTTAGGGAGCCAAAGGTGGAGTCTAGGTCGTTAGAGGTTGAGGTCGTGCCGTTAGAGGATGAGTCCAGTCAACTAGTCGTCCTAATGATGTAGGATAGAGTGGTGGGGCCCAACCTCGAATTATTGCTTTTCTAGCTAGGCCTCATTTTACTCTGTTATCTCTTGTATTATTCCCGTTTTCCTCACAGATTCTTCAGTTCAGTTTTATCTGGAATCTACTTATTCCTACGTGTCCTCCTATTTTGCTTCTTCTCTTATTGTGCTTCGTGATTCTTTAAGTGCTCCAATATATGTCTCCACACATGTAGGAGATTCTATTATTGTAGATCACATCTATCACCCTTGTGTGATTACTATTGGGTGTCTTGAGACCAACGTAGATCTTCTACTTCTTTATATGGTAGATTTTTATGTTTTCTTGGGTATGAATTGACTGTCACCTTATCATGCTTTATTGGATTGTCATGCCAAGAAATCCACCTTTGCCATGACATGGTTGCTTCAGTTAGAGTGGAGAGGGACTCTAGGCCATTTTGCCATCAGGCTTTTTTCATATGTGAAGCCGCAGTGTATGGTCGAGAAAGCATGTCTAGCCTATTTGGCCTACGTTTGTGATTCAAGTGTGGAGGTTGCTTCCATGGATTCAATAACTCTTGCACGCGAGTTTCTTAAGGTGTTTCCTATAGATCTGCCGAGGATTCTACCCGACATTGATATTGATTTCTATATTGATTTAGCTCCGAGCACTCAACCCATTTCTATTCAACTATACCTTGCCCTGCCTGAGTTGATGGAATTGAAGGAGCAATTGCAAGATTTACTTGATAAAGACTCATTAGACCGAATGTCTCGCCATGTGGTGCGCGTGTATTGTTTGTGAAGAAGAAAGATAGACCAATGAGGATGTGTATATAGTATCTGTAGGTAAACTAAGTCACTATCAACAACAAGTATCTGTTGCCGAGGATTGATGATTTTTTTATCAGCTACAAGGTGCCAAAGTGTTTTCAATTATATATTTTAGGTCTAGCTACCATTAGTCGAAGATTAGGACATCCGATATCCTTAAGATAGATTTTTGGACTCGGTATGGGCATTATGAGTTCCTAGTGATGTTATTTAGGTTGACAAATTCCCCAAAAACATTTATGGATTTGATGAACCAAATATTCAAGCCCTGTTTTGATTCTTTTGTGATTGTATTCATTAATGGTATCTTGATCTACTCCCACTGTCAAGAGGAGCATGAGCAGTATCTTTGGCTTATACTTTAGACTCTAAGGGATAGTTAGTTATATACCAAGTATTAAAAGTGCGAGTTTTGATTACACTCAGTTGCCTGGGGCATGTTGTATTAGCATAGGACACAAAGGTGGATCCTAATAAGATTTAGGCAGTCCAGAATAGGCCTAGATCAACTTCATCTATAGAGGTCTGGAGTTCTTTTTATTTGGCAGGTTATTATCGCTGGTTCAAACAGAGGTTTTTTATCAATAGCAGCTCCATTGACTAGATTGACCCAGAAAGATGCCATTCAGATGGTCTGATGAGTGTGAATGGAGCTTCTAGAAGCTCAAGATATCTTTGACTATGGTACTAGTGTTTGTGTTGCCCACAGGTTCAGGATCCTACATAGTGTATTGTGATGCATCTAGTATTACCCTCGGTGCAGTGTTGATTTAGTATAATAGGGAAATTCCATACGCATCACGGCAGTTGAAGGTAAATAAGAAGAATTACACAGGTCATGACTTAGAGTTTGCAGCCATTGTTCATGCACTGAAGATTTGGAAGAACTATCTTTATGAAGTGTCGTGTGAGGTATTCATGGATAAGCAGAGTCTGCAGTATTTATTTAATTAGAAGGATCTCAACTTGAGGCAGAAGAGGTGGTTGGAGCTGTTGAAAGACTATGATATTACCATTTTATATCATCACGAGAAGGCAATATGGTGGATGATGTCTTGAATAGAAAGGCTATGAGTATGGATGGTCCTGCATATATTCTAGTTGGAGAGATGCCAATTGCATTAGACGTTCAAGCTTTGGCCAATCAGTTTGTGAGGTTAGATGTTTCAGAGCCCATTCATGTTCTAGCTTGCTCATTCTCCCAGCCTTCCTTATATAAGTGCATCAGAGAGCTTCAGTGTGTTACCCCGATTGCTTGGATAAGGTCAAGACTATTCAAGATCGACTCAGCAGCGCCAGGCCTAGGCAGAAGAGTTATGCCGACCATATAGTTCGTGATATTGCATTAATGGTTGGGTGAAAGTGTGCTCCATGTTTCACCCACGAAGGTTATGATAAGGTTCAGAAAGAAGGACAAGTTAAGCCCTAGCTATATCAAACCTTTGAGATTCTTGAGAGAGTGGTTGAGGTGGCCTACAGGATTTCATTTCCACCTAGTTGATTAGCAATCCATCCGGTGTTCCTTGTGTCCCTGCTTTAGAAGTATCATGGTGATCCGTCCCATGTGATAGATTTCAGCTTTGTCCAATTGGATAATGATTTGACCTATTAGGAGGATCTGGTAGTTAGTCCAACCAGGTAGGTCTGCAAGTTGAGGTCTAAGAGTTATCCTTTAGTTTGAGTGCAGTTGAGAGGTCAATCGAACGAGGAAGCCATGTGGGAGTCCGAGTCAGACATGCAGAGCAGACATCCATACATTTTCACCATTCCAAGTATCTTTCTATGTTTGTTCGAGGATGAAGGTTTTTTTTACAGGTGGATAATGTAATGATCCGATAGGCCAGTTTGAGTTTTAGCCATAATTTCTGTGTTCTGAGACGTCGAATAGCTAGGGTTGTGCGCTGCAACAAAGAAGTTATATTGTGGTAATTCTTGGCTGTTGTTTTCTTTTACCTTATTGTGTTGTGAGACTAAGATGTAATAATATTCCGAGTCCTCCGTTATTACTCTTATTTTTGTTATCATGTTAATTAGATGTTTCTCTCCATCGTTAGTATTTTTCTGCTTATATTCTTACAAGTCTATAGTGAGTGTCTTGCTATAGCCTGATCATGAATTCGTCGAGGTTAGGCTCCGAGGATACTTGAGTTAGAGATGCATAGCGTTTGTAGACCTTGAAGTCCCCGTCCTATCTATATTACTGTTTATTATGTTTCAGACAAATGTATTTCATTTTGGACTTTATTGGTAATAATCTAGTAGCTCAGTACTTGTGACACCAATTTTTGGGATTAGATCAAACAACGTTGTTCATTGGGGTTTTTTATTTTTCAGAGCATTTCCGTGTCAATTTCATAAAATGTTGCTTTAAAATTGTTAAATTGATTAATTAATTAGCTAATTTTGTTTTCCTACCAAGCGGATGTCAGGCGCCATCACGGATCCATGATTGAAATTTTTGGTCATGACTGTTAATACTTTGTGGCCTATGTGATTATATTTTACAAAATAATAATAGTAAAATTTGTAAAACCCTTATGCTTGTTGGCGACAGTGACATAGTTAAAAGGGTTTGCGCTGAGGGCTCTATTTTTATGTTTTATTGAGATGTACTTGCATAATCCCTTTAGTTGCATTTTTGCATGGTGTGATGACGTATCCACACAAATAACAGAAAAAGCCCTAGTTATAAATGAAGGCACCATGTATATAATAGATGTATATTACAATAATAACGTGTATATTACAATTTTTATTTCCATCTTTGTGTAATCAAAATATATATTACAATTTTATTTTTCTTTTTTCTATATCTGAAATATGAAATTATAAATTTTCTGTTGTCTTCATACAAATGTATATCTCAACAAAAATTATTTTATTATTTATAAATTATAGTATATATCGCCAAGAATATATTTATACCAAAATTATTATCACAAGTTTATTTTTCTTATTTGTGGACACAAAAAGTATATATCAAATCTTTATTTTTCTTCTTTGTATATAAAATGCATATCGACAATTTATTTATACCCATAATGATATGTCTCACCCCAAATTCGGGGAGACGAGACTGGCATCTACGAGGACTGGCTCCGGTGCATTTCGAGTTTTTTGTGGTGGCACACCAACACCTGGGACAACCACACTATTTTCCCCGTGTTCCATAAGATTATTATTTTAACCTCCATTTCCCGAGTTAGACATTTCGACCTGAAATCAAAGATCTTGGACAAGAAAAAGCGTGAAAGATAACTTGTGATATGTAGTAATACCAGCAAGAAAATAATAACTATTATTTTTAGCCCCACGGTGGGCGCCAAACTATTTACATAAAAAATGCTAATAACAATTAAAATTGCTTATGAGACTCTAAAAATACATGATCTATTTTTATGTTACATTTTAAATGGTTGATGCGTTGTATGTGAGACTTAGAAACGAAATGAGAGTTAAGGATAGGGTGATAATAGAACCTTAGGTAAGTTATCGGGGCCTCGAGCTCGTCGATTTAGGGCCTCGAGGTCGATTCTAGGGCTCGAGTAAGAGCTATCGGACTAAGTCGAAATATTGCTAACAGTTATAATAAAACTAACTGAGGCTCTTTACGGCCAATGATAACCAATGAACTGTGAACAAATATGAAGATAATAAATGAAAGAAATAATATCAAGAGAATATGTTAGATAGCAAATATAAAGTTCTTGTATATTTCGTGTGGACCAACTCAAGAAACAATCCCGCACAAAGTGGCATGGATCCCCTTTATATTGGAGGGGAATTCTATGATAGTATAACAAGAATTAATTATAAAGATACGGAGATGTGACAACTACTTGACACCCTGATTCGAGTCTTAGAGTACTTAACATGGCCCTGCCAGTCCTAGCCGTGTGCCTAGAGAGCTTCCCACTTCTACCATTACTGAGCTCGTCGTTATCCTGTAACTGTCGACGGCCCTCAAGGGCGAGTACTCGATCTGCAGTCTTGAGACTCCGAGGTGACCTTTCGAAATGCTCTAACAACGAGAAATTGGCTCCTCCGATTTCGCCGTATACATGCTCTTTTAAGTCCTTTAACTCTGCAGGGCCATACGATATGGTGGAACAGAAATGGGATGTGTGTTTGGCAACACTTTAATACCAAAGTAGTTATCTCTTTCGGGTGGCATACCCGAAAGATTTGTTTGAAATACATCTGGGAAGTCTCCTACTACCAGAACTGACTCAACCGTAAGAGTATAAGAACTAAAATCTCTCACGAAGGCTAGATATGCATTATACCGCTTCTCAACCATCCACTATGCATTATGTAAGGGCATAACCCTTCTAGGAATATAATCCAATCTACCCCCTCCGCTCTAACTACGACAAACCTTGTATAGTAAAAGTCACAGTCATGGCGTGACAATCCCGAATAGCATGATAAGGAAACAACCGGTCCATCCCTAAAATACAATAAAAATTTACTATACTTAGCAATAATAGATCAACTCTAGTCTCAAAACCACCAATAACAGCTAAACACAAGTAGTACACGCGGTCAACAATGATAGAATATACCACAACTGTGGACACAAACATAGGAGAACTCAAAGAATCATGAGATATACAAAAATACGGAGTAAAGTAACATGATACATACGTGTATGTGGAACTTAGAACAAATAAGACTGATGCATCTCTATGAAAAACTAGGATAATACTTATGATAATTGCATTTGATGCAACTGCCTTTGTCTTATCAAAACAAGCATAACACCTAGCCTGGCCTCCCCTTCTAGGGCGACCCCTAATCACCTGACCTCAACCCCTAGCTAGCTTTAAGGTGGAGTGGCAACTAAAGTAGTGACAATAACTTGAGAAGTATGTGAACCTTGTGGAAGACGTGGAGCGTGAGTGGTCTATGGAGGTGCACCCCTCCTGAGTCTAGAGCAGTCGCTCACCATATGTCGGGTATCACCATATACAAAGCAAGCTCTCGGTGGGCGTGGAGGATAATGTTTGCTCGGTCCTAGCTGGCCGGACGAATTTCCAAAAGCACCCTGTGCTGGAACTGCACTAAATAGTGGTGGTGCATAATGCGAAACTTGAGACCCGGAAGTCGTTGTAGCACAACTAGAATCTTGAAGCACTAAATTAACCGGACAACTCAGATAGCCCCTATAATAATCGGTTGTAGTGTGGCCACCACTAAATTCTCCAGTACCTCGAGACTTTTTTGGCCTCCATGTCCTCTCTCTCACGACACGTCATACTCTCCAATCACCGAGTGATCTCTAGTAACTCATATATAGGTTATCTGTCTCCAGCTATCGAGAAATGCTAAATCTAATACCATATATGAGTCCCTCGATATATCGACAGGCTTCTCATTAATTATTAAAATAAAGGCAGGTGCATGTCTGGACAAATCACTGAATCAGATTACTTACTATAACACTGTTATAGTACCCTAGTGCAACTGCTAAAATTCTACGTGCCATACATTCCAACGGGTTCGAGGAACAAACTATCTCAAGAGCATCACTAAAATCGTGAGCCCATGTGAGTGAAGTTGCATCGGCACGGCTACCCTCCTCGTTAGCCCTTCACCACTGATACACTACCCTTGAAAACTTGAAAGTAGTAAAAGCAACATGCTCGTCTCAACATATGCATGGTGCGGAGAATTGGTGGCATTTATCTAGAAAACCCTATGCATCCTCAGTAGCAAAGCCGTTGAAAGTAGAATGATAATACTTTTTGAACTTTTGAAGTCTAAACTGGTCCTTTAAAATTCCACTACCCTAACCTCGGGCCAAATCAGAACAACATGCTTAATTGTATAACCTCTTGGACCTAATCAACATGGAAATATTTCTCTAGCGTATGGGCTATGGGAGTTTGAGATCCTCCCCATTCCTGAGATATGGATGGAGTAAGTGGAATCAACCTCGCCTGAGATAGCGTGCCGAACATGAATAAGAACTATGCGAGGGTCTCTTGATGTGTAGGGTATCAATGGGTGCCTTGGGTGCCTCCCCCTAACGAAGAGCAATTGGTGGTTCCTCTATCGCAATTGGGATAGGTGCAATAGCAGCACCATATGCCCCTCCTCGGCATCTTCCCTAACACTAGCTTTTCATGGCTCTATCAGGGGGCGTAGGTTTCTGATCGTCGCATCCAGCTAATAAATTCACACGATAAGGAATCCTGGAAGTGTTTCCTAACAATTCCATAGCCTCTCGAAGATAAGTACAAATGTCTCTGTCCCAATCAACAAGATTCTACTAAACATGCTTATAACTCATAACACCTATGATGCTAGATCTCTGATACCGACTTGTCACAACCCCAATCTCCCATCATAGAATATCGTGATAGCATCTAGTCTAGGTAAGCCTAACATACTTGGAGAAATATCACAAATAATAGTATAACTTCATAAACCAACTAGTTATTATAAAATAACTCCACAATACGGCTAATGGTATCTCTCAAAATTTGATGAGATCGAGTCATACACTCTACACAAATATACTGAAATATCTTTAATACATCACTGTCTACATATAAACCAAGCAGTAGAAAAGAAATAAGGACACATAATAATTGTGAGGCCTGTATATCTCAAGCAGGTAGGAGTGGCAAATTGAAGGTCAAGTCAGATATGGTTTGGACCAAAAATATGCAATGAAAAACTAGATAAATTATTCGACCCGATCCATATTTAATACAAATAAAAAATGAGATAACCGGTGGATAATATGGATAACCATATTATCCACGACTTCTTGTATATGATCACTTTTGGGAGAATTCTTTGTATCTTTTACTTGAGGAACTCCCAATATGAGGCTTTACAAATGTAAATGTTAGACCCATTAGTTATTAATTTTCTAAATCGATAATATTGTTCTTATCCATATTTGAATCGTTTTTAAAAAGATTATTATCCAGCCTATTTTTATTTGATAATATGGGTAGCTAACTGTTTTCTTTTAACCATTTTTCCACCCATACAAGTAGGTATACCTTGACATCTCCGGCAGATATAGCCAAATCACTAATGCCTAGTTTGATATGAGGTATCTAGATTTGCACGAAAGACGTGCAAAAGTAGTATGAGTGCACCACAACAATACCTAGTGAGTATCAAGCATAACCTTGGTAGAGTAGTGATGAGGCCAGGTCTAGAAACATACTAGGATATGAAAAAATAAGTTGAACTAGTGTAGTACCGTCTACTAAGGGAACAGAAAATGAGGTAGTAAAGAAATACAACAAGATAAGCGACAACTGAGTTTAGAACAACAAAGGCAACACATAATAAGAACATCAAGAAAACCACGCGAGAAATTACAAGTTAGGGAAATGAAAGATAATCAACAAAAATAACAACTGAGATAAGCCTTGTATTCACTATTCACTATTCACATAAATCCCATCTTCTGCCTCCACATGCTTATCAACCCATATCCTTATATAGCCACATGTACGTTAATTTCTCAACACAATAACAAATCGCACCACAAATGCTCATATGCGACAACTTGTCAAAAGAATCAACAAAACCAATGTTTTCACAACAAATAGCCCATGGCTCAACCGTAATGTATACAAGAGCCTTATAGCAAACTGAAAGTGAATAGCTTAAGAATAATGGTATTTCAACTATTAACCACTTTGCCTCACCACCTTTACAACTTCAAAACCCATAACACAATAATAATTTATTCCATGAAAACAACAACTTCAAGTAAACAAATAAACTGTTAAAGAAGTAACAGACAATGAGGAAGACAATAACTTCAACTAAAGCTTGTAAGAGCAATTAACAAGTAATATGTGGAACAAGTTTTAATAATGCCAAATAAGGCATGTGAGGGTAGATTATTACATTAACGAGTACACTAACAATGAAAATAATAACATGCTAAGACAATTCAATTAAAGGCATGGAAATAGTCCAAATAGACTAAACCGATCAAATATCAAATATAGCATGTGTACCCACTTATCACCTTGCGTACACGGCTTTCATCACTCACAAATAACACAATCAACCCAAATCATAAGAGGTAGTTTCCCCATCACAAAGTTAGGGAAGGTACATAACTCAAACAAGCTAACTCCATCCACTAGTAAGCCTTTTCCGAGATATCCAACTCTGAATGGCTCAAACATGCAAAAACAACTTTATGCCATAAAAACAAACCATAGGAAACTATTGCAGATATTAATGTTGCAATTTTAGAGAAATAAAAAAGTTAACTCAAAAAGTCAACCTAGGGTCCACATCTCAGAAGAAGACCAAACTTATATAATCCAAACAACTATTCAATAATGGGTCCAACCGCACTAAAATTATTCAATTGCACCTCAGATCAACTTTCAAATCCTTAAAATATAGCTTAGGATGTTTCAAAAAAACCCCCTAATTTTAAAACTAAAAACCCTAATTAAATGATAAAAACTATGATGGATTCATATAAAATAGTCAAATGCAAGAAAAATCACATACCTTGATCAACTCCTTGAAAACCTCTTTCAAAATCTCCAAAAATTGAGGTTATAACTCTAATGATGAAAAATAGGAACAAACCCTTGATCTGTCCCTTTTCTGCCCAGCAGTACTACATCTGCGGACCGTTTAAACGGCTCCGCACCTAGAGAAAATCCATCATAGGAGAGACTTTTAAGTAAGCCTAGAGAATTTTGCTTCTATGGTCAAGAATCTCTCCGACAGTTTTTCTTAGCAGACTAGTATCCATATCTGCGATGCTCAACCGCACCTACAGTCCAACACTAAAAGTCTAAATTCTGCAAGACAAACCACTAGTTCCAAAAAACATAGCAAACCTACTCGAGGCCTAAAATCACAATAAACAACATCAAATGTACTAACCGGAATCCAATTCAAACATATTAAGACCATGGCACTCAATTTCCAAAACTAACGTCGAAACACATCAAACCAACTCTAATTGACCTCAAAAATTTGCTAAGAAGTCATAAATGATACAACATGAATATTAAAACTTCAAATATTAGAATCCGATCCTAGTATTAATAAGGTCAACTATCGGTTAGTCTTCCCAATCTTCAAAACCTTTAATTTTTTCAATTTTCACAAATTCAAGCCAAAATGACCTACGAACGTACAAATAAATATCCAGACATAAGCATATGCCACAAAATTGCCAAAAGGTGTTATTAGAACCATCAGAACTCCATTATGGAGTCGTCTACACCAAAGCCAACCTCTAGCAACCTCTTTTAACTTAAGCTTCCATCTTTGGGGCTAAGTGTCCCAGTTCTCTCTGAAACTCGTTAATACCCAATTTTTCCTCGTATATTAAAAATACATATATACTTTCAAAATAGTTGCATTAACATCAACCAGTATTTTTTCATAATTTTATGTAATATTAAAAGAGATTTAATTAATTTATTCCAGGATTTTATTATCTAAAATTATAACTAATTGAGTTACAAATAATTTAATAATGATTTATTACTTTATTTATATCATTTATATTTATATTAAACTTTAACCATTTTTTTCATAATTATATTTGTATCTTTAGGTTATAATTGCAATAACTTTGCAATAATAGCCCATATATGTATAATTACATTATTTACACAAATTTTTTTTTATAATTTTATTATATTAAATAACTCTTTTATATCATTCTCACACATAAATGAAATTATTATCATATATAAATTATTTTTATAAATTATTTCAGAAAATTAATTAGGTATTTAACATATTGCCTCTTTTAATTTGATTTTCGGACCTTAGTGGAATTTCCACCAGCCAAATTTAACTAACCCATTACCCTGATCCATACCCACCCCAAACTAGGATCCTAGCCGTCGATCTTGAAAGATCAATGGTTTAGGATTTACCATCAACTTTAATTAACCAAACAACCCCTAGACCCTATTCATTTTATCAGATCTGCTGTCACTGTAACCCTTCCTCCTCTCTTTTTTGTCACTCTCATCTTAACCCTAGCCTGCCGTCGCTAAAATCCCATCGATCCAAAGGTTTCTTTTTCAATTCCAAGCCTTTTCTTGACTCCCATCTCTAGTGGTGTTATGATTTTCGTATTGCTTGATGAAGTCTTCAAGAGATTCAAAGCAGATTTGGTTCAAATACCTCATGTTCTTGATGAATCCGTCTGTGTTCAATCCTATCTCTGTGAGTACTAACGTCTTCATGTTTATGGATCCAAATCTATGGTCCAAACTAGGTTTTTCTCACCTCTGATAAATTTTTTTAACCTAACCATTTCTAGCTAAATTTGTTCACATCTCTTTAGATCTGAAGCGATTTGAGTTTTCTTGTTACTTTTCCTTAAAGATTATGCTATTTTCCCTATTATTGTAAACCAATTTTCATTTTTTCATAAAATATAGGGTTCATTTTATAAAAGAAATTTCAGCAAAAAAAAATTTCTAAAACATTTAAGTGTCTAACTCCGGTTTCTTTCTTTACTTTTTTGACAATTTTTCACCCCTATTTCTTTATGTTCTATGGTTTCTTATTATTCTATTGCTCGCTATAATGTTTGCTCGTTTACTTTTTCTGTCAATTAAACTGAGCAATTGATCTACTTGCTTAATTAAGGTTTGAAATTACATCTTAGTTTTCCCATTCTTTCCCTGTATATGATTCGTACTTGGTACTACTTTCTTTAATTATATCACTGGCTTGATTTCTGGGCTTTGATTGCTATGATTGACCTTTGAATGATTTCTGGACTTATTACATACCTTATTAAGACTCAATCTTGTCTACTAATAGATTTCGTATAAGATTCTATTTATTTTAAGTAATAACTTCTATCCTATTAAGTGATTTGTTTTTAGCCATAATTGATTGATTAACTTAGTTTTTTGCCTTATTTGTGCATCATTGATTCTCATACCTTATTTTGTTTTACTCTACTATATTACAAAAACCCTTCATTATTCAGATTTTCAAACACACGCTGAGACACACAAGCTCACACCCACCATCCTTCACGTATTGTGATGACCAAAAGGGTCATCACCCGTGCTCTTACCCATTCTGTATCTTAGAGGCCTTGAAAACCTCAACTCGGGGTTTGTCGATTTGCATGCAGCCCGGACGCATAACCAAAAAGCTTAAATATAAATTCTGTGAGAAAATGATAAATTTTTACACTAAATTGAATAAATTTGACTTCGGACAATATTTGTGGTAAACAGACTCGGACGCGTGATTCGGTGATCCCTAAGGGTCTGTAAGAAAATATGGGACTTGGGCGTATGCCTGGAATTGAATTTTGATAAATAAATTTTTATGTGATATTGTTTCCTGAAAATAACTAATGAAATTTTAAAATGAAACTGATTCCCGATGCAAGTCTTATATGTTCTTTAAGTGCTATATGTAGAGTTTGGTTGAAAATGAACGTCATTTGACGTATTTCAAACTTTAATGAAAAATTGGTGTTTCATGAAAAATTGAAAGAAATCTAAAGCTTTGGGGATTGATTCTATGTATATGATATTAATTTGGCGATTTGATCGCACGGGTAACTCCGTAGGATGTTTTTGAGGTTGTGCGTATGGTTGGCTTGGAGCCCCGAGAACTCGGGTGAGGTTTGAATAGTTTCTGGTAGGTCTTAGACTTAAAAATAGCAGTAGTTTTCCACGTATACCAGCGCGGTCGTGCTCCCTATCAGTGCGGTCCGCGTGAAACGTGTGCGACCGTGGTCAATTTATTGTGGTCCACAGTGGATGCTGCGCAGACGCGATCGTTCATGCGTGGTCCGTATAGCCAGCCTTAAAAAACCAGAAACCTTTAGATCTACCAGCACGGTCATGGTCCTTCTTGCGCTCTCTACACTAGGACTTCTGGGAAGGTATAAAAAAACGAGATTTTCAGTCATTTACACTTTTCATAACCCCAAAAACATAATAGGCGATTTTTCAAACAACTCTTCTTCTCCAAAACAAATGGAAAGTGATTTCTGAACCATTTTCCCCACTAATTAACATCTTTTAACATGATTTCATCTTCAAATCAAATATTTTAATGGGGATTTTAGGAATGAAAGGTAGAACCTAGGTTTTCTAAAATTAGGTGTTTTGAAACTTAATTCGAGGTCCGATTCTAATATATATCATATATTTCAGTTAATAAGGGAATGGATAATCTGGTTTTGGTTCGAACCTCGGGTTTTGACCGCGTGGGCCCGGGTGTCTTTTTTTGGATTTTTGGGTCAAAACTTTTGGAAATTCATTTTTGTACATTCAAATTGTTTCACTTAGAATTTGTTGATGTATTTAAGTAGTTTATGACTAGATTCAAGCGGATTGGATGTGGGATCGAGGCGTAAAGTTGTAATTGAGGCTTGAGTGAGTTCAAAACATCGAGATATGTGTCTAATCTAACTCTAGCTTTAGGAATTAAGAGTTGAGTCCTACTTGTTAGATAATACGCTTAACGCTAGGGGGGGGGGGTGAATAGCATTATAATAAAAATTAGCGTAAACTTGCGGAATTAAAAAATTACAGGAAGTAAATAAGTGCAATAAATAATAAAGTACGCACCGATGTATTCTGGTTCACCACAACACGTGGCTAGTCCAGTCCCCGAGAGACTCTCTCGAGATTTTCCACTAGCTTGTCAAGCTTACGGGTGCTCAACAAACCTTTACAACTTAAGGACACACGCCTTAACACCTTTGCTCGGAGATACAATACTCCAAGACTTCAACCAAGGAAACAAAAGTTCCTTACAACAAGAGAATCACAATTCTCTTACAAGTGTACAAAACACTAAACACTCAAACAATACACTCCTTAATGAGTAGATATGAGTAAAAGAAGTAAGCTCAAGATCACAACAACTTTGGACAAGAATATGGCTCTCAAAACTTATGTAATGAATATAAAATGATTAGCAATAGAGTATGCAAGCTTATTGCAATTGTATGATCAGTTGTTGTGTGTTATTTTTTTTAAAACACTTAAATGAAGCTGTATTTATAGTTGAAAAACTTGGCATTACCGTTGCCTAATTGCCAATTAAGAGTTGCTGATTTTACTGTGTGACAATCGATTGTCAAGAAGTCACAATCGATTGTTTGCCAATCGTTCCAGAAATCAATCCCAGATTTTACGCTTAACAATCGATTGTCCAAGATCAACAATCGATTATTGGAAACGTTCAAAAAATCATTTCCAGATTTTACTTAAAACAATCGATTATACAAAATCAATAATCGATTATTCAGCAACGTTCAAAAAATCTTTTCCATATTTTAATTTCAACAATCGATTGTACAAAATCAACAATCGATTACCTGACGGTATTTGAAAACTTTACGACAACGGTCAGCTTCACAATCGATTGTGCAATGTTAACAATCGATTATTTATCAGACTTTGAAAATCATTTCAGACACTGCCTCGTGACAATCGATTGTTATATACTCACAATCGATTATTTAATAACTTTGAAAGAGTCTGGAAGACACTGCCTCAACACAATCGATTGTTATATGTTCACATTCGATTATTTTGTGACTTTGAAAAATCTGATGGACACTGTCTCTTCACAATCGATTGTCATTAGCTTCACAATCGATTATTCTGAGTTTTAAAAACTTTGATGTACACTGCCTCATCAGAATCGATTGTCATAAGGTTCACAATCGATTGTCATGCAGGTTTGAAAAACCTGATGCTCACTGCCTTAACACAATCGATTGTCATTAGTTCTCAATCGATTGTCATGCAGTCTTGGCTTAACATAATCGATTATCATAAGTACATAATCTATTATCTTAGTCCAGATTTTAGAGGCATGTTTAAAAATCATTTTGACTAAAGTAAATATGCATGATTTAAAATCATTTAGCATTAAATTAAATATGCATGATTTTGTAAAAATAATTTTACGAGAGAAGCCATGTCATGAGTCAAGTTGTCGGATCAAGATCACAATTAAGAACGACTCATTTAAACTATAAAACTTTGTATTGTGCTTTAATCTCGTAATCCACCAATTGTGCGCTTGTACTTGAACTTCGTCATATATCAATTTGCGCTTGTTTGTCATTCATCAAAACCTACACATAAGAACACACGTTTTAGTATAAAGTCTTGAGAACGTGTTTCCAACAATTTCCCCCTTTTTGATAATGGCAAACTTTAAGCGGGATATGCAACTTAAACAATTTATAATGACGATTCAAGACATGCATTTGTTCCCCCTCAATATATGTATTCCCACTCAATTTAAGCTTATAAATATTGAGAGTGCATACCCGTTATCTTCCCCCTTTTGCCATTAGCAAAAATAATATAAGAAGATGCCAAAGATGTAAATAAAACTTGTTTATTTATTGGAAAGACAACGTGATCACATAAAGAGAGTACAATAACTCAAGTAATAGTAGAACAATTGATTATTGATACGAGATAATCGATTATTAGACGACAGAAACTGATTTTTCTGAAGAAGACTCGATTATTGCGCGTCATGCTTTATAATTCCCCCTACCTTTAGGGCGATACCTGCAAAAATTCGTTAGACGTCTCCGACGCTCAAGTTAGAAATCATGTAAAATAAAAAGATGCAATGCATGACTTGTATCAACATGGAGTCAAGAATCCCGAGTTCACTACGAATTCGGAAGAAGGACTCTTTCTCTAAGGGCTTAGTAAAGATGTCGGCCAATTGGTCTTTGGTTTCAACAAATTCGATTTCGACATCGCCCTTGAGAATGTGATCTCTTATAAAATGATGTCTATTTTCAATGTGTTTTGTTCGCGAATGAAGAACGGGGTTCTTCGTCAAGCATATGGCACTAGTATTATCACCTCTAAGAGGGATATGATCAAGACTTAGGCCATAGTCCAAGAGTTGTTGTTTCATCCAGAGGATTTGAGCGCAACAACTCCCCGCGGCTACATATTCAGCCTCGGTTGTGGACAACGCAACACTTACTTGTTTCTTGCTAAACCAAGAAACGAGAGAGCTACCGAGCAAATGGCAAGTGCCACTAGTGCTCTTGCGGTCCAATTTGCATCCAGCAAAATCGGAGTCAGAATAGCCAACGAGTTGGCATGAAGAACCTTTGGGGTACCATAGACCCACATTTGTAGTACCAACAAGGTACTTCAAAATCCGTTTTACCGCAGTAAGGTGAGACTCCTTCGGACACGATTGATAACGGGCGCATAAGCACACGCTAAACATGATGTCCGGACGACTAGCAGTAAGATAGAGAAGAGAGCCAATCATACCTCGATACTTCTTAGTGTCGACTTCCTTACCTTTCTCATCTTTGTCTAGATGATCGGATGTGCTCATGGGAGTCGCCATTGCTTTTGCATTGTTCATTTCAAATCGTTTCAGCAATTCTTTGCAGTATTTGGCTTGGCAAATGAACGTACCTTCTTTCATTTGTTTTACTTGTAATCCCAAAAAGAATGTTAACTCACCCATCATAGACATCTCAAATTCGCTTGTCATTAAATCGGAAAATTCCTTGCATAAGACATTGTTAATAGCACCAAATATGATATCATCCACATATATTTGAACTAATAAAATATCATTGTTTTTATGCTTAACAAAAAGGGTGGTGTCAACTTTCCCCCTAATGAAATCATTTTCCAATAGAAATTTACTCAATCTTTCATACCAAGCTCGGGGAGCTTGTTTTAAACCATAGAGAGCCTTTTTGAGTTTGAAAACATTATCGGGAGATTTAAAATCTTCAAAACCGGGGGGTTGTTAAACATAAACTTCTTCTTGAATAACACCATTTAGAAAAGAACTTTTCACATCCATTTGATATAAATTGAAATTCATAGAAGAGGCAAAAGCGAGCAATAGACGAATAGCTACTAATCTAGCTACGGGAGCATATGTTTCTTCATAGTCAATACCCTCTTCTTGATTATAGCCTTTTGCTACAAGCCTAGCTTTGTTTCTAGTGATTACACCATTTTCATCTAGTTTGTTTCGAAAAACCCATTTCGTACCAATTATGGTATGATTTTCGGGTCTTGGCACCAAATCCCAAACGTCATTCCGTTTGAATTGGTTAAGCTCCTCTTGCATTGCCAAGGTCCAAAATTCATCCCCAATTGCTTCGGAGATGGTTATTGGTTCAATTTGAGACACAAAAGCTGTATGTCCTAAGGTGCTTTTAAGGGAGTTTCGGGTACTTACCTTTTCTCCGACGTCGCCAATTACCTGTTCGAGAGGGTGATCCTTGATTGTCCTCCACTCGTTAGGCGTTTTCGTTTCATTCTCCAATGGTGGCGCTTCATCCGTTGGTTGTTTCAAAATTTCGTCTTGATTTTCCTTAGGCGTTTCCTCTTGTATTTTGTCTTTCAAGCTATCTAAAATACCTGCAAGATCAAAATCGGAATCCTTTCTCGCCAAGCGAGCATTATTTTCGGCAAATACAACATGAGGGGATTCCTCCACAGTTTCGGTTCTTTTATTAAAAACCCTATATGCTTTGCTACGTGAAGAATAACCAATGAAAATTCCCTCATCGGACTTAGCATCAAATTTTCCCTATTGATCTTTGCCATTGTTATGAATAAAACATTTACAACCGAATACTCTAAGATGGGAGATATTTGGTTTCCTTCCCTTATAGAGTTCATAGGGAGTTTTCATGAGTATAGGCCTTATGACTACTCTATTTAAGACGTAGCATGCGGTACTCACGGCATCCGTCCAAAAATGTTTGGGAATCTTGGCCTCTTCGAGCATGGTTCTAGCCATCTCTTCGAGACACCTATTTTTCCTTTCCACCACCCCATTTTGTTGTGGTGTACGTGGAGCGGAAAAGGTATGCTCGATACCGAGTTCGTCACAAAAGTCCGCAAAGAGATTGTGATCAAATTCTCCCCCATGATCACTTCTAATTGAAGTGACGGTTGTTTCCTTTTCGTTTTGAACACGCTTAAGAAAATATTTAAAATTCTGAAAAGCATCACTTTTATTGGCAAGAAATAAAGTCCAAGTAAATCTAGAATAATCATCAACAATCACAAAAGCATAACGATTTCTTCCGAGACTTTCAATGCGAGATGGTCCAAATAAATCCATGTGAAGCAATTGCAATGGTCTAGAAGTTGAAACAGTATTTTTGGATTTGAAAGATGCTTTTGTTTGCTTCCCTTTTTGACATGAATCACAAATAGAGTCATTTTCAAATTTTAAATTGGGAAGACCGATTACTAAGTTTTGAGAAATCAATTTGTTCAAAAGATGCATGTTGATATGTGCTACTCTACGATGCCATAACCAAGTATCATCCTCTTTACTCATGAGACAATCAACATATTCGGGTGAGGAATTAGCAAGATCAACCATATAAATATTATACACTCTAAAACCACGAAGGATAATTTTAAAATCACTATGTCTAAACACTAAGCATTCATCCAAATCAAATAGGGCAAGATTTCCCTTTTCACATAATTGACTTATGCTCAAGAGATTATGCTTTAAACCTTTCACAAGTAATATATGCTTAATAGAGGAATTTTCATCCTTACCGACCGATCCGATGCCAATAATCTTTCCTTTATTGTTATCCCCAAAAATCACACTTCCTCCTTCTTTGTGTTCTAGTTGAAGGAATTTGGATTCGTCTCCCATCATATGTTTGGAGCATCCACTATCAAGGTACCATAATACACTTGATCCCTTCAAACATACCTACAAAACAAGTTAATGCGTTTTAGGTACCCATGCCATTTTGGGTCCTTGAGGGTTAGGCATATTATAATGATGCGATTGAGTGATATGTCTATGTCGTGTAAAGCATGCAGGAGCAACATGACCAATGCGTCTACAATAATGACAAGTCACGTTGGGGTTATGCATCCTTCTAGGTTCATAGTAACTTGATGGACGAAAATGATTTACTCTATTTTCATTATCACTATTGCGCATTTCATGAGAACCATTTCTCCTACTATTAGTTCTAAAAAGAGCAGCATTTCTAGAGTAATGGTCATGTCTAGATGTTCTAAAAGGTTCAAAACTCCTTCTAGTGTTTGGCCTAGAATATGCATCATTTCTAGGGTAGTCATTTCTAGGTGGTAAGTCATTTCTAGGTCTTCTAAAATGTTCAACATTTGGTCTAGCATGCATATTTGTTCTAGGATTGCTATTTCTAGGATAAGCATTTGTTTTATTAATCCTAGGTTGAGCCTTAGGTGGTTGGGGTTTTGCTTCAACCTTTTCTTTAGGCTCATTCTTAAAGCCTATGCCATGCTTGGTTGATTTCATATTAACAAGGACCTTATTAAAATTTTTGTGGGAAGAATTAAACTTATCTAAGGTACCTTTAAGTCTATCTACCTCATTTTTGAGATGCATGCAAGAAGAACAATTTTTAATAGAACTTTCGGGCTTGTCGGTACTTCTTTTTCCGAAAAACTTGTTTTCTTCTTTCAGCTTCTCATTTTCTAAAACCAGTTTTTCTAAATCCTTTTCTTTCAAAGAAAGCTGTTTTTGAAAATCTTTTTCTTTTAGAGAAGCATTTTCTTTTATGCTCTTGACAGTTTTTGAAGCCTTAATAAATTCAGTATATAGCTCATCAAAAGCAGTTCGCATTTCCTCAAGAGTAAAGAAGTTTTTAGAAGAGATTTGACATACCTCATCTTGCTTGTCTTCTTGAGCCATAAGACAAAGGTTTGCGGCTTCGTCTTCTTCTTCTTCGCTTGACTCATCTCCGGAGTCTCCTCCCCAAGATATGTATGCACGTTGCTTCTTAAAAGGTTTCTTCTCCTTTTTGATGTTTGGGCAATTGGATTTGATGTGCCCGGTTTCACCGCATTCATAGCACTTTATTTGTTCGCCTTGCTTTTTGCCCTTCCGTTCATACTCCTTTCGCATGAACTTTTGAAATATTTTGATAACGAGTCCAAACTCGTTGTCTCCATCCTCATCAACTTGAGGTTGGCTTGTGCTTGCCTTAAGCGCTATTCTTTGCCTCCTTTGATCATCAACAAGAGGGTTAAGAATAGTAGACTCATAAATCTTATGGTTACCTCTTAATGCGTCGATGGTGACATTTGAGACGCCAATGGATTCTTGGATTGCGTCGGCCCTTGATCGCCATGCCGGAGTGAGACTTCTAAGAATTTTTCGAACAAGTTCTCTATCCGTGAATGTCTTCTTGAGAGCATGTAGATCATTTACGATTATTGAAAATCGTTCAAACATTTCATCCACCTTTTCACCTTCCTTCATGTGAAATAATTCATAAGCATGGGTTAGGAAATAAATTTTGGCTTCCCTTACCTGGTCCGTACCTTCGTACGTAATTTCCAGCTTGTCCCACATTTCCTTCGCCGTTGTGCAACACGATATTTTCCTGTAATCGTCAGCATTTACAGCACAATATAATAAATTAATTGCTTTAGCATTATTTTGCACCTTTCGGATATCATCCGCGTCATATTCTTCTTCGGACTTGGGAACCCATTCGGTTTCAACCTTTTTGGTTGGAATTTGATTTCCCTTCATTATCACCTTCCAGAGATGAAAGTTGTTTGCTTGAACGAAGATTTTCATCCTCTCCTTCCAGTACGTATAGTTTGTACCGTTGAATAGAGTTGGTCGTGTGGAGCATTGTCCTTCATCAATTCCTGCAAAAGAGTCACGAGTAGAAGCCATGGATGGTTCTCTCAAACTGTTAAGTCTTCAGAGAGTTGGGCTCTGATACCAATTGTTAGATAATACGCTTAACGCTAGAGGGGGGTGAATAGCGTTATAATAAAAATTAGTGTAAACTTGCGAATTAAAAAATTGCAGGAAGTAAATAAGTGCGATAAATAATAAAGTACGCACCGATGTATTCTGGTTCACCACAACACGTGGCTAGTCCAGTCCCCGAGAGACTCTCTCGAGATTTTCCACTAACTTGTCAAGCTTACGGGTGCTCAACAAACCTTTACAACTTAAGGACACACGCCTTAACACCTTTGCTCGGAGATACAACACTCCAAGACTTCAACCAAAGAAACACAAGTTCCTTACAACAAGAGAATCACAATTTTCTTACAAGTGTACAAAACACTAAACACTCAAATAATACACTCCTTAATGAGTAGATATGAGTAAAAGAAGTAAGCTCAAGATCACAACAACTTTTGACAAGAATATGGCTCTCAAAACTTATGTAATGAATATAAAATGATTAGCAATAGAGTATGCAAGCTTATAGCAATTGTATGATCAGTTGTTGTGTGTTATTTTTTTTAAAACACTGAAATGAAGCTGTATTTATAGTTGAAAAACATGGCATTACCGTTGCCTAATTGCCAATTAAGAGTTGCTGATTTTACTGTGTGACAATCGATTGTCAAGAAGTCACAATCGATTGTTTGCCAATCGTTCCAGAAATCAATCCCAGATTTTACGCTTAACAATCGTCCAAGATCAACAATCGATTATTGGAAACGTTCAAAAAATCATTTCCAGATTTTACTTAAAACAATCGATTATACAAAATCAATAATCGATTATTCAGCAACGTTCAAAAAATCTTTTCCATATTTTAATTTCAACAATCGATTGTACAAAATCAACAATCGATTACCTGACGGTATTTGAAAACTTTACAACAACGGTCAGCTTCACAATCGATTGTGCAATGTTAACAATCGATTATTTATCAGACTTTGAAAATCATTTTAGACACTGCCTCGTGACAATCGATTGTTATATACTCACAATCGATTATTTAATAACTTTGAAAGAGTCTGGAAGACACTGCCTCAACATAATCGATTGTTATATGTTCACAATCGATTATTTTGTGACTTTGAAAAATCTGATGGACACTTTCTCTTCACAATCGATTGGCATTAGCTTCACAATCGATTATTCTGAGTTTTGAAAAACTTTGATGTACACTGCCTCATTACTATCGATTGTCATAAGGTTCACAATCAATTGTCATGCAGGTTTGAAAAACCTGATGCTCACTGCCTTAACACAATCGATTGTCATTAGTTCTCAATCGATTGTCATGCAGTCTTGGCTTAACATAATCGATTATCATAAGTACATAATCGATTATCTTAGTCCAGATTTTAGAGGCATGTTTAAAAATCATGTTGACTAAAGTAAATATGCATGATTTAAAATCATTTAGCATTAAATTAAATATGCATGATTTTGTAAAAATAATTTTACGAGAGAAGCCATGTCATGAGTCAAGTTGTCGGATCAAGATCACAATTAAGAACGACTCATTTAAACTATAAAACTTCGTATTGTGCTTGAATCTCGTAATCCACCAATTGTGCGCTTGTACTTGAACTTCGTCATATATCAATTTGCGCTTGTTTGTCATTCATCAAAACCTACACATAAGAACACACGTTTTAGTATAAAGTCTTGAGATCGTGTTTCCAACACTATTTGCTACTTGTTTTATGTGGAGTACAACATGTAGGTATGGTGACGAGTATCTATTCGTTGGTGTCTAGCATGACCGTGAGTCTATGAATTGTGGATATTTGATTATTGATGTACATTTCTTGCTTTAAAGGTGAATTGTACTTGTTGTGCAATATACAAGGAAAGGATAATGAATTGAAATGTGAAAGAGCATTGGCTCCTATTATATGACGAATTGAAAAGTTTATGAACTATTGTACTTGTTAGTGCATTTTCTTGAGTGGTAATGGAAACGATGTGTAGAAAATAAATTAAATAGGAAAGATCATTAATTCTACTCTTGTCGGGTGTCTTGGTACATTGCTTATCTCCCTTGCCGGGACGTGAAAGTTTTTGTTGTTGTTGCCCCTTTGCCAGGATGTGAAAATTATTGTTGTAATTGCTCCCTTGTCGGGATGTAAGAGTTATTGTTGCTGTTGTTGTTCCTTTGCCGGGATTTAATTTTTACTAGAGTTTCCCTTGCGGGGATCCCCATTAATGTTTTCATTTCCCTCACCCCATTGTTTTCTACTGTTTTTTTGGGCGAGGAAGAGTTATAAAGCACGAAGATGATGCCGTGTATGATTGTGATTAGGATACGTTCGTGCATGAACGGTCATTTCGTGCCATGATATAAATATTAATCGAAGGGTCATTCCGTGCCATGATATAAGTACTAATGCACGAAAGGTCATTCCGTTCCATGATATGAATACTAATGCATAATGGGTCATTCGGTACCATGATATGAATACTAGTGCATGAAGGGTCATTACATGCCATGATATGAGTACTAATGCATGAACGGTCAATCCGTGTCGTGATATGAATACTAATGCATGAAGGATTATTTTGTGCCATGATATGAGTGTTAATGCACAAAGGATCATTCCATGCCATCATTATGTGAGGTAAAGCACGAAGGGTGATGCCGTGTACTTTATATGATTGGTTCAGTGAGAATGAGAGTAAAAGAAAGAAGGACGATGTTGTGCACCTGTTGAATTTCCTCATACGGTTGATATTGTAGTTGTATGGTTTCATCCCTTTTAATGATTCTATATCTGAAATGTTGCAGCTCCTACAGTATGCTCCCCTACCTTTTTTACTGGTTATATACATTTTCTCTATTCTATTGCATATATATATATATATATATATATATATATATATATATATATATATATGTTGAACTGCACAGGTTGGTTAGTAGTCCTATCCTAGCCTTGTCTCTAACTCAGCAGGGTTAGGCCAGGCACTTGCCAGCATATGGGGTCGATTGTGCTGATTCTACACTTCTATGCTTTTTGCACAGATCATGGTGTTGGAGCAACTTTTGGACAATAGTGTTAGATTGGGAGTAGACCTTCAGTCCCGAGACACCGAGGTAGCCTTGTTGACGTCCGCAGGCCTGGAATCTCCTCTATCTTTATTTCAGTTGGTTCTCCTTGTACCGAGACAAATAGATTTTGACTTCTTTCAATCTATTTTATTTAGTAATCTTAAAAGCTCGTGACTATTATGACACCAAATCTTGGGTGGAGTTTTGTATTGGGATTTCGCATTCCTTTCAATTAGTTACATTCGAGAATTCCGCTTTTATCGTTAAATACTTCGTTTTTATAAAATTATTGATGTTTGCTAAATATGTAATTAATGATTGGCTTGCCTAGCTCCTGCTAGTAGGCGCTATCATGACTCCTGAGGGTGGGAAATTTGGGTCGTGGCAAGTGGGTATCATAGATCTAGGTTACATAGGTCTTACAACTCACAGACAAACCTGGTTGAGTCTGAGGGATTGGTACGTAGACATCTGTTCTTATCCCCCAGAGGTTACAAAGATATTAAAACTTCACATTTGTCCCTTCTTGTCGTGCGGTTCTTTTTCTCAAATACTGATTATTTTTCCACTTTACGCTTTTGCAAATGGTGAGAACACGTGCTTCCTCTTTTATCGCTCAGCGGCTAGAGCCCCAAACAGTAGCTCCTATAAGGCACAAAGGGCGAGGCCGAGGCTGTGCAAGAGGCCGAGGTAGGGGCAAAGCTCAGCCCCAAGTAGCAGCACCCGTGGTGGAGCCTCAGGTTGACTTCGAGGAGGAGGTTCCAGCCACAGCAGCTCCGGTGGGCCCATCTCAGGTCCTAGAGGGGTTCATAGCCATCCTAGTTCTTCACGATGCTTTTGTTAGATTCGTAGGCCTGAGAGTGTTACTCGAGCAGGTTTGCTTCCATTAGCACCAGCCACATCTCAGGCTGGAGGAGGAGTTCAGACTCCTGCTATACGTTCTTCAGAGCAGATAGCCCCCCAGGCTCAGGTTCCGGCAATTCAGCCAGCTATGGAAGTTCAGCCGGATACAGTGGCTTAGACCGGTAATGGAGCAGCTATGTCCACAGGTGCTTTGTGGTAGAGTGATAGGTTCTGCAAGCTCTTCCCTACTACGTGCATAGGTGCCTCTTCTGAGGACCCCCTGGACTTCTTACATAGTTTCCATGAGGTTCTTCGGACTATGGGTTTTTTGGAGACCAATAGGGTCTACTTTGACACCATTTGTTTATCAGGATCTACCAAGACGTTATGGAGGGACTATTGCTTAGCCAGACCAGCAGAGTTGCCCTCCTTGACGAGGGAGCGATTTGTAGAGTTGTTTTTGGTGAAGTTTCTTCTAGTTACTCAGAAGGAGGCTCTTCGCATGAAGTTTGAGCGCCTCCAGCAGGGCTCTATGATGGTCACTCAGTATGAGACTCGATTAATTGATGTAGCTTGCCATTCTATTGTCATACTCCTCATCGAGAAAGAGAGGGTCAAGAGGTTTATTGATGGGTTGATTCAGCTGATTCGTTCCCAGATGGCTATGGGGGCCGGGAGTGAGATCTTGTTTCAAGAGGCGGCCAATGCGTCCCGACGAGTTGAGATGGCTCTATTACAGGCAGGTGGTCACGGGTCGAATATGACACCCCGTCACTCAGGCAGATTTAGTGGTTGCTCATCTTGAGGTAGAGATTCTTATGGTAGAGGCCATCCTCCTAGGTCCTTTCAGTCATATTTACAAGTTTCGCTCGGTACATCAGGTGGTAGTGGTTCTCAGCCGCATTATTCTAACTAGTAGATCTCCCATGCACCATCAGCACCCATCAGTGCCCCACCGTTTGGGACTTTTTGGGGTAGACATTCAGGTCGAATGGGTCAGCAGCCTCAGCAGTTGATGACTTGTTACGCTTGTGGGGGTCCGAGCCACATTGTTAGATTTTGCCCTCGAGCTTCGAGCATTTCCCAGCAGCAGGGTCCTCGTCCTATGATTCAGTTACCACGTGTTCCACAGGCCGCCTAGCCAGCCAGAGGTGGGGGTAGAAGCCATAGAGGTAGAGGTAGAGATCATAGAGGTGGATCTTGGACCGCCAGAGGTAGAGGCCAGCCAGCAGCCGACCGTCCCAGGGATGTGGTTCAAGGAGCAAGGGCCTAGCCTGTTGTTATGCTTTTCCGGCAAGTCTAGAGGCTGAGTCTTCAGATTTAGTTATTATATGTATAATTCTGGTATGTGATAGAGATGCCTCAGTTCTATTTGAGCCGGGGCTTACGCATTCGTATGTGTCGTCCTATTTTGCACCATACTTGGCTATGCCAAGTGATGCCTTGGGTATTCCTGTATATGTATCTACTATTGTGGGTGATTCTATTGTGGTCGACTCAGTTCATCGTTCATGTGTTGTAGTGTTTGAGGGTCTTCAGACTCGTGCTTATTTATTGCTCTTAGATATGGTGGATTTCGACATTATATTAAGGATGGATTAGTTGTCTACGTATCATGCTATCATTGATTGTCATTCCAAGACCGTGACTTTAGCTTCATCTGAATTTCCTCGTTTAGAGTGGAGATGACTAATGGTTATTCCACCAGCGGTGTTGTATCATGTGTGAATGCTCGACACATGCTCGAGAAGGGGTGTTTAGCTTATCTGGCGTATGTTTGCGATTCCAGCGCAGAGGTCCCTTCTATTGATTATGTACCGATTGTACGGGATTTTCCCTATGTGTTCCCTTCTGACCTGCTGGAATGCCGCCCGATAGGGATATTGAGTTTTGTTTCGATCTGGCTTCGGGAACTCAGCCCATTTCCATTTTGCCATATCACATGGGCCCGCCAGATTGAAAGAGTTAAAGGATCAGTTACAGGATTTTCTTGAGAAGGGATTCATTAGACCCATGATTTTTCCTTGAGGTGGTTCGTTGTTATTCATCAAGAAGAAGGACGGATAGATCACGATGTACAGAGATTACCAGCAATTAAACAAAGTAAAGATTAAGAATAAGTATCGACTGCTACGGACTGATGATTTGTTCGAACAGCTTCAGGTGCTAGGGTGTTTTCACGATTGACTTGAGATCTGGTTACCATCAGTTGAGGATTAGGGGATCCAATGTTCCTAAGACAGCTTTCCTCACTCAGTATGGGTATTATGAGTTCTTGGTCATGTGATTTTTGTTGACCAAAGCCCCAGCAACAATTATGCAGTTAATGAACCGAGTACTTAGGCCATATTTGGACATGTTTGTGATAGTTTTTATTGATGATATTTTGGTGTACTCCCGCAGCAAAGAGGAGCACGAGCAACACCTCAGAGTTGTTCTTCAAACTTTAATGGATAGCTAGTTATATGCTAAAGTTCTCGAAGTGTGATTTCTAGTTGAGTTCGATTGCATTTCTAGCTCACGTTGTTCTGGCAGAGGGTATTCAGGTTGACCCGAAGAAGATTGAGGCACTCAAGAACTGGCTTCGACCAGCTTTTGCTATAGAGATTTGGAGTTTCCTGGATTAGTGGGATACTATCGTCGGTTCGTGGAGGGGTTCTCGTCTATTGCAACCCTGATGACCAGGTTGACCCATAATGGTGCTTAGTTTAGATGGTCAGATGAGTGTGAGGCGAGCTTTCAGAAGCTCAATACAACTCTTACTAAAACACCGGTATTGTTTATGCCCACAGGTTCAGGGCCTTATGAAGTTTTTTGCGATGCTTCCTGTATTGGGCTTGGTGTAGTATTTATGCAGAATGGCAGAGTCATTGCCTATGCTTTGAGGCAGTTTAATATCCACAAGAAGAATTATCCAGTTCATGATCTGGAGTTGGCAGCCATTGTTCATGCATTGAAGATTTGGAGGAATTATTTATATGGTGTGACATGTGAGGTGTACACTGATCACAAGGGTCTTTAGTATCTATTCAAGCAGAAGGAGTTGAACCTGAGGCAGAGGAGGTTGTTGGAGTTGTTGAAATATTATCATGTTACTATCTTGTATCACCCGGGGAAGGCCAATGTAGTGGCCAATGTGTTTAGTATGAAGTCAACCAGCATGGGTAGTCTTGCTTATATTCCGGTCAGCAAGAGACCTATTACTTAGGATGTTCAAGCCATGGCCAACCGATTCGTGAGATTGGATATTTCTGAGCCTAGCCGAGAGTCAGCTTGCACGGTCACTCGTTATTCATTATTAGAGCGCATCCACGAGCGGCAGTTTGATGATCACTATTTGTGTGTCCTGAGAGACACGGTACATCGTGGAGGTGCCAAGAAGATGGCTTTAGGTGACGATGGGGTCTTGAGATTGTAGGGGCAAGTTTGTGTTCCCAATGTTGATGGGATTTGAAAGTTGATCTTACCGGAGGCCTACTATTCTCGGTATTCTATTCACCACGGCGCCGCGAAGGTTTATCAGGATCTCACGCAACACTATTGGTGGTGCAGAATGATAAAAAATATAGTTGCATATGTTGCTCGATGTTTGAACTTTCAGCAGATTAACTATGAGCATCAGAGGCCTGGTGGACTATTTCAGAGGATTGAGCATCCCGAGTGGAAGTGGGAGAGGATTACTATGGATTTTATTACTGGACTCCCATTGACCCAGAAGATGTTTGATGCGATTGGGGTCATCGTTGATATACTAACCAAGTAAGCAAATTTTTTCCTATTGCACCCACCTATTTATCCGAGAGGTTTGATGAGGTCTACATCGGGAAGACTATTCGTCTTAGGGTGCCAGTATCTATCATTTTGGTCCGGGCCACGCAGTTTACCTTGAACTTCTGGAGAGCTGTTCAGTGAACGTTCGACACCCAGGTTGAGTTGAGCACAACATTTCATGCTCAGACCGACGGGCAGTCCGAGCGGACCATTCAGATATTTGAGGATATGCTCCGAGCCTCTGCCATTGATTTTGGAGGCTCGTGGGATCAGTTTTTGCTATTAGTAGAGTTCACCTACAACAACATCTACCAGTCTAACCATTAGATGGCTCCTTTTAAGGCGTTGTATGGTAGGAAATGTCAGTCTCCAGTCGGATGGTTTGAGCCAGAAGAGGCTCAGTTATTGGGTACGGATTTAGTAAAGGAGGCCTTGGATAAGGTCAAAATCATTCGGGATAGGCTTCGAACGGCTTAGTCTTGGCAGAAGAGTTATGTAGATCGCAATGTTCTAGATGTGGCTTTCATGTTTGGTGAGCGAGTATTGCTCCGAGTGTCGCCTATGAAGGGTGTGATGAGATTTGGGCAGAAGGGCAAGTTTATCCCTAGGTTCATTGGTGCATTTGAGATTGTCAATCGTGTAGAAGAGGTGGTTTGTAGAATTTCCCTAATACCTAGCTTGTCAACCATCCTGTGTTTCATTTTCTATGCTCCGGAAGTATCACAGTGATCCATCCCACGTGTTGGACAAGAACCTGTCTTATGAGGAGGAGCCGGTGGCTGTTTTAGATTGGTAGGTTCGAAAGATGAGGTCGAAGAGTTTCCTTCTGTGCGTGTTCAGTGGAGAGGTCAGCCTCCTGAGGCACCAACCTCAGAGTCTAAGTCCGATTTGCAGAGCCGTTATGCTCATATATTTCCCACCTTAGGTACTTCTTTATTTTGTCCATTTGAGGAAGAACAGTTGTGTTTAGAGGTGGAGAATGTGATGACCCAAAGGGTCATCACCCGTGCTCTTACTCATTATGTGTCTTCGAGGCCTTGAAAATGTCATTGAGAGGAGCCTCAATTTGCGTGCGCAGCCTGCGCGCGTAACAATGATAAAATGATGAATTTTGATACTAAATTGAATAAATTTGACTTTGGTCAACATTTTTGGTAAACAGACCCGGACCCCTGATTCTATGGTCCCGGAGGGCACGTAAGAAAAATTTGGGACTTAGGCGCATGTTCGGAATCGAATTCTGAGACCCCAAGTCCGAGAAATGAATATTAATGTCAAATTGTTTCTGGAAAATAACTAAAGAAATTGAAAAATAAAATTGATCAGAAGACTATGGTATCAGGCTTGTTTTTTGGTTCCAACACCCAGTATAAGTCTTATATGTGATTTAAGCACTGTTAATAGAGTTTGGTTCAAAACGAACGTCATTTGACGTATTTCGTACATAAAATAGAAAATTTCTGTTTCACGAAAAATTGAATGAAATATTAAACGTTGGGGCTTAATTCTAATTATATGATGTTATTTTGGTAATTTGATCGCACGAGTAAGTCCGTACAATATTTTTGAGGTGGTGCATATGTTTGGTTTTCAGCCCCGAGTACTCGGGTGAGTTTTGAATAGGTTATGGGAGGTCTTTGACTTAAAAATAGCAGCAGTGTACCAGGTTAACTAGCGCAGCCGCGCTCCCTATTAGTGCGGTCCGTGCTGGAAGAATCAGAGAGTGTAATATTGCAGGTCTCGGAACCCTCAGGCGTGGTCTACATGAAAATGTGTGCGGTCCCGGTCCATTTATCAGGGTCTACGGTTGAAGCTGTGCGACCGCGGTCGTTCATGCGCGGTTCATGTAGCCAGCCTCAGAGAACCAGCAACCTCCAGATCTGCTAGCATGGCCATAGTCCTTCTTGCGGGGTCCGCGCTGGGACTTCTAGGAGGGTATTAAAAGACGGGATTTTCAGTTATTTTAAACTTTTCAAAACCCCAAAAACACAAGAGGCAATTTTTCAAACAACTCTTCTTCTCCAATGCGATTGGTAAGTAATTTCTAAACTATTTTTGCCACTCCTTAACATCTTTTGAAATGATTTCAACATCAAATGAGAGATTTTAATGGGGTAATTTGGGGATTTCAGGTAAACGTAGGTTTTCTAAAATTGGGGTTTTGTACCTCAATTCGAGGTCCGATTCTAAATTAAATTATGTATTTATATTCGTGAGGGAATGGGTAATCGGGTTTTTGTTCAAACCTCGGGTTTTTACCATGCGGGGCCGGGGGCATTTTTTGGAATTTTTTGGTAAAAGTTTTGGAAATCCATTTAATACATTCAAATTGTTTCACTTCGAATTAGTTGATGTATTTAAGTAATTTTTGTGACTAAATTCGAGTAGATTGGTTGTGGAATCGAGGGGTAAAGCTTTAATTGAGGCTTGAGTGAGTTCAAAACATCGAGGTAAGTGTCCGGTCTAACTCTAGTTTGAGGGAATATGAGTTGAGTTCTATTTGCTACTTGTTTTATGTGGAGTACGATGGATTGTTATGGTTACGAGTAACTATACATTTGTGTCTAACATGATCGTGAGTCGATGAACTGTGGATATTTGAGTCATGATGTACATTTCTTGCTTCGTATGTGAATTCTGCATGTTGTGCGATATATGAGGAGCATTGAAATATAAAAGAGCAATGGCTCCTATTATATGATGAATTGACGAGTTTATGAACTATTGTACTTGTTGGAGCATTTGATCGAGTGGTAATAGAAAGGATGTGTAGGGTGTCTTTATACATTGCATATCTCCCTTGCCGGGACCTGAAAGTTATTACTGTTGTTGCTCCCTTGTCAGGATATGAAAATTATTGTTTTTATTGCTCCCTTGCCGGGATGTGAAAGTCATTGTTGTTGTTACTCCATTGGCAGGATTTCATTTTTACTTGATTTTTCCTTGCCGAGATCCCCATTAATGTTGTCATTTCCCTTGCCCCATTGTTTGTGATTATTGTTTAGGTGAGGAAGAGATAATCACGAAGGGTTATTCTATGCATGATTGTGATGAGGATACTTTAGTTCACAAAAGGTCATTATGTGCCATGATATGAATACTAATGCACGAAGGGTCATTCCGTGCAATGAAATGAATACTAATGCACGAAGGGTCATTTCGTGCCGTTATATGAATACTAATGCACGAAGGAACATTTTGTTCCATGATATGTGTGTTAATTCACGAAGAATCATTCCGTGCCATCGTTATGTGAGGTAAAGCATGAAGGATGATGCCATGTACTTTATATGATTTGTTTCGTGAGAACGAGAGTAAAAGCATGAAGAACGATGCCGTGCACCTGTTGAATTTCTTCCTATCATTGATATTGTAGTTGCATGGTTTCATCCATTATTTAGTGATTCTATATCTGAAACGTTGCAGCCCTTATCGCATGCTCCCATACCTTTTTGACAAGTTAAATTCTTTTGCTATATTCTATTGCATATATTTTTATATTTAACTTCAAAGGTAGATTGGTAGTCCTTTCCTAGCCTCGTCACTACCTCGTCGCGGTTAGGACAGACACTTGCCAGCACATGGGGTCGGTTGTGCTGATGCTAGATTTGTGTGCTCTTTTGCATAGACCATGGTGTTTGAGCAGCTTTTGGACAGCAACAGTAGATTGGGAGAAGATGTGTAACCTTATTTCTCATATTCCCCTCCAATTCTATTAAACTGTACTCCAGATATTCCGGCCTTTTACTAGATATAAGAACTCTTTCTTTCCACTCGATAATTATTTCCATATTGACCTTATGTTGCGCCATATGCTTAGCTTCAGGCTCTCGAACTCTTTTGCGCAGCTTGTTGTACTTCACCTCTGCTTTGGCAAACTCATCTATGACCCTATTTCTTGGACCAACCCTTGGCTCAAAGATTCCCGATAGATTATCATCCAACCAAAAGGGGTAAAAGTCTGAATGGCCAGTATAATATCGGCCCCGATCTATTGTATTCTTCTCCAGAATAATTTTCAAAGTCCAGATATGTTTTAATTCATCGTATATGGGATGGAATCCCCCTAGAAAGCCACTATGAAATGACTAATATTAGCAACCCTTGGTATGACCTGTCTCCTGCCTACCTGTCTCATAACCCCGAGGGGAGCATAAGGGGATATCCCTTTTAACCCAATCATCCCCAAATATGGGATGTCTCTGGATCTTATGATGGACCCATCGGTGTGGAACCACTCAACATCCACTGAACCTCGTCCTTAGTGAACTTTTTGAAGAACTGCACTCATCCTATAGCATCCTTAGGTCGATAAAAAATGTTTGGAATGTAATTCATTCTCTTAGTGTTATGGAAGGCTATGTGGTCATTCCATGGTCTACATGGAAATTCTTGGCAATATTGACTTTCGGAGATGTTCTAACAGCCCTCTCAAAGAATTGTTATCCCTTCTGACATCGTTCTAAAGCCCAATATATATTCACAACGATCATTGGGACAATATTATATGTCTGCCCCTCGATCCCATCGATCAAATTTTTAGCCACTATGGCGAGCCTAGTATGGATACTATTCCCTTAGATTGGGAATACCAGCATGCCCAAAAAGCATACAATAAACACGAAGAGCCTACAATGAACCCAGCCTAGGAAGGTGATGGATAATTCATCGTCAAAAATACCGTAAGAGCTGTTGTGACCGTATCTTTTATAGAGGAAGTCAAACGGTACCTAGGAGTTTTTCAGGAACTTCAAGTCATCATTTTTTTAGCCCCACCATCTAAGGAATGCTCTAGTGGTGTGATTTTCAGCTGCTAGTAGACCATAGTTATCCCAAGGAAGCCCAACAAATCCTTTTTTTCTTTAAGGAGGAAAGTCATCTCTATATCCCCAAAGCAGAACACAAACCTTTCTTTATCCCAAAACAGTGGAGGCCTAGATCGACATTTTGTTCGGTTAATGATCGCGCAAATTTCATACGACTCTTCTCGCATGATTTGGTCATTTGAGGGAAGTTCCCTCGACCAATCTATCAAAAATGGAGGTATGCTATTGACCATACTGATTCGGGGGACTTCGTGCCTCATTTTCTACAAAATAAGAGATAGTTAGGCCCTTCCCCCTCCAGGTTCGTCAATTTATATAGTAATTATTAGCATATTGGAATTTATTTCTCAAGTTTAATACAAACAATCGTGAATACGTATGTTAGGATTGTGGAAAATTTGATGGACTTTTAGACGAGGCCTGTCTTAAAGGGTTATTTTGCGGAAAACATATCAACCGTTAAAGTTTGACCGTGATACATGCACAATTAATCAGAGTAATGCTTTTATAGAGGAATAGACTAGGACCCTCAAGCGGACAACTTGATTGGAAAAGGCATGGAACCGCCGAATTCACCGGTGATGGACTAAATCTACCATAAAATACGCCTTTCTAAATTTAAAGGGTGATATATAGGAAGATCGTCAACACTCATCAAGCGTTGCTATGGGAGTTATTACGCATGAAGGGAATATGAATTTAATCAAGATTTATGCAACAATACATAACGTGTTATCATCTATTAGCACGTAAAAATGATAAATATAGTATTTAAATAATTGAAAGACAGTATTCGAAAAATAAAATAAAGAGACAAGTCAATTTCAGGAAAATAAAGAAATCATAAATAAGCAGTTTAATCCAAATAAAGGGGAACAGGTACGTGTTATGCATGATTAAACTAATTCACACAAATAAGTTCGTTATGGTAAGAGCCTAAAATATCCCCAGCGAAGTCACCATGTTATCGCGCCCCTTTTTTCCCCGTGGAGTTTGGGTTTTGACATTCATGGGGGAGCAACTTGTTTCCTTTTAGGAATTGGGTATTTGAATTTGAAGAGTTGTCGCCTAATACGTTATGGTGTATTAGGGCACCTAGAGCGATTAACTCATGTAACTAGTTTGTATTATCAGAGATTAGGGTAACGACTCGAAATAGCCTTGAGGGGAAGGTGTTAGGAACCCCTTGCGGTCCACAATGGTGGGTCCCGACTGAACTTAAACTATGTGAATTAGTCATTTAACAAGTAACTAGACTTAGCACATATTTGTAAGTAAATGTAGTTTTCCCAGTCCAAATATAAGTATGATCAAGGAAATTTAGATAACGAAGGTAAAGAGGTTTGGAAAACTTAAGCACATATATATATGTAAAGAAAAAGAAGTTTAGATAATCTAAACACATATAAGAATTGAGAAAGGGAAGTCCTAAGTTTATTATACTATAGGAATAATATGTGCAATGCCCAGTAATCCTCGCCAACTAGATGGGTTACACGTGATATTAGCGCGCATGTCATCATATCCTTTTACTACCCATACCACCCCAGTGGCTATATAAGCACGTTTCATTAGCAATCTCTAAGCGTGCTTCTACCAGTCCCTTCCTTGTGGCCCCGGAGGAATATAAGACTTTTAGACTTCGACAGTTCTAGACAATCCTACGGTGTTTAAAATAGTAAAGTCATGGCAACAACGAATTCCATATAGGACTGTCAGTTAAATAAATAGGTAAAACGCTTATTCTTACCTCCACACATACATAGAAAAATAAACAGCACATCTCAAGAAGTTGATTTTGAAGGAGTTCAGAAAGACTAAGAATATGATATCTTGACGAATGATACAAATACAATATATGAATGTTTGTTTGAAGGGAAGTGGAAGAATTCTAACCAGTTTGCCTATTTGTTTTATAGCCTGTTAAGCCTTGATAATTTAACAGATAAGCAGATTTGGTTTAAATTATTTAAAGAGTTAAGGTTTGCCTAAGTGTGTATATGCAGTCACGAATCTGTGAAATACTTAACCAGCTTGAAGTTCTTTTATCCTCTAGGCATTCTATCCGAGTGATAATTATTATAGTAGGAGATTTATGAATTTTGTTTAGATACATAATACCTATGGATGAATCTATTTTAAACCTTTTTCTTCGATAGCTATTTCTTTAATTGAAATAGACGTGGCTCAAACAGATGCAAACAAATTTCGTTTGAACAGACTTCCAAAGAACATGGTATCTAATGCATACAGGAATGACAGTTTTATAAAGATTATTTAATAGCAGGATGTCTATGTGACAGTACTTGCAAAGAACCAGAAATTAAGCATGTGACATGTTGAAGCAGTAAACATGAAGGCCCTAAAACAGGATATATAATGCAAATGTTTAACACGGTTTAAATGTAAATGAACACATCAATCTTAGAACACGGATTCTTTGTAGAATATAAAGTCAATAGCATTTTTTATACCCGGTTTTACCCACAGTATCATACAACTACCTCCCTTTTTATTAGTTACCACAATTTTTGTTTACAACAATTATTACAAACAAGAAATGCATAAATTGCACAGATAAAATGTAACGTAATACAATAGGGAGCCCGAAGTAGGCCCAAAATAAACCTGGGAGCACCAAAACTTCAATCTAGTCCCAGATGCTCAAAAATCTCATAGCCAACAAGTGTCTAGGTATGTCAGAGTTCCCTAAGGACCTTAATGATCCCGGACGGTGCTCACACCAAGACTTTTCTCAAGTAGGGATAGATTATGTGCAGTGTGAAAAAGTCAGCCGTGATATGCTTAAGTTCATAAAGATCTCAAGGATCCTTAAACAGTACATACAGCAGTAGGGCAGAACTTAATAACCTAAGAGTAAGTGAGGGTGCTTGAAAATACTTAGTGAAACAATGTGGAGATGGCTTCTTAGGAATGAAAAAAAGATATTCTGGAATAGACCAGTTTTTTGGAAATAGTAGGAATGAAAGCTAGTTTTTAGAAAAATATAGATAACATTTTTGAAATCAGTTAAGAAGAGAGCAAAATTTAGTAGGAAACCAGTAATTCATAATGGTTCAGATTCACACGCAGGTTTGCACACAAGGGTGAATGTGATTGGGAACACAAATGAATGTCATGGAGGGTATATGAATTAGGGAAGGAAGGCATGTAGACAACATAGAACAATTAGGAGTTTAATAGTTTTACTGAATTAACCAGGACAACAGGCAACAAAAACATGGAGCAAAGATGTATAGGACAGAATCAGACACACAAGTCGGGTCATAGCATGATCACATAGCTAAAAGATTAGTCATAAATCAACACACAGGCTAGTAAAGCATCAGATAAACATGTAAAGTGTAGACACACTAGTTGTACATTGAATAGGGCAGAATTTAGGCATGCTTAAACAAAAAAATCAAATTCATAACGAACAAATGCAGGAATTAAGTACATACAGTTTGGATTTCAACTGTAACTAGAGGCATGCCAGTTTAGAAAAAAGATAGTCTCACTATCTAGCTTTGGCTAGACCCACAATAGCACAAGTAACACAACTAGTCAAGAAGGAGAAGAGTTTGAGTGTCTTTGTGTCTTATGAACTGATGTTCATGTTTGTAGAATGAGACTGCACACATATACATAGGAGTCGAATAGTATAGGTAAGTGAGGAAAGGCAGATTGTCATTGCAAAAATAAAGCAAGAAATAGTCAAACAATCAGTCAAGTAAAGTTAGTCATGACCAAATTAGCAGTAAAATCAGGCTAGTGCTACTTGATTTAAGAAAAATTGTATGTAGAATCAATCAATAACTAAGGGCCAGGTTAAATAAGGCAAGAACTAACTTCGACATCAGTTAGAAGTTGGTTCTAAAAATTAAAGCAATAAATTAGGCCAGTAGAACCTATTAAGCACACATAAGTAAGAAGGTAAAATCTAATAAGGAAACACTGGTATTAAAGGAAAGCCCAATTTCAAGCCCTAATTTACGTAAGTGAAATTAATTAATGATTAGTCGATAGAGTTTAAGTCAAACAAGTAAAAATAATAAAGTGATTGGTTAAATAATGAGAACTATAGGAGATTAGGCAGAAATATAGAAACATATAGTAAATAAAATAAATAAGGAAACCCAAATAGATAATCATAGACGGAAATATTTAAAAATTAAATATTATGTAGAAAAATTCGTTGAAATCAAGTCCCTAATTCTAGGGTAAACAAAAATCACTCGGGAATAATAATAATAATAATAATAATAATAATAATAGGGAATGATCAGAAAATATTGAGGTGGAAGTACTGAAATTTTTAAAAACAAATACAATATCAAATATGAAATTGTTTCAGATATGAGAATATGTAAAGATATTTAAACCAAAATTAACTAATTTGATAAAATAGACATAGGTGAACATAATCTGGTTTGAACAATAGATTTGCAACCCTAAAGGTACGAAGATATTCGTACTCACCCTTATTGGGATGAATATATATGGAAATACTTAAGACGTGAAAGATCTTAAACAAGATTTGGCTCAAGCTTGGCAAGATATGCTTTGCCATGTTAGGAAGCAGCTAAATAGGGTCATAGACGAGTAACCAACGGTGAAGAGAAACCGATAATGTAAGAAAATCCATGGTTAATTTCATTTTGGGTCAAAATTAGAGAAGATAACAGGTGACGATGCTAGGGTTAGAGAGGAGTGAGAGGCGAGAAAATATAGAGCGGCGGGTATGGAAGAATGGGTAGGGTAAGGGGTTTTTGATATATTAAAAAGGGGTCGGTTTAATTAGTGTCGTTGATCTTATAAGATCAACGACAAGGATTAGATGCAAAGACGAGGCAAGTTTAATTAGGCGGGTACTTGGATTTGGGCTTGGGTTGGGCGGGTATGGGTAATTGGATTAGGCTGGGTTTGAAATTGGGTATTTTCAAGGGGCTAGATATTAAATACCCAAATAATTTAGTAACATAATTTTATAAAATAACTGATAAACGATAAATATCTGATTTGTACATGAAAATACTATAAAATACTTACTTAATATTGTAATATTAAAAAGTCATTTTCTGTATAGATAACATAATTGTGCATATTTATATGTTATTATTGTAAAAATATGCAATTGTAGCCTAAAAATGTAAATGTGATTGTGAAAAATGTAACTAAAATATTTAAGCATTATATGGGCATAAATGATGAATTTAGATGACTAAATCATCATGAAACTAATATAAGGGATAACTATTGAATATAAAAATACGAAATTGATATAAAGCCTTCTAAATTATAAGAAAATTATGAAAAACACATGTGTATGTTTGTTTATGCGTATACTATATTTTGGAAGCATGTGCCCAGATATAAATATATATATGAAGGAAATATTGGGTATTAACACCAGACTTGTATTATGTTTAGGAATTTATTAAGAGATTCGAAAAGATAGAATTCAAACATGTGCCAGGAATTAAAAATGAATCTATAGATGCACCAGCCACTTTATTATTGATGATACAACATCCAGATAAGAATTGCATCGATCCCATCTCATTGAAGATCCATAATAAACCAGTTTACTTTGCTTTTGTCGAAGAAGAAACAGATGTAAAACCTTGGTTCCACGACATCAAATAATATTTGGCAAAAGGAGAATACTCGGAATAGGCAAACCATACTCAGAAACACACACTGCAGAGACTGTCCAATCACTTCTTATAAAGCAGAGGGACCTTAAATAGACGAACTCTTGATCTGGGTTTGTTAAGGTGTTTTGACGCAAAAGTGGATTTCTGATTTGTTGACGAAATACATCCCCAAATTTGTCAACCCACATATGAATTGTTTTGTTCTAGCCAAAATGATACTCGGAGTGGGATATTTTTTGATGACCATGGAAACGGATTGCATCTGGTACGCCCAGAAATGCCACAAAATTCCAGGTACATGCAGACATGATAAAGGTACCACAAAACGGGCTCAATGAATAAAGTGCACCTTGGCCTTTTTCTGCTTGGGGAATGGAAGTAATTATCCAATCGAGCCCATCATTAATAACGGGCACCAGTTCATTTTATTGGTTATCAACTATTTCACAAAATGGGTAGAGGTTGCATTTTACAAAGATGTAATCGAGAAAGTCATCGCAGATTTTGCCAGGGATCATATTAATGTCGATTCGGGTTTCCCAAGTCCATTACCACTAATAATGCCACCAATCTCAATACTGATCTGATGAAAGCCATATGTGAAACCTTCAAAATCAAACATAAAAAACTCTATATCATATAGGCCTCTAATGAATGGAGCTGCAGAAGCTGCAAACAAGAACATCAAGACGGTAGAAAATCACAAAAAATTTGAACGAGAAGTTACCCTTTTCCCTATTGGAGTATCGTGCCACAGTCCGCACATCAAGTGTGGCAACGCCCTATTTACGGCTCAATGGTCCCGAAGCTGTAATTCTTGTTGAAGTAGAAATCTTTCTTTAAGGATCATGCAAGAAGCCAAACTCAGTGATGCAGAATGGATAAGGAGCCCATAAGAACAATTAGCCCTCATATATGGAAAAAAGATAGATGCATTGCCTTCTATTTGCATGAGGCTAAGCCCTGCCTCCATATTTGCATAAGGATAAGCATTGGCTTCTCTTTGCATGAGGGTAAAACCTGCCTCCACATTTGCATGAAGTTTAGCATTTCCTTATCTTTGCATAAGACTAAGACATGTCTCAAATCTTGCATGAGGCTAAGCCAAGGCTCCATATTTGCATAAGGTTAAACATTGCCTTCTCTTTGCATGAGGCTAAGCCTTGCCTCCATGTTTGAATAAGGCTAAGCATTTCCTTCTTTTTGTATGAGACTAAACCTTGTCTCGAATGTTTCATGAGGCTAAGACTTGCCTCTATATTCTTATAACACTAAGAACTGCCTTCTCATGCGTGAGACTAAGCATTTTCTCCCTTTCTTGGATAAGGCTAATCCCTACCTCCCTATTTGCATAAGGCTAAACACTGCCTTTTCATAAGACTAGGCATTGACTCCCTGTGCACAGGTGATGCTCTATTCTAAACATTGCATTACCTTCTTCTCTCAGGGCTATGCTCTATCCATTAACTCTGTACAACATAAGCTTTGACTTGTTGTTACCTTTGGCATTATGTCTCTGCATTTTATGGGCTGATGTATAACCAACTTGTCCAAAGGCATCATAGGCCGAAGGTATCATCCTTGTTGCTTGAAAACACCATGTCATGACCTAAGGATCTTTCAATACTGTGCATCATTATTCAAAGACGTCATGGTTCAGAGGCACCATTCTCATGGCCCAAGAACATTATTTCAAAGCCTGCGAATCTCTTATCTCATGATTCATGGCCCGAGACGTCATGGTCTAAGGACGTGATCTTCCCTGTCCAAAGTCAACCTTCATTGTTCAAATGGAATTTTCATCATGTTTAAATTCTCGCAATAATCTATGTACTTACATGCATCGTGTTTTAAGTTTTTGTAGGTATTCCAGGAAGTAACCGTTCTTCAAACGAAGCAACCTTCGCTCTGATTTCCACACATACCATTTACTCCCTAACATTATCTCACATGTAACTGATTCTTTTTATTACTCGTCATTACTCTATGACCATTCATATATCTGCCATGTGATAAATCCATCTGTTACAATTTAGATTAGCCTTCATAACTCCATATAAACCCATCCAATATTATCCTTTCTAAAAGGACCCTTTCTGAAACATATTATTATTCTTATAACAATTCCATCTGATTCATTCACCGTTGGATCCATAACCATACATGGTATGATTTTTGTAAAACCAGAGATATGTTGGCAGCTCAGATATTAGGGTGCAGCCTCTATTTTCAAAACACCATTCGGTCAAAATTGGTCCTCTTTTTTTTACCCGACAAATGTTTCATCCTTCCCAGGGTTAAGAGGGGCAAAAGTTGATACCCAATTCTTCCCTCACATATTTATAAATGCTTCTATACTATTAAAATTTTGCATGAACATCAACCAATTTTTTTCCACAATTTTATTTTATTTTTAAAGGGATTGTAATTAATTTATAGCAGCATTTTATTATAACCATTATTACTAATTGCATCAAAAAAGATTTTATAATGATATATTGCTTGATATTTATCATTTATATTTATATTACACTTTAATCATTATATGCATAATTATATTTGAATCTTTAGGCTATAATGGTAATAACTTTGCAATATTAGCCGAAATATGCATAATTACATTATTTACACAAATATTTTTAAAACATTAAATAATTATTTTAAATTATTTTCATGCACAAATGATATTTCTATCATTTATAAATTATTCCATCAATTTAATTGTGTATTTAACGAATAGCCTCTATTAATTTGATTTTCGGACCTTAGCCCAATTTATACCCCAGCCCAATTAAGTTAACCCATAACCCTGATCCATACCTGCCCCAACCCAGGTTTAATCCGGGCCATCGATCTCAAAAGATCAACTGTCTAGGATTTACCTTCAATTTTAATTAACCAAACAACTCCCAAACCAAATTAATTCTTCAAATTCGTTGTCACTTTAATCCTTCCTAATATCCTTTATCTTACCCACCTCCTAACCCTAGCCTACCTTCATCAAAATTCCTTCGATACATGCGTTTTTTTTTTATTCCAAGCTTTATCCAACCTCTTATCTCTACTGGTGTTATGATTTTTGTATTGCTTGATGGAATCTCAAAGAAATTCGAACATGATTTGGTTCAAATCTCTCATGTTCTCGATGAATCCATTTATGTTTATTTCTATATCTGTGAGTACTAATATCTTCGTGTATATGACTCGGAATATGTGGTTCAGACCTGATTTTTCTCACCTTTGTTTATTTTTTTATAACCTAACCATTTCTACTAAATCCGTTCATATCTCTTGAAATATAAAGCTGTTTGAGTTTGTTTGTTTCTGTTCATCAAAGATTTTGTTGTTTTACCGATTGTTGTTAAACGATTTTCATTTTTGCGTAAAATCTAGGGTTTTAATTGTTATAAGTATTTTCTACAAAAAGAAGTTTTAAAATGTTTAAGTGTCTAACTCCAATTTTCTTCCTTTAATTTTTGATTGATTTTCATTCCTATGTCTTCCTAGGGTTTCTAATTAATCTACTATTTGCTATTATATTTGCCCGTTTACTTTGGCTGTCAATAATACTGAGTAATTGATTTATTTTCCTAATTAAGTATATCTTCATTTACTCATTTTTTCCTTATATATATGATTCGTAATTGGTACTACTTTCCTTAATTATATCACTAACCTAATTTCTAGGCCTTGGTTGTTATCACCAACCTTTGACTAATTTCTGGACTTATTCCTTACCTCATTAAACCTCAGTCTTGTCTGCTAATTGATTTCGTATAAAATTCTTCTTAATCTAAGTAATATTTTTGTAAGTTTGTCCTATTAAGTGATTTGTGTTTAACAATTGCTTAACTGATTTCTTTGCTTTATTTGTGTACCACTCACTCTTCTTCCTTATTTGGTTTTACTCTACTATATGTTATAAAACCCTTCATTGTTATGATTTTCAAACATACGCTGAGATACACAAGTTCACACCTACAAACGGACACTTACACACTTACAGTCGCACAACTTGAGTTCTGTACATCACTCTGATTTGCTGCATTGTCTAGCCAGCTGAAAGCCAAGGCTAATGTTTTGCATTCTAATTGCTTTCACCTTCCTGTTTACTTTATCCCTAACTGGTATGCCTTAATTCTTGTTATCTTATTCTATTCGATATGATTATGTAGTCTGTTTTATCAGAGATCTAAACTATTTGATATACAATTCCTGACCATCTCTTTCTCAACTAATATTCCTTGGTCGTTCTTATCTTGATCTATTCCATGTGATTATTTTATTAGTTTACTTCGATCCTCTATATTCTTTTGTTTTCCATACGTTTCATGTTTGCCTCCTTCCTAACTGGTATTTCTTAATTCCTATTAACCTGCTCTATTCTATGTGCTTGTGTGGTTAGATTAACTTAGCATATATTGCTCATGATTTATTTCCTCATTTTTAAATTAGTATGCTTTAGTTCCTACTAGAATGTGCTATTTGTTTGTTTTGTTAGTTATTTGAAACTTCAACATATTTTTGTATAATATACTCTTATATGGTCCCACCTAGTGATAAATAATGAACTAAGTAATCTTTAATAATGTCAAACCTTGATGGATTCAGATGTATGCTCCTTATTCAGAACATGTTTAGCTATTTCCAATAAGTGTGATCAGTTATGTTTGTAATTCAAGTATCTCTGCTCTTGTTGTGATTGTTTTAACTACTGGTATATAATCCATGTCTGAACTAATATCAATCTTCTAAATATAGGCTTTGTTCTATTTGTAGTCTTGTAACTTGAACCTATTTTTTCCTAAAAAATCAAACTTTTGTTCTAAAACTGTTCCCTACCCCTTATATATACTATTTTTCAAACTTTTACTCTTAACTATCTAGGTTCCTACCACCTCCAGTGCGAGCACTGCCTAGGGTCGTTGAGACTCCATTGAACTCTGACATATTGGAGCTGGTTTTCCAATAGCTTATATATTATGCGTTGAATGTTTGGATCTAGTGTGAGCATTGCCCAGGGTCCGTTAGGATATTTGGGAACTTTGACACACTAGAAGCCAGGCTTAGGGTGTTGTGGATCCCTTCCATTGTTTCAAGACTTTTGTGGTGGAGACCTGGCTCTCAGGTTTATATTAGGCCTGCTAAGGCTTCCTATAGTGTAATAGATACTATTATGTAATATATTCAGTATGGGTTGTAATAATTTATGTAATAAACATATTTGGGGTTTATTAGTAAAAGTTGGGGGCAGAGGGATTTATCCTATATCTTTGCTTGAAACTCGGGTAGAAATCATGGTTATAGGTTTACTGGTTATTTTTCTAGTATTACTACTTGTTTAGAGATCATTTCTATAGGACTTTCTGATTGCTTTGTTTTGTATTTCACTCGCATGCTAGAAATCATGTTCATAGATTCTTTCCATATTAAACCATGTCCATAGGATGGATGCATAATTCACATGCATTAGTAATTATGTCAATATGATCCTATCTATTTGAACAATAACTTTAAAGGCAATGTTCTTATAGAATTTTGCCACTATGCGATTAATAGATATCATGGCTATATGAGATAATAATTTAGTTTCCACTTCCATACTATGCCTATAGGAAATAATGGAATCAATTTCAAACCTAGAAATCATATTTATAGGATTTAATCTAATATATCATGCCTGTAGTGTGAAATCAGTTTGTAAACATAGAAATCCTGCCTATAGAAGCTTAAATTAACTAGTAAAGCATGCCTATAAGATTTAAAGAGATAGAATCATCTAAGAAATTAATAATTTTCTCAGAAACCATGTAATATCTTTATAATTAACAATTGTAGATAATATACCTAGAGGATTTTGTGAATCACTTAGGCAAACGTGTGGGATACTGATGATTATGGGCCTAAAAATGTTAATATTGTATTGTCTAAAAATGCCCAGATTCAAGGTTTAATAAGATAAGTAGGCAAATTGATAGGTCTAGATGCAAGCCTTAACAAACTTCTATTTGGTATTTTGCTCATCTAGATATCCTGGCTATAAGGTCCATAATTAATGTAATCCATAAATTTAACTACGTGCATTTGTTGTCTTATTGTGGAGGTTAATATGAGCCCTTATTTACTCATTACATGATAGTCCTATCTGATCTTTTTTTGTCGCCTGGATTTTCTCATTTTAAACAAAATAGGTCAGTCAAGAATTATCGAAAATAGACATCCTAAATACCTCCAGGATCATTTTTAAGGGGCGGGTACTAAAAGATATAAGTTGGGTAGTAGAGGAAATGATGACATGTGCGCTAATGCTATGTGTAGCACCCTAACATGGAAATTAATATATTGCATAGAAATGATCCTATTGGCTAAAAAACCTAGGACCCATTTAATTCTTGTTTAAAGTATTGTCTATTTGTCTAAATTGTTTATTTTCCATAGGACTGATTCGTTTATTTAAGTTTTGTCAGGACCTATTGTTGTGGACCTCGAGGATACTTAACACCTTCTCGTCAAGGTAATTTCGAACCATTTCCTGATATTTCGTGATGTAAACTGGTTTCAAGAGTTAATAGCTGTAGGTGTCCCAAATACACCTTAATTCATTAGGTGGCGACTATTCAAATCCTTTACATAATCCCAAAAGGAAAGGAGTTATCCCAAGAATATCGAAACTCGATTTTGCGAGAAAAAGAGGGCGGGATAGGACTAATGTCTTAATTGCTGAGTTTTGTAATCGTTGTTGAGTGTTGGCTTGACTAGTGAGTGGGTAAGGTGCAATAACAATTATTGATGGGATTTCAGTTCATGACAACGAGGTAATAGCAATTCATGAGTAAGTGACACTAATAGAGAAACATAAAAGAAAATGGTACGGGTTGTATTTTCATGATATATATATATATATATATATATATATATGATTACATTTTAGATCGTTGATTTTTTGCTTATGTGTCCATGAGTGGAAATCAGAAGGGACCCCTAAGTCTAAAAGCTTATTACTACTTCACAAGTATGTGGAGTTAGTTTGGATGTCAAGTATTCGGATTGTTGAGGATATATATTCTACGCGGATATTATTTGTTTATATAACAGAATATTTCATATGGATGTTCCATCTGAAAAGCATTATATCTACATGGGATATTTTGTACCATTTGATTTTACAGAGTGATAGCTCACTATATGATTTTTGCAATTATGACAGGTTGTTAGGGTATATGCGTTGAGTTGAGTTAAGTTTGCTTAATTTTTTCATAACTGACAAATGGAGTACGTTGTCTTGTATACTTTTTGAGAAAAAAACATAATAGGATTTGAAAGAAAGAACTTCAACATTTATTCTCTTAGTTGAAAAAGTTAACCAAATATGACCTTTAAGCATTTAAGTTCCAATTTATTTTCGTCAGTTCGGTCAATTGTGTTGTGTGTTTTTGGATTAGGAGTGTGTTCGTATTGTAATTTGGAGGTCCGTATTCAAATTAGTTTATTTTACAGGGATTGGACTTATTAATATCATGGTCGGATTCTTATTGTAGAAATTGGAATAGGTTGTTAATTGCAAATGTGACCTATGTGGAAACTTTGCGGTCAATTATAGGTTAGTTGATAGGTTTCAGTATCGGTTGTAAAAGTTGAAATTTCAAAGATTTTTTATTTTGACTTGAGGTGTGATTCATTATTTCAGGGTGGTTATGCGTGATTGAGGCTTCGAGTAGGTTTGTTTTGTCATATAGTGCTTGTCTGCAAAATTTGACGTTATTTGGAGTTGATTCGATATGGTTCGGACGATGTATTGCGATTCTAAAAGTTGTTGAAGTTTAGTGTGATTTTTATGCATTTTGGCATCTAATTCCTGGTTTTAGAGGTTACTTTAATTATTTGATCGCATGAGCGAGTTCGTGTTGTGTTTCTATACCCGGTTGCATGATTGGTTTGGAGCCTCAGTGGCTCGAGTGATTTTTAGATTGGTTTCGGAATGATTTTTCTTAAACATGTATTGTTGGTACTTGTATCATCGCATTTGCAATGTTTTTATTGCAAATACCACATTTGAGAGGAATTTGCCGCTTTTGCGAGGCCTGTAGAGTTCCCATTTGCGGACTCAGTATCACATTTGCGATAAAGGCCTGAGATGAGTTTGTTCGCATTTGCGAACAACTGATTGCTTTTACGAAAGTCCAATATTCGTATTTGCGACCTTTTAGGTCACATTTTTTAAGGTAGCTGGGAAATTCAATCTTCGCATTTGCGATGAGTTCTTCGCATTTTTGGGGTTCATAAATCGCAAATGCAACATGTGCAGCCCGTTAAACGCTGAGAATTCCGATACATAGATTTATTCTGATATATTTTGGACCCTAGGTTCGATGAGAGGCGATTTTGTGAAGGTATTGTTATACCAAATCATTGGATAAGTATCTCTATTTAATTCTCAACTATATTTAATGAAGTTATACAAGATTTAACGTCAAATTCATGAGAAATCTAGGGAAAAATTTGGAGTTTTTGTCAAAGTTTTGAAATATAAAAACTTGGAATATTACAGTTGAATAGGACTCGAATTTACAAATAAAATATATAATTGGACACGTGAGGCTTTGGGCATTCTAGACCTACCCTTGCGTCGGTTTTTGACCCGGCTGGCCTAAGGTTTGACTTCTCTTTTACTTTTTAGAAATATAATAAATATTACAGCTTTATTAATTTACGTTGTTTTCTCTTGCATTGTGTGATGTATTCAAGTCGTAGCTGGCTAGCTTGAGCTAAGCGGAGGCAAATTTGTAAAGAAAAAAGACTAAATTAAGCGTTGAGTTAGCCGAATTGAGGTAAGTATCTTGTCTAACTTTGTAAAGTAAATTTTTTCTCCCATTTGACATTGTTTGCTACACGCCGGGGGGGGGGGGTTATACATATATGAGGTGACTAGCGTATATATATGTGCCAGGGTTAATCATGCTCGGTGGTAGATTATATTATAGTTGTGTTTTCTAGAACTACCGACCTTCTTGATTCATGCCTCACTTGACATTTGATATTAATAACATAGTATTTGATATTAGAAATCAAGGATTACCCAATAACTTGATCAAATATTATAGAATCCTTAGAATACATTGATGTATCTAATTTGATCATCTATATGCGTAGTCATTAATAATCGCTACAACCAATCTGTTTGAGATACTAGATTCTATACTTGTGTTGTTGATCATATATGAGATTTGTGAAAGTACTTGAATAGGACGGTTCTTGAGGGTATATTCAATTATTATGGGCTTGGAAAGTTTTGATTGGGATTTATTTTGAATATTCATTGAAACACTCTCCTTGATATTATTAATGATTCTTGCCTTGTTTGTCATTGATACACATGTGCTTGGTAAGGAATAGTGTAAAGCATGAAGGGTGATGTCGTGCCTTTGTTTATCCATTATCATGTGAGGGAGAGTGTAAAGTACAAAAAGGAGATGTCGTGTCCCAACCGTAGTTCGCCCACCGTGAAATGTCGCGATGGCACCTAGTCTCTACAACTAGGTAAGCCTAACAATGCGAAGAATAAACGATAACTTGCGGAAGAAATAATTAAAAGCCTACATAACCGAATGAAACAGTATTAAAAAACCCGCTAAACGTACACAATACAACTACTCAAAAACATATACACTTTCCCAAAACTCGGCATCCCATGAAACCACAAGCCTTTGAATATTTAACAGTGTCTAACTATAGAATGTCTAACAATACATAAGGGCTAATACTTAAAAGTTAGAATGGAAAGGGACTCCTCGGTCTGCGGTTGAGGCAAATATACCTCAAAGTCTCTACATAAGTGCCTCGCTTCAAGTATGATAAGACCGAAAAAAAGTACCTAGATTTGCACATGAAAAGCATGCACAGAGAGAGAATGATTAGCCCTGACTTTCCTCGTCGTTACCCGACCGAGGTTTGTCTTCGCACTTACTTTCTGAGTACCGATTGATAACCAAATAGGGGTTAATATTGTTGAATAAAACATTATTAATAAGTGCAATAGTAAGAAATACCATAGAATTGAAAGAACAACTACTACTTGAACAGAGACAGAATAGATCACCGGAAAGAAATACAGCTCAACATAGAGATACCAACCAGGGCATCTTCCAAGATATCGTCACGTAGTCTCAATTATAACTATCCAGTGGATCTCCCGAGATATCGTCCCATAGCCCGTTATATATATATTTGAAGGATCTCCCAGGCTCACGTCCCGAAGTCCAACTATCAATGCATGGGGATCTACCAAAATCCTGATCTATAATCCCAAATATAAATACCCTGTACTGGGGAATCAACCAGTCGTACTCTCATAGTTCCATATAACTATCAAGGGGGATCTACTGGAGTCCCACATCCGTAGTCCCAAATAAAAAGACTAAGCGGATCTACCGGAACCCTAATCCGTAGTAAAAAATAAACTGACAAGGGGGAGATACAATCATCCCACATTCGTAGTCCCAATGTTAATACACAGCAGCAACAGGAAAATATTCAGAAATGGACAATTTCATATTAAAGAAAAATAAGTGATTCTAGCCTAGCATGTTGCACAGAATTTAGGTAAGGTAGTTTGAGCTGATAAAGCAATTAAATCACTTAGACATACTTTCAAAATATGGAAACAAGCTTAGTAGTGAAAGAAATAAAAATAGCAAAGGAAACATACTAGTAATTACGTAATGAAAACCGGATTTCCAACAATTAGCACAAGTACGCACTCGTCACCTCACGTACAAGGCATTTCAATTACCAAACATACTGAATCCTAAGGAGAAGGTCCCCCACATAAGGTTATGCAAGCCACTTACCTCTAACTACCTCAAAGTCAACCGGAACGACGTCTTTGCCATGAGTACTCGACTCCAAATGGTCTAAATCTATTAATTCAAATGCATGATGTAAATAAAACTTCAAGAAACTGATTCTACAATTAAATTGTTAGATAATACGTGAAATTAAGTAAAATAACAATAATTCCCTTTGGGCCAATGCCTCAGAATGAGTTAAATATACATTATAGAGTTCTCATACTCTCACAAGTCCAACCATGCAAACATTGTCCAAATCAATTGTAAATTAACCAATCAAAACTCGAATGGTTGGTCTAAGAACTTTTCCCAAATTTTCATACAAACTCCATAATTATATGATGAATTCGTATTTAGATTAATGGGTTACAAAAAAAAGGAGTTAGGAAACATTACCTAATTGATATCTCTAAAAATTCCTGAAAACATCGCTCAAATCCGAGCTCCCAAGATTTAGTATTAAAAAAAATGGCTAAACCATCGACTTTGATATTTAATATCTCCCCAATTTAATCCTTCTTCGCAAACGTGGAAGGACCCTCGCATTCGTGAAGCATAACTTTCCTTGGCCTATATTTCCTTCAACGGGAACGTGATGCCACTGTCGCAAATGCGGTAGCAAATTTCCACTTCCTATGCGAATGTGGGACCCTCTTTGTGAATGCGTAGGCATACGACCTCTCAGCTTTGTGAGCGCGGGAATACCATCGCAAATGCGAAGCATTAAGCTTCCAGTATCCCTAGACCCTCCTTGCAAACACGAGACACCACTTGCGAATGCGAAATCCCACACGCGAACGTGAAGAAGGAATCCAGAACTGGAGACCTTCTGTATTTTCTGCAGTCCTCGAAGTCCAAAGATGACCAATTGAGCATCGAAAATACACCCGAGGCCCCCAAGACCTCAACCAAACCTGCCAACCAATCCTAAAAAAAATTCACACTTGTTCATACCTTCGGATCGTTGAAAACAACATCAAAACACCTATTTTTCATCAGATTCAAGCTTACGAATTCCAAAAACATTAATAACATGCTTTCTATCTAAAAGTCTATCAAACCTTGTTCGAATAACCTGAAATTTCGCACACGTCACATTCAACACTACGGAGCTACTCTAACTTCTAGAATTCCATTATGACATTCATTTCAAAATCTCACTGTCGAACCGGAAACTTCAAAATTTCGACTTTCGGCATTTCAAGCATAAATTAGCTACAGACTGTTAGAAAATACGCTTAACGCTAGAGGGGGGGGGGTGAATAGCATTATAATAAAATTTAGCGTAAACTTGCGGAAAATAAAAATTGCAGGAAACAAATAAGTGCGTTAAATAAACAAAAAGGAAAGAACGCACTGATATATTCTGGTTCACCACAACACGTGGCTAGTCCAGTCCCCGAGAGACTCTCTCGAGATTTTCCACTAACTTGTCAAGCTTACGGGTGCTCAACAAACCTTTACAACTTAAGGACACAAGCCTTAACACCTTTGCTCGGAGATACAACACTCCAAGACTTCAACCAAGGAAACACAAGTTCCTTACAACAAGAGAATCACAATTCTCTTACAAGTGTATAAAACACTAAACACTCAAACAAAATACTCCTTAATGAGTAGATATGAGTAAAAGAAGTAAGCTCTAGATCACAACAACTTTGGACAAGAATATGGCTCTCAAAAGCTTTATGAAATTGAATATAAAATGATAAACAAAAGTATGCAAGCTTATAGCAATGTAATGATCAGTTGTAGTATGTTGTTGTGTTTAAAACATTGAAGTGAAGCTATATTTATAGTTGAAAAACTTGGCATTACTGTTGCCTAATTGCCAATTAAGAGTTGCTGATTTTACTCACTGACAATCGATTGTCAAACCCCAACAATCGATTGTCTGCCAGTCAGATAAAAATTCAATCCCAGATTTTACGCTTGATAATCGATTACTTACAATCCATAATCGATTACTGGCAACGTTCAAAAAATCCTTTCTAGATTTTACCACAAACAATCGATTGTCAAGAATCAACAATCGATTACTCAGCAACGTTCAAAAAATCTTTTCTGGATTTTAATCAAAACAATCGATTATACAAAATCAATAATCGATTACCCAATAACGTTCAAAAAATCTTTTCCGGATTTCAATCAAAACAATCGATTATACAGAATCAATTATCGATTACCTGACGGCATTTGAAAACTTTACGACAACGGTCAGCTTCACAATCGATTGCACAAAGTCAACAATCGATTACTTATCAGTTTTTGAAAAACATTTTAGACACTATCTCTTTGACAATCGATTGTCCAATGTAACAATCGATTATTTAATAAATTTGAAAATCACTGGAAGACACAGTCTCATCATAATCGATTACCATTAGTTCATAATCGATTATTTTGAGTTTTGAAAAACTTTGATGGACACTGCCTCAGTCACAATCGATTGTCATTAGTTCACAATCGATTGTCATGCAGGTTTGAAAAACCTGATGCTCACTGTCTTACTCACAATCGATTGTCATTAGATCACAATCGATTGTCATGCCGTCTTGGCTTAAAACAATCGATTATCATAAGTACATAATCGATTATCTTAGTCCAGATTTTTAAGGCATGTCAAAAAATTATTTTGACTACTGTAAATATGCATGATTTAAAATCATTTGACATTAAATTAAATATGCATGATTTTGGAAAATAGTTTTATGAGAGAAGCCATGTTACGAGTCAAGTTGTAGGATCAAGATCACAATTAAGAATGACTCAATTAAACTATAAAACTTTGTCTTGAGCTTGAATCTCGTTGTATATCAATTGTGCGCTTGTTTCTTGAACTTCTTCATATATCAATTTTCGCTTCGTTTGTAATTCATCAAAACCTATACAAAAGAACACACGTTTAGTATATTGCATTGAGAACGTGTTTCCAACAATTTCCCCCTTTTTGATAATGGCAAACATTAAGCGGGATATGTAAGACAAGCAATTTATAATGACGATTCAAGACAAGTATATACATGCAACAAGTATGCAATTTGTTCCCCCTCAATTTGAGAATTGCCCCTCAATTTAAGCTTATAACTTGAGAGTGCATCATACCCGTTATCTTCCCCTTTTTGCCATTAGCAAAAATAATAATAAGATGCTAAAGATAGTATAATAGCTCAAATGATAGCATTACAATCGATTATTGATACGAGATAATCGATTATTAGATGAGGGAAACAGATTTTTCTGAAGAAGACTCGATTCTTGCGCGTCATGCTTTATAATTCCCCCTACTTTTAGGGCGATACCTGCAAAAAAGAATTAGACGTCTCCGACGCTCAAGTTAGAAATCATGTAAAAAAGTAATAACTTAAACTAGTGTTGCCAAGTGAGAACGTGAGCTCTTAAGAAGTGTGTCCTAAAGTGTTCTTAAGAGAGTTTCGGGTACGTACCTTTCCTCCGACGTCTCCAATTACCTGTTCAAGAGGTTTGATCTTTGATTGTCCTCCACTCATTTGGCACTTTTGTTTCTTTTTCCAATCGTGGCGCTTCTTCCGTTGGTTTTTCCTCAGTTTCATCTTTATTTTCCTTGGGTGGTTCCTCTTGTATTTTGTCTTTCAAGCTATATAAGATACCTGCAAGATCAAAACCGGAATCCTTTCTCGCCAAGCGAGCATTATTTTTGGAAAATACAACATGAGGGGATTCCTCCACAATTTGGGTTCTTTTATTAAAGACCCTATATGCTTTACTACGTGAGGAATATCCAATGAAAATACCTTCATCCGACTTAGCATCAAATTTACCCAATTGGTCTTTGCCATTGTTATGAACAAAACATTTGCAACCAAAAACTCTAAAATGGGAAATATTTGGTTTTCTACCCTTACAGAGTTCATAGGGGGTTTTCATGAGTATCGGCCGAATTACTACTGTATTTAGAACATAGCAAGCGGTACTCACGGCGTCCGCCCGAAAATGTTTGGGTATCTTAGCTTCGTCGAGCATGGTTCTAGCCATCTCTTCGAGACACCTATTTTTCCTTTCCACCACCCCATTTTGTTGTGGTGTACGTGGAGCGGAAAAGGTATGCTCGATTCCGAGTTCGTCACAAAAGTCCGCAAAGAGATTGTGATCAAACTCTCCCCTATGATCACTTCTAATTGAAGTGACGGTTGTTTCTTTCTCATTTTGAACACGCTTAAGAAAATATTTAAAATTTTGAAAAGCATCACTTTTATTGGCAAGAAATAAAGTCCAAGTAAATCTCGAGTAATCATCAACAATCACAAAAGCATATTTATTTCTTCCTAGACTTTCAATGCGAGAGGGACCAAATAAATCCATATGAAGCAATTGCAATGGTCTAGAAGTTGAAACAATGTTTTTAGATTTGAAAGATGCTTTTGTTTGCTTCCCTTTTTGACACGAGTCACAAATAGAGTCATTTTCAAATTTTAAATGGGGAAGACCAACAACTAAGTTTTGAGAAATCAATTTGTTCAAAAGATGCATATTGATATGTGCTATTCTACGATGCCATAGCCAAGTATCATCCTCTTTACTCATTAGAAAATAAACATAATCGGGTGAGGAATTAGCAAGATCAACCATATAAATATTATCCACTCTAAAACCACGGAGAATTATTTTGAAATCACTACGTCTGAACACTAAGCATTCATTCGAATCAAATAAAGCAAGATTTCCCTTGTCACACAATTGGCTTATGCTCAAGAGGTTATGCTTTAATCCTTTAACAAGTAATATATGCTTAATAGAGGAATTTTCATCCTTACCGACCGAGCCGATGCCGATGATATTTCCTTTATTGTTATCACCGAAGATAACACTTCCTCCTTCTTTGTGCTCTAATTGAAGTAATTTGGATTCATCTCCCGTCATATGCTTGGAGCATCCACTATCAAGGTACCATAGTACACTTGATCCCTTCAAGCACACCTACAAAACAAATTAATGTTCTTTAGGTACCCATGCCATCTTGGGTCCTTGGGGGTTAGGCATATTATAATGATGCAATTGAGTAATATGTCTATGACGTGTAAAGCATGCAGGAGCAATATGACCAATACGTCTACAATAATGACAAGTCACATTTGGGTTATGCATCCTTCTAGGTTCATAGTAACTAGACGGATGAAAATTTCTTACACTGACTATTTCGCATTTCATGAGAATTATTTCTCCTACTATGAGCTCTAGGATGGGCAGCATTTCTAGAGTGATTGTTTCTCGGTTGAAGGCCATTTCTAGGTCTTCTCAAAGGTTCAACATTTGGCCTAAAATATGCATCATTTCTAGGGTAACTATTTCTAGGTGGTAAGTCATTTCTAGGTCTCCTAAAATGTTCAACATTTTGTCTAGCATGCATATTGGTTCTAGGATTGCTATTTCTAGGATAAGCATTTGTTTTATTAGTCCTAGGTTGAGCCTTAGGTGGTTGGGGTTTGGCTTCAACCTTTTCTTTAACCTCACTCTTAAATCCTATGCCATGCTTGGTTGATTTCAAATTTACAAGGACCTCATTCAAATTCTTGTGGGAAGAATTAAACTTATCTAAGGTACCTTTGAGTCTATCTACCTCATTTTTGAGATGCAAGCAAGAAGAACAATTTTTTGTAGAACTTTCGGGCTTATCCGCGCTTCTTTTTCCACAAAACTTGTTTTCCTCTTTCAGCTTTTCATTTTCTAAAACCAGTTTTTCTAAATCCTTTTCTTTCAAAGAAAGCTATTTTTGAAAATCCTTTTTTTAATGAAGCATTTTCTTTTATGCCCTTAACAGTTTTTGAAGCCTTCATAAACTCAGCATATAATTCATCAAAAGCAGTTCACATTTCTTCAAGAGTAAAGTTTTTAGACGAAATTTGACATACCTCATCTTTGTTGTCTTCTTGTGCCATAAGGCAAAGATTTGCTGCTTCGTCTTCTTCTCCTTCGCTTGACTCATCTCCGGAGTCGCCTCCCCAAGAAATGTATGCACGTTGCTTTTTAAAAGGTTTCTTCTCCTTTTTGATGTTTGGGCAATTTGATTTGATGTGCCCGGTTTCACCACATTCATAGCACTTGATTTGTTCGCCTTGCTTTATGCCCTTGCGTTCATACTCCTTGCGCATGAACTTTTGAAATCTTTTGATAACGAGTCCAAACTCGTTGTCTCCTTCCTCATCAATTCGCGGTTGGCTTGTGCTCGCCTTTAGAGCTATTCTTTGCCTCCTTTGATCATCAACAAAAGGGTTGAGAATAGTAAATTCATAGGTCTTATGGTTACCTCTTAGTGCGTCGATGGTGACGTTTGAAACGCCAATGGATTCTTGAATTGCATCGGCCTTTGATCTCCATGCCGGTGTGAGACTTCTAAGAATTTTTCGAACGAGCTCTCTATCCGTGAATGTTTTGTTGAGAGCATGTAGGTCATTTACGATTATTGAAAATCGCTCAAACATTTCGTCCACCTTTTCACCTTCCTTCATGTGAAATAATTCATAAGAATGGGTTAGGAAATCAAGTTTTGCTTCCCTTACCTGGTCCGTACCTTTGTATGTAACTTCTAGCTTGTCCCACATCTCCTTCGCCGTTGTGCAACACGATATTTTCCTGTAATCGTCAGCATTAACAGCACAATATAATAAATTAATTGCTTTAGCATTATTTTGAACCTTACGGATGTCATCCGCGTCATACTCATCCTCGGACTTGGGAACCCATTCGTTGTCCACCTTCTTTGTTGGAATTTGGTTTCCCTTCATTATCACCTTCCAAAGGTGAAACTTGTTGGACTGAACGAAGATCTTCATCCTCTTCTTCCAGTACGTGTAATTTGTACCGTTGAATAGAGGTGGTCGTGTGGAGCACTATCCTTCATCAATTCCTGCAAAAGAATCACGAGTAGAAGCCATGGATGGTTCTCTCAAACTGTTAAGTTTTCAGAGAGTTAGGCTCTGATACCAATTGTTAGAAAATACGCTTAACGCTAGAGGGGGGGTGAATAGCGTTATAATAAAATTTAGCGTAAACTTGCGGAAAATAAAAATTGCTGGAAATAAATAAGTGCGTTAAATAAACAAAAAGGAAAGAACGCACTGATATATTCTGGTCCACCACAACACGTGGCTAGTCTAGTCCCCGAGAGACTCTCTCAAGATTTTCCACTAACTTGTCAAGCTTACGGGTGCTCAACAAACCTTTACAACTTAAGGACACAAGCCTTAACACCTTTGCTCGGAGATACAACACTCCAAGACTTCAACCAAGGAAACACAAGTTCCTTACAACAAGAGAATCACAATTCTCTTACAAGTGTATAAAACACTAAACACTCAAACAAAATACTCCTTAATGAGTAGATATGAGTAAAAGAAGTAAGCTCTAGATCACAACATCTTTGGACAAGAATATGCCTCTCAAAAGCTTTATGAAATTGAATATAAAATGATAAACAAAAGTATGCAAGCTTATAGCAATGTAATGATCAGTTGTAGTATGTTGTTGTGTTTAAAACACTGAAGTGAAGCTGTATTTATAGTTGAAAAACTTGGCATTACCGTTGCCTAATTGCCAATTAAGAGTTGCTGATTTTACTCACTGACAATCGATTGTCAAACCCCAACAATCGATTGTCTGCCAGTTAGAACAAAATTCAATCCCAGATTTTACGCTTGAAAATCGATTACTTACAATCCATAATCGATTACTGGCAACGTTCAAAAAATCCTTTCCTGATTTTACCACAAACAATCGATTGTCTAGAATCAACAATCGATTACTCAGCAATGTTCAAAAAATCTTTTCCGGATTTTAATCAAAACAATCGATTATACAAAATCGATATTACCCAATAACGTTCAAAAAATCTTTTTCGGATTTCAATCAAAACAATCGATTATACAGAATCAATAATCGATTACCTGACGGTATTTGAAAACTTTACGACAACGGTCAGCTTCACAATCGATTGCACAAAGTCAACAATCGATTACTTATCAGTTTTTGAAAAACATTTTAGACACTGTCTCTTTGACAATCAATTGTCCAATGTAACAATCGATTATTTAATAAATTTTAAAATCACTGGAAGACACTGTCTCATCATAATCGATTACCATTAGTTCATAATCGATTATTCTGAATTTTGAAAAACTTTGATGGACACTGCCTCAGTCACAATCGATTGTCATTAGTTCACAATCGATTGTCATGCAGGTTTGAAAACCCTGATGCTCACTGTCTTACTCACAATCGATTGTCATTAGTTCGCAATCGATTGTCATGCAGTCTTGGCTTAAAACAATCGATTATCATAAGTACATAATCGATTATCTTAGTCCAGATTTTTAAGGCATGTCTAAAAATTATTTTCACTACTGTAAATATGCATGATTTAAAATCATTTGACATTAAATTAAATATGCATGATTTTGGAAAATAGTTTAATGAGAGAAGCCATTAAAAAATTACGAGTCAAGTTGTAGGATCAAGATCACAATTAAGAATGACTCAATTAAACTATAAAACTTTGTCTTGAGCTTGAATCTCGTTGTATATCAATTGTGCGCTTGTTTCTTGAACTTCGTCATATATCAATTTTCGCTTCGTTTGTCATTCATCAAAACCTATACAAAAGAACACACGTTTAGTATATTGCATTGAGAACGTGTTTCCAACACGGACCTCTAAAACACAATCTGAACGCACCAAAAATCTCGAAATCGCCCATCGAAGCTAAGAGGCCATCGGAATTCCATCTCAAGGTCGTATTCACATTGTTCCGACTACGGTCAACTTTCAAACACTTAAGATCTCATTTAGGGACGAAGTATTTTAAAACTCTCTGAAACTTAAAAATCGAACATCCTGGAAAATCAAAATTGCAGAAATAAATATGGGGAAAATAGTTAACAGGGGATTCAAGCATTAATTCTTAAGACCATCGGCCGGTTTATCACATCCTCCTACACTTCAACATTCGGTCGTCCTCGAACGAGCATAAAGACATACTTGAAGTACTGAAAAGAAGAGGGTAATGGTTGCGCATATCCTGCTCAATCTCCCAGGTTGCCTCCTCGACTGGCTGACCCCGCCACTTAACCTTCACAGACGCAATATTCTTTGACCTCAACTTTCTAACCTGCCGGTCCAATATTGCTATTGGTTGATAAACATAGGATAGATCCTTGTCTAACTATTGAAATGAAATCCAACAAGTGCAATGGATCACCGTGATACCTCCGGGGCAGCGAAAACATAAAATACTGGATGAACTCCAGCCAGCAGGGAGGTAAGGCAAGCTCATAAGCAACCTCCCCAACACGCCTAAATATCTTAAAAGGGACAACAAACCTCGGACTCAACTTCCCTTTCTTCCCAAATCTAAGAATGCTCTTCATAGGTGAAACCCGAAGCAGTACCCGCTCTCGAACCATAAAAGAATCATCACGAACCTTCCGTTCCGCGTAGCTCTTCTACTTGAACTTGGCTGTATAGAGTCCATTCTAAAGCACCTTGAGGCATGACCAGAAGAATTGTGTGAAATAAGTGAATTTATCCAGTTGAGGCATTCTTGATTGACCTTCTCCAAAGCATCCTTAACTATGTATATGCCCAATAATCTAGCCTCACCCCCCTCAAACCAACCTACGAAAGATCTACACCACGTACTATATAAAGCCTCATATGGCGCCATCTGAATGTTGGACTAATAATTGTTGTTGTATGCAAAATCTGCCAATGGCAAGAACTGATCCAAAGACCTTTCGAACTCGATCATACTCGAACAGACCATGTCCTCAAGAATCTAGATAGTGCACTCGGACTATCCATACGTCTGAAGGTTAAATTTTGTACTTAACTCTACTCGAGTACCCAACTCATGCTAACAGCCTCTATCCAAAATTATTGAAACTAGAATAACATACAGATCGACAATCTCATAGATATAGAGCTCCGCTAACCGCTCTGAAGAACAAGTAGTACACACGGGAATGAAATAAGTGGACTTGGTCAATCGATGCACAATCACCAAAATAGCATCGAACTTTCTCAAAGTCCGCGGGAGCCCAACTACAAAGTTCGTGGCGATCCGCTACCACTTCCACTCCGAAATCTCTATCTGTGGAAGCATCCCACCCGGTCTCTGGTGCTCATACTTCACCTACTGACAGTTGAGGCATCGAGCTACAAACCTCACTATGTCTTTCTTCATCTTCCTCTAGCAATATTGTTGCCTCTAATCCTGGTACATCTTTGCGGCACCTGGATGAATGAAATACCGCAAACTGTGAGCCTCCATTAGAATCCACTCCTAAAGCCTATCAGCATTGGGTACACAGACCCTACCCTGCATTTTTAACACTACATCCTCACAAATGGTCACATCTCTGGCATCACCATACTAAACCATGTTTTTGAGGACAAGAAAATGAGGGTCATCACATTGCTGCTCCATGATACGATCAAGTAAGGAAGACTGAGAAATCACACAAGTTAGAATCCGACTGGGCTCCGAAAGATCCAACCTCACAAACGAGCTGGCTGAGGCCTGAACATCCATCGCCATAGGCCTTTCTGATGCTGGTACATAAGCCATACTCTCTAAACTCTTTACCCGGTGACTCAAAGCATCGGCAACCATATTGGCCTTTCCCGGATGATATAGAATAGTGATATCATAGTCCTTCAGCAACCCTAACCGCCTTCTTCTGGCACAAATTTAGATCCTTTAGCATGAACAGGCGTTGCAAGCTCCGACGTTCAGTATAAATCTCACAAGGCACATCGTATAGATAATGGTGCTAAATCTTAAGGCCGTTAACTGAAGGTCGTGAAAAAATAATTATTCTCATGTACCTTCAACTACCTGGACGTGTAGGCAATCACCCTACGTCTCCTATCAACACCGTTCTGAGGCCAATCCTCGAGGTATCACAATAAACCGCATAGGACCCCAAAGGTGTAGGCAATATCAAAACTAGGGTTGTAGTCAAAGCAATCTTGAGCTTCTGAAAGGTCATATTAGACTCTTCCGTGAACGGAAATGGAGCACCTTTTTGGGTCTGCCTGGTCATGGGCGTTGCAATCGATAAAAACACATTCACAAAATGATGATAATAACCTACCAAACAAAGGAAACTGCAGATCTTTGTAGCTGAGGATGGCCTACGGAAACTCTGCACTACCGCTACCTTATTCGGATAAACCCGACTACTCTCACTCATACCACGTGGCCAAAGAATGCCACAAAATCCAACCAAAACATACATTTTAAGAACTTTGCATATAACCACTTTTCCCTCAGAGTCTGAAGCACTGTCCTTAGGTGCTGTTCATGATCTTTCCGACTACGGGAATACACCAGAATGTCACTAATAAAGAAAATGACAAAAGAGTCAAGATATGGCTGGAATACACTGTGCATAAAATGCATAAAGGCTTGTAGGGAACTAGTCAGCCCAAATGACATAACAAGGAACTCGTAATGGCCATACCGAGTCCTAAAAGAGATCTTTGGGATATCTGACTCACTAATCTTCACTTGATGGTAACTTGAGTGCAAATCAACCTTAGAAAACACTCGTACGCCCTGAACCAGGCCAAACAGATCATCAATACTAGGCAAAGAATAACGGTTCTTCACTATGACCTTGTTCAGCTGGCGATAATCAATGCACATACGCATTGAACCATATTTTTTCTTCACAAACAATACAGGAGCACCCTAAGGACATACACTAGGTCGAATAAAGCCCTTATCAAGCATTTCCTGCAACTAATCCTTCAACTCTTTCAAATTGGAAGGAGCCATATGATAAGGAGGAATAGAAATAGGCTGAGGACAACAAAAAATCAATGCAAAAAGTCAATATCTCAATTAGGTGGCATGCCTGGAAGATCAGTTGGAAACATATCATAAAAGTCTTGTACTACTAGAGCTGAATCATCCGAATACACTAAGCATTAAGGAAAGAATAACTCTACTGGGAGTGTGATATAAAGCACCCATCCACTCAACACGCGTACTTGGCAGCGCTAGCGTCACAGTCTTGGCATGTCAATTAAGAATAGCATAATGGGGCAACAACCAGTCCATGCCCAAGATAATATCAAAATATACCATGCGGAGCAACAACAAATCGGCTATGGTCTCAAAACCACTAAGAGTAACCAAACACAACCGATAAACGAGGTCCATGATGAGTGATGATTTTGCCACTCAATCTAGTCTATTTTTCTTAGGCTATATGTTCTTTAACTATAATATGAAGATGTTTATCGTGTGTATTGTTAGATTTTCAGTTAAATAATGCTATGAAGTGATTTGAAGTTAGCTAAGGTGGAATTGAGCACAAGAGGGTAAAAAAATTACAAAACTCTATTGTGGTTCCACATCCGCGGAAGAGTTGTCCTAGAATACATCCCGCATCTGCGAGGAGTAGAAACACATATGCGGAGATGAAACTTTTTCAAGGAATCACATCTGCGTGTCATTTTCTGCTTCAGTGATGGCTCATCTGCGCTTTTGGAGTCTGCATTTGTGGTGTCAGACAAGTTTCAACATTCTGCTTCTATGATAAGGTATCTGCATTTGCAAAACCGCATATGTGAGGAATGATCTGCAGATGCGGTCAACGAGAATTAGACTTGGGTGGATTAGGCATTTCAATTATTCTCATTTCCAAAGCCACAAATACTCGACCTAGCAGTATTTATGGACATCTCTACACATCGTTTTTGGCTAATATCTGGACATTTTCGTCATATTCTTCAGTTTTTAGGGATAGAGAGAACAAGTTTTGAAAGCTAGAGTTTTCACACACACTTTGGCCTTAAATCTTTGAAGTTTGTGGTTAAGTATTTATCACCCATTTATGTTTATTTCTTCATTCCCTTGATTTTAATTGTATATCTAAGTGTGTTGTATTTATTCACAAATTTAATCTTGTTTATGGAAATATTCATTTTTAAAATGTGCATTAAATACCTTTTTCTTCTTATATATTGAATGTTTTTTTATCCTTTTTTGAAATGACTTATTGTTACTTTAATTAGTCTTGTTCTTTAATGTTTCCAATGGGATTAGCTAATGATCGCTGCCGACTCATGATACACGAAGGTAGGAGGAGCATGTCACAATATCTTTTACCCGAATAGTGTTCGGGATCGAATTTCCACATAGAGCTAGTAGTGGAGTTGCATTTTCTGTCTAGCATAGAATTGTGGTTGGGCTTCTAATGTCACTTCAATCATTTTTCTTTTTTATATTTATAAATACAATTATAAAACTAAGGATTGAAGCTAAATTATGCTAAGAGAATATTGCTAAGTTGTAATTATTAGGGAGAAATGCACTAGGGTCGTGGCATCTCTACGGTGGTTAATTAACGGGTAGAAACTACTAAGGATATATTGACATGTTTGGGGCTTATGTTTTAACCTTTGCACAATTGTACCCACTCTCACACCTCTTGGTAGAGAGAGTGATTTATCCTAATTGACTCTCGAGAGACCAATTTGGTAGGCCAATTAGACCCAGCAACTAGGGTTCAAGTAGGGTGATTACTCTCTCGAGATTTAACTAGTTAATTGGGTCTACCATTTCTGAAGGATTTATCCCAATTTCTTGTTGGGTCAATTATGTGGTCATAGACTCTCTTTCTCAAGAACAATTAAACCCACTAAGCTTGAATCAATGTTTGCAAACTTAAATTCTCAAATAAAAAACATAAAATCAACCTAAAAAGCATACACTCAATATCTGTCTAACCCTGGATGGCAACACCCATCAATTATCCACACTAGGGTTGAGCCACAATCCTAGCTAATGGGTTTAGCTACATATAATTAAAGACGGTACAGAAGAAATAGAAGAAGAACTAAATATGTTAATTAGTAACTAAGAAGAATTTACAATAATCTATTGTCAATGAAGACCAAAAATGCAATAAATGGCTACAATATCGTTCCCTGGTGCTCAGCTGCGTTTCTCAATATAAAGCTTTACCTAAAAATTGTAATATTTTCTATTTATACTAGGATGGTAATATTGGACAAAATACCCCTGTGGGGATCATTGCGGGTTGCACAAAACAACCGCGGCTACACTGGCTCTTTGACTTAGCAATTTTAAACTCTCCGAACTGGAGGTTGCGGACTAGACAAACGAGTAGTGGGGCTGCGAAAAGGGTTTGGCGCGGACCGCATGGTGACGACGTGGGCCGAGTGGCTTTGACTTGGTTATTTGAAAATATCTCTGAATCTCGTTCACGCGGACCGCACAAATGAGAGAAGCGGCCGCGAATCCTGAACATGGACTGCGAGAATCCAACCGCGACCACTTAGCCATTAGCCTTAATATGCCATGCCTCTGAATCTCCTAGTGCGCTTGTAGTTGCTTTCACGCGGTTTGCACTAAATCCTCTTTTCTTTACTTCACTTGATCTTTGACACTTGAGCATGTTTTAGTTCTTTTTCAGCAGATCTTTGACATTTCATTACTTTGTCGATTAGACCTGCATTCAAGCCTAACTTATGAGCATTTCGGGACTATTTTATAGAAATTTATACTAAGAACATAGTGAAGTAGGGGCATAAAAACAGTCAAATCCTAACTTATGAAATCCCCCTAACATAAACCATTGCTTGTCCTTAAGGAAACAAAATAAGACCCACCCCTTAAAGTAAAATCAAAGTAATTCCAGCTATCCCAAAGCAACCTCAACAAGCATCAATTGGGACTAACAATTTCCCTCAATACGAAGGCATTATTAACACATTTAAACACTGAAAAACCATGGATCAAGTGTGACACAAGAGCATCAAGAGTTGACACATTTCATCAAAGAACTTCTCTCAATTACGTTGGTCATTGTGGAACCCAAACTCCCACATCCTCAGCTCTCCCTAAGCGAACCTCACCTTTTAAGTATTGACACAAACTGAGGTTAATGGAATTTCACTCATCTCTTTCGAGAAGAAGGTCACAAGTCCGACTCTAAGTACCATATGCGTTGACCTCATGTAAGTATCCACTAATGTAGGCTCCCTCCAACTCAAGACCAAATACAACTTTTGTGGAGTCATTGTGAAGGCGTTTGGGTAAGGGTAGGAAATGTTTTTATTCAAGTGGGTTCAATCTTCTCTTAAGCACTTCTTTTGATTCATTTTGGCACAACTGTCTTGACTCTTTTGAATATATCACTTATTTACAAGGGTTAGAGTGACACATTCTCACTCTTTCTTATACAATTCCAACATTTCTCCTTTTTTTTTACTTTTTCCACACCTTTTTCTCTTATGTTTTGCTTGCATCCCTTTTTATTCTTGTCCACCTTGGACTTTCTTCTTGTCTTTTTTTTTCTTTTATTGTTTTATCATTGCCGTCATATTGTTTTGCTTTTGTACCTTTTTACCACTTTGTTTCCTTTCTTGTCTCCCCCCCCCCCAACTTATACGTTTTCCATTACTCAAGGGAATATTTGGATGCCAAGAGAGGGTAATCATTTAGAACAGGTATAGGCTTGTAGAATTGGTTCTTGAAAGAAAAGGGTTTAAGGCTCAAAAGGATTAACTATAGATCATGTCATTGGCAGACTATGGAATTTTCCAACTTAACATTTGGATCAAGGAGAGCCTATAATCACTCTTCAAGTCAAATTTCACCCAGGATTTTGCCTTAACAAACATTTAGGGAAAGTTCTAGACCATTGGCTCAGGAACTGGACTCACAATTCAATTCCTCAACACACATGCTAAGGGATTGCTAAAGATACCAAGTAGAGGGCCCCCAACAACCTTAGTTACGACTCAAGCACATAATGGTTCGAAAAGACCACAAGATGATTGTTTGGTCAATGCAAGAGTCTCAAAGCCAAAATTTTCACCGTCCTAAACACAATATTATGTCTTTGAACATGGGATCAAAGGCAAATGTGCTAGGTTCAGGTGAAGCTTTGTTTGAGGTACCCTTAACTTCATTTATCAAAAACAAAAGAAAAAATAAAAAAAAAAGGGACTCAAACCCTTAAGAAGGTTGTCACACCATATATCATTATGAAGAGCCACCCGGTTCGGACAATATTCCACCCTTGGAAGGGCCAAAAGCAAAACCAGAGGCTACGAGCCTAACTACAAAACTTAAATGAAAGATTTTTGCGAGAATAGAAAATAAAATGAATATGTACAATAGGGGGTAGAATGTATAATGGGTGATGAATATAAATAGAATTGTAATTTTATACACAAACTAAACGATAGAATAACAAGTACGAGAAAAGTAACTAACTGTAAAGTTATGTACTGCCCCAAAATAGAAAATCAAGGAAACATAAACTAAGAATCTATGTAGACAGCTATCTCGATAAAACAAAAAGTAGGGCGCACCCCCACGAATAAGATCTAGCATTGCCCCCTATGCCAACTAAACAGATAAGTATCAAAATCAAAGTAAAATATACAGAAGCTCCCTAAGACTGGTCCGTCTGCATGGGATCATCAGTTATCCCCAAGTCCTCTGTATGAACGGGAACCTCAGAATAGTTCCCGAGATCCTGCTGCTCAGCTGTTGGGACAGGGGTCAACTCTTAGACCAGCTGAATGATATGTGTATCACTGGAGGAGACCTCCTGTGGGTCTGCTAGCTCGATTGCTGCACCAACTGAACTAGGAAGCTTGCTCTTCTTCCTTGGAGGCCTGGGTGCTTGCTCCTGCTCCTGCTGTGGATGTGGCTGTGGAACTAGTGCTGCTGCTAGGGCTGGATCCCCAAATAGCAAGTCTAGATTCATATTGTCTGCCAATAGCTTTTCCACATCAGTCCTTAGCACTTTCACCGACTCCTTAGAAGCCCTTGACTTTCTCATCTTCTTGTGCTCCTGGGCCAGCTCCGTCAAAGCCTTGCCATATAAATCCACCGCCTTAGTCAAGGCGTCTTGAATCCTCATAATCTTATCCTAGTTATCTAGGAGCTTCATAAATGTATCCTCAATAGACTGAGGTACCAGAGCTGTGGGAGGTGCTGAATGGGCCTCAAGTGTGGCAGACAATGTAGACAACTTGAATGTCGCAGCTGACATCCAGTTGTTCAAACTAGCCAAAGTCTGGCTCAACTGATGGGTTGTGAAAGGATGAACCTAGGAAAAAATGACCCCCGAGCTAGCTGAAGTACTGGGTCCAGCAGAGGAGGATGGTCCTAGAGGAAAATCATCACTAGTAGTGGTAGCAAGCACGGATGGAAGCTCGGTGGAAGGCTCAACAGAATCTACCGCATTTGGCTCCCCATACTAGCCAATTCAGGCAAAAGTTGGTAGCTTGTAATTCTTGTCCTTCGGGTTGTCGGGCCCCTGTATGCTAAACCATGAGAATGGAGCCACTGGTCTTACCTTCACACTGTAGGACTTCTTCTTTACTTTTAAATACTGGAAGTACATAGTGAGACTGTTAGGAAATGGGTAGCTTTGATAACTATCAACCCCCATCGGAGTAATGGACCGGTGCATCACATTTCCAATATAGATAGAGAAGTTTGCCATAATAGAAACAATCAAAATTGCTTAGGGAAGTGGGATAGTTTGATCATGGGACACATGATCAAGTTTGTTGCACTCTCCCTAGATACTAAAGTTGTGGGGCAGGTGGAGTATCCACCGCTACCTGCTACTGAGCCATCAGACGACTCAGAATGTACACGTTGTGGAGCTTGGACTATAGGGGAAGCTTGGACTAAGGGCGTTAGCCCTGAATCAGAAGAGAGGTCTTGAGAAGGTGTGTACTCACTCCCTGATTGGTATTCATCTATAACAACTTGTTTCCTTGTTTTCGATTTAGGCCGGGGAGTGAGTTTAACTTGTTTCCCTTTTCTTCCCCAGGATGAGTCACCTCGGCTGGGTTGTTTGGCACATCTTCCTCGTTGTTTTACCACTATCCGCAAGCAATAACATCTAACATTGTCAGTTGAAGCACATGCAATGAATCATGTAAATGATTTAAATTTGCAGACAACAGAAGAAAGTGTTGTAGAACGAGGAACCGCAGAATGCACCATCAGGAGGGAGGCCGCGTTAGAGGCACCATGGACCGTGCTGAGGCGATTGCAGGCCGCAGTGAATAAGGCTCTAGAAAAGGTATTCGATGAATCTCCGATCGCGGTCCACACAAAATATGGCCGCGACCGTAGTGATCCTGTGTAGACCGCGTGAAATGCAATGCGGCGGCGCTGGAAGCAAGGTAAGTTTCATTCTAGTTGGGCAACACGGTTCGTGCAAAAGGGTAATACGGACCACTTCAGGGCCACGCGGATCGCGCTAAGGAGACCACTGGCCGCGCTGAGCAAGAATTAGGGAACAATGTTAGGGTTTCATAGTTTCTTCCATTTTTGTCCAAATTCTTACACCTACTTGTCCCTACACAGTTACCCAATCGTTAATCACTTTAAACACACAAAAAAAACTAACATGAAATCTACCTTAGACTAAGAATTCAGAGAAAAACGTGAAGAACAAGAAGATAGAAACTACTGGCAAGCAGTTAGAATGAAAATAAGGAATTAGTTAATCATGAATGCATGGAATGTTAGCATGATTAGGAGAATGAATGTAATCTATCAAGGCAAGAAAGAATTTTTGTCTTAGAAGAGGGATGAACAGTAATAATGGAGCTCTGAGTATTCACAGTTCAAAACGGGTACAATGAGACCCTTGGTCGCTATTAATAGATACCCAGTGGGACCCAGTGGGACCCGTACTCACCTGCTAGTGCGGCCACACAAAAGCGATCGCGGACCGCTCTAGGTTTGTTTGTGTGACCCTTCAGTAAGCTACCTACGCGGACCATACAAAAACGAAATGCGGCCGTGTAGGTTCACCGCAGACCGCAATAACAGGACCGTGGCCACAATTGAAACTCCAGAGAGTATCTTATTCATCTTATACCAGTGCGGACCCCACAAAGTGTACTGCGGCAACACTAGAAAACTTCAGAGACTATAATTTTTCTACATTGTTTTGCACTGCTTCAACATAATTCTTGCAACATCTCACAAACAATTAGCTCAAAAATCCTAAATTACAAAGAAAATCAAAGGGAAAGAAAAGGAGATGGGTTTCCTCCCAAGAAGCACCCGATATAACATCGCGGCACGACGCATGTTACCATCACATCACTTCAAATAAACGAGTGCCACCACGTCGCTATCATCAAACTTCCCCAAATAATTCTTGGAAAACATCACCATTTTTGTTCGTGAGATTAATTGCACCAAACGTGGTCACATATGCAACTTCGAATGACCCACTCCACTTTGACTTGAGCTTTCCTGGAAATAACCTCAATCGAGAGTTGAAAAGAAAAATCATATCACCAACCTTGAATTCTTTCCCCCGAGCATATTTGTCGTGAAAATACTTCATCTTGTCCTTGCGTAAGCACGAGCTAGAGTAGTTATGAAATCTAAACTCATCGAGCTCATTAAGTTGCTCAACACGGATATTCGCCACAACATCCCATTCCAAGTTCAACTTTCTCAAGGCCCACATAGCTTTGTGCTCCAATTCCACCGGTAAGTGACATTCCTTTCAAAATACCAACCGGTATGGAGACCAATTAGGGTCTTGTACGCGGTCCAGTAGGCCCATGGAGCATCATCTAACTTTTTGGACCAATCGATCCGATTTGCATTGACGGTTTTGGACAAGATACTCTTTATTTCTCATTTAGAGACTTCCACTTGGCTGCTAGCTTGAGGATTATAGGGGGTATTCACTTTCTGATTTACTCCATACTTGGCAAGCAACGAATCAAAATCTTTATTGCAAAAGTGAGACCCCCATCACTAATGATAGCACGAGAAGTGCCAAACATTGTAAAGATACTCTTTTTCAAAAATGCCACAACACTCCGGGCTTCATTGTTCAGTAAAGCCACGACTACAACCCATTTTGAGACATAGTCCACCGCAGTGAGAATATAAGTGTTCCCCCAAGAGCTCACGAAAGGGCCCATGAAATCGACAACCCAAACATAAAAAGTGTTCACCTCAAGGACCATATTGGGGAATCTCATCCCTATAGTAAATTATGTTAGCTCTTTGGTATGCGTCAGATATCTTTACCAATTCATTAGCATCTTTAAACAATGTCGGCCAATAGAAATTTTAATTCAAGACCTTTGAAGCCATCCTCATCGCTCAATGATGGCCAACATAAGGGGAGGAGTAAGAAGCCTCCAAACTTCTCAATTCTTCATCTTCCGAGACACATCTACTAATCACACCATACGTGCAAATTTTAAACAATTATGGATCATCCCAATAAAAATCCAAACTATGCCGCTTGAGTTTCTACCTTTGGTTGGAAGAGAGCTCACACGGGATAATTCCGGTCACAAAGAAGTTGGTGATGCTCGCGAACCATGACATATCACACATTGACATGGAAAGAATATACTCATCGGGGAATCAATCATCTATTTCAAGGCTATCATATGGCCTCCCATCTTCCTCCAACCGAGATAAATGGTCTGCAACTTGATTCTCACTTCCCTTCTGGTCTACTATTTCTCAATCAAATTCTTGAAGAAGAAACACCCATCTCATCAATCTTGCCTTGGAATCCTTCTTACTCATCAAATACCTAAAGGCGGCATGGTTCGTGTGCACAATCAGCTTGGCACCCATAAGATATGGCCTAAATTTTTCCATGGCAAGTGCAATTGCCAATAATTCCTTCTCCGTAACCGTGTAATTCCATTGAGCTTCATTAATAGCATTGCATGCATAGTACACGGGATTAAACATTTTGCTAATTCGTTGACCCAACACCGCCCCACCACAACGTCACTTGCATCGCACATTAGATCAAACGGACAACTCCAATTGGGTGCGGTGATGATAAGAGTTGTGGTCAAATTTTGCATTAAAAGTTCAAAAGCATCCATGCATTTTTCATCAAAAACAAACTCGAAATCTTTCTCTATCAACTTACGATGTGGATTCAGGACATTCAAGAAATATTTGATAAACCGCCGGTAGAATCCGGCATGCCCAAGAAAAATACCCACCCCTTTTACAGAAGTAGGGAGAGGAAGCCTCGAAATCACCTCGATTTTTGCCTTGTCGACCTCAGTCCCATTCTTAGAATTCTTGTGACCCAACAATATACCTTCTTCTACCATGAAATAACATTTTTCCCAATTCCAAACAAGATTAGTTTCTTCACATTGGGCGAAGACTCTATCCAAGTATACCAAGAACTCTTCAAAGGAGTCACATCCCACACTAAAATCTTCCATAAAGACCTCTAATATATCTTCCACCATGTTGGTGAAAATAGCCATCATATAATGTTGGAAGGTCGTCGGATCATTACACAGCCCAAATAGCATCCGGGAGAAGGCAAATGTACTATGTTGGAATGTCAACTCACCCGCTTCAACATCAACCAGGGCTTTCACTGTAGCTAGGAAAGGTCACCCAAGAATAATCGGCACTTCAATGTCCACCTCACATTCCAATATGACAAAGTCGGCCGGTAATATGAATTTTTCAACACTGACAAGAACATCATCAACTATGCCCAAGGCTCGCTCCATTTATAGGTTCGCCATTTGAAGTCTTATTGAGGTTAGCCTAGGTTTGCTCATTCCCAAACTATTGAAGACCAAATAAGGCATCAAATTTATTCTAGCCCCGAAATCACCAAGGGCCTTGGAAAAATCTGCACTACCGATAGTGCAAGCGATAGTAAAATCTCTAGGGTCCTCAAGTTTTGGGACCATAGAATGCACGATAGCACTCACTCTACGAGTCATCTTAATTGTTTCGCACTCCATTGGCCTCTTATTTGTTACCAAATCTTTCATAAGTTGTTCATCCCCGGCATTTGTTCAAGTTTCTCAAATAAAGGGACATTTATTGTGAGGCTCTTCATCATGTCGATGAACTTTTTGAATTCATTGTCACTCTTTTGCTTTGCTAATCATTGAGGATAAGGTAGAGGATTTATAGGCAAAGGTTCCTTGGCTTTAGGCTCCACCGGCTTGGGTATATCAATCATGTGTTCCCTAGATGGGTTCACGGCATCTTGTGTTTCCACCTCGGCCTCAACATCAATATCAATCCGCACATCATTGTTCACATTATTTTCAACCACATATTCAACAATCAACGGACTCTATCTTCTTGGATCCAAACATTATCATCCACAACATGATTTTCTATCGAGACATGCACATCACCGCCTCTTCCTCTTCGAGTTGTAACAACCATCACATGGTTGTTGTTCCCACCTTTCAGGTTCACTACTGTATCACTTGGTAGGGCACCTTTAGGGCGGGTATTCAAAGCTCGGCCTAGATGGGTTCACGGCATCTTGTGTTTCCACCTCGGCGTCAATATCAATATCAATCCGCACATCATTGTTCACATTATGTTCAACCACATATTCAACAATCAACGGACTCACATCTTCTTGGATCCAAACATTGTCATCCACAACATGATTTTCAATCGAGACATGCACATCACCGCCTCTTCCTCTTCGAGTTGTAACAACCATCACATGGTTGTTGTTCCCACCCTTCAGGTTCACTACTGTATCACTTGGTAGGGCACCTTTAGGGCGGGTATTCAAAGTGTGAGAAATTTGATCCAGTTGCACTTCCAAGTTTTGGATAGATATATTATGTGAAGCCAATTGTGCATCGGAATCTTGGCTCCTTTTAATCATTTTCCTGAACATACTTTCAATTCTCCCCACAACACTCCCGGAATAACTCGAACCTTTAGAAGGAAAAAGGGGTGGATTGTTCGGTGGCTGGTACATGGGGGCCTTTGATAACCTCGCCCTAGTTGCCTTTATTTCCGATATTATCTCACCCTCCTTGATTGTTGTTGTTGCTCCAATTAATTGTGTTCCCGTTCCAATTGCATTGATTGTTACCTTGATGAACCCAATTACCGCATTGGCGGTTGTTGTTCCAATTATGACCACCTTGTTGATTTCCCCAATTGTTGCTTTTATTGTTACCTTGATTATCCCAATTACTGCCTTGGTTGTTGTCGTTCTAATTTCCTTAGGGATTTCATTGTTGATTCCCTTGATTTCCTCTATTTCTTTGGTATTTATTGGCTTTTTGACATTTCTCGCTTTGATCACCATAACACTCATTCGAATAACCACCACAATCATTATTGCTGTCAAATTGCTCATAATTACCTTGAGGTTGTTGTTGACCTCTTTGCCACTTTTTCAACATCGAGACACCTTCCATGCATTGACTTGGCGCGGGTTTTGGACTTGTTGCAATTGCGACTTCGCCAATTGATTCATAGTTTTTGTAAGCTCGGCAATAGCTTAGCTATAATCGTGTAATTTCATGAGAAAATGGATGACCATGGGGTCACCTTGGGGAACATTTGCTCGGATTTTCCATGTCGAAGAGGTGTCGGCCATTTTATTAAGAACATCATATGCCTCTTGGAATGTAAATTTCATTAAGTTCCCTCCGGCTAACTGGTTCACATTGCATTACGTTGTGGTGTTCATGCCCCAGTAAAAAGTTTGTTGTATCATCGCCTCGGTCATGTTGTTATTGGGGCAGTCCTTCACCATTGTTCTGTATCTCCCCCAAATTTTATGCAAAGGTTCTGTTAGCTCTTGCTTGAAGGCTAAGATTTCATCCCGAAGTGCCGCCATATGACTTGGTGAGAAAAACCTGCCAATGAATATATCCGCCAACTCATCCCAAGTTTTTATGGAATGATTGGGAGCCTTTCTAACTAATCCAATGCTATACGCCCGAGAGAGAATGGGAAAAGCCTCAATCTCAAGGCATCCTCGAAAACATTTGTCTGCTTGCTATCCCAGCATGTATCTACGAACCCCTTCAAATGAAGGCATTATGATTGGAAGCGCCCGTAAAATATCCTTTTCCTTCGAGCAATGTCCACATGACGTTTGTGATTTGAAACTTCCCCGCCCGGATTTGGGGAGGAACAATAGAACTCGCATACCCTTGATTCTATTTGAGAGAACTCGTGGGGAAACTCTTGGCAGTGGTAGAGGAGGGCCTAGGATAGGATCGTTGTCATTTGCATTGGCCTGACGGCCTTTACGTGGAGTTTGAGGTAAATTAGGAAACTCTTCTTGATCAAGATCTACCTCCTCTCCCGCCATGACATTGCCAAGAGGGTCATTTGAATTAAGAGCCATGTGTACCTGAGTGATTGTCACAAGCAAAATTAGTAAACAAGAAGGGAAGAGAGGAAAAACACAAAATTAACTAAGCAGATAGTGAGCACTGTAAGCTCCCCGGCAACATGCGCCAAAAAGTTATCATTGCCAACTAAATGCTACACAAAGTTAGGAAGAGCGGGTCGCAATAGCTTTTACCCAAATAGTGGTCGTGATCGAGTTTCCAAAAGGCGCTAGTAGTGGAGTAGTCTTTTCTGTCTAGACTAGAGTTGTGGTTAGGCTTCTAATGTCACTTCAAAAATTATTGGGTTTTTGTATTTATAAATACTATTATAAAACTAAGGATTGAAGCTAAATTACGCTAAGAGAATATTGCTAAGTTGTAATTAATGGAAAGAACGGAACTAGGGTCTTCCTCCGACTTCTTTAGCCACTTCCGCATCTGTCGTATCCGGGAAACCTTTCTTCATGGCGCAGCATTTAGCAATGCCAGCAGCCTGGTGAGGGTTGGCTGTCTGAGGGCAGGTTAAGGGAGGGCCTCCTGGGCTTGCTTCATTGTATCTCCTAGCTAGTAAATATCGGGTAGAAACTACTAACAATCGATTGACATTTTAGGGGCTTATGCAACAACCATTGCCCAATTTTACCCACTCTCACACCTCTTAGTAGAGAGAGTGGTTCTACCCAATTGACTCTCTCGAGACCAATTTGGAAGGCCAATTAGACCAAGCCACTAGGGTTCAAGTAGGGTGATTACTCTCTCGAGACTTAATCTTTTAATTGGGACTGCCATTTCTCACAGGTCCATCCCAGTTACTTGTTGGGTCAATTTTGGGTCATAGACTCTCTTTCTCAATAAGAGTTAAACCCACTAATCTTGAATCAGTGTTTGCAACCACCACTTCTAAAATAAAAACATAAAACCAACCCGAATAGCAAACACTCAATATCAGTCTAACCCTAGATGGCAACACCCATTAATTACTCACACTAGAGTTGAGCCACAACCCTAGCTAATGAGTTTAGCTATACATAATAAATGACGAAACCAAAAAAATAGATGAAGAACTAAACATATTATTTAAATACAAAGAAAAAACTACAATAATCTATTTTTAATGCAGACCAAAAACGCCTAAAATGGCTACAATAACGTTCCCAGGTGCTCAGCTGCGTTTTTCAATATAAAACTTAACCTAAAAATGCTAAAATGTTATATTTATAATAGGATAGAAAAACTGGAGAAAAATACCCCTGCATGGTCAGTGCATGCCAAACAAAAGGAACCGCGGCCACACTCGCTCTTTGACTTAGAAATTTTGATCTCTCTAAGCAAGAGGATGCGGACCGCACAAATAAGTAGTGCGATCAGAAAGGTGTTTGACACGGACCGTGCGGTGGCGACCGCGGGCTGCTTGGCTTTGACTTGACTTTTTGAAAATCTCTCTGAATCTTGTTTATGCAGACCGCACAAATGAATGAAATGGTCGCGAAGTCTGAACGCGGATTGCGAGAATCAAACCACGATCGCGTACCTATTACCCTTAATATGCCATGCCTCTGAATCACCTAGTGCGATCGCAGTTGCATTCACGTGGTCTGCACTAGATCCTCTTTTCTTCACTTCACTTGATCTTTGAAACTTGAGCACGTTTCACTCCTTTTTGAGCCGATCTTTGACACTTTTTCACTTTGTCAATAAAACCTGCAATCAAGCACGACTTCTGAGCATTTTCGGGACTATTTTGTACCAATTTATACTCCGAACATAGGAAAGTAGGGGCATAAACATTTAAGAATCCTAATTTATCAGCTAACCCAAGGACTTTCCCATTAACTCCGAATAAATTTTGGAAAAGATAATTTGGGGTTGGGAGAGATCAATTAACAAGAACTTGAGGCATTAACATCCATTTTATAAATTCTACCTAGGGATAGAATTGAACTACTTGTAGTCATTCCGGGTGTGCTTAATCTCTTAATTGGGTTAGGAATAATTCAACTAGGAAGTCTCGTTTGTCTTCGGAAGAAGCTCATTAAGAATTATTATCCATCGCTAATTGATATTAACTCGCTCATATTTATAAAATCATGAAATACATTGGATCATTACTTTGGAGTGTAATTATTTATGCATCCATACTTATAGCCATTGATCATTTCACTTGCTTTCTAGGTTAGTTTACATTTCCGCATTTAGGTTTAAACATTTTTTAAACCAAACTCTTAGTGTTTGACATTGCACGATAAGTGATATTTTTCTTACATTGCTAATCACCTACATATTGTTCTCTGTGGATCGACCCCAACACATGGGATAAATTATATTGCTTTTGATCATGTCCATTTACTTTTTAGTAGTGGATTTAGACATCATAAAAAATTGGCACCGTTGTTGGGGAACAATTTTGTGTTATTTAGGTTGTTTGAGAAATAAGCCTAAGTGCTTTAGTCCAAAATTATGAATATTTATGTAATTAAATTTTCTTACCTTGGTATATTTTCTTGTTTATTTTTCTTATTTTTTAAAAAATGGAATCATTTAATAGTAATTGCTCGAATGGTAGTTGTTCATACTTTGATGACCCTTGTCAATATTGTGGATGATCACACTCGTGGCAAAGTTTTTTAAATTCTCCTGGGGGTGGATTGCACGCACAATCTCAAACCCATGAGTGGAGTATTTGTGGTAAGTGTGGTTTTTGAAATGGTCATTGGGATGATTGTGTTTATTTGTTTTTCCCTTTCCCAAGCCTCCGTTATGATGATTGTACTTTTTGTAATGAAAATGATAGAGCTATGGTAATTGAAGAAGTTGATCATGGCCAAATTGGAGAGTTCAAGCTCATGTTGGCCAAAGTGCCTTGGAGGAGCTTTCTGAAAATAGTTTTTAAAATGACTTGGCACTTGCAAGGTTGCGCTCACAAATGGGAGAAATGGTTGAAGCTGTAGAGTACCAATAGTCCTTGGAAGTTAATGATAGCCAAGAATTTTCCTTAGATGGAGAAGCTGAAAATCCTTTCTTGGCACTCTATCAAAACCAAGAAGAACTCTCAAATGTTCAAGATGAGAGGATGATGCTCATGTTGGAGACAATTTTTGAAAATAAGGAGAAGCACAACTCTGCACTCGAGGAATTGAAGCAAGGCTTGACTTACAATGATGAACACATCCACAATTTGGAAGAATCAAATGAAAATATTGGTTGAGTCTCACTCTACCTACCAAATTGAGAGTGTGAAAGGAAGCCAATAAGAGTCCAATTCCACGGAAAAAGAGATCTTTACTTTGAGGATTCAATAATTGAACATCCGCCAACCAACTCCATGAGTGTTAGTGATGCCAAAAAAAATATGGAATTAGAGTCAACCTGCGTAATTGATAATATGGTTGAGATTGTCTCTAATCCAGGGAAAAGAGGATGTCAAAATTAGGGAGAAATTGCAAGGTAGAGGTTTGAAGTCACATTCCATGCATTTTTCAACATTGGAATTGTATGGTGACATGAAATTTGTACCACGCAAATAAATGAAGGACTACAAGGAGGAAAACATGTACTATACATCATACAATTTGAGGGAAAAAGAAAGAAAGATGACATTCCTCACATGAGAGCCAATTAGTGCAAAATGAAGAATTTAAGGCTTGGCTTCATCATCGACATACGACCCCCATCCCCAAATTCATATCGTCCAAGTGGCGAGACAAGTGGTAAAGTTGTTGTGTCGTGCCATGATGTTAAATGCGGCGCTTGGTGAGAGGCAACCCATCATTTATCATAATTTTTAGTCATTTTTGAAATTTTCTTTTATTAGAATAGCTTAGAATATTATTTGTGACTAATTTTCCAAGTATTACATTTTTTGGAGTTGATTTGAGCAGGTTGGAGTCGTTCGGAGAGCCAAAATCAGTAGCTGCAACCAAGGGCCTTGGTTCATCATTGCCCATTTCCTTTCAATTTTAAAATGGAAACCTAACTTTGTGGCTACAAAGGAAAGACTAACAACCTCAGAAGTAGGGATTAGACTACCCCATTTACCAACAGAATTTTATAATTAAAAAATTCTAAAAAAATTGGACATGTAATTGGACGTTTATTAAAGATCGATATTTGTAGATCAACCACATTACGAGGACATTATGCAATAATTTGGGTAGAAATTCCATTAGAAATTACAGTTCAACCTTTTTTTATATTTTGGCCTCCATAAATGATATATTTATTATAAAGGAGGAGATTTTGTATGCAAAAAAAGTGAAAAATTTGGTCACACGATTAAACACTGCAGCTATGTTCATAAACCCCCATAAAATTCAAGTTCATCCAAAGATCAAGCTATTTCAACAGAAGACAACTTGGAAGATGGATGGAAAATAGTCTCTATTAACAAGGGAAGAAAACTTAGTGCAAAAAATTCATGTCCAGTTCTCACAAATCAAAAAAGTCATCCGAAAAGCCCAAGTATCTCTATAACTAATACAGGTAAAATCATAAACACTCAATTACTTCACTATAAACCTAAGGAACCCTCGAACATACACCACCCTAGCAAGACACTAGTCAAAACAAACACTGAACAATCCACCCTAGCTATGGAAAACCTTTTTTTCCTCTTAGAAGGAGAGCAAATTGTTTTGGCAGTTACCACTGATCTTCCAGTTGACAACAAATTAATAAATATTAATATTAATACTACTGAACACTTTTCCCTAGCATGAGGACTTAGCCATGCTGGATTCAAATGCGGTAAAAATTATCACTAATGAAAATAATTTTAAAAAAAACTACCATGCAAAATGTCACACAAATGAAAAAAGTACCCCTCACACAAATGATAACTCTATTAACACTCTTAAGAAGCAAATCTACAACTCCAGTAATATTTCTTCTTTAGATAATAATAAAGAACCAAATCCTTCCAAAAGATATGGAAATATATCATCCCCTGAGCATGAAAGCCAAATGGCAAGGAACACCATTGACAATGGACAAATATCACATACCAACGAAGAAGATTTTGATACTTCAACTATGGAAGATACACGTGTAACGGTAACCAAAGGAATTGCAATAATAACCTATATTTTCCCTAACACCCAGTCACTTGGCTACTAGCAGTAGCCTCAATCCCACGCCTACTACCATTCCCATAAACTCCCAAACCACAATTAAAGATGAAAATATTTCCTTCAACCCTAAGAAGAAGGAACTGACTTATCCAAATATTACGACAACACAGAGCACACACGATGGAGAACCTTCCACTCTTGCAGCAATCGAAAGCCCACAAATTGTCTATGCACAACCCCTACAGGCACAAGATTATCAACCTGCCTCGTGGATAGAACTAGGTCTAACGGGTTATGCAATCTCTTTTAATGTTCAAATCAATGGACATGAAGAGATTGTCATACTTTACGATACTCAGTACCTAACACATCTAGTGAAAGAGGGAATGAGGCTCTCTATGATCAATTATGTAAACTGAATATGGTTAAATAATGTCGTCCAACCTGTAATGCCCTTGTTTAACCCTCAAAAGGCTCCAATAGATATACCTTTTTTCTAACGGAGATGTACTGTCATCTGAACCCCATTTTTCTGCCATGGGAGACCAACCCAGCTTCCCAAGACCATCCTCACCCCCTCATGCACCAACAATCTCCACCTCCTCATGAACAATAAAACCAAACACCAGGTCAGTAGAAGCAGAAATGGAGGAAAAGGAAGAACCTATCAGCCTAGTCTTACAGCGAGTCCTACAGTTCTCGTGTTTAGATGGGATAAAGGTATTACTCTTCAGGGAGATACAATAGAAGAGGCACATACTCTGTTTCCCACTGGAACTCTTCAAGTGCTCTGCGGATATTAGACCTCTCCAGGAGCCAATAGTGAGAAACAGAGCCATGATTCTTGTGCCATCACTGAGAAGGAACCCGCGTTTCCATGAGGGATCAGGGACAACGGGGAACCAGCAAACTCAACCATCAACAAACCAACATCATTATATGGAATGTAAGGGGAGGAAACAATAACAACTTCAAGAAAAACTTTAGAGAAATGGTTGATACTCATAGACCTTGTTTAGATACTCTTCTGAAAGCAAGAATGGCAAACCATGCGGAGTTGCTCAATGACTTTTGTTTTACTGAGTTAACAGAAGTTCCAGCGAAGGGCTAATCTTGTGGCATGGTAATGATGTGAAACCACAAAATTGTTAGTGTCTGTAATGCTCTTCGTTGATTCCATGAAATCCATGCAATAATAGAGATAAGTCCTACCCGTAAAAAACAGTTTTTTCTTCAATTTATGCTAGCACCAACGTCTATTGTAGAAATTTGATGTGGGGAAACTTAGACATATCAGTAAGATTTATAAAGGACCTTGGATAGTTGGAGGTGATTTCAATGATATCATAGCTTCTAATGAAAAATTTGGTGGTAGGCTTATCAAAGATAGTAGAGCTAATTATATTTGATCTAGGATTAATTCTTGTAATCTACTTGATTTAAGTTTTAATGGGTGTAAGTATACATGGTCAAACCTTAGGCATAGAAACAAATGTCTCATCATGGAACGTTTAGACAAGATTCTTGGTAATGAATACTGGATAGAATTATTTCTAGAAAGCTCCATATCCATCTACCCAAAACACACTCGGATCATAACCCTTACTTATTGAATTAATTTCTAAAAATCGGTTACATCATACTATTCTATTTAGACTAGAAACATTCTTGTGCAAGCGTCAAGAATTTCAAGCATCGGTTGAAAATAATTGGCTAAGGACTGACTATTTGAAAGGAATTCAAAATCAATCCTTGGAAGAATAATACCTCTAGTAACGTAATGGGAAGAAAAAGCAAACTATTAGCTAGACTCCAAGGTATTCAAAATTCAACCGTTATACCATTAGTATTTTTCTCCAACAATTAGAAAAAGACTTAACGAGGGAATATAATAATATCCTTAAAATAGAGAAAGTTCATTGGAAATTAAGATCTAGGATTGCGTGCTTAATGAAGGTGATGAAAACACTAGGTTTTTCCAAATCACCGCTACCAATAGAAAAAGAAAAAAAAAGATTAATTTCTTTAAAGACAACAATATTAATTCGATTAATGATCATGACCAAATTATGTCTCATATCCTTGACTACTTTACTAATTCTTTCATAACTGCTCACTCCTCTAATAATTGGAATACCACTCTAGGTAAGTCCTCCTCACATCAAAAGATAGACCTTGTATCCCCAGATTTACCCTTACTAGATATGGAAATCAAAATGGCAATATACTCTTCCAAACCCTTTAAGGCCCCGGGATTTGATGGCCACACTCATTCTTCTTTCAGAAATATTGAAAAATTGTTGGACACTCTGTAACCAATCTATGTCACTCAATATAAAATTAATTACAAAAGAGATCAACAGTACCTATCTATGCCTTATACCAAAAATTCCTAAATTTTTGACAAATTGGTCATTATAACACCATCTACAAAATCGTTACAAAAATTCTATCTAATAAATTAAAGCTCTTCTTGGATCTCTTATTAAGCCCCTTCCAAGCTAGCTTTATGAAGAACAAAAGAGTTGCTGATAATGTTGTCATTATTCAGGAAATAATTTCAAAATTGAACAAATTGAAGTGGAAATAAGGGCAAATGATTCTTAAAATTGACATAGAAAAAGTCTTTGATCGTTTGGAAGGGTCATTTGTTCACTACACTTTGAAATTCTTTAATTTTCCTCTTAAGTTCTATAAGCTCTTACTTAATTGCATCAACGAGTAGCATAGTTTTTAGATAAATGGTTCTGCCACAAGGTTCTTCGAGCCTAGTCGTGCCATCAGATAAGGTGACCCCATTTCACTATATATTTTCATCCTATGCCTAGGATGCTAACTACATATATCAACCACCAAGTTGACACTATAATTAGGATCCAATTACCTTAGGTATAAACTGCCCAAGTTTTTCCCAACGTTTCTTTGATGACGATCCTACTCTAATGGCCAAAGTTACTAACAAGACTTTCCACACTATTAAGAATGGCCTAGACCTTTTTGGTAATCTTTCTTGACAATGTATTAACAGCTTCAAATCTAAAATTCTCTTTTCTAACAATTGCACCTCTCCCCTTATCAAATCCACATCTAATACACTAAGTATAAAGAGTTGTGATAACTTTGGTTTTTACTTATGCTTCGCAATTCATAATAATTGCCCAAGACCTAGGAATTTTCAATTCATTATTGACAAAATGAGGTCCAGGCTAGCATCATGAAAATTAAATCTACCATAGCTAACTCATGCCTTAACTTTATTCCCAATCACTCTATGCAGTATAACATGCTCCTAAAAAATACCCTCCATAAGATTGAAAAAACTCAAAGGGACTTTGTATGGGATAGCACTATGGAACACAAGAAAAGTTACCTTATTAGTTGGTCATTTGTGTGTCAACCTTAAAATAATGGTGGATTAGGCCTTAATTTTGCTCAATCAAAGAATTTATGTAAATTAGCATCTCCTACATAGAGACTTCTAACCAATACTATAATCCCTTGGGCACGATTAATCATTTCAACCTACTGTCTTAACGAATATAGTTATAGAAATTTCTTCATCTGAAAAAGTATTCAAAAAGTCTGGGAGATATGTTAAAAAAGCATCACTTGGTCCCCTCACAATCTCACCAAAATTAACATTTGGGGTACTAAGTGGATTTTATATATGGGAAATCATAACGAGGCCTTTTTCCACAACAGACCTTTCTATAAAATAAGAGATATTTGGTAAAGAAAAATGTGGTGTTTTGACAAGATAAGCATAGACATTCCAACGAAAATCAAAGAAAATATCTTTAATACTAACATTCGCAAGAAAGGCCCTAACAAATATATTCCCATATGGTCCATAACCACAAAAGGTTTCTTCTTCTCTAAATCATTTTATGCCTTAATAGACCCCCCCCCCCCCCCCCTCCTTCACCTTATCCAATGAACTCGATTTTTCATGGGCATGGAACCTTAAATGCCCTAATAAAATCAAATTCTTCCTATGGAAATGCCTTGATAATAGACTTCCATGCCGAAAATACCTTTCATAAATTGACATGAATATTAACCCCTTGTCCCCTATTTATAAGTTCCACAAAACGTAGACCATAAGCCACAGTTTTTACACTGTCATGCGGTTAAACACTATTGGACACAGCTAGGGAGGTTTAATTTGAAAAATAATTCTAATAAGCATTGGCTTCATCAAATAAGAAACTTTGATATCAACCTCTCCAATAACCTTCCAAACTGGCACTTCTCTTTCCGGTTTTCCATTTGGCAAATTTGGATAAAACAAAATAATAACAATCATAACAATAAGGACTTCTCTATCAACAGTAACCATAACATCTAAAAAGCTACTGAATTCACCTTTTTAACTGAAAAAGCCCCTAACCCTTGTACAAAAAATCCTATCAAAATTAAATGGAACAAGCCACCTAGAGGATGGTTTAAACTAATTATCGATGCTAGTTTTAAAAACCACAATTGTAGAACGAGCATTGGAGGGATTATCAGAGATACCAAGAAAATTGGATAATTTGATTTTCTAAGACTACCCAGGCTTTTGGATCATTTCATGCAGAAATAATGACAGTCATGAAAGTGTTAAAAACAATACGAGAATGGGGCATGTTCCTGCTTGAAATAGAGATTGATTCCACGGAGGTTATTCATTCCATTTATCAAAGAAATAGACTATATAATAACAATATTGATAAATGCAGGTTGTTTATGCACCATCAGAAGGTAAGCCTCCAGCACAACTTCAGGCAAGGGAATATGATTGCACGTCAATTGGCAAAGAAGGCAAGGCAAAAAGGAAAACAAGTTTTTGTATTACCACCTTGCTATGCCACTAGTAGAGAGGGAGATAAATGAATTTTTCGTTTGTATTAAGACTTTATCTTATGAAGCTTGTAATATCTTATCAAGCTTAGGAAATCAAAGTGTCCTTAATGACACAAACTAAGAAGGCAACATACGCAACAACATTATATATGTATGTATATATATATATATATATATATATATATATATATTCCTGTTTGCTCAAAAAAATATCAGATAATATAATAATAAAAAATAAAGAACAAAAGCTATTTGTTGACTATATAAGTCCCTTTAATTTAATACGGATTTTATTATTTTGTATATTGTATTGACAAATATGATGATAATTAAAACTTATTAAAGAAATATGCTTTAATGTTCAAACAAGCCCGATCACAGTGTAATATAATTAATATATTTAATATTGACCACGTATCGCACGAGTACGACCGCTAGTTTTCTCGTAATAGATTTTATGTTTTCTTTTCTTATGTAAGCCAATTGGCCCGATTATATTTTTATGCCTATTTTTGTATATTTTCTATGTGTCTGATTTATTATCATTCAAAATTTTTAACTATTAGCTTCCGCACGGCGCTCTATTATTTCGATTCAAAGAAAATGCTACTTTGACTTTTCTAATTCTCAAAACATAAAGAACTAATGAAAAAGAAAAGATGTTCATTCACGGTTTGCCTTTTTTCTTCATTCCTCTTGATTAGTATGGAAGAAAAAAATTCCACTAAATAGCAATGGCGAAGAAAATTATTGTTCTCTTTATTATCATAGTAGTGATTAGTTGAAACTTGAAAGTGAACAAGTTGACCTATCCATCCATTTGAAGGGATATGCATTGTTAGGTAGAAGGAAATGTATATATCTCAACATAGCAGCGCCCACTTTTTTTGGCAAGTAGGGAATAATAATATTTGATAAAGAAGGATATATAGAAATATCTTAATTATTCAAGTGGCACAAATTTGATCTTATGTGGTAGGTTGATGAGACTTTAGCTCTATACAAAATCATGGGGCCATCTCCTGGATTCTCAAGCTTCTTTGTTTAGTGTTGTTTTATATATATCAACTTGCTTATTTGACCCCAAACCAAACAGAATCTAAAGAGAGTTTGCTTTCCTACCATACAACAAACAATTTTTAATAAAATCTCACGCCTTCGTCAATTCTAAATTTCTGCCTTGTGTCCGACTCAAATAAATATATTATTTTCCATTATTTCGATGATGATGATCATCTGGTCATGCTTGCAAAACTTCTTTTTTTGTCTTTATAATCTAGTGTTTAGAACTTATTTGCCCGGCTTATTCGAATTCGCTTTTGTTAGGGTCTACAAAAAAGAAAAAATCTCTTTACCAACAAAAATCTGCTATTCTATAGGTTCAAATCCCAAAATTCTGATTAAGAGCAGTGAGATCTGAAATACATAATCGCACCATACTCTTTGAATGCAGAATCATATAACATTATATGCTCAGTGTATAAATACAAATTCATTCGAAGTTTTATCATTGATAAATGTTGAACTCTAGTGATTAAACTTCATCCGGTATCATTTAGGTATAAAGTTGAACTTCTACCAAAAACACTCCTCTCTCGCTATATTTTTCTTTTTTTCTTTTTTAGTTTTTATTACATCATGTGAGGGTAAGCGAAAAGGGGAGAGATGTGATGATCCAAAAGTTCATATTTTTTTTAAATGAAATTCAGTATTTTTAAGGCCTTGAAAACCACATATAGAGCCACTTCGATTTGAGTGCGCAGTCCGAGCGTGTAACCGTAAAACATAAATATGTAAATCTGTAGAAAATGGTAAAAATTAGGCAATAAAATGAGTTAATTGGACTTCGTTCAACGTTTGGTATAAACGGACCCGGACCGTGATTTGATTGTCCCGGAGGGTCCATAGAAAAATATTGGACTTGGGCCTATTATTCCGAGGTCCCAAGCCCGACAAATGATTTTTAAGGAAAATTATTTTATGAAATTATCTAAGTTATCTTAAGATGAAATTTGATTAGAACATGATGGTATCAGGCCTGCATTTTAGTTCTTGCGCTCGATACAGGTCTTATATATGATTTACGATGATTTTGTGCAATTTTGTGAAAAACAGATGTCATTTAACATGATTCGGACCGAAATTTCAAAAGTTGGTGTTTTATGAAGTTTTGGAAAATTCTTTGATTTTTGAGGTTTAATTCTTTGCTATTTAGGTTATTTTGGTGATTCGATCGAGCGGATAAGTTCATATGATGTTATTGCGTTAGTACATATATTTGGTTGGGAGCCCCGAGGGCTCGAGTATATTTCACATACGTTTCGGGAGGTTTTTGACTTAAGAAACGTTGCAGTTTTTTTTTTTTGCTGTTGAGTTGCCAGGGATTTTACCCTTCGTGTTTGCGTGGTCCTTCTTGCGAACGCGTAATGAAAATATTCCAGTGCCAGATTCCGTCTACGTGAATGCATAACTCTGGTCGCGAATGCGAGGCAATTAGGGGTTATCCCTTCATGAACGCGATCCTGGCCACGCAAAAGCGAAGCCCAATTGAGCCTTGTCGGGGGTGCAGAAATTGTTGTGACTCCAAATGGGATCATCACTTATTTCCTTACTATTCTGTACTTTCGAGGCCTTGAAATCCTCATCCTGGAGTTGCCTCGATCTACGTGCACAGTCATGGTGCATAGTCGGAAAACTTAGATATGAATTCTGTGAGGAAAATGCTAAATTTTGATATTAAATTGAATAAATTTACCTTTGATCAACATCGAGTAAATGGACCCGGACCCATGATTTCACTGTTTCGGAGGGTCCGTAAGAAAATATGGGACTTGGGTGTATGCCCGCAATCGAATTCCGAGGTCCCAAGCCCGAGAAATGATTTTTTACGTGAAATTATTTGTTGGAGATAATTAAGGAAATTGAAAGTAAAATCTTATCAAAAGATCATGGTATCGGGCTCGTATTTTACTTCCGCTGCCCGGTACAAGTCTTATATATGGTTTAAGGGCTTCCGGTAGAGTTTGGTTGAAAACGGACGTCATTTGACGTGTTTCAGACATAAAAGGGAAATTTGATGTTTCACGGAAATTTTGAAGAAATAATGAGTTTTATGGCTTAATTTTATGTGTATGATGTTATTTTGGCAATCTGATCTCACGGCTAAGTCCGTAGGATATTTTTGAAGTTGTTTGCGTATTTTTGAAGTCCGACATGCAGGCTTCACAATTGTGAAGCCTGGCTCGCAATTGCGAAGGGTCGGCTCGCAAATGCGAGAATGCCCCAGACCTGTAGTTATCACAAATGCGACATTGGGATTGCAAATGCAAAGTCTTTATTTCCTGACAGAGTTCACAAATGCGAACAATACCATCGTAAATGCAGAGGTGAGGTCTTCGCAAATGCGACTTTATGGTTCGCAAATGCGAACCTCCCTTCTTCCCTCATAGTTCGCAAATGCGAACAAGAATCTCGCATTTTACATACCTACAGGGTTCGCAATTGCAAACCCCAGTTAGCAATTCACATATCTGCAACCTACAATTTTTTTACATAGTCGAATTTTTGACATTTTTTACGCTATTTTCAAAACACAATTCCTTTAGGCGATTTTCCAAGAACAAGACCTCTTTCAAATCGTTTGTAAGTTGCTTATTACTTATTTCTTTCAATCTTTAACACCATTTAACATATTTTAAACATAAAATCAATGATTTTCATGGGTGAAATTAGAGGTTTGGAGTAGAACCTAGGTTTTTAAATAATTAGGGATTTGGACCTCAATTTGAGGTCCGATTTCAAAATAAATCATATATTTAGGTTCGTGGGGGAATGTGTATCCAGATTTTGGTTCAAACCTAGGGTTTTGACCACATTGACTTGAAGGGCATTGTAGTTATTTTACCTAAATTTTCGTCTTAGCTTTAAATTGAATAGTGGAATGAGTTTTTTGAGATGTTATTTACTAGTTGTAATAGAAATGAATAGATTTTGGCCATTTAGAGTCGGATACTCGTGGCAAGCGTATGGTTTCAAGTTTAATTGGAGCCAGTTTGAGGTAAGTGGCTTGTCTAACCCTGTTTGGGGGGACCATTCCTCTAAGGATACGTTATTTGGTAATTGAGTGCCTTGTAGGTGAGGTGACGAGCGCGTACTTGAGCTAATTGTTTAAAATCCAATTTTTACATTTGATATTGAAACTGAATTTTCTTTCGTACTTGCTTTATTTTACTTGCAATTATAACCTATGTGAGATTAGAAAAGCATGTCTAGTTGATTTAACTTGCATACTTGCTTAAGTTGCCTTGACTGTATTACATGAAGCATGTAATGCTAGTACTACATGTTGCTTGTCTTTTTGTACTTTACTCTCCCAGTTGTGGTTGCGCCTTTATATTGGGACTACGTATGTGGGATTCCAATAGCTCCCCCTTGTTTTTTTACTTTGGGACTACGGTTAGATTCCTGGTAGATCCCCCTGCACATTTACTTTGGGACTACAGGTTAGATTCCCGGTAGATTCCCCTGCACATTTCCTTTGGGACTACGGGTTAGATTCCCGGTAGATCCCCCTGCTCATTGATATTGAAATGGACAACAGGACGGTATCCTGGGAGATCCTCGTTATTGGTATTGATATTGAAATGGACTACAAGACGGTATCTTGGGAGATCCTCCTTATTGGTATTTATATATAGGTAGACTACAAGACGGTATCTTGGGAGATTCTCATTGTTGATATTGACATGGAAATAGACTACATGACGGTATTTTGGGAGATCCTTGTAATAGGTACTGATATTGAGCTATTTTACACTGTGTTATCTTATCCTCGATGTGTTGACTTTTGTTTGTGTAACCTGACTTACTTCACAGTTGTTTGCAAATATTTCTACTTATTTCATAATGTTGTCAGCGTTCTTATTAAATTATATAATCTCAGTAGCGCCCTGACCTTCCTCGTCTTTACCCGACCGAGGTTAGGTTTGGCACTTACTGAGTAACGCTATGGTGTACTCATGCCTCTTTTGCGCATGCTTTTCATGTGCAAACGCAGGTACTTCTTCTCAAGCGCACTATTCCTGAGGCAGAGACGTCTAGCAAAGACTTCGAGGTACATCTGGCGCGTCCGCAGACCAGGAGTCTCGGCCTTATTCAAATATTTAGCAGATAACTTTCCCCTTCTTTCGATTATTAGACATTCTGGAGTTAGTGCAGTATATTATATTTCTATTAGCCAGTGTTTCCCGTGAGTTTTCGGGTTCGGGATGAGATTGTAGACTTCTGCTTTTTGAGTTGTATATACCGAGTGGCCTTTATATATAGTTTCTTTAGTTGTTCAGTTTTTAATTAATTAATCCGCAAGCTATGTTGTTTTCAGCATTGTTAAGCTTACCCAGTTATAGGAACTAGGTGTCATCACGACGTGTTCATAGAGGCGAAATGGGGTCGTGAAAATTGTTCTACGCGAACATGAGCCATTGGACTTGAACACGAGGGCTCGAAGGGTTATCTCTCTTCAAACGCGAGTCTAAAGTCACTAATGTAAAGGTCTTCAGGCCTGACTCATCATGAACGCAATGAGCCTGTTGCGAATGAAAAGGGCAATTTCGCCCAGGTATTTTCAATAAACCAAAATAGAACACTTATGGGATTTTTACAAAATTTTAAAAACCTCTTCTTCTCCAAATCTCTTAGGCAATTTTTGAAGCATTTCCACAACATAATCTCTTGGATAAGTAAATTTTAACTTTTTATCTTCCATTTTTTTAAAACCCCTTAGATTTCTACGCCTAAAACATGAGATTAAAGGTAGAAAATTAAGGATTTGAGTAGAGTTAGGGATTTTTGATTAGTTGTGATTCAGACCTCGTTTTGGGGTCACATTCTTGAAATAATTATATATTTTGGCTCGTGGGTGATTGGGGGATCGGATTTTGGTTTGAACCTCGTGTTTTGACCAAGAGAGCCCGGGGTCGATTATTTAATTTTTCAGAAGAATGACTAGAAAGCTATAATTAGGATTTGGATTGGATTGTTTAGTATTTATTGATATTATAAAGTCAATTGTGTATAGATACGATTGATTTAGTTACCAATTAGAAAGGAAAGGCGGGTTTTGAGGCTTGAGTTAGGCGTTGTTTGAGGCTTGAGTTAGCGGTGGAAGTTCGAGATAAGTGTTCGATCTAACCTTAACATTAGGGGTTAAAATTTGTGTCCTATTTGCTAATTTATTCTTGTTGAGTACGACGTTTAGGCATGGTGACGAGTATCTATGGGTTGGTGCCGAGCATGACCATGAGTCTTAAATTGATAATTGTTGTATTCTTAAATAATACTACGAATGCTTTAAGTAACGATTCTCAATAATGAGCAAGGATTTAGTCTATTTTCGTGAATTTAACATATGATTGAGTATTGGTATTAATTGAGCTGAGTAGGAGTTGAGTTTAATATTGGTTATAGCTGATTCTCCCTTGTCGGGATATTTGTGTTGATATTATGGTTCACTTGCCGGGATTCCTTATGATGTTGTGTTGCCTTGTAAATAGGAGGGGGTAGTGTGCCTACCGCAAGATATGGTGAAAAGGAAGCGGGTGGCATGCCTACCACAATATATGATAAAATTTGAGTCGGTGGTACGCCTACCACGAGATTTATAAAATGGGAAGGGGTGGTACCTACCACAAGAAATAAAAAAATGGGAGCGGGTGAGATGCCTACCACGAGATATGAGAAATGGGATCGGGTTGCATACCTCCAGTGAGATGTGAACCGAAAATGAAATCTGCCTTTGTTTTCTTTATCCTTGTTAGAAGTTGAATTTTAGTTTCCTATATAATACTCTTGAGATTCTGATTTATCTGTTATTCCCTGAAACATGTTCCCCTTTACAGCTTCAATTGTTTGTTCCAGTTTATTTATTCATTATATATAATATAAACGCACATGTTTATTTGGAGTCTTGTCATTACCTCGTCAGGGTTAGTCCAGGAACTTACCAGCACATGGGGTCGATTCTGCTGATGCAACACTGTGCACTTAGTGCAGATACCGAGGCAACACTGGGATAGCAGGAGTAGCTCGAGAGCCAACCTTCAGTCCACAAAGATCCTGAGGTAGTCATGCAGGCGGCCGCAGGCCTAGAGTCTCTTCTATCTATTATTATGTTCTATTATCACTTGTATTCTATATAGGCTTTGTTTCTTTCTTCTAGACACTTGTATGTAGTAACCATAGATAGTCCGTGAATGTTGTGATACTCATTTCTGGGTAGAGACATATGTTGGGTTATTGTATTTATTTGGTATTATATCTATCTATATCTTCCGCTTAATTTAATCTTCTACTATTGTTGAAATGTTTATCACATGTTAACACAAGTTATTAAAGGGATTAAAAATTAAAGACTTATGGATTTGTAGACTACATGGCTTCCCTAACTTCTATGAGTAGGTGCCATCACGACTCCCAAGGGTGGGAAATCTAGATCGTCAGATGTTGGTATTAGAGCACTAGTTACATAGGTCTCTCAATTTATGAAAAAGCTTAGTAGAGTATGAGGGATCGATACAGAGAGGTCTGTATTTATCCCAGAGGCTATATAGTTAGGAAAACTTTACATTGTTCTTTCTAGTCATTTGGATATGTTTCCTAATAGTAATTGAATTTCTACTTTGTTATTTCGTAGATAGCAAGAACTTGCCCGTCCTCATCTACTGATCAGTAGCCCGAGCCCGTAGCAGCAGCTTCCACGAGGGGCAGAGGGGAAGGTAGAGGCCATGCTAGATGCCGAGGCAGGGATAAAGCTTACCCCAGGGAAGTAGGCAGAGGGGAAGGTAGAGGCCATGCTAGATGCCGAGGCAGGGATAAAGCTTACCCCAGGGAAGTAGCACCCATAGCAGATCCTCATGTTGACATTAATGATTTGGTTCCTGCCCCAACAATTCTGGTGGGCCCAGCTCAGGTCCTAAAGGGATTTATTTATACTTCAATACTTCAGGATGCTCTGGTCCGTCTTGTGGGCCTTATGGAGACTATCACCAAGGTAGGTATATTCCTATAGTACCAACTGTTTATTAGGCTAGAGGAGGAGCCCAGACTCCTGCTACTCGCACTCCGGAGCAGGTAGCTCCCTTGTTTCAGACTATAGTGGCCAGTTGGAGCAGTTCAGTCAAGTGTGCTAGCTCAGACCGGTGATGGTGCAGCTATGTCTGCCGATGCTTTGTGGAGATTGGATAGGTTCACCAAGCTCTTCACTACTACTTTCAGCTATGCATCTACTAAGGATCCCCAAAATTTTCTAGACAGTTTTCACGAGGTTCTTCGAAACAAGAGTATTGTTGAGACCAATGGGGTTCTTTTTGCTACATTTCACTTGTCTCAATCCGCCAAGACTTGGTGGAGGGATTATTGCTTAGCTAGACTAGCAGGATTACCACCCTTGACCTAGGAGCAGTTCACACGACTATTACTAGAGAGGTTTCTCCATATCACTCAGTAAGAGGCCTATTAAAGGTAGTTCGAGCGCCTCCAGTTGGGATCCATTACTGTCACCCAGTACGAGACAAATATTTATTTATTTTACTCGCCATGCTCTTATCTTAAATCCCGTTAAGAGGGAGTGAGTGTGGCAGTTTATTGATGGACTCATTCAGCCAATTTGTCTCCAAATGGCTAGAGAGATTAGTAGTGAGATGTCCTTTTAGGAGGCGGCCAATGTGGCCCGAAGAGTTGAGATGGTACGATCAGAGGGGGGTGGTCATGGGGTAGACAAGAGACCATGTCATTCAGGCAGATTCGGTGGTACCTCGTCTGGAGGTAGAGATTCATTTGGTAGACACCATCCTCCTAGGCCTTTTTAGTCAGCACTTTAGGGTTTTTACGGTGCTTCAGGCGGCCGTCCTCAGATTTAGTATTCTAATCAGCAGGCCTACAGTGCACCGCCAACTCCTATCAGTGCACCACCACATCAAAGTTTCCAGTGTCGTCAACCCCAGCAGCGGAGGTTTTGTTTTACTTCTGGCGAAACGAGGCACATTGCTCGAAATTGCCCTCGAGCACCAAGTAGCTCTCAGCATCAGGGTTTCCGTGCTATGGTTAGGCACTATTAATTCCACAGCCTACTCAGCAAGCTAGGGTGGGTTATAAGTGTTAGAGGTCGAGGTAGAGGTGCAAGAGGTGGAGCTCAGACTATTAGGGTGGAGGCCAGCCAGCATCAGGCCATCCCAGAGATATAGTTCAGGATGGTGGGGCAGAGCCCCGATTTTATGCCCTCCCAGCTAGGCACGATGTCCGAGGATGAGGATTCAGATGCAGTTATTATAGGTACGGTTCTTGTTTATGATAGAGATGCTTTAATGTTATTGATCCAGTGTCTACATACTCGTATGTGTTATCTTATTTTTGTATCGTATCTGGTTATGCCTAGCGATCCATTAAGTGTTCATGTTTGTGTGTCTACACCGGTGGGTGAATCTATTATGGTTGATGGAGTACTGTTGTGATTGGAGGTCTTGAGACTTGTATAGATTGTTGCTTCTAGATATGGTTAACTTCGATGTTATATTGGGGATTGATGGGTTATCACCTTACCACGCTATCTTGGTCTATCATGCCAAGAATGTGACCTTATCTTTACCAGAATTGCCTCGTTTAGAGTGGAAAGTGACTCCTGGTCATTCTACCTGCAGTGATATCTCATATGGGAAGGCTCGACGTATGGTCGAGAAGCGGTGTATGGCCTATTTGGTGTATGTTTGTGATTCTAGTATTGAGGTTGCTTCTATTGATTTTGTGCTCATTGTTCGGGAGTTTCTTGAGGTATTGCCTTCAGGCCTGCCCCAAGCATGCCACCCGACAGGAATATTGACTTTTCAAATGATTTGTCTCTGGGCACTCAGCCTATTCCTATCCCGAAGTATCGCGTGGCCCCTCTTGAGTTGAAAGAATTGAAGGAATAGTTGCGAGACTTGCTTGAGAAGGGTTTCATTTGACATAATGTTTTGCCTTGGGGTGTGTCGATGTTGTTTGTTAAACAGAAGGATGGGTCAATGAGGATATATATAGATAACGAGCAGTTGAACAACGTTATTATCAAGAAAAAGTATCCACTTCCGAGGATTGATGATTTGTTCGATCAGCTTTAGGGTGCCAAGCTATTTTCAAATATTGACTTGAGATCTAGCTACTACCAATTTAGGATTAGGGCATCTGATGTCCCTAAGATAGCTTTTCGCACTTTGTACAAGATATTATTAGTTCTTGGTTATGTCATTCAGGTTGACAAATGCCCCAACAGCTTTTATGAATTTAATGAACTAAGTTTTCAGGCCTTATTTGGATTTGTTCGTGATAGTCTTCATTGATGATATATTGATATATTCACGCAACAAGGAGGAGCACGAGCAACACCTTAGAGTTGTTCGTCAGACTCTGATGGATAGTCAGTTATATTCTAAGATTTCGAAGTATGAATTCTGATTGAGTTTAGTTTCATTCCTAAGTCACATTATATTTGTAGAAGGTATTCAGGTTCATCCGAAAAAAGATTGAGGCAGTCAAGAACTGGCCTAGAACAGCATCAGCTACAAAGATTTGGAGTTTATTGGGATTAGCAGGCTGCTATCATCAGTTTGTAGAGGGGTTTTCATCTATTGCAGCACCGATGACCAGGTTGACCCAGAAAGGTACCTAGTTCAGATGGTTGAACAAGTGTATGGCGATCTTTTAGAAGCCCAAGACATCTCTGACTACGGCACCTATGTTTGTTTTGTCTAAAAGTTTAGGTCTTTATACAGTTTATTGCGATGCATCTCATATTGGACTTGGTACAGTATTGATACAGGTTGGCTAGGTAATTGCCTATGCTTCGTGGCAGTTGAAGATTCATGAGAAGAAGTATCTGGTTCATGATTTGGAGTTGGTAGCCACAGTTCATACATTAAATAGTTGGAGGCGTTATCTGTATAACGTTGCATATGAGGTATTAACGGATCACAAGAGTCTTTAGTATTTGTTCAAGAAAAAGGAGTTGAATTTCAGGAAGATGAGGTGGTTGGAGTTGTTGAAATATTATGATATCACCATTTTATATCATTCGGGAAAGGCCAATGTGGTGGCCAATGCATTGAGTAAGAATTCAGCCAGTATGGCCAGTCTTGCTTATTTTTTGGTCGGTGACAGAGTGCTTGCTTTGGATGTTCTGGCTTTGGCCAACCAGCTTGTGCGATTGGATGTTTTTGAGCCTAGTCGTGTGTTAGCTAGCACGACAGCTCGTTCTTCTTTATTAGAGCATGTCCGTGATTGGAAGTATGATGATCCCTATTTCTGTGTCCTTCAAGACATGGTGCAATGCGGAGGGTCCAAGCAGTTTAGCTTAGATGGCGATGGAGTTTTGAGATTAAAGGGTCGACATTGTGTGCCTCATATAGATGGACTCCGAGAGTTGATTTTACAGAAGGTCCATGATTCACGGTACTCTATTCATCTAGGCGTTTCGAAGATGTATCAGGATTTGCGGCAGTATTATTGGTGGCGGAGAATGAAGAATGATATCGTTGCATATGTAGCTCGGTGTTTGAATTGTCAGAAGGTTAAGTACGAGCATTAGAGGCCTGGTGGATAGTTTTAGAGGATTGAGCTTCCCGAGTAGAAGTGGGAGCGGATTACTATGGATTTCTTTATTGGGCTTCTACGAACTCGGAAGAAGTTTTATGCGATATGGGTCATTATCAATAGGCTGACCAAGTCAGCACATTTCATTCCTGTGGAAGTCTCCTATTCTTCCAAGAGGTTAGCTGAAATCTATATCCAGGAGATTGTTCGTCTACATGGTGTGACTCTGTCTATCATTTCGGACCGAAATATGCAGTTTACCTCGCATTTCTAGAGACCAGTTCAGTAAGAGTTGGGCACGCGATTTGAGTTGAGTAGAGCATTTCATCCCAAGACAGACATCAAGTCTTAGCAGCCTATTCAGATTTTGGAGGACATGCTCTGAGCTTATGTCATTGACTTCTGAGGCTTATGGGATACATTTTTGCCTTTAGCTGAGTTTTCCTACACCAACAGCTACCAGTCGAGTATCTAGATAGCTCCTTACGAGGCTCTATATAGTAGGGAGTGTCGGTCTCCGGTTAGATGGTTTGATCCGGAGAGGCTCGGTTGTTGGGTACGGATCCAGTTTAGGAGGCCTTGGACAAGGTCAACATCATGCAAGATAGGTTTCGTACAACTTAGTCTATGCAAAAGAGATATGCCGACTGCAAGGTCTATAATTTGGCTTTCATGGTCGGTGAGTGGGTATTACTTTGAGTGTCGCCTATGAAGGGCGTGATGAGATTTTGGTAGAAGGGCAAGCATGAACCTAGGTTAATTGGTCTGTTTGAGATTCTCGATAGAGTGGGAGATGTGGCTTATAGCCTTGCATTGTCGCCGAGCATATCAGCCATGCATCCAATGTTTCATGTGTCCATGCTTCGAAAGTATCACGGCGATCTATCCCACGTGTTATATTTCACTGCTTTCCAGGTGGATAAGGACTTGTCATATGAGGAGGAGCGGGTGGCTATCTACACCGACAGGTTCATCAGTTGAGATCGAAGAATTTTCCATATGTTCGTGTTCAGTGGGCGGTCTGCCTCCTGAGGCATTGACCTTGCTTTTATATTAAATTCTATGTTCTTAAGGCCTTGAAAACCTTATATAGACATACCTCGATTTGTCTGCATAGTCCGAGCGCGTAGCTAGAAAGCTTAAATATGAAAATCTGCAATAAATGGTAAAATTTGGCTATAAAATGAGTTAATTTGACTTCGGTAAATATTTTGGGTAAACGGCCCCGGACCCATAATTTAACAGTCATAGAGCATCCGTAGAAAAAAAATGAGAGTTGGAACATGAGCAGAAACGAATTTCAAGGTCCCACCCCTAAGAAATGACTATTTTAAAGAAAAATATTTTCTAAAGCTATTTAAGGTATTTTTCAATGAAATTTGATTAGAAAATGATGGTATTGGGTTCATATTTTGGTTCCGGCGCCCGGTACATGTCTTCTATTTGATTTAAGGTTATTCTACGAAATTTTATAAAAAAAACGGATATCATTTGATGTGATTCGGATCTAAATTTCAAAAATTGATGTTTTATGAAGTTTGTGAAAATTCATTGATTTTGAGGTTCAATTTGTTAGTATAGAGTTTGTCGATTTGATCGCATGGATAAGTTCATACGATTTTATTGTGTAAGTTTTGGTAAGGAGCCCCGAGGGCTCGACTGTGTTTCTAATGCGTCTTAGGAGCTTTTTGACATATGCAAAATTGCAGGTTTTTTTGTTGTTAAGTGCCCAGGTATCTTACCCTTCGCGTTCGCGTTGTCCCTCTTGCGAATGCGTAAGGCAAATATCCTATGTGCCAACTTCCTTCTATACGAATGCGTAGCTCGGGTTGTGAACGCGAGTTAGTGGGGGATTATTCCTTCGCGAACGCGGTCCTTGCCACGCGAATGCGAAGGCACATTGATCCGGGGGTGGGGGAGCAATTGTTCTATGTGAACGCAACCTATGGGACGCGAATGTGAGGGCTCGAAAGGTTTCCTCTCCGCGAACGTGAGCCTAAATGTCGTGAATGCGAAGGTCTTCAGGACTAACTCAGCGCAAACATGATGAGCCTATCAGTGTCACGGCCCCCTTTTTCTAAGGCGAAATAGGGTTTATGACATTTTTTTAGGACAACTCGTTCTCTTTTGGTAATTGGGTTTGTGAATTTGAAGAGTCGCCACTTAATGATTAAGTGCATTAGGAGACTAAGAAGGTCTTGAGTTGAAGAACCAGAGTTTGGGTTAGATCTAGAATTATCTCGGGGGAGAGGTGTTAGGCACCCCCCAAGATCCACTAGTGTGGTTTCCGGCCATGTTATAATTGTGACTTCACGTAACAGGTAAGCAAATAAAGGCTCAAGTAGAAGTTTTTTTCACATAATATTGCAAGTAAATTTTTTGAGGAAACATGAAGAGGGCAGCCATTTTAAAATAGATTTAAACAAGTATGAAAAGACTAAACAAGTAAAAAGGGATGGGGGTCCTAGGTTTATGATAAATATGGATCATGTCAATGCAATACCCAGTAATCACTCCTTACGAGAGAGGGGCTACATGAAGTATTAGCGCACTAGTAATCATATCCATATCTACCCTTCCCACCCCGTTAAGTTATTAAAGCGCGGAATTGTATCGTTACTTACTATTTGCTATTACCCATCCAAATCCTATCAGTCTCGGAGGTGTTAGAATTACTAATACTAAAGGGTAGAGAGTTGGGGCTTTTAGAGTATTAAAAGGATAAAAGTCTAAAACGACAAGCAAGAAGACATAAGAATTTAGGGAGGAAAGAAATTAACAGTTAAGGCTCAGATAGGCCTCCTCACTTAAGGAGCAAATTATATAACATGACTTCAAATACTAGTTGTGGTCTGAATTAACTTTAAAGCGTTAGGATAGGCTGATTTATGACATGTTTCTTAGATGGAAGTCTGAATAAGGCTTGGTTTGGCTGTAACTTATTAAAAATTGACCCAATTGATTGATCACTTGATGGCTTGCCTTGGTGAGACCTATAGGCATGATATCTAGAAGCGCGGAAAGTGTACTGGTTTTAAAAGAATGGTTTACCGGATTTATAAACAAAGGTTCTGCAGATTTTTAGATGATTCTATTTATTGATTTTAGACTCATAAAGGAAATAGACGGAACTAATTAAACTGATTACTCCTATGGGCATGATTTCTAAGTGCAGTTGATTTAAACACTTTATAGTTGAAACAAGAGTGTAGTCCTATATCTAGAAGACTGTTTATTATTTAAACCTATGAACGTGTTTGCCTAGTGATGGATGTAGATGGAAGAATTCAGGAAGTCTTATAGGCACAATATCTAGCAAGGTTTTTGTTATTTAAACCTATAATCAAGTTTGCCTAGTGATAGATATATGTAGATTGTTATTAAACGTAGGATCATTACCTAATGACATATACATTCTGAAGTACATAAAAACCTATGATCATGGTGTCTATATGAAGAATATGCAAAAAAGAAAACTAAAGACAAGATCTCTATATGAAGCAATGCAACACTAATAGGCATGATTTCTAAGATGAGAATGCAGAACTTATAGGCAGGATTTATGAAAATGAGAATGCAAAAGTTCAAAAAAATCCTATGAGGAATTTATCTACCTGAATGTAGTAATTTATGTGAATGCAAGAATAGAAAAATCTTATAGGCAAGTTATCTACCCTTTGCATACATCTATCCCATCACTTTCCACTAGTCTTTCCCATATTATTACAAATAATTTCATACCAAAATGGACCAGAAAAGTAAAAATTACATTAGAAATCCAAGCTATATCAAAATAGCCTAATTCAAACTTGAAGTCTAACAATATAAGCTAAACCAACTTTCAGTATTAGGTTTCTAAAAGCCTTTCCCTCTTTTTTGACGTGTCAAAGTTCCCAGGAGTTTCAAAGGGCTCCGGGTAGTGCTTATACCCCAAACATATTGCAGGATATAACCAAGGTGCAGTGTTGAAGGGTCAGTCCTTCAATGTCCAAGTTAAGAGGGAACTTAGGGTCCCAAAGCAAGGTTCATAAGAGAGGGGCAAAGCATATAGTGTAAGATTAAGTGCAAGTACATAAAGAGGCAATTAGGGAAAGCGGGAGCAGGCTGGTGGTCATGCCCAGCAATTGGGTGTACTGACATAACCCTTACAGCATGTTAGCCCAATCTTAAACGTTAGTATCCATTGTGGATCAGAATCAAACCTGGGCAGCAATATGGATACTGCCAGGCCATGAGATTTAACTCACACACATATAAGAGGTGATGGTATGGGGAATTCATGAAAAATGGCAGATGCAAAGAGAAAGTAGCGCATTCATTGCAGAACATGAACAAAAAAGTAGACAAGACAATAGCAACTGTAAAGCAAACATATAGGGAAGGGGCTGAAATCAAAATTGAGACATACCAGTTTCAGGGAAATAAATAAGGAAAAGCTGGAGTCTTGTAGGCCAAATTGCAAGCAAATAGATCAAGAGACCTCAGAAGAGAGTATAGTATTGAAAGATTATCCTAATCGAGATTGTAAGAATATTGAATTTTAAGTGTTCAATAATCGATGATGTGTATAGAAGGATCATGCCCTTTTTTATAGTGCAGAAAGAAAGTAAGAAAGGTAAGAGAATATTCATTGAAATCAATCTTCCTTTTATTCAGGGATTCTAATTTCAACGGGAAGAACCAATTAAGGAATGAGGTTTTGATTAAAACCTATTCAAAGTAGTAGAAAAGGGGTAAATACATAGAAATCATTTATGAAAGGCATTCTATGGTACACGGTCGAGGACAAATATGGAAGGGGAATCAATCAAAAACTAGTAAAAGTTATAAATTGAGTTTTTGTTTGAATGAATCTAACCAGAAAAGGTTAGGAAAGGTTTAATTAAATAAAATCAGTAACAATCAATCAAACCTTATCAAAAGGAATTCTAAATCAATCACAAATTGGTAAGACCCTTTTGAAGGAAGAATCCCTCTTATATAAAGCGTTCAGACATGTGAAACAAAAAAAGAACTGTCAAGCTAAATTAGAAAGAATCTAGTGTAGAAAAGATCAAAGTCACAAACAAAGAGGCCAAGATTTAGTACTTAGGCTCAGACTTTGTTTGAGAGAATCCAGTTTCCCAAAATAGAACTCTAGTCCAAACGCTAGACCAAACTTTCCAAAAAACCCAAATCCTAGGGTTTTCAACTCAAATCAGATATAGAGACGAGAAGGCAAATAACTGAAACATGCTCGGAAGTCTCTTTTAAATACTCATGAGAAAACAAACAGGTAAAATAGCATTTTCTAAACTGCTATAGCGTAAAAGCAGATTTGAAGCATAAAGAATATGTTTTGAGAAAAGCTTGGAGTTTAAAAAAGTTAAGCGGACGAAGAGGTTTTGTAAATTTAAGGAATCAGTAGATGAAACATGTTTGGAAACAAATTCAAACAAAGTCTCAAAATAGGAAAATAAAGAACTTATCACACTTATGCAGTAGAAGAGCACAAGAACATCAGAAAAAATTATACAAAAAAAAAACATATAGAAAACAAAGTAAGATAGTCATACAAGAGCATGGTAGAAGGAATAATACAAGAATGCATTAGGAGCAAGTAAACGTAAAGGATAAGGAAGTTTAGAAATCACTCAAACATTTTAGAAAATCCTAAATCGGAAAAAGAAAGATCTAAAAAAAGAATTTTTGAAAGAAAATTTGGGGAATTCCTTTGAAAACTCAAGTAGATCATAGATATGTGATAGACCTAAGGAAAGAAATTAACAAAAAAACCTCAAATAGCCATGGATTGCAAAGAAAATCCTAGAAATGAGAAACGTCTTGAGGAAAGTCTGATACTGAGTCGAAAAGACTCATATTTCTCGAATATGCCGGAATAGTGGCCGGAGAAGCCATAAATCCATAGATCTGAAAACATTTAAAAGGGAGCCATCGAGGTCAATGCCTTTGTTCTTCAAATATTGAGCACACATGAGTAATAGAGAGTGAGTATGATGGTATCATGAACAGAATGGCCATGATTTTCGGTGAGCTTGAAGTAGGCAATAGTTAGAGGATTCAAAGGCACCTGAGAATGAGAAATGAGGGAATTAGGGTAGTCATCTGGGGTTAAACAGGGAAAGGCGACTTATGGCCGTTGGTCTTAAGTGATCAACGGTCCAAATTTGAATAGGTAGGCAGGGAACGGGTTGAGTCTTTAGGATTGGGTCAGGTACTTTAGGTTTTATTCGGGGCGGAATTGAGGTCAATTTGAAGTTAAAATTGAGAGCAAATGAGGCTATAACTGAAATAGAAATGGGCTAAATGTTATTTATCCACTTTTCCCCTTATTATTTTATAAAAATATTAATAATAATTTTAAAAATATATTACAAATATTAAACCAACAAATACTATATAAATATTATTCTAAAAATACTAGAAATAATTTGATAATTATAAAATACCATTAATCGTAAAAATGGGCTATAATTGTAATTACATGCAATTTAGCTTTTAAAATATCAAATAAATTTATAAAAATGTACACAAATCACCTTAATTACATTTTGATGTAAGTATAATAATTGTAACAAATTTTTTCCCAAAAGATAATCTTGTAAATAATAATTAGATTTTGTACTGCTGAAAATAGATGATAAATTAATTTTAATATCTTTAAAATTAGGAAAAAGGGCGAACACTCCTGGGCATGATTGTATATGCATGTACATGCTATTTTGAAAGAATTTTCTATATAAAGATACGTGGGAAAAATCAATTATCAACAGTTGTTGAATTCGAAGGGCAATTTTGCCTAGTTATTTATAAAAGACCAAAACATAAACTTACAGGATTTTTGCAAAATTTCATAAACCCTTTCTTCTCCAAAGATTTTAGGCAATTTTAAAAGTATTACCTCACCATAATCTCTTGGGTAAGTGTTGATACTGAATTTTTCCTTGTATATTTTCATATATGCAAAAAATTTCAAAATAACATATATATGCATATATAAACATGTCCAAGGATTTTAGTATTTTTTCCAATTTTTAAAAGATTTTTCAAATTAATATTTTTGTCCATTTAGTAGTACAAAGTAAATAATTATTCTTAAAATCATCCATTTAGGTGAAGAATATATTTTAGTCCCTCATTTATATTAAAATATATTTAAGGTAGTTTTTTTAATATTTTTACAAATTCATTTGGAATTTTGAAAGCTAAAGTGCACATAATTAAAATATTAGTCTATTTAATATTAATAGCATTTTTATAATTATGAAATTCATTACAGTATTTTTGAATTAACATTTATATATTAATTACTGATTCAGTATCTTAAATTTAATTTTAAAATCATTTTTTACTATTTTCATAAAATAAAGAGTGAAAATTAGTTATTTAACGTATAGCCCCAATTCATTTCAATTGTAGCCACATTACATTTCAATTTTAACCCCCAAATGAACCAACCGAATTTCATTTTTTAACCCAACCCCTTTATCCGTTTATCTGACCTGCCCGTGTTCTTTTGATCTAGGCCGTTGATCCTTTTGGTCAACGACCACGATTGACCATTCCTTTTTAAATTCCCCGAACCCTAATCTAATCCCCTCATTTCAATAATCCAGCCGCCATAGAATGCTCTCCTTCTCCCAAAATGTCTCGATGGTTCCTCGAAACCCTAGCCTCGCTCATCCTCTCCGACCATGACCACGTCGGAATCCATAGCTTCTAAAGCCATGGATGGCCTGTACTAACCCCCTCCACCACTAATCCCTGGTTATTTGAAGTTCCGATGTCTGACCTCAATTGGTGTTCTTTCATAGCTTCTCAGATTCATGGCATTGAGGTCTCTCCGGCCTCGCTCCGACTTATCCTAGCATCAGAAGCCTATTTCTGACCACTCCGGCCCTAGATCGGACATCTTCCTAACCTTTCTCATTTCTAGGGTTTCTATGAGACCCTAAGCTATTCGGTGTTTTTTCTCTGGTTGTTTTCATATATTTATGCTATATCTATGTCATGTTGGAGTTTTAAAACATTTTCCAAAGTCTTTTCCTTCTAAATTGTTTTCTCTTCGATTTAAGGTTTCAAAAAAAAATTCAAAATGTTTCTCCGATTCTTCTTCTCTTTTGCTTTGGATGAATGTATCTATGCTATGTTTTATGTTCTCTTTTTTGTCTCGCATGTCCTTCTCATGTGTTCTTATGTTTGCCTTATTATGCATATTCTTCTATCGTGCTCCGTTCTTCCAGCTATTGGTTTCTATATCATGCTTTCACACGTTTATCTTATGTGTTCGTTTACCCCCGTGACCTGTACTATATTTGCTATTAAGCTATTAGTTTTTTATTTTTCCTTATTCTGCACTTTGATTGAGTTCTTTCTTGACGTGTTTCATCTATTGTCTCCTTAATTTTATACTACCTCTTCGTCCTCTGAACTAGTTTAAGTTCCAATCTTTTCTTAAAATATGTTCTTTATGCTTCAAATCATCTTTTACACTATGTTTGTTCCGAACATGCTATTTTCCCTGTTTGTTTTATCATGAGTCTCTGAAAGAGACCTCTAAGCCTGTTTCAGTTATTTGTCTTCTCGTCTCTGTATCTGATTGTTAAAAACCTTAGGATTTGGGGGTTTCTTGGCGAGTTTGATCTTGTTTTTGGACTAGGGTTCTGTAATAGAACCCTGGATTTTCTCAAACGAAGTCATAGCCTATGTACTGAATCTGAGCCTCTTTGTTTGTGACTCTGAACTTCTATATAATACATGTATGTATGCTTTATATATGATGAATTTTTCATTCAAAAAGGACATTGCTAATTTTTTTATTGATTCAGGCTTCCTTGTAAAGAGTTTTGATTGATTGTTACTGTTTTTCTTTAATTAAACCTTTACTCACCTTTTTTTGTTAGATTCATTCATACCAAAACACAATTTTTTATTATTACTGGTTGTTGATTGATTGCCTTTTTCTTATTTCCACAAACCGTGATGCTATCAAACTCTCTCCATAAATAGTTTCTGTGTATTTGCACTTCTTGTACTACTTTAAAACAGATTTTGATCAAATTCTTTACTTATTTATTCCGCCCGTTTGAAATCATAATCCCTTGACTAAAAGGAGAGGTTATGTAATTGATTTTAAAATTTTTTCTTACCTTTTTATTACTTTCTTTCTATGCTATAAAGGGAACGACATTTCAGCACTTTAAGACATTCAGAGTCTAATACTCTAATATTTATTGAACACTTTCAATTTCAATATTCCTGCACCCTCACTCTCTTCTAAAATCTTCTGGCTGTGTGTTTGAAATTTTGCTTTACTACTGCTCTTCTTTTCATTGTTTTCCTGAAACTGGTATGTTTTAATTTCAATTTTAGCCTCATCCCTATGTGTTCGCTTTAAAACTTTTACAATCTTGTCTACTTTATTGTTTATGGTCAGTAGTGAATATGTTTGTTCTCTTTTCATTTGTTTCTGTTATGAATTCCCCATACCCTTATTCCCTTCTATGTTTTTGAGTTAAAGATTAGGCCTAGCTGCATCCCAATTGTTACTCATGTCTGGACTTGATCCTTTAGTGGATTTTAACTCCAAAACAATATGGCTAACAGGGTTGGGGTGTGCCATCACTCCTAATTGCTGGGTATAACCACCAACCTGTCATGGCTTTTTCCGAAAAATCCTCTCTATGCAGTTGTACTCTCTCTTAGATTCTAAGTCCTACCGCCCCCCCCCCCTATGAGCCTTGCCTTAGGACCTTGAGCTACGTCTGAACTTGGAGATTTGAGGGCTCGCCTTTCCATACTGCACTATAATATAGTTCTGCAACATATTTGGGTGTAAGCACTGGCGGGAGTCCACTAGAGACTCTTAGGGAACTCTGATATATTCCAAATAAGAGAAAGGCTTTGCAATCTGATATTTGGAGTTTGTTTTAGAAATCATATTTTAGGTTCTGCACTTCTGTATATTTCTTAGGAAACCATGTCTGTGAAGTTCTGCACTTTTGCATATTTGAAATCTTGCCAATAAGTTCTGCAATTCATACATAATATGTCATATTAGTCGCTTCTGCATTTGTGTATCTCATATATAGAACCTGTCTGTAGGATGATACATTTTTGCATATTATATCGCAAGCATATCTTCAGGGTTTCCTGAATTCTGCACACGTATCTATCACTAGGCAAATGATATATAAGTTTAAATAACAAAATCAATATGCTAAGCACCATGCCTATAGGATTTTCTGTAAAGATTAAAATTAGTGACGTTTAGAGAGCATGACTATAGGAGTAATCAACCAATCTGAATCCTTTAGCTCGTTTATAAGTTTAAACATGGTACCACAGTGCTTAAACACTGGCAGAACTGATATTCTTTTACTTAATAAATTTGATTCTAAAATTAGTAGACTTCTTTTGTATTTAGGAACAAAGCCTATAGGATTCACATAGGAGAATGATAAGGTAAATTAGTTACTAGAATCAGACTCTATTAGTTCCAGCCACTAGGCAGGTCTGATTGTGGTTTCTTATCTAAAATGTGTAGTAAATCAATTTTCCTTCTTAACATAAAAGTTTCATTCATACCACATACAGTATTTGCAAGACATGCTAAACAATTTTTCCTTAAGTGAGGAGGCTTGTATGATCCTTTTAAATTGCTATGTGTTTCGCATAATTTGCATTATGTGTTTTTGTTTGTCGCTTTAAAATTCTGTCTGTTTAAACCATATAAACCCCAAATATGCCTCCCTTTAGGACTAGTAGTCCCAAATACCTCCGGTACTGATAGTATTGGGGCGGGTATTAGCGTGCAATAGGTAATAAAACCATTACGCGTTTAATACCATAATGGGGTGGGAAAGGTTAGATATGACTATGATGACCGGTGCGCTAATACCACTGGTGGGGAGTGATTTCCGGGTATTGCACTAACCTGATCCATATTATTTGTAAACCTAGGATCCCCCCTCTTTTATCTTTGATTTGATTATCGATTTTCATAATTTTTGAACCATTTCCACAAAATTTCAGCTGTCTTTGTTTCCCTTCAATCTTTAACTCATTTGCAACCAATATATGAAAAACCCTCATATTTGAAATCCTTGTTTTCCTATTTGTTACTTGTAATCGATGTCATAGTTTAACATGGCCGGAAACGACACTAATGGATCTTCAGGGGTGCCCAACACCTTCTCGTCGAGAGAATTTCTAGCCCTTACCCAAATCTCGAGTTTCTAAATCAAACCCTTCTTAGTGTCCTAATGCACTTAATCATTAGGTTTCCACCCTTAAATTCAAAAACCCAATTCCCGAAAGAGATCGATTTGTATTCCTAAAAGTCATAAACTCGATTTCGCTAGATAAATGGGGCATCTACAGTATGGCGACTCTGTTGGGGACATCTTTAAAGGCTTTTACCATTTCAAGTTGTTTGTGACCCTATGCCTCTTTGATTGTCTTTAATGTCTATAATTACTTTCTCTTCTACCTCGAAAAATGTCTTGGCTCTTTGTTTCTTTCCTTTAATGCTCTCTTCTATCGCTCTCCTTTAATATTGTTGTAATTATTAGCAATTATTGTAGTTATTACTCTATGAACGTGCAAATACATGACAACTTGTTCAGTAATTGTAACTGCATATTCAACATCATTTTTCACTTGTGCCAAATAAAACACCATAGCAACGCTTATAATGAGTGGTCGCGCTCTTCCGATATTATTACCCTTAAATTTGGCAATGGCTTATTTGCTGTAAAGCAAGTCGATCAATAGTGTAGTCGACGATTCCGTGCCTTTACCTCTTGAGCTATCCGCTCAAGGGTACAATTATAATACCCCATAGAAACCTTACTCTATTTAATGATGCATGCATCACTGTCAAAACCTAGCCGAGTCACTTATGTTATCCACATAACGACTCTTTAAGAAAGCCTTGTCCAAGTCCACTGGGTTTCCTTGGAATCCAAACGGACACTACCAGATTCTGTGCATTTATTTGGAGAACTAAATCTTGCTTATGCCAATTAATTATATTTAAATAAGTCGAGTCTAGCGGGAGGTAAGGGCCTAACTCTTTTGTTTTGCAGAAATGAGGCACGAAATCCCCAATTTCAACATGGTCACCACCATCGACCAGAAATTTCTAAATTGGCAGGAAGATCTTCATTCCAGTGATCAAAACCTCATCCGAAAGTACTTGGGAAATTTACCTTCCCTCAGGGAAATCCAACCCAACAACAAAATTATTGAAGTTGACACCATGTTCTGGGGCTACGATTGGTCTGTATTTTGCTTCGGAGAGATTGAGATGACACCCATACTAGAGGAAACAAGAGGACTATACCGTGTGAAACTCCAGATATGCTAATGTTAGAGAACCGTAAGGGTCGTGGTTTCTCAAAATGATGGGGCTAAAGAAGAATCCGAATTTAACTTGTCTGAAGGAGTCTTACATTGCCTTTTATTATTTGTACGAGAGGTATGGTCACTGTAAGTCTTACAATACTTATCTTGATGAGTTCGCCTCACATCATTAGTAGGGTCTTCGTCTTTATGTTCTGCTTCTTGGGGATGATAGTATTTCCCATGAAGAAAGCAATGATTCATACCCAAGTGGCCATAGTCACCAAAACATTAATGGAGGGAATTGGTGGGCACCATTTAGCATAGTGCACATGATCATCGCAAAAATATACCGAGCCTTGGAGAAGTGTGAAGAGCGAGCCAAATATTTCGAGGGTCGCAGCTTGCTACTCCAACTCTGGCTCACGGAGCACCTCCATATGGGTTAATATCAACAGGAGATTCACCGTAAGGACTAGGACGATCATATAGCTTTTAATCAGGCAAGACGAATCAACTATATGCCCAACATGTCTACTCAGCCGGAGGATGCCAAAGGATGGGTAGAACTGTTTTAAAATCTAAAAGTGACCAAGTACAATGGATGTTCGAATGGTTCCCTACTGAAGACTTCATTGCCCGATCTCGGGATGCAGTTTCTAATACTTATTGGTATGAGGGGAACTTACATGTATGTCCCTCTTTGAGTCATGATATAGGCTAGGAAGAAGGTTACACCAAGTGATGAAAAGATGAGCCACTTCCAGGCCGACTTTCAAGACGATGACTGCCCTGACAAGCGCCAAGCCCAACACATGTGTCACTACAAAATTGCCATAGGAAGGGACACCATTGAGCCAGGCAGGTACCACGCTAGTTATATTCCATACTATCCCTAGTGGTTAGAAGACAATCATAATGGTTTGGGTCAACCCGGGTTTGTACGAGGTTATAGGATAATCGATGAAAAGGCTGAAGCATAGGTCAAATACAACCAATTGCGCAAGAGGATTGGGGAATGTGAAAATGAGCACCGTGAAATTCAAGAAGCCAACTAAAAGCGTATTGAAGAATGGAAAGACATGGCTGTCAGCGCCAACAAGAGTCTGGGGTACTTGGAGCGGGGCTTAGTGGAGCTAGAGAGGAAATTCTTCAAGAGGGTTGAAGATTGCAAAAATGCTGAAGGAAATAAAGGGGGACACTTGGCCAGAGCGTACTTGCTGCTAGGACTTCGTGAGCTGGCGAAGCTTTTCGATGGAGCTAAAAATGCCGAGTCTGGGGAAGGTCCCTCTAGGACCAAGTAGTTAGGATCCTTTTTATTTTTCTTAAGATGTAATAAGGTGGATGTCCGTTAGTGACATTTTATCTTCTGCTATTTATAATGTCGTTTTGGGATTCGTCTTATTTTTATCAATGAAATGAGGCATTTAGCATTATGTGTTCTCAAAAATCAATTTAAAATCGCTAGGCCTACCTCAGGCACAATGAGGCTCCCAAATTAGGACACGATTTACATTCTCGCACTATGTGTTTAAATGCTGCAACATCCTTTTAATCCACACTAACTTGCTACCTTTTTGTTTTTACATTTGTTTTATTCCCCTCCACAAGCCATGGGCCCTCCACCCACTCCTCCTCCCAGTCCTATCAGAAACAGGAACAAGGGAAAAATGGAAGATTTGAGCAATACCAAGAAGGAGAACTCAGTCGAACGTGTAGTGGTTACTAAGGGTATTCAAGTTTCCAAGGAAAGTGACTCCTAACTCGAGCAGAAGTTATTGAAATTTCAAGAAGAACTGGACCAGATTTGGATTTTGGAAAGCTTGTCATTTTCCCTCACCACCCCAAATGTCAACTTTCTTAATAGCAAAAACCTCACACCTCCACAAAACATCCCAAAAGCACAAAACCATCTCGACCTTCACCACTACTGAGCACCTGCCACATATCCAACGATACTCCACTACTCATCCCGAAACCTGTGAACTCCACAAATGACCCTTTTCATCCGCACCATAACACCCCCATCTATATGGAAACTGTGCTATAACTTACTCAACCTATTGCAAACACACCCGAGTGTGATGATAAAGACTCGCTTATGTGGAATCTGGCAGAAGAACTCAACAGGCTGACTAGCAGAATTCATGGCATCGAGAGAGTAAGGGGATTGAAGTGCTAAATTATGATGACCTTTGCATACAACCAAATATTCTATTGCCCAAGGGATAAAAACCTCCTAAGTTCGAGATGTTTGACAGTACAGGGGATTCTACAGTTCATTTGAGAACATACTGCAACAAGTTGGTCGGAGTAGGAAAAGACGAAAGGATTCACATGAAGCTTTTTATGAGAATTCTGAATGGGGGTTGCTTTGTCTTGGTACATTAGCGAAGGCCTGAAGAAGTGCTCAAGTTGGGTAAGTATGGCATCCGATTTCATGGAAAGGTTCAAATTCAACACATAAAATGTGACAAACGTGTTCTACATTCAGAACCTAAAAAATTAACCAACGGAGACATTCCGTGAGTAAGCTACTCGTTGGAGATCAGAAGCTGCTAAGGTCAAACCGTCTTTAGAAGAAGAACAAATGACAATGTTTTTGGTCCGAGCTCAAGACCCACATTATTATGAAAGGTTGATGCTGATTAAAAGCTAGAAATTTTCCAACATCATCAAGCTAGGGAAGATGATTGAGGAAGGAATCAAAAATGGTATGGTCACAAACTTTGAAACTTTGGAGGCTACCAACAAAGCTTTACAATTTGGTCACACGTCCAAAAAAGTGACGTAAGCACCGTGATGGTTGCACAGAGAAAAAGTCCCAGTGAAATACCAAACCTTCCCAATACCTCTTTCATATATCCACCTACCAATAATTACCAATCACCTCTACAACCCACATACTCCCAACCCGTAAATGTCTACCAAGCCTACAATACTCACCCCTCTCACTATCAATCACCTCTCACTCGCCAAAACATTCCTATACCTCAACCAAATTTCAACAACAAACCTCCCAAACGATATACCACCATTGCTGAACCAATTGACTATCTGTAAGAAAGACTCAAAGTTGTTGGTCATGTTACCCAAATCCCTGCCACAACCTTTTAAAACCCTTCCCAATAGGTCAATCCAAATAAAACCTGTGCATATCATTCTGGCTTGAAAGGGAAATACCATTGATGAATGCCGCTCCCTGAAGGATAAGACCCAGAAATTAATTGACAATAAGAATATCGTGGTAAAAAAACCTACTCTTAATATCTACAATAACCATCTACGAAGCCACAAGGGCGGAGGAATTCAAATGATTGAGATAGAGGATGATTGGGACTCCAAAGGATCGATCGAATTAATCTTAGAAGATGACGAGCCAAAGAATCCAACAGTCACCCTTAACTTGATTGTGGTCCAGATCGAGCCTTCTGGGGACACCGTGATGAATATGTCCATACCACTTGAGTATGAAGTGTCTTCTTTGACAAAGACGACCACCGGTTGAGGTCGAGTTTGGGTCCTCAAAGGTTTTTGCTATATTTAAGGTTGATGTACTACGTTCCAAGGAAAGGGTATCCATTCACGTAGCAACGTCGGAATAACACCATTCCATACAAAGGCCAACGCTTGGGACTATACAACCAAGTCAAGGAGGAAAGAAAAGGTCATGTTTCGGGAACTCATTGCGGCGCAGGGTATGATCAGGACTTGCATTGTTTTTACTCCAAAACACTTGGTTGAGTCGAATAAGCAGACCTTTGGTTGATGAACCATCACCGAAACTGGGTCCGATGATCATTGGAGAAAGATACAAGTGAAAGAATACTCGTCCATTGATCAGGTGACAAAACATCGCTGTAGATTTCTATCCGTGATTTGTTACAGCCTTTCGATACATACAAGAATGCCTTGTTACAAGTTTTGAGTGAAGCATATATGCCAAGCAACATCACCGGAGGAGAAATGGAAAACATGGTGGGGAAGTCATTTGAGAGTCACAAGATCACTTTCCAAGAAGATAAGTTACAACCGGAGGGATTGAGTCACAACAAGGCATTGCACATCACTGTGGAGTGCGAGGATGATTTTATCACCCGGATCCTAGTCGATGGGGGGTTCAATCTCAATATCTTCCCTCTTGTGACACTTAGGATACTGGGGAAAGGGCTATATGAAATCAAGGACAGGGCCATCAATGTTATGGCTTTCGACGGGTCTCGGAGGTCTACTATATGGGAAATTAGCTTATGTCTACAAATGGGGCCTACTTAGTTTGATGTTGATTTCAAGTGATAGACGTACCCGCATCTTACAACTTGCTTGTAGGGTGATTGTGGATTCAACACGCTGGGGCTGTGGCGTCAACCCTACATCAGGAAATGAAGTTTTAATGGAATAACAAGATATGATTATTTATGGCGATGGTAGCAATCCCATATACAGTCACCAGACCATTCCAACAATCGGAGGAAGAAGAAAGATAGGTGGGGAGACATACCATCACATCAAGCGAGCCAACACCGTTGATAAGGACAATGGTGGGACAACAAAACTAAAAGCATACTGAACTGGAGCGGATATGAACCTGGCAAGGGACTTGGCAAAAACCTTCAAAGAATCGGCAAACCTATCCAGCTGAAAAAACATGGTACCACTTTGGGTCTAGGATATGAGTATACTTGGAAAGAGCAATGAATTCTCACCACCATGGCACAGACCTTATTATCCATTGGAGTAGCCGATACCTCACTTGGATAAAATGTTTTAGCCACCTAATGTTATATGTGGGTCAGAAGAAGAAGAATCACTAGCAGCTGTAAGGATATTATTTTTGCAAGAGGATGATATGGACTGTTGTGTCATTTTAAAGGAGGATGGGGCGAAAAGCCCTTCCATATAGTTTGTGAGCCTAGGAGTGCGCCTCAACAATTGGAGCGTCAGAACCACTAGAATCTGAAAAGCTTTAGGGTAGCGAGGCTAATCAAAGCACCATACATTATTTGTTATTTTTTTCACTAGTTAATTTATTTTCGCATTTTTATATTCAAAATAAGAGTTACAATGTTCAAAACTATTGTGAAATCTATAAAAGCACTTCATTTTATTTTAAATCATACTCTTATTACTTTCTCTCATTTACTCTATTTACAAAGCATTACTATTACATATCTTGGTGAACCGATGACTGAGACATGCAATGGAACAACGCAATAAACAGATATAGATTCAGAGGAGGAAGATATAGCAGAAGAGGTTGTTTAAGAGGTTGGGGATTTTGAGAATAGACTTAAGTTCAACATGGATGAGACTGAGGTTGATAACCTAGGAGACGCAGAAAATGTCAAAGAAACGTGTATCAGTGTTCATTTCTAACCATCATAAAAGGAAGAGTACACATAATTTCTAAGGGAATATGAGGACATATTCACCTAGTACTATGATGACCTGACTCGTTTGAGTACATCTGTTGTGGCACAAAAACTGCCAACTGATCCGATATGTCCACTGGTAAAGCAGAAGCTCAGAAAATTCAAGCTTGTCATAAGTTTGAAAATCAAGGAATAAGTCACCAAGAAAATCAAAGCTATGGTTCCCACAGTAGTAGAGTATCCAGTATGGCTAGAACAATATTGTGCTACAGCCGAAGAAGGACGGAAAGGTCATAGTCTGTGTTGACTACCGGCACCTCAACCAGCTAGTCTAAAAGACGACTTTCCGTTGCCAAATACACACATCTTGATTGATAACTATGCCAAGCATGAGCTGGGTATCATAAGATATGGATAGATGAGAAAGATGCTGAGAAAACAACATTCATTATGCCGTGGGGGATGTATTTTTACAAAATGATGCCGTTTGAGTTAATAAATGTTCGGGATACCTACACAAGGTCCATGCCAACAATTTTCCATGAAATAATACTCAAGGAGATCAAAGTATATGTAGATGATGTTATCATCAAATCCAAGAAAGCCACTAATCACATGGAAGATTTGAAGAAGTTCTTCAACAGACTGCGAAGGTACAACTTGAAGTTGAATCCTGCAAAATATGCATTCTGTATTCTCGCTGGAAAAGTGCTTGGGTTTGTTGTACGTCACCGGGGAATAGAGTTGGATCCCTCAAAGCAAAGCTATTCAAGAATTGCCACCACAAAGGGCGTTATGAGTTTCTTGGGGAGACTTAACTGCATCACCCGCTTCATATCACAATCCACTGTCATCTGTGAGCCAATCTTTAGAATGCTGAAGAAGGATGCTGCTACCAAATGTACTGATGATTATCAGAAAGCCTTCGACGAAATCAAGGAGTACCCATCAACACTTCCAATCTTGGTCCTGCCTAAACCAGGTAGACCCATATTACTCTACCTTGCTGTATTGGATGGAGCGTTTGGTTTCATTGTGGGGCAACATGATGAAAGAGGAAGGAAGGAGCATGCCATCTATTATCTTAGCAAGAAATTCACCCCCGACAAGGCCCAGTAATCTCTTTTAGAGCGCACCTATTTTTCTCTGACTTGGGTAGCTCAGAAGTTGAGGCACTATTTCTATGACAACACTATATATCTCATATCAAGAATGGATCGGCTAAAGTACATCTTTCAAAATCCCATGCCCACTGGAAAGCCATCCAAGTGGCAGATCCTGTTAAGTGAACTTGACATTGTCTACGTAACCCAGAAGGAAATCAAAGGACATGCGTTGGTAGATCATCTTGCTGAAAATCTCGTAGACAGAGAATACAAACCCTTTTAGACATATTTTCTTGATGAAGAGGTATCATTCGTAGGAGAATATATTGCAGAATACTATGACGATTAGAGGATGTTTTTTGAAAGAGTGGCAAACTTCAAAGGAGTTGGCATAGAAGCAGTCCTAGTATCAAAAACTGGATAGCATTATCCAGTGTATGCTAAACTCAGGTTCCCGTGCACCAACAATATGGCCGAGTACGAGGCCTGACCCTTAGGGCTCAAGATGGCATTGACATGAACATCCAAGAATTGCTAGTGACTAGGGATTCAGAATTGCTTGTACATCAGGTTTGAGAAAAGTGGGTGGCCAAGAAATCACTTACCTATATCACGCATGGAATTAAGAAAGAGGAAGTTCTAGCATGTTCCTAGAGCTCAAAATGAGTTTTCCGATGGATTGGCCACCCTGTCATCCATGATACAACATCAAAATACAAACTTCATTGATCCTATCTCGATGAAAATCCATGGTCAATCGGCTTACTATGCTTATTTCGATGAAGAAGCAGATGGAAAACCTTGATTTCATGATATCAAGGAATACTTGGCAAAAGGAGAATACCCAGAGCTTGTGAATCCCACTCAGAAGCGCACACTTCGGAGGTTATCTAACAATTTATTTCACATAAGAGGAGTCTTATATAGGAGGACCCCAGATTTGTGATTGCTAAGATGTGTCGACATAATGGAAACATCTAAACTACTAGAATAGTTTCATGTTGGGACCTGCGGTCCACATATGAATGGTTTGTCTTAGTGAAGAACACACTTCGTGAGGGTTATTTCTTGATGACTATAGAAACATACTGCATACAGTAAGTCCGAAAGTGCCATTGATATCAGATACACGGAGACTGGTAAAGGAGCCTCCAAACAAGCTTAATGCAACAAGCTCACCATGGTCATTCACCGCTTGGGGAATGGATGTTATCGGACCAATCGATCCCCCTACTTCCAGTGGGCATAGATTTATCTTAGTGGCAATTGATTATTTCACCAAATGGGTTGAAGCAACATCCTACAAGGCATTGACTAAGAAAGTTGTGGCAGATTTTTTCCTTGACTGTATTGTTTGTCGATTCGGGATTCCAGAATCAATTATCATTGATAATAGTTCCAATCTCACTAGACTGATGAAGGCCATGTGTGAAACCTTCAAGATCAAATACAAGACTTATATATCCTGCAAACCTCAAATGAATGGAGCCTTAGAAGTTGCAAATAAGAATATCAAGAGGATATTGAGGGAAATGATAAAAAAGCATAAGAATTGGAATGAGAAGTTAGAATTTGCTTTGTTAGGGTACCGTACCATAGTTCGCACATCGAGTGGTACCCCCTACATGCTGCTATATGGTACAGAAGTAGTAATTCCTGCCAAAGTAGAAATCCCTTCCTTGAGGATCATACAAGAAGCCAAGCTCGACGACGTAGAGTGGGTAAAGAGTCGTTACAAGAAGCTAGATCTTATAGATGGAAAGATATTAAACACAATTTTCCATTGTCAACTTAATCAGAAAAGAATGACCATAGCCTTCAAAAAAAGAGTCAAGCCATGACGATTCACACCAGGGCAGCTGGTGTTAAGAAAATCTTCCCACGCCAAAGTAAAGCAAATGGGAAGTTCTCTCACAACCGGCACGGTCCGTACATGGTTCACCAGGTTCTATTAGGAGGAGCCCTTATAATTGCAGAAATGGATGGAGAAGTTTGGCTAAAGTCGATCAATTTAGATACAGTCAAGTGATACTATGTGTAATCTTTATGCTTTCATATATGACGTAATTTGAACTACGTCACACCTGATTCCCGTTTAAGAGGGGATACGTAGGTAGCCTTACAGGTTCGGTCACAATTCAATAAAATTTTCATTTCCCCCCACTATTGGAAGCTGGGGAGGAATTTTGAGGAAGACCATAAAAATTCTGAAGCTCAGTTCAGCTAGTTATCGCATGCAGCCGTCAGAAGCAGCAACCCAATAAACTGGGGTAGAATTTTGAGGAGGACCCTAAAAAATCAATGGTGAGAGAGGTTGAAATTCCTTGAACCTTGTCGTAGTTTTCGGTTCATCTGAAAAAAACTATTTTAAGTTATATTTATGTCGTACACTTCACAAAATCATGCATGTCTATTATCAAAATCGCTTTGTTTAGCAATACTACCCTAGGAAAACATACAGTATCACCTAAAGCAAAGCCAAGCGAGCGTGGAAAAAATGAGTGCGGATACAAACAGCCCCTACAACTTTAAAAAACTCACGATTTTACAATGGATACATGTGCTTGGATAAAAAATTACCGAATACATTTATGCACCCATACTTTTCAATGGTATGACTCTTATAACCATCACTTATCTACAATTGCAATGCATGTACAATGCCCCCAGAAACAGCAATATCCCAACCAGCTATCTGCTAAGAAATCTTATTCTTACTCGCCTTGCATTTCCTGCATTGCATAAGGCTACCATTCTTCCTTCCGAGAATAATCTCTGTCTCTATCTACATTTCCTGCATTGCATAAGTCTACCATTGTTCCTTCCGAGACTAAGCTCTGTCTCCATCGACATTTCCTGCACTGCATAAGGATACCGTTCAGCCTTCCGAGGCTAAGCTCTATCTCCATCTGCATTTCTTGCATTGCATAATGCTAGCATTCTGCCTTCCGAGACTAAGCTTTATCACCATCTATATTTCCTGCATTGCACAAGCTACCATTCTGCCTTCTGAGACTAAGCTCTATCTCCATCTGCATTTCCTGCATTGCATAAGGCTACCGTTCTTCCTTCTGAGAGTAAGCTACGTCTCCATCTTGCATGGCTGAAATATCGCCATCTCATCCTTCTACTGAAATATTGGCTCATTTCATCTGCTAAAATATTGCTACTTTTATTTACATCTTCATCGGCTGAAATATCACCGTTTAATTACCTTGCATTGGCTGAAAGATCGTCGGTTGTTGTATTGCATAGGCTGAAAGATTGCCACCTCTTGCATCTCATGGGCTGAATGATCGCCAAATTGTCCGAAGGCGTCATTTGTTCGGAGGCACCATTTTCATAGCCCGAGAATGCCATGCCATGGCGTGAGGGCCCCACTTTATCTCTTGCATATAATTATTCAAGGGCCTCATTGTTTTAAGGCATCCCCGAGGACATCATTTCATAGCTTGTGAATCTTTTACTATACGCTTCATGGCCCAGGATATCATGGTCTGAGGACGTCATCGTAACCTTCCAAAGGCAACATTCATGGTCCCACGGGAACATGTATCATGTTTAAATTTTACACCATATACATTTGTGTTGTTCATTTGCAGGTAAATCGGCTATTTGCGGCCGTTTATGCAGGAGAGATCTTGATCCGGTTCCCGCAGCTCGGAGTATACCTTAAGTATCCTGACTTGACTACCGCACCCGTTCTTTGGAAGCCTCCATCAGTATATTCTGCTGACGGATCCTGAATTATATATGGCCTCATTCCTATAAGACTAGGGATATATAGGTAGCTCAGGAACCAGAGCACGGTCAAACTTTTCACACCATTTTTTTCGGTCAAATTGGACATCATTCTTTACCGGACAACTCTTTCATCCTTCCCAGCTAAAGAGGGGCAGCTCTTGATACCCAATTTTTCTATGTATATTTTCATAAATGCAAAATACTTTCAAAATTATATATATATATATATATATATATATATATATATATATATATATATATATATATATATATATATACATATAAAAGCATGCCTAGGGGTTTCAGTATTTTTTTTCCAATTTTTAAAAGACTATTAAAATAAATTTTTTTCCATTTTAGTAGTACAAAGTCAATAATCATACTTAAAATCATCCATGTTGCTGAACAATTTATTTTTGTCCCTCATCTATACTAAAGTATAGTTGGGATATTTTTTTTTGTTTATCTTTACAAATTCATTTGGCATTTTAAAAGGTAAAATGTACATAATTGCAAGTTTAGCCTATTTTAATATTAATAGCTTTTTTATTATTATGAAATTCCAGCATTTTTAAATTAATATTTATATATTAGTTACTGATACAGTACCTTAACTTTAATTTAAAAAATAATTTTTTACTATTTTTATAAAATAAAAAAGGAAAACTGGCTATTTAACATATAGCCCTAATAAATTTCAATTGTATCCACATTACATTTCTTTTATAACCCTAATTGGACTGGCCCAATTACAATTTTTAATCCCAACCCCTTTACCCATTTATCCAATCCGCCCGTATTCTTTTTATCCATGATGTTGATCTTGTTGATTAACGACCACGATTGCACATTCCTTTTTTAATTCCCCCAACCCTAAGCTATCCCCTCATTTCAATCAGCCAGCCGCCTTTGAATTTTCTCGTTCTCCCTAATTGTCTCGAAGGTTCCTCAAAACCCTACCCTCTCTCATCCTCTCCAACCATGACCTCGCCAGAATCCATAGCTTCTGAAGTCATGGATGGCCGATACTCACCCCCTATCCACCATTAAACCCTGATTGTTCGATGTTGCAAGGTCTGACTTCAATGGTGTTCTTTCAAAGCTTCTCAAATTCATGGCTTTTAGGTCTCTCCGGCCTAGCTCTGTCGTATCCTAGCATTAGGAGCCTATTTCTGACCTCTCTGACCTAAGTTTGGACTTTCTTCCAAGCCTTTCTCATTTCTAGGGTTTCTATGAGACCCCAAGCTATTCGAGATTTCTCTGGTTGTTTTCTGAAATCTATGCTTTATATGTATTATGTTGGAGTTTAAAACCTTTTCTAAAATCTTTTTTTTTCAAAATTGTTTTTCTTCGATTTAGGGTTTCTGAAATTTTTTTGATACATTTGTCCAATTATTCTTATCCTTTGCTCTGTGTGAATCTGTCTATGTTATGTTTTATGTTCTCTTTTCTGCCTCGCATGTCCATATCTGTGTTCTTATGTTTGCCTTATTATGCATATCTTTCTATAGTGCTTTGTTCTTCCTTTTACTAGTTTCTATATCATTCTTTCACACTTTTATCTTATGTGTGCAGTTACCCCTATGTTCTTTACAGTATTTGCTACTAAGCTCTTAGTTGTTTATTTTTCCTTCTTCTGGACATTGTTTGAGTTTTTCTAGACGTGTTTAATCTACTGTCTCCATATGTTAATACTACCTCTTTGTCCTTTGAAATTGTTTAAGTTGCAAACTTTCCTTAAAATATCTTCTTTAAGCTTCGAATCAGCTTTTACGCTGTTTGTTTCGAACCTGCTATTTTACCTGTTTGTTTTCTCATGAGTCTTTGAAAGAGACCTCTGAGCCTATTTCAGTTATTTGTCTTCTCGTCTTTGCATCCGACTCAAGTTGAAAACCCTAGGACTTAGGGGTTTCTTGGCGAGTTTGATCTTGTGTTTGGTCTAGGGTTCTGTTATGAACCCTAGATTCTCTCAAACTAAGTCTGAGCCTATGTACTGTATCTGAGCCTCTTTGTTTGTGACTCCAAACTTTTCTATACTTAATTCTTTCAAATTAGCTTGACAGTTCTTTCTTATTTGACATGTCTGTTTGCTTTATATATGATGAATTCTTCTTTCAAAAGGGTTTTGTCAATTTTTGATTGATTCAAATTTCCTTTTAATAAGGTTCGATTGGTTTTTTGGGATTTTCTTTAACTAAACCTTTACTTAAATTTTCTAGTTAGATTCATTCATACTCGAACTCAAATTTTGATTTTTACTGGTCGTTGATTTATTACCTTTCCTTATTTGCACAAACCGTGTTGCTATCAAACTCTTTCCTTGAATAGTTTCTTTGTATTTTCCCCTTTTGTACTACTTTGAAAAAGATTTTGATCAAATTCTTTCATCATTTATTCTATCCGTTTGAAATCATAATTCGTTAATTAAAGGAAGACCTTATGTGATTGAATTCAAAATTCTCTTGTTACCTTTTTCTTACTTGCTTTCTGTGCCATAAAGTGCACGACCTTTCAGAACTTTAAGACATCCGAAGTCTAATACTGTAACACTTATTGAATACTTTCAATTTCAATATTCTTGCACCCTCACTCTCTTCTTCAATCTTCTGACTGTGTGTTTGCAATTTGACTTCGCTACTGCTCTTCTTTTCTTTGTTTTCCTGAAACTGATATGTTCTAATTTCATTTTTTGCCTCATCATTTTGTGTTATTTTTACCATTTCTACAATCTCGTCTACTTTGTTGCTCATGTTCAGTAGTGATTATGTTGTTATATTTGCATCCGCTGCTGTTATGAATTCCCCATATCCTTATTCCCTTCTATGTTTTTGAGTCAAAGTTCAAGCCTAGCAGCATCCCAGTAGTTGCTCATGTATGGACATGATCTTTTAGTGGATCCTAACTCCCATACAATGTGGCAAACAGGGTTGTTGGCGAATGCCAGCGCTCCTCATTGTTGGGTATGACCACCAGCCTGTCATGGCTTTTTCCCAAAAATCTCGTCTATGCACTTGCACTCTCTCTTAGATTCTAAGTCATGCCCCTCCTATGAGCCTTTCTTTGGAACCTTAAGCACCATTTAAACTTGGACATTTGAGGAATGGCCCTTCTACATTGGACTATAATATAATTATGCAATATATTTGGGTGTAAGCACTGCCCGTAGTCCACTAGAGACTTTTTAGAGAACTCTAACGCATCCTAAATAAGAGAAAAGCTTTGGAATTTGATTTTTGGAGTTTGTTTAGTTTATGCGTTAGACATAAGTCTGAATCATGATCTCCTTTTTTTGGGATTTTAGCTTTCAGATGTATTTTCTTTTTTAAATTCATTCAGGGCTATAATAATTTGTAATAACTCATAGGGTGGGTTACTTATTGTATGCATAACGGTAGACATCTTGTTCATTAGGTATTTACTTCTACACTTTCATACAAAATCCGGTTTAAGGTTGTGCTTTTTTCATATAGAAATCATGCTTTAAGTCATGCAAAAATCCTATTTTGCACTTCTGTACTTTCATATAGAAATCCTGCATTAAGCAATGCATTTTCATCTAGATATCCTATTTTACGTTCTGCACTTCTATATACTTTTTAGGAAACCATGTCTATGAAATTCTGCACTTTTGTATCATAGAAATCCAACCTATAGGTTATGCAATTCATACATTAGATGACATATCAGTCGCTTTTACATTACTATATCTCATATAGAGAATCTGACTATAGGATATTACATTCTTGCCTATTTCATAGAAAGCATGTCTATAGGGCTTCAAGAATTCTGGAGACGTATCTAACATTAGGCAAATGATATATAGGTTTAAATAATAAACAATCACTATGCTAAATACCATGCTTATAGGATTTTCTGTAAAGATTACGCTTAGAGAGCATGTATATAGGAGTAATACACCAATGTGAATCTCTCAACGTGTTTATAAGATTAAAATTGGTAACAATAATGTTTAAACGCTTGCAGAACTTATGTTCCTGCCATTAATAAACCTTTTTATGAAATCAGTAGCCTTCTCTCCCATTTAGATACCACGCCTATAGGATTAAAAGGTTAACGAAAAGGTAAATTAGTTAATAGAATCAGACTCTATCAATTCCAGCCAGCATGCAAGTCTGATTCTGGTTTCTTATCTCAAATGTGTAGTAAATTAGTCTTCCTTCTTAACGTTTAAGTTTAATTTCAGACCACAACTAGAATTTGCAACTAATGAATTTGTCCATAAGTGAGGAGGCCTATATGAAACTTTTAAATTGTTATGTGTTTCTTATAATCTACTTTATGTGTTTTTGTTTGTCGCTTTAGAATTTTGTCTTTTTAAACCATATAAAACCCAAATTTTCCTCCCTTTTAGGACTAGTAGTCCCAAATGCCTCCAGGGCTGATAGTATCGGGGCAGGTATTTACATGCAATAAGTAACAAAATGGTTCGCGTTTATTACCTCAACGGGGAAGGAAAGGGTAGATATGGATATAATGGTCGGTGCATTAATACCATGTATAGCCCCTCTTTTCAGGAGCGATTACCGGGTATTGCGCTTACGTGATCCATATTATTTGAAAACCGTGGACCTCTGCCCCCCTCCCATTTTTTCCATTTATTTGATTACCGCTTTTCAGAATTTTCGAACCATGTCCACCAAATTTTACTTTTGTTTGTTTCCCTTCAAACTTTAACTCATTTGCAGCTATTATGTGACAACCCCTCATATTTGAAATCCTTGTTTGTCTATTTGTTATTTGTACTTGAAGTCATAATTTCATATGGGCGGGAATAACACTGGTAGATCTTGAGCGGTGCCTAACACCTTCCCCTCGAGATAGTTTCTAGTCCTTACCCAAATTTTTGGTTTCTAAATCATAACCTTCTTAGTATCCTATTACACTTAATCATTAGGTGGCGGCTTTTCAATTCAAAAATTTAATTACTGAAAGGGAGCGAGCTGTCTAACTAAATGTCATAGACCTGATTATGCGATAAAAAATGGGGTATCGACAGTAAGTAATTTTTAATTTGTAATCTTCCATTTTTATTAATACCCACTAGATTTTTAGGCCTAAAATATGAGATGATAGGTAGAAAATTAGGGGTTTGGGTAGAGTTAAGGCTTTTGACTAATTATAATTTAAACCCCATTTTGAGGGTCGAACACTAAAAAGAACTATATATTTGGGCTCATGGGTGATTGGGAATCGAATTTTTGTTCTAACCTCGTGTTTTGACCAACCGGGCCCTGTGTCGATTTTTGGATTTTGGGGAAGAATGACTACAAAGATATAATTAGGCTTTGGAATTGGATTGTTTAGCATTTATTGATATTATGAACTTGATTTTGTATAGATACGATTGGTTTGGAGCCAAATTTGAAAGGAAAGGTGGTGTTTTAGGCTTGAGTTAGCCGTGGAAGTTTGAGGTAAGTGTCTGGTCTAACATTAGCTTGATGGATTAAGAGTTGTGTCCTATTTTCTTGTTGCTTCTTATTGAGTACGACGTATAAGCATAATAACGAGTATCTATGCGTTGGTGTCGAGCATGACCATGAGTCTTAAATTGATAGTTGTTGTGTTCTTAAAAAATACTACGGATGCTTTAAGTGATGAATTTTTATATTGAGCAAGGATTTAGTTTATTTGTGTCAATATTACTTATGATTGAGTATTTTTATTAATTGGGTTGAGTAGGAGTTGAGTTAAGATTGGTCTTAGCTGATTCTCCCTTGCCGGGATATTTGTATTAATATTACGGTTCCCTTGCCGGGAAGTTAATATCTTGCTTTTTTCCCTTGCTGGGATTCCTTGTGTTTTTTGTGTTGCCTTCTAAATGGGAGCATGTGGAACGCCTACCAGAAGATATAATAAAATGAGAGTAAGTGCTATTCCAACCACATGAAATGATGAAATAGAAGTGGGTTGTAAGTCTACCACGAGATTTAATGAAATTAGAATGAGTAGTACGCCTAACACAAGATATGATAAAATGTGAGCGGGTGGTACGCCTACTACAAGATATGAGAAATGGGATCGGGTTGTACGCCTACAATGAGATGTGAACCGAAAATGAAATCTGCCTTCATTTTCCTTATCCTTGCTAGAAGTTGAATTTTTGTTTCCTTATAATTCTCTTAAGATTATGTATTTTCTGTTATTCCTCGAAGCATATTCCCCTTCCCAGCTTCAATTATTTGTTCCAGTTTATTTTTTCGTTGTATATATATATATATATATATATATATATATATATATATATATATATATAACTGCACATGTTTATTTGTTAACTAGTCCTTGCCACGTCACTATCTCGCCGGAGTTAGGCCAGGGACTTACCAACACATGGAGTCGGTTGTGTTAATGCTACACTCTGCACTTTATGTAGATACCGAGGCAGCATTAGGACAACAGCAGTAGCTCGGGAGCCAACCTTCAGTCCACAGAGATCCAAAGGTAGTCCTGCAGGCGTTTGCATGCCCGTCGTTTCTTCTATCTGTTATTACATTCTGTTATCACTTGTATCCGAGACAGACTATGTTTCTTTCTTCCAGACATTTTTATACAATAATTATAAATAGTCCATGAATGTTGTGACACTGATTTCTGGGTAGAGACATCTGTTTGCTTTTCGTATCGATTTTGTATTATATCTATCTATTTCTTCCGCTTAATTTAATCTTCCGGTATTATTCAAATGTTTATCACATGTTAATATAAGTTGTTATAAAAGGATTAGAAATGAAAGAGTTAAAGATATCAAGACTTTGTGGTTTGCCTAGCTTCTACAAGTAGGTGTCATCACGACTTTCGATGGTGAAAAATCCAAGTCGTGACTTGAGAGTACGCCATCTTACTACTCTATTGAACTTTCCGCCACAACGATGGGAGATAGGGAACTCATCAAGTGTGATAACCTTATATTTTGCTATTTCGGGTCTACTCTCTTGTAGAAAATTGAACGTTTTAAAACTAGAAGTTTGTAGATTTAGTGTAAACTATTTCTAAAATGATTGGGATTTTTGCTGGACGAAACGCTTTATAATTCTCTTAATTACTGGCCATGTGAACTGGACTGAGGTTTGATTAGTAGTTGTAGTTCGGCATCCGACAAAAGCTTGCTGACCTTTTCTTTATATAGTAATTCGCTTGTATCCAAACGTAATTAGTATGTCTCTGATTTTAGTTATGCATAATGTGAATTTAGGAGCAATTGCGAGTTCTACCAACAAAATCTTAAACATGTTTGGATTATTTTAAGGAAGAGTTTGGGAACTTAAATAATCATGATATGTTTGCTTACCCTTAAATATCAATCATACAAATTGGATTTTTCTGTGGGTTTTTTTCCCACGGCAGCATGTGATATGCTATTAGTATTGTAATGATGTTTAATGGAAGTATACGTAGTACTTGACAACTGATGTCTTCTCTATAGTTGCTATGAGAATAAAGTCAAATCATAGCTCCTTTCCTTGAATTGAAAAAGAAAGGAAAAAATTACTCATAGTTGAGTACAGCCTACACGAAAAAAATTGCGTGATGAAGGCTTTAAATTCACAATTAGTTGAAAGAACCAAATATGTAAATTTTTATTTACCAATTTTTTCCTCTCAATTCTCACTGATGCTTAAAAATCGATAAGTCAATGTTCAAAGGATAATGTATCAAACTCCGAAATATAGATCATAATATTTCATCAAGTCACTCATGCTTTAGTGTATCTGGTATAACGCAAAATGTTTTTCGTGAAACATACTTTTCGATAAAATATTTTTTAGAAAATAAGTAGTAATTTTATTTATTTTCTGATATTTCGTACCCAAATTAAGGAAAATGACTTTTTAAGAGTATTCATAAATAATTTAGATATAATAAACACGAAGGCATAAACTTTCAAACCAACAACTTTGCGGACCCACAAATTTTATAAACTTTCGGACCGCTAAACTTTCAAAATCACAGAAATTCGAACTTGTCAACTTAATAATTTCTAAATCCATACACTTCCAAACACATAAACCTCTGAACTCATAATTTTCAAACTTAAAAAAAGAATGTTTTCGAGGAGGGTGGAGGGGTTTGGGAGGGGCTGGGGGTGCGGCAAAACAAAAAACAAAAATTTCAATTACAAAATAGAAAAGTAATTTTTTTTTGTGGGGAGAGGAGGGGCAGGTGGGGGTGGGGGGAGTTTAGTGGGGTGATTGGTGTTGCGAAAAATGAAATGACAGAAATTTGAAATTGCAAAAATAAATAAATAAATAAAGTACAAAAAAATATACGGTAGGAGGGGGGAGAAGGGAGGGGGGTAATAGGATGGATGGTAACGGAAAAACTAATATTTTAAAAATAAAAATTAAGAGAGGGGGTGGGTTGGGTTTGTAAGGATATGAAAAGTTTCTTTTTTTTTTTGGGCAAACCACTAGGCAAGCGCCTAGGGCTAGTTTTCACTAAAAAAATTTAAATAAAAATTACTGCAAATAGGAAAAATAAAATAAGGTGGGGAGGGGGGGGGGGGAAGCACCGGGGTTGTTACCTATATAACAATAATCGGCGAAAACCTTACCTTATTAATCCTATTGAGGCCAATAAAAGACTCATGAATTAACAAGCATGAAAAACGAAAGAAGTGTCAAGAAAACCATCTTGGTGCTCTCTTTTCTCGAATTTTGTAACAATTTAAATTGGTAGATTAAGGTCTTTGTCCACCATTTTTCTCAATGGAACTTCAAACTTCATGCTTTATTCCTTAATCGATTGGCCTTTGAGATAATAGTTTGACTGACCTGTTTTTGTTTTTCATTTCTCATTGGAGGTCTTCCTATGTTTAAGTCTTCGACCATCCTGCCGTCCCAACTTCTATCCCTTTCACAAGACTTCTTACTTGTTTTACTATACATTGGTGACAAATAACCTTTTCTTCACGCGTCTGCCTGGCATTGCTTTAGAATATCCTCTTCCTCCCCTTCTTCATATATATGTCATTTTGCCCTCACATCAAGAAGTTTACGAGAAGGTTGCATCATTGCATCCGACATTTTCGTCTCCTGCAAAGTAGTGATTGATTTTATTGGTAAAATCTGATTCTGGGCAGATGTTGGCAGTGCTGTTGCGATGCAAACAGCAGTTGTGGACTCGCCTGATTTTGAAGTATTTCGTGGAACAAATACTGGAGCATTATGGTTCAAGATGCTGTTTGAGTTTGCTGCAATTTTCATACTTGCAGGACCATTGATTGTCGCCTATTACCTTAGAAATTCTGGCCTGAATTGATCATCAATGTCCTCTCCTTCACTGTCGTCGTCAGACTCTTGGTTGTCTTCTGAATATGAATAACCAGAAAGTCCTTCTCCCCGGCCCTCGTCATCGTTAAATTCTCTTTGGTCTTTCCACAATTTCGATTTAATGACCATGTCCCTCATGTTAACAAATACTGGTTTGTTATTTCTAGTGGAGGTTGATGGTTTTCCATTATCTTTAACAATGTCCCTCATTGTCTATTGTGTAACAGCAGGAGGATGTGAATCAAAACCACACTGTAGAAAAGCTTCATTAGAAAGTGCTTCTGCTGTATCTATTAAAAAGGTCACACTGCCTTGTTGATCTACACTAACTGGTACATTATCCTCCTCTGTTAGCAGGTGCTGCACATTGCTGCTGAGATGCTTTCCTTTGTGAGTTTCCTCTTTTCTGGTATGTTCAGAGGTAACCAAAAGTGCTGCTTTATTCAATTCATTGCAATGCTGTTGTCCAGGATTTTTTGAATCATCAAATAAATTTCTTACTATCGACTTTTACCCTGATTGAACTGTTAAAGCAGTAGGATCTGAAGAATATGTGAAGTTATCTGAAACATCCACATTGGAAGCAGTTGCTTGACTAAACTGTATTCTGTTTTTATTGATAGAATTCTGCAAAAAGTGTTGTTGCTCCATCAGCATGTCTTCATGTATTTTTACGTTGTCGGATTCTGGTATATTAGAAGGAACAGAAAGTTGCAAATTTGATATCATCTTTTCAGTCCAAACAGTAGAAGGCAAAATCATTGGAGCATTAAACTGGGAAAAATCACCCATTGGCCTTGGGAGATATTATGTAGGAGTAACATTTGAAGCAGATAAGGATTGAGGTGCATCAATAAGGTACTCCCTGGCCTCACCTCCTAGATGGTGCACATTGCACCATTGATTCTGTTCTATGTGAGTATCATCTGTTTTAGTATGCTCAGATGTAACCAAAACCGATTTTGAATTCAGATGCACTGCCTCTCCCTCAAAAACATCCACCTGCCCTGCCTGTATACTAGAAGAGATTCTATCTGCAATAGACTGCATTGCCCTAGCATTAGAAACAGGTACATCTCTAGATGGCATAGGAGTTGCTTTTTCCAACTTCAATGCCTCCTCGATCGTCTCAACTTGAACTGTTGCATCATTTCTCCAAAATATAGCTCGATCAGCAAGACTTTGTAAAGGAAGTGTAGAGTGCAACTTTAGATCACAATGATCAATCACCTTTTCATTTTGCCCAGTCATATTAATGCCATCCAATACTAGAGTTGGATGAACAGTATGTTGGACATGTACCTCTTCTGCTGGTAAATGCTGAAAATTATACCTGTATTGCTGTACTTTTGGGTAGTTCAGCTGTATTGTGAGGGGTAAAATAAACCAAAACTGATGCTTTACTCAATTCATTGATTTCTTGTTGCCCATGAGATTTTGATGCAGCAGGTAAAATTGATACTGTAGACCTGTCAGCTGGTTGAATTAACAACAATGTAGAATCTGTAACTGCTTTGAAAGTATATGGAGCCTCCAACTTTGTACCAATTGCTTGATCAACCAGAATAGAGTTCTGCACGTGTTGCTGGTCGATGAAACTATGTTCCTTCCTTTTTGCATTGTCATGTGCTGTCACAGAAGGTAAATTTAACATCTTCTTTTGAGTTACAATATTGAAGGGCAGCTTCAATGTAACAGTAGATGGCATTAAACAAGGCTGGGCAATATCAACATTTGGGCTTAGAAGAGTTTCTACAGCTGTAACATTTGAAACAGAAGCAGTATTAGTAACCACAACACTCCTAGCCATTTCATATTGATCAGAGTCTCTCCTATCATTCACAGTAGGTTGTGTAGTGTCAGCACTCATTTTCATAACATCCTTTACCATACAAGATTGTGCTGCAGAATCAGTTGGATCAAAAACTTATGTCACTTCTGCATTCTTTTCACAGTCACTCCCTCTACACTTTGTAAAGTCTGCTATGAAAGTTTTGATACTTCAACTCCCGAATTACCATTTTTTTCTTATAAATCCTTAGCACCTTGTCTAGATCTTTTAGCATTTAAATAATCTTTTGCATCCCCTTGTAATTTGTCTAAAACATCGACATTGGAACGAAGCAGATCACTGCCCAACTTTTCCTCTGCCACCACCTCTGCTCTAGTTTTTTCTTTTTAATTTTACACGCCTTCTCATCATGACCTTGATGCTTGCAATAAGCACAATACTTAGGCAGGTTGTCGAAGACTAGTTCTTGATGAAACTCAACAGATTTACCTAAAACTCTATCTATAATTTGAAGCTTAACCTTTTTAGGATGTTTATCTAAAAGATCAACTATAATCTTAACTCTTGTAGCGCTAGGCCTCGTTCTATCCTGAGTTGCCTTGTCCACAGCCAGAGGTATTCCCACAGCTGAGGCAATAGACAATAACAACCTCTTAGCAAAAAAATATTGCTGGAAGAACCGGAAGAGAACTCCACACGACTGCCATCGTTGTTTCCTCCTTCGGGTTGAATTCTAAAGACCATGGGAATGTTCTGAAGAAATATTCGTCACCTTTGGATTTAAGATATCCAATTGTTTTTGAAAGGAAATGAACATATTCATTGAAGAGATCAAACCTGATTAACAGATGACGAAACTCCAAATGCCCAATGTTACAATGACCTTGAACATCAAATTGCGACGAAAATATTCTTCGCACTTCCGATAGATCAAGTCTGCCATAAGGAAATTTTAAAACAGTTGTGAGATGCAAACCTTCTTCCCTAGTGAAGTTGTTAACCTCTTCCTTAGTGAACTGAATTATAGGTTCACCATGGTCGTTGATAACTGGACGTAGCTCAGTTTTTGACGGAGCAGACTGTTTAGCTTGAAGAGTTGAAGCATACGATTGCTTAGTGTATTCTTTTTGGAAAAGTTTTTAGAACGTTGCAAACCTCTCCCACAGCCAGGGGAGAGGGCAAAGCATCCATGGTCGCGTTTTACTTCAGAAAAGATCCTCCATATGCACGATATGGAGCTGCTACAGAAATGCAGAAAAACTGAAATGAACTGTCGAAGCAACAGTTCCTTGAAAGAATTTATTACAATATGGTCTTGCTTGTAATATCAAACTCTATCCAAATAAATCAAACTATGATCAATCCATAAACTTCACACCACAAAAGCGAAACTTGAAAGTTTGTTGAATTCGAATCTACAGTGAGCACGATCACTAAAGTCAAGATCTTTGGCGATTGGGTTTTTTTTTTTTTGGATAAAAATCGAAGGGAGTTGTTTACCACAAGAGGGTGATTGTTTATTGACTAACTTCGAGATGAAAAACTGATGGAATTGTGCCCGATGAATAGTGGCGGATTTACTATTCACCCTTCTTCCTAGAGAAAAGGAGATTTATGATAGTTGGAGATTTCATGATTCACACTCTTAATCCTTGTTAATCTATATATTGTTGAGTAGGAGTTTTGAAATTGTTTTCAATTCTCTCGATAAAAAAATTATTGTTTTTTAGTTGGAGAAAAATAAATTAATAAATTTAAGCCACCCAAATATAGAAAACTTAGAAACCTTCGTACCAAAAACACACTCTTAATCCTTGTTAAACTAGACGCACCTCAAGGACGTGTTAAAAAATGTGATATTTTCGTTGCACTTTATTGGAAAAAATGACTTATTCGCTACAAGAAAGAAAAGAACGAAAGAAATAATACTTCAACCGGTTAGAATTGTGCACTTACTGATCCTTGAACACTTCACGATTTTTAAGAAAAATACTCTAGCTAGTGTTTATCGTTTGGAGTCGTCACGTTCAACCCATTATTCAAAAGTAGGGTCAATGAATTTGTACCATATAATGAGTATACATCTTTGTGGGGTAATTCGTTCAATATATATATTTCCTTAGTTGCGGGGTCAACAAGCCAACGGCGGCAGTCCTTTGACATAATTGAAATGTGTAGGGCAATCTGACAAACAAATTGAGAAAATTTATGTTATGAAAGTACTGAACAAATGAATCAGCTGTTATTATTGGGTGCTATGATGATGGCCAAAGACTAATCCAGCAATCAAAGACTGCTCCAAGAAATGAAAATACTACAACAGTAATTTCATTATTATTTACTGTTAAAATAAGAATTGTCATAATGTGAATAATTAATATTTGTTATTATCAATCCATCAGCAAGGACCCATTGTAACATCATGTTGTTTATTTGCTTGTGTTTATCTTAGCAGTTCTCGTTATATGTTCTCCCATGCAGAACGCAAAGTTGGATCTGGTTTTTGGTTTGTAAATGAATGGGGACAAAAACTAGTTATATTGTGGTCTAGAAAATTGGACACTTTTTGTGATTGAATTATGACTAGTCTTTGATACATGTAGAGTGTATTACAAGCTAATGTCCATATTAACTTATTGATGACATTAACCCATATAATTATGTTCGTCAAAGGAAAAAACGCAGCGTGACCCATAACATCACCATCCAGATATATCTTCTTCTTCTTCTTTTTTTCCCTTTATTTCGATTCCTTGTTATATTTTTTTAAAGCAAAGGACAAAAAAAAGAAACCAAAAATATAGCCGTGAAAACTTACTGTAACCCTTCAATATTTTATGGAGTAGAGCTTTTAATCATCTTTTGTAAACAATTATAGGGTAAAATATTTATATAACTTATAGTTAGGTGAAGTAGCCAGATATGTTAGAGATATATTGTTTACCATTAAAATAAGTAACAACTGAATTTGGATTCGGTTTAATAGATACACAATTTAATATATTGAATGATTTAAGAACAACAAATAATTGTATTAAAGAGAAACAAAAATCAAACCAAACACAATAGAACATATAAGCTTGACTTTATGCTAAACATTGAAACTGATTATGATTGGCCCATGAGATGGGCTCAGTTGCAATATAAATAAAAGAGTAACTGAAGAATACTTTGTACAATAACTAGAAGGACAAAAATAAATTTTATTGCTTTGATATGCATGTCAACAATGGTTGTAAAATAAAATGGTTCTCCCTTTTACATCGTAAGGGAGTTTCAACCCAATACAAATCTGAATAAGATAAAAATCTTTCTCTTATAGCAAATTATCATCCACAGTTGATATCGAGCGAGATTCATACCGTAATATCCAGATGATGGCCGATATTTCGGCCCCTCGTTCGTTCTCTCTAACCTTATTCCCTTTGGTCTCGTTTCTTTATGTCGCTTGAACTCGATTCCCTCATATTTGGGATTGTTTGATGTCCGAATCTTGGTACGTCATTTGTCCCCCAGGTCTCTGATCTGGGGAGACTTTGGTTTTACCCAAGACTTTGTCAAAGCACATCGTCTTCTTGATTTTTCATCGAGAAATTGGGTGTAACTTTATTCCAAATTTTACCCATACACAAATAGCCTCCTCACTTTTTGGACATTAGATTATTAGAGACGACGAGATGAGATTATTCGACCCAGATTCCTTTTTCCATATCCCACAAGCGAGTTGACAAGACGCTGAAACGTCCCACTAGTCATGTCATTATGACTTCGGATACGTGTAAACCACCTGTTGACCATCCTTGGTAGTCACAGAATGTGAAATGTCACACGTTCTTTATTTCTTCCCTAAACGATCTTTGGTTTCCTTTTTTCACTTTTTTACTTTCCGATATGTAATCTTCTTATGTAACCATAGGATTTTCTAGTTGTTCATCAGTCTTACAAATCTTCTTAAAAGTATTCACCATATCATCATCTCCAACATCAAACCTACATACTTTGCCTTTAAATCTTTAAACTAGATCTTGAAATTTTTATTTCAATCTTCAAACCTTCACGTCAACCTTCAAACCTTCATATTCCTAAATCAAGATGCCAAAACCTCAAAATAGGTGCCTCAAAACACTTCATTGACATCAACCCTGGTCGCAAATGCTGAGGCAAACCTTCCGATAGCACTTACAGAACCTCCTATTAATGAGGTAATTCATAGGTATAAGGGTGACTACATTGCATACATTTATTCTTAAATTATATGTAGAAATTATAAATAGAGGGGCATGGGGAAAGAGCTACTGTAATCTTGCATAAAAGGACCATAAGACCTTAATGAACACTCAACGCATGATAAAACCTAAAGCGAGATAAGAGTATGATCTTTTCCTCATTATGGGCTCAATTGTGCTACATAGCCTAAATAGATTGAAGTGCCAAACATTCTAGAACATTTTAGGATTAAGGGAAAGCTCAATTGATGCATATATGGCTAAAACCCCGTCTTTTAGAAATTGAGATCCATTGGTTCTTGTGTAAATATGGTATGATTAATGTTTGGGTTTTGTATTGATTGTTATTTCACATGAATTGTTGCAACATTATATGCGTGGAAGATGTTTCACAATATAATCGATGTGTAATTCTTGATAACTTAAAAAGGTGCATGGAATATGAATCATGTATTAAAATTCTTAGACCATAGATTGAGATTGAAGTTGCGTTGTTGTGCCATCTATGTGAAGTCACATCCACGCCTAAAATCTTATTTGCTCTTATGTGCCCATATTTTCCTAAATTAGAAATCTAACATGGAAATTAGGAATGATGAAAAATGTGGCCTAGTGCCAAATACATGATGTGATAGCCGTGGCACCAAATGCTTAAGAAATAATTTATGGGAAACAAAGATTGAAATAAGATTATTGCTGGAAAAGGGAAACGCCTTAGTAAGGCGGCCTAGCCGATCGGACCAAGATTAGACGCCATGCTATGCACATGGTGGTAATATGTTTGTGATTGAAGTGAATGTCTCAAATGCGGCAACCTACTTGATCGAGTCGAGATCGGACTCTGCTCAAGATAGCGGTGGTAATGTGAACAATGATGAAAAATATGAATTTCCCTAAAATAGAAGATACTTAAGTACAATGTAAACATTGTGTGATTCTTTTATTTGATAATGAAGCGCTCACTTAAATTTTTCTTTGAGCTATGCTTGTGATTACCTTATTCTTGTATGAAAGTTCTTTCTAACTAGATAGTGTTTAATTATACATGCTAGTACTATTCTATGGTACAAACGTACCTTTTGCTGGGGGCGCTTCATTTTTAAATGAATGTAGATGGCTCCATAGTGCAGAATGTCGATCGCGCGTAGCGGAGTGTTCCTTTGGAAGTCTTGGCGAGTCCCCTTTCTCCTTCAAGGGGGTTATGTTATACTTCTTTATTGTAGATTTCCAATTTTGAGGTATAGTCGGGGCCTTGTAGGCGACATTGTCATAACTTAACTGTCGTATCCATGGAGACTATGTATATGTTGGTGAGGTTACATATAGGTATTGGATGGGTCTATGAGCTATGTTGTAATTCGAAACTCATGTTTTCTCTAAATTGTAGCTGTATGAGAATCTTGGAACCTAACTTTAACAATAGTTTAATGCTGCGATATAAAATGTACTATCAATGTTGAATGTGCAGCCCCTCCTATTGTCAAATTTAATGAAAGTCAGATTCCTCAATATTATTAAGTTAGGTAGAAAGTGTTTGATAATGCTTGCTTAGTTGGATTCACTCGATTGAGCACCAATAACACCTCCCGAGGTTGGGGTCTGACAAACTTGGTATTAGAGCCTAAGGTATTAATGTGTCCTAGGATGTCTTGGAGCAGTGTCTAATAGAGTCCTTCTCATCGGTGTGAAGTCGACCACATCTATAAGTTGGGGGCTACTTGGGCATTAGGAATAACACCTTTCTTTGATATTTTGGATCGTGTGGTAATTGTGAAACTATTCTCCCTCTAAGTAGTACATTGTTCATTCTTTAAGTAAATAGCACCTAAGAAGAATGCGAGAATTTGCCAACAAGCCAATGCCACCATAGGAGTGGCTGATGAAAAACTACTTGATATTGCGGGTGAGGATAGTCGCCCTGCTATCACCCTGTGTGGTTCTTCTATTCCAAAGTACACTACCCCAGTTCCTATGCCTACGGTGGGTACCACTATCCCTCCCATTAATACTCATGCACCACCTCCAGCACTAGCTTTCCGTTCTAGTATTAGGGATCTTATGGGAGCTATGCAAATGGTTACTCGGCTCGTGGTCTCTTAGGCGTACAGGTCAAATGTTGCACCCAGTTTTTCTAGCCAGCAAGGCAGTTCCAGTGTTAACATATTTCTTCAGTTAGACCCTACAGTGTTCTCAGGTACCAATCTGGAAGAAGACCCTCAGGATTATACTAATGAGATGCACAAGACGTTCAGGGTTACGTGTGCAACTCAGACAAAGGGAGTAAAGTTAGCTACCTAAAGTATAAAGGGGGTGGCCTATTCGTGGTTTGTGCTGTGTGATGATTCCCATGAGGAGGGAAGCTCTCCGACGAGGTGAAGTGAGTTTGCTGACACATTAATAGATAATTTACTGCTTGCCAAGACAAGGCAACCCGTGCGGTAGAGTTTGAGAATCTGAAGCAAGGTAATAGAAGTATGTAGGAGAAACACATGGAGTTTTACCGCCTATCCAAATATGCTATTCACATGTTGCCAGTAATGGAGGCTAGGGTGCGCCGGCTTGTTCAGGGCCTTAATCCCTTGACTATCAGTGAGGATTCTACAACTACCTTGAATTCTGACATGAACTATGGCAAGATGGTAGAATTTTCTCAGGCCACAGAGAACCGCAAACTGAAGAACATAATGAAGAGAGAGGGTAGCCGAAAGGCTAGTCTATGGGAAAAATGGGTGAGTCACTAGTTGGTGGAAGATTAGTATTTTGGGCTGGATCATCAGGGTCCTCCTACTCAGTTCCACAGTCTTCAGCTAGTGCACCGCCAGTAGGTCCTAGCTAGCAACAGTAGTAGATTCATTTCAGGCCCAGTCAGGGCGACATGGGATCTCACCAGCAGGGTCGGTCAGGAAAGAGGTCCCAGTGCCCCAAGTAAGAGAGGATGCACTCAGGGTTTTGCTACTTGGAGTTACCCGTATAATATGGATGTGGGAAAAGGGGTCATTTCAGAGGCATTGTCGTGTATCCCACCATGGAGCGGGCAGGGTCACCGTACAGCCAGCCAGCCCAGCAGGTGCTACATCTTCAGCCCCCTCTCCAGTTTGAGGTACCCAAACACCTGCGGGGCGTAGTGCAGGTAGGGGTGGTATGCGAAGTTCAGGAGGACATAGCCGGTTCTATGCAATGAGTGGTTGCTTGATTGAAGATCTTCTCTAGATGTTTTTGCAAGTATTCTGACTATCTTATATCACTATGTGTATCCACTTATTGACCCTAGTTCAACCTTATCCTACATTACCCCTTTTGTTTCTATGCAATTTACTATAGAACCTTGTCAGCTTCATGTGCCATTTTTGGTATCTACTCCGATTGGTGAGTCAATTACAACTGCTCGAGTTTAAAGAGGTTGTGTTATCATGGTATGTGGTAGGGATAACATGGATTATCCTTTTTAATTGGGGATGGTTGACTTTGATATAATAATGGGAATAGATTAGCTTTATTCATGATTTTCCTTGATTGATTTTCGGACTAGAACTATGAGGCTTGAGTTTCCTAATGAACTTGTTGTTGAACAGACGGGGGATAATATATTGCCTAATGGTCGGTTTATTTCTTACCCAAAGGCCACAAAGATGATCAAGAAGGGGTGTATCTACCATTTTGTTCGAGTTACAGACACTGATGCCGAGTCACTTATCTTTGAGTCTGTGCCCGTCGTTAATGAAGTTTTGGATGTCTTCTAGATGAGCTTACTTGGATCCTACTAGGTAGGGAGATTGATTTTACGATCGATGTGATGCTTGGCACACAGCCTATATCAATTCTACCTTACAGAATGGCATCAGCAGCATTGAAAGAGCTAAAGGAGCAATTGAAGGATTTGTTAGAAAAGGGTTTCATCTGCCCAAGTGTGTCACCACAGGGAGCATCGATTTCGTTTGAAAGGAAGAAAGATGGGTCGTTGTGTATGTGTATTGACTACCGACAACTTAATAAATTCACAATAAAAAATAAATACCCTCTGCCACTGATAGATGACTTGTTTGATCAATTACAATGTGCTGTGTGTTTTTCAAAAATTGACTTACGGTGCGAGTATCACCAATTGAAGATAAAGGAGCATGATATTCCAAAAATAGCTTTCAGGAATCGGTATGTGCACATTGAATTTATGGTAATGTCTTTTTCGCTAACAAATGCCACGTCAGCTTACGTGGATCTGATGAAACGAGTCTTCAAGTCTATTCTAGACTCTTTTGTAACAGTGTTCATTGATGATATTCTTGTGTATTCCCGGAGTAGAGAGGATCATGCTAACTATCTCAGGGCAGTTTTGTACACTCTTCAACAACACCAATTGTGTGCAACACTTTCGAAATGTGAATTTTTGCTTGAATCTGTCCCGTTCTTGGGTCATGTCATCTCCAAGGATGGAATTCTTGTTGATCCTCAAAATATTACAGCACTGAAGAATTGGCCTAGACCTACCACTCCAACAGAGAGTCGAAGTTTCTTGGGTTTGGACGGGTAATATGGAAGATTTGTGGAGGGATTTTCTACTCTTGCCTTTCCATTGACTAAATTAACCGAGAAAGCAGTTATGTTTCAGTGATCTGGTGCTTGTGAGAGGAGCTTCCAAGAATTGAAATCGAGATTAACATTAGTGCCAATATTAACCCTGCTAAAGGGTATAGAGGATTTTGTGGTGTATTGCTATGCTTCAAGGATCGGGCTTGGGTGTTTGTTAATACATCACATCAAGGTTGTCACGACCCCAAACCGGCCTGGTCGTGATGGCGCCTCTCATTATTAGAATTCTGGAAGTCCAGAAATCAAATTTCGATCTCATGAACTAAAAATGGACCTATACATTATTACATGCTTATGCTCAAAACGATAAAAATCTTCCAAAAATTCTTCAAAAATTATCTGAGCCTCATGGGACCCCAACCATGTTGGAAACACGTTTCAAATGCAATATACTAAACGTGTGTTCTTTTGTAGGTTTTGATGAATGTCAAACAAAGCAATAAGCGATATATAGCAGTGCTCAAGACAAGCACAAAATGGATGCATTACAAGAAGCTCAAGACAAAGTTTAGAAATGTTATAATTGAGTCAATATTAATTGTGATCTTGATTCCTCAATCTTGGCTTCATGGCTTCTCTACTAAAATTATTTTTCCAAAATCATGCATATCTAACTTAAGTGTCAAATGATTTTAAACTATGCATATTTATATTTGTTAAAATGTTTTTCAAACATGCCTCAAAAATCTGGGCTAAGATAATCGATTATGTACTTATGATAATCGAGTATCTCTAAGCCAAGACTGCATGACAATCGATTGTGAATTAATGATAATTGATTGTGAGTAAGTCAGTTAACATCAGGTTTTTGCAAACTGCATAACAATCGATTGTGTACTTTTGATAATCGATTGTTAACTGAGGCAAAGTTTTCAAAACTCAGAAAAATCGATTATGAACTAATGGTAATCGATTAGAATGAGAAAAATGTCTCCCAGTGTTTTTAAATAAATTAATAATCGATTGTGGCTTTTGATAATCGATTATATATGAGACAGAAAGTTTTGAAATTAATTAATAATCGATTATGGCTTTTGATAATCGATTATATATGAGACAGTAAGTTTTGAAATTAATTTATAATCGATTGTTCTATTTGATAATCGATTGTTGGAACTAACCGTTGTCATACATTTTCAAATTACCTTCAGGTAATCGATTGTTGATATTTAACAATCGATGTTTTGCGTAAAATCTGGAAAAGATTTTCTGAACGTTGTTAAAATAATCGATTGTTGATTTCCTGATAATCGATGTTTTATGCCAAAAATTGGAAAGGATTTTTTAACGTTATAAATAATCGATTATTGATTTGAAGTAATCGATTGTTGACGTAAAATCTGGGATTGAATTTTTGATCTGATAGGCAAACAATCGATTGTTTAGTCTTGACAATCGATTGTCACTGAGTAATTTCAGCAATCCTTAATTGGCAATTAGACAACGGTAAGACTGAGTTTTTCACCTATAAATACAGGCTTAACTCAGTGTTTTCACAACAACAACATATACAATTTAAGTATTTTCATTGCTAAAAGCTTTCTTACATTGATCATCATTTTCATTCATCCATAAAGCTTTTTGAAGAGCCATTCTATTGAGCTAAGTTGTTGTGATCTTGAGCGTACTATTTCTACTCATATCTACTCATTGAGGAGCACTTTGTAAAGTGAGTTTGTTTTGTGTTTGTAAGAGAATTGCGATTCTCGTTTGTTGAGGAACTTGTGATTCCTCAGTTGAAGTCTTTGGGATTGTTATCCCCGAGCAGTTGAAGTCTTTGGGATTGTTATCCCCGAGCAGTTGAAGTCTTTGGGATTGTTATCCCCGAGCAGTTGAAGTCTTTGGGATTGTTATCCCCGAGCAATTGAAGTCTTTGGGATTGTTATCCCCGAGCAATTGAAGTCTTTGGGATTGGTATCCCCGAGCAATTGAAGTCTTTGGGATTGTGATCCCCGAGCACCTAGGTGAGGCTTGTGTCCTCAGCTGTAACGGTTTGTTAAGCACCCGTAAGCTTGACAAGTTTAGTGGAAATCTCGAGAGAGTCTCTCGGGGACTGGACTAACCACGTTTGTGGCCAACCAGGATACATCATTGTGTAAGTTTATTTTACTGCACTTGTTTTAATTTCTGCAAAGTTTTTAAATTCCGCACTAAAACGCTTAATATTTTTAAAACGCTATTCACCCCCCCCTCTAGCGTAAAGCGTTATTTCCAACAATTGGTATCAGAGCCATACTCTCTGAAAAACCTAACCGTTTGAGAGAACCATCCATGGCTTCTACTCTAAATTTCTTTGCAGGAATAGGTGAAGGAGAATGCAGCATGTCACCTCCAATATTAGACGAAAACGACTACTCAGTCTGGAAATATCGGATGCAAGTTTTTACAATGGCAAACGATTTGTATCTATGGCAAGCTATTAAACACAGTGATCAACTGACGACAAAAGTCGGGAAAGATAAGGTAAGTGAATACAACACTAAAGCTATGAATATATTTCATAACGCCTTGAATCAGGAACTTTGGCGAAAAATCTCCCACTATAAAACTGCTAAGGAAATGTGGGACAAACTTGAGGAATTGCACGAAAACACGCCTCAAAAAGCGGTCAGCACAAACGATGAATCAACTGGTCAGTGCCTCATGGCAGACGAAAAAGACGAAGGTAAGTACATCTAACGATATACAAATTGCTTATAACAAACTGCATGATGAGTTGGTAAATGCTTCTAAGACTATTAAAGATTTACAAAGGACTCTTTCTCTACAAGGAGAGGATTTTCAAAAACAACTCTTTTTAAAAGACAAGGACTTCGAAGAACGTCTTTCTTTAGCTCAAAAAGGGGTTGAAAATCTGTCTCGTGATAACGAGAATCTTGCAAATGAAAATCAATTTTTGTTAAATGATAGTATAGAACTTAGACAAGTCATCAAGACCATGCATGAAGCCTCTTGTGTTGATAATTGTTTTACTTGTACTACTTGTGAGTCCTTAAAACTAGAAAACACAGAACTAAGGAAAACTTTAGAAACTCGTAGTAAAGAAGTTCTTAAAGTTGGTGAAAAAGAATCGCCTAAGAAAAATCAACGGCATAAAAACAAAAACTCCACTACACCACCTAGACATTATGCTAGAATGTATGAAAATAAGGGTAGAACTAATATCTTTAGACAACCTAGATCCAAATATAGGATTCTTGCAAACAAGCCTACAAATAGTAATTTTCGGCAACCAAGAAATAACTCTAGGAACGAGCTTAGACCACCTAGACATGACACTAGGTCCTTCAACAAGTCTAGCACTAATGACTTTAGACCATCTAGATATTATACTAGAAATGGGAACAATATATCTAGTGTTAATCATTTTCATTCGCCTAGAACTTTGTTGGCTCAACCTAGGCATCAACACAACCCGAACGTAGTATGTCATTACTGCAATCGTATAGGTCATATTGCACCTATGTGTTTTACAAAGCATAGAGATTCTTCATATTATTATGGTCGTTATTTGCCTAACCCTCAAGGACCCAAAATGGCATGGGTACCAAAAGAGCATTGATTTGTTTTGCAGGTGTGCTTGAAGGAATCAAGTGTAGTGGATGCTCCAAACACTTGACGAAAGACGAATTCAAAATTCCTTCAATTAAAGCACAAAGAAGGAGGAAGAGACGGAAAAGTCGACTTATGTTTTTTTAAATCGGAAGTATTTTCGAAAAATTCAAAAGGCAAAATTGTGGAAAAAGCTTCGTAAATTGGAGAATGAGCCAAAAGACCAAAATGAACGGAGGATGTTCAAAATCAGGTAATTGGCAAAGTCGAAGGGAAGGTAAGTACCCTAAACCCTCTTAAGAACATCCTAGGACAAAATTCTTAAGAGTTCATTTTTTTTTCACCCGACTACACGAGTTTCAAAGTTATTATTTCATTTATAGATTACTGACTTGAGCGTCGGAGATGTTTAATTCTATTTTGCAGGCATCCCCCAAAAGGTAAGAGGAAAGTATGAATTATCTTGATACAAGAAAAAAAAATCGATCATAATCGATTATTTATGCTTACAATCGATTATCAGTATCAATAATCGATTATTTGTTGATTCAATTTTTTTGCCATGAAATCTTGTTAAATGTTTACATTGCCTGATAGAATTAAGTCTCATCATTTCAGCATCCCCCTTCCAAACAATCGATTATTTGTTCTGCCAATCGATTATTTGCCAAAATTCAAACTCTCTGTGAGTGAAACAATCGATTACTATATATTGACAATCGATTATCTGTTTTAAACTTATGTTACCGTTTTGGCTCCATAATCGATTCCTGACAGGTCATAAATATGAAAAACAATCGATTACCAAGTTTGACAATCGACTATCTTTTTCAAATTTTCTTACCGTTCTGGCTTGTAATCGATGTGTCAGATCATTTTCATTAATGACAATCGATTATTCCATTCAAACAATCGATTGTTGAATGGTCAGTGAATTTATTTTTACCGTTTCAGACTTCAAATCTCTTCAAATCATTTCCAATAAATGTAAGATTCATTCCTTCTCTATATATAGGCTGCACATATGCTCTTGTATACTCACTCAAGCCTCCCAAGCATCAAATTCTCTTGTTTTCTTTGAAAAATCCTAGCACATCCTTTCAAAAAAAAAAAATGTCAAGCCGCAACTCAAAACGTGCTCGTTCCAAACAAGGTGCTTCTTCTTCTCGCCATCCATATCAAGATGGATCGGTTCTATTCTTTGAATCCAATGAAGAGCTCACCCGTTTCTTAACCAAATTTGAGAAACGCCTTATTCTCCCTCCTCGCTTTTCAACAAACGCTCTTGTTGCACCATTCATTCCGGCCGCAAATATGCTAAGAGAGTGCAACCTTTTCAATTTCCTACTCCTTACTCACCCCTACTACAACATTTCTTTGGTTGAAGCTTTTTACTCCAACCTTCACAAAGATGATGAGGGTGAACTTGTTACCAATGTTAACGGCATTCCCATTCTAATTTTTGAAGATAACCTCCACCTCATTGCCGGCATTCCGCATGATGGTGAAGACATCTACCAGTACATAAATGATGCCGGGGTCATGATTGATGAAGCTAATCTCTTCCGCCAAGCCGGAGTAGCCTATGATGAGTCCTCTTCCCGTCGTCCCACCATAAAGGGTATGGACCCGAATTATCGTTTCATTCTCTATTTCATCACTCGTGTTCTCAAACCCCGTAAACTCAATCACACCACCATTTCCCAAGAGGATGCCAAATTTCTTCATGCTATTGTCACCGGTGTTAAAATAAATTGGTGCAAGCTTATTCTATCTCATATGTTCAATGCCACCAGAGATGACATACCTCTCCCCTATGCCCTCTTAATAATGAAATTTCTTGAAGCTTCCGGAGTCAATATTGCTAATGGTCCTCTCAAAAAGAGCACCAAAATCTGGGAAATTTCGGAGTCTTCCTTTCATCATGATGGTGATCATGCTCCCGCTCCTCCTCAAAATCGACAAGCCCGTCGTGCTCATCCTCCTCAGGAGCCTACCCTCCGGACCATTTCTGACCAAATTACTCAACTAACCCGTGAGGTCCATGGTTACTTTGATCACGTGCATTATGCCTATGCTCAGATGGTGCCATATCAAGCGCCTACCAATGATGATGAAGGGGATGGGGGTGATGAATGATGAAATTGTTGTTGTTATGAGAAATTGTTGTTTTTGGTCTGTTTGTTCTTGATTGGTTAGTTATGTTTGGTTTCACCCTTGTAATGTTATCTTAATTTTCCAATAAATAAACTTGTGTTTATTTCACATTTTTTTTATATTCTTCCCTTGTGTAAATTTTTGCTAATGGCAAAAGGGGGAAGAAACGGGATATCAAGAAGTATGCTATATCACTCTCAACTTCATTCATGCTTAAAGTGAGGGGGAACATGAATTGAGGGGGAACATCAAATTGCATACTTTACTCTTGTCTTGGATTATCAAAATAATTATTGCATATATCCCGCTTATGTTTGCCATTATCAAAAAGGGGGAAATTGTTGGAAACACGTTTCAAATGCAATATACTAAACGTGTGTTCTTTTGTAGGTTTTGATGAATGTCAAACAAAGCAATAAGCGATATATAGCAGTGCTCAAGGACAAGCACAAAATGGATGCATTACAAGAAGCTCAAGACAAAGTTTAGAAATGTTATAATTGAGTCAATATTAATTGTGATCTTGATTCCTCAATCTTGGCTCATAACATGGCTTCTCTACTAAAATTATTTTTCCAAAATCATGCATATCTAACTTAAGTGTCAAATGATTTTAAACTATGCATATTTATATTTGTTAAAATGTTTTTCAAACATGCCTCAAAAATCTGGGCTAAGATAATCGATTATGTACTTATGATAATCGAGTATCTCTAAGCCAAGACTGCATGACAATCGATTGTGAATTAATGATAATCGATTGTGAGTAAGTCAGTTAACATCAGGTTTTTGCAAACTGCATAACAATCGATTGTGTACTTTTGATAATCGATTGTTAACTGAGGCAAAGTTTTCAAAACTCAGAAAAATCGATTATGAACTAATGGTAATCGATTAGAATGAGAAAAATGTCTCCCAGTGTTTTTAAATAAATTAATAATCGATTGTGGCTTTTGATAATCGATTATATATGAGACAGAAAGTTTTGAAATTAATTAATAATCGATTATGGCTTTTGATAATCGATTATATATGAGACAGTAAGTTTTGAAATTAATTTATAATCGATTGTTCTATTTGATAATCGATTGTTGGAACTAACCGTTGTCATACATTTTCAAATTACCTTCAGGTAATCGATTGTTGATATTTAACAATCGATGTTTTGCGTAAAATCTGGAAAAGATTTTCTGAACGTTGTTAAAATAATCGATTGTTGATTTCCTGATAATCGATGTTTTATGCCAAAAATTGGAAAGGATTTTTTAACGTTATAAATAATCGATTATTGATTTGAAGTAATCGATTGTTGACGTAAAATCTGGGATTGAATTTTTGATCTGATAGGCAAACAATCGATTGTTTAGTCTTGACAATCGATTGTCACTGAGTAATTTCAGCAATCCTTAATTGGCAATTAGACAACGGTAAGACTGAGTTTTTCACCTATAAATACAGGCTTAACTCAGTGTTTTCACAACAACAACATATACAATTTAAGTATTTTCATTGCTAAAAGCTTTCTTACATTGATCATCATTTTCATTCATCCATAAAGCTTTTTGAAGAGCCATTCTATTGAGCTAAGTTGTTGTGATCTTGAGCGTACTATTTCTACTCATATCTACTCATTGAGGAGTACTTTGTAAAGTGAGTTTGTTTTTTGTTTGTAAGAGAATTGCGATTCTCGTTTGTTGAGGAACTTGTGATTCCTCAGTTGAAGTCTTTGGGATTGTTATCCCCGAGCAGTTGAAGTCTTTGGGATTGTTATCCCCGAGCAGTTGAAGTCTTTGGGATTGTTATCCCCGAGCAGTTGAAGTCTTTGGGATTGTTATCCCCGAGCAATTGAAGTCTTTGGGATTGTTATCCCCGAGCAATTGAAGTCTTTGGGATTGGTATCCCCGAGCAATTGAAGTCTTTGGGATTGTGATCCCCGAGCACCTAGGTGAGGCTTGTGTCCTCAGCTGTAACGGTTTGTTAAGCACCCGTAAGCTTGACAAGTTTAGTGGAAATCTCGAGAGAGTCTCTCGGGGACTGGACTAACCACGTTTGTGGCCAACCAGGATACATCATTGTGTAAGTTTATTTTACTGCACTTGTTTTAATTTCTGCAAAGTTTTTAAATTCCGCACTAAAACGCTTAATATTTTTAAAACGCTATTCACCCCCCCCCCTCTAGCGTAAAGCGTTATTTCCAACAAACCAAATATGCCAACACACCTCATATCATCATTAAAACTTGTTCCAACCATCGGAATGCCTCAAACAACATCAAATTACCGAAAAGTCATTGAATTCAAGTTTAAAAAACTTCCAAATTTCGCTTTCGATAAAAACCCCAACCAAATCACATCTGAACGACCTAGAAATTTGCACACACATCCTAAATGACAAAACAAAGCTATTGCAACTCTCAGAATTTCATTCTCGCCCCTGGATAAAAATCTCGCATATCAACATGAAATCGCTAAAATATGAACTTCGCCCATTAAAGCCTAAATCTTCTCTACAGCTCAAACTGCATTTCGATCGTGTTCCTAAGAGACAATTCACTTAACAGAGCTAACCAAATCATAAAAATTCTTATCCGAGCTCATATACAAATAAGTCAAATCTTGGTATAACCTTCAAATTTCAAGCTACAATTGAGAACTGTTCTTTCAAATTCATTCTGATTTCCGTGAAAACCAAAACCAATGATTTACATCAGTAATAATACATCACACGGGCTAGTCATGCTCGAGAACTTGCAATCAAAGTGCACTGAATACCTGTACCATGAACTTACCTGGGGTTGATGTCACGTCATATAATCTGCTGTGGGTCCGCTAAGACAATGTAACAGAAATTTCACAATCCAGCCTAGCACATAAACATTATAACCACAATTCTACTTCTGATATCATCAATACGATCAGAATCTCACATTTAAAATGTGAATATGTCCGAACAAGCTGTAACAAACCATATCTGTATCCTTAGGTGTAAATACATGACATACCATATAACTCAAACATTAGTAACGATAAGTTCCAGTAAGAGCAACTACTCACAACAGCCGAATATCGATAGATAAACCTCTTATCAACTATAGTCTTATTCGAAAAATTTCATGTATTGATAATGATAGCTAAACACGTGGTAAGCCATAACCATTTCCCAGATAAGCCATTTATGAAGGCACTTCTCCTTAGGAAAATACCACAACAAACTTCTGAGCTGAAGCTCGATATTATCCTTCCAACATGTTGAAATTGAATATGTTCATATTGATTAATGATCCCAACGATATCCTAAAATCCAACACACTACTCTAGTCACACTATACCTAAATACAGACTAAATTCACAGCTTGCTCAATCCGCACACCATAGGAAACAATCAGAACATACTCAAATCATGAAAATGATTCAAATTGAAAGAGTTGTAACTCAAGGTCTCCGGTACCACCACATCACAAGACTGAGAACCCGCCTCACATCATAGAAATAGAACACACGATTCTAACCCGCCAGGTCATTTTTCCACATAACGTCGCTATGAGGCGCGATCCAATCCAAACACTGCTTCACATAAAAATACCTCAAATCACTATGCCCGAAATCGACAACCACGCTCAATTGATGTCTGGAACTAAAGAAAATGGTTACACCCACATTGAAATAAATGATATACACTACCCAACTCCCATCACTTTTTACGTCTTGACTTTCACTATGAAACCCTAATAAAAATGCACCATACGTGCCTATAACAAACATATCGTAACATCTCGCAACACAAATAGGTAACTCATAGATATCTCTAATTGCTAATAGCTCAAAACAACTCAATCAACATATTCTTCGATAATAAGAACTCGAAGTCAACAAAACCATCTCGATGCCAGACACATATCCATATAGGTCTACTGATGGAATACATATCAGCTCTACTTATACACAACAGATAAATAATCCCTTTAAAGGCCCACAATGACTTAATCATAGCACATACTAATGTTTTACTAACTTACCTGTATTTTTCCATCCATAGCCACAAACTAACTTGTTTATAATAACTTCCAGTCTCCAAGCCCATAAAACACATGAATTACCATCAACTCAATCACATTGCCTCTTTCTGGAACATATACCCTTGTCAAATCACTATGATTGACAATACCATTTCCTTAATCATCTGACGATCATTCACCCTAATCATCTAAATCACATTTCTCTAATCACCTAAAACTACCTATGCTGCCTAAGAATTATATGACTTTCCATTCAGAACTAAGCAGTAACAATCATATCTTTACCGTACTGGTCCAGTCTACTACCAAGCTACACCATCTTTCTAAATTTCCTTTTGATTCATCTTCAACTTGATATTCCTTTTTATTGTAGAACCACAATTTCCTCAAATTAGACATACCACACGGAACAAAGCATAAAGCCGCACCGTCTAAGGCTCACAAGTCGCCTAATACTCTCTCAGATATTCCCACCCACCACCACATTAAAAATACATTACTCTAAAGAGACTTCCTTTGAATCTAAGTCTGTACCCTTACCTTCTTGATACTGATACATAGAAAATACCACAAGTCTTGACACCTTCCAATGAACACTCAGTTTTTAACCATATATACAACATTAAAATACCGAATTGTTTCTTGTAGAATCTTGAACACATTAAAGACACTCTCGAGAGTCATTCACTCTATTCTACTGCAATTAGACTGATCAGACGAACAAACCAACACGTCTCTCCTTATCACTCTTGACACTGCACAACATGACATCATTCCATTACAACCTAGCACCTTCCTGCTCTATGAACCGAACATTCTTGCCCACAACAACTGAAGACATCCTATGGCTGTCTCACACTATGAAGCATAATGTAACCTTGTCAAAATTTTCCTTAACTTGAGCCATCCTCCTTCTTAATCTCTGCGGGCCATAACTAATTCCCCTGAACGCCTCACACTAGAACCGACATAGCACATTCTTGTGAAATCAACTAATCAACAGCAGACACCCCCCACTTAGCTCATAGCTATAAATAAGAATACACTCAATAACGCATAACACTTGCACTCTATTGATGTTGTAATACCATTGTGAGATTAAACTCAAATCCTTTATAAACTTGGGGAGATACAACTCATCTCGAATATTAATTCTTCTGCAAATCTCGCATTCACTCTCGCAACAGTCAAGCCCACTCTCAGAAGTTACCCCAAAATTCAAATTTCAAATCTTATATTTCACTTGCACATGAGATCTTCTAACAATAACATAAGGGTAACACAACCCAGAACCTTTTGCAGGAGATAACCCACCTGCTTTGCCTCCAACTAACATTCCTATATACCTTCCACTATCACACACATTACACATTACACAGTCTATCAGTCGTCCTAAGTCTAAACTCATACCGTAATATGAAATTTACTCCATTCCCAACTAGGGGACATCAAAAGATTCTTTACACACCCATATCTCGGGGCTACGACTCGAATTTAGATGGAAATCAAGCACCTAATAGTTTCTTCTATCCTCCAGCAGACCTTTCTCGTCCCTTCCAAATCATACAAATACATCTCACAGCACTAACATTATCATTCCATGGCCATCTTGCTGTCACTTCCAATAATAGGGAAAATACCGAGCATATAAATTCAAGAACATCTCCTCAAATATTAGCACCTCGGTGCTCAAGCAATACGTAAAGATCCAGCCACAAGTCTTCCAGACTGGCCAAACATCAAACTCACAGAGATCATGTCTCGCCCCTCGATCAGGGTATCTCAAGCCATCAAAGCACATCTGACATTGAGCGCTCATGCGCGCACACGAACGCTTGCAAGGAATTTCAAGAGTTACCTTTCAAGCTGAATCAAGGATGCACGATAAGAATTCAAGAATGTGAAGTTTTCCTAAAGTTTTCACAGCCTCTCGAGGATAAATACAGATGTCTCTGTAACTAAACCTGCTCATGACTCATGAGACCTAGTAACCTAGGGTCAGATACCTACTTGTCACGATTCCAAACCGGCCCGATCGTGATGGCGCCTCTCGTGAAGATGAGGCCAGACGACACAACAGTAACATTAACCCCTTAAGTGCTAAAAGTATTTTTAAACAATTAATTGATCAATATTTCATAATACAAGTTTGAATAAAAATGCAGAAATAACATACAAGGCCGACATCGGGGTGTTACTAGTCATGAGCATCTATTAAGTTCTTGATACAATAAGAAGTTTAAAATAATGTACTATATATAGTAATAGCTATGTGAGGAAGGGAGCGGTGCTGCGAACGTCTTGCAGCCACATGCTAATTCTGACGACTCTGCGTTTGAGAAAATCAACTACCACTATTAGGTTTCGATATACATGCATCTACACACGAGGTACAGGGAGTAATGTGAGTACTAAAACCTAGTAAGTAACAGGAGCAAATAAATACTAAGCGGTAGGAAACAATTAATTCACATTCACATTAGGCTCAATAAACACAATTGGCTTTCAAATCATTATACGAATCAACCTTCCATTTTAAAATTCAGCTTTTAGTAAAAATTCATTTTAAACCACTTTCCAGAAGTTCCAGTGGGGTTCAATACTATTTAAAATGATAATAGATATTAAAGACATAATCAGCCCCTCGAGCAAATATAGTTCGTAAAACAGCCCCTCGGGCAAAACAATAATAATAAATATTTCATAAATTGAAATATCGGTGGAAATTGCCAAATACCAAATTAGTAATTAATTATTGAACATCTCGTAAACAACAACAACAACAACAACAACAACAACAACTACCCAGTATATTCCCACCAGCTGGGGTCTGGTGAGCATCTCGTAAACCCCTGTTAAAATACAAATTTGTCTTAATACATTTGTTCAACTTTTAGGCAGAGGCACAATATGAAGATGAGTGAAAAACAGTCAATAAATCAACATATTCGATAGAAACTCGCTTTTAGAAGGAGTGAATTCAATAATCATAAATAGGCCTTTCAGGCAATATGTCACTCATGTGCATGTATATATATACCTACTTTGCTTCGGGCTAGCCATTTTGTCACTCGTGACTCATCTCTGAACAAACATTACTCGCGCTTAGCATTCATGCTCAATGGGTACCATATAGAAACCGATGCGGCGTGCAACCCGATCTACATATTACTATGGTGTGCAGCTCGATCCGTATATTTCTTCAACGACGCTCACCGGGGGTGTGCAGACTCCAAGAGGGTTCTCTTATGGCCCAAGCGCAATATTGCTGCGATGTGCAGTCCGATCCTACATATCGTTGCGCCGTGCACCCCGATCCCTATAACTATCGCTACGGCATGCAGCTCGATCCGTATACATTTATTTATATATTGTTGGGGTGTGCAGCCCGATCAGTATTCATATTGTTGCAGAGAGCAACCCGATCCATTGACATATAATCCTCACAACTAGGCCCTCGGCCTCTCTCAGTTATTAACCTCACAATCAGACTCTCAGTCTATCTCAGTCATCAATGTCACCATTAGACCCTCGGTCTATCTCAATAAAACAGGGAACTCAGCCCAAAAAAGTTTTCACACTTCTAAGAACATTGTTATAATGCCAAATTAAATAACTAATAGGTAAAAGCATGGTTGAGGATATGCTTTCAAACAACTAGAGTGAGGAAAGATAGTAAAAATGCACGTAAGGGTCTCAGCAAGTCGGCACAAGGCCTCAGACATGGCATATGGCCCAAAATATAGTAACATCAAACAATTAACTATCAATTACACATGAAAATAATCGTTCGGGACGGACTAGGTCACGATCCCCTGCGGTGCTCTGCCCCGCGCTCGTCATCTAGCGTGTAAGTCACCTCAAAGTAACCCAAAGATGTGTATCTCAGGGTTTCAAACCCTCACGATAGTATTTACAATTATTACTTACCTCAATCCAAGCAAAATCTTACTCCACAATGTCTTTCTCCTTAAATCGACATCTGAATGCCTCGAATCTAGCCATATTGATTCAATTCAGTTAATAAAATAATAGGAATTAATTCCATATAAAAATCTACATTTTCCATCAAAAATCCAAAAGAACACTCAAAATTCGCCTATGAGGCCCACATATCGGAACCCAGAAAAGTTACAAAATATGAAATCCTATCCAACCACGAGTCCAACCATACAAATTTTACCAAAATCCGACAACAATTCAGCCTCCAAATCTCGAATTTTTGTTTTTGAAAAAGTTTACAAATTTTCTCCAATTTCTACCGTTTGATTCAGTAATACATGATGAAAATAACCATGGAATCATTAAATATATTCACTTTTGGAAATAGAACACTTACCCTAATACATATGGTAAAATTTGCTTTGAAAATCGCTTCAATCTGAGCTCAATTGCTCCAAAAATGAGAAAACTGTCGGACTGCTCGAATTATACACTATCAAGAAATTTTCGCATCTGCGGTATGGTTCAGTGCAGGTGCGATTTTACTGTTCACGGCAGATGCGGTGTGATTTTACTGTTCACGGCAGATGCGCTACTATTCACTGCATCTGCGAAAATTCCAGCAACTGCCAGAAAATTTCAGCAGCTTTTTATTTAACTAAAAATGCTCTAACTCCATCACACGAACTCGGAATTCGACGATTCTTGTTCCTACGTGTCAAAAATAATAATACAAACATATTCCTTAAATCAAAACTCAATATGGAGATCATGTTCTCAGTGCAATACCCATTTTGCTCGTTATACAATTAACTCATGTTTCGCGTAAAAAACCAATTGCGACTTGATGAAATTAGACCAAACCTTCCTGGTCACTCTCATAATTCATTATTAGAATTCTAGAAGTCCCGAAATCAAATTTCGATCTCTGGAACTAAAAATAGACCTTTAGATTATTACATGCTTACGCTCAAAAAGATAAAAATCTTTCAAAAACTTTTCCAAAACTTATCCCAGCCTCATTAAACCCCAACCAAATATGCCAACACACCCAATAACACTATTAAAACTTGCTCCAATCATCAGAGTGGCTCAACATCAAATTACCCAAACACATCGAATTGAAGCCTATGATTCTAAAAACTTCAGAATTTTGCTTTCAATTAAAAACCCAAACAAATCACATCCGAATGGCTGGAAAATTTGCACACACATCCCAAATGACACAACGAAGCTATTGCAACTCTCGAAATTTCATTCTGACCTCTAGATCAAAATCTCACCAATCAACTGGAAATCAGCAAAATGTCAACTTCGCCCATTCAAGCCTAAATCTTCTCTACAACTCCAAAACCCATTTTGGTCGCGCTCCTGAGTCACTATTTACCAAACGGAGCTAAACAAATCATAAAAAATTCGATTCGAGCTCATATTCAAATAAGTCAAATATTGGTCAAACCTTTCACAATTCAAGCTACAATTGAGAACTGTTCTTTTAAATTCATTCTGATTTCCGTGAAAACCAACATCAATGATTTACATCAGTCATAGTACATCACATGGGGAAAGTCTTTCTCGAGAACTAGCAATCAAATTGCAAAAACCTCAAAATGACTGGTCGGGTCATTACAAAGGTAATAGTCTACCCTTCTAGGCAACTCAAGAACCATAAAAAGAACTATGCGACCCGTGAATTAGAACTTGTAGCAGTGATGTTTGCTCTAAATATTTGAAAACATAATCTATTAGGGGTACATGTGGACAAACCACGAGAGCCTTCAATATATTTTCAAGAAGAAAGAGATGAATCTGAGACAAAGAATATGGCTAGAGTTACTCAAGGACAATGACATTGATATTCTCTATCACCCCAAAAGTTAATGTCGTGGTAGACACTCTTAGTCGCAATTCCATGGGAAGTTTGGCTCATTTGAAGACGTATCAGAGGTTGTTGGCCCGGGAGGTTCATCAGTTGGCTAGTTTTGGAGTTCACCTGGCGGACTCTAATAAAGAGGGCAATTTTGCAGAATAGGGTTAGATCGTCGCTTGCGGCTGAGGCAAATGAGAAACAATTCAATGATCCATTATCAGCACAACTAACAGATGGATTCATAAACATAAGATCATAACTTTCCACCTCTAGCATAGATGATGGTACCCTATGGTACCAAGGCCACCTATTTGTTTTGGATATTGATGGTCTTCGGAAATGATCATAGCAAAATCACACACTTCCAGGTATTAAGTGCACCAAAGTTCTACAAAAATTTATCGTGATCACAAGGAAATTTATTGGTAGAACAACATGAAAAATGAGGTGGCGGACTTCTTGGAAAGGTTTCCGAACTGTCAACAAGTTAAGGCCGAACATCAAAGGCCATGCAGATTGGCTCAAAGCATAGAAATTCATATATGGAAATGGGAAATGATCAACATATATTTTGTGGTAGGGTTACCCATCAGTCCGTGCAAGTTCGACTCAATTTAGGTAATTGTGGATTGACTCACTAAATCAACACACTTCTTGCCAGTAAAATCTACCGACACAGGGAATAGTATGCTTAATTCTATATCAAGAAAATAGTTAGTTGCATGGCACTCAAATCTCAATCATTATTTTAATCAAAGGGCTCAGTTCACGGCCAACTTTTGGAAGAAATTCCAACAAGGTTTGGGCACGCAGGTAAATCTTAGCACATCTTTTCACCCCTAACCGACGGGCAAGCAGAACAGACTATTCATACTCTTCTGGACATGTTGCGTGCTTGTGGTATTGATTTACAAGGTAGATGGGATGAATTTTTTTTCCACTTATAGAATTTGCTAATAATAATAGCTTCCATGCTAGTATCCAGATTGCACCATTTTGAGGCATTGTGTGGTAGATGATATAGGTCTCCCATTCGGTGGTTCGAGGTTGGAGAAGATGAATTGATAGGGCTGGACCTTGTTCACTAAGCCATGGAGAAAGCAAAAATTATAAACGAATGATTGAAAACTGATCAGAGTCGCCAAAAGTCTTGTTCGGATATTCGTCGCAGGGATTCGGAATTCAAGGAAAATGATTGGGTATTCTTGAAGGTCTCCCCCATGAATAGTATCATGCGGTTTGGGAAGAAAGGAAAATTTAGTTCAAGGTATGTCAGACCCTACAATATCATTCAACGGATTGGTCTGGTGGCATACAAGCTCGAGCTGCCACCCGAGATTTCATTGGTACATCCAGTCGTCCATGTGTCTATGTTGAAGAAAGTAATGTTAGATCCGTCCACTATTGTGCCAGTTAAATCATTGAGGTTCATAAATAACTTTCATATGAAGATGTTCCAATCGCCATTCATGACAGGCATGTCCGTAAATTGAGAAATAAGGAAACTGCCTCTGTAAAAGTGTTATGGCGGAAATAGCAGGTTGACGAAGCCAATTAGAATGCCGAAGAAGAAATGATAAGGAAGTACCCACATTTTTTTAGTATGGCCATGTAATAGTTTTATGCATTTGTTTCTTATGAACTTTGTACCCTTTTATTTGTTCTATGTGGAACTCTCCTATTTTCGTTATGTGTATATGATCTCCTACGCGGCCATAGTTAGTATTGTGCAAGTTATGTTATGTCTATGAGATATGCATGTCTAGTTTGGACATGTTTTTGGGGCTCTCTAATAGGTAGATAGGCCTAGATACAAAGAAAACTCTGGCAAAAATTTAGGAAATTTAGGGAGCTAAACCAAATTTGGGGCTATTAACATATTTCATGATGTGAAAGGCCACCGTTGCATAAAGATTGCTCATGAGTGAACCTTGATCCTCATTCGAGAATGACTGATCTTAAGTGGGGGAGGTTTTGAGGCCCTGTAATAACTTCTACTTAAAACCCGAATGCTTATAGTGCCAAATTAGTAATATGTGATAGAAATTGTAAAATTTCTCGTAGCGAGTTTGCTCACCGCGGCTCAGACCTTTTGGACTGATCTATACATTAAAAAGTCATGGAATAATGTTTCCCAAAAAAGGGTTACTACATTCCAAATCTTCATCCCAAGAGGTAAGATTTTATTTCTTTAGCTCTTAATTTTAAACATAGATATAATAGGTCATTAGTAAGGTAATTCATGGGTATAAGGGTGAATAAATTGCATCATGCATTCTTAAAAGATTTATAGAAATTATAAACAGAGGGGGATGGGGAAAGGGCTAGTGTAATCATACATAAAAGGACCATAAGACCTTAATGAACACTCAATGCTTGATAAAATGCTCAAATGGGAAATAATTATGATCTTTTCCTAATTATTGGTTCAATTGTGATAAATTGCCTAAATAGATTGAAGTGCAAAGCATTACGGAACATATTAGGATTAAGGGAAATCTCCATTAAGGTATGTATTGCTAAAACCTTGTCTTTAAGAAATTTTTCTCTATTGGTGCTTGTATAAATGCGGTAAGATTAAAGTTTGGGTTCTTGTATTGATTTTTATCTCTCATGAATTGGTGTTCCAACCTTATATGCGTCGAAGATGTGTCTCAATATGATCAATGTGTTATTCTTGATAACTTGAAAAGGTGCAAGGAATTTGAATCATGTATTGAAATTCATAGACCTTAGATTGAGATTGAAGTTGCATTGTAGTGCCATCTATGTGAAGTCTCATCCACGCCTGCGATCTTATTTTCTCTTATGAGCCCATATTTTCCTAAATTACAAATCATACATGGAAATTTGGAATGATGTAAAATGTGGCCTAGTGTCAAATACATGATGTGATAGATGTGGCCCCAAGTGGCTATGCAATTATTTATGGGAAACAAATATTGAAATGAGATGATTGATGGAAAAGGGAAACGCCTTAGTAAGGCGGTCTATCCAATTGGGCCGAGATCGGATGCCCTGCTACACACATGGTGGTAATGTTTTTGTGATTGAAGTTAATGTCTCAAATGAGGCAACATATCTAATCAGGACGAGATCGGACTCCACTCAAGAGAGCTGTGGTAATGTGAACAGCATGAAATTCCCCAAAATAAAAGCTATGGAAGTACGATGTGAAAATTGTGTGATTCGCTTATTTGATAATAAAGTGGTCACTTAAAGTTTTCTTTGAGCTATACTAGTTATTGCCTTGTTCTTGTATGAAATTTATTTCTAACTAGATGATGTTTAGCTATACGTACTAGTACTATTCCATGATACCATCGTCCTTATTGACAGGGCACTACATTTTTAAATCAATGTACGTGGCTCCATAGCGACAATGCCGATCATGTGTAGCGCAGTGTTCTCCTTTCAAAGTATTGGTGAGTGCCCTTTCTCCTTCGAGGGGGATATGCTATACATCTTTGTTCTACATTTCAACTTTTGAGGCATAGCCGGGGCCTTTTAGTGGGCATTATAATAACTTGTCATTAGTATCCATACAGGCTCCACAGATGTTAGTGTGGTTATGTGTAGGTGTTGGATGGGTCTATGAACTATGTTGTAATTCTAAACTCATATTTTCTCTAAATTGTGACTGTATGAGAATATCGGAACTAACTTTAATAAAGGTTTAAGTTTGTGATATAAAATAAACTATTAATGTTGAATGTACAGCCCCTCCTATTGTCTAATTTAATGTAAATCGGATTCCTCAATCTTATTAAGTCAGGTAGAAAGTGTTTGATAAGGCTCTAGCTGCATGCCTTGGGAACTACCCACCCTCTCCCCGTAAACGTCGGTCCGTACTGCTCCAAGGTTTCACTTATAGATGGCCCTCGAGGGATGAAACTTGATCGTGGTCTTGAGCCTTCGAGATATGCTTGCGAGGCATCGTATCAATGGTAAATTGGGCTCTCCTGTTTCACCGTATACAGATAGTCCAAATTTTTCATAGAGTGGGACTGTGACAAACGACATTGAAACCCACTTCTTTGAACTTCCCACGATTACACCATACTTATGATGTACGCCTTCACGATAACCGAGGCGTATCATGGACTTGTCCTTTTAGCATCATTGAATGCACTGCTGATTCGCATTCATCAAAGCGATAATATCACCGTCAATTCCGCTTCCAATAATGCATTTATTGCGTCTATTGATCCGTCTTTCAAAGGCGCTGATGGCGTTCTCAGTTATACTATCACCCCCACAAATAGGGGCCTCCTGGAACCATCTTTTTATCCAAGTGCCTTTCAACATCTTTCTATCCCTTTCTTCTCACCATCTTCATCCATTTCTATCTACAATGTTTGAGGGCCATGACATTAAGATTACATGGCCGCCTTCTCATTAGGCACACCATTGCCTTTTGCTTGCACTTTCTCTTGCCGCGCGGGATAATGCTGTCTTGTCATTGTTATTGTTGTTGTTGCTGCTGTTGTCGTTGTTGTTGTTGTTGTTGTTGTTGTTGTTGTTTTTGTTGTTGTTGTTATCATTACTAATGTCCTTGTTGGCTCGAGGCGATGAGATAGGGGGGTCAATTTTCTTCAGACTTAGGAAGTCATTTGGATTCTACATCGCTGCTCATGAGGGTGTTTGGACTATACACCGTTGCTCACTCTCCTACCTCGGCCTGGTGTGGCACTTCATCTCTTTTAATTTCGGTAGGGTCAAGTGGCACCTTTGGCCGATAACTTGCATGGCACGATGTCCCAAGAAGTAGACTCAAGGTAGCCATGCAAGTAAGGCCGACGCTCGCCAAGTCTTCTACCAGGACGTGATCTTCTTGGCCTCGTAAAAACCTTTACTCTTTGGTGGGATATGGCATTTTTTAATATTTTTCTTCTTCTTTCTTCATCTTCTCCCTCGGAGAAATCATTTCTGAATATCAAGACAAGACCCTCGAGGAGATGACACGCAAAGAAACTATCGTCGAGGATGCACCTCCGAGAATAGATTAGGCTATTTGCTTTTACTACATGTATACTTTTTTGCTTCTTTGATTCCGTGGAAGGACCCCTCGTGGGATTTTGTAATCATATGTAAGGAACCCTCGTGGGCATTTGTAATCAAGTGTTTATGAATATAACGATGTTTCTTCAATTTTATCTTTTATTTATGTTATGTTTCCTTCTATTCGTGTTTGTGGAGATTGTGAATGCATGATTGTATAAATTGGTGCGAATGTCGATCCCCGGTAAAAGTATCTCTCTAGCTCTTGAGCTGTTAACTGAATTCCCTGCAAAATCTTTTGTCGTCCATTAGACTGAGCCCGAGTTTGATCGATAAACATGGATCGTTGGGGGACCCTAACGTAAAAGTTGAATAAAAGTAAGGCTTCAAACTCTTGAAACAAACAATTCCAACTCCGCACTACTAAAGAGTAGCAAGAGAGGGTCGCAACAGCTTTTACCTAATTTTTTGTTGGGATCGAATCTACTGACAGTTAGGAGTGAAATGAAGTGTCTATCTAGTTTATAATTGAATGTGTCTTCATAATTGATCTTTTCAGTTTTGGGTTTTCTTTATGATTCTATTTTAATCAAACTACTAATTAAAAATGCAACTAGATTAAGCTTAGAGTTAACTATTGCAAGTTGTATCTAATGGTTTAAAGGCACTTGGGTAGTGAGATCCGCCTAGCTGGGCGATTGACAGATATTTGAAACTAATGCATAATTAACATGATTGGGGAATATAATATAACCGTTGCACCTCTTTACCTACTCTACAGCTCTAGGTGGTTCAAGTGATTCATGTTGGGTATTACTTTCTCGAGGTTTATCCCTTTAATAGGGACTATTAATCTTTTGGGTACATCTCAATTCATCGTTGGATCAATTTCAAAGACTTAGACTATCTTTTTCAAGAAGAACCCAAGTCAACTAAACACAAACTAGTATTCGCAACCACTAATTCAACAATTAACCATCAAATTGACCCAAATACCAATTACCCATACTGAATTTAACCTTAAAATACAAGACCCATCAATTAACCATTCTGGGGTTGAGCCACAATCCTAGGTGTCTATCTACTCATATTCAAAGAAGAAAAATAAGAAATATATGAAGATGAACACATATTAATTAATTTCTAAGCAAAATACAAAGATTCAATAATGAAAAGTAAGTAAAAATGCCCAAAATGGTTAAACATATTGTCTCACGAGCGCAGCCTACGTATTACAAGATATGATACCCTAAAAATGGGAAAAGGATTATTTATGCTAAGTTGAAAATTCTGGACAAAAATACCCCCACAAAGTTAGCACGGACCGCAAAAAATTGATCGCGGCCGCACTGGGCTTTGGATTTGAAAAATAGCTCTCTAAACATGGCCTTTGCAGACCACACAGAATGGATCATTGCTGTGGAGACTTCTAGTGCGGTCTGCAAAAAGTTGACCGCAGACCGCGACGACTCGAAACTCCAAAATTTAACCTCTCTGAATCTTGGCACCACGGACCGTAGAGAATGGACTGCGGTCGCGTTGCCTTCAGTGTGGACCGCATAATTGGTATCTGGCTGCAGTTCCTTGAAGCTTGAAATTTCCTTCATTGAATCTCCCAATGCAGACGACACAGAGAGATGTGCGACCTCACTAGGCTTGTTCTGCCTGAGCTTGCCTAGTTTTTGGCACTTGTTCAAGTTTAACTCATTTTTAGCGGATCTTTGAGATTTTGTCACTTTGTTGATCAAACCTGCAATCAATCACAACTTGTGAACCTTTTGCGACTATTTTGTTTGAATATTTGATCAAAGCATAAAAAAGAAAGAGAGTAAAATGCGTCAAAATCCCTAGTTATCAACTTCCCCAAACATAAGCTTTTGATTGACTTAAAGAAACAAAATAAGACCCACACCTTAAGGGAAAATCTAAGAAATTTTCAGCTATCCTAAAGAAGCCTCAATGGGACGAACAATTACCCTCAATACAAATGAATCATTAACAACATTTACTCTTTGAAAAACTATGGATCAAGTGCGACACAAGAGCATCAAGAGTTCACTCGACGCATTAAAGAACTCTTTCAATTACTTTGGTCATTGTGGATCCCAAACTCATGCATCCTCAAAACTCTCTAAGAAAACCTCACCTTTCGAACAATGGCACATAAAACGAGGTTAATGGGAATTTACTCATCTCTCTCAAGAAAAAGTTAGAAGTCCGACTCTAGGTACCATATGCTTTCCCCTTATTTGGGTATCCACTAATGCAAGCTTCATTCGACTAAAGATCATATAGGGCTTTTGTGGAGTTATTCTGAAGGCTTTTCATTTAGGGTAGGAAGTGTTTTGGTCTAAGTGGGTTTCATCGTCCCTTAAGCACTTCTTTGGATTCATTTGGCATCCATTCAGTTGACTCTTTGAGTCATTTTCACTTCATTCTAAGGGGTTAGAGAGACACAATGTCACTCTTTCTTATGCATTTCAAACCTTTTCCCCTTTTCCAACTTTCTACTCCTTTCATTCTTTGCTTTTCTTGAATCCTTTTTTATTCTTTTTCACATTGAGCATTCTTTTTGTTTTTTTTATTTTCTTTCTTTTTCGTTGCCTTTCCTTTTCTTCATTTTGTGCATTTTTACCACTTTGTTGCAATCCTTATCTCTCCCCTCAAACTTATACTTTTGCCATGTGCTAAAGAAAAGATTGAGTGTTAAGAGAGGGTATCTTTTAGAACGGAGATAGGCTCAAAGATTCAAAAGGGATAAGTAGGGATCTTATCATTGGTAGGCTCTGCAATTTTTCAAACTATCATTGGATCAAGGACAGCCTATAGTCATGTCTTATGTCAAAATTCACTTAGGATTTTGCCTCAACTAGCATTTAGGGAAATTTCTAGACCAATGGCTTGGGACTTGTACTTTCAATTTAATTACTCAAAACACAAGCTAAGGGACTGCTTAAGACATAGAGCTGGGGGCTCACAACGACCTTAGATACGATTTGAGCATACAATGGTCCTGAAAAACCACTTGATGATTATCGTCCAACGCAAGAGTCTCAAGGACACTACTTTGACCATCCTAAACGCAATGATTTGTTTTTAATCATGAGATCAAAGGCAAATGTGCTAGGCCCAAGTGAAGCTTTGCTTGAAGAACCCTTAACTACTACTATTAAAACAAAAAGAAAAAACGAACTCAAACCCTTAAGAAGGTTTTCATGCCATCTATCAAGGTTTATGCAACACTCCACTTTTGGAAAGAACCACGTCACTAAGAAAACAAAGGCTTATTGCACACTTTGAAAACAAAAAGCTACACATCACAAATAAGAAGCTAAAAACAAAAACTTCTGGCAGAAAATAGGATGAATATATACAAGAGGGAATTGAATATACAATGGATAGGATGAATATCTAAAATGTGATGAAACATTATATACAGACCCAAAGTCAAATAAAAATGCGATAAATGTAACAAATTATCAGACATATATACCGACCAAAGACTAAGAGATAAAGAAAGCATAAAAAAAGCATGAACTATATATAAAATCATCCAAAATTACTAGTAGGGCATACCACCTCAAATGAAACCTGGCATTGTCCCCAATGCCAACTAGTCTAGATGGGTACCAAAAATAAGAGAAAAAATATATAGAAGACTCCCTAGGGCATGTCTGTCTGCATAGGCTCATGTGTGGTCCCTAGGTCTTATATATTCTCGGGGACCTAAACCTTGTCCTCTATGGCATGGTGCGCTGCTACTGGGACCTGGGCCTGGATTTGGATAGGCTCTTAAATTCGTACACCCTGTGGCTGACCTGAGGAAGTATCTGGTGGGCTTGCTAGCTGGATGATTGCATCATCGGCTCGAGGAATCCCCCTCCTCCTCTTTTGAGGCCTCTGTGACTGCTATGGCTGTGGATGAGGTGCTGGCAATGGATCCTCAAGTAATAAGTATAAAGGTACGTGATCTGCCTTGAAGCTGTTAACATTTGCACGCAACTCCTTTACGGACTCCTTGGAAGACCGTTTCTTTCTAATCTTCTAATGCTTGTTAGAAAGCTTCTTTATAGCCTTGCTATGTGAATTAACTACCTTTGAGAGTGCAGCTTGAGTTTCGATGATCTTCTTCTAGTTGTCAAATATCTTTTTTAATGCATCCTTGGTGGGTTAGGGCACATGTGGGGATGGTGGAGCCGACTGAGCCTCTACAGTGGAGGCGAAGGTAGAAAACTTGGTTTGGGTAGTTTGCATCTAGTTGTTTATGCTAATAAGTACCTGGTTTAGTCGATGATCAGTAATAGGATGGGCTCGGGAAGATGGGATCTCCGGGCCTACTGATATGGATGGATCCGGAGGGATATCTGTGGAGGTAGATGTACTGGGAGGGATATCTATGGACATGGAGGTAGGCTCAACAGGGGTTACTACCATAACTGGCCCTTCAGACTGGCCAGTTGGGGCTTTGAACTTCTTGCTATGGGGTTAGCATCCCCTTACATGCTATACCAGGAAAATGGGGCTTTCACCTTGACCTTTATGTCATATGGCCTCTTTTCTACCAACAAGTATCGAAAGTACATTGTGAGGGTGCTGGGGAAAGGATAGTTTCGTTGATGCTTGGCATCCACTAGAGAAATGATTCCTAACATCACATTCTCCATGTTGATGGGGTACCCATCCATAATAGAAGCCACCAGCACAGCTCAGGAAAAGGGAAGGGTATATTCATGTGTTGTGGGGTCCAACCTACTACACACAAAGGTCTCCCATCCTCGTGCCTCAAAGTTTAAGGCCCATCTCATGATATTTAATCTTGTGGTCAACTAATCGGTGATAGTACCTGGGATTGCCAGGACAAACCCTTTACCCATTTCCAACTTTTCTGATTGAAGGGTCTTATATTCCACATTGAGGCCAAGATATTCGTTAAGGTACTTCCCTTCAAATAACAGCTTCAAATTTTGAACCTTGGTCACTTTGGAGCCCTTTTTTATGTGGGCTACATTGCAATAAAACTCCATGTCCATGTGTTCATTGGCATCCACTCACTCTTCCGGAAAATGTTCCCATCTCGCTCTAGTCCAAAATGAAGCTCCTCTCCGGTACCAATTTTCTTATCAGCCACCACTCCCTAAATTTTTGGTAAGCCACCTCACTCATGAAACTATCATGCCAAACCTCCGGCTTCCTTATTCTATCAACTCACCTAACCCTCGGTTCTCCTAATTCAGTTACCTCCTCATCCCTCTCTACTTCCTTCTCATCTCCTTCTCCACCTTCCCCGGGTAATGAAGTTGTGGGGGAGGTAGAGTATTCTTCACTACCGGCTGCTGAGCCCTCAAACATCTCAAAATCCACACATGATAGAGCTTGGGCAGTGGGTGATGGTGGAGGAATGGTATTTGTTAGTCTATGCCTCTCCAGCCAGTTAGGGACGTACTCTGGCATTAAGTCTGAGGAGATCTCTTGAGAGGGCTTGTTCTCACTTCTTGACTTATAAATTTCTCTATCAGCTGCTTTTATTAACTTCCTTATTCTTTTGATGTTTTATCCGACTTGGGGAGTAAGTTTAATCATCTTCTGCTTCCCTCCCTGGGAGGATTTACCTCTGCCCGGTTGTTTTGAGCTTTTTCCTTGTTGTCTTACTATTGTATGCAAACACAATTCAAATAACTTGTTAGTATCAGCGGTCTTAGATAAAATAGTATTTTAGACATGAATGAAATTATTACAGAATTTGCCCAATGCGAACTACTCAAAATTGTAGTGCGGCCACACAGGGTCTATCATCGGACCGCAGAGAATTGATCGCGGTCCACACATGTGTGGGTTACAGAAAACACATCCTCTGTATCTTACTAGTTCAGATCGCACATAATTAACCGAGGTCGCATTGGGGTCATTGCGGAGACAAAATCAATCACGGTACACACAGAGGTGGGGGTGATACTACCCACTTTCTGTATCTAGGCAGTGCGGACCGCATAAAGTGTACCACAGCTAAACTGCCCGAGATTCAGCTTCTCTGCATTTACAAGTATGATCCGCACAAAATGGTATCACGGACTTCACTGTGCCACCATGGACCGCACTGAATTGACCGAAGTCCACAGAGATTTTACCGCAGTCTGCACAGTGCCCATTTTTGGTACTAACTTTGGGTTCATGTAAATTTTCTTTTAAGTCCAATTTTGCACCTAGTTTAACCAATTAGGTCCATATGATTTATGAATTTAAGCACCCTAGTCGTAATGATGAAGAAAATATGGGAAGAGGACGAAAATAAACTTAAGAAAAGCAAAATTAAAATAAAGTATATACAAGGAAAATTGAGTGAAATGTTACTAGATATGAGATAAATTGAAGAATGATGATCCTAAGAAGATAATTACGAGCATATACAAATGAACAGTGTCTATAAGCTTCAGAGAATTAAAAGTTCAAAAAGAGTAAAAGGAGTCCCTCAAGGACTATTTATAGAGAAGCCCCTGTGGCTCATTCTCTCCTAGCAGTACAGACCGTACAAAATAACCCTGGTCCGCCTAAAATGGCGCATCCATGGTGGTCCTCCATGGACCACACCAAATCAACCGCGGTCTCCATGGCAAACGTAAGAGAGTACTCTCATCACTCCTTACCAGTGCGGTCCAAGCAAAATGGTAGTGTGGTTGCACTAGAAACTTCAGAGACGTCCATGTTTCACTATTATGTCATGCATTGCATCCACTGAATCCTATAACATCTCACAACCTGTTATCCAAAAAATCAATCATACGCTACAATAAACATCAAATAAAAACAAGAATGAAAAACACATGGGTTGCCTCCTAAGAGGCGTCTGAATTAACGTCGCAACACGACACATATTACCATGACAATCATTTGAAATGAACAAGAGTCACCCCATGGTTCTCATCAATCTTCCCAAGATAACGCTTGACCCAGTGCCCATTCACTCCGAAAACATAACCACTTTTATTCTTTAAATCAAGAGCACCAAAAAGCGTCACACACACAACTTCAAATCTTATTTGGCCCAAGGGTCTGAGAATAGAGATAGCTTGATCTGAAGATGAAATAGTGCCCTAAGGCTTTATTGGTAGCTTTTGAGCGGGAGATGACTCGAGCATAGGTAGTTCGAGGTTTTCATAATCGGGTAGATGATCCGTACTCGCAATAACCAAAACTCTTGGAGTAGGATACCACCCCAAGGTTAAGCTCACACACAAGCAGCTTCTTTTAGAGCTTAATTGTTTTTGAGAGAGATCCTCGAGCTAGGGTACCATCTTGGGACTTGCAATTGTGGCAATGTCTTTCTGGAGCCTCTCTTCCTTTGGATGGAGATCTTTAAGATCGGGTACCATTTCAGGACTAGTAGCAATATTAATGGCTTCTTGGAGCCTGCCTTTGTTTATAGATGTCCTCGATAATGGGTACCATCTCGGGACTTGTAATGATATTAATGGCTTTCTGGAGCCTAATTTCATTTTGATGGAGGTCCTCGAGATCAAGTACCATCTCAGGACTTGGTTGACGCGGGGTTTTCGACCTTGAAGCATCGTATGGCGAGACCAATTATATGATACGATCATGAAATCACTGGGATACTTTAGCGGTGTACCTTCCAAAAGCGATAAAATATTTAGACAATATTTCTAATCAACCTTTCGGACAGGCAGGTGGTCGCCACTTTTCCCATATATATTCTTGTCTTCGCCCTTTTTTGAGATTCCACCACTCTGAGTAGTTACCATTTTTCTTGCGTTTGGCATTTCATTATTTAAGTGTTAACACTCTTGTACAATTTCCTGCTCTAGTTCTTATATTTTGCCACATTCATAACTGCTACATTAGGCTTCATTTCGTACGGATAAGAGGGTTCTGCCTCTATTTCTCACCTCGTTAGCGAGCATCACTGATGCCGGGCTCGGGGAATTTTTCTTTGAAAGGGGAGCTCTCGTCAGAAAAGTTCCCCTATTCTCAGGATCAACGAGATCGTGCCTTGAATTTTGATTGTTCGATAGGAGAGAGACACCTTGAGTTGGCGAGGAAAGACTGTGGATGGGGGAAAGGCAATATTGCAAATACCTTCCCTGGAAGAGAGCATCAGAGACCGTGTTGAGGGATTTTTTGAATATTTATACTTATCCTTTTATACTAGGCCCCCTTAATAGGGTTATGCTCAAATTTTGTCAAATTTATCGGGCTACCTTGGTGCAGATTCACCCGTCATTTTTGTAGGTAATGTTGATGATAATGTTCATTGCAGAGAGGGCATGGATCGAATTGATGCTCACTAATCTAATTAGGCTGTACCGGACTTTTCACCATCGAGGTCTCCTAACCTTACCATGCCGATCGACCATGCCTTTCGTTGTTGATGATGACAAAGATATAGATCGAGAGTATATGAGTCGATTTATTTGATTACGAGCAATTGATATAATCCACATGTAGTTTATTCCATTCCTTGAGCAATGGTTATATACGTAAGTGGTACACTCGTGCCTTCTTAATTTTGTTTATGGCAAAGGCTAGCTTCATAAATATTCCTAAAATTCTTCTTCTACAACAATTTCATAGATGTCTCGTGAGGTCCCTATGATCTGCCAGAATGGACTCGGGAGTTGGCGACCCACTTGACTTGCGATGAGCGTAAGTGGTGAGCTCTCTCTTGGGACAGGGGGAAGAAAAACATCATGGTACGTGCTGTGTGATTTGTCCCTTTCCCTTTTTTCATTTGGAAAGTCCACTTTCTCTTTTTGTGTACTAACCGTGTTATTGTAGGCATTGGGGAGCCTTCTAAGGTGAGACTGTGCCCCATTGGAGAGGGAGAAGGGTTGCTAGCTTCTCAATTAAAGAATGACAGGAATAAGCGAGAGATACCTTTGCAGTGCGACAATGCTCAAAGTAAGGTAGATTTGGACCAGGGGCACAAAATGGACTTATTTACTGAGCCTGTGACACTCATGATTTCTATTTTTAGAAAGGTGGTTTTTCCTTCGCTACCGTCCTTTTTTCATCGAAGGTACTTTGAGGGATACTCATAACCTGGGATCATATGCACCGAGCAATCGTGACCCGACCTGGGTCGACTATTTCAGAGCTCAGGGAGCTAGGCTACAAGATGTGCGCTCGACCTTCAAGGAAACCCATCAGCTTCATTCTGCGGTGAGTTTTGGCATAAGACTTTTGAATTTCACGCCTTCCCTTCCTTATTGAATTTTATTTTGTAGGATTTTGACAAGCATAACTCCGTGCTTCTTCACCATAAGGCTAGGCTCCGGAGTGCTCTAGAAAAGAAGATATCCCTTAGGCTCCTTTAAAATGTAAGGGAAGTCGAGTTGGCATGCATACAATATGAGTTGAGTCGAGCTCGAATTAGAAAAACTATTTGAAGGAGCAGGTACTTTTTTTCCCAGCGAGGATGTGTTACTGCTTCTAGCTCTTGAGGCTAATGTCTCATTTATTTCAGTTGTAGACAAAAATAGAGGACTTGGAGTGCATATAGGATGAAGCAGGCCGAGTCAAGCGCGAGCATAATGAGCTAAAAGCTTACGAGGAGGTTCAGGCTCAGTAAGGAAGGGTGCTCTGGTTGAACTTTCCGCCTTTAAGGTTCAACATTGCTTAGCTTGTGACAATACCTCAGTTAAAATAGATAAGATTATGAAGCTCGAGTCTTAGCTTTTGAAGGACAAGGCTGAGGTTGTGGATGCTCGAGATGAATCCGTAATGAGCCAAACTAAGGCTGACCAGAATGTGGTGGTCTATTTGAAGGACGTTTCCGATGCTCAAGCTGAGCTGAAAAGGACCCTTGACTACGAAGATAGGAGCAAAGAATATGCTCGATGTAAGTCTAGGAGGAAAACCCTCAAGAAATCCGTACAAGGGGATTTGACTTCTCATAAGAGTTGACGCATGCAAGGGTGGATGAGCGTGGTGCTTGGTTACTCTTTTCTGACACCGAGGATAGTACATACGAGGCCGATTGGCCATAGTCCTCAGGGGGACGTAGATTTTGGTTTCTAATTTTGGATATAGAACTTTCAAAGAACGTTTGTAAATGGAGCATGTGTTTTTTCATATATGTGTGCAAAAGAGGAAACCTCGCAGTTTTGTCTCTCTTGTATTTAATTTTTTTTGATATTAGCCAGATGAACTAGTCTTTGAGTTGAGAGGAATCCTTTAATTCGTAATATGGTCCTTGGTCTAATTAAGCTAACCGATAGGCTCTTACGTGTTTGGTCGATGTGACCGTTTAGTATAAGTCAGCGATAATGGCTCTTACACTTTCGCTCCTGGGCATATTTAGTTAACTATTTTGGGTTTAGTCTTCAAATCGGGTTTTGACTCGAGCTCATTCAACCTTCTTGTTTTTGGATTTAGAGCTGGCCCTTAGGCTCGTACGCATAGGGTTGGTACGACCTTTTATCGGTGTCGGCGACAATGGCTCTTACGCTTTAGGTTGATGCAACCTGTATTCTGAGCTAACAACAATGTCTCTTAAGCTTTGGGTCGATATGAACTTTTATATATACTTTATGTTTCCTTTGCTAAGGGTTTTTTAGAGTTTGTTTGCCCTTAGTTTTGAGGGTTTGATAAAAAACATCAATTATGAGTCGTTGTGTGGCGATGATCGAGCACCTCAGTATGTTTGGATCGGAGTCTAAGTATCTCAAAGCTAGTGTTTAGGAGCTGACATGGTCGAAGCCCTTTTTCCTAAGTCAACGGTATCATGTTTAATGGATTCTTTTCGAAGTAGATTCGAAGTAATTGAAGGCTTGTGATTTTTTAGCGACAGTCAGGTATACTTGAGTCGCGTTAGTTTGGTTGGTACAGTCATGTGGGACCTGTCACACCCCAATCTCAGGAGGCGCGAACGGCGCTCAATTGAGAGAATCCAACTGAACAAGCTCTTTTGACACTTTCTACAAAACTCAATATGATTAAGTAATCCCGCTATCAATTAATTAGACAATAGCAAAAATCGAGCATTCAACATTGATGACTCATTTTTATATCATACACCTTATATCACGAGCTAAGTTTCTAAGATTTTATACAGTCATTGCTTAGATGAACTAGAGAACAGTATATAACACATATCATTAACCTAACCAACACTTGTACATAATGTTTACGGAGCCTCTACGAATACAAAAGACGGATCATGACCACACTAGCAACAAAGCCTCAGCTATACCTCAAAACAGGAATCTACAACAGAAGAAGTACATCATAACCCACTTGAAGGAGAAAGGGGCACACCAATTCTTCAAGATGAGGACACTCCGCTACGCACAATCGGCACTGCTCGCTATAGAGAAACCTATATTAATTTAAAAATATAGCACCCCCAACAAAAAAGACGCTAGTATCATGGAATAGTACTAGTATGTATAAATAAACACCATCTAATTAGAAAGAACTTTCATACAAGAATAACAAATCACAAGTATAACCCAGAACAACAAACGTTCACCACATTATTAAATAAGGAACCAAACAAATACCATATCATTTCCATAGATTTTAGTTTGGGGCATTTCACATCATTCATCATTGCTCAAAATACAACTGTTATCTAAAGGGGATTCCGATCTCGACCTGATCGGCTAGGTTGACTCAATTGACGTGAGCATGTGATTTTTGTCTTGCGTGAGTTAATCAAACAAAATTCTTAGACTTAAGATTATTCCTTTCAATTATTTGATTTTTAGGATTAATTGCATAACTTTTGTGTTTGTTTGCAATTTTCTGTGCATTTTTTATTTAGACCATTCATAATAGACTACATAAATATTGCAACCATTGCAGAACATGTAGAAATCCCTTTAACTTCTTAACTGCATCACACCCCAACGTGCGATAACTTATCTTTATTTGTCACAAACTAACCGTTTGATGCTGTCCTTTCTAGTCCAGGGTTTTATTTATAGAATGGTGGTTGGTTTTCGTGGTAACCTGGCTTCACACGCATACTTTACAAGACTAAAGGGAGCATCAGAATGTCTTCAAAATGACCCTACCAATGGTTCCCATTGCAGACGATGGCCCCATCTCGGGCATCTCAACCTCTAAATCGGTAGCTTCCAAAGAGAACAGAATCCTGCATCTTAGGGTTATGGAAATGTGGGATGCTTAGGCAAATACAACAGAGCCATCAAGCATAATCCCGGGGTTACCCGAACTTTTCCCTATTATGAGTGGCACCTCCAATGTCCCAATCAGACACGCAAACATCCCACTGGGACATCCAACTATATCAGCTCATTTTGTATGAACACATTCTGAGGTTTTCCCCTAGGTGTTCATGTCCAGCGTGGCCCCAAACATTTTCACCGCTCCCCCATGCTCACCCACAACATAGCCTGCACTTCCTAGGCCCAGTTTTGATCCTACACGCTTTACATTCCAATCACCTACCCTCTAAATGGAGCCTCTTTAGTTCCCCACTTATACCTATCCTCAGCTACCTCGGTTTGAGTTCACTCCGGGAAAAGAAAAGACTCCCAAAACTCCTAAGCAAGAAGAGATTGCAAGAAAGATGATGAGTATAGAGAAAATCCTCAAGAACATCCAAGGTTTGAACGGGCAGAAGAGTGTGTCGTATGCTGATGAATGCCCTTTCCCCCATGTGCACTTGCCCTTAGGATTCAAAAATCCAAAATTTGAAAAGTACGATGGACATGGTGATCCTATCGCTCATATCAAAAAGTACTGCAATCAGTTGCGAGGGGCCGGAGGAAGGAAAGAATTACTCATGGCCTATTTTTGAGAAAGTCTGGTTGGTATAGCCTCCGAGTGTTACGTGGATCAAGACATGTCTCGTTGGCACATTTGGGATGACCTTGCTAGAAACTTTGTCAGACAATTCCACCACAAAATAGACATTGCTCCAGACAGAAACTCATTGGCAAACTTGAAAAAGAAGTCCTCAGAAAGCATTACGGAATATGCAATCAAATGGCGTGAACAAGAATCAAGAGTAAAACCTCCTATGGATGAGGTCAAAATGGTCATAGTTTTCCTTCAAGCACAAGAAGCCGACTACTTCCAGAATATGATGTCATCTATGGGTAAACCGTTCGCAGAAGCTACCAAAATCAGGGAAATGGTTTAAAATTGATTACAAATAGGCAGAATCCTATGCCAATCCTCTATCAGAGCGAACTCCCAAGCCATTCAGGGCTGGTCTGGAGGAGTAGCAAAGGGGCAACAAAAAAGAAGAAATGTCCATGGCAACATTACGTGTGAGAAGAAACCGTGCTTCTAGATCCATGTTCCAAGAGAGGACACCTTAGCATTATTACCCTCACCAAGATATGGCTTATGCTCCTCAGCCGTACACAGTCATGAATGCTCAACCTTTTGTCAAGCCGCAGTAACAGGCCAAAAGAAACCAAGCTCCATTTCCAAGAAACCAGCCTCCTAACAAAAACCATTACAATCCTCGTCCTCCGCAAAATAACTTTCGTCCTCGTGAACTACCCAGAAAGAAAAATTTTACACCAATTTGAGAATCCTTTTCCAATTTGTTTCAGAAACTCTTCCAAATAGACCTACTACAGTCCATACCTACAAACAGGAAAATAGTGAATCACCATATTACCAACAGGGCACCCAATGCACTTATCACTCAGGAGCTGAGGGGCATGATACATAAAACTGTTGGACCTTGAAAAGAGCTGTGGAGGATTTAATAGAACATAGGAAGATTGTGTTAAGGGATGAGGACATCTCCAATGTGACCGAAAACCCACTACCGGCCTACAACAACGGGCTGGTAATCGGAGGATATGTGAAAACAAGAAATTCAACTCGGCATTGAAGGCCATCCTTGCCATTACCGGTATGGAGGGAAATCCTAAAACTTCCCCCAAGAAAGATGAAGGGAGAGAAAGAAAAAAGCCACACACGCCAAATTGGAAAAGAAAATATAGGTAGAAACTGGGGAAACACCTGCCAAAGACGCTATTCTCTATGTCCCACAGGGACGCAAGGAAAAGCGATTGACTTTGAGTATTCCCAAGAGATTTGAACTTAGCAAGACCACCCAGATGAATGTGCCCAAGGGAGCTTTTGTAGTGCGGGGGCCAACTAATCCACCAAGTCTGAGTGAGCCCGTGGCTATTGGCCGCGCGCCATAGAGGCCCATTAGATTCATCCGCGGTGCCTTGGAACTACCATAAAACAATGGTCACATATAAGGGAAAAGAAATCTCAGGAGAAGAAAACTACCATGTGGAAAAGTACTCCGATTTGGAAGAAGTGAACAACACCACCAAGAAAGACTTGCCAACTAAAAAACCAGTGAGTGTCGAAGAGGCGGAAGCTTTCTTTCAAAAATTTAAAATGGTGGATTATGAAGTGGTTGACCAGCTCCGAAAGTTTCCTGAACAAGTCTCCTTGCTATCTTTGTTGATGATATCCCCCATACACCAGAAGGTACTAATCAAGACCATCAATGAGGCATACATGCCAGCGGAGACCTTTGTGGATCAATTAGAAAGAATGGTGGAAAGAGTTTTTGCTATCAACCAGATTTGATTCAGCAAAAAAGACTTGCCTCCAGAATAGGCTGCACATAACAAAGCCCTACTCATAACAGTCAAATGTGATGAGTATTATGTGAAAGGGTTATGATAGAAGCAGGTTCTGGGGATGATATTAGCCCACTCTCAACACTACTGCGCATGGAGATTAGGACTGATAGAATTTGTCCCAACAATGTCTGCGTACGAGCTTTCGATTGTATAAAAAGGGACACGAATAGAGAGGTTGATCTAATTCTAACCATCGGTTCATTTGACTTTGAGGTGACTTTCCAAGTTCCAGAGATGGACACGTCATATAACCTTCTGTTGGGGGGACCATGGATCCACGGGGCATGGGCTATGCCTTTCACTCTTCATTAAATGGTAAAATTTGAGCATGAGGATGAAGAAATTGTGGTCCATGGGGAGGATGAACAATCATTTTATCGAGATTTATCAGTTCCATGCCTTGAAGCAAGAGAAGGCAGTGAGTACACAGTTTATCAGGCTTTTGAAGTTGTGGCAGTAGACTAGTATGAAGAAGGAAAACCCTAATCTCACCATTTACTTTCCAAAGCATCAATTATGGTTGCTAAAGGAATAATACGACAGGCTTTCAAATTAGGGAAGGGACTTAGGAAATCCCTGCAAGGAATAGCTGAACCAGCTACTCTGCCAGCCTTTGAAAAGTTCTTCGGGGTAGGTTTCTGACCTACTCTAGAAAACATGATGAGTAGGTCCTACCTCAACCACTGCCACATATGTACGAGACGTTTGTCAGGCCAAAATACCACGAACAAGAAGTGGAGGATGCTTTTATTGCCGAAGAAATTGAGGAAATATGTGTGGCAATGAGAAAGATACTATATGAAACCCACATGGTTCAGCTAGGAGAGGGCTCAAGCACCGTTGAGGTGCTGTACAGTGAGTCCCAGGAAAACATTGCAAAATTGGAAGGCTACGCCATTCCCCATCTGACGAGAGTCCCGATAGACTAGTCCTGCCACTTTTTCTGCATCGCGAGTTATCCAAGGGTGTAACTCAGATGTTTTCTTTAGTTTCTTGTCTTTTAATTTCTGAATGTAAACCCTATTATCTTGCAATTCCAAGAAATTAAATCATTATTTCATCGCTCATTTTCCTTTATTTTTTCCACTCTTTGATGTTTTCTCTTTTATTTCTTTATTTCAGTTCTAATAATTCGGCTTTAAATAACATGGCATGCTTGCGAACTTCGTGCCCAGATCAAAACATGCCATCTAATTGTGAAATAACGAACAAAGAACCAGAATATGATTAAGAAGAGGCTTTTAGAGAAATAAATCTAGAATTGGAACATTTCGAAAATAAGCCTAAGCCTAACCTAAATGACACTAAGCCGGTTCACTTGGGTAGTTCCGAAGAAATCAGGAAAACCAAAATAAGCATCCACGTAGATGAGAAAACTGGGGACGCATTAATCAAACTCCATCTTGAGTTCAAAGATATGTTTGCATAGTCATATGATGACATGTCGGGACTAAGTGTGGATCTGGTGGTGCATAAATTGCTAACTTATCCCGATTGCCCCCAATCCCGCAAAAGCAGAGGAAATTAAAAACTGATGTTAGCAATAAATCAAAGAAGAGATCACGAAACATTTAGAAGCGAGGGTGATCCGAGTAGTCCGGTACACCACATGGTTGGCCAATGTAGTTCCATTCCCAAACAAAGATGGAAAAACCCGAGTGTGTGTAGATTATATAGATTTGAACCGGGCAAGCCCCAAAGATATCTTCCCCTTGCCAAACATCCACACCGTTGTTGATAATTGTGCATATCATGAGATACAGACCTTTGTGGACTGTTATGTAGGATATCACGAGGTGTTGATGGATGAAGAAGACATAGAGAAAATAGCTTTTACCACACCCTGGGGAACCTATTGCAACAGGGTCATGCCTTTTGGTCTGAAGAATGCTGGGGCAACCTACATGAGATCCGTGACCACCATCTTCCATGATAGGATGCATCAAGATATAGAGGTAATATGTGGACGACGTGATCATCAAGTCCAAAACTCAGGATGACCATGTGCGGGATATGCGGAAGTTCTTTGAGCGATTACGTAGATATTAATTGAAATTAAACCCAGCCAAATGTGCGTTAAGGGTCCCGTCGGGCAATCTTTTGGGATTCATAGTCATCTAGAGAGGTATCAAGTTAGATCCGACAAAGATAAAATCTATTCGGGAATAACCTCCTCCAAAAACCAAGAAAGATATGATGAGCTTGTTGGGAAAATTGAACTATATCAACCAATTCATTGCTTAGCTTACTTCCACGTGTAAACCCATATTCCAATTACTAAAAAAAAGATGCAGCACTCAAATGGATGGATGAATTTCAGGAAGTTTTCAATAAGATCAAAGAGTATCTATCCAACCCACCAGTCTTTGTACTTGATAGTCTTGGAAAATTCCTTCAGTTGTGTCCTCGGGAAACATGAGTCTACCAGAAAGACAAAGCAGGCAATATACTACTTCAGCAAGAAGGTTACCAGCTATGAAGCCAAGTATTCTCTACTGAAACGAATCTATTGTGGTTTAACTTGGGTCGCTCAGAAGTTCAGACATTATCTGCAAGCCTATACCACCTACCTCATAACCACATTGGATCCTTTGAAATACATATTCTAGAAGCAAATGCCCATGGGAAAATTAGAAATATGGCAGATCCTGCTCACCGAATTTGACATAGTCTATGTCACCCGCACGGCCATGAAAGCCCAGGTGCTAGCAGATCATTTGGCGGAAAACCTAGTTGATGATGAATACCAACCTCTGAACACTTATTTCCTAGATGAAGAGGTAAAGTTGGTTGAGGCAATATCTGAGGATATGAATTCCTGGAAAATGTTCTTTGATGGAGTAGTGAATGCAAGAGGTATGAGAATTGGGGCAATCTTGATCTCACCCACTGGCCAGCACTACACGGCCACAGCCTGGCTTCGATTTTTCTTCACAAACAACATAGCCGAGTATGAAACCTGCATCATGGGTCTGAACTTGGCAATCGAGCAAGATGTCAAAGAGTTATTTATTATGAGAGACTCATAACTTATTATTCGGCAAGCGCGAGGAGAATGGGAAACTTGAGATTTTAAGCTTATTCCCTATCGGCAACTTGTGGAAGATCTCAACAAGCAGTTTAAATCAATATAGTTCAGGTACATCCCTCATTTTCACAATGAACTAACATATGCACTCGTTACTCTGGCCTCGATGTTGCCCTACCCAGGCAATGGCCACATTGATCCCGTGGGAATCCAAATCAAGATAAGGTACGGTTACTATAATACAATTGGGGCAGAACTAAGCATCCAGCCATGGCACCATGACATCACAAGAATTATAAAAACACAAGAATATCCCGAGCAAGACACTGGAGATCAAAAGAGAACAATTAGATGGCACACAAGTGGTTTCTTCTTGAGTGGTGAAGTCCTGTACAAAAGGACCCCCGATCCAAATTTGTTAAGATGTGTTGATGATGAAGAAGGTGGAAGGATCATGTACGAAGAACACGTATGAGTGTGCAGACCCCACATGAACGAGTGTGTTTTGGCAAAGAAAATTCTTCGAACGGGCTATTACTGGAATGTTTCAGCTTTGTTCGAAAGTGCTATCAGTGTTAGGTGCACGGTGATTTGATTCATGAACCGCCTACGGAACTGCATCCCATGTAAGCACCTGGCCATTTGCCGCTTGGGGCATGGACATCATCGGGCCAATCGAGCAAAAACCTTCAAATGGGCATAGGATCATCCTAGTTGCCATTGATTATTTCGCAAAGTGGGTCGAAGCCATCACTCTCAAATATTTCACCAAGAAAGCATTAATAGATTTCATGCACTCCAATCTTATCTGTTGATTTTTTATTCCCTCAACCATCATCAGAGATAATGCGGCAAACCTAAGTAGTCGTTTCATGTAGAAGATATGCGAACAATCAAAGATAACACATAGGAACTCTACTCCTTATCGGCCCAAGGCTAATGGTGCCATCGAAGCAGCAAATAAAAACATGAAGAATATATTGAGAAAGATGATTCGAAGCTCTAGGAAATGGCATGAAAAGTTGCCTTTCGTATTACTGGGATACCGCAACACAGTGCGTACGTCAGTAGAAATGACCCCATACCTCTATGTCTATGGAACTGAGGCTATGATACCCACGATGGTGGAACTCCCTTCTCTCTGGATCATTGTTGAAACTGAGATTGATGACACAAAATGGGTCAAGGCTCATTTGGAACAGCAAACCATAATCAATTAAAAATGAATGGTTGCGTTCTTCCAATAGCAGTAGTATCTAAAATTAATGGCCTATGCCTATAACAAGAAAGTATGGCCCAGAAAATTTGAAGTGGGACAACTTGTGTTAAGGTGCATTATACTTCATCAGCAGGAAGCAAAACAAAAATTTGCTCCTAATTGGAAAGGCCGGTACATTATCAGAAAGATATTACCGAGAGGAACATTGTTTCTGGGCAATATCGAGGGGAATGATCCCAAAACAGCTGTGAATGTAGACGCCGTAAAAAGGTACTATGTCTAGGCTTTCTACTGAAATGACTTTGTTCAATTGTATGACGAAGGCTTTCATTCTTACTATTCAAACATGATCAACCCATTGCAAACATTTTGAGCCAGTTATCTCTTCTTTGATTAGCTTCTTTTGAACCGGAAAATGTTTTTGAAAAATGAAATGAACAAAAAAAAATATGAGAAAAGAAAGAAAAGACAAGAAAACAATAGAAAAACAAAAGAAAAACAAAAAAAACAAAAGAAAAACAAAAAAAACAAAAGAAAACCAAAAAAAACTTTCTGAACTACGTCAGACTTGATTCCGAAAGTATACGAATACAGCCTTTCTCTGGGGTTCAGTCAAACCAAAATAAAAATTTCAAATCCCCCAAGAAAGTGAAACTCTGGTAGATGATATGATGGCTATTAAAGGAGCCCACCAAGATGGTTCCAAAGTTGTAATTCCATCAAGATTCTTTTTACCCAAATCTTGTTCAAGTCCTTCTAATCATATGGAAAAGGCAGCGGAATAGGAAAACACCTTTGTTGGAATCTGGTGCGGTCAAATTGAGAGAAATAAAATGAGAGTCTTATCAGTGTAAACCTACGGGCACAATATGGCAACAGTGAGTAGAGAAATTGAAAATGAGAAAGTCTGTTTGGTGAAAACTAGTAAAGGGCACTATCGGGTGACAGTGACAAGAGAAATGAGAGAGGTCGATGGGCGAAAACCCCCAAAGGCCTCCGTCGGTCGAAAAGGAAGCATTTCCCCAGGATTGATAGAGTCCCCGCAAGATTCCCTAGTTTAGAACACGGGTCAATGAGTTATGAGAAGGCGGAAAAGTTTGTGCGGCTCGGATACCCAGTCCAAGAAGCATGTCACGTCTATTCAAAGCATGCATGTACCCCAAATAAGTTCTTTTCTTCTTGAAAGGGACGCTTCTCTTTAAATTCATTCCCTTGCCTTATGATTACTTTTTCTTTGTGTCCCTTTCGGCCTAACTTTCTTCCCGAAACCAAGAAAAGGTGGCTAGACTAGCTTTACAGGGTTTTGCCCTAACAAAAGCTTAAGAAAGGTACCCAGCCTCAGCGAGTGAATCAAGCGGATCCCGCTGCCATGATGGCTGATGTTTTGAAATTGAAAGATTCCTAAAAGGAAAGGAAGTCAAAATCAAAAGCCCACTAATGCAAAATGAAGTTAAAAAGGGTTGAGTCCCATGCGGATAACTGTCTTGGCTAGGATCTGAAAAACCAAGGGATCACGACGTTATGAAATCAAAGTTGTTGAAAATGAAAAAAATACAAGGACAATGGTCTTAAAGGTAGAATAATGTGAAAAGGTCAAAGCCCCACGCAGGCAAGCCTTTATAAGAAATTCTAAGAAGCCGAGTTCCTCCATATTAGGAGAGAGATCAACCTCAAGAAAAGCCAGCAAGCAGCAGAAGTTCTCACCAAAAGTTGGGCCAGGACTTGGTGATCAAAAAACCAAAGCCGCAAAACCAACCACCGTTCCAAACTAACAACTATTTTTGTTTGAAAATTTGAAACAGGTGTAATCCAAATAAATCATGCAAGGAATTCGGCATAACTAGTGGATCTCCCTGGCATAACCCAAGAAACATTTGCCTTCATATCCCCGGCATAACCCTAGGATCCTTTTCCTTTTCTCCCCGGCATAACCCGAGGATCATTTGTCCTTTTTATCCCATCATAACTTGAGGATCATTTTGTTCTTCACCATGGCATAACCCAAGGAATATTTTTCTTCTTATCCCCAGCATAACCTGAGAATCATTTCTTCTTCTCTCCGGCATAAGCCAAGGATTATATTCCTTTATATCCACAGCATAACCTGAGGATCTTTTCTTTCCCCAGCATAACTCGAGGATTATTTTCCTTTTTCTCCCCAACATAACCTGAGGATCTTTTTCTTTTCTTCCCTGGCATAATTCGAGAATCATTTTTCTTTTTCTCCCCAGCATAACCTAAGAATCCTTTCTTCTTCTATGCAGCATAACCAGAGGATCATGTTCCGTTTTCTCCCCATCATAACCTAAGGATCTTTTTCTTTCCTTCCTCGGCATAACCTGAGGATCATTTTCCTTTTTGTCCCCAGTATAACTTGAGGGTCCTTTTCATTTTCTGCCCAGCATAACCCGGGGATCATTTTCCTTTCCTCCCCAGCATAACCTGAGGATCTTTTCTTTCCCCGGCATAACCCGAGGATCATTTTCCCTTTTATCCCAGCAGAAATTTTGTTTCTTTATCCCGGCATAAACTTTGGATCTCCCTAGCATAACCCAAGCACCTTTTTCTTTTTATCCTGGCATAACCCCTGGATCTTCCTAACATAACCCAAGGACCTTTTTTCTTTTATCCCGGCATAACTCGTGGATCCTCCTTGGCATAAACCAAGGACCCTTTTCCTTTTATCCCGGCATAACTCGTGGATCTCCCTAACATAACCCAAGGAATCTTTTCATTTTATCTTGGCATTACCCCTGGATACTCCCTGGCATAACACGGGGACCTTTTTATTTTATCCCGACATAACCCATGGATCAAACCTGGCGTAACCCAAAGAACTTTATTCTTTTATCCCGGCATAACCCGCAGATCTCCGTGGCATAACCCAAGTACCTTTATTCTTTTATCCCGGCATAACCCGTGGATCTCCCTGTCATAAGCCAATGACCTTTTTCATATATCCTGACATAACCCGTGGATCTCCTTGGCATAACCCAAGGACCTTTTTTCTTTGATCCCGACATAACCCGTGGATCCTCCCTAGCATAATCCAAGGACTCTTTTTCTTTTATCCCGGCATAACCCGTGGATCCTTCTTGGCATAACCCAAGGACCTCTTTTTTTTTTATCCCAGCATGATATGTGGATCCTCCCTGGCATACCCCAAGGACCTTTTTCTTTTATCCCCACATAACGCGTGATCTCCCTTGCATAACCTAAGGACCCTTTTTGTTTTTTATCCCGCATAACCCATTGATCATCCCTAGCATAATCCAAGGACCTTTATTCTTTTATCCTAACATATCCCATGGATCTCCCTGGTATAACCCAAGGACATTTTTCTTTTATCTTGGCATAACCCGTGGATCTCACTGGCATAACCCAAGGAGCCTTTTTCTTTTTATCACGGTAAAACCCGTAGATCATCCCTGGAATAACCCAAGGACATTTATTATTTTATCTCAACATAACCTGTGGATCTCCCTGGCATAACCCAAGGACCTTTTTATTTCTCATCCCAGCATAACCCGTAGATCTCCCCGGTATAACCTGAGCCCCTTTTACTTTTTCACCATAACTTGGTCATTTTCCAGCATAACCTGCTAACCCACCAAATTTAAGGCTTCATTCCCAAAGATACAAAATCTTGATTTTTATTTTTTTTGAATGAAAATTAGTTTAGATTTTGTGTTGCAAATAACACACAAAATATTCCTAGTGGAAACTGGCAAAACAATTTCGCTGCTTTGTTTGTTTTTGGTGTCCGAATAGGTTTCAGCTTAAGGCAAAGGATTCGAGATGACTGAAACAGTAAGTCTCAATCTTGAATAAAGGAAAGAAATAAAAGAACAAAAAGAAGCGAACTCAGAGTGTTTGAAGAAGAGAAGGATGCAGACTGCTCAAATTTGATAAAAGTCACAAGCTTTGCATGTCCCGCTCCAATCCAATGCTGAAGAAAGAACCAACACCTACAGCTTGTGAGCATCAAGATTCAGATCGAGGTCTACAGTGAAATCAACTAATACTCAAGATCAAGCTTGAAGAAATTTATGGATAGGAATCATGTAACTCATAGTTGATAGGCATAGCTAGCTTAGCTTTTGATTTTTTTTTTTTGTGCAATAAGGAGGTCAGCAAGCAGTAGCAGCTCTATCAGCAGTGAAACCACAGCTCTTGGTAGTCCCAGCTACCAAAATATCAAGAACTACACTGACCCAATTCCTTTACAGCAAAGGATATGTAGGCAACCTCTAAAGTAAGGTTTGGTCATACGCTTTTCAAAAAGTGCTTCTCTAGAGTGTCAAGCAGGCAAAAATCCCTCATAATTTCTCATTTATCTTTGCCCGTAAACTATTCGGGTCTCCAGCAAAGAGGGGCAGTTGTGAGCATCTGATTTTTGCCTCGCATGAATTACTCCTACAAAATTCTTAGATTTATGATTTTTCCTTTCAATTATATGATTTTTAGGATTAATTGCATAATTTTTGTTTTTGTTTGACTCTTTGTGTGCATTCTTAATTTAGACAACTCAAAAAAAAAAACCAAAATATATCATTTGAATTTAGGATTTGATCTTACATACTTTTAGATTAATTGGTAACTAGGATTTTACAAAAATATAAAAACAAATTAAAACTTTTGATTTATTTTTTCCTTGATTAGTTTTAGCTTTGAATTTCGTTGATTTCCATTAAATTGGTATTAAGTTATTTGATTTAATTAGGGTATGATATAATTAGGTAGATTAATTTAATTTTTACGATTTAATTTTGCCTTATTTTAATTTTAATTTTCATTTAATTTCAAATCTTGAAAAAGAAAAGAAAAGAAAATCAAAAAATTAAGTCCGTTCAATAAAATGCCAAATTTGGGCCAAAACTCACCCCGACCTAATAAAACCCGTCCAAATTACCCTAAACTGGCCCAAAATCCATGCCCCAACCGGGTCCTGCACCTCTCAATTCCAAAACGACACAATATAGTTGAAATTTAATCCCAGCCGTCGAGGTCTGATGATCTAACGGCTGGGAAGCTGGGTGTAAAGAATATACTTATGTTCTAAAGTCAACCTCTCCCCCCCCCCACTCGTCTCTTCTCTCAAAACAGCCAAACCCTAGAGACCACTATGTCTGGTTGCCCATCGTCGTCCGCTGCCGGCCGAATATCGCCCACGGTGGCGGCAGGTCTCTGATGGCCACCAAATTACCACCCCTTATTCCTCTCCTTCTCCTCTTTCCAAATCTCCAAACCCTATCCCTCGAATCTTGGTTGTGCTTCTCGAATATCATTCAAAAGCTCGGACCCTCCGCCGTGATAGGCGGCGCCACTACCCAATCGCCACCAAACTAACACCACAAGTTCTCCTAGCCCCCCTCACCACGAATCCGCAATAATCTCATTTCAAATAAGACCCAAACTCTTTGAATATTGATTCAAAGGAGACGGTCAAAATCTCACAACCACCAATCAACCCCAAAATTACAACATATATCCTTCTCAACCCCCTCATCACAAATCCACACCCGACTACCCTCGAATATCTCCACAACTGCTCAATAACAAAATCTAGTGTTTCCGGAATCTTCAAGATAGTGCATGAAGATTTTGCTCAATCTAAGTGTTCTCTTTTTTCCCATTTGAATTTCCTTCTTCCTTATCTCGTTTCTGTTGATTTGGTTTTTCATACTTAATTTCTGAATTGGGTCTAGTTTAGATTAATTAAATTGTATTAGTCCTTTCTGTTAGTTTGGTTTTCATGTTTGATTCCTGAGTTTATATAAGAACTAGTTTGTGTTAATCAACTGGTATTAATCTCATCTGTTCGTTTCGGCTTCATTTTTTATTCCTAAATTTAAATTAGACCTACTTCTTGTTAATCAAATTGTATTAGTCTTTACTGTTTATTTGAACTTCACTTTTTAAGTCCTCAGCTTTAATTAGGTTATTTTAATTTTTATGATTAATAAGTCTGAATATTTCATGATTGTTAATTTGTGTTTTTAGTCAATGGTTTAGTTTAACTATGGTAAGTCCGATAATAGAGTTCGTTTGTTCTGCTAGTTGATTTATCTATTTTTTTCTTACAGAATTGCTCATAGTTTGATCCGTTTGAATCCTTAGCTATTTAGTTAATTTTATTTGTTATATTTCAAATTTTTTAATTGTCCGTCCAAATCTAAAGGGTAAATAACAGGGGTAGTCGGGGGTAGTTTAGGAAATCTTTAGTGTAACTGATTTGGAAGCTTCTAGTGAGGGTCTTAGAGAAATTTCAGATCTGTAGTTATTAAACTTGGGTAGCAAGTCAGAATACAAAGGTCTTTTAACCAAAAGATGAAAATTAAAAGGACTAAAAAGCTAAAATAAAATTTTTAATTTATCTTAATTCCTTGCCTTTAACGGAATGCCATTCTTGCCTTGCAAAGAGGGGGGGGGGGAGCCTAGAAAAAAGTTTAGAGAGTCTACAGATTTCTTTGGAGTTTTTGAGAACTTGAAGTTTTAGAGCCTAAAAAATAATTGTGAGAGACACTAAACTGGAGAGCTAAAAAATCCTAGAAAAAATATAAAAAAAATAGAGCAGTAAACCATGCATTAAATATAGTTCTATCAAGGCTTTTCTATCATCTTTGAGGTTTTCAAGTGTTTAAACAAGCCCCTGTTATTCAGAAGTTAAAATGAAAAGAATGTTGTTGGCAGTCAAGTGTTTGGGCTAGTTTTTAGTGGGTGTTTGATTGTTGGGGTTATTTAACATTGTTACTCGTTTAAAAATGTTCCGAAATTGGTTTCCTCTGTTCATTTCTATGTTGACACATTGCTGTTGGCTTTACCTGTTGTTGTTGAATTCTGTTGTTTGATTTACTGCTATTGTTGTTACCTAAGCTAATGAGCTTCCTTCTTTACTTCTATAATCAGGTATTTTCCTTAGCTCATGCTAGAATATTTCTCTTTGAATAAATAAAGGATTTGAAGTTCTTCTTGAATGAAGTTGATATTGGAATATTGAATTCATTTTTACATTGCTATTATTTTCATATACCTAATTAGATTTAGAGCGATGAATGTTGATTAGGGCTTTTTTTCACTGAATTTGGAATGTATATAGGAACTTAGTGTAGTATTTTGGACTTGTAGTAAAACAAACAATGGACTATAGTTATCTACCTCCATACCTGATTTTGTGTTTTAGGATCAATTTAACTTGAGTGTGTTTGAGCTTAATATTTCAAATTATATGGACTTTTAACTCATTCAAACATTGACGGACTGTACATATGTACTAATGTTTAATATATATTCACTTGCCTAGTCATATATATAGTCAGGTATATGCTGACCCTGTTTTGATCTCCACTTTTGTATTTATCTTGAAAGTTAAGGTGCCTTCTTTACTTAATGTGGTCTGTATAGTTTCATAGAATAGAAAGGCGTGGTTTGTTGTAGCGTGAGTCCAAAACTGAGCTAGGCGTGTTTACATGTTTAATAATTGTAGCCATTTCGTAAAATCATACTTATTCATATAATTTAAGTTAATACTAGGAATTTCAAGGTTCTTTTGAAAAACTATTTAACATGTCATTATAAATGCCACAAACCATCGAGTCCTTGATTCAAGAGTACTTGATTTAAGTTGATCATGTGTCATCCATATTTTGAAATAATGGTGCAATTGTTATTGGGCTGGTCTCCCTTCGACTTCCCGCGGCTCAAAAGTATAATCAGCAATAGCAGATTCAAACCTACTTGGTATAGTTTTGGACTTGAAATTAGTCCCTCTAACTTTATTCAATTTGTAAAACCTTTAGAATAACATGAGGGTGGTCGAATTCGACAACAAAATAATCCATGGACCTTCAAGTTTTAGTTGAATACCTTTAAAATAACGGAGGCACGTTGCGCCAAACAACATCACAAATTGCATGGCCCTCTTTGTTTATATTTTAAAATACTTATAACTCGAGGCGTACGATTTAGCGAATTTTCATGGCCTCCCACAAAGTTAACAACGCGTTAGTCGCTTTAGGCATGTTCTTTAATAATTATGCATTCCTAAACTCAGGTGTGCATTTTATATGACCCAAATTCAAATCCCAATATGTTGGATAAGACGTGTTCCTAATGGCGGGTGCATTTCATGCGACGCAATCCAATGACATGTCTTAAACGATATTTAATTTCCTTAAAATTAATAAAAAGCGGTAAAAAATTTAAAATCACACCATCTGTTTGAGACATGCATTAAAATCATAATAAGCCATTTATAATAGTTTGAGAAATCGTGCTAGAACCACGGAATTGGGGGGTGCCTAACACCTTCCCTCGAATTAACAGAATTTCTTACTTAGAGTTTCAGATTCGCAGGATTCACAAGGAAATTAGAATTTTTCTCGATTTTGGATTTGAAATAAACTGGTGACTTGGGACACCAGAAAAAAACCTATTCCAAGTGGTGACTCAAAAAAAAATAATTAATAATCCCATTTCGAATAATGTCACTTAAATTGGAAAAATTCCCTTTTATACTATCTTTCGGGTTTTGTGTAAATAAGGAGGTCTGTTATTTGTGACATACACTTCAATCACAAATCTCAATTTTCCTTTTTCCGGTTTTAAATTTCAGCATAATAGCACTAAGTGTGAGATATGGCATCCGATCACGGCCCGATCGACTAGGCCGCCCTACCATCGTGTTGTTCCTTTCTCATTAGTCATCTCGTTTCGCATATATCATCTCATAGGCACTTCAGGCCACAACTTATCACATCATCATTGGCACTTGGCTACATTTCACTTAGTTTCCAAATTCAATATTAGCTTTTCCATTTAGGACAGTAGGTGCATACAAGGGCTATTTCAATCATATGCATAAACAAGGTTCCGCGTAGATGGCACAACAACACAACGTCAATCTAAATTAAAGCCTAAGCATTTAAATACATGATTCACACCTCTTGCGTCTTTCATGTTATCAAAATACCACATATGATCATGTTGCGACACATCATTCACGCATGTAAAACTAAAACATCAATTCATGTAAAATAATAATTAATGCAAGAATCCAATCTTTAGCCTTACCGTATTTACACAAGCACTAATAAAGCTTAATTTCTAAGAGATGGGGTTTTAACATAACTCAATAAAACATTTCTTAGCCCTTTAAAAATTCAGGAATTCTTAGCAGTACGATCTGTTGTATAAGATTTACAAATTTAACCAAGAATTAGGGTTGAAAAGTAGGATTCTAGCTCGTTTGAGCATTATCAAGCACTAGGGGTGCATTGGGATCTTAGGTATTTTTTGTAAGAACTTTCTATAAATTTATACTCTAATTGCTTTCTTTTTATCTCACAACCTTCCAATACTCTATGATCTTATATGCATACAAGAAATTCATCCTTATACCCATAAATTACCTCACTAATTACGCTTTATGGCTATGTGTACAATTTAAGAGCTGTGGCAATGAAGGATTACCTCTTGGGATGAAGGTTTTGGTGCCTCACTTGATATCTTCAATGTTTAACAATGATTTGTGGTGTAATTTTGGTGGGAAGCACTTTCCCTCTCTTAGACCCCTATCTCTCACTCTAAAAGTATTAGGAAATAAGTTTAAAATGAGCTATTGCACAACATATAAAAACAGGGGGTCAAGTATAAAACTTAGAAAATTGGAGCACTGACTCAAAACCATCATGAGACATGTTAACAACCTTAAATTTGGCTAACTCCCTAAATTTCCAAAAATTTCGACAGAGTTTCATTTGTATCTAGACCTATCCACCTGCCAGAGAGCTGCAGAAACACATCCTAACAGCATATACATGTTCCATAAACATAACATAACTTGCACAACACCAAGCATGGCTACATAGGAAACATATATTACAAAAATGGAATAGTTTTACATAGATTAATATCAAAAGATAAGGGTTCGTAGGAATTAAATGCATAAAAGCTATTACATGACTGTTCAAAAAAATTTGGGTACTTCTTTCTCATTTCTTCCTCGGCTTCCCAAGTGGCTTCCTCAACTTTCCGGTTCCACTATAACACTTTTATTGGGGAAATTTGCTTATTCCTCAATTTCCGAACTTACCTATCTAGAATGACAACTGGAACTTCTTCATACAATAGCTCTTCATTAACCTTAATAGTTTCAACTGGTACAATATTGGACGGAACTCCCACTGCCTTTGTCAACATAGACACATGAAAGACCGGGTGTACCAATGATATATCGGGTAGAAACTCGAGCTTGTATGACACCTGACCAATCCTTTGAATGATTCTATTTGGTCCGACATACCTTGGACTAAATTTTCTTTTCTTTTCAAATCGCATTATACCTTTCATAGGGGAAACATTCAAAACTACCAAATCATCTTCTTTGAATTCTAAATCTCTATGACGAACATGTAAGACGTGCGGAGGCTCTGAGCAGTCCTCAACCTTTCCTTAATAATCTTGACCTTCTCCATGGCCTGACGCAAGATGTACGCCCTATCAATTCCGCTTCTCCAACTTCGAACCACCTGATAAGAGACCTACATCTCCTACCATATAATGCCTCTAATGGTGCCATCTGGATATTACCATAGAAGTTGCTGGTTTAAGAAAATTCTATGAGTAGCAAATGGTCATCCCAACTTCCCTTGATACCAAGAGTACAAACACGCAACATGTCCACAAGCATCTAAATAGTTCGCTCTGCTTGCCCGTCGATTTGAGGGTGAAAAGTTGGGCTAAGTTTTATCAGCGTGCCCAGACCTTGTTGAAGATTCTTCCAAAAGTTAGCCGTGAATTGAGTGCGTCGATCTGAAATGATTGAGACAGGAGTACCATGCAATCTGATTATTTTTTTGATATACAGCTAAGCATACTATTCCACAGTGTCGGTAGATTTAACTGGCAAGAAATGTGATGATTTTGTGAGTCGATCAATGATCAACCAAATTGAGTCAAACTTGTATAGAGTGCATAGAAACCCCACAAAAATTTCCATGTTAATCATCTCCCAGTTTCATTATGGAATTTATATGGTTTGAGTCAATATGCGAGGCCTTTGATGTTCAGCCTTCACTTGTTGACAATTCAGACATCTTTCCACAAAGTCTGCCACACCCTTCTTCATGTTGTTCTACCAATAAATTTCCTTGAGATCATGATACATTTTCATAGAACTTGGGTGCACGGAACACCTCGAAGTGTGATCATTTTCCATGATCCTTTCCCGAAGACCGTCAATATCAGGAACACAAAGGCGGTCTTGATACCATAGGGTACATGCCAAGGGAAAAAATTGTATTCTTGTGTTTTTGAATCCCCTCTTTCAGTTGTTCAAATAATTGATCATTGAATTTCTTTTCTTTAACCTCCGCCACGAGCAACGATTCAGCTCTATTTTGCACAATGGTCCTTCCTTAACTAGAGTCTGCAAGGCAAACTCCTAACTAGCCAATTGATGAACTTCCCGGGCCAATGGTCTCAGATATGCCTTCAAATGAGCCAGACATCCCATATATTCGACTAGGAGCATCAGCCACAACATTAGCCTTTCCAGGTGAAAGAGAATATCAATGTCATAGTCCTTAAATAACTACAGCCATCTTCTCTACGTAAAATTCAACTCCTTCTAATTGAAAATATATTGAAGGCTCTTGTGGTTCGTGAACACATCCACATGGACCCCATATAGATAATGTTTCCAAATCATTAGCACAGATACGACTATTGCAAGCTCTAAGTCATGGGTTGGATAGTTCTTTTCATGATTCATATGTTGCCTATAAGCATAGGCTATAACCTTGCCATGTTGCATTAACACACACTCGAGCCCGATACTTGAAGCGTCGCAATACACTACAAACCCCTATGTACCCTATGGCAGGGTTATGACCGCCGCCTTTCTCTTTTAATTACACATTCCTTGGACATATTCCTAATTTGGCACAATGAGATTTAGAGTTTTGCGTACATGTTTTTACGAGGCTATACATGACCATACTCATTTGTGTCTTGTTGGAGTCATTTTTAATCCAGACTGAAGCAGTTTTGGCACCTATGTCAAAGGTATGCCGTTTAGGGGACATACAACTGTGATATATAGCCTTAACTTTGATATCAGCTTTAAGCCTTTAGTAAGGTCTTACACGTTTTACATGCCTTTGAGGTCTTACAGATTCAGATACTTGCTACAAGTGTGGTTCATTTCTTGCTTGAGGTCTTACAAATATTATTCTAGCCTTATATAGGTCATACGAGACTGAGTCAGCCCGCTTGAGATCTTATCGCGTCGGGTTTTTAATAAGCGGTAATTGTCGAAAGTCCCCGAGTCATCGAGGGTGCCTCGCTTGGGAGCGTTTACTTGAAAACTTGGTATTACCTCATTGAGGGCTTATGATATTATAGTTTCCGACCAGAGGTCGTACGATTTTTGAGCTTTTGATGCTCTTCGAGTGTTCGGGATGCTTTCGGCTTTGGAGATATTTTGTGATTTTGATGTTTCCTTATGGCTTATGAGTTTGGAGTTCTGACCCGAAGGTCATTGAGGTGTTTAATTATTTACTCCAGTCCCCAAGCGTTTGTGACGTTTTTGACAAAGGAATCATTTTCAATGTCGAGTTTCTTTTCAAACGTGAAATTCATTGATGAAAAGTATTCTTTGATTACTTAGTAGAAGTATACATGCCTTTGCCTTTAGGGGCCTGGCTGTTTTTATGCGGACACAGTTTTGTTTTATAGTTTGGCCCGGTAGAATATTTTCCTATTAAAACCCCACTTAACGTGTCTAGGCTTCTCCGAGTAGGTGACTTTCTAGGGGGATGCCCCCCCAATATTCGAGGTTAAATGTAAAAGAAGTCTTGAATACTTATTGAGTCATCATTAGGTAGCTTATAGATGTTGCCGTGTTAAAAACCTTGCCGGTACAACCCTTTTTACGATGAAAACCCGGTCGAACGAAAAAAGTGCAACACGTGATTTTGAAACCTAAGGCCTTAGAGTTAGATAGTGCTTTGGACGTTTTGATCGGATACCTGCACTCAGGTCAATATAGAATGTAATTGAAAGAGAAGGGAGACATTTATACCATAGTGTAGAATGTGTCGGGGATATTTTGAGCCCAGAAGTATTTCCTCTTCTTTGTTTAGTCAGGAATAGCCCTGCTTTGTTTCCCCTGCTTGTGATGAGGATGCGGTATGGTCCCCTAATTTTCTTAGTTAGGAATATACGATATTATAGTTGTTATCGCTATTTTGCTATTTGTTTATCCTTCGGCTCCTTCGAAGGTGGATATACTGATGTCAGGGCCACATCATGCACCGCAACCATTTCTCTTGTCACATGATGTTCCTCGTAGATAGTCCTAATCCCACCCTTTGGATGGAATTCATCATTTGGTGGACGATGGATGGTAGTGCTTTCATGCAGTGTATCCACGGCCTTCCGAGCAAGGCATTGTACCTCATGTCTCCTTCAATGACATGGAATTTGGCATTTTGGGTCGTGCCGGCCACGTTGACCGAGAGGGTGATTTCCTCTTTCGTCATTTCACTTGCCGTATTGAATCAATTGAGGACTCGAGAGGCGGGCACAATTTGGTTAAGAACTCCAAGCTACTCTATCACCCTCGACCTGATAATGTTGGTCGAGCTACCTCGATCTACAAGTACGTGTTTTATTTGAAATGTATATACAAGGAAAGAGATTACCAGTGTGTTGTTGTGCAGCTGAGACAAGTTATCAATGTCCTCATCGCTGAATGTGAGAGCATCCTGGGGTATGTAGCTCGAGTTTGCTTTTCCCTAGTGATGGATATTTTTATTCTTCTCATCATAGGCTAATGTGGGGCATCGACACGTCCCACGATCATATGGATGACAAGTTGTGGCTCATTTGTTTTGTTCTTCTTGGTTGCCTCTCTATCTCTAAACTTATTTTTGGCCCGATCATTGATGATTTCTCAAAGATGCTCTTTATTAAGTAGTCGGGCTACTTCTTCCCAGAGATGGTTACAATCCTCGGTCATGTGTCTATAGATGTTGTGAATTCATATACTAAGTTATGATTTCTATGTGAAAGATCTGATTGCAGAGGCTTCGGCCGCCACGCATCCCTAATTTTACTAATGGAAAACACGATGTCTGACACATCTATGTTGAAGTTGTACTCCGACAAATGAGGTTCTTTTGTTGGCCCTGTGTACCTATCGAACCCAGCTCAATTAATGAATCCCTGAGGATTATAGCCTTGGTCCATCCTTCGATCATTGCGGGGTATGCAGCACTTCAGGGCGTTTCTCCTATCATCGGCGTATAGCTGGTACCTTTCTTTGTTTGGTTTTGGCACATTTTATAGAAGTCTGCTTGGGTATACCAAGCCTGAGGGGGCTCTTAGTTTGTCGTCCTCGACCCTAATTTTAGATTGATATCGTTTGTAAACGTCCGGCTAGGTCACAGCGGGATATTCGACCAGATTTTGTTTCAGCTGCTTCGAGCAACTGAACTTCGATCATTTAGACCTTGAGTGAAGTCCTGCACTACCCAATTTTCAGATATTGGTTGTAGTTTCCATTCGTTCCATTAGAAATCAAGATATGAACTGTCGCAACATCTGATTCTCATCTGCTTAGTCCTGAAAATGTCGGATTTCTTTGTTGCTACATTGATGGTACCATCATGTGCCTTAACGACAGAATCTGCCAGCATGGCAAATGAAAATATTTCGTTCAAGGCTAGGTTGTGATACCACATCATGGCCCCTTTTGAGAGCGTTTCCCCAAACTTTTTCAGCAGGTCAGATTCGATCTCGTCGTCCCTTAAGTCTTTGCCCTTTACTGCACTAGTGTAGGCTATGACGTGCTCGTTTGAGTTTGATGTTCCGTTATATTTTTTGTCGGTCGGGCATCCTGAAATTCTTTGGAATAGGTTCCAGAGAATTTTCCTATGGGAATGGCTTTTGCACGAACTTCTTCGAGTACACACCCTTCAAGATCGGAGGCACGCCCGAGATTTAGTCGACTCTAGAATTATAGGTCTTGACCTTCTTATCATTGGCTTCAATCATTTTCTCCCCCGATTCGATTATCCTTGTGAGGTCCTCAAGCATCTTTACGATGGTGGGATCGGTTGCCGACTCGTTGTTTCTTGATCTCTCTTGTACCTAATAGGCTCCCCGATGCAACCGTGCTAGGTTTTTTCTGATGACCTTGCAACTGAGCAATAGCTAGATGTTGTACCAGAAATATTTTTAAAATAACGTGAAGGCTGACCTCTTGTTCTTCCATTGTTAGGGTTTTTTGAGCTTCTTGTTGATCTCCTTGGTGCACGCTCTTGTTAGTGTGCGAGATTATATTAACGTGTAAGGCGTCATGCGAGACTACTTCCGTGGGAATTGGCTTTGATGTGTTCATAGGGTTTTATGGTGGTGCACAAGCACCTGCGACATCAAAACAATTTTCTCCATGGTTCTCAATATTCTTGTTTAATAAATCAAACATTTTAACCTAAAATCAAAGATCTTGGACAACAAAATATGTGAAAGATATCTTGCGTTGTGTAGTAAAACTAGCAAGAAAATAATTACTATTATTTTTAGCCCCACGGTGTGTGCCAAACTGTTTACCGTGAAAATGGTAATAACAATTAAATTTGATTATGGGATTCTAAAAATACGTGATCAATTTTTATGCTAGTTGGTAAGTAGTTGATTTTATGTCAAAAGACTTAGAAACGAGATAAGAGCTTGGAAACAAAGTGATAGCCAAATCAAATTATCAATGATGGGGACCTCGAGCTAGACTATTCGGGGGCGTTGAGGACGTGTCTGGATCTTGACTGGGAGCTATTGCGGGTAATTGATGGGTGAATAACAGTTATGATAAAATGAACGACGGATCATTATGACCAATATTTAGCAATAAATGAAGAACAATAAGTTGAACACCACAAATATAAGCTATAAAGGAAGTAATGAACTCGAGAAAATATGTTAGAGAGCTGAGGGAACGTTCTTGAGTATTCACTATGGAGTAACAGATGTTCATAAAATGACAAGGATCCCCTTTTTATATGAGGAGAATCCAACATAGTACAAAATATATCAATTACAAAGATATGGAGATGGGACAACTAGTTGATGCCATGATCCGAGTTTAGACTAGCCTGACAGACTTTGTCGGCTCTAGCTGCACGTCTTAGGAACTCCCCACTCTCTCCCCGTATCTATCGGTCCGTACTGCTCCGAGGTTTCACCAGTCGACGACCCTCGAGGGATGAAACTCGACCTTGGTTGACATAATATAGCCTAAATGGAGCTATCTCGATGCTGGACTGATAAATTTTGTTGTACCAAAACATGGCCATAGACAAGACGTGATCCCACTGCCTTCCAAAGTCAATGACATGCCTTTAGCATATTCTGTAAGATCTGAACTGTCTGCTCCGACTGCCCGTTCGTTTGTGGATGAAAACTTTTGGTGAGCTAATAAACAGGTTCCCAACTCACTCATTACTCCTCTATTAAAAATGAAGTAAACTAAGGGTCTCTATCTGATATGATGGAAATATCGACACCGTGCAACCGAACTATCTCCTAAATGTAAATAGGGAAAACCTCTCTAATGTATACGTAATAACAACAGAAATGAAGTGTAGCGACTTGGTCAGCCTTTCGACAATGACCAAAACAGCATCAAACTTCTGCAAGGTCCGCGGCAACCTAATTAAAAGTCAATAGTAATGCGATCCCATTTTCTCTCAGGTATAGTAATCTGCTGGAGTAGGCTACCTAGCCACTTGTGATCATACTTAACCTGATGGGTATTTAAAAACCTCACAACAGTACTCAACAATGACCTTCTTAATCTGATGCCACAATTTAAAATGCCTCAGGTAGCGATACATCTTCATAGCACCTACATGGATAGAATATCGAGAATTCTAGGCCTCCTCTAGAATCCTTTCCCTCAGCCTATCAATATGAGGAACACATAGACAAACCTAGAGTCGCAGAACACCATCCGCACCGGTAGTAAAATCCTTGGGACCACCCTGCCATACTCTCTCTCTCTAATAACAAACAAGTGCAGGTCATCAAACTATCGAGCCTTGATCTACTCCAATAGTGAAGAATTGGCAACTACGTATGCAAGAACTCGGCTAGGCTTTTAATTATCCAGCATCATGAGTTTCTTAGCCAAGGACTGAATGCCTAAAGCTAATGGCATATCCTATGCATAAATAAATACCAAGCTAATCTTACTCTCTGCCTTACAGCTCAAGGCATCCACAACTACATTTCCCTTGCCCAAATGGTAAAGAATATATCATAGTATTTTTGTAAGTCAAGCCACTTGCGCTACCTCATATGGATATCCCTCTACTTAAAAAAATGTTTCAAGATTCGATGATCGGTGTAAACCTCACAGGAAACACTATAAAGATAATGCCTCTATATCTTAAGAGCATGAAAAATCGTGACCAACTCTAAATCGTGCACACAGTAATTCTTCTCGTAGGGCTTCATCTGACGTGAAGCATATGTAATAACTCACTCCTCCTACATCAATACACAACCCAAGTCAATGCGTGAAGCATCACAATGCACATTATACATCCCTGAACCGGAAGGCAACACTAGAATTGGTGTAGTAGTGAAAGCTGTCTTGAGATTTTGAAAGCTCGCCTCACAATCATTAGGCTAACGGAATAGAGCACCCTTATGGATAGATATATCAAAAGGTGCTCAAATATATGTGAAGTCCTCCACAAACCGACGATAGTAACCTGTCAACCCCAAGAAGCTCCTTATCTCAGTCACCGTAGTGGGACAAGTACAACTCTGAACTGCTTCAATGTTCTTGGAGTCCAGCTTAATACCATCACAAGATACAACATGCCCCAGGAATGCAATAAAATCTTTCCAAAACTTACACTTGGAGAACTTAGCACATAACTTAAGTTCCCACTAGGTTTGAAGCACCACTATCTAAGGTTGCTCGTGCTCTTCCATGCCACAAGAATGGATAAAAATATAATCAATGAAGACAATGAAAAATTAATAAATTTATGTACTGAACACCCATAAAATCCATAAATTCCATCAAGTCATTAGTCAAACCGAATGACATCACCAGAAACTCATAATGGCCATATCTAGTTCGGAAAGCAATCTTTGAAACATCTGAATCTTCAACTGATAGTACCCCAATTTTAAGTCGGTCTTAGAGTACACCCTAGCACCCTAGAAATGGTCAAACAAATTATCAATATGTGGCAACGGGTACTTATTCTTAATAGTAACCTTATTCAACTGGCGGTAATCAATGCACATCCACATAGTCCCTTCTTTATTCTTCACAAATAACATTGGTTCACCCTAAGGCAATACACTTGGTCTGATGAACCAATTTTTCAGCACCTTCTCAAGCTATTTTTTATATTGTTTCAAATCTTCAGAGCCATTTCGTACGGTTGGATAGATATAGGATGGGTACTTGGAACTAAATAATACTGAATTCGATCTCATGATCCGGTGGCATGCCTAGAAGATCATATGGAAACACATCAAAGAACTCCCATACCATGGGCACTGAATAAATCAGTGGAAACTCTGCAGTAGTATCCCGAACATAAGCTATATAAGCCAAACCTTTCTCGACAACCCCTTCCATTCCTTCTAGGGAACTCTGGCATGGGCAAGGTAAGAGTGTTGGAATTGCAATCAAGGATGGTGTGATATAGAGGTAGGAAATCCATGCCCAAGATGACCTTTAAGTCTATCATATTAAGCAATAAAATCAGGTCTAGTCTCATAACCATAGAATATGAAATCAACCATGGATCCGATCCACAATATCAGAATTTCCTACTCAAGAGTGCCAAAGGACTCACGATGAACATCCAGGAAATGAGCAAACAGAGATGACAAATATGAATAGGTTGACTCTAGATCAAATAATACTGAAGCATCCCTACTGAAGATAGAAATAATACATGTGATCACGATATCTAAGGTTACTATATCTGGATTGGCCAGAAAAGAATAGAACCTAGCTAGGCACCGACTCGATGGCCTCTATATGACTGACCTATAACTGGTTGGCTTCCACCTGACTGGCCTCCACCTCTTGGATGGCCACTACCCGTCTGCCCTTTACCTTTGGATGTTGTGCGGTTGGTGCTGTAATTATAGTGTCCTAACCCTGTTGTACTACCTTACCCTCAAGCCTGGAGCAGAACCTCTGCATATGATTGAGATCCCTGCTCTCAAAACAACCTCTCGGCATGGTGTATTGCTGACATAATGTACCTTGATGGCTTGAATACCCACTAAAGGAACCCTGGATAGTTGGTGGGTGGCCATAACTCTCTAGCATAGTGCTGAAACAGGGTTGCACTAAAGCACCCCGATGAGGTAGTGTTGCGAAATATATAGGTCGGCCAGGCACACCCGTCATAAAAAGACATCTGCCTTCAGTTGGGGAACCTCTAAACTCTTTAGAATAACATAACCGATTGTCCCACGAAATCTGCTCTCGACCCCACTGACGATAACTCTCAATCCTCTGAGATATCTCCACTACTAGATGGTAAGAAGTCTCCATCTCAAGTTCTCGGGCCATAGTGTCCTAAATACCGGAGTGCAACCCAGCCACAAACCTCCATACTCTCTCCGTCTTGGTAGGAACTATCATAAGTGCATGCCTAGATATGTCAGAGAATCTTGCCTCATAATTGGTCACTGACATATGACCTACTAGAGCTACTCAAACTAAAACCATAAATGTTCCCTATGAGGGGGTGAACTAAACTTTTCTATAAAGGCACATATGAGCTGGTCCCAAGTCAAGGGAGGATAACTTGCTGGTCTACCAAGGATATAAGACCGCCACTATCTACGAGCCCTGCCCTATAACAATAAAGCAGTAAAATCCACCCCGTAGGTCTATTCTATCTCCATATTGTACAGTCTGCCACTATACTGATCAATGATTTTCTCGGATTCCTCATGTTGCTCACCACGAAGATAGGATGGTGTAGCTAAGTCTATCTGTACAACAGCTTTTATGGCTCGCCGGCCGCAGCTGGTCTGGGATCAGGTACGAGTGCTGCCACCAGTTAGGCTTCACCAACGGGTAGTATGCCCGGGGTCTAATAGATATATTAGCACCATGTATAGGAACTTGAACAGTAGGGGTTTGTGCTCCCCTTTCAACCTGAGATGTGGTTAGGTCTGCTGGAAATAAACCAGCCTGGTCATGGTATCCATGAACCGTAGCATAAAGCCTATGACCTCTTGGAATCCCGGTGCTGATATCAAATCGATTGGGGCTGTCTCTGCCTCTAGCGCCTCCCCCTCCTCCTCGATAATTGTATCCTTTACTGGATCAACTAGTGGCATTGCTAGAGAAACTTTGGGACGTCTTCGTCCCTTACCTCCGGTCGGGCCCTCCCTCAACATCTGCCTTGGTCTCTAACAATATGGGAAGCAGCTCCTTCCGAGTCTGGATCATTCGATGTTTGCATTCTCACCATATGTGAGAGAGTAAGAGAATGATACTTAGTATAACATCAACTGCAGATATGAGATGAAGAAAGAGTAGTTTCCTAACTCCCTACATCCTCATGAAGATAAATACAGACATCTCTGCATCGATCTGCAATACTCTATTAGGCATGATCATAACTTGTGAGACTTACATGAACCTAGTGGTTTGATACAATATTGTCACAATTTAATTTGTCCCATAGGCCATGATGGCGCCCAACGATACCGCAGTCAAGCCAATAGTGAATTAACTATATCATGTTTTCATTTAGGAAACTAAAATAGTTTATTTTTAATTATTCAGAAATCAATAAGTGAAAAAGTTAGTAAAATGATAAAGTAAGTGATTTCAAAAGCAAATAGGATGAATTAATTACTCAAAAGTCAATACGTTCCTACTAGCATAAATTTCCAACACCTGGTGTCGCAAGTATATGAGCTACTAGTAAAATATACAAAAAGAATACTACACTACTGTCTGAAGTGAAATAGGTAGAAAATAAAAGCAATAGTGTCATTTGGTTGCTACAGAAAAGGCTCGGAAGGCAGCTCACCGCATAGTCTCATGGAATTAAGGTTATGTGCCGAGATGATATCCAGATTTACGTGCCTCAGATCCTGGATTGTTAGTGCAGAAGTATAGTATAAGTTCATAAACAACATGTACACTATATATATCTTAGTCTAACCTTAAAGAAATAGTCTAACAATAAAATACAAAGATTCACAAGTAACCATGGGCTACATATATGAAGCTGAAAACTCAATAACAAGAAATAAATAAGTGATTCTTTCACTAATAGTAAATCTCAGCTATGTTTTTATCATTTAACTATTTAACATATCACATCAATGAACAATATCAAGTATAATTAGACTTCAAGTATTATCACACATGAATTATGCTGAGGTCGTACATCCCGATCCAAGATATACATATATAAATATGCACTGCCGAAGGCCGAATGACACGAATTACATATGCATCTATTTCACTGCAAAGGAATTTGGCCTGCTCCACAAGAAGAGAAAAATACTTTATGTTATCCAATTTATAAATTATTAAGAGGCTAATATTCAAAATCACTAATTTCCATTCAATGGTCAAGTAACCTGTCAAAAACTCAAATAAATGATATTTGACCTTTTACCCATTCTTTTATCAAGTCCCAGTATGATTTAAACACTTAAATGAACAAGTTGGAAGTAAACATTGCATGTATAACATGATTTTGAGTTCAAAACGAACTAGACATAAGCATAATCAGCAGTTACGCATGGATTCTCCTTACCTCGTGTGTACGTATCCCCCCTCCCTCCACACCGTCAAATAGGAGAACATATTAATTCAATTTACCTATGGGTTTAATTCCCTCTTAAAAGGTTAGAAAGAGACTTACCTTGTCTAAAAGCTTACTTTCCAGTACACAATTGTGCTTTAAAGCCTCAACTTAGTGCCAAACGACTCACAACTAGTTAAATGTTATATAAAATAATTAATATATGTTCAAAATTTCATATTATAACTATTAGAGTGATTACCCATCCCAAATTGAAGAATTCCTAAAATTTTCCTCGTGCCCATATGCCCGAACTCTAAAAATTATCGAAGATAAATGTTATCTATAGCCTCTTGAACTCAAATATATGATATTCACCCCATTCCATAATCATTTTCATGGTCAAATCTCATTTTATCAAAACTTGAGTTTTTCATCTGAACCCACAATTTTTACTAATTTACTTGTTAAAATCTACCCATAAACATTGCACTTAACTCACATGTGTAGAAATCACTCACCTCAAAGTGGTAGGTTGAAATTCCCCTCGTTGGATCTCCAAAAATCGACCAAGAATGTGAAAAGGCGAGGAAATGGCCAAAGCCGCATTTTTAAAACGAGGTACTGCCTAGATGCACCCCCTCTTTCGCGAACGCGGAAGTAGCCTCCCGTTCGTGAAGGCAAAATTTCACTGGCTGGGAATTCCTTTCATTGTGACCGTGAGGGAAGTATCCGAATCACGAAGGCTTCACTAGCGTGGGAAACGCGAACATGATTGCAACATCGCGAACGCGAAGGGAAAATTAAAACTGACCCCTCCCCTAACACTTTCCTCTATGTGAATGTGAGAGGGGCTTCATGAACACGCTTGTCGGCGTAGGATCATCAAGCTTCACGGATGTGGAGGCTTTACCACAAACCCGGGGTGCATAACGACCACTTCCCCATATCCACCTTCACGAACGTGGGTGTCCAACCTTATTCGCAAAGAAGGAAACCAGAATTGAAAATCTGATTTTTCAACTCAGCTCCGGGTGGCCTAAAACACACTCGAGCCACTTGGGACCCCATCCAAATGTACCAACAAGTCCATAAACATAATGCAGACCTGCTATAACACTCGAAGCACATAAACACCAACAAAAAAATCAAGAATCACACCCAAAACCAAATTGAATCAAGCTATGAACTTCACATTTTCAAATTGCTTCGAACCCCCCGAATCATAATTAGACTACTTTGAATGACATCAAATTTTGCATACAAATCTTAAATTACGTTATGAAAGTATTCCTAGTCTCATAATACCAATTAGAACTCGATAACACCAAAATCTACTCCAGACAAAATTTAAAGAACTCTAAAATCTTCAAAGAGCCAACTTTAACTATTAGGCATCAAAACACTACTGGGTCATCCAAAATCCGATTCGAACATATACCCAAGTCCACAATCATCATACAAACATATTGGGACCGTCAAATCCCGATTCCATGGTCTTTTACTCAAAACATTGACCGAAGTCAAGCTTACCCTATTTAGCCAATCTTAAAGAACCAAGTATTCCGATTTCAACCCGAACCCTTCTAAATTCAAAACTAACCATTCCTGCAAGTCATAACTTAGTAAATGCACATGCGAAAAGTCTTACTTAGGTAACGGGATTATAGAAAGAAAAATGACGGTTCGATCATATAGTGAGTATCCTTCTTCTCCTGGTTGAATTTCACTCTAAGTCATTTTCATTTTATACAATTACCGAGGTCGTGGCCTCATCCCCGTTTGAAAAACCCTCCTTTTCGGTATAACCTATTGCCGAAGCTGCTGCGAATAAGGAGGAGAAAATAAGAAAGAAGAAAATGCCCTCTGACTCCTCGGACGCTCTCGTCGAGACTAAAAAGATCGTAGTCAGAGTCAAAAAGAGTACCAAGAAGAGTACTCGTGCTAGCGTCCCGGACCCTGAATATCTCTATCAGCTCAGGTACTACCCCAAGGATGATAACATGTAGTTCTTCGTTCAGGAGCCGATCCATGCCGGGCAAGAGCTGGGAGCTCCGGATGGGGATGATCGTAAGAATGAATCCTCCTTAGCTCCAGAGATCGAGGAAAATACATGTGGCCGCTAATCCTCAAGAAGCTACCCTGGTTCCATAAGAGGCCGCTGATGTCATTGACGTCCCGTAGTCACCATCTCACATAGAGGCTCTTTTAGACAAGGCTCAGACCATAACAGGATAATCAACCGACGCGTCGCGGGCTGCGAACGAGGCCCTCAATTTGTTTTTCTAAGGCGTAGATGTCGGCGTGTTGGAAGACTACTCCAGTTTTAGCAATCTTATTTTTTCTTCAAATTGTGGAGAGGAATTTGTTTTCTTTAATCGCTCAATGAACTTTTCAAGATATCCACAGCATATTAAAAGTTTTTTGTATTCGATATTTAATCTCTTTTGTGTTTGGCAGATGATAAACGTTGGTGGTAAATAAGTTGAGAAAGTAGTGAAAGGTGAAAGGGTAACGAATAATTTTATGCAGCTAAATTTCACAAGAAGTTTATATCATTAAAATCAATTTGGCTTCAGCTCAATGGTCAATCTGAGTTAGTCTATTATTACACGACGCCCTTCTCCTCTCAGAATACTGAATATTAAACAATATGGAGCTAATATTTATTTGCTTTTAGATTGAAACCTGACTCGCACATTGCTCTTACGTCTAAGGCACCATTATAATTAGTATCTACCTGAAACTTAGTCAACTACATATCAGTATGTTATTGCCTCCAAATTGATATTTATTAAAGAAGATAAACGAAAAAGGAATTCAATTAGACCGTAACAAAGCATTTTATGCCGTACTTCACAAATATTTTTAATTTAACAAGAACACTGATAGTAGCGGGAAAAGATACGTCTACTGAAAGCTTAACTGTACGAGTCGCTATAGGGTCCATCCAAAGGACACACTGAGGAGCTAGCTATAGGGTTTATCCAAGGGACTACTCCCTTACCTTTATCTCAAGATACACACAAAAGGGCAAAGGTATATTGGTCCAAGGGTGGTAAGTTAGACCATTTTTCGGGGGAAAATTATACTATGGATGAGATAAACTAATACTTATTATTTATTAAAAATAGGCTTTGAACATTTTAATATAGCCCATTATTAAAGGGCTTCTAAAATTCTAACATTTTTATTGAATTATCTAGCTTCGCCACTGCACATTCATATAATGTTCATGTGAGTCTTGTGGCAATTTGTTTTATCATTCGAAAATTCAATTTGAGAAGATATTGTGCAAATATATTTATGTGAAAGAATCTGAATTTTAGTCTGAAAGTGTAATTTAAAAGGAAGATTGACTTTAAATCATCACAAAAGTTCTTAAGAAATACAAACGAATGTAATATATTGATATCACAATAAATAAATATGATGTTTAAATAAAAAAAATGGAGATGGACAATGTTATTGAGATTAGCGAATAGGTTTTAGAAGAAAATGAATACCAAGAGAATTAGTAACTTAGATCTCTACCTTTAACCGAATGAAGCAAATTGATGATGTTATAGGGCACGGAAGTATAAGATACAGTTCACCAAATAGAAATATTTAAATAGTAAATACGTAATGCACTACTAATGGTACCCTTTGCCCTTATTTTGAGCCACATTACAAAGATCAAGATGGAAGAACCAGAAATGGAAATTAAAAATGGCCCAATATTCACTATTTCCGTTGTAAGGCAGGTGAAACTAATTGGTATCTTAATAAAAATTACGGATAATATCAGAGACTTCTCTTACGTTTTAATTCATCACTCTGACTTTCCTTGTGGTTGACCATGCTAGCTTAATTTTTTTATTTTGATTATTTATAAGAATTATTTTAATATATTTTAGTTAATGTAAAAGAATTACAACTTGACTAATTTAACAATATATTCAGTAAATTTCTCCAAATTAAATGAAATCTCCTTTGCTAGAAATTTATGGACCTCTATATTGTTCCTGAATAAAAATTTTACGATGCACCTTATTTGGTCACCCCTATTGTTAACCTGTATCCACTTTAAGTAAAAGTTAACGGTTACTCAATTTTGAGTAACTTTAGATATATACACTTTTCTCTTCTTCTTTGCTGTTGATTTCTTCTTCTTTTTTTTTTTGTATTCATGTCACATGTATTCAAGAGCTTTGTTGCTATTTTCTGCTTATCTATTTTCATGTTTTATGTATTCATGAGCCTTTTAATTTCTTCGCCTTCTTCTTAGTTATTAAACGCCATTGTAGGTCGTGCTTGGGAACTTCTTCTTCTAAGTTTCTAATTCTATGTTTCTAATGAGTTTGTTAGATTTGTTGTTATTTTTACAATTAAATGATTGAAGTATGTTCTTTATGATATATGACAATTCATGTTTTAAAGCGCCTTGACTAAGGACAAAGCCTAAAAGTTTGGAGAGAAGCTACTGGCTGGTGGGGTTTGGAGGAGTATTGGGGGCGTGTGTTGTTTGTGAACCATGACATCAAGTGTATTAGAGAAGAAGCAAGAGAGGTGTTTGTTGCGACCTAAAATACACCTAGTGATGACACCTTACTTAATCCGCTAGAAAAGTCAAATATTAGTCAACACCACTATAATGAAAATCACAAATTATAAATAAGTAAAATAATTGATTTTCACATAATAACTCAAGGGTTGGTGGTAAGAGCCATGAGCTACTATGATTTAGATTTATAAAGTTGGTATAAAATGAAATACAATGTGTTTGGAATATACATAAACAAAGTAAGAATCTAAAATTACCAAGGGCAAGTGGTAGTATATCCGAAAAGCAGGTACATCTTCAATGACAATTCTCGTCATCCGCGGCGTCTCAGCTTCAAGATCTACAAGCAAGGTGTAGAAGTGTAGTATAAGTACAACCAACGCCTTTTATTCAACGAGTATCATAACTAACATAGGTGAGGTAAATAGTGGCAAGAATTACTAATAATACTCAATAATAACCTGCTCAATTAATAAATCTCACAAGTACACGACAATAATTTTACCAAGTCATAAATCATAAATAAAGCCACCCCGGTGAACAAAGATGATGTAACATGCTCTATTTCAGTTAACAATCCAGTGTATAGAGAAGATATGTATGAAATAACGGATAATCTTTCATCAGTTTCATATAGAGAAGATATTCAAGAAATCACAGTTAAATTTACTAATTGCATATAGAGAAGATATACATGAATAAACAAGTCAAGTCACACAGATTCACAAATAGAGATATGTATCGTGTTTGTCACATCTTTTTTTACACCATTCCAAAAGGTAGTATATAAGGGAGTTTTTTCAATTTAGGTGACATTATTCGAAATTGAAATATTTATTCATTTTTATTCAGAGTCACCACTTTGGGTGATTTGTTTTCTGGAGTCCCAAGTAACCAGTTTATTTTAAATCCCATGTCGAAGAAAATTCGACTTTCCTTTCGAAGTCTGCGAACCAGAAATTCTGAATAAGGAATTTTGTTAACCTGAGGGAAGGTGTTCGACATCCATGGATTCTGTGGTTCTAGCACGGTCGTTTAAACTATAACAATTGGCCTATTATCTAAAGAAAATACATGTCTTATCCTATGGTACAATATTTACTTATTAACTGCTTTTAACTATTTTTTAGGGAAGATTGCCACGTCATCTAAAATACATCTTTGGACCATGCCACATGAAATGCACCCATAGTCCGAGACACATTTTATTTAATATTGTGAGATTTTGATTTGGGTCACATGAAATGCGCACCCGAGTTTAGGAAGGTAAATTATTAAAATAACGCACTTAAAGCAACTACGCGTTGTTAAGTTTGCGAGGGTCATGGAGAATTTACTAAATGACACGCCTCTAGTTCTAATGATTTTAGAATAAATAATTAATGAGGGTCATGCATTCGGGATTTTATTTCACACGGCACATCTCGATTCCAATTTTTTAAAAGGAAGTTCAAGCTAAGTTTGAAGGGCATAAACTATTTATATTTCTAATATGATACATCTCAAATTAATTACATGGACAATTGAACTGACATGATTTAAAGCAAAAGTACGCCACTATAAAAGAAAAAGGGGAAGGGCATTAGGTTTTGAGGAGCTGAACCAATTCTATTAGCTATCATCGGCGACAATGAACTTTGGGCTCGAGAATAGGTCCACGACAGGAGAAAAAAATAGGCCAAATGAAACCACCACTGCAAGAGGACAAGGTTGACACTAATCCTGAATAATCAAGCAATGATTTTCATTAATCTTGTGTCCATATCCTACTACAATAGTCTTCAGAATCTAAAACTATAACTATAATCAATTCATGGAATAAAAGCTATATATCTAAGGGAGATATGCTGCAAATTTCATGACAAACCATGATGAGATGCATTCACCACCTATTTTAGTTAGCAACTTGAGTTCATATTCATGAGGGGTAGCTTTTATACCGAAAGAGTGAATATCACAGAAAATGAAAACTGGTTCACAACTCTCGTTGAGTTCATAAAGGGTTCAATCAACAGTATGGAAGATATTGAGAACACACAGATCCTCATGCTTGACAAAACGATGAAATCCACATCCAAACCAAACCATTTTAATCAGTTAAACTAATAGTCCTAGTCCATAACTAATACATACACAGCTGACTAGTACCCTTGACTCGAACATACTCACAAGAGCCGAAATATACCATTTAAAACCAAATATATGTCCAGTATTGAAATAGCCAAAATAAACTTGACTGAAATGAATGAACATGGCAGAATAAAACATTAACTATTAATGTTTTCATTTGAATCAACCTAAGAGAATAGATCTTTACACGCAGCTCAAACAGGCTTGGTTTCCATCATAGTTTTGAAGGAATACCTGGAAATTGCAAAGGAAAAGAAGTGAAGGATCAACAATGCAATAGTAGGAAAATGCAGCCTTAGCAAAACAAACTCAAACCCAGAATGATGTGAAGTAATAAGGAATAAACCAATTTCAACTGAGCAAATGACCCAGCAAACATCAAACCAGAGTTTTATGACTCGAATTCAATCTATCTTTAACCCAAGGAAAATCAGAAGTTTTTTAGAAATTAAAATCTTCAGAAAACACAGCAGAAAACCCAATGGAACAGTGATTTTTTGAAGTCTCTAGCTATTTTTTATTTTTTAGAGTTTTTTTCTATTTTTCTCTTCTAAAATAGCTAAATTCCTTCTTTGAAAGCTGAAGTATAAAAATCTATCCTCAAAATATCTTCTAAAATCTGATTTTAGCTTCCCTTAGCAATGTCTTGATAGGCAAGCTATTAGGGCAGTAGAAATAGACTACGTTTTGCCCTTTAGACCTTTCATAATTTTTATTTTTGCTACTTAGTCCCTAAATTATTGACTTTCTTTCCAAGCAAGTCTATTTTTCAGCTTCTAAGAAGGTTCCTAAGACAGTTATAGCAAGATATCCTAAACTAACTACCCAAATTACCCCTTAATGATCATGTTTTTACCCCTTAACAGCAAATGGTTTATAGGTCAATAACCCAAAGGTTCAGGTCCAAGTGAATGGATCAGATGGACCTAATGCCCAAATCAAAAGGGGTCAGAAATCCAACCAACTTAATGATAAGCAGAAAAGCGAAATATCAGAGTTATTTCAAACTTCAGAATCTAATCTACAAATAATTATTTTCTCTTCTAAAATGCTAAATTCAAATTAGCACTAAGTTAACAATTTATCAACAGTCTAATCAGAAAATTTCATAGCCTAAAATTAAATCAAGGCGAAACAGAGAATATGACTAAAGCTTTAAAAGGAAAATTGAAGAGATGAAGCAGAAAAACAAACAATACAAAAACAAACTATCCTAAAGAGGCAAATAAATTTAAATTATTTTCACGCAACACATGGTCAAATATACCGAGGCAGAAGAAAATAACAAAGAAGAGACATAGCAAGAAAACGAAGAAAAAGGAAAAGAAAAAAAAACAGAAAGCTCACCGATATAGACTGAAAACTAACGGAGACCAAGGACTTGGCCATATTAATATCGATTCCTTGTTCTGGGTCAAGAACAACTGAATGATATTACTTTCGTCAAGTCCAACCTTCAACTCGAAAGAACAAAACCCCAAGGTAGATCATGTTACCAGGCTTGACAAAAAATGATTTCGAACTTTTAGAGGCCAAACTTCGATTAACAATTCGGAGAGTTTGAAGTTGATTCGAGGGTAATTGACCATCGATTAGGAAAGAGTGGATTGTGGTGATTATGTTGTGTTATTTTGGTGGAGTTTGGGGGTGTCACCGCCACCTGAGAACATCATGGCGGCGCTAGGGTTTCGAAGATTTGAGGCTCTCTGGTAGGGATTTGTGAGGACTGGAAGGTGGAATTGGGATGAGGAAGCGGATGAGATGAGATTGTGTGATTTTTGGGGTGTCACGGGAGATTTTTGGAAGGGGGCGATCGAAGGTGGAGTTGGTTGGAGTGTCTGAAGGGTTGTACGAGAGATGATCGAGGGGGTAGGGGGTTGTTTGGACATATAAATATTTAAAACAGCCCAGTTCCGGTCCATTCGATCTCAATAATCCAACGGTTGAGGTTGAACATGCACAAAACAGGGTCATTTGGGTGATGGGGGGCGGGATCAGGTAAAAATACGAGCATGGGCTGGGTTTGGACGGTTTTGGATTTGCCATTCAGTGGGTTTGTCAAAAAATTGGTTTCTTTTTATTATAAAAACTTTTTTTTCTCTTTTTTCTTTTCATTTAAATTTTTTTTCTTCTAAAATTGAAATAAAACCTAAATTAATTCTAAAAACTAAATTAGCCTAAATAATACTAATCAATAACTATCATAAATAATAAAAATCCAAATTTTAGGGAAACTATCGAATTTTGAGAACAAAAAATGAGAAGGTGCAAAAATAAACTATATTTGTTATTTTTAGAATATTAATTAATTAATATCCTAAAAATATAAAATTGGATCATGAATGCAAATACAACAAATTTTGTATTTTTATGGTATAAATAAAAATTAATCATCCACACAAAAATGCAAACAAATAAGAAAATTATGCGATAATTCCTAAAGAAACAAATAATTGAAAGAAAAATCCTAATTTTGAGAATTCTGTAGGAGTAACTCATGCGAGGCAAAAGTCACGTGCTCACATCTACCACTCTTTACTCGGAGATACGAAGAGTTTTCGGGCAAAGATAAAATGAGCAATTATGAGGGATTTTTGCCTACTTGACACTCCATGCAAAGCATTTTTTGAAAAATATCTTACCAAACCTTGCTTCAGATGTTGCCTACATATCCTTGGCTATAAAGGAATCAGGTTTGTGCTGTTCTGGAAGTTTTGGTAGCTGGGACTACCGGAAAGCTGTGATTTCACTGTTGTTGCTGCTGCAACGGCTTTCCAACCTCCTTATTACACCAACAAGGAAAATCAAAAGCTAAGCTTGCTAGGCCTATCAACTACGAGTTACAAGATTCCTATCTATAAATCTCTTGAAGTTTAATCTAGAGTCTTAGCTGTTTCTTGTTGTGGACTCTGATCTAAATCTTGATGCTCGTCAACTGCATGTGCCATTTCTTTCCTAAACATTGGATGAAGGCAGGACATGCAAAGCTTGTGACTTCGATCATATCATGAGCAATCTGTATCCTTGTCCGCTTCAACACTTTGCATTCACTTCTTTCGTTTTTTTCTTCTTATCTTTATTCTGGACTGAGTCACATATATGCGGCCACCCCGGATCCTGTGCCTTGAGATCAAACCTGCTCAGATGCCAAAACAAACAAACAAACAAAATATTTTACCCCAGTTTTCACTAGGAAAATTTCGTACGTTATTTGTTACAAAAATATGAACTTATTCTATTTTTCTTGTCTTTCTTTTCTTCTCTTTTTTTTAAAGCAATTAAAATAAGAATTTTGTCTATCTAGAAGGGAAGAGTTAGGGAAAGCAGCCCTACATCTAAAATGTCAAATCAGGTATTGGAGTCTTATGTCTAAAAATCTCAACTCATGGATTAGAGCCCTAATGTTGGCGAAAATGCGACTAGGGAATGGAGGCCCTAATTCTAATAATCTCAACTCAAGAATTGGAGCCTTAATGTCGGTAAAAGGAAACTAGGGAATAGATGCCCTATGTCTGAAAAAAACTCAACACATGGATTGGAGCCTTAATGTAGGTAAAAAGGCGACTTGGGAATGGAGACCCTATGTTTAAAAACTCAACTCAGGTATTGGAGCACTAATGTTAGCAAAAGGCGACTAGGAAATGGAGACCCTATGTCTAAAAATCTCAACTCAAGGTTTGGAACCCTAATGTCGGTAAGAGGAGACAAGGGAATGGAGGCCCTATGTCTAAAAACTCAACTGAGGACTGAAGCCCTAGTGCTTGCAAAAGGAGAGTACGGAATGGAAGCCCTAGGTCTAAAACTCAACTCAGGGATTGGAGCCCTAATGTTGGTAATAAGGTGACTAGGAAATGGAGGCCCTATGTCTAAAATACTAAACTCAGGGATTGGAGTCCTAATGTTGGTAAAACATTGACTAGAGAATGGAGGGTATATATCTTCGGGGATTGGAATCCTAATGTTGGTAAAAGGGCAACTAGGGAATGGAGGTCCTATGTCTAAAAACTCAACTCAGAGATTGGAGTACTAATGTTGGTAAAAAGGCGAGTAAGGATTGGAGTCCCAATGTCTAAAAAACACAACTTACATATTGAAGCCCTAATATTGGTAAAAGGGCAACTAAGAAATAGAGGCCCAATGTCTAAAACACATAACTCAGGGATTAGAGTCCTAATGTTGGTAAAAAGGCGACTATGGAAAGGATGCCATATGTCTAAAAACTCAACTTATGGATTGGAGCCCTAATGTTGGTAAAAAGGTGGCCAGTTAATGGAGGCCCTATGTCTAAAACTCAACTCAGGGACTAGAGCCCTAATGTTGGAAAAAAGGGGACTAGGGAATGGAGTCCCTATACCTAAAAACTCAACTCAGGGATTAGATCCCTAATGTTGGTAAAAAGTAGACTAGGGAATGGAGGCTCTATGTCTAAAAACTCAACTCAGGGAATGGTGTCCTAAGGTTGGTAAAAAGCGACTAGGGGATGGAGGCCCTATGTCTAAAATTTCAACTCAAGGATTGGAGCTCTAATTTTTGTATAATGAGACTAGGGAATGGATGCCCTACGTCTAAAAATTCAACTTAGGGATTGGATCGCTAACGTTGGTAAAAAAATGTAAAGGATTGAGGTTTGGAATCCTAATCTATCATTTTTGTTTTGGATTTTCCTTTTTATTTCAATTTTCTTTTTTCATTTTCATTTCATTTGATTTCAATAAAATGCAGGAAAGAATTTTGGAGGAAAACTTCCCTTTTGGGTTGGTTATTACTTCGAAGTTGTTACTAGCTTTTGTGCATCTTTTCCTTTTAATTGCACGGTTGCTTCAGGTTGCACCTGTTTTAGTTTTTCAAACAAAGAACAGTTGTTACTTTGAAATGGTTGGTGGTTTTATGGCCTTGATTGTCTTGATCACTTGATCTCGGCGAAACCCTTTGGTGAGAACCTCTGCCGCTTACAGGCTTTTCTGAAGATTGATCTCTCTGTTGAAAATGAGGAGCTAAACTTTTTAAGTTTTTTTATGGTGGATCACCCACATGATCCTTTGGCCTTTTCACTTTATTCTACCTTTAATGTCTTTTGACTTCACATTTCTTTTAGTTTTCCGTAATTGTTATTTTAGAGCATCGACCATCATGGCCAGTAGGGATCGACTTGATTTACCTGCTGAGGCTAGGTACTTTTCTTCGGTTTTTGTTAGGCAGCACCCTGTAAAATCAATCTCTCCACCTTTTCTTTGTATTAGTTTAAGAAATAGAGTTAGACCTAAAGGGGTTCAAGGAAAAATAAACAGGAGGCATGAAAATGAATTTAAAGAGAAGTTTCCCTTTCGGGAAGGAAGGAAGGACTTATCTGAGGTGCATGCAGACTTCAATAGACATGAAATACTTCTTGGATTGGATCTCGATCCACAAAGCTTTCCCAACTTCTCATAAACTCATTGTGATCCACATTTCCAAGCTAAGAAACCTTGCCAGAACTCTGATGGTGGCGAGGGGTTTCTTCTTTTCGATCGACGTCGCCCTTTGCGGGTTTTCGCCAACCGACCTCTCTCATTTCTCTTCTTACTGTAGTCTAATAGTGCTCTTTATGAGTTTTCACCAACCAAGCTCTCTCATATTCAATTTCTCTGCACATCATCGCCTTACGGTGCCTGTAGGTTTCCAACAATAAGACTCTCTAATTTAATTTCTCTCATTTTGTTGTATCAGATCCAAACAACTGTGTTATCTGATTTTGACATACTTTACCGATTGATCGGAAGGACTTGAACAAGGTTTGGGTAAAATAATTTGTATTGAATTACAACTTAGGAACCTTTCGGGCCAGATCATCGTCATCTGCCCCAGTTTCGCTTTTGGGAAAAACTAGATTTTTATTTTGTTGTGACTAAACCCCAGATATAGGCTGCCTACGTATCCTTTCGAAATCAAGTGAAATGTAGTTCAAGAAAACATTTTATCTTTGTTTTTCTTTTGTTTTATCTGTTTTGCTTTGCTTTCTCTTTTTCTTTCTTTTTTTAATAATTGTTTTTCTTTTTTTTTTCTTTCTTTTTCTTTTTCAATAACACTTTCGGGTTCCAAATAGGGTAGTTAAAGAAGAGTAACTGGCTCAAAGAGTTTGCAAAAGTTTGATAGTGTTTGGGTAGAATGAAAGTCGTTGTCATCCCAATCAGATAATGTTATTGCTGCAGCAAGCCTAAACATATTACATTTTCACTGCATCCGCATCCACAGCTGCTTCGGGATCATTCCCTTCGACATCTCCCAAGAATAATGTCCCTCTTGGCAATATCTTTCTGATGATATATTAGACTTTCCAATTAGGATCGAGTTTTCCTTTCATTTCCAGATGATGGGGGAGAATTCTCCTTAACACGAGTTGCCCCACTTTGAAATTCCTGGGTCGCGCTTTCTTATTGTAAGCATTGGCTATTCTTTTTTGGCACAACTACCTGTGGCAGACTACAACCATTCGCTTTTCATCAATCACGCCAACTTTTCTAGACGGGTCTTGACCGACTCACTGTCTTCGATTTCATCTTCAACAATGATCCAGAGAGAGGGGATTTCAACTTCTGCAAGTATTATGTATTCAGTGCCATAGACCAAGAGTATGGGGCTGCTCTAACCGATGTGCGCACCGTAGTGCGATATCCTAACAATGCAGAAGGCAACTTTTCATGCCATTGCCTGGAGCTTTGAATCATCTTTCTCAAAATCTTTTTGATGTTCTTGTTTGCTGCTTCGATGGCACAATTGGCTTCAGGTCGATAGGGAATAGAGTTTTGAACTGCTATTTTGAATTGTTCGCATATCTTCTCCATCAAATGATTGTTCAAGTTTGCAGCATTATCTGTGATGATAGTTGCAGGAATGTCAAAATCACATATAAGATTAGAGTATACAAAATCTACCACAACTTCCTTGGTGATGGATTTGAGAGTGATGGCTTCAACCAATTTTGCTAAGAAGTCGATGGAGGCCAATATGAATCAATGCCCATTAGAGGCTTTCGGCTTTATTGGCCCAGTGACGTCCATGCCGCAAGTAACAAATAGCCAAGGTGCTGACATGGAATGCAGTTCTGTGGGCGGTGCGCGAATCAAATCACAGTGCACCTGACAATGATGACACTTCCGAACAAAGCTAAAACAGTCTCTTCCCATGGTCATCTAGTAGTAGCTCGAAGAATTGTCTTTGCCAAAACATACATGTTCATATGAGATACGCATACTCCCGCATATACATCATACATGATTCTTCCATCCTCCTATATGTCAACAAATTTTAACAGGTTGAGGTTCGGAGTTCTTTTGTACAAGACATCACCACTCAAAACGAAACCGCTTGTGTGGCGTCTAATGGTACTCTTTTGGTCCCCACTGGCTTGCTCGAGGTATTCTATCATTTCCAGAAATCTTTTGATGTAATGATACTATGGCTGAGTATTGCACTTTGCTTCAACCATATTAAGGTAACCATGCCTTTCCCAAATTTGGATTTCCATGGGATCTATATGAGCATTGCCTGGATAAAACAGCATTGAGGCCAAAGTAGAAAGTGCATCGGCCAGTTCATTGTGACAACGAGGGATGTACCTGAACTCTATGGACTTGAATCGCCTGCCGCTATCTTCCACATGCTGCATGTAAGGGATAAGCTTGACATCTCGGGTCCCCCATTCTCCTTGAGTTTTCCGGATGATCAAATCTGAGTCTCTCATAATTAACAACTCTTCGATGTCCTGGTCGATTGCCATGTTCATACCCATAATATAGGCTTCATAATTGGTGGTGTTGTTTGTGCAGAACAACCGAAGTCCGGCTGTGACTGGATAATTCTACCAAAAGGCGAGATCAAGACTACCCCAATTCCCCCACTTTTTGCATTTACCACTCTGTCAAAAAACATTTTCCAAGAAGTAGTATCCTCTGATATTGCCTCGACTGAATTTACCTCCTCATCCGGGAAGTAATTGTTCAAAGGCTTGTATTTATGATCAACCAGGTTTTCAGCCAAAAAATCCACTAACGCCTGGAATTTCATTGCCGTGTGAGTTATGTAGACTATGTCAAATTGAGTGAGCAATATTTTCCATTTTGCTAATCTTCCCGTGGGCATTAGTTTCTTGAATATGTATTTCAAAGGATCCAACCTTGTTATGAGGTAAGTGGTGTAGCCTTGCAGATAATGTCACAACTTCGTAGCGACCCTAGTTAAATCACAACAGGTTCTTCCAAACAATGTATACTTAGCTTCATAGCTAGTAAATTTCTTATTCAGATAATAGATGCATGCTCTTTCTTTCCCGACACATCATGTTGCTTGAGGACGTAGCCAAAAGAGTTTTCTAAGATTGTGAAATACAGGAACAGAGGCCTCTCTAGCTCAGGTGGGAGCAGTATTGGTGGGTTGGATAGATACTCTTTGATATTATCAAAATCTTCTTGACATTCATTTGTCCGCTTGATTGCCGCATCTTTCTTCGGTAGTTTAAATATGGGTTGATATGTGGATGTCAACTGAGCAATAAACTGGCTGATATATTTCAGTTTACCTAACAAACTTATCACATCCTTCTTGGTTCTCGGAGGAGGAATATCCCGAATAGACTTTATCTTTGTTGGATCTAACTTGATACCTCTCCGGCTGACTATAAAGCCCAAATGTTTGCCCGATCGAACTCCGAATGCACATTTGGATGGGTTGAGCTTCAAATCATATTTAGGCAACAACTCAAAGAATTTCCCCAGGTCTCGAACATGGTCATCTTGGGTTTTGGACTTGATGATTACGTCGTCCACGTACACTTCTATTTCTTGGTGATTCAAATCACAGAAAATGACTGTCATGGCCCTGAAATAGGTTGCTCCAACATTCTTCTGACAAAATAGCATGACCCTATAACAGTATATACCCCCAAGGTATGGTAAAAGCTATCTTTTCTGCATTTTCTTCATCCATCAACACTTAGTGATATCCTGCGTAACAATCCACGAATGACTGTATCTTATGTTTGACGCAGTTACTAACACGGATGTGGATGCTAGGCAATGGGAAGTTATCATTAGGACTCGCGTTTTTTAGATCTCTATAACTCGCTCATGCTTGGGTCCTCTCATCTTTCTTTGGCACTGGAGCTACATTGGCCAACCATGTAGTATACCGAACTACTCGGATCACCCCTGCTTTCAATTGTTTTGTGACTTCTTCTTTGATCTTGTCACCAACATCAGTTTTAAATTTTCTTTGCTTTTTTGGAAAGGGGTTAATCAGCGTAAGTTGGCAACTTATGAACCACCAAATCAACACTCAGTCCTGGCATGTCATCATATGACCAAGAAAACACATCTTTGAACTCAAACAAGAGTTAGATTAATGCATCTCGAGTTTTTTCGTCGGTTTGAATGCTTATCATTGTTTCCCTAACTTGTTCAGAACTACCCAAATTAACCGGCATAATGTCACCTAAGTTCGGCTTAGGTTTATTCTCAAATTGTTCCAGTTCTCGATTTATTTCCCTAAAAGCTTCTTCTTCATCATATTCTGGTTATTGGTTTCACAGTTAGACACTATGTTTGGATCTGGACATGATGTCGACAAGCATGTTATGTTATTTAAAGCCACATTATTAGAACTGAATAAAAAATAACAAAATTATGAGGAGCAAAGAATGTTGGACGATCAAATACTGATTTTGTTTAATTAAATTTCGAAGATAATAGCGTTTATATTGGAAATTAAATGACATGAAACTGAAGAAACTCCCAGTTACACCTTAGAATAACTCGTGATGAGGAAAAGGTGGCAGGACAGGTCTACCGGGACTTCCACATGATTGGGAATGGTGTAGCCTTCTAATTTTGAGGTTTGGCCTCAGGTCCTATGAACAACACCTCAATGGTGCTTGAGCCTTCCCCTGGATGGACCATATGGGTCTCACACAGTATCTTCCTTATTGCCCCACAGATCTCTTCAATTTCTTTGGCTGTAATGGCGTCATCTTCTTCTTCTTCATTGTATTTGGGCTTGACAAATGCTTTATATAGATGCGGCACTGGCTGAGGAAAGACCCAACCATCATTCTTTCTACCATCTGCCCGTTTTATATCGCATGGTGCGGGTCGGAAGCTTACCCCAAAGAATTTTCACTAGCAGGCAGGGTGATAGGTTCGGTTATTCCTTGTAATGATTTCCAAAGCCCCTTCCCAAGTTTGAAGCCATGCCTGATCATTTCCTTGGAGACCATGATTGATGCATTTAAGAGGAAGGATTTAGGGCAAGGGTTTCCTTCTTTGCACTCATTTGCAACCACAACCTCGAAAGCTTGATGAACTATGTGTTCACTCCCCACTCTTACTTCAAGACATGGGAATGATGTGTCCTAATAGATCGATTGCTCATCTTCCCCGTGTATCATAATCTCTTGATCCTCATGCTCAAATTTCACCATCTGGTGAAGAGTAAAAGGTGCAACTCTCACTGCATGAATCCACGGCCTCCCCAATAGAATGTTGTAACAGGAGTCTATGTCCAAAACCTGGAAGGTTACTTCGAAGTCTATTGGGCAGATGGTTAGGATCCAATAAATCTCTCCTATTGTGACCCTTTTTATGCCATCAAAAGCACGTACTAGACATTGCTTGGTTACATTGCAGAGTGTAGAGTGGGAAAAGATCTACTCTACAACCCCATCCAACATGACCTTTTTCTCGTAGTACCCTTCGCATTTGACTGTCAAGTGAAGGGCTTTGTTACGTGTGGCCCCTTCTGGGGAAAAAATAATTTTTGTTGAAGGAGATTTGGTTGACTGCAAAAAATGTTTCTGCCATTCTTTCCAACTGCTCTATAGTGGTTTCCACGGGCACATATGCTTTGTTGAGGGTCTTGATTAATACCTTTTGATGTTCATTGGAGTTCATCAACGAAGATAACAATGAGACTTGTGCGTGAGACTTTCAAAGCTGGTCGATCATCTCATAATCTACCATTTTCATCTTTTGAACGAAAATATCTGCTTCTTCGGCACTCACATGTTTCTTAGATAGGAAGCGCTTTCTAGTAGCATTGTTCACCTCTTCCAAATTGAAATACCTTTTAGCCGGGTTATTTTCTTGCACTATTCCCGAGATATCTTTGCCTCTGTAAGTCACTACTGATTTTTTATAATTCAAGGGCAAGGCAATAGGATCTGTCATGGGCTTTTGTGGTGCGCGGCCAGTAGCCACGGGCTGACTCAGCCTTGGTGGATTTATTGGTTATCGCATCAAGTAAGCTCCCCTGGGCACATACATATGGGTTATCTTGTTATTTCAAATCTCCTGAGAGGACTCAATGTCATCTTCTTTTCTTTGCGGCCTCGAGGGGCATAGAGAATAGCATCTTTGGGGGGCATTGCCCCAGTCTCAACTTCTATTTTCTTCTCTGAGTTCGGAGGGGTGATTTTTTCTTTTTATCCCCTATTTATTGTTTTAGGGCAGCATTTGGTTTCCTTTCTACATCACCAATGGCAATGATGGCCTTCAACGCTGGGTCAAACTCCTTATCCTCACAAATCATTCCGGATAACGGCCCGTTACTGTGGGCAGGCAGTGGGTTATTTGTCATATTGGGAATATTTTCCTCCCGTAGCACTATCTTTCTTTGTTCTGTCAAGTTCTCCCGGCTCTTCAAAGTCCAGTAATCATCTGTGGCATGCCCTTCCGCCTCAGAATGATAGGCACATCGGGCATCAGCTCTATAAGTGGGTGATGTTGGGTTATGCCTTGTTTGGGGAACAGGCTACAACAGACCTATTTGAACAACTTTAGGCAATATGGTGGAGTAGGATTCACCGATGGGAGTGAAATTTGGCCTCTTGGGTGGCTCATGAGCGTGAAAACCTTTTTGTGGAGGCTGGGGGTTGTAGTGAGTTTTGTAAGGAGATTGGTTTCTAGTAAATGGATCATGGTTTCGATTGGCTTGTTGTTTTGGCCGGACATAAGGTTGAGCATTCATGACCGTGTATGGCTGAGGAGGATAGGCCACGTCTTGGTGGGGGTAATAGTGCTACAGGGTTCTCTCATAGAAAAACGATCTGCGAGTACGGTGTTTCCTTGCACTCGACACTGCCACTGATGTTTCTTCCTTTTTATTTCTATTTTCTACAACTCAAGAGCCACCCTGGATGGCTTGAGAGGTAGCACTGATAGCATATTGGCTCAAAATTTGATCGGTTTTCAAACCAATTTCAACCATTTCGCTAATCTTGATGGCTTCAACGAACGGCTTTACCCATTGCGATATCATATTCTTGAAGTAATCAGCCTCTTGTGCTTGGAGGAAAAACTTTGAACATTTCAATCTCATCCATTGGAGGCTTTACCCTGGAGGCCTGCTCATGCCATTTAACAGCGTACTCTCGTAAGCTTTTCGATGATTTGGTGTTCAAGTTTGTTATTGAGTTCCTGTCTTAAGCAATGGCAATGTTGTACTGGAACTGCTTGACAAATTCTCGAGTAATATCATCACAGATGTTTCAATGGGATATGTCTTTGTCCATGTACCATTCAGATGCGATGCCAACCAAACTTTCTCCGAAGTAGGCCATGAGGATTTCTTCCTTTCCACTGGCTCTTCGCAGCTGGTTTCAATATCTCATGAGATGAGCAATAGGATCACAATGTCAATCATACTTCTCAAATTTTGGGGTTTTTAATTCCAATGGTAGATGCACATGAGGAACCCATAAGTCGGCATAGGATACACTTTTCTATCCACTCAAGCCTTGCATGCTTTTAAGACTCTATTCCATACTCTTCATCTTTCTCGCAATCTCTTCTTGCTCAAGAGTTTTGGTGGTCTATTATTTCCCTGTAGTGAACTCATACCGGGGTTGTTGAGAGTAAGAATATGTGGGAAATTAAGGAGGTTCCACTAGGAAGGAGGGTGTCTAGAAGGTGAAAGTTGATGGGTCGAAACTGGGCCTGGGCAGTGTAGGTTGTACCATAGCCGAGAAAGGTGGAGTAGTACAGATATTTAAAGCTGCACTCAACATTAACATCTGGGTGCGAACCCTAGAAGGTGTTCCCACAAAATAAGCTGAGATAGGTTGTTGTCCTAGTGGTGTGTTTGGGTGACTAATTCGGACATTGGAGGTACCGCTTGCTCTAGGGAAGAGTTCAGGGAATCTCGAGATTGCACTTGGGGGCTCTCTCCTATTTGCCGAGGCATCCCATATTTCCATAATTCAAAGATGCATGATTCTGTTTTCTTCAGCAGCTGCCGATTCTAAGGTCGAGATGCCTTAGATTAGACTATCATCCATAATGGGAATTGTTGGGAAAGTCATTTCCGAAGACAATTCGATGCTCCCTTTCGATCTGGTAAAGTATTGGTGCGAAGCCAGATTACCACATTCTATAAAAACCTGGACAGATGTCACAACAACAAATAGTTAGTTTGAAACAAAATAACACATAGGTAATCAAACGTTGAGGCTGTGATGCACCTATACAGTTAAATATGTTTTGCATGTTTTGCAATGGTTGCATGTTTCATCCCAACATTACTTATTCTTCCCAATTTTCTTCTTTCAACTTTCCAACTCCCACTCTTTCCTTTTCATCCCTTTTCTTGCATTCTTTTTCTCTTTTCTTTTGCATTTCTTCTCTCATTTTGACTTTTGTTCTCTCATTTATCATTTTATTTTTCTTATCTCATTTTATTTTATTATTGGAATTATTCACACAATTATGATCAAATCCGATGAGGATTTCCTATGTATCACTACGCCTCGTGAATCAGATCATTACGTAATGCAAGAAAAATAAATGCAAACAGTAAAGAATTTTTTTTTGGAAATTTCGCTTTTCATTAATAAAAACTCCTAAACTTTTACAACAAAGACTGCAAACAACTCATTTTCTTGGAATATAAAATTACAAAGAGACTCAAAATAAACCAATATACTGACTCGATAATATAAAGATCGGGATTACATTAAAGCTTCAACTCATGGGGCCTGTGGGACATCATTCGGTCTCGTCACCGGCCTTTGAGCGACGTCCCCTTGTAGCTGCTCCAAGTCACTCATTATCTGGCGGATGAATGTCATCACTACAGCAAAGAAAATGATTTGGTTCATATCCTCAAATGCTTGGTATTTTGCGATGATGTAGTCGGCAATAGCTCTAACCCTCTCTCGGATCCTGTCCTTTCCCTGAAATAGCCTCCCGATTTGTTGACTCCTGGCTTCTAACACCTAAATGTCGTTATGGTTTTGGTATTGCAGCTGTAGTATTTCCTCTTCTATCCGAGCCATCAGAGCATAACAATTTTCCCTATCAACTTTAAAGTCTTTGTCTTGCTTAGCCGCCTCATTCTCACGGGTGGTTAACTTTCTTCTGAGGTTGGTGATTGTCCCTTTATATTTTCTTTTCATTTTTTGCATAAACTGTCTCCTCCCTTCTGCATTCTTTTCCAATTGGGCCCGGACTTTTGCTAGATTGGATTCAAATTTTTCAAAATCATCTTCACACTCAAGTGCTTTCTTCCTCAGACTTCTTATAAGCCTTTCATCTACTTGGCTTATTTCTGGGTTTCTAGCTGCTATTCTCATTTTCTAGATTTGAGCTTTGAGGGCTTTGTTTTTCTAAGTTAGCTTTTTCTTTTCCCCTTCATCTGCTGCAGCTTGCATACTCTTGGAAAATTTGAGGTCCCTGATTTGTTTTTCCAACTTAACTATTTTGGCCTTGTGCCTTTCTTCTTTTGCCAACCAGCCCCACTGCTCTTGTGAGTCGCTAGTGAATTATTTAATATGGGCTCTCTTAGTAGGTCTCTCGGGGATCTGAAACCTTTTACCGAATCAAACTATGTACCTAGGATCTACCTCAACTCTAGCTAGATCTCGCACTATAATCTTAGGTTCAAAAAATCTGCATTTGTTCCACACTTGGCGAATTCTTCCTTTTGGAAATTCGGCATTTGGACCGAATTCGACGACTTGTCTATGTTGGAAAGCATGTATATCATTGATATGTATTCTTTGGTTGTATTAGCATGATTTCCAGATATGTGTTTTGATGAATGACAAACAGTGAAGTCAAATGTTATCTCCTATAATGCATATCATCTATTGTTTGCTATTATCAAAAAGGGGGAAATTGTAAGACCTCGTTTAACCTCGTTTGGAAATCATTGATATATTTGATATGTGTGCTTTGGTTATATTAGCATGATTTCCAGGTATAGGTTTTGATGAATGACAAACAATGAAGTCAATTGTCAAACAACGTTATTGAATGACAAACGACGAAGATGCATTAGCAAACAATCGAGATGGTTGACGAATCAATTATGATGAATCAAACAAATCAAGATTGGATTCCAAGAATCAAATTGATGACGGGATTGCATAGACAAGCCAAATCGAGCCAAAGAGTTCAAGACCGAAGACCCAAGGCATAGGTCGTTAGGTAGAACCAATGTAAGAACGTTTAAGTTATCTTATCTTTTGGCTCAACATTAGGTCATCATAAATATGCATTAAATTATTTTATCAAATCATATTTATCATAAACATATCTCAAATACTTCAAACAAAATGATTTTAACATTTTCATTTTAACCAAAATGAGTTTTGAAGTAAGTTTTTGATTCTGGTATATCCTGGTATATTCCAAACTTTAATATGCATAAAATGATTTTATTAAGTCATATATATCATAAACATATTTTAAATACTTCAAACAAAATGATTTTAACGTTATTATTTTAACCAAAATGGGTTTTGAAGTAAGTTTTTAATTCTAGTATACTCTGGTATACTTAGTGTATATCAACAGTATATTCTGGTATATTCCAGCTTTGTTTTAAACTGGATTTTTACGCAAGCCTAGATAATCGATTAGCCAAAGTAGATAATAGATTATCTTAGTGAGATAATTGATTATCGCTTTTAGTTAATCGATTATCTCATATCCGTTGCCTTCCAACGACTAGTTTTTTGAACGTTTGAACTACGATAATCGATTATCTCAGTGAGATAATCGATTAACTTGCTGAAAAATCAGATTTTAGTGTTTAAACATGAGCAACGGATACAAGAGTTTTTAGGGCTGTAAATACACCCCAAAAACTCTCATTTGAGTAAAAACAACACCTCTCATTATTCATATACATATTGATATTATTTGTGCATCATTTTAGAGCGTTTGTTGAGCCATTTGAGAGACAACTTTGTGTTGTTCATAGAGCTTATTTTGTATCTCCTTATCTACTCTTCTTAGAGAGTTTTTATTGTAAAAGGGAGAAGTTCTTGAGAAGACTAATTCTTCTCATTGATCATTGAGGTTGCTAAGTTCCTTGAATCTTAGCAAGTGAAGTCTTGAGGTGAGGTATCCTCGAGCAAGAAGTCTTGTGGTGCGGTATCCACGAGCAAGTTGAAGTCTTGTAGAGCGTACAACTACGAGCAAGTGTAACGGTTTGTTAGGCACCCGGAAGCTTAACGGAGTTAGTATAAACTCGAGAGAGTCTCTCGGGAGACTGGACGTAACCACATTTGTGGCGAACCAGTATATATCGGTGTGTTCTTTCCTTACACTTTTAATTACTGCACTTACTTTATTACTGCAATTTTAACTGCACAATATTTACAATCATTCTCGTGCCTCACTATTCACCCCCCCCCCCTCTAGTGAACGGCATAAATCCTAACAGTTGGTATCAGAGCCCAACTCTCTAAAAGCCTTAACCGGTTGAGAGAACGATCTATATTTTTTTTGTTGAGAATGTTGAATGCAGGTATAATGAGCGAAGGTCACTCTACCATTTTGCCTCCACTATTTGATGGAAGCAATTACATATATTGGAAAGAGCGGATGAGAATCTTCATCCAATCAAACAACTTTCGTCTATGGCAAATCATCAAGCACGGTGAACCAATGTCGACAAAAGTTGGGGAAGCCATGGTAAATGAATATAACGCCAAGGCAATCAATATGTTGTATAGTGCTTTGAACCCGGATGACTATTGGAAAATTCCCCTGCTGCACAACTGCCAAAGATATGTGGGAAAAGCTTGAGGCCATTTATGAAGGTACACCTCAAGTCCAAGAATCGGACAGCTCGTGTGATGAATCGACTGCTCTATGCTTCATGGCCGACGAAGAAGAAGAGGTAAGCACTTCTAATTCTTACTCTTTTGAAGAATTACAAGATGCTTTTAGAGAATTATTTGGTAAATTGAAAAAGACTTCAAAAATCGCCAATGAGGCCAAGGCTAAAATCAATGTTTTAGAAGATGAAAATAAATTTTTGAAAAGTGATAATGTTGATCTTAAAAATAAAATTAAGGCGATGAATGAAGCATCTTCAATTGATCAAAGTTCTAATTGCTCGTCTTGCGATTCGTTGAAAATAGAGAACTTAGATCTTAGGAACACACTAGAAAAACTTAGTGTAGAAGAGCCTAAAACAGTTGAAGAGATTAAGAAGAAAAAGCCCAGGAAAAATAAAAGGCGTAAAAAGAATAAGAATCATGTTAGAAATTGCGATGCACAACCTAGAAATGATTCTAGGATTTTCGTTAATAAGTCTAGAACTAATCATTTTAGACCACCTAGAAACGATTCTAGGAATTGTGTAAATGAGTCTAGAAATAATTATTCTAGACCACCTAGAATGACTCTAGGAATTTTATAAACGAGCCTAGAAATAATCATTTTAGGCCACCTAGAAATGATTCTAGGATTTTTGTTAATGAATCTAATATTAATTATTTAGACCTCCTAGAAATAATTCTAGGAATTTCAACGCGTCTAGGAATGATGACTTTAGATTACCTAGAACGTATTTGACTCAACCTAGGCACATGCACAACCCGAATGTTATATGTCATTATTGTAACCGGGTAGGACACATAGCACCCGAATGTTTTACAAAACATAGGTATTTATCGTATGACTATGATTATTATTTGCCTAACCCCCAAGGACCCAAAAGTGTTTGGGTACCTAAAACCTATTTTTAGGTAAGTTTGCAAGTGTGCTTGAAGACTACAATATCTGTAGTAGATGTTCCAAGCACAAAACCTTATTGCATCGAGGGGGAATTTCGGTTAGTTATCATATTCTAATAAAAACGCAAATAGTTGATATGTGTTAACGATTGATATGTCTTTGTTAACAATTGGTATCAATTATTTTTTCTTGTTTTGATAACTTTTATTTTGAATAACAATTGGTATCAATTATTTTTTTTTAAATAATGATTGATCCATGTTTTGATGAATATAAGTTATTTTTTGATAAAAACCTAATTGTTGATATGTGTTAACAATTAGTATCGTTTTGATAAAAGTAACATTTGAAATGTTTGTTTTGTTTAACAGTTGGTAACAGTTAGTATGGTTTTGTTTCTGTTTTGATGAATATTATTTTTGGTTTGAATAATTGTTGGTATATTCTTGAAAATAAATGATTCATGTTTTTAACAGTTGATAACAGTTGGTATGTTTACAACTCTTGATTTTTTAAAAAAAAATTAACAGTTGATATATGCTAACAGTTGGTATATTTCTGTTACAAATTGATTCTTGTTTTGATGAATATGTCCTTTGGTTTGAATAACAGTTGGTATATTTTTCAAAATTGATTCATGGTTTTAATACAACTATTGGTTTGTTAAAAAAAATTAATAGTTGATATTTTTTTAATATGCTGGTATTTTTTTTAATTAAAAACAAATATTTTTTTTGTTTTTCCTAACAGTTGGTAACCAATTGATAGTATCATGTTTTTATAACAATTGGTATCGTTTTGAAAATAACGATTGATATGTTTTTTCTAACAGTTGGTATTGTTTTAAATTAATTGACAAATATTCATCATGCATATTTCTCAATATCTTTCCTATTTTATTGTGACATTCGAGGAAATGTCTAAAGGGGGAAGTAGCCTTAATATACTCTCTTTTTGCTAATGCCAAAAGGGGGAAGAGTTTAGGCGATATGCATCAAATAAGGGGGAATGTCTTTACGTTCTAAGTATGCACGTTCTAAGTATGCCTTATTTGAGGGGGAATTATAATTAAGGGGGAATAGTTTGCATGAATTTAAGGGGAATCCTATATGCATATCTCCTATTGTTTGTCATTATCAAAAAGGGGGAAATTGTTGGAAATCATGTATATCATTGATATGTTTTCTTTGGTTGTATTAGCATGATTTCCAGATATGTGTTTTGATGAATGACAAACAGTGAAGTCAAATGTTATCTCCTATAATGCATATCATCTATTGTTTGCCATTATCAAAAAGGGGGAAATTGTAAGACCTCGTTTAACCTCGTTTGGAAATCATTGATATATTTGATATGTGTGCTTTGGTTGTATTAGCATGATTTCCAGGTATAGATTTTGATGAATGACAAACAATGAAGTCAATTGTCAAACAACGATATTGAATGACAAACGACGAAGATGCATTAGCAAACAATCGAGATGGTTGACGAATCAATTATGAAGAATCAAACAAATCAAGATTGGATGCCAAGAAGCATATTGATGACGGGATTGCATAGACAAGCCAAATCGAGCCAAAGAGTTCAAGACCGAAGACCCAAGGCGTAGGTCGTTAGGTAGAACCAATGTAAGAACAACGTTTAAGTTATCTTATCTTTTGGCTCAACATTAGGTCATCATAAATATGCATTAAATTATTTTATCAAACCATATTTATCATAAACATATCTCAAATACTTCAAACAAAATGATTTTAACATTTTCATTTTAACCAAAATGGGTTTTGAAGTAAGTTTTTGATTTTGGTATATCCTGGTATATTCCAAACTTTAATATGCATAAAATGATTTTATTAAATCATATATATCATAAACATAATTCAAATACTTCAAACAAAATGATTCTAACATTTTCATTTTAACCAAAATGGGTTTTGAAGTAAGTTTTCAATTCTGGTATACTGGTATACTTAGTGTATATCAATGGTATATTCTAGTATATTTCAGCTTTGTTTTAAACTGGATTTTTACGCAAACCTAGATAATCGATTAACCAATGTAGATAATCGATTATCTTAGTGAGATAATCGATTATCGCTTTTAGTTAATCGATTATCTCATATCCATTGCCTTCCAATGACTAGTTTTTTGAACGTTTGAACTACGATAATCGATTATCTTAGTGAGATAATCGATTATCTTGCTGAAATATCAGATTTTAGTGTATAAACATGAGCAACGGATACAAGAGTTTTTGGGGCTATAAATACACCCCAAAAACTCTCATTTGAGTAAAAACAACACCTCTCATTATTCATATACATATTGATATTATTTGTGCATCGTTTTAGAGCTTTTGTTGAGCCATTTGAGAGACAACTTTGTGTTGTTCATAGAGCTTATTTTGTGTCTCCTTATCTACTCTTCTTAGAGAGTTTTTATTGTAAAAGGGAGAAGTTCTTGAGAAGACTAATTCTTCTCATTGATCATTGAGGTTGCTAAGTTCCTTGAATCTTAGCAAGTGAAGTCTTGAGGTGAGGTATCCTCGAGCAAGAAGTCTTGTGGTGCGGTATCCACGAGCAAGTTGAAGTCTTTTAGAGCGTACATCTACGAGCAAGTGTAACGGTTTGTTAGGCACCCGGAAGCTTAACGGAGTTAGTATAAACTCAAGAGAGTCTCTCGGGAGACTGGACGTAACCACATTTGTGGAGAACCAGTATATATCGGTGTGTTCTTTCCTTACACTTTTTATTGCTGCACTTATTTTATTACTGCAATTTTAATTCCGCAATATTTACAAACATTCTCGTGCCTCACTGTTCACTCCCCCCCCCCCCTCTAGTAAACGGCATAAATCCTAACAGTCTAATCAAATCTTCGTCATGGGGAACAGTTGGAAATCCACCCAATTGGCGCTAAACCCTGTGAGAAGTATATTGTTGGATGATTCGGATGCCCATTAGGAGGTGATAACATACTTCGGCTGACACGTATATTGCTTCAGTGACAGGAAACCATCCATATATGCACTCAATTCTTTCGACAGTCAAAGAGATCAAGTGTGCAAACAAAGCCTCAGTACTCTCGGTGAATTCAACTTCCACCACTCGGCTTTCAAATTATTCAATGTAACTCAAACCGGCCATACCGTAATTCATATACCCAATCCGGTGGTAGAGATGCTCTTGTATCCACAATTGTAGTAACAGATTACAGCCTTGGAATAATTTTTCCCCTTCTTATAGATAGTTAAGGCTCGGTAAATTTCAGATAAGATTAAGGGAACCACAATGCTATTGTCTTTCTTGATTGCAACATCTACCATTCCAATGAGACCCACTTCTATATTACCATCCTCTTGCGGACAGCCTATGATAACTAAGAATGTTGCTGCAAAGGCCAAACCCCACCTTGCCTCCCATTTATCTTTATTTTCGGCATGGCTCAAACTAGTACTTGGTGCTTTAACATCTTGGGGGTTTCCGTAGCGTTGATACAAGAAATAGAAAGTGCAATATCCTTCAGATAAATTTTCATCATGAATATCCCAACTAATACTCAGAGATCCACAAATTTTTAGGGAGATACCGGTCTTGGAGACATTGGGTACCGACTTCTAAGGTTTTCGCTAAGGCCAGCATAACACGCAACTTCCTCTAAAGTGGGTGTGAGCTAAAAGTAAAAAAAAAAAGTTTGATGTTCAACAGTCCAACGAGACCACCCAGAACATTCTCCACAGTTTCTCTACTGCCTTTTCCTATATCACTCCACCACATATGGAGCTATAAGGGGATCTCTTTAAGAGCTGTGAATGGTTCATTTTCATTTATGCTTATCTTGCATATTTATTAAGGTGAGTTAGTAACTTATTTTAACTCAAATAGAGTAATACCATTTTTCAAAATTTTATTTTAAAAAAAACCCAGTTTTGCAAATACGGCCTTTTAGTACTTCGGGGAAGAAGATTTTAAGGTTGTGCCTGCGAATGGGCAAAAAATAAAAAAAATAATCAAAGGTGGATGTTCTTTCAAAAACAACATTTTGGCGCCCTTTTGGGGACATTCGGTTTATTTTAATCAAGAATGGCATCACCCTGCTTATTTGAGATAAAAATGAATGTTTTGTTCTTTTTGGGCTATTTTTGCAGAAGGGGAAGTTAGACCCGGTGGGGGTTTCCTACGTATCCCATATCCGGAAGGAATCAAACTAGCATAGTTCAGGCAAATTTAGCAATATCAACTATTTTAAAACAAAATTTTCTTTTTTTTATTTTCTTTTTTCAAAAATCCGGCCGAGTTTTAGTACCTTTTGCACGTTAGTTTTTTCAAAACGGGTAATTATCTCTTTTAACCCTCACATCCTAATTTTATTTTCCCAATTTTCTTCTATGATTCATCAGCATGTCGACATGCAAATCCGAAGCAAATAAATACAGAAGTAACAAGTAGGATGCATTAGGATGGTCTTTTCATTTAAGGTACATCTGTCCTAGACAAATCCAACCCATGTGTTGAGCCTTCTAACTTAAATGCATGTAATGAAGACAAAGGTTCTTACTTGGGATATGACATGAGGTTCTGTTATACTGGGTTTAAAAGCTGGGTTTATTGTTCTAGATCTGACTTACCTGAGCGGACATCTCGAGCGGAGGGCGGGGAAGCATACCGGAAATACAGAACCTTCACCGACTTTGAAGCTTGTCCGAACCTCATTCTATAAATTGGGATAAGACTCTAACAGAAAAGAAGTTATATGAAGTACACACTTCCCCGATGATTTAGAAGATTTAGAGGGAAGAAGGGATTTGTAGCAATTTATATACAGTTCACAAAATATCAAAACGGTAAAGCATTTTGCACATTAGGCTCAAACATGTAGGAAAAACATATAATAAATAAAACCAATTATAACAATTATTCTAAGCTCGAATTCTTAAACCCGAAACCAGAGATTTTGGTTTATGATTCCCCAGCAGAGTCGTCAGAGCTGTCCCACCTCCTTTTTTTTACACCATCCCAAAAGGTAGCATATTAAGGAGTTTCTTCAATTTAAGTGCCATTATTCGAAATTGGATTATTTATTCATTTTTATCCAGAGTTGCCACTTGGGATGGTTTATTTTCTGGTGTACCAAGTCAGCAGTTTATATTAAATCCCAAATCGAGGATAATTCGACTTTCCTTTTGAAGACTACGAACAAGAAATTCTGAATAAGGAATTATGTAAACCAGAGGGAAGCTATTTGGCACCCCCAGATTCCATTGTTCTAACACGGTCACTTAACTATTATAATTGGCTTATTATCTTATTTCAATACATGTCTTAGCGTATGGTACAATTTTTACTTATTAACCGCTTTTAATTAATTTTTAGGGAAGATTGCAGCATCACCTAAAATACATCTTTGGACCACGCCACATGAAATACACCATTAGTTAGAGATACATTTTATTTAACGTTGTGAGATATTGATTTGGGTCACATGAAATGCGCACCCGAGTATAGGAAGGTAAATTATTAAAATAACGCACCAAAAGCAACTACGAGTTGTTAACTTTGCGAGGGCCATGGAAAATTTACTGAATGTCACGCCTCGAGTTCTAAACATATTAGAAGAAATAATTAATAAGGGCCACGCATTCGAGATTTTATTTGGCGCAACGCATCTCGATTCCAATTTTATAAAAGGAAGTTGAAGCTAAGTTTGAAGGCCATAAAATATTTATATTGCTAATATGGTACATCTCGTATAAGTTACCATGGACAATTGAACTGGCATGATTTAAAGCCAAAGTACGCCACTATTAAAGAAAAAAGGGAAGGGCATTAGGATTTTAGGAGCTGAACCAATTTTATTAACTATCAATCAGTGACAATAAACTTTGGGCTCGAGAAGCGAAAAAATTAGGCCAATTGAAATTACCAGTGCGAGAGGACAAGGTTGATACTAATCCAGAATGATCAAGCAATGATTTTCCTTAATCTTGTGTCCACAGCCTACTACAATAGTATTAAGAATCTAAAACAAGAACATTAATCAATTCATGGAATAAAGCCTATATATCTAAGGGAAATATGCTGCAAGTTTCACAACAAATCATGATGAGATGCATTCACCACCTATTTTAGTTAGCAACTTGAGTTCATATTCATGAGGTGTTGCTTTAATACCTAAAGAGTGAATATCACATAAAATACAAACTGATTCACAACTCTCATTGAGTTCACAAAGGGTTCAATCAACAGTATGGAAGAAACTGAGAACACACAGATCCTCATGCTTGCCAAAACAATGAAATCCACCTCCAAACCAATCCATTTAATTAGTTAAACTAGTAGTCCCAGTTCATTATTAATACACACACAACTGATTAATACCCTTGACTCGAACATACTCACAAGAGCCGAAATCTAGCATTTAAAACAAAATATATGTCCAGGAATGAAATAGCCAAAACAAAGTAGACAGAAATGAAAGAAGAGGGCAGAATCAACTATTAATTACTAATGTTTTCATTAAATTCTAACTAGGTCAACAGATCTTTACACGTTGCTTAAAAGGGCTTCGTTTCCATCATACTTTTGAAGGAATACCTGAAAATTGCAAAGAAAAAGAAGTGAAGGATTAGTAATGCAACAGTAGTAAAATGCAACCTCAGCAGAACCAGCTCAAACCCAAAATGATATGAAGTAATAAGGAATAAACCAATTTCAACTGAGCAAATGACCTACCAAACTTCAAAGCAGAGTTTAATGACTCGAATTCAATCCATCTTTAACCCAAGGAAAATCAAAAATTTTTCAGAAATTATAAGCTTCTGAAATCACAATAGAATACCCAATGGAACAGTGATTTTTTGAAGTCTGTTGTTATTTTTGATTTTTTAGAGTTTTTCTCCTCTAAAATATGAAGTCTAAAAATATTTCCGCAAAATCTCTTCTAAAACTTGTTTTTATCTGTCCTTAGCAATGACTTTGTAGGCAAGTCATTATAGCAACAGAAATAAACTAAGTTTTGCCCTTTAGACATTTCACAATTTTCAATTTTGCTACTTAATCTCTAAATTATTGACTTGCTTGCCAATCAAGTCTGTTTTTCAGCTTCTAAGAAGTTTCATAAGAGAGTTATAGCAAAATTCCCTAAGCTAACTACCCAAATTACCCCTTAATGACTATGCTTTTACCCCTGAACCTCAAATGGATTATGGGTCGATGAACCAAAGGTTCAGGTCCAAGTGAATAGATCAAATGGACCTAAAGCCCAAACCAAAAAACGTTAGAAATCCAACCAACTTAATGATAAGAAGAAAAGAGAAATATTTGGGTGATTTCAAAATTCGGAATCTAAGCTACAAATAACACTTTTCTCTTCTAAAATGCTAAATTTAAATTAGCACTAAGCTAACAATTTATCAACAATCTATCAAAGAATTTCATACCCTAATATTAAATCAAGGAAACATAGAGAATATGATTAAAGATTTAAAAAGAAAATTGAAGAGTTGAAGCAAAGACAAACAAACAATACAAAAACAAATTGTCCTAATGGGAGAACTGAATTCAAAATTGGCTTCATTCAATACATGCTCAAGTATACAGAGGAAGAAGAAAACAACAAAGAGGAGACAAAGCAGAAAAAACAAACAAAGAGGCGAAGAAAGAAAAATTGAAACTCACTGATTAGAGTGAAAACAAACGGAGACCAAGGACTTGACCAAACTAATATCGATCTCTCATTATTTGTCAAGAACAACTGAATGGTATTAGTTTCATCATGTCCAACCTTCAAAACTAGAAAGAACAAAACCCCAAGATCGTGCATGTTACCAGGCTTGACGAAAAATGATTTCAAACTTTTAGAGGCCAAACTGAGATTCAAAATTTGAAGAATTTGAAGTTGATTCGAGGGTAACTGACCATATATTAGGGAAAGGGTGTTGCGGTAATTATGTGGTATTATATTGTGGGATTGGGAGTGGCGCTGCCACCACAAAACATTATGGCAGCACTTCTATTTCGAAGATTTGAGGCTCTCTGGTTGTACTTGAGAGGAGTGAAGGATGGATTTGGGATGAGGAATGGGAGGAGAAGCGAAGGTGTGGTTTTTGGGGTGATTGGCCGTCGGCCGCCAATGTGGACGATTTCCGGTGGACGGCAGGTAGCGGTTTAAGATGGAGTTGGTTGGAGTCTCTAAAGGGTTGTGTAAGACATGATCGAGGTGGTAGGAGGGGGGGTTGTTTGGACATAGCAATATTTAAGACATCCCAGTTCTGGTCTGTTGGATCTCAATGATTCAACAGTTGAGGTTGAACATGTACAAAACAGGGTCGTTTGGGTGACAAGGGGCTGGACCGGGTAAAAATGTCAGTCTCAGTAGAATTTTAACGGTTTTTGATTGGCTATTCAGTGGGTTTGGTCCAAAAATTGGTTTCTTTTTATTTAAAAAACTTTTGTATTCTCTTTTTTCTTTTCATTTCAATTTTTTTAAAAAAAATTAAAATAAAACCTAAATTAATTGTAAAAACAAAATTAGCGTAAACAAAACTAATCAATAATTATCACAAACAATAAAAATCAAAATTTTAAAGAGAAACTATCTAAATTCGAAAACAAAAAATTAAAAGGTGCAAAAATAAACTATTTTTGTGATTTTTGGAATATTAATTAATTAATTATCCTAAAAATATAAAATTGGATCCTGAATGCAAATACAACATATTTTATATTATTTATGGAATAAATAAAAATTAAACATGCACACAATATGCAAATAAACAAGGAAATTATGCAATAATTCCTAAAAATCAAATAATTAAAAGACAATTCCTAATTTTGAGAATTCTGTAGGATTAATTCATGTGAGGAAACAATCGCGTGCTCACAGTGTCTCATGTAATCAAGTAAGGTAGTATATCAGGAAGATATGCATAAAGGCATGTATGCACTCCAAAGCTGGCAACTAGAGAAGTGATGAAGAAAAATCATGTATACATCCAAGGAAATTGCAATTAGTGAAGGAATGCAATAACGAAAATGCACACTCGCCAGTTTTTCCAAAACAACATGTACACCATCAAAAGAGAAACATGAGAGGATGACCCTAGGGGGATGGATCATGTTTCACATGCTGTACTGATAAATCACGTGCAATATATAACCACCGCAAGATAACTCATATGCCAATATAACTTAGATCTGCATAGACAACTCACATATTACCAACCCAATCTATATAACATAGAAAGAATATACATAAATACATATACATGAACTCTGTGTATCAAATTACATTATCATGGGCTGATGTAAGTGACATGCTAAGGTGTAGGCATGTGAGAAGTGTACTAATATAGTTCAAATCAGATGATTACACCACAAGAATAGCAATAAACATGCTTGAAGAGGAGATAAACCAACCCAAAAATCTCTAACCTGCTTCAACAAACTCGCAAGGGGGTATAACATAGGAAAACAGACGATTACATGAAGCTTAGAGATAAGTTCAAGGCATATAATTGCCTAATCACTACCCCAAACATTCATAATACCTCAGTGTAGACACATGTGCCCAATCTCCTCATATTTGTTCCACCCATAGTGCATAGCCAACACCAATAACAAATCCAAGCAGTGTCTCAACCAAGTTTAGGTAGGATACATACTTCAAGCAAGCCAAAACAAAATGCTAGAAATGCCTTATTACTCTGATTGATCTTCAAAAGGCTCGAATCTAGCCAAAAGAAACTCAAAAACAACTAATATCGCAATAGGAATTAAACCTAAATAATAAAGGTTGAAAATATAACAATTACTTAAAGTCAACCAAAAGGTCAACCCTGTACTGCACCCTCGGAACCCGACACAACAAAAATTCCGACAACCAATTCAAATACTAGTCCAACCATATAGGTTTCATCCAAAATTGACTCTTACTCGATGATCAAAGCCTAATTATTCACTTTGAAAAGTTTAACAAAAAACCCCAAATTTCACTTTATTATTCATGAATCAAATGCAAAAATAGAAGATATAATCACGAATAATAATCAAAACCAAGCCAAGAATACTTACCCTAACCCAAGTGGTGAAAATCCCTTTCAAATCCTAGCTCCCAATCTCAAAATATGGTACAATAAATTCAAATTCCACGAATATGAACTTATACTGCTTCTTCTGGTAAACCCTTCGCGATCGCGTAAAACTAAATGAATAGTGCAAAAATATACACTACGATTTTTCGGTCTCAGGCTCACAAATGTGTAGCACAACTACATTGCCCAACGCAAATGCGGCATCCACACTCGAACACGAACGTAAAACAACATGACCTGCCAAGCATAAGTCAACATTACGTGAACTCGTGATTGTATTCTCGAATGTTGAGGATTAAATCCTTAATTCCCTAAAATTGGAACACGAAGAAGAGAAGATCACTGAACAATAAACAATCGTGACTCTCTCCACGCGATCCCAACAAACACTCTTGTCACTTGAAAATTGAGAAACCAACACTACAATCATGAGAGAAAATGGTTTCCTCAGACTCTGTCCGAACATACCAACAAGTCTCAAAATATAATGCTACCTAGTTGATGCCTAAAATCCCACAAAATAACATTGAAACTATAAATAGCATCTTAATTAAAACTTAATAAACCATTTTGAATTTCAAAATTCCAAACATATGTCGATCGCGTCTAAACAACTCGAAATCAATTCAAATTTTCCACATAAGTTCCAAATAACATAACAAAGTTGTTCCAACTCATGGAACCACAATACGAACTCAATAACAAAGAAGTCAAATCCCAATCCGATGAATTTTTCAAATATTTGAATTGCCAGCTTTCGCCAAATAGAGCCAAAACCCTTATGAAATATCCCAATACTAATCCGTGCATACGCCTAAGTCCAAAATCACAATTCGAAGTTAATAGAACCATCAAAACGCGTTCGAGGTCAAATACACAAAAGTCAAACTTGGTCAACTCGTCCAACTTAAATCTTCCAAATTGAGAATTATTATTCAAAGTTAATAAATGTCGAACTACTCAAAAACAAAAACCAACCCTGCACACAAGTCTTAATATCTCATATAAAGCTACTCAAGGTCTCAAACCACCAAATGGAATGCAAATTCTCCAAAGGATCGGTCGAGCCGTTATGTTCTCCCCCACATAAACATATGTTCATCCTCCATTGTGCTAAGATTCATTCGAAAACCATCAAATCAGTGCACCAACTCATTATATACATGCCTAAGGGTGATCCCCTGCCCTAAACCATATAAATCTGAGAACACAACCTATTGGAGATCCTTACTTCAACCTTAGTCCGTAACCATATTCTAAACTATAATTAGATGATATACCACATAACCCAAATACACATGAAACTAATTTCTGACCACCGTAGCTGCTCTATAACAAATCTGATATCGGAAAAATACCTTATATCAACGAAGACCTTATTATGAACCTTCGTATACTACCAAGGATAAAAGAAACACGCAGAAACTTATAAACGCTCATTAGATTAATAAATCATGGAGCTCTCTTGCCTACCAGGAAGCATTGCCAAATTCTAAGCTTACTTTTGATATTATTCTTCCAAACATACATTAATCAAATTCGATAGCACTCACATAGTCAAATGACCTTTTCACATCCAGCATAAGCTACTCGAGTGACCGGACACATCAAGAACACCTAGACCTATGTACAACATAATTCGTACATTAAACATGTAACAATTTAAATGTAACTAATGATGGAAGGAGAACTGAATGACAGAACCATCCTGCAAGCTCAATAGATACCTCTATAAAGTGCAATGCTATGAATCTGTCTCATAGAGTAGAAAAAAAACCTATGAAATAAGCACAAAGTAACATATGACAACATAACTCTACTATGACGCATAACCCTATCGAAACATACCGGTCCATATGGATTGCCCATTGCCTAAATTCCTGTAATCACCAAGCATGTGTATATCAACATCAAGCACGCGAAGCACATGACCATAACCATAGATAAATGGAGAGTACAATTTACCATAGAAAAAAAACAATAACAAAGCACAATCGACAATTCAACACCCTAAGAGCCCTCTCGCTCGAATTTCCCCACAATGCTCAAATAGAACCGCTTCATGTGTGTGAATAGCCAAAAGTCTCACAACTTGTCATTGCATAAGAGAGTAACACATGAAACACCATGATAAGATAAACTCTTGTCTATGACACACCCCTCAATAATAGTGGAGTTGAGTAGAAAAAAATTGATCTTATAAAATATGTATTCTTATTAGGACTATTCTACGGGCCCTCAAAATACTTTCTATCATCCCAAAATAGACAAATAAATTTCCAAATGTCCACAGTAACTTATCAGTAACACATACCATTAGATGTCTAACTCTTAACATACCTTCACTTTCATGGGGAGAGAAAAAGGTTCGGGTTTCGACATTCATGGGGGTAATAACTCATTTCCTTTTGGGAATTGGATGTTTTGAAGAGTCTCCACCTAATGGATTATGGTGCGTTAGGGAATCGAGAGAGATTAACTGTTAGACTAGATTAAATTACCAGAGATAGAGTAAGGGCTCGAAATAACCTCGAGGGAAAGGTGTTAGGCACCCTTTTGGTCCACAACGATGGGTCCCGACCGAACCTATACATATGAATTAGTCCTTTTTAACAAATAAATAATTTAAACACATAATTGCATTTAAAGGCATGTTTTGGACATTATATGACTAAAGAAATAAGACAAGAATTTGAGCAAGTTGCATATAGAGTAAAGTTCAAACATCAAGAATTGGGAAAGAGGGTCCGAGGTTGGTTACCCTACAAGATCACCCCATGCAATTCCCCGTAATCATTCCTCAATAAGGGGCTACACATGACATTAGTGTGTAGTCATCATATCCCTTTCTACCCAAGTCCCTTCCCTTGGTTATAGCCTAAAGCGTTCTAGAGACCTTGAAAATATCATATACGTGCGTTACCTGTCCCTTCCTCGTGGTCTTGGATGTGTTTAGTACCTCTATTTTTAGACAGTTATAAAGTCTAGGCGTCAATCATGAACAAGTAGGACTACATTTAAAGAGAACAAATTATAGGCTCACAATCGCCTCCACAAATATAACAAGTAAATACACGCCTTCAAACAACAGTCAAGTATTTAAGAGAATCCTATAACATGATATCTAGGTGAGCAGAGATTATACAGTATTGAATTAGGACAAAATGTCAAAATTACATTTAGCTTGGCTACTGGTTTAGACCTGATAAATCTAAATACTTTTTAAGAACAAAGCACAGTTTCATAGTTGCGGAATTCAAATCGCCCAATTGGCTTGCCTAAACGTAGAACAGTGATGTCGTAAGAGCATGATATCTACATTGATGTAGTAAAACAGTGAACAGTTTTAAACATACACTAGAGATCCTATAGACATGCCTTCCAGCACTAGTAAATTAAGGCAGTGTTTGAAACTCATTTAAAGAAACAGGCAGTTGATTAAAGCAATTCAGAATGAACTAACATGAATTAAAATGATTAGTTTAACTAAGCTGATTTTAAGTTATATAGGTACGATTTCTGCTAAAAGTGACTTTAATTCCTATAAGCATAGTATCTAATTGTTAAGAGCTGATTTTCGAACTTATATGCATGATTTCTAATGAGATGAATGTAAAAACATGTTGTTGAAGAAACTGAACTCAATAAATTTTCAATCTATAGCAATGATATCTAATTAATGTTTGTTTTAACCCTATAGACATGATTTCTATTATTGAAGTCATTTCAATCTTATAGGCATGATTTCATATATTGTAAAGCAAACATAACAAATACATTTGATTTAACATGATCCTATTGACATGATATCTATTATTTAAAAACATTTAGATCCTATAGGAATGGTTTCTAATATTGTTAAGCAAACATAATAAATAAATTCGAATTAACACAACCATATAGGCGTGATATCTACCCAATGCACGCAACATGCATACAGCTACCCACCCCATTTTCACTAATTACTCCAACGTTGTTTACAATAATTATTACAGACCAGCTGTATAAACTGCATAAACAAATAAAGAAAAAGGAAGAATTTAACTATAAGGAGCCTGAAGCAGGCCCAAATGACTTCCCAAGCCTCCAATAGCCTCAGAATACCAATCATAGACAGTATAATGTCTAGGTGTGTTTGAGTTCCCTAAGGACCTCAAAGATCCCGGGCATTGCTCTCACCTAGACCCTTTTATCAAATAGTAACTGATTTTAGGTGCAGTTTGGAAAGGCCAGCTGTGACATGCCAGAGTTTGGAGAGATCTCAAGGATCTCAAGACAGTACACATGCTAGAGGGGCGAAACCTAATTTTCTAGGAGTAATGTGAAAATGTATAACATAGTTTAGTTTTGAAAATATTACATAGATTAATTCAGAAGTAGAAAAGTTTTTAATAACAGGAAGTAACTTAGTGGTAAAAGACACTATGAGAAGATTACCAAGCAGCAGACAATCAATTGGTCATAAGAGACATTCATAACACTTAAGAAACAGAACTTCACATGGGGATAAAGGGAGTGTGGCACACAAGGATTACCTTAGGGTACAGGGATAGGGATAGAAGGAACATATAGTCATTAACTTGATGCAGTAGTGATTAAGAAGTATCACAAGTACCAGCAGAGAAAGTAAACTTTTAGAGTGTAAGAAGTAGTGATTTTTGAGCTAATGTTCCCTGTCCAAAACTTAAAATAATAGAAGCTTTATAAAGTAATCAAAATCTTGACACATAAGGTAAGAGATCAATTAAATAGTAAATCAGGGAAGTCACACGTAAATCAGCAAGGTCTTTCCCTTAATCAAGGGACAATTAAATGAACGGTAAAACTTACTTAGTATTTAAGGAAAAGAATTAAGTAAAGTGTAGCTATAGAATATGTAATTTGCGGTAAATGAACAATATTTAAATTAAGGAAACAAATCTGTAATAATCAGCAGATTACTAACAGGGCAGAGAAAAAGGCAAGACTATTCAAACAAATTGAGTAAAGTGGTAAGAATCAAACGTTTAAAGGCAAGTGTTGAAATTAAACCAGGAAATAAGGGATCTTTAGTAATCAAGTTCAGAAAGTCATGAAAGAGTCAGAATGTTTAGCATATAAAATAAGGTAGAACATGAATAGTTAGGATTTCACATAGCTTTAACAAAAATACAAAGTTACACGACACTGATTCTTTGAGAAAGATCAAGCATATAGAATCAACGAAAGTGTTGAACTAAGGAATTCAATAGAAGCATATTAGGACAAGAAAATTATGGAAAAACACAACAACCTAGAGCAAGAACACAATCAAATGTACTATTATTCAAAAACCAAACGAAGAACTCCAAAAATTAGAGATTTTGGTACAAAAGAGTTAGGGTTGTAGCAAACTCATAAAATTTGTCAAAAATATATGAGAAGCAAAAGATTAATCACAAAAATCATTAAATATTTTTTAAGAAGAAATTCTAGAAATCCTAGTTTTTGGAAAATATGAAAATCACTTGAAAATCATATGATTCGTGTAAAGGTTGTTGTAAAACTCACATAAAACAAACCAAATCATCTTAGACCTATACAGATCTAAGAGGTTAAGCAAAAGAAATTAGGGTTTCGATGAGAACGACATGGAAATGAAGAAACATACTGGAAAACCCATAGATCGTTGTTTATATAGGACGATCTCACTCAAAATCACACTGGAATCGCCTGAGACAGACGAGAGAAAAATCATAGATGCAAATCACTAGCCGTGGTCCCTTGAGGGTCCTAAAGATGACAATAATGACATGAGAGAGGCCATTGGAGGCTTGGGGGAGGTGAGAGGTCACCAAAGATAGCCATATGTGAGGGTCAGTGAGATTTGATTAGGGTTAGGATGAGAGCATTTGAGAGTAGAGGGGTTTTCATGGCTGTGGGTGTTTAGAAAATAATAGGGTTTGGGGATCTTTTGGGTTTATTTTAGGAAGGGTTGATGGTGTCCATTGATCTTTTTGATCAGCGGCCATGATTAAAGATTATTGGGGTCGGGTCGGGTATTTGGGGTTTGGATTGGATAATTTAATTAAAAAATTGGGCTAGTATTGGGGTTGAATGGGGCTGAAATTATAAAACTAGGCCATATTTTAAATAGAAATTCTTAATATTATATAATTTATAAGAAATATTAAATAATTTCAAAAAAATACTTTTACATACTAAAATGATTTAAAATAGTTGTTTAATATTATAAAAATATAAAATATTATTTTATGCATCAATAATGTAATTATGCATTAGTGAGGCTATTATTGCACATATATGAAATTTAGCCAAAAAATGTAGATGCAATCATTGAAAAATGCACTAAAAATATTTAAATAATATTTTGGCATAAATAAAGAATTTAGATGGCTAAATCACCATATAAATAATTTGAAGGTTAGCTATGGGAAATCTTATAAATAAAAAGGGAAGAAGTAAATCGATTTTGAGCTTTTGAAAATTATAGAAAATATAGAAATGCTTATGCATTCTTATAACTGCATATATGCTATTTTTAATGTATATATATGCATTGACAAATATATGAGTAAAAATAGGGTATCAACATTCACCATATGTCATTAAGGAATAATTTTCTTCTGAGATCTCCTAGTCTCCAAATCACTTGGATAAAAGAATCTACATAATTGATCTCAATTCCACCACTGAAAGAACTGACACATCCATCATACACAATCAACTCAAAAGAAACATTCCCATGAATTTTCCACGCCACGTAGAGAACCATGTAATTAGCAATGAACAACCAGGCGATTACAGTAATATAATCAAGCATCCGCAAGTCAAAACACCATGCACAATGAGAAATTCAGACACTTCTCAGGTGATACAAGATAGGGCCAACATTCTTCTAAAACTTTGAAACTATCCATGATGTCTAGAACTCATGACCTTCACTTCTAAATGCACGACATCTATCATGCCTTCATATGAATGCACGAGAGTTCCATTATCAACTCTAAATTACAAGTAGGATAGATGCCTATCAACTGGAAACCTTTCACTTAACCCCATCTAGTAGAAAATCACGCCATGCAACAAACGTTTCATGCCTATTGAGAACATACATCGCAAGACGTGGTCAAAACTATTTATAACTCTTCAAAACAAATTTGCACATAACCAAGCTATCAGAACTGAATTCATATAACTCAACCAAGTCACGCATATCACCCAACCCAAGAGTATTGCAACAAAACACCTGTAGAGTCATACCAGACAAAAGGAATCGATCACTTCTATTACTGTGATTATCCAAACCACTACTAAGATGTACTATTTAGTCGAGTTCCTCTCGACTTGCTTTCAAGTTAACGCTTATCCTAGATAGTACATTATGATCCTTTACCCAATGCCAACCCCAAGATATCTAGTTGGAAACCACATCGTCCTAAGGCTTATAAGCCACCGCATTCCCCCTTAGGCACACAATACTGCCATAGTTGAGATACCCCCTTTTGAAGAGACCTTTTGTGAATTTGAAGTTTCGTCTCTAATCTCTATAATATTGAAAAGTAGAATTACTAATGATATAGAAGAACCGTAAGTCTCATCACCACCCAATACAAATATCAAATCTTAACGATATACAAATCGGGGGAACCCTCAAATACCATATAGGAATCATGAATTCATTAGAACCTTCTTGAGAGTCATCCATTCTGCTCTAATATCCAATGCATCACCAATATGAGCCAAAAAACTTGTTCTCCATTACAACACAAACACCTACAGAAGTAACCCCACTATTAAGCAATTGAGTGAACCCCTTCTCTTTCACACTACATCCACCAAGAAAAACAAACCCAAATCCTTCCAAGATTTCCATTTGACCATATACTATAGCACATAATGCATCAAGAAATTTGCTTGCCTAATTCGCCCTCGAAGTCAACCTCTTCAAGTCATACCCGATCTACAAGTATGCCTCAGATCAAACCAATATAACACATGACCATGCAATTTGATCGTCGATAGTAGAATACGCCACTTGACTCGAAGCCATAGAACATAACATCTGATAACCCTAAATATCCTTACTCTATAACTATCATGATCTTGTATTTTAATTCATTTACATCATATATAAGCTCATGAACCACAAATCATATAAATACCTCAAATCATATGCTCATATTCATCCTCATGAGTGTAACTTGATCAAGCGATCCAAACTCAAATCGCAGCACATATAACCCATTACTATAAAGAAAACTCTTCAAAGAAATATCATAAGGATCACACACCCGTAAACCACCCCACAAGAGACAACCCGCCTTCTTAGTCTCAAACTGACATCTTATTATAACCTTATCATTTTCGAAACCACTATGAAATCACTTAATTTTTCAAGGCTATACTTGTCAAAAAGACCTAAGAATCTACTTCATTCAACAAATGAACAACATGAAAGAACCCTCAACACACTGATAACTTGAGACTGTACAATAGATCAAGAAAGAAATCAAGCACCCATATTTCTTGTGCATCCAAAGCAAAATTATTCTCTTCACATCCAAACCATCTAAGCACAGCATGCAGTCATATAATATTTCTCATGTAGCAACTCACAGAGTCGTCAATCACACATATAGGCACACTACTGGATGTATAAGTCCAAAAGTGCATACCCACACAACTGAAACTATCGAGCCCAAAATGCATTCTGAACCTTGCCTCAAGTCCTCCAAAAACGCTTATCTCCAGAACATAGAGGACATATCTCACACCTCATCTTGACATTAAAGTCGTCAAAGCACATCTGATACCGAGTGCTAAGCATAACATACAAGTGGATGAAAGAAAATCAAAAGATATACGCTTCATTAAGAATCGATGTCGCATAGCTAAGAAAAAAATGGGAAATTTCCTAGATGCCATGTTGCCTCTTGAAGATACGTATGGACATCATCATACCGCTCTGAAAGACTCAACTAGACACATTCTCCTGACTTGTAGAACCTATGAACTATAACTCTTATACAATTTTGTCACGATTCAAAATCCACCTACTCGTGATGGCACATGACCAAACCTGCTAGGAAAGCCAAAAACCATCAACACTACTATAATGAAGATCCCAAATAGCACTAAATCAAATTAGTGAGTTTCCATACAATAATCCAAGGATTTGTAGCACAATTCATGAGATACTAAGATTTATATTTACAAAGCAGGTACGAAAATAAATACATCATTTATTTGAAATATACATGTACAGAGTATTTATGAATGACAAGTGATATTTATATCCTAAAAAGAAGATACATCTTAATGCCAGCTCTTTTCATCTACAACATCTCAATTCCAAGATCTGCACGCAAACTGCAGAAATATAGTGTGTGTACATTCGACCCCATGTACACAACAAGTGTCATAACTAATCTCGCCAAGGTAATAGTAGCAAGAATTATTGATGATACTAGCTAATAACATACTCAATTCATAACTCTCACAAGTACATATCAAGCCATAAATAACATATAAGGATACCTCAGTGCACAAAAAAACATAATATGCTTTAGTTTAATTAACAATCCATCATATAGAGAAGATATGGATGGAATATCAGATAATCCTACATCACTAGTATATAGAGAAGGTTTACATGTAATCTTAATTAATAATTCAACAATTTCATATAGAGAAGACATGCATGATTAAACAAGTCAAGTCACACCGATTCATATATAGAGAAGATATGTATCGTGTCTCATCTCATCAAGTAAGGTAGTATATGGAGAAGATATGAATAAAGTTATCTGCATACTCCAAAGGTAGCAAATAGATAAGATATGCAGCAAAATCGTGTATACATCCCAGAAAATTGAGCGTAGAGAAGAAATTCAATAACCAAACCACAGGTTAGCCAGTTTTTTTCATATTGCGGGTACACCAACAAGAGAGAAACATGAGAGGGTGACCCTATGGGAATAGATCCTTATCCACACGTTGTATATAAAAATCACATGCAATATATTACCACCGTATGAACAACTCACGTGCCAACATAATTATGATCCACACAGACAACTCATGTGCTATCAACTCAGTCAATATCACATAGAAATCATATACAAAAATACATGTTCATGAACAACGGATATCAAATTACATTCTCACAGACTGATATGAGTGACATGCTAAGGAATAGGCATGTTTGAAGTATGCTACCATAGTTCAAATCAGGCGATTACGCTAGAAGAATAGCTAGTAAGATGTTTGAACAGGAGACCAACCAACCAATAATCTCTAACATGCTTCAATTAACTCGGAAGAGGTCAAACATAGGAAACACATTATAACATGAATATTAAAAATCAATTCAAGGCATATAGGATCCTAATCACTCCCCCTCGAGCAGGGATAACACCCTGGTGAACATATATGGGCTCAATCATGTCACATGTGTGCCACCTATAACGCAAAGCCAACACTAATAACCCAGGCAACAAGTGCCGCAACCAAGTTTTGGTAAGATATTTACCTCTAGCAAGCACAACTAACACTCTAGAAATGCCTTCTCATGCAAATCGACCTTCGACGACTCCAATTTAACAAAAACAACTCAAAAACATCAAAAAACGCCATAAGGAATCAAACCTATACAATAAAAGTCGAATCTTTAATCAAATACTCAAAGTCAACCAAAAATTCTACTCAAGACTGTACCTTAGAACAAAAAAACACCCCCAAATATTTCGATAATCCATTCGAGTACGAGTCTAACGATGTAAGTGTCGTCCAAATTTAACTCTGAATCGATATTCAAATTATAATTATTCACTTTTGAAAGGTTTTGACAAAAAAAAACCCCCATTTTCTTTTTAGACTCACCAATCGAGTTCCAAAATCAAAGATAGAATCATGAATAATATAAAAAATCGAGTCAAGAACACTTACCCTAATCCAAGTGGTAAAAATCCTTTTGAAAATCACCCAAATTCAAGCTCCCAATCGCAAAATATGGTAGAATAAACTGAAAGTCCGAAATTATAAACGTATACCATTGATTAAGGTAATCCCTTCGTTATTGTGGGACCTACTTTGCAATTGCGAAACACTAAATGAACACTGCTAAAAAATACACTACACATTTGCCTCCCTAAGCTCGCGATCACGATGCACAACTACAAAGACTACAGCGAACGTAGCATCCACACGCAAAAGCAAGGATCAACCAAAATGACCTGCCTAGATTAACTCAACCCTGCGCAAATATGTGTTCATATACGTGAACGCGAAGGCTTAAAGCCACAACCCCCACGAATGCGAACCTTGTTTCACGAGTGCAAAAAATTTGTCGTGAACGCAAAGAAGAGAAGCCCTCTTCACGCAATTGCGATTAACACTCTTAGCCCCAAAAAAACCGAGAAACCAGTAGTGCAATCATGAAATAAAATGGTCTGAAGCCACCCTGAAACTCACCCAATCCCTGCAGGACCCCGTCTGAATATACCAGTAAGTCCCAAAATATAATATAGACCTACTTGAGACCTAAAAATCCCACAAAATAAAATCAAAAGCACGAATTGCATCTTAATTCAAACTTAATGAACCATTTCGAATTTCCAAATATAAAACTTATGTTGAACACGTCTAAAGAAGTCGGAATTACCTCAAATTTTGCACACAGGTCCCTAATATAATAGCTAACCTATTCCAGCTCTCGAAAACACAATATGAACCCGATAATACAAAACTAATTTCTTGGTCAAACCTATCAACTTTCAAACTTTCGAATTTCCAACAATAGCCGAATAGAGCCAAAACCGTCGTGAAACATCCAAATAAAAATCTGGACATTCTCCAAAGTCCAATATAACTATTAGGACCTAACAGAGCCATTGAAACTTCGATCTATGGTCAAATAAATAAAACTCAAACATGGTCAATTCTTCCACCATAAAGCTTTCAAATTGAGAATCATTCTTTCCAATTAATATAATGTCGAACTGCTTGAAAAAAAACCGTCCTTACACGCAAGTCATAATACATCATATGATGCTACAAAATATTTCAAACCACCTAATGGAAAGCAAATGCTCATAATGATAGGCCAAGTCATTACATTCTCCCCCATATAAATATACAATCGTCCTAGAAAGTGCCAAGAGTCATTCTAAAGCCATCAAATCACTGCATAAACTCGCCATACACATACCCATGGGTGATCCCACGTCACCCTAATGCATATAATATAGACAACAACCTAACTGAATATTTTTTACTTCAACCTTAGTCCATAAAATCCCAAAATATAATCACTTGATAGACCACATAACTCGCCACACATAGCAATAGTTTTTTACCACCATAGCTGCTTATTAACAAACTCATTTTCAGCAACATAACTCATATCAGAAAAAAATCTTATTCATAACCTTCTTACACCAACAAGGATGAAAGAAACATAGAAACTCATAACCACTTATCATGTCAGTAAATCATGGAGCTCTATTGCCCACTAGGAACCATTATCGAATTCTAAGCTAATTTCTGACATTATTCTTCTAAATGTACTTCAATCAAATTTGATAGCACTCACTCTCAGTCCAACAACCTCATATGATCTAGTATAAGCCACTCGACTGACATGCCACAACAATGACACCTAGAGCTGCATACAATGCAATTCGTGTATCAAATAAGCAATAACTTATAGGTAATCAATGATGGGTTGATAACCAAATAAGAAAATTGTCCTGCAAGCTCAATAGATACCTCCAAAAATTGCAATGCAATAATCCTATCTCAAATAGGAGAAACAAAGCACACGAAATAAGCACAAAGGATTATATCCCAACATAAGTCAACTGCATACATATCCCAATCCAAACATATCGGTATACATAGATTGCCCATTACCCAAATACGCATACTCACCAAACACATCTGTATAAAACACAAGCACACAAAACCCATGCACATAACCATGGAGTAATGGATAGTACAATATACCCCAAACAACAAAACAATAACCAAGGTGCAATCGACCATTCAACACCCCAAGAGCCCTCTCACTCAAATTTCACCACAAGACCAAAAAAGAAAAATCTCATATGTATAAATAGTCAATAGTCTCACAACCAAACGTCGAGCAAGAGAAAAACACAATATAACATGAATAAAATCAACTCGAGTCGATGACACACCCCTCATTAATGGGTGTGGTGAGTCAACAAACCTGATCTTATATAGGCCTACTCGATGGGCCCCCAAATCAATTTCGATCATCACAAAATAGATAAAAATCCTTCATAAAGTTTAACGTAACCTACCCATAGCACATACTATCACATGTCTAACTCTTAACACACTTTCACCATCTGCAACCAAGGAATAATTTGCCTCTAAGATCTCGTAGTCTCCAAATCTTAAGGCTACAAGTCTCTTCATATTCGATTCCAACTCCACCACTAAAATAACTGACATATCCCTCGTGCACAATCAATTTAAAAGAACTACTCCCATGAGTCTTCCACTCCATATAGAAAAATCTAAACATTATTAGTGAATAATAGGCAATTATCGTAATACTAATCAAGCATTTGCAAGTCGAAACACCATTTGCCTACGAAATGCAAACCCTTCCCAGGTGATACCAAATAGTGCCAATATTCTTCTAAACATCTAAAATTTCCATGTTGTCTAGAACGCATGACCTTTCCTATGAAACTGAACCACATACTTGTACATGCAAATCTTTATCCTACACGACGCACATCATCTCTCATGCCATCATATGAAAACATAAGAATAACATTATCAAATCTAAATTATATGCAGGATAGACATACAATAAACTAGGAACCTCCACTTAACCCTATCCAAAATTAAATAAAAACATGCACCCCCCCCCTGCAATCCATGTAGAAAACATCTATCCTAAGTCATGGTCGAAACCATCGCGAACTCTTAAAAACCTACTTTCTCATAATCAAGCTATCAGAACTGAATCCCACTAAATCAACTGCATCACAGAGATCACCCAAGCCTAGTGTATTTCCATAGATACCTATAGAATAATACCATACAAAAGGAATCGGTCATTTCCATTACTTTGCTGATCTAAACCACTACCAAGATATCATATTTATTTGAGCTCTTTTCGACTTGCCATAAAGTTAACACTTCTCCTATCCAGTAAATTATGATCCTTAACCTAAAGCTTACCATAAGAGATCCTAGTATAAAACCACGTTGTCTAAAGGCCTATGAACCACTACGTTCCCTATTAAGCACCAATAGTACCACAACAGAGATACTCACTCTGAAGAGACCTTCTGGGAATTTTAAGTTTCCTCTCTAACCTCTATGATACTGAAACGTAGAATCACTGATGATACATAAATGCTGCAAGTCTTGGCAACATCCAATGCAAATCCAAATCTTAGCCAAATGCAAATCTGAAGAATCCTTAAACCACATAGGAGTCTTCAACTCATTAGAACCTTCTCGAAAGTCATCCACTCCGCTCTAATCTTCAATGCACTGCCCGCACAAGTCGAACTACTTATTCTCCATTACCACACAAACAACTGAACAAATAACCCCACCTTTAAATAACTGAATGAATACTTTATCCACTATATCCAGAACGAATAACAAACCAAAATTCTTCTAAGATATTCATATGCCTATAAAGTATACCACATCATGCATCCAGCAATTTACTTGCAAGAGTCACCCTCAAAATCAACCTCTTCAAGTCGCATCTGATCCACAACTATTACTCAGACCAAAACCAGTATAACACATGACCATGCAATCTTATCATTGATAGCAGACTCCACTACTTGGCTCAAAGCCTTAGAACATAACATCCTATAACCCACAACACTTACTCCATAACTTCAATGATCCCTCACTGTAATTTAACTACATCCCTCATAAGCTCATGTATCTCTATTCACAAAAATATATCAAATCATCTTCTAAGCAGATATGCAGCATACTGACAATCGTGCGAACTTTCTCAAGGTATTTTAAACTTATATCGCATCACATATAACCCACAAAAAAAAAGAGAACTCTGCATAGAAACATCATATGGATCACACACCCATAGACCACCCCACAGGAGATAACCCATATTTTTAGCCTCAAACTGGCATCTCTTTATGACCTTATCATGGTCGTAACCACTATGCAATCACTTAATCTTCACGAGGTTAAACTTTTCAACAAGATATAAAAATGTACTTCGTTCTATTGATGAAAACCATGAAACATCGCTCAACACACTCATAACTCGAGACAATACAACACATCAAGATAGAAATCAAGCACCCATATCCTTTATGCACCCAAAGAAAAATCATTCTCTTCATATCCAAAAAATCTAAGAACATCCTGTAGTCACATAATACTCATCATATAACTATCCAAACCACTCACTGAGCCATCAATCCATTCCTAGGAATACTGTATGATATATAATTTTCAAAGTACAAACTCACACAACTAAAGCCACCAATTCTGTTTCAAATGGTTTGAGCTTGGAAGCAACCTGCTATCTATCGATAGGCGAGAACAGACTGCAATCCTAAGTTGCAGTCTGAACCTAGCCTCAAGTCCTCCAGACTAGCCTATCTCGAAAACACACAAAACACGTGTCGCACCTTATCCATAATACAACAACAATTCGGTAAACATCTAATATTGTGTGTTCAACATAACAAACAAGTGGATGAAAGAAAAGACAAACAATAATCAACACCACTATAAAAAAGAATAGAAACAATCAGCAAATAAAATAATTGAGTTTCCACACAATAACCCAAGGAGTGGTAGTATAAGTCATGAGCTACTAAGTCTTAGATTTACAAAGCTAGTACAAAAATAAATATAACATATCTTTGCAATATATATAAATAGAGTATGAATCTAAAACTACCAACGATAAATGGTAGTTATATTTGGAAAATCAGGTACATCTTCAATGCCAGCTCTTGCCATCCACAACATCTCGGCTCCAAGATTTGCACATAAGGTGCAAATGTGTAGCATGAGTTCAACCGACCTCATGTACTCAGCAAGTATCATAACTAACCTCAGAGATATAAGAGTGAAAAGAATTATTAATGCTACTTGTTAAGTACCTAATCAATTCATAAATATCACAATTAGACACTAAGTATATTATAGAGTCATAAATCGTAGATAAGGCTACCTTGGTGCACAAAGATAACGTAATATGCTCTGTTTAAGTTAACAATCCAACATATAAAGTAGATATGTGTGAAATACCGAATAATCTTTCATCGGTTGCATTTGAGAAATTATGAATGAAATCTCAATTAATACTTCAACAATTGCATATGGAGAAGATATTCATGATTAGACAAATCAAATTTCACAGATTGATCTATAGAGAAGATATCTAATGTGTCTCATCTTATAAAGTAAGATGGCATCTGGAGAAGATACGCATAAAGGCACGTATACACTCCTGAGCTACAAAATAAAGAAGAGATGCATCAAAATCATGTACATATCAAAGGAATTAACTCCGAAAGAAGCACTTCATTAAGCGTCCTGAAACTCAATTGATTTATTTATTCCAATGGAAAGTAATGAAGAATTTCAATAACAGAAATGTGCATCGCAAGGTTTCCCTACACCGCGTATACACCATCAGGGAGAAACTTGAGAGGGTGACCCTAGGGTGATGTACTTATCCACATGCTAGATGGATAACTCACGTTGAAAATATAGCCACCGCACAAATAACTCACATGCCAATATGACTTAGATCTGTACGGACAGCTCACGTGTTACCAACCAAGTACATATCACACAAAAAGCATGTACAAGAATATATGTACATAAATAATGGATATCAAATTACAGTCTCATAGACTTATATAAGTGACACGATATGTTCTAGGCATGTGCAAAGTATAGTATCATAGTTCAAATCAAGCGATTACACCACAAGAATAACAATTAGCACGTTAGAATAAAGAGATCAACTAACCAATAATCTGCAACATGCTTCAATTAACTCAAAAAGGGGTAAAACATAGGGAAAACATGATAACATAAAGCTTAGAATCAATCAAGGCATATAGTAGCCTAATCATTATCCCGAGCATGGATAATACCCCGGTGCACGCACATAGGCCCAATTCCCTCATATGTACGCCACACATAGCGCATAACCAACAATAATAACTCAGGAAATTAGTGACTCAAAAAAGATTAGGCAAGGTACTTACTTCAATCAAGCTAAAACAATGCTCTACAAATCCCTCCCAACGCGAATCGACCTCAACACAACACGAATCTAGCCAAAAGCAACTCAGAAATATCAAATAATACCATAGGAATCAAACCAAAATAATAAAAGTTTAATATTTAATAAAAATACTCAAAGTAAACTTGGGCACGTAACTCAGAACCCGACAATATCCACAAACTCCAATAACCCATTGGAATACGAGTCAAAACATAAAACAATTTCATCCAAATCCGACTCTTAATCGAGTTCAAAACCCAATTACCCAATATACAAAAGGTTTTGACAAAAAATCTCAATTTCTCATTTAGATTCACCTATAAAATGACAATATCAATAATATAATCATGAATAATAATTAAAAAAATTAGTTAAGAACACCTAGCCCAATACAAGTGGCGAAAATCCCTTCGAAAATTGCAAAATGTTAAGATCCCAATACCAAAGTTTGGTAAAATAAACTCAAAGCCCAAAGTATAAACTTATACCACTATATTAGGTAAACCCTTCGCGATCATGGGACCTACATTGTGATCGCAAAGCACTAAATGAAATCTATCAAAAAATAAACAATGCCTTAACGACCCAAAGCTTGCGATCGCGATGCATAACTACACAGGACAATGTGAATGCATCATCCACACATGAACGTGAAGGTCAACTAACATGACATTCTCCGTCAAACTCAACATTGCACGAACACGTGGTCCTATACGCAAATGCGAAGTCTTAAAGTTTGATCTCCCGCAAACACGAACCTTGTGTCGCAATCGCGAATAACAACTTCTAGTGAACTCTTAGAACACTACCATTCGTCACCCTCTTCAAGTGATCATCATGAACAACAGTGAAATCATGAGAGAAAATGGTCTGCAATTACCCTGAAACTCACCTGAGAATTCAGGACCCCACCGAACATATCAAAAAGTACCAAAATATAACATGAACCACTCGAGGCCTCAAAATCCCACTAAATAACATCAAAACCATGAATCACATCTTATTGCAAGGTTAGTGAACTATGTTAATTTTTCAAATTTCAAACTTACGTAGAACACATCTAAACAACATAAATGTAACACAAATTTGTAGACATGTTTCAAATAACACAATGAATCTACATAGGCTCCCGAAACTACAATCTGAACCCGTTCGAATGGAAGTCTACTCCCGATCAAACCTATAAATTTGGTCATACACCCAAGTACAAAATAACCAACTGGGCCTAACGGAACCATCGAATGTTCGATCCTAGGTCAAATATAAAAAAGTCAACTATGGTCAACTCTTTCAACTTAAGGCTTTCAAATTGAGAATCATTCATCCAAATAAAGCACGAACCACTCAAAAACCAAAACCGACCATTCACGCAAGTCATAATGCACCATATGAAGCTAGAAAAATCTGAAATCACCAAACGAAATTCAAATTCCTAAAATATGTTTTCGGGTCGTTACATTGTTAGGGGTTTTGAAGAGTCCTCTAGTGGTCGCAGAGGGATTAGTGATGCAAGTAAAAAGTCCAAAGAAAAGTTAAATCCAAGAAAGCAGCTTATTTGAATCTAGTCAAGAGCATATACTATACAGAGAAAAGTGCCAGTATGTAGTGGTGCAAGGTGGTTAAGAAGGAGGCAAAGTTAGTGGTAGTTGTAGTGACGTTTGAATGTTTGTATACAGAGCTTGATAAGAAAGGCAGGGATAAGAAGGTATACATACTTTCCAAAGTGAGAGAAATGAAGGCCCCCGATACTTATCAAGGAGTACATTAGACAAGGATGGTAGAGTTATGTTTGATGAGGCACAGATTAGGCAGAGATGGCAGTCATACTTCCATATACTCTTGCACAAGGAAGGGTGAGGGGTAAGAATATTATGTTGGGTGATTTGGAGCACTCTAGTATCCTTAAGGATTTTGGGTACTATAGGCATATAAGAGTTGGGGAGGTCGAGGGGGCGATGTACAGGATGAGTAGAGGTAAAGCGATCAGGCTAGACGATATCCCTATAGAATTCTAGAAGAGTGCAGGTAAGCCAGGCTTGGAATGGCTCTACAGGTTGTTTAACGTCTTTTGTAGGACGAAGCATATACCTAACATGTGGAGGTTGAGTACAGTGATATTGTTGTATAATTACAAGGGTGATATCGAGAGTTGCAAAAATAATATAAGGTATCAAGTTGCTAAGTCGTACAATAAAAAATTGGGAGAGTGTGGTAGAACATAGGGTGAGGAGACATGTGTCTATATCCGAGAACCAACGCGACTTTATGGTGGGTATTTTGTCACACAATCCATTCATCTAGTGAGGATGTTGGTGGATCCGCATAGGCAATAAAGAAAAACTTTCATATGGTGTTTATTGATTTATAGAAAGTATAACACAAAGTCTCGAGAGACGTTCTACGAACGTGTCTGGAGGCTAAAGGTGTGCATGTAGCTTATATTAGAGCGACTAAAGACATGTATAATGGACTAATATACAGGTAAGGACGACAAGCGGAGACTCGGGACACTTTCCAATTTTGATGGGGCTGCATCAAGGATCAACACTTAGCTAGTTTTTATTTTCCTTGGCGATGGAGATATTAGCGCAACACATTTAAGGGGAGGTGCCATGGTGTATGTTATTTGCGGATGATATTGTTCTAATTGTTGAGAAACAGGATGGTGTTAATGAGAAATTAGAGGTTTGGAGATAGAATCTTGAGTCTAAATATTCCAAGCTGAACAGGACGAAGACGCAGTACATGGAGTGCAATTTCAGTTATATTGCCTAGGAAGCAGACATGGATGTGAGGTTGGATACATAAGTCATTCTCAGTAGAGGAAGCTTAAGTACGTTGGATAAATAATGCAAGGTGATAGAGTGATTAATGATGATGCTATGCATCATATCGAAGCAGGGAAGATGAAGTTGAGGATCTCTTCTGGTGTTTTATGAGATAAGAATGTTCCACTATGTTTTAATGGTAAGTTCAACAAGAACTCTCAAGTCTTGAAAATTAAGGTAGTTGAGATGATGATGTTGAGATGGATGTGCGGGCATACAAGTTGGATAGAATTAAGAACGAAGCTATTCAGGGATAAGGAGAGTGTTGCCCCTATGTAGGATATGATGCATGAGGCGAGGTTGAGATGGTTCGGGCAAATTAAGAGGATGAGCACATATGCCCATGTTAGAAGGTATGAGTGATCAGTAGTCGTAGGTTTGAGAAAGGCTAGAGGTAGGCCCAATGAGTATTAGGGATAAGTGATAGTGGGACATGGTGCAACTGGATTTATTAAGGATATGACCTTAGATAGGAGGATCCGGAAGTCGAGAATTACTGTAGCAGGTTATTAGGTAGTCGAGCGCTCTCTCTGTGTCTTCTCACTGTGATAGCACCAATATTAGTATGATTTCTTTTTATTCGTATATTGTTATTACTACTTAGTGTTTACTTGCTTTCTTGAATTCGATCTTCTTATTTTATCTTGCTATTGTGACTACTTATTGTCGTTACTTCCTTTCATTATTTTATTGTCAACGATTAATCAAAAATAGCCTCTCTGCCCTTATAGGGTAAGAGTGAGACCAGTACACCTTATACTCCCTAGATCCTTGTGGGAATCCACTCGATTTGTTACGTAGTTGTTGAAAATCATGGTTTCAAATTTGAGCTCACTTGAAGTAGATTTGGCGTTGAATCATATGTTGGATTATTAAATTCGAAGAACAAGATTTTGCCCTCATAGGGTAAGAGTAAGACCACGTACATCTTACACTCCCTAGACCCCACTTGTGAGAATCCACTCGGTTTGTTACGTTGTAGTTGAAAATCATGTTTCAAATTTATGCTCACTTGAAGTAGATTTGGGCATTGAATTATATGTTGTATTTTTAAATTCGAAGAACAAGTTTATCTTTCAGAACTTAAGATTCGAAATATGAAGCTTATTTGAAAAGATTGAACTATTTAAGACTTGAATTTTTTAACGTTTTATTTAAAAAATAGAAGAACTTAAAATTTGATTTTTAAAGTTACATTGAAAATATTGAACTACTTAATATGTCAAATTTTTAAATTGCATTTAAAAAATAGAAGAAATTACAAATGAATAAAGGTTGGCATGAGCTCTGTAATCCACAAGCTTTTGACGAATGGTTCTCCTATGCAAAATGCACCAGTTTCCGTTTTGCTCTAAGATTAGATCTCCGGATAGGGAAAATAACCAAACAAAAAAATATATATCCAGCAGCTTTTTGAATAAATAAAAAAGCAAAAAAGTAATAAAAAATTACCTATAAAATTATATTTAACAAAAGATTACGTTAGAAAGGGCAAGATATTGAAATTGTAATTCTTTTATATTAATTATAATAGGTAAAAGAAGGTAAGCATAATATCTTTAACTATATCGGAGATTAGAATAATGAAATAAAACGTGGGGTAAACTCTAAAATATCCGTAAATATTATTTAGTTAGGATTTTGTCAACACTTAAGAAGTATTGGGGAGAAGTGATCATGCAGGACATGGCATGGTTTTCGATTTTCAAGAATATGGCTCTTGATAAGAAAATGTGGATGTCGAGCATTAAGGTGGTAGGTTAGGAGGTCCGAGTATTTTTCAACTTCATTTCGTGTGGGAGGCTGGACTGATAAGATTTTGTCCTAAGTTGCTAGCGATTATTGTTGTGTCCACACTATTCTTCCTTTTTATAATACAGGGCCTATTCATTGGTTTTTGTTATTATGTTATATCTATTTTTTTTATTTTTATGATGTTGCTATTATTGCTATAGTTCAGTTAATAGTACTAATATATTAATATCTTTTTTCGTCGTTTTGAGTTAAAAATATTTTGGAAACAATTTTTTTACTCTCTGAAATAGAGGTAAGGTCTTTATGTACACTCCACTTTCATCAAATCCACTCGTAAGAACTCACTAAATTGTTGTTGCGGTTTTGTCAACACCCAAGCTTTTGATATGTGTTGTTCACTTTTACCGAAAAAATTTGAAAATCTCTCTATAGAGCGAATTACATGGATTCCAAATTTACGCGAATTTGCGCCGTCTCATTTGATGATTACTTAATTCACTTTTCTCTATATTTCCAATGTAAACTTTGCCTAAAACATTGTATTATTGTATGCACATCATTCTTCGAAACTTTGCCAACCTAGAACCTGTCGGTCCTTCGCCTCAAGGTGCATGATTGTGCCGGTTTTATTAGGTCGATGAGCATGCAAGATGGAAAAATTTCCCTTCTCCTCTATAAACGGAAAAGGGTCAGAACTATCCCTAAAGTATTGACGCCAGGTTAAAAATGCCCTCCGTTAACCTATTTTGAACAAAATGCCCCTACCGTTAAAATTCTGGCATATTTATGCCCCTAACGTATTAACTCCAGTTTAAAAATGCTCCTACCGTTAACCTATTTTGAAAAGAATACCCCTACCGTTTTAAATATAAGTACAGTCAGTTGTTAGACTTAGGGGCACAAATATGCCACATTTCTAACAGTAGGGGTATTTTCTTCAAAATAGGTTAACGGGGGACATTTTTAACCTGGAGTCAATACGTTAGGGGCAGTTCTGACCATTTTCCCTTAACTTATTTGGCGTTAGACAAATATTAAGGACAACAAATAAAGGTTTTAAAACAGGTTGAGAGAGAAACATTCTATCTCCAAAACCAAAAGTAATCTTTAATTACGGTTAGATGCCGACAATGTTTAATGTTTATTAATGATTTCAACTCTATCTATATCTTGCTAAACCAACTAATTCTTAGCTTTTCCCTTATAGAGGATTAACATGTCGCTCTTTTGGACGGCTAGTTACGTCACCCTGTTATTTTAGTTTCCCTCCCACTAATTTTTTCTTAAATAAACTAAGAAGAGACGTTATCATTAATTATTAGTACCAAAATTATGACTGCAAATACATATTATGGAGAAGCATGTTCTTTTATCATTACGTGATCGTTAATAACCATAACTTTTTTCCACGTCATTAATTAGCACAGCATAGAAGTAGATAAAAAGGAGTTCTCAACAACATCTGACCAGTAGTTTATTAGTCAAATAATGCATACTTAATATTTGTGTTTATTATGTTGAAAGGCATACTATTAATGATATGTTTAAATATAATATTTATTAAGAAACATTTGTTTATTTATTTTTAATATAAACTCAAATACATTATACTAATCTGTTTATTTATGTATTTATATAATAGATAATATAGTGTATAAAATTTTTAATTTATACACAAAAGATTAAATCATCGCTTTTTCTAAATAAAAAGTTTGGGTTCGCAATACGATGAGGAAATTGGACAAACAATCTGAATAATTGTAGCACAAGATTAATAATATATCTTGATTATGGGAACAATTTAATTCTAATTTTATGTGCTACTACATTTTATATATATTGAACTGACCAAATAAAGATAAATATTTTATGGGCAGCCCAGTATACAAGGTATTTAGCATTCACATAGGGTCCGGGGAGGCTACACTCCAACGGGTATGTGTAGATAACCTACACTAATATAAGCATTAATGGTTGCATGCTTTCAGCACTAGACCATGTGACTTATAGGTCATATGGATAATACTTTACTGTTGCTACAAGGTTCCCCTTCCTAAAATTAACTATTCTATATTGATCTAATATTCCTTCACTGAGCCGAGGGTCGATTAGAAACAGCCTCTCTGCCCTTTCGGGTAGGGGTAAGGCTCGTCTACATGTTACCCTCCCCACATTGTGGGACTACACTGGGTAGTAGTTGTTGTTGTTGTTGTTGTATATTGATCTAATAAAATAATTTTTTAGTCCATTAAATACACTTATGCTATTAAATCTAGATATAATTACTATTAGATGTGTATATTATTTATTACAACAACAAACAACATACCCAGTATATTGTTACATGTGGCATCTGGGCTGGGCCTTTTGCTCTTCTAACGTAAAAGTAGGGTAATGTATACACAAATATTACCCATACCCGTTGAAGTATCAAGAGGTTAATTCCAATAGACACGCAGCTTTGAAAGGTAGGGATGAGGAGAAGAAGAAGAAGAAGCAGAATAAGAAGCAGAGGGAGAAAAGAAGAGGAAAAAAAAAGGAGAGGGAAGAATAAATAGTACCAAAGTAGTAACAACACGAGAATATGATAACTGAAACAAACTAAGCAACATGATATAATATAGATCTGCGAAATAAGAAGTACAAACGAGCTATTAGTACTACTAGTAAGAAATGAGAAAAATCATAACTATCTACTAACCATCTACCCTAATCATCGACCTTCACACCCTCATATCAAAGGTCATGTCCTCAGTGAGCTGAATCTGCGCCATGTCTGACCTAATCACCTCTCACAGTACATTTTAGGCATGCCTTGAACTCTTCTCAGACTCATCATGGTCAACATCTCACACCTCCTGATAGGAGCGTCAATGTTTCTCCTCTTAAAATTCCCAAATCATCTCTGCCTCGACTCTCGCATCTTATCCTCACCATGCATATATGTCAATCTACACGAAAATACTCATGTGGCCAATGTCAATCTCATTCTCACCATGCATGTAAATAAAAGGCTGTCATGCATGATACAATGCAATGTACAAGAGGGATAAAATTGTATGGTGTATGCATATGTACAAGAAATGCTCGATATGCATAGTGTATGCATAAGCATATTGTATGACCACAACTATAACATACAAACCAAAATATATTTAGCCTATTTGTCATGATATATAATCCCGTCATAAGGGTCGTGATTGTACAAAGTTATTAAAACTAGGTAAGTCTGTTACAAAGAGATATCAATTCGAATATAACAACATAAAAAATTAAATAGAAATTGAGAAATATCATAACACAATAAAAAGGAGATAAAACAATCATCATCCCAAAGCCCGGTAATACTGAGTTATAAGTTATACATGTAATACATAAGATGTTTGAAAAATACATTACTGTTTGAGATACATAAAAAGTAGAAAATGAAGTTAGCGAGTGACTTTGAGACTTACGAACTGAACAACATGGGTACAGTGAAGTCTCCAACAACTCTATCTCAACTCCCTAATGAACAACTCGATCCGAAGTACCTCGATCTGTACAAAAAAATATGTAGAGACATAATATAAGTATTCAATAATCGGTACAAAATAAATATTAATACTAACCTTGATGAAGTAGTGACGAAATTTAAGTCATGACACACACTGACCAATAAACTGTGCTAAATAATAATAGAGCACTGAGAACGGAAAAAATAACGGAACAAATATCAAAACCCTTAAAGAATGTGTAACAACAGTTCAATGTTAAATAATATGCTTCTACCAACAAAAATCATTGGTAATGGGGCATGTGATAATGTATCAAATTCAACCAAAAACTTATAAAGCACAAGACAAAAATATTTAAGAAACACGTTTGTAATCAAAACATCAACCGCTGGTTCCAATATATGAATAATAACAAAGGAACGTCGCGATATATCTCATAACATCCCCAACAAAGGCACCCTTATGTTTTCACATGCATGTAATCAATAGAATGCCTCCCTTATATCGTTGTATGCATATAAATAAATATATTTGTCTTGCCATATGCACAATAGAATGAAATGCATCCCTTATACTCTACACAACTACAATCATGTTCAACAAGTGCCACACTATAACAAAAAATAACACCTAAAATCGCATCAAGATATTGCCCACAGCACAACAACAATGTTCTACACCCCATGGTTTCATACGTAAGAGTACACCGTAAGTCAATTAGTATAAGCTCAGAAATAAAATCATCTTTGTAAAGATTACAAAGTTAGTTAATCATGTAAACATGGAGGTTACAAATATTTAAGATCATGAATATCAAGTACCAAGAGTGTTTGAGGGCGTAGAATCTAAAAGAATTGAAGAAAGTAAGTTTCATCGAAATTCGATAAGTTATGAATATTATAACATGTACTTTTGGGGTGAGACTAGGGTGCTTAACATTATAAGAAGATTATGTTATTAGTTATTTTAGTTGTATGATAGTCGTGTGTTGTGTCTTGAAGTCAAGTGAATTGTGAAACAAAAGTTGAAAAAATTCATCACAAGTTACATTCTTAAATCAATTGAAAAATAGGTCAAATGTAACTGCAATTTCATCTCAATATACATAGAGTTACGGGATGTTTCACCCATAAAAGTTAAGATCTATAAGTGATTTTCCAAATCATTAAACCATTTTTCAATAGGATATTGGAGTATATAGATAATTTTATTTTTGCGAGAATGCACAGACTGATAGGCGACAAGTAATTGTGTCACCTACTTGCTTAAATGAGAGGATTATATATGTTCAAAAATGGGCCAATTCGGTCGTCGAAAGAGAAATTTTAAAGGCCTATTCCTTCATATAACACATTGATAATAGGGTATAATAACCAGATCTAAACCCCAATAAACATGCTCCCAAACATTTCTTACAAACAATAATTGATTTTCCTTTTTTTACAAGTTCTAGTTTGAGGTAAAACCTAGAGTTTGAAGAATTAAAATAGGAGGTGAGTTATTCAATAAATAAGGTATGTTTACTACTCTCTTACAATAATTTTTTCTACTGGACATGTATGAAACGACGTTCTATTATTGTAAAAACTCACGGGACAGTGATCGAAAGTCATGAGTTCGAGTAATTCACTTGCAGAGGACTATTTTATGGATTTTGTTTTGTGTATCTTTTGAATTGCGTGTTTTACTAATGTTTTATGGAGTTTTGGGAGTTGAAGGGCGTGGATAACAACCACATAAATACAGGGTGGTGGTCTAGTTGTTTATCGTAATATTTTCGGGTTAGTTGACACTAGTACAGTGGTGGATTTGTGTATGAAGAGATTGGGTGTTTTGGGATATTTTGTAGTATTTTATGGTGTATATAAGGTTGAAAATAATATATATATATATATATATATATATATATATATTTATATATATATGTTATTATTATTGTGATCATGTATTGTTGGTGTTATCTTGAATTAGGAGGAAGTAAGAACTATTGAGGAGATGTTGTATGTTTTAATACAAAATAAGCTTGTCGTTCGTTGTGCGATTGTTGTACCCTTCGTAACTTAATGATAGTATTGTTATCATTGTGTTAGATTAGGTGAGAAGAGGCAAGTTCAACTTGGTGGTTGGAAAGATTATGATAAGGTACATTTCTTTCGTTTCGGCATGATCCAGTAACTACTTGTGTCTGACAACGTGACATAAGGAGAAGTTCATATACCTAAATTTATATACATTGTCCCAGTCTCATAAGTTAAAGCATATTCCCTTATCGGAACTTTATATTCAGTTAAATATTATCTTTTTCAGTCAAGAGAGCAGAGGATCTCTATATATTAGATAGTATTACTGTATTTTCACCACTATCGAGCTATAATTTGTGGGCAGGCCCCTATTGGTAAACCTTTGATCATATGGTAAGTTATATACCGAGACTATTGTGGCCGAGCACCATAAGTGAGCCCAGATTGGCCGAGATACTGAGTGTAGTATGGCTGAGCTCCTATGGGCGATCTTACTACAACATATAAGTTATATATTACTTACTATATTAAGAGGGTTGAGTCTCAATTACTTGCAATTATTATATTATCAGTTCAATTTTATATTTCAGTTGTTTAGTTGCCGTACATACTAGTACGTTACTCCGTAGTGACGTCCCTTTTTCCATGGATGCTGCATTTCATGCCTATAGGTCCTGATAGATAGCTGGATAGACCTTCCCAACAAACATAGTCAAATATTAGCTTGGTTGTTAAACTCCACTTCCTCGGACTTACCAAGTGTATACCCTGGAGTTCATTTTATCTACACAAGCTTCATGGGTAGACCGAGGCCCTATACTGGCCATGATGTAGTTAAGTTATCTCTAGAGGCTTGCAGACGACTGTTGTGTATTTTGTATATGAGTATTGCTGCCATTACAGCCCTAGTTATATGTTCAGTTTGGTATTGCTGGTTGGTGATGTTCATGGCAGATATATATATATATATATATATATATATATATATATATATATATATATATATATATATATATATACCCCTCAGACGAGAGAGACGTTATCTTTAGATGATTCAGAAAATGTCCTCATCAGCCTAATTTGTGGGTTACCCCTCCATAGTTCACAGTTATAGAGTGGTACGCTCGGGCCGAGTATGGCACCGAGTGCTGGCCACACCTCTTCAGGTTTGGGGCATGACAAACTTAGTATCAGAGTAGTTCAATCCTGGGGAGTCTACAAGCGTGTCTAGTTGAGTCTTGTTTATGGGTATTACGCACCACACTTAAAAGTAGGAGGCTATATGTCATTTAGGACTGTCACTCTTTTTTCTTACTCTAGATCGTGTGGCAGAGCTCAGTTGTAAGATTCAAACTCCTAACTTTTCTATATTCGTAAGACAATGATTACTACATCTAGAAAGAATGTTGGTAATAGATTGAATGTGGTTGTAGATGAGTTAAGTGAGAAGAACTCGATTTTGCATCATGCTTACAATAAGTAAATTTGAGTTCTTCACCAGATCATGTGTATACTAAGATGTGTAAGATATTGGTACAGATTCCTAAGGCATGAATATCTATCCACCCATATGGTAAATTGAAACGGGGGAATTATAAGGTATCCAAGTTTCAATAAGCAAAAGAAGCAAGGTGGATAAGGGTATGAGGCACCCAGTTGGTGAAGATTATCAGTATTTGAAATTCAGGTAGAGAAATGTAAGTATTGAGTTATCGTCAATAGTAACAGAAGTATGTATAATTGGTCACACCCATCTTAGTTATGCCCTATGGGAGCTAGAAGATCTAGATTAAAACAAGGATGGGATATAATGATCCAGCTGGATTAGAGTAACCCAAAATTGTGGATGAATTGATAGCATTAGCTGACATTTCCGAAGGATATTGCAAAAATAGTAATAGTTCTCCATGTGAGACACCCTAGTGGTGCACTCTACAATAGTACATTTAAATATGAATACTAGAATGTCCAAAAATATTTCAGAATACATGCAGTGGAATTCTAAAAGGGATAAGTATTTACCTTTGTATGGCTCTCGTCCCAAATAAAGAGAGAATGTTAGGCGACCTGAAGAGCCAATGTATAGAGCAAAGATAGCTAAAAACGAAGGGATATTTGGAGTTTTCATAATAAGGTAATAGACGAAAGTATTTGCAGAAGAATAAGAAGTGGGTAAATAAAGTATTATGAGGAAGATGTGATAAATGGGTGATTACAGTATATCAAAATATGATATGATGACATAGTCTATAGTCAAGCGAAGGAAAAGACAAGAGGTGACAGACCTTGAGAAAAGTAATGAGTATAGGCCAAAAGTCATATCCTAATTTCGAGAAAGGAGTTGGTGAGTCCAACATGATTAGTAGAACAAAAATTTAGACCCCCAGAGTAATAAATATCAGCATGGGCTAGTGAACACGATAAACTGATCAATTAGGGATCGAATGATATGATACTAGTCAACATCAAGATAATTTCAAAGATCGCATTCCAGCAATAATAAAATGGACAATAGAATAATAACCTTTAAAGCACATTCAGGAAGACACTCTACCAGAGAAAAAACATTGGGCAAAGTTAAGCATAAGGGACTAAGTTATCTTGTTATAGTAGGTGTCACCCTTGCGCGACAGTTATCCATAGTAGAGAAGAGTTACCGCAAGGCGAGTAATCAGTGAAAACGTTAAAAGATGACAAAGATCAAGAGGTAAAACATACATAAGTAAATCATCATAGCATTAAACTCTAGTACTCTCCTAAATGGGGAAAGACTGTGTGATACGATATTTAATCCGAGTTATGTAGCTCAAGTAACAATGGAATAGTAATTAAAGAATGCGATAAGAAGGCGAAAGGATTGAGATTGTCTTTATTCAAATCCTACATATATATTATGACCCTAAAATATTATTTAGACATGATGCTAGAAGAGGAACTAAGGATTCCCAACCATGATGTTAATGATAGTAAGTGCGAATGAATGCTTCATACATAAGAAGCCAGTGCAATAGGTAACTTAAGACAAAGGAAACAACCCAAGAAAAGTTATCCAAAATATAGATATGAGCATGGACCGATGAGTGGTTAGTTGATTCAATAAGAACCTAGTTATGGCCAGGCAAGAGGCCTAATATAAATCAGTAAGATCATCCATGGAAAACAAAGTGAACACTAGCATAGAAAATCCAGTCTCTTATATACGAGATGGTAATCTTGGAGAAATATTTAGATTTGAGTCGGTGTAGTTAAAGGTATCGTATGCTATGAATGTAAAGAGAGTACCTATCACGATCCCAGTTCGCCCTCCGTGAATTATCGTGACGGCACCTAGTCTCTACGACTAGATAAGCCTAACAAATTATAGAAACGAAACAATTTGTGGAATGTAAATAACTAGGAAAAACCCAAAATAACAAAAATGAAATAGTGTAAGATGTTGCCCGGCATATAACAATACAAGAATCTCAACCTAACACTCCCAAAATCTGGAACCCCATGAATCACAAGCTAAGAGATTACATAAAAAGCTCTAACTCAAAAAATGTCCATTAACATGGGAAAATACATAAGGGCTATACTAGTACTGAGAATAGAATAAGACTCTTCGGTCTGTGGACGCAGAAGATATACTTCGAAGGCTCTACAAAAATGCCCCTCCTTAAGTGTGATAAGACTGATTAGACCTAGATCTGCAAACGAAAAACATGTTATAAAAGGGTGTGAGCACACCACAACTATACATAGTTAGTGCCAAGCCTAACCTCAGTCGGGTAGTGACGAGGAAAGTCAGGTCCCTACAGAGGTTAAATTAAATAAAAGGTATAACAGTATAGAATAAGGCAGTATAATTAAGTGCAACAGTAAGAAGTAACACAAGATATAAAGAACAACAATGGTTATAACAAAGACAAAATAATCATGGAAAGTAACGCAACTCAACACAAATATAACGAACGGGATCTCTTAGTATCCCGAGGATCTCTTAGTATCCTCAATATATATACTGGGGATCTCTTGGTATCCCGTGGATCTCTTAGTATCCTCAATATATGTGCTAGGTATCTCTTGTTATCCCCAAGATCTCTTAGTATCCTTAATGTATGTGCTAGGGATCTCTCGGTATCCCAAGGATCTATTAGTATCCTCAATATGTATAGTGGGGATCTCTTAGTATCCCAGGGATCTCTTAGTATCTTCAATATACATGATGGGGATCTCTCAATATCCCGCACTTTAGTCCAAATCAATATATGTGCAGGGGATCTCCCGGGACACCGTTTTGTAGTCCTAAAGTAAACACACAAGAGCAACACGAAGATCACTCAATTAAATTCAACTTCATACCAAAGTAAAATAGGTAATTCTAACCCAGCATGTTACACATAATTGAAATAATGTAGATTGAACAAATAAAAGCAATTAAGTCAATTAGACATGCTTCCCTAAGCTAACAGCAGGCTTAAATTGCCGGTAATATAAGCAGGAAAGAAAAAAGGCAATTAAAGTTACTTAACGAAAACAGATTACTCAATAATTAGCACAAGTTTGCACTCATCACCTCATGTACAAGGCATTTCAAATATCAACTATTCAAAATCCTAAAGGATGATTCCCCCACACAAGGTCAGGTAAGCCACTTACTCAAACCAGCTCAAAATCAACCCAAAACCACGTTTTTGCCACGATTACTCGACTCCAAATGGCCCAAATCTATTCAAAATCAATTGGATAATGTAAATAACACTTCAAGTAATTGATTCCACTAAATAATTCTAAGCTAATACGCGAAATTAGGAAAAATGACCAAAATTCCCTCGGGGACCACATCTCGAATCAGGTAAAATTTATATTTTTCAGAATCCTCATACTCTCACGAGTCTAAACATACAAAAATTATCCAAATCCAATGTCAAATCCCTAATCAAAACTCGAAATTTAGGTCTAAGAACTTTCCTCCAATTTTCATCCTAATTCAAAAAATAAATGATGAATTTATATCTAGATAAATAGGTTATAAGCAAAAAGGTGTTAAAAATAATTATCCAATTTATCTCTCTAAAAATCCCTCAAAATCGTGCTCAAATCTGAGCTCCCAAGCTCTAGTTTTAATAAAATAGCTAAACCCTCGACTTTTAAATTTTATATTCTACCCAAATAATTCCTTCTTTGCGAACGTGGATGGACCCTCGCGTTCACGAAGCACAACTCTGCTTGTGTCCAGTTTTCCTTCATCGCAAATGTGATGCAGTTGTCGCGAGCGTGATGACCAATTTCCCTCTTTTATGTAAATGTAGGACCATCTTCGCGAACGCATATGTATAAGATCTCCTAGCTTTACGAATGGGGAACACCTTCGCGAACGCGAAGCATTAAACCTCCTATAAATCAGAACTGATCTGCTGTAAATCTGCAATTTTCTAAGTCCAAAAATGACCAGTTGAGAATCCGAAACACACCCGAGGCCCCCAGAACGTCAACCAAACATTCCAACCAATCTAAACACATCATTCAAACTTGTATGAATCTATGGAACACTCAAAACAACATCAAAACACAAATTTAACATCAGATTCAAGCGTATGAACTCCAAAAACTCATAAATTACACTTTTGATCAAAGCGTCTATCAAACCTTGTCCAAATAATCTGAAATATTATGAGCACATCACATTCAACACTGCAGAGCTACTCCAACTTCCGGAATTCCATTTCCACCCCGATATCAAAATCTCCCTTTCAAACCGGAAATTTCAAAATTTCACTTTCGGCATTTCATGCCTAAGTAAGCTACAGACCTCAAAAATACAATCTGAATACTCCCTTTAGCACGTAATCACCAAACGGAGCTAACGGAACCAATAAAATTTCATTCCAAGGTTGTCTTCCACTATTCCAACTAAGTTCCAAAGTCTAACACTTGAACTCTCATTTAGGGATTAAGTGTCCCAGAACTCTTTAAAAATCCAAATAAATCCTCCCGGCAACTCACAATAGAAGAATTAAACATGGGGAAAGAAGTTAATAGGGGATCGAGGCATAAATTATTAAAATGACCGTCCGGATTGTTACATCCTCCTACACTTAATCATTCATTTGTCCTGGAACGAGCATAGAAACATACCTGAGGTAGGGAAAAGATGAGGGTAACGGCTATGCATATCCTATTTGGTCTCCAAGGTCGCCTCCTCGACCAATTGACCCCACTACTGATCCTTCACTAATGCAATGTTCCTTTACCTTAGCATCTGAACTTGGCTGTCCAATATTTCCATCGACTCCTCAACATAAGATAGATGCTTGTCCAACTAGACATAACTTAAATCCAACACGTGCAACAGATTATTGTGATACTTCTGGAGCAGCGAAACATGAAATACCAGATGAAATCTTGCCAAGATGGAAAGCAAAGTAAGTTCATAAGCAACCTCCTAACCCGCTGCAATATCTCGAAAGGGCGAATAAAACTCAGACTCAACTTCCCTTACTTCTTAAATATTATAACGCCCTTCATAGGAAAAACTCGAAGCAGAACCCACACTCCAACCATATAGAAAAAATCACAAGCCTTTTGGCCGCGTAACTCTTCTGTCTAGACTAGGATGTACGGAGTCTATCCTGAATCACCTTAACCTTCTTCAAAGCATCCTAAAGAAAGTATCTGACCAATAATCTAGCCTCACCTGGCTCAAACCAACCCACCGAGGATCTACACTGCTTACCACATAAAGCATCATACGTTTCCCTCTGAATACTGGACTGATAACTATTGTTTTAGGAGAACTCAGCCAATGGCAAAAATTGATCCCCAAGACACTCAAAATCAATCACACATGCACGGAGCATATCCTCAAGAATGTAAATAGTGCGCTTGGAATGTCCGCCCGTCTTAGGGTGAATAGTTGTACTCAACTCCACCCGAGTACCCAAATCATTCTGTACACCCCTCTAAATTGATATGTGAACTGAGTACCACTATCTGAAATGATAGAAACGGGAATACTATGAAGATGGGCAATCTCCCAGATATAAATCTTTGCTAATCTCTCTGAAGAATAGGTAGTACTCAAAGTAATGAAATGCGCAGACTTGGTCAGCTGATCCAGAATCACCAGAATAGCATCAAACTTCCTTAACGTCCATGGGATCCAACTACGAAGTCCATCATGATCATCTCCCACTTTCACTCCAAAATCCCTATCTATTGAAGCAATCGACCCGGTCTCTGGTGCTCATACTTCACCAGCTGTCAATTAAGGCACCAAGCTACAAACCTAACTATATCTTTCTTCATCCGCCTCCATCAATTGTGCTGCCTCAAATATTTGTACATCTTCGCAGTACCCGAATGGATAAAATACCATGAACTGTAGTACATCTTCGAATTCCATCAACATTGGGCACACAAACTCGACCATGCATCCTCAATACCCCATCATCACCAATCGTCAAATCTCTGGCATCGCCATGCAAAACCTTGTCATTGAGGACAAGCAAATGATAGTCATCAAACTAACGCTCCTGGATACGATCAAACAAGGATGACCGAGAAACTACGCAAGCTAGAACTCGACTGGGCTCCGAAATATCCAATCTCACAAGCTGGTTGGCTAAGGTCTGGGCATCTATCGCCAAGGGCCACTATGTTGCTGGTAAATAAGCTATACACCCCAAACTCTATGTCCAGCACTCAAAGCATCGGCCACCACATTGGCTTGCCCAGGTGATACAATATAGTGATGTAATAGTCCTTCAGAAACTCTAACAACCTCCTCTGGCGAAAATTAAGATCCTTCTGCTTAAACAAATGCTGAAAACTTTGGTGATTAGTATAATTCTCACACGGCACACATTACAAATAACGATGCCAGATCTTTAATGTGTGAACAATAGCAGTTAACGTGAGATCATGGACATGATAATTCTTCTCATGTAACTTTAACTATTTGGACATATTGGAAATCACCCTATTGTCTAACATCGATACCGCTCTAAGTCCAATCCTCGAGGCATCAGAATAGACAGTATAAGACCCCAAACTATTAGGCAATATCAAAATTGGGGTTCTAATCAAAGCTTTGTTGAGCTTCTAAAAGCTCACCTCACACTCTTCTGTCCATTGGAATGGAGCACCCTTCTAGGTCAGCCTGGTCATAGGTGCCACAATTGATGAAAACCCCCCAAAACATCGACAGTAATAATCCTCCAAGCCAAGAAAACTACGGATCTCTGTAGCTGAGGATGGTTTGGGTCGACTGTTCTCTACTTCCACTTTCATCGTATCCACCTGAATACCCTTACTCAATACCACGTGACGTACGAATGCCATAGAATCCAACCAAAACTCACATTTTAAGAACTTTGCATACAACTTCTTTTCTCTCAAAGTCTTAAGTATTGTCCTCAAGTATTGTGCATGATATTCTAGACTCTGGGAACACACTAGAATACAATCAACAAAAGGGAGTGACAAACGAGTCAAGATATGGATGGAACACACTGTGCATTAAATGCATAAAGGCCGATGGGGCATTGGTCAGCCCAAATGATATAATAAGGAACTCGTAATGACCATACTAAGTCCGGAAAGCAATCTTATGGATATCTTGCTCCCGAATATTTAACTGGAGGTAACCAGAACACACGTCAATCTTAGAAAACGCGCGTGCACCCTATAGCTGGTCAAACAAATCATCAATACAAGGCAAAGGATAACGGATCTTCATTGTATCTTTGTTCAACTAGAAATAATCCATGCACATATCTATAAAACCATCCTTCTTCTTCACAAACAAGATAGAAGCATCCCAAGGTGATACACTAGGCCGAATAACACCCTATATGAAATTCATGTAACTAATCCTTTAACTCCTTCAAATCAGGAGAAGCAATACAATACGGAGGAATAGAAATGGGCTGAGTACCTGGGAAAAGATCAATACCAAAATCAATATATCTATCGGGCATCATGCCCAAAACGTCAGCTGGAAACATATTAGAAAATTCTCATATGACTGGGACTGAATCAACTGTAAAATATCAAAAAACAACCTACGGACACAGCCAGGAAGAAGGGTGAATAGTGATTCTAACACTATTCATCAGGCTTATTTCCGGAATCCGGCTGTGGATGGTAGCAATCGTGGTGTCAAAATAACCCCATTGTCATTGCGATCAATCCCCAATTGTTTTCTTTTCCAAATCCTTAACCATTTCTTCAAAATCTTAATTTGATTTTCCAAATCACTGTAGCTTGAAGAATTTTTCATTTTCTTCATCAATTTTTGTTATTCTCGGTTGTATAGAACTGGATGAGTCCTTGTTCAATCTCTAGGATTTTGTCGACGTTTTGAGAGCTTGGCAGCCATGGCTGCATTGATCTCTCCCAAGCCTTTGGCTGTGGGAGAGGTAATTCAAAACCTTATTAAATCTGATCCAAAATAAAGTTCAAAGCAATCGCATGCTTCAACTTTACAAGAAAAACAGCCTGCTCCGACTATAATAGAGTTGTGTCTAGTTAACTTCGATCATGGTGAACCTGTAATTCAATTCACAATGGAAGATGTTAGCAACTTTATTAGGGAAGAAGGATTGCATCAAGCAGTTGTGTTAAAATTTTCTTATGGCAGACCTGATCTATCGGAAGTGCAAAAAATATTTTCGTCGTAATTCGATGTTCAAGGTCAATGTAACGTTGGGCAGCTGGAATTTCGCCATCTATTAATCAGGTTAGATCGTTTCAATGATTATGTTCACTTCCTTTCAAAGTCGACTGGATATATCAAATCCAAAGGCGACGAATATTTCTTCAGAACATTCCCATGGTCTTTGGGATTCAATCCGAAGGAGGAGACGTCGATGGCAGTCGTGTGGATTTCTCTTCCAGTTCTGCCACCCAATTTTTTTGCTAAGAGATCGTTAATTTCTATTGCCTAAGCTGTTGGAAAACCTCTTACTGTTGACAAGGCGATGCAGGATAGAACGAGACCTAGCGCAACAAGAGTGAAAGTTGGGAGTTTTTCCAATTAAAGTGACATTATTCGAAATGATATTATTTATTTATTTTTAGAGTCGCCACTTGGGATAGGCTTGGATTTTTGTGTCCCAAGTCACCGATCTATTTAAGATCCCAAATCGAGGAAAATTTCGACTTTCCATGTGAAGTCTGCGAGCCAGAAATTCTGAATAAGGAATTTTGTTAACTCGGGGGAAGGTGTTAGGCTCCCACGGATTTCGTGGTTTTAGCTCGGTCACTTAAACTATCATAATTGACCATTTATCTGATTTTATTATATGTATTAGCCTATGGTATAATTTTAACTTATTAAACGGCTTTTAATTATTTTGAGGAGGATTTCAACGTCATCTAAAATGCGTATTTGGGCCACGCCAGTCCGATCGAGGGCCACGCCAGTTTGGGAAGTGAGGTGATGGAGTACTGAGGTTGAGATCCGGTCGAGGTTCCGTCGAGGTTCGAGTCTGCAGTCCCGTTTATTACATCAAAATCAAATTAAAAAGACTAACTAAGCCTATGAGCTACGAGTTACAAGATTCCTATCTATAATTCTTTGAAGTTTGACCTTGAGTCTTGGCTAGGTCCTGCTGCAGACTTCGATCTAAATATTGATGCGCGTTAGTTGTAGGTGTTGGTTCCTTCTTCAGCTTTGGATCAAAGCGGGACATGCGTAACTTGTGATTTTGAATCAAATTTGAGCAGTCCGCATCCTTTTCTTCTTTAAACACTCTGAATTTGCTTATTTTTCCTCTTTTCTTCTTTTCCTTTATTCTGGATTGAGACTCACGCTTTCGATCATCTCGAATCATGTGCCTTGATGTAAAACATGCTCGGACACCAAAACAAACAAAAGAATAAAATTTTTCTGCCCTAGTTTTCATTGTGAAAATTTCGTGAGTTATTTGCAACGCAAATCTAAGCTATTTCTTTATTGAAAACAATAACAGTCGGAATTGTGTATCCTTTGGAAAGATCTCCAGGTTACGCTGGGAAGGAAAAAGGGTCCCTTCTGGGGGTAAGAGGAAGATCCACAGGTTATGCCAGGATGGGAATGAAGGGTCCCTATTAGGAATGAAAGGAAAAAGCCATGGGTTATGCCGGGATGAAATGAAAAGAGATTCCTGGGTTAGGCCAGGGAGATCCACGAGTTATGCCTGGATGAATGAAAAAAGGTTCATGGGTTATGCCAGGGGGTCCACGGGTTATGCGGGGAGAAGAAGGCTTCTGGGTTATGCCGGGGGATCTGCGGGTTATGCTGGTATAGGAGGAAAATGTGTCTACTGGGGATAGAAATAAAATGATGATCGGGCTATGCCGGGGAAGAAAAGAAAAAGACCCTCAGGTTATGCGGGGATAAAAGGAAAATGACCCTCGGGTTATGCCGAGGGGGGGGGGGGAGAAAAGGACACTTAGGTTATGCTGGGGAGGAAAAGAAAAGACACTTGATACGCTCAAATTACACTTTAATAAATAGTGTAAGGAGGTCGATGTCAAATATAATAACCCAATAATGTTGGGGTTGAATCCCACAGGGAATAGGTGTGAAAAGGGTACTTGATTAGTGTATTGCTCGACTCAAGTTCGATCTCTATTCGGTTAATTTTAACAAGAAAGATTTGTGTATGGTGACAAGAGTATGTATTATTGTTTGCGTTTGATTTACAACTAATTTTAACAATTAAAGAGAGAACAATGTGATAAAAGCAACCAAGGTTGTGTCCCCTTTAACGTAGTGTGATGTCAACATGTGTTAATATGATATATTTCTAATGGGAGGTCCTTTGGATGTGCAAATAATGTCTAAGATACTACCAAATATTTTCCAATAAATGAGTAGTATTTTCTCTTTATGATTTTCCCAAATATAAAAGAGTTGCTATTAAGAACCATCAATAAATGCCAATTAAAATTCACTTATTCCTATGTGATTTTATCAAACAAGGTTTAAAGCCTTGAGTCATTGATATTTACTCCTACCAAATTCAAACAACTTTCCCAAGCAAAACAAGAATTTAATGGCTTTTGTTGATGTTTGCAACCATCAACAATGAATGAAGAACAAGAAGTAAATAAACATCAACCACCCACTATATATATATTCAATGTCAACGCTCATTAACATAACACTCATTTAGGGTCCACAACCTTAGTATTTAGAACTAGCCGCTCATGCTAAAACACAAAAACCAAATAAGAATAAGTGTCATAAATGCTTACAAAGAGAAGATTCTTCACCCAAAAGCTTCCAAAAAGGTAGAATATTAATGTCTTGGAGTGTAGCTAAAAGGTAAGATTCGATCTCCTCACAAAAGTGTCTTAAAACTATTTATAGGTGGACCAAATTCGGGACAGAAAATGGACAATGTTTCCCTTCCAAGTCGCGCCGGCGAACGCAGACTTGTCGCAGAACAGGTCTGCGGTCCGCATCTTGAGTGGCCGCTTCGCAGAACCAAAACCCTAGGTTCCAGGCATCCATCGCATGTTCAATCTGCGATCCGCATTTGAGTTATGCGACCACAGAATTTCATCCCATCTTTGTCTTTGAGTTTCTTCTTGATCATTCTGCGAATCATCTGCGGTCTGCATGTTGATTCTGCGATCGCAGAACAAGCCGCATTCTTGACATGATTTTCGGCTCCATACTCTGTAACGCTCTGCGATTTGAGAGACGAGTCTGCGGTCCGCATGTGTGTTATGCGACCGCAGACTATACCGCATTTTGGTCATTTGTGTAAAATCATGCTCTTTTCTTCTCTTTTTGCGTCCATTTTCATATCATTGGTCTTCCCTCCCTCTTGTGCTATAAGAACAACAAATCTACATGGGTAACGACTATAATTGCTTTAAAACTAGAATCTAAGCAATTAGTATTGAAATGCGCCGAAATTCTCCGGTGCATCAACCCTCATGTTATGCTCGGGGGAAAAGGAAATATGATCCTAGGGTTATGCCAAGGAGGTCCACGGGTTATGCCGGGATAAAAAGGAGAAGGTCTTATGCTACCATGATTTTAGAATTTTTTTTTTGAATTATCCTAGGAGAAAATTCGTCAGACTAGGTTCTCTATCTTAGGAGAAAGATGCATCCGACTAAGATTTTGATCATCGGTGAAAGTTCATCAGACTAGGTCTTCTATCTTAGGAGAAAAATTCATCAGACTAAAATTTTGATCCTAGGAGAACATTCATCATACTAGGTTTCTTTTTTGACATCTTAGGAGAAAGATTCATCAAACTAAGATTTTGACACTAGGAGAAAACTCACCAGACTAGGTCTCTATCTTAGGAGAAAAATTCATCAGACTAAGATTTTGACCCTAGGAGAAAGTTTATCAGACTAGGTCTTCTATATTTGGAGAAAAATTCATCAGACTAAGATTTGGACCCCAGGAGAAAATTCATCAGACCAGGTCTCCTTTTTTATTATTATCTTAGGAGAAAGATTCATCAGACTAAGATTTGGACCCCAGGAGAAAATTCATCAGACCAGATCTCTTTTTTTATTATTATCTTAGGAGAAAGATTCATCAGACTAAGATTTAGATGCTAGAAGAAAATTAATCAGACTAGGTTTTCTATCTTAGGAGAAAAATTCATCAGACTAAGATTTTTATCCTAGGAAAAAATTCATCAGACTAGGACTTTTTATTCTAGGAGGAGAAAAATGTAAAGATCAATGGCAAGATTTTATGCCCATGCAGACAAATAAATACCAAGTTTTGAGAAACTTACCTTTGTTGGCTCTACTTCTTCTCTTTTTCTTCTCTTCTTTTTTTTTTGTTGTTTTTGTTCGTTTTTTTTTCTTTCTTTCTTTTTTTAAACCACTTTCCTTTTGCTACTTTGTTCCTGCTGCAAACAAAGAACAATTTATCAGTTTTGAAAATGGTGGTCGGTTTGTGGCCTTAAGTCTTGAGCAGCTTGGCTTTTGCTCGATCAGCCTGAGTCGGTCTTAAGAGACCTTTGTTATGCACCAACCTTATTGTTTCGCACACAAGTACCATTTGTATTTGAGGCTCAATTAGCCTTGTCCCGATTAGAGATCTTGGGTCAGGTGACATTTTCTGATATCATCAATGACTTTCTGCTTTTTGAGCAATTTGTCTCTGAGAGAGAATCACAAGTTATCTTTGCTTGCGCCAAGCAGGCTGATGAGAGTCTTTTGGGAAAGCCCTTGCATGAATACTCAAGGCATGCTGACAGTAACAGCTGAGTGCACTGGCCAAATTTACTTTGTGCAACTGAAAAGCTGATAGCAGACTTTGAAATCTTTTCTTGCTTGTTTTGACGAGGACAGACTCAGAGTGAAGGACTCAATGACACAGATAAACAAATATTGACAAGAAATGCCCCTTGTCGAGAGGACAGAAGGAAGATTTTTTTTCTTTTTTTTCAGTAACTAGCCTTAATGATCATGATATGCATTTTGGACTTAACGGCCTGATCTATCCAACTAATCTAATCTTCACTTTCCCCATTGTTATGACCTTTGAAGTCGGGCTTGTTCGTGCCAATCCTTTGCATCATCTTCATGACTCACTTTCGACTAGTGGTGCCTTAAGGAGTTTCACCAACAAGTCTCTCTCATTTATTTTTCTCTTCTCACCATCGCCTTACAGTACCCGTGAGGGTTTTCACTAGTAAGACTCTCTCATTTTTATTTCTATTTTCTTATTCTTTCGCTTTTCTTATGCGAGCATCTTGACAATGTTCTATGTCACGTGACAACTGTTACTCAGTGCATGCTTCTCTTGGCATTCTTGAAGGCATATCGGGATGTCTTTATTTGGGGGGATCTTGGATATTGTTGGAAAGAAAGATCGGCATGAAGGCTCAAAGTAGACTTAAAATTAGGGGTGTAGACTTACAACTCTTGGAATCGACTCCTTCAAAAGTGAAATAAAATCTCTGCCCCAGTTTCATCTATTGGGGATTATTTGGATTTTTATTTTGTTTCACACTTTTTTTTGAATTCTTATTTGGTTGGACCGAACCATGAGGCTGCCTATGTATCCTTTTTTTAAGGAATCAGGTCTAACGTAGTTCAAAGATTAAGAATAGAGAAAATAAACTAAATTTATATTTTTCTGGATTTCGAATTTTCTCTTTTTTTTTTTACTTTTTTTCTAAAGAAAGACTTACAAAGAAGGAAGAAAATATTTTTGGATTTTGATTTTTCTTCAACATATTTGCAAAAGAAGAAAGATTTGTTTTTGAATTTCGACTTTTATTATATATTTTGTTTTTTTGGAATTTCGGAAAGGAAATCTTCTAAAGAAGAAAGAAAAATATTTTATTTGCAGTTATGGATTTTTATTCTGAAGTTAGGAAAGAAGTACTTCTAAGGAAAAAGAGAGTATTTTTGAATCTCGAATTTTCAATTCAATTCTCGAAAGAAGAAAGAAATATTTTTTAAAATTTTAAAGAGGAACTTTTAAAGAAGAAAGAAAAATATTTTTGGATTTTGGGGTTTTTTTTTTTGAATTTTTTTTTTGAAATAAATACTTCTACATAAAAAAAGGAAATAATTTTTGAATCTTGAATTTTCTTATGAATTTTCGTAAGACGAATGAAAATATTTTTTTCTTTTTTTTTTTTGGATTTCGAGAAAAATTATAAGAAAATATATTTTTTGAATTTTTGAAAATGGTGTCTCAAAGAGAAACTTTTCTAAAGAATAAATTCCTTTTTTTGAATTTCTGAAAATTGGGGTTCTTAAAATAAACTTTTCTAAAGAAATAATTGAAAATATTGTTTGAATTTTTGGTTTTGTTTTTTGTTTTTTTTTAATTGGAGTAAATATACAAACTCCTTTATTTGAATTTTTTTAAGAAAATGTTTTAGAAGAAGAAAGAGAAATTTTTTTGATGTTTTTGATTTTGATTTTCGTTTTATTTTTGAAAGAGAAGCTTCTAAAAAAAATTAATTTGCATTTGATTTGAATTTGGAAATATTTTGTTTGAATTTTCATTCGTTTCCTCTTTTTTCTAAATAAGAAAGAAATAATATTTTTGGATTTTGAGTGTCGCCTCTTAATTTCGTAAGAGGGACTTTTACGAAAATATCTTGAATTTCAAAACAAACATATTTATTTATTTTTTCTTACTTATTTACAAAAGTACTTCTAAAGAAAAGTATTTATTATCTTTTTTTAAAAAAGAAAATTCTAAAGAAAGATTTCTAAAGAAAGATTTCTAAAGGAAAATATTTTCGGATTTTTGAAAATTGGGGTCGGAACCGATGAGGTTTGCCTACGTATCTCACATCAAGTGAGAATCAGACCCGTGTAGTTCGGGCAAAACAATTTTATCAAAACCAAAATATCATTGAAACACTCCCATTTTCTTTTTCTCTTTTTTTTGTTTTGTGTTTTTTTTTATATATTTTTTAAAAATCTGGCAGCATTTCGGTGCTATTTGAGCATTGCTTTTACAAGTAATCACCCTAGCACTGCTATTTTTCTCAATTTATTCTCTTTGTTTACAAGCCGGTCAACATGTGAATTCAAAGCAAATAAATGCGCAAGTAGCACGTAATATGCATCAGGATAGTCTTTTATTTCGGGGCACCTGCCCTAGATGGACCCAACCTCTGTGTTGAGTCCCCTAATCAAATGCATGATGCAAATAAACATCCCTACTAGGGATCCGGCATGAGGTTTTGTTATACTAAGTTGAGAACCTCGGTATAGGGTCTAGACTGTGCACCCGAGCGGACAACTCGAGTCGAGGAGGGGCTACGTACCGGGGACCCGCAAGATCATCCGGCTTTATAACCTATACGAGCCTCTTTCTTATTTCATGGTAAGACACTAACAGAATAGGGAGTCTCAACTAGTAAGCACTTCCCCGGAGGCGAGAAGTGAAGGGTTTCATAGCAGTTTATATGTACAGTTAAGATAATATCAAAGCGGCAAAACATATGGCATTTAGCACAAAACATGTAAGAAAATCAGAAGAAGCCAAATATAAAAGTTATTGCAAACTCGAATTCTTGAACCTTGAACCAGAGATTCTCGAATTCTGGAGTCGCCAGAGCTGTGAAACCTCTTTTTTTACACGCCTACCCTGAAGGGTAAACATATAAGTGAGTTTTTCTAATTAAAGTGACATTATTCGAAATGAAATTATTTATTTATTTTTAGAGTCGCCAGTTAGGATAGGCTTGAATTTTGGTGTCCCAAGTCACCGATTTATTTAAGATCCCAAATCGAGGAAAATTTTGACTTTCAATGTGAAGTCTGCGAACCAGAAATTCTGAATAAATAATTCTATTAATCCGGGGGAAGGTGTAAGGTACCCCCGGATTCCGTGGTTTTAGCACGGTCGCTTCAACTATCATAATTGGCCATTTATCTGATTTTAATACATGTTTTATCCTATGGTATAATTTTAACTTATTAATCCGCTTTTAATTATTTTAGGAGGATTTCAACGTCATCTAAAATTCGTCTTTGGGCCACGCCACATGAAATGCACCCGCAGCCCGAGACACATTTTATCTAACATTGTTGAGATTTGGATTTCGGTTACATAAATGCGCACCCAAGTTTAGACAGGTAAATTATTCAAACAACGCGCCTAAACAACTACACATTTTTAAGTTTTGAGGGCCATTTAATATGATTAAGTTATTTGATTTTTTTTTAAAAAAAAGGATTAAAATTTTCGTGTTCCAGCAACAAGACTTCGAGGTTCATTAAAAGCTAAGGTTCAGAAGAATTATACTTCAATGAGGCACTAACAAAACTAATTAAATACAAGGTAAAGCAATTCAATTTTATGTCATTATTAGTTGCACATTCAAATTAGTACGTAGAGTAACAAGTAACAACTGTAAAGTATGATCCAATCTAATTTAATTTGCTAAGTTCTATAGGACCAAACAGAGGACCAATGTTTAAATGAGTAAATCAGCAAATGCTCTAGAACAACAAATCAAGCAAACAACAGCAAACAACTATGTAATTGGTTTGTCAATTTTTATTTTTTTTTTGTGATTACGTAAAATCACAACCCACTTAATGGAATAATTTTATCTTCTACATCTATATAATTATAATCCAAAAAAATCTAAAAAAATGGAATAAAACCAACGGACTGAAATTTCCAAACAAAGTAAATAGTGCAAAATTCAACAAAATACTAACACAACAATTAATAGGACAAAGCAGTGAGAATCAAAAGCAACTGACAACAAAAAGGTGTTAGGAGCGAAATAATAAAAAAGGAATGAACCTCAACTGAAACAATGATTTTCATTGAACCAGGCCTCCGGCAAAACTCATACAGCGACCACTTATGACTCAAGCTAGAGATCTGACGACAGAGCCTAAGCCTAAAATTGATTTAAGACCAGAATTGCGAACGAAAACAACCTCGTTTGGACCTCACGCAAGAGCTGTTCGGCGCTGATTTTTGTGTATTAGAGTGTGTGATCCTTTTCAGCTTTTTGAATATTAGAGTCTATGTTTTTGTGCGATTGCGTAGATAGTATTATATAGCGTAGAGATTAGGTTAGTGGTATGGACCTACAAATTATGGGCTAGGGAATGAGCTTGGATTATGTGGGTTTGGATAGTGGTTTGGGCTAGTTTGATTTTAAAAATAGGCCAATTACTTAAGTTAAATCTCATTGCAATTAAATTCTTATTCTTTTTTTCTTATTATTTTTTTAATTAACAATCATAGAAATTAAAAATTAAAAATTAATTTTTAGAAATTAAAACTTTTTATTATATTTTTAACATTAAAACAACTACTTAACTTAAAACTAAAGAAAAATGCTAATTTAAAGACTAAGATAAATATGTAAAAATTACCCTTTTATTAGAATTTTTCTATGATTTAAAAACGTTAAAAATGCATGGAATGCAAATAAACAAAGAAAAATTCCTAAAATTAATAAAAATTTATTTTTGGTCTATTTTGAGGAGTTATTCTCATGTAAGATAAAAATCACGTGCTCATACATGCATAGTGTGTTTTAATTTTAGCCTACTTTTTAGGGCAATTCTGTGACCGGTCTACGGACAGCATGTCAGGAATGCGATCGCATTCCTGGCCGCATTTTACGTCGGGTCTCCTATTTTTCTAATTTTTCAACCCGACCCCGTCTTCAATAAATCTCCATAACCCTTCAGTTTAACCCATTTTCTCAACAAAACTACAGAGAGGGAAGAGAAGATTCTTGAGAGAGAAAGTCTCATCATTATTAATTTGATTTTTCAAAGTCACCCAAGCCTGGAAATTTCGAGTAATTATCTTCTTCTTCGTTCTTGCAGGTAAAAATTCTCAACCTTTTTTATTAGTTTTTAGATTTAATAAAAAAAGAAGGTTCTCATGAACATATTCTTGAAAATATAAGTTGAACCATACATGCACGTTCTTTAATACCCAAAATATAGTAAGAGGAATTGGGTAGGAGTAAAGATCTGCAAAAAGGAGGGGTTGGAAATCTAAGTGAGTTCGATTGTATTCGTGAATTTCAATCTAAGATATATGTATCAACTTCTGAACTAGATTGACGGTACTAGGCAGTTGGTGATTTGAGAGTAGGAGTTAGATAGGTGACTCCAGGTATGTATGGCTAACTTGAACCTTCGCAAAGTCACCCTATTTTGTATACGGACTGTTTCATATGATGGAAATGGTATTGATGTTAACGAAAACTCTTTGTGAATAGTTATTGTTGTTGTGAAATCATATTCAGGATGGACTGAAGCTATGTGATTGAACTGTGAACTATTGTTATTGTTCGAAATAAGATTGCCGGTGGGATCAGGTTTCAAGCCGCAATACAAAATGATAAATTGTCGGTTGGGGTGATAAGGGTGGCCGAAGTAATAAGGGTGGACAAGGTAAAAAGGGTGGCCGAGGTAATAAGGATGGAATGTCATCATTATCACTATTGAAATTGTCACGACCCCAATTTGCCCTCCATGAACATGTCGTGATGGCACCTAGTCCCTACGACTAGGTAAGCGTAACAATGCGGAGAAATTATAACTTGCGGAATATAATAGCTTAAAATTGAACAGTCCGAAGAAAACCTGTATATAGATGCTTGTTGGTGTATACAACTCAATATCTCAACTACTACAATACCATCCTAAAACCCGGAAACTCACGGGAACACAGGCTAACAGAATGTAATACATTGCTCTAACTCCAAAATGTCAAAAAAAATAGTACGAAAGAAAAGCTAACTATTAAAGCTAGAATAAGATAGAGACTACCGGTCTGCAGATGCGGCAGATGTACCTCGAAGTCTCTGCCAGATTGCTCCGCCTCAAGGATAATATGTCTGGGTGGAGGTACCTAGATCATGAAGGGCATGAGTACACAACAGTGGTACTCAATAAGTTCCAAGCCTAGCCTCGGTTGAGTAGTGACGATGAAGGTCGGGCCTAATGTGTAAAAATAATAATAGTAAATGATAGGATAAGATAAATAGTATAATTGAGAGTCTACAACAAAACCCTGTATAGATAATAAGAGTATCATATCGAAAAAACAGAAACAAAGGCAAAGCAGAATGAAATGCTGCTACCAACAAGAATAATAATATCTGAGGATCTCTTAGTATCTCGAGGATCTTTTGGTATCCTCAATATAAATTCTAGGGATCTCTTGGTATCCCGAGGATCTCTTAGTATCCCCAATATAATTGCCAAGGATATCTTGATATCCCGAGGATCTCTTGATATCCTCAATACAAAAGTCAGGGATCTCTTGGTATCCCGCACCTCAATCCAAATCATAACTTCCATACAGGGGATCTCCCGGAATTCCATTCCGTAGTCCCAATTTAAAATACACACCAGTGACACACGAATATTAAACTAAAGGCCAGCTTCATATAAGTAAATAGTCAATTCTAGTCTAACATGTTGCACGTAACGAAAGTAAGGAAGTTTAGGCAAATAGTCAATTTAAGTCTATTAAACATGTACTAAGGAAGTTTAGGCAAATAGTCAATTTAAGTCTATTAAACATGTACTTCTAACTAACAATATGTTAAGTAAGAAATTACAATAAAGCACGGGAAAGGGGACACACTAAGGAATACTTAAAGAAAAATAGGAGAATACAACAACTTGCACAAGCACACACTCATCACCTCAGGCACAGGGCAATTCAATTACCAAATATCATTTCCTAAGGAAAGAAGTGCCCCACACAAGGTTAGACAAGCCACTTACCTCGAACCGACTCCAAATTCAACTTGAAATAACACTTTTTTCCACGAGTATCCGACTACAAATGTCCCAATCTATTCAATTATATTACATAAAAACTCACACAACTGATTCTACTATTTAGTTCAAAGCTAAGATGCGAAATTAGGTAAAATGACCAAAACACCCCTCAGACAAGCATCTCGAAATCAGGTGAAAATTATATTTTCAGAAATCTCAAATCGCACGAGTCTATACATAACATGAGCACAAAAATTGGAGTTCAAATTATCCCTCAAATCTCAGATTAAAATTTAAAAATCTCAAACCGTAGTGCTTCCCATTTTCAGTTAAGTTCCATGAATTTCTAGACTAATTTCACAATAAAATCACATTTTTTGTTCGTATAACTTACTTCCAATGACTTCTATTTGAATCCCTCTTCAATTTCTCTCAAAAAGCTCTCGAAATACTCAGCTATGGTGGAATAATGGTCAAAATCCCCGATGAAATGTTTAAAAACCTCACTACCCAGTCCTGTAATTCCTTCATCGCGATCGCAGCCAAGACCTCGCAAACGCGAAGGGAGAAAATTCCAAGTTTCCAAGCATACACTATGTAAACGGGACAGGGGATCTGCGAATGTGAATCTTCCACTCGCAATGCTTTGGGAACGCGTGACCATACATGCGAGTGTGAAGAGAAATAACAATGGACTTTCAATTACTAATACGCAATCGTGAACTCCTCCCTGCGAATGCGAAGCACAGCTAGCTAACCTTCCATGATTGTGAACCCAATAATGTGAACGCGAAGAGAGTTAACCTGAACTATCAAAATCCTTCTATGCGATCGCGGCCCCATGCCCGCGATCACGAAGGCCAAATTACACTTGCCACTGCTGCTGCAAATTTTTGAAATTCCTTAAGTCTCAAAGCCCCGTTAGCCATCCGAAATCACCCCGAGGCCCCAGGACCTCAACCAAAAGCACCAACACATCCTAAAAACTCATTCAAACTTGTTCCAATACTAAAAACACCTCAAAAAATACCAAATCTACCAATTCACATCGATTTCAACCCTAAGTTTTCTAAAAACTTCCAAACCACATTTTTTATCAAAACCCCAACCGAACCACCTCCGAATGACCTAAACCTTTGCACACATATCTCAAATCACATAATAAAGCTATAGAATTTCTCGGAATTCCATTCTGAACCTCGGATAAAAATCTCACTTTCAACTAGAAACTTCAAAAATTCAAACATAGGTATTTCAAGTCTAAATCTACACCAGACCTCTAAATCACATTGTGAACACTCTCCCAACCTCTATATCACCTAATGGAGCTAACGAATCCATTGGATATCCATTCCAAGGTTGTCTTCACACTGTTCCGACAATGGTCAATTCTCTAACACTTAAGCTCTCATTTAGGGATTAAGTGTCCCAAAACTCGGCGAAACTCAAAACCAAATGTCCCGGCAAATTAAATTACGAGAAATGAACTTGGGAAAAGCAGTTAATCGGGGATCAAGGCGTAAAGACTTAAGACGCCCGGCCGGGTCGTCACATCGTCCTACACTTAAACATTCGTTCGTCCTCGAACGAGCATAGAGACATACCTGAAGTAGTGAAAAAATGAGGGTAAGGGCTGCGCATATCCTACTCAGCCTCCCAGGTCGCCTCCTTGGCCGGCTGACCCCACCACTGAACCTTTACTGAAGCAATGTTCTTTGACCTCAACTTTCGTATCTACCTGTCCAATATAGCAACTGGCTCCTCAACATAAGATATGTCCCTGTCCCGCTAGATGGAACTAAAATCCAGCACGTGCTACGGATCACCGTGTTACCTCCAGAGCATAGAAACATGAAATACCGGATGAACCCCTGCCAGGTTGGGAGGTAAGGAAAGCTCATAAACAACATCCCTAACACGCCTCAATATCTCAAAATTGTGAATCTCGGACTCAACTTCCCTTTATTCCCAAATCTCATGACGCCCTTCATAGGCGAAACTCAGAGCAGAACCCGCTCTCCAACCATAAAGGAAATATCATGAACCTTCCGGTCCGCATAGATCTTCTGTCTAGACTGCCTTGTACGAAGTCTATCTTGAATTACCTTAACCTTCTCCAAATCATCCTGAACCAAGTGTGTGCCCAATAGTCTGACCTCTCCTGACATATACCAACCCACCGAAGATCTACATCGCCTACTATACAAGTACTCATACGATTCCATTTGAATGTTGGACTGATAGCTGTTTTTTTTTAAGCTTAACTGTCGACTTTGTATTGATATCAAAAAATATACAATGTAATCCTAAGGTAGTAGTATGGACTTCTACTACTCAATTGCTATCATTCTAATTACATTTGAATTCTAACTACTTATATCATATACATATCACTACTTAGCAGCTAAAATTCAACCAAAACTAAGGATATACATTGAGTTTTTGTAAACCATCCTTCCACTTTTTGCCATTCCTATTTCTTGCATGTAATAGCAATGCTACTTCTCTGAAACATTATTCTTCATCAAAAATCTTATTCTCAAACCTGATCAGATTTGTATTCTTCCACAGCAATGCAACAGTAGTCACAAATGCTGTTGCAGTGGTCTCTTTTTTCCAGTTTTTACTCTTGGCATTGCTACAGATCCATTTCGATTCATTCTCCCAGCATTCAGTAGTTCTTGTGTGTCCCAACCATAGACAGATTCGCCTCCAAACTCTACTGGTAATGTCACATTCAAAGAACAAGTGTTTAAACTCTTCATCATACCTTCTGCAGAATGCACACAAAGGTGGAACTTGAATGCCCATAAGCTGCAGTCTCTCAATGGTACGAAGCTTCTGATGAGCAGCTAACCAGACAGTAAATCTATGTCTAGGTAGTGCAGATGACACAAGCATTACATTCCTCCATACAATCTTAGGAAATATAGGCAACAGTGCAATATAGAGTTTATGAATCTGAAACTTTCCCAACTTACAAACACTCTGAAGTCTGTTGAGTATATTCCCTTGCAACTGATTATTTTCCAACACCAAGGTCCTAATGTCCAATATCTTCTTTACTACCCAAGATGAGTTTGATGGCACAGCCACAGACTCAATGGATCTATTCTTGATATAGTAGGTATGCACCCATTTCACCCAAAGACAGTCCTTCTTCTTTGCCAAATCCCATAGCAATTTAGCTATAGCTGCTTTGTTCCATACTTCCATTCTCACAACATTTAGGCCTCCAGAGGAAATAGGTTGACACACCTTATCCCAAGCCACAAGTGCTCTTCTGGATAAGATTGCTTTACCTGTCCATAGATAAGATCTGCAAACTGCCTCGATAGCCTTCAATACCTTCTTAGGAATTATAAACACCTGTGCCCAATAAGTCTGCATACCAAAGATCACAGCCTTTATCAGTTGAGTTCTGCCAGCATAAGACAAAAGCTTTGCAGACCAACAAGTAACTCTTGCTGTGATCTTTTCAATGAGAGGCAAATAATGCTGAATGGATAACTTCTTAGAATCCAGAGGAACTCCAAGATATCTAAAAGGCAGTTGTCCTTCAGTGAAACCTAGAGCAGCAATAATCATCTCTCTAGTTTCCTGTGGAATACCTGCCAAATAGATTGCACTCTTGCCTATATTTGCCTGAAGACCAGAAGCATAAGAGAATTTGAGAAAAGTGCTGTGAAGAATTTGAATAGATACCACATCTGCTCTACAGAACATTAGCAAATCATCAGCAAAACAGACATGAGAAATATTAAGCTTCCTGCATCTAGGATGGAAGTTAAAATTTCCATCCTTATGTAGTTGTTGCAGCAGTCTATTCAAATATTCCATGTCTAGAACAAATAGATAAGGAGACATAGGGTCCTCTTGCCTTATACCTCTCTTAGCATTGAATGGTTTAGTAAGACCTCCATTCATTACTAGATAGTATGAGGCAGAAGAGATGCAAGCCATAATCCAGTCAGTAAATTTAGCAGGAAAGCCCAAAGCAATAAGAATCTTCTTCAGATATCCCCACTCTAATGTATCATAATCTTTCCTGAGATCCACTTTTAGAATACATCTAGGTGAAACCCCTTTCCTAGAGTATCCTTTAAAGATTTCATGGCTTAGAAGAATGTTATCCATGATACTCCTTCCTTCTATAAAAGCAGATTGAGCAGGTCCAATCAAGTCTCCAATTACTCTCTTCATTCTGTTGGTTATAACTTTGGATATGATCTTGTATACTGTAGTACAACAAGCAATTGGCCTGTAGTCCTTCGCTGTGGTAGGAGATTTGACTTTAGGAACAAGAGCTATTGCAGTAGTATTGATCATATGAGGAATTTTACAGGTTTCAAAAAACTCCTTAGTAGCAGAAAATATATCCTCTTGTACTATCTTCCAGTTCTTTGTAAAGAACTTAATAGGAAAACCATCAACTCCAGGAGCTTTATCCTTAGGCATCTTCTTAACAGCTGCATTGATTTCCTCCATTGTGACTGGGCAAATAAGTATTCTTTGCTGTTCAAGTGTAAGACATCTTCCACCTCTCATAATATTGGTATCCACACAGGGAAGTTCAATAATAGATTCTCCCATTAGAGGTTGGAAAACCTTTAAAAACTCCTGTTCTACAGCAGTAGGCTCAGTCAATTTGATACCTGTGGCAGTATGGATAGAAGTGATGTTATTTTGGCCTGTCCTGATCCTCCATTGTGCATGAAAGTACTTGGTATTTGCATCTCCACATTCAATCCATGTAGCTTTGGATTTTTGTCTCATTACCTGCTCTTCAACTTTGTTCCATTTGTCAAGTTCTTCTAGCAAACCTCTTTCTTCAATAATCAGCTCCTGTGAAAGACAGTTAGTCTGCATTTGTAACTGTAAAATATCAAGTTTTTCTCTTGTCTGGATGATCTGCTGTTTGTATTTGGCTAAATGGTCATTTAACCCCTTTATCTACTGCTTAACTGTCTTCAATTTGCTCCAAATCTGCTGCATATGGGTGCCATGATAAACCTTCTCCCAGACTTGCTTCACAATTTCATGAAATTGCTCATGTTCCATTACATTGCTATATAGTCTGAATGGTTTAGGATGTAATGGCCTATATACACCAAATTTTACTAGGATAGGGGAATGATCTGAAATCAATGGATTCATGTAGTCAGCCTCCAAGTGTCCAAACTGTTGTAGCCATTGAAAGTTGCCAAATGCCCAGTCTATCTTGCTATATACTCTAGAATCAGCATCCTGCTTGTTTGTCCAAGTGAAGTGCCATCCAGTTGCTCTTAAAGCTGTAAGTTGTAACTCATCTACTGTGCCTTTATAATCCCTTACTTCAGTCTCAGTCACAGGAGAACCCATTCTATCATCAAAGCTTAATACATAATTGAAATCACTACTAATAAGCCATGCATCATGCTGAGGAATAGAAATTGTTCTGAGATCCCTCCATAACTGTGCTATAAGCACTGCAGTGTTTTGAGCATATATAACACTGAATTGAAATCTGACTAGACTTCTTATATCCTCCACTAGGCAATGGATAAACTGGTCAGAAAGAGACACCACTTGAATCTGAATATGAGGTTTCCATAATAGCCATATCCTTCCATTAACAACCTTTGCATAATTGCACTGCCACATCCAGCCTTTTGCAATCCTGTCAAATATTTTCTTGGCTTTATGCTCTTTTACTGTTGTTTCCAGTATACCAATCACATCAACTTTATTATCAGTAAGGAATTGTTTCAATTCCTTATGCTTTGGGGACTGGTTAAGTCCCCTAATGTTCCATGTGACTACAATCATGGATCAACATCTGGCAGACTATAAGAAGGCCCAGGATCAAACTGTTGCCCTCTTCTTCCCATAACATCCATGATTCCTTTCCCTCTAATACCCATACTGGCCATCTGTTCACCATTAGTAGTGATAACAGTGCTTACTTCATTAAGTTGATCTTCAGGATTCGATTGCACAGTCAGCTGCAAATTAACTTGATCATCTACCTTGCTTGAATCCTGATCTGTCTGTACAACTAAGACTGGAGGATTAACAGCTTCCTCAGGTTGCTTTTGGCCTTCATCATTTGCTACATTCTTCTTTACAATCCATTCCTTTTACTTTTGTTTCCCCTGCTGCTTTTGTCTGACTTCCCCTTTCCTTATGTCTTCTTTCTCCTCCTCATGTTTGTCTGAATTCCCAGTAGAATACCAACACTCAATTGTGTCATGACCAAACTTGAGGCAGTGGTTGCAAAAAGTAGGTTTCCAGTCATATTCAACAGACTGAACCTTAGAACCATAAGGTGTATCGATTTCTATCTCATCAGGAAGCTGATAAGCAGCATCAACTTCTACAAGTATTCTGGCAAATAAGATTTTGTCATAATGAGCAGTATACTTATCAGTATACAATGGTTTCCCAATCGCACTTGCCAACTTACTTAAAACCTCTGCAGACCAATACCCTACAGGAAGACCTGGAAATCGAACCCAAATAGGTACAGTGCTTAACACACTAGTCTGGAAATTGAAATCAACTTCCCATGGTCTTAGAACCATAGGCTTACTTCTAAAAGTGTATGGGCCAGATTGCATGATTGTATCTCTATCTTCAGCACTGTTGAATCTAAAGATACAATACCCTTCAGCATGCATTAGAACTTGAGGTTTAGTAACAAAGTTCCAAATATGTCTAACAAAGTTTTCCATATTTTGTTCACTAGGCCTATCACCTATTACAAATCCAATCAATGCATTCTTCCAATACTCCAGTTGTGGTTGTAAATCCTCTTCACAGATCTTCACTACCTTTTTACCATCTCGCAAAGTAGGAGGAACAAATGATAAAGGCTTACCCATTTGCACGTCTCTGTTGCCTCTGACTACTTCCGCGAGTGTAGGTTTTGGATTCTCTATCTCAACAGCTTCAACATCAGCTGGTACTGGACTTTTTGGTTCCATAACTGCTGCAAATTGTAATCTCCTTGCTGTTGTATCACTCATCCCTTCATTTCTTTGTGATCGATCCTGAACTGCTTCTGCATGCAATTGATCCTTCAATTGGTACCTCAGAGGAAGAAAATTTCCAAATGTTAGGGGTTCTAGAGTAGTTGTGATGCCATGCTCAGGTGTAACGAGCTTAGGAGGGACAGCATTAACGATCGGAGCAACATTTCTTCTCTTTCTCGCCATCTCCGGCGACAAATCCGCCGTGCTAATGTGCGCCGGAAATCGCACTGTTTTATTGAGGCACTAACGTGCGCCGAGAGCGTCCCATTCTACCCTCATTTTTAAAAAATCTATGACTGATAGCTGTTGTTGTAAGCAGAATATGCCAATGGAATGAACTGATCCCAAGACACTCTAAACTAAATCACTCACGCACAAAGCATATCCTCAAGAATCTGAATAGTGCCCTCAGATTGTCCATCCGTTAGGGGTGAAATGCTATGCTCAACTCCACACGAATACCCACCTCCTGATGAATGGCCCTGTAGAACCGCGATGTGAACTAAGTATATTTATCTGAATAATAGAAATTGGAATACCATGCAGGCGGATAATCTTCCAGATGTAATTCTTCGCCAATCGCTCCGAAGAATAAATTGTACACATAGGAATGAAATGAGCGGACTTGGTCAGCTGATCCATAATAACCCAGATAAAATCAAACTTCTTCGAGGTCCGTGGGAGTCCAAATACAAAGTCCATGGTGATCCCCTCTCACTTCCACTCCAGAATCATTATCTGTCGAAACAACCTACCCTGTCTCAATTGCTTGTACTTCACCTATTGGCAGTTGAGGCATATAACTACATATCCTACTATATCCTTCTTCGTCCGCCTCCAATAGTAGTGTTGCCTCAAGTCCTGATACATCTTCGCGGCACCCGAATGGATTGAATACCACGAACTGTAAGCCTTCTCTAGAATCAGCTCCCATAGCCCATCAATATTGGGTACACTAACCCGACCCTGCATCCTCAATACTCTGTTCTCACCAATGGTCACGTCTCTAGCATCACCGTGATGAACCCTGTCCTTAAGGACAAGCAAATAAGGGTCATCATACTTCCACTCCCTGATATGATCAAATAGTGAAGACCGAGAAACCACACAAAATAGAACCTCACTTGGATCTGAAAGATCCAATCTCACAAACTTGCTAGCTAAGGCCGGAACATCCATTGCCATAAGCCTCTCTGATACTGGTAGATATGACAAACTCCTCAAACTCTCCGCCTGGCGACTCAAGGCATCAGCCAGTACATTGGCCTTGAACAGGTGATATAAAATAGTGATGCCATAGTCCTTTAGCAACTCTACCCACCTCCTCTAGTGTAAATTTAGATCTTTCTACTTGAAGAAGAGCTGCAAACTCCTATGATCAGCATAAATCTCACAAGGCATACCATATAGATAATGGCGCCAAATCTTAAGGGTGTGAACAATGGCAACTAACTCAAGATCATGGAGAGGATTATTCTTCTCGTGTATCTTCAACTGTCTGGATACAAAGGAAATCACCCTACCGTTCTGCAGCAATACTGCTCCAAGGCGAATGCTCGAGGCATCCCAATAGACGGTTTAAGACTATAAACCTGTAGTCAACACCAAAACGAGGGCTGTAGTCAAAGCTGTCTTAAGCTTTTGAAAGCTCGCCTCACACTCCTCTGTCCATTTAATTAGAGCACCCTTCTGAGTCAATCTAGTCATAGGGGCTGGAATTGATGAAAACCCCTCCACAAAACGATGATAGTAGTCCACAAAGCCAAGGAAACTACGAACCTCTGTAGCTTAGGACGTCTTGGTCCAACTCTGCATAGACTCTATCTTCTTGGGATCCACTTGAATGCCTCACTCAATACTACGTGGCCTAAGAATGCCACTGAATCCAACAAAAACTCGCATTTTGAGATCTTTGCATATAACTTCTTCTCTTTCAGAGATTGGAGCACTGTACTCAGATGCTGCTCATGATCTTCCCAACTCCCTGAATACACCAGAATGTCATCAATAAAGTCAATGAAAAAAGAATCGATATATGGCTGAAATAAACTATGCATCAAATGCATGAAAGCTGTTGGGGCATTGGTCAGCCCAAATAACATAACAAGAAACTAGTAATGACCGTACCGAGTCCTGAAAGCAGTATTCGGGTTATCGGTCACCCGAATCATCAACTGATGGTAACCTGAGCACAAGTCAGTCTTAGAAAACAAAGTGCGCCCTAAATATGGTCGATCAGATCATCAAAACGAGGCAAATGATAAGGGTCCTTCACCGTGACCTTGTTCAGCTGGAGATAATCAATACACTTATACACACAATCATCCTTTTTCTTCACAAACAAGACAGGAGCAGCCCAAGGTAAATTACTAGGCCAAATAAAGCCCTTATCAAGAAATTCCTGTAACCGGTCCTTCAACTCCTTCAATTCAGGAGGAGCCATATGATATGGAGGTATAGAAATAGTCAGAGTTCCCGGCAACAAATCAACGCAAAAATCAATGTCTCTATCATATGGCATGCTCGGAAGATAGGCTGGAAATATAACAGGATAATCCTCCACCACTAGGATTGAATCAACAGAAGGGGTACCAATACTGGCATCTCTCACATAAGATAAATACATAGCACACCCATTCTCAACCATACAATGAGCTCTAAGAAAGGAGATAACTCTACTGGGAGTGTGATCTAAAATACCACTCCACTTAACACGCGGCACACTTGGCACAGCCAACGTCACGGTTTTGGGGTGACAAACAAGAATAGCATAATGGGGAGACAACCAGTCCATGCACAAAATAATATCCAAATCGACCATGTTGAATAGGAATAAGACAGCTCTGGTCTCAAAATCACGAATAGTAACCAAACATGACCAAAAAATGCAGTCCACAACAAGTGAATCCCCCAATAGGAGTAGAAACATAAATAAGGGAACTCAAAGAACCCTGAGATACATCCAAATGCGGAGCAAAATAAGAGGACACATAAGAGTAAGTAGAGCTTTGATCGAATCGAACCGATGCATCTTTGTGGGAAACCAATATTGTACCTGTGATGACAGAATCAGAGGCAACATCTCGACATGAGCGAGAAGGGCATAGTATATGGCCTGGCCTCCCCCTCGAGGGTGACCTCCACCTCCCCAGCCTTCACCTCTAGCTGGCTGAGGGGGTGGGGCGGCAAGTGAAACTGTAATTACAGCCTTGGAAGTCTGTGGGGGTGCTCTCCTCCTAATTCTAGGGCAATCCCTCACCATGTGGTGTGTGTCACCACACTAAAAACAAACTTTGGGGGGATGGTGGCTGTGACTGGCTAGGACTAGATCTGCTGGACTGACCTCTGAATGTACCCCGCACAGGAGGTGCACTAGAAACGGGAAGTGCATAGTAAGTCTTCTGGGTCCTAGGAGGAGCTGGAGCTAGAGCACTGCTAGCTGCTTGAAGAGTTAAATGAATGGGGTGACCAACATATCCCCTACCACGATGACCTGTACGGGCACCAGAATAGTGGCCCGACTCGCGAGACCTCTTGTCCTCACTCTCCTCTCTCTCCCTAGCATGCATACCCTCTATCCTCATAGTAATGCTCACCACCAAATGATAAGAAACATCATTCTCCAACTCACAAGCCTTGCTAGATCGGATTCTAGAAAAAAGCCCCTCAATTAACCGCCAAACCTTCTCGCAAACAGTAGCAACTAAGTCTGGTGCATGTCTAGCCAGGCTAGTATAACGAACAACATACTCTAAAACAGTCATAGAACCTTGGCGCAAGTGCTCAAACAAAGCAGGCCATGCATCCCTGAGGCTCTGAGGGACATACTCTGGCAGGAACAGCTTTGTGAACTGAGCCCAAGATAGTGAAGCAGCCTTACCTGTATTGTCTAACTCATAAGTGCACCACCACTCATTGGTGGCCCCTTGAAGCTGGAAGGTGGTGAAATAAACCCTACTTGATCCTAACATACCCATGGTGCGGAGAATACAGTAACACTCACCAAGAAAACCCAAAGCATCCTACGATGCTAGACTGTTGAATACAAGAGGCTTGTACTTCTTGAACCTCTCAATCCTCAGCTGCTCATCCTCGGAAGCTACTGCCCTGTCTCGTGATCGATCTAGTACTACAAGCGGCACAGGTATAACCTCTTGGACATTTTCAATATGCAGTTCCTGCTCAGGAGTGCGGGGGGGGGGGGGGGGGGGGGGGATTCTATGCTCCGCCCTCGGCCTGGGATGTGTCAGTGGCAAGGGCAAGCCACCATGTATGGGCCAAGGTGGTGTACATACTCATGAACTGCGCCAAAGTATCATATATAGCTTGAGTAGTTGTAGCAGTAGTAGTAGTAGTAGGCGTGTCAGGTGCCTTGACTCTGGTTGGGAGTATTGGTGGTACCTCGGCGGCAGATTGTGCAGGAGCTCTGGCTGAACCACGTTCATGCCCTCGACTTCTACCCCGGCCCCAGCCTCTGACGGCTGCAGCCAAGTACGTGTGTGTCTAATCATCTTGAGCAGCACGTGTCCTTACTATCTGTGAGATAATAGAAAGATAGAATTTTAGTTGTGATATCAAAAATCTCGCACGACAAGGAAATCAAATAAAGTGGAAGTTTCCTAATAATTCAATAACCTCTCGTAGATAAGTACAGATGTCTTCGTACCAATCAACGAGACTCGAATAAATCGGCATGTGTTCTGTGACTCCAATGAACCTAAAGCTCTGATACTAACTTTTCACGACCCTATTTTGCCCTCCATGAACATGTGCTCATGGCACTTATTCCCTACAACTTGGTAAGCCTAAGAATGCAGAAATATTACAAGTTGCGGAACATAATAACTAAAAAATGAACAACTAGAAGAAAAATTATATATAGATGTCTTGGCATATACAACCCAATGTCACAACTACTAAAATGCCATCCCAAAACTCGGAAAGTCACGGGAATACATGCTAACAGAATTTAATGCACTGCTCTAACTCCAGAATGTCTAAAATAACAGTATGAAAGAAAAGCTAACTGCTAAAGTAGAATAAGATAGAGATTTTCGGTCTGCGGATGCTGTAGATATACCTCGAAGTCTCTTCTGGATCTCTCCGCCTCGAGGATAATACACCAGGGTGGAGGTACTTGGATCTGTACATGAAAAACATGCGCAAGAGGGGCATGAGTATGCCACAACGGTACTCAGTATGTTCCAAGCATTGTTAGATAATACGCTTAACGCTAGAGGGAGGGGGGTGAATAGCGTTATAATAAAAATTAGCATAAACTTGCGGAATTTAAAATTTGCAGGAAATAAATAAGTGCGATAAGTAAATAAATTAGAACAAACGCACCGATGTATCCTGGTTCACCACAACCCGTGGCTAGTCCAGTCCCCGAGAGACTCTCTCGAGATTTCCACTAACTTGTTAAGCTTACGGGTGCTCAACAAACCGTTACAACTTGAGGACACAAGCCTCAACAACCTTTGCTCGGAGATACAACACTCCAAGACTTCAACCAAGGAAACACAAGTTCCTTCTTACAACACAAGGGACTAACACTTCCCTTCAAGTGTACAAAAACACTTAGCACTCAAACAAGACACTCCGTTAAGAGTAGATATGAGTAAAAAGAATACGCTCAAGATCGCAACAACTTTCCACAAGAATTTGGCTCTCAAAAGCTTATGTAATGAATATAAAATGATAAGCAATAAAGTATGAAAGCTTTAGCAATTGTATGATCAGTTGTTGTGTGTTATTGTTCTTAAAAGACTGATTTGAAGCTGTATTTATAGTTGCAAAACCTTGTATTACCATTGCCTAATTGCCAATTAAGAAATGTTGATTTTACTCAGTGACAATCGATTGTCAAATTACCACAATCGATTGTTTGCCAGTTCTTCCAAAAATCAATCCCAGATTTTACGCTTAACAATCGATTATCTAAGATCAATAATCGATTACTGGCAACGTTCAAAAAATCATTTCCAGATTTTACGTAAAACAATCGATTGTCAGAAATCTACAATCGATTACTCAGCAACGTTCAAAAAATCCTTTCCAGATTTTAATTAAAACAATCGATTATAGGAAATCAATAATCGATTACTCAGCAGCGTTCAAAAAATCCTTTCCAGATTTTAATAAAAACAATCGATTATAGAAAATCAATAATCGATTACCTGACGGTATTTGAAAACACTTTGGCAACGGTCAGTTATACAATCGATTATATTAAGCTAACAATCGATTATATATCAGTCTTGAAAAATCAATTTAGACACTGCCTCTTGACAATCGATTGTTATTGATTCACAATCGATTAATTAATAACTTTGAAAAAGTCTGGAAGACACTGCCTCAACACAATCGATTGTAATAAGTTCACAATCGATTATTTTGTGACTTTGAAAAATCTGATGGACACTGTCTCTTCACAATCGATTGTCATTAGCTTCACAATCGATTATTTTGAGCTTTGAAAAACTTTGATGGACACTGCCTCATCACAATCGATTGTCATAAGGTTCACAATCGATTGTCATGCAGATTTGAAAAATCTGATGCTCACTGCCTTAACACAATCGATTGTCATAAGTTCACAATCGATTGTCAAGCAGCTGACATAAACATAATCGATTATCATAAGTACATAATCGATTATCTTAGTCCAGATTGTAGAGGCATGTTTAAAAAATATTTTGACTGAAGTAAATATGCATTATTTAAAATCATTTTGCTCTAAATTAAATATGCATGATTTGTTAAAAATATTTTTACGAGAGAAGCCAAGTCTTGAGTTTAAGTTGTCGGGTCAAGATCACAATTAAATACCGACTCATATAAAACTTAATCTCGATCTTTGTCTTGTGCTTGAATCTCGTTATATATCAATTTTGCGCTTGTGCTTGGACCTCGTCATATGTTAATTTGCGCATAGTTTGTCATTCATCAAAACCTACAAATATAAACACACGCTTAGTATAATGCCTTGAGAACGTGTTTCCAACAATTTTCCCCTTTTTGATAATGGCAAACTTTAAGCGGGATATGCATATTAGGCAATTCATAATGACGATTCAAGACAAGTAAAGATATATAGATATGCAATTAGTTCCCCCTCAATTTATGCCGATAAGTATTGAGAGTGCATACCCGTTATCTTCCCCCTTTTGCCATTAGCAAAAAAAATATAGAATAATTAAAAAACTTGTTTATTCATTAAAAACGGTTACATAACTGGAACAATAAAAAACATAGAACAATAAAATAGAAAAACAAATAAAGAAATTATTCATCATCATTTCCCGCCTCATCATCCGGCACTGCTTCATAGGGAACAAGACCGGCATATGGATAATGAACATGGTCAAAATATCCATGGATCTCATGTGTCAATTGACCGACAGAGGTGGTCAATGAAGCAATTTGGTCGGAAATAGATTGAAGAGTAGGTTCTTGAGGCTGACGTGATCGACGAGTTGGAGGAGGAGCAGGAGCTACATGATCGCCGTCATGGGGATAGGAGGATTCGGAAATTTCCCACTTCTTGGTGCTCTTTTTGAGAGGACCGATGGAAGTGTTGAACCCTGAAGCTTCAAGAAAAATTCATAATAAGGAGGGCATAGGGAAGAGGTCTATCATCTTCGATGGCATCACGCATGTGAATTTTGACGAACTTACACCAATTGATATGAGCTCCGGTTATAATGGCATGCATGAGCTTAGCGTCCTCTTGGGAAAGTGTGGTATGATTATGCTTCTGAGGCTTGAGGACTCGGGTGATGAAATAGAAAATCAAACGATATTCGGGGAGCATTCCAGTAATGGTAGGACGTCGAGTAGATAGATTAGGATCATAAGCTCCAAGTCCTATTTGGTTTAGGAGAGTTTTCTCATCAAATAAGGCGCCGGCCTCTGTAATGTAGCGAGTAATGTTTTCGCCATTTCGAGGAAGATGGGCAATGGAATGCAAGTTGTCATTGGACAAAAGAATTTGAACACCATTAATATTTGACATAAGCTCACCATCGTCTTCCTCATGAAGGTTTGAGTAAAACGCTTGAATCAATGGAGGATTAATATAAGGATAGGTAAGATATATGAAGTCAAGAAGTTGACATTCCTTAAGCATGCTTGCAGCGGGGGCATATGATTCAAGATACTTGCTTGTTGAAGCGAGGAGGAAGAATGTCACGCTTTTCGAATTTTGTCAAAAATCTAATAAGCTCGGTTTCAGTATTGAATTGTAAAATAGACCCATCTTGATAAGGGAAATTTGGAGGTGGAGGAGCAGAAGAAGATGCACCTTGTCTACCTAAACGGGAACGTTCAGAGAGTCTGCCCGACATTTTCAAAGAGTAGTAATGAACTTTGTAAGAAACTTGGAAGATTTTAGAAGGTTTGGGAGCAAAGACTGATGCTTGAGTGAATAAAATTGAAGACTTGTGATGCATATTTATAATGAGAAGAATGGCATTTCATTTATGATGAAAATCTGCAGAAATTTATGAGCCAAAACAGTCAGAAACGGTAAAAATAAATTGCACTGACCGTTAGACAATCGATTGTTGAAACGAAATAATCGATTGTTGAGCAGATTTTGACTTGAACTCAGAACTGACACAAAATCGATTGCAGGACCCAAACGGTAACAAATATTTGAATTACTGACAAAAAATAATCGATTGTTGAATTATGATAATCGATTGTTGTGATACAGTGAGCACGGTGATTTTCTGACTCGGAAAATAATCGATTATATTTATGAAACAATCGATTGTATTAGAGATGCAGTACTGAATGGTTGAGACGGTAATCGATTACACAGTTAAAAATCGATTATGAACCACAAATGCATAATAAGCATCAAACATAAATAATCGATTAGTGATACTTGCTAATCGATTGTCCGCACAGTAAAATAATCGATTATTTGCTGTAACAATCGATTGTTCTATGCCATTTCTTTGTAATTCCCCCTGCCTTTAGGGCGATACCTGCAAAAGAGAATTAGACGTCTCCGACGCTCAAGTTAGTAATTTGTAACGAAATAATGCAATGAGAACGTGATCTCTTAAGAAGTGTGTCCTAAGGTGTTCTTAAGATAGTTTCGGGTATTTACCTTTTCTCCAACGTCGCCAATTACCTATTCGAGAGGGTGATCTTTGATTGTCCTCCACTCGTTAGGCATTTTCAAATTTCAAATTTGGAAGACCAACAACTAAATTTTGTGAAACCAATTTGTTCAAAAGTTGCATGTTGATGTGAGCTACTATACGATGCCATAACCAAGAATCATCCTCTTTGCTCATTAAACAATTCACGTATTCGGGTGAAGAATTTGCAAGATCAACCATATAAATGTTATCCATTCTAAAACCACGAAGGATAATTTTAATATCGCTACGTCTAAAAACTAAGCATTCATCCGAATCAAATAAAACAAGATTTCCCTTGTCACATAATTGACTTATGCTCAAGAGATTATGTTTTAAACCTTTCACATGTAATATATGCTTAATGGAAGAAATTTCATCCTTACCGACCGATCCGATGCCGATAATCTTTCCTTTGTTGTTATCACCAAAAATAACATTTCCCCCTTCCTTGTGTTCTAGTTGAAGGAATTTGGATTCGTCTCCCGTCATGTGCTTGGAGCATCCACTATCAAGGTACCATAGTACACTTGATCCCTTCAAACATACCTACAAAACAGATTAATGAGTTTTAGGTACCCATGCCATTTTGGGTCCTTGGGGGTTAGGCAAATCATAGTGATGTGATTGAGTGTTATGTCTATGTCGTGTAAAACAAGCAGGAGCAATATGTCCAATTCGTCTACAATCATGACAAGTCACGTTAGGATTATGCATCCTTCTAGGTTGATAGTAATTGGACGGACGAAATTCATTTACTCTATTCTTGACAATATAACTATTGCGCAAATCATGAAAATCATTTCTCCTACCATTTGTTCTATGATATGCACCATTTCTAGAATAGTTGTTTCTAGGTTGGAAGTCATTTCTAGGTGTTCTAAAAGGTTCAACATTCCTTCTAGTGTTTGGCCTAGAATGTGCATTATTTCTAGCATGATTATTTCTAGGTTGCGATTGATGAAAACCATTTCTAGGTTTGTTGTATCTAGGATGAACATTTGTTTTATTTATCCTAGGTTGAGCCTTAGGTGGTTGGGGGTTGGCTTCAACTTTCTCTTTAGGCTCGTTTCTCAAACCTATGCCATGCTTGGTCGACTTCAAATTAACAAGCACTTCATTCAAATTTTTATGAGAAGAGTTAGACTTATCTAAGGTGCCCTTAAGCCTTTCTACTTCATTTTTGAGATGCATGCAAGAAGTACAATTTCTAGAACTCTCGGGCTTGTCGGCGCTTCTCTTGCCAAAAAATTTGTTTTCCTCTTTCAACTTCTCATTTTCTAAAATCAGTTTTTCCAATTCCTTTTCTTTAAAACAGAGTTGTTTTTGAAAATCTTTTTCTTCTAAAGAAGCATTTTCTTTTATACTCTTAACAGTTTTTGAAGCTTTAATAAATTCGCTATACAACTCACCAAAAGCATTTTTCATTTCTTCAAGGGAAAAGAAATTTTTGGAAGAAATTTGACATACCTCTTCTTTGTTGTCTTCTTGTGCCATAAGATAAAGATTTGCGGCTTCATCTTCTTCTTCCTCACTTGACTCGTCACCGGAGTCGCCTCCCCAAGATATGTATGCTCGTTGCTTCTTGAAGGGTTTCTTCTCCTTTTTAGCATTTGGGCAATTTGATTTAATGTGCCCGGTTTCTCCGCACTCATAGCACTTTATTTGATCTCCTTGCTTTTTGCCCTTTCGTTCATACTCTTTTCGCATGAACTTTTGAAATCTCTTGATAACGAGTCCGAACTCGTTGTTTCCTTCCTCATCATTTTGAGGTTGGCTTGTGCTTGCCTTGAGAGCGATTCTTTGCTTCCTTTGATCATCAACAAGAGGGTTAAGTATAGTAGATTCATAAGTTTTAAGATTACCTCTTAATGCGTCGATGGTGACATTTGAAATGCCAATGGATTCTTGAATCGCGTCGGCCTTGGATCGCCATTCCGGAGTGAGACTTCGGAGAATTTTTCGGACAAGTTCCTTATCCGTGAAGGTCTTCTTAAGAGCATGTAAATCATTTACGATTTTTGAAAATCGTTCAAACATCTCATCGACCTTTTCGCCTTCCTTCATGTGAAACAATTCATATGCATGGGTTAGGAAATCAATTTTGGCTTCCCTTACCTGGTCCGTACCTTCGTACGTAATTTCTAGCTTGTCCCACATTTGCTTCGCCATTGTGCAACAAGATATCTTCCTGTAATCATCAGCATTTACAGCACAATATAATAAATTAATAGCTTTAGCATTATTTTGCACCTTTCGGATATCATCCCATCGTATTCATCTTCGGACTTTTGGACCCATTCATTTTCAACCTTCTTGGTTGGAATTTGTTCTCCATTCATTATGACCTTCCAAAGATGAAAACTATTTGATTGTACAAATATTCTCATCCTCTCCTTCCAGTATGTATAATTTGTACCATCGAATAGCGGTGGTCGGGTGGAGCATTGTCCTTCACCTATTCCTGCAAAAGAATCACGAGTAGAAGCCATGGATGTTTCTCTCAAACGGTTAAGTCTTCAGAGAGTTGGGCTCTGATACCAATTGTTAGATAATACGCTTAACGCTAGAGGAGGGGTGAATAGCGTTATAATAAAAATTAGCGTAAACTTGCGGAATTTAAAATTTGCAGGAAATAAATAAGTGCGATAAGTAAATAAATTAGAACAAACGCACCGGTGTATCCTGGTTCACCACATCCCGTGGCTAGTCCAGTCCCCGAGAGACTCTCTCGAGATTTCCACTAACTTGTTAAGCTTACGGGTGCTCAACAAACCGTTACAACTTGAGGACACAAGCCTCAACAACCTTTGCTCGGAGATACAACACTCCAAGACTTCAACCAAGGAAACACAAGTTCCTTCTTACAACACAAGGGACTAACACTTCCCTTCAAGTGTACAAAAACACTTAGCACTCAAACAAGACACTCCTTTAAGAGTAGATATGAGTAAAAAGAATACGCTCAAGATCGCAAAAACTTTCCACAAGAATTTGGCTCTCAAAAGCTTATGTAATGAATATAAAATGATAAGTAATAAAGTATGAAAGATTTAGCAATTGTATGATCAGTTGTTGTGTGTTATTGTTCTTAAAAGACTGATTTGAAGCTGTATTTATAGTTGCAAAACCTTGTATTACCGTTGCCTAATTGCTAATTAAGAATTGCTGATTTTACTCAGTGACAATCATTTGTCAAATTACCACAATCGATTGTTTACCAGTTCTTCCAAAAATCAATCCCAGATTTTACGCTTAACAATCGATTATCTAAGATCAATAATCGATTACTGGCAACGTTCAAAAAATCATTTCCAGATTTTACGTAAAACAATCGATTGTTAGAAATCTACAATCGATTACTCAGCAACGTTCAAAAAATCCTTTCCAGATTTTAATTAAAACAACTGATTGTCAGAAATCTACAATCGATTACTCAGCAACGTTCAAAAAATCCTATCCAGATTTTAATTAAAACAATCGAAAACACTTTGGCAATGGTCAGTTATACAATCGATTATATTAAGTTAACAATCGATTATATATCAGTCTTGAAAAATCAATTTAGACACTGCCTCTTGACAATCGATTGTTATTGATTCACAATCGATTATTTAATAACTTTGAAAAATTCTGGAAGACACTACCTCAACACAATCGATTGTCATAAGTTCACAATCGATTATTTTGTGACTTTGAATAATCTGATGGACACTGTCTCTTCACAATCGATTGTCATTAGCTTCACAATCGATTATTTTGAACTTTGAAAAAATTTGATGGACACTGCCTCATCACAATCGATTGTCATAAGGTTCACAATCGATGGTCATGCAGATTTGAAAAATCTGATGCTCACTGCCTTAACACAATCGATTGTCATAAGTTCACAATCGATTGTCAAGCAGCTGACTTAAACATAATCGATTATCATAAGTACATAATCGATTATCTTAGTCCAGATTTTAGAGGCATGTTTAAAAAGCATTTTGACTGAAGTAAATATGCATTATTTAAAATTATTTTGCTCTAATTTAAATATGCATGATTTGTTAAAAATATTTTTAAGAGAGAAGCCAAGTCTTGAGTTTATGTTGTCGGATCAAGATCACAATTAAATACCGACTCATATAAAACTTAATCTCGATCTTTGTCTTGTGCTTGAATCTCGTTATATATCAATTCTGCGCTTGTGCTTGGACCTCGTCATATGTCAATTTGCGCATAGTTTGTCATTCATCAAAACCTACAAACATGAACACACGTTTAGCATAATGCCTTGAGAACGTGTTTCCAACAAGCATAACCTCGGTTGATTAGACGAGGAAGGTCGGGCTCTACTGAGGAAAAATAATAATAATTAACAAAAAGATAAGATAAACATTATAATTGATAATCTACTGCATAAGCCTATACAGATAATAAGAGTACCATAACGGAAAAATGTAAATAAAGGCAGAACAGAAGGAAATGCTTCTCCCAGCAAGAATAATAATAACCGGTGATATTTTAGTATTCCGAGGATCTTTTGGTATCCTCAATATAAACGCCGGGGATCTCTTGGTATCCCAAGGATCTCTTGGTATCTAAAGTATAAGTGCTAGGGATCTCTTGGTATCCTGAGGATCTCTTGGTACCCTCAATGTTAATGCTGGGAACTCTTGGTATCCTCAATATAAATGTCAGGGATCTCTTGGTCCCGCACCTCAGTCCAAATCATAACTTCCATACAACGGATCTCCCGGAATGCGATTCCATAGTCCCAATTTAAAATACACAGTAGTGTCACGTGAATATTAAATTAAAGGCCAGATTTTTATAAGTAAATACTAAATTCTAGGCTAAAATGTTGGACGTAATGCAATTAGGAAAGTTTAAGCAAGTAGGTAACTTAGAGCCTAAGGTTTTGAAAGTGTCCTAGGACGCCTAGAAGCCGTGTCTAGTAGTTCCTTCTTATCGGCGTGTTGTCGACCACATTTATAATTAGGATGCTACATGGACATTTAGAAAATTACCCTCCTCTTTGTTATTCTATATCGTGCGGTGAAGTGGAAAATGAAAGTATTTATGTTTGACTCACATAATTACTATGACACACCAAATGTGGCTATGAATCGTGTGCCTGATATCGTGGGTGAGAATGACTCCCCGATCTTGAATCTACCTGGCCCATCTATCCCAGATCAAAGTGTTCATATTCCTGTTGTGGCAGAGGGTAGTACCATGCCTTTCACCGATATTCCTGATCCTGATGTAGTTCTAGCTTCCGGTCTCGGAGTTCCTAATTGGGATGTTATAGAAGCCATTCATAGGTTGACCCAGTTAGCGGCCGCTCAGGCCTAATGATCTCATAATGCCCCTACGTCCTCCCACAGACAGGGAGGTTCCGCAATCTCCAGAGTCAACCAGTTTCTGGAGTTAGCCCCTACAGAGTTCACAAGCACAGACCCAGAGGCTGATTTGCAGGATTTCTTTGATGAAATGTGTAAGACATGGGTTATTAAACCACTTTTGCAAAAAGAACTTCATTTTTCAAGAATGGCCAAGGTTGTCAAAAGTTGCTAGACATGCAAGATATGGCTAAGACCCCGCAAATCCAAGAACCTAAACTTTGTAGGAAGACCGGATCTTATGTTGTGGACTACGTATCTCGCCCGAAAAATTAAAATCAAGTTCGCATTGTTCGGGAGGATTAGAAATTGGAGAAAGCTTTTTTTTTTAAATGCAACTAATTTGGATAAACTATATTTATTGCCTATTAAAAAAGTATGGAAAATTTAAAATCTTTTTGGATTTTTTTCTCCTTTTTTTTGAATTTTTGTAAAATAATGAAAAAGAGTAAAATCTTTTTGGATTTTCTTTTTCATTTATTTTTTTGAATTTTTGGAAAATAATGGGAAAGTATAAAATATTTTTTGGATTTTTCTTTTTCATTTATTTTTTTATTAAGGGTTCACTAGACAAGGCAATTCAGGGTGGCACGTGGTAGATGGCGGCTTCTCAAGCTGTCTGCCACTCCACGCTCCCACGAAACCCACCAAAGAAACAAGTGAATTAAAAAAGGCCGTGTACGCTCAAACGTACTCCGTAAGACTTGTTGCAGAAAGAAGAACCATAGTGATATAAATAATTACAGTTTATAAAGCAGCAACACATAAAAGAAAAATTGTAAACAAATACGCAACTAGCAAATAAAAATGACTAAAATAAAATAAAAATCAAACAAAACACATAAAAATCTCAACTGAATATTCTAAAAACCGACAAGATCAAGTACTAGCACAAACCTCCAAGTCCCCAGTAGAGTCGCAAAAGCTGTCACACCCTGTTTTTTACAAACCTCACTAACCCTCTTAATAAAAAAAAAGATTTCGCAAAGATCGAAAAGGTTTTTCAATTTTGAAAGTGACAAAAGATAGTGTTCAAACGGATTAACTCAAAGTCTCCACCTGACATTTGGTTGCGGTGTTTCAGTTCACCGCTTTTTTAGAAATCATTTTTCCTTTTAAAACACTTTAAACGTCAAAACTAAGTCTACACCGGATATTCAAGTATGGGGGTTCATTTGACTCGGGAAAATAGTATTAGGCATTCTCCGAGTCTCATAACTAGAATGGTTGCATACTAAATCTAGTCAACTTTTAGAATGTTCGAATTGAGGTAAAAACACACAAAGGAAAATAAATATCCAAAAGGTTCGAGGTCGTCCTTTCCTAATAAAAGAAAAATAAAACAAAATAAATAAGTCCTCCTAGCCGATACTATGCCTTCATTGATGATGCCACGGTCTCCATTTACATTTATTTCGTGGCATTCATCGATTTATAATATATACAAAGCCTTCGGGGCATTCCCCAAATGAACTTAACAAAAGGAACGACCTCTCGCCTCAAAATCCAAACAAAACAAATCCTAAGGTTTGTCTACCCAAGTATTAGTGGACCTAAGCATACTACTGACGATGAAAATAGTAAATAAAATATAAGTAATGGAATACTTGAAATCTAATTTTTTTCACACGATTAACGCCACCTCCGATAACCCAACGCCTAGCCTATATTCCACTCAAACAATGCAACAAAACTTATAACTCAATAAGGTTCAACTAGAGCCCCTAAGGACTACAAATCTCATTTCAGTATAACATGCTAAAATTTAAAATCAGATTCAACAACCAATTTAACAAAAGTTAAGGAAATTAACTACAGTAATTTACCTCAATTGAACAAACAGATCATGTCAATTAATCATTTAAAGTAGCCAATTAAAGTAAGGATTGATAGCAAGCACATAACAATTAAGTGAGGTAGGTCTAGATTAAGTAAAGAGCAAAGTAAAGGATTGACCTCAATTAAAGTAAAACCTAATCCAATTTTAATTATAACTTCTCGCAAGACGTACAACAATACTCTGCTCCAATTGTTAGAGCAACGGTGAGCTCGTATCTAAGTACGACTTAACTGCGGCAGCCTTGACATGCAAAATAAATAGGACCTTGCTAAGTGATGAACTAGCTGGAACTTGAACAAAACCTCGGACGGTGACCTCGAACGAAGAAAGATGCATGAACGATGAAAAGGCAGGATGTGGAGCGAGAATCACATTAAGAAAATGAACATGGGACACGAGAAACTAAAGGCCTACAGTTACGGAGTCCATTGAAAGATGAAGGAACAATGGTTGACTAAGAAGGCTAAGGGTTGAAATTGAAGGTTTAAGGTGGAGAGATGGTTGGCGTAGGATAATAGTAGCTTCAGTAGAGTGATTCACTTGGGGGAAAACCCCTTGCGGTTGCCAAGAATTCGAGTAGTGAGGAGCTTTTTGTTTTGGGTGTTCTTTGGTTCAAGAAGAAGGTCAGGGCTCTAAGTGGTCTCTTTGGTAGGAAAGCATCTTATTTCATATCCCTCATAGCTTAGGTGGAAGATGATGAACTTTAAGGTGAGGGTCCCGTGTGTTCTCTACGACTAGTAAAATGAAGAAATCCAGCTTCTTTGTGTTCTTTCCCTTTAGAAAACCGTTTATCCCCCATTAGTTCTTAGGTCTTATCTAATTTTATTAGGATTTTAGTGTCAGGTTAATGAGTATTGGGCTAGGTCAAATTTTGCCAAATATATCTTTAAAAGTGGCCCTTTAACTCTACTAGACTAAAAATATTAATTCCTAAAAATAATATATAATAAAATCATGAAATCATTCCTAATTAATTCATACTATACTATGACATGAAGTTAATGTTTTGTATTTTTAGGAGAATATACTAAAAATAGAAATGCGTTAAAAATAGTATTCTTATTAAAATGCCTAATACTTTAATTAAACATAGAAAAATTAAATTACTTTTGAATATTTTAATTTTGTGATAAAAATAATGTAAAAGAGTCAAAATTATTTGAAATAACTATATTAGACCTAAACTAAGTATTTAAATACTAAAATATGTAAATTCTTGGGGAGGTTCAAAAATCATATGTCTACATTATTTCTTTGGGGGCCATATCCCTTTCTTCTGCACTGATATCCCCAAAGAATAAGTCGAAGAGGAGGAAAGAGGATAAGTTGGAAGGGATGGAAAACACCATAGCCCACCAAAGGTTGAGGACCCTCTCTGGCCAAGAACCTTGGAGAGGTAACAGACCTGGGTAATCTAGACCCCACTTGCATGGCTACTTAAAATACACTTCATGGAATAGTGAGCCGTGCAAGCTACCAGCACGAGGTGAAGACCCATGCCGAGATGGGGTATGAAGGCTAGAAGCAGTGTATAATTTGATCCCCCTCATGAGCAGTGGTGTACAATCTGCATAACTTTTTTAAGTCGAAGAAAGTCGACCCCCCATGTATCATCATCTCGAGCTAATAACGGCACCAGTAGTAGGTGTAAAAAATTAGCGGCAATAAGACAGTATGATCTCGCTCGACACGGGGAAGCTTAGGTAGAATGTCACCATACAGCCGATAGGAATGCTGCCAAACAACCTTAGGTCCGCAAACTCCAACCATGCTTATTAACAATAAAGGAAGATGGCGAGAAGAAAAACATGGATGAATGGAGGAAGGCACTTCGACAAAGAGATAACGCCATAATACCCCAATTTATAAGGGGTGATAATGGCGCAACCATCGATGCCCTTGGAAGAGTGATTAGCAAAGGCAACAAACATGCCCTTGAAAAACTGAATCAACGGTGGTTTTGTTATTTTGAAGAACAGGAATCGACAGTGTATTGAATGGCATAAAAAAGACAAGTCCATGGGATGTCTCGGTTATCGTGAAAACTCACATCATTGGTTGCGTCATCATACCGTCATGGGGATCTCGAAGAGTTTGGAATTAGAATCATTTACATCGCTTCCTTCTAGGAAATGCAGATACTATCTGTATATGGTGAAATCAGAGGGTCCAATTTCTTGTTGTTAGTTCATTTCAGAAGAACATCTTCAGACCTTCAGGATATGAAGTTATGACTGAGTTTCCCTCACTTGAGGCTTGTCGAGGCCCCACCTTAAGGGAATATCAATGGAGGCTATAGCAAGAATAGGGAGTTCCAAGACACGTGACCACATCTGACAAAGTTGGCCTGCCCAGAACCTGTATTAGGGTATCACATCTAGTTGTCCCATCCCTCTACCTTTATAATTAATTCATTCTGTACTATGTTGGGATCATTATGTGTAAAGACCCCTATTGTTGCTCCAACAACTCTCTCTCTCAATTTTTTCGTTCTAACATACACTCTTGATATTATTGCTCTTATGTATTACCTTCACACTTGTTCTTCATTTATTTCTTATTATTGACCATAAAGAGCTGCCATTGATTATATTCTAGTTGTTAGCCCTTCCCCAATAGCTAGAGCATGAGCGGAGGTATCGACCTCGAGGCCCCGTGTCGTCTTGTCCGAGGCCTGAACAGTTAAATCCCCGGCTTGCTTACAACCCCATTTAGATCTAATAAGTTGGTACTTTACCAATTTATCTTGTCTTTAAACCTATACTTTTGCTATGTTTCAGTGATAAAATTGTGTGTTTAATGTTGTTTACTTCTATTTACAGGTTGTATGAAATTTAGAGGTAATGGTGAAGGAACCAAATAAAAACTAGTCAAAAAGGAGCTAAAATGGACAATGAGAAAATGCCGAGTGGTTTACTCTTTGCGAACGCAAAGGTACAACGCGAACGCAAAGAAGCAAGCAGCTAGAATTTCGCACACGCGAAGTATACAACGCGAACGCAATGAACCTGAACCTGAACCTTCGCGAACGCGAAGGAACAAACCCAGAAATTATGTCGGAGGAGAGAAAACCTTCTCAAATGTGAAGGTGTGATCACGAACGCGATGAAGAAACTAGGCAGTTCTGGAATTTCACATTTTTTGACCGAAACCCTTTAATACCCAAACCAGCTCATTTGAAGAAAATCTTTGGCATATATGTCAATTCTTAGATTTAGACAGAACAAGTTCGGAAGCTAGGGTTTGCACACACACTTGGGTCTTGAAGATTTGAAGCTTGTGGTTAAGGATTTTTTTACCCATTTATGTTTAGTTCTTCATTTTCTTGCTTTGTATTGTATATTTAAGTGTGTAGTATTTTATTGAATATTTATATGTTGTTTATGAAAATATTCATATTTAAAGTATGGATTAAATACCTTGTTTTGCTTATGTATTGAATGATTTTTATTTATTTATGAAGTGAGTTATTGTTTCTTTAATTATTCTTGTTCTTTAATGTTTCCAATGGGATAAGCTAACCTTAGGACTCGCCCATTAACTCCGAATTAATTTTGGGAAAGATAATTTGGGGTTCGAAAAGATTAATTAACAACAACTTGGGGCGTTAACCCTTATTTTATATATCCTACCTAGGGATAGGATTGAAGTACTTGTAGCCATATCCGGTAGTGCTTAATCTCTTAATTGGTTTAAGGATAATTCAATTAGGAAGTATTGTTTCTAATATAGAATTATTACCCGTGGCTAATTAACATAAAATCACTTATGTAATATTATGAAATAAGTTAGATCGTTACTTGAGTATAATTCCCAATGCAACCATACTTGTAGCCATTGACCATTTTACTTGCTTTCTAGGTGTGTTTGCATTTCCGCATTAAGGTATAAACTTTTTCTCAACTCAATTCTTAGTGTTTGGCATTGTGCCATAAGTGATAATTCTCTTACATTCCTAATCGCCTACATATCGTTCTCGGTGGGATTCGACACCGACTCAGAGTTAGGTAGATTATATGGCATGTGACCGTGTCCATTTACTTTTAATGGACGTCATCCAAATTGGCGCCATTGGCGGAAAATAATTTGGCATAATTTATGTTATTTGAGAAATAAGCATAAGTGCTTTGGTCCAAACTTGTGAATATTTGTGTAATTAATTTTTCTTACTTGGTCTATTTTTCTTGTTTATTTTCTCTTTTCTATTTGGAAAAATTGCATCATATAATGAAAATTGGTCAAATGTTAATTGTTTATACTTTGATGACCCTTGTCCTTATTATGGAGGACCACACTCGTGGCAAAATTGGTGAAATTTTCCCGGGGTTAGATTGCATGCACAATTTCAAACCCATGATAGAGTATTTGTTATAAGTGTGGATTTCAAAATGGTCACTAGGATGATTGTACTTATTTTTCCTTCCCTTCAACAAGCTGTTGTTATGATGATTCTATTTTTTGTGATGAAAATTATAGGGCCATGGAAATGGAAGAAGTTAAGCATGGTCAAAATAGAGAGTTCAAGCTCATGTTAGAATGCCTACTTAATAGAGGAAACAAAGAGCAAAGTCCCTTGGATGAACTTTTGGAAAATATTCTCCAAATCAAATTGGAACTTGAAAGGTTGCACTCATAAATGGGAGAAATGCTTGAAGCTGTAGAGGTCCAAAAATCCTTGGAAGTTAATGAAAGCCAAGAACTTCTCCTTACATGTGGAAGCCGAAAATCCTTCCTTTGCACTTGATCAAAACCAAGAAGGACTCTCAAATGCTCAAAATGAACAGATGATTCTCATGTTGGAGACCATTCTAGAAAATGAGGAGAAGCACAACTTTGCACTCGAGGATTTGAAACAAGGCTTGACTTACAATGATGATCATATCAGTACTTTGGAAGATCAAATGAAAATATTGGTTGAGGCTCACTATGTCCACCAACTTGAGAATGTTGAAGGAAGCCAAGAATAGTCCAATTCTTAGGAAGAAAGTGAGCTATACATTGAACAATCAATAATTAAACATCCACCAACCAAATAAATGAGCATTGATGATGCCGAGAAAAATATGGAATTAGAGTCAACTAGTGTAAATGAAAATATGGTTGATATTAACTCTAGTTTGGGGGATAAAGAGGATGTCAAAATCTGGGAAACACAGTAATTTGGAGGTTTGAAGTCATATTCCAAGCATTTTTCAATATCGGAATTATGTGGTGATATAGAAGTTGAACTACATGAATCAGTGGAGGATTGCGGGGAGGAAAACACATGCAATACATTCTACAATTTCAAGGAATGACAAGGCAAAATGGCATTCCTCACATGAGAGCCAATAAGTGTAAAATGAAGAATTAAAGGTGTGTCTTGGTCATCGACATACCACTCCCAATCGCACATGGTCACAAGCTTGATTCCAAGCTAGGTTCCCAATTCATATCATCCAAGTGGCAAGAAAAGTGGTAAAGTTGACATTAGTCATGCTACGATGTTAAATGCGGCGCTTGGTGGGAGGAAACCCATTATTTTTCTAAATTTGCAGTCATTTTTGGAATTTTCTTTTTTTAGAATAGCTTATTATATTTTGTTTAACCAATCTGCCAGGTTTTAGATTTTTTTGAAGTTGATTTGAGCAGGTCGGAGTGGTCTGAGAGCCAAAACCAGTAGCTGCTAGGATTGTTGATTTGCAGAAAAAAGTAACTCCCCGTGTTCGCGAGTAAACCTCGCGTTCGCATAGGTTTAGAAAACTTTAACCCTTCACGTTCAGATCACACACGTTTGCAGCCACTAGCAGTGTTTACCCTTCGCGTAGGTGACACATCCCTCGCGAACGCATAAGGTTGGGTAAGTGTAAATAAAAATTACCAACTAGAAACCAGAAAATTCACCCATATTGCTCAAACAACATTCCCCTATACTCCTTAACCCCAAAATCAATTCATCCATAATCTTCAAGTTTCTTGCATTTTTCCATTTCACTCTCAAGGTATGTAATTTCCTCTATTGTATCATAAATCTCTCTTCTCCTTCTTGATGTGAATAGTGAAACAATAGAAGAACACTCATGGTTTTTGGTCCTTAGGGTTCAAATTTTGAGTATTAATTTGCAAATTTGTGTTTGAAATTGGTTATTGCCTACTGGGTGAGGATTCGTTGAGTGTGAGTGTTTGTTTTTCAAGAAATAGTTGGGCAACATTTGTTCTTAAATTTTTTGTAACTGAACAAATAAAAGAGGGCCCCCAACCATTTGAAGAAATTCCTGAAAGAAAACATAATGTGGGCGAGGAAGATGACCTTCGTGAATGCAAAGTAGAAGAAAAGAAAACTGTTGTCCAGGATGATGCAAAAACTGAATACATTTTGTGGTTCACATCACTTAGAGGAGGATGATGATGATGGTGCGGACTTGGAGCTCAAATTTCCCACCACCTCCAGTTCTGACTGATACAGTATTCAGGGGGCACTTTCCACCATTTTACTCTATCATGTTTAGTTGCATTGGGGACATTCATGTTTAGTTGCATTGGGGACATTGCAACATCTTTAGTTGAGGGTAACTTCGTGTATAACTATTGTTCTTGTATAATTATGGATAACTGTGGGTATGGTAGATTGGTACTGTGATTCTTTTCAGTTTATTGTTCGTGTATTTTCATATGATGTGTGATATTATTATGTTTAGTAGCTTGTAAATTTTTTGTTTATATATATATATATATATATATATATGTATGTATGTATGTATGTATGTGTGTGTGTGTGTGTTAGGTACTTGATGTTTATTAGCTTCTTAATTTTATTTCATTAGCTTCTTAAATTTTCTTTTTTATATAGTGACGATATCCTTGGTTTTCCTTATACCACTGTTCTTTTTCCAAGGATGCCAATTTTCTTCTTGAACCAGGTGATTGTAGAAAATTTTTGTCAACTTTTTTCGATGATGGATAGATAGACAACTTTCTTAAGGGAATTAGTCTTGTAGTTTAGATATAGCTATATTAATATTAGGAAGAAGAGTTGGAGTTTGTTCCCATTGACAAGGTTGTGTCTTGCTTGGTACCAACATGATTTAAACCTCCGCATATAAAGTTGTGGTTGTTAAAAAAGAAATATAATTGAAGTAAAGATTCCATGACTTTTAGAATCAAATTGTTTCTCTTTGGTTCACTAAATAGCATTCGATGTTGTATGTAACCTCTGTGAGTCATTAGTTTCAATTAGATTTTGGATTTATATTCCACTTGAGTGTTCATGTGCCATTGTGTGGTGAGATTTACCGTGAGTTCTTTTGCATTGCTTGTAGTCTAGAACTTGCCCGAAATGTGTTTCAAAGCGAAATTATAGACTAACTTGGTTTAAAAAGTGATATTTGGCCTTTCTTGGACTGCTATTTTTCCTTAAATTTCCTACCCTTGAATATTTTCCCTAGTTAACTCATTTTGAGCCTTTAACCTTATTCTTTGGCAACCATGTTGCAAACTTTAATCCTTTGTTATTTATTGATCTAGCTTTTGGCACTCTACCTCCCTAAGTACTTTGAAAGTTTAAACATAGGCTACAAGCCTAAGTTTGGGGGTGAAGATTGGAAAAGTTGTGATATGAAAGTTGTTTGAAAAGGTGGAAGGTAGAGAAAAAATGAAACCTTCCTTGATTTTAAAAAGAAGAAAAAAAATCGTATAAAATGACAAGACATTGTGAATAAAGGGAAGACTAGGTGTGAAATGAAAAGTGAAGAAAGGATGGAGAATGTTTTCGAATGAAGTGGACTTTGATTCTAAATTCTATAGTGCTTGGGGAAGTTTTGAGTCACTCTAACCAAAATTGCGCCCTACCTTTACTAAAATCGTAAACTAAAAACCTTTAAGTCCTAATTGATTTTAACAAGTTGTCTACATTAATGGAGGAATACGTGAAGGGCAAGCCTATGGTACTACTTGTATGTATTTGGACATCTTTTTGAGAGAGAGTTAATTCTTTCCATTTGATATTCCATTTTTGTTTTGAATTAATATTTATAAGTGCGTGATCCTCTTTTAAATGTGAGGGCACATGAGATTTAATTTATAAATTTAATCCCATTTACAATTGGAAGGAATATCCAATGAAAGTTAATTGTGATAGAGAGGTAAATTTTGAAGATTTAGTGTCATGACTTTATTTCTACATTGATTTGTATAAATGTTTGACCACTTGAAATGTAATTAAGTTCAAGAATAGTGTTCAGCAATTCATATGCGTTGGATTAATTTTTGGTACCAATCAAAGTCATGCATTTGTGCTTAAAGTAGACCTTTTTGGCTTAGCATTATAAGGAAACAATATTGAGTTAAATACTTGGGAGCAGATTTTGTTTCTTTCATTGATTGAGGACAAGAAAAAGTTTAAGTTTAGGGGAATGATACGTTGGTATTTTACCAACTTGTCTTGTCTTGAAACCTATACGTTTGCTATGTTTGAGTGATAAAATTGTGTGTTTGATGTCGTTTACTTGTATTTTGTAGGTTGTATGTAATTTAGAGGTAATGATGAAGGAACCAAGTAAAATCAAGTCAAAAGGGAGCTAAAATAGACAATGAGAAATGGCCTAGTGGTTTACTCTTTGCGAACGCGAAGGTATAACCGCGAACGCGAAGAAACAGGCAACTAGACCTTTGCGAATGGGATGAACCTGAATCTGAACCTTCCCAAATGCGAAGGACTAAACGCGAACGCGATGCTTAATGAGAGAAAACCTTCACGAATGCGAAGTTGTGATCACAAAAACGATGAAGACGCGTTAAAACTGGGTAATTTTGGAATTTTATATTTTTTGACCCTAAACCCTTTATTACCCAAACCAGCTCATTTGAAGAAAATCTGTGGATTATTTATAGCTCTTAGACTTAGAGAGAACAAGATTGGAAGCTAGATTTTGTACACACGCTTGGGTCATAAAGATTTGAAGCATGCGGTTAAGGATTTCTTACCCATTTATATTTATTTCTTCATTTCTTTGCTTTGTACTGTATATCTAAGTTTGTAGTATTTTATTCAACACTTGAATCTTGTTTATAAAAATATTAAGGTTTAAAGTGTGGATTAAATACCTTGTTGTGCTTATGTATTTAATGATTTTAATTTATTTATGAAGTGAGTTATTATTTTTTTAATTATTCTTATTCTTTAATGTTTCCAAAGTTATTAGCTAACCCTAGGACTCAGCCATTAACTCAGAATTAATTTTGGAAAAGATAATTTTGAGTTGAAAAAGATTAATTAACAAAGAACTTGGGGCGTTAACCGTCAGTTTATAGATTCTACCTAGGGATAGGATTGAATTGCTTGTAGACATATCCGAGAGTGCTTAATCTCTTGATATTTTTAGGTATAACTCAATTAGGAAGTCTTATTAGTCTTCGGAAGAAGCTAATATAGAACTATTACTCATTGTTAATTAACATAAAGTCGCTAATATTTGTAAAATCATGAAATACATTAGATCGTTACTTGAGTGTAATTCCCGATGAAACCATACTTGTGGTTATTGATCATTTTACTTGCTTTCTAGGTTAGTTAATATTTCCACATTTAGGTATAAACATTTTCTCAAATAAATTCTTAGTGTTTGGAATTGCACGATAAGTGATAATTCTCTTACATTCCTAATTTCCTACATGTAGCTCTCCGTGAGATTCAACCCTGACTCATTGTTGGGTAAATTATATTGCATGCGACAGTGTCCATTTAGTTTTTAGTAGTGGATTTGTACGTTATATCAAGCTCACACTTCATCTGTTAAATTCACACATCTAGCATCAACTTGTTAACAACTAGCATAAAAGTAGACCAGTATTCCCAAAAAAAATTTAATTATTATTACTATTTTAACGGTAAAAAGTAGGTGTGGTAGGTGGTAATGTTACGATGGTACTTTGGAGGTGAGTTGATATGTCGGTGGAGGTGTCCGGTAGGTAAGGGGAGATTAAGGGCTTTGGGCTAACATCACGATACCCATTTCCTTCTACATAGAAATTCCCTCAAACTGTAAGTCTTTTTTGGTAGTTTGTAGTGCTTTAATGTTGGTAACCATACCACTCATGATGCCTTCCTTTATTCTTTCTTCAAAGATGATGATGTTAGAGAACTTGTTATTCTCTATAATCATCTCTCATAGTACTGTGGATCTTGAGCTTTGATGAAAAACCTGTTCATATGGTCCACTTCTAGCAGTTTCCTCACCTTGGCCGCCTATGATCTTCAGTGGTAAAAGACTCATGAAAGATCTCCGTTGGCCTATTCTTGAGGTTCTGGATATGGAAAACGTGTGACGCATTTTCCATATTGAACCTGAATCTGTCCGTGAAATCGATAGTCATACTTACCCAGTTAGATCAGTTCTTTGGATTGTGATTGTTGTACCAGGATAAAGAATCCCTAGTAATACTTCACATGAACTATTTCATGTGGATTTGATTATTTTTACGCACTCCTATGAGTTTATCAGAGTAATTCCTCAAATGTATCTTGAGATCACTGGCGCCATCGAACATCTCAAACTTAGGAGGTTTGTAATCCTCCAGTAGCTCCACATCTTGCTGGGGTACACAGATCTACATAATTCAATCCTTCAACACTATTTCCACCCTCAACACTTTTGACTCTTCTAGTCAACTTCTTTCACTCTATAGCAATGTTCCGGATGAGCAGGACCTTCTTCATTGGTTAGGGTATTTGTAGTGTTTGCTATGGGGTGTTTGGTAGGGTTTCCACATATATAAGATTTCATTGGTACGTTCTTGGGATAAGTGTGTGTGTGATCATCGATTAAGGTCTGAGGTAAATCGAAGGTAGGTTATAACATCTTTTGAGGGGTACGATAATTAGTGGTTTGCAGGCAATGGGTCGTATTATGGTGGTGTTTCTTAGGATCTTGTAATGGGTTAAGGTTTTAAGGTGGTGTGAGGTTGTTGTATTGGTGTATGAGGATTTTTTTGGAGCTGAGGATGGTTGATTTTTGGATTGTGTGTTTGGGGTGGTACTTGGTTTTGGGCGGTGGTGTTTTGATGGTTAATGTCGGGGACATTCAAATTAAGGGAGGTTATCAAGATTTTGGACCAACTCGAGTTTGCCTTGTAGCTCCAAAATTTTCTACTATAATCACAAAACCAATTCATTTGGTCCTGGCGTACTTCTTCCATATGAAGTCCTTACATTCTCTACTGTAGTAGCATTTTCTTTTCGGTTACGACTCAAATCGTCCATCTTTCTATTGACGTTGCATTTGATGTCGCTAGGTAGACGAGGAGGTGGAGGACCTCTTAATCTGGTGTTATATGTTGATGATGCCAGAATGCACAAATCAACCTTTTGGAATCGGAATAATCAAAAGAAAGAAAAACAAAATATAGCCAAGTAGTAAGATAAATATCCAGAATGAAATGGAAGGAAATCACATATTTGAAGAAGGCGAGGAGGAGGATATCTTAGCGCAATGCAGGAAAAGTGCTGCAAGAATGGGGGATTTGTCACCAACACACAGTAAAGATATTAAAAAGATCCATCAAAGGGGTAAAAGCTGGGACGGCAAGATAGTTGAGGCCCCAAACATAAGGAAGCTCCCAATGAGAATTTCAAAACAAAAACAGCTCAATCATACAACCTCCGCAAAATCTAGCAAATCAAAATCCAAACCATGAATTACCCAAATTTACCTCAAAGTTGAAGAATGGTTAGTTCTTTTGTCATTGTATCAAAGTTTTAATTCCGCTTGAAGATATTCATATGTAATATCATCACAGAGTTTTATGAATTCTGTGATGATCAAGGTTTATTAGGCATAATCAAGGTATTGTATTATATTTTAAATTTTTGTTATTAATAAAATCCTAACACTAGGCGTCGCCTAGTGTTTAAAAAAAACAAGGATTTGGTCCATAAAAAAAAATAAAAAATAAAAAATAAAAAAAGTAAGACAAATAAAAGAGTGTTTGCAATATTTAAGCAAGTGACACGTAAGGCATGCAGTAGTTCACGCTCTAATTTGGGGATCTCGTTGTGCCTAAGATAGGGATAAGTGACAAGTAGAATTGGAGAGAACTCATTCCAATGTTGCCTCATTCTATTAGTGTGATGAATAATTCCAATCAATCTTTACTTAATCGAAATAATAATATAAAATCACTAGTGGGTAGAATCCTTATTACACTGAATCTAACAAAATCGAACTGGAAAGCAGGAAAGAAAATTTCTTCCTAATTTATTTGGTCCCTAGAGTACCTTCTCCATGCTTTGCCTTTTTGGCTCCATCAATCACAGTTCTAATATCACACATGTTGAGCAGCAAGTATGTCATCGCCAACTTTCCTCCTTTGTCGTACTTGGCAGTCCTAAAGCTTCTTCCTCGTCTTGCCTTCCAGCTCCTTCAACCCTTGGTCTTAGTGTTCCAGCATTTATGTCTACTTGTTTGAAATCTCCTTCCATTATTTTATTGCCTCCATGTCTATCTTATGGTTTTCCAGATGCTTGGACTCAGATTCAAACACTCTTTTGTATAATTTCTTGTACTTTACCTAAGCCTCGACCACCTCATCTATGATCCTGTCACTTAGATTGACTCCCGCTTTGATGTTGCTGGTTATGTCTTCCTATAGCCATGACAGTTGTAATACATATGCCTGGTGTGGTACATGTCTGCCTCGATAGTCTCTCCATATACAATGATCGTTTGGTTTCACATGTGATGGGCCTTAAACTTGAATGGAATGATTTACCCTTTTAAGTCTACCTTATACTGAATCATATTAGAAACCCAAAGTTTGACCTGCTTCCTCCCAATTTACCTCATTACCTTTACAGGAGCATAAAAGTAAATTCCTTGTAACCTAATCATCCCCAAATGAATGGTTCCTTTGCTCCTAATTATGAACTCATTAGTAAGAAACCACTCAAACATCTAATGTACTTGTTCGTCAATCAAATTACTGAAAAACGCATCCAACCTTCACCATTACCAGGCTTTGTAAACCTATTTAGAGAAAACATCATTTTCCTTGGATGATGATTGGAGATAGTCATCAGTGGTCTGCGCAAGAGCTATTGATGGTAGTTTCCTCTTTGAAAATGCTCTAGCAGCCAAACCCGAAGTAGAAGATTGCATCACTCAGCTAGTATCATAGGAATGATAGTGTATTTATGTCCCTCAATCTCTTCCATTAGGGTCCTAGCAACCATGACAAAATAAATATGAATTTTCCCTCCTTGGATTGAAAAAACTAGCAAACTTAGAAAGCGGACTATGAAGAGATAAACTCGACGATGAACCCATCCCAAAGAGGTGATAGACAACTCCTCATGATGCAAATGGTATGGTTTTCTTTGTCCATACGTCATAGAGAAACTCAAAAAGAATGTAGTATTTCTTCAAGCAACCCAACTGATCATTCTTCTTGAACCCTATCAATTTCAAACAAATGCATGGAGTAAGATTTTCTTGCACCAACAGACCCAGACTATCCCATGGATGTTTTGCAAAACCTCTAATTTCTTCTAAATGAGGAGTAATCTCTATATTTACGAATCGAAAGACAACTCTCTTTTCATCCCAGAACATAGTGGCTACCTTAGTTAATTCTTTGTTTGGCCGGATGTTCAACAAAGACGGAAAATTACCCGATACTTTTATTACGTGGTTTCTATCACATGGTGCAAGGTAAATCCACCGGTCAATCAGCAAAGATGAGATATTCTAGACCATGTCCAACCTGGGTATTTTCATACCTCATTTTCTGCAATTAAATAAAAAGGTTAGACCCTTCCCCGTTCAAATTCGATTAAATATGTAATAACGGTGAACATGTTGGCACATTTTCTCTATGTAATGCACATAGCATGATTGTGTACTTTGGGATAGTGGAAATACCTTGGACGTTTGAAAAGACTTATCTAAATGGATAATGCATCATTGACGTTTTGATTCATACTAGATTTTATATGATACAGTACATTTTAAATCAGAGTGGGATTTCTAAGAGGGTCTAGACTAATACTCTCAAGCGGACGACTAAAGAAGAAAAGGCAGGGGACTCGACTGCACCAATGATCGATTAGTCTATCGCTAATAAGCCTTATTGGTTTAAAGGGGTATTTAAAGAAAAGCAACATTCATCAAACGTCGCTATCTTGATAATTGGCACGAGTGGACTATGATGTTAAAAGCAAGCTTATGAAAAAAAACAATAACATATAGTGGTGAAGGAACTTAAGAGTAGTAAATAATGCAATAAATAAACAAGAGAAAGAAGGAAAAAGAATAAGACAAAGGGGAGAAGTTAGCATAGTTCACATAATTTTAGAAACAATATTAGATAAAGAAAACAAGGGAGATAGGGATGAGAGGTCCATTATATAGCAATTTCAAGAAAATAAAGGAATAGGAAGGGGGATGTACACAAAATAAGGCAAATAATCTAACAATACACACAAGCAAAAATTCTTTACTATAAACATTGGAGGTCCATGCTATTGCGCTCTATTTTATTGCAAAAGTAGGCTTCGACACGAGACAACTCTTCTAAATAAGTGTTAAAAGACATGAGTCACTAACTAATGATATTATGGTGTGTTCCTATTTGCAAATTAACCAGTTCATACTACTAAAGATCGGGTAAGGACTCAACTTACCTTAAAGAGAAGGTTCTAGGCACTCTTCAGGGTCAGATATTGCGGTCCTGGCGCAATTTTATGCTATGTGGACATTATTGAATCATAATTATCCTATGTGATCATGTAAATTGTAACAAGGAATTTAAAACATTCAACTATAAAATAAAACAAGTATTAAAGAGAAAGAAATGGGTTACACATAAATAATTGATACAACCTTTAAAGATTACAAGATATATCCTAGTTTGATCTAGGTTTGCACAAATAGGTTTATAAATAGTAACTATGGAGGTGGGGAAAATTTCGATGTTTTTTAGCCTAAATTATTACCCCGTGAAACATAAATAATACTTTGCAACTCCCTTAAGTGTAAGAGTTTCTCATATTATTCAGGGGGCATAGACTATTATCTTATGCTACCCAATTACTATCTTGAAATTATTTACCTAAGAGTGTTTTAATTCAATTCTAAAATGTACCCGATGTGTGCTTCACACATCCCATGCCTTTAGTCCAGGAGACTTTAAACCTACTACTTTGATAGTTCTAGACTTCCTTAGGTTGCTCAAATTGATAAAACAAGGCACACAATCAAAAATTTCAAAACTACACATAAACCACTTAAAGACTCGATTATCCTCCGTATATAGATACGGATCCATGCAGGCACGTAGGCACACAGTTAGGAGCAACGTCTATATTATTAGGCCGGAAACAATAGGTATCTAGGCCTGGAACCAAGGATATATTGAATTGTTCAAGACATATGGGCTTGATTTCTATGTGATAGTACGATTCAGAAGTTGGCATAGTGTTCTATAGGCAGCATTTCAGGGTAGATTGTCCTGACAAAGTTATTGATTTTAATGCATATTTCTATTAAATATCTTGTAGACATGATTTCTATGCTAATAATAGCACCCTATAGACATGATCTTTACCTGATTGTGTTTGGACAATAAAGTTATTAAAGGCATTGAATTATTCATTTTGTTCTGATAGACATATTTTCTATGTGAGTATTAAGATCCCATAGGCATACTCTCTAAAGAGTTTTTATTTTGAAAACAAATAGTTAAGAACACATAGTATTTATTTACCCCTATAGGTATGTTGTCTAGGCGGGCACTATGATAGGAATATCAACAACGGCAACTTTGATTAATAAAATTGAGGTCCCATAGGCATCGTGTCTAGGCGTAACGATCAATAAATCTTGTTTTAGTTCATATAGTCATGTTTCGTAACATTTGCAAGTTATGATGTTGTATTGGCCCTAAGCACATCAATACATAGCACAGAAATGGCAAGCAAACAAATTAAGACTTTATATACATGCTTTCTATCCATCGATACTAAGATAAAGTATCCCAGCCCACCAACATCCCCTAATTCCCCAACTGTTGTTATTACTAACTATTATAGGCTCAAATGAAATAATACATGCTCAAATATGACTAAATTACAAACCAAAATAGATATATGCCAATAAGAAATTACAGGCCCAAAGAAATAACCCAATGACACTTCTTGGTCTTCAATAACCTCATTCTTCGCGCAAACAAAAGACTCAAATCGTAGGCTCACCCAAAGAATTAGAATATGTCATGAATCCTATACCTAAGTCCAAAAACTCATAAAATGCAACAAATCTATGCCAAAAATGTCGACCATACTTACCCATTGGGATGCCAAATTAACAAACAGACAGAATACACAGGGATTTATTTAAGAAAACTTGAGCTCCATATAGACTTCAATGATTAAAGTTGTACATAACAACAATTCTCACCAAGATGTTTAAGATTACATGACACATTCACAAGGTACGCACATACTTACATTATTAGAAAACCAAGTTGAAGCAACATGAATAGTCATCATGGGATAGCAAAACTACTTCAAGTAAAGACACCATCCAGGACTAGCCTAAAGCATTTCTAGACAACGGGTATGATGATGAAAGCTAGGAGAATCAGTAGGCACAATCTCAACATGGTAAATTTTAATAAGAAAGCTATAACTATACAGGTTTATGATCAAAAAAATACTTAACACTGGAAACTTTAGCATGCTGAACATTAGTCATATCATTAGAAGAGTTTAAAGGGTATGTCATTTAGATCAATAGGGAAAGCACGCATCTCGGCACCAGTTGATTTAATCTATGGGACGGAACTGAGCACTAAGATATTCTCTAGAAGACTTAGGCAATGATAAAGGTTATACGGTTTGAATAAGTTAGGGAGCATATATTGAAATTTACAAGTAGCAGGACAGCATGTCATGTTTGTTTATAGGCCCAAGCAATATTGTCACATAGAAATCACCACCATAAGTTTTACACATATATCTCAACAGAAGGTTATACATTAGAATCTAGTTTAGCATAAAGAATCTAAAGCAAGTAGAGATATGAACCCATGATAATAACAGGCACAAGGATTCAGACATACACAAACATATTAGGCAAGCAAACCCAAGAGAGTCATAAATCGAGGGCATAGATCAGACTTAGAGTTTTAGGCAAGTTCTAATGCTAGAGAAGCATAGTGCTACAAGATACTTTAAAACTAATAGGACCATAGGCAGAGACGACATAGTAGCACATTGGCTCAATAAAAGCTCAAGTGGCATAGATATACATGGCTTGAACACAAGCAAAGAGATGAAGTTGAGAGAGTTACAGATGCGTACAATTAGAAACTAATGATCTAGTAAATACGAGAAAATTTAAAAAATACTCCAAAGATCAGTAGAAACAGAGGACAGTAGTACTCCAATTCCAGTGTGTCAGAGTTCATAAGGACTTCAGTTGAGCCTCGAGTAGTGCTCACAATGAGGAGGCTGATAAAGCAAACTTTTATGGCCTTGGTTTTCAGCCAGCGAAAAACTAATAGTTTTAGAACAATATCGAGTGAGTGAGAGTGAGAGGTATAGCGATTAAGGTCCGTTTTAGAGGATTGGGGAAAGGTTTTTATAGCGTTAAATTTGAACAGACAAACATGAAAAAAAAACAATCAATCAAACACAAAAAGGAAAGAAAAGATCACATGCATCAATGATGGAGCCGATAAAGGAGATACAAGGATCAAGAACCCTTCGTTGTAGGATGTATATAGATGAAGCATCGTCCAAATCATCACAGACTCGGAGTTAATCAAGCATGTAATTAAAAGATAGTCCTTACCAAAGGAGGGCAAGAACTAAGTAAACCACACGAGCGTATACAATAGAAAAATACCACGAAATAGGTAAGTGAATCATGGATTGATTCCATGTTTAGGTCGGAATCAAATAGAAAATAGGAGGTGACTGCTAGTGTTACCTAGAAGAGAAAGGGGAGAGTTGAGAGCATTTAGGTTCGGCTGCTTGGGATAAATGGGTTAGGATTTAGATTATGGAGATATAAGGAGGCGAGTAGGTTTATTATGGGTCGTTGCTTATTTAAGATCAACGGCCAGAAACAAAGTGGAAGTGGGCGGGTCATTTTGAATGAGTTCCAACTGGGTTGGTCCTAGGGGTCATTTAGTTTGGATAGGATGATTGGACCAAAGGTTCAAGGGATATGGGATGGGGTGATTGGGCCACAGGTTCGGGGGATATGGGCTGGTGAATGGACCAAGAAATTTGCATAATTTGAGCCAGATTTTAAAACAAACGGAATTAAAAAAAAATAAATTAATAAAACAGCTAAATAAATTAAAAATATTATTTATGAAAATAAATATTTTATTAAATAGAATCTGAAGATTGTAAAAATATAAAGAATTTATTTTGTCTCCGGAAATAATAACAGACGCAATTAACTATGAAGTATGGTCTATTATTGCAAAAAATGTATAAATAGCATAGAAAATCCAAAAATAAAGTAAAATATTATAAAATAAGCTTATAGGTATAAATAATTAGTTTAAATTACTCAAAATGATTTAGGAAATGATTAGTAAATATTGAATAATAAAAAGGCAAGAAACCAATTTAAAAGGTTTGAAAATTTTAGAAATTACTTATGTGACCCCTATAAGTTAGTTAATTGTTCAAAATATATGATTCACTTTATAAAATATGAGGGAAAAATTGGGAATCAACATTCTGGAGTTGAGTTTTCAAAATAAATCATATATTGGAGCTCATGCGGTCATGGGTAGGCGAGATTTATCCTTTGGCTCGGGTTTTGATGGGGTAGGCTCGGGATTAAATTTTTGCTAAATTTTTTGAAAATTGTGTAAAGGTGTCAACTTTCATAATTGAAATTGGTTTCTCTTACATTTTTTTATATTAATAAGTCATTTTTTGCTAGATTTGAGCCGTGCGAAGGCGAAGTGTAAAAGAAAAATATTTTTAGATTATTTATTGGGGATGTTTGAAGCAAGTATCTTGCCTAAATTTGTGTAAGGAAATTATTCCTTAATATTTGGTGTAAATTATGCTAATTATGGTGTGTGAAAGACATGTACATGAGGTAATAAGTGTGTACACGGGCATACGTGTGATTTATGACCGGATTAGACCTTAACCTATTAATATTCCTTGAATTTGGATTGTCTACTATTAGAAACATGCGTTGTTATTGAATAATCCCCGTACTTTTATGTTATTGTTATCATACTATTGCATATTGTTATTGAGACGTCATTATGTCTTGCTATAACCTTTGAATATTGTTATTGTGATATTGCGGCACATTTGAAAATCTTTTGCGAGTTAATTGTTATTGTGTGGAGTATAAGCATGGACAGATGCGCATGCAGTGATATAAGTGAGGCATTTTATTCTTATATACATGCGGCGAGATAAGGGTGACTAATTATGTAACAACTTGGTCGTCATTTTGATCTCTAGCATATCATTCGATAGTTTGAGGCCGTGGGCAGCTTCAATTCAGGTAATATAACTTTTTTGCGTTGTTGAAATTTAAATTCAAAAAGTTCGGAATTGATTTGAAAAGCGAATTCTCATTTTCGAATCTTTAAGTTAGACGATTTTGACTAAGGTTGGATTTTGACTAAACGGCCTCAGAATTGCGATTTTAATATTTCAACAGGTTTGTATGATGATTTTGGACTTAGTTTTATGTCCAGATCAGGTTTTGAAGGACCCGGGAGTGTTTTGCCAACTATTTTGGAAGTTAGCATTTTGGAAAAATTTCATAAATTTTGGTTGAAGTGCATTTCAATATTATAAATTTCCACTTGAGATTGTATGTCTTAGAGTAGCTCTGTATGTGGTTCTAGTGTTGAGAGTGCATCCGGAAGTGGATTCGGAAGTCTGTAGGTAGTTTTGGGGTAATTTGGTGTAAGATAGAAATTTTATGGTTTTTGAAGAGTTTGATTGGAAGTGAACTTTTTGATATCGGGGTCGGATTCCGACTACGGAAGTTAGACTAGGTCAGCAATGTCATGTGTGACTTGTATGAGAAATTTGAGGTCAATCGGTCATGACTTGATAAATTTCGGCGCCGAATGTGGAAGTTCTAAAGTTCATTAAGCTTAAATTGGGGTGAGATTTATGGTTTTTATGTCGTATGACTTAATTTGAGGCCTCGCACAGGTCCATTTTATATGTGGCTAGTTAGTGTGATTGGACTGGGTCTTGGGGCCTTGAGTGTGTTTCGAAGGTATTTGGGTTGTATCTTTGATGACCCGGCCGATCGTCTTAAGAATTAACATGTTGATCCCCTATTAAATGCTTTCCCCATGTTTTGATTTGCTGGGATTTTCGGTTATATGTGTTGGGGAGTTTTGGAGCACTTAGTCCCTAAATAAGAGCTTAAGTGTTGGAAAGTTGATCGTAGTCAGAACGGTGTGAAGAAGCCTCAAAATGGAAATTTGATGGTTCTGTTAGCTCCATTAGGTGATTTTGGGCATAGTGCCATGTTCGGATTATGTTTCGGAGGTCTGTGGCTAATTTGGGCTTGAAATGCCTAGGTGCGATGCGTGTGCAGAATTTTAGGTCATTCGGATGTCGTTTGATTGGTTTTTTATCAAAATTGTAATTTAGAAAATTTTGGAGTTCTTAGGCTTGAAAACAATGTGAAATAGGAGTTTCGATGTTGTTTTGGGCGTTCTGAATATTGGAACAAGTTTGAATAATATTTTAGGATTGGTTGACATTTTTCGTTGAGGTCTCGTGGGCCTCGGGTGTGTTTCAGATGCCTAATTTTGAACTTGTTGGAATTGCAAAAAATTGGGTATTTGGTTTCTTAATCCTGTTCGCACTCTTCCCTCTGCGTTCACATAGTGTAATTTCGGAGGAGTATTAAATTGTTATTCACGATCACATGATTTGGCTTGCGATCACGGAAGTATGCCCCTTCCTCCTTCGCGTTCGCGTAGTAGAACTAGGATCCGGGGCTACTCTGACCATTTTCCCCGTTGCGTTCGTATTGCCTTGTCCTGGAACGCGTAATCCTTCCCTTTTCCTCTTTCGCATTTGCGTGTTTTGTCTCGTGTTCGCATATCCTAGTTCAGGAGCCATCATTTTTTCCTTTTCGCGATCGCACATCATTCTTCGCGACCGCAATGTACAAAACATCTGGGCATATTTTTAAAATCCAAAGCCGAGGGTTTGAACCATAATTCATATTTTGGACTTCGGAGCTTGGAAGATTGCGATTTTTGAAGAGATTTTCACTTGGGCGATTTGGATAAGTAATTCCTATTCAGTTTAGACTAATTTCCATGAATCTACACTTAAATCCATCGTTTAATTTTTGTTTTTTGGTGGAAATTGGGGGAAAATTTCTTAGAACAAGAAGTTGAGTTTTGATTGGGGATTTGCCATTGGATTGGGGTAACTTTTATACGGTTAGACTCGGAGTGTGAGGATTCTGAAAATATATATTTTACCTCATTCTGAGAGGTGGGCCCTAGGGTATTTTCATTCATTTTACCTAATTTTACGTATTAGCATAGAATTTATTTCTAGAATCAGTTATTTGAAGTGTTATTTACAATATGCAATTGAATTGAATCGATTTGGGCCATTTGGCGTCGAGTACTCATGGCAAGGGTGGGGTTTCGGGTTGATTTGAGCTTATTCGAAGTATGTGGCTTGTCTAACATTGTGTGAGGGACTTTTACCTTAGGATTTGGTATATTTGATAATTGAAATTTCTTGTACGTAAAATGACGAGTATTTACTTGTGCTAATTGTTGGAAATACTGCTTTCATTAAGTAGTACTAGTATGTTTACCTTCCTATTTACTGCTTTTACTATTTAAGCTTGTGTTAGCTTAGTAAAACCATGCCTAAGTGATTAAATTGCCTTATTTGTTTAACTATTTTACCTGAATCCCACACAGCATGGTAGGCTAGACTATTTGTTTGCCTTAATATGAACTTCAATATTTTCTTAACATTTTTCCTGTTGCTGTTGTGTATTTACATTGGAACTATGGATGTGGGATTCTGGTAGCCCCCCATCCCCCCTTGTTTGTTTTGGGACTACGATGTGGGATTCCAGTAGATCCCCCTCCACAGTTTAATGGAACTATGGGAATCACCTGGTAGATTCACCCAGTGCTGATCTATTTGGAACTACGAAACGGGATTCTGGTAGATCCCCATGTACTATGAGCTAGACTAGGGACGGTATCCTGAAAGACTTATTGGATATGCATATTTGGAACTTCAGGACGGTATCCTGTAAGATCCCTGCTTGATATTGTTGGAGCTGAGTTGTGTTCTCCTTCGGTGTTTACATTGTTCGTGTGTAGTTGTTTTTATTCTTTATACCTGTGTTACTTTTACTGTTGTACATGCTTATCCTGCTTTCAGTTCTACACTGTGGACTTATATCTTATATTTAACCTCAGTATGGCCCTGACCTTCCTCGTCACTACTTAACTGAGGTTAGGCTTGGCACTTATTGAGTATCTCTATGGTGTACTCATACCTTTCTACGCATGTTTTTCATGTGCAGATCCAGGTACCGCTACTCGGGTCTACTATCCTTGAGGGACGCATCTGCTCTAGCGACTTCGAGGTACATCTGCCGCGTCCGGAGATCGAGGAGCCCCTTCTGTAGTAGTTGTTAAACATTGCCCGTATGTATTTGCTTTCTTGTTAGATATTCTGGAGTCAGACTATTAGATAATCCAAAGGCTTATGGTTATGTGAGTTTCCAGACTTTGGGATACTTTGTGAGATTATGAGGCGTTGTGTTGTATATGTCGAGAAACATCTTAAAAATTGTTTCATCAAGTTACTTTTAGCTTTTGTTTATTTTCTTCTATAATTTTTGTTTAAATTCTGCATTTGTTAGGCTTACTTAGTTGTAGGGATTAGGTGTCATTATGATGGTTCATGGAGGGCAAACCAGAGTCGTGACAGTATCGTGCCCTTAGTTGATGTTTCAGCATCGTTTCTATGGGCATAAAGAGCACTATATTTTGAAAACGACCTTTGATTTGTAATGATTGAACTATTAGATCGGTATCATAATTACGGAGCTAAAACAACAAGAATCATCAAATTTTGATGTTGTATGAGAGAGTTATGCCCATTTCCGTGTTCTTCACAAATGCAAGAAAGGTTATGCTAACATGAAGAAGGATTTATGGGTTGAACATTCAACGCGAAAATTGCTCTTCGGTAATGTGATGATCTCTCATGAAGAAGATGAATAAACATCGCATGGATAGTGTTTTAAACCAAAAATTTATTATTTTGTGCATATCTTGAGTTCTAGATCTCCGTTTTAGGTTATTTTCACGACGTTGTTCTCGCCTCAACAAGAGGATAAATATCTGGCCATTATTTTTATGTTTCTACATCATATTTCAATTTTTTTCTATTTTTACCCGTGTTTGGATTGTAAAAATTGAGATTTTGATCCCCAAAGTTGAAAATTGGTAAATCCTTGATTTGAGGGCCGATTCGTGGATGAAATTGGATGAATTTCTGGACATAGACCATATATGTTATGGGAAATATTTATTCTCAATAATTTTTGGAATACGATCAAGTAGCCCCGAGGGTTGACATTATTGACTTTTCGAGCGGAGTTAGGAGTTGTTACAAATTGATTTATTATGAGTATAATAGTACATTTTTATTGTTTGCACATTGCTTGACTAGTTTTGAGGTGTTAGAGCGATGTTGGAGCTGGTTATGGAACTTCGGAGCGAGGTAAGTGTCATTTCTAGCCTTGTAAGAGGGAATTAACCCCATAGATGAACCAAATTATTATGTGATTCTATTTGTGGGGATTACATATGCACGAGGTGACGAGAGTCCGTACATAGCTACTAGCTATGCCTATGTCCAGGTAGTTTTAGGCTTATATCATGACTTGTTGATATTGTTATTGATTTGTGATTATTGCTTGCCTTTGGAAGGAGTGAGATAGAGTTTTCTCATTAAATGTTTTGAGATTGAAATTGAGGAAGAATTTGGGATCTTAAATGCTTTCATTCAAACTTTGTATTTTGTAAATAATGGAAGAATACTAAATAATAACTTAAGAAATCTATGTGTAACCACGTCACAAGTATGAATCCGCGAGCGGGGTAATTTTTTTAAATTTATATTTGTCCACATTGCAAGTATGATCCACGAGTGGGTTTGTCATGGCCTCCTTTTTCTCGCGAAATGGGGTCTATGACATTTGGGAGGACAACTCATTCCCTTTTGGGAATTTGGGTTAGAATTGAAGAGTCGCCACCTAATGATTAAGGTGCATTAGGACACCAAGAGGGTTTGATTTTGAGTAACCAGAGATTGGGTAAGAGCTTGAAATTCTCCTAAAAGGAAGGTGTTAGACACCCCTCAGGATCCACTAGTGTAGTTCTCGGCCAGACTATTATTGTGGATTGAGGTGCAAATAACATGTAGGCAAATGAAACTTCAAATAAGAGGGGATTTTCACATAATGGTTTACAAATAAATAAAGTTGGAAATAACGAAAAGAAAGCTAATTTTTCTTAAAAGATATAGTTTGAAATCTTTAGAAGAAACAAAGAAACAAAGGGAAAAGGGGGTCATAGGTTTATTAATAATATGGATCACCCAACACGATGTCAGGTAATCACTCCTCAATCAGGGGCTATGCGTGACATTATCACGTGGCCATCCAAGAACGGATGCAACATTTAGGTTCGGATGAATTGTTAAGGTCTAATAGCACTGTGGGAACTAGAACGCGAACGCTCCTCCCAAGATGTCCATTACTCGCCAATTTACCTGCAAATGAGCAATACAAGCATATATTATGCGTAAATTTAAACATGATGCAAGTTCCCGTTAGACCAGAAATGCTATATTTGGACAGTTGGGATGACGTCTCAGACCATGATATCCTAGCCCATGAAGCATATCATAAAGGATTCACAGGACATGAAATGATGCTCTCGGGCTATGATAATGATACCTTTGAATAATTATATGCAAATTATTAAAACGGACCTTCAGGCCATGACATTTTCACGGGCTGTGTAAATGGTGCCTCCAAACAATGACACCCTCAGATAATTTTGGTGGTCTTTCAGCCCTTGAAATGCAGTGTTTGGCGATATTTCAGCCCATGAGATGCGATAAGCGGCAATCTTTCAGCCATGCAATTGTAAAATAAAGCGACAATATTTCAGCCATGCAAGTGTAAAATAATGCGGCGATCTTTCAGCCATGCAAGTGTAACATAACGCGGCGATCTTTCAGCCGTGCAAGTGTAAAAATAAAGAGGCGGTCTTTCAACTATGAAAAAATGTAAAACAAAGCAATGATATTTCGGCCATGCAAGTGTAAATGAAGTGGCAGTCTTTTGGCTATGCAAATATAAATGAGGTGGCGGTATTTCAGTCATGAAAAAATAAATAAGGTGGCAGTACTTTAGCCATGCAAAAAATGAAGACGGAGATAGTGTTTAGTCTCGGAAGGCATATGGTAGCCTTCTGCACTGCAGAATATGCATATGGAGATAGTGTATAGTCTTGTAAGGAAGAATAATAGCCTTATACAATGCAGAAAATGCAGATGAAGATAGTGTTTAGTCTCGGAAGGAAGAATGGTAGCCTTATGCAATATAGAAAATGCAGATGGAGATAGTGTTTAGTCTCAGAAAGCAGAACAGTAGCCTTATGCAATGCAGAAAATGCAGATAGAGACAGGTTTTAGTCTCAAAAGGCAGAATGGTGGCCTTATGCAATGCAAAAATCAAAATTAAATGGCAAATGGGGATAGAGTTTCTTAGTTAATAGTAGGTTATGTCATTGTGACTGCTGGGGGCATAGAGATATATGGAATATCACTGGTTGCGTTGATAGCAAATGCTGGTAAACATGAACAATTCTGAGAGTTGTATTCCTGAACAACTTTTATCTCGTGAATGTATAACATGTCAGATGCTTTCATAATCCAAATGTGTGCATCCAGAGAAAAATCATTAATATTGTAGAAGGGAGGTTAGTTCGTATCCCTGCTGGCCTTGTCTGACCTGTTCGACTTTGATCGGGTGATACAGTATTTATCATTGGGTAGCATTACTGAACAAGCGATTTCAATAATAAACACATAGGAATTTGTAAAAATATGAAATAAGTATATATTAAAAATAACTTTTAGATGAACCGACGACTGTGACGTGGTTCAGGACATTGCAACCTCTAAAGCTTCAGAATCCTCCCAAAAGTTCTGCCCCGGTTTAATAAGTTGATGCTTCTGATGTCTACTTGCGGTGACTGGTTGAAATTACATTGGAATTTTGAGGGTCCTCATCAAAATTCTACCCTAGTTTCCAATTACGGGGGGAAATAAAATTTTTATTGGATTGTGACCTAACCCATAGGGCTACCTACATATCCCTCTTTAACGAGAATTAGGTCAGGCGCAGTTCAAATTACATCATATAGGAAAACACATAGATTACACATAGTATCGCTTGAGTGCATCTGAATTGATCAGCTTTGGCCAGACATCTTCATCCATTTCCGCAAGTATGAGGGCTCCTCTTGTTAGAACCTCGTGAACCATGTTCGGACCCTGCCAATTGGGAGAGTACTTCCCTTTGGCTTCATCTTGATGCGGAAAATTTTTTCTTTAACACCAGATGCCCTAGTGTGAACTGTCTCGGCTTGACACTTTTGTTGAAGGCTCTAGACATTTTACTCTGATAATGTTGACCATGGCAAACTACATTCATTCTCTTTTCATCTATAAGAGCTAGTTGCTCATAATGACTTTTCAGCCACTCTGTATCATCGAGCTCAGCTTCCTATATGATCCTTAGGGAAGGAATTTCAACTTCGGGGAGAATGACAGCTTCTGTACCATAAACCAGCATATAGCGGGTTGACCCGGTTGATGTGCGGACTGTGGTGCGATATCCTAGTAAAGAAAATGGTAGCTTCTCCTACCACTGCTTATTCCTTCCTATTATTTTCCTCAATATTTTCTTGATATTCTTATTAGCAACATCTACAGCTCTATTCATTTGTTGCTTGTAGGCTATAGAATACTTGTGTCTGATATCGAAGGTTTCACACATAGCTTTCATCAAGTCACTTTTGACGTTAGAACCATTATCAGTGGTGATTGATTTTGCCACGACTTTCTTAGTCACTACTCTGTACGATGCTACTTTGACCCATTTGGTTAAATAGTCATGGCTACTAAAATAAACATGTGTTCGTTTAAAGAGGCAGCCTCGATTTGCCTAATCACATCCATTCCCCAAGCAGTGAACAGCCACGACGAGCTTGTTGCATGAAGCTCGTTCGGAGGTACTTTTATCATGTATGCATGTATCTAGCAGTGGTGGTACTTCCGGACATACTGGATGCAGTTTGTCTCCATAGTCATCCAAAAGTAACCAGCCCGGAGTATCTTCTTTGCTAAGAGAAAACCATTTATATGTGGACTATAGGTCACAACGTAAATCTCCTCTAAGAGCTTGGATACTTCTTTTGCGTCTACACACCTTAGAAATCCAAAATCAGGAGTCCTCTTATACAGGATCCCCCCCTAAAAGAAATTGTTGGATAACCTCCAAAGGATGCATTTCTGAGCAAGATTTGCGAGCTATGGGTATTCTCCTTTAGCAAAGTATTCCTTGATATCATGAAATCAAGGATTTCCGTCTGCTTCTTCTTCAACATGAGCACAGTAAGCTGGTTGATCATCGATCTTCACCGGAATAGAATTAAAAAAGTTCTTGTCTGGATGTTGTATCATGGATGATAGGGTGGCTAATGCATCAGTGACCTCATTATGGACTCTGGGAATATGTTGGAATTCTGTCTTTGTGAAACTCTTTCGCAATTCATGTACACAATGCAGATATAGGAGTATCTTAGAGTTTTTAGTTTCTTATTCTTCTTGGACTTACTGTGTAAGCAGGCCTGAATCTCCAATCACTATCAACTCTTGAATATTCATGTCAATGGGCATTTTAAGCCCTAAGATGCGAGCTTTATACTTGGACATGTTGTTGGTGCAAGGAAACTTAAGTTTGGCAGACACCGGATAATGCTGATCGTTTTCTGATACTAAGATTGCTCCTATGCCAACTCCTTCGAAATTTGTTGCTCCATCGAAAATGATTCTGCATACGTTATAGGATTCCACAATGTCGTCTCCTATGAACGATACCTCTTTATCATGAAAATACATTTTCAAGGGTTTGTACTCTCCATCCACGGGGTTTTCAGCAAGGTGATCTGATTGTGCTCGTCCTTTGATTACTTTCTGAGTAACATAGACATTATCGAATTTATTCAACATGATTTGCCAGTTGGATAGCTTGCCAGTGGGCATGGGCTTCTAAAAGATGTACTTCAAGGGATCCATCCTTAATATGAGATATGTAGTATAGGCAGAGAAGTAGTGCCTCATCTTATGGACTACACAAGTTAAAGCACAACAGGTGCACTCTAATAGTGAATATCAAGCCTCACACGGGGTGAACTTGTTACTGAGGTAATAGATGGCCTGCTATATCCTTTTCGTTTCATCATGTAGCCCCAAGACACAACCGAAAGCTCCATCCAATACTACAAGGTACAGTAATAGTGGTCCATCTGGCTCCAAAACAGGTGGTGTTTATAGGTACTCCTTGATTCTATCGAAAGCTTTTTGGCAGTCATCGATCCATTTAGTAGTGGCGTTCTTCTTCAACATCCTAAAGATTGGCTCACGGATGACAGTGGATTGGTGCTATAAACTGGATGATATAGTTAAGTCTCCCCAAGAAACTCATTACATCCTTCGTGTTTTTTGGTTGTGGAAACTCTTGAATAGTCTTAACCTTTGATGGATCCAGATCTATCCCTCAACCACTCACAATAAAAACAAGTAGTTTTCCGGCAGGAACCCAAATGCATTCGTGGGATTCAATTTCAGGTTGTACCTTTCTCATTCTATTGAAGAACTTCCTCAAGTATTCCATGTGATTAGTGGCTTTATTGAATTTGATGATGAAATCGTCTATTATACTTCAATCTCCTTGTGCATCATATCATGGAAAATGGTAGTCATAGTCCTCATGTAGGTGGCCCCAGCATTCTTTAATCCAAGCGGCATCATCTTGTAATAGTATATTTCCCATGGTGTAATGAAAGACATCTTCTCAACATCTTCTCCATCCATCCAGATTTGATGATTCCCAGCAAAACAATCTACAAATAATTGCAACTCATGTTTGGAGCAATTGAATCATGATGTGTATAAAGGGAACTCGTCTTTAAGAATGGCCATGTTGAGATCCCAATAGTCGATACATACCATAACCTTCCCGTCATTCTTTGGCATTGGCACAATGTTAGCTAACCATGTTGGATATTCCACTACCCTAAGAACTTTGGCTTTGACTTGCTTGGTGACTTCTTCCTTGATTTTCAAACTCATATCAGGTTTGAATTTTCTGAGCTTCTGCTTTACCGTTAGAAATGCCGAATCAGTTGGCAGTTTGTCTGCAACAATAGATGTGCTCCAATCAGCCATGCCATCATATGACCAGTAAAATATATCTTTATATTCTCTTAGAAATTCTTCGTACCCTTTCTATTCAGATGGCTACAAATGAATGTTGATTTGCATTTCTTTGACATTTTCTGCATCTCCCAGGTTAACAATCTCAGTCTCGTCCAAGTTGGACTTAGGTCTGTTCTCGAAATTCCTGACATCTTTTATCATTCTATTCAAGTATGTCATCTTCCTCTGAATCTATGTCCATTTGTTGCATTGTCTTGTTAGACGTCACAATCATTGGTCATGAAGACAAGTAATAGTAATGTTTTATAAGTAAAATAATGAGAGTAAAACAACAGTAGTAAGCGTTGATTAATAAAAAAGTCAAAATGCTTTGATAAATTGCATAATCGTTTTGAACATTGTAGATCTTATCGCAGGAATTAAAAACATGCAAGAAAATAAAATCTTTAGTAAAATTAAAAAGAGTGCTTGTTTTAGCCTTTCTACCGCGAGGCTCATCGGGCTCTAGTTTTCCTGATTGTCCAGTTAGTGAGGCGGGCTCCTCTGTTTACGACCTGTATGGAAGGGCCTTCCTCCCCCTCCTCGAAAATGACACAATAATCCATATCATCGTCTTCTAGGAATAAATTCCTCACAGTTGCCAGTGCTTCCTCTTCTTCTAACCTATAGGTAACATCGGCTAGCTGGAAAGTCTGCTCTAAGCATGGTATTGGCTGCTCCAACGGATAGTAAGGACCGCACCATGGTGGCGACCAGTTGTAGAGTTCCTCCCAAATATACTCACATCCCAGACCAAAGGTGGTGCCATGTTTCTTTAGTTTGATAGGCTTAGTGATTCCTTGGCAGTTCTTGCCAAGTCCCTTGCCATGTTCGTATCCGCTCTAGTTCAATATGCTTTCAATTTTGCTGTCCCACCATTTTTCCCTGTCAATGGTGTTGACTAGCTCGATTTGCTGATAGGTCTCCCGCCTATCTTTCTTCTATCTCGGATTGCTGGGATGGTCTGGCGACTGTATATCTGATTGCTACCATCACCGTGAATGATCACCTCTTGGTGGTTCCGCTCAAACTTCACTACTTGATGTAGTGTTGATGCTACAGCCCTAGCGGCATGAATTCATAGTCATCCCAATAAAAAATAGTAAGATGTTGGCACGTCTATCACTTGAAAGTCAACATAGAACCAAGTAGGCCACATTTGCAAACACAGGCTAGTTTCAACAATGGTGGACCTTTGGGAACCGTAATAATCTTTGATGTTGATGGCCCCGTCCTTGATCTCATGCAGCCCCTTTCCTAATGTCCTGAGTGTTACCAACGATAAAATGTTGAAGCTGAACCCTCCATCAATTAGGATTTTGGTGATAAAATAATCTTCGTATTGCACGGTAATGTGTAACGCCTTGTTGTGAGTCAACCCTTCTGGTGGCAGCTCATCTTCATAAAAAGTGATCTTGTCACTTTCCAATACCTTCCCTAAAATTTTTACATCTCTCCTCCGGTGATGTTGCTTGCTTCATATGCCTCACTCAGCACCCTAAACAAGGCATTCTTATGTGCATCATAATTTTGTACTAAAGCTAGGATAGAAATTTGCGCCGACAATTTATTTATATGATCAATGGCCGAGTATTCCTTGGCATGTATCTTTCTCCAAATATCATCGAGCCCGGTTTCAGTGATTGTTGGCCGACCAGAGTCCTTCTTTCTTGAATCAGTCAAATGTTCCGAGGTATAAACCCTACAGGTCCTTGTCAGACCCTATGCCGCAACAGCTTTCCCGGACTTGACCTTACCTTTTCTTCTTGCCTCGGATGTGTAGTCCCAAGGTGTGGTATTTGTATGGAATGGTGTTACGGACGACATTTCTACAAGAATAGGCGTGGCTACCTATATTCCGAATAGAGCATGCGCCTTAGGCGGTAAAACTACAACTTCAAAGGGTTTAGGTGCATTTGCTGGTGATATAAATTCGACCTCAATTGGCGCTGGCGTCTTTCCAAAGGATGGTGCTTCAAAGTCAAGTGGCACGGACATATTTACCTCGACATCCCCAGAGGGATGAATCTGGACTACAATCGGATTAAGGTGACTGTCGGCTTCTTTGCATCGTCACCTTCTATGATCAAACCGATCGATCCCTTGTGGTGCCAATCATCTTCTATTTCAATCATGTGAAGGCCTCCACCCTTGTGGTCTTGTAGAGGGTTATTGCAGACATTCAAAGTAAGCTCCTTGCCATAATAATCTTGTTATCAATCAAAGAGTGGATCTTATCTTTCAAAGAGCGGCATTCTTCAATAGTGTGCCCTTTCATTCCAGAATGATATGTATAAGATTTGTTTAGGTTAACCCATTGAGAAGGGTTTTCAGGGGTTACAACAGAGATAGGGGTGACATAACCAGTAGCGTTAAGTCTCTATCCCTATTTGGGAAGTCAATAGGTTCAACAATGGCAGTATACTGTTTGGGAGGTCTGCATTCAAATTTTGGTCAAGGTCTAGGAAACTTTTGATGTATGGGAAGCGATTGCTAGTGGTATGGTTGAGCATTGTAGGATTGGTTGGTATGCGTAGGTTGGGAATATCTTGGTGAGGTAGGTTTATATGTGGGAGGTGGAGGTGATTGGTAAGTGGTTGGTAGAGTTTAGTAGGAGGGTGAGAGTGCTTGGTAGTTTGAAGTAGGCTGATATGTAAGTGGGGGCATTGGATATGTTTTATATTTTATAGGGGATTTGGTTCTCTATGCGACCATTACGACACTTACGTCCCTTTTCTTGGACGTATGAACAGACTGTAAGGCTTATTGGTAGCTAACAAAGCTTTAATGTTTGTAACCATACCAGTTTGATGCCTTTTTTATCCTTTCACCCAACCTGATCATGTCAGAAAATTTATGGTTCACAATCAACATCAGTCTTTCATAGAATTGCGGGTCCTGAGCTCAGACGAATAATATTTTCATTTATTCTTCCTCTAAGGAAAATATGACCTAAGTAGCTTCCGATCTCCAACGAGTAGCATACTCGCGGAATGTTTCTGTGGGCTTCTTCTTTAAGTTCTGAATGTAGAACACGTCTGGTACATTTTCTATGTTGAACTGAACCTATCCATAAAGTCGGACGCCATACTCACCCATTTCGACCATTTCTTCAGGTCTTGGCTAATGTACCAAAACAGAGTATCTCCTTTCAGACTCTTCATGAAAAGTATTATGCAGATCCTCTTATCTTTTCCTACTGTGACCAGCTTGTCATAGTATGTTCTTAAATAGACCCTTGGGCCCCCTGTACCATCAAATATCTCAAACTTAGGAGTTTTTTACCCCTCAGATAGTTTGACATTGGGTTGTATGTAATGATCTTCATAGTTCAGCCCTTCAACTCCCTTACTTTCTTCAACACCTTGAATTCGGCTAGTCAATTTCTTAAGTTCTTCAGCCAGGTTTCTGATGAGCGAGTCTTTATTATCAGACTCGGGTGTACTTAAGAAGGGTTGGGTGGAGTGTGGCATAGTCTCCACATAGATGGTGGTGTTATGGTGGGTATGACAGTGGCCGTTTGTGGAGTTTGGGGTCTCTGGGGTGAGCAATGGAGTATGGAAGGTGTTGTAGTAGTGGTGAGAAGCGGGATGGTTTTGTTGTTTTGGGATATTTTATGGATGCGTGGGATTCTAAGAATTTGGGAAATTAATATTTGGAGTGATGAGGGAAAATGAAAGATTTACCACATTCTGAACCTGACCAAGTTCTGCTTGGAATTTCAGCAACTTTTGTTCAAGTTAGGTTGCATTTTCTTTATGAACTAGAGTACCATGACCCTGAGTGACCTCTGCCCGTTCAGTTGAGTTCTCCTTTCTGGCATTTTTCAAATCTTCCATATTCCCTTTTGCTATTATTTTTTGACAGGACTAAGAGGCGGAGTGGGTGGAGGTCGCCTAGATCTCGTGAGATAAGATGATGTTGCCAAAGGGCAGGAACTAACCTTCGTGGAGTGGAATAAAACAAAAAGTAAAAACAAAAGGTAATAAGTTAGTGAGGATTATAAGAAAACTTTGTGATGTTTAAACACGTAGTGCGGAAATGTGAGGTGTGTCCAAATTTGGAAACCACTTGATGCCCGAGGTAGGCCTAGCGAAAAATTCATTTGGAGAATTTAGAATTCTAAATGCCTCATTTTATTGATAAATATAGACGAATCCTAAAACGACACTAAATAAACAAGAAATAAAAGTCACTAATGGCCATTGGCCTTATTATATTTATAAAGTGAAAAAGATAAACTCCTATCTACTTGGTCCCAAAAGAACCTTCCTTAGGTTGGATGCTCTCGTTGATCAAATCCTCCAGCTTGCATAGGTTCACCACTAAAAATGCATTTGCCAAGTGTTCTAATTTTTTTCCTTTAGCGTTCTAGCACTCGGTGGCTCTCTTCCTCACTTTTCCTTCCAATTCCAACAGACTATATTCTAAATATTCCAACTTTTCACTAGCTTTGGTAGCCCTCTCTTACCACTCATTGATTTGATCATTTGATGGAAGACTCCTCCATCGTCTATCAAGAGTGGGGGCGTGCTAATCATGCCGAAACTACGGACCTCGTGCCTCATTTTGGCAAAACAAAAGGGTTAAACCCTACCCCCACGAGACTCAACTATTTAATACCAACAATTAGCATGAAGCAGTTAGTTCTCCAAATATATGCATAAAATGTGGTGATATCCATTTGGTTAAGTGAAACCCAATGGACTTTGGACAAGGATATCTTAAAGGATCACTGTGTGGATTACATAACTGACCCGACTAGGTTTGACCATGATTCATGCACAGTTTGAATAGAGTAAGGTTTCTATAGGGTTTTAGACTGGTACCCTTGAGCGGATAACTCAAGGGAGAAAAGCGCCGAACCCTCGACTACACCGTTGATTGAGTAGTTTTACCGCAAATATGCCTTTCCAAGATTTAGGGGAATAATAATATCGGAAGAGCGCAACCACTCATTATAAGTGTTGCTACGGGATTTGTTTGGAACAAGTGGAATATGAAGTTGAGCATGATGATGCAATATATAAAAGCATGTTTTCACCTATTTGCACATTAAGAAAGCAATAAATATAACCATTTCATAATTTAAAGCGATAATAAAGGGAAGAAACAAAAATACAAATAAGTTTTTGCAATTGAAAAGGGAATTGAATGCATAAAGAAAGTAAACAAGTAATTGCAGATAAATTCACAATGATAGTCTGAAATGGTAAAAGCCAAAATATTCCTAGCAGAGTTGTCATACTGTCGCACCCTCCTTTTTTCTCGGAAAATCGTGTTTATGACATTTGGGAGGACAACTCATTCCCATTTGGAAATTTGGGTTTAAATTGAAGGGTCACCATCTAATGATTAAGGTGCATTAGGACACCAAGAGGGTTTTATTTTGAGTAGCCAGAGATTGGGTAAGGGCTTGAAATTATCCCAAGGGAAATGTGTTAGGCACCACTCAGGATCCCCTAGTGTGGTTCATGGCCAGTCTATTGTGAATTTAGATGCGAATAATACGTAGGCAAATAAAACTTAAAATAAAAAGAGATTTTCACATAATGGTCTACAAAAAAATAAAGTTCGAAGGAACTAAAAGAAAGCTGATTTTTCTTAAAAGAAATAGTTTGACATCGTTAGAAGAAACAAAGAAACAAAGGGAAAGGGGGATCCTAGGTTTATTAATTATATGGATCACCCCACACAATGCCCGGTAATCACTCCTCAATGAGGGGTTACACGTGACATTATCCCGTTGTCATCATATCCATATCTACCCTTCCCACCCCATTAAGGTATTAAAGCGCGGAATGGACTCGATTACTTATTTCATGCTATTACCCAACCCAATCCTATAAGTCCGGGAGGCATTTAGGAAAAATAATACTAAAGTGGAGGGATGTTAGGCTTATGTGTAGTTTCAAAGGAAAAATTCTAAAGGTCACACAAAACATATGTAGCAAGTTGGGGGGAAAAGCACATAACAAGTAAAAGGCTCTTTAAATAAATAAGCATGTAAGTATCATGACTTACACATACTACTTAGGGTCTGGTTAAATACTAAACATGAAAGAACATAAGGGTTGAGGCAGATTAATTTATTACATAATTCAGATAAGAAGCCCGAATCAAGCTTGCCTGCTGGCTGTACTTAATGGAACAGATTCAGTTTATAATTTTACCCTATGGCTTACCTAAGCATTTGGACAAGGATCCTATGGGCATGGTATCTACTGAGCTAAGAAAATAATGAAATAGCAAGGTTTAGATGCATATTAAAAATTCCTATAGACATGGTATCTACCCTTTTTTGCATACATAGGTACTCGCCTTTTTCGCTAACAATTCCCAAGAGTTTATTAAATATTATTATAGCCCAAAATAAAGTAAAAAATGCGTCAAAAATACAAATAAAAGTATAACAAAAGGAGAGCCTGATCCAGACTTCATGTCTGAAAGATGAGGTTAACCAACTCCATGAGATCATGATCCAAAGCCTTTCTCCCATTTGAGTGTGTCAAAGTTCCCTAAGAGCCTCGAAGGGACCTCGGAAATGCTTACACCCAAATTTATTATCAGTTAAGGACAAGTGTAGTGTGGAAGAGTCAGCCCTCAAGTGTCCAGGTTCAGAGAGAACTGAAAGTGTCCCATGGCAAGGCTCACAAGAGAGGGGCAGAACTTAAAGACTAAGAAAGTGTGCAAGTGTATAATATAATTCTAATGGGGAAAATGAGAGGGAAACGGCGACTAATAAACACACATAGGGGTTTCAGGGGAATAGAGAGATTGTAAGGAGCATATTGCTTAGGCAAGGGCAGGCTTCAGGCATGCCTAGCAATTGAGGGTGCTAGCATGCCAATAAGCCTGCTAGAACACACATTATTAGAGGCTAGGATCCTAGGGGATAAAGTTTAATTCATGGGTAATAATTTGTATATTGCCATGACTCAAACCATAGCATGAACATATAGAGGGAAGGGGTTTAGGATTCATAATAGAATAGGTAGAAAGAAATCAGTAGTATTGAACAACATAGAAGCAGTAGGCCGACAGGAACATAAAAGTAGTAAATAAACACATTGTCATGGGGCTAAAAAAGGTTAAATCAGGTTATACCAGTTTCCAAGAAGCAAATAAAGAAAGACAGGCAGTAGGTCTTGTAAACAGGACATAGTACAAGAAATAAGAGAGAATACTATTGAGTGTAAGTGTAAGTTCAGAAAGACAACGAGTGATCCCCCTTTTGTTAATGAAAGAATCATGTATTTATAGTCTGAAAAATAGGCAAAAATAAGGTAAAAAAACAAATAAGGAACTGGATATCATTAATAATTAATACAAGACTTCCGTTAATAATGGAATGCAGACTTGAACGATAAAAGTTATTTAAGGAAAGAAATCAAATAATCATCTTGTGCAAAGTAGGCATTTAGGGGTAAATGCATAGGAATTTTAACTAAGGGAAGAATTTTGAAATACACACTTAAAACAAATAAGGTAAGGATCAACTAGTATATAGTAATTCAAGGGGTCAGAGATTTTGTAAGTATTGGTCCATGAAAGAACCAAGTCAGAAAAGCAAAGGAAATTTTTTGACTCAAATCGAATAATAACGAGTGAACAAACAAGAAAAGAAATAAATAAAACTTATACAAAAGAAGTTTGAAATCAATCAAAATTGAAAGCTATTTTTAGATGGAAGTTCAGTAGATATAAAGAGCACACAAATATTCTAGGCTGAATTTAGCGCAAAGCAAAATTGTCATGACATTGCAAAATCAGTAGGTAATAGACTGTAAGATCATGGTAGTCAAATAGGTCAGTAATATAGAAGAGAGATAGTATCGAATAGCATACAAAGGGTTAAGTGTAAAGACCTTAGAAGAGTTTAGTAGAAAATAAGAATTGCTTAAAGAAGCAGAGATTTCAAGACTAAAATCAAAGACTCAAAATAGGTCTAAAGGAGTTAGGGTATCCATAGTAGAAGAAACACACAAGAGAAAAAGAAAATAAGTAAAATATCTAAATAACTAAAAAAAAACCTAGATTAGAAAAAATAAAGGTTTTGAAAGCATAGTTTTGAAAGAAATCTCAAGAAATCATTTAAAAGTTTAGGGAAAACATGGATCTCAAGAAATCACTTATAAGTTTTGAAATCATTTTGGCAAAACAAAAGGGTTAAACCCTACCCCCACAAGACTCAACTATTTAATACCAACAATTAACATGAAGCAGTTAGTTCTCAAAATAAATGCATAGAATGTGGTGATATCCATTTGGGTTAAGTGAAACCCAATGGACTTTGGAGAAGGCTATCTTAAAGGATCATTATGTGGATAACATAACTGACCCGACTAGGTTTGACCATGATTCATGCACAGTTTGAATAGAGTAAGGTTTCTATGGGGTTTTAGACTGGTACCCTTGAGCGGACAACTCAAGGGAGAAAAGCGCCGAACCCTCGACTACACCGTTGATTGAGTAGTTTTACCGCAAATATGCCTTTCCTAGATTTAGGGGGATAGTAATATCAGAAGAGCGCAACCACTCATTATAAGTGTTTCTACGGGATTTGTTTGGAACAAGTGGAATATGAAGTTTAGCATGATGATGCAATATATAAAAGCATGTTTTCACCTATTTGCACATTAAGAAAGCAATAAATATAACCATTTCATAATTTGAAGCGATAATAAAGGGAAGAAACAAAAATACATATAAGTTTTTGCAAATGAAAAGGGAATTGAATTCTTAAAGAAAGTAAACAAGCAATTGCACATAAATTCACAATGATAGTCTGAAATGGTAAAAGCCAAAATATCCCTAGCAGAGTTGTCATACTGTCGCACCCTCTTTTTTTCTCGGTAAATCGTGTTTATGACATTTGGGAGGACAACTCATTCCCATTTGGGAATTTGGGTTTGAATTGAAGAGTCACCACCTAATGATTAAGGTGCATTAGGACACCAAGAGGGTTTTATTTTAAGTAGCCAGAGATTGGGTAAGGGCTTGAAATTATCCAAAGGGAAATGTGCTAGGCACCACTCAGGATCCCCTAGTGTGGTTCATGGCCAGTCTATTTGTGAATTTAGATAGGAATAATATGTAGGCAAATGAAACTTAAAATAAAAAGAGATTTTCACATAATGGTTTACAAATAAATAAAGTTTGAAGGAACTAAAAGAAAGCTGATTTTTCTTAAAAGAAATAGGTTAACATCTTTAGAAGAAACAAAGAAACAAAGGGAAAGGGGGATCCTAGGTTTATTAATAATATGGATCACCTCACACAATGCCCGGTATTCACTCCTCAATGAGAGGTTACAAGTGACATTATCCCGTTGTCATCATGTCCATATCTACCCTTCCCACCCCATTAAGGTATTAAAGCGCGGAATGGACTCGATTACTTATTTCATGCTATTACCCAACCCAATCCTATAAGTTCGGGAGGCATTTAGGAAAAATAATACTAAAGTGGAGGGATGTTAGGCTTATGTGTAGTTTCAAAGGAAAAATTCTAAAGGTCACACAAAACATATGTAGCAAGTTGGGGGGAAAAGCACATAACAAGTAAAAGGCTCTTTAAATAAATAAGCATGTAAGTATCATGACTTACACATACTACTTAGGGTCTGGTTAAATACTAAACATGAAAGAACATAAGGGTTGAGGCAGATTAATTTATTACATAATTCAGATAAGAAGCCCGAATCAAGCTTGACTGTTGTCTGTACTTAATAGAACAGATTCTGTTTATAATTTTACCCTAAGGCTTACCTAAGCATTTGGACAAGGATCCTATAGGCATGGTATCTACTGAGCTAAGAAAATAATGAAATAGCAAGGTTTAGATGCATATTCAAAATTCCTATAGACATGGAATCTACCCTTTTTTGCATACATAGGTACTCGCCTTTTTCACTAACCATTCCCAAGAGTTTATTAAATATTATAACAGCCCAAAACAAAGTAAAAAATACGTCAAAAATACAAATAAAATTATTACTCAAACCATAGCATGAACATATAGAGGGAAGGGGTTTAGGATTCATAATTGAATAGGTAGAAAGAAAAGTAGGCCGATAGGAACATAAAAGTAGTAAATAAACACATTGTCATGGGGCTAAAAAAGGTTAAATCTGGTTATACCAGTTTCAAAGAAGCAAATAAAGAAAGACAGGCAGTAGGTCTTGTAAACAGGACATAGTACAAGAAATAAGAGAGAATACTATTGAGTGTAAGTGTAAGTTCAGAAAGACAACGAGTGATCCTCCTTTTGTTAATGAAAGAATCGTGTATTTATAGTCTGAAAAATAGGCAGAAATAAGGTAAAATAAAATAAAGAACTGGATATCATTAATAATTAATACAAGACTTCCTTTAATTATGGAATGCAGACCTGAACGATAAAAGTTATTTAAGGAAAGAAATCAAATAATCATCTTGTGCAAAGTAGGCATTTAGGGGTAAATGCATAGGAATTTTAACTAAGTAAAGAATTTTGAAATACGCACTTAAAACAAATAAGGTAAGGATCAACTAGTATACAGTAATTCAAGGGGTCAGAGATTTTGTAAGTATTGGTCCATGAAAGAACCAAGTCAGAAAAGCAAAGGAAACTTTTTGACTCAAAATAAGAATTGCTTAAAGAAACAGAGATTTCAAGGTTAAGATCAAAGATTCAAAATAGGTCTAAAGGAGTTAGGGTATCCATAGTAGAAGAAACACGCAAGAGAAAAAGAAAATAAGTGAAATATCTAAATAACTAAAAAAAAACCCTAGATTAGAAAAAATAAAGGTTTTGAAAGCATAGTTTTGAAAGAAATCTCAAGAATTCATTTAAAAGTTTAGGGAAAACATGGATCTAGAACAGATCCAAATAAATCAGAAGAACCTCAAAAGCTAGGGTATTAAAGGAATCCAAAAAGAAAGGCTTGGATAGTTATTGATCTAAGTAGGAGAAGTCGAGACCAGGCTCGAATAAAGATGGCTGGCTAGAGCAAGGTTGGAGATGGCCATAGAACTTGAATCAAACAAAGGTCTGGACCCCTCTATTTGTTGTCTGGCCATGAAACTTCAGTAACCAAGCATGGAGAAGCCATAAAAAGCTAGTGGATAATAAAACCACCGCGGATTTAGTAACAAAATGGCCGGAGAAGGTGAGTGAAGCTCATCAGAGCCGGGGGGGGGAGGTTCTAGAGAGAACCAAAGATAGAGCGATAGAGAAGAGAGTCGGTTTAGTAAGGAATGAGAGCATTTGGGGGTTGGGGCTTTATTTAGTTTAATTTGGTAAGAATGAATTTGGGTCGTTGATTAATTTTGATCAACAGACAAGATTTAATTCGATTGGGTCGGGTTAAGAATTAGGCTTGGGCTTTAGGCTGGTTTGATCAGGTGGTTGGTCTGGTTTAATTTGGGTTGGGTCTGTTTGATTTTAGGCTAAATTTGAAAATCAAATTTGGCTACAAGTTAAATAGACCCTTTTTTCATTTAATTTGTAGAAAATAGTAAATAAATTTCTGAAAATAAATTTAATGCACAAATATGCTTTATCATATCTTATTAACCATTTAAAAATATAAGATCTCATTTTATAAACCTGAGACGAATTTAAATCTAAAAAGGCTAATATTGCACTTATGCAATTGTATCCTTAAAAATATCAAATAAATTTGTAAAAATTATTTAAAATAATATCTTAGCTATATTTTAGTGTAATCATGACACTCCAATAAATTAATAACAAAAAAGATAATTTTTGAGATAATTATTAGATTTTTCTTGATAAAATAGAGAAGTAAATTGATTTAAAAATACTTTAAAAACTAAAAACAAAATAGGACCTTGGGACATACCTATATATGTATATATATGCTATTTTGAAAGGTATTTTGCATATAAAAATATAGATAAAATTTGGGTATCAATAGGGTTAATTCCTTAAACTTATATTTGACTGCGTCACAAGTATGATTCGCGAGCGGGGTAACTCCTTTTACTACTCTCATGAGAGTGGGCCAATCTCCTTGGCAGGTTAAGATGTATCTATTGTTCGCACCATTTGACCCTCGGCAATGAAATTTAGTTTTACGTTGGATCAGGTTGTATGCCTTGGCATTTCCTATATATATTATCCTCATAGAATCATACGTAATATTTGGCAAGAAGTTAGTATACCTAAAGGTTTTTCCCTGATTTGAATTATGACAACTTTTTTGATGATTTCCATTATAATATATATATATATATATATATATATATATATATATATATATATATTGCGCTCCCATTACGGGGGGAACTTTAAGTTGAGAGCTTGAGTAAATTATAAAGAGGGGAATTGTACTCCATATTTTCTACTTGTTTGTTTCATATATTTACTCTGTTTTATATTTATTCACTTCTGTACTATACCTGATATTATAGACCACTAGTAAGTGTAACACCTCCTTTTTACAAACCCGATGGGGAGTATATAAGGGAGTTTTTCCAATTAAAGTGATATTATTAGAAATGGATTATTTATTTAATTTTTTTTACAGTCGCCACTTGGTATAGTTTATTTGGTGTCCCAAGTCACTGGTTTAATTTTTAAATCCTAAATCAAGGAAATTTCAAATTTATTCAAAATTCTGCGAAATCAGAAATTCTAGATAAGGAATTCTGTTAACCCGGGAGAAGATGTTAGACGTTCCTGGATTCCATGGTTCTAGTACAGTCGCTTAACTTTTGATAATTGGCCTAATTTTTTGATTAATTATATATTTTAAACCTATTGTGCATTTTTAGCTTTTATAACCGCTTTTAATTATTTTAGGAAAATTCAATGCTACTAAAAACATGTCTTAAACCATGCTGCATGAAATGCACCCGCAGTTCGGGACACGTTTTATTTAATATTGTTTAGAACTGAAATTGGGTCACATGGAATGTACATCCAAATAGTAGTAATTAAAAAAAGTATAACTACGTTACCAGAACCGTACCCGTAGCTATGATAAATTATTTAAATAATGCACCTAAAATAACTACGAAGGTTCATTTTTAATAGCAATGTTTGTGAGGGCCATGAATGATATAATTGATGGGTTAAGCTCTTAATCTACAAGGGTTAAACTCTTAATCTAGTGTTATGAGTGCCATGAGTTAAGAGATTTTTTTTTACACGACACACCTTACTAGAGCCTTTTTCTATTAGGAAGGTTACGCTTGGTTGAAACAACTATGTTTAAGTTAGAATTATTGGAAATGAGCATGGGATAAGGCGCTTATTATTGGGTTAAATCTAGATATACTCAGCTTTGAAAAGCTGGAATTTGGCTCAAAATTTTTTCCCAGCAGGACGAGTATTCTAGGTATCTGGTCCTTGTTGGAATTTCAACTAAGTGTTCGCCCATATTGGGCTTTAGGCTGCCCAATTGTAAGGGTTTACCAATTGGGCCTCTCTACCTTTGCAGTTTTTGCTATAGCCTTACACGAAACATGCTTTGCAAAATTATAACTCAAATAACTTTCAAAGACGATGATCATAATTTAAAGAAAATCCAAATACATTTCAAGTCTGAAACTATTTATACAACTATGATTTGCGAGACATGAATTTATACAGGAATTCGTCAGAGAGATTTTATAATGAAGAGTTGAATTATCGGGCTTAATGCCCAAGCACATTTGCCTGGACCCAGACTTACTCAGGTGATTCCTAGACTTAGGCCTTGTCTCAAGTCTGGCCCAATTTGTGTTACATGCAATAATAAATCATGTTTATTACAAAGGAAATTCTATTATTGAAAATCTATTGATAATCAAGCTTAATTTAAATGTTAAAAGTGCATTTACAATACTGAAAGTCCATAAATTTGCACAAAGTAAAATTTTAACCTTACAAATCATTATCCTAACAGTCCATCATAACTAACATCTAAAAAAATGATAACTTTTAAAGTAAATCAACGGAATTTTTTTCTAGTTTCGAGTTCCTGCCATCAAATCCTTCAAAGCTAACGTACAAGACTACAAGAGATATCTACAAAGTTGTTTCTTACAAGTTGACTTTTCAAACTCCAACCCTGAAGTTTCTTACTGCCAAATCAGCTTCTATTCCTACTTAGAATTTCATGGATCTGACCATGTGAAAAGGTCTGATTCACAAAATTTCTTTAGTTATACTGACCTACTACATTATCAGACAAAATATCAAACAATTATAGAAACAAACTGTGATTCATGGGTTTAACCATGTTCCGGGTCAAACTCATGAACCAACAAAGGTTTCAAATCGAAAGTCATCGCATGCTGCCTTTGGATAATACCAGAATGGACCAAAAGGGAAGGAAATAGGGTAGTTTAATTCAAGAATCTAACCATGTAAGGATCATACTTAATTAAAAAACTAGGTTTCAGGAATGGGGGTCTAAACATACTATCTCTTTAATGCAGGAAAAAGTAGAAATGCATTACAACAAAAATAATTGAATGATCAATGCCTAAGTCATATAAAGAAACAAATTCTCAAAACATAGAACCAAAAGGATAGAGACCCACACATTTTAAGAGAAAAAACTTCAATACTATTGCAACTTCGGCAAACAAACCATAGCAAGAATGAAGTAGATATATAAACAGTGGACAACAAATGACAACTTATATTCATCGTAAATCCCATATACAAGTACTTGAACATGAAAAGAATCGTGTGTACCTTGAACAACAATAGAAAATAGAAAACAAGATGAAAGAAGACTATTGAAAACTTGAGAAGAAAGGCAAAAACAGTAGTGAAACAACACAGCTACAACCACCAAATGAATGAAAAATCTGAACTAAGTTTTTAACCAGCTTCTAAACTAAAATCCTAGCTAAACCAACCCTAGAAAATTCTCTATTTCAATCTATTTCTAGTTTATGAATGGGAGAGGAATGTATTGGAAATCTTTCTGAAAAATCTGAAAAGGGAACTTTATGCCGTAAAATGATACTCTAATTCTCTATTTTTATAGAAATTTTAGCCAAAGAATAATGTGATTGATTGTATATATTTTAATAATGGAATAGCTACCTATATAGGCTACCTAATGAGGGTATATTTTGGGGAGTATTCATTATCCCATAGAAAAATAGTTTTATCTTTTTTTCAGCCCTTGGTATAGCTGTCCTATATTTCAGCATCTTTTTTATGACGGCTGGACAAATGTACTATTTCTAGGAAGCTTATGATTTTTAGCCTAAGTGAAAATCCAATTTTACCTTTTGAATTACTATATATTTCAATTCTGTCTTAAAATATTTTAGTTCAATTATGTCCCTAAGGTTTCTATTGGTTTTCAAATCATGACAAACAAGGACAACCTAAAAAGGACCAGTAATCTAAATAAAAATGCCTACAGAATCATGAGACTGCCATCTAAAACTAAATACATCCATAAAAAGAAACATTTAACTAATTGAACCTAAACAAACTAATATGCCTCAACAATAATCAAATCAAAGTAAAGATACAATTTGCAAAGAAGGCCTGAATTCAAATGTTATCTGTTTGTAAACTTTAGCAGCAAATATCCTAAAGACTTGTTAATTTACCTAGAACAAGACATGGGATGAATTTAGGAAAAACAGAACAATTATTTGAAGTACCCAACTTAAAAAATGAACCCTAGTATAACTAAGTTTGGGCAATTGGAAACATACTTTTTTTTAATTAATCTAATAAATAAAAACAAATACTAAATGAAATCAAAGACCTGTGAATCAAAAGGAAAAAAAGCCTAAAACTTCCCAACTAAGGCACACAGTCATGAACATGCAAAGACAACAAACAAAAAAATAAAAATAAAAAAGGAAATGACAAGGAATTCTCAGAAGAAGAAAAGATAAGAGGAAAGGCTTACCAATCTTGTTTCGAGTTGGACCAGCCATGTACTCAAATAAATTTTGGTGGGATAAAATGAACGTAGACTATTATCAATTGATTGCTTTCATCAAGAGAAATCGATTAATAAAGTCTTGGGTTCAAATGTCCAGAAATTGAGCAAAAATTGAAGGTGAAACAAACTAGGGTTTCGATCTCAGATCCGAGATTTGGGAATTTTTAGGGTTATTTGAAAGGATTTGTTTGAGGATTTTGAGGGGGGGGGGGGGTAAGGAGTATCTGGTGTGAATTTGGAGTGGATTGGAGCATCTAGGGTTTTTGGTTTGAATCTCATATTTGAGATTCGAGATGCTTGGTGGTGATTTCAAAGAAAATGATTGGAGATTTAGCATGAGGAGGTAATGGGGGTTTTAGGGTGTAAATTTGGGGGAGGTTGGTGGTGGACCACCACCGTGAGGAAATTATTGGTCGGCAGACCACTTCGGAGAAGGGCGAAGCCGGTGAGGTATTTATAGTGAGGCTAGGTTTCTTAACTAAGGTTGTGAGGGAGATGAAATGGTTAGGTGTTAGGGGTTTTGGGGAGGTGACCGATTTTAGGACAACTATATAGTAATTGATTCCTCAATTCTAAGCTGTTGGATCACAAGGATCCCGCGGTTGTGATTGATGAACAATGAAATGGGGTTGTTTGTTTAAGCGGGAGAACTGGACCGAGCATGAAATTGGGCTTGGACCTGGGTCAATTTTGGATTGGTTTGGCATTGGATTTGGGTACGGGGCAACGCAATTCAACTAAAAAGACTCCTTTTTCAATTTACCCTCTTCTTTTCTTTTTTTTCTTTAATTAAAAATCCTAAATTATCTAAATTGTAAAATTAACCAATTACCTAGTTACAATAATTACAAAAGTTACTTAATCCTAAATTAAAAGAGAAAAATCAATAAACTAAAAATTAAAATAAAAAGTGTAAAATGGGGTTTTTTTTATTTTTTATTTTATCAAACAAATAATTACCAATTAATCCCAAAAAATATAAAATAAAACCTAAATTCAATGCGTAGTATTTTTGGCATTTTTTATGATTTTAATAAAATTAAATGTGCACAAAGATGTAAACAATTAATAAAATTCTACAAAAATTCCTAAAAAGGGAAAATAATTAAAAAACATCTATTATCTTCGGATTTTATAGGAGTATTTTGTATAGGGCAAAAATCACATGCTCACAGTAAGTGTCGAAGTCAACTCCGCATCACTACTTCTTCGAGATTAGACTAGAAAATTATGGGTATGCGTTGTTTTCGTACTAATACTATACTTGTTGTACATTTTATTATACATGCACATGTACGTCTAATGGCATTGCGGGCACAGCTGCATGGTTGATATGTGAACTTAGGTGAGTTGCATCTTACGAGATGATCCGCATCCAGCAGAGTCTCTTTTAGAGTACTTGTATTTTTCTTTTCTGTTCACATTTATATTTCGGACAGTTATTGTATTTTATTTTAATTTATAGTAAATGCTCATACACTTGTGACCCTGGGTTTTAGGATGATGATGGGATATTCAGTATTTAAATTGGAAAACATTATTATTATTTTGTAAAGTTAATCTTTTACTAGTTAAACTGAAGGAACTTTATGATCTCAAAAATATAAAATGAGAATTCAATTAACTATTCAGTTGGCTAGACTGACGGTGGTTTCCGGCACCAACACGACCTTTAATGGATTTTGAATTGTGATAATATGGCATCAGAGCCAGGTTCACTTAGGTCTCGTAAGTCATGAGAGGGTCTAGGATAGTCTTGTAGATTTGTATGGAGACATATGTACTTATCTTCGAGAGGCTACAAGACTGTTAGGAGCACATCCTTTCTTGATTCCTCATTGTGCAAATTGATCCTTATTAGGCTTGTAACTTTATTTATTTCCTATTCATTCTTATGCGACGTGAAGCACTTGTTATGGATTGGGAATCGAGGAATTGTCATGGTACTACAGATATGGTACAAGATGTTTATTCTTGCATATTTGATTGGTCTACTACCGTCATCTTTCGAAAGGTCATCCTATCGTTTCAGCTCAGCATCAGTATTAAATACGGTTTTGAAATTTGGCTTTGATTGTTATGACTATTCGCACGTTGCTCTCACATAGTTTTTGTGTAATAGTAGGATGCTTGTCTAGGCATTGAGGTCGTGAATGGTCTGAAAAGAGGTTTTATACAGTGCATGATTCAAAGACTTAGTATTTTATTTCTGGCAGAGGAAAGTCAACTGAACTACAGATGTTAAGATTTGGGTTGATGGAGTAATGAGGCTTGGTATTTTTGAGCGCAGTAAAGTTCCCAATATGATGTGATGTCATCATCCTTGTTGAACTCGTTATGGTTCACCGACGTTATGGCCTTCTTTAATTTTCCTTTTGGTAGGGTATTGTGAAATGGTGCTTGAGATGCGATTGTCAGAGATAATAGACTGTAGACATTTCAGAATCGAGTTGGTACTTCAAGTATTTTTGGCTCGAGAAAGATGATCTTCAAAGAGGTATAGAGTTGGTAGCGGCTCATTTTTTTTGGGTGTTACGGAGATAGATTTGGATTTGAGGAAACAATTGGGCAATGAAGGACAAGGAAGGACATGTGGAAGGTGTTTTGCGGTGGCTGAATTTCTTGAAGGTCAAGTGGGAAAAGTAGAAGTCGAGAGTTCCTTAAAGGAGAGGGTTGAACGAAAGTAGGAGAGTTACAGATTAATATATGAGTTCAATAGTAGGACGGTCACACGCCTTGAGGAAAGTTGGAGACATTTGGGAAATTCATAATGGATAGGTACTAGGTCCACGGATTTTTATTTGGGTCAAATATGACTTCGAGTTTGGAATGCAATGTTTGGACTTTTAGCTAATTCCAATAGGGAAAAAGGAAGCTCGGTGGGTATCAAGGTTATGTAATTATAGATTCAACTTAAGTGGGAGATCCCCATCGTCTATTATTGGATTGTGTGGTTGTCTACTTGTGTGATTTCTGTCTATGAGTGTATTGGTAGGTTATTATAACTAAGGAAAAAAACATTGGTGGTAATTTGAGCAAAGGATTTAAGGAATATATGTTATCTTTGGTTTTATCGGTTCATGTTCAGGTTTTGGGAAGATTTAGGATTTATGCTTTGTGTAGATGTGATTTACAAGAAAGGTGATTCAGCCGGGTGATTCTTTGAGAGGGTGTTCATGTGCTAGCAAAGTCTTGGGGTTTTGATTATATTCGGGACCAAGTCAGAGTGGGTGACTTTCAATGACATTCCTAGTGGATTCAAAGGTTAAAGTGTGGTGCCTAAGGACTTTGAGTCCATGGTATGGTAAAGTATCGAGCTTTTAAAGAATATTATGAAAGGGGCTTGGAGTGTTCTATATTATCTTCAGTCTGCAGAATAGTATTAGAGAAATGGGAGAAAATAACTTCAGATTCATAGAAGAATTGTCAGAATGGGTGTACCACTTGAAGACATGAGTATGCACACAAGGGGGGTATGAAACAGTTTGTAGGTTTTTAGACAACGTGGTCTCGTGAAATCAAGTCACTAAGGACGAGTGCAAAGTTCTGTTTTTGATATTTGTCGAGGGGCTATTAATATACCTAAGTCAAGCCTAGAGTAAAAAAGAAAAAGTCAAATCAATTGTCAACGGTTGAATTTACACGATGGTGGTAATGATCAGTTCCTTGAGCATGATAAGTTATACATGTTCTTGGTGGTGGTGCATCTGAGGCTTGACGGTCGCCGTAATTGATCTTTGGTGAAGGCATTCGAGTGTTATGGCCTGATATGCGTAGATTCATCCTGGAACAGATATGGTGGTCTAGATCAGGACTCAAGGTTGTATTTTCTACAGTTATACGAATCTAGTTAGGTGTTGCATGGTTCACTTGAAATGAGTTAAGTAAAAGTTATCTATATGATGAAATGTTTATCCTATTAGTTGTTTCGGAGTCATGATGGAATTTTTGTACTTTTGCACATTAGCATGATTAACTGCATCAAGTAGAATGGGATTTGGAAGTTGAGGATCAAGGTTGCAGTTTGGCGTCGACAAGAATATCACCACCTTGGATAAGCAAGGAAAAAAAATTCAGATGGTTAGAGTGAGCTGGTGTCATCTTTAGCGTCACCTGATATCTTGTCCTGTGTAAAAAGCTTTGAGTACTAATTTCAGATTTTTGATTTTCTATTACAGCATTAGTGCGTCCGGTAGTATGTATGTGGAGACTCTTTACCTACTGCGGAAGGTTGTGGGAGTTTTCCCCATGGGAAGATGGTATAAGTGTGACATTTAGTCACTTGAGTGATCAAAGATTAGAACTAAGTATGGAGATTGTGGTACTATCGTTCATGTGAGAATTTATGCTTGAAGGGCGCTAGGTTCATTTGGTTGTGGATTGTGGAAGTTTGTTCCGGATCGATGGAGGTCCTTGTGTGTCATGGGAAGAAGGGTTATTGTGGATCCTTGAAAGGTTACTAGCCTAGTATGGTAGAATCAAAGTTGGCTTGAGGTTTGTGGATGGAGCTACTTGTGAATATGTGCTCTATATCAGGGCGGATATATTCATTTCAGCATAGCGCTCCTTATGGAGGAGTATTTGTACATTGGATGTTATTTTGTCATCGCGTATTTCGTGTAATATTATATTGTGCCATATGAGTTAAAACGGCTTGATAAATTCTTATGTGTTGAGGTTCTGCATAGCAATGGTGTTATGTGAGCAAAATGGCTCTCAAGATTCAGATCATATATCGCTTCTTAGTCGTGCTTGAGTTTTGTAGCGTATGACGCTATTTGTCTCCCCAGAGATGGTATTATGCACTTAGCATGCTTGTTGCCGATGTTTGGATATTTTGAATTAATTGGCATTCTAGCTCGGTGAGTATATCCTTATATAGATTTTATGTGTGGATCGGATGGCACACCGCCAAGGCTATGTTGTTTTGATCAGATTGCGCGCTGCAAGAGCGTGTTGTTGAGTACAGTCCCCCATATCTATTTTTGTGCATTTTGTTTTCCATTTTCTGAGGAAATTTCATAACACCTTTTCGGTTGTCTAATTAGTTACATGGTTTGGGTTGTCCTTTCCGGAGTTCATTTTCTTTATGTATCACATTTGAGTTGGTAGCGTGTTACTACATTGTAGCATCATATGAGACCTTTTGCAATGTCATATGTGGTTTATTGTATGAGCAGCTTGTACTTGGTGAAATGGCATTATTGGACTTGGGGTTATTGCGGTCAGATTTATACAGAGTATATTAAGGATAAAATATAGTTATTTGGTTAAATGCGGCAATGATTCTTGTTAAGAAGAGAGACTAAATGAATTATTGGCTCCGCATTTGGTTGATAATTTCTACACATCTCTTCCATCGTGGACGTATTGCAGGAATCAAAACAAGGCTTATATTTCATGAGGTGTGTTGCGGGCATCAGATTCATGAAATATCAGTCATTGTTATTAGACAATGTTTTTATGGTCATGTATATTATGCAGTGCATAGTGTGGATTCAACAATGGTATGCAATCATGTAATGGTGTATCGTATAGAGGCTGATTCGGTGTTCGTATGTTGAAAGTGGCCTGGCAGAAGATTCCAGATATTGGAATTTGGCTCTGAGGCTAATTTGCCTAAAGAAAAGGGGAAAATCTCTCGATTTACTCGAGCCAATATGCTCAACCAATCTGTGGTAGCATGGGTAAGTTCACGAGGTGTGAAACAGTTATTTCAAACAACTCCAGAGTAGTTATTAGCACGTTCAAGGACGAACATATATTTAATTGGGAAAAAATGTAACGACCCGACGATCATTTTGAGCTCTACTGTGTTGTTCGACAGTATAAGGCTATGGGTGGCTTCATTTTAAGTATTACAACTTATTCACATAGTCGAAATTGATGTTCGGGATGTTTGTACTTGATTTGGAAAAAGAATTCTCATTTCGAAATCTTTAAGTTGGAAGATTCTTAATAAGGTTGGATTTTGAGTAAACAACCTCAGAATTGGTATTTGAATGTTCCAGCATGTTTGTATGATGATTTTGGACTTGGGTGTATGTCCGTATCGAGTTTTGGATGACCCAAGAGCATTTCAGAACCTATTGTAAAAGTTAGCATTTTGGAAGAATTTCATAAATTTGGGTTGAAGTGCATTTCAAATTTATCAATGTCCGTTTGGGATTTCGAGTTCAAGAATAGCTTTGTATGGTGCTTCTGTTGTTGGAGCGGATTCAAAAATGGATTCGGAGGTCCGTATGCCATTTTGTGGTCATTTGGCAAAAGTTATAAATTTAAAGGTTTTTTAGGTGTTTGACCGGAAGTGTAATTTTTTTATTTCGGGGTCGAATTCCGATAAAAAAAGTTGGAGTATCTCTATAATATCATGTATGACTTGTGTGCAAAATTTGAGGTCAATCGAACATGACTTAATAGGTTTTAGCATCGACTCTGGAAGTTCTAAAGTTCATTAAGGTTGAATTGGGGTACGATTCTTGATTTTGATGTTTATGATGTAGTTTAAGGCCCCGAGCAAGTCCATGTTATATTATTTGACTGGTTTGTGTGATTGGATAGGGTCCCAAGGGTTTCGCGTATGTTTCGGAGGTGTTTGTGTTGTATCGTTCTCTTATTTGATGTTTCAGCGTTGTTTCTTTGGGAATAAAGGGCACTTTATTGAGAAAATGAACTTTGGTTTGTGATTGGATTAAACCATTAGATATTTACTATAATTATGGAGCCATGCCAATAAGAAATGTTAAATTTCGATATCGTATGAGAGAGTTATGACCATTTTCGTGTCGCACAAACTTGTTTGTTTTTGGTACCAAGATGTGTTCTTCACAAATGCGAGAGATATTCTGTGAACGCGAAGAAGGAATTTTGGTTTTACCGGTCCAGATGAAAATTTTCTCTTCGCAAATGCGATGATCTCCCAAGAAGGAGATGACGAAAAATCGCCTGTACAGTGTTTAAAATCGAGAATTTTAGTATTTTGGGCATATTATAAGTTTTAGAGCTCCGTTTGAGGTGATTTTCGTGGATTCAACTATGGGGGTACATATCTGATTTCTGGTGTATCTCCATGATTATTTAGATTGGTTTCTATTTTCATCCATTTTTGGGTTCTACAAATTAGGATTTTGAGCCCAAAGTTGAAAAATGAAAAATTCTTGATTTGGGGATCAATTCATGGACGAAATTGGATGAATTTGTGGATGTAGACCATATGAGTTATGGGTAATATTTATTATCTATAATTTTCCGAATACAGGCACGTGGACCAGAGGGTCGACTTTATTGACTTTTCGAGTGGAGTTGGGAATTGTTACAAATTGATTTATTATGAGCATTAGAGTATATTTTTGTTTTTTGCACATTGCTTGACTAGTTTTAGTGCGGCGAACACCGTTTTGAGGTGTTAGAGTGATGTTGGAGCCGGTTATGAAACTTCGGAGCAAGGTAAGTCTCCTCTATAACCTTGTATGTGAGAACTAACCCCATAGGTGAACTAAATTATTAAGTGATTCTATTTGTGGGGACTACGTGTGCACGAGGTGATGAGAGTTCGTATGTGGCTACTAGCTATGCCTATATATGAGTTGTTGTAGGCTTATATCATGCCTCATTGATATTGTTATTTATTTATCATTATTGTTTGCCTTGAGAAGGAACGAGATTGAGTTTGCTTTTATTAAATATTTTTAGAGGAGTTGAAATTGAGGAAGAATTCAGGATCTTAAAAGTTTTCATTCGAAGTTCATATTTTGTAAAGTATGGAAGAATACTGAATAATAACTAAAGAAATCTATGTGTAACCACATCGCATGTATGAATCCACGAGCGGGGTAATTACTTAAATTTATATTTGACTGCATTGCAAGTATGATCCGTTGTCGGGCCCCCTTTTTCTCGCGAAATCGGTTTTTGATATTTGGAAAAGACAACTCATTCCCTTTTGGAAATTGGATTGAAGAGTCACCACCTAATGATTATAGTGCATTAGGACACTAAGGAGGGTTCAATAAGGATAACCAGAGATTGGATAAGGGCTTGAAATTATCCCGAGGGGAAGTTGTTAGGCACCCCCCAGGATCCACTAGTGTGGGTCCCGACAAAGCTATTGTTGTGACTTAGATTCAAATAACACATAAGTATGTAAGAGTTTCACATAAGAGGGGATTTTTACATAAAGGTTAGAAATAAAAAAGTTAGAAGGCATAGAAGAGAGTTGATTTAAAGGAAATATTTTTTCAAGATTTAAAGAGACAAAGAGCAAAGGTAGGGGGTTCTAGGTTTATTAATAATATGGATCATGTCAAGTGCAATACCCGGTAATCACTCCACAGAGAAGGTCTACACGTGGTATTAACGCACCAGTCATCATATCCATATCTACCCTTTCCCAACCCATTAAGGCATCAAAGCGTAGAATGGTCTCGTTTACCTATTGCGTGCTACTACCCGTCCAGATCCTATCAATCCTGGAGGTATTTATGATTACTAATCCTAAAGGGAGGAAACATTGGCTTATTTATGGTATCAAAAGGGCAAAATACTAAGGCGACATACAAAACATATATAGCAATTTTGGGGGAGAGCGTATAAACAGTTTATAAGGCTCTGATAAACCTCCTTTAAAACCAGAAAAGGCACATAGTTTAGCATGTCTTACACGTACCGTTTGAGGCCTAATTAAAACTTAAATATTTGAGGCAGACTAATGTGCTACATAATTCAGATAGGAAGCCTGAGTCAGGACTGGCTGCTAGTTATAATAATAAAAAAATGAACTAATTCAGTTTATAAGTTATCCTAAGGCTTGCGTAAGTGATAGACAAAAACCTATAGGCAGCACATCTACAAATTTCAAAAATAAGAGTATGAACTGATTACCCGTTAATTTAAGGAAAGGTTGCTAGATTAAATAGAAGGAGTACAAGTTTTGCAATTGATAATGCATTACTACTAACAGTTCAAACTTGCAAATCAACGAGGCTATTCAGATTTGAAATAGGACCCCTATAGGCATGCTTTCTATGTGTTTCCCAACCAAAATACATTGTTATGGACATAGAAGAGTGCATAGATTCTACAATATTATTATCCAACCGTTGTGTTCTATCTAATTAAATTTTTATTATTAGGACCTATAGCCAAGTTTGCCTAGTGAAAAGCTGGTGTTCAGGAATCAGAAAAGGACATATAGGCATATTCTGAATGTTTGTGTGCATGAGCTATAGGCATAGAATCTACATGAAAGTGCATGATCGCTATAGACCTGGTAGCTAACTAAGATGCAGAAGTTCTTATAGGCATGATAACTACATAAAATGCATGTCTTATAGGCAAGATAAATATATGACTCCATAAATTAGATATTCATATAGGCAAGTTATCTACCCATATGCATAGTTATCCCTCCCTTTTCATTAATCGTCCCCAAAAGTTATACAAAGTTATTACAGTCTACAGAAAATAAAGTAAAGCAAATACATAAGAAATTTTAAAGTTACAACCAAGGAAAGCATAATTCAGACTTCCTATCTGATTTATGAAGTAAACCAACTCCAAAGATCAATGCTTCAAAGCCTTTTTCTCATTTGGATGTGTTAGAGTTCCCTAAGAGCCTCATATAGACTCCGGGCAGTGCTCATACCCAAATGCATTACAGGCTTAAGACATAGTGAAGTGTGGAAGAGGCCAGCCCTAAAGTGTCCAAGTTCAGAGAGAACTCAAGGTCCCAAGGCAAGGCTCACAGGAGGGGGGGGGGGGTAGAACCTAGAAACTAAGATAGAGTGCAAGTGCAATAGTGAAATTCTTAAAGGGGGAAAAGGGCAAAGGGGAATAACTTAGAAACAGTGCACATAGGGGTATAGGGGAGTGGGAAATTTGCAAGAACACTAGAAGAGCAGGCTGATGGGCATACCCAACAATGGTATATGCTGGTACACCCTCTAGCTTGTTTAAAGGTTAAGACCTCATTGGTTCAAAACTAAGTAGTTCATGGACAACAACTCATTTTTCCATACCCTAAGTCACCACTCACAAACACATATGGGTAATGGGATAGGGAGCAAATATTCACAGTAGAAACAGGCAGTAGAACATACACATACTAAGTTAGATGTTGGACTCTACATAAATAGTAAAGCAGAAATGGATGTAAAGACTGTAAGTAAACACATTGGTGTGGTGCTAAAACATAAATTATAATTAGGACATATCGGTTTTAAGGAAACAAATAGGAAAAAGCTGTGGTCTTGTGAAAGTCAGAGTGCAGACAAGAGAGTTCCCTTATGTGAGAGTAAGAGTTTAGAAGAACTGTGAATTGTAGTAGTGGATGATCAAAATCGTGTCTTGTGGAAGAAAAGAGTCATGTAACAATAGTTTGAAAGTCATGAGAAAATAAGTTAAGAAAATAATTGAAGACTAATTATATATCTATTACATAAGAATCCCTTTAATTAAGGGATTCAAATTCAAACGGGTAAAACCATTTAAGGAAGGGATTTAGATAAACAATCTGTGCAAAGTAGTAAATTAAGAGGCAAATACATTAAGGCTATTTAAGGACAAGGTCTTTGAAACACAACGTTGTACAATTTAAGGAAAGAAAATCAATTAACAACTAGGAAATGTGAAGCCAGAGATTTTATATGAATGAACCAAGTCATAAAGATGGAAAAGATTTTTAACTTAAGGAACATCATCAAAATAATCAATTAGAGTCTTATAAAAGGAATTCTGAATCAATATACAAGTTTGAAAACCTTTTTTGAAGAAAGATTCATCACATATAAAAGCCTACAGACACGTTAAACATTAAGGAGACTTGTCATTCCCTTGTAAAATCAGTAGAAAGAATCCAATGAAGAAGAGCTAGCAAAAGGCTCAACATTGTACAAAAACAAGGTGTAAACTCAGTTCAGAGACTCGAAGTTAGTCTGACGGAGTTAGGGGTTTTGAAATGAAACCCTAGTTCAAGTAGACGCTAAAGCGAGGATGAAAGGGCAGGTAATTGAATCAAAATTATATTCAGAAGTTTTAGGAAAAGGACGAGCTTTTTCGACACAGAACTTATGAAGAATAAGATTGCAAAGTAACATGCAATCACAACAAAAGGATTAAATAAACACAATGAAAAATAGTGATGCGAATAGTAGAAAAAACATGCTTAAAAGAGACTTAGACATGGCTCAGTAGGAGGCAAACAAGAGACTTAAAAACTTAGCAGGAAAATACAGTGGAAGAACACAAGAAAACCGGAAGAGTATATAGGAAAACACAGTAAGATAAACATTCAAGATAATGATACAAGGAAAAAACAAGAACGTAGTAGAAGAACGAGATATATAGAAAATATAGCAGAGGAACATAAGAACACAGTAAGGTCATACGAGACCACAATATAGGAAAACATAGTAAGAGAAGCATATAAGAACATGATACAAAAACAAAATAGAGAGAAATACACATAAACGATAAAGAAAAATCATAAAAAACACTTAACATTTCAAAAACCCTAGATCGTAAAGAAGCGGGTTTTAAAGGCAATTTTTTGAAAGCAAAGCAAGGAAATCGTTTGAAAACTCAAATAGAGCATTGATACACAACAAATCTAGAAAAATCAGAGGAAACCTCGAAGGGTTTCAAAGGAACCCTAAAATGAGAAAGGCTTCAAAAAGGTCATCGATCCGAGACGGAAAAGCTAGAATCAGGCTCAGAAGACCAGGATATGCCGGAGCAAGGCCGGCGATGGCCGTGAAATCTTGAACCGGCAAAGGTTTGGATGAAGACCTTCAAGGTTTGGCCTTGAATCTTCAATTATAGAGCATATAGGTAACAGGCGAGTATAGGACTCCCATGCCGGAGAAGCCATGGTGTCTGATGGGTTTTGAGGTGGGAGCGTTTAAAGGCGGCTAGGGTTAAGGAAGCTTCGAGAGAATCTGAGAGAGGAGAGGGATTTCAAGGCAGTGTATATGAGGGAAATAAATTAGGGTTGGAGGATTAGAGAATCAAAAAAGGTAAGGGGACATCGTGGCCGTTGATCAAAATGATCAACAACATGGATTAAAAAGGGAAGCCCGGGGTTGGATAAATGGGTCGATGGTCAAGTTAAATGCAATTGGGCCGGGTAATTTTTGGTTTAAATTTGGGTTACTGGGATGGTCAATTTTTTTTATAATTGAAACAAATATGGCTAGTATTTAAATAGCTACTCTTTTCCTTTTTATTTTTTTTAAAATAATAAAATGAATTCTGAAAAATAAATAAAAGGTGCTAAATTAACTAATAGCATATAAATATTAGATTAAAAATACTGGAATCAAAATTTGTAATTATAAACGGCATTAGTTCTTAAAATAGCCTAAAATTTAAATTTAGTAAATTTAGTTTTAAAAATACCAAATCAATTTATAAATATATGCAAAAATTAATTTAGCTATATATTGACATAAATATGATAATAAAATAAATTCATCACCAAAATGATAATTTGAGGAACAATTATTGCTTTTTTGTATTGCTAAAATAGGCAATAAATCAGTTTAAAAAATATTTTAAAAATTGAAAAAAATAATAATATACTTGGACATGATTATATAAGGATTTATGTGCTATTTTGAAAGTATTTTACATATTAAAAATATACATGGATAAATGGTTATCAACAGCTGTCCCTCTTTAGCCGGGAAGGATGAAAGCATTATTGGGTAAAGATATGATGACCAATTTTTTATCGGGAAAAATGATTTGAAACAGTTTACCGTGCTCTGGTTCCTGAGTTTCCTACATATCCTTGGTCTTACATGAATAAGGCTATATGTAGTTTAGGATCCGTCGGCGGAGTATGCCGATGGAGGCTTTCCAAGAACGGACGCAACGTTTAGGTTGGGATGGATGGTTAAATTCTAATAGGGTTGCGGGAATTGGAGCAGCATGGGTCCTGCTAAGACGGCTGTTGTTCACTTGTTTAGCTGAAAATAAGCAATACAAGCATATATTGTGCACAAATTTATACGTGATGCAAGTTTTCTTTGGACCATAAATGTTGTCTTTGGATGGTTAGGATGACGTCCTTAGACCATGATGTCCTGGCATGAAGCATATAATAAAGGATTCACATTCCATGAAATGATGCTCTCAGGCTTTGAGGATGATGCATCTGAGCTATGATGCCTTTGAATATTGACATGCAAAAGATAAAAAGGGGTCCTTGGGGCATGGCATGGCGTTCTAGGGCGATGAAGATGGGGCTTCCGAAGAATGATGCCTTTGGATAGTTTGGTGATCTTTCAGCCCATGAGATGCAGAAGGTGGTGATATTTCAGCCAATGCAAAATGCAATAAATGGCGATATTTCAGCTGATGCAAGATGTAAATAAGGTGGCAGTATTTAAGTCGATGCAAGATGTAAATGAGGTGACAGTATTTCAGCCGATGCAAGATGTAAATGAGATGGCGATCTTTCAGTCAATGTAAATAATGTAAATGAGGTGGCGATCTTTCAGTCATGCAAGTGAAAAATAAATCGGCGATATTGCAGACATGCAGGATATAAATAAGGTGGCAATATTTCAGAGAATGCAAAATGTAAAATCTTTCAATCGTTCAAGTGAAAAATAAAGCAGCGATATTTTAGCTATGCAAGATGTAAATGAAAGTGGTGGTATTTCAGCCGATGCTAGTGCAAAAAACAAAGTGGCGATATTTCAGTCATGCGAGTGAAAAATAAAGCAGAGATATTTCAACCGATGCAAGATGTAAATGAGGTGGCGATGTTTCAGCCATGCGAGTAAAAAATAAAGTGGCGATATTTCTGCCATGCAGATGAAGGTAGAGCTTAACCTCAAAAAGAAGAATGTTAGCCATATGCAATGCAGGAAATGCAGATGGAGGTGGAGCTTAACCTCGGAAGGCAGAATGGTAGCCTTATGCAATGCAAGAATGCAGGTGGAGACAGAGCTTAGTCTCGGAAGGCAGAATGGTATCCATATGCAATGCAAGAAATGAAGATGGAGGAAGAGCTTAACCTCGGAAGGCATAATGGTAGCCATATGCAATGCAAGAATGCAAGTGGAGACAGAGCTTAGTCTCAAAAGGTGGAATGTTAGCCTTATGCAATGCAAGAAATGCAGATGGAGGTAGAGCTTAAGTTCGGAAGGTAGAATGGTAGCCTTATGCAATTCAAGAATGCAGGCAGAGACAGTGCTTAGTCTCGGAAGGTAGAATAGTAGCTTTATGCAATACAAGAATACAAATAGAGGCAGAGCTTAACCTCGGAAGGCAGAATGGTAACCTTATGCAATGCAGGAAATAAAAGTAGAATAATAATAAGATTTCTTAGTTGATAGCTGATAGATGATTGTGATATTGAGGATGCTAGGGATACTGTGTGTGGATAGTGACTACGAATAATTGGGACGACTTTACGAGATGCATTCTCGAACAACACGTATGATAGGATCTTGCGACTTGAGTGCCTGTATCCTAAGAAAAATCATGAGTTCTCTAAAGGGTAAATGTTAGTTTGTGACCCTGCCGACTTTGCTTGCCCTGTTTGGCTTTGATCTGATGACACGGTATATATCATTGGGGTAGCATTGCTGAACAAAGCGACTGTGATAATAAATATGCCTGAGTTTTTAATGATATGACGTAACAAAAACAACAACAACAACAACCCAGTATAATCCCACTTAGTGGGGTCTGGGGAGGGTAGTATGTACGCAGAACTTACCCCTACCCTGGGGTAGAGAGGCTGTTTCCAAATAGACCCCCGGCATCCTTCCCTCCAAGAACTTCCCACCTTGCTCTTGGGAAGACTCGAACTCACAACCTCTCGGTTGGAAGTGGGGGTTGCTTACCATCAGAGCAACCCCTCTTGTCCAGACTTTTGAGGGCCCCCCTCAAAATTCTGCCTCAATTTATTGGGCTGCTACTTCTTACGGTTCCTTTTGATGATTGGCTAAAGTTGCATCAAAATTTTGAGGGTCCTCCTTAAAATTCTGCCCTAGTTTCCAATTGGAGGGGGGATGAGAATTTTATTGAATTGTGACTGAACCCATAAGGCTACCTATCTTTACCTTCTTAAAGGGGAATCGGGTCAGACATAGTTCAATTTACATCATATAGGAAAGCATATAGATTACACATAGTAACACTTGACTGCATCTAAGTTGATTGGTTTTGGACAAACTTCCCTATCTATTTCTGCAAGTATGAGGGCTTCTCCTATCAGAACCCGATGAACCATGTATGGGCCCTACCAATTGGGAGAGAATTTCCCTTTGGTCTCATCTTGATGTAGGAAAATTTTCTTCAAAACTAGCTACCCCGGTGTGAACTGTCTTGGTTTGACTTTCTTGTTGATGGCACTGAACATTCTGTTTTGATAAAGTTGACCATGGCAAACTGCGTTCATTCTTTTCCCGTCTATGAGAGATAGCTTCTCATAACGACTCTATACCCATTCTGCATCGTCGAGCTCGGCTTCTTGTATGATCCTAAAGGAAGGAATTTACACCTCGGCGGGAATGACTACTTCTCTACCATAAACCAACATATAGGGAGTTGGCCTAGTCGATGTGCGAACTGTGGTGTAATACCCCAATAGAGCAAATGATAGCTTTATGTGCCACTACTTATGCTTCTCTATCATCTTCCTTAGTATCTTTTTGATATTTTTGTTGGCGTCTTCTATGCCTCCATTCATCTAAGGCCTTTATGGTGGAGAATTAATATGTTTGATCTTGAAGGTTTCATACATAGCTTTAATCAAGTCACTGTGGAGATTGGAACCATTATCGGTAGTGATTGACTCCAAAATTTCAGATCGACAAACAATACGGTCATGGAAGAAGTTCGCCACAACTTTCTAAGCCACTGCCTTGTAAGTTGCCGCTTCGACCCATTTGGTGAAATAATCAATTGCTACTAGGATGAACCTGTGTCCATTGGAAGAGGGAGGTTCGGTTGGTCCAATAACATCCATTACCCAGGCGGTGAATGGCCATGGTGAGCTTGTTACATTAATATCATTTGGAGGTACCTTTATCATGTCTGAAAGTATCTGGCAACGGTGGCATTTCCAGACGTACTTGATGCAATCTATCTCCATAGTCATAGAGAAGTAACTAGCTCGGAGGATCTTCTTTGCTAAGACAACACCATTCATATGTGGACCACAGTTCCCGGCATGAACTTCCTCTAGCAGTTTAGATGCTTCCTTTGCGTCGACACACCTTATTAATCCTAAATCAGGAGTCCTCCCATATAGGATTCCTCCAATGTGAAAGAAATTATTGGATAACCAACGAAATGTACCCTTCTATGTAGTATTTGCAAGTTCCGAATATTCTCATTTTGCCAAGTATTCTTTGATGTCATGAAACCAAGTCTTTCCATCTGCTTCTTCTTCGACATGAGCATAGTTAGCTGGCTGATCATAGAGCTTCACCGGAATAGGATCAATGAAGTATTATCCGGATGTTGTATCATGGGCGATAAGGTAGCCAATGCATCGACAAATTCATTCTAGACTCTTGGAACATGCTGGAACTCTGTCTTTGTGAACCTTTTCCTCAACTCCTACACATGGTGCAGATAAACGAGTATCTTGGAGTTCTTGGTTTCCCATTCTTCTTGGACATGATGTATAAGTAAGTTTGAATCCCCGATTACTAGCAATTATTGGATGTTTATGTCAATGCCATCTTGAGTCCAAAGAAGCAGGCCTGGTACTCGAACATGTTGTTGGTGTAGGGAAACCTGAGTTTGGCAGACACCGGATAATGCTGACCGATTTCTAATACTAGGACTACTCCTATGCCGACTCCTTTGAAATTTGATGCTCCATCGAAAAACATTCTCCACCCATCATAGAATTCTGCAATATCTTCTCCTATGAATGATACATCTTTAGGTGTTTGTATTCTCCATTAACGGAATTCTCGGCAAGGTGATCTGCTAATGCCTGTCCTTTGATTGCTTTCTGAGTCACATAGTCAATGTCAAATTCACTCCACAGGATTTGCCACTTGGCTAGCTTGCCAGTTAGCATGGGCTTCTGGAAGATGTACTTTAGAGGATCCATCTTTGATATGAGATATGTAGTATAGGCACAGAAGTAGTGCCTCAGCTTCCCGACTACCAAAGTCAAAGCACAATAGCTTTGTTCTATCAGAGAATACCGGACCTCGTACGGAGTGAACTTCTTGCTGAGGTAGTAAATGGCCTATTCTTTCTTTCCCATCTCATCATGCTACCCAGGACGCAGCCGAACGCTCCATCCAATACTACAAGGTAGAGTAATAGCGGTCTACCTGGTTCGGGCGCTGCTAAGACTGGTGGGTGTTGACAAATATTCCTTGATTTTGTCGAAGGCTTTCTGGCATTCGTCGGTCCATTTGGTAGCAGCATCCTTCATCAACATCTTAATGATCGGTTTCTAGATGACAGTAGATTGTGCTATGAACTGGCTGATATAGGTGAGTCTCCCTAAGAAACTCATTACGTCCTTCTTGTTCTTTGGTGGTGGAAATTCTTGAATAAACTTTAACTTTGATTGATCCAGTTCTATTCCTCGGGGACTCACGATAACCCGAGTAATTTTCCTGCTGCAAGCCCGAATGGACATTTTTCACGATTCAGTTTCATGTTGTACCTTCTCAATCTATTGAAGAACTTTCTTTGATCTTCCATGTGATCAATGACTTTCTTGGAATTTATAATGATATCATCCACATATACTTCGATCTACTTGTGTACCAAATCCTGGAAAATAATAGTCATGGCCCTCATATAGGTGGCCCCTGCATTTTTTGGCCTGAATGGCATCATCTTGTAATAGTATATCTCCTACGGCGTAATGAAAGCTGTTTTCTTAGCATCATCTTCGTCTATCCAGATCTGATGATACCCCACGTAACAATCTATAAATGAATGCAACTCATGCTTGGTGCGGTTATCAATCAGCAGGTGTATGTTCAGCAAAGGGAAGTCATAGTTTGGACCAACCCGGTTGATATTCTAGTAGTCGACACAGACTCTAACCTTCCCATCTTTCTTTGGTACTTGCACAATGTTGGCTAACCATGTCGGATATTCAACTACCCTGAGGAATTTAGCTTTGATTTTCTTAGTAACTTCTTCCTTGATTTTCAAATGCATGTCAGGCTTGAACTTTGTGAGTTTACCGGTGCACATGTTGGGTCGGTTGGCAGTTTTCATGCCACAATAGATGTACTCAGACCAGTCATGTCGTTATACAAATAGGTTAATATGTTCTCATACTCCCTCAATAATTCTATTTTCTTTTCCTTTTCTAATGGTGACAAGTGAACATTGACTCATGTTTCTTTGATGTTTTCTGCATCTCCTAGGTTAACAATCTCAGTCTCATCCAATTTGGACTTATGTTTGTTCTTAAAATTCTCAATTTCCTTAATAATCACTTCCAGTATATCATCTTCCTCTAAATCTATGTCTATTTGTTGCGCTGTCTCTTTTCATGTCACAGTCATTGGTTCATCAAGATAAGTAATAGTAATGGTATATAAGTAAAGTAATGAGAGAAAATAATAAGAGTAAGATCTATTAGAAAATCGAAATGCTTTTGATAAATCCCATAATTGTTTTTGAACATTGGAGATCTTTCTTTCGAAAATTAAAATGCAAAAGGTTAACTAGTAAAAAACAAAATAGTGCATGATGCTTGTTCAACCTTGCTACCCCGAGGCTCACTGGGCTTTGGTAGTTCTGATAGTCTAGTTGTTGAGGCATGCTCCTCTACTCACAGCTTGTATGGAAGGGCCTTCTTCCCCCTCCTCCTCGAAAATGACACAACAATCCATGTTATTGTCTTCTAGGAACAAGTTCCTCATCGTTGTCAGGAATTTCCATGCCTATCCTTCTCCTACCTCCAATAGCTAGAATGGTATGGCAACTGTATATGGGATAGCTACCGTCGCCAGGATTGATCACCTCTTGGTGGTTCCACTCAAATTTTACCACTTGATGTAGTGTTGATGCAACAGCCCCAACAACATGAATCCATGGTCGTCCCAACAAACGATTGTAGGATGCCGATACGTCTATCACTTCAAATTAACATCAAACCAAGTAGGCCCCATTTGCAAGCACAAGCTAATTTCCGCAATAGTAGACCTTTGGGATCCGTAGAAAGCTTTGTGAGATAAGTTTTCCATGTAAGATAGATTTATTTTATCATGTAAGTTTTTCTTGTAATAACCTCTTAGCCCTATATAAAGGAGGCCTTGTAGTAGTTGTAGGATCATCTTACAATCATCTTGTAACCTTTGTAAATCTTTTGCGATATACTACATATGAGTGCTTTCTAAAGTTCTCTCTTGTTCTTCCATGATGCTTTGTATATTCCAGAAAAACTCCAGGTTCAGAGTATGTGTCTGTTGTATCTTTGGGTTGAATCATTTGGCAAGAGAAGATGGTTTTATTGGGTTTTTTGAGATGGGAATGGTCAAAGCTTATGGAAACGGTTTTGTCACTTCTATTGGTAAAATGTTGGTTCACCAAATTGTATGGATTCCTCTGATTCTCTTAGCTTCTCGTAATTTGTGATCCAAGAATCAGGATGGATTTTTACAAGCTCATCTCTGGGAATTTGTTTGGGTATTTGGGTGCACATGGTGTTTCCTTTGGTAGCATCAATATTTAAGAGTAAGGAATTTTCCGGGTAGGTAGAGATTCATAGCATGATTTTGGACTCGCCACGAAATTTGGTGGTGAAGGGTAGCTTGAATGGAATCTTTGGCTTGTGGGTCTCCCTGGATTGACTTGGATTATTAGGTATTCGGTTAGGTATGGGTGATTCCGGGACATGTTGAAATTTGGAAAGATAGTTATTAAGACAGTTCCATCATTCAGGGTAACTTCGGCAGTACCCAAATTTACATGTTGGTACTCCAAATATCTTGTGCCTAAAAGAAAAGTCGAGCTACAACATGTTGACCTTATCTTCCATGATATGTTAAAGTGATTTGGATAGCACCAAAATAGATATGGGTAAAACCATGATCTCTCCATTGTCAAGGAAAATCCTCTGGTATTTGAAGGGTGATAAATTGTTCATCTCGAGTGGCAAGAATAGGATGTTGGTTAAGTTTTGAGGCATCAACATATTCTTTGACTCTTTTTGGTCTGTGTTAGACTAAGGAACAAATTTGGGTCCATGGTGCAAAAGATATTTTGGCAAAAGCTGAGTAAGGGTTTATGAGAGCTAGTTTAGTGGAGGATACTTTTTGTTCCTTGGGTAGTATATCTACTTCGTAGAGGTAATCATGTTTTTTGGACTAGGTTTTATATTGAGTAGGGGACATATTCATTTTTGCAAGGGAAGAGGATGATGGGAATGACTCAGACATATTTAGTAAATCTGTTCCTCCCTCTGAAAGGATGGGCTTGCTCTGATACCACAGTACAAAGGAATCGAGGAAGAGACTCCAAGAAAGAAAAATAAACCATAGATATGAAAGTTTTCCTACAAAGGGGGTTGGCTTCAATAACCCATAAGGGACGGCTTGCCAAGCTACAAAAATATTTAATTTATTTATAATCGCAAAATTTTTCCTACAAAAAGGGGATGGCTTCAACTACCCATAAGGAACGGCTTGCCAAGCTACACAACTCAGAATACTTTGGAACTATAACCAACATTAGCTATTTAAAACTCAGAAAACATTCATACTACAATAATCTAGCTTTCTCAGAGTATTCTTACTCTATTTTTTCATACATGGACCGACCTTTCCATCCATACGAAAGGAAGAACAAGAGAGAAATTTATAAAGCACTCATATGTAGTATATCACAAAATATTTACAAAGGTTACAAGATGATTGTAAGATGATCCTACAACTACTGCAAGGCCTCCTTTATATAGGTCTAGTAGGTTATTACAAGACAAACTTACATGATAAAATAAATCTATCTTACATGGAAAACTAATCTCACAAGTGGGTCCTTCTAAGCATGTGAAGGACATTAGGCAAAGCAACTACAAACACCTGAAAACATGTGAAAAAGGGTAAAATATACATGGTTTAGCATGTAAAAGCATGTGACGCCATATGAAAGTAGGGTGTTGCATGTGGCGAAGCATGTGACAACAAGTTGAAGTGGGGCTCGGATTGTATGGAAAAATGCCGAAATTTTTCTTGGCATGGGTAGGATAATTTTTGAGGGTTTTCTGGTGGCTAATCTAGGATTATTGTGCGTTTAGCAGGGACTTAAGTAATTATTCTTCATTGATTTTACGGTTGTCTGCTAGGCATCTTTTCAAGGGCCTTGTGTAGTAATGCCTGGAATTTAACAGCCCTTCTTGTTGTGTTCTTTCTCCTTTGGATTGAGAGATGTAATCTACAACTTTAATCTGGAAATATCTTTAGTGATCTTTTCTCGGATGACTTCGTATGGGGTTTGATATTCTTTTGCTGCTTCCCGGACTCTTTCCCAGTTAGGATGATTGTTTGTGTGATTCTAGCTTGCCCAATCTTTTGTCCATATATCTCTCGGGATGCACCTATTTTGTTGAAAAGTGATTCTTCGTTCCTCGCTATATTCTTCTTCCATTGGTAAAATTGACACGGGAAATTTCTACCAGAATGATGCCTCTGCTTGTGCCTGGACTTTTCATTAATAATATTTACTAGCCTAGGCAACATGAATACCTTTGTTGTGTAGGAATCATTGAAGAATTTTAACCAATATCTTCTAGGTTTCAACCATAGCAACAATACTTTAAGAGCTAGTGCAATGTTATCAAAATCCTTGAAGACGTTTCATTTGAATTCCATAAAAATATAATGCTCATGGCATAGGTACCAGAAAAACCATAATAATTCTTGTGAAAAATCCTTGGCTTGAGCTATGAATATATGGCAGAAGGGATATTCTGGATTGACTCCATATGGCTTAAGAATGGATCCTCCATGTTGTCAAAAACTTGGAGCTCATAATAGGTTCTTCTTTCCATAATAATTGACGGATCAAATGGATCCATGAAGTTGAACAACTCCGGTGGATGATCTGTTTTCTGTGATGAACTTGTTCCTGGCATACTTGAGAGCATGAAGATGTAGCTGATTATCTATTCCTTTGTCTTCAATTTTGCTGGGGAAAATCTCTTTGAGAATTCTTCTAGTCGAGACAGAAAATCCGCAAGAATATTACCTTTTCCTTTTAGGTGCCTGACTTGAAACTTATATGGAGAGAGCCATTGAGCCCACCTGAGAATCTGAGGATTGGGAATAATTTTTGCAGTAAGCTGAATCAGTTTTGGGAAGGCCTTTATATCCATTTCTATCAGAAATTCTGTGTGAATAGGGAAGAAATTAAATTTCTTAATTCCATTCTTTACTGCAAGAATTTCCTTGAAAGGGGAGTGATAATGTTGTTCGGCATCTTTGAACTTTCTGTTGGAGCATCCGCATATTTTCCTCTGGCCATCTTTTTCTTCAAATAGAATAGCACTCCAGTATTCATTGCTGGCATCAGTTTGCAATATCTTCTTAGCGTCTGAAGGGATATAGAGGGACTTGACATTTTTAGAAATCTCCTTTGTTTCCTTGACTGCATCATCTTGCTTCTTTCCCATGATGGAGCATCTTTCTTAAGCATCTTTGTAAGTGGAGATGTATGTAGAGATATTCGGGATAAAATCTCTCACAAAATTTACTATACCCAAGAATTGTTGGATTTGCATTTTTTGTGAGGTTGGTATCCAGAAATTAGAGTAACTCTTGACATATATGTGGTCCCGGACTGTATTCACCTTGGAAAAAATGCATAAAATCAATCTCCTATTGAGTAAGAACCATCTATTTTGCTGAGAGCATGCTTCCATACTGTTTTACCAATGCCTCAAATTGACGAAGAAAGTTGATATGCTCCTTTAATGTATAACTAAATAATAGGATGTCATCAATGTAAACTAAAGAGGTATGGAGGATGGGTTGGAATATTTTTATCATGGCTTTTTGGAACAAGAAAGATGCATTTTTCAACTCGAAGGGCATGACTTTCCACTGGAAGTGATGATCAGTGATGCAAAATCCTGTTTTGGGTCTTTCTTCAGGGTGGATTCCCAATTGCCCAAATCCAGACGTTAAATCAAACTTAGAAAAATATTTGGCATTGTCTAAGTAGGAAAAAAGAGTAAGTTTATTTGGGATAGGGAATTTATCATCTTGGAGGAAATTGTTAGGTGGCTGGTAATTGATGACTAACTTGAGTTTTCCTCTTGTATGCTCGGCTAGTTTGTTGACATAAAATTCTTCACATGCCTATTGTGAGTCAGATAGCTATATCAGACCAAATTCCAAAAATTCTTCACATTCTTTGTTTGCAAGGTGAACATGATTTTGATTCATCCCTGAATGGCTGGATTTTGTCCGATTGATATTTTCATTCTTGTTGAAAAGGAGCTTGATAAAACATTCTTCATTTTTCCATAATGGTCGTTTCCCTTTCTTCATGAAATCCTTGTGTGATTCGGCACATGAATGTTCAATGAGATTTTTCTCAATTTATTTTATTTTTTTCGTCATTGGTGATTTGAAATGGCCTTGGAATATCAGAATAAGGTCTGAACTGCTTTTGAAAGATATCCCGTTAGCCTTGATCTGGAGTTGATCTCTAAGTTGTCTGTAAATGTCAAATCCAATAATAAGATCCTTTCCTAGTACATCAAATCCTAGCAGCTTCGTTCTGTACTTCAATCCTGGAAAGAACTCAATTGTGACGGGGTGCTTTGTAATGACAGTTGTGGTCAAGATTGCATTTGATGCAGTGTTGAAATCCTTAAAATGTGGCATCTATTAATCTTCTGGGAGAACATCAGGATTTATGATTGAGGAAACAGCTCTGGTGTCGTTGAAAGCAATAACTCGAGCTGGTTTATCCTATTTGGATGAATAGACTTTGAGTTCTAGTTGAGGAATAACTGCGAGAGCATTGATCTCATCCCAAGCTTTGAGCACTAGTTCTGAAATGTTGTAGTGATCACTACCTTGATCTTCATAGATATCAAGAGAGAATAGCGTTTCTTCATTAGGTTCATCATCCATAGAGAATATAGATTCAAGGTCTTCCTCCTTTCTAAGATGTATGCCAGTGTAGTCTTCAATTTCTTCAATGAGTTTTCTAGATCTTCTTGATTGTGGATAATTTTTAGCAAAATGTCCAAGCTTATGGAAAATAAAACATACATTTTTCTTGCGAAAATTCCCTGGCCTTCTCCGTCTGAAATATTTTGTATGTTTCTTGGATCTTGCTTTCCTTTCTGGAATTCTTGGCCATTTGAACCTCTTGAAATCTCTCCTTATCCTAGATGTGTGGCAGGAACATCCTGATCCGGTGATTAGATCAGATTTGCGGCATGCTTTGTCAAGTGTTGGATTGTGTTTGATAATTTTTTTAAGGCAGAGCGCTTTGCACAAATATCATCTAATGCAGCGAAAATAGCTTGCCTGATATAACCAATTTGTGGGATTGTTATGGACTGAAACGTTTCTTCAATGATGGTCATGGTTCGGCTTGCCAGCAAATTTGGAAGGGAAGATCCAAAGGCTTGCTTTAGATTGATGTCTCCTATGATCTCGAAGTATATCTTCGCCATTTTTTTGAAAATGTCTATCAATGTCATATATGTCAAATTACACACTTCATCTCAAAGAGTTGTCTTCGCATTTTCTCCATCCTTTGGCCAGTATCTCTGCAGAAAACATCATGTAGGATCCTGATGTTGAAGGAAAAATCTTGGGAAGTAAGAAAAGTATTTTTGTCTTGAATTCCAAGTGAGTTCCACCAGTCTCTGAGGATTCCTGAGAACCGAGAAGTTAGTTCTGACAAGATAATATACTTTTCTCCTTCCACCAAATTTTTGGTCACCATCCAAGTATAGAAGTCTTGGATCCTTTGAGGCCATTTTGAAACCTTGACGTCATCTAAGACGAAAGTGTGGAAACCAGTTCCAAATGGTTTTGATGCCCTGGGCTCATATCTGCTTTCTGGGATTGGTTCATCAGTCATGCCTTCTTTTTCCTCATCTACTTCAGATATATCTGAGTCTCTTGGCTGGTTTACAAATATTGGGGATCATCTTCCTCGGAAGAGTTTTCTGTGGATTCATTGCTTAATTGAGAGTTGTCTTCCATTGTTTCATCTTCTGATGCGTTTAGAGATTCCGACCATGGTGTATCTTCTTCTAATATGTATCTTGGTTGGGAGACATGGTTGTGTGTTATAGGTTTGGTAAACATGAGTTGATATGGAGTATTTGGGTGAAGTGGATTGGTATGTGGGAGGTGGGGGTGCTTGGTAATTTGGAGCAGGCTGATATGTGAGTGGATGAATTGGGTAGGTTTGGTACTTGCCAGGGGATTTGATCCTCTGTGCAACCATTACAGCATCCACGTCCCTTTTCTTGGACATACCACCAGAGTGTAAAGCCTTGTTGGTGGCTTGCAAAGCTTCAAAGTTCGTGACTATACCAATTTTAATGTCTTCCTTGATCCTCTCACCTAGCTTGATGATGTCGAAAAATTTTAGCCTTCAATCAGCATTAGTCTTTCATAGTATTGAGGATTGTTCTAAGCCCAGACGAAGAACTTGTTCATCTACTAGTTAGGTCTAAAGCATGTGTTGTACTCTTCTTCCGTTGAACAGATTTTATTCTAAAATGGGGTTTTTGGTAAGATTTGTAATGTGGCAACAGTAAAATGTGTCACCTTAGTTTTGAAGACCGACCTTAAAGATGAATTGGTGATAATTTGTACCAAACTAGTAGTATCCGAGCCCTCACAAATCCGGCCTCAAATACTAGGGGCCATTGCCCAAAGATTAAGATCATTAGAAAGAGAAAATTCTATATGTCAAAATCCAAGGCTTGGCGATTTGGATTCGTGTGAAAGGTCAATAAAACCATGCCCATATTGGCCACTCTAGCCACGACATAAAGTTTTTGCGCCTCTGATTACGTACCCTACATATAAAATTATGAAAGAATATTTGTTTCCCTCATACTTTATTACTACGCATTTTGCTTCGTCGATGCCTCAAAATATATCTGAGATCCTAAAGCACACGGGCTACCCTGACTTCGAGATTGTTTTTCGATAAAAAAATGGATCTTAGATCCTAAATCCCATGAGCTACCCCGACTCGGGAGTTTCCTCTGATAAAAACTAATCAGACAACCTGGGCTATCGAACCCCGGAGTTACCGAGCCTATTACGCAGTGCCCGAATATTAAAGGGTATGGCCACCCTAAAACAGCTCAAAGATGTCTGAAGTCCATATTTAAAATGCATGGCCCATACATATAATCAAAAACTACTAAAGGGTTACCCTCAGTAAAAACATCGTCATATATAACTAAAATACTTAATCATCTTTAAGGCCTTTGATTTTATCCAAATCTCGAAGCCATGAGTAATACGAAGTTGCCCTGGAGATCGGACCCCATTTGGACCACCAAAAAACGGATGCTCTAGATTATGTTTGATTCCATACTAAGTAATTAGTGACGATATGCAAATAAAATGAAAAATAAATGTTGAAAATAAAAATGTGATGTTGTATACGGCTAAAATCGAAGAGTCCGATTTTATGATCATTATGGCATTTCACAGCCCATCATCAGAAGCCTTTAAGCATAGTTCGAGGGTTTCTAATGCTCGACCTCAGGGCAGAGCAAATCGGTGGTTATTTTAGACAAGCTGGAAATTACCAAAAGGCACACGGCTAAAGCTGACCAGGTCTATAAGAATAATGCAAGGCCGTACCGTGACATTAAATAGTTGTACCAGCTTTTTATCTTTGTAATAAAAGCATATGTGCTATATTGGGACCCCCCTCCCAATACAAAAGGGGACCATTGTCATTTTATAAAGACACATGATATTTCATACATGAACAAGAACATTCTTTGCTCTCTAACTTAAACATTCTCCATTGTCTTTCCTTTGATATATTGCTTACATTTATTTCGTTTTATTGATTGTTCTTTATTTACTATTCATCATTGATCATCAAGAGACATGATCTAGCCCGTTAGGTCTGTAAGTCCTTTATCGGAAAGCCCCAGTCAAGCACTCTAGCTCGACCTCAAGGCCCAGCGTAGGCCAACTCGAAACCCAATGCGCTGTCATTCAGTTTGCATAGCATACTATCTTCAAGGTCATTTTTTTTTTCCTAGCTCACACTTAGCATCTATTTCCTAAAAACTAGCATAAAATTAAATTACGTATTTTTAGAACAAAAAATCAAATCTAATAGTAATTACCATTTTGAAGGTAAATAGTTCGGCGCCCACCATGGGGCTAAAAGTAATAGTTAATTTTTTTGTGCTGGTTCACTAAAAACATAAGTTATTATTCACACTTTTCTTGTCCAAGAATGTTTGATTTTGTGTCAAAATGTCTAACTCAGTGAATACATTTAAATACAATGGTCCGAAGGACTGTGGAGAGAATGGTGTAGTTGTTCCAACGCATATAAAGATTGAGATTTATATTTCTAACTAATTAAGTAGAATATTAGAAAGCATTAAAATTATCAACTAACGAGACAAAGGGTTGGGGACTAAATTAAGGAGGTCTAGAGTTACGATTTCTCCATTTGTCGGAATCCTTCCAGCTATATTCCCTTCAATTTTGCTGGCGTATTTTCTACTTATCGCGAGTTCTTTAAGTGATTTAATTCTCTCTCGAGAAACTATAACAATTTACTATACATATTCTCTTGAACTACGCTAGTCGGCTTCATCTAACTGCTCACTATGACAAGGTCAAGGCTTTATTATTTCTAAACCTGCCTTTAATCCCACTGTATTGATTTCTTACCTATGTTAGGAATAATATTGTTCAATAAACACCTAAATATGTATCCTTTCTTAAGCAACACATACTAAATAGGCACAGTCAATCAATGGCCATTCAACCAACTAAAATGAGCATGTAGTTGAACAACTAGATAAATCCAAAGGTTAAATTATATTAAAACATAACAAGAATTCATCCTCCAAGAGGTTTCATCAAAATTCTAGATAATAAATTAGCTATTAATAAAAGTATGTGAAAATACAATACAAAAATTCATAACAACAATAGAGAACTAAAATAAGAAAGTAAAAAACTCATGTTGAATCTTTCTCCTTGCTCTTCATGTATTCTTGCCTCCAAAGGTTTTGTGTAACCCTAAAGTAGTGTATCCTTAGCCTCCTTGGGTCTAAATTATGTCAAAAGTATGTCAAAGGTGCTCAAAATATCATTTTTCCATGTATATAAACCAAGTAGGATCATGCCCAAACAATTATACCTTCTCATACGCAAGAAAAGACACGTTTCCAGGTCAGGACATCCACGACTGCGGATTCAAACACGGATTTGGCCATAGATTTTGGCAAGTTTCTACCTCAAACCCGTGGCCAGTGCACGGTCAGTGTGCAGCTATGCACATGTCGCGCATTTTCTACCCTTTTCTGTTCGGAATTTGAAAACTCGTAAAACATGAACGTTGTATCCTCTTGAACTACTTTTCCAACCATATATTGTGAAGCCCAAATGGAGTTTTGAGAGAAAGGTTATGTGCATATTACTAAATAGTGCATAAAATACCTATTCGAATCTTCGTTTCATTTCTTTATCATCCATGATCCTCGAACATGATCCCAGATTAATTACTTGTGATTTTACTCACACTTCAAAGCTCCAAATTACTTGAATTCATTCCACAACATATACATATCTCAGAATCACTCATAAAAGACATAAAATATACAAGTAGGTAAAATACTAGCAGCTAAAGCTCAAACTCAACTGAAGTGCAATGAATTGGAATGTAATGATCGACTAAAATATGTAATTATAGCATATAATTAGTGTTGATGCAAGATGGTATGGTGATTTCCTACGCATCTCGATAGCTAAATACCTATGAGAAGAATTACCTAGTCCATGACTTGGATTTGGCAACCATTGTTCATGCATTGAAGATTTGGTGGCATTATTTGTACAAGGCCCCTTGTGAGGTCTTTGAAGACCACCGAAGTCTACAACATATGCTCAAATATAAAGAACTTAACTTGCACCAGCGGAGGTAGTTAGAGTTACTTAACGACTATTATATCACAATTTTATATCATATCGGAAAGGCCAATGTAGTTCTATATGCCTTGAGTCTAAATGTTGAGAGTTGGGTACTTTAACATATCTACCGGTAGCAAAAAAAACCATTAGCATTGGAGCTTCAGGCATAAGCCAACCAGTTTGTTAGATTGGATGTTTCAGATCCCGGTCGAGTTATTTCTTGTATGGTTTCTCGATCTTCTGTACATAGTTGTATCAGAGAGAGCCCCTAATGATCCCCATTTTCTTGTGCTCAAGGACACAGTTCAGCACATTGATACCTAGGAAGTTACTATCGGAGATGACGGTGTTGCGGATGCAGGCTTGGTTATGTGTGCCTAATGTGGATGGGTTGCGTGAGTTGATTCTTCAGGAGGCCTACAGTTCTTGGTACTCTATTCATGTGGGTGGCGCTAAGATGTATCAATAGTTGAGGCAACACTATTAGTGAAGGACGATGAAGAAAGACATAGTGGAGTATGTCGGTCGCTGCCTAAATTATCGGCAGGTGATGTAAGAGCCTCAAAGGTCGAGTGCTTTGATTCATTAACTTGAGATTCTTAAGCGTAAATAGGAGTGGGTCATCAAGGACTTCGTTGTTGCGCTCCCACAGACTCAGAAAATATTTTACACACTATGGGTGATTGTGGATAGGATGACTAAGTCGACTAATTTCATTCTGTTGGTGACTAACTATTCTTTAGAGAAATTGGATCAGATTTGTATCCAAGAGATTGTCCGACTTCATGGAGCACCGGTGCCCATCATCTCTTACTGGGCTACGCAATTCACATTGTATTTTTGGAGAGCTATACAATGTGAGCTAGGGCCCACAGGTTAAGTTGAGTACATCATTTCACTATCAGACTAACGAACAATCCGAGCAGATCATTCACATATTATGAGATAGGCTTCGTACTCGTGTTATAGATTTTGGGGGTACTTTGGGTCAATTATTGTACAAATTGCTTACAACTACAGCTACTAGTCGATCTGGAGAGGCTAACTTGTTAGGAATAGAGATGTTTTGGAGAAGGTCAAGATGATCTAGGATGGGCTTCGTACAGCCTAATGTAGACAAAAGAGTTATGTAGATCAGAATGTTCATAATGCGTCATTTATGGTTGGAGAGTGAGTCTTGCTCCGGGTTTCACCCATAAAGGGTGTGATGAGGTTTGCGAATAAGGGCAAGTTGAGCCTAGGTATATCGGACCTTTTGAGATCCCTGAGAGGATTGGTGAGGTGGTCTACAATCTTTCGTTTCCACCTTGTTTATTTTTGGTTCATATAGTGTTCCATGTTTCTATGTTTCGGAAGTATGATGTTGATCCGTCTCATGTTCCACACTTTAGCACAGTCCAATTGGATGAGAATTTGACTTATTTTGAGAAGTTGGAGGCTATCTTGGACTGCCAGGTTCAGAAGTTGAGATCAAAGAGAATTTTGCTTCAGTAAAGGTTCAATCGAGGGGTCACCCGATCAAGTTAGTGACCTAGGAGATCAAGAACGACATGCAGAGTTGTTATACTCATCTATTCACCACTTCAGGTATGTCCTTATGAATGTTCGAGGACGAACATTTGTTTTATAAAGGATAGAATGTAACGATCCAATCAGTCATTTTGTATAACTACACCTCGTTACCTATTTTATTTATTCAAACATGTGTGTTTATGGTTTTATAACTGGCGAGGTTTATTAATTTTATTTTGTGAAGCTTTTGGGTTGATTTGGATCCTTGATTCTTAACTTAGAAGTTTAAATTAGAAAATATTTATCAAACTTTGGCTTTTGTGAAATCGATCCCTGAACTGTATTTTTATCCCTGAAATTAATTTTGGAAGTCTGTAGGTCGATTTTTGTTGATATACCAAAATTTGGCAATTTGATGTTGAAAGGTTTTACTATAGGTTGAATTTTAGCTATCAAGCTCAGAATTTGATTTTGGACTTGGAAAAGGTCTATTATGGTATTTACTATTTAGAACTTGTCTGCAAAATTTGGTGTCGTTTGGAGTTAATTTGATAGGATTTAGACATTTAGTTGTAACTTAAGAAATTCTTGAACATTACTTTGAATTCATGCATTTTAGTGTTCGATTCGTAGTTTTAGATGTTATTTTTTGTCTTTTGATCACGCGAGCGACGTTCGTATGATATTCTTAGACTTGTGTGGATGTTTCGGTTGGAGACTCTAGTGTTTGGATGAGTTACATGTATCAGAATGGTTTTGAACTTAAAAATCAATTGTTGGTGTATGCTCTGATGTCGCATTTGCAAGCACCATCTTCGCGATTGTGAAGGTGACAGTAGGGGCCAGATGTCGCAAATGCGACTTCCCTTCGCATTGGCAAAGGCATCTGGATTTTAACTTGGTTTGCATATGCAAACAAAATTATTCTTTTGCAATGATGGCCAGTTCGAAATTGCTAAGCCTTTTCTTGCAATTATAATGATGCATGAGACTATCAGAGTTTGCATATGTGAGCCCTGGTCCGCAATTGCATGAGTTCGGATTATGTCGTAAATGCGACATTTGCAGCTGGTTAAAGGGTTACGAGACGTGATGTTTTGAAATATTTTTTTATTTTTTGACCCTAGACTCGGTAGGAGGAAATTTGGAGAGGGGATCTTCACCTACAAACTTTGCATAAGTGATTCTAATTTTTTTCTAATCATATTCCATCAACATATCTAATATTTTATGATCAAAATCATATGAATCAAAGTGAAAATTTGTGAAACTTTATTAAGTTTTTGAAAAATAAAATATTAACTTTTGAGAGTTGAATTGGACTTGAATTTAAAAACTAATCGCATATATTGACTCGTGGAGTCATGGGTAGTCAAAATTTACAATTGGACCCAGGTTTTGACCAGGTGAGATTTGGGTTGACTTTTGCTGTCTTTTTGGGAAAGGTGTACAGATTTTAGCTTTATCTATTGGAGTTGATTTTTCTAGCATTGTTTTATGATACTAAGTCAATTTTTGTTAGATTTGAGTCGTGTGGTGGAAAATCTTAAGGAAAAAGTTATTTTCGAGTATTGAATTTGCCTAATTGAGATAAGTGTCTTACCTAACTTTATGTGAGGGAACTATCCCTTAGGATTTTGGTATTGATTAATTTATTTGTGATATGTGAAAGCCGTGTACACAAGGTGATGAGTGGTTACACGAGTTGTACATGATAATTGATCGGTTTAGGCTACTTTGAATATTCTCATGCTTTAATTGAAATGATAATGTTCTAAATTCTCATAGTTGATCTATCCTTATTTCTGTTAGTCTATCATTATATGCCTTAATTGACTTGTTTAACACTTGTTCTACATCTTACTTAATAAATTGCTCCAATTTTTTTAGTTGAACTTGTCATCTCTTTTATTGTTATATGCTACCTATTCATTGTTAATTATTATTATTTGAATTTATTCTTCGTGTTATTTCCTTCATTCTTGATTATCAACACTTCAAATTACTGTTCATGTTACCTTTTTTCCTTGTTTACTATTCTTTGACGAGGCAATAACTTCATGCTCATACTTCCAAATTATAGGATAAGTACATGAATCTAGCATGAATAACAACTAGTTGACCAATGTAATTACAAATAATGATACATAGCCAATGATCCATATACAAGTAGATAGCTTTTTAGGAGATCATGTCAAAAAATCCAAAGTTAGTGTTGTAGAATCTAATTCGTAAAATGTAATTCATACTTTACGCTTATAAGCAGGAAAAAATTTATTTGGTGTCTCATACAACTGATACTAGTTATATGAGGCAATCTTTTTGTCTCAAAATTTTGTGGACACAGATTTCTTTGGACCCAAAAGTATAAGATTGGGATCCACAAATTTATAAGACAAAAAAAAGGCTCATACAACTAGTGTCAGTTGCATGATACACAAAATAAAACCTCTCCTTATAGCAGTAAGGGTGAAATTGAACAACTTATTTTCTAAACATACAAATTTCTTGGACACAGTGTACTAGAATTTCAGAATATATAGAGTTTCCAAACAACAACAAAAACAACGATACGATGACGACTCAGTAAAATCCCACTAAGTGGGGTCTGTGGAAGGTAGTGTGTATGTAGACCTTACCCTTACCCCGATAGGGTAGAGAGGTTGTTTTCGATAGATCAACGGCTCAGGAAGATAGAAATAAAATAAGAAAAGACAATTTATCAGTAATGTCAACATAATCATAGGAATAACGACAACATACTAAAATTTATAAAATAAATAATATGCAATAACAATAACCCGCAACTAAGGACCAGAGCTATGAAAAACAGTAAAGTTAGTGTGAAGTCTACATTAACCACAAGCCGTTTAGGACCAACCTACTCAAACTCGCTTCACCTTGGAATGGAGAAGGAGAAGCTCGACTACCGCTCTATCCTACAACGCTAATGCTCGACCTCCAGACCTTCCTATCAAGGGTCATGTCATCGAAAATCTACAAGCGTGCCATGTCCTGCCTGATCAGCTCTTTTCAATACTTCTTAGGCTATCCTCTACCTCGTCTCGTACCCACTAAAGACAACAGCTCACACCTCGTCATTAGAGCATCCAGGATTCTCCTTCGCACGTGTTCGAACCATCTGAGCCTTGCTTCCCGCATTTTGTCATCAACAGAGGCCACACCCACTTTCTCCCGAATATCTTCATTGCTAATCTCATCTATCCTAGTTTGCCCGCACATCCAACTCAACATCCTCATCTCAGCTACCTTCATCTTCTGGATATGAGAGTTCTTATCTGGCCAACACTCTGCCCTATACAACATGATCGGTCTAACCACCATCCTTAAAACTGATATTTGAGTAGCAGTGGCACTTTCTTGTCACATAAGACTCCGGATGCTAGTCTCTATTTCGTCAACCCCACTCCAATGCGGTGACTGACGTCCTCGTAGATCTCTCCATCCCATTGAATAACCGACCCAAGGTACTTGAAACTACCTCTTTTAGGGATAATTTGTGATCCAAGACTCACATCCATGCTACTTCCCTCGACTCGGCACTGAACTTGCACTCCAAGTACTCTGTTTTAGTCCTGCTCAATTTGAAACCCTTAGACTCGAGAGCTTATCTCCAAACCTCTCGTTAATACCGTCATGTGTCTTATCAATCAGGACTATGTCATTAGTGAATAACATACACCATGGCACTCCCCCTAGAATATGGTGTGTTAGTGCATCCATTACTAAGGTAAATAAGAACGGGCGACGCGCAGATCCTTGGTATAACCCCATAACAACCGAGAAATGCTCAGAGTCGCCTTCCACAATTCTTAACCTAGTCTTAGTTCCATCATACATGTCCTTGATCTCTCAAACATAAGGTACCGGCACACCTCTTACCTCTAGACATCTCTATAGCACCTCCCTAGGGACCTTTTCATACACTTTCTCCAAGTCAATAAAAACCATGTGTAGATTTTTCTTCTGATCCATGTACTGTTTTACCAACCTCCTAATAAGATAGATAGCTTCTGTGGTCGAGCGACCCGGCATGAACCCGAACTGGTTGTCAGATATTGATATTATCTTCCTCACCCACGCGTCGACCACCCTCTCCCAAACCTACATGGTATGACTTAGTAACTTGATACCTATAGTTGTTACAACACTGAATATCACCTTTGTTCTTGTACCTCACCCTCGCCTCCACCACCCTTTCCCAAACATTCATGGTATGACTTAGTAACCTGATACCCTATAGTTGTTACAACACTGAATATCACCTTTTATTCTTGTACAACGAAACCACTATACTCTACCTCGAGTCATTCGACATCTTCTTCGTCCTAAATATTACATTAAACAGCCTAGTCAGCCATTCCGAGCCTGCTCTACTCACACACTTCCAAAACTTAACCACAATTTCATCTAGCCCGGTCGATCCGCTCCGACTCATTATACGCATAACCCCCACGACCTCCTCCAACTTAATAGAAGACCCTGAAAGTACATATGCCATCTCTATTTAATTTGGGACGCCCCCATCAAGACTCTACTGTCCTCATCTTTGATACACTTTACTTGATTGAGATTCCGAGCCTTTCTCTCCCTTGCTTTAGCAAGCCGAAACAACTTCTTATCCCCGCTATTTTCCTCCAATTCCTCGTACAAACGGCTGACCGTTGTATTCGTAGCTTCTGTGACTGCCAGCTTAGCGTCCTTTCTCGCTATATTGTACCTCTTTCTTTTCGCTCTCCTCTTATCCTCGCATGTGCTCCCTATCAACTTCATATACGCTTCCTTCTTTGCCTCCACTTTGCCTTGGACTATGTCATTCCACCACCACTCGCTTTGGTGTCTGCCAGAGTGACCCTTCAATATCCTAAGCACCTCTCTCGCCGCCTCCCTAACACAGTTCGTCGTCGTAGCCCACATACCGCTGGCGTCCTCACTACTCCTCCATGCTCCCATAGCTGATAACCTCCCCTCCAACTCATGGACTTTATTCTTTGTTAAGGCTCTCCCCCTAATCCTTGGTTGAGCACAAGCATATCTTTTCTTCCTCTTTATCAGTAAGAGTTTTCAAACTTTGACTTATAGAAGTTTCAAACCCTAACACAATTCAGTGGACTTATTTCGTATTTAATCAGGGGTATTTTATCACACTGTTATTTGCATTAAAGAGTGACTAAAGTTTAATTAGTTTTGAGACGGTGGCTATGTATTGATAGCGGTATAAGAAATGGCAATCCATCTATTTTTTATGACAAAAATTATAATGACAACACATGTAGGTGACTTGTCATAAATGCCCCCATGAAGATCTCAACTTACACAACACAGAAAGGGACAGTAAAGCATATGAGGCCATTTGAACAAAGAATATGAACCACCAGATTTAGATTATTCCAGGTAAACTGAAGGAAGTGAAGGCAGAGGAGCCAGATATTAGATTGTGGTTGCCACATGGCAGCCAATCAGAGATTCACCCTTTATCCATCAAGATAAGCCTCTTCTTCTTCATACAATATCAGCTTCTTCATACACACCACCAATTATTCACTGCATTCAAGAAAAAAAATCCCCCAACATGGCCTCTGCCTGTGCTTCATCAACCATTGCAGCAGTTGCATTCTCTTCTCCAAGGTAAGCCTAGTTTAAACAACACAAAAATTGTCCTATCTAGTGATCAGATATGTTCAATATGAAATGTAGAAAGACTTTTTTGAAGTGTATTAACAATTCTTTGTTTGAATCATGAATCTGTAGTTCCCAGAAAAATGGATCAATTGTAGGAGCAACAAAGGCTTCTTTCCTTGGAGGGAAAAGATTGAGAGTAAGCAAATACGTCGCACCAGCTGGATCAAGATCGGTTGCTGTCTCTGCTGTTGCTGCTGATCCTGATAGACCCCTCTGGTTCCCTGGCAGTACCCCTCCTCCATGGCTCGATGGCAGGTCAGTGATAATCAAATATGACTCCACTTTCATTCATTGTTCTGGTGGCCGGAGATAATTTGAAACTTAATTTTTGCTTATGCAGCCTCCCCGGGGACTTTGGTTTCGACCCTCTTGGTCTTGGTAAGCCAAAATCTTAATCTTGGTAGTTGCTTCTCTATGATAGTTACCTGTAGCTATCTTTCAAATGACTTGCCATTGTTTTACACTGTGTTATACTCAAAATAACAACTGTTACTGATCACTGACAGCATCTGACCCGGAGAGCTTGAAATGGAACCAGCAGGCAGAACTTGTACACTGCAGATGGGCAATGTTAGGTGCTGCAGGCATTTTCATCCCAGAATTCCTAACAAAGATTGGCATTCTTAACACACCTTCATGGTACACTGCTGGTGAACAAGAATACTTCACCGATACAACCACTCTCTTCGTCATTGAGTTGGTGCTTATTGGCTGGGCTGAGGGAAGAAGGTGGGCAGATATCATCAAGCCTGGGTGCGTAAACACAGACCCCATCTTCCCTAACAACAAGCTCACGGGCACAGATGTCGGATATCCAGGAGGCTTATGGTTTGATCCTTTAGGTTGGGGATCTGGTTCCCCTGAAAAGATCAAGGAGTTGAGGACAAAGGAGATCAAGAACGGAAGGCTGGCCATGTTGGCTGTCATGGGTGCATGGTTCCAACACATCTACACTGGAACAGGACCAATTGACAACCTTTTCGCTCACCTTGCTGATCCTGGTCACGCCACTATTTTTGCTGTAAGCATGACTTTTCTTTTAACTCTAGCAACATACAACCTGAAACCTGTTTTGTTGTCCCATGTTAGAATTTGCTGAATTTATGAGAAAAAGGACTGACTAACATTCTCTCCGAAGCACATAGAGGACTGGATTAACATTAGTTGGAGCAAGCACAACTTAACTGTGTTCATGCTTTTAAGCACACAATATTAGAATTAAACTACTACCACACAAGTAATAGAGTGCATATTATTTAGCAAAGTGAAGATCTTGAGGTTATTCTCTATCACTGCCTATGCAGAATGAAACTGAAAATAGAATTTCCAACACCAATTTGAGTAACTGACACTTTCTGTTTTGTCCTACAGGCTTTCAGCCCCAAGTAAGAAGCAGGAGCACCATTTGTTGGCATTGACGTGTTGGAGTGACACTCTGAAGATCTGAAGAAAGAAATTTTAGAAATTGTTTTCCAACTTAATGTTGTATCACTACACTTGAGTTACTTCTGTGTGTATCTTCTGTAGAAAAAGATTAAGCAGTGTACAAATATCTTTGGGATCTCCAAAGTCCTAACAGCAGCAAGATATACTATCACTAGGCTGCACTCATGTAATGATTCAAGATTTTGAATGCATTTCTACTCATAGATAAAGAGTAGGTATTTAATATTGAGTGCAGAAATGGTAATTCCCTCCTCTTTGAAAGGCAAAAACAGGATATCGAAAAAAGAAGACATGTTGTGGAGCTGCCCAAGCCTAAGGAACAAAGCTATTTAGCAATGTTGACACAGAACTAATCTTAGGCCGATTCATGTCTTCCCAAAATGTTCTGGTTAGGTAATGATGCTTGCAGTCTGAACATGATATATAAACACCAAATTGGATTTCTCAAAACGAACAGATCTCTGCCACTTCATTCCAAACAAATATCCCTCATGCATACATTAACTATAACAAAGACAGAGGCAGTGAACCTATCCCAAACAATTAGGAAGAAAGACCGCATGGAAAAAGCTCAACAATGATCAGGTTCCTTTTGACTTGAGTAACAGAAGCCCATATAAATCTAACAACCATCTAATTGTTCAGTGAACCATAGCCCGATTGAGTTTCTAATATGTCTGTATGAAACATACATGGAAAACATCTTATCTTTCTGCACAAAATCACTCGAAACATATGCTTCTTGAAAATAACAAAACAACTTCTCTTCTATACTATTGCTGCTTCCAGTATTAATAATAACAAAATAACACCAGCAACAACAAATAACCAATTCAGCCATCTTAAAGATAAGGGTTAAAATTTGCCATGTTCGCTGTATATAGTTTCATCAAGGATTCCGGATACAAAATTAGAGACTTTCCGCATTAAATATCAGACTTTATTAGCAATCAGCTGACGCTTTCAATTAATTAAACAATATTGAAGAAAAAACAGATATATTTTCCAAGTTTCTGATTTTTTTTTGGATAAAGTGTACTAAGCTGATTGGTTAGGTGTTTCTGGTCAGGTGCAGCCATAATGACTAGCACCTCCAAGCAAAGCACTCCGCAGTGACAAAATTATGAGAATTGTTGCAATATGTCATTATGGCTACACCTGCCAGTTTGAAACTAACACTTGCTCCATCAATATTAATCTTCTTTTTGCCCATACATTGACCTCTGAAAGAGAGAACTCTAAAATTCCATAATATTCATTACAGTTCTTTTTTCTCATTGATGATTGAAGCAAGCACCAATGATGATTATCCTACATGCTCTTTCAAGCTTAGATTGCCATATTTTAACTCCACACAAAGAGAATAGTTTTGCAGGTGCTTTAAGGTAGTCACAAGATGAATTTGAAAATTTTCTTTTACATGAATTGAGATTCTTACAATACACAAAAATGATAGTTGTAATGCACCAGGAGGATATACAGAAATAAGCATGGGGAAAACGTAACTCTCATAAAACAAAATTTTACAGTACGTTGTAATTCTCTAAGGAGGATGTTTCAACAATCATTTTAGAGACGTGAGGTGAGAAATTAGAGTTCATTGAACTTAACCATCTTTCAATTTTATGAAATCATGAAGTGACAAAGTTTTGAAAAAAAAGCTTCCATCTAAAGAAATGGTTTCCTTGACAGTCTGCTCATCCAAAAAACAAGAAAGAAATTTCTAAACAACCTGAGAAGCTAATGTCAGGATATATGTTGAAATCGTTAAATAGATGATTGAAGAAGGAACTAACAATGGAGAGCATAGACCTCGCACTACAAAACAGTACATATTTAAATATATACCCATTCCAAACATAGTCAGCTGAGCCTTATTTATAAAAAAACCATTGTAGTTAGCTTGGTTATTAGGTAGCCAAAACAAGCTACAAACATTAGATGAGCTATCCTTTGCACTTGGATACTCTCAATTACTTCCATATCCTACGATAGTTGATACCTCAAGAATGTGTTCCACATCCCAGCCAAAGAAATCACCACCATACATACCAATTTATGTAGATGCAGATCCAAGTGAAATTACTAATGAAGCTTCAATTGTTAGGTAATATAGAACTAAATTCAATTTAAATTTATATTGAGATCAATGTCATAACTCGGCTGAACCTTGCCCTGGCATCATGGTTGAGTTTTTCGATTTTAATTCTGTAAAACGTCATGGTTAAGAATTGCTACAGCCAATAGCAGTAGCTCAACATAAAAGCATAAAGTTCACTAAATAGCTTGATGTGATAAGAATTGTATATTAAACTGACGATTACAAACAAGTATAATCAGCTGTCACATACTCTCAACATTAAGAAAAAGGAGGGAAAGAAGAATAAAGGTGAGCTAGCCCAATATACATATAATGGTACAACACAGAGTTTATACAAGGATTTCGTGTGTATTTTTTACTAAGTAGACAAGAGAACGGCAAGTGTACGCAGACAAATTAATTATTTCTATTAGGAACATAAACTTGAGTATTAAAACTTGAATCAGAAACAAAAATATCTTATAGTATTGCACATTTCCAAAGGTCTGAAATTAGAACTGTTAGCTGTTAACTATATATTTCAATTTATGTACATCTCAACTTTAGCTGATACTGGGATAAATTTACAGGAATGTATAAAGTTGACAAGAAAACAAAGGAACCAAGATAAACAATGAGCTTCAAAGCCATCTCATGAGTATAAATTTGTCAATCTTTAACAATAATTACAGCATAGAACAAGTAATTCCCAAGAAAGGCTAACTCTCAGGTATCACCAAAACATATACAAATACATAATTTTTATATCTTTTTCCAACCTCAAGAATCTGAAACAAGTACTACAAAGATATTATACATGGGATTATTACAGTGTTAAAAACGAACCGGGGTTCTAAATAGAGCGGTTCCGAGGACGAACGGAGATTTGGACCGGAATTGGACGACCCGTACCTGAACCTCCACAACTGCTGCAAGCCATTCGACCCGACCCGGCACAGGTCCGACAACCCACATCACCATCTGACCAGCGAGAGCACATGCAAGAAACCCGACCCGTGCCATTACAGCTGGAGCACCGAGGGAACTGACCCGAACCCATCATGGTCTTCTCGTCCATCAATTTCACCAAAGCTGCACCGGCCAATACACTCAGACCAGTGGCTAATACTATTGGACCCATTATTTCTGATTCAACAAAGAGTACGCAAACGCCAGAAGAAGAAGAAGAAGAAGAACTTTGAGATTTTCTTCAAGTTGTATTGATATTTTTCTTGAATTGGGTGTCGGAATATGAATCTTTCTTCTTATGCTTCTTCTATGATTTTTTCTAATTGAATGGAAATGTTAAGTGGTTGATGGGCTGTACACGTAAAATGGTGTGAACCTGGTGTATTTAAGGAGCTAAGGTTTTGGAATGTAGTAGCTCCTGTTTTGTTGACTATTTTATTTTTATTTATTTTACTGCTTCTGGTGGCTCTCGTACAGTGCCTGAAGTCTATTTCCTATAATTTCTACTATTACTAGTAACTAGTTGTTGCTTATTTGCATCCTCAAATTTTGGAAGATTTTGATTTTGATTTTGATTTTGCTTTTGCTTTTGCTATCCTACTTGATTTCCCAACATACTTTTCTTCTTCTTTTTCTTGCTTTACTCTTCTCTTACATTAACCCACGCAAAAACTTATCAAGAAACTCACTTGTCAACTTATTATTTTTAATAATGTAGGTAATAATAAACGATATCTAACGAAAAATCAACAATGAACGAGCACTCTACTCTATAGACAGAAACAATTGTATATCACGTATATAAATTTTTTCTCCATTTGGTTCATTTCACTTTTAAAACGCTAAATATTGAACGACAAAAATATTTCCAAAATATTGAAAGACTTTTATGTTATAAACTAAAGCAAAAGACAAGAACAATAGAACAAGAACAATAGCAATAGAGAGAAGAGTAGAGAGAGTTCTTCTTATTGAGTTGAGAGGGGTCTCAAGGGATGATTTACAATGGTAGGGGGCACCTCTATTTATAGGGGAGAGGAAGATTTAGCTACCACCAATAGAACTCTAAAATCTCTCTAATTAGATACATTAAAGACATTCACCTTAAATAGAAGTGTAAGAATCTTCTATTTCATAACACTCCCCCTTGAATGTCTATTCAATGATGTGCCTCATAAAACCTTAAAACCAAAACCCAATGGGAAAAATTAAAGTAAGGAAAAAGAGTACACATGTTTGAATATGCGCCTATTGGTTGCTTCGTTAAAAACCTTGCAAGGAAAACCCAGTGGGACAAAACCTTGTAAGGGAAAAAGAGTGCAACGCGCATTAACTCCCCCTAATGAGTACATCAATTTATATCCTTGAGCATTTGCATTCCAATCTTGTGCATCATCTTCAAAACGATCTTTGATAGAGATTTGACAAATCAACCATATTGACTTGAATAAATATTCCGCACCTTGAAATCATCATTCTTGATAGATATGAACATCTTCATATATTGTCGTGGAATAACTCTTCAATATCTCCATAGATGCATTCTCAATGCCATCATGCTTATAGTTATAGCAAGATACATATGTACACAAATTGTACTTAGGATGTGGTACTTCAGGACCAAGAATTGCATATGCTTCAAGCAACTTAAATCTTTCAAGTTAAGTCATATAAGCCATATAATAAACTTTAGCTGCATATCAAGCTTTCATTAGTGATACTAAACAAATAAGATATCGAAAACTGACTATACATACCTTTGACTTTTATCTTTCAAGCATTTGAACTATAGGTTCAAAACTACATGTCTTTCATATGGAATCAATTCTTCTTGAATTGTATCTCTTCCATTTAGTTACTTTCTTTGAGTCAGCAAATGCGTATAGCATGCTTTGCAATATGTTGCAATTGCATTTCCCTTTTATGAACTACAGGTTCATATCATGATATTCGGGGATATACATATACAAATAAAAATTCATCCCATGTAACACTTTCTCAAGTGTTTATCATGTCTCCCCCTCATGTTAGTAAAGCTAACATGTTTCCTCAACTTTGGAAAATCATCTTTGTGCATTATGTCAATATACACAGCACCTTAATAATAAGATGAAATTATTTGGTTCCTGACCCTGAACCACTTGTGAGGGGAGAATATACTCTCGTATACAACTTATATCAAACTGATATATATATAACTTAGTTCTCATAAGAAATAGTTTAGCTATTAAGTGCAGCACTCAATAATTATCTTGCTAAACCAACTTTAATATAAACCAACTTATCAAGATGAACTGTCTTGAGTAGAGAATCTGGAAACTATGCTCGAAGTTAGATTACTGAGCGATTTACCTCGCAAGCACTGCCAGGCTGCGGGTTAATAACAATGGCGCATGTAACCATGTCATAGATGCATCATATGTGGTATACATGGCAGGTGAATGGGCCCATATTCACCTTTGATATTTCCAGAATTTAGGGGCTTCAACCCGAACTCTTTAGTTGGTCAGTTCATTACTGAGAACAAGAACTTCTAGTTCTTTGATATTCACCTATGTGAATTTGCACATCATACTTCAAATGAGATGGCTAACACGAATGTCAACTGACTAAATTATCAATATTGGTAAACTTCAAATTTACACCATGACATGTGCACTTATCAATAAACTTCGGGTTTATTATGACATGGGTTTTATACCAATAGATATCCACTTTATTGTGGCATTCTTTCTTTTGTGTAGTACAAACTGGAGAACAAAGCGGGTAGCTTTTCATATACAAATTACCCCGCGACAAGTTGTAGTAATAGGAGAATCAAAGCCTTCCTTTATTTATAGTCTCAATATCATCAATCGCCTTCGCGTGTTCTTTTGGAAACTGGATAAGTTTCTTTGAGACTTACTACAGCACAATACTCAATTGTGTTTCTCCAACATAGTAATAATTGGCTCTTCGAGAGCTCTCAATTAACTTTGTACTACCACAGGTTCATCAACATCCGTGTGGTGAATATCTTTCTTAAAGAGAAAGTTATACCATTATGGTCATGTCAAACTTATATGCAAGATATGTTTCTTGCATTATCGTTGTCCTTTAATGGTCATATTTCCAAAATACTTTGGCGTACAATAGGTACGCGACCAACGATCATTCATGCCATATATCATCTCAAACCTCCTTCTAGGGGTGAGGGTGGTATCATCTCAAGCCTCCTTCTAGGAGTGAGTGTGGTATATTCAATACCAATTTCATGTTCATATTCTTCCAACATTGAATATGTATTTGTGAATCACATTCACTTCGAGGATATGTGATTTTGTTATCCTTTTCAAATCTATAAATGCTTCAGGCATTTGATTTGCTATTCTTTGCAAATGGATAATCTTTTGTGCCTCTTTCTTTCAAATAGAGGTATGTGGATCAAGATGAGATAATGATGCATTTTTCCACAAAATTTCCCGTTTGGTTTCACCAACTTCTCCCCCTAATTTTGGGAAAAGTGTCTCATCAAATTGACAGTCTGCAAATAGTGCAGTGAACAAATCTCCTGTCAATGTTTCGAGGTAGCGAATAATGGAGGACGCGTCAAACTCAACATATATTCCTAACCTCCTTTGCAAACCCATTTTGGTGCGGGATGGCGGTGCTACAGGCACATATACTGCGCATCCAAAGCTTCTTATATGGGATATATTGGGTTCATGACCCAAAACCAATTGCAATGGGGAATATTTGTGTCAATTCGTCAGTCAGAGACGAACTAGCATTGCTGCATGCAACATGGCGTGACCCCAAAACGAAGTGGGCAGCCGACGAACTAGCATTGCTTCATGCAAAATGGCATGACCCCAAACCGAAGTGGGCAGCCGACAAACTAGTATTGTTGCATGCAAAATGGCGTGAACCCAAGTCGCAGCGGGCAGCCGACAAACTATCATTGTTGCATTTCAAAATGGCGTGAACCCAAACCGGAATGGGCAGCCTCGTTTTCATGAAGAATTCAAGATTATTCTCATCTATTGTCTCAATATGATATCCATTTTGAATGATATCTTTAAAACTCAACAAGTTCCTTTTAGACTTGGAGGAGAACACTTTGATTGATATCATTAAAACTCAACAAGTCCTTCTTAGACTTGGAGGAGAACATTGCATTCTCTATGATTAACGTCATGCCTTTGGGCAGAGTTACAATTGCTCTTCCGGAGCCTTCAATCAATTTACTACTTCCATAGATTGTAGTAATGTTTGCCTTACACAATTACTCTTCTTTTCTTTGAGTATTGTATGTGTAGTACATGAATCAACTAGGCAAATACTTTTACAATTGGACGTTGGTCCAAGTTCGCTTTGTGAGATATCTATATTTGCTATCCCATAGTTTAACATACAAAAGAAATACACGAACATAAGAATAAACAAGTTCAATTCTTTTGTGTCACATAATATTTTCAAAATCTGCTACTAACAGTTGGCTAACAAAATCAGATATGTTATCCATAATCAATTACTTTGCAGTTTGAAAATTTCAGCGTTTTTCATGAGACAATCGATTATTAAACACACACAATCGATTGTTGGAACATAGACAATCGATTGTTACACATAGACAATCGATTGTGGATGATTTTTGAAAAATTCCAGATTACACTGCCTAACGACAATCGATTGTTAGATATAGACAATCGATTGTGGGTGATTTTTGAAAAATTCCAGACCTCACTGTTTCAAGACAATCGATTGTTGGACAAAGACAATCGATTGTTGGCTATTTTTGAAAATTTCCAGACCTCACTGTTCCAAGACAATCGATTGTTAGTCAACGACAATCGATTGTTGATCTATTGTTTTTCAACTTTAATGCGAAAATAGTTGATAATCGACTAGTTTTTCAGGCTAGTCGATTACCCCCACTGGAAAATAAAAGTTTTATTGATATTTGAGCATATTGAAGATATTCTAAAGAACTACTGCTAACATTGCATCATGAACTAGCTAATACGAGCTAATATTAATGACTATTAGATTATTCACTAACTAATACAAATAAGTAGAACAAAATCAAATAACTCCATCTTCTTTCATCATGGTCCCATCGCCGATTAGGTGGTCTATCTTTCCCTCGGGTTGCTCAAAGAAGTCTGCCACATCAAAGTGGGTGATGTCAAAGTTGGCGTCAGAGACAAAATTCGTTTCAGGGCGTTTACTCTTTCGAGATGCTTAATAAAGGTCAACCAAATTTTATGGTATACTGCAAGACTTAGACCAGTGCCCGTTTTCACCGCAACGATAATATATAGTTTATAAACTATTTGCTTTTGGATTCTTATCGTATCGTGCTTGTGGCAGAGTGACCAACTTCAGGTTGTCATCTTCTTTAAGCCTTTCCACAAGATGGGTGAATCCTTGATGTTGAGATATTCAATCTTCAAACTTTCATCAAGGTGATGGCGCAAGAAAATCAGGGCCTTCATACAGTTTCAAACCTTCATCAAGGTGATGGCACAAGAGAATCAAGGCCTTAGTATAGTTTTGGGTGGATGCATTATTTCTGTCTTTAATGGCGTCTCCAAGACCCATAGCATCTAAGTGGATTTCATCATCCAACACCCATGTCATATAGTTCTTGCCCGAAATTTCGAGGGCAACGAACTTTCTTTTCATATGACACAATTACATCAAGAGCGTGTTCATACTTACGGGCTCTATTACAATTATCACATTCACTTCAGGGAATGGATCAAAATCATGTGCTTTACACAAGCTGCTACCACATTCTCTAAAGGGAATGGAGCAAATTCAATTGGACGGAATTCTTTATCACGTCCACAATCATACATGAATTTAATCATGGCAGGACATAGAGATTTTACCACTTCGTGTGGTTATAATTTCTCACAAACTTCATTAGAGCTATAATCAAACTTTGTATATAAAATTTATAGAATTCCAAGAATTTGAAAGGGAAAAGTAAATTACTTACCTTTAAGGTATACCAAATATATTTTCTATGTTTCTTTCTTTCTTCCTTTCCTTTCTTTCTTTCCTTTCTTTCTTTCCTTTTTCTTTTCAACTTTTCGTTTCTTTCTGCCTCCTCCTTTTTTTTTTTCTTTTTCTTTCTTCATTCTTTCTTTGAAGAAAAACCCTACACAAGTAAAAGTTAAGACAATCGAAAATTAAATTAGGAAGAGGGAAATACCTTGGATTTTCGAGAATGATACTTGAGACGGTAGAGTCTCGTGCTGATAACGTGTTATAAACTAAAGCAAAAGACAAGAACAATAGAACAAGAACAATAGCAATAGAGAGAAGAGTAGAGAGAGTTCTTCTTATTGAGTTGAGAGGGGTCTCAAGGGATGATTTACAATGGTAGGGGGCACCTCTATTTATAGGGGAGAGGAAGATTTAGCTACCACCAATAGAACTCTAAAATCTCTCTAATTAGATACATTAAAGACATTCACCTTAAATAGAAGTGTAAGAATCTTCTATTTCATAACATTTTATACCTTTTCTAAGCTAAATTAGTTATAAAAAATACTACACGTAAAGGATAAAATTGTAATATGATAATCATGTCAAATTATTTTTACTTGGACAACAACATCGGATAAAGAAGGTGTGCGTCCTATTCCGACTAATTAGAAGAAAACACACATTAGGAGATGTAAATCTATTCAGTCGCGAAATCCATACGGCAAAGGATAATCATTTCATTATGTTCGAAATCAAGGTAGTTGTATGCCTCACAGAAAAGCACAAGAAGTAACTCCAAATTTTTTAAGAAAAAAAATTATAGTGTTGATATAACAAAATCTCTTTTTAAAGGAATATAAATAAAATAATCCAACTCTTTACTATTATAAAAATCTGTTGGGTTGAAGCTATTGTTATATATAATTATATAAATGGTTGACTTAAGATAGCACGTACGTAGAGAATAAAAACTAGTATTATAAAATTATAGATATAATGTTGATTGATTAAAATATTCTTAAAAATATAAAATTATTATTTAAAATTTGTTGGATAAAATAATCATCTTTTTAACTTTTAAAATATTTAGGACTTCAAGTTCAATTAAATTTATATTCATGGAAACTTTTTTCACATCTATCTTTAATCACTCAAATAAACTCCCATAAGGATTAAAAAAACAAAGAATGTGACTTTAAATTGCCGGGAAAAAAGACATTAATTTATTTGTTTTTACGAGTCTTTTTTTCTATTGAGGCTAACATCAAGTACTACTACAAAAAAAATACGTTAAGTGGTAAATTAATTCTAAATAGTTTAAGAAAATATAATTTCTTTAACACAAGCGGGCTCCAATTACAAGTGCAAGCAAGTCCAAAAAGACAAATCGCAATAAAAAGGTCTATAAAGGAATAAAACTGGGACTTATTAATGTCTTTCTTTACCCGAAAGATTTTGAATAGGATTTAAGTCATATATTGTGGCAGCGCAAAGGTTTTTTTTTTCTTTTTTCTTTTGTATAAGTGAACTTCACATGTTAGTTAGTATTATTAATATGTTATAAATTGATGTTTAAGTCATATATATTGATAGTGCAATGATTTATTCTTTGCATTATCGGTGAACTCGTAGGAAATTTTATATTCCTAGACCATATAAAAATCCTTATTACCTTCAATATTTAAAGTTTGTTATAATTATATTTAGTATACCAAATTATTAATTTTATATCATAATTTCTTTTTGTTATATTCACCCGGCAAAGGATTTGCTGTAAAATTTTAAACGATCATCTTCGCACTTTAAGGAAAGACAGTCTTATAATTCTATAAAAACCACCTCCATGTTCAATTATCACAGACTCAATAGGAAGAAAGGAAAAGAAAAGAGAAAGGAACAAATGTTAAAACTGAAATAGTGATCCTCACTTTCTCTGAGTTGAGAAAAAGAAAACAAACTCCAGCAGTCTCAAGAAGCAATGAGAAAGGTGCAGTCACTTGAGTATAGCAGAAAAAAAAAAGGAAATGAAGAGATGCCAATTAAGAGACCTTATTTTAAATAGATAACCCTTTTAGTTAGTTGTGTCTACTCCGAATAGAACATAAACCTCATGGGTAGTTGATATGGCAACTTCCAATGCTGTTAATGAAGGGAGCCGATGGAGCCGTTTCTAGGGATAAGGTATTTAGGATTTGATGGATCTTGTGAGCATATGATTTTTACCGGTCGAAAAAGATTTCTACAGGACTCTTAAAGTTTAGAATTTTTCTTTACAAATATTAGAATTTTAATTTTGAGATTTAATTGCATGCGCATGTCCATTACTGCGTGTTTTAAGATTGATTAGGATTTAATAAATTTGTTTGCAAATTAAAATACAAAAAAATACATAGATATATTTCCGGCATTTGAAATTATTTTTGTTTAATTTTGACTTAGTTTAGTTTTATTTGCGATTTGTGATTTTTAAATAAAGGTAGTAATTATTAAATTAAAAGGAAATATATATATATATATATATACACACACACACACACACACACATATTGCCACTCAGGACGGCCACAATTGGGCCAGACCTGAGTGGCCCAATCTGCTCCTCTCTTTCAATGCAATCCAGCCCAAATGACCAGCCTCAACTCACTCCACACAGCACCAAACCCGAACGACACTGTTTCAAATAGGAATCATCACAACCGTCCATCTCATCTCATCCAACGTCCACGGAAGCCCCCCATTTTTGTATGCATATGTCCAAATGTCTCTAATACACATTAGAGACAGACCTCACCCTCCTCGTACCGTTCTTCTCCGACTAACAACACCCATTGACCACCCTACTACCCTCCCTTGACCACCAGCTTACCACCCCAACGCCGCCTCCAGAAATCGCCTCACAGCGGCGGCCAGCAACCAAACCTGCCCAAATTAAAACCACTAAACCGTAATGACCTCCCCTACCCCGTCCTATGGTTAGCTTCCATCGAACAGGCCCTCTACGTCTCGAATCTTCAAAAACAGGGCCGTCAGAACCACCATCTCTGGCGACCCTGTTCCAAACCCTTCCATCCTAGAACCACTAGGACACCCCCTTCCCCGTCCTGCATCCCATTCCCTTCAAATCCCCCTCCATCATCTCAAATATCCTCTGAAATGTCGTCAGAAACCCTATCTTCGTCGACCTTGTTCCAAAGCCCTCCAAATTTACACCCCTAAAGCACCTCAATCTCCTTGCTCTAACCGTGTATGGCACTCCTCTCAAATCTTCCTGAAACTCTTCGAATTTCAATTCAAAACATAACCCTAAAACACAAAACACGCTGGAAATATTTCAAATTACTCCTAGGCAGTCCTTGTTCCTTCCTATCCCCAACCATACCACACATGAGTCCCGAAACAACGCAACCACTAAAAAATCCAAAATCTGAGACCATACTGAGGTCTCAGAACCTTGAAAACCCTCCCCTGAGCTGTTAAACAGATTATCACTGTCCTAAGAGGTTCGAAACCCTTGTGGAAGGGGTCAAGAGTTGATTGAAAGGGTCTGAACTGGGCATGCATCAAAGAAGCTAAGTAATTCGTCTCTTTGCTTGATTATTTGGTTTCTTTTGTATGTGCTTGCCTAAGTAGTCTATCTTCTTCTATATAGCTCTTAGATTGGCTTTTTTTTTTAAATAATCTCTTATTTTCCATAGTCTCACCTGAAGTAGGTTCAAATGATCATGTGCTTTTGTTTTTCACTAATCAGAAATCCTTTCATCTCCTAAGTAATATTGATATCTTGCTAGTATTAGTTCCCTGCTTTTAAAGCCCAATTTTGTTTATTCTTCAGTAATATGATTTTAGGGCTCGATTGACCTCGGTCTTCTGATTTTTATTTGTTGATTTTGGGTATGTTTAGTTGATTCATGCTCCTAAGGGTTTGATGTCCAGTTTAGGCTGATTGATGGGATAGACCTTTAATTGCAAGGGTTAGCTTTCATTCTTCCAATTTGATGCATAAGCTGAATGTTCTTATGTATTTATGAGTATCCTTGATTGAGCTACTCTGAAAACCAAGTGTTGATATATGCTTTCTTCTGGCTATTTTGATATTTTATTTGTGTGTTGAAAGTCTACATTAAGGCATTAGTTTTTAATACTTGTTAGTTTTGGTTGATTTTAAACCCTGTTAAGACTGTGATTCTAAGATTAAAATGGGACCTAAATTTGATTGACCAGGGTCAATTTAACTAAACTAGGGTCAAGGAACTAACTAAGGTCAAATTTTTGGGGAAGGTAATTAGGAAAGGAAGTGAGGGTATAAGAGGGATTTGAACCTATAAAAAATCTAATAGAAATCCTTTAGAACCTTCCAGCAAGGACTAAAGCACAATCCTGCCTCAAACTTGAGGCATAAGTCAGAAATTGAGGACTACTTAGGCAAAATGCAATTTGAGTTAAGGACAAAAAAGAAAACAAGGCAAAAATCTGATGCCCTAAAAGCTTTACTATAAAATGAACCATCTGGGCATTATAAAAGGGATCCGGAACTTTCTCCTTGAGTACTAGAACTAAAATACTTATTCCTATATTTGAAAATACCATTAGTGCTGTTTTGAATCATTTTCTGAAGACTTAATTCTTTAAAAACTCTGCTGAAGTAATGGATGCACTGTACATTTGGCGGTTGATTGCTTAGCTGGTCTCTTCTAGTTACTCATATGCTTGTTTTTTCTGCTGCATTACAGGTACAATCAAGGCTCATGTATATATGAAGTTCAAAGTGAAATACATTCTCAAATGGGAAGACCATCACCTGTTATTAATATTTTCGGATCATACCCCCATTTTCCCCTATTTAGTTTGAATATAGGAATATTAGTAAGATGATCATCATGTTATTGTTTAATATTAGACTGATCCATTTTGTACTAATTGAACATTTGGGACTATTTCAATATGTAATAACTTGAACGTTGACTGAGTTTTCTCTTTTGTATGTATAATTAATAGTCAGTCTCAATTTTAGTCTTGTTGGTTCAAGTGCTGATCCTGTGCAGTTAGAGCTACCGGACTTAGGAAGTAGTGGTTTTAATAATCATGTGAAGATTAGAATGCTATGAAGCATTTCAATTCATTTAAATCTCATAATGTTTAGTAATAATTCGTTTTCAGACTTGTTCCATGTAGTGTTACCTGAAGCATAATTGAATTTTGGAAATTAGATTCATATACTCTGGCTGATGAGTATATGAATCATTTGATTCAAACCTAATGTTAGAAATTAATATAAAAAATGGTTGTTAATATTTCCTTCATGAATGGGTAGAGATTCGATTATATATATAATTTCAAACCAAATTGGTTATTAACAATTTGGCTCTTTCGTTCAAATCAGTACTGGGCTCATTCGAGAGGCCCAGTAAGCACCAAGAAGTTATAATATTACGTGCTTCTGAATTGGAAGAATCAAAGGTCCGAGCCAGTCATGAACTAGGCTTAACGGCTGTTAGTACAGTGTGTCTTGGGCTGGCCCAGATTTGAGTCCATGCACACTATTAGCCATAAATGAGGCTAAGTGCAAGTATTACTTCTACAAAAATACACAATCTATACGTAAATTGTTTAGTGCATTTAAGCACTCACAAGAGTAGATAATTTAGCAGGGATTAGGATGTACTTATAAAAATAAAGTGAGCCGCGTTAATTCAAGAAAATACTATGCGATGGCTCCTTAATTCACTAAAACACATAGAAAAATAGGAAGTGCCGTTTAGCAAATTTCACGGGCTTCCCATAATTGGCAAAGACTTAGTTGTTGTAGGCGCGTGCTTAATAAATTACCTTCCTAAAACTCAGGTGCGCATTTATGTGACCCAAATCCTATTCTCAATGGAATTATAATATGCCTAAGATTGCAGGTGCATTTTTGTGACGTGATCCGTGACATGTTTTAATAACATTGAAGATTTCCCTAAAACAAATGTTAAAAACGGTTAATAATATAAAATTACGAGTTAACAGGTATAGCAAATCATTTTTCAGCAACTTATAATGAGTTTAAGCGACCATGCTAGAACCACGGGATCCGAGGGTGCCTAACACCTTCCCTCGGGTCAACAGAATTCCTTACTCAAGAATTTCTGGTTCGCAGACTCCAATTGGGTAGTCGAAATTTCCTCGATTTGGGATTTTGAATAAATCGGTTACTTGGGACACCAAAAGCCAAACCTATCCCAAGTGGAGAATCTTTAAATGAATAATTAATCCCATATCGAATAATGTCACTTTAATTGGAAAACTCCTATACACGTGTCGCCTTTCAGGTTTACCACATCTAAGCCGGTAAAAAGGAGGTGTGACAAAGCTGGCGACTCCACTGTGGATCGAACCCAAAATCTCTGGTTCAGGGTTCAAGAATTCGAGCTTACAATTACTGTTATATTTGGCTTCTTCTTATTTTCTTACCTGTTCTATGCTAAATGCCGCATGTTTTACCTCTTTGGTATTGTCTGAATTGTATATATAAACTGTTACGAAAACTCTTCACTTCTCACCTCTGGGAATATGCTTACTGGTTGAGACTCCCTATTCTGTTATTGTCTTATCCTGAAGTAAGAAAAGAGACTCGGACAAGTTACAAAGCCGGACGATCTTGCGGGTCCCTGATACATAGCCTCCTCCTCGACTCGAGTTGTCCGCTCGGGTACACAGTCTAGACCCTATACCGAGGTTCTTAACCTAGTATAACAAAACTTCATGCCGGATCCTAGTAGGAACGTTTATTTTCATCATGCATTTTGATTTAGGGGACTCAACACAGGGGTTGGGTCCGTCTAGTATAGGTGCCCTAAAATATAAGACCATCCTGATGCATTTTTACGTGCTAGTTGCGCATTTATTTGCTTCAGATTCGCATGTTGACCGGCCTGTAAACAAAGGGAATAATTGAGAGCAATAAGCAGTGCTAGGGTAGTCACTTTTAAAAAATTGACGCTCAAATAGCGCCGAAATGCTGCCGGATTTTTCAAAAAATTAAAATAAAATAAAATAAAAAAACAAAAAAAAATTCAAAAAAAACAAAGGCACCAAATTTTGGAGTTTCTGAATAGTGTCTGTAGGTTTTGATAAATTATTTTGGCTGGGTCCAACCCCTTTTTCAAAATATCAAGAAATGCCCGAGTTTATTTTTCCTACTTCAAAATAAGTCGGATGGAGTCATTATTGCGATAATAGCTGAATGACGCTACAAGGGACGCCAGAAGGCTGATCCTACGCAAATGGCTGCCTCTGGATTTTATTAGGGTCGGTAAGCAAGCACAGCCTAAAAAACCTTCAAGCCGAAGTGTTGAGAGGCCGTATTTGCAAAGCCAACCCCTGTTTTGAAATAAATTTCATAAGTGTCAGTTTTACATATTTTGAGAATACTAATTCGCCCTAATAAATGTACAGAATAAGCACGATAATCAAAAAATTCCTTTGGAGCTGCGGCTGTGGTGGAATGACCTCGGAGAACCCGGACTAGAAAAGGTCAACGCGCATCTGGGGGGCCTCACTAGTTTTCTGAAAATCAACCCAAGGGGGGACATCATAAAGTCCTTAATCACCTTCTGGGACCCTTCCCACAATGTCTTCCAGTTCTCAGATTTTGAGTTAACCCCGACTTTGAAGGAATTGACCGGATACGCCGGAACCCACACAATCCCACTGAGACGTAAATACTTGATAGCACCCAGAGCCCTTGTTGTGCAAAAATTTCTGGATGTTTTGAAAATTAGAAAAAAAATTTACAACCCTGATATGTAGGCGGGATTTTTCACCCTCCAGTTCATATACAAAATATATGGCCACATCGGAGGATTCAACAACCCTAATAACCTTATCTGTAGTAAGGGTAATCGGATCAAATGGGAGGAGCATCGATGCTTTGCGTTTATTGTGTCTTTTAGTATTCCCACAAAAGGACCGAAACATCAACATACGGATTGCGGGGGTCGTTTGTACATTGATGACTCAGGCAAAGAGCACTCTTGCTCTGATGATCTTGTCTGATATCTTCCGAGCCCTTACCATTTGTAACGCATGAGGGGATTTCGTTGAAGTGCATAACTTGCTATTACAAATCTGGATAATTGGGCATCTATGTCCCAGGCCTCGGTTCATGAATGGTGGGTTTCAAACGAAAGGTTGCATTGAAGAGGTTGAAAACAAGGTTAATGGGTTTAAATTACCAGAGGGTGTCGCAGAGTGGGTGTCACATCTCCGGTCTATTTTTGCAAATCAAATACAATGGACGCTCAGTTGGCTCTTCGTGGACGAAGTTGTGCACATGCCCCTGACAGAACCGCATTTCCTCTTAATGGGCCTTAGAAGCATCCAGCCTTACGCTTCATATCGGTTCTTAAGACAGCTCGAAAGATGCAAGATAGCTCCAAAAGACGAAGATCTCAGCATCCGGGTAGTCAAAATTGGGCATGGTAGTCTGTTCCTCGAAGCCATGGTTCGCAAAATCTATAATGAATGTCAATATCTAACCGCTGACACTTATGTACTAGATCCTGCAAGAGGTGAAGTATCTCCGAGGTACCTCGCTTGGTATATGAGAGAATTTGAGCACCAAATACTATCCAAAAGGCCTCACCTCCAAGAGTTCGTCGGGACATCACAAAAGCATAGGGATTGGTTAACAAAGGAACATGAATACCGTGCTACCATAGGAAGGCTGGAAAAGAAAATTCAGGAATTACAATTCGAAAACAACCTGTAAACTGCTGCTAGCAAAGGAGAAAATAAGGTATTGGTTAAAGAAAACCCTCCGAGAAGTACAAAGGATGAAAAGATCATAGAGAACCTGCGCCGAATAGTAACCGAATACGGTTTTGATCTAAATAAGGCAGATGGTGAAATGTCCAAAGCTCGGAGACAATTAGCTAAAAGTGCTAAAGAAAAGGCCCGCATACCGGAAAAGTTAAAAGAAGGAAACCAAAATGAAGTGATGGTCTAAAACAGAGGGTTATCATAGCTGAAAGCAAAATGGCCAGGCAGGCCAAGGAGTTCAAAGCTGAGAGGGAGCATTGCTATGCGGTAATAGAAGGGTTGGAAAGAGATTTGAAGCAATTTCAAAAGCTAAATCAGGAAGTTGAGCGGACTTTAGAAGCACGGGCTGAACAAATAGGGAGTCTGCTAAAAGAAAAAGGGATTATCAGGGAGAGGTGCGGGCAATTGCAAACTATATCACTACTAAGTGCAATTATTGCGAGGACATGACAAAATCCATGTTTTTTGCCGCTACTATGACCTTTGTTTGACAAGTAATGGAAGATCTCCACTATCTCCAAGAAAATTTAGCGTGCAAACCCGTAACAAGGCCGAATGATGCCTCACAACCTCCAAAAGCATTTGAAGTGTTAATGTACTCATAGATGTATATTTTGCTGAAAGAAACAAAAAAGGCGAGTCTGTCTGTTGTCTTTTCGAGTCTGTAAGGGTGTTGAATCCTTGTTTGGTAGTTGCTCTTAGCCATTGTAATTAAAGTTTGTATCTTTATCAAATTGAAAATCCCAAAAATATTTTGCTGCGTACTTAACCTTTTATTTCCATGAACTACACTCGGTCTGATTCATGCAAAGTCATGATACGTACGCAATCCTATAGGATTCGACTGTATTATTTTATATATAGAATGAAAACAACAAAAGAGAGAGGAAATAAAAGATAGGAAGCAAAAGGAAATTGAAATAAATTCCGGGATAACACATGCGACTGTGGCAAGCATATAGAAACCCATTATCTGTATAGGTGCATCATGCCCAATGTGTGATTTCCTGTGTTTCATCTACCTCGAACTAACTATGTTTTCGAGAATTACAGTTCAGGTGCTCAGAACAGTGGTTGGTTTTTGTTAGAATATACGCTTAACGCTAGAGGGGGGGGGGGGTGAATAGCGTTATAATAAAAAACAATATAAACTTGCGGAATCAAAAATTGCAGGATTGAAATAAGTGCGGTAAGTAAATAATAAGGAATGAACGCATCGAAATTATCCTGGTTCACCACAACCTGTGGCTAGTCCAGTCCCCGAGAGACTCTCTCGAGATTCCACTAACTTCGTTAAGCTTACGGGTGCTTAACAAACCGTTACAAAGTGAGAACTTGAGTACACAAGCCTCAACAACCTTTGCTCGAAGATACCACACTTCAAGACTTCAACCGAAAGAATGAAAACGTTCCTTCTTACAACCACAATGGATTAACACTTCCCTTCAAGTGTATACAAACACTTAGCACTCAAAACAAGACTCTCTTTAAGAGTAGATATGAGTAAAATAAATACGCTCAAGAACACAACAAATTCCGTCAAGAGTTTGGCTCTCAAAAACTTATTAAATGAATAGAAAATGATGAATATGAGAGTATGCAAGCTTTAGCAAGAATATGATCAGTTGTTGTACTTAGAAAACTGATTTTGAGTTGTATTTATATTGTTCAAAACCCCCATAACCGTTGCCTAATTGCCAATCAAGAAATGCTGATTTTGTGCTAAGATAATCGATTATCTGATTTGCATAATCGATTATTTTCCAATCGTTCAAAAATCATTCCCATATTTTAAGCAGCATAATCGATTATCCAAATCGTATAATCGATTACCTGACAACGTTCAAAAAATCATATTCAGATTTTACTTAGCATAATCGATTATCAGATAATGTATAATGGATTACCTGACAACCTTCAAAAAATCATATTCAGATTTTACTTAGCATAATCGATTATCAGATTGTGTATAATCGATTATCTTTCAGAGTTTAAAAATACTTTGGCAACGGTCATTTGCATAATCGATTATGCTATAAGGATAATCGATTATCTTTTATATTTTGAAAACTTCGGACTACACTGTCTTAACATAATCGATTATCATAAAGTACATAATCGATTATTTTACAGTCTTGTAAAATTTGATAGACACTGCCTCAACATATTCGATTATCATAATGTGCATAATCCATTATTTTATAGCTTTGAAAAATCTGATGGACACTGCCTCAACATAATCGATTATCATAAGGTACATAATCAATTATCTTGTAGCTTTGAAAAATCTAATGTACACTGCCTTAACATAATCTATTATCATAAGGTACATAATCGATTATTGTTCAGCTTTATAAATCTGGTGTACATTGTCTTAACATTATCGATTATCATAAAGTACATAATCGATTATCTTTGTCCAGATTTGAGAGGCATGTTTAAAAATCATTTTGGCTAAAAAAAATGTTTGTAATCATTTTGCTTTAAATTAAATATGCATGATTTGATAAAAATGATTTTACGAGAGAAGCCAAGTCTTGAGTTAATTGTCGGATCAAGATCACAATTAATGAACGACTCACGTATAACTTTATTTCTTTGCTTGATCATGATCTTTGTTCGTCTTGTGCTTGAACCTCGTTATGTGTCAATTGCGCGCTTGTGCTTGGACCTCGTCATATGTCAATTGCGCGTCGTTTGTCATTTATCAAAACCTACAAGTATGAACACACGTTTAGTTTAGTGCCTTGAGAACGTGTTTCAACAATTTCCCCCTTTTTGATAATGGCAAACCAATATCGGGATATGAATATTAGATAATTCATAATGACGATCCAAGACAAGTATATAGATATGCAATTAGTTCCCCCTCAACCTATGAATTCCCCCTCAATTTATGCCAATAAATAATAAGTGCATAGCCCTTATTCTTCCCCCTTTTGACATTAGCAAAAAAAAACATTAGTAAATAACTTGTTTATTGATTAACCAAAAATCGCAATTATAAAAGGGACAATATAATGTAAACATAATCGATTATTGATACTTGATAATCGATTATGTACTTAAGAGAAATCGATTATTCTTAAAAGAGATCGATTTTTCTGCACCAGTTCTTTATAATTCCCCCTGTCTTTGGGGCGATGCTTGCAAAACAGAATTAGGCGCCTCCGACGCTCAAGTTAGTAATGAAAAACAAAAAAATGCAATGCATGACTTAGATCAACGTGGAGTCAAGAATCCCGAGTTCACTACGAATTCGGAAAAAGGACTCTTTCTCTAAAGGCATTGTGAAAATGTCGGCTAATTGAGATTTGGTTTCAACAAACTCAATTTCGACATCACCTTTGAGAACGTGATCTCTTATAAAGTGGTGCCTAATTTCAATGTGTTTTGTTCTTGAATGAAGAACGGGGTTCTTCGTCAAGCTTATGGCGCTAGTATTATCACATCTAAGAGGGATATGATCGATACTTAGTCCATAGTCTGAGAGTTGTTGTTTCATCCAAAGGATTTGAGCACAACAACTCCCCGCGGCTACATATTCAGCCTCGGTTGTGGACAACGCAACACTTACCTGTTTCTTACTAAACCAAGAGACAAGAGAGCTACCGAGCAAATGGCAAGTGCCACTAGTGCTCTTGCGGTCCAATTTGCAACCCGCAAAATCAGAGTCGGAATAGCCAACAAGTTGGCATGAAGAACCTTTGGGATACCATAGTCCCACATTTATATTACCAACAAGATACTTCATTATCCGCTTAACCGCAGTTAGGTGCGACTCCTTCGGACATGATTGATATCGAGCGCATAAACATACACTAAACATTATGTCCGGTCTACTAGCAGTAAGATACCTCGATACTTCTTGGTGTCGGCTTCCTTACCTTTCTCATCTTTGTCAAGATGGTCGGATGTGCTCATTGGAGTGGCCATTACTTTGGCGTTGCTTATTTCAAATCGTTTTAGCAACTCTTTGCAATATTTAGATTGACAAATGAAAGTTCCTTCTTTCATTTGTTTTACTTGCAGCCTCAAGAAGAATGTTAGCTCACCCATCATAGACATCTCAAATTCGCTTGTCATTAAATCAGAAAATTCCTTGCACAAAGCATTGTTAGTAGCACCAAAAATAATATCATCCACATAGATTTGAACTAATAAAATATTATTGTTTTTATGCTTAATAAAAAGTGTGGTGTCAACTTTCCCCCTAATGAACTCATTTTCCAAAAGAAATTTGCTCAATCGTTCATACCAAGCTCGGGGAGCTTGTTTAAGACCATAAAGGGCTTTCTTATGTTTGAAAACATGATCGGGAGATTTAAAATCTTCAAAGCCCGGGGGTTGTTCAACATAAACTTCTTCTTGAATAAAACCATTTAGAAAAGCACTCTTTACATCCATTTGATATAAATTGAAATTCATAGAAGAGGCAAAAGCAAGTAATAAACGAATAGCTTCTAACCTTGCTACAGGTGCATACGCTTCTTCATAGTCAATTCCTTCTTCTTGATTGTAACCTTTTGCTACAAGCCTAGCTTTGTTTCTAGTGATTACACCATTTTCATCTAATTTATTTCGAAAAACCCATTTCGTACCAATTATAGTATGATTGTCGGGTCTTGGCACCAATTCCCAAACGTCATTTCGTTTGAATTGGTTAAGCTCCTCTTGCATTGCCAAGGTCCAATGCTCATCCCCAATTGCTTCGGAAATGGTTGAGGGTTCAATTTGAGAAACGAAAGCAGTATGTCCTAAGGTGTTCTTAAGATTGTTTCGAGTACTTACCTTTTGTTCAATGTCGCCAATTACCTTGTCGAGAGGATGGTCTTTGATTGTCCTCCAAGCGTTGAGCAGTTTCGTTTCTTTCTCCAGTGGTTGCGCTTCCTCCGATGATTGTTCCAAGATTTCATCTTGAATTTCCTTTGGATTTTCCTCTTGTACTTTGTCTTGAGGACTTATTGTGCTTAAAATACCTGCAAGATCAAAACAAGAATCCTTTCTCGCCAAGCGAGCATTATTTTTGGAAAACACAATATGAGGGGATTCCTCAACAGTTTCAGTTCTATTATTGAATACTCTATATGCTTTGCTACGTGATGAATAACCAAGAAAAATTCCTTCATCCGATTTGGCATCAAATTTTCCCAAATTGTCTTTTCCGTTGTTATGAATAAAGCATTTACAACCGAATACTCTAAGATGGGAGAGATTAGGTTTCCTTCCCTTATAGAGTTCATAGGGAGTTTTCATGAGTATTGGCCTTATGACTACTCTATTTAAAACGTAGCATGCGGTACTCACGGCATCCGCCCAAAATTGTTTGGGAATCTTAGCTTCATCGAGCATGGTTCTAGCCATCTCTTTGAGACACCTATTTTTCCGTTCCACCACTCCATTTTGTTGTGGTGTACGTGGAGCAGAGAAGGTGTGCTCAATACCGAGTTCGTCACAAAAGTCCGTGAAGAGATTGTGATCGAACTCTCCCCCATGATCACTTCTTATGGAAGTGACGGTTGTGTTCTTTTCATTTTGAACACGTTTAAGAAAACATTTAAAATTTTGAAAAGCCTCACTTTTGTGAGCAAGAAATAGTGTCCATGTAAATCTAGAATAATCATCAACAATAACAAAAGCATAACGATTTCTACCAAGACTTTCAATGCGAGATGGTCCAAAGAGATCCATGTGAAGAAGTTGCAAAGGTCTTGTAGTTGAAACAATATTCTTAGATTTAAAAGATGCTTTTGTTTGCTTTCCTTTTTGACAAGAATCACAAATAGTGTCATTTTCAAATTTCAAATTTGGAAGACCAATAACTAAATTTTGTGAAACCAGTTTGTTTAAAAGATGCATGTTGATATGAGCTACTCTACGATGCCATGACCACATATCATCTTCTTTACTCATAAGACAATTCACATACTCTGATGAAGAGTTTTCAAGATCAACCATATAGATGTTATCAATTCTAAAACCACGAAGAATAATTTTAAAATCACTACGACGAAAAATTAAGCATTCTTCCGAATCAAACAAAACAAGATTTCCCTTGTAACATAATTGAATTATGCTCAAGAGATTATGTTTTAGACCTTTAACTAGCAATATATGCTTAATGGAAGAAGATTCATTCTTGCCGACCGAGCCAATGCCGATAATTTTTCCCTTGTTGTTATCTCCAAAAATAATGTTTCCTCCTTCCTTGTGTTCTAGTTGAAGGAACTTGGATGTGTCTCCGGTCATGTGTTTGGAGCATCCACTATCAAGGTACCAGAGTACACTTGATCCCTTCAAACATACCTACAAGACAAATCAATGAGTTTTTGGTACCCAAGCTGTTTTGGGTCCTTGAGAGTTAGGTGTAAAATGCTGTTGTGCTTGACATGCAGTTAAGTGTCTGTGTCTAGTAAAACAAGCAGGAGCAATATGTCCTATTCGACTACAATAGTGACAAATGACATTAGGATTATGCATTCTTCTAGGTTGGTAGTAGTTGGAGGTACGAAAATCGTTTGCTCTATTTTTGACAATATGGCTATTGCGCAATCCTTGAAAATCATTTCTCCTACTGTTTGTTCTAGGATATGCAACGTTTCTAGATAATTGTTTCTAGGTCGAGTATGTCTAGGTTGCGATTGTTGAAGGCCATTTCTAGGCGTTCGAAAATGTTCAAAGTTTCTTATAGTGTTTGGCCTAGGATGCATGTTGATTCTAGGATGGTTATTTCTAGGATGGATGTTTATTTTATTTATCCTAGGTTGAGCCTTGGGTTGTTGGGGGATGGCTTCAACTTTTTCTTTAGGCTCGTTTTTGAAACCTATGCCATGTTTGGTCGATTTCAAATTGACAAGAACATCATTCAAATTTTTATGAGAAGAATTGAACTTATCTAAGGTGCCCTTAAGTCTTTCTACTTCATCTTTTAGATGCATGCAAGAAATACAATTTTTACTAGAACTCTCGGGTTTGTCGGCGCTTCTCTTGCCGAAAAATTTGTTTTCTTCGTTCAACTTCTCATTTTCCAAAATCAATTTTTCCAAATCTTTTTCTTTCATAGAGAGTTGTTTTTCAAAATCTTTTTCTTTCAAAGAAGAAATTTTCTTTACGTCTCTAACAGTTTCGGAAGCTCTAATGAATTCACTATACAATTCATCAAAAGCATTTTGCATTTCCTCAAGAGAAAAGAAATTTTTTGAAGAAATTTGACATACCTCTTCTTGATTGTCTTCGTGTGCCATGAGACATAGATTTGCGGCTTCGTCTTCTTCATCGTCGCTTGATTCGTCTCCGGAGTCACCTCCCTAAGATATGTATGCTCGTTGTTTCTTGAAGGGTTTCTTCTCCTTTTTGACATTTTGGCAATTTGATTTAATGTGCCCAATTTCTCCGCATCCATAGCACTTTACTTGATCTCCTTGTTGTTTGCCTTTTCGTTCATACTCTTTTCGCATGAACTTTTGAAACCTCTTAATAACGAGTCCGAACTCGTTATCTCCGTTGTTTGAGTCCTCATCATTTTGAGGTTGAGCCGTGCTTGCCTTGAGGGCGATTCTTTGTTTCCTTTGATCATTAAATGGAGGGTTAAGTATAGTAGATTCATAGGTTTTAAGATTACCTCTTAGTCCGTCGATGGTGACATTTGAAACGCCGATAGACTCTTGAATCGCGTCGGCCTTGGAGCGCCATTCCGGAGTGAGACTTCGGAGAATTTTTCGGACAAGTTCCTTATCCGTGAAGGTCTTCTTAAGAGCATGTAGGTCATTGACGATTTTTGAAAATCGTTCGAACATGTCATCGATCCTCTCGCTTTCCTTCATGTGAAACATTTCATATGCATGGGTTAGAAAATCAATTTAGCTTCTCTTACCTGATCCGTATTTTCGTACGTGATTTCTAGCTTATCCCACATTTGCTTAGCCGTTGTGCAACATGATATTTTTCTGTAATCATCAGCATTTACATCACAATATAATAAGTTGATGGCTCTAGCGTTGTTCTGCACTTTTCGGATATCATCCGCATCGTATTCATCTTCGGATTTTGGAACCCATTCATTTTCAACCTTTTTGGTTGGAATTTGTTCTCCCTTCGTTATGACCTTCCATAGATGAAAATTATTCGATTGGATTAATATTCTCATCCTCTCCTTCCAGTACGTATAGTTTGTGCCGTCGAACAGTGGTGGTCTGGTGGAGCATTGTCCTTCACCTATTCCTGCATTAAAGTCACGAGTAGAAGCCATGGATTGTTTCTCTCAAACGGTTAAGTCTTTCAGAGAGTTGGGCTCTGATACCAATTGTTAGAATATACGCTTAACGCTGGGGGGGGGGGGTGAATAGCGTTATAATAAAAAACAATATAAACTTGCGGAATTAAAAATTGCAGGATTGAAATAAGTGCGGTAAGTAAATAATAAGGAACGAACGCACCGAAATTATCCTGGTTCACCACAACCTGTGGCTAGTCCAGTTCTTGATAGACTCTCTCGAGATTCCACTAACTTCGTTAAGCTTACGGGTGCTCAACAAACTGAGAACTTGAGTCACACAAGCCTCAACAACCTTTGCTCGAAGATACCACACTTCAAGACTTCAACCGAAGGAATGAAAACGTTCCTTCTTACAACCACATGGGATTAACACTTCCCTTCAAGTGTATACAAACACTTAGCACTCAAAACAAGACTCTCTTTAAGAGTAGATATGAGTAAAATAAATACGCTCAAGAACACAACAACTTTCGTCAAGAGTTTGGCTCTCAAAAACTTATTAAATGAATAGAAAATGATGAATATGAGAGTATGCAAGCTTTAGCAAGAATATGATCAGTTGTTGTACTTAGAAGACTGATTTTGAGTTGTATTTATAGTGTTCAAAACCCCCATAACCGTTGCCTAATTGCCAATCAAGAATTGCTAATTTTGTGCTAAGATAATCGATTATCTGATTTGCATAATCGATTATTTTCCAATCGTTCAAAAATCATTCCCAGATTTTAAGCAGCATAATCGATTATCCAAATCGTATAATCGATTACCTGACAACGTTCAAAAAATCATATTCAGATTTTACTTAGCATAATCGATTATCAGATTGTGTATACTCGATTACCTGACAACGTTCAAAAAATCATATTCAGATTTTACTTAGCATAATCGATTATCAGATTGTGTATAATCGATTATCTTTCAGAGTTTAAAAATACTTTGGCAACGGTCATTTGCATAATCGATTATGCTATAAGGATAATCGATTATCTTTTATATTTTGAAAACTTCGGACTAAAATGTCTTAACATAATCGATTATCATAAAGTACATAATCGATTATTTTACAGTCTTGCCTCAACATAATCGATTATCATAATGTGCATAATCGATTATTTTATAGCTTTGTAAAATCTGATGGACACTGCCTCAACATAATCGATTATCATAAGGTACATAATCGATTATCTTGTTGCTTTGAAAAATCTAATGTACACTGCCTTAACATAATCGATTATCATAAGGTACATAATCGATTATTGTTCAGCTTTGTAAATCTGGTGTACATTGTCTTAACATAATCGATTATCATAAAGTACATAATCGATTATCTTTGTCCAGATTTGAGAGGCATGTTTAAAAATCATTTTGTCTAAAATAAAATGTTTGAAAATCATTTTGCTTTAAATTAAATATGCATGATTTGATAAAAATGATTTTACGAGAGAAGCCAAGTCTTGAGTTAATTGTCGGATCAAGATCACAATTAAAGAACGACTCATGTATAACTTTATTTCTTTGCTTGATCATGATCTTTGTTCGTCTTGTGCTTGAACCTCGTTATGTGTCAATTGCGCGCTTGTGATTGGACCTCGTCATATGTCAATTGCACGTCGTTTGTCATTTATCAAAACCTACAAGTATGAACACACGTTTAGGTTAGTGCCTTGAGAACGTGTTTCAACAGTTTTGTGATAAACTGGCTTCACACGGATACTTCACTCGTTCAAAAGGAAATACAGAGATGTCAACTGATATGACTCAAGTTGCCGTCCCTATTACAGAAGACAGTCCAATCACAGGAGTACCGACCTATGAATCTGCAGCGGTCAAAGAGAATAGGATTCTGCTGCTCCTGGTCATGGAAATGTAGAACGCATGGACCAATGGAAAGGAACCTCCCAACGCCCTGGATTTCCCGAGCTATTTCCACAGTCAGGGGGTACCTCTACTATTCCTATCAGTCACCCGAGAATTCTCCTGGGGCAGCCCACAATCTTCACCAATTTTGTTGGGGCGCCCTCTGAAACCCACCCTCCAATGTTTGCATCTGGGCCAGTTCCCAACATCTTTGCAGCCCCTCCGTGTGCGGCTACAACACAGTCGGCGGTGCCAAGGTCTGTGTTTGACCCCGTAGCCTTTACCTTCCAAACTCCTAATTACCAAAATGAGCCTCCCCCGTATCCTACATATAGCTATCCTCAGCCGACATATGAACTTACCCCTGTGCCAGACAAAACTTCCAAAGCACCCGAGCAGGATGAGATCTCAAGGAGAATGAAGAGTCTTACACAAAGACTGAAGAATATGCAAGGGCTGAGCGGACAGAAAATTGTAGCCTATTCAGACCTGTGCATGTTCCCCCATGTACATCTTCCGTTAGGGTTTAAAATTCCGAAATTCAAGAAATACGGCGGCCATGACGATCCCATCGCCCATCTGAAAAAGTATTGTAATCAGTTACATGGAGCCGGTAGGAAGGAAATACTCCTAATGGCGTAGTTTGGGGAAAGCCTTGTGGGCATTTCATCCGAATGGTACATAGATCAAGACATTGACCGATGGCACATATGGGATGACCTTGCCCGAGACTTTGTGAGGCAATTCCAGTACAACATCGACATCGCCCCGGATAGGAATTCCCTAGCCAACCTGCTGAAAGCTTCAGAGAGTATGCTATTAAATGGCGAGAGCAGGCATTGAGGGTGAAGCCTCCTATGGATGAAACCGAAATGGTCACTGTCTTACTACAAGCACAAGAAGCAGAATATTTTCAGAACATGATGTCCGCAATGGTCAAACCATTCGCCAAAGCAATAAAGATTGGGGAGATGGTGGAGAATGGCCTCAAAACAGGGAAGATTCAAAGCCAATATGCCATAAGAGCCACCTCCCAAGCCATACAAGGAGGGGCGGGAGTAATCCCAAGGAACAAGAAAAAAAGAGGAAGCATCCATGGCAGCCCAGGGGACGAGTAAACAAACACACTCACAGGCATGCATTCTCTGAAAGAGCTCCTCAATATTACTATCGTTACAGAGACATGCACTATGTCCCTCAACCCTACGCAGTTATGAACGCTCAGCCATTTCCCCGACCTCAACAGCAGAATAACAGAAATCAAGCTCTGAGGAATCAACTCCCTCATAATTTTTACAATCCCCGCCCTCCGTACAATAACTATCTTCCTCGGGAGCCACCCCGGAGACAGAACTTCACCCCAATTGGAGAATCCTATGCCAGCCTGTTCCCAAAGCTAGTTTACCTGGGTCTCCTCAAGTCTGTACCCCCAAATAGGCAGAATCCTGAATCACCATCTTACCAAACGGGCATGCGTTGTGCCTACCACTCTGGGGCAGAGAGTCATGATACTGAAAATTATTGGACCTTAAAGCGAGCGGTGGAAGACTTGATTGATCAAAAGAAGAAAGTTCTAAGGGATGATGAAGTTCCAAATGTAACTGATAACCCGTTACCGGCCCACAACAACGGGCTGGCCATCAGAATGATCTGCGAGGATAAGGAATTTGATCCCGCTCTGAAAGTCATCATAGCCATCGCCGAGGCCGATAGGAAGCCAACAGTTACCCTAAAGAAGATGGAAGAAAAGAAAACAAATGAAGCCAAGTGTCCTGAAGCAGAAAAGAAGGTTGAGGTTGAAGCTGAAACAAACTCTCCCAAAGAAACAATACTCTATATTCCACGAGGATGCAAAGAAAAGCAGCCCACCAAAAAGGTTCGAGCTGAGCAAAACTATGTACATACCCAAAAAGGCCTATGTGGTACGGGGATCGATTAAACCACCGGTGCTGAATGAGCCCGTGCTTATTGGTCGCGTGCCGCAAAAGCCCAAGACCAACCCCTCAGCTGTCCCTTAGAATTATCAGGAAACCGTCATTACATATAAAGGCAAAGAAGTCCTCGGAGAAGCCCAAAAGGGATGTCCCACCAAGAAATACCTCGACATGGAAGAGGTGAATTCCGCTACCAAACGACGATTTCCGCCAAAGAGGCCAGTGAATGCTGAGGAAGCCGAAGCTTTCTTACAGAAAATGAAAATGCCAGAGTACGAAGTGTTAGATCAACTCCAAAAATCCCCTATGCAGATATGTCTACTGTCATTCTTGATGAAATCTCCCGAGCATCAACAGGTGTTGGTCAAGACATTAAACGAAGCCTATGTGCCAGTTCAGACCTCTGTAGAACAGTTAGAGAAAATGGCAGAGAGATTCTTCGCTATCAATCAGATATCGTTCAGTAAGAATGACGTACCCCTGAAGGGAGCTGCTCACAACAAGGCTTTGCACCTTACCATCAAATATGAGGGATATTATGTCAAGAGAGTGATGGTTGACAGAGGTTTCGGAGTAGACATATGTCCACTATCTACCTTGCAGAGAATGGAGATCGGGACAGGGAGGATCCGTCTAAACAACGTCCATGTCCGAGCCTTCGATGGAATAAAAAGGGATACAATAGGTGAAATAGATTTGGTGCTCACTATTGGTCGAGTCGACTACGAAGTAACATTCCAAGTGTTGGATATGGACATCTCCTACAACTACCTCCTAGGAAGGCCGTAAATTTATGCGGCAGGGGCAGTGCCTTCAACCCTGCACCAAATGCTAAAATTTGAGTGTGAAAATCAGGAGATTGTAGTTCATGGAGAGAACGAACAATCAATTTACCGGGACCCCTCTGTCCCCTGTCTAGAAGCCAAGGAAGGCAGTGAACACATAGTCTATCAAGCTTTCGAAGTCGTAGTTGCTGATCAACATGAAGAGGGCAAGCCGTTCCCTCAGCCATTTCTGTCAAATTCTTCAATTATGGTCGCAAAGGAAATGACGCGCCAAGGCTTCAAGCCATGAGAGGACTCGGAAGCTCCATAAAAGGCATAACATAGCCAGTCGCTTTGCCTGCCACAGAAAAGTTTTTTGGACTGGGATTTCATCCAACCTCAGAAGATATCACCTGGGTGAATCGCAAAAAGTGCAAAGGATGGGCCTTACCACGACCCCTACCTCACTTGTGCAAAACCTTTATAAAGCCAAAGTACAGTGAAGAGGAGGAGGAAGAAACCTTCACGGCAGAAGAAATCGATGAGATTTGCGGGGCTATGAGAGAATTGCTTTATGAAGTAAACATGGTCCAACCGGGAGAAGGGTCAAGCGCCGTTGAAGTGTTGTATATGGGGCCAGACGCTAATCTTCAAAATTGGATGGCCACACCCTTTCCGGCCAGGCAGGACACCCGGTAGTCTCTCCTTGCTACCTCTTCCCACATCACGAGATATTTCAAGGTGTAGCTCGGTTGCTTGTTTTCCTTTTAGCACTTTAAATCTCAATTGTAAACCCTGTTTATCTTTCAAGTTCAAAGAAATAAAATCAATAGTTTTCATTTCTCTACTTTTCTCTGATTTTTCATCTTTTCTTTCAGTCTCAATAATGCGGATTTAAACAAAATGACATGCTTGCGGACTTCTTGCCACGACCCAAACCCGCTGCCTATCTGTGAATTAACGAATCACGAATCAGAATACAATGAAGAAGAGGATTTTAGGAAATCACTCAAGAACTGGAACACTTTGAGAGCAAACCTAAGCCTAACTTAAATGACACTGAACCAGTTAACCTGGGCAATCTCGATGAAATCAAAGAAACTAAAATAAGCTTCCACGTAAATAAAGGGATACGAGATTCATTGGTTCAACTCTTGTTGAAATTCAAAGAAGTATTTGCGTGGTCCTATGATGACATGCCTTGTCTGAGTATGGGTTTAGTGGTTCATAAGTTGCCTACATACCCTGAATGCCATCCAGTGCAACAAAAGCAAAGAAAGTTCAAGCGTGATGTCAAAGATAAAATCAAAGAGGAAATTGCAAAATAGCTTGAGGCAGGGGTAATCCGGGTAGTGCGATACACCACATGGCTGGCTAATATGGTCCCGGTGCTAAAGAAAGACGGGAAAACCCGAGTGTGTATGGATTAAAGAGATTTGAACAAGGCAGGTCCCAAGGATAATTTCCCTCTACCCAATATCCACATCCTTGTCGATAATTGTGTCAACCATGAGATTCAATCCTTTGTGGATTGCTACGCGGGGTATCACCAAGTGCCGATGGATGAGGAAGATGCTGAGAAAACCGCCTTCACCATGCCTTGGGGAACATATTACTATAGAGTTATGCTTTTTTGATTGAGAAACGCTGGGGCAGCTTACATGAGGGCTATGACCACCATCTTCCACGAAATGATTCATAGAGAAATAGAGGCATAAGTGGATGAAGTGATTATCAAGTATAAAACTTAGGGCGTTCATGTAAAGGATTTGAGGAAATTCTTCGAAAGGCGCAACAAATATAATTTGAAATTGAATCCGGAAAAATGTGCATTTGGAGTTCTTTTGGGCAAACTTTTGGGGTTCATCGTCAGTCGGAGAGGCATTGAGTTAGATCTAACCAAGATCAAATCCATTCGGGAGCTTCCCCGCCAAGGACAAAAAAGGATGTGATGAGTATATTGGGGAGATTAAATTACATCAGCCGGTTCATCACCCAATTGACTTCAATGTGTGAGACTATATTCAAACTGCTAATGAAGGATGCGGCAATTAAGTGGACGGTTGAATATCAGGAAACTTTTGACAAAATCAAAAAATACTTGTCCAATCCATTGGTTTTAGTTCCGCCAGAACCAGGAAGGCTACTATGTCTCTACCTAACGATCTTGGAAGGCTCTTTTGGTTGTATTCTCGGGTAGTATGACGCAACAGGAAAGAAAGAGCAGGCCATTTACTATCTGAGCAAAAAATTGACTAGCTACACATTAATCGAGAGAACGTGTTACGCCTTGACATGGGTAGCTCAAAAGCTGAGGCACTATCTGCAAGCTCATACCACGTACCTCATAACCAGGCTGGATCCACATAGGTACATATTTCAAAAACCAATGCCCACAGGGCGACTAGCTAAGTGGCAGATCCTGCTTACCGAGTTCGACATCCTCTATGTCACTCATATGACGATGAAAGCTCAGGCACTGGCAAATCACCTAGCAGAAAACCCCGTTGATGACGAATATCTGCCTTTAGACACTTACTTCCTTGGAGAAGTAGTAAACTCATTGGAAATGGCAACTGAGGACACTCCCGTCTATAAAATATTCTTCGACGGAGTGGCAAACGCAAAGGGGGTAGGAATTGGGGCAATCCTAATCTCACATACATGTTAGCATTGTCCAGCTAAAGCAAGACTTTGGTTCTTCTTCACCAATAATACCGTTGAATATGAGGCTTGCATTATGGGCATGAACATGGCTATTGACCGAGATGTCGAAGAGTTACTAATCATGGGGGATTCCGATTTGATCATCTGACAAGCTCAAGGAGAATGGGAGACAAGGGACATTAAGCTCCTACCATATAGACAACATGTCGAAGACCTAAGCAAACGGTTCAGGTCGGTACAGTTCAGGTACATCCCCCGTTGTCACAATGAGTTAGTGGATGCACTTGCAACCTTAGCCTCTATGTTGCCATACCCTGGGAATGCCTATGTTGATCCTTTACAGATCCAAATCAAAGAAAGACATGGGTATTGTAATGCAACCGAAGCAAAGCCTACCTCACAGCCTTGGTATTACGACATCTTGAGATTCCAAAAGACACAGGAGTACCCTGAGCAAGCCACAGGAGAACAAAAGAATACCATCCGACGACATGCGAGCAATTTCTTCTTAAGTGGTGACACTTTCTATAAAAGAACTCCAGATCTTAATATGTTGATATGTGTGGATGCCGAAGAAGCTCAATTATGCACAAAGTACATGCGGGCGCATGTGGGCTCCATATGAATGGCTATGTATTGGCAAAGAAGATACTCTGAGCTGGTTATTATTGGATGACCATGGAAAAAGAATGTTTCAGCTTTCAACCGAAATGTTATCAATGCGAGGTGCGCGACGATCTGATTCATTCACCACCAAATGAGTTGCATCCTATGTCGGCACCCTGGCCATTTGGTGCCTGGGGAATGGACGTCATTGGGCCGATCGAGCCAAAGACCTCAAACGGGCACAGATTTATATTGGTCTCCATTGATTATTTCACAAAATGTGTTGAGGCCATCACCCTCAAGTTTCTTACCAAGAAAATGGTAGTGGATTTCGTGCATTCCAACATCATTTGCCGCTTTGGGATCCCGGCCACCATCATTACTAACAATGCAGCTAATCTAAACAGTCGGCTGATGGAGAGATATGTGAACAATTCAAAATAACACATAGAAACTCCACTCCCTACAGACCTAAAGCTAATTGTGCGGTCGAAGCAGCCAACAAGAACATCAAGAAAATCTTGAGGAAAATTCAAAGATCGAGGTAATGGCATGAAAATCTTCCTTTCGCAGTGATGGGATATCGTACCACAGTACAAGATTCAGCTACAAGAGAATCATAGATAGAAATCTTGTAACTTATAGTTGATAGGCCTAGCTAGCTTATTTTTTATTTTTTTTCGGTGTAATAAGGAGTTTTGCAAGCAGAAACAACCGCAACAATAGCCAATCACAGTCTCTCGGAAGTCCAAGCTACCAAAACTTCTAGAACTACACTGACCTGATTCTTTTATTGCCCAGGCTATGTAGGCAACCTTTGAAGCAAGGTTCAATCAGAAATTTTTTAAAATGCTTCACATGGAATATTCAATCGGATGGAAATCACTCATATTTGCTCACTTGTCTTTGCACGTAAATACTTCGTGTTCCCGCGCAAAAAGAAGCAGCTTTGAGCATATGAATTTTACCCGGTCGAAACAAGCTCCTACAGGACTCTTAAAGTTCAGGATTTCTCATTAGAAATATTAAAATTTTAATTTTTGGGATTAAATTGCATGCGCATGTCCATTACTCCGTGTTTTAAGATTGATTACGATTTAATAAATTTGTTTGCAAATTAAAACACAAAAAAATACATAAATATATTTCCGGCATTTGAAATTATTTTTGTTTAATTTTGACTTAGTTTAGTTTTATTTACGATTAGTGGCTTTTAAATAAAATTAGTAATTAAATTAATTTAAAAGGATATATATATATATATATATATATATATATATATATATATATATATATATATATATATATATATATATATATATATATATATATATGCACATATACAGCCACTCAGGCTTGCAACAATTGGGCCAGACCTGAGTGGCCCAACCTACTCCTCTCTTTCAATACACAACCCAGCCAAAATGACCAGCCTCAACCCAGTCCACACAACACCAAACCCAAACGACACCGTTTCAAATTAGAATCATCACAGTCGTCCATCCTCATCTCATCCAGCGACCACGGAAGCCCCCTATTTTGTATACATATGTCCAATCGTCTCTAATAAGCATTAGAGACATACCTCACCCTCCTCGTACCATCTTTCTCCGACTAACAACACCCATTGACCACCCTACTACCCTCCCTTGACCACCAGCTTACCACCCCAACGCCGCCACCGGAAATCTCCTCACGGCGGCAGGCAGCAACCAAACTTTCCCAAATTAACACCACTCAACCTTCATCACCTCCCCTACCCCGTCATATGGTTAGCTTCCATCGAACAGGCCCTCTACGTCTCGAATCTTCAAAAACAGGGCCGTCAGAACCACCATCCCCGGCGACCCTATTCCAAACCCTTCAACCTTTACACCTTAGAACAACTAGGACACCCCATACCCCGTTCTGCATCCGATTCCTTTCAAATCCCCCTCCATCATCTCAAATATCCTCCGAAATATCGTCGGAAACCCTATCTCCTGCGACCTTGTTCCAAAGCCCTCCAAATTTACACCCCTAAAGCACCTCAATCTCCTTGTTCTAACCGTGTAAGTCACTTCTCTCAAAATTTCCTAAAACTCTTCGAATTTCAATTCAAAACTTAACCCTAAAACACAAAACACGCCGGAAATGTTTCAAATTACTCCTAGGCAGTCCTTGTTCCTTCCTATCCCCAACCATACCACACATGAGTCCCAAAATGACCCCAACCACTTGCAAATCCAAATCAGAGACCTTATTGAGGTCTCAGAACCTTGAAAACCCTCCCCTGAGCTCATAAACGAATTATCACTGTCCTAAGAGGTTCAAAACCCTTGTGGAAGGGGTCAAGAGTTGATTGAAAGGGTCTGAACTGGCCATGCATCAAAGAAGCTAAGTAATTCGTCTCTTTGCTTGATTATTTGGTTTCTTTTGTATGTGTTTTCCTAAGTAGTCTATCTTCTTCTATTTAGCTCTTAGATTGACTTTTTTTCTTTAGATAATCTCTTATTTGCATAGTCTCTCCTGAAGTAGGTTCAAATGATCATGTGCTTTTGTTTGTCACTAATCAAAAATCCTTTCATCTCCTAAGTAATATTGATATCTTGCTAGTATTAGTTCCCTGCTTTTAAAGCCCAATTTTGTTTATTCTTCAGTAATATGATTTTAGGGCTCGATTGACCTTGGTCTTTTGATTTTTATTTGTTGATTTCTTGTATGTTTAGTTGATTCATGCTCCTAAGGGTTTAATGTCCAGTTTAGGCTGATTGATGGGATAGACCTTTAATTGCAAGGGTTAGCTTTCATTCTTCCAATTTGATGCATAAGCTGAATGTTCTTATGTATTTCTGAGTATCCTTGATTGAGCTATCTCTGAAAACCAAGTGTTGATATATGCTTTCTTTTGGCTATTTTAATATTTTGTTTGTGTGTTGTTAGTTTTGGTTGATTTTAAACCCTGTTAAGACTGTTATTCCAAGATAAAAATGTGACCTAAATTTGATTGACCAGGGTCAACTGTAACTAAACTACAGTCAAGGAACTAACTACAGTCAAATTTCAGGTGAGGGTAATTAGGAAAGGAAGTGAGGGTATAAGAGGGATTTGGACCTGTAAAAAGTCTAATAGAAATCCCTTAGAACCTTCTAGCAAGAACGAAAGCTCAATTCCTGCCTCAAACTTGAGGCACAAGCCATAAATTGAAGGACTACTTAGGAAAAATGCAATTTGAATTAAGAACTAAAAAGAAAACAAGGCAAAAATCTGATGCCCTAAAAGCTTTACTATAAAATGAACCATCTGGGCATTGTAAAAGGGATCAGAAACTTTCTCCTTGAGTACTAGAACTGAAATACTTATTCCTATATCTGAGAATACCATTAGTGCTGTTTGAATCATTTTCTGAAGACTTAATTCTTTAAAAACTCTGCTGAAGTACTGGATGCACTGTGTATTTGGTAGTTGATTGCTTAGCTGGTCTCTTCTAGTTACTGATAGGCTTGTTTCTTCTACTGCATTACAGGTACACTCAAAGCTCATGTATACATGAAGTTCAAAGTGAAATACATTCTCAAATATGAAGACCCTCACCTGCTATTCATACTTTCGGATCATACCCCCATTTTCCCCTATTTAGTTTGAATATAGGAATATTAATAAGTTGATCATCATGTTATAGTTTAATATTAGATTGATCCATTTTGTAATAATTGAACATTTGGGACTGTTTCAATATGTAATAACTTGAACGTTGACTGAGTTTTCTCTTTTATATGTATAATTAATAGTCAGTTGCAATTTTATTCTGGTTGGTTCAAGTGGTGATCCTTTGCAGTTAGAGCTACCGGACTTAGGAAGTAGTAGTTTTAATAATCATGTTAAGATTAGAATGCTATGAAGCATTTCAAATCTTTTAAATATCAGAAGATTTAGTAATAATTTGTTTTCAGACTTGTTCCATGCAGTGTAACCAGAAGCACAATTAAATTTTAGAAATTAGATTCATATACTCTGGCCGATGATTATATGAATCATTTGATTCAAATCGAATGTTAGAAATTAATATAAAAAATGCTTGTTATTATTTCCTTCGTGAATGGGTAGAGATTCAATTATATATATAATTTCAAACCAAATTGGTTATTAACAATTGTGCTCTTTCGTTCAAATCATTAATGGGCTCATTCGAGAGGCCCAATAAGCACCAAGAAGTTATAATATTACGTGCTTCTGAATTTGAAGAATCAAAGGTCCGGGCCAGTCATGCACCAAGCTCTATGGCAGTTAGTACACTGTGTCTCGAGCTGGCCCTGATTTGAGTCCATGAACACGATTAGCCATGAATGAGGCTAAGTGCAAGTATTACTTCTCCAAAAATGCACAATCTATACGTAAATTGTTTAGTGCATTTAAGCATTCGCAAGAGTAGAAAATTTAGCATGGATTAGGATGTCCTTATAAAAATAAAGTGAGCCGCGTTAATTCAAGCAAATACTATGCGATGGCTCCTTAATTCATTAAAACACATAGAAAAATAGGAAGTGCCGTTTAGCAAATTTTAAGGCCTTCCCATAAATGGCAAAGACGTAGTTGCTGTAGGCGTGTGATTAATAAAATACCTTCCTAAAACTCGGGTGCGCATTTATATGACCCAAATCCTATTCTCAATGGAATTATAATATGTCTAAGATTGCGGGTGCATTTATGTAATGCGATCCGCGACATGTTTTAATAACATTGCAAATTTCCCTAAAACAGATGTTAAAAGCGGTTAATAATCTAAAATTACGAGTTAATGGGTATAGCAAATAATGTTTCAGCCACATATAATGAGTTTAAGCGACCATGCTAGAACCATGAGATCCGAGGGTGCCTAACACCTTCCCTCTGGTCAATAAAATTCCTTACTCAAGAATTTTTGGTTCACAGACTCCAATTGGGTAGTCAAAATTTCCTCAATTTGGGATTTTGAATAAATCGGTGACTTGGAACACCAAAAACCAAACCTATCCCAAGTGGCGACTCTGGAAATGAATAATTAATCTCATAACGAATAATGTCACTTTAATTAGAAAAACTCCTATACACGTGTCACCTTTCTGGGTGACCACGTGTAGCCGGTAAAAAAGAGGTGTGACAGATCTGATTTGTTTAGGTTTCCTAATTGAGTTTTTAATGGAGAAAATATGGTAAATGATAATGGGTATTTGGGTAGTGTTATTGGAATTGAGTTGTGAAAACAGAAGACAATGCATCTAAAATCAAAATACAAATAATCTACAATTCATCTACAAAATAACTCCAAATTGGGTATATTGAATATTAATATCCCAATTCTCATTCGATTGTAGTTTAATTGATATTTTTGACATAATTGCGTTTTCTACAGAACGTTTATAGAAATATTAGTCATTTTTGATTTGAGAAAACAGAAAATAAATTATCTACAATTAGAATACAAATAATTTACATGAAGTTTGAATTAAAAAGATTAGGCGTTTGATCGAGCGAGTTTGAATGGCCCATTGGTTTATAAATTGTTAAACTTACTTTTAATTTCCATCAGTGTTGCAAGGTCCAGTTTAAAAATCAATATTTTATTCGGGCTCATGTTCTGGGCCAAAGCTTAACAGTTGTCTAGAAAGAAAGTTTGAGGCCTTTTGGACCAAGCCTAAAGTGGCACAATTAAATAATAAGAAGCCAGAGCATTACTAGCCCCCTTTCGAATTGGTTCATCTTGTTGAATTGTGGACTGTTAGGGACGGCTCCAAATTGGACTTATGCTATGGCCCAATGCTGGACATCCCCTTTTTACAAGAGCTGACTGAAATTTCCCTCATTCTTGGGCCAGTTTCGAAGCCCAATATGATGAAGGCCTAATATTATATTTAAAGTTATTAGTGAAATTTGGCAATGCAGGTTTGAGCCTTTGAGTTTGAACTTGATCTTGACGCCCATGTTTTCTTGAATGCTTTTTAATGACAGCTAATTAATTAAGTTTTCTTAGAGACAATCCTTAATAGATAATAATAGTTCACCTTTAGGATGTCCTTTAAGAAACAAATTGAGGTGCACCGCGCCAATAAAAATTCACAAACTGCGTGCCCTCTTTAGTTATATCTTTTAAAATTCTTAGAACACGGGACATGCCATTTAGTAGGCTTCCCGCAAAGTTAACAACGCATTAGTTACTTTAGGCGCGTTATTTAATAAATTTACCTTCCTAATCTCGGGTGTGCATTTCATGTGACCAAAATCTAAATCCTAAAATGCTGAATAAAATGTGTTTCAGACCGTGGGTGCATTTCATGTGACGTGGTCCAGAGACATGTTTTAAACAACGTTCAATATTCTTTAAATTAATTAAAAAGCGGTAAATAATTTAATATTGCACTATAGGGTGATATGTTTTAAAACCAGATAATAAGCCAATTATGGTGGTTTAAGAGACCGTGCTAAAACCACGAGATCCGGAGGTTCCTAACATCTTCCTTCGGGTCAACAGAATTCCTTAGTCAGAATTTCTGGTTAGCAGATTTCATAGAAAAAGTCGAATTTTCCACGATTTGAGATTTTAAAATAAATCAGTGACTTGGGACACTCAAAAATAAACTATCCCAAGTGGCGACTCTGAATAAGATGAACAATAATCCCATTTCGAATAATGTCACTTAAATTGGAAAGACTCCCTTATACACTATCCTTCGGGGTAGGTGTGTAAAAAAAGAGGTGTGACAAATAAAGTTTCATATATGGTATAGGAAGGATTCATATTAGTTTTCATTATTACTCCCTCCGATACAAAATAAGTGATTGTTTTGATTGTTTTCATACATATTAAGAAATTCACCTATTAGCATTAATTAGAAATGAAATTGTCCATATTAACCTTTATTATCTCTTCACATACACACTCCTAACACATATTCCGATATTAATTACTCCAAGGGCAATGTAGAAAAAAATAAATAATTCATTCTTTAAATCTGGAAAAATAACTTATTTTGGACCACAAAAAAAGACCAAAATGTAATGAAATAATATAAGAACAAGAACAATAATACAAGAACAAGAACAATATAGAGAAAAGTAGAGAGAGGAGTATTCTTATTGATACTTTTGGGATGGTTTACAATAGAATAGAACCCCTATATTTATAGGGAGGTGGTGACTTAGCCACCAAGTAGTAAACCCTAGAATCTCTCTAAATATAGACATTCACCTTAAATAGAGTTCTATTTATAACACTCCCCCTTGAATGTCTATTCAATAATGTGCCTCGTTAAAACCTCAACTAAAACAAAACCCAATGGGAAAAAATTATAGAAAAGGAAAAAGAGTACACATGTTTGAATATGCGCCTATTGGTTGCCTCGTTAAAAACCTTGCAAGGAAAACCCAGTGGGACAAAACCTTGTAAGGGAAAAAGAGTGCAACGCGCATTAACTCCCTCTGAAAAGAGCATCAATTCACATCCTTGAGTATTTGCATTCCAATCTTGTGCACCATCTTCAAAGCGATCTTTTGTAGAGATTTGATAAATAAATCAGCCATATTGATTTGAATAAATATTCCACACATTGAAATTATCATTCTTGATAGATATAAACATCTTCATGTAATGTCGTGGAATAACTCTTCAATATATCCCTAGATGTATTCTCGATGCCATCATGCTTATAGTTATAGCAAGATACATATGTACACAAGTTGCACTTAGGATGTGGTACTTCAGGACCAAGAATTGTATATGCTTCAAGCAATTTCAATAAACATGGATTGACATATAAGTTAAGTCATATAAGCCATATAATAGACTTTAGATGCATATCAAGTTTTCATGTCATGCCAGACAAATAGATATCGAAAACTGATTACATATACCATTGACTTTATACTTTCAAGTATTTGAACTACATGTCCAAAACTACATATCTTTCATATGGAATCAATTCTGCTTGAATTGTATCTCTTCCATTTAGCCAATATTTTAGTTTGTATTCGACAAACATAAGATCCTCATCGATATTTAGCGCTATCATAGATGTCGTCGACGAACATTATACATCGGTTCCAATAAATTTTCATAAAGACATAACATGGAGATCTCTTCATTCATACATTCAGGTACCTGAATCTCTCATGAGATTTTATGAAGTGTTATGTCATGTGATCTTCTAGATCACTTGCCTCCTTATTATGGTCACTTTGATCATTTGCTCATCTTCTTTATTAAGAAGTTCCTTTTGAAACCGATTTGTCTATACGCTTCAAGTATATCAAAGACTTTGTCCTTCTAGGACTTAATATGAGCATTTGCAGCGAGAATATAGTTACTTTCTTTAGGTCAGCAAATGCGTATAGCATGCTTTGCAATATGTTGCAATTGAATTATCCTTTTATGAACTTCAGGTTCATATTATGATATTCGAGGATCTATATATACAAATTATAATTCATCCCATGTAACCTTTTCTCAAGTGTTTATCATGTCTCCCCCTCATGTTAGGAAAGCTAACTTGTTTCCTCAACTCTGGGAAATCATCTTTGTGCATTATCATGTTAATATACACAGCACATTAATAATAATAAGATGAAAAAATTTGGTTCCTGACCCTGAACAACTTGTGAGGGGAGAATATAATATACTCTCGTATACAACGTATATCAAACTGATATATATAACTTTATTCTCATAAGAAACAGCTTAGCTATTAAGTGGAGGCACTCAATAATTATCTTGCTAAACCAACTATGATATAAACCAACTTATCAAGATGAACTATCTTGAATAGAAAATCTGGAAATTATGCTCGAAGTTAGATTACTGAGCAATTTACCTCGCAAGCACCGGCCAGGCTGCAGGTTAATAACAATCGCGCATGTAACCATATCATAGATGCATCATGTAACCTTTGATATTTCCAGAATTTATGGGATTCAACCCGAACTCTTTAGTTGGTCAATCAATTAATGAGAACAAGTAATATAAGAGAATTCGTAAAGAACTTTCTAGTTCTTTAATATTTACCCATGTGAATTCTCTATTACTGCACATCATACTTAAAATGAGATGGCTAACTCGAATGCCAACTGAATAAATTATCAATATCGATAAACTTCAAATTTACACCATGACATGTGCAATTATCAATAAACTTCAAGTTTATTATGGTATGGGTTTTTATACCAATAAATATCCACTTTATTGTGGCATTCTTTTGTTTGTGTAGTACAAACTGGAGAATAAAGCGGGTAGCTTTTCATATACAAATTATCCCGCTACAAGTTGTAGTAATAGAAGATATCAAATCTTTCCTTTATTTATAGTCTCAATATAATCAATCGCTTTCGCATATACAATGGAAACTGAACAAGTTTCTTTGAGACTTACTACCACACAATACCTTATTGGTAATCAATTGCGTTTCTCCAACATAGTAATAATTGGCTCTTCTAGAGCTCTCAATTAATTTTGTACTACCACAGATTCATCAACATCCATGTGGTGAATATCTCTTTTAAAGAGAAAGTTATACCATTATGGTCATGGTCAAAATTATATGCAAGATATGTTTCTTGAATTATCGTTGTCCTTTAATAGTCATATTTCCAAAATATTTTGGCGTACAATAGGTACGTGACCAACGATCATTCATGCCATAATAATGACATTATTTTCATATATCATCTCAAACCTCCTTCTAGGGGTGAGTGTGGTATATTCAATACCAATTTCATGTTCATATTCTTTCAATAATGAATATGTATTCGTGAATCAGATGTTGTCACATTCACTGCGGGGATATGTGATTTTGTTATCCTTTTCAAATCTGTAAATGCATCTGGCATTTGATTTGCTATTCTTTGCAAATGGATAATATTTTGCACCTCTTTTTCACAAATAGAGGTATGTGGATCAAGATGAGATAATGATGCATTTTCCACAAAATTTCCCGTTTGGTTTCACCAACTTCTCCTCCTAATTTTGAGAAAAGTGTCTCATCGAATTGACAGTCTGCAAATCGTGCAGTGTACAAATCCCCTGTCAATGTTTCGAGGTAGCGGATAATAGAGGGCGATTCAAAACCCAGCATATATTCCTAACCTTCTTTGCAGACCAATTTTGGTGCAATATGGCGGTGCTACAGGCACATCTACTGCACATCCGAAAATTCTTAAATGGGGTATATTAGGTTCATGACCCAAAACTAATTGCAACGGGGAATATTTGTGATAATTCGTCAGTTAGAGACGAACTAGCATTGCTGCATGCAAAATGGCGTGACCCCAAACCAAAGTGGGCAGCCTCGTTTTCATGAGTAAATGAGGTATTCAAGATTATACTCATGTATTGTCTCAATATGATATCCATTTTGAATGATATCTTTAAAACTCAACAAGTTCCTTTTAGACTTGGAGGAGGACATTGCATTCTCTAAAATGTTGTTCCTTTAGGCAGAGTTATAGTTGCTCTTCTGGAGCCTTCAATCAATTTACTACTACCAGAGATTGTAGTAACATCTGCCTTACACATACTTAGTTGAGAGAAATATTTCTTTTCTTTGAGTATCGTATGTGTGGTACATGAATTAATTAATCAAAAAAGATATACGAACATGAGAATAAACAAATTTAATCCGTTTGTTTCATATTTAAACAATATTTTCAAAATCTGTTGAGGTTATTCGAATAACTGAGTTGATAGTCGACTATCTTGGGAAGCAGTCATTAGGTTATTCGAATAACTAAACCTGATATTCGACTAACTAGCCTTGCGGAAAAATCCAGTTTTAATGCGAGATATTGGTTAGTCGAATAACTAATTAGTTATTCGACTAACTTAGTAAACAGTCATCAGGTTAGTCGACTAACTAAACTGGTTAGTCGACTAACTTAGCTTGCGAAAAATCCAGTTTTTAATACGAAATATTAGATAGTTAACTTATTAGTTAATCGACTAACTTTACTGGGAAGTAAAAATGTCTTCGAAATTTAAGCATATTGAAACATTCTAAAGAGCTAATACTAACATTATATCATAAACTAACTAATACGAGCTGATACTAATGACTACTAACTAATACAAATAAGTAAAATAAAATCAAACAATTCCATCTTCCTTCATCACAGATCCATCACCGATTAAGTGGTCTATTTTCCCCTTAGGGTGCTCAAAGAAGTCTGCCACATCCAAATGGGTGATGTCAAAATTGTCGTCAGAGACAAAATTGGTTTCAGGGCCTTTATGTTGTAAACACGTTCTCAATGCAATATACTAAAACGTGTGTTCTTTTGAATAGGTTTTGATGAATGACAAACGAAGCGATAATTGATATATGACGAAGTTCAAGAAACAAGCGCACAATTGATATACAACGAGATTCAAGCTCAAGACAAAGTTTTATAGTTTAATTGAGTCATTCTTAATTGTGATCTTGATCATACAACTTGACTCGTAACATGGCTTCTCTCATAAAACTATTTTCCAAAATCATGCATTTTTAATTTAATGTCAAATGATTTTAAATCATGCATATTTACAGTAGTCAAAACAATTTTTAGACATGCCTTAAAAATCTGGACTAAGATAATCGATAATGTACTTATGATAATCGATTGTTTTAAGCCAAGGCTGTATGAAAATCGATTGTGAACTAATGACAATCGATTGTGAGTAAGACAGTGAGCACCAGGTTTTTCAAACCTGCATGACAATCGATTGTGAACTAATGACAATCGATTGTGACTGAGGCAATGTCCATCAAAGTTTTTCAAAACTCAGAATAATCTATTATGAACTAATGGTAATCGATTATGTTGAGACAGTGTCTTCCAGTGATTTTCAAATTTATTAAATAATCGATTGTTACATTGGACAATCGATTGTCAAAGAGACAGTGTCTAAAATGTTTTTCAAAAACTGATAAGTAATCGATTGTTGACTTTGTGCAATCGATTGTGAAGCTGACCGTTGTCGTAAAGTTTTCAAATACCGTCAGGTAATCGATTATTGATTCTGTATAATCGATTGTTTTGATTAAATTCCGGAAAGGATTTTTTGAACGTTATTGGGTAATCGATTATTGATTTTGTATAATCGATTTTTTTGATTAAAATCCGGAAAAGATTTTTTGAACGTTGCTGAGTAATCAATTGTTGATTCTGGACAATCGATTGTTTGTGGTAAAATCTGGAAAGGATTTTTTGAACGTTGCCAATAATCGATTATGGATTGTAAGTAATCGATTATTAAGCGTAAAATCTAGGATTGAATTTTGGTCTGACTAGCAGACAATCGATTGTTGGGGTTTGACAATCGATTGTCAGTGAGTAAAATCAGCAACTCTTAATTGGCAATTAGGCAACGGTAATGCCAAGTTTTTCAAATATAAATACAGCTTCATTTCAGTGTTTTAAACACAAGAACATACTACAACTGATCATTACATTTCTATAAGCTTGCATACTTTTGTTTATCATTTTATATTCAATTTCATAAAGCTTTTGAGAGCCATATTCTTGTCCAAAGTTGTTGTGATCTAGAGCTTATTTCCTTTTACTCATACCTACTCATAAAGGAGTATATTGTTTGAGTGTTTTAGTGTTTGTACACTTGGAAGAGAATTGTGATTCTCTTGTTGTAAGGAACTTGTGTTTCCTTGGTTGAAGTGTTGGAGTGTTGTAACTCCGAGCAAAGGTGTTGAGGCTTGCGTCCTCAAGTTGTAAAGGTTTGTTAAGCACCCGGAAGCTTGACAAGTTAGTGGAAAATCTCGAGAGAGTCTCTCGGGGACTGGACTAGCCACACGTTCTGGTAAACCAGGATATATCTGTGGGTAAGTTATTATTCATCGCACTTATTTACTTCCTACAAATTTTAATTTCCGCAAGTTTACGCTAAATTTTATTATAACGCTATTCACCCCCCCTCTAGCGTTAAGCGTATTTTCTAACAGTTGGTATCAGAGCCATACTCTCTGAAGACTTAACAGTTTGAGAGAACCATCCATGGCTTCTACTCGTGACTCTTTTGCAGGAATTGATGAAGGACAGTGCTCCACACGACCACCTCTATTCGATGGTACAAATTACACGTACTGGAAGGAGAGGATGATGATCTTCGTTCAATCCAACAGTTTTCACCTTTGGAAGGTGTTTACAAAGGGAAATCAAATTCTAACCAAGAAGGTGGAAAATGAATGGGTTCCCAAGTCCGAGGATGAGTATGACGCGGATAACATCCGAAAGGTCCAAAATAATGCTAAAGCAATAAACTTATTATATTGTGCTGTTAATGCTGACGATTACAGGAAAATATCGTGTTGCACAGCAGCAAAAGAGATGTGGGACAAGCTAGAAGTTACATACGAAGGAACGGATCAGGTAAGGGAAGCAAAAATTGATTTCCTAACCCATGCTTATGAATTATTTCACATGGAGGAAGGAGAAAAGGTGGACGAAATGTTTGAACGATTTTCAATAATCGTAAATGTCCTACATGCCCTCAAAAAGACATTCACGGATAGAGAACTTGTACGGAAGATCCTTAGAAGCCTCACTCCGGCATGGCGATCAAAGGCCGACGCAATCCAAGAATCCATCGGCGTCTCAAATGTCACAATTGACGCATTAAGAGGTAATCTCAAGACCTATGAATCTACTATTCTTAACCCTCTTGTTGATGATCAAAGGAGGCAAAGAATAGCTCTAAAGGCGAGCACAAGTCAACCGCAAATTGATGAGGAAGGAGACAACGAGTTTGGACTCGTTATCAAAAGATTTAAAAAGTTCATGCGCAAGGAGTATGAACGCAAAGGGAAAAAGCAAGGAGAAATAAAATGCTACGAATGCGGAGAAACCGGGCACATCAAGTCAAATTGCCAAAACCTCAAAAAGGAAAAGAAACCTTTTAAAAAGCAACGCGTATATATTTCTTGGGGAGGTGACTCCGGAGAAAAGTCAAGCGAAGGAGAAGAAGACGAAGCAGCAAATCTTTGCCTCATGGCACAAGAAGATAACAAAGACGAGGTATGTCAAATTTCGTCTCAAAACTTCTTTACTCTTGGTAAAATGCGAACTGCTTTTGATGAATTATATACTGAATTTATTAAAGCTTCAAAAACTGTCAAAAGCGTAAAAGAAAGTGCTTCTCTAAAAGAAAAAGGTTTTCAAAAACAGCTTTCTTTAAAAGAAAAGGATTTAGAAAAACTGGTTTTAGAAAATGAGAAGCTGAAAGAGGAAAACAAGTTTTTTGGAAAAAGAAGTTCCGATAAGCCCGAAAGCTCTACTAGAAATTGCACTTCTTGTTTGCATCATAAGAATGAAGTAAGTAGGCTTAAAGGCACATTAGATAAGTTTAATTCATCGCACAAAAACTTGAATGATGTTCTTGTTAACTTGAAATCAACCAAGCATGGAATAGGCTTTAAGAATGAAGAAAAGGTTGAAGCTAAACCCCAACAACCTAAAGCTCAACCTAGGATTAACAATAGAAATGCTTATCCTAGAAACAACAACTCTAGAGCCAATATGCACGCTAGACAAAATGCTGAACATTTTAGAAGATCTAGGAATGACTTACCACCTAGAAATAGTCACCCTAGAAATGATGCATACTTTAGGCCAAATTTTGAACCCCTTAGAAGACCTAGCAATGGCCCTCAACCGAGAAACAATCACTCTAGAAATGCTGCCCATCCTAGAGCTCATAGTAGGAGAAATAACTCTCATGAAATGCGAAATAGTCATACTGTTCAAAATAGAGTAAGAAATTTTCATCCGTCTAGTTACTATGAACCTAGAAGGATGCATAACCCAAATGTGACTTGTCATTATTGTAGACGTATAGGTCATATTGCTCCGGCATGCTTTACACGTCATAGACATATTACTCAATCGCATCATTATAATATGCCTAACCCACAAGAACCCAAGATGGCATGGGTACCTAAAGAACATTAATTTGTTTTGTAGGTGTGCTTGAAGGGATCAAGTGTACTATGGTACCTTGATAGTGGATGCTCCAAGCATATGACGGGAGATGAATCCAAATTCCTTCAATTAGAGCATAAAGAAGGAGGAAGTGTTATCTTCGGTGATAACAATAAAGGAAAGATCATCGGCATCGGCTCGGTCGGTAAGGATAAAAAATCCTCTATTAAGCATATATTACTTGTTAATGGATTAAAGCATAATATCTTGAGCATAAGCCAATTTGTGACAAGGGAAATCTTGCTTTATTTGATTCGGATGAATGCTTAGTGTTCGGACGTAGTGATTTCAAAATTATCCTCCGTGGTTTTAGAGTGGATAATATTTATATGGTTGATCTTGCTAAATCCTCACCCGATTACGTTGATTGTCTAATGAGTAAGGAGGATGATACTTGGCTATGGCATCGTAGAGTAGCACATATCAGTATGCATCTTTTGAACAAATTGATTTCTCAAAACTTAGTTGTTGGTCTTCCCTTTTTAAAATTTGAAAATGACTCTATTTGTGACTCGTGTCAAAAGGGGAAGCAAACAAAAGCAACTTTCAAATCTAAAAACATTATTTCAACTTCTAGACTATTGCAATTGCTTCATATGGATTTATTTGGTCCTTCTCGCATTGAAAGTCTAGGAAGAAATAGATATGCTTTTGTGATTGTTGATGATTACTCGAGATTTACTTGGACTTTATTTCTTGCCAATAAAAGTGATGCTTTTCAAAATTTTAAATATTTTCTTAAGCGTGTTCAAAAGGAGAAAGAAACACCGTCACTTCAATTAGAAGTGATCATGGGGGAGAGTTTGATCACAATCTCTTTGCAGACTTTTGTGAATAACTCGGAATCGAGCATACCTTTTTTGCTCCACGTACACCACAACAAAATGGGGTGGTGGAAAGGAAAAATAGGTGTCTCGAAGAGATGGCTAGAACCATGCTCGACGAAGCTAAGATACCCAAACATTTTTGGGCGGACGCCGTGAGTACCGCTTGCTATGTTCTAAATAGAGTAGTAATTCGGCCGATACTCATGAAAACCCCCTATGAACTTTATAAGGGTAGAAAACCAAATATTTCCCATTTTAGAGTTTTTGGTTGCAAATGTTTTGTTCATAACAATGGCAAAGACCAATTGGGTAAATTTGATGCTAAGTCGGATGAAGGTATTTTCATTGGATATTCTTCACGTAGTAAAGCATATAGGGTCTTTAATAAAAGAACCCAAATTGTGGAGGAATCCCCTCATGTTGTATTTTCCGAAAATAATGCTCGCTTGGCGAGAAGGGATTCCGGTTTTGATCTTGCAGGTATCTTAGACAGCTTGAAAGACAAAATACAAGAGGAACCACCTAAGGAAAATAAAGATGAAACTGAGGAACAACCAACGGAAGAAGCGCCACAATTGGAAAAAGAAATGAATATGCCTAACGAGTGGAGGACAATCAAAGATCACCCTCTCGAACAGGTAATTGGCAACGTTGGAGACAAGGTAAGTACCCGAAACTCTCTCAAAAATACCTTAGAACATATTGCTTTTGTTTCTCAAATTGAACCCAAAACCATCTCAGAAGCAATTGGGGATGAATTTTGGACCTTGGCAATGCAAGAGGAGCTTAACCAATTCGAACGCAATGACATTTGGGATTTGGTGCCAAGACCCGAAGGTCATACAATAATTGGTACGAAATGGGTTTTTCGCAATAAACTAGATGAAAATGGTATAATCATTAGAAACAAAGCTAGGCTTGTAGCAAAAGGCTATAATCAAGAAGAGGGTATTGACTATGAGGAAACATATGCTCCCGTAGCTAGATTAGAAGCTATTCGCTTATTGCTTGCATTTGCCTCTTCTATGAATTTCAATTTATATCAAATGGATGTGAAAAGTGCTTTTCTAAACGGTTTTATTCAAGAAGAAGTTTATGTTGAACAACCCCCGGCTTTGAAAACTATTAATCTCCCGATCATGTTTTCAAACTCAAAAAGGCTCTTTATGGTTTAAAACAAGCTCCCCGAGCTTGGTATGAAAGATTAAGTAAGTTTCTTTTGGAAAATGATTTCATGAGGGGGAAAGTTGACACAACTCTCTTTGTTAAGCATAAAAACAATGATATTTTGTTAGTTCAAATATATGTAGATGATATTATATTTGGTGCTACTAACAATGTTTTATGCAAGGAATTTTCCGATTTAATGACAAGCGAATTTGGGATGTCTATGATGGGTGAGTTAACATTCTTTTTGGGATTACAAGTAAAGCAAATGAAAGAAGGTACATTCATTTGTCAAGCCAAATATTGCAAAGAATTGCTGAAACGATTTGAGATGAACAATGCAAAAGAAATGGCAACTCCCATGAGCACATCCGATCATCTAGACAAAGATGAGAAAGGTAAGGAAGTCGACACCAAAAAGTATCGAGGTATGATTGGCTCTCTTCTTTATCTTACTTCTAGTCGTCCGGACATCATGTTTAGCGTGTGCTTATGCGCTCGTTATCAATCGTGTCCGAAGGAGTCTCACCTTACTGCGGTAAAACGGATTTTAAGGTATCTTGTTGGTACTACAAGTGTGGGTCTATGGTACCCCAAAGGCTCTTCATGCCAACTTGTTGGCTACTCTGATTCCGATTTTGCTGGATGCAAATTGGATCGCAAGAGCACTAGTGGCACTTGCCATTTGCTCGGTAGCTCTCTCGTTTCTTGGTTTAGCAAGAAACAAGTAAGTGTTGCATTGTCCACAACCGAAGCTTAATATGTAGCCGCAGGGAGTTGTTGCGCTCAAATCCTATTAATGAAACAACAACTCTTGGACTATGGCCTAAGTCTTGATCATATCCCTCTTAGATGTGATAATACTAGTGCCATATGCTTGACGAAGAACCCCGTTCTTCATTCGCGAACGAAACACATTGAAATTAGACATCATTTTATTAGAGATCACGTTCTCAAAGGCGATGTCGAAATTGAATTTGTTGAAACCAAAAACCAATTGGCAGACATCTTTACAAAGCCTTTAGAGAAAGAGTCCTTCTTCCGAATTCGCAGTGAACTCGGGATCCTTGGCTCCACGTTGATCTAAGTCATGCATTGCATTTTTTTTATTACATGATTTCTAACTTGAGCGTCGGAGACGTCTAACGATTTTTGCAGGTATCGCCCCAAAGGAAAGGGGAATTATAAAGCTTGACGTACAACAATCGGTTTCCGTCGTCTAAAAATTGATTATTTCGTATCAATAATCGATTATGTTGCTATTATTCGGGTTGATGTTGCTGTAATTTCTTTTAATAAATAAACAAGGTTTATTTCATCTTTGGCATCTTATTATTACTTTTGCTAATGGCAAAAGGGGGAAGATAACGGTATGATGCACTCTCAAATTATAAGCTTAAATTGAGGGGGAATTCTCAAATTGAGGGGGAACAAATTACATACTTGTTGCATGTATATACTTGTCTTGAATCGTCAATATAAATTGCTTGTCTTGCATATCCCGCTTAATGTTTGCCATTATCAAAAAGGGGGAAATTGTTGGAAACACGTTCTCAATGCAATATACTAAAACGTGTGTTTTTTTGTATAGGTTTTGATGAATGACAAACGAAGCGAAAATTGATATATGACGAAGTTCAAGAAACAAGCGCACAATTGATATACAACGAGATTCAAGCTCAAGACAAAGTTTTATATTTTAATTGAGTCATTCTTAATTGTGATCTTGATCCTACAACTTGACTCGTAACATGGCTTCTCTCATAAAACTATTTTCCAAAATCATGCATATTTAATTTAATGTCAAATGATTTTAAATCATGCATATTTACAGTAGTCAAAATAATTTTTAGACATGCCTTAAAAATCTGGACTAAGAGAATCGATTATGTACTTATGATAATCGATTGTTTTAAGCCAAGGCTGCATGACAATCGATTGTGAACTAATGACAATCGATTGTGAGTAAGACAGTGAGCATCAGGTTTTTCAAACCTGCATAACAATCGATTGTGAACTAAGGACAATCGATTGTGACTGAGGCAGTGTCCATCAAAGTTTTTCAAAACTCAGAATAATCGATTATGAACTAATGGTATCGATTATGTTGAGACAGTGTCTTCCAGTGACTTTCGAACTTATTAAGTAATCGATTGTTACATTGGAAAATCGATTGTCAAAGAGACAGTGTCTAAAATGTTTTTCAAAAACTGATAAGTAATCGATTGTTGACTTTGTGCAATCGATTGTGAAGCTGACCGTTGCCGTAAAGTTTTCAAATACCGTCAGGTAATCGATTATTGATTCTGTATAATCGATTGTTTTGATTAAAATCCGGAAAAGATTTTTTGAACGTTATTGGGTAATCGATTATTGATTTTGTATCGATTGTTTTGATTAAAATCCGGAAAAGATTTTTTGAACGTTGCTGAGTAATCGATTGTTGATTCTGGACAATCGATTGTTTATGGTAAAATCTGGAAAGGATTTATTGAACGTTGCCAGTAATCGATTATGGATTGTAAGTAATCGATTATCAAGCGTAAAATCTGGGATTGAATTTTGGTTTGACTGGCAGACAATCGATTGTTGGGGTTTGACAATCGATTGTGAATGAGTAAAATCAGCAACTCTTAATTGGCAATTAGGCAACGGTAATGCCAAGTTTTTCAACTATAAATACAGCTTCATTTCAGTGTTTTAAACACAACAACATACTACAACTGATCATTACATTGCTATAAGCTTGCATACTTTTGTTTATCATTTTATATTTAATTTCATAAAGCTTTTGAGAGCCATATTCTTGTCCAAAGTTGTTGTGATCTAGAGCTTATTTCCTTTTACTCATACCTACTCATAAAGGAGTATATTGTTTGAGTGTTTTAGTGTTTGTACACTTGGAAGAGAATTGTGATTCTCTTGTTGTAAGGAACTTGTGTTTCCTTGGTTGAAGTGTTGGAGTGTTGTAACTCCGAGCAAAGGTGTTGAGGCTTGCGTCCTCAAGTTGTAAAGGTTTGTTAAGCACCCGGAAGCTTGACAAGTTAGTGGAAAATCTCGAGAGAGTCTCTCGGGGACTGGACTAGCCACACGTTCTGGTAAACCAGGATATATCTGTGTGTAAGTTATTATTCATCGCACTTATTTACTTCCTACAAATTTTAATTTCCGCAAGTTTACGCTAAATTTTATTATAACGCTATTCACCCCCCTCTAGCGTTAAGCGTATTTTCTAACACTTTACTCTTTAGAGATGCTTGATAAAGCTCAACAAAATGTCTTGGTACATGGCAAATTTTCGCCCAGCGCCCTTTTCCACCGCAACGATAATATATAGTTTATGAACTATTTGCATTTGGATTCTCATCGCATCGTGCTTGTGGCAGAGTGACCAATTCAGGTTGTCATATCCCTCCTTTAAGTCATTCCACAAGATAGGTGGATCTTTGACTGTGATATGTTCAATTTTCAAACCTTCATCAAGGTGATGGTGCAAGAAAATCAAGGCCTTAGCACAGTTTCAAACTTTCATCAAGGTGATGGCGCAAGAAAATCAAGGCCTTAGCATAGTTTCAAACCTTCATCAAGGTGATGGCGCAAGAAAATCAAGGCCTTAGCATAGTTTCAAACCTTCATCAAGGTGATGGCGCAAGAAAATCAAGGCCTTAGCATAGTCTTGGGTGGATGCATTATTTCTGTCTTTAATGGCGTCTCCATGACCCATTGCATCCAAATGGATTTCAGCATCCAACACCCATGTCATATAGTTCTTGCCCGAAATTTTATGGGCAACTAACTTTCTTTTCATAATGTCAGACATGAAACAAAATTACATCAAGAGCGTGTTCATACTTACGGGGTTTATTACAATTATCACATTCACTTCAGGGAATGGATTATAATCATCTGTATGTGTTATATACAATCTCATGTCAAATATTACTTTCATAAAGTGAAAGATTATTTTGAGAATCTTTATTATTCTCATTATCACAATGATGACGATTATAATTCCCTCTATTGCCACGTCCACATCCATTGATACCTTCACTGTAATAATTTTGTCTTCTTTCAGACTTATCACATACTGCTATCACATTCTCTAAAGGGAATGAAGCAAATTCAATGGGACGGATTTTCAATTCTTTGCCCACAATCATACATGAATTTAATCATGGCAAGACATAGAACTCTTACCACTTCACGTGGTTATAATTCCTTTCAAACTCCATTAGAGTTATAATCAAACTTTGTTGTCTATGTTTGTATATGAAATCAAATAGTAGAATTTCAAGAATTTGAAAGGGAAAAGCAAATTACTTACCTTTAAGGTATACCAATAAATGTTGTGATATCAAATATACCTCTTGAGTTTCCATCCCGTTGCATTACTTTATGATGATACCATCTCTTCTATTTTTCCGTATAGAAATTCTGGAAGAAGGAAGAAATCAAATTCAATTGGTTAGAGACTCGTGCTGATAACGTGTTATGAAATAATATAAGAACAAGAAATAATACAAGAACAAGAACAATATAGAGAAAAGTAGAGAGAGGAGTATTCTTATTGATACTTTTGGGATGGTTTACAATAGAATAGAACCCCTATATTTATAGGAGGTGGTGACTTAGCCACCAAGTAGTAAACCCTAGAATCTCTATAAATATAGACATTCACCTTGAATAGAGTTCTATTTATAACACAAAAAGTTATTTATTTTGGACAGGATAATTGAGTGTATGTATGTATGTGTGTGTATATATGTATATATATATATAGAGAGCAAAGCAAACTTCAAATTGAAATGTTGATCAAAATTTCCTTAAAATATTAATCAAACTTTTATATCCCTCTCAAAATAAAGTATTTCCTTAAAAATTATTTTATGTTGGAAACAATTATAATTTTAAAATTAGCAAATATTTTGAAGATCAAATTCAATTTTAAATATGATTTTATTATGGCCATCGAACAATGAGCAAAAATATGACTAAACTAGAGGTTTTCAAATCAGATAAAATTGTAAATTCTCATTCACATTAACTTTTCAACTTCTTCGAATTGCACTTGGATCCAACTTTCTCTGCCTGGGTAACATTCAAGAGGTAGAATTTTCCTAAATATATGAAACCAAAAATATATGTTCATATAATATTAGTTGTTGTATTTCCTTAACATTATTTCGTAAATAATCGGGTTGGTATTACGCTTGGGCTTTAGATGATTCCGATTGTACTTTAATTATACTAGCTTCATCCCTTCTCGTACTTTCACACGAATAACTATCTAGTTTTTCTTAAACACGGCATCTCAGTTTAAATTACTAATCAACCAAAGAATCCCATTCTCAATAACCTACTAATACCATATGAATTTCAAATTAAAAATTAGATAAAACTTAATGTTGTTGTTAAGAATAGAATTCTATTTAGAGTGAATGTCTATCTTGTAGAGAGTTTTACTTTGAGGCTAAGTTATTTTTCCTCCTATAAATAGAGGGGTCTTACCCTATTGTAAACCACCCCAAAATTCAATAAGAATTTTCTCTCTTTCTCTGCAATATTGCTCTTGTTCTTTTATTGTTTTATAACACGTTATCTGCACGAAGCTCTACTATCTCAAGAATCTCTTTGAGAAAATTAAGAAGAGAAGAAACTCCCAAGAAAAAATAGGATCAACAAGCGGAAGCAGAAACGGCCGAAACTTTTTACAGAAAAAATTGGTATGAACTTATATGCACTATTTTTTTTTGCCGATTTTCTTGCCTGCTGTTACATACTCTATGTGGAAAGCTTCGAAACATGAGGGAATAGCTGTGTAGTAAACTTTATTTTGTACGTTTGGACATATCCTCTCCTCAATAACCAGATTATGTTTTAATAGGCTGCATTTAACAGTACTTAAAACTTTAAGAAATTAAGAAAACTCTATTGTTGTTTCTTTCTGTGCGTATATAATTTTCAGCACTAACATGTCACACTATTAAGATGTAGCATATAATTTTTCCCCAAATTATCTCGAAATGATGTTGCACCAACATCTCAGTCTATAGTTGATGTGTGTAGTTAAGGTATTTTTTTTTTCTCCTCCTAATTTTTGTTTTAAATTAATATTAAAACTATTTAATCAATGATCAAATATCGATATGTACCTTAAGAGTTTTATCAACTTGACAAATAATCTGTATTATGGTTTTAAAATATATAACTTTAGATTACACATACTATCTATATGCTTTAGTGTGATTATTTCATAAGTCAATGTTCTGTGCTAGCTAGAATTTATTCGTTTATCAAAACATTAGACTTTGTTAAATGTTAGACAAAAACAGTACATATAGCAAAATATTGTACACAATGAGTAACTAGTGTTGTAATCTTATCTATGTATACTACAGTGATTTTTGCGTTCTTCAAAGACATTGTACTATAATACTACAAATTGTTTCCTTACTATATTGCTTACAATTCTAAGTATTGTGCTTGTGTATATTCAACAGTTTTTGTACCCATGGCATTTATTTGTGTAGTCTACATTATGGCATATTTTTCACATGGAATTGTTGCACTGTCTAAGCTGTAACTAAAATCATATTTGTCTTAAAACTTTGCAAAATTGTATGCAATATTGTAAAATTTCTTATTAACATATTTAGACATATACATGTATAGAACTATATTTGGTGTCAATTAACAATACATGAACATATTTTGAACTTTGAATGTATTGCAAGTTGTCACTGTGAATCAGTACTTAAGGCATGACTATGTATATTATTTTAAATTATTTGTTTAATTGATTCATGTACCACACATACGATATTCAAAGAGAACAAATATTTCTCTCATTTAAGTACGTGTAAGGCAGATGTTACTACAATTTCTGGTAGTAGTAAATTGATTGAAGGCTCCGGAAGAGCAACTATAACTCTGCCTAAAGGTCAATATTAATCATAGAGAATGCAATGTTCTCATCCAAGTCTAAGAGAAACTTGTTGAGTTTTTAAGATATCACTCAAAATGGATATCATATTGAGACAATAGATGAGAATAATCTTGAATATCTCATCATTACAAAGAATGTCTCTGGCGAAAAGAGGGTTATTGAGAAGTTCCCATCTTTATCTTGTGGCCTGTATTGGACAAGAATTAGTGCAATTGAGGCACATTCTACCGTAAACCAAAAGGTTACTGATTCCAATACTTTCGTACTTCGGCATGATCGAATGGGACATCCTGGATCAATTATGATGAGATGGATTATAGAAAACTCAAATGGGCATCCATTAAAGAATATAAAGATTCTTTTAAATAATGAATTTTCTTGCACTTCTTTTTATCAAGGCAAGTTAATTATTAGACCATCACCAACAAAGGTTGGAATTGAGTCACCTGCGTTTTTTGAAACGTATACAAGGGGACATTTGTGGACCTATTCACCCACCTAGTGGGTCGTTTAGATATTTTATGGTCTTAATAGATGCATATTCAAGATGGTCTCATGTGTGCATATTGTTATCTCGCAACCTTGCATTTGCAAAATCAATGGCAAAAATAATTCGATTACGGGCACAATTTTCCGATAATTTAGTTAAGTCTATTAGACTAGATAATGCTGCTGAGTTTTCATCCCAAACATTTAATGATTATTGCTTATCAATTGAGATAAAAGTGGAATATCATGTAGCTCATGTTCACACTCAAAATGGTCTTGGAGAGTCTTTAATTAAACGTCTGCAATTGATAGCAAGACCGTTACTCATGAAAACGAGGCTGCCCACTTCGGTTTGGGGTCACGCCATTTTGCATGCAGCAATGCTAGTTCGTCTCAGACTGATAAATTATCACAAATATTCCCATTTGCAATTAGTTTTGGGTCATGAACATATTATATCCCATTTAAGAATTTTTGGATATGCAGTATATGTGTCTGTAGCACCGCCATATCGCACCAAAATGGGTCTGCAAAGAAGGTTAGGAATATATGTTGGGTTTGAATCGCCCTCCATTATTCGCTACCTCGAAACATTGACAGGGGATTTGTTCACTGCACGATTTGTAGACTGTCGATTCGATGAGACACTTTTCCCAAAATTAGGGGGAGAAGTTGGTGAAACCAAACGGAAAATTTTGTGGAAAAATCCATCATTATCTAATCTTGATCCACATACCTCTATTTGTGAAAAAGAGGTGCAAAAGATTATTCATTTGCAAAGAATAGCAAATCAAATGCCAGACGCATTTACGGATTTGAAAAGGATAACAAAATTACATATCCCCTGCAGAAAATATGATAGCACTATGTAATAAGTCTGAAAGAAGACAAAATTATTACCGTGAAAGTATCAATGGATATGGACGTGGCAATAAACGAAATTATAATCGTCATCATTGTGATATTGAGAATAATAAGGATTCTCAAAATATTCCTTCACTCTGTGAAAGTAATATATGTCATCGATTTGACATGAGATTTTATACAGCACATATAGATGATTATGATCCATTCATGGTGTGAATGTGACAACATATGATTTATGAATACATATTAATTATTGGAAGAATATGAACATGCTATTGGTATTGAATATACCACACTCACCTCTAGAAGGAAGGTTGAGATGATACGAGAAAATAATGTCATTATTATGGCATGAATGGTCATTGGTCACGTACCTATTGTACGCCAAAATATTTTGGTAATATGATTATTAAAATAATGCAAGAAACATATGTTGCATATAATTTTGACATGACCATAATGGTACAACTTTAAGAGCCAATTATATTATTTTGGAGAAACATAATTTATTACCAATAAGGTATTGTATTGTAGTAAGTCTCAAAGAAACTTATTCAGTTTCCAAAGTATATGCGAAGCGATTGATTATATTGAGACTATAAATAAAAGAAAGATTTGATATCTTCTATTACTACAAGTTGTAGCATGATAATATGCATGTGAAAAGCTACCAGCTTTATTCTCCAATTTGTACTATACAAACAAAAGAATGCCACATAAAGTGGATGTTTATTGATATAAAAACCCATATCATAATAAACTTAGAGTTTATCGATAATTGCACATGTCATGATGTAAACCTGAATTTTATCAGTATTGATAATTTATTCAATTGGCATTCGGGTTAGCCATATCAATTTAAGTATGATGTGCGACAATAATAGAGAATTCACATGGGTAAATATTAACGAACTAGAAAGTACTTTACGAATTCTCTTATATTACTTGTTCTCATTAATTAATTGACCAACTAAAGTTGGTGTTGAATCCCATAAATTCTGGAAATATCAAAGGTGAATATGGGCCCATTCGCCTGCCATGTATACCACATATGATGCATCTATGACATGGTTATATGTGCGATTATTATTAACCTGCAACCTGGCCGGTGCTTGCGAGGTAACTTGCTCAGTAATCTAATTTCGAGCATAATTTCCAGATTTTCTATTCAAGATACTTCATCTTGATAAGGTGGTTTACATCATAGTTGGTTTAGTAAAATAATTTATTGAGTGCCTCCACTTAATAGCTAAATTATTGCTTATGAGAACAAAGTTATCTATATCAATTTGATATACGTTTTGCACGAGAGTATATTATATTGTCCCCTCACATGTGGTTCAGGGTCAGGAACCAAATAATTTCATCTTATTATTATTGATGTGCAGTGTATATTGACATGATAATGCACAAAGATAATTTCCCAGAGTTGAGAAAACAAGTTAGTTTTTCTAACATGAGGGGGAGACATGATAAACACTTGAGAAAAAGGTACATGGAACGAATTATCATTTGTATATATAGATCCTCGAATATCATAACATGAACTTGAAGTTCATAAAAAGATAATTCAATTGCAACATACTGCAAAGCATGCCATACGCATTTGCTGACTCAAAGAAAGTAACTATATTCTCACTGCAAATGCTCATATTAAGTCCTAGAAGGACAAAGTCTTTGATACGCTTAAAGCGTATATACAAATCGGTTTCAAAAAGAACTTCTTAATAAAGAAAATGAGCAAATGATCAAAGTGATCATAATAAGGAGGCAAGTGATCTAGAAGTTCACATGACATAACACTTCATAAAATCTCATGAGAGATTTAGGTACCTCAATATATGAATGAAGAGATCACTATGTTATGTCATTATGGAAAACTTTTGGAACCGATTTAAAATATTTGTCGTCGACATCTATCATAGCGCTAAGTTTAGATGAGGATCTTAAGTCTATCGAATATAGACACAAAATATTGGCCAAATGGTAGAGACACAATTCAAGTAGAAATGATTCCATATGATAGACATGTAGTTTTGGACATGTAGTTCAAATACTTGAAAGTATAAAGTCAATGGTATGTGCAATCAGTTTTCAATATCTTATTTGTCTAGCATGACATGAAAAACTTGATATGCATCTAAAGTCTATTATATGGCTTATATGACTTAACTTATATGTCAATCCATGAAAGATTTAAGTTGAAGCATATACAATTCTTGATCTTGAAGTACTGTTTCCTTAGTGCAATTTGTGCACGAATATATCTTGCTATAACTATAAGCATGATAATGTGATAGCAAGAGTTTTTCACCTCTATGAGAAGATATAGAACTGACGATTCCAACAAGATCATACGAAGACGATACATCTATTAGGGATGATGATTTCAAAGTGAAACAAATTCATTCAAGTTAATATGACTGATTTATTTATCAAATCTCTACCAAAGATCTCTTGAAGATGGTGCAAAAGATTGGAATGCGAAGGTTCAAGGATGTGAATTGATGCTCTTTTCAGGGGGAGTTAATGCGCGTTGCACTCTTTTTCCCATACAAGGTTTTGTCCCACTGGGTTTTCCTTGCAAGGTTTTTAACGAGGCAACCAATAGGCGCATTACTAAATATGTGTACTCTTTTTCCTTTTCTAGAATTTTTTCCCATTGGGTTTTGTTTTAGTTAAGGTTTTAATGAGGCACATTACTTATTGAGTAGACATTCAAGGGGGAGTGTTAAGAATAGAATTCTATTTAGAGTGAATGTCTATCTTGTAGAGAGTTTTACTTTGAGGCTAAGTTATTTTTCCTCCTATAAATAGAGGGGACTTACCCCATTGTAAACCACCCCAAAATTCAATAAGAATTTTCTCTCTCTTTTTCTGCAATATTGCTCTTGCTCTTTTATTGTTTTATAACAATATAATATTAGTTGTTGTATTTCCTTAACATTATTTCGTAAATAATCGGTTTGGTATTACGCTTGGGCTTTAGATGATTCCGATTGTACTTTAATTATACTAGCTTCATCCCTTCTTGTACTTTCACACGAATAACTATCTAGTTTTACTTAAACACGGCATCTCAGTTTAAATTACTAATCAACCAAAAAATCCCATTCTCAATAACCTACTAATACCATATGAATTTCAAATTAAAAATTAGATAAAACTTAATGTTGTTAGATGTCCGAAACATCAAGTGATGTGATCATTAAAATAACATCTATGTTTTTCTCGAGGAGAAAAAAATTTTCAAGGTGAATTTTTCAATAAGATAAACCATTGAACATTGCTTAGTTTTATTGAGAAAATAATGTAGTAATCAAAATAACGTGTCAAAACTCAAACTTAGAAAACGTACAAAAATTAGTGATTGCAGCACATCTCAAAGGTATTGCAGTTCTCCTTATGTCAGATTTTTGAGGATCCTTCTCAAATTTTTTTCTCAATTTTTAAAATAATTCTTGGTCTTGTTTGGGGGTAATAAGCTCCTTCAGTTCGGCAGGTGCCATTTTATACGGAGGGATGAATATTGGTTGCGTTGCTGGAAGCAAATTGATGCCAAAATCAATCTCTAGCTCTAGAAGAGTACTTGAAAGTTCATCTAAAAATACATCCATGTACTCCTTAACTACTGGAATAGACTGAAGTGTAGGTATCTTAGCATCTGCATTTTTAACTCGCTCAATATGATAAATGCAACTTTTTGCGATCATTTTCCTCGCCTTCAAACTGATCCAATGGCCAAAAAATAACACTTTCGTCTGAGTACTCTTTCACGTACAACCTCTTTTTCTGCTACACCCGAAACACTATACTCAGGGTAGAAAATAAATTTACCTTTAGATGTTTTTGTATTACCTACTCATTCAAGGACTGGCTCACCCGAAAAATGAAATCTAGCTGTCTTTGCTTGACAACAAACATTAGCGTAACAAGTTGATTAGAAAAATAAAAAAAGTAACACGTGTAGATAAACTAAAAACTTCATTTTCTCCATGTATCAAGAAGTCACAACACGAAGCAAGTACTAGAACAAACTTTAGACAAAATCGACCACATTTCAGAATTTTTCAGCAAGTTCTTATGGTTCAATTTACCAAGTCTTTCTCATATGTTCCTAGAACTTGCCATTTTATTCACATAAGTAACGACAACGAATAGTGTTGACAAAATATAAATGGTGTTAGTTAGCTAAATTAAAGTGTGATAAGTTTGGTATTTTTATCAACTTATTTTATCTTTAGTTAGCTAAATTAAAGTGTGATAAGTTTGGTATTTTTATCAACTTATTTTATCTTTAATCTTATATTTTTGCTATATTTTATTTTTGCCAATCGATAAATTCCATGTGTCACGAACATTAAATGGAAGTGATATACGACACATTAGTTTAGAAAAAGGTATAATGGTACGTAGAAAACAACAACAAAAATTCCTGCCATAAAAGAGATTCACTTCCCAAATATTGAATTGTTCAATAATTGGCAATTGGGGGCGGGGGAGGACTATCTGTATTGGAAAAAATAAATATCCCACAGGAATTAATTATGTGGCTGACATGGAAAGACATGTGTATCATTATAAAAGTGACACCGCGAGAAGAGTACTTAAAAATAGGTGAGTCTTAATAGCTATGAGCAAAACGTATAAGAAACGAGAAGAAACAGTTGCTCGAGTCTCTTAGTAATTTGAAGAGACACCGATAGAATGAACCAAGATAGTAAAGAACAAAGATTTGTTGAACTTCAATTAAGGAGCATAAATGATTAGAAACATTACAGAATCTTCACGAGACAATTACGATTAATAATTTATAACATTTCATTAATATCTGTATACGGCTAAAATCAAAGAATACATTTTGGGATAATTATGGAATTCCATAGCTCGTTGCCAGAAGGCTCGAGGCACAGCTCGAGATTTGATGAACTAGAAAGCTCGAGGCACGGCTCCACCTCGGGGTAGTAAAAATCGGCGGCTATAATGAACGAGTGGGAGATTCCCGAGGCAGGTGGTTAAAGCTGACCAAGTCAACAAGAATAGTGCAAGTCCATACCGTGGCATTAAAAGGTTGTACCAGTCATTTATCTTTATAATAAATTCATATGTACTATATTAGAATTTTCTCTCCTATATAAAGGGGATCCTTGTTAGTTTTTGCACACATAATATTCAATACAAGAACAAGAACATTTTCTGCTCTCTAACTTAAACTTTCTCCATTGTCTTTACTTCGATCTATTGCTTATTTATTGTATTTCATTTATTGTTTCTCATTTATTACTCATCATTGATCATAAAGAGCTACCATCAAGGCTTCCGGAACTAGTCCAGCGCTATAACTTGACATCGAGGCCCAACATAGGCTAGCTCGAGGCCCCAGATTCACAATCGATCAGTTTGAATAAGAGCATTTACTCTTACCCTTACTTTGCTTTCCTAGCTCGTACTTAGCATCTATTGCCTAACAACTAGTACTAATATAGATCATGTATTTTTATAAACACAAAATTAAATTTAATTGTAATTACCTTTTCAAGATAAATAGTTTAGCATCCGCCGTGAGGTTAAAAATAATAGTGATTGTTTTAGCACTGGTTCACTGAAAAAGACATGTTATTCTTCACATTTTTTCTTGTCCAAGAATCATTGGTTTAAGGTCAAAATGTCTGACTTAGTGAATGTGCATGAAAACAATGGGCCTGAGGACCATGGAGAGAATGGCGTAGCTATTTCAGGTACCGGAGTTCCACTGCGAAACCCTGAAGATGTACCAAAGCCAATCCCTGCAGGTGTGGGTGCACGTAACGTCCAATATGTCGATATGAGCTCCCAAACTAACTGGAGTATACACCAAGAAGACCAACAAGAAGCTCAGAGAATCCCACCTCAGGAGGAGCGAGAGGTTAGCCTTCGCATCATTTTTGAAATTTTTTAGGCACAACAGTTGGCGATTGCTCAATTGCAAAGCCATCAAAAGACTCCAAACACAGTAACACCAAAAAATGGTTCCTCGAGCTGAACAGGTACTAGAAAGATCAAGCAACAATGGGCTAGTATCCAACCCAGCTATTATGAAGCTGCTCGAGGACCTTGCAAAGAGGATCGAGTCGGGAAAAATGAAGATAGAAGACAATGACAAAAAGGTGGAAACCTACACTTCAAGGGTCAAACAGATCCCGGGCGCACCTCTGATTCTAAATGTTGTAGATTCGAAGAAATTCGTACAAATGCCATTCTCATTGAGTGCTTCTCCGAAGACCATCCCGAAGAAATTTTGAATGCCCGATCTCCCAAAGTACAATGGAAACTCGGACCGAACGAGCACATTACTGCTTACACTTGTGCTATAAAGGGAAATGACTTGAAGGACAACAAGATTGAATCCGTCCTATTGAAAAATTCGGAGAAACACTTTTAAAATGGGCCATGATGTGGTATCATAACCTATCCCCGAATTCAATAGACTCATTTGCTATGCTGATAGATTCTTCCGCAAAGGCACATGCCGGGTCCATCAAGGTTGCTACAAGGAAATCCGACATCTTCAAAATCAAACAGAGGGAAATAAGATACTACATGAGTTTGTATCTTGCTTTCAAATAGAGAGAATGGAGTTACCGCCAACCTCTGATGACTGGGCTATGTAGGCCTTCACCGAAGGTTTGAATGAACGAAGTTCGACAGCTTCAAAGCCGCTAAAGCAGAACTTGGTCGAATATCTTGCAGTGACTTGGCGGATGTCCACAACCTCTATCAATCAATGACTAGTGTCGAGGACGACGAATTGGGCGCCCCCTTGGGCTCAGTATATCCTAGCAGGCTCCTGGCAAAGGAGCCTAAATCAACAAGCCTTACATTGAAGATTGACAAAATGCCCAAGGCGTAATATAACTCGAAACAACCAAAGGGCAGACCGAGGTCAAAATACTCAGGGACTCATGAGCAGAGCCGATTTTGATAGGAATGCATGACCGGTGGAGGCACCCTAATTGTCTGAGTACAACTTCAATGTTGATGTATCGGACATCATAATAGCCATAGATAAAACCAAAGACACCAGGTGGCCAAGACCCATACTCTTAGATCCGTCACAAAGGAACTCTAACCTGGTGTGTGAACTTCCCGACACATATGGTCACAATATCGAAAGCTACAGACATCTCCAAGAAGAAGTGGACTGACTAATCAACAGAAGGCACCTTTGTGAGTTCCTCAACGACCGAGCCAAAAATCAATTTTGGGAAAGAGAGGCGAACATATAAAATGTGACAGAAGAGCCACAACATGTCATCCACATGATCGTTGGAGGAATCGACATCCCACAAGAACCCATTGTCCAACGAACAAAAATATCCATCACCATGGAAAAATTAGCTCAAGGTTACGTACCCGAGGACGCTCTAACATTTAGCAACGAGGACAACAAGACCCTGTCTCAGGCTCATAACGATGTATTGATAATTTCTTTCCTTGTGAACACATTTCAAATTAAACGTGTTCTTGTGGATCCAAGTAGCTCGTCCAGAATTATAGGTCAAGGGTGGTGGAGCAATACGGACTGCCTAATCAAATCGTCCCTGCCTCTCGAGTCCTCATTGAATTCAACATGGCAAGTGAGTTAACAAAATGAGAAATCACCCTCCCAGTCAACGTGGCGGGTACAACACAAAATGCCAGGTTTAATTTCATTGAAGGACACATGAGGTACAATGCCTTGCACGGAAGGCCATGGATACACTACATATGAGAAGTACCATCAACCCTTAATCAAATGATAAAGTTTCCAATGAAAGGACAGAATAAAAAGGGTATACGGGGAGCAACATGCAACAAGAGAGATGTTCGCGGTGCATGATGTAGCATCAACGTAAATCCATTCAACGTCGAAGGAGCAAAAATATAAGCAAATAGCGAAGTAGCAACCACAAGCTATACTCTCGGTTGTACCTAAGGGAATAAGCGAAGGACCATACTACGTCCCTGGAGCAAGCAATTGAACAATGTCGAGGCTTGAAGTGCCATAATTTCTAAGGTATTACCCTCTCCCTTTTCATTTATATCTTACACTAACCTATATACAGGTGTTTTGTTAGAAAAGGTGAAGAACCTTCCAGCTTGAAGACCTTAGGTTTTAATGCACGTGTTTTACTCTTTCCTTTGATCGAGTTTTTATCCCAGTAAGGGTTTATCGACAAGGTTTTCAACGAGGCAACATTTACATGCTACCTATGGAGAAATTAAAAACTATTCAAGGCTCCTCTCCAATCATCCTAAAATATTGGGGGGAATTCCCCCCAGGAGATCACCTCCCCGAAGAAATCAAGATAAGCCAAAGAGGGTCTCGATAGAAAAACAATGTAACAGGCTAAACAGTCAGATGAACCATGTCTGCATAGAATAATCGATCCATCAACGACGAAAACATGTATACTTTCATGAAGATCAAAGGAGTATCTTTATTGCGCTTCAAAGAAGTTTACCATTTCCACAAGCAACAGCCCCAGGGCAAGGAATTTCCCAAAAAATTGCTATTTGACACCAAAAACTCAGATTTGTAAGACCTTCAACGGGAAAACTTCGAGCTTGTAAGCCTCAACAAGGCAGCTTCAAGCTACAAAAAATGGCCCCAGAGCTTAAAAAATTTTGATATCTCGGGGACTGTCACCCAGCTATCAAATACTTGAAGCTATAAGACCCCGATCGGGCAACCTCGAGCCCGAAAGCCCTCCATGAAGTATTATCAATAATGTATGACCTCCACGAGGAATTATCAACAACTTAGGCCCTCTGTGAGGCATCTTCAATTCTATGAGACCTCCGGGTATGCCCGAATCTGTAAGACCTCGGCGAGGCATGAATTACACTTGTACCAAGTAACTTATATGTAAGACCTCAAGCTACTGGTTAACCAGACTACTCTTGGCATAAGAAAATGAGCTTCGATCATATCAACTCCAAATAGTAGAAAAGATTCAAAACAATTCAGCCATCGAGCAAAAGCTCTCGAGGTGCTCATCTATCATCACATAACGGCTCACAATCTAGTTTCATATCGAACTGCTGAAGAGTCGGGTGACCACAAAAGCTTAAATGGGGGAAAATAAAGCCCAGACTAGAGGTCGTATGGAATCTACGTGTAAGAGACACTATCGCCAGCTTAAATTAGAGGTCGTAACCCTACGCATAAGAGCAACTATTGCCAGCTTAAATTAAAAGATTGTATCGACCCAAAGCGTAAGAGCCACTATCGCCAGCTTAAATTAAAGGTTGTACCGACCCAATACATAAGAGCCATTATCACCAGCCTCAAATAGAGGTCGTACCGATCAAATGCGCAAGAGCATATGGGCCAGCATAAGAATCCTTAGCGCCATATTTGAAAAGAGAATGGTTTTTTAATCGAAGGCTAATTCATCTGGCTAATCATTGACAAACATCAAAACTTAAGACAAATAAAGCCATACACAAGAAAATAAATATTCATGAAAGGGAAAGCCGAATGGCTTCTTTTATATGTATATATGAAATAATACAAGGCTTTATTTACAATGTTTTATAAGATCAATATACACAGAATCAGAAAGGAAAGGCCTAGTCTACTTTCACCTCGCGGACTGTGGCCCTATAGGCCTCCCCATCATTATCTTCAGCATCAGATATGAGGAATTTGGTGTCGTATTCATTCGCATTGGCCTGCTTTATCTCTTCCGAGAGATCGAAGTACCTAGCAAGGATTCCCTCGAGGGTTTCCCTCCGATATTTGCATTGGGAATGTTCATTTCTTCGGCTCTCCCAATTCGAAACCCCTCTCAACTCAGCTCGATCGCCGGTGACATTTTTTGAAATAAAAGGCCACTTTCTTATCAGCCTTAGCTCGAATCTCTCCAGCTTCAGCCCGAGTATCCACATCTTCACCCCAAAGGCATTCTAGGTCCTCCATATTGCTCTACAACTGAAGTATCAAAATATTAATCTTTGAGGATAGAAAAGAAGCGTGCATTCCCTTAGAGTAAAGGTTACCAGTTTCTCGAGGTGGATTTCATAGTAAGTTTTCAATTCACCTTGTATTGAAGGTAAAGAAGCTTGAAGGATTTCTTCCCGTCTAAGGCATTCCTCAACCTGGCTTCACAAACGAGCAGCTCAGACTTGAGTTTGTCATAGGCATATGAAAAAGAAACTTAGTAAGAAAAATGAAAATGTAAAACAAAAAACTAACAAATTCAATCAAAACTCACTGTATAACAGAGCCACTAAGCCTCTTAAAAGGTTGATCCTGCATCTAATAGATTGCTCTCATCGGCCCCAGTCGAAGTGCACGTGGTGGAGATATGATTGGTTGAGACCCCACTTGATTTATGTGGCCACAAAAAATCTTCATCCTTCGAATTACCTTCGACAGGAGAAGAAGATGGCGGCAGAAAATCTTTATCCCTCGACGTATCTTCGATGGAGAAGAAGATGGCCGTAGAAAATCTTTATCCCTTATAGTACCTTCGACGGGAGAAAAAGAAAGAGACAAGGGAGGAACCACTGTTCTGACGCTAGAAGCCTCATATGCCGCAGCTCAGCTGATACATCTTATTTGAACCACTGAATAGGGCTTGCCTATTTATGAGCGCCCTCGTCCTTCGAGGATTCCTTCCGTTTTTTATCTTTCTTCAGCTCCAAAGCCGTTGATCCTTTCTCCTCTCCGAGGGGGCACGGTCTCATCTCATAAAATTCTCCAATTCTTGTGGTGACAGAGTTAACACACACAAAATAAAGTACATTTCAAAGGAAATAAAACACAAAACACATACCGTGGTGTTTGGCCACCCATATGCCTTAGGACATATCTCGCCATTTACGCTCATCGTAAGTCAAGCAGGCTGCCAATTTTTTAGTCTAATCCGCTAGGTTGGGGACCTTGTAAGGCATCCACAAGATTACTGGAGGGGAGGGGAGGAAAACATCTTTATATAGCCTGCCTCCACCCTGAAAAAATGGTAAAATCACAAGTGTACCACTTATGTGTGGAATTCCATTTATCAGGAAATGGTAGGAACTCTGCGGGGGATAATATCGACAGTCCGCACTCGAAAAAATTGACTCATCTACCTTCGATCCCTATCTTCTTCATTGCTATCAACAAAGGGCCGAGCGGATTAATGTTGCAAGGTAATCATGCCTCTATAATTCAAGGTCCGGTAAAATCTAATAGGATGGCTGAGGGTGAACTTGAGCCCAACTTTATCTGTAAAGTTTCTTACCATCAACACTATCCTCCAAAGCGATATATGAACCTGTGCCAGGGTAACCTGATATCTTCTACAAAACTCGAGCACAACTTTATTGAGGGGTCCCAGTATGAAGGGGTACGTGTACACCTTCAAAAACCCCTTTACATGAGCCATGATGCTCTTTTCCATGGAAGGTAACTGTTGTACAACCTTTTCTCCCCATCTGCAGTCTCTCCTAACCGCCTCAAGGTGTTCCTCTCCTACTAATGAGATAAACCTCGAGGCATGCTTTCGATGGCTCTGAAAGTTGGACGGTCTCTCTAATGTAAAGTCCCTCCTCAAGACAAAGCATCTCAAGGGTAGCTCACTAGACGCTGGCAGCGTACTACTGACCGAGCGGGAAGCAGAGGCAAAAGACTCCTCTTCTTGGGGAACAAAATTTGGTGTAGCAGCCATAACTATGGTTAAACAAGAAAAGGGAAATCAAAACTCACGCGAAAGCTTCGAAGAAAAATATCATAAGAAATGATGCAAGGAAGAAAAGCTCCATAAGATGGATAGTTGATCAAAATAGCAAAGTCCTCAAATAAGGGAAAGCAAGCTAATATATAGAGCAAGCGACGACTGTTCACCTACTCTGAAGGCCAATTAATTCTGATTAGGCCATTATTAATTTTGGGGAAGTGTATTGGTGAGACCATCTTGGTTACTTCATGACCATTCCATATGAATGACGCTGTCATATAACATTCGAGGTGCCAAGATCCCCGTATTAATCTAGCCTCGATATTGTTCCCGATCCCGAGGATCTCTATTACTATAACTATAGTCTCTAAGGAGCCATCGATATCACTATGTCGTCGAGATGGTGCCCGATCTTGAGGATCATCACCACTCAAAAATGCAACCCAGAAGAGCTAACGGTCTAGCCTCTAGATGGTGCTTGATCTCGAGGATCTCAGTCCGAGAATGGGCTCTAAAAGAGCCGACATCAAAATTCAACAAACTAGCTTTACATAAGCACTAAAACATAAATTTGAAGAATTAGAACAAAAAGATCTCTTTGCATTCTTAAAAATTCATATACAAAATGTGTCTTTACAAAACTCCCCCGAGGAGCCCATACACAAAAGGAAGAAAATAAGAAGCAGAAAAGATGACGTGAAATTATTCTTCACCCTTGCTACCTTCTGAATCACTTTCGGAGTCCTCATCTAAAGTAGTTGAATGTGCTGATCTTTCCTCCAAATTTTTGGATCTCTTCATCTCAATAGAGAGATCAACACAGTCGACGCTTGCATCCTCAAATCCTGCCTCCGAGCTTGAAGACAAGCATAAGCAATGACCCGAGCCAACATCTGCTTGACCTTCTCGAATATCTCATTGGCTCGAGCATTTGTACTGGAGACATCTCTCTAGTATGAGGACGCATCTTTATCGGCCCTAGCCTTGGCCAAAGATAATGCAGTGACCTTCTTCTAATAACTTCGAAGAGATCCTGGGTTGAGGCCAACTTTGCTCGTAAAAGATCTCTCTGTGAGGTCACGATCTCATTCTGCCTCTTTAACTCGAGGATCACTCTGTCCTTGGCTGCAACCTTTTCCCGAAGTTGCCCCGCCAGGGCATCCTTTTGACCAATCGGCAAAGGTAGAACAAGATAGTAAACATCAAGCAATAATAGTTTAAAATAACAACACACGAATACATGTTACTTTCTCTGAAATGCTAGTCCGTTCCTGGTGCACCCCCTCCAGACTTGCCCAAAGCTCACCCAACTCCTCTTCCTTTCGGGCGGAGGAAGCCTTCGACATATTTAGCACCGAGGTGAGCTTCTTGAGTTCGTTCTCATGGCATGAAATCTTGTCTTGGAGCTTACAAAAGGCATGGTCATACAATCATTGGGCCTACAACAAAAACAGAGAAGTTGGAAATGCAAGCGTAGATATTTGAAGCGCAGACGGTATGTCAAAAGTATCACTTGCTTTTGAAGCTTCTTGGACTCCTCAAGAGCTACGGAATCATCAATATCTATGTCCTCGTCGACACTAGTGAAGTAGTCCTTAAGAATCTTATCCTTTACCTTAGAGGCCCCCACATCGGCAACACCCCTATCCTAGGCATCCCTTATTTCCCGGGGGGAAAATGCAGGGCCTCACTCAAAGCCACCCATGGAATCAAATTCATTAAGGCTCTTTTCCCCCGGAAGGTTATGGTTTCAGGCCCTCCAAAATTGCCAGATGAGGAAATATTGGTACGGACTATACCATGTCCGACTTGAGGCTCAGGGACTACGCCAAACGCTTATCGAGGGTGTCTCTAATACCAGTTTGGTCTGCATCGACCACTCCTGATCTGGTAACCTTCTAACTAACAACTTGTAAAGCATCAACCCTCCGTCTTTCTCGTTATACCTAAGGGCGATCATCATCAGATAAATTTTGCATGTGCTTACCATGCTTCTTAGCCTGCTACCGCATCTTGGCTAAATCACGCTAAGCACGCTACTAAGGAAAGAATGAGTCTAGATGTCTGATCCACCCCAGTAGGTCCTGAACCATATTGGGATACCAAACAGTGGCTGCATAATCAAGAAAAGATTGTTTCAGGAAGGGAAGAATGGGAAATAAAATGTTCTCGAGGTAGGAACACTTCCACTTAATGTTCCATTCCTCTGGGAACAACATCCTATCGACAAGAATAATGTCCGAGGTTCTTACTCTGTCAAACCGGCTCCTCCATCCCCAGTCCTTTTCCTCATCGATGCTCGAAAAGAATGTCTTGGTGGATCGAGGATGATTCTTGATTAAACCTCAGAAGAGATGAGGGTTGTACAATCTAACCAGGTGATTGGGGGTGAAAGTCATTCGCTCGACCCGGTTGGAGAAATATCGGAGCATATATGCAATCCTACAAAAAGAAGGATAAATATGACCAAGTGTTACTCGGTATTCATGAAAAAGTCAAGAATCACCGGATCTATTGATGGGGAAGAAGGATCTAAGGGGCCTAAAATGAAGGGGTATGTATATATGCTGAGGAAGCTAGATTTGTTGTCTACTATAATTTCCTCAAGGTTGGGGATCTCTACTTGAACTGCCTTCCCCCATAGGAATTCTTTCTTTACCCTAGTCGTGTCGGTCACCATGTTGTGTAGTGAGATACGGGCTCGCATCGACCGGGTGTAGAATAAGGATTTTCGATGGCAAAATCGGAGACCATGTCGAAGTTGCCAGGGGTGCATTCCTCAACACTTGGAGGTGTTTTTGGTTTGCCCCTGGACGGGCGTGATTAAGAAGCAATGCCTCTTTCTAAGGCATAGTTTTTGAAGTTTTTTTATGACTATAACTTAATCTCAAGGAAAGAAGATGAAGAAACAAGTACAAATAGAAGATAGATGCAGAACGTCGCCCAAATGGCTTCTATCCGCCGAGCTGATAGCCTACTTAGAAGACTCTCAACATATCTATCAGGACCTGTGGGCATGAAATGCAGCATCCCCAGGTAAAAGGAAAGTCATTACAAATAATGTACCGAGTGTGTAAGGAATGAAAATCAGTAACTAGTAGACATGAGAGAAACATGGAGTAAAAGACTCAAAATGTATATCTGAAATAACTCTCTGAATCATTTAGTATTATAATGTCGTGCATATTCGTAAAAATATCATTCCATACATAAGTATATACGTTCATAACATCATCAAGCCTCTGAGGGCATCCGATCATATCATATCTACCAATATTGGCAAATCATCAACGTATACTAACTGATCAGGTTGTGGTGTGTATATAACACCGTAACCTTTTACCATATCCCATATACATATAATATACAAATATATGTGTATATAATTCCATCTGTTCATGAGTCAATGTAAATGAATGCAATGCATCAGAAGTACATTAATAACATCTTTTGGAATGTCATAATACCATTATGCTTTGAGTTGTATCATAAAGTAAATTTTTTTAACTTACGTATTTTTGTGAAACCCATGAACATATGATAGCATAATATGACACATAGGAAATCGATAAAATAAGCATCTCTGATATTTCTATAAATAGAGTTATATATGAAAATTGTGCATTTTGCATGTTTCGTTTGTGTTGTATGGAGCATGCCAAAAGAAAGAAGAGATAGACTTAATATACCCGTGCTCATTCTTTTGACAATTCCTTTAACACCTATATATTACAAAAAATGTTAACGGTGCATCGAAGTAGGGAAATATTTATATAACTTTCTTGAAAAAGATTATACATTCTTTAAAATTGCAAAATATCACGTTACATAGTAATATAAAATTTGAAGTGAGCTATGGAGCTCCACCCGTAGCAATTCCATCATGTACAATATTGATGAGAATCTCTTAAAAGGCTTAGATTCTCCAATAATTGTTATGAAATTTCTATAAAAAGTTGGTCTTTTGTGGGCCCCACACGATAGGTGATTAAGCCACCTATCCCTCTAAATATGCCACCTATATTTGAACTTTAATAGTTACATTTTGTGACAATATATGGTGCCACGTTAAGGATTCCTTTGTCTTATCAAATGTTCTTAATTAATCATCCAATAACTCTTAATTAACTTGTTAAAATTTTCCCACAAACTAATTATCTACATAATTAAGAATTATCTCAAATTACTTAATATACTACTCATTTTTAGCATATCTTATACACCTTACTCTAATGCTCATGTGATACCTTATATAATACTAGTCCATAAGTATTAGGTATTTTAGCTCGGACTATAGTTTATCCTAAAATGTCAAACTTTGACGAAATTTATTTTCTTCGATTTGCTTACCCTCTAAACGTCACGAATTTATGCATCACTTGTTTGATATGCATAATGCTTATAATCTCAAAATAATCTCATTCCCGAACTTACGTTTTTTAACTTGTGGTGAAACTTTAACATACCAAAATGCGGGACGTACCATCTCATTTCCAATCTTATATCAATTCACTTCTGACATACTTCCACATTCTATAACATGGGGTGTAACAGTGTTATATTGGGATTCCCCCTGCCATGCAAAGGGGGTCGTTGTTATTTTTTGCAGAGATGATATGCAATACAAAAATAAGAACATTCCTTGCTCTCTAACTTAAACATTCTCCATTTTCTCTACTTTGATCTATTGCATATATTTATTGTATTTTATTAATTGTTCTTCATTTATTGCTCATCATCGATCTTAAAATGCTACCATTAAGGCTCCCAAAACTGTTAGTTATTCATCGATCCACCTCAGTCTAATGAAATAGCTTGACCTCGAGGCCCATCAAAGGCTAGCTCGAGGCCCGCGATTCACGATCGATCGGTTTGAATAACAATATTTACTCTTACCCTTACTTTTTTTCCTAGCTCACACTTATCATCTATTGCCTAACAACTTGTACTAAAGTAGAACACGTATTTTCAAAATCACAAAATTAAATTTAATATTAATTACTATTTTCAAGGTAAACAATGTCAATAATGCTCATAATGACTCTATCATAAATGGGAAAACACATTGTACTTAGAGATGGCTATATAAGAAAGATAAATGATATTTGTATGGATATATTCTGATTATTACTGAAATATAATTATTTACTTTTGCTTTATACTGATTACTTTACTATTTCATACTTAAATTTTCCTTTTCCATTACGAGAATATTATTTTTCTTGATTAACAGTAACCCGAGTACTTCTAAAAATAGGATTTTACCGAAATTCTTATTTTGTGGTTAAACAGCAGTAGAATAAGGGTTTAATTCTGATAAATGTTAAGAGGATGACATTTAGACTTTCAATTTAGTAATTATTCAAAGAGAAGGGATTTTATGAATTGCATGAGACTAGAATACCCCCATAAGATGAATCGTATTATGATGCAGCAAAATATGGTTATTGAAGTATAATATTATCCCTAGGTGGACTAGGAAAATAACTTCAGATGTTCCCCTATGAGATGTGAGTTCTAGTGACAATGTATTACATAAAAGGTTTTATGATATCAGTGGTAGATTATAGATCAACATTAATGTGAATCAACAATAGGCGGAGAAAAGTTCCAAAGTATGAGATGATATTAGGTCATCATTCTTAAGTTGAACAGTAATGAGAAAGAACTAAGAGGTCGTTTTCTTAAGATGAACAGTAATGAGAAAGAACTAAGAGGTCGTTTGGTAGAGTGCATTAGCGAAAATAATGCATGCATTAACTTTGTGTATTAATAAAACCTTGTTTGGGATACTTTTTCAACAAATGTATAACTAATACAAGCATCAGTTATACACCATAGTTGGTATCCTATGTATAGCTACTGCATTGCAAAACTATGGTATTAGCAACACCAAGTTAATTAATGCATTCATTAGTATCGTTAAAGGCAAAATTATCCTTAAAGTCCCGATAAAGAATATGGAGAGCATTTTGTAAACAAATAATTTTCTTAAAGATTATGCAGCGGATATTAATTTTAATATACCACGCAAAAACATCATGTATGCTGGCTTCTTATGAGTCTCTGAAAGAGACTTCTAAGCATGTTATCTGTATTCTTATCTCTACTTCTGATTCAAATTGAAACCCTAGGATTTAGGATTTTCTTTGGCAACTTTGATTTCGTGTTCGAGTTAGGGTTCCACTCTGGGACCCTGGACTCTCAGACTCACTATGAGTCTATGAACTGAAACATGTATCCTTTTTTTGCTTATTATTATGAACCTTTCAATGTTAGACTCTTTTTCTAAGTAACTTGACGACTCCCTTTTGTTTGATTTTTCTGCTTTAAATATGAGAAATTCTTCTTTCAAAAAGGGTTTTGCCAACTACTTATTGATTTTAATTCCTTTACTGGGGTTTAATTGATTGTTATTGATCTTCTTTCAATTAAACCTTTTTTAATTTTTCCTGACTTGGGTTCATTAGAGTAAAATCCTGTTGCTTTGATTTTATAGGCTGTTTGATTTATTCCCTTTCTTTATTTTTTCACAAACCAAATACCACCGGACTTTTTCCTTATATAACGTCTATGTATTTACCCTTTATTGTACTTCTTGAGAAAATATTCTAATTAATTCTTACCTTAATTGTCTTTAGCCATTTGAAATCAGAGTCCCTTAAATAAAGGGAGATTGATTTCAATGTTATTTACTTACCTTTTCTTACTTGTTTGCTGCACTATAGAAGGGGAACGACCCTTTTATTCTTACAGACACATCAATTATTGAACACATAAAAGTCAATATTCTCACACTCTCAATTACAATGCTTTTCAATACTCTACTCTCTTTTGCCTTTGTACTATTTGCTTGCAATTTGGCTTACAAGACTTCTGCTTTCACTTATTTATTTCCCTAAAACTGGTATGTCTAAATTTTTATTTTAGCTTCTTCTATATGTGATTACATTAAAGTTTCTATACTCCTGTCGACTTTGCTGTTCATGTCCTGTAATAAATATGTTACTATCTCTTTGCATATGCTGTTTGTTGTGAATTCCCCATACCATCACTCCTTTCTATGTGTGTGAGATAAGGATTATAGCTTGGCAGTATCCATATTGCCGCCTAGGTCTGAACTTGATCCTCAATGGGTCATAACTCCCAAGTTTGCTAACAGGCGGGTCACGGGTGTGCAGGCTCACTTAATTGCTGGGCATGACAACTAGCCTGCCAGGGCCTTCCCTAAATACCCTCTATACACTTACACTTACTCTTAGACTCTAAGTTCTGCCCCTCCCCTCCCCCCACCTATGAGCCTTTCCTTGGGACCTTGAGTTCCCTCAGAACTTGGTCATTTGTGGGCTAGCCCTTCTAAACTGCACTATTTTAATTCTACAATATATTTGGGTTGTAAGCATTGATCGGAGTCCATGTGAAACTCTTAATGAACTTTGACACACCCCAAATAAGATAAAGTCTTTGAAAATCTGATCCTGGATGTTGGTTTATCTCATATTGTTAGACCTTGAGTTTGAATTAGGTTGTTTTGTTGTAGCTTAAAGTTTTAATGTAATTTTTACTTTGTTGATTCATTTTGATATATATTATTTTTTAATAACTTATTGGGTTCTAGTAAAAAAGGGGAGGGTAACTCATGTATACATTCGGGTAGACATCATGCTTTACGCATTTACTTCTGCAGTCACAGCCTGATTTTTCATTTATGCATTTTCATATAGAAATCATGTCTATAAGTTTATGCATTTCTACATATAGAAACCACGCCTATAAGTTTCTGCACTTCTGCATATATATTAGGCAAATAGTCTACAGGATAAAATAATAACAAGTTGCATCCAAGATACGATGCCTATAGGATTCCTGCATCTCGATAATCATTTTAAAATTAATAACACTTCGAAATCATGCCTATAGGAGTAACCGTTTGAATATGATTCGCCTACAAGTCTAAAATCAGTAGTAATGTCGTTAATATCTGCATAATTTATTTGTTTCTAAAATCAGTAACCCCTTTTTAAAAATCAGTATACTTTCACATCGTTAGATATCATGCCTATTGGTTTCACCTAGGCAAACCAGTAGGTAATTGATTAATTGTGTCAATTCTTGATAAACTATAACCAGACGAGGCCTAATTCGGACTTCTCATTCGAGTAATGTGTGATGAATCAGCCTATCCTAATGCTTTAAATTTAATTCGGACTATGACTAGTATTTGAAGTTATGCTTAACAATTTTCTACTTTAAATGAGGAGGCCTGTTTGAGCCTTCAAAATGCTATGTGTTTCACCTTACTTGTTTTTTTGTTTTGTTTATCGTGTTAGAATTTTATCCTGTTAAACTCTAAAAAAGCCCCAATTTCCTCCCATTTTAGGACTAGTAGTCCCAAATGCCTCAGAGATTGATAGGATGTGGATTGGTAATAGCATGTAATAAGTAACGATACTATTCTGCGTTTTAATACCTTAACATGGTGGGAATGGTAGATATGGACATGATGACCGGTGTACTAATACCACATGTAACCCCTCTTCTAAGAAGTGATTGTCGTGTATTGAATTGATGTGATCCCTATTATTTATATCCCCCCCTTTCCCTTTGATTTTTTATGTTTATTTTCATAATTATTTAAACTATTTCTTCAAAACTACTGATTTCTTTATCTTTCTTCAAACTTTCAATTTACTTGCAATATTATGTTCTATTTGAGACTTCTATTTGCTTATTTTTTATTTAAAGTGACAATTGTAGCATGGCCGGGAACCGCACTAGTGGATCCTGAGGGGTGCCTAACATCTTCCCCTCGGGATAATTTCTAGCATATACCCAAACTCTGATTTTCCAACTCAAACCCTTGTTTAGTATCCTAATGCACTTAAATCATTAAGTGGTGACTCTTCAATCCAAAAACCTAATTTCCAAAGGGGAACGAGTTGTCCTCCAAAATGTCATGAAGCCAATTTTGCGTTAGAAAATGGCGGCGCCACAGCATGGCCACTCTGCTGGGGATTTCTCTAAGGCCTTTACAATTTATGCTATTTTTGACTTTTTGCTTCTTTACATGTCTTCATTACATGAAACCCAAATGGATCTTACCATGTTCTGTGCATTTATTTGGAGACCTAAATGCTTTCTATGCCAATTATTGATATTAAATAGTCGAGTCTGCGGGAAAGGGCCTAACACTTTTGTTTTGTAGAAAATGAAGCACGAAGTCCCCATATTCGGCATGGTCACCAACATTCACCCCATTTTGCTGAGTTGGTTAGGAGATCATTATCCCAGCGATCAAGCTATTGTCAGGAAACATCTAGGAAACTTACCTTCTCTTATAAATTCAACCCAACAACAAAATCATAGAAGGTGCTACTTTGTTTTGGGATTGTGATAGACCGATATTTCATTTTGGAGACATTGAGATGACACCTTTGCTTGAGGAAATAGGAGGACTAGCTTGGATGCCATGGGAAACTTCGGGTTTGATAATGACGAAAAATTGCAAGGGTAGAGGTTTTCTCAAAATGATGGGTCTAAAGAAGAATCCCGACTTGACATGTTTGAAAGATTCATACATTCCCTTGGACTATTTGTACGAAAGGTACGGTCATAGAAAATCTTACCGTACTTATCCTAGCCAGTTCGCCCTCACCTTACTGGGACACATCCATCGAAGGGTCTTTGTCTTAACGTTCTGTTTCTTGGGTATTATAGTATATTTCTGCAACTAACATACGCACAAAACTAAAGGGCTGCCCGTTACTTCCTTCAACAGGGAGCCAAGAATTTCGAGGGTTATAATTTGCTGCTCCAATTATGGCTCATGTAACACCTCCAGAGGGTGAGTACTAGCAAGAAATTCATCATAGAGACTGGGACGATCATATCGCCTTTCATCATGCGAAGCGAATGAATTCGCCCAAACAGAAAGTCTAAAAAAGAGGTCGAACTATTTGACAATGTTACTGTGGATCTGGTACAATGGATGTTCGAGTGGTTTTCTACTAAAGAATTCATCATTCAATCTAGGGATGCATCATTTCTGATACTAATTGGTTTGATATGGACCTATGCATATGTCCCTATCCGGGTTATAAGATAGTCGGGTAGGAAACAGGTAATACCAAGGGTCGACAAGATAAGTCACTTCCAAGATAACTTCTAGGATGACGATAGTCCATACAGGTGCCAGGCTCAACATATGTGGAATTTCAAAATTATCTTAGGAAAAGACACCATCGAACTAGATCACCACCATGCTTGTTGTACCCTACACTGTTTAGGAATGCTGGAAGATATTCACAACGATTTGGGTCAGGCTGGGTTATTCTAGGTCACAGGATCATTGATGAAAGGGCTGAAGCACATGTAAAATACAACCAAATGCGTAAGAGGATGGGGGAATGTTAAAATGAGCACCTTGAAATCCAAAAAGCCAATAAAAAACTTATTAAAGAATAGTATAACTGTTAGTGCTAATGAAAAACTGATCCGCTTGGAGCGAGGCATAGTAGAAATGGAAAAGAAATTTCTAATATGGGTCGAAGATTGCCGAGTTGCTGAACGAAATGAAGGAAGACATCTAGCAAGGGCCTACTTACTGCTAGGACTGCGCGAGCTGGAAGGGCTGTATGAGGGAGCCAACACTTCCGAATCAGGGGAAGGTCCTTTTGGGACCAAATAGATACGAGTTTTCTTTTCCTTTGAAAATGTAATGGCCACTAGTGATATTTTATTTAATGTCATTTTAGGATTCGTCTTATTTTCTTATCTATAAAATGAGGCATTCACAAGTTCACCAAATTTACTTGTCGCTAGGCCTACCTGGGTGCAACGAGGTCACTAATATTAGGACACACTTTATATTTCCTGCACTACATGTTCAAATATCGAAAAATCTTTTCTTATTATCATTACTAACTCATCACCCTTTTGTTTTTACTTTTTATATATTCCCCTACCCAAAGGTTAGTTCCTGAACTCTTGCATCGTCATCGTATTCCACAAGATCCAAGGGCCCTCCACCCACTCGTCCTCCTAGTCCTATCAGAAACAGGAACAGGGGAAAGATGGAAGATTTCAGAAACATAAGAAAGGAAAACTCGATTTAACGGGTAGAGATATCTCAAGGTACTCAGGGCTCCAAAGAAAGTGCATCCCAACTCGAGCAGACACTGTTGAAGTTTCGGGAAGAATTGGATCAAGTCCGAAATTTATCAAGTCTATCATTTTCCTTTGCCGCCCCAGATGTTACTTAGAATTCCATACCTCAATAAAATGTCCCGAACCATCCCTCTCCTCACCACCAATGCAATACTTGTTGCACTCCCAACAAAACTGCACCACTCATCCCGGAACCATTGAAAGCCACAAATAGCCACTGCCACAACCAACACAACACCCCCATCTATGTGGAAATTGTGTTGCATCCTACTCAACCCATCTCAAGCACACCCGAGTCTGATAACAAAGACTCACTCATAAGAAATTAGGCTGAAGAACTTAAGAAGATGACCACCAGGATCCAAGGCGTTGAAGGTAGCAAAGGAATTGAAGGGCTAACCTATGAAGATTTATGCATACAGCCCAATGTCGAACTGCTCCAGGTGTACAAATCTCCCAAGTTCGTAATGTTTGATGGCATGGGGGATCCCAGAGTTCACTTGAGGACATACTGCGACAAGCTCGTCGGAGTAGGAAAAGATGAGAGGATCTGCATGAAGATTTTCATAAGGAGCCTAAAAGGAGATGCTTTGTCTTGGTACATCCGCCGGGACAAAAAGAAGTGGCCACACTAGGTTAATATGGCGTCTGACTTCATTTATAGGTTCAGGTTCAACATGGAAAATGCACCGGATATGTTTTACATTCAGAATTTGAAGAAGAAACCCATAGGAATGTTCCGTGAGTATGCCACTCCTTAGAGATCAGAGTCTTTTAAGGTTCGACCTACTTTAGGATAAGAACAAATGAACAAAATTTTTTGTCTTGGCTTAGGATCCGCAATACTCTGAAAGACTGATGCTAATCGAGAACCATAAATTTTCTGACATCATCAAGCTAGGAGAGAGGATTGAAGAAGGCATCAAGAGTTGTATGATTACCAACTTTGAAGCTTTGCAAGCCACAAATAAGTCTCTATGGTCTTGTGGTGCATCCAGAAAGAGGAAGGTAAGTGTCGTAATGGTTGCATAAAGGGCCAAATCACATGTCAAATACCAAACCTACCCGATATCTCCGCTTGCATATCTACACACTCCAAATTTACAAACACTCGCACCTTTCTACCAAACTCAACCACCTACTTATAAATCACCACCACTTCCTACATATCCACCTGTTTCACCCAGATATTCCCAACCCGCACACGTTGACAAAGATTACGAGATTCAACCATCCCATTATCAGTCATCTCCCACTCGCCAAAACTTTGTTAGACCTCGACCAAATTTTGACCGCAGATCTCCCAAGCAGTATTTCGCCATTGCCAAACTAATCGACCAGCGATATGAAAGACTCAAAGTTGTTGGTTATGTCACCCATATCCTTGCTATAACCATTGTAAACCTTCCCAATAGGTCAACCCAAATAAAACATGTGCATACCATTCTGGCATGAAGAGGTATACATTTGATAAATGCCGCTCTCTGAAGGACAACATCCAGGCATTGATTGACAACAAGATCATCGAAGCAAAAGAGCTTGCTTCGAATGTCCGCAACAACTCTCTACCAGACCACAAAGGTGGAAGCGTTCATATGATAGAAATAGAGGACGATTGGGATCCTGAAGGATCAATCGGTTTGATCACAGAAGGTGACGCTCCAAAACAATCAATAGTCACTCTTAATCAGATTGTAGTCCAAATTCAGCCTTCTAAAGATGCTGAAGTTAACATGTCCATACCACTTGAGTTTGAAACACTAGCCTCTACAAAGACGCCAACACCAATTGAGGTCGCGTTTTGGGTCCCCAAAGGAGCCTGAGCCATTTGAAGGTGCTATATTACCTGCCAAAGCAAAGGTTCCTATTCTAGTAGCAATGAGAATTGTAATGCCATTCCACACAAAAGCCATACCATGGGACTACACAGCCGAGGCAAGAAGGAAATGGAAAGCTAGATTCGGGGAAGTAGTTGCGGCTCATGGTATGATAAGAACAGGCAGGGTTTATACCTCGGAACACTTGGCTGAATCGAGTAAGCAGACCTCTGGTCGACAAGCCATCATTTAAAATGATCCCAATGATCTCTGGAGAAAGATACAAGAACAGGAAAACTGAATCATTGACCAGCTGAACAAAACACCGGCACAGATCTCTATCCCGACTTCGCTACAAAGTTCCAATGCACAGAAAAATGTTATATTAAAAGTGCTAAGTGACGCATATGTACAAAGCAACATCAATGGAGGAGAAATGGCGAACATGGTCGATCAAGTGTTAGATAGTCACAAAATCACTTTCCACGAAGATGACCGGCCACTGGAAGGTTTGAGTCACAACAAGGCATTACATATCACTGTGCAGTATGAAGATTATTTTATTACCAGGATCCTGGTCAATGGGGGGTCCAACCTCAATATTTTCCCGTTGATAACACTCAGGACATTGGTGAAAGGGTTGCATGAAATCAAGGACGGGGCCACTAAAGTTAAGGCTTTCGACGGGTTTCAGAGGTATACTTTAGGGGAAATTAGCTTATAATGGGGCCTACTTTGTTTGATGTTGATTTTCAAGTGATAAACGTACCCGCTTCTTAGAACTTGCTTCTGGGATGACCATGATTGATGCTGCTAGGGCTTTAGCATCAACCCTAAATTAGGCAGTGAAGTTTGAATGGAATCACTAAGAGGTGAGTATTCACGGCGATTGTTGAAATCCGTATACAGTCGCAAGACCATCCTATCGATCGGAGGAAGAATAAAGATAGGTGGGGAAACTTACCACCACATCAAGCGAGTCAATGCCGTCGATAAGGATAAATGAGGGGTTAAAGAAATTGACAGCATACTAATCTGGAGTGGGTATGAGCTTGGCAAGGAACTCAGCAAGAATCTCTAAGGTATCTATAAGCCCATCATGCTCAAGAAACATGGCACCACCTTTAGATTAGGGTATGAGTAAATTTGGGATGAATTCAAGCACTGGTCGCCACCATGGCGTGGTCCTTACTATCCATTGGAGCAGCCAATACCCCGTTTGGAGTAGACCTTCCAATCGATCAAAGTTATTTATGAGTTAGAAGAAGAGGAAGAATTAGTAGCAATGAGGGACTTATTTTTGGAGGATGATGATATGGATTGCTGTGTCATTCTTTGGGGGGAGGGGTGAGGAAATTCCTTCCATACAGGCTATAAAAAGAGGAGCACGCCTCAACAACTGGACCATCAGAACCACCAGATTGCAGCGTGACTTGGGATAGCAAGGCTGAAAAAAGCACCACACACCATTTTATTTTACTAGTTTATTTTCCTTTCGCATCTATTTTCGTAAGAAAGAGCTCCAATGTTCAACACATTTATGGATTTTATTATAGTATTTTGGTTTCTTATTAATTCTCGGCTTATTATTACCCATTACTTTATTTATACAACATTACTATTACCTAGCTTGATAAACCAATGACTGTGACATGCAACAAGACAACGCAACAAATGGACATAGATTCAAAGGAAGATGATATACCGAAAGAAATTGTTAAAGAAGTTGAGGATTTTGAGAATAAACCTAAATCCAACTTAGACGAGACTAAGATTGTCAACCTGGGAGATGCAGTAAACGTCAAAGAAACATGCATCGACATTCATTTGTCACCGTCGAAAAAGAAAGTATATACAGAGTTTCTAAGAGAGTATAAAGACATATTTGCCCAGTCATAAACCGACATGAATGGTCTAAGCACATCCATTGTGGCTCACAAATTGCCTACTGATCCGACCTGTCCTCTGGTAAAATAGAAGCTCAGAAAATTCAAGCCAGATATGTGTCTGAAAATCAAAGAAAAGGTCAACAAGTAGGTCAAAGCTAACATTCTCAGGGTAGTATAGTATCTGACCAGGTTAACCAATATTTTAGCAGTATCGAAAAAGGATGGGAAAGTCAGGGTCCACGTCGACTACCGGGATATCAACCGGGCTAGTACAAAAGATGACTTCCCCTTGTCGAATATACACTTCTTGATTGACAACTGCACCAATCATGAGCTATAGTCATTCGTTGATTGTTTTGCTGGGTACCATCAGATATGGATGGATAAAGAGGATGTTGAGAAAAAAAGCATTCATCACGCCGTGGGGAATGTACTGCTACAAGATGATGCGATTCGGATAAAGAATGCAGAGGACACCCACATGAGGGCCATGACTACCATTTTTCATGACATGATACATAAGGAGATCGAGGTGAATGTAGACGATGTCATCATTAAGTCCAAGAAAGCCGTTGATCACATGGAAGATTTAAGGAAATTTTTTAATTGACTGAGAAGATACAACCTGAAATTGAATCCCGCAAAATGTGTATTCGGGGTGCCAGCTGGGAAATTTATTTGGTTCATTGTGAGCCGCTGAGGGATAGAATTGGATAAATCAAACGTCAAAGAAATTCAAAAATTGCCAGTGCCAATGAACAAGAAAGTAGTAATAAGTTTCCTGGGGAGACTTAACTATATTAGACGGTTCATAACACAATCTACTATCATCTGTGACCCATTCTTTAAGATGCTGAAGAAGGACACCGCTACCAAATGGACTGATGATTGCCAAAAGGCCTTCGACAGAATCAATGAGTACTTTTCAACACCGCCAGTTTTGGTCCCACCCGAGCCAGGTAGACCCCTAATACTCTGCCTTGCAGTATTGGATGGAGTGTTCGATTGAGTGCTGGGTCAACATGATGAAACAGGGAGAAAAGAGAAGGCCATCTATTATCTCAGTAAGAAGTTCACCCCGTACGAGGCCTGTTATTCTCTGTGGAACGCTCCTGTTGTGCTTTAACTTGGGTAGCTCAGAAGCTGAGGCACTATTTATGTGCTTACACTACGTATCTCATATCAAGAATGGACCCATTAAAGTACATTTCAGAAGCCCATGCCCACTAGCAAGCTAGCTAAGTGGCAAATCCTGTTGAGTGAATTCAACAATATCTACGTGACTCAGAAAGCAATCAAAGGACAGGCGTTACCAAATCACCTTGCAGAAAATCTTGTAGACAGAAGATACGAACCTTAAAGATGTATTTTCCTAATGAGGAGGCAGTATTTGTAGGAGAAGACATTGCAGAATCTTATGATGGTTGGAGGATGTTTGTCGACGGAGAAACAAATTTCAATGGAGTTGGTATACGAGCAATTCTATTATCAAAAACCGGCCAGCACTACCTGGTATCCGCCAAACTCAGGTTCCTCTGCACCAATAATATGGTCGAGTACGAAGCCTGCATCTTAGGGCTTAAGGTGGCCATCGACATAAACAACTAAGAGGTGCTAGGGATTGGAGATTCGAATTTACTTATACATCAGGTCCAAGAGAAATGGACAACCAAGACCTCAAAGATACTCCGATACCGCATCATGTACAGGAGTTGAGAAAGAGGTTCACAAAGACAGATTTCTGGCATGTTCCTAGAGTACAGAATGTGTTTGCCGACGCACTGGCCACCCAATCATCTATGATTCAGCATCCAGATAAGAACTTCATATACCATATTCCAGTTAAGATTCATGATCAACTAGCCTACCGTGCTCATGTCGAGGAAGAAACAAATGGAAAGATTTGGTTCCATGACATCAAGGAATTTTTAGCTGAAAAAGAATATCCAGAGCTTGTAAATGCTACTCAGAAGCGCACACTTTGAAGATTGTCCAAAAATTTCTTCCACAGTAGAGGAATAATGTATAGGAGAACTCCGGATTTGGCTTTACTAAGGTGTGTTGTTGCGAGCGAAGCGTCTAAATTGCTAGAGGAAGTTCATGCCGGAACTTGCGGTCCACATATGAACGGTTTCATCTTAGCCAAGAAGATACTTCGAGCTGGTTATTTTTGGATGACTATGGAGGCAGACTGCATCCTGTATGTTTGAAAGTGCCATCAATATCAGATACATGTAGACATGATAAAGATGCCTCCAAATGAGCTCAATGCAACAAGCTCTCCCTGGCCGTTCGCAGCCGGGAATGGATGTTATTGGACCAATTCAACATGCCACATCAAATGGGCACATGTTTATGCTAGTAGCAATTGACTATTTCACCAAATGGGTTGAAGCAACGTCATACAGAGTAGTGACTAAGAAAGTCGTGGAAGACTTTGTCCGTGATCAGATCATTTGTCGATTCGAGATTCCAGAATCAATCATTACTGACAATAGTTCCAACCTTAATAGTGATTTGATGAAAGTTATGTGTGAAACCTTTAAGATCAAAGACAATAATTCCATAGCTTACAGGCCACAGATGAACGGAGCTATAGAAGCAGCCAATAAGAATATAAAGAAGACACTGAGGAAAATGATAGAGAAGCATAAGCAGTAGAATGAGAAGTTATCATTTGCTTTATTAGGATACCACACCACAGTCCGTACATCAAATGGGGAAACTCCGTACATGTTGCTTTATAGTACAGAAGCGGTCATTCCTCCCGAAGTCAAAATTCCCTCCCTAAGAATCATATAGGAGGTAGAGATCGATGATGAAGAATGGGTAAAGAGTCATTACAAATAGTTAGCCCTTATAGATGGGAAGAGAATGAATGCAGTTTGCGACAATCAACTTTATTAGAACAGAATGTCCAGAGCCTTCAACAAGAGAGTCAAACCAAGACATTTCACACTGGGGCAGCTGGTGTTAAAGAAGATATTTCCACATCAAGATGAAGCCAAAGGGAAGTTCACTCCCAACTAGAAAGGCCCATATATGGTTCACCGGGTTCTAACATGAGGAGCCCTCATACTTGCAGAAATAGACGGAGAAGTTTGGCCAAAGCCGATAAATTCATATGCAGTCAAGCGATACTATGTGTAATCATTTATGATTTCCTTATGTAATTTTAATTAAGTCTGACCTGATTCCTGTTTAAAAGGGGATATGTAGGCAGCATTATGGGTTCGATCACAATTCAACAAAATTTTCACTCCTAACCCTCCTCCCGCAATTGGAAACTAGGGCAGAATTTTGAGGAGAGCCCTCAAAATTCTGAAGTAACATTAGCCGATCATCGCAAGCAACTGTCAGAAGTATCAGCCCAGAAAATTTGGAAAGAAGTTTGAGGAGAACCCTCCATCTGCATTATATAAGGCTACCTTTATGCCTTCCTAGGTTAAGCTCTACCTCCATCTGCATTTCTACATTGCATAAGACTACCTTTCTGCCTTCCAAGGATAAGCTCTACCTCTATCTGCATTTTCTGCATTGCATAAGGCTACCTTTTTGCCTTCTGAGTTTAAACTCTACACCCATCTTCATTTCTACATTGAATAAGGCTACTATTCTGCCTTCCGAGGTTAAGCTCTACCTCTATCTACATTTCTGCATAGCATAAGGCTACCTTTCTGCCTTCCGAGGTTAAGCTCTACCTCCATTTGCATTTTTCTGCATTACATAAGGCTACCTTTCTGCCTTCTGAGGTTAAGACCTACTTCCATCTGCATTGGCTGAAAGATCGCCATTTTATTTACTTTCTTACATGGCTGAAATATCGCCCCTTCATTTTTATCCTACATCGGCTGAAAGATCGCCGTTTTATTTATATTTTTTACATAAATGAAATACCTCCTCCTTCTATTTACGTCTTGCATTGGCTGAAATACCTCCACTTAGTACATCTCATAGGCTAAAAGATCGCCAAATTATCCGAAGGCGTCATTGTTTGGAGGCACTATTTTATAGCGCGAGAACGCCATGCCATGACTTGAGGACCCCATTTATCTTTTGCATATCATTATTCAAAGGCATCATAGTTTGGAGGCATCATTCTCATAGCCTGAAAAAATCATTTCATAGTCTACGAACCCGTTATTATATGCTTCGTGGCCCAGGCTATCATGATCCGAGGACGTCATCCTAATCGTCTAAAGACAGCATTCATGGTCCAACAGGAACTTGTATCATGTTTAAATTCCTACACAATATATTGCTGATTTGCAGGTAAACAAATGAGCAACGGCTGTCCCAGAAGGAGCGATCCCGCTCCAGATTTCGCAGCCCTACTAAGCTCATAACTACCAACCCAACCTGAATATCGCGTCCGTTTTTAAAAGATCTCCATCAGCACGTTGCGCCGATAGATCCCGAACTATAAACGACTTGATTCATGTGAGAAAAAGGATATGTAGGTAGCTTAGGAACCAGGGCTCAGTTGAAATTCTTCAATCATTTTGTTCGATCAAATTGGCCATCATATCTTTACCCGACAACTCTTTCATCCTTCCCAGGTAAAGAGGGGCAGCTATTGATACACATTTTTCCAATGTATTTGTTGTATACATAAGACTTTCAAAATCACATATCATGCATATATAAGCATGCCCAAGTGTTTGGTATTTCCTAATTTTTAAAGATTTTTAAAATAATTTATTATCTATTATAACATTTTAAAATCCAATAATTATTCCGTAAGTCATTAATTTTGGTGAATAGTTTATTTCATTCCCATATTTATACCAAAATATAGTTAAGGTAATTTTTGTATATTTTTACGAATTTATTTTGCATTTTAAAGCTCCATCGCAAATAATTACAAATTTAGCCTATTTTGAGATTAATAACGTTTTATAAAATTTTTAATGAACATTTATATATTATTAGTTGGCTCAGTAGTTTCAATTTGATTTTAAAATCATTTTTAATCTTTTTATAAAATAAAAGGAAAAACTGGCTATTTAACAGTTAGCCCCATTTTATTTCAATTTTAGCCTTTAAATTGACCCAATCCCAACCCCAATAAGACCAGCCCAACTTAAATTTTTACCCGGCCCTAACCCAATTTAAATCCCCCGATTCCTATTATTGATCCAGGCCGTTCATTTCACCTAATCACCCGCCCTTTGAACCTCTTCGTCACTCAAACTCTTTCAAGGTTCTTCTGAACCATATCCTCATCCTACCTTTTCTCACCATACTTTCACCAGAATCCATGGCTTCTCAGGCCATGAATGGTCTATACTCATCTCTCTCCACCATTAGAACTTGGGTGTTCAAGGTTTTGAAGTTTGACCTTGACGGTTCTCTTTCAGATCTTCTCAGATTTTGGTTCCGTGGCATCTCGCGCCTTATGCTCCGGCATATTTAAGCATTATGAGTCTTTCTTGACCTCTTCCACTCAAGATTGGACCTTCTTCCGAGAATTACTCATTTCTAGGCTTTCTCCGAAACCCTAAGATATTCGAGGTTCTTTCTCTATTTGTTTTCTTAGATCTGTGATGCATTTGTGTTCCACTAGACATTTAAAGTATTTTCACTAAATTTTCCTCTTCAAAATCGCTTATCTTTTTTTAGGGTTTCAGAAAGGGTTTCGAAAGAATCTTTTCTTCTTCTTTTCTTCATGTGTGATTCTCTATATCATGCTCGTGTGTTTCTCTTTTACTACGCATATGTTGTTCTTCTGCCTTTTATTCTCTACTATACATCATACTACTGTTGCTTTGTATTCTACTATGCCTCTATGACTAGATTTGTATGTTAATATTTACTGTGTTTTCCTACATTCTCTTCGCCATACTTTCCAGTATTATTCAACTATATGTGTTTTCTATTGAGTTCTTTAATTTTTTTTGCTCTACTGGTGTCTGTTCGTGTTCTCGCTAAATGTATGTCCTCTACTATTTCTTAAGACATTCTCTTATGAACTTGCTGAAGTTTCGAACTTTTCTTAAACATGTTATTTTATGCTCTAAGATCGACTTTTCTTTTACTCAGTTTCTTCAAACCTGCTATCATGTATGTTGGCTTCTCATACGTCTCTGAAAGACAGCTCTAAGCATGTTATCTATAGTCTCATCTCTACTTTTGATTCAAATTGAAGCCCTAGGATTTAAGGTTTTCTTTGGCAACTTTGGTTTCGTGTTCGAGTTAGGGTTCCACACTAGGACCCTGGACTCTCAGACTCACGATGAGTCTACGAACTGAACTTTTATCCCTTTGCTTATGATTCTGATCCTTTCAATATTAGACATTTTTCTAAGTAACATGACGACTCCTTTTCTTTGATTTGTCTACTTTATATATGAGAAATTCTTCTTTCAAAAAGGGTTTTGCCAACTACTAATTGATTCCTAATAAAATGGAGTATAATTGATTGTTATTGATTTCCTTTAAATTAAACATTCTTTTCCTTTTCCTGACTTGGTTCATTCGAGTAAAAGCCTGTAGCTTTGATTTTTCTGGCTGTTTGATTGATTCCCTATCATTATTTTTTCGCAAATCAAGTAGCACTGGACTTTTTCCTTAAATAACTTCTATGTATTCACCCTTTATTGTACTGATTGAGAAAATATTCTGATTAACTATTTCCTTAATTGTATTTACCCGTTTAAAATCAGAGTCCCTTAGTTAAAGAGAGATTGATTTCAATGTTATTTCCTTACCTCTTCTTACTTCCTTGCTACACTATAAAAAGGGCACGACCCTTATCGACTTACAGACACATCGATTATTGAACACTTCAAAGTCAATATTCTCACACTCTCTATTACAATACTATTTCAATACTCTACTCTCATCTGAGATCTTTTGTACTGTTCGCTTGCAATTTGGCTTTCAAGACTTCTGCTTTCACTTATTTGTTTCTCTGAAACTGGTATGTCTCAATTTTGATTTCAACTTCTTCCCTATCTGTTTACTTTACATTTGCTATACTTCTGTCTACTTTGCTATTCATGTTCTGTAATGAATATGCCACTTTATCTTTGCATCTGCTGCTTGTTGTGAATTCCCCATACCCTCACTCCCTTATATGTGTGTGAGTTAAGGCTCATGGCCTAGTAGTATCCAAATTGTTCCCTAGGTCTGAACCTGATCCTCAATGGGTCCTAACTCCCAACTTTGGCTAATTGGCTGGTTAGGGGTGTACCAGCACTTCTAATTGCTGGGCATGACCACCAGCCTGCCAGGGCCTTCCCTAGCTCCACTCTATGCAATTACGCTTACTCTTAGACTCCAAATTTCCCCCCTCCTGCATATGATCATTTCCTTGGGACCTTGAGTTCCCTCTAAACTTGGACATTTGAGGGTTGGCCCTTCTACATTTCACTATCTTAATTCTGCAATATATTTGGATTGTAAGCACTGCTTGGAGTCCATATGAGGCTCTTAGGGAACTTTGACACATCCCAAATAAGAAAAAGGCTTTGAAAATATTATCCTGGAAGTTGGTTTATCTTATATTGTTAGACCTTGAGTCAGAATTAGGCTGTTTGGTTGTAGCTTAAAGTTCTGATGTAATTTTTAATTTTTTGATTCATTTTGATATGGAATAACTTATGGGGTTCTAGTAATAGAGGGAAGGACCACTCATGTATGCATACAGGTAGACATCATGCTTTAGGTATTTACTTCTGCAATCGCAACCTGCTATTTCACTTATGTATCTGCATATAGAAATCATGACTATAAGTTTCTGCACTTATGCATATAGAAACCATGCCTATAAGATTCTGCACTTCTGTATATATATTAGGCAAATAGTCTATTGGTTAAAATAGTAACAAGTTGCATCCTAGATACCATGGCTATTTTATTTTTGTATCCCGATAATCGTTTTAAAATATATAACCTTAGAAACCATGCCTATAGAAGCAACCGTTTGAATCTGATTCACCTACAAGTCTAAAATCAGTAGTAATGTCGTTAATATTTGCAGAATTTATTTGTTTCTAAAATCAGTAACCCTTATATTAGTATACTTCCACATCGTTAGATATCATGCCTATAGGCTTCACCTAGGCAAACCAGTAGGTAATTGATTAACTGTGTCAGTCTTTGATAAACTACAACTAGAAAAGGCCTAATTCACACTTCTAATATGAGAAATATGTGATAAATAAGCCTACCCTAACACTTTAAAATTAAATAAGACTATAACCAGTATTGAAGTCATGCTAGACAATTTGCTTCTTTAAGTGAGGAGGCATGTTTGAGCCTTCAAACTGCTATGTGTTTTCCCTTAACTACTTTATGTGTTTTGTTTGTCGCATTAGAATTTTGTCCTTTTAAACTCTGAAAAATCCCCAATTTCCTTCTCTTGTAGGACTAGTAGTCCCAAATTCCTTTGGGACTAATTGGATAGGGACGGGTAATAGGATAGGGACGGATAAACTACAACTAGAAAAGGCTTAATTCATACCGCGTTTTAATACCTTAACAGGGTGGGAAGGGTACATATTGACATGATGATTGGTGCGCTAATACCATGTGTAATCCCTGTTCTGAGGAGTGATTGCCGAGTATTGCATTTATGTGATCCATATTATTTCTAAACATAGGACCACCCCCCTTCCATCTACCTGTTTATGTTTATTTTCAGAATTGCTTAAACTATTTCTTTAAAATTACTGCTTTCTTTATCTTTCTTCAAACTTTCAATTTACTTGCAATAATATGTGAAAACCCCCTTCTATTTGAGACTTCTATTTGCTTATTTGTTAATTAAAGTCCAAATTGTAGCATGGCTAGCAACCAGACTAGTGGATCCTGATGGATGCCTAACACCTTCCCCTTAGGATAATTTCTAGCCTTTACCCAAACTTTGGTTTTCCAAGTCAAACCCTTATTTAGTGTCCGAATGCACTTTAACATTAGATGGCGACTCTTCAATCCAAAAACCCAATTTCCAAAAGGAAACGAGTTATCCTCTATTATAAACTCAATTTTGCTTTAAAAACGGGGGCGCGACATAGGTTATACTATACCACAACATTTACTTCGGTTTATTATTATCGAGATTTTCTACCTAATGATTCGAAGCAATAGAGTAAAATAAAATACAATCTAAGAGCATAAAAGAACATATTTAAGAAAAGTTCGAAACATAAGAGAGTTCACCAGAGAACTTTTGAAGAAACAGTGGATGACACACGTTTAGCACGAACAGACTCCAGTAGAGAAAAAAAAATTGAAGAACTCAACAGAAAACACATATAGTAGAATAATACTGGAAAGTATAGCGAAGAGCATGTAGGAAAACATAGTAAAGATTAACATACGAATCTAGTCTTAGAGGCACCGTAGAATACAAAGCAACAACAGTATCATGCATCGTAGAAAATAAAAAGCAGAAGAACAACATATGCATAGTAAAAAGGAAACATACGAGCATGATATAGACAAACACACATCAAAAAAAGAATAAGAAGGGTCAAAAAATATGTTTTGAAAAGCCTTTCAGAAACATAAATTGAAGACAAGTGATTTTGAAAAGGAAAATTTGGGGAATTACTTAATATGTCTAGTAGAACACAAATACATCAGAGATCTAAGAAAACAAACAGATAAAGAACCTCGAATAGCTTAGGGTTTCGGAGAAACCCTAATATAAGAAAGGCTCGAAGGAAGGTCCGATTTTGAGTCGAAAAGGTCAGGAAAGACTCATAATGCTTGAATATGCCAGAGTGAAAGGCCGGAGAGGCCATTGAACCAAAGATATGAGAAGATTTGAAAGAGAACCGTTGAGGTCAAACATCAAAACCTTGAATACCCAAGGTGTAATGGTGGAGATGGGTGAGTATAGACCATCCATGGCCTGAGAAGCCATGGATTCCAATGAAAGACTGGTGAGAAAAGATAGGAGGAGGGTAGGGTTTTGAACCACCTTGAGATGGTTTGAGAGACAAAGGGGTTCAAAGGACGGCTGATTAGGTGAAATGAATGTGATTAGGTAGGTCGTTTGGTTTAATTATGAAAGGGTGAATTATGGCCGTTAATCAAAATGATCATTGACTTGGATCAATAATAGGAACTGGAGGGATTTTAAATTAGGTGGGGGATGGGTAAAAAATGAAATTGGGATGGTCTAATAGGGGTTGGTATTTGGTCAATGTAAAGGCGAAAATTGAAATGAAATGGGGCTAATTGTTAAATAGCCAGTTTTTTCTTTTTTATTTTATAAAAAATAGTTTAAATGATTTTAAAAGCAAATTGAAACTACCGAGCCAACTAATAATATATAAATATTGATAAAAAAATATTGAAACTAATTTTGCAATTATAAAATGTTATTAATCTTAAAAGAAGGTAAAATTATAATTATGTGCAATTTAGCATTAAAAATGCCAAATAAATTCGTAAAAATATAAAAAAATTACCTTAACGATATTTTTGTATAAATATGGGAATAAAATAACTATTCACCAAAATTGATGACTTTGGGAATAATTATTGGATTTTGCACTACTAAAATAGACAATAAACAGATTTTAAGAATCTCTAAAAATTAGGAAAAATACCAAACACTTGGGCATCCTTATATATACATAAATATGTGATTTTGAAATTATTTTATATACAAAAAAAATATAGAAAAAAATTGGGTATCAGCAACCTACCTTGATGTGGTAAGCCATACCGAGCGATGAACTTCATTACACCTATATATTCCGGGAGGAACAACGTGTCATAGTTTTTAAATATTCCCAAAGTAAGGCCTAGAGATTAACTAAAAGCTAGAGTAAAAAGGAAGAAAGAATGGCATAGGAAGACATACAAGGACAAATTCGTACATGCTTTATGACAGAAGTTCGCAACAATTACGAGATTAGATGAATTCCGACAAGTCGTGGTCTGAGAAAGAGGCCTAAAGGGGCGAATGCCCTAGCCTTTAGATTTTTTCACATAACAGTTGCCTAGATGGCAATGACATTATTAAAATATTCATAATAGCTATGGTTTATAAGACTGATAAACACATCAGCCAACATTCGAAGACGAATGTTCCGAGGGGAAGGATGTTACACCCCATGTTTTCAGACGTAAGAGTACGTCTTAAGTTAATTGATGTAAGATCAGAGACGAGAACATATTTGAAAGTACATAGAGTAAGTTAATCATGTTACCTGGAGGATACTAATATTTAGGACCATGAATACCAAGTAACGAGAGGGTTGAAAGGTTTAGAAGCTAAGCGAATTAAAGAAAATAAGTTTCCTTGAAACTCGACAAGTTGAGAATGTTATAACTTGTAGTTTTGGTGTTAGAATGGGGTGCTTAAAATTATAAGGATATTATGTTATGAGTTATTTTAGTCATATGATAGACATGTTTTTTATTTTGAAGTCAAGCCAGTTGTGGAACAAAAGTTAGAAAAGGTCATCACAAATTACATTCATAAATGTGTTGAAACTTAGGTCAAATGTAGATGAGATTTTCTCCAAATATTCATGGAGTTAGGGTATTATATACCTACTAAGTTGAATATCTACAAGTGTAGTTTCTAACTCATTAAATCGTTCGTCAGTAGTATATACGAGTAGAGAGATATTTTTAGTTTTGTGAGACTGTGCAGATTGAATAGGTGACAAATAGGCGTTTCACTAAAGCTTTTTGAGAAATACATTTAATGTGTTATATGAGGTCTTTTTGGGACATATTATATACAAACTTTACGGTCTTGGAATTTCCTTTTAAGCACTCTTAGCCATTCGTGGATAAAAGATATATGCATCACAAGAAGGGTCAATGCTATATATATATATATATATATATATATATATATATATATATATATATATATATATATATATATATGTGTGTGTGTGTGTGTGTGTGTGTGTGTGTGTTTGTGTGTGTGTGTGTGCGCGTGTGTGTGTACGGTTTTAAATTATCTTTCTCCTAATTTTTCACATAACAAAACTAAAGAACTCCCAAAAACTTAACCTTAATCTCTTTACAAGGGTTCCAAAGAATATAAACATCCCGAGTACGAAATCAAGAAGCGATAACAATAGAATGATCCTTACGACGTAAGTATTGCTATAGTTTTGGAATGTACTTCATAGTTAAGAAAATTTCTATTTTCTATATTTAATCTGTTAATTGTTAAAGAAGGTTGATAAATTCATTTCCTAATAGTTAGTGCTTACGGGACGGTGATCAGAAGCTATGAGTTTGGATGTTTTCAATTTTAGTGGAATATTTTGTAGCCCACTCATGTTGGCCCCTTGTGATGATTTTTTATAGTGTTTTGGAGGAGAAAATGTGTGGAGAAACACCAATAATAGAATTGTGAGCTGGTCGTTCGTTGTTACATTTTAATACTATTTTGCCTTACTTTGTTTGTCGTTTTAAATATGAAGTGATTAGTATGTATGTGCTATTCTGTGGTATATTGTGATAGAGATAAGGTTGAAAAGATGTGTACATGTTGTTATTGGTTTGTTATTGTTGATGTTGGTATATGGTAATGGATGGGGGCCTTGTTACAGGGGAGATGCTGCCCAAATTTACGTAAACGAGCTACTAGTTTAAGTTGCGAACTTAGCTTTTACTTAGTACTGATTTTAAATCTCTTTATGCGATGGTAGATTAAGTTGAGTTGTTTGAAGACTGCTTGGGAGTTATTAAGGACTCAATGGAGCTAAGGTATGTTAACGCTAAACCTTTCCTTCTTTTTGCATGATCCTACAACTACATAAGTTTGATAACAAGGCATAAAGAGAAGTTCTTATTTGTAAATTTATGTACATTTTCTTAGTCTCATAGGCTACAGGATTCTCCCTTATCGGGGCTAAATATTCAGTTTTGTTCAGTCACTTTAAGCTAAGAGAGCATATATATATATATATATATATATATATATATATAGTATTTTAACCACCATCGAGCTATAATTAAAAGGAAGGTCCATAATGGGCAACCTATGATCAAATGATAAGTTATATACCGAGCCTACTGTGGCAGAGAGCCTACGAGTGAGACTAGAATGACCAAGATACAGAGCCTAGTATGGCCGAGTGCCTATGAGCAAACCTACTACAGCAGAATAGTTACATATACCGAGCCTTATAAGGACATACATCTATTTTACTTACTATATTGAGAGACATGGGCCAGTATCAATAGGTAAGCATATTTTCAAATTATATTTGAATCTCAGTTACATTCAGTTGTTATATTATCAGTTCAGTTTCAGCATATAATTATTTTATTGCCTTAAGTACTTGGTACGTTATTTCATAGTGATGTCTCTTTTGCAGGGGACACTATATTTCATGCGTGCAGGTCCTGATAGACAGCTGGATAGACCTCCCCAGTAGACAGTTAAACATCAGCTTGGTTAGTAAGCTCCACTTCCTCGGAGTTACCAGGTTAGTACCTTGGAGTCTATTTTATATATAGGTTTGATGGAAGGTCAAGGCCCTATCCCGACCATGATACAGTTCACTTATCCCTAAAGGCTTATAGACGAGTCTTATAACTTTTTTTTTTTATTGTGGCTTTACCAGCCATATATAGATGTTTATTTTTGTATTGCTGGTTGTAGAGCTTATTATGAGATGATTTAGAATAAGACCTCATCAGCCTTGTGAGCATGTGATCTTTGCCTTACGTGAATTACTCTTATAAATTCAAACAAAATTATTTCTTTTATTGGTATGCAATTTTATGAATTTTGTGGTATTTTTCGCATTTGTTTGTGCATTTTAATTAGTGAGAAATAAAAAAAATATGTCGCATGCGCATTTTGGAGTAGATATGAAATTTTTCAAGAAATTAATTAGCAATTAGTCATTTGATAAAAGGTAAAACCAAAAATAGGTTCAATTTGCTCTTTTAGTTATAATTTATGATTTTTTAGGTAATTTGTTTCTCTTTTAATTTTGTTTTGATAATAATTATAAAGGGTTGGTTTGCATTTTAAAGGTAAAATTGAGATTTTGTGATTATGTTAGAAGTTTTAGTAATTTTTGAGAATGAAAATAAAAAGAAAAATGTAAAAAAGTGAAAAGAAATCTGAAAATTCAATTAAAAAAAGAAGACCAAAATTGGTCCATTTTAAAAAAAATTTTAAGCCCAAAACACCCGAGGAACTGACCCAGTCCACACCCAAACCCAGTCCACCCCTCAAATCAAAACGACGTCGTTTTGGGGTCGTTCAATCTCGACCGTCTAGGTTTTAGATTCTACGGTTCATGAAGCCCGATCTTTTTGTATATATGTGTTCGAAACCCCCCTCCCCACCCCCATGAGTTATGGGTCGTCAACAAAAGTTTCATAGACGAATTTTATAATAGGGTTGATGGGCTTAGATTACCATAGGGTGCTGCAGAATGGGCATCACATCTCCGTGTCATAAGTGAAAGATAAATAGAGTGGACGTTCGGGTGGCTTCCCGTTGATGAAATCATATATAAGCTAGCTACCGGGCCCCATTTTCTTCTGATGGGTCTCCAGAGTATCTAACCTTATGCACTGTACAGGATCTTAAGATAGTTAGGGAGGTGCGAAATGATTCCTAGGGACGAAGATATTAGTTTCCATGCGGTCGAGATTGGTCCCAATGGTCAGTTTTCCGAAGCAGCAATTTATTTAATTTGGAGCGAATGTCAGTACTTGACGGTGGACACTCGAGCACGGTACTTAGCTATTGGTGAGGTTTCACCAGGGTACCTCGCTTGGCATAAAAAGGAAAGAGAGTGTGGAAGGATGGCTAAGAGGTCACATCTCTAGGAATTTGCTGAGGCGTCACAAGAGCAATGGAATTGGTTTGCCAAGGAAAATGAATACAGGGCCGATAGGGAAATTGGAAAAGCAAGTCAAAGACCTTCAATTCGAAAATAGCTTGCAAGCTGCGGTAGACAAGGGGGAAAAGAAAAGACTAGCCAAAGAAAACAAAGCTTTGCGAGCCAAAATTCAGAAAATGAAAACAGCCGCGGAGAATATTGCCAGGAGTGCGAAGGATGAAAGCTCATAGACAATTTGAGGCGAAAAGTAGGAGAATATGCTTTTGACTTGAATAAAGCAGAGGTTGAGCTGTACAGGGACTAAAAACAATTGGCCAAAAATATGGATGAACGAGCACACATGATTGAACAATTAAAATAAAGGCATGACAACGAGGTTGTTGGGTTGACAAAGAGGGTCATCATGGTTGAAAACAAAATGTCCAAGCAAGCCAGGGACTTCAAGGCTGAGAGAGAACATTGTTACACATCAATAGCACAATTGGAATGAGATTTATAGCAATTCCATGAACTAAGTTGGGTAGTCGAATGAACTTTGGAGGCAAAGGCCCAGCAAATTGGGCGATTGTCGCAAGAAAAAGGTTCTATAAGAGAGAGGGCACAGATGATCGCTGATTATATCACCATAAAGTGTAGCCACTACGAAGATATGACAAGATCTTTATTATTTTCAACCGCGATGACCTTTGTTCGTCAAGTGATTGAAGACCTCCACCACCTCCAAGGGGATTTATTACGCAAGCCTGCGGCAAGACCGAATGATGTTCCGCAGGCCCCAAGAGCATTAGAGGCTTTAATTTATTCATGATTTTCAAATATGTTGGTCCATTTAAGAGTCCGTATTTTATTTTATCTAAAGTTTATAGTATGTCCAATTATTTTCATTTTAAATCAGAGTCTGTTATTTTCAGTTGAGTTGGAGCCTGTAGGATTCGCTCATAACCAAATAAAGAAAAGGAAGAAAAAGGGGAAGAAAAATGAGAGAAACAATAGTAAAATAAAGGAGAAAATAATGAAACGAAAGGTGAAAGTGAAAAAATTGAGCATGATAGGGAAAAAACAAGAGAGAAAAGAAAGGCGGCATAGGATAAAACCCAGGATGATGCAACCGATCACTTCATGTGCATAATAGAAACTGATAACTGCTTAGGAGCATTCATCCCCGAACAAGTGGCTACCTATGTATTGAAACCTAACATCTAATACATGTTTTGGTGTTTTCTTTCCCAATTTAGAGAGGTGTTTAGTTTTTGCGCCATTCTGGCGACAACTCATACAACACTCGGTCCAAAAGAAAGCTGATTATGGTAAATCAAGAAACCGATACCAGTATCATTGATCCCTCAAAAGAGGTAGATGAGTTGGATGTTAATACGATGGGAGAGGAAATGTAAAAACTGAAACATTAGATGACTGAGATGTATCAGGCATGGGTGAGAGGGCAACCACTACCAAATTATCATGCTAATCCGACCTTCATCCCACTACTAGCCCAGTCACATGACCATCCTACCACTGATCTACCTCCAAGTTTCCCTGTATACCCATAATACTTCTCAAGCACCCCCAGCTCCACCACCCAAAGTTGTTCCTCACCCCCTTTAAAAATTTCTCCCATTTATGTGGCACCTCCTCCCCAACACTTAACAAATCAACCAGCGAGCCTTTGCTTCAACCTCATGACAATCAGTATTACCCACCAGAACCCGCTTACAAAGCCATGAAGCTTACTCATATGCCCCCCGTTTTTAGATCCCAATGGAGGATTAAAAACCAGTCGAAAATCCCGAGCAAGAGGAGGTGCTCAGGAAGGTCAAAAGCTTAGAACAATCATTCAGAGATATGCGAGGGTTAGGTGGCCAATTGAGTGTGGCATTGAAAGACCTTTGCTTGTTCCAATATGTGCAATTACCTCCGGGCTTTAAGATGCCCAAGTTTGACTTGTATGATGGACACGACGATCTAGTCACACATCTAAGGGGTTTTGTAGCAAAATGAGAGGAGTAGGAGGAAAGGATGAACTGCTAATGGTATACTTCAGTCAAAGTGTAATTTGGTTGTCATTTGAATAGTGCAGCCGGCAGGATCATGCTCGTTTGTACACTTGGGATGATCTAGCACAAGCATTCACCTGTTATTTTTCTCGAAATTATCCCGGACCGTTTTTCTTTGATGAAATTGGAAAAGAAGCACAATGAGAGCTTCAGAGAATATGTCTTCCGTTCGAGGGAACATGCCGTGAGGGTCGACCCCCCAATGAAGGAAAGTGAAATTGTAGATTATTTCTTGCAAGATTTGAAGCATACATATTTTGGTCACCTGGTATCGGTTGTAGGTCAATCATTCAATGATGTAGTGAAAATGGGAAGTATCATCGAGGAAGGACTCAAATCCAATAAGATCATGAGTTACCCTGTAATCAAAGAAACTGCCCAGGCTATCCAAAGCGGGACTGGAGGAGCAATTGGAAGGAAGAAGAAGCAGGAGGAAGCAACTATTGACTCAGGGTGTTGGTTCGGGCCCCGAGTTCTATCCCATTATAGCCAACCGCGTCCTTACCTTCAAATCTATCCACACACTCTATATAGCCCACCACAATATTACTACCCACCTCCAAACCCCTATTTCACAGTCCGTCATACACAAACATATACCCAACCTCCCGCCCACACATAATGACGTGTGCCAACTCCACAAAATAATTGCCTAGCTCTACCAAATAACAACCCTCCAAGAGCCTACTAACAACCCCCGAGACCAGCTTTCCAGGCCAACCAAGCTCTAAAAACCGAGAGGATGCAGAAGAAGAAAAATTTTACTCTTTTGGGAGAATCATATACCAGCTTATTCCACAGGTTGAGGTAGCTAGACATGTTGAGGCCGATCGAAGCAAAGTTGCAACACCCTCCCCTAAGAAATCAAGATTATTTTGTTAGTTGTTAGTATTGTTCCGGTGCCCTGGGGCACGACATGGAAAATGTTGGCATCTAAAGTGTGCTATTCAAGAACTCATTAATTCCTATCACATTAAGGTGAAAGCCTCGGAAGAACCCAACATTAATCAAAACCTGCTGACTCCTCATCAAGAGACAAATATGATCGAGATAGTGCACAAAAAGGGAGAGCCCAAAAAGCCTTCGCAAACTGTCATGATGATCCAGGCCAGTGAACGGAAGACGGGTGAGAATTTGACAAGTGAGATGTCAACGCTCAAGTCAAGAGTGACAAGTAGTTAGCCTGTTGGTTTAGTCAAGAAAAAATGTCTAAAAGATAGGATGGTGAAACAAGGGAATGAAAAAAGTGGTTATACCAGGGATGGCTAGTAATCCCGTGGTTGTAATAAAAGGTGCTTGTTCAGAGCCTGTCATTATCAAACCTGTAGTTCAGCTACCAGTGATCAGTAGCAAAGCAGTACTTTGGAATTATGATTGAGTAATAGTGACTTACGAAGGGCAGGAGGTTAGAGAAGAAGTTTGCAAGACTCATGGATTGACCCGATCGGGTAGGTGCTTTTCCCCTGAGGAATTGGGAAAATCAAATCCAACCAAGGATAGTTCAGTGTTGGTATAGAAAGCTATGAGTGAAGAAGAGGCAGAAGAGTTTCTAAAGAAGATGAAAATGCATGATTCTTCTATTGTGGAACAACTGAGAAAGACGCCCGCTCAAATCTCGTTATTATTATTGTTGATTCATTTAGACGAGCACCGTCGGGCTTTATTGTAGAACATAAAAGAGGCCCACGTTCCTAGTAAAATCACAATCGACCATTTCGAGAAGATAGCCAATAAGATTTTGAGGTCAACAGAGTCATATTTTCCGATGATGAACTACCAATAGAAGGCACCGAGCGTAATAGGGCACTCCACCTCACGGTAAAATGCGAAGATTCTGTGGTGACTCGAGTTTTGGTTGATAATGATTCAAGTGCGAATATTTGCCCTCTATCTATGTTAAACAAGTTGAAATTGGAAAAGGAAATAATTCACAAGAACAACATCTGTATACGAGGGTCTGATGCAGCAAAAAAGATTCGGTCAGTGACATAGTGCTCAAATTGACAATCGGCACTGTTGATTTTACCATGGAGTTCTAGGTGCTTGATGTGGTTGTTTCTTACAACCTACTGTTGGGACGACCTTGGATCCATGCTGCTAGAGCAGTTCCCTCTACTTTACATCAAATGGTAAAATTTGAATGGGATCGACAAGAAATAATGGTGCACGGCGATGACCATCTGTATGCTAACAGTGATGCTATCGTACCCTTCATTTAAGCGGATGATGATAAGGGGCCCTAGGTGTATCATGTTCATGACTCAATATCAGTTGAAAAGGTTCCAGAAGGGGAGCGTGTTCTAACACCAAGGTTCGCTACAACAATAGTCATGGTGGCACTTGAAATGCTAAAGAATGGGTTTGTTCCCGGAAAGAGTTTGGGGGCCTCACTTCAGGGTATCACACAGTCGGTGTCTCTCCCCATGAACATAGAAACTTTTAGCATGGGATTCAAGCCTACAACTGCAGACATCAAGAGAGCCAGAAGGTTTAAGAAAGAAAGCATGGGCCTCCCTAATCCTGTGCCTCGTATCTTCAAATTATTTGTGAAGCCCGGAGCCAAGAAGTGCCTAACAACAACAACAACTTCCAATGCTTCATTTGATCCTGACAAAGAATTACTCGAAAAGTTCAAAAAGTAGTTTGAATATGTGAACATGGTGGAGTCTGGAGCGGGATCAAGCAAGACAGATGTGCAATTTGTGGGACCCTGTGAAAAAGTCAACAACTGGGAAGCTACTCCTCTTCCCGCTCAGAAGGAGTCGTGGTAGTCGACTTTGATTTTTCTTTCAATTTTATCTGGATTATTTCCAGGAATGTAATTTAGATGTCATGTTCAATTCATTTGGATGTGTAAACCATGTTATCTTTCAAATTTCATTTAAATGCAATTTCCCTTTTCTTTAGGTCTAATCATTTTCATATTTCTTTGCTTTTTTTTACTTCTTGTACTATTATTTTTATGCTGGCTCCAATGACCTGACATGCATAAGGACTCTTCAACCCAGTCTTACAAATAGGTTTAGTTCAGGAGTTATAATCCAAGAGATAGAATATGAAGATGAGAAGGAATATGATGACGAAAGGGCGTTGGATGAAATTAGTAAATAATTGAGCCATTTTGAGGAAAATCCCAAGCCAAACTTGAGTGATACAGAAGTAGTCAATTTAGGGGACCCAATTAACATTAGAGAAACCAAAATAAGTATCCATCTTGAGCCACAGCTTAGAGAAGAAATAATTGAAGCGCTGCTTGAATATGAAGATGTTTTTGCATGGTCTTACGATAATATGCCAGGATTGGGCACTAACTTGGAGGTTCACAAATTTCCCACCGACCCGGCCTGCCCTCCTAATAAACAAAAGTTGAGGAAGTTCAAAACTGATGTGAGTGTGGAAATGAAAGAGGAAGTTACCAAGTAGTTTTGAGGCCAAGGTCATCATGTTGGAACATATGTATATGTTCATACTTATATGTTTTGATAATTGACAAACCAATATAATGAAAAATAATATATGCCAAATAAATGTGAGTTATTATTGAATACACTTTAATTTATATTTTAACTAAAGTGCTATTCATTTTGTAGATATGCAAAAGGAAGATAAAGAATTGATATGCAAAATTACAATGAGCATAGAGGAAGAAAAGGCTATGCAACGTTATTTGAGCGGACAAGAATTGGAGTCCAAGAAGTTCAAGACAAGATCGAGAGAAGCAATGAAAATAAATGAAGACCTTTTGTTGAGTCTTATTTATATTGTCTCTATTGTGATCTTGATCCGACTTTAAGATTGAGTCTTGGCTTCTCTCATAAAATAATTTTACAACATATGCATATCATAAATGATTTTACAATATATGCATATCATAAGTGATTTTACAATATATGCATATCATAAATGGTTTTACAATATATGCATATCACAAATGGTTTTACAATATATGCATATCATAAATGATTTTACAATATATGCATATCATAAATGATTTTACAATATATGCATATCATAAATGGTTTTACAATATATGCATATCATAAATATTTTTATTTGTGATAAAAATATTTTTATTGGTTTTAAATGTTATATAATAAATATTTTCAATACATTTAAAACAAAATGACTTTAAATGTTTTTATTGATTCGGAATGGTCATTACAATTGTTTTTCATGTTTAAGATATTTATATCTTCAAACAAAGCTTTGAAAAACATTTTATAACTTATTTTCAATAAGTTAGTTGTTTTAAAAACGGACCATTTCCGCAAGGTCAGATAGTCGAATATCTGATATTGGATAGTCGACTATCCTGATGACCGTTGCTAAGAAGTCGAATATCCATATCAGATAGTCTACTATCCCTGTGACCGTTGCCAAGATAGTCGAATAACCATATCGGATAGTCGACTATCTAACAGATTTTCAGAATCTGTATTTATGATCATAGCAACGACTAGGAGTGATTTTGGAGCTATAAATACATCTCAAAATCACTCATTAAACACACAACTTCTGACCAAAAACATTCTTAAGCTTTCATACATTTCCAATATCATTTATTGATCATTTTTATCATATTTTGAAAGCCAAGGTCTTGAATGTATTGTTGTGTTTTTGAGCGTATTTGTTTACTCATATCCACTCTATTAAGAGAGTCTTGTTTAAGTGAGTGCTTAGTGTTTTGTACACTTGAAGAGAATTGTTATTCTCTTGTTGTAAGAAGGAACTTGTGTTTCCTTGGTTGAAGTCTTGGAGTGTTGTATCTCGGAGCAAAGGTGTTGAGGCTTGTGTCCTCTGGTTGTAAAGGTTTGTCAGGCACCCGTAAGCTTAACAGTGAAGTCTTGGGGTGAGGTATCCTCGAGCAAGTGAAGTCTTACGGTGTGGTATCCTTGAGCAAGTGTAACGGTTTGTTAAGCACCCGTAAGCTTAACAAAGTTAGTGGAAATCTCGAGAGAGTCTCTCGGGGACTGGACTAGCCACGGGTTGTGGTGAAAAAGGATACATCGGTGCGTTCATTCTTGTTTATTTACTTATCGCACTTATTTATTTCCTGCAAATTTTTTTCAAATTCCGCAAGTTTACGCTATTTTTATTATAACTCTATTCACCCCCCTCTAGCGTTAAGCGTATTATCTAACAATTGGCATCAGAGCCTAACTCTCTGAAAGACTTAACAGTTTGAGAGAATCCTTCTATGGCTTCTACTAGTAGTGCTTTTGCAGGAATGGGTGAAGGTCACTCTACCTTTTTGCCTCCAATATTTGATGGAAGCAATTACACACATTGGAAAGATCGGATGACAATCTTCATCAAATCAAACAACTTTTGTCTATGGCAAATCATCAAGTATGGTGAACAATTGACGAAACAAGTTGGAAAAGCCATGGTAAGTGAATACAATACCAAGGCTATCAATATGTTGAATAGTTCCTTGAAACAGGAGGACTATCGGAAAATTTCCCAATACAAAACTGCTAAAGAGATGTGGGACAAGCTAGAGGACACTTATGAAAATGCGGCTCAAGAAGCAGACAGTTCATGTGATGAACCAACTGCCAAATGCCTCATGGCCGACGAAGGAGAAGAGGTAAGTACATCTAACTCTCACTCTTTTGAAGAATTACAAAGTGCCTATAATGAACTGTATGGTGAATTTGTTAATGCCTCCACAATGATAAAAGATTTGAAGAAAACATTTTCTTTGCAGAAAACACTTTCTTTGCAAGAAACAGATTTTCCGAAAACACTTTCTTTACAAGAAAAAGATTTTGGAAAATCCTCTTCTTTGAAAGAAATAGATTTTGAAAAGATAACTAATGAAAATGGTATTCTCAAAAATAAAATTGATGTTTTAGAAAAAGAAAATGATTTCTTGAAAAATGACATTTTTGATCTTAGAAACAAGATTAAAGCAATGAATGAATCTTCTTCAATTGATAAAAGTTCTATTTGTTTATCTTGTGATTCTTTGAAACTAGAAAACGTTGAACTTAGGAACACACTAAAAAAATATAGTGTAGATGCTCCTAAAACTATTGAAGTGATTAAGAAGAAAAAGCCTAAGAAAAATAGAAGGCGTAAAAAGAAAAAGAATCATGCTAGAAATTGTGATGCACCACCTAGAAATAATTCTAGGATTTTTAATAAGTCTAGAATTAATAATTTTAGACCACCTAGAAACGATTCTAGGAATTGTGCAAATGAATCTAGAAATAATTATTCTAGACCGCCTACAAATAACTCTAGGAATTTCAACGCTCCTAGGAATGTTGATTTTAGATTACCTCGAACGTATTTGGCACAACCTAGGCATATGCACAACCCGAATGTTGTATGTCACTACTGCAACCGGGTAGCACACATAGCACCCACATGTTTTGCAAAACATAGGGATTTATCTTGTGGCTATAATTATTATTTGCCTAACCCCCAAGGACCCAAAAGTGTTTGGTTACCAAAAACCTATGTTTAGGTACTTTTGCAGGTGTGCTTGAAGACTACAATATTGTAGTAGATGCACCAAGCACGGAACCTCATTGCATCAAGGGGGAATTTCGGTTAGTTATTCTTTTCGACAAAAACCGAATTGTTGATATGTGCAAGCAACCGATGTTAACATATTTGTTGTTAAATTAGTTCTTATACTGTTGAAATTTCTGATATGCTTAATCGTAATAGTTGTTAAATAACAATTGATACATCTGTTATGTTTTCCAATAACAATTGATTTTAAATCATGCATATTTGTTTTAGCCAAAATGATTTTTTAAACACGCCTCTAAAATCTGGACTAAGATAATCGATTATGTACTTATGATAATCGATTATGTTTAAGTCAGCTGCTTGACAATCGATTGTGAACTAATGACAATCGATTGTGTTAAGGCAGTGAGCATCAAATTTTTCAAATCTGCATGACAATCGATTGTGAACCTTATGACAATCGATTGTGATGAGGCAGTGTCCATCAAAGTTTTTCAAAGCTCAAAATAATCGATTGTGAAGCTAATGACAATTGATTGTGAAAAGACAGTGTCCATCAGATTTTTCAAAGTCACAAAATAATCGATTGTGAACTTATGACAATCGATTGTGTTGAGGCAGTGTCTTCCAGACTTCTTCAAAGTTATTATATAATCGATTGTGAGTTTACAACAATCGATTGTCAAGAGGCATTGTCTAAATCGATTTTTCAAGACTGATATATAATCGATTGTCAACATTGCATAATCGATTGTATAACTGACCGTTGCCAAAAAGTTTTCAAATACCGTCAGGTAATCGATTGTAGGTTTGTAACAATCGATTGTTTTAATTAAAATCTGGAAAAGATTTTTTGAACGTTGCCAGTAATCGATTGTTGATCTTAGATAATCGATTGTTAAGCGTAAAATCTGGGAATGATTTTTGGAATGACTGGCAGACAATCGATTGTGGTAACTTGACAATCGATTGTCATAGAGCAAAATCAGCAATTCTTAATTGGCAATTAGGCAACTGTTGTGTATGTTCTTCAACAAATGGTTTTATCATTATTTTATAACAATTGGTAGATCTATGTTTTGTTGGTATATCTTGATAAATTTCTATAAATCTTCATATTGCACACTTCTCATAGTCTTTCTTTAATATACTCCCTTCTTGCTAAATGCCAAAAAGAAGAAGTGTTTAGGCGATATGCCTCAAGTAAGAGGGAATATCTTTACATTCTAGTTTGCCTTAATTGAAGGGAAATATTTTCATTAAGGAAATTGCATGAATGTTATTGATGATATTTCTTGTACTTTAAAAATAATTTTTTATTGATGATATTATATTTGGAGCAACTAATAAATTAGTATGCAAGGAGTTTAAAACTCATGACTAGCAAATTCTTGAAATATCATGATGGACGAACTAAATTTCAACTTGAGGGTGCAAGTGAAACAAATGAAAGAGGGAACTCTCATTTGTCATGCTCAATATTGCAATGAGTTGCTAAATCGCTTTGAAATAAGCAACACCAAAGCAATGGCCAATTCAATGAATTCATATGACCGTCTTGATAGAAATGTGAAAGGTAAGGAAAGCAATACCAAGTATTACAAAGGTATGATCGTTCCTCACTTTACCTTATTGCTAGCAGAATTGATATAATATTTAGCGTTTATTGATGTGCTAAGACATAAATCATGTTCAAAGGAGTCACGTCCTAATGCGGTTAAACGTTGATCTAAATGCATACATTTTTTTTGTTGCATTTATATTTTGAATATTACTGACTTGAGCGTGGAAGATGCGTATTTTCTTTTGCAGGTATCGCCCTAAATTCAGGGGGAACCAAGATAAAGTTTCAATTCAAGTCAATATTATTTTTCTTACTTGACTTGTGAATTTAGAAATAGCATATTTGATTTGATAAAATTATGTTCATAAAATTATGATATATACTTTTACCAAAAATATAGTTTATTTTTAATAAACGAATTCCATAAAATGAAAATTGTTTTTCCAATATTTTCTGCTTAAACGATTTTTCAAAGTCGTCGAAGTTAATCGACTAACTAGAAGTTATTCGAATAACTTGAGTATCCAGAAAATCAAGCTATTTCTCCTGATATTCGACTAACCAGAAGTTATTCGAGTATATCTGTTTCCAGATATTCGGCTATCCCAGAAGATATTCTTATATCGTTCCCGGATAGTCGACTATTCAATAAGTTATTCGACTATCCTCAGTCAAATTTCAAAAATCTGACCGTTTTATAGCCTTTCCAATCAGTCGAAAAATCTGATTTTTGTCATTCAATGCTATGTTTTCTTGAACTCTATAAATAGGATTAGTGTGCACTCTTTGTTTCACACAAAAATCATTCTTGTTCAAGAAATTCTCTTCAAAAATTCTATTCCAAACTTCTTCCAAAAGTTATTCTTGCCGACAAATTTCAATGTCAAATAGAAGCTCTTAACGCTCTCGTGCCGGAAAGAATATCCCTTCTTCTTCAAATCCTCCTCCATCTCTACATTGTTATGATGATGGATCCGTTCTTTGGTTTGAACAAGAAAATGAACTTCAACGATTTATTAGAAACTTTGAAAATCGAGATATTCTTCCACCTCGATTCACAACCGCAAGATATCTAGCGGATTCTAATCATTCCAATATACTTCTACAAAGTTCAATCCTTGACTTTGTTTATTTGAAGTATGATTTCATTCATCGTCTTTTGATTCAAGCCTTCTATTCGAACCTTAAGAATGATGAAGATGGAGTTCTCTCTACCAAAGTCAATGGCATTCCTATCCTTTTAAGTCAAGAAAATATTCAAGCTATCACAAATCTTCCTCGTGATGGCCAAGGCATCGAACAATATACCGGTGTCGAAGGAATACTCTATGATGAAAATGTCCTCTTCAACCTTATTGGAATTGGACAATTTGAATTCTCTCAAGAGCAAAAGAGAGCTCCTATTAAAGGAATTTTTCCGGAATTTCGTTTGATTCTTTATGTTGTCACTCGGATTCTAAAACCGAGAAAAAAGCAATCACACGACAATTGGCCGTGAAGATGCAAAAATCATGCATTCTATTATTTCCAAAGCACGCATAAATTGGTGTAAATTTGTTCTTACACATATGCTTGACTCAATAGGAAGTGACAAACCCCTTCCTTATGCATTACTTATAATGCATCTTCTTGAAGCATCTCAAGTCAGCACCAATGTTGGTATCAAGAAAACTCGCACCAAACATTGGGAAATTCAAGAGACCTCTTTTCATGGCCATGACCAACCACATGATCAAATTCCAAATCCTCCTCCTCCAATTCAAGCTCGTCGTCCTGGTGCCAAACCGGATGTGTCTCAAGCCATCTTGGATCAACTTGCCTCTCTATCGACCTCAATTAATCAAATCGATAGTAATGTGTCTCGCACGGAAAGAAATGTGCGTAGGCTTAGTGACGAAATCCACGGATATTTTGACCATGTCAATTATTCGTATTCTCACGTCTATTCCACAAGTACTTCTAGCGATGACGATGATTTCGACGATGATGAAAGTTCTTTATTTGTATTTTCATTATTTGAAATGTATTTTCATTTATTGTAATATATTTTCAATTACTCTTATTGTAATTTTCCTTCTTCATTAATGAAATTATCTTTTTGTTAATGTCAAAAGGGGGAAGATTAAGGGTATATGCATATTTATCTTTAATCATGCTTTTGGGAAGATTAAGGGTATATTTATTTTCCATTAAATTGGGAAAGATAAGGGTATATGCATACTTATTTATTTATATGCATATTTATTTGTTTTAAATATTTATTGCATAAATTGAGGGGGAACTCAATAATAACTTGTCTTATATTTGGCATAGTCTTTTATAAAGGGTATATGCATATTCCCATGAAGGTTTGCCATTATCAAAAAGGGGGAAATTGTTGGAACATATGTATATGTTCATACTTATATGTTTTGATAATTGACAAACCAATTTAATGAAAAATAATATATGCCAAATAAATGTGAGTTATTATTGAATACACTTTAATTTATATTTTAACTAAAGTGCTATTCATTTTGTAGATATGCAAAAGGAAGATAAAGAATTGATATGCAAAATTTCAATGAGCATAGAGGAAGAAAAGGCTATGCAACGTTATTTGAGCGGACAAGAATTGGAGTCCAAGAAGTTCAAGACAAGATCGAGAGAAGCAATGAAAATAAATGAAGACCTTTTGTTGAGTCTTATTTATATTGTCTCTATTGTGATCTTGATCCGACTTTAAGTTTGAGTCTTGGCTTCTCTCATAAAATGATTTTACAACATATGCATATCATAAATGATTTTACAATATATGTATATCATAAGTGATTTTACAATATATGCATATCATAAATGGTTTTACAATATATGCATATCACAAATGGTTTTACAATATATGCATATCATAAATGATTTTACAATATATGCATATCATAAATGATTTTACAATATATGCATATCATAAATGGTTTTACAATATATGCATATCATAAATATTTTTATTTGTGATAAAAATATTTTTATTGGTTTTAAATGTTATATAATAAATATTTTCAATACATTTAAAACAAAATGATTTTAAATGTTTTTATTGATTCGGAATGGTCATTACAATTGTTTTTCATGTTTAAGATATTTATATCTTCAAACAAAGCTTTGAAAAACATTTTATAACTTATTTTTGATAAGTTAGTTGTTTTATAAACGGATCATTTCCGCAAGGTCAGATAGTCGAATATCTGATATTGGATAGTCGACTATCCTGATGACCGTTGCCAAGATAGTCGAATATCCATATCAGATAGTCGACTATCCTTGTGACCATTGCCAAGATAGTCGAATAACCATATCGGATAGTCGACTATCTAACAGATTTTCAGAATCTGTATTTATGATCATAGCAACGGCTAGGAGTGATTTTGGAGCTATAAATACATCTCAAAATCACTCATTAAACACACAACTTCTGACCAAAAACATTCTTAAGCTTTCATACATTTCCAATATCATTTATTGATCATTTTTATCGTATTTTGAAAGCCAAGGTCTTGAATTTATTGCTGTGTTCTTGAGCGTATTTGTTTACTCATATCCACTCTATTAAGAGAGTCTTATTTAAGTGAGTGCTTAGTGTTTTGTACACTTGAAGAGAATTGTTATTCTCTTGTTGTAAGAAGGAACTTCTGTTTCCTTGGTTGAAGTCTTGGAGTGTTGTATCTCCGAGCAAAGGTGTTGAGGCTTGTGTCCTCTGGTTGTAAAGGTTTGTTAGGCACCCGTAAGCTTAACACTGAAGTCTTGGGGTGAGGTATCCTCGAGCAAGTGAAGTCTTAAGGTGTGGTATCCTTGAGCAAGTGTAACGGTTTGTTAAGCACCCGTAAGCTTAACGAAGTTAGTGGAAATCTCGAGAGAGTCTCTCGGGGACTGGACTAGCCACGGGTTGTGGTGAACCAGGATACATCGGTGCGTTCATTCTTGTTTATTTACTTATCGCACTTATTTATTTCCTGCAATTTTTTTTTAAAAATTCCGCAAGTTTACGCTATTTTTATTATAATGCTATTCACCCCCCCTCTAGCGTTAAGCGTATTATCTAACACATCATAGTCACAAAATATCCCACATGGTTAGCAAATGTCGTGCCTGTGCCAAAAAAGGATGGTAAAGCTAGGGTATGCATCGATTATCATGACCTTAACAAAGAAAGTTGAAAAGAAAACTTCGCACTGTCAAACATCCACATATTGATTGACAATTGTAAAAAGCATGAGTTTGGGTCCTTCATAGATTTGTTACGCGGGCTACCACCAGATTATTATGGATGAGGAGGATGCAGAGAAGACAACATTCATCACGCCATGTGGAACCCATTGCTACAACGTCATGTCCTTCGGCCTGAAAAATGTAGGGGAAACCTATATGTGGGAGATGATAACCATCTTCCACGATATGATACATAATGAGATTGAGGTCTATGTGGATGATGTAATTTTGAAATACAGGAAGCAATCCGACCATGTCAGAGATCTAAGGAAATTTTTACAGAGGCTATGCAGGTATAATCTCAAACTCAATCCGGCGAAATGCGCATTTGGTGTCCCCTCAGGGAAATTGCGAAGGGTTTGTTGTTAGCCGCCGAGGCGTTGAACTAGATCAATCAAAGATCTAAGCCAAACAAGTATTGCCACCTCTAAGGAACAAAATAGAGGTTATGAGTCTGTTGGGGGGATTGAACTCCGTCAGTCGAGTCATTGCTCAACTCACGACAACCCGTGAGCCCATCTTTAAGCTATTGAAAAAGGATGCCGCGGTTAAATGGACGGGAGAGTGCCAGGAGGCTTTTGATTAAATAAAAGAATACTTGTCGAACCCAACAGTATTTGTCCTGCCAGAAACAGGAAAGCCTTTTTGGACAACTTATTTGGATGCATGCTGGGTCAACACGATGTCACCGGGAGGAAGTAACATGCCATATATTACCTTAGCAAGAAATTTAGAGCTTATGAGGTTAAGTATACTCATCTTGAGAGGACGTATTATTCCCTAACTTGGGTATGGCAGAAGTTAAAACATTACTTGTCATCATATACCGCTTACCTCGTCTCATGCTTGGGCCCGCTGAAATACATCTTCCAGAAGCCTATGTCCACCGGGAGGCTTGCAAAAGGGCAAATATTGCTCACAGAGTTTGACATTGTCTACATGACCAAGACTACAATAAAATCACAAGCATTGGCTGATCATTTGGCTGAAAATCTGGTAGACAATGAATATTAACCTTAAAAGACATACTTCCCAGACGAGGAGGTAACGTATATTGATAAAATTGAACAAGACGAGAAGCCGGGATGTAAATTATTTTTCGATGGGGCTGCCAATATGAGAGTCAAGATAGGAGCAGTACTCATTTTTGAAATGGGGCACCATTACCCCGTTACAGCTCAGCTCTGTTTCTATTACACCAACAACATGGCAAAATATGAGGCATGTATTTTGGGTTTGAGGTTAGGCACAGACATGGGTGTCCAGGAAGTCTTGGTCTTGAGAGGCTCAGACCTTGCAGTACACCAGATTTAATGAGAGTGGGAAACATGATATTTGAAGCTCATACTGTACGGGCAATGCTTGCATGACCGTTTTCAATGATTTTGGTCAGTAGAGTTCAGGAATATCCCAAGAATTCACAATGATGTTTCTGATGCTTTTGCCACTTTAGTGTTAATTTTACATCATCCAGATAAGGCTTATGTTGATCCATTGTATATCCAAGTCCATGACAGACATGTTTACTGTAATGTGGTGGAGGAAGAGCTTGACGGTGAGCCTTGGTTTCACGACATCAATAAATATACCAGGATCAGTGTGTACTCAGTACAGGCCACAAGTGACTATAAGAAAATAATCAATCGTCTATCAAGTGGGTTTTTCCTCAGTGGAGGGGCGCTACATAAAAGAACGTTGGATCTTGGGTTGTTAAGGTGCATAGATGTTGGGCAAGCTACAAACATCATGAATGAGGTACATTCTAGAGTATGCGGAACGCACATGAGCGGATATGTTTTGGCAAAGAAGATTATCCGCGCGTGGTATTATAGGCTCACCATGGAGCGAGATTGTCTCAGTTTCGTGCTCAAATGTAATCAATGTCAGGTGCATGAAGACTTGATTCACTCACCGCCATCTGAATTGCATACAATGTCTGCACCATGGCCCTTCGTTGCCTAAGGCATATATGTCATCGGGCCCATGGAGCCAGAAGCTTCCAATGGACACAGGTTCATCCTTGTTGCTATTGATTATTTTACCAAGTGGATCAAAGCTAAAACTTTCAAGGCGGTGACTAAGAAAGTCGTGGTCGACTTTGTGCATTCCAATATCATTTGCCGATTTGGAATCCCAAAGACACTCATCACTAATAATGGAGCAAATCTGAATTGTCATTTCATAATAGAAGTATGTCAGCATTTTAAGATCACACATCGCAATTCCACCCCATACCGCCCCAAGGCGAATAAAGCAATTGAGGCAACTAATAAGAATATAAAGAAGATACTTCAAAAAATGGAGGAAGGGTTTTGGAAATGGCATGAAAACTTACCTTTTGCACTGTTAGGCTATCAGACTAGTTTATGAACCTCAGGTGGGGCAACTAAATATTTTTTAGTATATGGCACATAAGTAGTAATTTCGGATGAAATTGAAATTTTACCTTCGGATTGTTGTCGAGGTAGAATTAAAGAAGAGGAATAGGTCAAAACCCGTTTGTAAAAATTGAGTTTGATTGATGAGAAAAGATTGGCATCAGTATGTCACGTCCGGTTGTATCAACAGAGGATGGCCAGAGCATATATGAAGAAATTGCGTCCAAAATGGTTTGAAGTGGTTCAGTTGGTATTCACACGCACCGTCCCTCATCAGGCAGAGGCAAAGGGCAAGTTCGCCAAAAATTGGCAAGGGCCGTTCATCGTATCAAGAATGTTGTCCAACGGGGCGTTGTATCTAACAGATGCGGAAGGCAAGTATATAGAAATGGCCATCAATTCAAATGTAGTTAAGAGATACTATGTATGATTTTCTTTGTTCAAATCATTGTCTATACTTATCTTGTTTGTTTGTACTTTGCATGTTCTAGAGATTGAAATGACCAATGCATTTTATTCAGCTATCTAAACACTTTATCCTTTGCTAACCCTTTCTGAGCTTTAATTATTTTCTTTAATACCCCTCTTTCGAAATCAGTGACAAGAGTCAGAAACGGAAGTGTAAAAGCCAATGAAAGGAAAAGACAAGGAAAGAATGAAGAGAAATAAAAAGAGAAAAGAGAAGGAATAAGAAGAAAAAACAAAATAATAAAAAAATAAGAAATAATAAATGAAAAGAAAAAGAGAAGAAGTAAAGGAAAAAAAAAGAAAAAAGGAGAAAAGAGAAAGAAGGGAAAAACCCATAAAACAGCAAAACAACAAAAGAAAAATGAAGAAACAGAATCAGGAAAAGTAGAAAAGAGAAGAGCACGAAAATAAGGAATCAGCATGTACCATGTTTGACCCGATTCCTTTAAAGGATATGTAGGCAGCCTCACGGCTCGGTCATATTCAAATAAAAATTCAAAGGTCCCCAAGCAAGAAACTTGGGCAAAAGTTGTGGTTATTATAAGAAATTTGATTCCGAAAGTTGTAATTTTTTGAACCTATTTGAATTATTTCGAGCCTTTAACACCCCTTTCTTTCTAACCTTATCCAAAAGCCTGCATTACGGTCCAAAGAAAGACCTTCTGATCAGTCTTTAAGAAATGTTGAGTCATGTAAGAAGAGGTGATTCATACCCCAAGGCAACACTCTAGTCCAAGCAGGAAAATAATAAAAATGAGAGAGTCTTATTGGTGAAAACCCTCCAAGAGAAATAAAAAGGAGAGAGTCTTATCAGTGAAAACCCTCACGGGCACCAAAAGGCGAATGCAAGGAAGTAACAAGCGACTGGAAAAGGCATGTTTTGGAAATCTGTCCAGGACACCATAAGTATAGCAAGGTTAGATTTTGGTTATAGGGTTTGGGTTTAAAGAAGCTCGCAAAAACAAAGCATACAACAGAAGGCCGATCATTTGGGCAGACTGGATCGACTAAGACAAAGTGCATATCATGATCATGGAAACAAGTTGTTCCTCCATACATAAGTTTCTTTTCTTTTTCCATCAATAGTTGCCAAATTTGGAACACTTTTATTCTAAGACCAAACAATTCAGAGTCATTGCATTTCCTTTTATTTTGGGTCATCATTTTTCTTCTAAGACGTCTCCAATGGTTGTTGTGTTTAAGGAGGCAAGAGAGAAATTTCAAAGCTTACTACCAGTTCCCAAATGGCAAAGCATATGCTGGTCAAAACATAACAAAGGTAGCAAAAGGTAAAACGGCAAGGGGAAAATCGATGAAAGTGTCGTTAGCAAAACTGACTCGGTAGTTTTAGGAAGGATGTAAGGGGTCTGGCACAAAGGTCAGGAGTGTAACACAATGATGGGGGATCAGGGTAAAGTCATAGGGTTCTAAAGTCGGCCAAGAAATCAAGCAGCCCATGATCAGTGCGGGAAATTAAACATAATAAAACACGACAGCGGGGAGGCCATTTTCGGCAAGAATGCCGCAAGCTAACCACCACTTATGAAATAACAAGATTTTCTTTGATTGAAACAGGGGCAGAAAATTTTGGAAGATCCTGGGGAATTCCTCCACAGGGGATGGAAAGCACATGGTAGGCATGACCGAGAACCTTAGGACCCTCCTGGAAAATGGGACGTAGTGTAAAATTCAACAGGGAACATAATCTGGTACAAATGTCTTCCCCAATAAGAGTCGTCAGGACCCTCCTGAACAATGGGACGTAACTTTACTAGCAAAACCCAGCAGAGACAACACAGAGCTAGAATTGGCAGTTAATTTTGAATCCTCAGGACCCTCATGGAGAATGAGACTCATTTAAAGGTGGGAGACAATCACGAATAGCAAAAGCATAAAATGGTTTGCATATTAAAAAAGGATTAAGTTAAGAGTTGTCACACCCTACTCGAAATTGGGACTCAGTTTAATACTCAAATAGTCATGGGTAACATGGGCAGGAACAAATAATGCCCCAACAAGAATCGTCAGGACCCGCCTGGATAATGGGATTTAATTGTAGAAGCTTTCAGGACCCCCCCCCCCCCCCGAATAATGGGATGTAACTCTGAACTAATCCAGAAGAGACACATTTTGTCATCTAATTAAGAATTGCTAGGACCTTCTTGGATAATGGGGTGTCGCTTTAATTATCGATCTTCAGTAGATCCACATCAGATAGAACTCATGGCAAGGCATAGAGGAAAATAATACCTTTGGAAAATATAGCCTGATCTTAAAAGTTGTAATTTGTTAAGAGTTATTACAACCCTCTTGGATAATGGGGATTTAGCTTTCAAAATTAAGAGATATTTGGTAATGGGATTTGATTAACACTCACTGATGCGCCCATCACCAAACTGGGGCAGAAAAAAAAATTCATTTGTTTTTTTTGTTTGTTGTAATCAGGTTTAAAGGCAGCAATACTTCTTAAGTTTCAGGTTTTGGTACTCAGGTTCCAGCCTGGAGAACAAGGAAAAACTTTTCAAGTTTCAACTATTGGTAATCAAGCGTCCACCTGGAGAACAAGGGAATACTTTCAAGTTTCAAGTTTCAGTAATCAGGCGCCCACCTGGAGAACAAGGAAATACTTTTCAAGTTTCAAGTCTTGGTAATCAGGCGCGGCGCCCATCTAAGTCGCCCACCTGGAGAACAAGAGAATACTTTTCAACTTTCAAGTTTTGGTAATTAGGCGCCCACCTGGAGTACAAGGGAATACTTTTCAAATATAAAGTTTTGGTAATTGGGCGTCCACCTGGAAACAAGGGAATACTTTTCAAATTTCTAGTTTTGGTAATCAGGCACCCACCTAGAGAACAAGGGAATACTTTTCAAGTTTTGGTAATCAGGCACCCACCTAGAGATAAGGGAATACTTTTAAAGTTTCATGTTTTGCTAATCTGGCGCCCACTTGGATAAAAATGGAATAACTTTCAAGTTTCAAGTTTTGGTAATCAGCCGCCTACCTAGAGAACAAGGGAATACTTTTCAAGTTTAAGTTTCGGTAATCAGGCGCCCACCTGGAGAACAAGGGAACACATTTCAAATCTCAAGTTTTGGTAAATAGGCGCCCATTTGGAGAACAAGGGAATATATTTCAAATTACAAGTTTTGGTAATCAGGCGCCCACCTGGAGAACAGGGGATTACATTTCAAATTTTGAGGTTTGGTAATCAGACGCCCACTTGCAGAACAAGGAAATGCATTTCAAGTTTCGAGTTTTAATCATCAGGTGCCCGCGTGGAAAACAAGGGAACACAATTCTAATCCAACAACAAGGCATAAACATGGAGAAAGAGAAGCATAGCAGTAGGGCAACAAGAAGTTTCACAGCAGGAAGTACTGTAGGACAACAAGAAATTTCTCAGGGAGATACACAAAGTAACAAGGAAACAAAGATCAAGAGCAAGTTTGAAGACATAGATATGATCTTTTGTAATACATAGTTCGTAGCTTAGTCTAGCTTATTTTTATTTTACATGGTGTAATAAGGAGGTCTAGAAAGCAGTAGTAACAACAACATCAGCAGTGAAAGCACAGCTTCGGTAGTCCTAGATACCAAACACTCCTGAACTACAATGACTTGATTCCTCTTTAGCTGAGAATATGTAGGCAACCTCTGAAGCAGGGTGCAGTCAAGATCTCAAAACGCTTCTCACAGAGTATTCAAACGGGCGAAAATAGCTCATGTCTGCTCACTTGTCTTTATACGGAAACTCTTCGTGCTTTCGGGGAAAGAGGGGTAGCTGTGAGTATGTGATTTTTGCCCTACATGAATTACTCCTAAAAATTCAAACAAAATCATTTCTTTTATTGGTATGAATATTTATAAATTTTTTGGCATCATTCACAATTGTTTGTGCATTTTAATTAGTGAAAAATACAAAAAATATGTCACATGCGCATTTTGGAGTAGATATGAAAATTTTCAAGAATTAATTATCAATTAGTCATTTTATAAAAGGAAAAACCAAAACGGGTTCAATTTGCTCTTTTAGTTTTAATTTTTAAATGTTTAGGTATTTTGTCTTCTCTTTTAAATTTATTTTGATAATAATTTTATAGGGTTGGTTTGCATTTTAAAGGTAAAATTGAGATTTTGTGATTATTTTAGGAGTTCTAGTAATTTTTGAGAATGAAAATAAAAAGAAAAATGAAAAAAATGAAAAGAAATCTGAAAATTCAATTCATACAAGAAGACCCAAATTGGGCCATTTTTGAATAAAATTTCAGCCCAAAACACCCCAAGAACCGTCCAATCCACACCAACACCCGCTCCACCCCCCAAATACAAAACGACATCATTTTGGGGTCATTCAATATCGACAGTCTAGGTTTTAGATACTACGGTCCATGAAGCATGGTCTTTTTGTATACAAGTGTTCGAACCCCCCCTAAAAAAACCTCGTACCCTGTCTCTAACCTCATCGTAAGAAACCTTAGACCCACCGCCTCCCTACCGTGCACCACCGGTCGGAAATCGCCTCTGCCAGCGGTAATGTTCAAAATTACACCAAATTTACACTGTTAACTCTTCTCAACCTCCTCTATCCATATATTAAACCACCGTCCCAAGAATCACCCCCCATCGCCTCAAATATTAGCCACACGTTTTGATTCTGCTGCCGTACACGGCGGAGCCGCCTCTGATCTACCCCAAATTGATACCAAATAACCCCCTTGCCTCCCTCATGTCAAGTCCATACTCAATCTTACTCAAACTCTTCCATAATCGTTCAACACCCAAATCTAGGGTTTTCCAGTTTCTCTAATGGTGCATGAAGGCCTTGACTCGTGTTCAATGTCTGATTCCATTAAAGCTAAGCATTCAATGTTCTTTGTATAATTTGATTTTCTCATCTCATCATCTCTTGTTCCATTAATCTGGTTGTTTTACGGAAAATCCTGAGCTTAAGATTAATTAGGGTTGTATCAATTTTATTTTTGTTGAATTAGTTAGTTAAGTTAATAAGGGTCATGTTGTTAAGAATCCATCAGTATAGTTCCTGAACTCAAATCTTTTGTGATTGGCTTCCATTTTTGTTCCTAAGTATTGAGTTAAATTTTGTGATAAGACATGAGGTCATTGTTGCATGCTAGTTCCTTTTAACAATTTTGTTTTCTATTTTTCTTTGAGTTTTTGCATTTTTTTAGATCTTTTCATAATTTGATCAGTTTGGATTTGTTTTATTGGCTTAAACTTGTTAAAGACCTCAGAATTTGGTCCAACAGGCTAAAATAAATTCAAAGGGAATGATAGAGGGTAATTAATAAGACCTCAAAGGGTAATTTGGGTATGTCTAGATTAGAGAATCTTTCACAACAAAATAGAAAGTTTCTAGTAGGGGTTATTGTTGAATTTCAGAATGTGTGGTAGTTTAACTTGGTCAACATGTCTTAAAAGTAGGGACTAAAATAAAATAACTAAACCTAAGGTTTTCCCAACTTGCCTTAACTAAAAAGGCAATGATTTTTTCCTTTGAGGGAGAGGACTGAAGAATAGAAAATTCTAGACGGCTAAAAGCTTTAAAAAAATACTTTTTCATTGAGCTCTTCTAGTAATTTTTGAACTTCTTCTAGGGATGAAAAAAGTTTTGATTAGCTTACATTTGAACAAACGAATTAAATAAAGCATTATTGAAGTGTCTTGGTCCATTGTTTGGACTGAAGCCGTGTTCTGGGTTGTTTTACCTCACTTTCTGGGTGTGAAATTTGGGTTTAAACTGTTGATTCTACTATCATGTTAGTGCTACTGAATCTTACCCCCTTTTTCTCTTATTTCTAGGCACACTTCTATATTCTAGCCCATGTGAATGTTTGAGTTAAAAGGTTAAATGGAAAGCGTAGTTTCAAACAGGGTGTTGTTTTTATTAAGTTAATTATATGCTTCATTTTTCATCCGGATTTGATGTTGTTATCTGATTTGGTTGAGGTTAGATCTACATATGTGAGATCTGTTTAGGGTATTTCTATAGGGATCATTGATTACAAAGCTATGTCTAATTAAATTTTGATCCTATATAATCGAACATTTATCCATGTTGCTTAATTCCGAATCCCTCTAAGAGCATGGTAGGCATGTTAATTGGGTTGATTTATTAGCTAATCTTGCCTTCCCAATGAGGGATTGTTAAGTCTCTATAGGGCCAATGACTGATTGCTTTCCCAGGGGTCGACATTATTTTGTGGCTAAAAATGAGTGATTTGGTTTGATGTTTTGTGATGCACTCGATATGTAGTTCTAGTTTGGATCCGGCTTGCATAGTTATTGGCTATTGGGTTAATTTTGTAGTTTTTTGTTATAAAAATGGAACCTTCATTTAATTAGCTTGTGCTTCAAATTGAAAGTTCTGCGCGTTCTTCTGGGCAGCCTTTGTTGAAACCACTAGTATAACATAACTTAGTTCTGTCATAAAACCTTGCCTCAATAGGGCATGTCCACGAATTTGATTTTGGGTTTAGTTCATTCAAAAGAGATGCGCAGAGTTTATAAACATGCCTATGTAGAATTAGGTTGCAAGTGGATCGAATTTCTGATGCTATTGGTTTGTATGATTCACAGTCGTAACACCCCTGGATTACTGAGCCCATTTTAAATCTGAACTTCACGACAGTTGTAGGGAAATCAAGAATGCTTAAGGTTACATCCATTCGAATATAATTTTATTTAGAAAATAAAGCGAGGCGTGCCATATATAACCAAATTGTGAAATATATGACCCTCAAAGGTTTTGTTCAAACACCCTTTCATATTAGAACCCGAGGTGTACCACTTAGAGAATTTTTGTGGCCCTAGAACACTTAAACGATGAAATTTCCTTGGGCACGGTAGTTAAATAATTTATCTTCCTAATTACGGGTGCACATTTATGTGACCCAAAATCCAAATCCCAATGATGTTAAAATACCTCAAAATCCGCGGGTGCATTTATGTGACATAGTTAGAGACGTATTTTGATAACGTTGCAATCTTCTTAAAATTATATAAAGGCGGTTAAGTAAATATGCACATAGGCATTAAAACGCATTAAAATCAGATAATTAAGTCAAGTATTACTGTTGAGCGACCGTGCTAGAACCACAGAACTCAGGAGTGCCTAATACCTTCTCCCGGGTAAACAAAATTCCTTACCCGAATTTCTGGCTCACAAACTATATACAGAGTCAAAACTTCCTCAATTCGGGATTTAAACCAGTAACTTGGGACACCCTTAGTTATCCCAAGTGGCGAATCTAAACTCTAAATAAATAAATCTCATTTCGATTGTCCTTTAATTGGAAAAAATCCCTTATCTACGCCCTTTGCAGGGTGTAGATGTTAAAAAGGAGGTGTGACAAGCCGAAGTTAACGATTGCCCCTCCATAGTTTACGATTACAGAGTGGTACACTCGAGACAAGTATGGTATCGGTGCCGGCCACACCTCTTCAGGTTTGGGGCGTGACAGAAAACTTACAAGATGAGTTTCACCTTTTCAAGGAATGGTAAGAATTGGGGGGGGGGGGGAGGGGATGAGGTCTTCAATTTTCTGCCGAATGAACTTCTGTTACCAACCACAATCTTATTCTTTATCGATGCTCAATAATGGAGCTTTGCTTGCTCGATGAATATAGTTGATTAAGCCCCCTCGAAAAAATCGAGGACTTTATGGATGAAGCATGTGGTCGAGGTTAAACTGAGGTAATACAGTATTATTTACAAAGTGGCTGAGGAGGATTACGATTCTCCAAAAGGATAGGTGAATTTGCCTAAGACAAACCTCATACTTTTACAGAAGCCAATAATTATAGTATCCACTGAGGTGAGCATGAAGTGGTTAGTATAAAAACTAGATACCCCTCCACTTGAGTTGTAATATCTTTGTTGGGCTCGGGGAGGACGACTTCCTAATTGCATTCCACCCTAACCGTCTAGAGTGTGTCCTCGATAATGGAGAATATGCACCTCAATACCCCTTCTCTTCGCTTTTGTTGGCATTAGGCTTCTCAACATTGAAGTCGTTCTTAGTGGAGCAGCCTCCAAGGATAAAGGTTTTTAAGGGAGTCTTCGGGGCCACCTCAGGAAAGGACACCTCGACATCCGTTTCTGGGTTAGAAGTTGAAGGGACGATATATTGAGGCACAAGTTTGGACATTTTCCCATCGGATTCTAGAAAATATGAAGATTTGCAGTTAAGGATGAAGATTTGAAGATGAGGACGAAAAATTGAAGATAGGGATGAAAGTATGAAGGACTGACTTGATGATTCAAAGAAGTATAAATATTTGAACATGAAGATATGAAGATATGGAAAAATATGTATGAAAACTTGAAGGGCTTAGAGTTATGTGAAGAATTAAAGGGTAAATCAAGAAGCTCTGGAATCAAAAAGTAAAAAAAATGAAAAAAGGGGTCAGAGATTTTATAGAGAAAAAAAGGGTAATCAATGAGTGACGCTTTACATTCGACGATGGTTGATCGGTGGCTGAAACGTGTTCGAAGTCAGAACGACGTGATTAATGGGATGTTTCATTGGATCGTCAACTCAATTGTATCATATGGAAGAAGGAATCTGGTTTAATTTAAACCTTTCTGTTATTTCGATAAATCTACACTCGGGGAAACGTGATATGTGGGTTAAATAAGGGGAAAAGTTTTTTCCGACTACACGATGACGGAAAAAAGGGAAAGAGACTGGACGTGATTATAATCGAGGCCAAGATGCCCCTCGTATCGAAACTTGATAGGGAAGAATGAAGTATAAGGGATCATACATGGTGAAATGATAATCCGGATCAAGTATAGCCCATGGACCTCGGGACTACATGTTGAACGATTATGCATGACGAGTAGGGGACCGTAATATTTATCCTCAAAAGGGGAGACTTTCTTCATTTTAACACAATGTGGCCTGCAAATCAATGGAATAAAATCTTACTTTTGTCTTCTCGGTTTTGTTCAAAGCATTATTTATTTTTTCTATTCTTTACTCGCGACCAAGTTTATATTGAAGGTCCAATCGAGATCAAATTCCACTGTTCAATCTAAGATCAGGCTTTGTCACTACATTTGCCATCGATTTGATCATTTACTTTGTGTTTAACTGATTTACATGTTCTTCTTAATCATTCATATTTAATTAAATCACATAATCTTATGCCGTGTACAAATTTAATTGTTACTTATTTATGGGGTAAACAAATTCTAGACCTAAAGCATACAATATGTTCCATGTACTTGTATCGTGACACCAAGAATATTACCTAAGCGAATAATATGTGCCATGTGCTTGGATTTTGATACCAACAATATTACCTGGTATGGTTTCGTTTTGAGACACCTCTGTATGGTTCAAAATCTGACCAAACAAGATCTAGCATAGGAAGGGACGATGAAAAGTGACTTGGGACTGTCGTATCCATACCATGCTGTAATGACACACACCTTAGCCATGACCGTGGTTGTATATTCAGAACACTTGAGAGGCGAATTGGATATAATGGCATGGGGTCAGCCCCTAATGTAGTCAAATGACATAACTAATATGGTTAATGACCATTGGATATAGGATAAAACCTAGTATATAAAGTAAGTTGGAAAAAGAAGAATAGGAGTAGAAGAAATTCTAGACAAAGACATGTTCCTTGAAAGAGGAGAAATCTTAATCTCTTTCTCTCTCCACCACGAAGGAGAAATAAGTAGGGAAGCTCAGATCCTTAATATATATTATTAGTCTTATCATATCAAATGTATGAGGTTCTACCTTGCTAAAGATCGATGACCCTTCACATTTACATCTTCTTAATAGTTGTTTAATATTATGAAAATTATCGTCCTTTTCGTATATAGTAGGACTCAATCACTGTTATTCTTAATTCTTATGTACTCTATGCTTGATTCTCTCGTTTTCTATTTTAGATCTAGGGTAAATTATCTTGGTTATGATTTACCTGAAATCTTCTTATTTAATAAGTTTGACAAAAAGCTCAAGACATTTTGGTCGAACAATTTGGCGCATTTTGTGGGGATCTCTTAGCAAAACATTTAGTTCCCTCAAAATCTGAAGTTAGCTAGGGTTTAACTCCTCGGCTGCCATACCCTTACCCATTCATTTTCAAACACCAACTTGAGAACTTCGTAGGCAAGCTTTTGAAATAGTTAAACCAGCCAGGTTCAGATCTTTTCATGAAATCAAAGTCTAGAATCTATACAAAATTCACGTCTTGCTAAAGCGGTGGGTTTATCATGTCGTGGGTAGAAGATGTCAAAGTATAATTATGGATACTACATATCGAGAATGTTTGGAATCCTATAAGTTATATTAACGTTAGATACCAATCTATAATTCATACACATCCACCCTTTAGGAAATAATGATAGCCTATTGTACGGTTCTTTGAAATAACAAGTTTGTCCTAACCGTATGTACGGAATATAACACATGTTTCCTTTATTTTGTGCATCTCGGACAAAAATGGATCAGGACTCGAGTTTTAGCTCCCATTGGGCGAAGTAAGTTTTCAGCCTGCAAGAAGTCTACTCGACTAACGATGGAGCAAAGCATGGGGCTACCAAACCTAAAACCTTCATTCGAGTAAGTGACTAAATGACTCGTTCCATTGTACCCCTCTCACCTTTTCAGCCAATCAGGTCAAGGTAACAGATGGATTCATTTGGTCTTAACTTGTTATGTTTCCATTTTCGGATCGGGACAGAAACCTGAGCACTCTCCCTGGCGTGTGAACAAGGAACAAAATGCCACAAAAGTAACACACCAGGAAAACACTTCGCACCATATCATCCTGAAGACAACGGTCCGGCAAAATATTCCACACTGTACGGTACTGCAAATGATAGACAAATGACTCAGAACAAGCTAGCATTATCAAGAAAAAACCTCCTTAAACTAGGACTGGGCGATGAGCCCATGGAACATACAGTCTCTCCAACATAGGCAGAATATAATCTCAAAAATCTTGCACGTCTGCTCGCCATGGTAATCCTATGCCGCTTCAGCCGACTAAATATTACAAATCATGCCTGAACATTGGTCGAATTAATAAAGTACGAGGGTACCCAGAAGCACAAGCAACAAAATTCATTGCCCATCCGGTCAAAGAAGGGACTAGATAGACTGGGACTCACCCTGACACACAATACTTTTCAATGAAAGCAAAATTAAGCAAACCTGGACTCACCCGAATACACAATACTCTCCAATGAAAGAAGAATTAAACAAATCGAGACTCACCCCAATGCACACATAAATGATGTAGCAACAAGTAATGTTCTCCATAATGATAATGAAATAAGAAAATCTCTCAATCTCACCAAGCTCACAAATCACTTAGTGAAAAGAAAGTTCAACCTCGCTCGAACTCCTAACGGGTCACAATTTTGACCCTGATCGAATTTACACCCGTGTGACCATCGACCGTTGCCTAGTGAAAGGAATCTTTGACCTTGCTCGAACTCACAAATGGTTACAATTTCGACCCCGCTTGAATTTAAACCTTTACGACCATCGGCCATCGCCAAGTGAAAGAAATGTTCGACCTTGCTCGAACTCACTACGGGTTACACTTTTGATCGCGCTCAAATTTATACCCTTACAGCAATTGGCCATTGCCAAGTCAAAGGAAAGTTCGACCCCACTCAAACTAACAATGGTTTATTATTTTGACCCCGCTTAAATATGCATCCTTACGGCCATTGGCTAACTCCAAGTGAAAGGAAATTTCAGCCTCGCTCGTACTCACAATGGGTTGTAATATCGAACTCGCTCAAATTTACACACTTACAACCATCGGCCATTGCAAAGTGAAAGCAAAGTTCGACCTTGCTCGTACTCACAATGGATACAATTTCGGCCCTGCTAATTTTTACACCCTTATAGCCATCGGCCATTAACAAGTGAAAGGAATTTTCTACCTCGCTCGAACTCACAATGGTTAACAATTTTGACCCTACTCGAATTTACACAATTACGTCCATTAGTCATCTCCAAGTGAATGAAAAGTTTGTGCTCGCTCAAACTCACAATGGTTTAAAATTTTGACCCCTCTCGAATATACACCCTTACGGCCAACACCAACTGAAAGGAAAGTCCGACCTCGCTCGAACTCAGAATGGGTAACAATTTTGGCCCCGCTCGAATATACATCCTTACAACCATCGGCTATCACAATGTGAAAGGGAAGTTCGACCACGCCCGAGATCACAACGGGATACAATTTGACCCTGCTCAAATTTACACTCTTAGGGCCATCGGTATTGTTCGACCTTGCTTGAACATTACGGCCATCGGCCATTAGCAAGTTTAATGGAATGTTTGACCTCGCTCACACTCACAACAGTTTATATTTTTGACCCCACTCAAATTTGTATACTTACGCCCATCGCCCATCGCCAAGTTAAAGGAATGTTTGACCTCGCACTAACTTAGAACGGGATACAATTTTGACACTACTCAAATTTACTCCCTTATGGCCATCGTCAATTACAATGTGAAAGGAATGTTTGACCTCACTCGAACTCACAACGGTATACAATTTTGACCCCGCTCGAATTTACACCCGTAGGACCATCGGCCATCACCAAGTGAAAGGAAATTTCGACCTTGCCCGAACACGCAACGGGATACAATTTTGACCCTGCTCAAATTTACACACTTACATCCATCGGCCATGACCAAGTGAAAGAAATGTTTGACCTTGCTCAAACTCACAACAGTTCACAATTTCGACCCCGCTCGAATTTAGACCGCCATAACCATGTGAAAGGAAAGTTCAACCTCGCTCGAACTCATAATGGTTTCCAATTTTGACCCCGCTCGAATATACACCATTACGGCCATCGGCCATTGCTAAGTGAAAGGAAAGTTCAACCTCGCTAGAACTCACAATGTGTTAAATTTTCGACCCCGCGAAAATTTAGACCCTTATGACTATCGGCCACTGCCAAGTGAAAGCAAATTTTAACCTCGCTTGAACTCATAACGGGATACAATTTTGACCCCTCACAAATTTACACCCTTACGGCCATCAGCCATTACCAAGTGAAAGGAATATTTGGCCTTGCTGGGACTTACAATGGTTTACAATTTTGACACCGCTCAAATTTGCACCCTTATGAACATCTACCATTGCCAAGTGAAAAGGATAGTTCGACCTTGCTTGAACTCACAATAGGTAACAATTTCGACACCGATGGAATCTACACCCTTACAGCCATCAGCCATCGCCAAGTGAAAGGAAAGTTCAACCTCATTCAAATTCACAATGGGTTATAGTTTCAACCTTGCTCGAATTTACTCTCTTACGGCCTAAGGACATCTCCAAATAGAAGTATAATTCGACCTTGCTCGATATATAAGTCAAAGCTGACTTCGCCCCAGTTAGTAAGTCCGAATTCGACCTCGCTCGAATGTACATGTCAAAACTATTTTCACCCTAGCTGGCAAGTCTGAATTCAACCTCGCTCGAATATACAAGTCGAAATTGACTTCACTCAAGTTAGAAAATCAGAACTCAATCTTGATCAAATTTGCAAAATCAAAAGTTACTTTGTTCGAACCACCAAGATAAGATCCGATATTTCTCGAATCAAGCAAACTATATTCCACCTCATTCGAATTACTAATTAAAAATCAGGGACTCATCATGGGGAACTCTAATGATATTTTTCAGAATAAAAGAAAGAAAGTCATAAGAGATATAACTCAAGGATAAACGACTATTTTATTCAGAAGATGTACAAGCGCAACAGCTATGCCTTAAAAAGGCCAAAAGTGGGTGCCCAATAAAAAGATGAAAACAAACAATAAAGGAGAAAAAAAACTATGTACAAAATCTGGAAAAAAAAAACAAATTCACTCGGCACCATCTCCTCCGCTGTTTTCCCCAGCATCTTCATCATCAGAAGAAAGCCCACTTCAATCTCAGCAACCTCACCAATTTTTAGGGATATAAATGCCCTGAGCGGAAAAACCAAATGCCGACATCTAAAAAATGGAAAGTGCACGGTAAACTACGCAATGCATAGAAAACATGCACCATAATGACGCATGAGAAAAATAAATGGCATTTTGAACTGACATGACAGTCTGACATAGGCTCTCGAAATGTCACGTCACTATCCTGCCATGAGGTTATCGTCTCTCGTATAAAATGCTCAGATTACTCCCACTTCTCAAATCAACAAAGTCAGTCCTTCAAGCTCGTCAATAGGCGACCCCAATGGGAAAATAGATTAACTGTATGGGTCAACATCTGATAGGACAAGAATAAGCATGGGAAGGGACGATGAAAAGTTACTTGGGGGTGTCGTATCCATTCTATGCTGTAACGACACGCACCTCAACCACGGTGGATGTCATGTATTCAGAACGCTTGAGGGACAAATTGGATATTATTTCATTTCAAGGGGTCATCTCGTAATATAGTCAAACGACTTAAGTACTATGGTTATGACCATTAGGTAAAGGAAAAGACCTAGTATATAAACTAAGTGACAAGAAGAAGAACGGAGGCGGAAGCAAATCCAGACACGAACATGTTCCCTGGAAGGAGGAGAAAATTTCATCTCTCTCGCTCTCCACCATGAAGGAGAAAAAAACAAGAAAGCTCAGATCCTCAATATATATTGTTAGTCTTATGATATCAAATGTATAGGTTTCTACCTTGCTAAAGATCGGTGACCCTTCTCATTTACATCTTCTTAATTGTTGTTTAATATTGTTAAATTTACCATCCTCTTCGTATGTAATGGGGTTCAATCACTGTTATTGTTAAATATTGTGTGTCCTATGCTTGCTACTCTTGTCTTTTATCTTAGATCAAAGGAAAACTATTGTTGGTAAAGATTTACCTGAAATCTTCTTATTTAATTAGTTTAACAAAAACTTCAAGACTTTTTGGTCGAACAACCTCATACGAGGATTATAATACATAGATTATTTTTAGGGATAATTTTCATGGTAATCCAACAACCAAATTGGCCTGAAGTTTTTCTAAAAGTTGAAATACAACAACACACAAAAAATAAGAAAGACACTTGGGAAAAATGTATTAAACGTCAGAAAAATTTCAATTATCTTGCTTTTCGAGGAATTAGTCTTCAAAACATGTCAACAACATACCAGAATTTCTTGATTTCTTTTGTAATTTCAAAAATATTTCAACGTTTTTTAAATCTTTTATTCGACTGGCCATCATTGGCGAAAGAACCGTGAATTGCTAGTAACTTATTGTTTATCAAAATCTTTTGACGTTGAAGAGGTCAAATCGGCCAAAGTTCCAAATAGTGGGCAGCTGAAGACTTATCCTTTTTTACCATAAAAATTATATTATTATTTTAACTTTAAGTTCTGCAGGAACAGTTCAACTCGCTTTTCAGGAGTGTAACTTATGCAGTCCAAATGGTAAATTATTTCTGGTGTGATGAAAAGTTTACGTAGACCACTACAATGTTGTATCATTTGAGTAACACTTTACGGAGCTTAATCTAAACATCTAAACTTGTTCAAAACTGATACTCCTATTTTAGACCCCTCAACCGTTGAAAGATCTTGTGCAACATTTGTTTTGGTGAGTTAGATATACATTGTTACACGCTCTTAAAAAGTGTGCATGTATTAAATTTTATTAACAAATATTAAAATCAAATGAGAAAATTAGAATGAAAAGAAATGAAAAAACAAAAAGAAAATTCCCCTAAACGCCTCCTGTCTGTTACTCCTTTTCCCTTCTCCGTTCTTGACGTGAACCCCTTCCACACCCCCACACCCCCCTCCCGCTTCCCCTCTTCTCATCGTCTCGTTTCCTTTCATTTTCTATCAAATACCCGTTTTTTCCCCTCCCCTCTCCATAAGGTTTTGTGGATAGTCAACTACGAGAATTAAAAGTATGGTATTAACAGTGTGTTTACCCAAAAAATTGATAATAATTAAATTTGTAATGTGGTTTTAAAGATACACGATTTTAATTAATATAAATTTATTAACTTAAAATAAGTGATGAGAATTGACGAGAATGTAAAATAAACCAATGCTTGGACTGTGACCTAGAGCTCATGAACCCTCAAGCTTAGTCAAGTAAGAACAACAAGTTGATAAGCCAAAGAAAGAAATATATATTTCCTTGATATGTGAAAATATAACATGAGTACAAATTATGAGGACTCCCATTTATATACTAGAGGGATCCTAATTATGGCACAATTCTATTATTGAAGTAAATCTCATGATTGGTACGAATAACCGCCCTAGATTTTAACTATTCCCAGATTTCTACCATGATGTTCGATCGATTACGGATATCTCACCTTTATGTTATTGCACTTCCTCGAAGGCTGTCATACTTAGTTTTTATTTTCACTGGCCTCTGTCTCGATTGACACCACAATCTTTGAACTCAACACATCATCTTCATGCTATAGCCTGGTCCATTGCGAGGCTGGTACTTGACGTGTTCCCCTGATCTCGATTAAATAGTAAAATCGGGCAAGTTCGATTTTAATAGTATACATATAGTCCTCTCGTTTCTTTAAGGTTAATGAGAAGAAATTAACCGAGTCTTCGATTTCATACTTCGACCAACTATGATATTATTCTAATGACGTAAGCGATAGAAGCGACCGAAGCATCGCGTCGGTACGGTTCCCAAGATTATTAATTAGCATCATTTGATGGTCGACCACTAGTGCCCTTGAACAATCATCATAAATTCTTAAATAGGTATCCTTCTTACTTCATTAAACTTTACTTTGAAATTTTCATGGAGTAATCTTAAGGATCCTTCTAAATTTTTCAATTTTTTCAGCAAGTCTCCAAAGCTCTTCATATCCCATTAATCCTCTCCATTCTTTCACGATTTCTAGGCCTCGTTACCAATATTTCTTCAAAGCTATAAATCTTGTCTTCTTCTTTTTTTGAATCTATTAAAAAATGGCAAACACATCAAAAATAGTTCCCTAAATCGAGAAAGTTTCTTCATCGAGGCCAACCGGTGATAAAACGTCGGTGGAGCCACGCATCGAGGAATACATTCTTTAAGCGTGTGATATCACTTCCGAATTCAAGATCAAGAAAACCTTGTCGGTTGCTGGTCGATGTGAGCCGATGTCGATATAAATATGCGTGATAGCTGAGGGTGACCTGAAGCAGATAAAAAACTATTGCCACTTGGATGGTGATTCCGACCCCGAAGAAGACATCACTACCCACATGAAAGGGTTCTTGAGTGTTTACACTTACCCTTTCACACGAGGTCCCGTTGACCTTGTTATCCTCGTTTTCTGCAAATAATACCAAATAAACATGGGCCACATCCATTCTTCCTTCTGGAACAATTGTTAGTTTTCTTCGATTATTCATATAAAATGTGTTGGGAATGACTTTTACCGTCGACCATCTCATTAGAATGCACAACCCTTGTCTTTATCGAGGCATACTAATAAGGCTTCAACATCGGGCAACCAAGGTGCTATTCTAAAGCATACATGAGGATAAAGGACGAGGATAGATGGGTCGGTTTTTCCGAGCGAGGACTTCTGACATAATTCCAGCCGAGAAGATGCCAACCCATGAAGAATGGAACATGAAGCATAAGAAAAACCAACTTATAGCTTCCGTTTATCATTTTGTTTCTTTTTGACTTTTCACATTGACATTCTTTCCTATAATGCATCAGTTTCTTGGTTTTCGGGTGCATTCCCAAACCTTAAAGGCTAGGTTTAGAAATTTGCCTCGACCTTTTAGCATGCTGAGGCTCGTGTAGTGATTTGGAAAAGATTCGATGGGAGGCTAATATCACGGTAAGCTCCTCTATCCATGTTTAATACCTTTATGTGAAACGTTTCATTTTTATTTTTATTTAATTACGCTTGATATAGGTCTCTGAGACCTTGCTGTCTTGAGGCCACCCGACATGGTGAAGAAGAGACCCCGAAACTGGCTAAAGATATCACCGAGCAAAGTCTCGGAGTCATATGGGGCTGAAGATGTCCCCCGCCATGATGGTTAATCAGTGAGTGTTCCTATACACTATGAGGAACAATCGGCAGGTGTGATTGAAGGTTCTTGCTCTGAGGCCCTCAAGAAAAAGGAGAGAGCGCCCCTAATGTCTTTCTTGGGAAAATTAACATTGACGATTCACCGCCCCTCCCCATATTTTTTGACGGGCAATTTTTGGATCCCCAAGCCATGGAGATCCCACATGGGAATGATGGATGAATGGGAAGACTTATTCCGTTACTGGTTTGCGGGGGCGATGATATTTCAGGTTTGCATGCATCGATCATTTTTGATGAGGCTCAGCGACTCTAGAACCAGGTAGACTTCAACACCCATTATTAGTTTTACGTTTGCTTTTATTTTCTTTTTCCTGATTTCCTTCCCTTTTCCATAGGCCGTGACGCTTCATTTGGAAGCATTGTATAAATCTCGAGATGGGTTGAACTGGTGTGATGCCGATCTCAAAAGGCTCGTGTAGGAGAGAGGCTCCCTCAAATTCTTATGTAGGCAAAAAGAAGACGACATTAAGGTCCTCAAAGCTAAACTAGCCGAAGCTCACAAAGAGCAGACTGACCTTATCGAGTAGGTAATGAAGAATTTTCTTAGAAGTCTGGTGTGACAATTTGGGGATGTCAACTAATACTTGGAACCTACAGGTTCAGTAGAAGGCCGAAAAGATCAAGCAGCGTCCCATGAAGGCTAAAATGAAAGAGGCAGAGACTTAGGGGTGGAAGCAAAACATGTACACATTGAAGAAGGATAACTCTTTGGCTGAGTGTCAACTCCAAAACATGAAGGAGAAGATCTTGACCTGAACCAAGAAAATTGAGGAGATCAAGACTCGATTAGCCACTGAGCTTACAAAGGCCACATCTAAAGTAGAAAGAGTAATGGCCAACACGGAGGCGGCCGTGACAATTTACTGAGCCAATTCTTAAGTAGCTAATGCTCGAGCAAAGGAAATTTCGGATGCTGCTAAAATTTGATCATTCTGCATTGCTGAACATTCCACGTGCCACTCTTAGAGAGAGACTCTCAAATAGATTCATGTTTGTGGTTTGACCTTACTGCCGATATCGAGAATACGAAAGTGCTAGAGGCCAAAGCTAAAGATTTACTCTCTGATAATGATGACTCTAGGAGCTTAAGAGGATTCAAGAGCGGAGAAGACGAAGACGAATCTCCCAGCGAAGAGTAGACACTTAGAACTTTTTCTTCTTTTTTTGGATTTTTGTGTAAGACCCTGAGTGGTCTTTGTAACTTCTTTTGCATATATGAAAGATCCTTTTTCTTTTAAATTTGTTTTTGATTTCTTTTGCGTGAAAACTTTGTTTTCCTTTCGCCGTATGATAATTCTAATATACTATAGGTCTTGTGAAAAATTTGCTGCACTTCCTTGCCTTGTAAAATTTTGGTGAAATTGGATTGCAATAATCTCTATAATAGAGTGAGTACTTGCTTGAACTCGGAATAGAATAAATCCTTAGGTTTTGGTTAAGAATGGGCGGGTACTCAAGCTCAATAATGTAATGGCCATTAGGCTTTTGAATCTGGCCGATATGGCCTCAAAAGAGTTGATTTTCCTCTTTTTACGGGTTAAAAGTTTAATCATATAAAACGTTTTTATACCTTAGAATATGTTTGTTCAATTTTGTACCCATATGGTTTTTGTGGGTTGATGTTATAACAACCATATGTAAATTTGCTGAAGGTAGCCCTTTCTAAACTACTATTATGAAAATATTTGAAGGCCTGCTTGATTATGGAATTCAGATGTCTCCGAAACGTGTTAGCTTGGCCATTGGGCTTGTTTATCGATTATACTGTAAACATGTTTGAAGTATCAGTCCTCAAGTGTGGTGAACATGACCTATAAAATCAAGGATTGCCTTTTTAAGGTCTTAAGATTTTGAAGTTTAGTAGTTCGAGCATGTCGATTTTCGTATGACAATCCCCACGTATGGGATTAATTGCTCGAGCTTTAGTTGTGGAAGGCTCTTGAGCCGATTTCTGTAATATATCGTAAGTATGAATTTTAAAAGTAGAAATCTTGCTAATGCATGGAACATCTTATAAGGAAAAAGTAACTCACAATAGATCATTCATGTGTGCATGTTTTGTCTTTAGCGATCGGTCAATCTACATGTGCACGGTTTATTCTAATCGAAACCCTGCTGACATAAAACATCTTTCTTAAAAATATAAAATCCGAGGGTAGTGCCCCCCAGTATTGAAGTTTGATTGTTAAGAAGCCTCGGATACTGTTGAATCGTCCCCAGGTAGCACAGATAATTGTTGCCTCGATGTAAACCTCGCTGAAAAAAATCCCTTTCGGGAAAAAACCGATCTAAGAGAAAAAGAGCACAACACATTCTTTAAAACATGAGGTCCTTGTATTGAAGAATTTCCCAATGACTTTTATCAAACACCTGTAGTATGTTAGTATCAAATATAAACAAAAAAAAAATGAAAGAGTCATACCTTAGCAATAGTATCGTTTGAGGAGTGATATGTTTCAATTATTTGACTGTTCTTCGCAGTTCATCGTGCCAAGCTTATAAGATCCCTTTCCGATGACATCGAGGACCTAATATTGTCCTTCCCAATTTATGCCGAGCTTCTTCTCATTTGGATAATGAGTGTTGAGGGTGATATTTTTCAGAACTAAGTCCTCTAATTTGAGGTGTCGAAGATTGGCTCTTCGATTATAGTATCTTTTGATTCACTATTTCTATGAGGCCATTCGAACGAGGGCGGCTTCCCATTTTTCGTCTTTCAATTCGAGGTTTGTGTTCATAGCCACATGATTTGATTCTTTCGTAGTGCATCAAAACATAACACTTGGTTCCCCGACTTTGACCGATATCAAAGCTTCAGTACCATATACTAAGGATCACAACATTACCCCCACACTAGATTTTTTCACTATCCCATATGCCCAAAGGACTTCGGGCAAAATTTATCTCCATTTCCCTTAGCGCCGTTCAACCTTTTCTTTATGTTTTGAATGATGGTCTCATTCGTTGATTTTGCCTGTCCTTTCCCACTAGAATGATACGACATTCATAATATCCTTTTTATTTTGTGATCTTCGAGGAACTTTGTTATTTTGCTTCCAATAAATTATTTTCTTTATTAGACACGATGTGATCCCAGATGAAGTCTATAACTCTTTCTCTATAAATTTCTCAAAAGCCTCTGCTACTATCCATTTATAAAATAGTCAACCATAGATAAAGTGAACTTAGCTTTATCCAGGGCCGATGGTAGAGGGGTGAAGATATCTATTTCCCATTTAATAAACGACCATGGGTATAAGATTGAGTGAAGCTGCTCCCCGGACTGATGAATTGTCGGTGCATGTCTTTGGCATTTGTCATATTTTTAAATGAACTCCTTAGTATCTTTTTCCATACTGTCACAATTATACTTTGCTCTGATGACGTTATGAACCAATGATTTGACACCCGAATGGTTCACGCAAGTGACATTAGGAATTTCTCATAGGACGTTGTTGGTGTCTCTCGAACCGAAGTATATTTCCAACAACCCTTCACATCGTTCAATATAGTGTTCCATCTTTGACCAATGTGAATTGCGCAACTTTTTTTTGCGGAGTCATCGATTCCTTAAAGTCTAACAGAAGTTTCCCAATCTTCAAATAATCGATAAATGTGATCCTCTAATGTTAAGTTAGGCTTGTGATTTTATTTTGCCGTGGCCTTCTTCGACTACCGACTTTTAATGTTGTACAATAGTCCCTAAGCTAATTTTATTATCTTCGATAGATGACCCCAAATTTGCAAGGCCATCGGCCTCGCTGTTTTACTCTTGAGGTACATGGTGTAGGGTCCATTCTTTGAACCGGTATACGGTTACCTGCAATTTGTCCATGTACCTATGCATTTGATCTTCTCGAATCTCAAAGGTTTTGTTGACCTAGTTAACCACGAGTTAGGAATCATACTTGGCATCGATGACCCTTGCTCCAAAACTTTTAGCTAGCTTTACAGTTGTAGTCATGGCCTCATAGTTGGCCTTATTGTTAGACAACTTATGAGTTTTGATAGATTTTCTAATTGTATTGCCTGTGGGTGGCTTTAAAATAAGTCCTAGCCCAAACCACTTTACATTAGAAGCTTTGTCTGTGAAAAGGGTCCACACCCCTTAGGATGTACCCGATTTTAGCAATACTTCTTTTTCAAACTCGGGCACGAGGGATGGTGTAAATTTGGCCGTGAAGTTTCCAAGATTTGAGATTTAATGGCCGTTCGAGGTTGATACTCGATATTGTACCCACTGATTTTGATGACCCATTTAGCTTGTCGGCCCAAGAGCTCGGGCTTGTGTAAAATGTTTCCAAGGGGATAAGTAGTTACAACACAAATTGGGTGACATTAAAATAAGGTTTAATTTGCTAGAGAAGCTTATTAGTGCAAGCACTAATTTTTCTATGTGCGGTTACCGAGTTTCGGCTTTACCTGAATTTCATCTAACAAAGTAAATAGGAAATTACGTACCCTATTCTTCTCGAACTCAGACACCACTTATCGCGACCTCCGAGACTGCCATATATAAGTATAGCTGCTCGTCCGTGTTCGAAGTATGAAGCAATAGTAGGCTCGAAAGATATTGATTTGTTCCAATGCATGTTGGAATTCGATGTTCAAGTAAAATTGCTCTTCTTTTTGAGAAGCGAGAAGAACCTGTGACTTTGATTTGAAGATCTCGAGATGAATCGACCTAAAGCAGCTGTCCACGCTATTAATCTTTGCAGGGTCTTAACGTTGTCCACGATTGTGTTGTTCTCGATTGCCTTGATTTTATCGTGGTTGATCTCGATTCCACATTTTAATACCATAAAGTCGAGGAACTTTCCTAAACCAACCCCGAATGTAAATTTTTCAGTATTGAGCTTTATGTTGTATTTCCCAATATGTTGATGGTTTCTTGCAAATGTGTCAAATGTTCCTCCACGAGTAGGGACTTATCTAACGTATATTCAATATAAGCCTCCATTGATTTACCTATTTGTTCGTCAAACATTCTATTTAGTAGGCATTGATAAGTAGCACAAACATTTTTAGCCCAAACGACATAAAGCAATAAGTACTGCACTTAGTGATAACCGAATTTTTCTGATCCTCAGGTTCATTTGTATTATGTTGTACTGGGAATAAGTATCAAGAAAGCTCAGGATCTCATGTCCTGCCATGGCATCGATCATGCGATCGATATTCGACAGAGGAAAGGAGTCCTTAAGGCATGCTTTGTTCCCGTCTTTGTAGTCTACCCAAATTCAAAGTTTATTCACCTACTTGGGGACTACAACTATGTTTTCTAGCCATTTAGGATATTTACTTCCCAGATGGATCCTAATTTGACAAGTTTTGTTACATCATCCTTGAAGAATGAAAGCTTTACCTCAGACTGTGGCCATCTCTTTTGCTTTACTGGTCTGAAATTTAGGTCCAAACTCAATTGATGAGTGGTGATCGCCGGGGGGATCCTTACCATGTCAAGGTTGGACCAAGCAAAAAAATTGATATTTTAATAAGGAGTTTAATGAGTTTTTCCCTGAGTTTAGTATTTAACCAGGTGCCTATTATATGCCTTTCAATAAGGTAGATGCTTGATCTATAAGACTTTCTCCAACTCTTCGACCATCATCTTTGTGGCATCAGAATCATCAAGGATTACAAAGGTTCAAGGAATCATGCCATCATCGTTATCGATAATTTCATATTGGTCCGATTTGGTCGAGGCCGACGACTATGGTTGCTATTTGACTCACTGCTTTTTCTTTGATTTTGGACCCTTCGTTTATGTTAGTGCCAAAACTTGTACTACTTCCTCAATTACAAACGTCTCTTTGGCTGCTAGTTGTTTGCTGCACACCGTTTTGACTCCTTCCTGTATTGGGAGTTTCATGACTTGATAAAGCATTGAAGGTATTGCCCTCATATTATGGGTCCAAAGTCTTCCGAGTAGTGCATTATACCTTATATCACCTTCGATCATGTGGAAATTTATTTCCTAGATTATTCTAGCCACGTTTACCAGCAACATGATTTCCCCCTTGGTGGTTTCAATTGCCATGTTAAAATCGTTGAGCACTTGAGATGCAGGAACGATTTGCTCCTGAAGGCTGGGTTGCTCCACGACCCTCGATTGAATAATAATTGCCGATCTACTTAGATCAACCAACACAGATTTAAATTGAATTTTATTTATAAGGATAGATATTCCTAGTGTGTCATTGTGAGGCTGCTCGATCCATTCTGCACCCTCATCATTAAAAGATAAGGTATTTTCTGGTATGTAGTACTGGTATGCTATCTTTTGTGATTGTGACCTTGGTGCATTTAAATATCGGGCCCTGAGGGATGTCGACCCATTGACCATCATATGAATAACATGTTGTTGTTCATAGTGCTCATTTTTTTATTTGTATTCCTATCTCTGAAGTGATTTGTTTCTTGGTCACTCAAGAATTCTCGAAGATGACCTTCGTTGAATAAACGAGCTACCTCATCCCTTAATTGTCCGCATTTCTCAGTTTTGTGACCATGGATTCAATGGATTTTGCACATTTAATTTGGAGCCTTTTGAGATGGATCGGTCTGATGGGGTCTGGGCCATCTAGTATCCTTGATTAGTCTAATGGCTGACAAAATACCTAAACTATCGACGCTGAAGTTGTATTCAGATAGCCATGGTGCTTCCTTACGCTCGACATGTTTATCGAAGCTACCCTTACTCATGAGCCCTCAGGAAATATTAACTCAGTCATTCCTTCAATTATTTCTAATGGAATTACGCCCTGGTTTGTTATTTCTAGGACCTGCGCTATATGGTTGGTACTGATCTCTATTTGATTGGGGCTCTCTATCGATGTCACTTTGAATATTTTCGTTGGATCTATATGGGTAAATGGAACCAGACACGGCTCCCAACTGATCATCCTTCACTCTAATCATTGATTGGTACCAATTATGTACATCGTCCCATGTTAGTGCTAGATATTCAATCAAATTATGCTTTAGTTGATGTGATACTACCGAACTTCGCTCGTTCAAAGCCTGAGAAAATTCTTGGACAACCTAATCCTCAGTAAATTGTCACGCCCCAAAAATCGAGGAGCACGGCCGACGCTCAATCGAGTGAATCCTACTGCGCAAGTATTATCAAACACTTCTTACCCAACTCGATATGAATAAGGTTACCATTCGTTCATTTATTTATTTCGACGAGGAAAGATAGTACATTCTACATTGTCAGTTCACTTTAAATAACAACATTAAGCCGTGGATAGGTTCCAAGATTCCATGCAAATATTATTGCACTTTATAGACCCGAAAGTAAAAATTTCAACATAGTTCGTAGAGCCACCCATCACTCGTATATAACCCATACATATGTCTACGAAGACTCTAAGGATGTAATAGACAAGTAGGTCAAAGGCGGCAACAAGGTCCTGGCTATACCTCAAATGTAGAAGTCAATAACCAAAGATGTACAATATAACCCTTTGAAGGAGAAAGGGGCTCACCAAGACTTTGAGAAGAAGGATGCTCCGCTACACACGATCAACGCTATCCGCTATGGAGTTCCCTACATTCATTTAAAAATATAGCGCCCCGACAAAAGGGATGTTAGTACCATAGAAAAGTAGTAGTATGTATAACTAAATACCAATGAAGCTCAATTTCTGAAAGATGGGGTTTTAGCAATTCATACCTCAATCGAGCTTTCTTTAATCGTATAACAATTCCGGAATGTTCGCACTTCAATCTATTTTAGCAATATAGCAAGATTTTACTCATAATCAGGAAAAGGTCAAAATCTAAGCTATCTTAAGCATTTTATCAAACATTTAGTGTTCATTAAGGCCTTATGGTTCTTTTATGCAATTTCCCTAGCCCATTACCCATGCCTTTTCATTTATAATTTCCCCATATTCTTCAAAAACATATGCATTCAATTAAATCCCCCTCATCCCCATGAACTACATCACTAATGACCCTAAATAGCTATGTGTCATAATAAGATCCGGGTGATGAAATCTTACCTATTGGGATGATGTTTTAGGTCCCTAACTTGAGTATCTTTGATGATTTAACAAAGATTTTGATGGGAAGCACTTTCCATCTCTTAGACCCCTCTCTCTCACTCTAAAGGTATTAGGAAATAGTCTCAAAATGAGCTATTGCACAGGATATAACGACAGGGGGTCGGATTAAAAATTTAGAAACTGGAGCCTTAACTTAGATCTGCAAATGTAAGTAGCTAACATGCGGTCCGAATAATGGACCACAAAATACTCCCCAAAACCTGAAGACATTATTTGGGAATGCGATGAAAATATGGTGCACATACCCATTCTACGGTCATATAATGCACCAGAGAACTGCCCCTTACAAAATCCCAAGGGGATTATGCAACGACTATGCGTTTCACATATTGATTATGCGATCACATAGTTGACCTCAAAGTTGACCAACACACTATTTCATCCTGCGATGACCATGCAGCCCGTATAGCTGTTGTGTGATTGCATTTTCAACCGCATAATTGCACTTTTCTAGAAAACTTTATTCTTTAACTTTTTAATGTAGAGATCGACTCAAAGGGTCAGAACCGACAAATCCCTAACACCTAACCCTAACTTGGCACTATGATATTCGGGTTTTGAGTACAAGTTTTCACGAGGTCATACATAACTGGGGTAGGTTCATACGTTCCATCTGAAATTGAGATATAAATTCCCTTAGCATTTTATTGTCCTTTCTCTCACTTTGAAGAGGTCCGACTTCCTGGTCGCGGTATATATTTCTATGGCGTGTGCCTTTACTATTAAATTAGTGAGCACGGCGAAAGAATAGATGGAATTGAGAGGCAAATCTTTAAGCCATGTCATTTTCTCATTTGATAAATTTCTCCAAATTTTTTCAACAAAACAGATTAAATTTCATCATCCTCTAAGTCATTTCCCTTTATTCCGCATGTGTACGAAGTGATATGTTCACTAGGAGTAGTGGTCTTGTGGTACTTGAGGATATTTAGTTTCGGCCTCACCTAATATCTTGCTAGCATGATAAATTAGAAATTGCATGCCTTGTTCTTCCCAAACTAGGACTTCACTTACCGCTATTTTTTCAACACTGCCAAATACAAGTATAGTGTACATCTGCCCTTTGTGTGTGAAGCAGTGTCGGGATCAATAAATATCAATTAAGTTCTTCTGAGGCCTAATGGCATTCTGGGTCTATTTGAAGTTGTTTTTTTCTTCAGTAACGAGTAAAATCAATAGCTTTTAACAGAGGACCTCGAGCTGAATCACCCTAAGGAATTGATACGCCTGGTTAGCCTTTGTACGACAAACACATTATCCACTACCATGATATCTTTGGTAGATTTGTTTTTGTCAGGGTTGATCCTGAGTCTTCAGTTGGACACCATGAACCCGAGAAACTTACCTGATCTGACCGTGAACACATCTTTTTCTTCATTCGGTTCATGTTGTATATCTTCAATATACTGAAGGTTTCCTGCAAATGCTTTAAATGGTCCTATACTTCCGGTGACTTAACAAACATATCGTCAATGTAAACTTCCATGGATTTCCACATTCATTCTCTGAACATTTGATTTTACTAGAAGTTTGTAAGTATCATATACATTTTTAATCTAAATAGAATTACGTTATAGCTATATTTACCATATTTAGTGATGAAGGAGGTCTTTTCTTGATCATTTATGTTCATTTGTGTTATGTTGTACCTGTAGTAGGCATCGAGAAAAATGAGGATCTTATGGTTAGTAGAAGCATCAGTCGTGCAGTTGATGTTAAGAAAAAGAAAAGTGTGTTTGGGGAATGCCTTATTTAAACCTTTATATACTCGCACATTCTCAGTTTGTTCCCTTTTTAGTGACTACTACTATGTTTGCTAACCACTACGGGTACTTCACCTAAATGGACCCTATTTTATGGAGTTTAATTACCTTGTTCTTGATGAAAGCATGCTTGATCTCAACCTGGGGTCTTCTTTTCTGCTTGACCAGACTGAATTTCGGGGCTAGTCTCAGCTTGTAAGTACTGATCTCTTGTGGGAGCCCTATTATATAGAGATATGACCAAGCAAAAGAATCCATATTAGCTATGAAAACTGAATGAGCTTTTCCCTGAGCTTGAGAGTTAACCCCGTACCCATGTATACCTTTTGATCGAGCATATATTCAAATAATATGACCTGCTACAGCTCTTCAGCTATTTATTTGGTAGCGTCAGAATCATTAGGAACTATAAATGGGCAAGGAACCCCGTAATCATCGTCATCATCAGTTCCCTGCTTGTCTTATTTAGACAAGGCTGGCATCAGCAGTTGCTATTTGGCTTCCTATTTGCTCTAGAACCTATCTCCTTTGCCGATGTGAATGTTAACATCAGAATTACTTAAGCGATAGCAAACATCTCATTCGTTGCGGGTTGCTCTTCGTAGACCATCTGATATTGATCTCTGTTCAACCTCGGTTCTCGGTCAATATCCCTCTTGATTCTATTGACGGGTCTGAGGGGATAAACAAACCCGGAAGGAGACCCAAGTTGATCATTTTTTACCTTTATCTTTGATTGATACCACTTATGCATATTGGCCAAAGTAAAAAACCGAGTTTTCTATCAGATTTTGCTTTAACTATTGTGAAGCCACTAAGATTCGAACTTGAACAACCTAATTGTATGCGGCAAAATTTGAGGGCCTAATTTCTTGCTATCAAGTCACTTTATAAGAACGTCTCGAGACCTTGCATCTGCGGAGTTGCGACCTAGTTCCCTCCCTCAGAGCTCGTCGAGGCAAGGAACAAAGATGACAAAGATTGAGGATAGAGCAAAATGGAGAAGACCTAAAGCACACGGTAAGTCTGACAAAGCCGGACAATGCAGAGCCCGTATCAAGGCATCACATCTAGCCGCCCCATCTCCATGCTTTTACAATTAATGTATGTTGTACTATAACTTGACTCCCTTTCTATATAAAAAGGGGAGCCTCACCACTTTGTAAGGGGTTGCTGTTGCTCCAACTACTCTTCACAATATCAATAACATCTCTCTCCGTCTCTTCTGTCTCACTTACTTGTTTGAGGCTACTACTTTCACTTATTGCTTGATATTGGCCATAAGGATCCTTTTTATCTATATCCTAACCATTATTCCCTTCTAGGATACCCCCTGTAGCTCAAGCTCGAACGCAGGCATTGACCTCGAGGCCTTTTATCGATCAGTCCAAAGCCCGAGTAGCAAGCCCCTCAGGTTGATTACTTACCCGTTTTATCTTGTACTTTGTCGTTAAACTCCACATAATTGGCATCCACTACTCAAACAACTAGCATAAAAATATACCATGTATCATTAGAGTCCCATTTATAAATTTAATTATAATTATAATTTTCATGGTAAATAGTTTGGCGCCCACCGTGGAGCTCCAAATAATAGTGATTATTTTCTTGCTGGTTTCATTACACAATGCGAGTTATCTTTCATGCTTTTTCTTATTCAAGTTGTTCGATTTCAGGATAGAGCCCATAGCTCATTGAACAAAATAGGGAACCAGAACCTTGAAAACAACAGAGACAATGCCATGACTACTCAGATGTCGGTACACAATCGAACTCGACGCGGGCGGAAGGGACGGTTCTCCGACATGATGTCCATATAATTATTGGGGGAACCAACATTCCTCGAGGACCCATGTTCAAACAAATGAGAATGTCCACTACGGAAGAAGGACCGACCCGAAACCATATCCTAATGACACTCTCGTATTTAGCAAGGACGAGCCTTGATGCCATGATAGAATCGCACAACGACGCGCTGGTGAACTCATTTCTTTTACACAATACCAAGATAAAGCGCATGCTCGTAGATCCAGGCAGTTCGACCAACTTAATTAGATTTGAGGTAGTAGAATAGCTGGGGATGCTTAATTGAATCATTCTCGTCCCTTGAATACTTCATGAAATCAACATGACCGGCAAAGTAATGAGAGAATAGATGACCCTCCCGATTTACAAGTCCAACGCGATCTAGAACACCGAGTCGCAGTTTATTGACGGCGACATGAGGTACTACGCATTTCTCAGTAGGCCTTAGATACACAACACGAGGGCAGTACCATCAATCTTGCATCATGTGATAATATTTCCCACGAGGAATGGCATCATGACTATTCATGGAGAATAGCGGGCAGCGAAAGAAATGTTCGTTGTCCACCATAAGGCGTCGATCCCCACATGCCTGATCTAGGATGAGAATAGAAACACACAGGACCCCGAGGACGACGAGAAAGATTTCTTCGCTCCCCAAACCTTCATCGACTCTGATGAATTAAATGCGACTAAATCGATAGTAGAAGAGCTGGAGTAGAATATTTTAATCGAGCACCTCCCGGATAGTACGGTAAGCTTAGGAACGGGGTTCACCCCCAAACTCAAGGCAAGTTTTATTTAATTTCTTATTAACAATATCAACTATTTCACTTGGTCCCACCCAGATATGACAGGAATCCCGCCGGAAATAACCTCTTAAGGCTAAGCGTTGATCCCAAATTTAAACCCGTGAATTAGAACAGAAGACCACAGTTCGAAGTAAAACATGCCATATCAAAGAAGAGGTAACAAAACTTATTAAAATCGTACCAATTAGAGATGTAAAGTATCCTGAATGGCTGGCCAACATAGTAGTAGTGCCCAAAAAGGGGAATAAGTTAAGAATGTGCATGGATTATAAAGACTTGAATACGGTGTGCCCCAAAGATTCCCTTTCATTGCCAAATATCGATCGTCCGATCGATGCTACAACCGGCAATGAGACCCTCACTTTTCTCGATGCCTACTCGGGGTATAATCTGATCTAGATGAACCCCGAGGATAGGGAAAAAACGTTGTTCATCACAAAGTGTGGAACCTTCTGCTACAATGTAATGCCCTTTAGGATAAACAACCCAGGTGCAATATACCAACGCCTAGTTAATAAAATGTTCAGACATAAAGTAGGTAAATCAATGAAGGTATATATTGATTATATGCCAGCCAAGTCCCTGCGCACAGAGAACCATTTGACTTATTTGCATGTTCGACATCCTCAGAAGCAAAAACACGAATCTGAACCCCGAGAAGTGTGCCTTTGGAGTGGGTTCAAGAAAATTCCCGGGCTTCATAGTGTCAAACAGGGGATTGATATCAATCCTGATAAGATAAAGGGCATCAAAGAAATCACGGTAGCGAATAATGTAAAAGCTGTCCAACGGCTAACAGGGCGGATTGCGGCCTTGGGCGGATTCATATCATGGTCATTAGATAAAAGTCACCGTTTCATCTATCTATTCAAAAGAAAGAGAAACTTTGAATGGATATCAGAATGCTAGCACGCCCTAGAAGAACTTAAGGTATACCTGACTAGCCCACCTTTGCTGCACACCTCGAAGAATGATAAAATGCTATACTTGTACCCGCCTGTATTAGAAATAGTGGTAAGTGACGTACTGGTCCGAGAGGAGCAAGGTACATAATTTCTTATTTATTTCGTAATACGGATATTAGGGGATGCCGAAACCGGGTGTCCCGTCTAGAAAAATTGGCTCTCGCGCTGACATGCGCCTCGCGTAAGCTGAAGCATTATTTTCAATATCAACATATATGTGTTATTTCAACGTAAACCCTTTGAAGCATACTGCATAAACACGTGCTATCATGTCGATTGTGCAAATGGGCCATTGAAGTCAGAGGGTACGATATCGAGTATCAACCTCGAACGACCGTCAAGTCCCAAATTCTAGAAATTGAGGTAGAGAAGGAATTTATATCAAAATAAGGAATGTCCTCTAAGTTATGGACCCTGTTCACAGACGGTGTGACAAACATAAGAGGATCGACACTCGGTATAGTCCTAGATCCACCTGTAGGTGGATTAATCAAATAATTCATAAAAACAACAAAATTGACTAACAAAGAAGTCGAGTACGAGGCTTTGACTGTAGGTTTAGAATTGGCCAAAAGTTTAGGAGCCAATATTGTAGAGGCAAAATATGATTCACTCCTCTTAGTGAGCTAGGTGAATGGGAGCTACAAAGCTCGAGATGACCGAATGCAGAAGTACTTGGACAAAATCGAAGTCAAAATACGTCGCTTCAAAGAATGGACCTTAGTCGATGTACCGCGAGAGCAGAACAAAGAGGCAGATGCCCTCGGGAATCTGGGATCGTCTGCTAAATAAGAAGACCTGCTCTTCGGAGCTATTGTCTAATTGTTTAAATCAATGGTCGAGAAATGTGTTGGAAACACGTTTCAAATGCAATATACTAAACGTGTGTTCTTTTGTAGGTTTTGATGAATGTCAAACAAAGCAATAAGCGATATATAGCAGTGCTCAAGGACAAGCACAAAATGGATGCATTACAAGAAGCTCAAGACAAAGTTTAGAAATGTTATAATTGAGTCAATATTAATTGTGATCTTGATTCCTCAATCTTGGCTCATAACATGGCTTCTCTACTAAAATTATTTTTCCAAAATCATGCATATCTAACTTAAGTGTCAAATGATTTTAAACTATGCATATTTATATTTGTTAAAATGTTTTTCAAACATGCCTCAAAAATCTGGGCTAAGATAATCGATTATGTACTTATGATAATCGAGTATCTCTAAGCCAAGACTGCATGACAATCGATTGTGAATTAATGATAATCGATTGTGAGTAAGTCAGTTAACATCAGGTTTTTGCAAACTGCATAACAATCGATTGTGTACTTTTGATAATCGATTGTTAACTGAGGCAAAGTTTTCAAAACTCAGAAAAATCGATTATGAACTAATGGTAATCGATTAGAATGAGAAAAATGTCTCCCAGTGTTTTTAAATAAATTAATAATCGATTGTGGCTTTTGATAATCGATTATATATGAGACAGTAAGTTTTGAAATTAATTTATAATCGATTGTTCTATTTGATAATCGATTGTTGGAACTAACCGTTGTCATACATTTTCAAATTACCTTCAGGTAATCGATTGTTGATATTTTTAACAATCGATGTTTTGCGTAAAATCTGGAAAAGATTTTCTGAACGTTGTTAAAATAATCGATTGTTGATTTCCTGATAATCGATGTTTTATGCCAAAAATTGGAAAGGATTTTTTAACGTTATAAATAATCGATTATTGATTTGAAGTAATCGATTGTTGACGTAAAATCTGGGATTGAATTTTTGATCTGATAGGCAAACAATCGATTGTTTAGTCTTGACAATCGATTGTCACTGAGTAATTTCAGCAATCCTTAATTGGCAATTAGACAACGGTAAGACTGAGTTTTTCACCTATAAATACAGGCTTAACTCAGTGTTTTCACAACAACAACATATACAATTTAAGTATTTTCATTGCTAAAAGCTTTCTTACATTGATCATCATTTTCATTCATCCATAAAGCTTTTTGAAGAGCCATTCTATTGAGCTAAGTTGTTGTGATCTTGAGCGTACTATTTCTACTCATATCTACTCATTGAGGAGTACTTTGTAAAGTGAGTTTGTTTTGTGTTTGTAAGAGAATTGCGATTCTCGTTTGTTGAGGAACTTGTGATTCCTCAGTTGAAGTCTTTGGGATTGTTATCCCCGAGCAGTTGAAGTCTTTGGGATTGTTATCCCCGAGCAGTTGAAGTCTTTGGGATTGTTATCCCCGAGCAGTTGAAGTCTTTGGGATTGTTATCCCCGAGCAGTTGAAGTCTTTGGGATTGTTATCCCCGAGCAATTGAAGTCTTTGGGATTGGTATCCCCGAGCAATTGAAGTCTTTGGGATTGTGATCCCCGAGCACCTAGGTGAGGCTTGTGTCCTCAGCTGTAACGGTTTGTTAAGCACCCGTAAGCTTGACAAGTTTAGTGGAAATCTCGAGAGAGTCTCTCGGGGACTGGACTAACCACGTTTGTGGCCAACCAGGATACATCATTGTGTAAGTTTATTTTACTGCACTTGTTTTAATTTCTGCAAAGTTTTAAATTCCGCACTAAAACGCTTAATATTTTTAAAACGCTATTCACCCCCCCCCTCTAGCGTAAAGCGTTATTTCCAACAATTGGTATCAGAGCCATACTCTCTGAAAAACCTAACCGTTTGAGAGAACCATCCATGGCTTCTACTCTAAATTTCTTTGCAGGAATAGGTGAAGGAGAATGCAGCATGTCACCTCCAATATTAGACGAAAACGACTACTTAGTCTGGAAATATCGGATGCAAGTTTTTACAATGGCAAATGATTTGTATCTATGGCAAGCTATTAAACACAGTGATCAACTGACGACAAAAGTCGGGAAAGATAAGGTAAGTGAATACAACACTAAAGCTATGAATATATTTCATAACGCCTTAAATCAGGAACTTTGGCGAAAAATCTCCCACTATAAAACTGCTAAGGAAATGTGGGACAAACTTGAGGAATTGCACGAAAACACGCCTCAAAAAGCGGTCAGCACAAACGATGAATCAACTGGTCAGTGCCTCATGGCAGACGAAAAAGACGAGGTAAGTACATCTAACGATATACAAATTGCTTATAACAAACTGCATGATGAGTTGGTAAATGCTTCTAAGACTATTAAAGATTTACAAAGGACTCTTTCTCTACAAGGAGAGGATTTTCAAAAACAACTCTTTTTAAAAGACAAGGACTTCGAAGAACGACTTTCTTTAAAACAAAAAGATTTTGAAAATCTGTCTCTTGATAACGAGAATCTTGTAAAAGAAAAACAGTTTTTGCAAAATGATAGTGTAGAACTTAGACAAGTCATTAAGACTATGCATGAAACTTCTTATGTTGATGAATGCTCTACTTGTACTTCCTGCGATTCTTTGAAGTTAGAAAACGCAAAACTTAGGAAAACGTTAGAAACACGTAGTAAAGAAGTTCCTAAAGTTGTTGAAAAAGAAACGCCTAAGAATAATCAACGGCATAAAAGCAGAAATCCCATTAGAAATTTTACTGCTCCACCTAGAAATAATTCTAGGGCTGTAAATGAGTCTAGGACAAATTCCTTTAGACCACCTAGACATTACGCTAGGATGTATGAAAAGAAGTCTAAAACTAACGCCTTTAGATCACCTAGATACAACTCTAGAAATTGGAATAATGAATCTAGAGTTAATCACTGTACATCGCCTAGAATCAATACTAAGACTATTGTTGATAAGCCTAGAACGAACTACGTTAGACAACCTAGAAATGACTCTAGGATTCTCAACGCCTCTAGGCATGACTCTAGATCACCTAGAATGTATTTGGCGCAACCTAGGCATTGGCACAATCCGAACGTAGTATGCCATTATTGCAATCGGATAGGTCACATTGCACCCGTGTGTTTTGCTAAACATAGAGATTTATCTTTTGGTTATAATTATTATTTGCCTAACCCCAAAGGACCCAAAAAGATATGGGTACCAAAAACCTCTCCGTAGGTATTTTTGCAGGTGTGCTTGAAGACTACAAAATTGTAGTAGATGCGCCAAGCACGACACCCAAAGGCATCGAGAGGAATTTCGGTTAGCTATTCTTTTTGATAAAACCGAATATGTGCAAGCTATTAATGTTGACAGATTTTTCGATATATGGCAGCTGGTGTTATTAACATATAAGTTGTCAACTTGATTCTCACCCTGAAAAACGTTGACATGCGTTAACTGTAAGAATCAATTTGTGAAATTTCTTGTTGACTATACTTGTTGATTGACATGCTGAAAACTCATTTTTGATTACTAGTATCAACTATTAAATGCTTGATCCATGCTTTGACAAATGTTGATTCGTGCATTGAATGAGTACCTACTAGAATCATGTTTAGTTGAATTATATCTTGACAATCTTTTCAAACAGCAAAGTGTTTTAAATCATGTTTTAATATATGTTTTGATAAATGTTTTTTTTTATACTCTCATAATCGATTTCCAGGACTTAAAACCTTTTTGGTCTAGTCCACAATCGATTGTTCACAGGCACAATCGATTGTCCGTGATTTTCTGAGTTTTCAAAAACTCTGTTTCTTGCAAATTTTTCAGGAACTAAGTGTCAAATAGTTCAACAATCGATTGTCCCTTTTCAACAATCGATTGTCAATCGGTAAAAATCTCAAGATTTGTTACCACTCTAAATTCTGAACTTGACAGCTATCTTTTATCATCGTGTCAGTTCAAAATAGGCATAAACGTTCTTGAACTCTTTTTTTTTAAAGGCTAGGCTTTCATCTTTATCATGCCCAATTGTATGTGTTGATATGTCTTTGTTAAACCATTCGTATCAATTCTCCTTGAATCATACTTTGTTTTGGTTCTCACTATTGCAAATGCGCCCAATTGAAATATTTGACATTTGTTACAATATGGATTGCTGAAAATAACCTTGTGTATCACTGTTAATAAAATAACATTTGATGCATTTGTTATGCTCTCCGTCAAATGGATTTTTTGCTTGTGTAACAATCGGTATTTCCTGAAAAATGTCAAATTGATGTGTTGTGCTTAAACAGGTGATAAGATGGTTGATTCATGATTTGACTATCTATTTGAAACAGCATGCAATATATGTTTTGACAAATGCCTTTCAAAATAACAATAGGTATTTTTTTGTTGATATAATTGATAAATTTATAGAAATCGTCATATTGTTTATTCCTCAATTTCCTTCCTATTCTTATGTGAATATGGTAAAAGGAATTAGCCTTAATACAATCTTCTTATCAAAAGAAGAAATATTTTAGGCAAATTTGTTACAAGTAAGAGGAATGTCATTACATTCCATTTTGTCTTACTTAAGAGGGAACTTGTGCTTTGAAAGAATTGATTGCATAAATTTTATTGATGATATTCTCTTAACAAATATCTGTTTGGGTTTTGAATTGTTATTATGGTGATAAATTGTTTATATATATATATCGGAAATGGCTTCACTTGATTAAGTGTTGGAAATGCTAATGTGCTCGCATGAAGCATTCAATTCAATCTCTAGCAAATTGAGATGTCAACGATAGAGGATGACATCAAGACAAACCGGGTATGATCGTTCCTTACTCTACCCTTTAGCTAGTTGAATTGGTATTATATGTCACAAGTATTGATATGAATGTTATTTTGGTAAATTGCATAATTGATTAAGTGCATAAATTGTATTGAGTTTTGATTTTCTAAATTGGTATTTATAACAATTGGTGTTGATTATATGTATTCATGATGGAAAATCTATTTTCATAAAAACGTTTTCATCCAAAGAATCATTATCTTCCACCATGTGTTGATGACGTTGTTTCATTCATAATCAATTGTCATAAATCCAAAATTGATTATAATATATTCAAAATTGATTACCATACTTCCAAAATCAATTTTCAGGACTTAAGACCATTTTTGCCCAGTACACAATCGATTGTCATGTTCCACAATCGATTGTCAGTGATTTTCTGAAATTTCAAAAACATTCTGTTTCAAGCCAAATTCTCAGAATCTAAGTGTCAAACTTGACACAATCGATTGTCTCTATCACACAATCGATTGTCCAACGGTATTAATTCAAAAATTCTTACCGTTCTGAGTCCTGCAGCTCTCGTTAATCGATTATCAGTTTTTATCAGTCAATCCAACTGGCATAACACTGTTCAACAATCGAGTGTCTCAGGTATACAATCGATTGTCTCAACGGTCAATTCCAAAACTCGACCGTTTTTGAGTTAACTTCAGGCATAATTTTTTTCCTATTCTCCCCTCTATAAATAGGAGATGGTGTCTTCATTCTCATCACCAAATATTCAAGCTCAAAGCCTCAAATCCTCTCTAAAAAGCTCTTTTTGCAAAATTCAAGCTTTCTTTCTTCTATCAATATGTCGAGAAGAACCCGTTCAAATAGGGAAGGTTCCTCCCTCCGGATATCATCCATATCAAGATGGTGATGTTTTGGTCTTCAAAAGCGAAAATAAATTAAATCGCTTTCTTACTAATTTTGAAAAACGTGATATTCATCCTCCTCAAATCCTCCTCCAAATCAAGATCCAAATTCGGATATTTTAAATCATCTTACCCGCATTGAGACAAAAGTTGATCTTAACCCGCTATGTCCAGGGATACTTTGACCATGTCAACCATCAATATGGTGCTGTTGTCCCATTTGAGGCACCGCCGCAAAACATGGACGAAGATGATGATAACGAGGATTAAATATTTTCTTGTATTTTTATTTATTTAATGGCCTATGTAATATTTTATCTATTTAATGAAAGTTGATTTTTATTTGAAATATCTCTCCTATTTCCATTATATGAATTATTTGATATTTTCAAAAGGGGGAAGTAAATATTTTTTTAAAAAGGAAGAAAAGAAAGGCTATATGCAAGACTAGAGTTTATGCATACTTACATGCTTTCTTTGAATGCGTTGCATAAATTCAGGGGGAATCTTATATTTAGGGGGAATTTTTTTTAAACTATTCGATTATCCCGTATAATAATCGATTATGTTGACGTTTGTTGAACTAGCATGCTATTATTAGACTTGTTATCTAGCCACTTTTGCTAATGGCAAAAGGGGGAAGAAACGGGATATCAAGAAGTATGCTATATCACTCTCAACTTCATTCATGCTTAAAGTGAGGGGGAACATGAATTGAGGGGGAACATCAAATTGCATACTTTACACTTGCATACTTTACTCTTGTCTTGGATTATCAAAATAATTATTGCATATATCCCGCTTATGTTTGCCATTATCAAAAAGGGGGAAATTGTTGGAAACACGTTTCAAATGCAATATACTAAACGTGTGTTCTTTTGTAGGTTTTGATGAATGTCAAACAAAGCAATAAGCGATATATAGCAGTGCTCAAGGACAAGCACAAAATGGATGCATTACAAGAAGCTCAAGACAAAGTTTAGAAATGTTATAATTGAGTCAATATTAATTGTGATCTTGATTCCTCAATCTTGGCTCATAACATGGCTTCTCTACTAAAATTATTTTTCCAAAATCATGCATATCTAACTTAAGTGTCAAATGATTTTAAACTATGCATATTTATATTTGTTAAAATGTTTTTCAAACATGCCTCAAAAATCTGGGCTAAGATAATCGATTATGTACTTATGATAATCGAGTATCTCTAAGCCAAGACTGCATGACAATCGATTGTGAATTAATGATAATCGATTGTGAGTAAGTCAGTTAACATCAGGTTTTTGCAAACTGCATAACAATCGATTGTGTACTTTTGATAATCGATTGTTAACTGAGGCAAAGTTTTCAAAACTCAGAAAAATCGATTATGAACTAATGGTAATCGATTAGAATGAGAAAAATGTCTCCCAGTGTTTTTAAATAAATTAATAATCGATTGTGGCTTTTGATAATCGATTATATATGAGACAGTAAGTTTTGAAATTAATTTATAATCGATTGTTCTATTTGATAATCGATTGTTGGAACTAACCGTTGTCATACATTTTCAAATTACCTTCAGGTAATCGATTGTTGATATTTTTAACAATCGATGTTTTGCGTAAAATCTGGAAAAGATTTTCTGAACGTTGTTAAAATAATCGATTGTTGATTTCCTGATAATCGATGTTTTATGCCAAAAATTGGAAAGGATTTTTTAACGTTATAAATAATCGATTATTGATTTGAAGTAATCGATTGTTGACGTAAAATCTGGGATTGAATTTTTGATCTGATAGGCAAACAATCGATTGTTTAGTCTTGACAATCGATTGTCACTGAGTAATTTCAGCAATCCTTAATTGGCAATTAGACAACGGTAAGACTGAGTTTTTCACCTATAAATACAGGCTTAACTCAGTGTTTTCACAACAACAACATATACAATTTAAGTATTTTCATTGCTAAAAGCTTTCTTACATTGATCATCATTTTCATTCATCCATAAAGCTTTTTGAAGAGCCATTCTATTGAGCTAAGTTGTTGTGATCTTGAGCGTACTATTTCTACTCATATCTACTCATTGAGGAGTACTTTGTAAAGTGAGTTTGTTTTGTGTTTGTAAGAGAATTGCGATTCTCGTTTGTTGAGGAACTTGTGATTCCTTAGTTGAAGTCTTTGGGATTGTTATCCCCGAGCAGTTGAAGTCTTTGGGATTGTTATCCCCGAGCAGTTGAAGTCTTTGGGATTGTTATCCCCGAGCAGTTGAAGTCTTTGGGATTGTTATCCCCGAGCAGTTGAAGTCTTTGGGATTGTTATCCCCGAGCAATTGAAGTCTTTGGGATTGGTATCCCCGAGCAATTGAAGTCTTTGGGATTGTGATCCCCGATCACCTAGGTGAGGCTTGTGTCCTCAGCTGTAACGGTTTGTTAAGCACCCGTAAGCTTGACAAGTTTAGTGGAAATCTCGAGAGAGTCTCTCGGGGACTGGACTAACCACGTTTGTGGCCAACCAGGATACATCATTGTGTAAGTTTATTTTACTGCACTTGTTTTAATTTCTGCAAAGTTTTAAATTCCGCACTAAAACGCTTAATATTTTTAAAACGCTATTCACCCCCCCCCCCTCTTGCGTAAAGCGTTATTTCCAACAAAATGTAACACACAAATTAACTCCAAAAGTCTGACATGGGATTGGAGAAATAGATATATTGATTATGAGATAGGAAGCTACCAGCAGATGCAATTGAATCAAAGGCCCTGCAAACCAAAGCAGCCTGATTCTTGCATGAAAAAAATTGGGACTCCGTATGGGAGAACTTTCGATGGACCCCTAGTAATATGCTTGGGACCAGGTGTCACATATTATGTACTACGACAGATCCACGAGGGCACAAGTGGAAATCATTCGGACACTGATTCCTTGGTCAGAAAGGTAATCAGAGCATGCTAGATTGAGAAAGCATGGAAAAAGACACCAGAGAATTCATCCAAAGGTGCGACAAGTTCCAGATATTCGCTCCTATAATACACTAACCCGACGAGCAACTGCATTTTGTTTTATCACCATGGCAATTCATGAAATGAGGACTGGATATTGTCAGCCCTTTGCCGAAGACACCAGATTAGGCTAGATTCAGCCTATTTATGACTGACTACTTTTTAAAATGGGTGGAAGCACAGGCCTTTGAGAAAATAAGAGAGAAAGAAGACATCAATTTCAAATGGATGACGTCATATACCAGTTAAGAATCGCATCTAAACTAATGTGTGATAACGGGAGAAAGTTCACCAAGAGCAAGGTATCATAGTTCCTTGAAGATGACAAAATCAAGAGAATCTTGTCAACGCCTTACAGTCCATGTGCAAACGCTAGGCCGAATCCACAATTAACACCATCATTCATAACATAAAAAATAAACCGGAGAGAGCTAAAGGACAATCGAGAGAAATGCTCCCCGAGTTGCTATGAGCATATCGAACAACATTAAAATCATGTATCGGGGAAACACCTTTCTGTCTAGTGTACGGTGTTGAGGTTTTGATACCAATGGATTTCGGGGAGCCAAGCGCCATATTACATCACAATAATGAGTGCTTGAACAATGAGGCCATGACAATGGCCCTCGAGCTACTCGATAAAAGACGGACAACCTCGCTATTTAGATGGCTTCCTAGAAGGAAAAAATAAAAAGATACTATAACAGGAGAATAAATCTATGATATTTTAGGCGCGGACTTAGTACAAAGGAAGGTTGCTCTCCACACCAAAAATTTTAATGAAGAAAAGCTGGGCCGGAATTGGGAAGGACTGTACCGTGTACTCGGGATAGTTAGGAAGGGATCCTATAAACTCGGCACCATAGAAGGTGAACAACTTCCGAGCAATGGAATGTATTGATGCATAAATGGTACTACTACTAGGGCACACGATCACAAAATTCCACAAAAATCCTCAAGCAAATGTTGCACTTTTTTCCTTTGACTGAGTTTTTATCCCAAAATGGGTTTTTGTCGGCAAGGTTTTTAACGACGCATCATCCATGCAATTTAAGATTATAGGTTTCCTTTGCAATGAACCCTGACCCAAGAAATTAAAATGATGTTCCAATAGGAAATGACTCACCACGCCAAACGGTCGAACAAACCCTGTCCGCATAATCCTGGCTTGCGGCAACGCTAGGACATTTATTTAGGCCAGGAAATCAAAGAATGTATTTTTCCAAAAGTATCTCGTACTCCGAAGAAAATTCAACATTTCCACAGTAAAGATCCTCCAACAAGAACGTTGCAAAATACTCAGGGACTAGCGTCTACAATTTGGCGCGCACATGGCCTCTAGGTAGAAACTCTATACTCATATACCCTAAATGATGCCGCACGGAGATTATGAAGCATCTCTAAAAGGAAATATTGTCCCGAAAAATTGAATAATTACATTACAGACTTCATGACCCCAAGGTCGGAATCTCCAAGGTCATAAAAGCCTTCAATAGGGCAATTCCAAGCTCACGAGTAATAGTCTCCGAGCCTGAGTAAAATCGATGAGGAGACTTTTGCGATTCTCTTAAGAACCGAGACCACAAGACCATAAACGGGCAAGCTAAGTCTAGCATGATCGATTCAATATAACAACAAAACTGTAGGACTTCAACGTGCATGTATATTTTTAAGACCTTATTATAGTGATAAACTCAATTTCAAGGTTTAGGCTACAAGTCACATTTTTAAGACACCAAAAAGGGAATACCCTCGATGTAGAAATCTAAAACTACTACACTCGAGATCAAAGGCTACATTGAAACAAAATGACTATGGCTATACGGATGCACCCGCCAAATTAACGCAACTTGAGAATACTCGTTGTCGCTACAAAATTGTAGGTGATTACTTCAAATCTACTTCGAATAGAATCAATTAATACATGCTACACTCGACAAGACAACAAGGTTCGACCATGTCAGCTCCAAATTACCAAGCTTCGAGCAACTCAGCCTACGAGCTAAACTTTCTGAGGTTCTCGAACATCACCACTAATCACATAAAATTGAGGTTTTTCCCGCATCGATGATAGGTTAGGCAAAATAATATCAAAAAGTCCTTAATGAGAGGAAATCAAAACCTACATATGCCTACGGGCAAAAGCATAAGATCCATTTTCGCCAGTCAAAGGAGCCTCAGGGCCACACACTAAAAGGTCACCACGACCAAAAGCATAAGAGCTATTATCGCCAACTTAAAATTTCAAACTTGAGTATCATAGTGAGCTCGATTCGTAACTGTATTCGGAGACCCGATCCAAAATAGTTGGCTATATTGATGCCAAAGGGCATAACGTAAGAACCCTCGTCGCCAGCTTCACGAGCCTTAGGGTCACACACATAAAAGGTCGCTTTGACCCAAGGCTAAGAGCCATCGTCACCAACAAAAAAAAACTTGAGGGTCGATTGAGCTCGACTGGCAACCCGATCCGGAGACTAAACCCAAAATAGTAGAAGCACAAATGCCCAAGGGAAAGGCATAAGAGTTGTTGTCTCCAGCCCACGAAAGCACGAAACTCGAGGGTCAAAATCGAGGGACACGATAGGCACTCGACTGGGTATCCAAAATCAAGCGGACCTGGGTGCCTTTCCTATCCCACGTGTTACCCCGTGATTTCAATGCTTATTACTCAAGTGAAATAGCCATTTATAATTAAACAGATTCTTATGAAATATACATTACATACAAGATTACTTTACGTGATCTACAAGTTGTACTGCCCAGATACATAAGTACATAACCCTCATTTCATATCTATGGAGCCTCTAGGGATACAAAAGAGTGCTACAATATATGTCGGCAACGTGGCTTCGGCTATACCTTACATAAATACCAAAATAAAGCTTCGGGAAGAAAAACGGCATGAGCACGCAGGGCCCCGAGAGGAAAGGGGCTCACCAATACAGCTGACTGAAATTGGAGGAGGTGCTACTGTCGGTGGAGTAGAGTACCGGCTATAAAACCACCTACAATTATAACAAAAATGTAGTGCCCCGGGCCAAAGGGACGTTAGTACATTTGAATTGTGCTGGTATTTATGAACATACTTTACCCCAAGTAGCATCAATCAATACACAGATAACGAACAGTAATAGAATCAACAATCAATGTACATGAAGGAACAACAAAGGCCAACAAGTTTTAGAATCTCTTCTTTTCCCCTTTCAAAATCATTTCATCATATCAATGATTTCACAATCTTTCATTTTAATAGTGATAGTGATAAAATTCAACCCTTACTACCTCGGCCACCCTTATTGAATCAATCATACTTATCACAACAACCCACACCTTATAACTTTGTGTTGTAGCACGCAACCCGATTCCACCAAAAAATCACATCTCGCATAACAACAATAGTTCACAAGTCAATCCTATGGCTTTAGGCCGTCCAGAATATCATTTCACAACAACAATAAAAAATCACAAGAGATTTCATTTACATCAATAATGGCTTCTTTCAATCATTTATTACATAGCTGTTACCACATAAACACATTCATACACACACTTGGTTTGTTTCCATATGTTTACACCATCATATCGGGACGTTTAACCAACAAAGTTCAAGTTATATTAATCACAAGAATTCATGTAATAGGCCATCTTGCCTTAACACCCGTGAAACAACCACAATACACAAATAGTCCACATAAGTAAAATATACCAATTACTCGTCCGCCAAATAGGGTGACTTTACATAGGTTAAAGTTAGCCATTCATACTTGTAGTCAAAATTCCTATTTAACTTCTACTCTCAATTCACTAAATTGCCTAGTACCGTCAATGTAGTTCACATGTTAATACATATATCCTAGAATTGAAGTTCACAAATACAACTCGAACTCACTGATATTATCGACCCCTCATTTTTGCAGATCTTTATTCCTGCCCAGTTTGTCTTACTAGATTTAAGGTATCAAAGAACATGCATGCATGGTTCAACTTATATTTCCAATAATCTATTAATAAGAACCCCCTCTTTGTATAAATATAAAAATCATTGAAAAAGGGTTGGGGATTTTACCTCCCAGAACGAAGATGATGTTAATTTCTCAAAGTTTTTAGGTGTGGGTTACTTTGAAAATAAAATTGATAGAGATGAGACTTTCTCTCTCAAGAATCCTCTATTCCCTCTCTCAAATTTTCCTCAAAAAAATGGGTTGAAATGAAGGGTTGGGATGTTTTATTAAAGAAGCGGTCAGGTTGAAAAATTAGGAAAATAGGAGCCCTGACGCGGAATGCGGTTAGGAATGCAATCGCATTCCTACCATGCGGTCCGCAGACCGGTCGCTGAATAGACCTCAAGAATTGGCAAAAATTAAAACACACTATGCAGGTATGGGACCATTATGCGGTCCATATACACGTTATGCAATCGCATAGTGCGTCTCATAACCTCCTCACCAAAAGTCAATAGGCAAGAATGCGATAACTATGTAGTTCGAATAACTAGAATGCGATCACATTCTGGACCGCATATTTGTCCTCCAATTAGGTAGTGGCCTGACTGGGCATGCGACCATTACGCGGTCAGCATACTCGTTAAGCCATCGCATAATGTGTCGCATAACGTCCAAGTTCTGGAAAATATTATCTTTCTAATTCCAGGGTACTTTTCATACAGGGACCTACCCGACATTATTTTAGGCAAGAAATTTTACGGGTCTTTACATCCTCCCCCACATAAAATTATTCGTCCTCGAATGAGGATTTTTTAAAAATCTGTTGGTTCTAAAAACATGATGTGCAAACTCCCAAATTTTTCGCTAAATCCCCCATTTTTAGAAAATTTTTCCAGAGTCTCCTATGTAATTAGACTTATCTACCTGTTAGAGAGCCCCCGAATCATATTTTCAAGCACCATTACTCAATTCTTGTTATCCTTAAAACTGGTGTACAATTCATTACCTTAACATATGCACATATTCAATCACTTGTCACATTTTTGCACATAAATTGTTCACTTCAATGAGTCTCATACACTTCAACCTCTTCAATACACTATACACATTTCAATTAATCATTATCAATCTACACCACTATTAATCATTCACATATCACATGAGTACTTACAAAATATTCTATTTACCAAAAGGGGTTGCACATGCCTCAAATAATTACAACACATACAATTCTTGCACAAATTAAGGAGTTACAATAGTAAAGCATTTAGGGGAAAATGGGGTGTCTTTGCACCAAATTGAACACAACATAAGTTTCCTTAGTGATAATAGATCGCACGATTACAACTAGATTTGTTCAAATAGGTGAGGATATTTTTCTTTCATTTCATTTTCCGCTTCCTACGTGGCTTCCTCGACTCATTGATTTCGCCATAATACTTTAACTGAAAAACTTTCCTTGTTTCTCAATTGACGGACTTGCCTATCAAGAATAGCAACCACAATTTCTTCATATGATAATCCTTCATTGACCGTGATAGTCTCAACTGGTATGATGGTGGATGAATCTCCAATCACTTTCTTTAACATAGAAATATGTAACACCGGGTGCACTAATGGCATTTCCGGGGGCAATTCCAGCCAATAAGCCACTTGCCCTATCCTTTGAGTAACTCGATACGGCTCCACATATCTAGGACTCAACTACCCTTTCTTCCCAAATCGCATTACTCCCTTCATAGGAGATACCCTCAAGAACACCCAATCATCTACTTGGAATTCCAATTCTCTTCGACGCATGTCTGCATAGGATTTCTGGCGACTCTGAGAAATTTTCATCATCTGCTGAATGACTCTAACTTTTTGTAGCCTCATGCGCGATATCTAGCCCTGTCAATTTTGCTTCACTGTCACGACCCAAACTGGAGGGCCATGACTAGCACCCGACCATACTTGCCGCGCACCAACGTACATTTTACCTAACTTTCTTTATTATGTTTTAGTGCCAACGAGATCAATATAAACGGTGTCTATTGATCACAAACAATCAACCATAAAAGAAGATGTCATAAACATACATAACATGGGGTGACAAAACAATTATCAAACTACCTATACGAGCTACCACGCTACCATGAGATACTATACAACAAAAACCAGCCGATCAGGCATACCAAACTATTCATGAGTCAACACGTGTCTATGAGCCTCTAAAGGAACATAAGTGTTGAAACATAGCCGGAACAGGGCTTTGGCATACCCATGATGTCAGTAACAAAAATTCATACCAAGATCACGGCAAGTCCGAAGAAGTGACCTCGCCAATTAGCGCTAAACTAGACAACCTACTATGATGGGGGAGTTGCACATGGCTGTCTATCATGACCTGCAGCACGACATACAACATCCACAAATAAAAGAACGTCAGTACGAATAAAGTACAGAGTATATAAGGTGGGGAACCATAAATACGAACAGTAATGTAAGCAAGGATAGAGAATATACAACCTGTAACATCAAAGTACCTATGAGGGCTACTGATATGAAATGCATGATACATATGTATAAATACATAAACTTTTTAAAACATATGCCTTTGTTGGCATCATCATCATCATATCGTCCCCGACCGTGATAGGCTCGGTAAAAAAAAATGTACCTGGCCATCATATGGCTTGGTAGAATCGTACCCAGCCACGTGGAGCTCCGTAAAACCCAACTGATCAGTGGTTTCACAATTGGTGCCGTACCTGGCCGACTATAGAACGACCTAGTATAGTAAAATAGATACATATATATAATGCATGCTAGATTCATATAAACACGTTCTAGACCTTTCGGAGTGACGTAAGATCGGTATCGTTTGTACACGTTATTAGGACAAAAATACCTATATCTCTCTACTCCGATGTCGTATTTATAAACGGTTTAATATGTTGGAAAGTAGACTCATGGATATTAAATTTTGTGGGTATATCACCCCGTATTTTCAAGTAGATTGGGAGAAAAGCTTAGTGACATTTAACCTAAAGTTTAAATAAAACCACAAACCTAAGTTGCGACAACTTTTGTCAACTTTTGTTTCATAACTCGTTTGACTTCAAGACTAATGAAACGGATATTATATGATTCAAATACCTTAAAACATTACCTCTTGAGTGTATTAAGCACCTTTAGGTATACCCGAAAATACAAGTTACAACATCCATGATTCGGTCAACTTCTAATACTTGTTAATTACCCTTATACACCCTTTTATCAATTAAGATCAATAGGATTAACTTATTATCATCTAAAGGAGAATTCCTTCTTGGATTTATGTTATGTAAAATATGGCATGAACGAACGCGTGTGGATATGGGTTGTATCATTCACCCACTTTGAACCATCCAATAAGAGAGCTACACCTCCTTCCGTATAATGCCTCAAATGGGGCCATCTGAATACTATAATGTAAGTTGTTATTGTAAGAAAATTCTCTAAGTGGCAAATGATCATCCTAATTACCTTTAAAATCCAAGACACAAGCCCGTAAAGTATCTTCAAGCGTCTGAATAGTTTGCTCCGCTTGACCATCAGTCTATGAATGGAAAGCCATGCTGAGATTCACATGAGTACCAAACCATGCTGAAATTTCTTCCAAACTTTTGCTGTGAATTGGGCCCCTCAATCTGAGATAATAGAAAGTGGAGTGTCGTGAAGCCTTACTGTTTCCTTGATATGCAACTGAGCATATTGTTCTGTAGTATTGGTGGACTTGACTGGCAAGAAGTGAGCTGATTTCATGAGTCGATCCACTATTACCCGAATTTAGTCGAAATTGAGCAGAGTGCGACGTAACCCTACCACAAAATCCATGTTGATCATCTCCCATTTTTACATTGGTATTTTCATAAGTTGAGTTAAACCACCGGACCGCTGATGCTCAGCTTTTACTTGCGGACAATTCAGACATTCAGATAAAAAGTCCACCACACCCCTCTTTATACCATTCGACCAGTAAATTTCCTTGCGATCATGATACATTTTTGTAGAACTTGGGTGCACAGAATACATAGAATTATTAGCCTGCGCCATTACCCTCTCCCGAATATTATCGATATCTGGAACGCATAACCTACTTTGACATAACAATACATCATTATCACCACCGAGTGAAAATGCCAAAGTCTTGTTATTCAAAACAGCCTCCTTCAGTTGTGACAATGCTAGATCAATAAACTGCTTTTCCTTGACTTCCGATATAAGTGACGATTCTGCTCTGTTATGCACCATAACATTCCCCTCGTCTGAGGTCAAAAGCCAAACACCCAGACTAATCAGTTTATAAACCTCCCTAACCAAGGGCCTTTGATCAGCTCCCAAATGAGCCAAACTACTCATAGACTTCAGAGCGAGAGCGTCGGCAACCACATTCACCTTCCGTGGACAGTACAAAATGTTCATATCATAATCCTTGAGCAATTCTATCCACTGTCGCTGCCTCAAATTCCACTGCTTCTGCTTGAACAAATATTGGAGACTCTTGTGGTATGAGAACACACCCACATGGACCCAATAAATATATTGCCGCCATTATTTCAAGGCAAACACAACTTTCGCAAGCTCTAAATCATGCGTCAGAAAATTCCTCTCGTGATTCTTGAGTTGCCTTGAAGCATACGCTATAACCTTCCCATGTTGCATCAATGCACACCCCAAACCAACCACGGAGGCATCACAATAAATCATAAATCCTATTGTGCCTTCTAGAAAGGGCAATACCAGTGTAGAGGTCAACCTCAACTAATATTCCTAAACACTTTTCTCACATGCGTTGGACCATTTTGAACTTAACTATTTTCTACGTTAACATAGTCAATGGGGAGGCGAGGTTAGAGAATCCCTCCACAAACCTTCGATAATACCCTGCTAAACGCAGAAGCTACGAATCTCTCTCAAGGTCGTGGGTCTAGGCCAATCTTTCACAGCTGCAATCATCTGGGGATCCATCTAAATCCCTTCACTTGAAACAACATGACTCGGAAAGGTAATGAAATCCAACCAAAATTCACATTTCAAAAATTTAGCATACAACTGCTGCTGATGAAGAGTTTGCAAAACTGCCGTGCAGTGGTCGACATGATCCGCCCGGCTCCGCGAATAAACAAGGATGTAATCAATGAAAACAATCATGAAGGAGTCTAAAATGGCTTGAAGACCCGATTCATTAGATCCATGAAATCTACCAGAGCATTGGTTAGCCCAAAAGACATGTATAAAAATTCAGAGTGACCATGGGGAGTTCTGAAAGTGGTCTTAAGAATATCATGCTCTTTGTCTTCAATTGGAGTACCCGGACCATAGATCAATTTTGAAGAAGAACATTGCACCTTGAAATTGGTTGAACAAATCATTTATCTGAGGTAAATGATATTTATTCTTGAAGGCGACTTTGCTGAGCTGCCGATAGTTAAGACACATCCGTAGCGACCCATCCTTCTTTATGAGAAAAAGAACCGGAACACCCCAATGTGACACACTCGTCCAAATGAACCCTTTTTCTAATAAATCATTCAACTCCTCCTTTAACTCCCTTAACTCCGTTGGCACCATTATGTGTGGTGGAATAGATATTGGCTGCGTATCTGGAATACATCAATCCCGAAATTAATGTCCCTATTTGGTGGAATCCCTAGAAGCTCATCCGAAAACACTTCAAGAAGCTCATTCACGACTAGCACAGACTCGGGGTTCGACACTTTTGAAGTGGTGCCCACCACACGGACAAAATGATAGATACACCCCTTCTTAATCATCTTTGAAGCCTTAAGGTAAGAAATAAACCTACCGTTCGGCACCACACAATTCCCCTTCCACTGAATAACCGACTCATTAGGGAACTCGGGTCTCATGACTCTCGTTTGGCAGTCAAGTTTAGCAAAGCATGAATAAATCTAGTCCATTCCAATAATCACATCAAAATCCACCATTCCAAGTTTAATAAGATTGGTCATGGTAACACGACCATATACGGGGACAACACAATCCCTATGAACTCGAACGACTGTAATAGAATCACAAACTAGAGTCGATATGTAGAATGGCTCATGAAGATGTTTTGGTTCTATCCCAAAACATGAAGCAATGAATGGGGTGACATAAGACAAAGGTGACCTCGGATCAATAAGAGCATAACAATCAACGGCCTGAACATATAAGATACTTGTAACAACATCTGGAGAAGCCTCTGCTTTCTGGCGACCACTCAAAGCATAAAATCGGTTGGATCCACCTCTACCATAAGCTCCAACCTTAACTGCACCACACCTTGCTGGAGCTGGAGGATGAACGAAAAATAGGGTGGATAAAGAACCGGATTGCTGAGCAAATCCTCTACGCATGCCCTGACTTGGCGCACGACAATGCCACTGGATATGACCTCTCACGCCGCATGTATAACACAGCGGGATATTAAAATAACATCTTTTGGAATAGAACCTCCAACACTTGGGGCATGGAGCCTTCCCCTTGTTCTGTATTCTCCTTCCTAGACGACCATACTGATGGGGTCTCCTACTGTCTGAACCTGGTATCAAATGATTGCTCTACTAATAACTGTGCGCAGATTGTGCTGCGCATGCTGAAGACTCAGCATATGACTGGGGTGGCCCTGATAGCTCTCTCGCCTGAACTGGTCTTCTTAAGTGACCCGCTGATTGGGCCATGTTGCTACTCTCCCTTTCCACATGTATCTTCAATTTTTTAGCCTCTGTAGCATGAACGAATCCCACAATATATCCATAATTAATATCCAAGTGTAAGGCCGCTATATCAGCCTCATTCACCACCAAGGGACTAAGACCCTGAACAAATTGATAAACTCGAGTGTTCATGGTCGACAATAACTGAGGATCTTACTTGGACAATCTCACAAACTTCGTGTGGTACTCCCTAACACTCATACTACCCTGCTTAAGGATCTCAAACTCAGTAGCATGGGTTTTCATTGTCTTAGAAGCATAGAAATGGTCCATAAATGCATCTACAATCTCATCTCACCTAGTCGGAGGACTTTTCTCCCCACGGGAATCCTCCCACATCTCAAACCACGAATACGCTGCTCCCCTCAACCTGTATGAAGCCAACTCAAATCCCTCTATCTCTAAAGCCTTCATCAATTGAATGGTATTATATATTTCATCAAAGAAATCATGCGGATCGGCCTCTGGGTCTCTGCCTGTGAACTTTGGAGGGACCAACCACAAAAACTGGTTGACTCTAGAGATGGCGGAATCTCCCTGTCCAGTGGAGGATTCAGGGGCATCATGAGATCTTTGGGCCTGAGCAGCCATTAACTAGGTCAACATATGGATGACTCCTCTAAGATCCCCATCAGAAACTCCAGGACTAGAAGCTAGAACTGCATAAGGATCAGGAATATCGGCAGAAGGGATGTTAGAACCTTGTGCTGCAGTATGAACAAGAACACTTTGATCTTTGATAGATGGGCTTGGTAGATTCAACACCGGAGAGTCAGTCTCACCCACAGTATGAGGTACATGATTCATAGCCACACTTGGGGTGGCATAGGCTCCAAGTTCAAGTCTAGTTGTCTTCTTAGGTGCCATTACTAAAAAATTCAGAACATAGCATGAGTTAGACATAAATACTTTCACTTCAAATTTCCATCTAACCACGTACATATAAATGTGGTTGACAACAGACCGATAAGACGGTCTATACTAGACATGACTCCGAGACACCCTTGGACTCTATTAAAACCATAGGCTTTGATACTAAGTTGGTTACTCCCCAAAATTGAGGGACACGACCGGTGCTCGACCGGGTAACCCCAGTTAAGCGCACCTGGGTGCCTTTCCTATCCCACGTGTTAAGAGTGATTTCAATACTCAATATTCCAGTGAAATAGCCACTTATAATTAAACACATTCTTACAAAATATACATATCATACATGTTTACATTACGTGATCTACAGGTTGTACTGCCTAGATACATAACTACATAACCCACATTTCATGTCTGCGGAGCCTCTAGGGATACAAACAAGTGTTACAATATATGGTGGTAACAATGCTCTGGCTATACCTTATCCAAATACCAAAACAAAACTCTTGGAAAAAAATCGGCATGAGCCATGCAAGGCCCTGTGAGGAACAGGGCTCACCAATACAGCTAATGGGAAGTGGACGAGGTGCTACCGTCGGTGGACTGGAGTACTTTCTATATACACCTCAATAATAACTGGAATGTAGTGCCCCTGGCCAAAGGGATGTTACTACATTTGAATTGTACTGGCATATATGAACAAACTTTACCCCAAGTAAAATCAATCAATACACAGATAACAAACAGTAATAGAATTAACAATCTATGCACATGAAAGGAACGACCATGGCCAACAAGTTTCACAATCTCTTTTTTTCCCCTTTTCAACATCATTTCATCATATCACTGATTTCACAAACTTTCATTTCAAGGTATATTAACCACAAGAATTCATGAAATATTTCATCTTGCCTTAACACATGTGAAACAACCGCAATTAAAAAATAATCTACATATGTAACATATACCAATTACTCGTACATTAAACATGGTGACTTTACAGAGGTTAAAGTTAGCCATACATACCTGAAGTCGAATTTATCTTTTAACTCCTACTCTTAATTAACAAAACTGCCCAGTACCGTCAATCTAGTTCACAAGTTAATACATATCTCTTAGAATTGAAATTCACAAATACAACTCCTACTCACTTAGATTACAAACCCATTCTTTTTGTAGATCTTTACACCTACCCAATTCCTCTTACTAGATATTAGGCATTAAAGAACATGCATATACAGTTCAACTTATATTTTTAAGTATCAATTCACGAGAAACCCATTTTTGTTTAAATCTGAAAACCAATAAAAAATGGTTCGGGATTTTAGCTGCAAGAATGAAGATGAAGATAAATTCTCGAAATTTCAAGGCCTGGGTGACTTTGGAAATCAAATTGTTAGAGATGAGACTTCTCTCTCAACAATCCTCTCTTTCCTTTCTCTAGTTTTGTTCAGAAAATGGGCTAAAATGAAGGGTTGGGGTGTTTTATTGCAGAAGGGGTCGGGTTGTAAAATAAAAAAAACAGGTGCCCCGACCCGGATGCGGTGAAGATTGTTCTTGACATGCACTGGTCGCAGAATGGCCCTCAAAATTGGAAAAAATTAAAACACAATATATAGGTATGCGACTATTATATGGTCCACATACGCATTATGCGATTGCATAGTGCGCCACATACCCTCCATCACCAATAGTCAATGAGCAAGAATACAATAACTATGCGGTCCACATATCAACAATGCTATCGCATTCTGGACCGAATTGTTTTCCTCTAATTGCCAATGGCCTGCCCAGGTATGCGACAAATATGCGGTCCGCATACTCGTTATGCGATTGAATAGTGTGTTGCATAATGCCCAATTTTTGGAAAATTTTATCTTTCTAATTCTGGGGTACTTTTCACACAGGGACCTACCCGACATTATTGTAGTCAAAAAAATATATGGGTCTTCATATGAACCCAAGATAATAATGATAAAACGTATGGGCTCCCACGTCATCTTACACTAAAAGCTGCATCGACAAAAAGCGTAAGAGCCTCTGGATATGTCTGATGAGATGTGAAGCCATATTGCAAATCTAAGGATTCTGCCCAGCTCTGAAACCACTTGACCTAATCAAAAGCAAAGAAGAGAGGGATACATAAGGGGCAGAGCTTCAGGTTTTCTTTTATTGACATACACAAAAAGGTGCATTCTCCATCTAGAAATGTGCTCTGCGAATATCACATACAAAATGGAAAAAATGTATGCTCTGCTCTAGAATGCTATGCCTACCAGCCTCATAATCACTCTCCGCGGTGTAAGCCAAAATTGGTCGAGTATCGCAAGCATACGCCCTTAGTCGAGCTAGCTCTTCCTAGAGAATAAAACCCCTTGCGCAGATCTATTCAAGTACCTCTCTTCAGGATTTGCAATGAACATATTCCTTGACCCTCTATTCACGATCGAGGACCATATTCAACCCGGCATAGGAAGCAATAGCATCCTTCAAATGAATCAACATATCCTAATCAACCTTGATCCGAATAAATGCTGCTTCAGCTCGAGCACCAACGATTTCATCCCAAAACTTTGAAAGTTCGGACTTGAGCTTCTTGATCGTGTCCGCTTAAACTGATGCATTGTCATGAGCCAGTCGAAGTTGGGCCTCAAGGCGGGAACTTTCGCCCAGGCACCCTTCTCCTCCGAAACTTGAGCCTATACCTGAGCTCTTAGTTCACCACAATGATTACTATCTCGACCAGCTTCTCCCCTAAGGTGCTCTAGAACCTCTGTCTTTTTCTGCTACTGAGATAGGATAAAAGTTAACCTTAAAGGTAAAAAAATAAAATGCGTAGTACAAGAGGTTATCTGATCCATCAAATAGCTTTCTTAATTAGAGCTCTGGTACGCCTCATATCGCTAGTGCATCAACTCAACCTCCTTCCCTTTGCAAAGGAGCCTAAGGTACCCATCCTCATCCAGAGCGTTCTGAAGCCTAGCCCCACGATGAGCATCTTAGAGTTGATCCTATCAAAGGCGTGTAGAAGAAAAACTTGATAAGAAAGGGAAGACACAAGATGCGGAAGGCCTATGCCAAAACTAATTGCGAAGTTAATCCGCCACACTTCCTTCAATGTCAAGCACAATCTTTTTGCTCCACGAACATCGGCCCACCACGATTGAAGCATGATTACTCGGAGGAACCATCGCTCCAGAAATGGGGAATTTAGATATAGCCGGCTCGGGCAACATGTTCTCCTAATATACTTCGACCTGTTAAGCCTTGCTAAAAGCTCCATCGCACTTTGAGTGCATATCCCATTTATCACCATCGCCCTCTGGCTCGGAAGCTGACAACTTTGCCCCTCTCTGGAGGAGCATAACCTCGCCATTAGGGACCTTCCGTTACATGTGGTGGCAAGTTCACTACGTAAAAAGAGTAAAATATCATCCTACCTTTACTAAAGTCAAGGAAAAAGCAGCGTATGCACATACCTTGGCATTTTGCTTACCATCTACCCAGGACACAACTTGACACCTACACTTATCACAACTCGAATGGTTCGCCAACCTTCGGACCCAGCTAGGTAGATCAGAAACATTGCCTGGCACCCATGACATCGCTATAGAGAAGAAGGAAACATGGCTATAAAACCAGCTTTCACCATGAGCAAAATAAAAAAATCGTGGTATGCTCCATTCACGCATATAATTCCATTTCTCTAGGAATATAATAAGCTTAATTGGAATAACATTAGCTGTCAGAATCTAGAAGAATCGAATAACCCATTCTCGATCTCCACTTTCCTCATCATCGCCAACAAAAAGTGTAGAAGAATGACACCGCAAGGTTAGAAGACCTCGATCATGAAAGGGCCGATACAACCTAACAAGGTGATCGAGCGTGAATTCAATCCCCATTTTCTTTGCAAAAAACATCATAATCAACACTATCCGCCAAAACGACGGGTGTATTGCTCAAAGGTAGCTCGTTATTGCTAGCAAAAATCTAGCTTGACCCTATAAGGAGGCCCAGTGTAAAAGGGTACATGAACTCATTTAGGAAGCCATTGGCATGGTCCGCGATAACCTCATCTAGGGGAAGCCTGTGTAGCACTATATCTTTTCCTCATTCTTAATCTCTCCTTACTTACTCGAGATTCTCATCTATTATCAAAGACATAGCCTTTGAGATAAACTCTCGCTAATTTTGAGTAGTGGAATGGAACTTTCCCCTCTCAGCTAGAAAGATACTGGAGTTGTAGTGATAGCTATCTCAAGACTAAAAAACTTAACCAGGAACCTCCCTAAGCACTCTGTTGCTAAGGTAATGCCAAAACGGGAAGATGGCTATCTAGAATAATGAGATGTCCCGGTTATCACAAAAACTTATGCCATAGGTTACTCATCGATATGAAATCATTACGAGAAGCACGAGGAGGTATGTATCAGAGTCGTTTCCTATTGCATTGATATGAGAAATGTGAAGACTATCTGTATGCAGCAAAATCAGACTGCTTAATTTCTTGTTATCAAGTCACTTCAAAAGAATGTTTTGAGACCCCGAGGACACAGATTTTTGACCGCGTTCCCTCCTTCGGGGCTCATTGAGGCCTGACTCAAAGAAGACAAAGATTGATACTAGATGAAATTGGGGAATTCCCAAGGCACGCAACTAAGTCTTACAAAGTCAGCCCATGCAGAGCGCGTATCAAAGCGTCACGTCTAGCTGTCCCATCTCAATGCTTTTACAATTAATGTACATTGCGTTATTACTGGACTCTCCTCCTATATATAAAGGGGATCCTCATCATTTTATAAATGGTTCTTGATGCTCCAACCACTCATCACAATATCAATAATATCTTTCTCCCTCTCTTCTTTCTCACTTACTTGTTTGAGGCTACCACTTTCATTTATTGATTGATATTGGCCATAAAGAGCCTTATCTATATATATTGTAACTGTTACTCCCTTTCCCTCTACACCTGATAGCTCGAGCTTCAGCCCAGGAATCAACCTCGAGGCCTTGGATCGATCAGTTCAAAGCCCGGGTAGCGAGCCCCTCGGTTTGATTATTGCCCCATTTTTAGCTTTTACTTAATCATTGAACTCCACATATTTGGAATCCACTATTCCAACAGCTTGCATTAAAGTAGATCACTTATTTTTAGATTCCCATTTATAAATTTAAATGTTATTATAATTTTAGCAGTAATCACCAATCATCAACAACTAGTGGTAGGTCCATCCGTTACATTTGGAATCAGGACATGAATTCTTTGACAATTTTGTGTTCCTTGTTACACCCCATGTTTTCCTAACTAAGAGTACGTCCTAAATTGATGTAAGCTAATATATAAAATCATCTTTGAAAAGTTTATATAGTAAGTTAATCATGTTACCGTAAAAATTACGATGTTTAAGAGCATGAATAAGAAGTACCAAGATTGTTGGAGGGCTTAGAAGCTAAATGAATCGAATAAGATAAGTTTTGTCGAAAGTCAACAAGTTTGGTGTTACACCCTGCGCATCTTAAGGTGACATATAATGAGTATGAGACTTGGTAATCATGATTTGAACAAGTGTAATTTCATAATATGACAATATATGATTTTTGGATATAGAACATAATGTTTGGGAAATATGGATTTAAGTTACTATAAAATCGAGTAAAGATTTTCCTTGTAACGAACCATATTGAGAAATTATATTTGTATGCTTTATGTTGTTATTTGGAACATATCTCATTCAAAAATAAAGGTCTTGGAACCTAGTTTCCAGCGGTCCAAACAATTTTTTCATACGACATCGGGATAGAGAAATATGAATTTTTAAAATAGGATAGTCATGTTGCGTTGCCGCACTTCGGAGAAACTTGCAGCTTTATTGTCTACAAGGAGATATTTATATGTAATCAAATCTACACATGTAGTTTCTAACAGTAAAAACTATTTTTCAATACGTTATCAGAGTAGAGAGATACAAGTGTCCGAAATTGCACTGCTCAAGCTGCCAAGCAGACACTTACCCACCTGCTTAGAGAATAGAGGCGGTGGGATCATAAGTTTTCTATATACATTACATGTCGTAAATATCAAGAGATTTTTTACACCAAAATATACTCTCAAGCTCTCCATGAACTGGTCCATGATCCCAGAATCAAACTCAACAAAAATCAACACAAATAATCATCAAAGGTGTTAAAGACTACAATCGAAGGCTTCTATGATGTTGTGGTGTGATTGAGGGATATTGTGAGATTTTTTGAGATTGGGTTTCGAGTTGTAGATGATGTAAATGGTATGTATTGCATGTTCTTAATTTTTCCTAAGGTTAATCTTTTGTTGGTTGTGTTGTTTGAGTAAAAAACCATAAGATAGCACATGCAAGAACATGGGATATGGTTGTCTTATTGGTTGGATTTTTTTATGGCTAGATATATAATTTTCGGTGGCTGGAAATTATGAAAAATAAATTGATGATGTTCTGACTACTATTTTAATACTTTTTTAGGTGTTAATTAAGTTGATTGAAAAAGAAAAGATGGAAAATAAGTAATTAACGATAAAAATAAAGGTGCTAGACTTATGGGGTTGTTTTGGAATGCATTTTGTGGATATTATAAACTAGAAATAATGTGGTAAATATAAGAATTATGTTATGAAGGTTTTAAACTAATTTATGGAATAAGTGTTGGGTTCGAGTTATATCTCGTTATGAGTAAAAACGAGATTGCCGCTCAATATGATTGTTAAGATAATCGGAGAAACTCATATTCGATTATATTACTGTTGTTGCTATTATTGGTTATAATTGTTGTTTTCGATCACCCTTAATGGTCTTTGGGACATATTAGAAAATATGGGAGTTGCTGCCCGATTTTTCTTACGACACATGACTAGCCAAATACACTAGTACGATATTATATGTTAACGATAATATCATTTCACTAGTTATAGATTCAACAAGATGTGATAAGATTGGTTGTGTAACAAGGAAGAGATTATATAGGTATGTTAGGGCTATAACTTATTTCTTTTGGCATGATCCAAGTAGCGATATGTCAACGTAATGCTATTTTATAAGTGTTTCGACTCTTAGCAGTTAAGGATGTCTATGTTATCTATTACTGTAAAATGATATTCAAGCATGTATAAGTGCGTTCCTATGTATCTATTGAGATATTTGATAAAGATGTTAGTGTTTATAATATAGTGATCCATGAATCTTCATTTAACACTGTGCTACGACCAGTTGGGCAGTCATGCATATTAATTTACCACCTGCTACGGTTAGGCAGATATGCATCTTTATTCACATCCATGCTACAGACGATCAATTGTTCATGCAATTATCACCTGGCTATGACCGGTCACGCAGTTTACCACCGTTTGGTGAGTTATTCATTATTATTTACCACCGATTGGGCATTCATACATTTACCACCATACGACGACTGGTCGAGCAGTTACCACTGATCAGTTGGGTATTCATGCACCATAATATATATATATATATATATATATATATATATATATATATATATATAAATATGTATATATGTATAATAACTATGAATATATGCTAGCACTTCATAGATTAAAGTTGATTTTTATATATCCTTAATTAATGTTGACATACTGTTATGTTTCAGTTTCGCCTTACATACTCTATATATTATTCATATTGATATCCCTTTGTTTAGGACGCTACATTCATGCGTGCAAGTATATACATTCATTTTGTCAAACCCTAATAGTAGATGAGGTCAGCACTCAGCGAAGGATCGGTAAGACTCCACCTCATTCGAAGTGCATCTGAGTTTATTAGTCATCATGTTAGAGTTTTGCTACAGACTTATTCGTAGGCCGGTACCCTGTCCCTTTTTTCATGTAATCTTGGAGGCTTTGTAGATAGAGGTTCATTTTGTACAGTATGTAAGAGGCTTTGACGGCCCATATGTATTCATGTTATAAGTAAGATGGTTCATTGATACAATGTTTTCCCACTTATAGTTGTACATCACGACTTGTGGCCATGTTGTACCATGATAATTAAGAATGACTTACAAAGTAGTTCATTTAGGCCAGTAAGGAACTAGGTACCAGCCACGTCTTGCTAGGTTTGGAGCATGACAGTCCTTCCGCCTTACCTTGAAAAGGTTCGATTTCCAGGTTTTAACCTTGATTGCCCAGGTGTGTGCCTTTAACCTACAAGCATAGCTAATGAGTTGATGGAATTTGGTCATAAATTGTGGTACCATATCATAGATCCCTTTGACAGGGTCTCTCCGAATTTCTTTACCATGACATATTCAATCTCGTCATCCTCTAGATCATTACCTTTGGTAGCGTATGTGTAAGAGGTAATGTGCTCGCTCGGATCGATCGTTCTATTGTATTAAGGAATCTCGGGCTCACGGAACTTCTTCTGGATCGGCTTCGGAGCTGAGCTCAGGGGAAAGATTTTTTCGTGAAATTTTTGAAGTCTAGACCCTTTAATACTGGTGCCCCGATATCTGACCGACCCTACAGTTGTAATTTTCCACCTTCTTGTCGTTTGCCTCGATCTTCTTTTCACCGACTCAATTTATTTTTTCAGTTCTTTGAGCATATTTATGATTGCAGTATTGGTCTCCGATTCTTTCTTGTTTGATTTTCTTGAAACCAATTCAACCCTGTGGAAAAGTTCCTTGAATGGGTTAGTCAATCTTACTTTGTGGGTAATTCTAGTTTTGGAGTTGAGCTATCGTAGCTTGTTGAGCATGCAATATTTCGAAGATCACCTGCAGGCTGATCCCGCCATCTTTGCTGCCATGAGTGCTTTAAGCGTCTGTTCAAACATCGCCACGGACGTTGCCTTCGAGATCGACGGCCAAATTTGTGTTGATGCTACATATGGGCTGATGTTGATTGGATCTACACCCGAAACTCCATCGTGGTGAACTAGGGGTGCGTCATTGCCTGGTGTAATGTTATCATTTTCGCTGTGGTAGCCGAAGTCATTGCCAATATTTAAGGCTAGTGAATGAGAGTTCGACATTTTGGTCCTGGAATCAAAGATACTCCAAAGAACAAGTGTAAAATAGTGTGTGTTATGAAAGTTTTACCAAGTAATCACTACTATCCTTAACCCCATGGTGGCCGCCAAACTATTTTTCCTTAAAGTTGGATAACAATTAAATTTATATGCAATGTTAAAGATATGTGATACAAATTGATACAAATAATGAAGATAAATTAATATTGAAAAAGTTAATGGTAAGAAAATAAATACAACCCACGCAAATTGAATAGCCTTAGCCTCTGAGTTTGATCACCTTCGAGCCAAGAAACGTCTCAACTAATGTTACAACTGAACAACAAGATAATAAGAACTAGAAATGATCAGTATATTGATGTGTGTGTTACAATGTGTCTTTCAAATGATCTGACCCCCCCCCCTCCCATTTATATAGTAGGGGTTTCCAACTCTTGATTTAATTTTATAAAAGGTAAAAATCTCATGATTTGCTAATTAATTTGCCTCTCTTTGATATGTGCCGAGATTTCGACAGTGATATCCAACCGATCGCGGATATTTTAGCTTTCTATTATTTGGCTCGTCAATTTTCATTTGATCTTGTTTGGTCTTGATCTTGCTTGGTCCGGAGTTCACGAGCTCAGCAATTTAACTTTGCACCTCGGTTCGGTATAACCCGAGGTCGAGTTTCAACCTGTTATGTTTTAATCTCGATTTCCCACACAATAGGCAAACCCATTTTAGACCATATACACTTAGTATCAATACACATTTCACAATTAGGTTTGTTAATCATCAAAATATATAACTCAACAAATTACCCTTTGTGTTTGATAATAAACAATGTTCTTATGAACCAGTATATATTAGGATTTTAGAGTTCTTCATATATAGTTACACACATAAGTAGATTATAGCTTTTATCATATAGGAACATTCTTGCATACATAAGCATCCATACATAAGGTTCCATACATAACCACCCTCAATATATGTTGCCTTTTGGAATCATAAAATATTTTTATAGCTTAGAGATAATATGAAATAACATAAGTAATGCAAAACTCACGATTCTCATATTATACATATCAAGCACAAAGAAAACATGCTCATTGAATCTCGATATAGGGATATTAGTTATCTCACCATACAATGATCAAGACAAGAGCAATTTCATAAGGTAATTCCAATTTAGTCAAAAGGTCCATACAAAAATAACATCAGAAAGCAAGTTTGTCTCAATATAGCACCCCACAAAAAAAAAAAAAAAAAAAAAAAAAAAAAAACTAAGATGCAACAAATAGACTTGACAGTAAGACTGGCTATCTAGCCCGAAACTAAGGCTACTAGGCATGAGGAATTGTTTTAGGGGTTAGAGATGGAAAGAGTCAGAGCCTTAAAAATGCGGGCAATTTGTTGTGCATGATAATGTTTTTCCCATTTCAGCTTCTCTCTAATTTCTTTTTTCCTTGAAAACACGTTGTCCTCTTTCAACTTCTGATTCTTCTCATTTAGCATCTCCACTCTCTTTATTAGATCCTTAGGGGTATTTTTACTATATTTCCTCACATTATTTGTTTGAAAGCATATTCACACTCATGTTTTACCTGTTAACTGCAGAAATGTGGCTTTATCACTATATTCTTAGAAATGTGAAAACTGTTTTGGGTTGAGTTCCCTGTTTTTTTGTATGGTCCGAGTGTTTGTGAGATGATGACTGAGATAGACCAAGGTTCTGCTTGTGAGATTAATAATTAAGATAGACTGAGTGTCTAATGGTAAGGTTAATAATTGAGAGAGGCCGAGCGCCTAGTTGTGAAGATTATATTTCTATGGCTTGGGTTGGACACCGCAACAATATATGTATATATATGTATATACATACGTATATATATGTATATACATACGTATATATATATATATATATACTTATGTACATATATATATGTATATATATATATCTATGTATATATATATGTATGTATATATATATATACATATATATATATGTATGTATATATATATATATCTATGTATATATATACATATATATATATACATACATAGATATATATATATATATATATATGTATATATATATACATACATATATGGATTGGCTGCACGCCGCACCGGTCTAGCGCTTCGGATGTACGAGCCCCTCTGGAGTCTTCACTCCCCCAGTGTCTACCATTGACGAGATATATGGATTGGATTGCACGCCACAACGGTTACTATAAAAAACCTATTGAGCGTGAGTGCTGAGTGTGACCACTGATTTTTTACTCACGAGTGACTAAGAGGTTAGTCGGAGAGGCGATAGATATACGCATGCACATGAGTGATGCTTTGCCTGAGAGGCCTGTTATGAACTTATTGATTTTTTTTTTACAACTTTTTAAGTGAGTTTCTACCGAATATATTGATTTATTGACTGCTTTCACTAATCTCTATTTTGAGCCTCTGTCGAGAACGTTGAATTAATGTTTTTATAAAACTTTCACTTAACTAGGTTTCATGAGACGTTCAAAACTTAATGACTAAGTTGACTTTTATTATTTCCATTGAGATTTCTTGTTACGAGGTATTTGTGACACATGTTTTTGCCCGAGGGACCGATTATGGGTTTTCAGCTCTTTTATCAAAAATGGTATTTAACTCTTACTAAAATTGCTTGAAGGTATTTTAAATAAGTTTTACCGAAAGATGGATTTAAATGAGATGATTGACTCGTATTCTGAATTTAAAAGCCTGTCGTGCTTATGGAGTTTGACATAAATGTGGATCATTGTGTCCTACTGCTCATTATTTATTTACTATTATTACTTACTACGTAGGAGTACTCACATGAATCCCTGCACCTCGTGTGCAGATTCAGATGTTCTGGAACCCGGTAGCGCGTGTTGATTACTCAAACACAAAGTCATGAGAGTTAGCAAGATGGGGGCATGATGTTCGTAGCACTGCATCCTTCTTCTCACTTCTATTACTTTGTTTTGTCATTTTTAGACTCTTGTTGTATTCAGTTCTTAATAGATGGTGATGACTAATGACACCTCGATGTCTTGCTTGTATGTTCTTTTTGCATTTTTATTTAGACTTATATTATGAAATATTTCTTAGTTAAAGACATAAAACTGACTCTTAATGATTAAAGAGTATAATGTGAGTTTTGCGTCAGCTGGCCTTGTCTTCACGATAGGCGCCATAACGATCGGTCCAGTTTGGGGTCGTGACAATGCACCGAGGTACTGATTATCTAGGTAGTTCTTATGCTCTTATAAGCCTTGTTTTCTTATCATACTTCTTTGATATCATGTTTCCCCCATCTAAATGACTATGTGAGTTATTATTCACTCTAAAAGTCATGTCTACATTATCTACTTAATTTTTTGAGACATGATAGGGCTACTCTTGCCATGTTAAGATATTTTCATTACCTATAGTCACACTGTTCTGTCATGATAGTTATATCCGCATGTTATATGTCTATCTCTATGCACTTTTGATTTGCAGTCTCACATGGTATTAGTGTCCTTGTACTTGCATTGAGTTTGAGCTAAATTTGTGGTACATTGTGTTTTTCCATGTTCTATAATTGGATATGTTTTTGTAAGATATTGGAACATGGAGACTGGAGCGGATTGACGATTTATGTGGTCCGTTATCCATGGTGAATGATACAGAGGCGATATTTGCGTTAAGGTCCGGTATTGGGATTAGTGTTATTGCTTTTGACGTGAGTATATGCAAGGCCCAGTGTCAGGCTAAGTGGTATTGTTTAGGGGTGACGCACACACTAGGCTCCTTGATCAGATATATGATATTGATTCTTCACTATCGATTAGCACCTAGGAAAGATCCTCCCTCTGGAGTCCTGTATCCCATTGAGCGCACGCACATATATATATATATATATATGCTTTGCGGAGGGACATTTATGCTCGGCACCTGTACAGTACTAAGTACGATTGTGTGCAATAGTGAGGGCCATTTCTATCAAGGACCACGAGTGTGCTGAGTGGAAGTATAATAATACATTCGGTATTATGTTATTGACTTGACATATATTAGTGATATATAGGCATAGAAATGTATTTTTCTCATTCTAGATGGTACATAAAATGTTTTACCTACTGTTTTAAAGATGGAGGTCATCGTTCTTTTGTTATGTTAATGTTTTTTATTACAATGGTAAGATTTGGGTTTGATTGTTATACTTGAAAATAAGATCTACTTTTCAATATTTGTTAATAGCTTGAACCTGTTATCGCTCGAGATGTTCTGTTTTAATGCAATTATTATATCATGTGTCATTATGGATTATTTGATGTTGGACTCTGACCTTCTTCAGAGCTCGTCACTACTTTCATAGTGAGGGTCAGCTATCCTAATACTACACTTTTGCTCCTTGCGAGCAGATCATGTAGAGGATGCTACGATGTGTGGCGAGAGTTGGAATTAAAGATGTACCTAGTTTTTGGATATAGCTACCACTTGTCCTTAGTAGTTTTAGATTTATATTTTAAATATGTATAACTCAAATAGTTATGTATTTATTATTAATACTAGCTTTCTAAATCTACGTTTTAGCGGCCCGTAACTTGTACTACGTATCCTTGAGGTATTGTATGGCAATTAAGTTATTTTACTCTATGAATTCTTATTATTTTCATTAGAATTGTGTTATATGTTTGTTTTGCTTACCTAGTAGGTGAGATGTAGGGTCATAGATACTAAGACTCATGTGCAAGTGTCTCGTAGAGTTTTCTAAACCATTATGAGGATGTCTATGCCTATTTTCGAGAGGCCACAAGACGTTTACGAAACTTCCCACCTTTTCTTCTTTATTGGGGGGCATTTATTCAGTTTGAAGAGTGCATTTTTTATTTCTTTCTATCCCCTCGTATGTTATATTGAGCAGTCTGAATTAGCTGTGAATTGATAGCTAGTGATGTCATAAAAGAGGTGTGAGATGTGTTCTCGGTGTTGTGGAGATAGGCCATCATGGAGGACTTGAGTCCAGGTTCATACCATAGCTTGGGCTTGATTGTTTCGGGTGTAAGAGTATGTGATTTTGGATTTATTATTTTTTGTCGTGTCCCTATAGTAGGATTTATGGCTTAGAGATTGGTTGGATAGTTACACGATAAGTATTACGTGACATTATAATGCGCTTATATGGTTTGGATGTCACAGGGAGAATTTTACTTGGGATGTCAAAGGTTGTTGGCGCTTGATTTATGTTTTTATATGTTGTACAGCCTTGAGTTATGAGTGTGTTGAGAGATCTTTCATGTTATTAATTTATGGATAAAATATATTCTTATATCGTGTTGACGAGTTTAGCCTCTAGGATATTGAGTTAATGAATAGCCTGGTGACCATAATGGGGTCATAAAGAGATGATAGTTTGAGGCTAAGCAGGTAGGTTATCACCTATGGGGTGGTCTACGGTGTGTTATCCTTGTGTATTATCTATGAAGAGTTTTCTGTCCACCCAGTGAGATGTATGTGATACAATTTGAGTTCAGATGGCTTGAGGAGGGTTGCACAATTCTCACGAGGATGGATATACACATAGCAAATAATTTGAGGTATTTTATTATTAGAGCTATTAGAGTGTATGAAAAACTTAGTTGAATTGTAGTGCGTGATTAAGATGGTTATGGAGTAACGGTATTGCGGATTATTGGATGTTATATTCTTTTTCGTGAAGCCAAGTGGGGGATTCTTCTACTGACGATCATATTGCACGCTCGTGTGTTATATTAGTTTTATTTAGAGGCACAATTCTGCATCAGTTATGACATCAAGAGGTTGATTTCGAGGATAACTCGAGTAAGAAATTTTTTTAATGCATGATGTATTACACTCAATAGATATACGGAAATCTTGAACTTATTTAGGTTTTTTATTTGAGGTGCTTATAGTGTGCAAAGAGAACAGATTCACTTGATTTCTTAGAAGTGGGGTTTCATTTTTAGGTGTTTGTGTGCTAATATGGCATAAACATATCGACTAATATTTGCAATTCATTGGAGATTTGAGCAGAGTGGATGATACTCTAGAGGTTTCTAATAAGCTCAAGATTCGTATGTGGTACTTGAGGATTTCCTGAATTTGTATATGGCTAAGATCTGAGATTTTCATTTGGTGGTGCTAACACTTGCAATATTTTTGTATCATTATTGAACCTAAATTTATATATCATAGAGGTTAAAAAAAACTTCAAATACATAGAAGGTCTCTTTAGAGTGGTATCTCGGCTGTGGTAGTATTAGGTGCTTAAGATGGAATACAGTTCCTTATGGGCCATAGAACGACGTCGTTTCATATTAGGATCTCTTGGAGTGAGCTTTGGGATAAGGATCATAGTGTACTGTTAAGGAAAAATGTTAAACTGAGGGCAAGTCGAGAGGAATTATGAGAATAAGTCAGTGTTTGTTTGGATCGATATAATAATATATGGGATCATTTCATTTCGTGTGGTGAGGCTTTACGTGTGTTTTGTGACAATACTCCTAGGTTTAGCGATCTACTTGATTTTGTTGAGATAGAGGGACTAAGTTCTAATTTCTTGGCTTTGTGCTTTTTGATTTCGAAGAGTTCTTGATGATATCAACCATTGATTGGGGTATATGTTTTTTTACATGAATGAGGAGTATGTCATTTGTTGTGATTCTCTGTTAGATGGGGTATAGTCGAAAGCTTTTGGCAAATAGAATGTTTATTCTACTTGAGATTCGGGTTGATAATGCGGTCCTCGTGTTTTTACATAATGGCATGATAGATGTGGGGCAACGTGTGTGATTGAGGTTTGCATGTACGAGATTGTTGTTTCATTTGAATGGAATGTCATGAGTTCTTGAATGCATGAACGGTTTGTGAGCTTTAAAAGAATTCTAGCCATATATCATATCACCTGAGAAGTATGAGAATTTCAAAAGAAGAATTTTGTTTTGACTTGCGATTGCTTTAGTAGTATTATGGTAATTGCCTAGTTGTTGACTGGTGATATTCAAATTTTACAATGTGGTGCAGAAGCTTTATGGGAGCATTTTTCGTGAGATAATTGTGTATGAGGGATGTGGCAGCATTGGAAAGGTGGAGTTGGATCAGATATGGAGATTCTTATGTTCTAGGGATTTGAAGACTAAAAGGGTTCTCATAAGCAGATTATTCCTTGGTTGTGAATGGTGAAGGTATGTTAAGAGGTTGATGGCTGATTGTAGATTTTATTGATGGATTACTATGGAATTTTCGGAAGGTTACTACCTATTTAAGGATGATCAGAGTTGATTTGGGGACCATTGTTAGGCTTAATGAGCTAATGTGTCTACATTAGATCAGGTTTGTTTACTCTGCAAGGATATTGTTTATGGGTGTGCAAAACTTAGAGTTCATCTTCTTAATGTCTTATATGTTCCATGTGTTATTATTCTGTGTTACAATGGGTTGTGAGAGTGTTGACTATTTACACGCATGACGCGGTTCTTCTTGGGCTTTGTGGCGAAATTCGAGAAAGATGGCTTTTGGGGTGTTGAATGGTTGATTGCGCGGTGGTAATGTTCTTCCTATTTGTGGCATATTGTGCTATCAATTTCTTCATTGTTTTGTTCATGCAATTCACGTGTTTGTTGTGACATGTATATGGTTGTGATTGTGGTCATCATCGCTCGTAGTATTCCATGTAGTCTGGATTTTTAATTAGGTTACTCATCGCAGCAGAGTTGTGTTCGGATATGATCATTTGTGTTTATTTTGTGAGTTTTGGTTCTCTTTTGAGTGATGGCTTCATAGCACTACGTTTTGTGCTGATATATACTTAGCTTGTGGGACAGTTCTCTCATTTGATTCTCTTTTCATCATTCGATACATTCAAGTTGTTGCTTGTTTGATACACAAATTGCACAGTATGTGGCACGAAGTGGTTCCGGTGTGGTGTGTTGGTCGAGTACCTTATACAGGATGAGATGAGATTGTTGTAAGGTCATGAAGGAACAAATTTGCCAAAACATTTATGTTTTTATGATGCCGAAGTAGGAAAATGTGTTAGAAGGCCGCAATATGGCTTTTTTGGGTTGTGTAAGGTGTAATGGAGTTGGTAGAAATTTTTTGCACAACATGACATTTGTATTGCCCATTATGTAACCACAGAACTATTTGCTGACAACAGAAGTCCCTTGAGTTGAATAGGAGGAGCTCAATTTTGAAGGAGCTTAATTGTTTTAGAGAGAGGGGGTGTTTTTGAGAGAGAAGAAGAAGCTTTCACCACACTACTCATCCATTTTTTCTCAATATTGAATAATCAAGAAAGTCACTTAGTAGACAATCAACTATCTAGGTAAGTCCTTTTTCTAAGCTTTCATGCAAGCTTTTATGGGGTCTAAGTGGAGACGTGGAGTATGAATTGGGCCATACATGTGGCAATGGGAGGTATTATGTTGTGTTGTTGAGCTATTCTGGGTAGATTCTTTTTCAGATTAGTCGAGAGAATAAGGAATCACCACTATAGAGCCTTGTAAACGATTTTGTTTAATAGGTATTTGATGAAATTCCCAATAGACATATATCGTGGCAACCATACTAATTATGATTCAATTTATTCATCTTCCTACATATTAAAATCACTAGGTGTCTTAATAGGTGCAGTAATTCGAAGAAAAATATCAAACGAGGTATATTTCTAACTCTTCATATAGAATTGGATTCCATGAATTCCTTATGAATTCTAAGTAAAGTTTGACCAAGCTTCCCCCATTATTGCTTTATACATGTGTTATGTCGTCCCTTGGGGAAATAGTCCAATATGATCTATTTATCAAATGGGTATGAATTCAATCCATGGCTCCATTGAAATTACTATGCTTGTCTTTGTAAATGTTTCCAGTATGTTGTACTGTATTCATTGACTTGAAGCTATAATTTTTTAGAAGCCATATAAGTGCCTGTAAAGCCATATAAACCATATAATTTTTTTTTGACAAATGAAAGAATGGAATTATGAAATATAGAATGTCACCATAGTGCCAAGAATGATGATTTATGTGTGGGGACAAGAGTGCTATTGATAATGAAAAGAAGTATGAAAGACTATAAAAGGTATATGATCCTTTTTATGATAAATGCTTTTGGGAGTAACGTTAGGTCACCGAGGAGTGCTCGATTATAAACCCAAGCCTAAAACTCCATAATCTGGTGTATGGATTGATTGAGGGATACCTTCTTGTTATATTATATTGAGATTATTACCAGTAATTAGGATGAGTTAATAGCTACAAAAGATCATATCGAACTACACGACACTGTGGTGAGACAACTTAGTCAATTGGGTAGAGATCGGACGCCTTGTCGCGTACATGGTCGTGTTATATTTCTTTGCCGATCCCCGTACTTAGGGTTGAGATGGTCGGACTGCACGCCATAGGCATGGTGGTGTATCAATAATAAGGATTTCAAAACAAAAATGAAAATGTTTACTGAAAGTCTTACTTTGTTTTGACATGACATTTAGATATGACTGGTATACTCTTTTTTTCCATGTTTCTCTCCTTATGTTGGCATACTATTTTCATCTGAGAGTATTTAGCTCTACATACTACTACAATTCCGTATGTAGTAACGACCCTTTTTCCAAGGACGCTACATATTTAATGATTTTAGAAGGTTCCATAGCAGGTGGCATTGATCATTGATAGTAGTACACCCTCTACTAAGCAGATTTTTGTAAGCCTAATTCACCTTAACGACCCTATGTATATTTATATTGTACATTGTATTTTTTTGGTATTAACAGGGCCTTGTCATCAGCTCTTTCATTTTATTCTTCTGTCCCATTTAGAGGCTGATAGAGATAGTATAGGTTGTGTTTTTTTTTTTTGCGTAAAATCACTCTAAATGTTTTGGTTATTAGATGTTCTACTTTTTAGTATGAACGTGTAATCTTTTGGGAAATTGTAAACAAAGCCCCCATTATATAGTGAAAGAAGATGTTACACACTTTATCATCTTCACAAATCTATCTATTATAATTGATTCACAAATAATTCTTGGGTAAAGTCGGGTAGAAGGCATCAAGTAGGCTTTATTGATTGGAATATCTTGATTGAATGTCTATTGCGGTCCCCAAGGTCGGAGAGTGATAATTATTGGACCAGAAATGAGTGCTATCATTTTTTATTTAGCTAAGTTAGGAGAATAATGTTATTAGTCAGCTTAGAATTTTGAAAGGTTTCTTATTGGTTAAGAGAGCTCCACTACTTATTGATATGATGAGTGGTTATGAGTTTCTACATTTTTTCCACTATTTGCAGTGTACGAAGTTTAAGAACAAGGTTTTATGTTATATGAGGTTTGTACGCTACGAGGTCTATTATGGAGCATCTGTCACGGTTGAAAGTTATTGTTTTGAGTATCCGAGTTATGTCGTATGTCATGTGTTATATCTCAAGTTATGGTTATGGCTTGATATAACTTGCTCATAGTTATAAAGTGTATAGATGCGATTTTCGAGTCTTATACTGAATTCTTGTTGTTGGAGATTGGGTTCCAAGGTTAATAGAGTAAGGTTGAAGTGAGGAACTTCAGTTAGTTTGTGTTACTGTGCTTATACAGATTCGGGGGACATGGGATCAACCATGAGTATCTGTATGGTGTGTTTTACAGTGATCGAACGGCATTGGAACGACTATTGGCACGTTCGAGGATGAATGTATGTTTAAGTCGGGAGAAAAATAATGACTCAACAGGTCATTTTGTGCAATGTATTCAATCCGATAGTTTGAGATCATGAGTAACTATATATGGTATATTATAACTTGCAAGTGTTTTCGGTATTGTTTTTCGAGTGGTTCAAGATTGATTTATAAGGATGATTGTCAACTAGGAAGTAATAAGTTGAAAGAGTTTCCCAAGTTTGAGTTTTGCGTATTTGACCTTGAATAAGAGTTTTTATTGTTTCGTTAGGTCTAGACGATGATTTTAGACTTTGGTGTATGCCTCGATTTTCTTGTGGAAGTTTCTAGAATGTTTACCACTATTTTTGGCAAAAGTTGGTAATTTAAATACTTTAAAAGTTCATAGGTTTGATCGGAAATTGACATTGATGTTATCGGGTTTGGATTGTCATTCCGAGTGTCGGAATAGGGTTGTTATGCCAGTTGGAACTTGTATTAAAAATTTGAGACGATTCTGAGTTGTTTTGACATGTTCAACGTAATTTTAAAATTTGGGAATTTGAAATAGTTAATCTTTAACTGAGGTGCGATTTGTGGTTTTGATGTTATCTTGTATTATTTGAGGCCTCGAGTAGGTCCGTGTTATGCTTTGGTTCTTGTTAGTATGTTCGAATAGAGCTCTACGGTCTCAGGTGAGTTTCAGGTTAGTTTCGGGCCATTTTCTTTCATGTTAGTGTTGCTGGTTATTTAAATGCTGATGTCCTTCATGATTTCAAGGGACTAATCACAGTCACGTAGTGTATAATTGGAGCTAGGTTTTCTTCTCTTCGAATCCAATGATAGAGGTTTGCGTTCGTGAAGGCTGTGAGACTTGAGCATCGCATTCGCAGAGTGTGGTCAAGTTCGCGCTGGGGAGCTAGAAGCTGGTGGACTTTCCTTCGCATTCACGTAGTCCATGGCACATTCGCAAAGTGTAGTCACGTTCGCGCCGGGAACTAGGAGCTGGTGGACTTTCCTTCGCGTTCGCATTGCTCATGGCGCATTCACGGAGCGTTAGAATATGTGGTCATCGCATTTGCATGGTCAGTATCACGAACGTGTAGAGCATTTTTTGTGGCAGAGTATTTTTGTGCATCACGATTGTAAGGATACAACCGCGATTATTATGTTTCTATTGGCAGTGCTTATAAGATTATATATTCGAGCGTTTTACTCATGCTGTCATATTTTGAGATTGGGAGCTCAGATTTGGGTTATTCTTGAGGCAACTGTCAGGATTTAGATTAGAGTGAATACTTTTTACTTAGAATTAACTTTACATAATTTCAACATTGATTTGGAATTTGATTGATGAATCTAAAAGAGAAACTGTGGGGTTTAATGAAAAACTTTTGTAATGCGAACAGTTGGCTTTTGTAAATCGATTCAGAATAGAATTTGAGTAAAACTAGTTTGGTTGGACTTGTATTCGAATGAGTTGTGAGATTTTATGAGGTTTCCTGTATTCCGAGGTGCGGGCATGGGTTGAATTTTTTGTTGACTTTCAGTATTTGACTAAATATTCGTCCATTTCATTTGGGTTTGTCTCCTTTGGCATTATTTGATGTTTTTAATTTTTTTTGCCTGTTTTAAGCCGTTTAGAGGTCAATTTGCGTGGGATGTCATTTGTAGAGTATTATTTTTTCTTGTTTGGGGAATTAACAGATCTAATCTATAATTTGAGGTAATTATCGCTGAGAACTATAATATAAGAGATGTGATGGGGGTGATACATGTACTAGGTGACGCGCGTCTGTGCGTGCATGCGATATTAATCATCTTGGTAGTTCTTAGGCTATCATATGCCTTGTTTTGCTATCATTCTTCTTTGATATCATGTTTTCCCCCATCAGACTGACTATGTAAGTTATTATTCATACTAAAAATTATTTCTATGCCATCTGCTTAATTGATTGAGACATGATAGTTTTATTCTTTTCGCGTTGAGCTGTTTTCCTTAGTCGTAGTCATATTATTCAAGCAGCATAGTTATATGCCCATGTTATATCTGTCTTTGTGCGCTTTTAATATGTTGTCTCACATATTATTGGTGTCTTTTTGATTGACACAAGTTTGAGCTGAATTTGTGGCACATTATGATGTTTTATTTATTTATAATTGGATTATGTTCTTTTGAGATGTTGGCATATGGAGAGTTGAGCGGATTGATGACTGATTTGGGCCATACAACTGTGGTGATTGATAGTGAGGCGACACTTGCGTTGCAGCGCCGTAGTAGCCTGAGTGTTATTAATATTGAGGTGACGCGTATGTTAGACCCTATGTTAGGTTAAGTAGTAATTAGGGGTGACGCATACACTATGCCCCATGCTGGGTTGTCATAACCACCCAAACCGAAGAGTGGTGACAGGCCTCCGGTGCCTTACTCAACCGATTACCAGTGAACATATCTTTCTTATTGTATTATCATGGGTAAATGAGCCAGAAAAGCCTCATGAGATAACAAGAGTAAAACATAAGAGAATACTCAACATATGTCAATCCAACATGATATACAAACTTATATATGTAACTTACGGGGCCTATAAGGCCGACATGACTATTTGTAAACTCACAAAAGGCCGAAAAGGCCATACACGTATCCATACACCTGATTTCTATCTACAAGCCTTTAAGATTACATAAATTATAAAGGCCTGGATATGGCCCCGCCATACCAATCAATACATATCCAAAGCATACGGTCTAAATAGGCAACTCCGGAGCATGTGGAGTGCACCAACACTTTCTGTTGAGCTAATATCCTACTTGAAGGACAGTCAACCTTTCAATCGAGACCCGCAGGCATGAATCATAGCTTCCCCAAGAAAAGGGACGTCAGTATGAATAAAATCCCGAGTATGTAATACATGAAAACATAAACAAGAATAGTAATAAAAAAATAGACAGAGGAGATACAACCTGTAACATCTGAGTGCCTCTGAGGGATACTGACATGAAATTTGTGATATATATATATATACACACACTCACACATAAGCATTAAAAAGAATTATCCTCTGTGGTCATCATCATCATCATATCGTAGCAGATCTCAAAGAGGACTCAGTGAAAATATACCCGGCCATCATAAGGCTCGATAGAATCGTACCCGGCCACTTGGAGCTCAGTAATCCCAACTGATCAGTGGTTGTACATAAGTGTTATACCCGACCAACTATAGCACGGCTTGCTAGAGTAAAATAGATACTATATATTATGTATGTTAGACATATGCAATCGCGTTCTAAACCTAACAGAGTGACATAAGGTCGTTGCACATACATTTAACATTATGTGCATCCATACCGTCAATATGAACCTCAGTAGAATTTTAAGGATCATACATACTTGCTTAGAATAACGTTTATAAGGAAAGAATAACATGGACAAACTTAGTTTCTAGGAGTGGATTCGTTATGAAATAGTATGTCATTGACATTAATTTCATTTTTATATCATGCCGAAATAAAGAAGGAACTGCCTTAACATACCTTTAAAATCTTGTATCCAATCTTCAAAATAAGCTCAATATGATCTTCTTACATCTACATTAAGTAAACCGAATTCGTCGTCATCATATAAGCATTGCAAATCTCTCCCCATGTTTGTACTACATCCTATATGATACCAGAAGTCACCAATCAGCCCAAACAACAACAATATAATTCACAATAAGCTCTCCAATTAGTTCAACAACAATTTTCTGTGGCAACCTCGATTTTTTATTATTAACCAGATATGGTTTGAATCCAATTACTTTTCCATCAATCTATCTACATCATATATAACATCATACTTATTCTTATCTTACCATTTTCAACCCAAAAACTCATTAGCATAATCTTCAAATATAGTCCACACGCCTTATCGTCAACATCTTATTTTTCATATTATCTTCTTCAATCCACTAAAGTAGCACATACATAAGCTAAAAAATAGTAGACACAACATAATAAAACTATTTATTATAATATCCATCCATAACAAACCATATATATATCCTCAATATAGCCCAAAACAATAATGACTCCTTAAGCCATATCAATTACTATCTTGTAGATTTTCACTCAAACAACTGAGCCAACAAATGATTAACCTTAAGAACAACCAAGAAAAATATTTAATTACCTTAATAAGTATATAAAACTTGAAATATCCAGCTGGTTCAGCTCATATCAACCGTCTATCACACCACAATACTATAGGAGTTGTATTCGCTTCTTGAATCAACTTTTGTATTCATGTTGGTTTGTAAACACTTGTATTTCTACTTAAAACTCTAATATTATTGAAAGGGGTAATTATTATTAGCTAAATAATAAATAAACACACGAAATGTGAGGTTACTTACCTTTGAAGAACGCTCCAAAACAGCCACAAGATGAAGAACTACGATCTACCAAGTACCACGAGATTTCTAGCATTAGACTCATATTTTTATCTTAGTTTTTCACCCTAGAATCACGGGGGAACCATTGGAGACTATTAAGGATGGATTAGTAGGTGTCGTGGATGAGAAAAATGAGTTAATAATTCATATAAATGACTTAAGTACAATCTGAATTTTAAATCGACTTTGTGAGTCCCATGGAACTGCTTGTGAAGTCTTGAAAAAACGTGATTATCTCTCTAGTCTGTTAGTGTGTTAGAAACTAAACTTGTAAATCTTTAATTTTGTATGTACATAATCCCTTGATTCCCCTATATTGGGAGAAAAGTGCAGCTGCATTTGACCTAAATTTTAGCACATTATGAATGCAACTTGTGATGACCTTTGTCTACTTTTGTTCCACAACTTGTTTGACTTAATAACATAACACACGACTATCATAAGACTAAATTAACTAATAAATTAACCATCTCATCAAGTTAATCACCCTAGTCTCACCCCAAAATTATATGTTATAACATTCCAAACTTATCAACATTCGACGAAACTTATTTTTTTCAATTCATTTAACGTCTAAGCTTTACAACCCTTTTGGAACTTGTTATTCATGATATTATAGATTTTTAACCTCGAAGATAACATGATTAACTTACATTATGCACTTTTAAAAACGATCTCATTTCCGAGCTTTATATCAAGTGGCTTACGATATACTGTCATGTATGAAAACATGGGATGTTACATGGGCTATGAGATATTGATTATTGATTAATTGTTGGGCAAGATCCGCCATTCTGGTATTCACGGTGAAAACAGAAATATAGATATATATGTGCTTTAGTTAGGGGGTATTTGCTCTAGGCACCCATACAGTGCCAAGTGTGATTTTATGTGTGACGTTGAAGGAAATTTGTGCCAAGAACTGTAAGCATACTGGAGTGCGATTATACTTGATGGCTTTGTTATGATGTTATTGACTTGACATGTATGTTTTCCATGTATACATAGAGATATATTTTCCTTTTGGTATATGGTAACTGAAATGTTTTACCTGTTGTTGTCAAGATTACAAGTCCAATTATTTTGATAAATGCATGGTTTAGTGATTTCAGAGGTAAGATTTGGGAGTTTCACCGCTATACTTGAAAAAAATGTCTAGTTTTTTGTATTTTTGAACGAGTTGTCAGATATCTCTCGAGTTGTTCTCTTTTACTATCATTTTTATATCATGCGTCCTTTTATATTATTTGGTGTTGGACACTGACCTTCTTCCATGCTCGTCACTTCTTTCAGCCAGAGGTTGGGTTTTTCACTTACTAAGTACATGGGATCGGGTGTATGAATACTACATATTTCAACCTTATGTGCAGATCTTGGAGTTGATGTTGTTGTGCATGGAGGGAGATGCCATTGAGAATGTACTTGATTTCCAACTATAGTTACCACTTCTCCCTGAGTAGTTTTTGATTGGTATTCTACTTAGGTATAATTCAAATAGATGTTGTATTTATTTTCATACCATCTTTATTAATTTAGTTACTATTATCTAATGACTTGTACTACCAATTCTTTGGGTATTATATTGAAACTCATTTATTTCACTCATTGATTTATTATATTCTTATTGGAATAGTGTTATCTGTTATTTGACGTGCCTAACGAGATATGTTAGGTTTTATCAGGATAAGGTGGATTTTAGGTAGTGAGAAGTATGTAACCGGCTTCCGCTATTTTCTGTGACAAGAAGGTGGCACCTAAATTTAAAGGTAAGTTCTAAATAGTAGTTGTCAGACCGACTATATTTTATGGGGTTGAATATTGGTCATTGAAGATCACTTCTGTCTAGAAGATGAAGGTAGTAGAGATGAGGATGTTGAGATGGATGCATGGGCACACCTGTTTAGATAGGATTAAGAATGAGGTTATTCATGACAAGGCAGGTGTGTTGTCTATTGAGGAAAAGATGCAGAAAGCGAGGCTAAGGTTGTTTAGACATGTGAGGAGGAGCAGCACGGACTCCCCGGTGAGGAGGAGTGAGAGATTGACATTATTGAGCCTACAGAGAGGTAGAGGTAGGCCGAAGAGAAGTGGGGAGAGGTGATTAGGATAGTCATGGCACAGACCTCTCGGTTGACAATCGGAATGAAGTTATTTGCGATAATGTGAATGTGTCCTCAATTGAGAGCAAGACGCAGGAAAAGAGGCTCGGGTGGTCTGGACATGTCAGAAAAAGGATCGCATACCCCCCGGTGAGAAGGTATGAGAGGTTGAAACAGGAGGACCTACAGAGAGATGGAGATAGGCGAAAGAATAAGTGGGGAGAGGTGACTAGGAAAGACATGACACAACTTCAGATGACCGGGGTCATGACCTTTGATAGGAAGGTGTGCAGGTCGAGGATTATGGTATGTTGTCTAGATTGTTCATACCGGTAGTATTGACACGCAATCTAGCATCGTGTTTGTAGTAGAATTTTTATAACTAATTGTTGTTTTCTTCCATTATTGCTCATCTTACGATCTGTTGTTCTCTTATGGCTTTTTTGTACTGTCCCTTCTTGTCTCTATTTTTATTAATGTGGTGCTTATGCTTTCCTGAGTCGAAGGTCTATTAGAAACAGCTTCTCTACACTCAAAAGGTATGGGTAAGGTCTGGGTACACACTATCTCTACAATCCCACAGTGTGGGACAATACTAGATATGTTGTTGTTTTTGTATTTTATGGCTGCCTTAACTAGCAAGTGGATTAGGTGTCATCACGACCGGGGATAGGTTTTGGTTCTTGACATCTTTTCATTTGCTAATCTTTAAATTTTTGAATTCATGTATAATCCAAAGATTTGAAATGAGTTATTGAAAAAACTTTACTTGATATGGAAGTGATTAAGCTATTAGATTTGAAAAAGCCATCAACTTACATGGACTACTAAATACGGCAAGGGTTGCTGATACAAACAAACCAAGCATATTATTCCTCACGAGTTTTGCTTACTAGCTTGTTCGGAAACCTTAATGTCTCTCTGGATGATCTTAGCCTTGGCAATCACAATAACGTGCTAGACAATGTCACTCTTGAGGTAGTGTGGGTATAGTGGTCTGAAGTCTAGAAGAGATACTAAGTCTGCGATACTTCTAAGAAGTAGTAGGGCAGGTAATCTTTCGGGATAGAATAGGTCACAATCCCCAGCGGTGCTATATCCCACGCTCATCATATAGCGTGTATGTCACCGCAAAGTAAAATAGTGATGTGTAATCCGGGGTGTCAAACCCCTCCGGACAGTATTTACAATCTTTACTTACCTTGAATCGGAAAAAAATCTCTAGCTCGTGACGCCTTTGCCCCTCAAATCGGCCTCCACACATGTCAAATCTATACAAAATCGGAACGGATACATCACAATATGCTGAGGGAGCAAAGCCCAAGCGAAAACACAAAATAATGGAACAAATCCCGAAATTATTTAAACTCGAGCCCCAGGCCCACTTCTTGAAACTCAGAATTTTACACACCAATAGGTTCCTTATCCTCCCACGAGTTCATACATACCAAAATTTTTTTAAATCTAACCTCAAATGGTACTTTAAATCCCAATTCAAAAATCCAAATATCCCAAGCCCTTTTTCTTAAAATTTAGGCTTAATTTCCATGAATTCCTAGGTGCATTTCACAATATAATCGAGTAATTAGACAAAAATCCTTACCTCAAGTTGTTTCCCCTTGAATCCCTCATTACTCTCCTTCCATAATCTTCAAAAAAAGATCAGCTATGCGAAATAATAAGGCCAAAAATCTCACGAATGCGTAGCACAAACTTGCGTTGACCAACTTTTATCTTACGCAAACGCGACATTCCCGTCGGAAATGCAATGCTTCCACCGCCTTGACATTCGCGATCGCCTTCACTCCTTCATGAACGCGATGAATAACTGACCATCACACCCAAATCCTCTTTTATGATCGCGTATACTCAGTCGCAAACGGGATAAAAACCCCTTACTAGCCTTCGCGAATGCGAGAGCGCCTTCGCGAACGCGAAGGCCAAAATCCTTGTAACTACTAGAACAAAATCTGCAGTTTTCCAAACTCCAAAATGACCTGATTGACTATTCGAAACTCACCCGAGGCCCCGGGACGTCAACCAAAGGCACCAACACATCGTAAAACCCAAAATCACATCAAAATGACTTGAAATTTTTCACACACATCCTGAATGACATAACAAAGCAACTGCAACTCGTAGAAATTCCATTCCGACCCTTGGATCAAAATCTCACCCACTAACTGAAAATTGCCAAAACACTAACTTCGCCAATTCAAGCCTAATTCTACCACGGACCTCTAAAACCAATTCCGATTACACTACTAGGTCATAAATCACCCAACATAACTAACAAAATTATAAAAATTTCGATCTGAGCTCGTTTAGAAATAAATCAAACCTTGGCCAAACCTTTCAAATTTCAAGCTACAACTGAGAAACGTTCTTTCAAATTAATTTCGATTATCCTGAAAAGCAAAACCAGCAATATACATGAGTCCTAATACATCATACTAGGCAAGTCATGCCCAAGAACTGGCGATCACAGTGCAAAAGCTCAAACCACTGATTGGGTCGTTACATCTTCCCCCACTTAAACTTAGGTTCGTCCTCGAACGTCCCCAGAGTTGTTCTAAGAGCCAGCCAATCGCTAAATAACCTTACCATTCATATCCTCAACGGTGATCCCATTTCACCCTATCTCATGTCGGTTCAATAACACAATATAATTGAAATTTCACAATCCATCTTAGTCCATTGACCATAGAACCACATTTCTGCTTCTAAAATCCTCAATATGATTAGAATCACACATTTAAACTGTGAATAGATTAAACAACCTGTAACAAACCATATCTACTATCTCAGGCACAATCACCTAATATACCACGTAACTCAAACACTCGCAGCGATAACTTTTAATACTAGCAGCTGCACATAATAACTGAATGTCGATAGAAAACCTCTTAACAAATGAAGTCTCATTCAAACACTTCCATATACTGCCAATGATAAATTAAACACAGAATAAACCATAATCATTCCTCAGATCAACCATCCATATGGTTACTTCTCCTTGGCAAGGACTATTGCAAAATTCTATGTCGAACCTTGATATTTATCCTTCAACCATGTTGAAATCGAATATGTTTGTATTCATTAAATACCTCAACGATCTCATCTATTTTAACACAAGTACTCTTGTGACATGACACATCAAAACAGGATAAAGCCACAATTTGTGAAGTCTGCACAAACAATAAGCCATAATCTGAACATACTCACATCATCAAACTGACTCAAATGAAAGGATTGTACCTCAAGCTCACTAGTACCATCACAACACACAACTGAGATCCAGTCTCACATCATAAAAATATCACACACGAATCTAACCCACAAGGATCGTATTTCCACATAGCTTCTCTACAACGCTATCCTATCCAAACACTGCTCCACATGAAACACCTCAGGTCACTTTGCTCGAAATCGACAACCATGCTGAATTGATGTCTAGTACCAAAGAAAATCATTACACCCACGGTGAAACAAATAACATAAACCCGATAGAACAAACCGATACGTTATTTACCGAGTAACTCTCAATTACTCTTCCTCTCGACTTCCCTTATGAAACTCCGATAGAATCGCACCATAAGTGCCTATAACCAACAGACCGTAATGCCACACAATAGATAAAGGTAACTCATATATGCCCCTAATTGTAAATAGCTCAAAAGTAACTGAATCAACGCATCATTTGCCAGCAGCAACTCGAAATCAACAAAATTGTCTCGATTACTGGACACATATCCATATAGGTCTACCAATGGACAACGCATCAACTCTAGTTACAAATAACAGATACATAATACTTCAATGGTTTGAAATGACTAAATCATAGCACATATTAACATCTGACTAATTTACCCGCATTTCCCTTCCATATCCATGAGCAAACCTGTAAATGAGAACTTATAGTCTCCAAGGCCATAAAACACACAAATTACCATATCTGATCCCAATTTCTCCACTCGCATATATAACTCACCTCTATAACTCAATCCTTCCATGAGATATACTCTAGGATTCTTCTGTTTTTCAAAGAAAACTCGAATTTCAACAGCTAATCTAACGAGAATTGTTGCAAAACTATGAAAGTACCATCAACTTAGTCGCTTTTCTTCTTTCTGGAACATATATCCTTGTCAAAGCACCTTAATTAGAATTACCCTTTACTTAATCATCTAGAGATCCCTTCCCGAATCATTTGAAGTTCATTTCTCTTATTATCTTAAACTGCCCACGCTGCTTAAGAATTTATGACCTTCCATTCAGAAATGAACCGTGACCATAAACATACAAATCATAGTCTTACAAAACATACCGCAAAAACCGTGCCACTCTAGGATTACTGCGAGATATTCATATCCCTTCCGAGCCACAAACATCTACGTACTCACTAGTCAAGAACTTTTTATTTGTCCCCTCTAGAAGAAAGTCACTATACATCCCATTCTCTTCATGTCAATATGAAAAATATACCTCTCTAACTATGGTGGAAACCATCTAGAACTCTCTGAATCCCATTTGCAAAAATCTAAATCGTCAGGATTGAATCCTTCTAACTCAACTAAATTATGCAGGTCACTACAAACGAAGAGAATTACCGCAAAACACCTGTACAAACTCATTATCTTTTAAGCATCCAAAGGGCTAATCATATCCTTATTATACCAACTCGGCCTGCTACCAAGCTATCCCGTCTATCAGAATTCCCTTCTGATTTACCTTCAACTCGATACTCATTCTTGTTATAACATCACAATTTCTCAACCAGACTAACCATACGGAACCCAAGCATAAAGCCACACCGTCTAAGGCTCGTAACCTGCTGAATACTATCTTAGATATTAGCACAAGAACTACAATCAAAATACTATACTTTGAAGAGACTTCTTCTGAGTCTAAGTCTATTACCTTTACCTTCCTAATACTGATACATAGAATCCCATATTTAACATAGAAATGCCACAAGTATTGAACCATTGCAATGAAAACTCTATTTCTGACCATATATACAACTTTGAGATACCAATTGTTACATTTATAATCTTCACCACATTAGAACCATTCTCGAGACTAAATCACTCTATTCAAACTACAATTAACCTGATTAACAGAACCAAACAATTAGTGCCTCATTGCCACTTCTGACACTGTAGCGTATAACCTTACCTTAGTCAAAACTTTTCCTTTACTCGAGCCATCCTCAGGCTCCATCTCCGCAAACAAGAACTATCTCACCAGCATGCCTCAAACTGGAACCAACATAGCACATAACTGTGCAATCAACTGATCCATAGGAAGATCCCCCAATTGCCTCGAAGACATAAATCAAAACACGTACAATAACCCATAACTATGGTGGAAACCACCTAGAGCTCTCCGAATCCCATTTGCAAAAATCTAAATCGTCAGGATTGAATCCTTCTAACTCAACTAAATTATGCAGGTCACTACAACCAAAGAGAATTACCGCAAAACACCTGTACAAACTCATTATCTTTTAAGCATCAAAAGGGCTAATCATATGTATACCAACTCGGCCTGCTACCAAGCTATCCCGTCCATCAGAATTCCCTTCTGATTTACCTTCAACTCGATGCTCATTCTTGTTATAACATCACAATTTCTCAACCAGACTAACCATACGGAACCCAAGCATAAAGCCACACCGTCTAAAGCTCGTAACCTGCTGAATACTATCTTAGATATTAGCACAAGAACTACAATCAAAATACTTTACTGTGAAGAGACTTCTTGTGAGTCTAAGTCTATTACCTTTACCTTCCTAATACTGATACATTGAATCCCATATTTAACATAGAAATACCACAAGTATTGAACCATTGCAATGAAAACTCTATTTCTGACCATATATACAACTTTGAGATAGCCAATTGTTACATTTATAATCTTCAACACATTAGAACCATTCTCGAGACTAAATCACTCTACTCAAACTACAATTAACCCGATTAACAGAACCAAACAATTAGTGCCTCATTGCCACTTCTGACACTGTAGCGTATAACTTTACCTTAGTCAAAACTTTTCCTTTACACGAGCCATCCTCAGGCTCCATCTCCGCAAACCAGAACTATCTCACCAGCACGCCTCAAACTGGAACCAACATAGCACATAACTGTACAATCAAATGATCCATAGGAAGATCCCCCAATTTCCTCGAAGACATAAATCAAAACACGTACAATAACCCATAACACATATACTTTATTATTTCCACAATACCATAGTTAGATTAACTCTATCCCTCATAAGATAGTTGAACACATACCATGTGGTACTTCATATCTTCTGCAAATCTTGCATTAATCCTCGTAGCGGCTAAATCCACTCTCATGAGCGACTCAAAATTTAATTTTCAAAATATATATTTCACTTGTAAATGAGATCCTCTAACAGGCACGTAAGGATCACACAGACTTAGCACACTTGTAGGAGAGAACCCCACCTCTTTGCCTTCAACTATTGTTTCTCTATGCCTTCCACCATCAAATATTGCGTAGTCACTTAGTATTCCTGAGTTTGAACTCATAGTGCAACATGGAATTTACTCCACTCCCAACTAGGAAACATGAGAAGATTCTTCACACACGCACAACTCGTTTCTTCCAATTCATAAGAATGAATGTTGCAGCCACACCATAGTCATAACATTGCCATGCAGCCATCACTTCCACTAATCCTGACACTACAAAACATATTAGATCAAAGACATTTGCTCAGACAATTAGAACCTCGATGCTCCAAGAAATAGGAAAATATCTGGCCTCAAGTCCTCAAGATTAACCCAACATTAATTCACAAAGATCATATATCGCCCCTCGACCGGGCAATCATAAGCCATCAATACACATCTGATACTAAGCACTCATGCATGCACACGAACACGTGGAATGGATTCAAAGAGTTACTTCTCAAGCTGAATCAAGGACGCAGGATAAAAATTCCAAGAATACAAAGTTTTCCTAAAGGTTATGCATCCTCTCGAAGATAAATACAAACATCTTCATTCCGATCCGCAAGACACTACTAAGCCTGCTCATGACTCATTAGACCTTTGTAACCTAGTCTCTGATACGAACTTGTCACGACCCAAAACCAGCCCGGTCGTGATGATACCTCTCTTGAAGACAAGGCCATCCGGCACAACACTCACATTAACCTTGTTTAATCATCAAGAGTCCTTTTTAAGCCTTTAACTAATAATATTTCATAAAATAAGTCTGAATGAAAATGCAAAAAAATAACATACAAGCCCGACATCGGGGTGTCACTAGTCATGATCATCTATCAAGGTCTGAATACAAAAAGAGTCTAAAAACGTACTAAATACTGTAATAGAAGTGAGAGGAAGGAAGCGATGCTGCGAACGTCGTGCAACCACCTTGCTAACTCTGAAGACTTCGCGTCTAAGCAATCAACACCCGCTATCGGGTTCCGAAATACCTAAATTTGCACATGAGGTGCAGAGAGTAATGTGAGTACTCAAACCCAGTAAGTAATAATAGTAAATAGTGACTGAAAAATAGGAAACAATGAATCCACCTTTATGTCACACTACGTAAGCATGACATGCTTTTAGATTCACAATACGAGTCAATTGTCTAACATAAAATCCAACATTTGACAAAAATCATTTACAATACATTCCAGCAACTTCAGTAGGGGTCAAATACCATTTTTTATAAGGAGCTGAAAAACCATAGCCAACCCCTCGAGCAAAAACAAGAGTCAAATATACCTCGCAAAAAGAAAATCTCTGTGGAAATAACGAGACTCAACTTAGTGATTAAGTTCTGGACGTCTCATGAAACCCAGTTAAGTCAAAGTTGTTTATATATATTAATTCGACGTTTTCGACAGAGGCTCAACATAGAGATGTGTGAAAGAAGTCAAAAAATCAATATGTTCGATAGAAATACACATAAGGAGGGGCAAAAAATTACTAAGTTCATAACATGACTCTCAGGAAAAGCATCGCTCATGTCCATGTAAATATCTATCGCCCGTTGGAGTAGCCTCTTAGTTACTCGTGACTCAACCCTTACCAATCAGTTCTCATACACAGCACTCATGCTCATTCGCGATCGCATATACTCACTCGTGAAAAACACCTAATAAAACATCATATTACCAAAAATTCATTGAATTCAAGCTTAAGTTTCAAAAAACATCCGAAATACGCTTCGATCAAGAACTCGACCAAACCACATCTGAATGACTTGAAATTTTGCAAACACATCCCGAATGACATAACAAAGCTACTGAACCTATCAAGAACACCATTCTGACCCCGGATAAAAACCTTATCCACCAACTGGAAATCACTGAAATACCAACATCGCAAATTGAAGCCTAATTGTACACCAGACATCTAAATCCAATTCCCATCATGCTCCTAAGTCATAAATCACCAAATAGAACTAACCAAATCATAACAATTCCAATATGGGCTCGTTTTGAAAAATATCAAACCTTGGACCTTTCCAATTTATAGCTACAACTGAGAACCATTTTTTTCAATTTCATCCTATTTTCCCGATAACCAAAACCATGGATATACATGAGTCCTAATACATCACACTTGGCAAGTCATGCCCGAGAACTGGAGATCACGGTGAGAAAGCTCAAACAACCGATCAGGTCATTATATGAGCGCACAATCACCTGTAACCTAGCATGTGCCTCACCCATAATATATTTAAAACATAATAGCTCTAGGGGATAATGCTGTGCCCCCTATTTTCCCTCTTCACGGAGAGAGGGTTTCAACATTCACAAAGTGTAATGACTCATTTCTTTTTGGGAATTGGGTTAATTGAGTAGCCGCCACCTAAAGGATTATGGTGAGTTAGGACACCTAGAGTGATTAACTCTTGGATTGGTTTGTATTATCTGAGATTAGGATAAGGTCTCGAAGCAACCTCGAAGTGAAGGTGTTAGGAACCCCTCTTGGTCCATATTTGTAGGTCCCGGGTGAACTTATATTCACAAATTAGTCCATTACAAATAAATAGTTTGATCTAATAAATTTCAAGTAAATAACATTAGATAACTCAACTAATAAGATAATGATTTGGATAAGTTTTAATACAAAGGTTTAAATAAAAAGGAATCTTGGTAAAAGGGGATTCCGAGGTAGGTTAGCTTATAAGATCACCCGACACAATGTCATGTAAGCTCTCCTCATTGAAGGGCTACATGTGAAATTAGTGCGTAGTCATCATATCTCATATATATCCTTTCCATACCCTCATTGGTCATGCAAAGCGAGTGTTTGGTGAGCAATCTCTATTGTGTGCTGCTACCCCTCCCTTGTTAATGGTCCTGGAAGGAGTTAGGACCTCTACCTATAGGGGGTTTTAGATGGACCCCTAAGTTTTTATAAGGTTTAAATTCTAAGGGGACAATAAAAACACTTAGTACATTCACCACATAAAAGGGATTAATTAGAGGTACAAAGTTTCCTCCTCAAACAATCACATAAACAGCACGACTCAAGCACAATTAAGGGCTTCTATTAGATAGTATCTTAAGGCACAATGTCTAGGTTAATATGCAGAAGACAAGTATTTTTATTTTTAATAAACACGGGAATAATAACCCTAGAAACCTAGGGATTTTTAAAACCTATTAGGAGCAGAAACACATGAAGCAAATAGAAACAGTTTTAAAGTCCCAGCTTTTGAAAACGCCCTACAGGCTTGCCTATACGCAGAGTACTGATGACTACATTTATATAATGAAACAAAGTATATTTTGAAACGACCTTATTTAACACCTATAGGCATGCTATTGATTGGTGGATTAAAACGTATTTAAAGAACTTGTTGTAGGAAATACAAGCTGCTCAATTAAACTAGTTTAGAAATGAACTAAGCATGGACTAAGTTGAATTATCGTACTTGTTTAGATAGAAAAGCAGAATATCAAGTATGGTTCCCTATAGGAATGATATCAAAGTTTAATATTGATTTAAAAGATTTGCGGGTATGGAAACATACATAATGCTTGTTTAACAGAATCTGCACGGAGTCCTATAGGAATTGCATCTATTAGTTAAGCTGATTTTAAGGCTTGCAGATATGATTTCTATTAAGGAATCATTTGAAACCTATAGGCATAGTTTCTAAACATGACAAGATATAAAGCCCAATAAACATGATTTTCTTCTTGGTAAAACAATCAGATTTAAAAATAAAGTCCAATGAGCACGATTTCTACTTGGTAAAGCAATTTGATTTAAAGATGAAGTCCTATGAGCATGATTTCTACCCATATTACCCAATAAAACATGTATCTACCCATCTCTTTCACTAAATACCCCAGTATCTGTTTACAAGTTACTACAGATTAACGAATGAATTACATAAGTAAATAAGAAAATAAGAAGATGTTCTATAGGGAGCCTTCAATAAGGCCTAGATTCCTAAAGCCTCTAATGGCCTCAAATGCATCAATTCCATAGACAATATTATAGTCTAGGTGCATTAAAGTTCCCTAAGGATCACAAGGATCCCGGGTAGTGCTTACACCTAGAATTGGTAACCAGAAATTCAGTAAGTGCTGCATTGAAAGGCCAGCCTACGTATGCTAGAGTTCATAGAGTTCTCAAGGAGATCCCAAGGTAGTACATACGCTGGAGGGGCATAATTTATTGACTTAGGAGTATCATGAAAGTGCTTGACACAAGTCGAAGGTTTTAGTGAAAACTGTATTAAAAAGGAAGTCTTTTTCAAAGGAATTTAATAAAACGTAGAGACTGTTTGGAAAGTGATTGAAGAAAAGAGTGCAAACACAACACCATAGAACAGGTTCATACACAGCTAGGAGTCACAGCACCCAAGCATGATCAGTAGTCACAAATAAGGGTTAAGGGGTTTGGGGATACATCGAACACATAATTGTGCAAACAACTAGGAAATTGTATAGATATGCTCAGAAGCAGCTGACTAGACATAGTCACAAAATCAGACAAAAGAACAAACTCATATATATAAGTGAGAGGGATTTGAGGGTGCATGGAACATATGATGGTGCACATAACAAGTAAGTTATAATTATCATAGACATGCTGAAGTACCCACAGAGGGATAATAGACTGATCTTAAGGGAGGGGAGTAATTAATAATGTAAACATCAACTACAAATTTCATAACAAAATGACAAAAAGAAGCAAACTAGAAAGAGGATACACTGAAACAATAAAAGAATCATATTATTGGTGGAACTTTTAATTGAAACTAGAATATACCAGCAAAGGGAATAGTAATTATAGTGAAATAAAAGGAGAACATAGTGGTTAGCCTTGGCATGCAGCCGGCTATATTAAAATAGCAGCAAGTAGCACAAAGAGTGAGCAAAAAATAAGTGTGAGAGAGAGTTTTTGAACTACGAGTTCATGTCTTGTGTTAGCAAATGACTAAGGTATATATAGTAGATATAAATTAGATATAAATATGGTAAGAATTATAGTAATATAGTAATTACGAAACTCAGAATCAATTAGAGCAATGTTGGGACAAGTACTCCCTAAAGTTAAGGGAATTAATTCAAACAATAAGAACAAGTAGCATATAAGGCAAGAAATCAGATTTTGAATATTATGGAAAGAATAAAATTCAGTACGTATAGGAGTAGAAACTAGGGCTAAGTTGAGAGAACACCAATTAATGAAAGGGTTCAGTAAGAATAAAGTACCACAACAAATAAGGTAGGAGAATCAGTTAATTTAAACGGACGAGGTAAAAATTTACAGTTTAAAATAAGATTTTTCAATCAAACCATAAAGTAAGGAAATCAAAATTAATCAAGAGGAAGTTAGGATTTCATAGTCAAAATATAAAAAGATTAAGAACAACTAGATGTAGCGAACAGGCAAGTTCAATAATATCAATAGAAAGCGGCAAGTGCTAAACAATCAAGATGAACATAATCACACAAAGGTGGTATAAGTTGGCTAAGGACTCAGTAAGAATATATTCGGAGCAAGGTAACCATAGAAACTTGACAAGAATCGAGTATTCATTCGAACACACTGAATCAAAGTAGAAAAAATCTTGAAATATTAAGGATGTTAACATAGCCGAGTTGAAAACGCAGAAAAAATATAGAATTATTAGAGATATGCAAAGAAGAGAAGTTACCACATAAAGAACCGATTTAAATAAAGTGTAGAAGAAATTATAAAAAGTCCTAACATTAGAGGAAGGTAAAAACAACTGCAAATCGATCATTTTTTAAAAGAGATTCAAGAGTCATGCAAAACATTAAAGGTACAAACTCGAGTCGTTAAAAAACAACACAGATCTAGAATGTGCAAGCAAAAAGTTAGGGTTTCAGAAGAACCTAGTAGAGACAGAAGAACCTATTTAGAAACTCAAAGATCGTAACAAATACAGTGTGATTTTGCTCATAATCACACCAAAGTAGCAATAAAAAGCCATGATAGCGAACCCTAGATACATGTCGATGTGGCATAAGGCTCTTATGGGCCTCAGAGAAGATGAGCATGGAGATGAAGGATCCATTAGAGGCTTAAGGGTTGAAGGGTGGTCATCGGAGAAGACCGGAGAAAATATGTTTCAGTAATGTCTGTAACATATGCTTCTGTAATGTCAGAAACATATGCTTTCAGTAATGTATTCTCCGATGAATGATACTTCTTAATCATGAAAATATGTTTTCAAGGGCTTGTATTCTCCTCCCACCTGATTTTCAACTAGGATATCTGCCAATTCTTGTCCCTTGGCCAACTTTTGAGATACGTAGACGATGTCCAACTCACTTGCCATATTTTAAACTTAGCCAACTTCCTAGTAGGCATTGGTTTTTGGAATATATAATTCACAGGATCCATCGTTGATATGAGGTAGGTAGTGTAGCCACTGAAGTAATCTCTCAGGTTCAATGTTATCCAGGTTAAAGCACAGCAAGTGCGTTAAAGCAGAGAATATCATGCATCATAAGGCATGAATTTCTTACTCAAGTAATATACGGCTTGCTCCATTCTTCCTGTCTCATCATGTTGTCCCATAACACATCTGAAAACTCCATTCAATACAGAATGATAAAGTAACAATTGTCGTCTTGGTTCTTGCTCGACCAGAACTGGTGGTGTAGATAAGTACTCCTTAATTTTGTCAAAAGCTTTCTAAGTATCCTCTGTCCAACTTGTCTCAGTGTATTTCCTCATCATTTTGAAGATAGGTTCACATATGACCGTGGCATGTGCAATGAAGCGACTGATTTAGTTTAGACACACTAGGAAGCTCATTACATCCTTTTTTCTCCTAGGTGGCGGTAACTCCTGAATAGCCGTGACTTTAGTCAGATCAAGCTCGATCCCCCGACAATTGACGATGAAATCCAGTAACTTCCTTATGGGAATTCCCTAATGCACACTTTGCTGGGTTCAACTTCAAATTGTATCTCCTTAGCCTGTCGAATAACTTCCTCAAGTTTGCTATATGACCTGCGGAATTCATGGATTTGGTAATGACATCATCCACATACACCTATATTTCTTTATATATCATATTATGCAAGGGCGTTTCATGGACCTCATGTAGGTGGCCCACCATTCTTCAAACCGAATGGCATCATCTTTTAATAGTAGTCACCCCATGGTGTGATGAAAGCTATCTTCTGTGCATCTTCTTCATCCATCCAAATTTTGCTATAACCTACAAAGCATTCCATAAAGGATTAGAGTTCATGCTTGGCGCAGTTGCTATCAAAATGTGTATGTTTGGCAGTGGGAAGTCATCATTGGCACTTGCATTGTTCAAATCCCGATAGTCAACACATACTCTTACCTTCCTGTTTTTCTTCAGAACTGGCACAATGTTAGCTAACCAGGTTGAATATTCGACCACCCTCAGAACTTTGGCTTTAACCTGCTTGGTAACTTTCTCCTTGATTTTTAGGCTTATATTTGGTTTGAAATTTCTGAGTTTTTGTTTTACTGGCGGACACATTGGTTCAGTAGGAAACTTGTGACACACCATACAAGTGCTCAAACAGGTCATGCCATCATATGACCAGGAAAAATGTGCTCATATTCCTTTAGGAAACAATTGTACTCTTCCTTTTCTATTGGTGACAAATTAATGCTGATGCGGGTCTCCTTGGCGGTCTCAGTGTCTCCCAAATTTACTTCTTCGGTTTGTCCAGATTAGACTCAGGCTTATTCTCAATGTTTTCAACCTCCTTGAAAATTTCCTCAGGCATCTCATCTTCTTCCTCCAAATCATAATTCTCATGTTGCATTTCCTCACTACATGTCACAGTCATTGGCTCATCAGAACAAATAATAATAACACTTTAGAACGTAAAAGTACAAAATAGTAATGAATAATGATAAAGGACAAATGCATTTGATTAAAACTGAGAGAATTTTTCAGAAAAATCGTGGCTTGATGAATCAAACATTTATTTTGAAACAAGGAAATCTTAAAACAAAATTAGTGGAAATCTTAAATGTCTATAACAGCTATAGAAGTAAATTCTATCAAGCTACCCAGGGACTCTGCGGGCTTGGCATGTTGTGGCGGTCCAGTTTCTGAGAACAAGTCCCTTTTCCATAGTCTGGATAGTGAGGCCTTCTTCCCCATCCTCCTCAATTATGGCATTGCAGTCCATGTCCTGATCTTCCAAGAACAAATCCTTCAGCCCAACTAGTGTTTCTTCTTCTGCAATTCCCCATATTTTGTCGGCTTGGTGGAAAGCTTGTTCTATGACATTAACTGCTCAAGAGGATAATATGGTCCACTCCATGGAGGTGACCAATTTCCGTACTCTTGCCATATGTACTAGTATTCGAGCCTAACGGCGGTACCATGGATCTTCAGTTGTATTGGATTTGTGATAACTTGGAGGTTCTTTCACAACCTTTTGCTGGGTTCATACCCGCACCATGCTAGTTTGCATTTTATGTTGTTTCTCCAACACTTATCCCTCTCGACGGCATTGACAAGTTTAATGTGATGATAGGTTTCTCCTTCTATCCTTCTTCTGTGTCCAATAGTCGGGATGGTTTGACTAATGTAGATGGGGTTACTTCCATAACCGTGAATGATCACCGCCTGATGGTTCCATTTAAATTTCACGGCTTGATATTGTGTGAAAGGCACAGCTCCAGCAACATGGATCCATGATCGGCCCAACAGAAGATTGTTTGAAGTCGGCATGTCAAGTACTTGGAATTCAAACGACAAACTAAGTTTGCCCCATCTACAAGCAAAGGTTGATTTTCCAAATCGTGGCCATCTGGGACCCATTGAAATCCTTCTCATTCATGCTTCCTACTCATATCTCGTGGAAAAATTTTTCCAACCGTTTCAGAATATCTAATGGACAAATATTTTGGCTCCAACCTCCATAATTCAAGACCCTATCAATGAACTTATCTTCAAATTGCACCGTGATATGCAATGCTCGATTGTGATTCAACCCTCGAGCGATAGCTCATCTTCATGGAAGATTATCTTATGACTCTCCCGCATTTGACCAGCCATGTTGGCCATTTCTGCAGTAGTGATGTTATTAGGAAAAAATCCTCGCTTTGAAAATTCATTAGGCGTTCTTGTATGCCTCTAATTTCTACAATAGTGACATGATACATATCTGAGCAGGGATTTTATTCAAACGGTCAATGATAATGTACTCCTTTACCTGTACTCCTCCACATGTCATCTCGCCCAGCCTAAGTAATAGGTTGCCTAGTAGTGTCATCCTTACTTGATCCTCCCAAATGTTACGGTTTATATACTCTTCCACTTCTAGTCATTCCTTGTGCAGTGTCTCTACCTTGGCCTTCCTTTTTCGTTGACCCTCAACAACATATTCCCCTGGTATTGCCTTTGAGTTGAATGAGGGTGTGGTTGACATTATAACAGTAAAAGGAGTGACCACTTCTACTTTGAATGGAGCGGAGGTGGCTGCGAGCAGAGCCACTTCTATCTTCAAAGGAACTAATACGGTTATGTCAACATCAATAGGTTCCTAATTCTAAACCACAATAGGAATAAGAGTGACCGCAACCTTTAGGTCATCATCTTCTCTAATAAGCGTGATTGATCCCTCAATGTCCCATTCTTCATTTGTCTCTGTCACATGTATACCACCACCTCTGTGATCAGGGAGGAGATTATTGCGGACATTAGGTGCGGCTTTCTTTGCTTGTATGACCTTGTTGTCAATGAGTGTTTGAATCTTATCATTCAACGATTGATACTCATTTGTGTTGTGTCCTTTCATACTGGAATGGTACGAATATGCTTTGTCCGGATTGACCCATTGGGATGGATTTCCCTGTGCCATAGCAGGAACATGAGTGACGTAGCCTATGAATTTCAACCTTTCATAGAGTTGGTCGATGGGCTCCGCAATGGTGGGGTATTATCTGGGTGGCTTGCGATAAAAATTGGGTCTTCATCTTGGGTAATTGTGGCGAGCCGGTGATAATTGGAAGTGGGATGGTTGGGAGTTATAGGTGTGATGTGTAGAGGTTGGTTGGGAATATCTCGGATATAAGGGGTGATATGTAGGCAGTGATGCTTGGTATCTGGACGGAGGTGTTAGATATGTGGCTGGAAGTTTCTTATATGCGGGTGGAGGTGTCTGATAAGCAAATGGAGGTGTCTGATAAGTAAGTGGAGATTTAGGGCCCTGGGCCGCCATTACTACCCCAATATCTCTCTTTTTCGAAATGCCACCTGATTTTTGTGCCTTATTTGTGGCTTGTAGTGCCTCATAGTTCATTACATCCCGCTATTTATTCCTTCCACGATCCTTTTCCCGAGGTTGATGATATTAGAGAATTCGTGATTTTTCATAACCATCAACCTCTCATAATATTGCGGATCCTGTGCCTTGACAACGAATTTATTCATCCGTTCTTTGTCTAAAGAGGGCATGACCTTGGCTGCTTCCGACCTCCAACGAGTAGCATACTCATGATATATTTCAGTAGGTTTATTCTTGAGATTCTGAATGTAAAGGACACTGGGTTCATTTTTATAATAAACCTGAATCGGTCCATGAACTCCGACGCCGTGATTACCCTATTGGCCTATTTCTTAGGATTCTGGCTGAAATATCAAGAGAAAGAATCCCCAAAAAGGCTCCTTATAAAGATCTTCATCATGATCTTTTTATTTTACCCGATCCGGACAAGCTTTTCATAGTAAGTCCTTAGATGAACACCCCTAGGATCACTTGTATCATCGAACATCTCAAACATGGAAGGTTTGCATCCTTCTGGTAGTTTGATATACGAGTGTATGCATAGATCTTCTTAGTTTAATCCTTCTATTCCCTATCGTCTTCAACATATTGAACTCGGCTTGTTAACTTCTTGAGTTTTTCAGCCATATTTTAATAAGTAGGTCCTTCTCGGAAGGCTCCGGTGCACAAGAGATTGGTTGTCTAGAGGAGGGGTATAGTTTCCATGTATATAGGGTTGCTTTGATGTGTGCTAGGAACTTGGGTATAGTTATGGTCATTGGTGGAGTTTATTTGATCGGGAATGAGTGGTGATGTATTTTGGGGAGTATGGTAAGTGGTGGATGGTGGGTACTGAACAGTTGTATGATGTTTCTGTAGTAGAGTTGGTATTGGTAATGGATTGATATTTTTGGGTGGAGTTGTGTATTCTTTCAGTGTGGTAGGGTTTTGTATATTCTGAGGAGGTGTTGGGTTCTTTGCATTTTATTGGTGGACATCAGGGACATTGAGGGTGAGTGATAGGTTTGCCAAGTTGCAGATCTTCTCAAGTTCTCTTTACAGTTCTAGTGTCTTTTGTTCTAGTCCCAAACTAGGTCATTCGGGGCTGGAGTACTACGGCCATCAGATTTCTCTGTGTTCTGAACATTTTCCTTCCTGATTTCCACTTAAGTCGTCCATCTATGTCTTTCCTTTGCCTTTGTGTTTCTTTGAGGAGGAGGAGGTGGAGGTCCTTAGATCTGACGTGATACTCTAATAAGGCCGGTATGAGTGAAACAACCTAAGATGATAGGAATAACAAAAAAGTGTAACAAGTCAGTGAGTATCCTGAAATGTTTGCAGTATTTAAATACCTATTGCGAATATGTAAATTCGTATCCTATATTGGGAAACTAGTTGTGCCCGAGGTAGGCCTAGAAAAAAATACACTTGGAGAGCTTTTAATGCCATTAAATTCCTCATTCCATATCATAAATATAGATAAATCTCAAAATGAAACTAGAATAAACTTGAGTAACTACTGACACTTGGCCTTATTACATTTAGGTAAAAAACTAGATAAATCTAGCCAATTTTGTTCTAGAAGGTCCTTCCTATTATTCGATCTTCCGAATACAATTACATAGGTCCCCCAGCTCACGGAGTCCCAGCAGCAAGTAGGTTGTGGCCAGATGTCCCCCCTTAGCACCTTTAGCATTTAGGTAGTTTTCAATCCTCTTTATGATTTTGCTTTCTAACTCCACTGTTCCTCGCTCCGAGTTCTCCGGATTCCTATTTGATGTAATTTCCATCTCCTTCCATTCCTCGATTAACCTCACATTCCTCTCATGTATTTCCTGGTGGTCATTCTTACACTCGTGGACCCTTTTACACAACCAATTATTTGACTTGAGCTTCAGCTTCCTCATCGATGATTTTGTTTCCCCGACCAATCCCTAGTATCACCATCCCTTCAGATTATCCTCTAACCATTCCACGTAGAGAGGCTTGCACCCTATATATACATGTCTGGATCAATGGTATTCTTCTCCATAATGATTTTGTCGTGCCACATGTGCTGAGCTTGGCACTTGTAAGGGACATCGTCATCTTGAAAATAGAGCCTGAAGTAACTCATCTTGATAAACCTTAGTACAACCTATTTTCTACATGCTTGGCTCATAACATGCATACATGCATATGTGTATATCCCTCTCAATCAAATCAGCACCAAGTGCAGAGTGTTCCTAGATCTAATAAATTCATCTGCCGGAACCATTAAATTATCCACTACATATGTTCCTCGGTTAGATTGTCGAAGAACTTTACATATTCTTTCAGCGCTTTCTGGCTGATTAAATCTGTTTGGAATGTAAGTCATCTGTTTAGGGTGATGGAAGGCAATATGGTCGTTCCAAGCCCATAGCAAAAATTCCTGATGATAGCGACCCTTTTGGAAATGCTCTAGCAACCACATATGTAGTAACAAATTACATGTTTTAAAATGTTTGATCCCTATTTGAGGGCGCTCCAGAGCCCTGTAGATGTCCACTACGAGCATAGGGACTATGGTATATGCTTGTCAATTAATCCCTTCCATCAGAGTCTTAGCCACCATGGACAACCTAGTGTGGATTCTTCCCTTTTACATTAGGAACACTATCAGGCCCAGAAAGCACACAATGAATACAAACACTCTATAATGGATGTGACCCAGTATAGTGAGGATATCTACTCATGGTAAGTGCAGAAAGACTTGTTATGTCATACCTCTCGTACAGGTATCCGAAAGCTATGTACAAATCCTTCAAGACCACTAGGTCGACATTATTCTTCAACCACATCATCTTCAAAGGTCCCCTGCCCGCATAGTTTTCTGGTACTAATAGATCAGTACTGTCGCAAGTCAATCCTACAAGCCCTCCTATTTTCTCTAATAGCGGCATCATTTCTATGTCACCAAAACAAAACACAGCTCTTTCACTATCCCATCAATTTGTTTTTTGGCTCAATATCTAGCAAAGAGGTCAGGTTACCCTGGTACTTTTTCACATGTTTCTTATTAATTGAGGAAAGGTACTCCCACCAATCTAGCAGCAACGGCGGGATGTTGCTAACTATACCCAATCTAAGGACCTCATGCCTCATTTTCTACAAAACAAAAGGGTTAGGCCATACCCCCACCGGACACAATTTTTTATAAATTTATGATCAACATATCAGCATTTAGTCCTCCAAATTAATGCACAGAATGTGGTTGTGTACATTTGGATTATGGAAAACACAATGGAGTTTTGATAAGGATTAACTTAAAGAATCATTACATGGAAAACATAACTGATCCTACTAGGTATGAGTCTTACCAAGATGAATGCACAATTTAACAAGGGTAAGGTTTCTGTGGGGGTTTTAGACTAGCACCCCCAAGCGGACAACTTGAGGGGGAAGGCACAAAACATTCGACTGCACCGTTGATTTATTGTTTTTATCGCATATAAGCCTTTTGGAATTTAAGGGTAGTAAATAGGAAGAGCCCAACCACTCATAAAAGCATTCTTATACGATTTGAGACGCACAAGTGGAATATGGTGCGGAGCATGATTTATGCAGCAATAAGTAATATGTAGTCATGTATTTGCACATAAGAAGAATGATATATGCACTATTTAAATAATGGAAAACGGTTCCGAAAGAAAAATAAAAGACGCGAGTCAGTTTCATGAACAAAAGAAGCATAAATGCTAAAAATAGATAGTTAAATTCAAATAAAAGGAGAGGGGTACGGTATATAGCATGTTTCAACTAACTTGTAAATGTTAAGTTTATTATGGTACAAGACTAAAAATGTCCACAGAAGAGCTTCCATGCTATTCCGCTCCTATTTTCCCACCTTGCGGAGAGAGGTCCGAGTTTCGACATTCACAGGCTGTAATGACTTATTTCCTTTGGGAATAATATAATTAAAGAGTCGCAACCAAACAGATTATAGTGCGTTAGGGCACCTACAGTGATTAACTCTTAGATTGGTTTGCATTACCAGGGATCAGGGTAAGGTCTCAAAGTAACCTTGAAGGAAAAGTCATAGGCACCTTCTTGGTCCACAACTATGGGAACTGGCCGAACAAGCACGTTGGATAGCTCAAGTAATAAGATAAAGATTTAGATAAGTTGTAAAACAAAGGTTTAATTAAAAGGGAATCCTGGTAAAGGTGGGGTCCGAGGTTGGTTATCCTATAGGATCACCCAACACAATATCTGGTGAACACTCCTCGATGAGGGGCTACATATGATATTAGCTTGTAGTCATCATATCCCATATCTACTCTACCCATCCCCTTAATTGTCATGAAAATAGAGTGTCCGGTCAGCAATCTTTACTGGATGCAGCTACCCATCCCTTCTTAATGGTCCTGGAGGTAGTTAGGACCTCTATATATAGGTGGTTCTAGACAGACCCCTAAGTTTTATAAGGTAAAAATTCTAAGGTGACAAGCAAAACACTCTGGACTTTGAACACATAAAAGGGAGCAGTTAGAGGTTAAAAGTTTCCTCCTCAAACAAGAACATAAAAATCACAACTCAAGCATAATCAATGGCTTTTATTAGACAGTATCTTAAGGCGGGGTGTCTACGTGAATATGCAAAAGACAAGCATTCTTTATTTTTTATAAACTCAGGAATAATAACCCTAGCAGTTGCCAATTGATTTTTAAAACTTCTTAGGATCAAAAACACATTAAGCAATAGAAATAGTTTCAGAGTTGCATGTTTTGAAAATTCCCTACAAGCTTGCCTATACGCGGAATACTAGTGACTACATTTATTATAAAGCAAAGCAGGTTTTGAAATAGTATTCTTTAATACCTAATGCATGCTGTCTATTGGTGGATTAAGATAGTTTTTTAAAGAAAGTGTTTCAGGAAATGCAAGTTGCTTAATTAAAAAAGTTCAGAAACGAACTAAGCATGGACGAAGTTAAATTATTAGACTGTTTTAGATTGACAAATAGAATTTCGAGTATAGTTACCTATTGGCGTGATATCTAAGTTTAATACTCATTTTAAAAAATCGCATGTAAGGAAATATACATAATGCTTGTCATAACAGAATTTGGAATGAGTCCTATAGGCATGGCATATATTAGTTAAGCTGATTTAAAGGGTTGCAAACATGAATTCTATTATGGAATCATTTGAAACCTATATGAATGGTTTCTTAATGTGACAAGATATAAAGCGTTATAAACATGATTTCTTCTTGGAAAAGTTGTCAGATTTAAACATGAAGTTCTATGAGCATGACTTATACTTAGTAAAGAAATCAGATTTAAACATAAGGTCCTATAAGCATAATTTCTGTATTAGCCCATAAAATATGTATCTGCCTAACTCTATCACTAAATACCCCAATATTTGTTTATAAAGCCTCCAATGGCGTCAAATACCTCAATTCCATTGACAATGTCATAGTCTAGGTTCATCAAAGTTCTTTAAGGATCTTAAGGATCTCGGGCAGTGCTTACACCTTGACTTGATAACTAGAGGGTTTACCAAGTAAGTACATAACAAGTAAGTGATAATTGGTATAGACATGCTCAGAAACACATAGAGGTGTAATATACTGTTCTTAACGGAGGGGAGTACATAATAATGTAAACATTTAACTACAGGTTTCACAATGTTTCGAAATTAGATAGAAATATGGTACGAGACATAGTAGTATAGTAACAATGGACAATGTCTCCAATGGCCTCAAATGGCCTCAAATGCCTCAATTCCATTGACAATGTCATAGTCTAGGTGCATCAAATTTTCCTAAGAATCTCAAGGATCCCGGACAATGCCTACACCTAGACTTTGAAACCAGAGGGGTTACCAAGTAAGAACATATCAAAGACTCCAATGGCCTCAAATGCCTCAATTCCATTGAAAATGTCATATTCTAGGTGCATCAAAGTTCCCTACCGATCTTAAGGATCCTGGGCAATGCTTACACCTAGACTTGGTAACCAGAGAGGTTACTAATTAAGCACATAACAAGTAAGTAATAATTTATATAGACATGCTTAGAAACACGCAGAGGGTAATATGTTGATCTTAAGGGAGGGGAGTACATAATAATGTAAACATCAACTATATGTTTCACAACAAAATGATAAATAGAAGCAAACTAGAAACATAATAAACTGAAACAATAAAAGAATCATATTATTGTTCAAATTTTGAACAGAAACTAGAAAATTCCAACAAAGAGGACAGTAAACAAAGTGAAAAAACAGGATAAGATAATGGTTAGCCTTGGCTTGCAGCTAGCTAACTTAGAGTAGCAGCAAGTAGCACAAAGAGAGAACATAAATTTTTAAGTCCGAGAGAGAGTTTCTTAACCAAGAGTAATACAACCCTTGTCCACTCGCGTTAATTAATGACATATGTTAGTTAACATAAATCCAACAAGGAATTAACCTTGACATGATAAGTAGTTAATCCTATCGATCTTAAGTGATATAAGTGTGTATAAGGGTGATTAACAAGTATTAGAAGTTAAACGAATCAAGGATGTTGTAACTCGTATTTTCGGGAAAACCTATAGGTGATTAATACACACAAGAGGTCATGTATGAAGGTATTTGAATCATAAAATATCTGTTTCATTATCTTGAAGTCAAACGAGTTATGAAACAAAAGTCGATAAAAGTTGTCACAACTTAGGTTCAAAATTTTACTTTAACATTAGGTCAAATGTTTCTAAGCTTTTCTACCAATTTAAAAGGAATTATGGGGTGATATACCCACCAATTTAAAGATCTACGAGTTTAGTCTCCAAATCATTGAACCGTTTATCGAGAGACATAGCTATTTTTGTTTGACTGTGCAAGCTGCTAGGTGACAAGTAGGTGTGTCACCTACTTGTTAAAATGATAGCCCAAAAAAGGGAAATTGAGGGTCGGCTATAGAGACCATTTAAAGGGTTATCTCCTGAAATATAACCCTCAATATATCTCACTAATACTCATACCAAAACCCCTGCAAACCTCCTCCCAAAAATCTCACACAAACCCTAATCGATTTGCCCTCTCTTTCAAGTTCTAAGTGAGGGTAAAATCAAAAGTTTGAAGAACCAAGGGAAGGGCTTAGTTATCCAACGAGTAAGGTAAGATTACTGTACTATTTCATACATTTTTTCTGCTGTGAACTCATGGTAATTCGTTCTATACAAATAAGAACTCACGGGATGGTGATCGGAAGTCGTGAGTTCGAGTTATTCACTTGTAGAAGACTGTTTTGTGGACTGTTTTGTCTTTCTGTTGGGCTGTGTGTTTTACTACAATTTTGTGGAGTTTTGGAGGTGGAAGTGTGTGGAGAAACACCATATATATGTAGGGTTGTGGACTGATAGTTCTTCGTAATATTTCCGGATCATTTGACACGACTACGGTGGTCATTGTATGTATGAAGTAATTAGATTGTGCATGGACTGTTTTGGGAGGCTCAATATGATGATTATTGATGTTTTTAGGCTATTTGGTGATTGTTTTGAATGGTGTGAAGTCATATATATAGGGGAGGTGCTGTCCATTTTACCGTAAAATAGGTTGTGATTGATAAATAATAGTTATGTCGCTTAAATGATAATGATAGTGTCGTTTCTCTTATTGTAGACTAAGGAGTTGTGATAATTGCATAGCTTGAGATTGGGGCAGTATATACAAGGTATATGAGGCTATCCCTTACCTTATTTTGCATGACTGCAGTACAAGATACTCTACTCTTACAAGCTAGCAGTACTTACATTGTCTCCCCTCTTATGGAACGATTGATGTGATGTTGCTTATCATATTCTTATGTTATCAATGTTGTTGGTACTTCCTGATTCTTATAAGGTTCATAGTGAAGAGTTAGTCCTAATAACATGTACAAAGGATACTGACCTTACGTCACTCCGAAAGGTCTAGAACGTGTTTTTAAGAGCATGCATTATATATATGTATCTATTTTACTCTACCGAGCCGCGCTATTGTCGGCAGGGTACGACACCTACTGTGCAACCACCGATCAGTTGGGTTTTACCGAGCTCCACGTGGTCGGGTACGATTCTACCGAGCCTTATGATGGCCGGGTACATTTTTTTTACCCAACCTATTATGGCCAGGTACGATATGATGATGATGATGCCCACAGAGGCGTATATTTTAACAATTTATGTATTTATAAATATGTATCATGCATTTCATGTTAGTAGCCCTCAGAGGTACTCAGATGTTACAAGTTGTATATTCTCTATCCCTGCTTATACTACTATTCATATTTATCGTTCCCTACCTTACATACTCAGTACTTTATTCGTACTGACGTCCTTTTGTTTGTGGACGCTGCATGTCGTGCTGCAGGTCCTGATAGACAGACAGGTGCAGCTCCCCCACCACAGTAGGCTGTCTAGTTCAGCGGTGATTGGCAAGATCCCTTCTCCGGACATGCCGTGGTCTTGGTATGCATTTTTGTTACAGACATTATGGGTATGTCGAGGCCCCGTTCCAGCTATGTTGCAGAACTTATGTTCCTTTAGAAGCTAATAGACAGGTGTCAACTCATGTATAGTTTCGTATGCCTTGTTGGCTGGGTTTTTTTGTATAATCTTTCATGGTATTGTGGTAGCTCGTACCTTATATATAGTTCTTGATTGTCTGGCTACCCCATGTTATGCATGTATGCCATCATCTTTTATTGTTTGTTGTCCATGATCCATGGATACCATTAATATTGATCTCGTTGGCCCTAACATATAATAAATAAGGTTAGGTAAAATGTATGTTGGTGCGTGGAAAGTATGGCTAGGTGATAGTCATGGCCCTCCATTTTGGGTCGTGCAAAGAGTTCATGTCCTATGTTAGTAAAAGAATAAGGTATATATAGTAGTTCGAAATTAGATAGAATATGGTAAGAATCATAGGAGTATACAAATTATGGAACTCAGAATCATTTTGAGCAAAGTCAGGACAAGTACTCCCTTAAGTTAAGGGAACTAGTTCAAACGCTAAGAACAAGTAGAATATAATGCAAGAAATCATTTTATGACTAATAAGGAAAGAATCAAATTCAGTAAGTATAGGTTAAGCAAATATAGCTAAGTTCAGAAAACTCCAATTAAGGAAATCGTTTAGTAACAACAAAGCACTACATCAAATAAGATAGGAGAATCAGTTAGTTTAAGTAGATGAGATACAAATTTAAGGTTTAAAAGAATATCTTTCAACAAACCATAAAAATAAGGAAATCAGAATCAATCAAGAGGAAGTTACGATTTCATACTCAACATATAAACAGAGTAAGAACAACTAGATGTAGCAAACAGGCAGGGTTAATAATATTGATAGAAAGAGGAAAATTCTGAACAATAAAGATGAACATAGTAATATAGAGGTGGTATGAATTTGGCTTAGAACTCAATAAGAACATGTTCAGAGCAAGGTGACCACAGAAACTTGACAGGAATCGCGTGGTCATGCTAACACACATAACCAAATAAGAAAAAATCTAGAAATATTAGATATATTAACATAGGCGAGTTGAAAAAGCAGAACAAAACATAGAATCATTCGAGATATGCAAAGGAAATACGTTAAAACAAAATGAATCGATTTAAACAAAGTGTAGAAGAAGTATTGAAAAACCCTAACTGTAGAAGAAGGTAAAAACATCAATGATTTTGTAAAAAAAAGATTCAAGAGTAGTGTAATACATTAAAGGAACAGACTCAAATCATTAAAAATAGTACAGATCTAAGATATATAAGCAAAAAGTTAGGGTTTCAGAAGAACCCCAAGTAAAGACGGAAGAATCTATTTAGAAACTCAAATATCATAATAAATACAGTGTGATTTGCTCCAAATCACATCAGAATAGCCATGAAGAGCCAAGACAACAAATCCTAGATACAAGTCGGCGTGGCCCAAGGTCTTTGAAGGCCTCACAGAAGATGAGCATGGCAATGGCAAAGCCATTAGAAGCTTAGGAGTCAAAGGTGGTCACCGGAGAAGATCGGAGAACGGTGGAGGTTGAAAGGGGGTTAGTATTAGTTTGAGAAGAGAGGAGATGAGAGGATACAGAGCCAGTGGGCTTTTGGAAATGAGGCTAGTTTTAGAGATCTTAGGAATTAAATAATGAAAAAAGTAATAGGGGTCGTTGATCTCGGATTTGATTTAGGTTATATCGGGTAGGCGGGTTCATGGTTTGGGTCGGGTATTTTAATAAGAAATTGCACTTGGGTTAGAGGTCCAATTTAGGATATAATCGAAATTTTATTCTACCTATAATTTAATTAGCCAAATTTCCCCTATTTAATTTATAATAAATAATAAATAATTTCTGAAAATTTATTTTATGTACAAAACTGACATATATACTTAATGTATACATACATATATATATATATATATATATACATACATATATATATATATATATATACATACATATATATATATATATATACATACATACATATATATATATATATATATATATATATATATATATATATATATATATATATTGTAATTATAGGGACCAATATTATGCATATAGATTGTAATTATACATTAAATGGGCAAATATAGAAATTATATGCAATTTAGTTTCAAAATATAAAATGTAAATATAAAAAATGCATAAAACATTTTAACCATATTCTGGCATAAATATAAAAATAAATGGTTAAATCATCTAACAATAATTTGGAAAATAATTATAGGGATTTTATGAATAAAATGGAAGAAAACTAATGAATTTAAATTCCCAAAATTATGGAAAAAATTTTAAAACTCATGTGCATGCTTATATATGCATCTATACGCTATTTTGAAAGTATTTATGCCTATTTAAACTATATAGGAAAAAGTTGAGTATCAACAATAATTATCCTCAAATGCAAGTTTAGATTTGTTACTTACCGTGATCAAGCCAAAGCAATACTTTAGAAACTCCGTGTCGCGCAAATCAACCTCTAAATTGCTTTAAACGAGCCAAAAATAACATAAAAACATCAAATAATGCATAAGGAAACAAACCCAAATGCTAAAGGTCGAATCTTTAAACAAATACTCAAAGTCAAAAAAATGTTAACTTGGGCCCGCACCCTGATAACCCATTCAAATATGAGTCCAACCATACTAGATTCTCTCAAAGCTGATTTCGAATCGATGTACAAAATCTAATTATTCACTTTAGATAAGTTTTTGACAAAAAAGACCCCCAATTTGTATTTTTGATGTGAAAATCAAAGATTGAATCATGTAAAATATTCAAATTGAAACCAAATCATGAAAGTTTTCCTCGAATATAACATCCCATAAATGACTTCACAGTGGTACCCTATGCGATCACGATTGTACCCTCACAATTGTGATGCACAAATATACTCTGCCATAACAATGCTCTATGTGTTCACTATGTTTGCCACGCAAATGAATTTCCCACAATTGCCAGTGCTCTGCGGAAGCTCCCTAGACTTTGTGAACATGGAGAAAATTACACCAGCTGCTAGCTTCCCGAGAACGAAAGCGGCTACACTTTATGAACATGATTATCAAGTCTCACAACCTTCACAAATGCAACCCTCTACCCATGAACGTGAAAAGAAGAAACACCCAGCTCCAATCATACACTATGTGATCGTTGTTAATCTGTCGCGATCACGAAAGACATCAGCAATATTTGGAAAACCAACAATACTAACATGAAATAAAATGCCTAAAACTACCCCGAAACTCATCTGAGCCCCTCTGGCCCACGTCTGAAGAGAGTTTTATAGTGTGTCTTACACAACTTACATTAGTTGTATGAGACTCTTTTTTTGTCTCACAAATTTGTAGACCTTAATTTTACACTTCCGGGGCCACAAAAATCTGGGTCCTCCAAACTGTGAGACAAAAAAGATGTCTCATACAACTAGCGTCAGTTGTATGAGACACAAAATAATCTTTTCCTTGTTCGAACATACTAACAAGTCCCAAAACCTAACACAATCATACTCGAGGTACCAAATCACACATGATAACATCAATACCATGAATCGCTCCTTAATTCAAGCTTAATAAACTATATCAAATTACAAGCCTACACCGAAGACGCCTAAATAACTCGGAATCACATTAAATTGTGAATATAAGTTCCAAATGGCATAAAGAACCTATCTCGTCTCCAGAAAAAAAAACTGAATCTAAACCCTAACATCGTAAATCCATTCCAAGTAAAATCTATAAAGTTATTAAAAACCAATGCAAGGTCAAATTAATAAACGTCAAACTTGGTCAATTCTTCCAACTTAAAACGTCTTGATAATCATCATTCCAAATCAATCTCCAGCCACTCGAAAATGAAAAACGATAATAATCCCATGTAATAATACACTATATGAAGCTACTAATGACCTAAAACCAACAGACTAAATGCAAATGCTCAAAATAACTGATTAAGTCATCAGCATACTAATGAAATGGAAAACTTGCACGTTAAGGTGTATGCATGTGCGAAGTGTGCTAACCTAGCTCAGATAAGGAGAATACGCTAAAAATAGCATTATCATATTTTAACATGAGATTAATCGACACATGATCTCTAACATTATCCAAGTAGCATACGAAGGATTACAAATGTATGAAACATGATAGAAAGGATCATAGTATTCAATACAAGTCATAACATAGCATAAGAACGACTGAGAACATGGATAAAACCAAATGCACCACACATGCTCATTCTATGTATGTGCTTCTCCCTCGACATATAGCCATCATCAACCATTCAAACAACTAATACCTCAACAAAAAAAAAAGCTAGGCAAGAGATTCACCTCGAACAAGGCAAATCAATACTCCAAAAATGCATTTTCTCGAAAATCGACTCCCAAACGGCTCGAATCTAGCAAAAATAACTCAATGACATCAAATAACCGTATAGGAATAAATTCAAAATAATTAAGCTTCTTTATTAAATTTCCAAAAAGTCTACATAAGTCAACCCGGACCCACATGGGCAAAATCCGAGTAAAGGGGTATATCCTGCTTAACCATATCCCTATGAGTTCAAATATGTGATTGGCTTCAAAAATCAAGTCCGAATTTACCCAAAAATCCCAAAGTTCATCTTATTATGCTGTAGGCGAAACCCCCAAAATTTCCTCTTTCAAAACCATGTTCCAAAAGCACAAATCTATGGGGAATTGAGATTGTATACGGCCAAAATCGAAGAGTCTAATTTTATGATTGATATGACATTCCACAGCTCGTCTTCAAAAGGTCTGAGGCACAGCTCAAGGTTTGACATGCTCGACATCAGGGCAGCACAAATCGATGACAATCAAGGATAACGGGGAAATTCCCAAGGCGCGTGCTTCAATCTGACAATGCCTGCAAACATAGTATAAGCCCCTACAATGACATGAAATAGTTGTACCAACTGTGTATCTTTGTAATAAATGTACATGTACTTTGTTAGGATTCCCTCTCCTATATAAAAGGGACCCTTGTCATTTTTTGCATAGATGATATTTAATGCGGGCAAAAAAACATACTCTACTCTCTAACTTAAACATTCTTCATTTTCTCTACTTTGATTCATTGCTTACATTTATTGTGTTTCATTAATTTTTCTTCATTTATTACTTGGCATTGATCATAGAGAGTCGTCATCAACGCCCTAAGAAGTGTTAGTTCTTCATTGAGTGACCCTAACCCGACGTTTAAGCTAGACCTTGAGGCCCTGCTTCGGACAGTCCGAGGCCTCGATTCATAGCCATTTGGTTTGGATTGTAACGTTGCTCCTTAATCTCACTTTACTTTCCTTGCTCATTTTTAGCATCTATTGCCTAACAACTAATCCTTAAATAACACATTTTTAAAACCACAAAATCAAATGTAATTGTAATTACCATTTTCAAGGTAAACATTTAGGCGCCTACCGTGGGGCTAAAAATAATAGTGATTCTTTTAGTGCTGGTTTATTAAAAAACACAAGTTATTCTTCACACTTTTTCTTATCCAAGAATCTTATATTTCAGGTCAAAATGTCTAGATTAGTAAATGCACATGAAAACAATGATCCTGTGGAGCATGGAGAGAAGGGTGTAGCTATTTCAGGCACCACTGTACCGTTGCGAAATGTTGAAGACTCACGCAACGTCCAACATGTCGATAAAGCTCTAGCACAAATGGGAGTATATGCCAAAACACTAACAAGAAGCAAAGAGAACCCCAGCTCAGGAGGAGAGAGAGGTTTTCCTTCACGTCATTTTATAAATGTTGCAGGTGTAACAACTGGCGATCGCTCAACTACAAAGCCCCCAAAAACTCCAAACACAGCAAAACCAGAAATAAATAGATACCGGAGAGATCAAGCAACAACCGGTAAGAAGCCGACCCCGCTATTATGGAATTTCTTGAAGACCTCATGTAGATGAATGAGTCCGGCAAAAGGAAGATAGAAGCCAATGATAAAAAGGTGAAGACCTACATATTGAGGGTCGACCAAATCCCGGGCGCATCTCCGATCTTCAAGGGTCTAAATTTGAAGAAATTCCTAGAAAAGCAATTCCGAAAGAGTGCAGCTCCAAAGCCAATCCCGGAAAAAATTTAGAATGTCCGATCTCCTGAAGTACAACGAAACCTCAAACCCAAACGAGCACATCACTACTTACAGTTGTGTTGTAAAGGGAAGTGACTTGAAGGACGACGGGATAGAATCTGTTCTGTTTAAAATATCCGGATAAATACTTTCAAAGGGGGACATGATGTGGTATCACAACCTATCCCCAAATTCAATACACTCATTTTCCATCCTGACAAATTCTTTCATAAAGGTACATGTCGGTGCCATAAAGGTTGCTACAAGAAAATCCGACATCTTCAAAATCAAACAAAGAGAAAAAGATATGCTAGAGGGATTGTATATCACTTTCAAATAGAGCGAATGGAAATACTGCCAGTCTCCAATATTTGAGCAGTGCAAACCTTCACCAAAGCAATCGTTATCAATCAAAGATTAGGGTCGAGGAAGACCAACTGGGAGCCCCCTCGGGCTAAGTATATCCTAGTATGCTCTTGGAAAATGAGAAAAAATCAAACAAAGAAAGTACTAGCCGCACATTGAAGATCGACGAAATGCCCAAAGACATAGAATACCCCGAAATGACTGATGGGGGGGGGGGAGGTCGAATACTCGGGGACTCCTGAGTAGAGACGGTTTCAACTGAAATCCAGGACCGATAGAGGCACCTCAATTGTCTATGTATAACTTCTACGCTAATGTATCTGACATTGTATCAGCCATAGGTAAAATCAAAGACACCATGTCGCCAAGACCCGTACTCTCAGATCTATGGAAAAGGAACCCTAAACCGGTGTGCTAATTTAATGGCATATATAGTCACAGGGCCAAAGGCTGAAAAACTCTAAGAAAAAGTGGACCGACTGTTCAATAATGGACACTTCTGTGAGTTCCTCAGTGACCATGCTAAAAATCAATTTCAAGAAAGAGAGATGAATAGAAAAAGTGAGATAGAAGAGCGACAACATGTCATTCAGCTGATCATTGGAGGAATCCACATCCCATAGGAACCCATTTTCCAACGAACAAAAATATCCATCACCAGGGAAAAACCAGCTCTAGGTTACGTACCCGAGGATGCTCTTACATTCAGCGACAAGGACATCGAGTCCTTGTTTTAGAATCATCACGACTCATTGGTACTTTCTTTCCTTGTGAATACATTTCAAATTAAACATGTGCTTGAGGATACAGATAGCTCGGCCAGCATTATCAGGTCGAGGGGGGTGGAGTGGCTCGGACTACTCAACAAAATTATGCCCACCTCTCTAGTCCTCAACGGATTTAACATGGCTGGTAAAAAAATGAAAGGAGAAATCACCCTTACAGTCAACGTGGCAAGCACAACCCAAAATGCCAAGTTTCATGTCATCAAAAGAGACATGAGGTACAATGCCTTGCTCAGAAGAGCACGGATACACTGCATAAGAGCAGTACTAACAACATCTCTACTAACAACACCTCATCAAATGATGAAGTTTCCAACAAAGGACGGAATGAAAAGGCTATACGGTGAGCAGCATGCAACAAGAGAGATGTTTATGGTGCATGGCACACCAACATCAATCCCTTCAACATCGAAGGAGCAAAATATAAAAAACCAGCAAAGTAGCAACCACTAGCAATACTCTTGATTGCACCTAAGTGAATAAGCGAAGGACTGTACCACGTCCTCTGAGCAAGCAGTTGAAGAATGTCGAGGCTTGAAGGGCCATAATAGCTAAGGTATATCCCTCTCCATTTTAATTTGCGTCATACACTAACCAATATGCAAGTGTCCGGTTAGAAAAGTCGAAGCACCTTCCGACTTGAAGACCTTAAGTTTTAAAGCATGCATTGCACTCTTTTCTTTTGATTGGGTTTTTATCCCAAGAAAGATTTTACCGACAAGGTATTAAATGAGGCAAAATCTATATGCCATCTAAGGAGATTTTAACGAGTATTCAAGGCTCCAATCCAATAATCCTCAAAGACTGGGGGCATCCCACTCGGGAGATCACCTCCCCAAAGAAATCAAAATAAGCCAAAGAGAGTCTCGATAGAAAAATGATGTATCGGGCCAAACGGTCAGATGAACTATGTCCGCATAAAATAATTGAACCCTCCACAACGAAAATATGTATAATTGTACTAAGTAATCAAAGGAGTATCTTTTTTGCGCTTCAAAGAAGTTTACCATTTCTATATGTAACGGCCCCAAGGCAAGAAATTTCCCAAAATATCGGATACATATGACCTCCGGGTCATAAACTTCAAGCTCATAAGCTCTTAACAAGGCAACTTCAATCAAACAAAGAATGGCCCCAGAGCCAAACACTTTTGATATCTCGTGGACTGTCACCCCAGTTATCAAAAACTCGAGGCCGGAAGACCCCGAGCAGGAAACCCTCGAGCCAAAAGCCCTCCACAAGGAATTATAAATAATGTAATACCTCCAAGAGGCATTATCAAAAATGTAATCCCTCCTATTAGACCTCCGAGCATACCTAAATCTATAAGACTTCAAGACAGGCATGACTTATACTTGTACCAAGTAACCTATCTTTAAGACCTCAAGCAACGCATGCTCAGATTTATAAGATCTTACCAAAGGCATAATCCTGATGTTAAAGTCAAGGCTATATATTTGAACTTGTAAGACCCCTAAAATGGAAAACCCTCGAAATAGACGCGAGACTACCTCACTAGGGGACTAAAAGGTGACGGCCAAACACAATGACTCGGTCACAAAGCTCTGCCCAAACTAACATGACTTGGGGCACACGACCGTCGCCATAAAATCATAGTCCTTCAATTACTTCAAAATACATTGAAAGGAACCGGTTACGCAGGCTACCCTCAGCATATACAAAAGAGCTTTGATCATATTAACTCCAAATAAAAAAAAGGCTTCAAAACAACTCGGCCATCGAGCGAAACCTCCCAATGTTCTCATCTATCGTCGCATAATGGCTCATAATCGAGTTTCTTATCAAAATATCAAAGAGTCGGGCAGAACAAATAAGCTTTAATGAGGGTAAAATAAAGCTTATACTAAAGGTCATACCGACCCAATCCGTAAGAGCCACTATTGTCAGCTTAAACTAGAGGTCGTACTGACCCTGCACGTAAGAGCCATTGTCTCTAGCTTAAATTTACAAGATTGCGGAAACTCAATACATAAAATCCTCTATCGCCAGGTTAATTTAAAGGTTATATTAATCGAATGCATACAAGCCATTATTGCCGGCCTAAATTAGAAGGCATATCAACCGAATGTGAAAAAGCCTACGAGCCAGCATAACCAGTGTCAAGTCTGATTTATAAACCTAAGGTTTTTTACTCGAAGGCCAATTCATGTGGCTAATCATTGACAAATGTCAAAAATCAAGACAAAGAACATAGACAAGTAAATAGAAATTTATGAAAGCAACCGAAACGCTTCTTTTATATATTTATACATACATACATACATACATACATACATACATACATACATATATATATATATATATATATATATATATATATATATATATATATATATATATATATATATATATATATATATAATACCGTCTGAATGATATTTCAGCCACCATTCATCATCATATACCAACTGATCAAGTTGTGGTGCATATATAACGCCATAACCTATTCACATATCCCGTATGCGTATATTTACATATATACGTGTATATAATGCCATTTAGTCATGGATTAATGCACATGTATGAAATGCATAAAAAATACTTAATAATCTCAATGTTCCTTCTAGATAAAAAATTTTCAACTGCGTATCATTCTGAGATCCACGAGCAGAATATAATATATTATGACAAATAGAAATTCAAAAACTTAGATATCTCTAATATTTTTTATGATTAAAGTCATTTATGAAATTTGTGCATTATCATGTTCTGTTCATATTGTATGGATCATGCCAACAGAAAGAACGAATAGCCTTAACATACCGAGAGTAGGAACAACTCCGTATAATTATTCTTTTGGAAACCTTCGTGAATTGTATTCACAATCAAAAAGAATTTGATTAACTTTCTTCCTTTTTGAAATTTTTGAACGAATCAAGATTTTTTTTTTCTTTCAAATTTTTGGAACGAATTAAGTTTTTGTTCCTTGAAGTCTTTGAACTAGGAAAGAAATGGAGGAGTATGTTTCTTTTTAGGATTTTGATGTTATTTGGGTTATGTTTTGTCAATGTGTAATATTGAGTTGAACAAGACCATTTTGTTTTAAATAAATTTATTCTGTTTTCATGTTCTTAGCTTTTAAGCCAAGGCGGATTTGTTTAGCCTTTTAAAGGAATTCTAATCAATTCCATGTAAGATCTATAAGTCTTTAAGACATAATTCTTTGTTTGGTTGCATAATAGCCATCTGGCAAGGTGACTTAAGAGCCATCATTTGCCTATTATGGCCTTATACCACGTGGAATGTTGGGTGAAGGTTATCAATTTTTATCTACATATTAGTTAACTAGATAATTTTTCGTTATCCGGTAGATAATTAATTACTTGCATAATTTTAAAAAATATCTCGAATTATTTAAAATACTGCACTCTTTTAACACATTTTATACACCTTACTATCATAGCTATAGGGTATTTTGTATGGTACTAGTCTATAAATACCGATTATTTTAGTTCGGACCATATTTTGTCCCAATATCCAAAATTTCAATGAAATTCATTTTCTTCGACTTGCTTTCCCTCTCACATTCACGAATTTACTAATCACTTGTGAAGTAGTATAATTCTTATAATCTTCAAATAATCTTTTACTTGGACTAGTGTCAATTACCTTACGAAAAGTCAATGTAAAATACTATAGGGTGCAATATCGTCATAACTTATTACTGCAAGGCGTATGATCATTATCATGTAATACTATCGGGTACAACATTGCAATAACTTAATACTACAGGACGTATCATTGACGTAATATTGTGAGGCGTAAGAAATACGCCATCTTCGAGGCCTGCACAGCTATGGTGTATTAAACTTACCACCACAAAGACTACTCATATAAAATTTTGCAACAACAGAAAGAGGGGTTTACCGTGGTTCTTGGCTTACCACGACATCTTGACCAAGTCAAGCTAAACACGCTCACCTTGTGGAAAACGGAGTCAAAAACATCTAATCCATCCTGAGAGGTCTTGCACCACACCGAGGAACCAAGAGGTTGGTACATAATCAAAAGAATATTAATTCAGAAGAAGGAGAATGGGCAGTGAAATGTGCTCGATATAATAACACTTACGTTTCAACTTCTATTTCCTTTGGAATGGCATCCTATCAATAGGGATGATGTCTGAGGTTCTCACTATGATAAACCGTCTCATCCACCCTGGTCTTGTTAATTGTGAGGATGACTCGTCATTGTTTTCAAAATACATTACTGTAAAGAAGTAGTTTCCATGTAAAATGCTTTCAAGAGACAAACTTCACCTCTTTATTTTGAGGAAACAGGATATATATATATATAGCTAAACCCTTGTTATCTCTCAATTTCAACTTTATACACCGGAAAATTGCACCAAAAATTATTAAGGTATGTTTAGGCGAGATTAGACAGTTGGATGGATGGGCAGGACCATGTTTCCTGTGTTAGTAATTCTAAACTAATTTAACAAGGAAGTAATCAAGGTCCAATCAATTGAAATGTTGGTCTGATGTTAAACATACTACACCTAGATGTATATTTATCTCATAAACAATTTGTTTTTAGTATCAATTATAGCTCAAAATTTGACAGCATATTCAAGAGAGAGGCTAGATGAATAAATCAAATTCCTCTATTTTCCCAAATAACCCAATCATTCAAAGAAGAGCGACGTTATACACCAGCATTGTTTCAGAACTCAACTGCTTGAGCTATCATCATCAGAAGATTGAGATAAGCATCTTTTCTGTTTGGGCATTAAATGATGATTCATAAAAAATTGACCAACTTCAGCCTTAGCGAACAGAGCTTCTTTCACCCTAATCTCAGCGTTAATCCTCGAGATAACGGCAGCATTGTTAATAGACTCAAAAGCAATGGAAGCAGCGGCAAGTAATTGTTTAGCCAAATGTAGATTGATTTGGACGGGTTCAGTGCGAGGAAGGTTGAAAAAGGTGAAATTAGGGTTGTAACAGGGAGGGCACAAGTAATGAGCAGGCGCAGCAGCTTCACATGAGAGGTGGGCGATGGAAGGGCATTTGAAGCAATGGAGACGGACACAAGGAGGAGGAGGGTTGTTGTGGAGGAAGACTTCGAAGCAAATAGGACAGAAGGAACCAGGGTGCGCCGCCAGTACGCAGGCGGTGCAGAGGCGGCGGTGAAGACCTCTGTAGGGAAGAAGGTGGAGGATGAGAGGTTGCCGGTCGGTGCAAACCTCACAACATCCAGATTGCTGCTGCATGGATCCGACCCTCACTTTCTTTTCATCTGCTCCGGCTGCAGCTCTATTTAGGGTTGAATTACTTAAATATATGTCACTAAGAGTAGCAAATAGCCCAAATTTATTTGACTTGGTTAATCTGTTCAAGTTCGGAGTTTGTTTGGACTGGACATATATTTCATTGTTAGATTAGCATCTGATTTATTTTGGATTAGATATGCAGCCCAAAATTTTGTACTATTATAAAGAGAAATTTTTATAAACCACTAAATGTTAAAGCTTAGTAATTATAGTTGGTCTAATTATCATTTGTAGTTGTGAATACAGAAAATAAAATGACTCAAAACCTTTGCTAAATAAGAAAACGTTCAAACCAATTGAGCTACAAGAGTAATATTCATAATAAAACAATTAATCTCTAATTTTATGATTTTGCTATGAAATACAAACAAAACTGTAAATGATAAATTTTTTGAAAATAAAGCTATGAATAATAAGTGCAGTGTACATATCTGACGTATCGCATAACTTTCTTTTAAAAAATTCGCGAAAGATATTTTTAAAAATATTCTTTTTTTGCTAAGTTAGATATATAGTCATAATAGAAAAAATGATATTTCGGTAAGTATTTCAAAATTATTAGAAAATAAATAAAAAGTAAAATTTGGTTAAGGTTAGGCAGATTGGCAAAACACTTATTGTTTTCCTTAGAGTCGTCTTTGTCCAAGTAAATGTTGAGTAGAATTAGATAATGATCAAAAATACCAACAACAACAATAATAACAATCTAGTATAATCTCACTTAGTTAGGTTTGGGGAAGATAGTATGTACGCAGATCTTACTCCTACCCAGGGGTAGAGAGACTGCTTCTAAATAGATCCTCGGCGTCCTTCTCTCCAAGAACATCCCACCTTGCTCTTGGGAAACCTCGAACTAACAACCTCTCGGTTGGAAGTGGAGGTTGAAATTATTTAAAAATATATGTACTATGTCCATTTTGACATGTCGGTCACCATATTTCACGGGTTTTCATTTGAATAATTGAACATATTGAATGTATTTTACACTCCTCTAATCGTTGATCGAGTTCATGTGTTATTCTTTTGGTGAGTTTGAAAAAATATGTAGATACTGTTTGACCAAAAAGTATATAAAACTCTTTATTAAGCTAGCTAAGTAAAAGGATAACGGTTTAATTTTAGTCAGAGATAATATTCCTAGATCTAAAATCATTTTATATGGATAATGTGGACCACCTTTACTAGGTTTACTATAATACTTAATAAATAATGTTGTTATTAATGTGATGAGAGCAAGTAATAAATAACAATAAGTGACACTAAATATAAATAAGGAGGAAGATTGACCCAATAATGAAAGAGGTGATTGATTCCTTCTTCTGACAATGATGAATAACAAGAATATGAGAGAATATTATACACTTTCTCGGATTTGGTGGAAATGACAATGGATTGAATATATGGGTCGAATTCTCTCTCAGAAAGTTGTTCTTTGTATTTATCTAAAGAGCTTACTTTTCAACAGTGTTCTTATCAAATGAAATATTACATGTCATTTTCCTTATCTCTCCTGCTATTTATATGGGATATTCCCGGAGACCCCCTAAGTGGTACAACAGAAGGAATATTCAATAGAATATTCTATTTGTATGTTCCAAAATTGTACTAGCTATTACTTCTGTATGTTGCTGCTCGACCTCGTCGCTGATGAGCCACTCACTGGCTTGTTTTGTTCACCTTGATGGACCTCGGTCGAACTGCCCATGATAAGTTACAATTCTCACGATAATCACCTTCTCGTACTGAATTTCCTCTGTCAGATTTTGACCCATAAAGTTAGTTCCTCTACTTATCGATGTCGTTTTTTGGTCGACCTCAATGAGCGCACTTCGTTAGTTACAGTTTAAGATATTCGTATGGGGAGGTTGAGTAGCGAGAATTTGAGAGCCACGCTTAATGACGTCCATTCAGAAATGACGTCATAGCCCTACGTGTCATCATTGTGCACTTTTCACGATACGTTGCATCTTTTCTTGCATCTCTTTCGTTTCAATACCAGTGCATTTGACGGTTATTTTTCTTGATTTATGCGCGGTGTTCTCTATAAATAAAGGAGGAAACCCTTTAAATAAGATTTTACATTTTCTAATCTTCTGATCCGGCATATGTTCTCCTCTTTTTCTTCTTTAAGTATTCCTATTTTCAGCAACTTTTTCCATTATCACTTCTGCACTTTCAATTCCTTAACACCTATATAACAAAAGATGGCTAGTGCATCTTGCAACCCTGAGAGGACCTCTGACCCAGTTCCTTTGTAAATTGTCGTGTCCAAGATGAAGGTAAATCCATTGTTGTAGAGGATGAGAGCTTCCCTACTGTGGAGGAAATTTTTACTCGTAATTTATGTTCCAAGTCGAACTTCTCGAATTCATTTGCGGATGAACCCGAGCTTGTGAAAATCGAGATGGATGGAACCTATTTTGCCGTGCTGAGGACCAAGTACAACATTCCCGCTCACATCGATCTGGTCGCAACTAGGAACGAAGTGATCGAGATTCATAACCCAGGGTATTGTGCATTATACATGTACCCGTTCCAAGTGGGATATTCTCTCCCTCTTTCCTTGTTGGCGGAGGAATTCTACCACTGTTACATCATCTGTTTGGTCAAGCTCTTCCCGTATATTTATAAGCTCTTTCTTATGTTGATAAAGTGTGCGGAGCTGGCGGATCGTGGGATTTCCATCCGCCATCTGATGTATCCTTTTGCGCCAAGCTTCCGCAGAGCTACGATGATACATCTCTGCCACTGTGGGACCAAGGGACTGGTGGTGAAAATGGAAGATAAGATGAATCATCGATTTTGGGACATTTCCTACATCAAAACCGAGTACGTAGTGGCAAACCCTAGTGGATTCCTTGAGGAGTGGAACTTCGCCATTAAGTATTTTTGCTAACTGATTATTTGTTCATTCTTTCGTGACCTGATCGTTCTTCTTTCTTTTATGTAGAGGAGAAGGTACCTCCTACGTTGGTCGTCGTTCGCATCTGGGTAGCTCGAATTTTACTTCACACAGTGGAATTCATGAATGGTCATTGTTCAACATGAAGTTTGGACGTAAACATTCTTCGATTAATAAGTCAAGTTTCGATCTTCAATCTCTTTGACCTTAATGTTGTCTTCTTTTTAAGTTATGTATCTTTTCTTTATTACTAGGTAGGAGGGTTCCGAGGAAAGCGAAGGATCCCTCCCCTACTTTTTGTAAATAAGGTACCTCAGCTGGGTCTCTACTCACTATTATTATAGCCAAGTCCCCACACTGCTGCTTCTTCTTAGGCACCGACCCTGCGTAAACCTGCTCGTCGGGTGGCTGCCCCATTAGTACCGAGTTCTCCTATTCTGCATTTAGTGGACGAATCATCGTCGAGCGAGGAGGAAGCAATTCTGCTAAAAAGGTAGAGAGTAGAGGTCGTCTTTGAGGCCGTGACGAACGAAGAGCCGACTAGGGCGATCTCGAGCAGACCGCAATTCCACACGAGGGTGGCATGGGTATGAACGCAAAGACTACGTCTCCTTCAGATGTAGGGATTGCTCTTTTGTCAGAGGCCGCCGTGGAAAAAAAACACTAATTAGAGTCTGCGGAGGTAGTTCGAAGAAGCGATCCATCGATATAAGAGTGGGTCAACATTCCTTCGTCTCTGCAAGAGAAAGAAAAAGGTGTGGCTGTAGATGACTATGAGTCTGGTTTCGACGTCGACCCCGAAGAGGAAATCATGTCAATGAGCGATTTACCTAGATGGAGGGAGAATGGATGGATGTGCTCTACTATAGGCATTCCTTTTGATTATGATCTGTTGACGAACAAAGAGAAGTGGTCCCTCTTTGCTCTGGCATTGAGAACAGGACTTTACGGTCATATAAGGATGTTGATCTATCGTTAGGCATATCTGAAATGACTTTGAGGGTGATTTTGTACTTTTGTTTCTATTTTTCTTGTAGCTTACATCCTCTTTTTGATTTTTACTAACTCTTTTTAGTTCTTTCTTCTTCCGTTAGGCTCTCATTTTGGATATTGAGATCAACTGCTGAGAGGAAAAGTAGAAAGGTTGTTTTCATGAAACTGGTTATGAAGTATCACAAGTATTGTGACAAGTACCATGAGATGCGTTCCCGATTCAGTGCAGACGGCAATTTCTAGTCCTTTAGAGATGAGTTGGGGCAGAAGGACAGATTGTTAGGGTCATCAGCAGCTTTAGCAAGCTCAAGGGCACGCTTAGAGACAAGAAGGATGAGCTCGAAGTGAGCAATGGGGTCGTGGCTCGAATGATGCAGAGATGGATACGTTCAGGGAGGCGATGTTTGATGAATGGATTGGTGGCTTGAGAAAGAGATTTCGAACCTAAATAAGCATATAACCATTCTTGAAGCCGAAAAGCCGCAACTACTGGCTCAACCATCTTCATCTCATGCTTCCACTTATCTCGATATTCCACGGGATTTGTACGAGAAGTGGATTGATGCCGAGTCTTAACTAGACATATCCAGGGGCTTGATGACGATAGGGAGGGTTTCTAAGGCTGAGTTTTAAGACATTCGTGCTAAGGTGCACTTAGCTCGGGTCTCATGTGGTTATTATCCTGCTACACCGGGGGTCGGTAATATTGAAGATAATTTTGATGGGGTTGATTAAGGTGCACGGTATGTTGATAAATACTCCAACCGCAAGGATGACTGCAGGGACGATGGTGGAGGCGATGTTGCCGAGTAGTATTTTATGTAATTACATTTATTTTTGTGGGCTTCTGTTTGGCCTTTGTAAGATACCTTTTGGAATGCTACATTTGTTATTTATTTCCGAGTCTCTTGTTTTTTCCTTGAATATTTTCCTGAATTCATTGCCTTGAATAAAAGAATTGTGTTTGTAGGCGTTAGCTCTATCTTGATCGAGTGACTCTGATTACTTCCTGTGAAGTCGAATGTTGCTGTAACTGACTCCAATGAGGTTATTCTGTGAATCATGTTTGGATTTGGACGAATGCAAGCTGAATTAGAGCTAGGCCGAGTAGGTCTATTTTCCCTTGTTCCTGGAGTAGTTCCCAGATCTACCTTTTCTGAACAGGTATGCAATTTTCGATCGATTTTGTTATTCTCGACTGCCAGGTTGATGAAGAAATACCCATAATTTTGGGAAGGTCATTCTTGGCTACTAGGTGAGCATTAATTGACTTTGAGATCGGAGATTAGAAAATGTGGTTGAACAATGACGAAATAAAATTCAATTTCAATACTCTATGAGGATACCCAACGAGTTCTCAAATTGTTTACTAGAGAAGGCAATCAATGTGATGCTACAAAAGGAGGATGACTATCTTTATGTTAGAGACCCATTAGAAGCTTTCTTGATGAAAAGAAGTTGCTGGTGAAAAGTTAGCATAGTGGTTATGGCTCTTGAAGGTGAAGGTTTCTAGAAAAGGAAACCTTGGTTTGGCCCTTTATCAAGAGCCAAACGATGGGCCGAGACGATCACCTGGTGTTACCTAACCGAGTACCAATGTAACATATCTTATTTATTATACTATCATTGCTAACTGGGTCAACATTGTTACAATTCATAATGTGTAACTATAAGTGGGAAAGCACTATATCGATGAAACATCATTCTTAAAATATGAAAACGTACTGGTGGTCAAGACCTATGACATACTATACAAAATAAACATTTGTCTACAAAGCCTTTAAGAGTATTTGATATCAAATGGGACAGGGTACCGGCCTACCCCTAAGTTTAAGGCCAAAGTTTATCACGATGACTCATAGAATTAGTTGCACTGAAAATGAGGTGAAAAGCCTTACCGTCCTTTTGTAGAATGCAAACCTCGTCTACTATTGAGGGCTCATCAAATGGATTGTTTATACCTGCAGGCATGAATGCAGCATCCCCAACAAAAGAACATAAGTACGAATAATGTATCGAGTATAGAAGGCATATAAATAAGTATATAAAAGACGTGGAAGAAATACAGAATAAATGACTCCACTTGTAAGTCTGGATAACTCTTTATCATGAAATACTTATAGTTTTATGCACCTGTGTTTGTTCATAATGGCAGGGCTCGTCAAACTTTCTCTACACATGTTCATAACATCATCAAGCCTCTGAAGGCATCCCATTTTATCATCCCAGCCACTGTGGGAAAAATCATCAACGTATACCAGCTAATCGGGTTGAGTACGTATATAATGTAGTAACCTTTTACTATGAACCTTATATATATATATATATATATATATATATATATATATATATATATATATATATATATATATATATATATAATGCTATCTGGTCATTGATCAATTTACATGTATAAATAAATGCAATGCATAAGAAGTACATCTATAAAATCTCTTGGAATGTCATAAGGCCGTTATGCCTTAGAGTAATATGATGAAGAAAACTTTTTTCAACGCAAGTATTTTTTTGAGATCCATGAACATAAGATGTAATAATTAGAAACATGGAAACTCAAGAACATAGGCACCTCTAATACTTCTATGAAAATAGTCATTTATGGAAGTTGTGCATTTTCTCGTTTCATTTGGATCGTAAATCATGCCAAAAGGTAAGAAAGTATAGCCTTAACATAGATAAGCTGATTCTCTTTACAATCTCTCTAAAATACGTCAATTGCGACAAAATACGTAATGACGGATCGAAGTAGAAAAGAATTTATATGATATTCCTAAGAATGATTGTATCGTACTCCCATAGAATCACAAAATCCAGTTAATATTATACTAAGAAGTCTGGTATGGAATGTTTGAAGAAAATCACATTACAATTGACAAATATGATCACTTGAGAATCTGAAACCTTCTTCATTCCTTTGTAGAGAATACAAAGTGGCTTTAGAGAATTACTTAAACATTGGTTGTGGGTCCCATATTTTAGATGACTAAGCCACATAACCCCATAAATATGCTACCTCATTATGTAAACCTAGGAGTCATATTCATTTGCTGCAAAATTTCTAACATCCCACGTGGATGTTATCCCCCTAAAATTATCCACAAACCTCACTTAAATATTTATCCACAAATTCCTAATAAATTCGATTATTTCCTGCTGAAATCAATAATTAACCAATTATTCACATAATTAAGAATTATCTAATATTTTATTCACTTTTAACACACTTTATATATCTTACTATCATGGTCATGTGGCATTTTTTATAACACTAGTTTATAAATATGGAATATTGTAGCTTGGAACGTATTTTATCTCAAAATGTCAAACTTTGACGAAACTCATTTTCATTAATTTGCATGCCCTCTTACCTTCACGAATTTATTTATCTCTTGTTTGAAATAACATAATGCTTTTAATCTAAAAAATAATCTCATTTTTGAGCTTTCATCAATTTACTTATGACGTACTTTCACGAATGAAAACATGTGGTGTTACACCCTTACACTTAGAAGAAAGAAAAACACCACCTGCAAAGCCGTCAATAGAGGAGCCACCAGAGTTTGACCTAAAACCACTTACAGTCCACCTCAGGTGTGCTTTCTTAGGACCTAACTCTACTTTACCTATTATTATCTCTTCTGATTTGTTAATTGTGCATATACAAAAACTCTTGCAAGTGTTTCAGAACTGAAAGACTACTATTAGTTGGACCATGACAGAAATTAAAGGTATCAACACAGCCTTTTTCATGTATAAGATTCGCTTGGAAAAGGGGTACAAGCCTTCTAGGGAACATCAAAGAAGGTTGAACCCGAATATGAAGGAAGTGGTGAAGAAGGAAGTGATTAAGTGGCTAGATATGGTCATCATCTTTCCTATCTTGGATAGCGTCTAGGTAATCTCCTTCCAATGTGTGCCGAAGAAAGGTGGCGTGACTATTGTATAAAATGAGAATAATAAGTTGATCTCCACTCCTACAATCTAGTATTGGAGAATTTGCATGTATTACAGATAACATAAAAATGCACCCATGTAAGACCACTTTCCCCTGCCGTTAATTGACCAAATAGTGGATAGATTGGAAGGGAGGTCTCACATATGCTTTTTGTATGGAACTTCAGGATATGATAAGATCATAATATCCCCTAAACATAGAGAGAAAATATCATTCACTTGTCCTTATGGCATCTTTGCCTTTTGGAGAAGTTGTTTTGCCTCAAATATCAAAACATGGATCTCGGCACGTATCGATGAAGAACCAATAATCAGTTAAATAGAAGATTTTTTACCTTTTATGAATTGTACTTAGAGTAGGATTCCTCTACTATATAGAGGGGGACTGATAATTTATTAAGGACATTGTAACATGCAGTCTAATGCAATATACTACTATGTTTCTGTTATTTAAAGTTTTTTTCTTTCTCATCAGTATTGGCCATTGTCTGGATCGAGGGTGGATATTTCACTAAGACTGGAATTATCTTCCTTGTATGGTTTGAATTTACTATATCTTTACTTATTCAATTTAACCCACTTTATCACTTTGTATCAAATTAATCCGCGAATCTTTAAAGCCTCTTACAAATTCAATTGTTATCCTATTTTGTGGGTAAAAAATTTGGCGCCCACCATGCGGCTACGGATAATAGTGGCTTCTTGATACAAACTTCCATAAACACCCTATTTTACACTTGTTCTTTTAAGTGTCTTTAATTTCAGGTCACAATTTAAATTTCAATCTCCCAATCGGTCCCTCTAAACGTGGATGGTGAGTCCAGTCACCATGGCGAGAACAACAATATAGCACCCAGTAAAGAGGTTTCCCCTGGCGATCTTAGTGGAGTTCCAGCTGCGAACCCAATCTCACACTAGCTCGTATGTGGCAGTAAATGCAAATTTGCTTACCGATCTTGCCAACAACTTCCGCAGGGCAGTCTGGTCAATTGCCCAAAATATACATGGCAGTAAAGGTAATGGGATCAACTTGTGGGTGATCTTCAAAATATTAAAGTATTAACAAGCAGCGATAGCCCAGTTGCAGAACCAAAGAATGCCCCCAGCAGGTTTGAACCCTAACTGTCTCGAGAAGACATTCACAAAAATGAACCGGTAACAGAGAAGCCGAATGAAGCTGAACTCAGTACTAATCTCGAGATCATAAAGATGCTCGAGGAGCTAACAAAATGGGTAGAACCGGGTGCAAAAAGAAAATTGAAGCCTATGATAAAAAGGTAGAAACCTACAACTCTAGGGTCAATCAGGTCCCAGAAGCACCACCATTATTAAAAGGGCTTGGATTATCAGAATTTTGTTCAAAAACCTTTACCTCCAAGTGAAGCTTCAAAGACAATCCATATGAAGTTTTGCTGCCAGAGATTCCTAAGTACAACGAAACAAATCACCCTAATAAGCATGTGACCTCCTACACATGCTCCATCAAAGGGAATGCCTTGGATGATAAGATGGAGGTTGTCCTAGTGAAAAAGTTTGGGGAAACTTTGTTGAAAGAATCTATGATATGGTATCACAACCTACCCCCTAATTCTATTAACTCAATTGCTATGCTTGCAGAATCCTTCGTGAAAGCACACGCCGGGGCCATCAAGGTAGAGACCAGGAAATCAGACCCTTTAAAGGTGAAATAGAGAGATAATGAGATGCTCAGAGAATACATAACCCAATTTTAAATTTGAATGAACGGACCTGCCTCCGGCCATGGATGATTGGGTCATTCAAGCGTTCACCCAAGGACTCAATGTTTGAAGCTCGTTGGCTTCACAATAGTTGAAGCAAAATCTAATAGAATATCTAGTTGTGACTTGGGCCGACGTACATAATCGGTATCAATCATAAATAAGGGTCGAAGATGATTAGCTTGGGGCTTCGTGCGAGTTCGTTTATCTTGTAAGCGCTATCGACAGAGTCAAGAAAGATATTGATCGTGAACCAAGATCAAACAGGGATCGGTATCAACCATATAATGGAGACCGAAGAGGTAATGGGTCCTGGTGAAACCCTGTAAGAAGTGATAGGAGAAGTGATCCAGGTTAAAGATACCAAGTGACCTCGAGTCTGCAGTTTGATCCAGCCCAAAGGATCCCTACCTAATATGTAAATATCATCGTACTCACAGTCACAGAAAAGATGATTGCCAATAATTGGGATAGAGGGTGGCCTGATTGTTCAACAATAGAAATCTCCACGAGTTCTTGAGCAATCGAGCTAAAAGCCATTTCAATAATAAGGACTCTGGTAATCATATCAAGTAGGAGGAACCTCAGCACATCATTAACATGATCATTGGTGGGGTCGACGTTAGTCAGGTCCAATGTTAAAGCGCATCAAGTATCCATCACCAGGGAAAAACAGACTCGAGATAACATGCCGAGAGGAACCTAGTCTTTTAATGAGTGGATGTTGAAGGGATCGTGTATAATGACATACTGGTAATATCTGTACTCATAAACAAATCTTTAGTTAAGCATATGTTAATTGATCCAGGTAGATCGACCAATATCACCACATCGAGGGTCTTGGGTCGTAGAGAAACTAGGTATATAAGACCAAATCGTGCATGTAGTTCGAGTTCTAAACAGATTCAACATGCATATGAGACCACTAAAGCTGAGATAACATCACCAATAAAACACTACCGAAGTCACTGAAGAAACAAAGTTCTACATGATCGAAGGAGATATGAGTTATAATGCTCTGTTAGGGAGGTCATGGATTCAAAAAATTAGAGTAGTGCCCACGGCAATGCACTAGGTAGTGAAATTCCTAACGCCAGGAGGGATTAAAACAAGTTACACTGAACAAGCAACCACAAAGGAGATGCTCAAGGTCGATGAAATGGTCCTGTTATCTGCACTTTTAACACTAAAAGATGTGAGTCTGGCCACAAAGGAAGAAATCAAATAGCAATTACTGACGTCGATGCTACCCCAACTGAAGAAGTAGATGGGTGAGGATGACGACAATAGAAAAGAAGGCCTCAGTCTGAAGTCAAGCATGCATTCATCAAGTATAAGTTATCTAAACTCCTTAAAATCGGGTTCATCCGGGAGGTTAAGTACCTGGATTGGCTATCAAATGCAGTAGTAGTCGATAAAAAAGGGAATAAATTAAGAATATAAGTAGATTATTAGGACTTGAATTAGGCATATCCCAAGGAGTCTTTTCCTTTTCCCATCATCGATCGCATGATCGATGCCACAGTCTGCTACGTGATACTCAGTTTTCTCGATGCTTATTCCAGGTACAACCAAATTCGGATGGACCCGAGGGATCAGGAAAAAATGTCCTTCATCACTAAGTATGGCACCTACTGCTACAACATAATGCCATTCAGACTAAAAACATTGGTTCCACTTACAAACGCCTAGTAAATCGGATGTTCGAAGAACAAATAGGAAAATCAATGGAGGTTTATATTGACGATATGTTGGTTAACTCTTTATGAGCAGAGGACCATTTGAAGTATTTGTAGGAAACCTTGAACATATTAAGGAAATACAATATGAAGCTGAATCCAGAAAAATATGCATTCGGAGTAGGATCCTAGAAATTTCTCGAATTCATGGGGTCCAACCCGATAAAATCAAGGCCATAAAGGACATTACCTAGTAGACAAATTCAAGGCCATTCAAAGGTTAACCGGGATCATAGACACACTGTTTCGATTCAATTTGAGGTTTTCTAACAATATCCATCCTTCTTCTCAATGTTAAATAAGAAGAATAACTTTTAATAGACCCCAAAGTGTCAACAAGACTTGGAGGAATTCAAATGGTACCTCTTAAGCCCATCTTTGCTTCATAGTACGAAGTCAGATGAATAATTATACATATAATTAGCAGTGTCCAAGGTAACAGTAAGTGGAGTCCAAGTCTGGGAAGGAGGAAGGTATACAATTTTAAATTTATTATGTTAGTAGGAGTCAGGAAAGGCTGAAACTAGGTAACTTCACCTAGAAAAATTAGTGCTTGCTTTTCTAAGCGCATCTACTAAGCTAAAATCGTATTTTCAATGACATCCCATATGTGTTGTGACTACTTAACCATTGAGAAACATAGTGCATAAACCCAAGCTCTTAGGATGATTGGCCAAATGGGTTGTTGAAAAAAGGGGGTACGATATCGAATATCAACCGCGAACCACCATCAAATCTCAAATTTTTGCTTGCTTCGTGGCCGACTTCACGCTGTCCCTAATTCTCTAAGGTCTAGAAGCAGTTGTTCTTAACTCAGGGCCTCCTCTAGAATTTTTACCTTCTTTACTGACGACCACAGATGCAAAAGGGTCCAGTCTTGGCATCGTGTTTAAGCCACATATGGGTAATGTATTTAGACTATCTTTCAGAACTTTAAAATTTGATATCAATTAGGCCTAATATGAGGCCCTGATTGTAGGTCTTCAGCTGGATAAATCCTAGGGTACAAGGTGATCGAAGCTAGTGTTATTTCCTCCTTATGGTGAACTATGTCAATGGGACATTTGAAGTCAAAGATGAACAGAGGCCGAGGTACCTGATAAGGTACATGTGCGATTACATCGGTTCAAGCAATGGAGTTTGCAACATGTACATTGGTATTAAAACAGTGAGGCTGATGCTCTTGATAATTTCGGATTGTCAGTCAGTGCTGATGAATTCAACTCGGGTACGGTCATACAACTTATGAAATTGGTAACAGAAGAAGTCCATACTAAGATAAACCCAACAAGCTTATCATAGGACTACAGAAAAAATATATAGATTACTTGAAAACCGAAAAACTGCCCTCAGATCCTAAAAAATTGAGAGCTCTGCATACAATGGAGACCTGATTCAGCTTGTACGAAGAGGGTACCCTATTCAGGAGAACATTTGATGGCCCACTCGCCATATGTCTAGGACCTTGAAATATAAAGAATGTTTCTAGGGATGTCCATCAAAGGCCAATCATAAGTTCGAAAGGTAATCAGAGTTGGTGATTACTAGATAAACAGAGAAAATGATGTGAAGGAGGTCGTGAAAAAATACAACGAATGTCTGAGGCATGCTCCAATAATTCAAAAGCTCAGGGAAATTTTAGTCTTGTTACACTGGCCATTCATGAAATAGGGAATGGCCATCGTTAGCCCCTTGCCATGGGCACCCGGTAAGGCTCAATTTATATTATTTATGATTGACTATTTTTCTAAATGGTTAGAATCCCAGGAATTAGAGAAAGTGAAGGAGACAAAAGTTATTGATTTCACGTTGGACCATATAATATGCCAGTTCGAAATGCCATCTGAGATCATGTGCGACAACGGGAAGCAGTTCATCTGCAGTAAAGTGAGCGAGTTTTTTACGGACCATAAGATCAAAAGGATCCTATATACACCCTATCACCCTAGTGGGAAGGAGCAAGTGGTGTACATGAACAAAACCATACTCCAAAACCTCAAAAGAGTTTGACTGACATCAAACGAAAACGAAAGAAACTTTTGCCCAAAATCCTATGGGCATATCATAAGACCTCAAAATCTAGTACTGGGGCCACCCTGTTCTCGTTGGTCTATGGTGCAGTAGCTATGATATCATTCGAAGTAGGAGAACTGAGTCTCAAGTTTCATATACGACCAAAGAGCCAAACAATGAGGCCATGAGTATGAGCTTGGAACTTTTAGACGATAGGCGTGAGACTTCCCTTGTCCGGTTGGCCTCCAAAAAGCAACATATCAAAAGGTACTACAATCTAAGAATCAACCTTCGACACTTCAATATCAGAGACTTTGTGTTAACAAAGGTGACACTATGCACCAAAAACCCGAACAAAGGGAAGTTAGAGCCGAATTGCGAAGGCTTGTATCAAATTATGAGATCACTGAAAAGGATTATACAAACGGCTACCGAACAACTATAACGTAACCCAATTAAGACAATAATAATTCTAAGGTACGACCCCATTCATTACTTTTCTTAAATATATTTTGAAGTGGACTAATGCTTGCAAGTAACGGCCAAGGAATGATGAAACTATTAGGCCTGAAAGCACACTTTGCATTCTTTTTACCCTAGACCAATTTTATCCTAAATGGGTTTTCGGTAAGGTTTTAACGAGACAAAAGTGGATCGTCCTAAATTAGAATTGAAGACCCACTATGAACCAGAGTGAAGGATTACAGTAGAAACATCTGAGCCCTTTTTACGATTGGCATCCAATACTAGGGGCTATCACCATCAGATAATAATCTTGGAAATGTAGAAAACTTTGTGCTCAAACAACTTTATAGATAGGATTTATTGTAAGGGCAAATCGTCAAATAAACCATGCCTACATAGACCATTTAAGACAAAACATGAAGCTTGTACATAATTGATATCTTGTATGTTGCACAAAAATGTAAGAAATTTTCTACTTTGCAGATATATATTTTATCCCTTAAAAACTATTACACTTGCTTAAGGACATCGGGCCCAAGGGACACCTCTGTTCAGATCCATGAGATTACCCCAACTCAGGGAATGTCGTCAAAGGCAAACTCGAATGGCTCGTGCTTTCAAAGCCTGAGGGCAAAAAGCCCTAGTAGGAGATACACGAACATAACAATTATGGTCGCCCCCACTTGGGGATTTTGGTCATGGGAAAGCCAAAATGGCTCGGGTATCGAAGCACAGGGTAATAAGCTTATTTGGTAATACCCGAAGTTTAAAGGCTATGAACCAACCTAAAAATAGCTCGGAGACGTACGAAACCCATAACAAAAACGAAGGCCTTGAAAAACTTTATAAACCAGATCCAAGGCTACCGTTGGAAAAATTATAATCTGAAATTTTTTTATGTAAACACTTCGGGGAAATCTTCCGGTCGTACCAAGCACTCGTAAATCTTAAGAAAAATTACTTTGAGAACAAGCCTTGTTTGAATATCTGAAAAGATCTTATTATAACATACTAAGACATTTGAAAATTTTGCAGTCATAAAGAAAAATGCAAAAAGATTAAAAATTGTCGAAGGCAAAAAAAAACAGTATATATAAAGACTTTTACAAAGGCAAAACGTTAACAAAAGAAAATACAAAAAGTATATAAACGAAGAAAAAACTACAAGGCACCTAAGAAGCCTGATGTATGCTAGAGCCCCCCCCCCCCCCATCACTGGGTCCATTAGGGTCTTCTACACCCTTGAACCTGTAGGAACTCTTGTAGCCTTCCTCTCCCTCTGGGTATACTAACTTTTTGGCCCCGATCTCGATCCTCGTAGCATTTTTTATTTAGGCTAATAAGTCGAAACATGGGCATCAATAACTTTATAGATTTTTACATTTTTCCACTACGTCGATGTTTATTATGTCCAACCCTATACCACTACAATGTGGCAAGAGTGGTCGACATAGCTTTTATGTGAGACGGTCTGGATCAAATCCACAGGAATCTTGATTGTGTGGGAGGTGGATTCCTATCTATACTAGCAGTGTGTTATGCTCTGAATTACACTTCCAATCTTAATTGTTCGTTTGTAACTTCTAATTTTATGCTAATGAGATGCTAAGTTAAACAAGCACTAAATCCTTAACAGGTTCCCTAAATGGATAATGAGGCACTAGGGAAGCGACTTTCTCCTAGGTGAGTATTTGATGGGTTCTAAAGCCTAAGGAAAAGTTGTTATGTTGGGGATTGCGGTATAGACAATGGATGGAACTACTCACACTATAGCTCTCGGTAGCTTGAGTGGCTCTGCCCTAATTGACTTTATCAAGATAATTTGGGTGTCAAAATTGTGCAAGCAATTTAGACTCAAGTCGAGTATTACTATCTCTAGGTTTAACCCTTTAGTTAGGGCTATCAATTTCTTGAATACACTACAATTCCTTGTTGGACTAATTTTCCTAGACTCAAAGTCTCTTTATTAAGAAGAACCCAAGTCAAAAAGGCACAAATTAGTGTTTGCAACCATAATTCAACATGGAAATGCAAATCTGTCCAAATATCAACCAACCATAAACATCTAGCTTTAAAACACAAGACTCATCAAATACCTACACTAGGGTTGAGCCACAATCCTAGCTAATGGGTTTAGCTACTCATAATAATGGAACAAAATAAATAATTAGATGAAGAATAACCCACACAGTATAATTCCAAACTAAGAATGGAAGATTCAACGTTAAAAAAATCACAAATTACTCAAAATGGACTAAAACCGCCGTTAACGTGGTCTACTAACATAAAAATAACTGAAAAATATGCAAAACGAAATGTTTATACAAGGCCAAATTGATTAGACAAAAATACACCTGATGGAAGTACGGCGAACCGCGGAATAGGCACTACGACTGGGGTGAGACTTGTTAGCTTCATTTCTCATGATCTGAATCTGGCCACCTGGACCGCATAAAATGCACCGCAACCACTGTGGCTTCACTACGGTCCACATAAAATGGACTGCAGCCGTAGTGGGTTCTAATCTTCTAAATTCCATGTTCTTTGAATCTCTTCCCCGCGGACCGCATAAAATGGATTGGGGTCGCGATGAGGCTATTGTGGTCGTGAAGAATCTACCGCAGACACTGGTGCTTGAGTTTCCAAAATTTGCACCTTTCTGAATCTTCTCACCATGGACTACACTAAGTGGATTGCATCCACACTAGATCTGTTATAGCTGCAGTAGATTTTGTGCTGCAACAGTGCATTGACTTGTTCTTGCTACTTATGCAAGTTTCACTCCTTTTTGAGCTTGTTTTGACCTCTTGTCACTTTTTTGACCAAACCTCGCAAACAAGTACAACCTGTAATCCTTGAGGACTATTTGTAAACATTTTTAATCAAAAATTAAGTCAAAGGAGTATAAAATGAACTAGAATCCCTAGTTATCAAATCCCCCAAACTTAAGCTTTTGCTTGTCCTCAAGCATACAAAATAAGTCTCATCTCGTTAATAATAAATCTAAGAAAATTTAGCGGACCTCAAGTGACCTCATCTAGCATAAACTGGGACTAATAATTGGCCTTAATTCACATGCATCATTAGCAATATTCAACCTTTGTCACACCTCATGTTTACATGGCTACCCCGAATGATAAACGTATAAAGGAGTTTTTCCAATTAAAGTGACATTATTCAAAATGAGATTATTTATTTATTTAGAGTCGCCACTTGGGATAGGTTTGGCTTTTGGTTTCCCAAGTCAACGGTTTGTTTTGAATCCAAAATCGAGGAAATTTTCGACTACCCGACTGGAGTCTGCGAACCAAAAATTCTAAGTAAGGAATTCTATTGACCCGAGGGAAGGTGTTAGGAACCTTCGGATCCCGTGGTTCTAGCACGATCGCTTAAACTATTAAGAATGTGAATGTAGTTTAAAAGTGTCTCTGGATCGCATCACATGAAATGCACTCGTATCCGAAACACATTTTATCCAACGTTTTAGGATTGGGATTTGGGTCGCATGAAATACACACCCACATTTAGGAAGGTAAAATTATTAAAAGGCACACCTAATATGGCTAGCGTATCATTATATTTGCGGGAATCCGTGAAGTTAACTAAATGACACGTTCCGAATTTCTAAGCATTTTAACATAAGCATTTAAAGAGGGCCATGCAATTTATGGATTTTATTTGGCGCACCACACCTTGTTTTATTATATTAAGGCCAACCTAAAGCAAATTAGGATTTTCTACGGCGTTTGTCTCCCAAGGAACTAGTTAATCAATATTGGAAAACTTGGGCTTCAAGTTCAAGTCTGAGTTCACACAAGAGAGAAAGACTTCTTATTTTGAATTCTCTACTTAACGTAATGCCCGCATTTAAACAAATGTTTTGGTAAACTTTAATTTGGCAGCGTGACCGATGAGGGTGAGGTTTTCACACACTTGGGCTACAAAATAAGCCCCAAAATTCATTCGCTTTCTGAGATTGGGCTTCAATATCAGCCCAGCAGAGCACATATCAATCCTGGAATTTACAAAATCCAAAATTGCCTAACATGCAACCAGACCAGGAAACTGGTCTAATTTCACAGGCCAAGTGTCATGGGCCCAGTTGAAACTGATACCAGCAACCCACCAGTTTAATAATTCTTGATTACCAAACTTAATCGCATTTTTATTCGAATTAAGATGAGCTTTATTTGCGAGGCGATTCAAACACGAATGGGGGACTAATATTTGATCGAAACCCCTGATAGTTATTTATATTTCATTCATGCACCTCATCAATATTATAGATTCGAAATGGAATTCTAATACTGAAGTTTACAACAAATAGTCGTCCTAAGATTCAAAACACTACTATTTCAATAATTTAAATTGAAATTAACTACAACTACAATATCACTCACAATGTTCGTATAGGTCTGAACATAATCGTCCATACAGTCCAACAAGTTATAAGGCTAACTAACTAGTTCCTAGTGTAATAATTACATGTTTCAATTCTACATCAACTACTTGATGAAGAAGAGGAATAACAAAACTGCAGCAAACTTATTAAGACAAAGCTGAATAGGAGAAGTCATGGATAGTCATCATTCCATTCTTAAATCATGTTATAAAGTAGAGCATGACAGGAGAAGTATCCGAGTTAAGGCAAAATAAAGCACCTATGAGTAGGTAATCAGGAAACAATAACAACAACAAATCCACCCAGCAAATGCAGCAGTGAAACCAAACTCAAAATCCAGGAGCAAATAAATAGTTCTTTTTCAAAATAAACCAGGATCCACGCAGCTTTAACACAAATGATTCTAGGATAAGTTCAAAAGTGGTTGATGCTAACGGAACAACAATTTTTCCCCCTTTTGCTTTTTGTGTTTTCATGTTTTCAGCGGATTTTCCTAGAATCAGATCTACTATTTTGATTTTTTGCTCTTGTGTTTATGACTAATTTTGAAGGATTTTTAGTGGGTTTTTTCTTTGCCTTTTATATCAAAAATCCATGCCTTTATAGGCAAGTAAACTAGGGCAAAGTTTTCAGCTTTTGTTTTACCTTTAGTCCTTTCAATTTTTTTTTTATTTTATTAGTTAGTCCCTCAATTCTTAAATTAATAGCCAAGTTGTATTAATCAAAGCCTGGATTTCACCATTGAACCCTACTCTAGAATGTTCTAGATTTGACTATAATATCAGGTTCTATCTAGGAATACCTACACTACCCCTCATTGAACTGGAATTATCAAATCACGTAGGCTGAACTTTATTACCCGCTATCCTTAATTTTTAAACAAAATTAATTGATCAAGGATTAGCCTAATCAGCTAATATCCAAACCAACTTGACCAATCATATTGTTCCTAATCAAACTAGGGTAATTGGTGAACTAGCAATTAGTACTAAGCAAATAAGATAAAAATCGGGACAAAAGGAACTTGACTAGTGAAATCAATTAGAAAACCAACCAAAAAAATAAAGCAGACGGAGCAAAATTAATCCTAAATTAAGAACTAAACAAACAGAATCAAATTTTTAATGAATTAACGCAAACAATAAAAAATTTAAACAACAAGACCTAAACAGACTGGATTAAACTAAATACAAATAAACTAGTAAAAGGGAACGAAAACTTGCTTGGCTTAACAACAAATGAACATGGCGTTGTGGATTTAACCAAGACCTATCTAAACTCTTATTAATTTAAAGAAAGGTAGTAGAGATTACAATCAAAAGAAAAGAGATCAAAAGACTTAGCTTATATTGGACAACAGTCCTTCATGCATCGTATTGAAACTATAAAACCCTAGATCGAAGAGTCGAGAGACTCAGACCCGATTTAAGATATTTCATTTTATGATTCGGGGTGAGAGGGTAAAGAGATCATATGGTATGATTTTGGTCGGATTTGGGTGAGTTAAGATTTGTTATAGACTTTTGATTTGAAGTTCGAAAGACCTGGCTGAGATTTGAGGGAAGATAGAGGTGGATATGGTTTGGTAGTGTTGAGACGGGACTATGGTGTAAAGTTGGGGTTATTTGGTGGTGGCGCCGCCATGGGAGGCTGAGGCGGCGTCCATAGTTTCGATCATTCGAGAAGTTTGGCTCACATTCGAAGGCTGATTTTTTGGGGGTTGGGAGAAGGAGGAGGAGGAGGAGATTTAGGGGTGTATTTTTGGCTTTGATTGGAGACTAGTGCCGCCGTAGACGGCGGAACGGTCGTCCCTTTGGCCGAAGATTTGAGACGAAGGGTTGGTATTTGAGGGTGGGGATTTGGATCATTGGAAAGATCTGGAAGAGAGGATCAAATGGTGTATTTTTGGGGTTGATAGGAGACTAGTCGCTGGCGGAGGTGATTTTCGGCCGAGGGCCGACGGCGGAGGGACAGTGGTTTTAGGGTGGTGTTGCACCGGTGTGTTAGGGTGTTTGGGAGATGTTTTAGGGGGTAGGGGGACTGCTCGACACTTACATAGCGATAAATCCGCCAGTTCCCATATACTGGATTAAGAACAACGATTGGCTATGATTGATCCTGAGGAAAACGGTGTGGTTTGGTCATAGAGTGGTCCTGGATCGAGTAAAATTTGGGCTAGACGGGTATTCAAAATGGGTTTGAGAGTTTGGGCTGATGACTTGTCTTCAAAACTGGCCCAATTTCCTTCTTTTATCTGTTTTCTAATTAATTCTTCAAATACATAATCAAATTCAAAAACCAGATTTAAATTCTATTATTAAAATTAATGAATTTCTTAAAAAAACCTAAATCTTAGTTTTAAAAAGAAAATTAAGTACATGTAAACATGACTACTATTTTTTGTTATTTTCTCTTATTTTTATAATGTCAAATTCTAATAATCCTAAGACAAAAATGAAAAATTAGGTCCTAAATGCTGGTGTACTATTTTTTTTTTATGAATTATATCAATTTAAAATGCACAAAATCAAACAAACACAAAATCATGCAATTAATTCCTAAAATTCAAATAATAAAAGAAAATTTCTAATTTTAATGAATACAATAAGAATATTTCAAGCGAGGCAAAAATCACATGCTCACAGCTGCTCCTCTTTGCTCGGAGACATGAAAGTTTTCCGGGCAAAAATAAATGAGTATTTATAAATTTCTTGAAGCTTGATCTTGAGTCTTAGCTGATTTTTCTACGGACTCCGATTTGAATCTTGATGTTCGTAAGCTGTAGGTGCCAGTTCTTTCTTTAGCATTTTAGCGGAGCGAGCCATGCCGAATTTGTGATACTGAGTCAAATTTGAGCAGTCCGCATCTTTCTTTTTTTCAATCACTTTGAGTTCAGTTCTTTTTGTTCTTTTCTTCTGGATTGAGATTCACTATTCCAGTCATCTTGCATTCTGCGCATTGAGGTAAAACCTGTTGGGGCGACTAAAACAAACAAACAAACAAAATATTCTACCCAGTTTGCACTACAGAAATTTTATGAGTTATTTGCAACACAAAACTACGCTATTTTTAAGGAAAACATTGAAAGTCATGATTGTTTATCGTTTTAAAAAAATTGTCAGGTTATGCTGGGAAAGGGATCGGATCCCTGTTAGGGATAAGAGAAAAATCCATGGGTTATGTTGGGATGGAGTAAAGAGTTCCTGCTGGGGAGGAAAAGAAAATCCACGGGTTATGCCGGGAAGAAATGAAATGATTCCTGTGTTATGCTAGGGAGATCCACGGGTTATGCCGGGATAGGAAAAAAAAGGCTCCTGGGTAATGCCAGGGGAATCATTGGGTTATGCTGGGACGGGAGAAAAAAGGCTCCTGAGTTATGCCAGGGAGATCCACAGGTTATGTCGGAATGGGGAGAAAAAGGCTCTTGGGTTATGCCAGGGAGATCCACGAATCTTGCTGGGATAGGAAGAAAAGGCTCCTGGGTTATGCCAGGGGGATCCATGGGTTATGCCGGGATGGAAGAAAAGGTTCCTGGGTTATGCCAGGATAGGAGGGAAAAGGTCCCTAGGTTATGCCAGGGGAATCCACGGGTTATGCCGGGATAGGAACAAGGAGGCTCTTGGGTTATGCCAGTGGAATCCCCAGGCTATGACGGAACTGGAGGAAAACGACTCATGGGTTACACTAGAGCGATCCACGGGTTATGCTAGGATGGGGGGAAAAGGGCTCCTGGGTTTTGCTAGGGGGATCTACGGATCATGCCGGTATAGGAGGAAAAGGCTACTGGGTTATGATAGGGGGATCCACGGGTTATGCCGGGATGGAAGAAGAGGTTCTTGGGTTATGCCAGAGGGATTCATGGGTTATGCCTGGATAGGAGGGAAAAGGCCCCTGGGTTTTTCCAGGGGTATCCATTGGTTATGTTGGGATAGGAAGAAGGATGCTCCTGGGTTATGCTAGGGGAAACTACGGGTTACGCCGGGATGGGAGGAAAAAGGCTCATGGGTTATGCCAGGGAGATCCATGGGTTATGTCGGGATGGGTGGGGTGGGGGGGGGGGGAAGGCTCCTAGGTTATGCTAGGGAGTTCCACGGGTTATACTAGTATTGGGGAAAGGCTCCTGAGTTATACCAGGGAGATCCACGGGTTATGCCGGGATAAGAGGGAAAAGTCCCCTCAGGTTATACTGGGGAGAATGGAAAAAGGGTCCTTAGGTTATGCTGGGGATAGATAGAAAAGAAATGACCCTTAGGTTATGCTGGGGAAAGAAAGAATGAACAGATCCTCAGGTTATGCTGGGGAATGGAAGATCGAAAAGACCCTTAGGTTATGCAGGGGATAGAAGACAACTGATCCTCAGGTTATGCTGGGGAGAGAGAAAAATGGCCCTCAGGTTATGTCGGTGAGGTCCACAGGTTACGCTGGGGACATCTAGGGAATATGGCCCTAGAATTAGAGGGATAGAGTTAAGGATCGGGGATCCTATGCTACCATGATTTATGTGATTCTCCTTTTCTTCATTTCTTTATGAAAACTGTGGGAAAGAGTTTGAAGAGAACCTCCCTTTTGGTTGATCATTGTTGCAAGGCTACTCCTAGATCCTGTGCATTTCATTTGGTTGCATCTGCTATTTGTCCAATTGTTTTGAATCACACCCGTTTCATATTTTCAAACAAAGAACGATTGTTAGTTTGAAGCATTGTTGGTTTTGTGGCCTTGATTTCTTGACCCATCCTTGCTTCTGTTGAGAAGACCTTTAACTTTCCAGACTTTGCCCTGTTGGTTAGTCGGGAGAACTCGTCTTTCAGATTTATTTCGCCTTCTTAGGATTTTCGGTTGTGATATTTAGCCCCAATTTCCTTTTTAGAATATTTGGGTACCCTTGGCGATACAATTAGACCAACGGGACTCAACCTTCCTAACTTCATTTTGCCTTTGTAGGAATTGGACTTCGATTTTCTTCCTTTCCAACCATTTGTGCTTCCAAAGCATCAACCATCATGGCCAGCCGGGATCGGCTAGAGGTGCCCACTGAGACTGAGTATTTTCTTTGGCCCTTGACTGGCGAGCCAAATAAAACCAGTCTTGCAACCTTTTCTTATGGAATAGTCATGGAATCAAATTTAAACTGAAATGGATTCAAGGAAGTAGTACACAAAAGCAATCATTTGTGCTCAAAGAGAAACATCCCATTCGGGGAAAAAGAAGGATTTATTTGGGGGGGGGGGGGGGCCATGCTGACTTTAAATGAACATAACATGATTTTCAGACAAGATGCCCGACCCGCGCAAAATATCCATCTTCTTATGAACCGTATTTCAACATTTCAACACCAGGGAACCTTTCCAAGACTTTCCCAGTAGTGAGGTATCTTCTTTTCGGATGACAGTGCCCTTTGTGGGTTTTCGCCAATCGACCTCTCTTGTTTCTCTTCTCACCGTCGCCAGATACTGCTCATACGAGTCTTCACTAAGCGAACTCTCTCATTTTTGTTTTCTCTACTTACCATCGCCTTATGGTGCCTAAAGGTTTTCACCGATAAGACTCTATCATTTTATTTCTCTCAATTTGAATTGTATCAAATCCCAACAATGGCATTTGTCACACTTCTGCCTTTGCCAATCGATCAGAATGACTTGGCCAGGTTTTGGGTAAAAAGGAATCTAAAGGGAACTACAACTTTGGAACTGTTTTGGTCGGTTCATGGTCGAATCATTACATCATCTGCCCTAGTCTTAATTTTTGAGGGGGTTGGGATTTTTGTTTTGGCGTGACTGAACCTCGGAGAGGGGCTGTCTACGTGTCCTTTCAGAATTAAGTTAGACGTAGTGCAGGATGTGTTTTTCCTAAACTAATTTTTGTTTTGTTTTGTATTATTTATAATTTTTTTTTCTATTTCATCACTTTTTCTCTTTTTCTTTTTCTATTTTTCATTGTTTTCTTTTCCTTTTGTTTTCTCTGTTGTTTTTTTGAACAGAACTTCCGGGTTCCAAAGATGGTGATCAAGAAACGTAACCGGCTCAAAAGGTTTGCGTAGGATTGATAGTGTTTTTGCGCAACAGAAAAGAAAAGCCTTCGTCATTTCGACCAGACTGAAACATTGCTGCAGGGAGTTCAAATGTAATACCTTTTTACTGCATCTGTATTTACTGCTGCTTCGAGATCGTCCCCTTCGATGTTTCCCAGGTACAATGCTCCTTCGGGCAATGTCTTTCTAATAATGTATGGGCCTTTCTAATTGGGAGAAAATTTCCCTTTAGCTTCCTAATGGTAAGGGAAAATGCGCCTAATTACAAGTTGTACAACAGCCTGTGACAAACCGCAGCCACTCATTTTTCATCAATTAACGACAATTGTTCCAGCCGAGTCTTGGCCCACTCGCTATCCTCAATTTCTGCTTCAACGATTACCCGGAGTAAAACAATTTCTACCTCTGCGGGTATGAAAGCTTCAGTTCCATAAACCAATAAATATGGGGTTCTCCTACTGATGTGCGCACCGTGGTATGATTCAATTAATGCAAAAAGAAACTTTTCATGCCATTGTCTGAGGCTTTGGATCATTTTTCTCAGAATATTCTTGATGTTCTTATTCGCTGCTTCAACGACACCATTGGCTTTGGGCCTGTAAGAAGTGGAGTTTCGATGTGTTATCTTGAATTTTTCACATATTTCTCCCATCAGACGACTATTCAGGTTGCCACGTTGTGTGTGATGATGGTTGCAGGAATACCGAAGTTGTAAATGAGGTTGGAATGCACAAAGTCTACCAAAGCTTTCTTGGTGACTAACTTAACCGTGATGGCTTGAACCCACTTTGTAAAGTAGTCAATAGTGACTAATATGAATCTACGTCCATTTGAGGTTGTTGGCTCGATTTGTCCAATGACGGCCATACACCATGAAGCGAATGGCAACAGTGCTGATAGAGGATGCAATTCAGTTGGTGGTGCATGAATCAAATCACCGTGCACCTGACACTGATGACATTTTCGAACGAAGCTGAAGCAGTCCTTCTCCATGGTTATCCAGTAGTATATTTCCCGAAGTATTTTCTTCGCCAACACATACCCGTTCAAATGGAGTCACACACTCCCGCATGTACTTCATGCATAATCCTTCCGACTTCTTTAGCATCGAAAAATTGTAGAAAGTTGAGATCCGGGGTCCTTTTATACAAGATATCACCGTTCAAGAAGAAATGACTCGCATGTCGTCTAATGGTTCTATTTTAATCTCCGATGGCTTGCTCAGGACATTCTTGTGTTTTCAGAAATCTCTTGATATCAAAATACCATGGTTGAGTGCTGGGTTTTGCCTCGGTTGCATTATAGTACCCATGCCTTTCCCTGATTTGAATTTCCAATGGACCGATGTAGGTATTTCTTAGGTAAGGTGATATCGAGGCCAAAGTAGTGCGTCGGCTAGCTTACTGTGACAACGAGGAATGTACCTGAACTTTACTGACTTGAATTGTTTTATAAGATACTCCACATGCTACCGAAAAGGGATGAGTTTGATATCTCGAGTTTCCCACTCCCTTTGGGCTTGTTGGATAATTATATCTGAATCCCCCATACTCAATAATTCCTTGACGTCTTGGTCGATTGCCATATTCATGCCCATGATGCAGTTCTCATATTCAGCTGTGTTGTTTGTGCAGAAAAAATGAAGCTGAGCTGTGGCTGGGTAGTGTTGGCCAGTGGGTGAAATTAAGAATGCCCCAATTCCAACACCTTTCGCATTTACCGCTCCATCGAAGAACATTTTCCAAGCAGTGATGTCCTCATACGTTACCTCTACCAAATTCACCTCTTAATATGGGAAATAGGTATTCAGGGGCTGGTATTCATCATCAACCGGTTTTTCGGCTAAATTTTTTGCTAATGTTTCGGCCTTCATTACCGTGAGACTGACATAGACTATGTCGAACTTGCTGAGCAGGATTTGCCATTTTGCAAATCTCCCTGTGGGCATCGGTTTCTGAAATATGTACTTCAACGGATCCAACCTGGTTATGAGGTAGGTGGTGTGGGCTTACCGGTAATGCCTCAGTTTTTGAGCCACCCAATTTATGGCACAATAGGTTCTTTCCAACAAGTTTTATTTGGCCATGTAACTGGTAAACTTCTTGCCCAGTTAATAGATGGCATGTTCCTTCTTACCAGTGATATCATGCTTCCCAAAAATACAACCAAATGAGTTCTCCAGGACTGTTAGATTTAGAAATAATGGCCTTCGTGGCTCTGGCGCGGCCAGGACTGGTGGAGTGGACAGGTAATCTTTAATCTTGTCAAAAGCCTCTTGACATTCATCCGTCCATTTGATTTCCGCATCATTTTTTAGCAACTTGAGTATAGGCTCGCATGTAGAAGTCAACTTGGCGATGAATTCGCTAATGTAATTCAGTCTCCCCAGCAAGCTCATTACATCCTTCTTGGTTTTTGGAGGAGGTAGATCTTGAATGGATTTTATCTTTGTTGGATCCAATTCAATACCCCTCCGGCTAACTATGAACCGCAGAAGCTTGGCCGACGGGACACTAAACGCACACTTGGCTGGGTTCAATTTAAAATTGTACTTGCACAGCCTTTCGAAGAACTTTCTTAGGTCCTGCACATGATCACCTTGAGTTTTGGACTTGATAATCACGTCGTCCACATATCCTTCTATCTCTTGATGCATCAAGTCGTGGAAGACGGTGGTCATAGACCTCATATATGTTGCCCCGACATTCTTTAAACCGAAAGGCATAACCATGTAGCAATAAGTACCTCAAGGTGTGGTGAAAGCAGTTTTCTCATCATCCTCTTCACCCATCAACACCTGGTGATATCATGCGTAGCAGTCCACGAAGGACTATATCTCACGCTTGGCGCGGGTATCAACAAGGATGTGGATATTGGGTGAAGGGAAATTATCTGTGGTACTTGCCTTGTTCAAATCTCTGTAATCCACACATACTCAGGTTTTCCCGTCTTTCTTCGGCACCGTAACTACATTGGCCAGCCATGTGGTGTACCGAACTACTCGAATTACTCCCGCCCCTAACTGTTTTGTGATTTCTTCTTTGATCTTATCCCTCATATCAAGCTTGAACTTTCCCTGTTTTTGTTGGACTGGAGGGCATTCAGGGTAAGTAGGCAACTTATGAACCACCAAATCAACACTCAGCAATAGAATATCATCGTATGACCAAACAAACACGTCTTTGAATTTAAAAAGGAGCTGGATTAGTGCATCCCGAGATTTCTTACTCGTATTGATGCTTATTTTGGTTTTCTTGGTTTCGCCGGACCACCCAAGTTATTGGTATCATTTAGATTTCGCTTAGGTTAATTTTCGAAATGTTCCAATTCTCGATTGGTTTCCCTAAAAGCATCTTCTTTGTCGTACTCTGTTTCTTAATTCATTAATTCACAATTAGGAGGCATGTTTGAATCGGGGCACGAAGTTCGCAAGCATGTCATGTAATTTAAAGCTGCATTATTAGAACTGAAAGAAATGAATTAAAGGAAAACAACAAGAACCAGAAATAATACAGGAATGTAGACGATGAAATATTGATTTGATTTCTTTGGAATTGTAAGATAACAGGGTTTCCACTTGGAAAATTAAAGGACAAAACACTAAAAGGAAAACACCCGATTTACACCCTGAGATAATTTGTGATGCAGAAAAGATGGCAAGGCAGGACTACTGAGCCTCCTGCCTGATTGGAAATGGCGTAGCCTTCTAATTTTGCAGATTGGCATCTTGTCCCATGTAGAGCACCTCAGCGGTGCTCGAGCCTTCTCCTAGTTGTACCATGTGGGTTTCGTACAACAGTTTTCTTATTGACCCACATATTTCTTCGATATTTTTAGCTGTGAAGGTCTCATCTTCTTCCTCCTCACTGTGCTTTGGATTCACAAATGTTTCATACAAGTGTGGCAAGGGTTGAGGCAAAGCCCATCCATCACGCTTTCTATGGTTCGCCCATGTTACATCCTTTGGCATCGGGTGAAAGCCTAAACCAAAGAACTTCTCTGTAATGGGCAAAACAATTGGCTCAGCTATCCCTTGTAAAGACCTTCCGAGTCCCTTCCCCGGTTTGAATCCTTGTGGTATCATCTCTCTCGCCACCATGATTGAGGTAGTAGAGAGGAAATGTTTGGGACATGGATTGCAATCTTCGTGCTGATCAGCCGCAACAATTTTGAAGCCTGATAAACTATATGCTCACTACCTTCTTTACCTTCGAGGAATGGGACAGAGGGATCACGGTAAATTGACTGCTCATCTTCACCATAAACTACAGTTTCTTGGTTCTCATGTTCAAATTTCAACATCTAGTGCATAGTAGAAGGCACAACTCCTGCTGCATGAATCCATGGCCTTCCTAGGAGGTAATTTTACGATGTGTTAATATCTAACACTTGAAAGGTTACCTTGAAATCAACTAGGCCAATGGTCAAGACCATATCAATCTCTCTGATCGTGTCTATTTTAATTCCATCGAAAGCTCGAACACATACGTTGTTAGGACGAGTCATTTTCGTCCCGATTTCCATTCGCTGCAATGTCGAAAGTAGTCATATGTCAACCTCAGAGCCTCAATCTACCATTACTCTTTTGATATAGTAGCCTTCATATTTGAAAGTTAGATGCAGGGCTTTGTTGTGGCAACTCCTTCCGGAGGAAAGTCATTTTTACTGAAGGTGATCTGATTGACATCGAAGAATCTTTCCGCCATCCTCTCCAATTGTTCCATAGATGTTTGAGTAGGCACGTATGCCTCATTAAGAGTTTTGGCTAGTGACTTCTGGTGCTCAGGAGATTCCATCACCATAGTCCCGTCTCGTCTTCATCTTTCAAAAGAAAGTTTCAGCCTCTTCGGCTCTCACTAGCTTCTTGGGTGGGAATCCCTTCTTGGTGGCACTGTTCACTTCATTCAAGTCAGAGAATTTCTTTGTAGGGTAGCTTTCTTGAGTTTCTCCAGTGATTTCTTTGCCTTTATATGTCACCACAGTTTCTTGATAGTTCCAAGGGATTGAAGAAGGGTCTATCATAGGCCTATGAGGTGTGCGACCAACCACCACGGGCTCACTCAGCCCTAGAGGATTAGTTGGCCCCCACACCACATAAGTTCCTTTGGGCACGTACATAGTCCAGTGCAACTCAAATCTCTTTAGGGGACTCAGAGTCAACTTCTTCCCCCGATGACCTTGTGGTACATAAAGGACATTTCTTTTTATAGGGATCGCCTCAGTTTTAACCTCAACCTTCTTTTCAATTTTACGGTGCGTGGTTTTATTCTTCTTTTCCTCATCAACTTTCTTGAAGGCAGCTCTTGGCTTTTTATCCGCGTCAGCAATGGCGATTATGGATTTTAAAGCCGGGTTGAATCCTTTGTCATCGCAGATCATCCCAATTACCGGTTCGTTGTTGTGAGCTGACAATGGGTTGTTAGTCACATTCGCGACATCTTCATCCCTCAAAACTATATTTCTTTGCTCTATTAGATCTTCTGCAGTTCGCTTTAGAGTCCAACAATTTTCGGTGTCATGCCCTTCAGCCCCTGAATGATAAGCACACCGGGCACTCCGTTGGTAGGAAGGCGATTCAGGGTTGTCTTTTTAGGGGTTTGGGCTGTAACAAACTCAACTAGACAAGTTTTGGGAATAGACTGGAATAGGACTCTCAGATTGGCGTAAAGTTTTGCCTTATAGGTGGCTCCCGGGGGACGGAAGTTGTTTTGAGGAGGGCGAGGATTATAGTGGTTTAGATGGGGCAGTTGGTTGATCGTGCGAATGGTTGAGCGTTCATAACCGCATACGGATGGGGATCTTAAGCCATGTCTTGGTGAGGATAATAATGTTGAGGGGTGCTTCCCGATAACATGGGCCTAGGAGCATGATGCCTTTCATACGTGATGCTGCAATCAAGGTTTCTTCTTTCTTTTTGTTCCTTGTGACTCCTCCCGCCCCACCTTGGATAGCCTTGGAGGTTGCTCTGATTGCTGAGAGACTCAAAATCCTTCCCCTTTTCAAACCATTTCACCAATCTTGATTGCTTCTGCAAAAAGGCTTGCCCATGGCCAACATCATGTTTTGAAAGTAATCTAATTCCTGAGCCTTAAGGTATGGTTTTCAGCAATTTGTGCTACCAAATAAGCCCCAAAATTCATTCGATTTCTGAGGTTGTCCTTCAATATCAGCCCAACGATGCACATATCAATCCTGGAATTGACAAAATCCAAAACTGCCTAACATGCAACTATACCAGGAAATTTGTCTAATTCCACAGCCCAAGTGTCATGGGCCAAGTTGAATTGATACCAGCAACCACGAGTTTAATAATTCCTGATTTACCAGACTTAATCTCATTCTAATTCGAATTAAGATAAGCTTTATTTGCGAGGCTACTTAATCACAAATGGGGGACTAATATTTTATCAAAACCCCCGATAGTTATATAAATTTCCATCATGCACATCATCAATATTATTGATTCCAAATGAAATTTTAATACTGAAGTTCACCATAAGCAGTCGTCCTGAGATTGAAAGCACTACAATTTCAATAACTTAAATTGAAATTAACTAAAGCAAGCATATCTCTCACAATGTTCGTATAGGTCTAACGAAATTGTAGCAAACTAATTAAAACAAAGCTGAATAGGAGAAGTCATGGACAGTCTTCATTCCATTCTTATATTGTGTTATACAGCAGAGCATGAGCAGGAGAAGTACCTTAGTTAAGGAAAAATAAAGTACCTATGAGTAGGTAATCAGGAAATAATAACGGCAATAATCCACAAAGAAAATGCAGCAATGAAAACAAGCTCGAAACCCAGGAGCAAAGAAAGATTTTTCTTTTTTCAAAGTAAACCAGGATCCACACAGCTTTATCACAAATGATTGCAGGAAAAGTTCAAAAGTGGTTGATGCTAATGGAATTGTAATTTTTGCCCCTTTTGTTTATTGTGTTTTCAAGTTTTCAGCAGATTTCCATGGAATCAGATCTACTATTTTGATTTTTTGCTCTTGTATTTAGGACAAATTTTGAAGGATATTTATAGGTTTTTTTCCATGCCATTTTTAGTCAAGATACTCATATCTTTATAGGCAAGAAAACTAGGGAAAAGTTTCAGCTTTTGTTTTATCTTTTGTCCTTTCAATTTTTCCAGATTTTATTAGTCAATCCCTCAATTCTTAACTTGTTAGCCAAGTCATATCAATTAAAACCTGGATTTCACCTTTGAACCCCACTCAAGAATGTTCTATATTTAACAATTGTATCAGGTTCCATCTAGGAATACCTACACTACCCCTCATTCAACTGGAATTATCAAATCACCTAAGCTTAACTTTATAACCAGCTATCCTTAATTTTTTGAACAAAATAAATTGTTCAATGATTATCCTAATTAGCTTATATACGAACCAACTTGACTAATAATATTGTTCCTAATAAAACTAGGGTAATTGGTGAACTAACAATTAGCACTAAGCAAATAAGATAAAAATTAGGATAAAGGGAACCTGACTAGTGAAATGAAATACAAAACCAACCAGAAAAATGAAGCATACGGAGAAAAATCAACCTTAATTAAGAACTAAACAAACATAATCTAAATTTTAATGACTTAACACAACCAATCAAAAATTAATACAACAAGACCTAAACAAACTGGATTAAACTACACACAAATAAATTAATAAAAGGAAATGAAAACTTTCTTGGCATAACAACAAATGAACATGGCGTTGTGAATTTAACCTAGACCTATCTAGACTCTTATTAACCAACAGAATCGTAGCAGAAATTACAATCAAAAGAAAAAAGATAAGAAGACTAAGCTTATATTGAAGAACAACCCTATACGCATCATATTGAAACTCTAAAAACTCTAGATCGAAGAGTCCAGAGATTCGAACCCGATTTGAGGTATTTCATTTTGGGATTCGGGGTGAGGGGGCAAAGAAATCATGTGGTATGAGTTTTGTCGGATTTGGGTGAGTTGAGATTTGTTCCAGACTTTTGATTTGAAATTCGAAAGAACTAGTTAAGATTTGAGGGAAAATAGTGGTGGATATGGTTTAGTAGTGTGAAGACAGGGCTATGGTGTAAAGTGTCGGTTGTTTGGTGGTGGCGCCGCGGTGGGTGGCAGAGGCGGTGTCCACAGTTTTGATAATTGCAGAAGTTTCACTGACATTCGAAGGCTTATTTTTTGGGGGTTGGGATTTGGAGAAGGAGGAGATTCAAGGGGTGTAAATTTGGGGTTGATTGGAGAACGGCGCCGCCATAGACGGCAGAACATTCGTCCCTTTGGCCGAGGATTCGACACGAAGGGTTGGTATTTGAGGGTGGGGACTTTGATCATTGGAAAGAGGAGGAGAGGGGATCAATTGGTGTATTTTTGGGGTTGATCAGAGACTGGCTGCCAGCAGAGACGATTTTCAGCCGACGGCGGAGGGACGGTGGATTTATGGTGGTGTTAAACCAGCATGTTAGGGTATTTTGGGAGATTGTTTGGGGGGTAGGGGACTGCCCGACACATATATAATGATAACCTTGTCAGTTCATATCTGTTCGATTAAGAAGAACCAATGGTTGTGATTGATCCTGAGGAAAACATTGTCGTTTTGTTCATAGAGTTGTTCTGGACCGAGTAACATTTGGGCTGGACGGGTATTATGAACGGGTTTGAGAGTTTGGGCTGATGACTTGTATCCAAAATTGGCCCAATTTTCTTCTTTTATTTGTTTTCTAATTAATTCTTCAAATATAAAAACCATATTTAAATTCTATGATTAAAATTAATTAATTTCTAAAAAAACCTAAATCCTAGTTTTAAAAAGAAAATTAAGCACGTGTAAACATGACTATTATTTTTTATTATTTTCTCTTATTTTTATAATGTCAAATAATAATAATCCTAAGACAAAAATGCAAAATTTGGTACTAAATGCAAGTGTACTATTTTTTTCTTGTATTTTTATGAATTATATTAATTTAAAATGCACAAAATGAAACAAACACAAAATCGTGCAATTAATTCCTGAAAATTTAAATAATAAAAGAAAAATTTTTATTTTAATAATTCTATTGTGATATTTCAAGCGAGGAAAAAATCACATGTTCACAACCTTTAAAACGCCATGGGTTTAGTGCGACTCAAAAGCATCAAGAATTGACTAAACTCATCAAGGAAACTCTTTCTACCACTTTGGTTATTGTGAAACCAAAACTGATACTCCTCACTCTCCTTATGTATAACCACACTTTTGGATAGTATAACTGAAAATGAGGATTGTGGAAAATACACTCATCTCTCGTAAAGAAAGGTCACAAGTCCAGCTCTACGTACCATAAGCTTTCCCCCTTATATAAGTCACCACTAATGTAAGCTTCATTCAACTTCAGATCATATTAGGCTTTTGTGGAAATTGTAGGGAAGGTTTTTGGTTCAGGATAGGAAATATTTGTTCTAAGTAGGTTCCATCTTCCTTTAAGCACTTCATTTGTTTCATTTTGGCACACATTCTCTTTACTTCTTGAGTCATTTACTTCTTTCTTAAGGTTAGAGAGACACACTGTCACTCTTTCTTTTTCATTTCAAACCTTTTTCTCCTTTCTAAACTTTCCACACCTTTCATCAATTTACTGTTACTGAATCCATTCATTTCTTCTATATTGTTCATTCTTTTTGACTTTTTTATTTTTCTTTATTTTTCTTTGAGCCTTTCCTTTTTATTATATTTGTGCCTTTTACCACTTTGTTTAATTTCTTGTCTCTCCCCCCCAAACGTATGCTTTTGCCTTGTGTTAAGGAAAGATCAAGTGCAAAGAGAGGGTCTTTTTAGAATGGGTAAAGGCTTGTACATGGTTTTTGAAGGAAAAAGTGCTATGGCTTAAAGGGGTTGACTAGGGATATTATCATTGGTAGGCGATAGATGTTTTCAAGATAGCATTGGGATCAAGGAGAGCCTATGATCATTTCTTAAGTCAAACTACACTTAGGATTTCTCCTAGACAAACATTCAGAGCAAGTGTAAGACTCAATGGCAAGAGACATGGACTTGCAATTTAAAATATTCACCACACAAGCTATAGGAATGCTAACTTGACAAATTTGGAGGCCCATAAAATTTGAGCAACACACATGGTCCCGAAAAACCACTTGATTATTGTCAACCTACACAAGAGTCTTAAGGTCACAACTTTCACCATGCTATACACACCAATTGTTTTTGACCATAAGATCAATGGTAAATGTGTTAGGCCCAAATGAATTTTTTCTTGATGCATTATTACTCACTAGCTACTATTTACCCAACAAGAACAAAAAGAAAATAGACTCAAACCCATAAGAAGGTTGTCATGCCATCCATCATCAGGAAGAGCCAGCCAGTTCACACAAATTCCATCTTTGGAAAGAACTGTGGTATTAAGAAAACCTAAGGCTAATTTGAATGCAAAACTCAAAATAAGAAGATACAAAAATGAAGTAAGAAGCTATGAAAGAAAATGCGGAAAGTAAATTTAATATTTACAATAGGGTATTTAGACGAATATACATAAAAGGCAATATATATATATATATATATATATATATATATATATATATATATATATATATATATATATATATATATATATATATCAGAAAGTAACTTAATATATGGACCAAAGTTGCAAAGTATGAAAAGTGAAATAAAATGGCAAAATTAGGTACATACCAAAGTGAAAATAAATGTTTAATAAAACGAAAATAGTATCATATTTACAACAGCATGTCATAAAAATAGAGTTACCGCATCAAATGAAAGCTAGCATTGTCCTCAATTCTAACTAACCAAAAACATCTCAATAAAAGATAGAGAGTAAAGAGAAACTCCCCATTGGCTCTGCGTCTGCATGGGATCATAACCCTAGGTCCTTGGGTCCTTTTACTACTCGGGAACCTATGACTAGATCAAGGTATCCTGTGCCCGCATTGTGACCTGACGCTGCACTAGGGCATGAGGCTGGCTAGATGAAGCTCGCTACGGGTCCTCAAACTTTATCACTGCATCATCAGCTCGGGGGATCACTCTTCTCCTCTTTGCAGCTGATCGCTTCCAAGTCCGCACTACTAGAGAGTAGCAAGAGAGGGTCGCAATAGATTTTACCCGATTTTGGGTTGGGATTGAATCCACAAAGAGCTAGGATTGGAGTTGAGTATTTATCAAGCTTAGAATTGTGTGTGTGTTCTTAATTGATCTTCTTATCGTTTTTGGTTTTTTTTATTATTTACTTTTATCAAACTACTAATTAAAAATTCAACTAGATTAAGCTATGAGTAATTTGCCATAAGTTGTATCTTATGGTTTAGAAAACACTAGGGTAGTGGCATCCTTCAAGGAGGCAAATTCACGGGTAATTAATGTAAGGCACGATTGACATGATTGGGGAATATGCTATAATCGTTGAACGATCTTACCCACTCGCACACCTCTTAGTAAAGAGAGTGCTTTTTCCCAATTGACTTTCCATGGAGTAATAGAGTAGGAAACTTTCTCAAGTAACTAGGGTTCAAGTGGGGTATTACTCTCGAAGTTTAACCCTTTAATTGGGACTATCAATTCTCTAGAGTCCATCCCGATTCCTTGTTGGGTTAATTTCGGAGACTAAGGCTCTCTTTCTCATGAAGAGCCTAAGTCAATTAAGCATAAACTAGTGTTTTCAACCACTAATTCAGAGATTAAACCTTGAAATTGACCCAAATAAAAAACACCCATTGTCAATCTAACCTTAAACCACAACACCCATCAATTACCCACACTAGGGATGAGCCACAACCCTAGCTAATAGGCCTAGATAATCATGCTTGAAGAGAAAAATTAAGAATTAGAATAAGATAAAGAGATATCAGTTAATTACTAAAGTAAATGCAAAAATTCAATGATAAAAACTAAGTAAAAATTCCAGAAATGGCTACAAAAGATCTTCTAACAAACTTAGCTGATGTTCTAAAATGTCTGATGCCCTACAAATGGTAAAAGGTTCTATTTATACTAAGCTAGAAAAATTTGATAAAAACGCCCCTGCAGAGTCAATGCAGACCGCACAAAATTGTGTGCGGCCGCACTTGGTTGTTTAACTTGAAATCTTGACTCTCTGAATCTAGGCTCCACAAACCTCAAAGAATGGACTATGGCCGTGGAGGGTTCTAATACTGTCCGCATAAAAGCGGACAGCAGATACTTCATCTTCAGAATTTGACATCTCTCTGAACATTAGTTTTGTGGACCGCACAGAATGGTAGTGCGGTCGTGGCGCCTTCAGTGTGAACCGCACATATCCTTTTGCGGTTGCATTGCCTTGATGCCTGAAAATCCAACTATCTAAATCTCCCTAGTGCGCACCGCACAAATTGTAATGCGGCTGCACTAGGCTTGATTCTCCTGAGTTTTGTCTTTTCTTTGGTATTTGTGCAGGTTTCACTCCTTTTCAGCCGATCTTTGGCATTTTGTAACTTTATTTATCAAACCTGTAATCAAGCACAACTTCTGAGCTTTTTGGAACTATTTTCTATGAATTTATAAAAGCATAAGCAAGAAGAAGAATAAAATGAATCAAAATCCCTACTTATCAACTTCCCCAAAGTTAAACTTTTGCTTCTCGTCAAGGAAATAAAATAAGACCCACCCCTTAAGGGAAAAATCCAAGAAATATTCATCTTTCCTAAAACAAACTCAACAGCATGAATTGGGACTATCAATTTCCCTCGACACATATGGTTCATTTACAACATTTAACATTTGAAAAACCATATATCAAGTGAGACACAAGAGCATCAAGACTTTACTCAACACATCAAAGAACTCTTTCAATTGCTTTGGTCATTGTGGAACCCAAACTCCCATATCCCTAACTCTCCTTATGCAAACCTCTCATTTATAATAGTGGCACATAAAAGAGGTTAATGGGTATTCACTCATCTCTCTCAAGAAAAGGTCACAAGTCTGGTTATAAGTACCATATGCTTTCCCCTTATATGAGTTTCCACTAAGTTGGAAAGCACAAATTCTTGTTATAAGTACCATATGCTTTCCCCTTATATGAGTTTCCACTAAGTTGGAAAGCACAAATTTCTTTTAAGTAGTTACCTATATCCAATTGTTGATACTGGCAAGGGTTTGGTTCAAACAGTAGGCAATCAATAGGTACGCTGAAGATCAGGGAATATTTAGGGAAGTGGCAGCAGTGGGTCCTGGGGCAGCATCTGGGGTAGTTGAGGTCGGCCGAGAAGAAAAGACTACCTCTACTGGCACATTAGACTAGCTAGCAGAAACAATGGCTTTGCCTATAGGATCTTTGCCTTTGGGATTGTCATCACCCTTAAGGCTGTACCGGGAAAAAGGCAACTTTGGTTTTACATTCACATCAAATCTTCTTTTCTCCATATCCTGATCCTTAAAGTACATTGTTAGGAACTTTGGGAAGGGGTAGGATATGTCACCTTCATTTACCACCCTAGTGATCATCCTTGACATAACATTTTGGATGTGCACCGGGTACCCTGTCATTATTGAAGTCACCAATATAGCCCGAGAAATTGGTAGAAGTTCTCATGAGTATTGGGGTCCAGCCGCTGCATACCAAAATTTCCAACCCCTTCGCTTCGAAGTTTAAAGTTCTCCTAAAAATTTGGACTCTTGCTATCAACCATGCTGGGGTGCTACCCAAGAGTTCGGCATTCAGCCTACCAAGGGTGGGCCACCTCATCCAATGATGCATTTTCTATGTATAATGTTTCATCTTTCTCCAAAAAGCCCGAGTAGTCAGTGATTATCTTCCAATCAAACTTGGCCACAAATTCCGCACCTTAGTGACTTTAGTGACCTTTTTGATGTGGGAAACATTAGCGTAGACCTCCCTTTACTAGGTGCTCATTTGTCTCCTTAACATTTCCTGTAAAATATTCCCAGCCTAGTCTCTCTGTGAAATGCCTCTGCACATTAGGGTTGTGAGGTAGAAGGTCCTTGTAAATTAATTTTTGTTCTAGTATTAATATCCTTTCAGGCCACAACTCTAGGAACTTGTGGTATGCTATCTCACTAACAAATATGTCGTTCCAAGCTTTTGGGTTTCTAGTACTCTCCCCCCGCCCCCCTTACCCTTATTTGGGGTTCTCTTCTTCCTTCTTCATCAATGGGATCCTCCTCGGGTTTGATGCTGTAAGTGAGGCAGAAGAAGCACTATCATCGTTCTTAGCTGAGCCCTCAGATGACTCAAAGAAATTGGATCTGAAGCTTAAGCCGTGGGAGAGCCTAGAGTTGAATCTCTTAATCTGTGCCTCTACTCGCCAGACAGGAACATACTCTGGTACCAAATCAGAGTAAGATGCCTCCTGGAAGGGAAAATGCTCATTTACCTCTTAATGGTAAACAACTCTATTTGTAGCCCTTATTGACTTTCTTGTGTCCGTAATTGCCCGCTGAACGTGGGGGGTCAATCTGATCATAACTCATCACCTAACCTGGAAAGACTCTTTTTTTCCCTTTTGTTTTTAACCACCGCCTCATGATTCAGCCATTGTTTGCATGTGAAATTCAATTAAAGCTTGTTAGTATCACAGTATCAGAAGAATCAGTGAATATTATTCATGAAAACAACTAACTGTGGACAACATAAAAAGAAGTATGGGCATAAAGGAACAACCGCAGACCACACAAAATGGTACCGGGGTTCGCAGTGAGGTGGGGTTCAGAATACCCACACTCTGAATCATGGCCCCACAAACTGCAAGAAATGGTCGGAGGCCGCAGTAATGTATCGCGAAATATCAAACGCGACTGCGGTCCTCAAAATTGAACTCTCTAAACTTTTCCATTGTGGACAGCCAAAGATCATTTAGATGACTTCCTGAGAGCTTATTTATAGAAACAGGACGTGGGTTCCATGACACCTACCCACCGCGGCCGCGTTAAATGCACCATGGAGCGCAAAAATTTTTGCCGGCTATGGTAGGGAACTGCAGGCTACGAAAAATGCATCGCGGCCATGGTTACAACGTCAGCGAACACCTATTTTCAACCATTTACTACTATGGACAACACTAAAAAATTTTGCCGCCGTGATAAGGGCATTATGGTCGCAAAAAATGTAATGCGGCCGCGTTCCAAGCTTCGGATATTGCACAATTTTTCTAATTCAGTGTTGTACTGCATAAAAATAACCCTACACACATCTCATAACTAGTTAGTCTATAAGAAAATCTAACACTGAAAAGAAACTCAAAGAAAAACAAAAAGAAAGAAACATACTAAAGAGGCACCTGGATTAACGTCGCAACACAACGCAGGTTACCATCAAATCACATTACATGGATCAGTGGCACCACTTGGCTGTCATCAATTTTGCCAAGGTAGTTCTTTGATGTTTGCCCATTAACTCGGAAGACCTACATATTTTTGTTTTTCAAGTCAAGTGCACCAAATGAATTAACAAGCACCACTACAAAAGGTCCACTCCATCTCGACTTAAGCTATCTCGGAAACAGACATAACCGAGCATTTAACAAGAGAACCAAATTATCCACTTTGAACTTCTTGCTATAAGCATACTAGTCATGAAGGTACTTTATCTAGTTCTTGTATAAGGAATAACTAGAGTAGGCATGGAATCAGAATTCATCAAGTTCGTTAACGTATTCCACACGAAAATTGCTGCCACATCCCATTCAAGATTCAGCTTCCTCTAAGCCAATATTACCTTGTGCTCTAACTCAACTAGTAGATGGCAGGCTTTCCCAAATAAAAATCGGCACGGAGACATACCAATCAGTGTCTTCTAAGCAGTCCTACAGGCCATAGAGCACCATCCAATTTCTATGACCACTCGGTCCTATTTTCATTGAACGTCTTTGACAATATACTGTTGATTTCCTTGTTAGAGACTTCAGCTTGGCGACTCGCCTAAGGATGATAAGGGTAGAAACTTTGTGATTGACACCATACTGTGCAAGCTAAGTGTCAGAGTCTCTATTACAAAAATGAGACCCCCATCACTTATGATTGCTCAAGAGTGCAAAACCTAGTAAAGATGCTATACGTGAGAAACGCAACAACACTCTGGGCCTCATTGTTGGGTTAAGCCACGGCCTTAACCCACTTTGAAACATAGTCAACTGCAACTAAAATGTATGTGTTCCCACACGAGCTCACAAACGGGACCATAAAATCAATGACCTACTCATCAAACGTATCCACTTCAATAATAGTATTGAGAGGTGTCTAATCTTTATTCAAAAACCCACCTGTTCTTTGACATTCATCGCACCTCTTTACAAGTTCACTTGCATCTTTGTACAAAGTTGGACAGAGAAAACCACAAATAAGAACCTTCAAAGTTGTCCTTGCCCCACCCTGATGACAACCATTGGGAGAGCAATGACAAGCCTCTAAGATACTCAATTGCTCTTCCTCTAGAAAACACCTTTGTACCACATAATCCATGTAGATTTGAACAAGTAATACTCATCCCAATAGAATTCCAAACTATCCCGTTTAAGCTTCTTCCTTTTGTTATACTTTTCAGCCGATCTTTTGCAGTTTGTAATATTATTTATCATACCTGCAATCAAGCACAACTTCTGAGATTTTTGGGACTATTTTTTATGAATTTATAATTAAAGTGTAAGGAAGAAGAAGTATAAAATGCATCAAAATATCTACTTATCAACTCCCCCAAATTTAAGATTTCGCTTCTCCTCAAGGAAATAAAATAAGACCCACCCCTTAAGGGAAAATCCAAGAAATATTCATATTTCCTAAAACAACCTCAACTAGCATGAATTGGGACTAACAATTTCCCTCGACGCACATGATTCATTAACAACATTTAACATTTGAAAACTCATTGATCAAGTGAGACACAAGAGCATCAAGTGTTGACTCAACACATCAAAGAACTCTTTCAATTGCTTTGGTCATTGTAGAACCCAAACTCCCATATCCCTAACTCTCCCTAAGCAAACATTTCCTTTAGAATAGTGGCACATAAATGAGGTTAATGGGAATTCAATAATCTCTCTCACGCAAAGGTCACAAGTCTGGTTCTAAATACCATATGCTTGCCCCATATATGAGTTTCCACTATGCTAGAAAGCACAGATTTCCTAAAAGTAGTTACCTATATCCAATTGTTGATACTGGCAAGCGTTTGGTTGAAACAGTAGGCATTCAATAGGTAGGCTGAAGATGAGGGAATATTTGGGGCTGTGGCAGCAGAGGGTCCTGGGGCAGCATTTGGGGTAGCTGAGGTGGGCGGAGAAGAAATGACTACTACTATTGGCTCTTTAGACTAGCCTGCAGAAACAGTGGCTTTGACTATAGGATCTTTGCCTTTGGGATTGTCATCACCCGTGAGACTGTACTAGGAAGAAGGCATATATGGATTTACATTCACATCAAATCTTCTTTTCTCCATATCCTGATCCTTAAAGTACATTGTCAAGAACTTTGGGAAGAGGTATGATATGTCGCCTTCATTTACCACCCTAGTGATCACCCTTGACATAACATTTTTGATGTTCATCGGGTACCCTGTCATTATTGAAGTCACCAATATAGCCCGAGAACTTGGTAGAAAGTTCTCATGTGCATTGGGGTCCAGCTGCTTCATGCCAAAATTTCCCATCCCTTCCCTTCAAAGTTTAAAGTTCTCCTCAAATTTGGACTCTTGCTATCAACCATGCTGGGGTGCTACCCAGTAGTTCCAGATATTCAGCCTACCAAGGGTGGGCCACCTCATCCAATGCTATATTTTCTAAGTGTAATGTTTCATCTTTCTCCAAAAAATCCCGAGTAGTCATTGATTGTCTTCCAATATAACTTGGCCACAAATTCCGCACCATAGTCACTTTAGTGACCATTTTGATGTGGGAAACATTAGCGTCGAAATCCTTGACTAGGTGCTCATTTGTCTCCTTATCATTTCCTGTAAAATATTCCCAGCCTAGTCTCTCTCTGAATTGCCTTTGCACATTAGGGTTGTGAGGTAGAAGGTGCTTGTAAATGAATTTTCGTTCAAGTATTAATATCCTTTAAGGCCACAACTCTCGGAACTTGTGGTATGCTATCTCACCAACAAATATGTCATTCCAAGCTTCTAGGTTTCTAGTACTCTCCCCTAGCCCCCTAACCCGAATTTGGGGTTCTCTCCCTCTTTCTTCATCAATGGGATCCTCCTCGGGGTTTTATGCTGTAAGTGAGGCAGAAGAAGCACTATCACCGTTCTCAGCTAATCCATCAGATGACTCAAAAGAATTGGATCTGAAGCTTGAGCCGTTGGAGATCCTAGATGTGTATCTCTTAATCTATGCCTCTCTTGCTTGTCAGGAACATACTCTGGCGCCGAATAAAAGTAAGATGCCTTATGGAAGAGAAAATGCTCATTTCCCTCGTAATGGGAAACAACTCTATGTGTAGCCCTTATTGACCTTCTTGTGTCCTTAATTGCCAGTTGAACGTGGGGGGTCGATCTGATCATAACTCATCACCTAACCTTGAAGGACTCTTTTTTCCCTTTTGTTTTTCACCACCACCTCATGATTTAACTGCTGTCTACATGTGGAATTCAATTAAAGCTTGTTAGTATCACAGTATCAGAAGAATCAGTGAAGATTATGGATGAAAACAACTAACTTTGGACCACATAAAAAGAAGTATGGCCGGAAAGAAACCACCGCGGACCACTCAAAATGGCATTGTGGTTCGTAGTGAAGTGGGGTCAAGAATACCCACACTCCGAGTCATGGCACCGCAAACTGCAAGAAATGGTCTGAGGCTGCAGTAAGGTATCACGAAATATCAACCGCGACTGCGGTCCTCAAAATTGAACTAACTAACTTTTCCATTGTGGACCACTGAAAAGACCATTTAGATGAAGGCCTTAGATCATATTTATTGAAAAAGGATGTGGGTTCCATGACACCAACCCACCGCAGCCGCGTAAGATGCCCCGCACACTAGAAAAATGCTTAGCGGTTGTGTTAGGGCACCGCGGACTACAAAAAATGCATCGCGGCCACGGTGACAACATCAGCGAACCCCCATTTTCAACCATTTACTACTAAGGAGAGAATTAAAAATTTTCCCCCACAATAAGGCCATTGTGGTCGAAAAAAATGCAATGCGGCCATGGTCCAAGCTCTAGAGATAGCATCATTTTTCTAATTCAGTCTTGTACTGCATCAAAATGACCCCACACACATCTCATAACCAGTTAGTCAATAAGCAAATCCTACACTGAAAAGAAACTCAAATAAAAAAAAAAGAAAGGCACAAACTCAAGAGGAACCTGATTTAACATCGTAACACGACGCATGTTACCATCAAATCACTTTAAATGGACTAGTGGCACCACCTGGCTATCATCAATTTTGCCAAGGTAGTTCTTTGATTTGTGCCCATTAACTCAGAGACCTCCATATTTTTGTTTTTCAAGTCAAGTGCACCAAATGGAGTGACAAGCACCACTACAAAAGGTCCACTCCATCTCGACTTAAGCATTCTCGGAAACAGACATAACAGAGAATTGAGAAGAGAACCAAATCATCCAATTATAACTTCTTGCTATGAGCATACTAGTCATCAAGGTACTTTATCTTGTCCTTGTATAAGGACAAACTGGAGTAGGCATGGAATCAGAATTCATCAAGTTCGTTAAGGTATTCCACACGAAAATTGCTGCCACATCCCATTCAAGATTCAGCTTCCTCAAAGCCCATATGACCCTGTGCTCTAACTCAACTAGTAGATGGCAGGCTTTCCCAAATAGAAATCGGCACGGAGACATACCAATTAGAGTCTTGTAAGCAGTCCTACAGGCCATAGAGAACCATCCAATTTCTATGACCACTCTGTCCTATTTGCATTGAACGTCTTTGATAATATAATGTTTATTTCCTTGTTTGAGACTTCAGCTTGGCGACTCGCCTAAGGATGATAAGGGTAGAAACATTGTAGTTGACACCATACTTTGCAAGCTAAGTGTCAGAGTCTCTATTACAAAAATGAGACCCCCATCACTTATGACTGCTCGAGAGTGCGAAACCTAGTAAAAATGCTATCCATGAGAAACACAACAACACTATGGGCCTCATTGTTGGGTTAAGCCACCGCCTCAACCCACTTTGAAACATAGTCAAACTGCCACTAAAATGTATGTGTTCCCACACGAGGTCACAAAGAGGACCATGAAATAAGGGACCTACTCATCAAATATATCCACTTTAATAATAGTATTGAGAGGTGTCTAATCTTTATTCAAACCCACCCGCTCTTTGAAATCATCGCAACTCTTTACAAGTTCACTTGCATCTTTGTACAAAGTTGGACAGAAAAAACCACAAATAAGAACCTTCAAAGTTGTCCTTGCCCCACCGTGATGACCACAATTGGGAGAGCAATGACAAGCCTCTAAGATACTAAATTGCTCTTCCTCTAGAAAACACCTTTGGATTACATAATCCATGTAGATTTGAACAAGTAAGACTCATCCCAATAGAATTTCATACTATCTCGTTTAAGCTTCTTCCTTTGGTTATACTTTTCAGCCGATCTTTGGCAGTTTGTAACATTATTTATCAAACCTGCAATCAAGCACAACTTCTTAGAGTTTTGGGACTATTTTGTATGAATTTATAATTAAAGAGTAAGCAAGAAGAACTATAAAATGCATCAAAATATCTACTTATCAATTCCCCCAAAACTTAAGGTTTTGCTTCTCCACAAGGAAATAAAATAAGACCCACCCCTTAAGGGAAAATCCCAGAAATATTCATATTTCCTAAAACAACCTCAAATAGCATGAATTGGGACTAACAATATCCCTCGACACACGTGATTCATTAACAACATTAAACATTTGAAAACCCATGGATCAAGTGAGACACAAGAGCATCAAGAGTTGACTCAACACATCAAAGAACTCTTTCAATTGCTTTGGTCATTGTGGAATCCAAACTCCCATATCCCTAACTCTCTCTAAGCAAACCTCTACTTTAGAATAGTGGCACATAAATGAGGTTAATGGGAATTCACTAATCTCTCTCAAGGAAAGGTCATATGTCTAGCTCTAAGTACCATATGCTTGCCCCTTATATGAGTTTCCACTAAGTTAGAAAGCACGGATTTCCTAGAAGTAGATACCTATATCCAATTGTTGATAATGGCAAGGGTTTGGTTGAAACAATAGGCAGTCAATGGGTAGGCTGAAGATGAGGGAATATTTGGGGCAGTGGCAGCAGAGAGTCCTAGGGCAGCATTTGGGGTAGCTGAGGTGGGCCGAGAAGAAATGACTACTACGATTGGCTCTTTAGACTAGCCAGCAAAAACAGTGGCTTTGTTAGGATCTTTGCCTTTGGGATTGTCATCACCCTTGAGGCTGTACTAGGAAAAAGGCATATTTGGTTTCACATTCACATCAAATCTTCTTTTGTCCATATCTTGATCCATAAAGTACATTGTCAGGAACTTTGGGAAGGGGTAGGATACGTCACCTTCATATTCAACCCTAGTGATCACCCTTGACATAACATTTTTTATGTTCATCGTGTACCCCGTCATTATAGAAGTCACCGATATAGCCCGAGAAATTGGTAGAAAGTTCTCATGAGCATTGGGGTCCAGCTGCTGCATACCAAAATTTCAAATCCCTTCACTTCAAAGTTTAAAGTTCTCCTCAAAATTTGGACTCTTGTTATCAACCATGCTGGGGTGCTACCCAGGAGTTCTAGATATTCAGCCTACCAAGGGTGGGCCACCTCATCCAATGCTATATTTTCTAAGTGTAATGTTTCATCTTTCACCAAAAATCCCGAGTAGTCATTGATTGTCTTCCAATAAATCTTGGCCACCAATTCCGCACCTTAGACACATTAGTGGCCATTTTTATGTGGGAAACATTAGTGTAGACCTCCTTAACTAGGTGCTCATTTGTCTCCTTAACATTTCCTGTAAAATATTCCCAGCCTAGTCTCTCTCTAAATTGCCTTTGCACATTAGGGTTGTGAGGTAGAAGATCCTTGTAAATGAATTTTCGTTCAAGTATTAATATCCTTTCAGGCCACAACTCTCGGAACTTGTGGTATGCTATCTCAGTAACAAATATGTCATTCCAAGCTTCTGGGTTTCGAGTACTCTCCCCCTGCCCCCTAACCCTAATTTGGGGTTCTCTCCCTCCTTCTTCATCAATGGGATCCTCCTCGGGTTTTGATGCTCTAAGTGAGTCAGAAGAAGCACTATCACCGTTCTCAGCTAAGCCCTAAGATGAGTCAAAAGAAATTAGATCTGAAGCTTGAGCCGTGGGAGATCCTAGATGTGTATCTCTTAATCAATGCCTCTCTTGCTAGTCAGGAACATACTCTGGCGCTGAATGAGAGTAAGACGCCTCCTGGAAGGTAAAATGCTCATTTCCCTCTTAATGGGAAACAAATCTATCTATAGCCCTTATTGACCTTCTTGTGTCCTTCATTGCCTGTTGAACGTGGGGGGTTAATCTGATCATAACTCGTCACCTAACTTGGAAGGAATTTTTTTCCCTTTTGTTTTTCACCACCACCTCATGATTTAACTGTTGTCTTCATGTGAAATTCAATTAAAGCTTGTTAGTATCACAATATCAGAAGAATCAGTGAAGATTGTGCATGAAAACAACTAACTATGGACCACATAAAAAGAAGTATGGCTGGAAAGAAACCACCGCGGACCACACAAAATGGTATTGTGGTTCGCAGTGAGGTGGGGTCAAGAATACCCACACTCTGAATCATGGCACCGCAAACTGCAAGAAATGGTCTGTGGCCGCAGTAAGGCATCGCGAAATATCAATCGCGACTGCGGTCTTCAAAATTGAACTCTCTAAACTTTTCATTGTGGACCACTGAAAAGACCATTTAGATGAAGGCCTTAGATCTTATTTATTGAAAAAGGACGTGGGTTCCATTACACCTACCCACCGCAGCCGTGTAAAATTCATCGCACACTGGAAAAATTCTTTGCGGCTGTGGTAGGGCACCACGGACTACGAAAAATGCATCGCGGCCACGGTGACTACATCAGCGAACCCCCAATAACGCCATTGTGGTCGCAAAAAACTCAATGCGGCCGTGGTCCAAGCTCCATTGATTGCATCATTTTTCTAATTCAATCTTGTACTACATCAAAATGACCTTACACACATCTCATATCCAGTTAGTCTATAAGCAAATTATTCACTTAAAAGAAACTCAAAGAAAAACAAAAAGAAAGACACATACTCAAGAGGAACCTGATTTAACGTTGCAACACGACGCATGTTACCATAAAATCCCTTTAAATGGATCAGTGGTACCACCTGGCTGTCATCAATTTTGCCAAGGTAGTTCTTTGATTGTGCCCATTAGCTCGGAAGACCTCCATATTTTTGTTATTCAAGTCAAGTGCACCAAATGGAGTCACAAGCACCACTACAAAAGGTCCACTCCATCTCGACTTAAGCTTTCTCGGAAACAGACATGACCTAGAATTGAACAAGAGAACCAAATCATCCAATTTTAACTTCTTGCTATGAGCATACTAGTCATGAAGGTACTTTATCTTGTCCTTGTAGAAGGATGAACTGGAGTGGCATGGAATCATAATTCATCAAGTTCGTTAAGTTATTCCACACGAAGATTGCCGCTACATCCCATTCAAGATTCAGCTTCCTCAAAGCACATATGGCCTTGTGCTCTAACTCAACTAGTAGATGGAAAGCTTTCCCAAATAATAATCGGCACAGAGACATACCAATTGGTTTGTAACCAGTCCTACAGGCCATAGAGCATCATCCAATTTCTTTGACCACTCGGTCCTATTTGCATTGACCATCTTTGACGATATACTGTTGATTTCCCTGTTTGAGACTTCAGCTTGGCGACTCGCCTAAGGATTATAAGGGTAGAAACTTTGTGATTGACACCATACTTTGCAAGCAAAGTGTCAGAGTCTCTATTACAAAAATGAGACCCCCATCACTTATGATTTCTCGAGAGTGCCAAACCTAGTAAAAATTCTATTCTTGAGAAAACAACAACACTCTGGGCCTCATTGTTGGGTTAAGCCACGGCCTCAACCCTCTTTGAAACATAGTGAAACTGCCACTAAAATGTATGTGTTCCCACACGAGGTCACAAAGAGGACCATAAAATAAGGGACCTACTCATCAAAAATATCCACTTCAATAATAGTATTGAGAGGTGTCTAATCTTTATTGAAAACCCACCCGCTCGTTGAAATTCATCGCACCTCTTTCCAAGTTCACTTGCATCTTTTTACAATTTTGGATAGAAAAAACCACAAATAAGAAACTTCCAAGTTGTCCTTGCCCCATCGTGATGACCTCCATCAGGAGAGCAATAAAAAGCCTCTAAGATACTCAATTTATCTTCCTCTAGAAAACACCTTTGGATTACATAATCCATGTAGATTTGAACAAGTGCGACTCATCCCAATAGAATTCCAAACTATCCCGTTTAAGCTTCTTCCTTTGGTTAGAAGAGACGTTACACAAGATTATACCACTCTTAAGGATATTAAATTTTCGCAAACCATGGCATATCATTTACCCATACAGAAAAGAGTTTCTTATCAGGAAATGAGTCATTGATCTCTAGGCCATCACAAGGCCTCCCCTCCTCCTCCAAAAAGGACAATTTGTCCGCCACATGGTTTTACAACCCTTTCAATCCACAATCTCAAAATCAAACACTTTAAGTAACAAGACCATCACATCAACCTATCTTTGGAATCCTTCTTCGTCATCAAGAACCAAAGTGCAGCATGATTTGCATGAATTGCGGCTTTGCCTCCCGTCGGAGACTAAGGCTCTCTTTCTAAAGAAGAGCCCAAGTCAATTAAGCACAAACTAGTATTTTCAACCATAAAATTGACACAAATAAAAAATACCCACAGTCAAACCACAACACCCATCAATTACCTAGACTAAGGATGAGCCACAACCATAGCTGATGAGTTTAGCCAATCATGCTTGAAGAGAAAAATTGAAAATTGGATGAAGATAAAGACCTATTAATTAATTTCTAAACTAAAGACAAACATTCAATGATAAAACTAAGTAAAACTGCCAAAAATGTCTACAAAAAATATTCTCACGAGATTAGCTGATGTTCTAAAATGATTGATGCCCTAAAAATGTTAAAAGGTTCTATTTGTACTAAGCTAGAAAAATTTGATAAAAATGCCCTTACGGGGTCAATGAAGACCACACAAAATGGTGTACGGACGCATTAGGCTGTTGAAATTGAAATCTTGATTCTCCTAATCCTGGCTCCACTGACCGCACAGAATGGATGGTGGCATTGAAGGCTTCTAATACGGTCCTTAGAGAATCGACTTTAAAACACATAAACTTTATCTTCAGAATTTGATATCTCTCTGAACTTTGGTTCTGTGGACCGCACAGAATGGTAGTGCGGCGACGGTGCCTTTAGTGGGAACCGCACATAACCTTCTGCGGCTGCACTGCCTTGACGCCTGAAATCCAATTATCTAAATCTCCCTAGTGCGCACCACACAAAGTGTAGTGCGGCCGCACTAGGCTTGTTTATCTTGAGTTTTGTCTTGTCTTTAGTACTTGTGCAGGTTTAATTCTTTTGGAGCCGTTCTTTGGCATTTTGTCACTTTAAATATCAAACCTGCAATCAAGCACGACTTATGAGCTTTTTGGGACTATTGTGTATGAATTTATAATTAAGTGTAAGCAAGAAAGAGTACAAAATGCATCAAAATCCCTACTTATCAACTCCCCCAAACATAAACTTTTGCTTGTCCTCAAGCAAACATAATAAGACCCATCCCTTAAGGAAAAATCCAAGAAATATTCATCTTTCCTAAGACCTCAACTAAATTGAATTTGGACTAACAATTTCCCTCGATACACATGATTCATTAACAATATTGAACCTTTGAAAAACCATGGATCAAGTTCGACACAAAAGCATCAAGAGCTGACTCAACACATCAAAGAACTCTTTCAATTTCATTTGGTCATTGTGGATCCCAAGCTCCCATATCCCTAACTCTCCCTAAGCAAACCTCTCATTTAGAGTATTGGCACACAAAAGAGGTTAATAGGAATTCACTCATATCTCTCAGGGAAAGGTCACAAGTCTGGCTCTAAGTACCATATGCTTGACCCTTATATGAGTTTCCACTAATGTAAGCTTTATTCGACTCAAGATCATATAATATCATATGCTTGCCCCTTTTGAGCCGATTTTTAACATTTTGTCACTTTGTTGATCAAACCTGCAATCATTCACAACTTATAATCCTTTTGGGATTATTTTGTATGAATTTATAATCAAAGCATAAGCAAGAAAATGTATAAAATGCATCAAAATCACTAGTTACTAGCAGCCTCTCAAACTACTGCTCTGGCTCAGGCTGGGCTACTGGAATCGGGTTATTCAATAGCAGCTCCAATGGCAAGTTACAAGCAGCCTTCATTTTCTCCACTTCTACCCTCAACTCCTTCATATAGTCCTTTGATGCTCGAGTCTTTCTTAGCTTGCTTGTTCTTTTGTGAGATCCTTTAATGCTTTCCCATGAGTACCCACAGCCTCCAATATCAATTGTTGGTTCTCCAGGAGCTTCTAATAGCTGTCCAGAAGCTCCTTGAGAGTCTCCTCCGCTGACTCTAGAACCTGTGGCTATAGGGGTACAGACTGGGCTACCACCAAGATAGAAACCATAGATATCTTAGAAGCAGTTACCTACATGCATTTGTTGATACTGGCAAGGGTTCAGTTCAAACAGTAGGCAGTCAATAGGTTGGCTGAAGATGAGGGAATATTTGGGGTAGTGACAGCATAGGGTCCTAGGGCAACATCTATGGTAGCTGAGATGAGCTTAGAAGAAGCGACTACTACTACTGGTTCTTTACACTGGCCAGTAGAAACTATAGCTTTGCCATTAAGATCTTTGCCTTTGGGATTGTCATCACCCTTGAGGTTGTACCGCGAAAAAGGCATCTCTGATTTTACATTCACATCAAATCTTATTTTCTCCATATCATGATCCTCAAATTACATTTCTAGCAAATTTGGGAAGAGGTGGGATCTGTTACCTTCATTTACATCCCTTGTGATCACTCTGGACATAAAATTTTCGATGTTGACCAGGTACCCTGCTATTATAAAAGCAACCAATATAGCCCGAGAAATTTGTAGAAATTTCTCATGAGTAGTGGGGTCCAGTTGATGCATACCAAAATTTGCCAGCCCTTTTCTTCGAAGTTTAAAGTTCTCCTAAAAATTTGGACTCATGCTATCAACAATGCTGGGGTGCTACCTCGGAGTTCCAGATATTAAGAAAACCAAGGGTGGGATGCCTCATCCATTGCTACATTTTCTAAGTATAATGTCTCATTTTTCACCACAAAGCCCGGGTAGTCATTAATTGTCTTCCCATCAAACTTTGCCGCCAATTCCGCACCTTAGTCACTTTAGTGACCTTTTTGATATGGGAAACATTAGCATAGAACTCCTTGACTAGGTGTTCATTTGTCTCCTTAACATTTCCTGTAAAATATTCCCCCCGTAGTCTTTTTCTGAATTGCCTCTGCACATTAGGGTTGTGAGGTAGTAGATCCTTGTAAATGAATTTCTGTTCAAGTATCAATTTCCTTTCAGGCCACCACTCTCAGAACTTTTGGTATGATGCCTCACTAACAAATATGTCCTTCAAAGCTTCCGGGTTTCTAGTACTCTCCCCCCGCCCCGCCTACCAACCCCGATTTGGGGTTCTCTCCCTCCTTCTTCAGCAATGGGGTCCTCATCGGGTTTGAAGCTGTAAGTGATGCAGAAGATGTACTATCACCGTTCTCAGCTAAGACCTCAGATGACTCGAAAGAAATGGGATCTGAAGCTTGAGTCGTGGGAGATCCCAGCGGTGTATCTCTTAATCTATGCCTCTCTAGCCAGTCAGGAACATACTCTGGCATCGAATTAGAGTTAGATGCCTCTTGGAATGGAAAATACTCACTTCCCATCTTAATGGGAAACATCTCTATCTGTAGCCCTTATTGACCTTCGTGTGCCCTTAATTGCCTGCTGAAATAGGGGGTCAATCTGATCATAACTCGTCACCTAACCTGCAGGGACTCTCTTTTTCCCTTTTTTTTTCACCACTGCCTCATGAATTAATTGTTGTCTGCATGTGGAATTCAATTAAAGCTTGTTAGTATCACCGTATCAGAAGAATCAGTGAAGATTATTCATGAAAACAACTAACTGCGGACCACTTAAAAAGAAGTATTGCCGCAAAGGAACCACCACGGACCACACAAAATGGTACAGTGCTTCGAAGTGAGGTGGGGTTCAGAATACCCACACTCTGAATCATGGCACCGCGAACCGCAAGAAATGGTCTGAGGATACAGTAAGGTATCGCGAAATATCAACCACGACCGCGGTCCTAAAAATTGAAATCTCTGAACTTTTCCATCGTGTACCGCAGAAAAGACCATTTAGATTAAGGTCTGAGGTCTTTTTTATAGGAAAAAGACATGGGTTCCATGATACCTACCCACCGCGATCGCGTAAAATGCACCGCAGACCGTAACAAATGCTTTGCGACCGCATTAGGGAACTGCGCATTATAAAAAATGCATCGCGAGCACGGTGGCAACATCAGAGAACCCCCATTTTAAACCATTTTCTGCTACTGAAAACATTAATATTTTTCCCCGGAAATAAGGGCATTGTGGTCACAAAAAATGCAATGCGCCCACGATCCAAACTTCAGAGATTGTATCATTTTTCTGATTCATTCATGTACTCTATCAATATGAATAGAAACTCAAAGAAAAACAAAAAGAAAGACCCATATGTTGCCTCTCAAGAGGTGCCTGATTTAAAGCCACAGCACGACGAAGGTTACCATCACATCACATTAAATGGATCAGTGCCACCACCTGAATGCCATCAATCTCGCCAAGGTAGTTCTTAGATCTGTGCCCATTAACTCTAAAGACCTCTACATTTTTGTTTTTCAAGTCAAGTGCACAAAATGGAGTCACAAGAACCACTACAAAAGGTCCACTCCATCTCGACTTAAGCTTTCCAAGAAACAGACGTAACCGAGAATTAAACAAGAGAACCAAATCACCCACTTTGAACTTCTTGGTATAAGCATACTAGTCATAAAGGTACTTTATCTTGTCCTTCTACAAGGATGAACTTGACTAGGTGTGGAATCGGAATTCATCAAGTTTACTAAGTTGTTCCATACGAAGATTGCTGCCACATAAACTGTTTGGGCTGAGTCCCCTAGTTTCTGTTGTGATTCCCAAGAGGTTTTAAGGCTAATGACTGATAGAGGTTGAGAACCTTATGTTGAGGACATTATATGTATATTTATGGATCAAGCTGCATGCCGCAGTGATACTTATATGGATCGGGTTTCACACCAGAGCGATATATATATATATATATATATTTGATCAGGTTGCGCACCACAGTGATATGATGGTTGGGCTGTAGGAGCCCCTCTAGAGTCTGCACATCACCAGTGAGCATAGTCGACAATAAATATATGTATTAGGCTGCATGCCGCAGCGGTTTCTATAATTTCTAATGATATGAGATTAATTGAATCGAATGCTTTGAGTGAGTACCAAGTTACAAGAGTTGCATCACGAGTGACTGAGAGGCTGCTAGAGGGGCCCTGTTTTGATTTTTCCACTATTTTAACTCTTCTTATAGATAAGCCTCTATTAAATGTATTGTTAAGTAACTGATTTAAAAGCATTAAACTGAAACTGATGAAATTATGTTAGAACTAATTTCTAAGTTATACATTTTTGAACTGCTCATAACTGCTTTAAGTCTATTATTTACTTTAGTTACTTACTGAGTTGGCATACTCACATTACTACATGCATCTTGTGTGTAGATCCAGGTGCCCGAGCGGTCAAGTGAGAGCTTTCAGCTATTTTCCAGCATTTACCGGAGATTTCGAGATAGCTACATGGTATCCGCAACCCTGATTTCTCCGTTTTATCTTAATATTTTCCGCATTTCTGGACTATTTATGTAGTAGGTTGTTAGGACTTGTATTAGAGGCTCTAGACTCGTGATACCACATCAATATGGGTTATGTAGTCTTTTATGTTTTTTGTACTTCTTCATGTCTACCTTGTTGATTTATGCACTTAGCATAATTATTGGTAATTAACGGTTCGAGTAAATGATTGACAAAAATGGAAATGAGTTGTGGTTGATAGTTGGTATGGCTTGGCTAGTAATGTGATAGGTTCCATCAAGACCGAAATTTGGGGTCGTGACACACACGTTATGTCGGAAGGAATTCCGAATTGGAACATGATATTGTCTCAGATGAAATTAATGACTTCTTTTTCTCTTCTTTTTCGAAGTCTTGTGCTTCAACTTATGTTGAGAAGTAATTATTCATAAATAAAATAAATCTAGATTTACCTGGACCCGTTGATAGAGTCCGACGATGACCATCCCCATTTCATGAACGACCATGGTGATAAAAATGAATGTAGTTGTTCACCAGGTTGGTGAATCACTAGGGTGGGATTTGTTGCATTTGCGGACGAATTCTTTGGTGTCCTTCTCCATATTTTCCCAATAGTAGCATGCCCTGATTATTTTTTATACTAAAAATCATCACTGGAGTGATTTCTGCAGGTGCCCTCATAGATTTCTTGAAGCACATAGTCTATGTCTCCCAGCCCCAAACATACTACTAAGGGCCATCAAAAGTTCTTTTGTAAAGAGTTTTTTTTTCGTCGAGTGAGAACAAGGCTATTTTGGTCTGCATGGCCCTCGACTCTTTGGGTCTTCAAGTAGCTTCCCGCTTTCAAAATAATCGATATATTTATTTTTCCAATCCCATATTAGGATAGTGGAGTTGATCTCAACATGGCCTTCATCAATCATTGATTTAGATAGTTAAACAACAGACTTGGGGAGTATGTTATCTTCCTCGTCAGATGATCCCAGTTTTGCCATGGCATCAACTTTGCTATTCTCCGCTCAAGGTAATTAGACCAGAGTCCATTTTTTGAAGTGGTGCAATGTGACTTGAATTTGCCTAAGTATCTTTTTATCCTGTCTTCCCGAATCTCGAAGCTCCCATTTACTTGATTTACCACCAGGAGGGAATCATATTTTGCTTCAATTACTTCAGCTCCTAGGCCTTTGGCCAATTCCATACCTGCAATCATAGACTCATACTCGGCTTCGTTTTTAGTTAACCTTGTGGTTTTGTAAGATTGTCTTATCACGTCCCATGTAGGTGGCCTTAAGAAGTATGCCGAGCCCGGAAACTCCTACATTTGAGGCGTTGTCAATGAACATGGTCCATACCACAGAAGATGATCCCATTTATATAAAATAAATTTTCTCGACCTCGGGTACGTGGGAGGAAGTGAAGTCAGCTATGAAGTTTGCCAAAATTTGATACTTGATAGCTTTTTAGGGATGATACCCGATATCATATCCCCCGAGTTTGATGGCCCATTTGGACAGTCGAATCGTCAATTCAGGCTTATGCAATATGCTTCGAAAGGGATACGTTGTTAAAGTGCAAATATGATGGCATTGGAAGTAAGGTTTAAATTTTCGAGATGCACTTATCAATGAATGAGCTAGTTGTGTAGATGAGACACAGTCTCGAAGTCTTCTTTGTTGAACGCGAGGATGTCCTTATATGCGCAGCCCCGAGTTTTCCTCTGCATTACCGCATAAACCTTTATCCGCTTGATCACGAGCCCCTAAGAATGTTGGTCCCCCTGATAATCATATGAACGATGTAATAAGGTTTTTCAACTTCACTTCCATGTTTGCCTCTCTTTCTTTCCGGGTGACGTTTTTGCGAGTGCCTTGTTTATTTTCTCGGCGTATACTCCTTTTAGTGTGGGAACTTACACCATGATGTTGAGTGTTGCATGAGATCATATCGGCATGAATCTGTTCTAGTGCAATCTAAGGGTTTTGTGGTGGTACACCATTACCTGGAACAACTGCACCATACCCTTTATGGTATTCGAGACCGTTGTTGTCATATGCGTTTACTAAGTTAGATATTTTGACCTGAAATCAAAGATCTTTGGACAAAAAATGTATGAAAGATAACTTGTGTTATGTGGTAAACCAGCAAGAAAGTAACGACTATTATTTTTACCTTCACAGTGGGAACTAAACTGTTTACCTTGAAAATGATATTAACAATTAGATTTCTTTTTGTGGTTCTAAAAATACGTGTTCTATTTTTGTTCTAGTTGTTAGGCAATAGATGCTAAGTGAAGTATTTGGAAATATCATTGGAGCTTCTAGATAGTGTAATAATCAAATCGAATTTCTGGAAATCAGGGCCTCGAGGTGGCATATACAGGGCCTCAAGGTCGAGTCGGATGCTCGGCTAAGGGTAGTCAATGGAGGATTAAGAGTTATGATAAATTTTATGGTGGCTCTTTATGGTCAATAATGAGCAACAAATGAAGAACTAATTAGAGAACAATGAATATTAACAATAAATGTAAGTAATGAAACAAAGAAAATATATCTAAGTTATAGAGCAGATAGTATTCTTGTATTGGATGTACTGTGTAGTATCTTCGCCTTTACAAAAATGACAAGGGACCTCTTTATATATGAGGAGAAAATCTCAATATGGCACATGCGTAATTATTACATAAAGTAGTCGGTACAATCACTCAATCAGTCCGGTGCAAGCTATCACTATTTGTGCAGGCATTGCAAGAAAAATACTACTCCTAGGGAACTTCCCGCTTATTTATGATAACCATCAGTTCGTTCTTCCCTAACACCGGGCACGAAGAACCGTCGATGACTTCGAACATTCGACTTCGAACCCCGATTTACTCTCCATGCCCTTCGAGGTGTAATTACGTAATGCCTCGTTCATCGTAAAATTGGTCTTTCTTATTTTAGCTGTATACACATAAGATCTTTGATTGTTATGTTTCAAATCTATCGAGTTTTCTCAGAATTATTCTTTGTAAAAATTAAATTTGTCTTTCGTTTTTAGTTTCATTATTAAATTTGACTTTAATTTTTATATGTAAAAGTACTACATTAGTCATTTACTTTATTAAATGTTGAAATAAATGTTTTTTTTATTTTAAAAATATAGCTCAACATTCATATATAATTTAAATTTATCAATAGTATTTATAAGTAGTGTACTTTCTTTCACTATATTTTATATTCTAAACTAATAATTATATAAATATTCTCATACTCTCTCTAATTTATTTTTATTATTTATTTTTTTTAATTTTATCTATTAGACTTGAGTTATGTAGTCTTATTCACAATATGTCCCTTTTAGCATAATCGGCAAAATATTTCTCGACTCAAATTTAAATAAGGTATATCCTTCTTTTTTCTTTATCTTGAATTTTAAATTTTTTTATATTCTCTGTTTCCTTTTTATTTTTGCCATAACATTATTCAACACTTAATTGTATTATATTTTCATGTGCTTTTTATTAGCTTATTTGAATTTGATATCCACCTCTGCCACACATAATTTTATATAATACGGATAAAAATTAATAATTATTTCAATTGTATCTTTGCCTATATTTCTTAAATTCTAAAATATGATTTTTCTTATCATATTTCAAAAAAGAAAAAAATTTATCTCAAATTCAACTAAGTCTTATCGTTTATATTTATTAAATTGGACTGTATTTTTAAAAAATAATCTTGTTCTTTCAAACTTAAAGTGTCCATAACTCAATTATGATAATAATCATAAAAAATATTTTCTTATTTGTTTGAACAAATTATATCTAATTGATGTAATGATATTTCCACTATCACTTTCCTTTTTTATGTAACCTTTCTAACTGTAAGAGTCCTTATTTTAGAAAAGATTTCAAAATATATTCACTATAAATATATATGTGTCAATCTTGTTACACCTCCTTTTTACCGGTTTACATGTAGTTACCCCGAAAGGTGACACGTGTATAGAAATTTTTTCAATTAAAGTGACATATTCGATATGGGATTAATTATTCATTTCAAGAGTCGCCACTTGGGATAGGTTTGGCTTTGGTGTCCCAAGTCACCGATTTAGACAAAATCCAAAATCGAGGAAATTTTGACTACCCAATTGGAGTCTGCGAACCAGAATTCTTGAGTAAGGAATTCTGTTGACCCGAGGGAAGGTGTTAGGCACCCTCAGATCCCGTGATTCTAGAATGGTCGCTTAAACTCATTATAAGTGGCTGAAACATGATTTGTTGTACCAGTTAACTCGTAATTTTAGATTATTAACCTCTTCTAACATCTATTTTAGGTAAATTTGCAATGTTATTAAAACATGTTGCGGATTGCGTCACATAAATGCACCCGAAATCTTAGACATATTATAATTCCACTGAGAATAGGATTTTTGTCAAATAAATGTTCACCCGAATTTTAGGAAGGTATTTTATTAAACACGCGCCTACAACAACTACATTTTTGCCATTTATGGGAAGGCTGTGAAATTTGCTAAACGGCACTTCCTATTTTTCTATGTGTTTTAATGAATTAAGGAGTCATCGCATAGTATTTTCTTGAATTAACACGGTTCACTTTATTTTTATAAGGACATCCTAATCCATGCTAAATTTTCTACTCTTCATAGCGCTTAAATGCACTAAACAATTTACGTATAGATTGTGTATTTTGGAGAAGTAATACTTGCAGTTAGCCTCATTCATGGCTAATCGTGTGCATGGACTCAATTATGGGCCAGCCCAAGACACACTGTACAAACAGACGTTGAGCCTGGTTCATGACTTGCCCGGACCTTTGATTCTTCCAATTCAGAAGCACGTAATATTATAACTTCTTGGTGCATACTGGGCCTCTCGAATGAGCCCATTACTGATTTGAACGAAAGAGCTCAATTGTTAATAACCAATTTGGTTTGAAATTATATATTAAATAGAATCTCTACCCATTCACGAAGGAAGTACTAACAACCATTTTTTATATTAGTTTCTAACATTAGATTTGAATCTAATGATTCATATACTCATCAGCCAGAGTACATGAATCTAATTTCGAAAATTCTATTGTGCTTCAGGTTACACTACATGGAACAAGTTTGAAAACGAATTATTACTAAACATTCTGAGATTTAAATGAACTGAAATACTTCATAGCATTCTAATCTTCACATGATTAATAAAACTACTACTTCATACGTCTAGTATCCCTAAGTGCACAAGATCAACACTTGAACCAACCAGACTAAAATTGCATCTGACTATTAGTTATACATATAAAAGAGAAAACTAAGTCAACTTTCAAGTTATTACATATTGAAACAGTCCCAAATGTTCAATTATTACAAAATGGATCAGTCTAATATTGAACTATAACATGATGATCATCTTATTAACATTCCGATATTCAAACTAAATAGGGGAAAATGGGGGTATGGTCCGAAAATATGAATAACAGCTGAGGGTCTTCACATTTGAGAATGTATTTCAGTTTAAACTTTATATATACATGAGCTTTGAGTGTACCTGTAATGCAGCAGAAGAAACAAGCCTATGAGTAACTAGAAGAGACCAGTTAAGCAATCAACTGCCAAATACACAGTGCGTCCAGAACTTCAGCAGAGTTTTTAATGAATTAAGTCTTCAGAAAATGATTCAAAACAGCACTAATGGTATTTTCAGATATAGGAATAAGTATTTCAGTTCTAGTACTCAAGGAGAAATTGCTGGATCCCTTTTACAATACCCAGATGGTTCATTTTATAGTAAAGCTATTAGGGCAACAGATTTTTGCCTTGTTTTCCTTTTAGTCCTTAACTCAAATTGCATTTTGCCTAAGTACTCCTTAAATTTCTGACTTGTGCCTCAAGCTTGACGCAGCAATTGTGCTTTAGTCCTTGCTAGAAAGTTCTAAAGGATTTCTATCAGATTTTTTCCATGTTTAAATCGCTGTTATACCCTTACTTCCTTTCCTAATTACCCTCCCCTGAAATTTGACCTTAGTTAGTTCCTTGACCCTAGTTTAGTTACAATTGACACTGGTCAATCAGATTTAGGTCACATTTTAATCTTGGAATAATAGCCTTAACAGTGTGTAAAATCAACCAATACTAACAAGTACTAAACTAATGCCTTAATATAGACTTTCAACACACAAAGAAAAGATCAAAATAGCCAGAAGAAAGCATATATCAACACTTGGTTTTCAGAGATAGCTCAATCAAGGATACTCAGAAATAGTAAAGAACATTCAGCTTATGCATCAAATTGGAAGAATGAAAGCTAACCCTTGCAATTAAAGGTCTATCCCGTCAATCAGCCTAAACTGGACATCAAACCCTTGGGAGCATGAATCAACTAAACATACCAAAAATCAACAAATAAAAATCAGAAGACAGAGGTCAATCGAGACCTAAAATCATATTACTGAAGAATAAATAAAATCGACAAAATCAGGGAACTAATACTAGCAAGATATCAATATTACTCAGAAGATGAAACGATTTTCGATTAGTGACAAACAAAAACACATGATCATTTGAACCTACTTCAGGCAAGACTGTGGACAAACAAGAGATTATTTAAAGAAAAAAAAGTCAATCTAAGAGCTAAATTGAAGAAGATAGACTACTTAGGTAAGCACATACAAAAGAAACAAAATAATCAAGCAAAGAGGCGAATTACTTATCTTCTTTTATGTATGCCCAAATCAGACCCTCTCAATCAACTCTTGACCCCTTCCACAAAGGTTTCGAACCTCTTAGGACAGTGATAATCTGATTAAGAGTTCAGGGGAGGGTTTTCATGGTTCTGATACCTCACTAAGGTCTCAGATTTGGATTTTCGGTGGTTGGGCTTGTTTTGGGACTCAAGTGAGGTATGGTTGGGGATAGGATGGAACAAGGACTGCCTAGGAGTAATTTGAACCATTTCCGATGTGTTTTGTGTTTTAGGGATATGTTTTGAATTGAAATTCGAAGAGTTTCAGGAAAATTTAAAAGGAGTGACTTACATGGTTATAAGAAGGAGATTCAGGTGCTTTAGGGGTGTAAATTTGGAGGGCTTTGGAACAAGGTCGCCGGAAATAGGGTTTTCGACGACCTTTCAGAGGATATTTTAGATGATGGAGGGCGATTTGAAGAGAATAGGATGCAGGGCGGGGAAAGGGGTGTCCTAGTGGTTCTAGGGTGTAAAGGTGGAAGGGTATGGAACAGGGTCACCGGAGATGGTGGTTCCGACAGCCCTGTTTTTGAAGTTCGAGACGTAGGGGGCATGTTCGATGGAAGCAAACAATAGATGGGGTAGGGGAGGTAATGACGGTTGAGTGGTGTTAATTTGGGAGGGATTGGTTGCCGGCCGCCGCCGTGAGGCGATTTTCGGCGGCGGCCTTAGGGTGGTAAGCTGGTGGTCAAGGGAGGGTACTATGGTGGTCAATGGGTGTTGTTAGTCGGAGAATAACGGTACGAGGAGGGTGAGGTCTGTCTCTAATGTGTATTAGAGACATTGGAAAAATATACAGAAAAATGGGGGGCCTCTATGGTCGTTCGATGTGATGGAGGTGGACGGCTGTGATAATTCCTATTTGAAACGGTGTCGTTTGGGTTTGGTGCTGTGTGGACTGGGTTGAGGCTGGTCATTTGGGCTTGGTTTTGTATTGCAAGAGAGGAGCAGGTTGGGCCACTCAAGTATGGCCCAATTGTGGCCTGCCTGAGTGGTTGTATATGTGTATACATATATATTTTTTCCTTCTAATTTAATTTAATTACTACCTTTATTTAAAAACCACAAATGGCAAATAAAACTAAACTAAGTGAAAATTAAACAAAAATAATTTCAAATGCTGGAAATATATCTATGTACTTTTTTTGTATTTTGATTTTAAAACAAATTTATTAAATCCTAATCAATTTTAAAACATGCAATAGCGGGCATGAGCATGCAATTAAATCCCAAAAATTAAAATCCTAATATTTTTAAAGAAAATTCCTAAACTTTAAGAGTCCTATAGGAGCTTGTTTCGACTGGGTAAAATCATATTCCCACAGCTGCCCGTCTTTGTGCGGGAACACGAAGAGTTTTCGTGCATGACAAGTGAGCAAAAATGAGCGATTTCCGTCCGACTGAATACTCCATGTGAAGCATTTTGAAAACTTTCTGACCGAACCTTGCTTCAAAGGTTGCCTACATAACCTGGGCAATAAAGGAATCAGTTCAGTGTAGTTCTGGATGTTTTGGTAGCTGGGTCTACCGAGAGACTATGTTTGGCTGCTATTACTGCTGTTTCTGCTCGTTAATCTACTTATTACAACGAAAGAAAATCAAAACTAAGCTAGCTAGGCCTATCAACTACAAGTTACAAGATTCCTATCTATGAGTCTCTTGAAGCTGGATCTTGAGTCTCGGCTATCTTTTGCGGTGGACTTCGATCTAAATCTTGATACTCGTTAACTACAGCTTCTAGCTCAGTCTTCAATCTTGAAACAAAACAGGATATGCTGAGCTTGTGATTTCAATTAATTTTGAGCAGTCCGCGTCTTTGTCCACCTCATCACTTTGATTTCACCATTTGTCTCTTTTATTTTCTTATGCTTTGAGTTGACACTCATGCTTTCAATTATGCCAAATCTTTCACCTTAAGGTAATACCTGCTCAGACAGAAAAACAAGCAAATGAACGAAATTTTCTGCCCCAGTATTCACTGGAAAACTCCGTGTGTTATTTTAAACACACATCTATGCTACTCTTTATTAAGACAATAAGGATCAGAATGTATCTCTCGGAAAGATCGCCAGGTTAAATTTAGGGGTGTAAATTTGGAGGGCTTTGGAACAAGGTCGCCGGAAATAGGGTTTTCGACGACCTTTCAAAGGATATTTGAGATGATGGAGGGCGATTTGAAGAGAATGGGATGCAGGACGGGGAAGGGGGTGTCCTAGTGGTTCTAGGGTGTAAAGGTGGAAGGGTGTGGAACAGGGTCGCTGGAGATGGTAATTCCGACAGCCCTGTTTTTGAAGTTCGAGACGTAGGGGGCATGTTCGATGGAAGCAAACAATCGGATGGGGTAGGGGAGGTAATGACGGTTGAGTGGTGTTAATTTGGGAGGGATTGGTTGCCGGCCGCCGCGGTGAGGCGATTTTCGGCGGCGGCGTTAGGGTGGTAAGCTGGTGGTCAAGGGAGGGTACTATGGTGGTCAATTGGTGTTGTTAGTCGGAGAATAACGGTACGAGGAGGGTGAGGTCTGTCTCTAATGTGTATTAGAGACATTGGAAAAATATACAGAAAAATGGGGGGCCTCTATGGCCGTTCGATGTGATGGAGGTGGACGGCTGTGATAATTCCTATTTGAAACGGTGTCGTTTGGGTTTGGTGTTGTGTGGACTGGGTTGAGGCTGGTCATTTGGGCTTGGTTTTGTATTGCAAGAGAGGAGCAGGTTGGGCCACTCAAGTATGGCCCAATTGTGGCCTCCCTGAGTGGTTGTATATGTGTATACATATATATTTTTTCCTTCTAATTTAATTTAATCACTACCTTTATTTAAAAACCACAAATGGCAAATAAAACTAAACTAAGTGAAAATTAAACAAAAGTAATTTCAAATGCTGGAAATATATCTATGTATTTTTTTTGTATTTTGATTTTAAAACAAATTTATTAAATCCTAATCAATCTTAAAACGTGCAATAGCGGACATGAGCATGCAATTAAATCCCAAAAATTAAAATCCTAATATTTTTAAAGAAAATTCCTAAACTTTAAGAGTCCTATAGGAGCTTGTTTCGACTGGGTAAAATCATATTCTCACAGCTGCCCGTCTTTGTGCGGGAACACGAAGAGTTTTCGTGCATGACAAGTGAGCAAAAATGAGCGATTTCCGTCCGACTGAATACTCCATGTGAAGCATTTTGAAAATTTTCTGACCGAACCTTGCTTCAAAGGTTGCCTACATAACCTGGGCAATAAAGGAATCAGTTCAGTGTAGTTCTGGATGTTTTGGTAGCTGGGTCTACCGAGAGACTATGTTTGGCTGCTATTACTGTTGTTTCTGCTCGTTAATCTACTTATTACACCGAAAGAAAATCAAAACTAAGCTAGCTAGGCCTATCAACTACAAGTTACAAGATTCCTATCTATGAGTCTCTTGAAGCTGGATCTTGAGTCTCGGCTATCTTTTGCGGCGGACTCCGATCTAAATCTTGATGCTCGTTAACTACAGCTTCTAGCTCACTCTTCAATCTTGAAACAAAACAGGATATGCTGAGCTTGTGATTTCAATTAATTTTGAGCAGTCCGCGTCTTTGTCCACCTCATCACTTTGATTTCACCATTTGTCTCTTTTATTTTCTTATGCTTTGAGTTGACACTCATGCTTTCAATTATGCCAAATCTTTCACCTTAAGGTAATACCTGCTCAGACAGCAAAACAAGCAAATGAACGAAATTTTCTGCCCCAGTATTCACTGGAAAATTCCGTGTGTTATTTTAAACACACATCTATGATACTCTTTATTAAGACAAAAAGGATCAGAATGTATCCCTCGGAAAGATTGCCAGGTTATGCTGGAGAGGAGAAATGGTTCCTGTTGGGGGATAAGATGGGAATCCTCGGGTTATGCTGGGATAAGAATGAAAAGGTCTCTGTGGGGAGTGAAAGAAGAGATCTGCGGGTTACGCCGAGATAGGAAAGTTCCTACTGAGGATGGGTTATGAAGAAATTCTTGAGTTATGCTAGGGGAATCTGCGGGTTATGCCGGGATTAATAAAAACTCCTACGTTATGCTAGGGGGATCCGCGGGTTATATCGGGATGAGAATGAAGAGTCCCTGTTGGGGATGAAAGGAAACATCCACGGGTTATACCGTGATGAAAGAACAATCCTGGGTTATGCTAGGGGTATCCACGTGTTATGCTGGGATGAGTGCGATATCCTAGGTTATGCTAGGAAAATCTGTGGGTTATGCCGGGATGAAGGGAGATCATGAGTTATGTCAGGGGAATCCATGGGTTATGCCAGGATGAAAAGAGATCCTGAGTTATGCCAGGGGAATCCACGTGTTATGTTCGGACGGATGAAGAAGGTTCCTAGGTTATTTCAGGGAGATCCGTGGGTTATACCAGGATGAATGAAATCCTAAGATATGTATGGGGAATCCACGAGTTATGCCGGGATGAGTGAGAAATCCTAGGTTATGCTAGGGAGATCCGCAGGTTACGCTGGAATGAAAGAGATCCTGAGTTATGTCAGGGGAATCCACGGGTTATGCCAGGATGAATGAAAACTCCTAGGTTATGCTAGGGAGTTCTGCGGGTTATGCCGGGATGAATGAAAAGTCCTAGGTTATGCTAGGGGGATCCGCTGGTTATGCCGGGATAAAAGGAGATTCTATGTTATGTCAGGTGAATCCACAGGTTATGACGGGATGAAACACAAATCCTAGGTTATGCTGGGATGAATGAAAAGTCCTAGGTTATGCTAGGAGGATCCGCGGGTTATGCCGGGATGAATGAAAAGTCCTAGGTTATGCTAGGGGGTTCAGCGGGTTATGTCGGGATGAGATTGAAGGGCACCTGCTGGGGATGAAAGGAAAAATCCACGGGTTATGCCGCGATGAAATGAAAAAGGTTCCTGGGTTATGCCAGGGAGATCCACGGGTTATGTCGGGATGAGTGAGAAATCCTCGGTTATGCTAGGGAAATATGCAGGGTAGTGGAGGACCTCAGAGATCCTTTTGACTGTGTTGGTGATAGGGGAGGAAAGGAATAACTCTTAGGTTATGCTAAGAGTAAGGGAATACTAACTCCTACACAATGGTCGGGAGTAGAGTATAGGGAAAGAGTCCTCAGGTTATGCTGGGGATGTGGAGGAAAACTTCCTCGGTTTATGCTCGAGGGGGTGGAAGGCAATCCTTAGGTAATGCCTAGGAAATCTACAAACTATGAAAAGGGGAACTAGGGATTAATATCTCTTGCTATCATGCTCATTTTAGAGATTGCGGAAAAATGAAAAGAAAACTTCCCTTTTGTCAATGACGCACCACCACCTTTGCCTTTGTGCCTATCCTTTGGTTGTTTTTGCCCCATGTTCCTTTTTCTTTTCTAAGTTGCACTTGCATCTATTTTAGTTTAGAAATAAAACAACTGTTAGTTTGAATAGTGATTGGCTTGGCGGCCTTGTCACGCTTGATTTCAACTTCCTTTGTGTTCAAAAGCAAACCCTTGACTTTCAATCCTTGCTTTGTTGATTTGTCAGGGGGTCCCCATTACGGATTGGTCTTTGTTTGCCAATAGGGTTTAGATAGGAATCAACATCCGACTTGGCTTAAACCCCCGATTTTGCTTCAACTTCATGCTTTTGACTTTATTTTTCCTTCTCCTATTTCCTTACTATGGGGCATTAACTGTCAAGATCAACCAGGATTGGCCAAGCGTACTAGACGATGTGAGTCATTCCCCTAATTCTTGCCAGGACAAAACCCCTAAGCCGACCCTGCTACCTTTCTTTAGGGAATGATGAGGCAATTAAAGTGGGAAGGAGTGAAATAGGAATTTAGAGAGGTATGCACCTTGACGGAAAAGAAGGAACTTATCTGGGAATACGAACTGTCTTTAAATGGCGACGACATGCTTCTAGGACTTGATACCCGACCCAAATCCTTCTCTGCTTCCTGACTTCAACTTTTCGAAAACCAGAGAAACTTGCTCGGAGACCCGGGCAGCACTATTTTCTCTTTTAGGCCGACGACACCGTTTGCAGGTTTTCGCCAATCGCCCTCTCTCATTTTTCTTCTCTCGTCGCCCGATAGCGCTCTTTGCGAGTTTTCGCTAAACGGACTCTCTCATTTTGTTTGTTTTTTTTGCTCACCGCCGCCTTATGGTGCCCGGAGGTTTTCACCGATAAGACTCTCTCATTCATTTTTTTTTCACATGTTTGATTGGTGTCGAACCCCAACAAATGGTATTTTCTTTTCTGGGGATCTATGACTTTGTAACCATTCAAACATATTTGTAACCGAACCGATACATTTCTGCCCCAGTTTTAATTTTCTTACGTAACTAGAGTTTTTATTTTCTTGTGATTGAACCTCGGGGAGAGGCTGCCTACGTATCCTTTCGTAATCAAGTTAGACGTAGTTCAAGAAGTGTTTTCCTAAACTAATTTTGTTTTGTATTCTTTTTTTTTAATTTTCTTTTCTCTTTTTTTCTCTTGTTTTGGAATTTTCTTTTCTCTTTTTTTTCCTTTTTTCAATTTTCCTTTTTTCTTTTTTTTCTCTGTTTTTTTTTTTAATTTCTTTTCTCTTCTTTTTTTTCTTTTTTGTGTTACAAAGAGGATGGGGATAGAACCAACACGGTAATTGCTACAGGGAATTTTAGACATAATACCTTTTTACTGCGTCGGCGTTTACCGCTGCCTTGGGCTCATCTCCTTCAACGTCTCCCAAGTACAACACTCCTCTAGGAAATATCTTCCTGATGATGTAGGGCTTTTCCAATTTGGGGTGAATTTTCCTTTGGACTCCTGAAGACTGGGAAGTATCCGTCTCGGAACTAAGTGCGCGACATCGAAATTCCTAGGGCGCACTTTCTTGTTGTAGGCACGGGCCATTCTTTGTTGGTACAAATGCCTTTGGCATACTGCGGCCATTTGTTTCATCAATAAATGCCAACTGCACCAACCCGGTTTTGATCCATTTACTATTCTTCAATTTCTGCCTCGACAATCACTCGGAGTGAGGGGATTTCTACCTTGGCGGGCATAACAACCTCGGTTCCTTAGACCAGCAAGTAAGGAATGGCTCCTACAGATGTACGTACTGTGATACGATATCCCATCAATGCGAAAGACAGCTTTTCATGCCATTGCCTTGAGCTTTGAATCATTTTCCTCAAGCTTTTGTTGATGTTCTTGTTGGCTGCTTCGACCGCACCATTAGCTTAATATCTGTAGGGAGTGGAGTTTCTATGTGTTATTTTGAATCGTTCACATATCTCTCCCATCAGCCGACTGCTTAGATTAGCTGCATTGTCACTAATGATGGTGGTCGGGGTCCCAAAGCGGCAAATGATGTTGGAATGCATGAAATCCACTACCGCTTTCTTTGAAACAGACTTGAGGGTGATGGCCTTAACCAATTTTGTGAAATAATCAATAGCGACCATTATAGATCTGTTCCTGTTTGAGGCCTTTGGCTCGATCGGCCCAATGACGTCCATTCCCTAGGCAGCAAATGCCCAGGGTGTTGACATATGATGCAACTCATTTGGTGGTGCATCAATCAGATAACCGTGCACCTGGCATTGATGACATTTTCATACAAAGCTGAAGCAGTATTTTTTCTATGGTCATCTAATAATAACCAGCTCGGAGTATCTTCTTTGCCAATACATAGCCATTCATATGGGGCCCATATACGCCTCCATGTACTCTGTGCATAATTCTCCCCGCTTCATCGGCATCCACACATCTGAACAAATAAAGATCCGGAGTCCTTTTTTAAATTATGTCACCCCTTAAGAAAAGATTTCTCACATGTCGTCGGATGATCTTCTTTTGTTCTCCTGTGGCTTGCTCAGGGTACTCTTCTATCTTTAGGAATCTCAAGATGTCGTAATACCAAGGCTAATGGAGTAGGCTCTGCTTTGGTTGCATTACAATACCTATGTCTTTCTTTGATTTGGATCTATAAAGGATCAACATAGGCATTCCCTGGGTATGCCAGCATGGAGGCTATGGTTGCAAGTGCATCCGCTAACTCATTGTGACAACAGGGAATGTACCTGAACTGCACCGACCTATACCGTTTGATGAGGTCTTCAACATACTGTCTATATGGGAGGAGCTTAATGTCCCTTGTCTAACATTCTACTTGAGCTTGTCGGATGATCATATCGGAATCCCCCATGATTAGTAACTTTTCGTCATCTCAGTCAATAGCCATGTTCATGCCCATAATGCAAGCCTCATATTCACCAGTATTATTGGTGCAGAAGAACCGAAGTCTGCTTGTAGCTGGATAATGCTGGCATGTAGATGAGATTAGGATTGCCCCGATTCCTACCCCCTTTTCGTTTGCCGCTCCGTCGAAGAACATTTTCCGGACGGGAGTGTCCTCAGCTCCTACTTCAAATGAGTTTACTTCTTCATCAGGGAAGTAAGTGTCCAAAGGCTGATATTCGTCATGAACGGGGTTTTCTGCTAGGTGATCTTCCAGTGCCTGAGCTTTCATCAGTGTACGAGTGACATAGACGATGTCGAACTCGATAAGCAGGATCTGTCATTTAGCCAGTCCCCCTGTGTGCATTGGTTTTTGAAATATATACCTAAGTGGATCCAGCCTGGTTATTAGGTACGTGGTATGAGCTTGCAGATAGTGCCTTAGCTTTTGAGCTACCCATGTCAAGGCGCAACACGTTCTCTCTAACAATGTGTAGCCAGTACACTTTTTGATCAGATAGTAAATGGTCTGCTCTTTCTTTCCCATGGCGTCATGCTACCCGAGAATACAAGCGAAAGAGCCTTCCAAGACCGTTAGGTAGAGAAACAGTGGCCTTCCCAGATATGGCGGAACTAAAACTGGTGGATTGTACAAGTATTGTTTGATTTGGTCAAAAGCTTCCTGACATTCGACCGTCCACTTAATTGCCTCATCCTTCTTCGGCAGTTTGAAAATAGGCTCACACATTGAAGTCAATAGGGAGATGAACCAGGTGATGTAATTTAATCTACCAAAAAGACTCATTACATCCTTTTTGGTCCTTGGCGGAGGCAGCTCCCGAATGGATTTGATCTTGGTTGGATCTAACTCAATGCCTCTCTGACTGACGATGAACCCCAAAGGTTTGCTCGAAAGAACTCCAAATACGCATTTTGTCGGATTCAATTTCAAATTATATTTGCGGAGCCTTTCGAAGAATTTCCTCAAATCTGTTACATTATCGCCCTGAGTTTTAGATTTGATAAGCATGTCATCCAAACATACCACTATTTCTCTATGCATCATGTCGTGGAAGATGGTGGTCATAGCCCTCATGTAGGTTGCCCCGGCGTTTTTCAATCCAAAATGCATAACTCTATAGCAATATGTTCCCCAAGGTGTGGTGAAGGCGGTTTTCTCAGCATCTTCCTCATCCATCAGCACTTGGTGATACCCCGCGTAGCAATCCACAAAGAAGTGAATCTCATGCTTGGCACAATTATCCACAAGGATGTGGATATTGGGTAGAGGGAAATTATCCTTGGGACTCGCCTTGTTCAAATCTCTAGAATCCACACACACCTGGGTTTTCCCATCCTTCTTTGGCACAGGGACCACATTAGCTAGCCATGTGGTGTATCGCACTACCCGAATTACCCTTCTTCAAGTTATTTTGTAGTTTCCTCTTTGATTTTATCACTAACATCAGGCTTGAACTTTTTTTGCTTTTGTTGTACTGCAGGGCATTCAAAGTATGTAAGTAACTTATGAACCACCAAATACATACTCAGACCAGGCATGTCATCATAGGACTACGAAAATACGTCATTGAATTTCAACAGGAGTTGAACCAATGAATCTCGTATCCCTTTATTTACGTGGATGATTATTTTAGTTTCTTTGATTTCATCGAGATTGCCCAGGTTAACTGGTTCAGTATCATTTAGGCTTAGGTTTGTTCTCAAAATGTTCCAATTCTCGAGTGATTTCCCTAAAAGCCTCTTCTTTATCGTATTCTGATTACTGATTCGTTATTTCACAGATAGGCAGCGGGTTTGGGCCGTGGCAAGAAGTCTGGGAGCATGTCGTTTTATTTAAAGCCGCATTATTGAGACTGAAAGAAAAGATGAAAAATCAAAGAAAGACAGGGAAATGAAAAACTATTGATTTTATTTCTTTGAACTTGAAAGATAAACATGGTTTACAATTGAGATTTAAAGTGCTAAAAGTAAAACTAACAACGGAGCTACACCCTGAAATAGCTCGTGATATGGGAAAAGGTAGCAAGGCAAGACCAAGCGGGCCTCCTGCCTGACCGGAAAGGGTGTGGCCTTCCAATTTTGAAGTTTAGCATCTGACCCCATATACAGCACTTCACCGGCGCTTGACCCTTCTCCCGGTTGGACCATGTTTACTTCATAGAGCTATTCTCTCACAGCCCCGTAGATCTCATCGATATCTTCTGCCGTGAAGGTTTTTCCTCCTCCTCTTCACTATACTTTGGTTTTAATAAGGTTTTGTACAAGTAAGGCAAGGGTCATGGTAAAGCCCATCCTTGGCGCTTTCTGCGATTCACCCAGGTGATATCTTCTGAGGTTGAATGGAATCCCAGTCCAAAGAACTTTTCAGTGGTAGGTTAGGAGACTAGCTCGGTTATTGCTTGTAGAAAAGTTCCGAGTCCCTCGCCTGGCTTGATGCCTTGGTGCATCATTTCCTTTGCGACCGTAATTGAAGCATTTGATAGAAATGGCTGAGGGAGCGGCCTACCCTCTTCATGCTGATCAGCAACTACGACTTCGAAAGTTTGATAGACTATGTGTTCACTGCCTTCCTTGGCCTCTAGACAGGGGACAGAATGGTCGCTGTAAATTGATTGTTTGTCCTCTCCATGAACTACAATCTTCTGATTTTCATACTAAAATTTTAGCATCTGGTGCAGTGTTAAAGGCACTACCCCTACCTCATGAATCCGCGGCCTTCCAAGGAGGTAGTTGTAGGAGGTGTCCATATCCAATACCTGGAATGTTATCGAAGTCGACTGTACTAATAGTGAGCACCAAATCGATTTCACCTATGGTATCCCTTTTTATTCCATCGAAGGCTCGGACACAGACGTTGTTAGGACGGATATACCCTGTCCCAATCTCCATACTCTGCTAGGTAGATAGTGGACATATGTCTACTCCCAAACCTCCATCAACCATCACTCTCTTGACATAATATCCCTCACATTTGATGGTAAGGTGCAAAGCCTTGTTATGAGAAGCTCCCTCCGTGGGTAAGTCACTCTTACTAAACAATATATGATTGGTAGCGAAGAATCTCTCCGCCATTTTCTCTAACTATTCTACATAGGTATCAGCTAGCACATAAGCTTCGTTTAATGTCTTTGCCAACACTCGTTGACGCTAGATTTCATCAAGAATGATAGTAGAAAAATCTGCTTAGGGGATTTTCGGAGTTGATCTACCACTTCGTACTCCGGCGTTTTTATTTTTTGAAAAAAAGCTTCGGCTTCCTAAGCATTCACTGGCCTCTTTGGCAGAAATCACCGTTTGGTAGCGGGAATCACTTCTTCCATGTCCAGGTATTTTTTGGTGGGACATCCCTTTTGCACTTCTCCGCGGACTTCTTTTCCCTTATATGTAACGACTGTTTCCTGATAATTCCAAGGGACAGCTAAGGGGTTGGTCATGGGCTTTTGTGGTACGCGACCAATAACCATGGGCTCATTCAACACCGGTGGTTTAATCGATCCCCGTACCACATAAGCCTTCTTGGGTATGTACATTGTTTTGTTCAGCTCAAACCTTTTCGGTGGGCTTACAGTGGGTTTCTTTTCATTGCGTCCTCGTGGAATATTGAGTATTTTTTCTTTGGGAGGGTTTGTTTCAGCTTCAACCTCAACTTTCTTTTCTGCTTTAGGACACTTGCAATCATTTGTTTTCTTTTCTTCCATCTTCTTTGGGGTGACTTTTTGCTTCCTATCGGCCTCAGCGATGGCTATGATGGCTTTCAGAGCCGGATAAAATTCTTTATCCTCGCATATAATTCCGTTGACCGGCCCGTTGTTGTGGGCTAGTAACGGGTTATCAGCTACATTTAGGAACTTCATCATCCCATAGAACTATCTTAATTTGATCAATCAAGTCTTCCACCGCTCGCATTAAGGTCCAACAATTTTCAGTATCATGCCCCTCTGCCCCAGAGTGGTAGGCACAACGCATGCCTCTTTGTTAAGATTTTGATTCTGGATTATGTCTTTTTGGGGGTACAGGCTGGAGAAGACCCAGGTGAACTAGCTTTGGGAACAGGCTGGTGTAGGATTCTTCAATAGGGGTGAAGTTCTATCTCCGGAGTGGCTTCCAGGGCGATAGTTGTTCTGCAGAGGGTTGGGATTGTAATGATTCTGAGGGAGTTCATTCCTCGGAGCTTGATTTCTGTTATTCTGTTGTTGAGGTCAAGGAAATGGCTGAGTGTTCATAACTGCGTAGTGTTGAGGGACATAGTGCATGTCTCAATAAGGATAGTAAAGTTGAGGCGCTCTTTCAGAGAATGCAAGCATGTGAGTGTGCTGCATCCTCATCCTGGAGGTTGCCATGGATGCTTCCTCTTTTTTCTTGTTCCTTGGGATTCCTCCTGCCCCTCCTTGTATGCCTTGGGAGGTGGCTCTTATGGTAGATTTGCTTAGAATCCTCCCTGTTTTGAGGCCATTCTCCACCATCTCCCCAATCTTTAATGCTTCGGCGAATGGTTTGTCCATTGCAGACATCATGTTCTGAAAATATTCAGCTTCTTGTGCTTTCAGAAAGATAGTGACCATTTCGCTTTCATTCATAGGAGGCTTCAACCTCGATGCCTGCTCTCGCCATTTAATAGCATACTCTGTGAAGCTTTCAGCAGGTTTCTTCTTCAGGTTGGCTAGGGAATTCCTATCCGCGACGATGTCGATGTTTTACTGGAATTGCCTTAGAATGTCCTGGGCAAGGTCAGTCCATATGTTCCATCGGGTAATGTCTTGATCTATGTACCATTCGAATGCAATATCCACTACGCTTTCCCCAAACTACGCCATTAGGAGTTCTTCCTTCCCGCCGGCTCCATGCAACTGATTACAATACTTTTTCAGATGGGCGATGGGATCGCGATGGCCATCGTATTTCTCGAATTTCGGCTTTATAAACCCCAACAGAAGATGTACATGGGGGAACATGCACAGGTCTTAATAGGCTACACTTTTCTGTCCGCTCATCTCTTGTATATTCTCCAGGCTTTGCTCAAGACTCTTCATTCTCCTTGTGATCTACTCTTGCTCGGGTGCTTTGGAAGTTTTGTCTGGCATAAGGGTAAGTTCATAGGTCGGCTGAGGATAGCTATATGTAGGATTCGGGGAGGCTCATTTTGGTAATTAGGAGTTTGTAAGGTAAAGGTTGTGGGGTCAAACATAGGCCTTGGCACTACTGGCTGTGTTGTATCCGCACACGGAGGGGCTGTAAAGATGTTGGGAACTGGCACGGATGCAAAAACTTGAGGGTAGGTTTCAGAGGGCACCCCAACAAAATTGGTGGTGATGGTGGGCCGCCCCAAGAGAATTTGTAGGTGACTGATATGAATAGTAGAGGTATCCTCTGACCGTGGAAATAGCTTGGAAAATCAAGGGATAGCGCTGAGAGGTTCCTTTCCAATTGTCCATGAGTCCCACTTTTCCATGACCTGGAGCCGTAGGATGCTGTTCTCTTTGGCCGCTACAGATTCAGAGGCCGGTACTTCTGTGATTGGACTCTCTTCTGTAATAGGGACGGTGACTTGAGTCATATCAGTTGACATCTCTGTATTTCCTTTTGAATGAGTGAAATGTCCATGTGAAGCCAGTTTACCGCAAAACCAACCACTGTTCTAAGCACCTGAACTGTAATTCTAGAAAACAAAGTTAGTTCGAGGTAGATGACAAATAGGAAATCACACATTGAGCATGATGCACCTATGCAGATAATGGGTTTCTATATGCTTTCCACAGTCGCATCTGTCATCCCCGCACTTATTTCAATTTCCTTTTGCTTCCTCCCTTATTTTTCCTCTCTCATTTGTTTTTTTCATTCAATATATATATAAAAGAATACGGTCGAATCCTATAGGGATTGCTTACGGATCATGACTTTGCATGAATCAGACCGAGCGTAGTTCATGGAAATAAAAGGTTAAGTACACAGCAAAATATTTTTGAGATTTTAAATTTGATAAAGATACAAACTTTAATTACTATGGCTAAGAGCAACTACCAGACAGGGATTCAACACCCATATAGACTCGAAGAGAAAACATACAGACTCCCTTTTTTGTTTCTTTCAGCAAAATATATATATCTATGAGTACATTAACACTTCAAATGCTTTTGGAGCTTGACAGGAATCATTCAACCTTGTTGCTTGTTTGCGCGCTAAACTTCCTTGGAGATAGTGGAGATCTTCCATTACTTTTCGGACAAAGGTCATAGCAGTGGCAAAAAACATGGATTTTGTCAAGTCCTCGCAGTGATTGCATTTAGTAGTGGTATAGTCAGCAATTTCCCGCACCTTCTCCCTGATAATCCCTTTTCTTGTAGTGGACGCCCTATTTGTTAAGCCCGTGCTTCTAAAGTCCGCTCAGCTGCCTGATTTAGCTTTAAAAATCGCTTCAAATCTCTTTCCAACCCTACTATTAGCGCATAGCAATGCTCCATCTCTCCTTTGAAATCCTTGGCTTGCTTGCCATTTTACTTTCAGCTATGATAACCCTCTGCTTTAGACCAACACTTTCGTTGCCGTTTGCTTCCTTTAACTGCTCCAGTATGCAGGCCCTTTCTTTACCACTTTTAGCTAATTGTCTCCGAGCTCTAGACAATTCACCCTCTGCCTTATTTAGATCAAACCCGTATTCAGTTACTTTTCGGCAAAGGTTCTCTATGAGCCTTTCATCCTTCGTACTTGTCGGAGGGTTTTCCGTGGCTGGTTTTATTTTGTGTATTTGGGCTCTCATGGCCTCGTTTTCTTTATCCAATACCTTCTTTTCTCCTTTGGTAGCAGCAGTTTGCAGGCTGTTTTTGAATTGTAATTCCTGAATTTTCTTTTCCACCCTTCCTATGGTAGCACGGTATTCATGATATTTTGCTAACCAATCTCACTGCTGTTGTGATGTCCCGACGAAATCTTTGAGGTGAGGCCTTTTGGATGGTCTTTCATGCTCAGTTTCTCTCCTATACTAAGCGAGGTACCACGGAGATACTTCACCTTTGGCAGGATCTGGTACACAAGTGTCAATGGTTAGGTATTGGCATTCATTCCAGATTTTACGAACCATGGCTTCAAGGAACTGACTACCAGGTCCAATTTCGACTACCTAGATGCTGAGATCTTTGTCTTTTGGTACTATCTGGCATCTTCCGAGTTGTCTCAAGACCCTATGTGCGGCGTAAGGCTTGATACTTCTCAGGCCCATTTAGAGGAAATGTGGTTCTGTTGCGAGCATGTGCACAACTTCTTCCACTAAGAGCCAACTGAGCATCCATTGTATTTGATTTGCAGAAATAGATCGGAGATGTGACACCCACTCTACTACTCCCTCTGGTAATATAAACCCATTAACCCGTTTGTCAACCTATCAGACAGGATCAGCGGAGCAAGAGTGCTCTCTGCCTGAGTCATCAGTGTACTAACGACCCCCGCAATCCATATATCGATGTTTTTATCCTTTCGTGAGAATAATAAAAGACCCAAAGAAGACACCATAAACGCGAAGCATCGATTCTCCTCCCATTTGATCTGATTACCCTTGATACAGATAATGTTCTCAGGGTTGTTGAATCCTCTGATGTGGCAATATCTTTGGTATATATGAACTGGAGGGTGCAAAATCCCGCCGACAGATCAGGGTTGTGAATCTTTCTGGTATTTTTCAAAACATCCAAAAATTTTGGCACAGTGAGGGCTCTGGGTTCTATCAAGTACTGAAGTGTTAGTGGGATTGTGTGGGTCTCGATGTATCAGGTCATTTCCTCCAAAGTCGGGGTTAATTCAAAATCTGAGAAGTGGAAGACGTTGTGGGCAGTGTCCCAGAAGGTGATTAAGGCCTTCATGATGTCCCCCCTAGGGTTGATTTTGAGCAAACTAGTGAGGCCCCCTAAATGCGCGTTGACCTTTTTCTGTCCAGCTTCTCCGAGGTCATTCCACCACAGCCGCAACTCCAAAGGAATTTGTTGATTATCGTTGTCATTCTGCACATTTATTAGGGAAATTAATATGCTCAAAACATTTAAAACAAACATTTATGAAATTATTTCAAAACGGGGGGTTGGCTTTGCAAATACGGCCTCTCAACACTTCGGCTATAAGGTTTTTTAGGCTGTGCTTTCTTACTGGCCCTAATAAAATCCAGAGGCAGCCATTTGCGTAAGATCAGCCTTCCGGCATCCATTGTAGCGTCATTCAGCTATTATCGCAATACTGGAACCATCTGACTCACTTCGAAGTAAGAAAATTAAACTCTAGCATTTCTTGATATTTTGAAAAAGGGGCTGCACCCTGCCAAAATAATTTATCAAAGCCTGCAGACAGTACTGAGAAACTTCAAAATTTGGTGCCTTTGTTTTTTTTTTGAATTTTTTTTATTATTTTTTTTTGATAAATTCGGCACCATTTCGGCGCTATTTGAGCGTCGGTTTATTATAAGTGTCTACCCTAGCACTGGTTATTGCTTTCAATTATTCCCTTTGTTTATAGGACGGTCAACATGCGAAGCGGAAGCAAATAAATGCGCAAGTAGCACGTAAAATTGCATCAGGATGGTCTTTTATTTCAGGGCAACTGTCCTAGACGGACCCAACCCCTGTGTTGAGTCTCCTAAGTCAAAATGCATGATGCAAAATAAATGTTCCTACTAGGAATCTGGCATAAATTTTTGTTGTACTAGGTTGAGAACCTCATTATAGGGTCTAGACTGTGTACCCGAGCGGACAACTCGAGTCGGGAGGGGGTTACATACCAGGGACCCGCGAGATCTTCCGGCTTTGTAACTTGTCCGATCCTCTTTTATTACTTCAGGATAAGACACTAATAGAATAGGGAGTCTCAACCAGTAAGCACATCCCCGGATGTGAGAAATGAAGGGTTTTCGTAACAGTTTATATATACAATTCAGACAATATCAAAGAGGTAAAACATGCGGCATTGACCACAGAACATGTAAGCAAATCAGAAGAAGCCAAATATAACAGTTATTGTAAGCTCGAATTCTAGAACCCTGAACCAGAGATTCTGGGTTCGACTCCCCGGTAGAGTCGCCAAAGCTGTCACACCTACTTTTTACCGTCTTACACGTGGTTACCCAAAAAGTTGACACGTTTATTGGAGTTTTTCCAATTAAAGTGATATATTCGATATGGGATTAATTACTCATTTCAAGAGTCTCCACTTGGGATAGGTTTGGCATTTTGTGTCCCAAGTCACCGATTTATTCAAAATCCCAAATCGAGCAAATTTCGACTATCCAATTGGAGTCTGCGAACCAGAAATTCGTGAGTAAGAATTCTGTTGACCTGAGGGAAGGTGTTAGGCACCCTCGGATCCCGTGGTTCTAGAACGGTCGCTTAAACTCATTATAAGTGGATGAAACATGATTTGTTATACCTGTTAACTCGTAATTTTAGATTATTAACCGCTTTTAACATCTCTTTTAGGGAAATTTCCAATGTTATTATAATATGTCGCGGATCGCGTCACCTAAATGCACCCGCAATCTTAGAATATTATAATTTCATTGCGAATAGGATTTGGGTCACATAAATGCGCACCCAAATTTTAGGAAGGTATTTTATTAAAAAACGCACCTGCAACAACTACGTCTTTGCCATTTATGGGAAGGCTGTGAAATTTGCTAAAAGGCACTTCCTATTTTTCTATGCGTTTTAATGAATTAAGGAGCCATCGCATAGTATTTTCTGGAATTAACGTGGCTCACTTTATTTTTATAAGGACATCCTAATCCATGCTAAATTTTCTACTCTTGCGAGTGCTTAAATGCACTAAACAATTTACGTATAAATTGTGTATTTTTGGAGAAGTAATACTTGCACTTGGCCTCATTCATGGCTAATCGTGTGCATGGACTCAAATGTGGGCCAGCCCAAGACACACTCTACTAACAGCCGTTGAGCCTGGTTCATGACAGGCCCGGACCTTTGGTTCTTCCAATTCAGAAGCACGTAATTTTATAACTTCTTGGTGCTTGCTGGGCCACTTGAATGAGCCCAGTACTGATTTGAACGAAAGAGCACAATTGTTAATAACCAATTTGGTTTGAAATTATATATAAAATCAAATCTCTACCCATTTATGAAGGAAATCTTAACAACTATTTTTATATTAATTTCTAACATTTGGTTTGAATCAGATGATTCATATACTCATCCGCCAGAGTATATGAATCGAATTTCCAAAATTCAATTGTGCTTCAGGTTACACTACATGGAACAAGTCTGAAACGAATTATTACTAAATATTCTAATATTTAAATGAACTGAAATGCTTCATATCATTCTAATCTTCACATGATTATGATAACTACTACTTCCTAAGTCCGGTAGCTCTAAGTGCACAGGATCAGCACTTGAACCAACCAGACTAATATTGCCACTGACTATTAATTATACATATAAAAGAGAAAACTCAGTCAACGTTCAAATTATTATATATTGAAACAGTCCAAAATGTTCATTATTACAAATGGATCAATCTAATATTGAACTATAACATGATGGTAATCTTATTAATATTCCTATATTCAAACTAATTAGGGGAAAATGGGGGTATGATCCGAAAATATGAATAACAGGTGGGGTCTTCACATTTGAGAATGTATTTCACTTTGAACTTCATATATACATGAGCGTTGAGTGTCACTGTAATGCAGCAGAAAAAACAAACCTATGAGCAACTAGAAGAGACCAGCTAATCAATCAACAGCAAAATACACAGTGTATCCAGTACTTCAGCAGAGTTTTTAAAGAATTAAGTATTCAAAACAGCACTAGTGGTATTTTCAGATATAGGAATAAGTATTTAAGTTCTAGTACTCAAGGAGAAAGTTCCGGATCCCTTTTATAATGCCCATATAGTTCATTTTATAGTAAAGCTTTTAGGGCATCAAATTTTTGCCTTATTTTCTTTTTAGTCCTTAACTCAAATTGCATTTTGCCTAAGTAATCCTTCAATGTCTGACTTGTGCCTCAAGTTTGAGGCAGGAATTGTGCTTTAGTCCTTGCTAGAAGGTTCTAAGGGTTTTCTATCAGATTTTTTACATGTTCAAATCCCTCTTATACCCTCACTTACTTTCCTAATTACCCTCCCCTGAAATTTTACTTTAGTTAGTTCCTTGACCCTAGTTTAGTTACAATTGACCCTGGTCAATCAAATTTAGGTCACATTTTAATCTTGGAATAACAGTCTTAACAGGGTTTAAAATCAACCAAAACTAAAATATATTAAAAATGAATGCCTTAATGTAGACTTTCAACACACAAACAAAAGATCAAAATAGCCAGAAGAAAGCATATATCAACACTTGGTTTTTAGAGATAGCTCAATCAAGGATACTCAGAAATACTTACGAACATTCAGCTTATGCATCAAATTGGAAGAATAAAAGCTAACCCTTGCAATTAAAGGTCTATCCCATCAATAAACTTAAACTGTACATCAAACTCTTAGGAGCATGAATCAACTAAACATACAAGAAATAAACAAATAAAAATCAGAAGAAGGAGGTGAATCGATCCCTAAAATCATATTACTGAATAATAAACAAAATTGGTCTTTCCAAAATAAGGGAACTAATACTAGCAAGATATCCATATTACTCAGGAGACTAAAGGATTTCCGATTAGGGACAAACAAAAGCACATGATCATTTTAACCTAATTCAGGCGACACTGTGGACAAACAAGAGATTATTTGAAGAAAAAATTCAATCTAAGAGCTAAATAAAAGAAGATATACTACCCAGGAAAAAACATACAAAAGAAACCAAATAATCTAGCGAAGAGACGAATTACTTAGCTTCTTTGATGCATGCCATGTTCAGACCCTTTCAATCAACTCTTGACCCCTTCCACAAAGGTTTCGAACCACTTAGGACAGTGATAATCCGTTTATGAGCTCGGGGGAGGGTTTTCAAGGTCCTGAGACCTCAGTAAGGTCTCATATTTGGATTTCTCAGTGGTTGGGGTTGTTTTGGGACTCATGTGTGGTATGGTCGGGGATAGGAAAGAACAGGGACTGCCTAGAAGTAATTTGAACCATTTTCGGCGTGTTTTCTGTTTTATGGTAAAGTTTTGAATTCAAATTCGAATAGTTTCAGGAATATTTGAGAGGAGTGACTTACACGGTTAGAACAAGGAGATTGAGGTTCTTTAGGGGTGTAAATTTGGAGGACTTTGGAATAACATCGCCGGAGATAGGATTTCCGATGACCTTTCTGAGGATATTTGAGGTGATGGAGGGGGATTTGAAGGGTATGGGATGCAGTATGGGGAAAGGGTTGTCCTAGTGGTTCTAGGGTGTAAAGGTGGAAGGGTTTGGAATAGGGTCGCCGCAGACGGTGGTTCCGACAGCCCTGTTTTGAAGATTCGAGACGTAGTCGGCCTGCTCGATGGAATCGAACCATGGGACGGGGTAGGGGAAGTCATGACGCTTGAGTAATGTTAATTTGGGAAGGTTTTGTTGCCGGCCGCCGCCGTGAGGCGATTTCCGGCGGCGTCGTTGGGGTGGTAAGCTGGTGGTCAAGGGAGGGTAGTAGGGTGGTCAATGGGTGTTGTTAGTCTGAGAAGAACAGTACGAGGAGGGTGAGGCCTATCTCTAATGTGTATCAGAGACGTTTTGACATATGTACACAAAAATGGGGGGCTTTCGTGGCCGTTGGATGAGATGGGGATGGACAGCGTGATGATTCCTATTTGAAACGGTGTCGTTTGGCTTTGGTGTTGTGTGGACTGGGTTGAGGCTGGTCATTTGGGCTGGGTTGTGTATTGAAAGAGAGGAGCAGGTAGGGCCACTCAGGTCTGGCAGCATGAGTGGTTGTATATGTGTATACATACATATATATATATATACATACATATATATATACATACATATATATATACATATATATATATATATATATATATATATATATATATATATATATATATATATATATATATATTCCTTTTAATTTTATTTAATTACTACCTTTATTTAAAAACCACAAATCGCAAATAAAACTAAACTAAGTATAAATTAAAAAAAATAATTTCAAATGCCGGAAATATATGTAGGTATTTTTTTGTATTTTAATTTGCAAACAAATTTATTAAATCCTAATCAATCTTAAAACACGCAGTAATGGACATGCGCATGCAATTAAATCCAAAAAATTAAAATCTTAATATTTTTAAAGAAAAATCCTAAACTTTAAGAGCCCTGTAGGAGCTTGTTTCGACCGGGTAAAAATCAATGCTAACAAATCTTACATGATATTTTAGCATAAATTAAATTTGACGAAATTTAGTTTGTCTTAATACTTAATAGATTTGTCTAAATCTGTTTAAATTATATTTTAATAGTGTTAAGTAGTATTTTTTCAATAAGCCACTTGACTTAATGTTATGTTTGGCTGCCTTCCTTTTAAAATAATGTAGATGAGGCTGATAAAGAAAAGATATCCTGCTAACGCGATTGACGCGAAGCAAATTTTCCTACTATGATGATTGAGGCGAAAAAAAGTTAAACCCAATATGTTACTCCTATAAGTATTTTATTTGTTTGGGGTAAAAATCATTTACACCCCTCTTATTTTGATTTAAAACTCAAACTCCCACCTTGTCATTTTACTTCCCTCCTCTATGTAATACTTATTTATTATATATATATATATATATTTTTATATATATATATATATACATATATATATATATATATACATATATATATATATATATATATATATATAAATATATATATATATATAGTTTTACCACCACAATTTACAATTAAGTTGATTAAAATTATAAATGGAATAGACCTTTTATAAATTTATTACAAACGTTATGATTATATTATTTCATTTGTTATGAATGTTATTTTTATACAACTGTAATACTCTCGTTTTTTCATTAAATACGGATTAATTATTATGATCTTAAGAGTGTAATTAACTTGCCGTGAACTAGGCGGTGAACCACAAAAGAATGACAAAGTCATGGAAACACATAAAAATATTTTTAACACAATTAGGTAAGTGCTTTTTTTTTAATCCACTAGGCAAGCGTCTAGGGTTGGATTTTATATTAATAACAGAAAAAAAAATACAACAAATAGAAAATGTACAAATAAGGGGCATAATAGCTCCGGTATTGTTACCCATATAACACAACCGGGCTACCCTTATTGTACTAATCCTATCGACGCATAAAACAACCTCACTAGCAAACATGTAGAAAGAAAGAACTTGCTAAGGCTAAATGTCCAGTAATCATCACAGAATTATAGCATACTCTGTGATGCTATTACAGATGATAATACTTATAAAATGGTAAAATAATACAATGTAACAACTTGATTCTATGTCTTCTTTGTTGAAACTTGTGCATTCACCAATTTGTAGTTGTTTTGCTTCTTCTTCCGCCTTCTTCAAATAATTTTCAATCTTTATCACTTCCTTTTTGATTTATTTGACCTTGCGGAAGTGGTTGGAACACTCGCCCTTTGTTTTGCATTTCTTATTGGTGGTTTCCAAAGGGAAATATCTTGTGTTGCTTTTCTATCGTAACTGTTTAGCCTGTCATCCCAGCTTATATCCCTTGTTCTAGTTTTCCCATTTTTTCCGCTATGCAATGGCGACAAATCGCCTTCCTTCGCTGCCGCTGCCCGGAGTTGATTTAAAGTAATATCTTCCTCACCTTCTTCATAAACATCTCTGCCTAAATTTATAGGTTTTGGAATTTCTTGAGGAAAATCTTTTGATACCAAAGTGTTATCCTCTTTAGTGACCAAGACTGCGTTTGTTTGATTTTTGTTATTGGTGTTGGATATTCTTCCAGTGCTAGCAACATTAGGTGCACTTAAATTTTTGAAAGGTGTGGGACTTACCAATGCATCAAGTAATACTTTGTCATCCAAGGAGATTGTTGGTACACTTATTAGAGCAGTTGTGAGTGCATTTTCATTCAACTGCTGCCCATGTTGAGCATTACAAACAGATGAAGTGAACTGCTGCTACTGCCCAGAATTTGTTGGTACTGCCTTTCCTATCAGCGTCGCTTTAGTTGTGGTTAATTCTCCATGTTGCTGCCTTGAGCTAGGGATAAAATTTGGAGCTGTTGCATTGAGCCTGCTTCCAGATCCTATCTTAGCGTAGCTACCTCCTTTTGGAGTTGGAGACACTACTAATGGGATCTCTTCATTACCACTACATTTCTCACCATCGTCTGAAGAGTCATCCACAAAATCAATTACTAAATCTTCTTCATCATTGAATTCTCGTTGTTGAATCCATATCTTGGAATTTATTGCTGGCTCCCTCACATTTTCTTCGATAATATCATTATCGTCTTCGTCATCCTCTTCATGTAATACCAAGAGATCCCTGGCATTTATATTGAGGATACCAAGAGATCCTTGGGATAGCAAGAGATCCCCAATGTATACATTGAGGATACTAAGAGATCCTCAAGATACTAAGAGATCCTCGATTATTATTCTTCTTAGGAAGGATATTTCCTTATGTTCTACCTTTATTTCTATTTTCCCTTATTTTACTATTGTTATTTTGTATATACTCTTGCTGTAGATTCTCAATTATACTGTTCTATCTTATCTTATCATTATTATTATTAATTAACTTAGTAGGGCCCCGACCTTCCTTGTTACTATTCAACCGAGGTTAGGCTTGGCACTTACTGAGTATCGTTGTGGTGTACTCATGCCCTTCCTGCACATATTTTTCATGTGCAGATCCAGATATTTTTGCACAAACTTACCATCCTTGAGGTATGGAGAGCGTTTGGAGACTTCGAGGTACATTTGCAGCGTCCATAGACCGAAGAGTATCCACCTTTAATCTATATCGTAGTGTTAGCCCTTCTATCGTACTGTTGATTTAGATACTCTTGAGATTAGAGCACTTGACTGTATTTTTCTTCTAGCTGGTGTTCCCGTAAGTTTTCGGGTTATAGGATAGTGTTGTTAAAATTTGAATTATTGTGTTGTATATGCTAACTGGCATTTCATATTCTTCTTTCATTTTGCTAAATTTGGTTTTATGTTAAGATTATGCAAAGTCTCGATTGTTTTTTTTACACTTGTTAGGCTTACCTAGTTGTAGGGACTAGATGCCGTCATGACAGTTCACGGAGGGTGAGCTGGGGACGTGATAGCTATACATATTAAATTTTTCCTATATGTTATTATCCTTTATTTTCTTGTAGGTTGCTTTAGTTATTTTCTTCGATTCCTTTTTTAAGACAATGACCATTTTAAGAAGAAAATTTTCAAGAAGGATAACGAAGGATTTCTTGATTTTATAGTTTTTTTTAATTTTAAGATCGGTATTCTTTACTAACACCAATAAGTTGAATATTTGAACTACCATTTCAACATCGCAATTCAAAAGGTCATGTTAAAACATAAGATGTAACAAGATTATGGAACATAATTTTATTTGATAGGTATTGCAACATACAAAAGCACATACATGTATTAAAAAAATAATACGAAAATAAAACACTAGGTGTATCCTTGATAGTTGGGTACATTCGACGAACATGCACCAGGAGCTGGATTACCACCGCCACCCACACCAGCTGATGGACATTTACGATGGTCATATCCTATTTGCAAGCATATGCCACATGTATGCGCATAAATGGTGTCACTAATATTCATTTGGTTCTCTATAGGTGTTCTCTTTTGCATTTGCAGCTTGTACAAATAGTCCTTGTTATATACCATTTTAAAAGGTTCCGGCGGCCAATAAGGCTCAGCACCCAATGGCTGCAACTGCCCACTATATATGTCTACGTATGCAGCAATACTGTATTGTCTATCAATATAGTTTGTTGACCCTAAACCAATTTGTTGAGACCACTTCAAGGAATGTGCGCACGACATGTGGTTGATGGTCCATTCCCACATGAACACAACCTGCTGGCTTCATTCACCATCTGTAGATTATTCCTTTGGTTTCCACAGATAACGGTGCAAACTTTAAAAATACCTCGGTCTTGATCGTATTGTGAAAATGAATACAAAATTGCATGCCTCCTGTACTTCTCAAATCTTCTTATCGATATTGGCATAAATTGAACAACCCTATCCATCAATACCAATGCAACTCTATGCCTTTCAATAAACCCTTATGCAATCTTTTTGGAATATCATCCAAACCATGGTAGTGACATGCAATCCACGTGCAGACTTCAACAAGCCGTTGAATGACTCTGACATATTTGTAGTAAGGGCTCCCCATCGTCTTTTACCATCAGCATGCAATGTCCACATGTGAAGCTCATGTCCCATCAGCCAAGTATAGGCTCGTAGATCTAACTGCCATATCACTTCCATGCACATTGCTGGTGCTTAATTGCAGCCACCCACATTAGATCATGCAAGGCCTTGTCATGATATTTCTTCTAGAAAATGGCCTTTAAGTGCTTCACACAGTAACAGTGGTATGCAAAGGGTTCGTTCCATACAGGTAAATGCCGTACAGAACTTAAAATACCATCACATCCATTAGATATTAGACAAACACCTGAATGCTGTTTGATAATGTTCTGCTTCATGTGGTTCAAAAAAGCATCTACGTCGCTTTGCTTTCATTGGCAAAAATGGCAAAAGCTAGTTGAAATATTTGTACGTTGCATCTACTGCAAATTTAATCAAAACCTTAATATTATACTTTCTATAGACATGAGTACCGTCTATGGAATTACAGGACAAAAAAGCACAAAACCATCAATTGTTGGTTTAAATAACCAGACACATAGTTGAAAATATATTCGGGTCTATCCAAACTCCACTTACGCCTCCATTCAACAACAGTCTCGGGGTTAAAGTGCTGCAGTGCGGCTATGTACCGGGGCAGAGATGAAAATGTCTTATCCCAATTACCATAAATAATTTCGAACGCACGTTTGTGCCCGAGATACGCCTTTCATTTTGTTATAGTACACCCATACTCCTGGTTGACGACTGTAATACACTCTTTAATCTTGAACCTAATGGACACTTCCAAGTATAGAATCAAAACAAGAGAAATCAAGCCTACATCCATGTTGAAGTTATTGTCATTGAATGTGTCCATTTCACATCTGTGGGTGCTAATTTATATACCCATTTTCAACAGCCGTGATTTCTTCTTGTTGGCACGCAATATCAAGTGACAATCCATAATGTCTCTATGGCATACAACCTTGTCTCACCTCCGTAGTAGACTAGGACCTCTTGGTATCCTCAATAAAAATGACAGAGATCTCTTGGTATTGCCAGGATCTCTAGGTATCCTCAATATAAATGCCAGGGATCTCTTTGTATCCTTAATAAAATTGCAAGGGATCTCTTGGTATCCATAATATAAATGCAGGTATGTCTTGGTATCCCGAGAATCTCTTGGCATTCTTAACATCAATTCCATGGATCTCTTGGTATCCTCAATATAAATACTAGGGTTCTCTTGGTATCCTGCACCTCAGTTCAATCATACTTCCATACAGCGGATCTCCCAGAATGTTGTTCCATAGTCCCAATTTAAAATACATAACAGTGACACAAGAATATTAAATTAAATGCCAACTTCGTATAAGTAAGCAGTCAATTCTAGCCTAACATTTTGCCCGTAATGCAATTAAGGTAGTTTAAGCAAATAGGCAATTTAAGTCAACTAAATATGCTTTTCTGACTAACAACAGGTTAAGTCAGCAAATATAGTAAAATAGGGAAAGGAACATGCTAAGGAATACATTAAGGAAAACCAGATTTTTCAACTACTTGCACAATCACGCGCTCATCACCTCGCGCAAAAGGCAGTTCCATTACCAAATATAATATCCTATGGGGAGAAGTCCCCCACAGAAGGTTAGACAAGCCACTTACCTCGAATCGACTCTAAATCATCTAGAAATCAAGTCTTTGCCATGATTATCTGACTCTAAATGGCCGTAATCTATTCAATTTAATTACATATCATAAATAACTTATCAAACAATTAATTCTATGATTTAATTCGGATCTAAGATGTGAAATTAGGTAAAATTACCAAAATGCCCCTCATGCCAACGTCTTGGAATCAGATGAAACTTATATTTTTGGAAACATTGCACTCTCACGAGTCTATACATAACAAGAACACAAAAATCGGAGTCCAATTAACCCTTCAAATTCTTATTTAAAAGCCTTTCAAACTCGAGCCATAATTACCCCTTTTCCAAAATTTCTCACCATTAATTAAGTATTTAATCACATAAAACGAGTTATGAAGTCAAAAATGTTGCCTCCAAATGATTCCCCTTGAATCCTCCTTCAACCTACGTCAAAAATCTCTCAAAAAGAACAACAATTAAGTAAATGAGCCCCAAACTCGCAGATTGTCATGTTTTAAAACATTCTGCCTAGCACTAACTGTTCCTTCGTTGGTATCAAGGCACAAGCCTAGCGATCGCACAGAGCAACTATTGAAGACCTCAAAAATCCACTACGCGACCGTGACCAAGACCTTATGAATGCGATGCTTCAGCCTTATACACCTACTCGAATGTGATTCCACATACGCGAACACGAAGCACAACTGCTCTTGGACCCCATTTCTCATACGCGAACGCGGACAGACTCATGCGAACCCGAAGCCCGAAATCCTAACCTTCCGCGAATGTGAGCCCTCAAACGCGAACTTGAATGTCTAAACCTGGTCCTCCAAATTTTGTTCTACGCGATCGCTACTCACCCCAAGCGATGGTGACGGGCAAAATCTTCTACAAAAGCTATTCCGAAATTTGCAATTTTTCATATTAGAAACGGGCCCGATTGACCACCTGAAACTCACGTGAGGCCCCGAGACCTCAACAACAAAGAACAACACATCCTAAAACCTCATTCAAACTTGTTCCACTCATCAAAACACCACAAACAACATCAAATTACCCAAAACGCATCGAATTCAAGCCTAAGTTTTCTAAAAGCTTTCGAAATACGCTTTTGATCAAAAACCCAACAAAATTACGTTCGAATGACCTGAAACTTTGCACACACATCCCATATGGCATAACGAAGCTAGTGCAAGTCTCGGAAGACCATTTCAACCCTCGAAACAAAATCTCGCTGTCAGATCAGGAACTTCAAAAATTCAAACTTTGGCAGTTTAAGCCTAAATTAGCTACACACTTCCAAAATACAATGCAAACATGCTCCTAACCACGAAATCACCAAACAAAGCTAACGGAACCATCTGATTTCAATTCCGAGGTTGTCTTCACATTATTCCAACAATGGACAGCTTTCTAACAATTAAGCTCTCATTTAGGGACTATGTATCCCAAAACTCTCCAAAACTTTAAACCGAACAACCCGAAAAATCAAATTAGCAGAAATAAACTTAGGGAAAGTAATTAATAGGGGACCGGGCCGTTAATTCTTAAGACCACTGGCCAGGTCGTCACATCCTCCTACATTTAAAAATTTGTTCATCCTCGAATGAGCATAAAGACATACGTGAAGTAGTGAAAAGATGAGGGTAACAACTACGCATATCTTGTTCGCTCTCCCAGGTCGCCTCCTCGACCGGCTGACCCCGCAACCAAACCTTTACTGATGCATTGTTCTTTGACCTCATATTTCTAAAAACATGTCTAATATCACCACTACCTCCTCAACATAGGATAAATCCTTGTCCAATTAGATTGAACTGAAATCCAACACGTGTGAGGGATCGCCATGATACCTCCGAGCATTGAAAAATGAAATACCGGATGAACTCCTGCAAGCGGAGAGGTAAGGCAAGCTCATAAGCAACCTCCCCAACACGCCTTAATATCTTCAAAGGGCCAATAAACCTCGGACTCAACTGTCCTTTCTTTCCAAATCTCATAACACCATTCATAGGCGAAATTCAAAGCAGAACCCCCTCTCTAGCCATATAGAAAACATCACGAACATTCTAGTCCACGTAACTCATCTATCTGGACTGGGCTATACGGAGTCTATTCTGAATCACCTTAACCATATCCAAAAAATCATGCACTAAGTTTTTGCCCAATAATCTAGCCTCACCCAGCTCGAACCAACCCGTTGGAGATCTACATTGCTTACCTTATAAAGTCTCATACGGCACCATCTAAATGTTGGACTGATAACTGTTGTTGTATACGAACTCCGCCAATGGAAAGAACTTTTCCAAAGACCCTCCAAACTCAACCACACACTCACGGGTCATATCCTCAAGAATCTTAAACGTGCGCTCAGACTGTCCGTCCGTCTAAGGGTGAAATTTTGCACTCAACTCTAACCGAGTACCTGCTCACGCTAAACAGCCCTCCAAAATTGTGATGTGAACTAAGTACCTCAATCTAAAATAATAGAAACTGGAGTGCCATACATACTAACGATCTTCCAAATATAAATCTCCGCTAACCGCTTTGAAGAATAAGTAGTTCACATAGGAATGAAATGACCGGACTTGGTCAGCCGATCCACAAAAACCTAAATAGCATCAAACTCCTTCATAATCTGTGGAGTCAAACGACAGAATCCATAGTGATCTACTCCCAGTTCCACTCAAGAATCTCTATCTTTTGAAGTAATGCACCTGGTCTCTAGTGCTCCTACTTCACATGCCGCCGATTGAGGCACCAAGCTACAAACCCAACTATATCTTTCTTCATACGCCTCAACCAATAGTGCTGCCTCAAATCCTAGTACTTGACAATGACGAACGAGTTAATATGTAGATGGAACGCACTATGCATCAAGTGCATATAGGTTGCTGGGGCATTGGTCAGCCCAAATGACATAACAAGGAACTCGTAATGACCACACTGAGTCATGAAAGTAGTCTTCGGGATATTGGGCTCCTGAATCTTCAACTGGTGGTAACATGAACGCAAATAAATCTTAGAAAACACTCATGCACCTTGTAGTTGGTGGAACAGATCATCAATATGAGGTAAAGGATGTCGTTTCTTCACTGTAACTTTGTTCAACTAGCAATAATCAATGTACATGCGCATAGAATCATCCCTTTTTCTTCACAAACAAGACAGGATCGCCCTAAGGTGATACACTGGGACGAATAAAACCCTTATAAAACAAATTCCTATAACTGATCCTTCAAATTAACAGAAGGTCTCACTCATCCTTAGTCCATAACCTTAGGAAATGACTCTGACTTCAACATTTGACATTTGTCATAGGACCCAAATTTCACATCATCACGCTGCATTAGTCTTATTTCAACACACTTCTACTCCTAATGGCGCTTAAATACTTCAAAATCTTTCCAGGATGTTACATTTTCCCCCACTTAGGGTCATTCATCCTCAAATACACAACATAACTTATCTTTTTCTTCAAACATCATAATGTCCCAAACTTTTCAAAAAATTTCGGCACACCCTCCCCTATAATTGACACTATCCACCTATCAGAGTAACACAAAAATAATTCCTAACAACACAACAAAAACTCAAAAAATCACCATAATGTATATATCAACAATGCTAATCTCTCTATTACAGCACAATATTATCATAACGATATTTGGACGTGAAACACATCATATTTATACACATAACCACGCCTCTGGCCATATTAGTTACCCATAAATCAGAACATTGCTCATTAACCTTATGTTACCAACTCTTATTTCAAACCTCCACTTTACTCACAACGAGGCACAGAGACCTTATAATTAATTAGCTGAATTAACGAGTCACATTTAACGCCACCTCGTCACCCATCTCATTGGCTAAAACTCAACGTCTGCAACACAAAAATGAATGAATATGAATAGAAAATATACAATAATTGACAAATAAGCCTAACAATCCTGACTCGTGATAAAAATATAGTACTTATTTTAATTTCATAAAAGAAGAATTTTAAACACATAAACTTTTCACCACCAGGACCTCGTCCTTATATAACATCTACCATAGCTTGTTGCCCTGTTTAAAATATTTCACATTATATAAAAATGTGAGGATCTCGTCCTCAATTCTGACTCACAAGTATCTGCACATTGTGCCAACTGAAAATTTTGATTTCCTTTATTTCTTTTAAAATTAATTTCCGTCAAACAAACTCACAATATATAATGAACCCTTATGCCAATAGGGCATAAAATTTACAATTGAAATTAATTATACTGAAATCACATCAAAATTCACTGTAGTAAGTAATAAGAAATCAGTTTTAGCCTCATAGCTATTCTTAGCAAGCAACACATAACGATAGAAATAGCTACCTCCATATAAATAACCCACGTGAGTATTCACATAAGTTGATTTCAGGATAATGAAGCTCACTCACGAGTGTAGCATATTTAGAGGACTTGCCTCGATACTCAGATCCAATCGATTTAATGAAATTATTACATTATAATCACATTGAGATCATACTTGTAATGACACCATCTGGTGTAGCGTCATCATTCATACCATAGCAATTATATCAATGGGTCAGTCCCCCACCTCTTAGGTGCCATCTACACGCTTGTTCTCCATCTCTAACTTGTAGCGTATGTATATTAGTAACTATAATGGAGTGTGTAGACTGTGTTCTGATAATATAGATATCTCCCAAGTCTAGGACAATCTCTTCTGATGCTCCTAGTATCACCATATTCATACCACCTATCAGCAGTTCGGCTGCTCAAACTGAATCTGTGTCAGATAAATAGAATAACCATTGTACGAATCATATACCAATCGTGCATTAAAAAGATGACTATTCCAAGTGAGTGCTCTGATTAAGTACTACGAGTATTCTGAAATTATTTCCATGTCCCTGCATCATCCCATACGAATCTCAGATTTTACTTATATACAAGTTTCAATGGACCTTCGAACGCAACCGAAATACATCTCAGGATACATGACCCCACAATTTGATTGTTGATAGTGGACTCCCTTCATTTGGCGCAAAATCATAAGATATAATCTGATAATCCACAATACTAGCCTTCATCAATCTTACGACACCATCATCAGACACTTAAGCGATTCGTTTGCTATATGTCATCCTTATGACAGTTCTCTATTACCACTGACTATCTTCAAATCTACATCCACCTCGTGTGTCTACCACTACTGCGACAATTAGGCAATTAAGTGAACATTCTCAAGACTGTACTTATCAACAAGATATCAGAACCTATTGCAACCCCATATGCACAACTGAATGATCTCTCAATACTCTTGCATTATCGATATGGATGACACGCGGTAATAATTGTTTAGAAATTCTTAGAAATTCTTTGTTCCCTTATAATCCTTTTGTAGCATCATGAACCTTTAGCGTATAATTGATACCGAATGCACTATTTTAATACATGAGTGGGTGCAAAAAGAACATATGGTATATGCTTCAAACTGAGTAAATGTCACACGATAAAAATTAAATGAACTAGAATTTTCCTAACGGTTACATTGCCTCTCGTAGATAAGTAGAGACATCTTTGTACTGATGAGCGAGACTCTAATAAATCGGCATGTGTTCTATGATTTCTATGAACCTAGAGCTGTGATACCAACTTGTCACGATCATATCGCCCTCTGTAAACTGTCGTGATGTCACCTAGTCCCTACAACTAGGTAAGTCCAACAAGTGCGAGAAAACAATTAAGACTTTGCGGAATCTTAAGTTAAAACAAAATTTAGCTAAATGAAACCGGAATATTAAATGCCACTCGGCATATACAATAAAATAATTCAAACTTCTACAACACTATCCCAAAACCCAGAAAACTCACGGGAACACTAGCAAGAAAACAATTACAGAAAAGTTCTCTAATCTCTAGAGTATCTAAATCAACAATACAATAGAAAAGCAAAATCTACAAGATAAAATAAAGATGGAGACTCTTCGTTCTGCAGACGTGGCAGATATACTTCGAAGTCTCAAAAATCTCTCCCTACCTCAAGGATGCTAAGCCTATGCACATGTACGTGGATCTGCACATGAAAAAATTTGCATGAAGAGCATGAGTACACCACAACGGTACTTAGTAAGTGCCAAGCCTAACCTTGGTTGAGTACTGACGTGGAAATTTAGGGCCATACTAAGTTAAATAACAATAATAATAATGACATGATAAGATAACTAGTATAATAGAGAATCTACAGCAAGAGTCGATGCCAGATAATAACCAGTATAATTGAGAATCTACAACTAGAGTCCATCTAGGATAACAAGAGTACAATAAGGAAAAAAGAAATAAAGGCAGAACACAAGGAAATACCACTCCCAACAAGAATAATAACCTGGGATCTCTTATTATCCCGAGGATCTCTTGGTATCCTCAATGTATACACTTGGGATCTCTTGGTATCCTCAACATAAATGCCAGGGATCTCTTGGTATCCCTAAGATCTCTAGGTATCTCAAATATAAATGCTAGGGATCTTTTGGTATCCTGAGGATCTCTTGGTATCCTCAATATAAATGCCATGGATCTCTTTGTATCCCGAGAATCTCTTAGTATCCTTAAAATAAATGCCAGAGATCTCTTACTATCCCGAGGATCTCTTAGCATCCTCAATATAAATGCTAAGGATCTCTTGGTATCCCCCATCTCGGTTCAATCATAATTCCATATAGGGGTTCTCCCGAAATGTCGTTCCATAGTCGCAATTTAAATACACAACAGTGACACAAGAACATTAAATTAATTGCAAACTTCATATAAGTAAATAGTCAATTCTAGCCTAACATGCTGCACGTAATGCAACTAAGGCAGTTTAAGAAAATAGTCAATTTAACTAAACTAAACTTGCTCTTCTAACTAATAACAGGTTAAGTCAGCAAATACAATAAAATATGGAAGGAACATGCTAAGGAATACTTTAAGTATACTAGATTTTTCAACAACTTCCACAAGCATGCGCTCAGCACCTCACACACAAGGCAATTCAATTACCAAATATCATATCCTAAGAGGAAAAGTCCCCCACACAAGGTTGGACAAGCCACTTACCTCGAATCAACTCAAAATACGCCAACGTCTTCAAATAAAATGAAACTTATATTTTTGGATACCTCGTACTCTCACAAGTCTAAACATAACAAGAAGACAAAAATTGGAGTCCAAATGACCCCTCAAATCCTCATTTAAAGGCCTCTTAATATCAAGCCCTAATTACCCATTTTCCCAAATTTCTCACCATTAATCAGGTATTTAATCACATAAAAATGAGTTATGAAGTAAAAAATGTTACCTCGAAGTGATTCCCCTTGAATTCTTTTTCAACCCACTTCAAAAAGCTCTCAAAAAGATCAACAATGGAGTAAATGAGCCCAAACTCGCGGATTGTCATGTTTTAAAACATTTTGCCTAGCACTGACCGTTCCTTGATCGCGATCGCAATACAAGCCTCGCAATCTCAAAGAGAAATTATTCAAGACCTTAAAAATCAACTCTTCGAACATGACGAAGACCCTACAAACGTGATTCTTCAGCCTTATACACCTATGCGAATGCGATCCCACATACGTGAACCCAATTGCACAACTGCTTTTGGACCCCATTTCTCATACGTGAATGCGAAGCCCAAAATCTAAATCTTCCGCGGATGCGAGCCCATTAACGCAAATGAGAAGGCCAAAATCCTGGCACTCAAAATTCCTTCTACACGATCGCGACTCACCCCACCTGATCGCGACGGTCAAATTCTTCTACAACAACTTTTCCAAAATCTGTAACTTTTCAAATCAAAAAATAGTCCGATTGACCACCCGAAACTCACCCGAGGCCTCGAGGCCTCAACCAAAAGCACCAACACATCCAAAAACCTCATTCAAACTTTTCTTTATCATCAAAACACCTCAAACAATATCAAATTACCCAAAACACATCGAATTTAAGCCTAAGTTATAAAAGCTCCCAAAATACGCTTTTGATAAAAACCCCAACCAAACTATGTCCGAATGACCTAAAATTTTGCACACATATCCCAAATGTAATTATGAAGCTATTACAACTCTTAGAATTCCATTCCGACCTTCTAATCAAAATCTATCTATCGGACTGGAAACTTCCAAAATTCAAACTTTGGCATTTCAAGCCTAAATTAGCTACGGACCTCCAAAACACAATCCGAACACGCTCCTAACCTGAAATCACCTAACAAAGCTAATGGAACCATTAGACTTCCATTCCGAGGCTGTATTAATATTATAATCTCTGATTTAGGGACTAAGTGTCCCAAAACTCTCCAAAACTCAAAATCGAATGTTCCCGCAAATCAAATTAGCAGAAATAAACTTGGAAAGCAGTTAATAGGGGATCGGGGGTGTTAATTCTTAAGATGACCGGCCGGGTCGTCATAATATCACGGTTAATACTATGTTTTGTGTGTTGTCTTGCCTGTCTGGAAAAAGCTGAACCGACTAGGCAAAGGATGTTTCATCATATAAATTTTAATATGTCAAATACAATATAATACTATGTTTTGCATGTTGGATTGTTGGTCTAAGAAAAGCTGAATCGACTACCTAAAAGTTGTTTCATCTTAGAAATATTTAATTGTAAAATGCAGTATAATGCTACGTTGTGTGAAATTTTTCCTATAAATAACAGGCGCATTCTAGTTATTTTTTGCGCTTAACAATAAGCAATATCAAATATTTCCATAAAACCAAGGTTTCTCTTTGCGCTTTAACAAATGTCTTAACAACCCCCTTATGTCCCTAGGTGCGAATACGGCAATAGATGCATGATGCACGATTGTTGGGAAGAAGTTGGACACCACTACTGGGCGTGTATGAACCATTTTATAGGTAACCTGACGAACCTACATGCAATTTTGAGGTATGGATTGATGAACCCTTTCAGCAGAAATACTACAAAGACAAGCTCCAGTATCTTCATAGTTTGTGTTTGAAGTAGTGGGAAAGAGAGCGACAATCCAAATAAGAAGTTGCGGAGTTAAAGGTGAAACTCAAAGAGGTGGAAGAATAAAAAAAAGTTGGAAGACCAACTCAAGTGGTTGGAGCAGAGAATACTAAGTGGTAGTGACTAAACAATAACAAGTACATGTTGAGCATCGTACTGTATCTTTATGTTTTCCTAGTCACGTGCTTTCATTAGTCGTATTGAATTTATGTTACGGTACGTTTGCTATGTTTGTGTTTGTGTTGTACTGTTAAAATAAAATTATTATTCAGATTATGCTAAAGTAAAATTGTTGTCAAAATTTTTTTTTGCCATTATTTATATAATATAGTATTTACACAAAATATAAACAAAAGAGAAATCAATGAGCCCCATAGCCTGTGTGCTTTAGTGCAGCCGCTAGCCTCAGGCACAACCCCTATCACGAGGGTACACTGTTAGGATCATCCTTATCAAGTTGCTTTTCTATGTGAGGATGCGCAATAACATGATCACCAGTACAACTAGTAGGATTGTTAGAAGGGGTTGCCGGGCTGTCAACAAGATACAAAACAATTACTAAGATGAGAATATTAAAATGTGTATTAGCAATGTATGTGTTAAGTCAAAATCATTTTCTCACTATGGTGTCGTCGGGATCCGAAGTATAAGCATCCATCATCATTGTATATAGTGGGCTCCGTGATGGGCTGTGGCGGAGCCTTAATAAGAAAATTTAAAATTAATTTATGGAAAATCATTAAGAAAAAGAAAACAAATTAAAATTTAACAGTAACACAAACATACATACGCTTGTGATAGATATGCATCAACCGCCGAGGATGAGCCAAAACTCAACTTATACCCGCAATCCACGTCTCAGGTCTGTTGATCCTCAACTGTGGTAGGTTGGCCTAAAAAGAACTGGTTTACATCTCTATCTAATGTACCCATGATCAGCAATGGATCTGACGGGGTGACCTGCGATGATGGTAGATCCAGCTAAAAGTTGTACGATGGAATGCTGCTAGAGGGATCGTCTAGCTTAGGGAAATAACCCAGCTGATCATCTTCAAGTTCCTCTCCAATATCCTGATCAGGTGGGACAATAGGTGCCTCCATGTCCCCTTGCTGAGGACCACCTCCTCAACATCCCCACGACCCCGTAGGGCACCCCTGCCTCGTAGGATAGCCTTGCATCATGAGGCAACACTGGCTCGTACCCGATCCCTGCCTTGTGGGACATGTTTACCCCGATGGTGCTGCTCTAGAACCATATACTCAGCTACATGATCTAACCTCTCATTCTATGTTACGCTGCAGCGTCCGAAGAGCCAGCTCTACCACCCGCCGACCATACTAGACGACTACAAGGTTGTCGCCATGTTGCTATATTTCCTTTCCCAACCGGTAGATCATATGATGACAAATAGCATTCACAAAGTTAAAGTATTAATTACATAACGCAATATCATAGTAATAAGTATGGCTTCTAACGAAAACATACCAGTGCCTCGTGTCTCCCGGTGTATGGTCTGAATCAACCACTAGCTTGATGAACGAGGTTTCCGATCATTAGTCGAGTGTGACAGCGGTACTATGACATATACGTCTTACTAGTCACCACATGGATCTATGAAGGTGGTGGCAGAATCAGGTCCTCTCGCAGCTCCCAAATATGGACCTACACTTCTAGCATGCTACAAATGCGTCGTCAACCCTCGAACGATGATCTTGCTTATTATGTATAGCCAGCCATGCAGGCTCTCTCGGTAAAGTCTTGGGACAGTCAAACTGGAGAAGTACCCACTCTGTGGCATGATGCTCCTCAATATCAAGGCACATCAGCGGGATGGAAGTGCTCCAATGCTGTCGATCAATCGAGCAATAATTGGGCAACCCAGCTATCAACTCATCGATGTATGGTATCCAGATGAACTATCAAATAATAACATAAAAGTTAGTATGTGCAACACAAGTGAGTTTATAACAAGTAATTTTAGGTACATATTTACCTGTGCGGCCTCTAGCATGTCCAACACATCCCTGATAAGGGGGAGATTATGATGAGCATCAATGCCTCAATAGTTCCCATGCTAGAGAACCACCTCCTAGCTAGAGGGAGAAATGGAGGTGCTACATCCAGAGATAATAGTTGTAGAGGTGGCTATAACGGTTGTAACTTCTCCCAGGCCCAAACCTAATATAAAGGTTAACGTAAAATTTAAGAGTCATTTTAATTATATAGAATTGGAAGTAATGAAAGAGTATTCGGACATATTTTCACATGCGGAAGCGGTAGAAAACCACATATGTCACTTTGGGTGCACATGCTAGCCTGACACATACTCATGTACAGCTAAGCGAGAACTACAGCAACCCAGTTGTATTGGGGTAACTCATCTAGCTGCTGAAGATGATGTAGCAATCGCAGACTCACTAAATTTCCTTAAGTGTTCGGGAATAAGACACCCCCAAAGAGAAGGAATAACACCAACATCGTGTCTCGGCGAATATGGAGATCCTCTGTCCTGTTGGCGATGTCGGGGTGCAATACCTCTAAATGTTGTCTTATACCTTTCACAGAAATACGATTGCCCCCTCTAGCTGGAGTCTCACCCTGTGGCCTGAAACCAGTATGCTGCTGCAGCAAATCCAAATACTAGGCACGGGTCATAGCTCTCATATACTAAGGCAGTGTAATGACCATTCCATCAACATGCAACCCATAAAAAACTTAAACATCCTGAAGCGTGATTGTGGCCACGCCATTATCCTGAATTATTGTGTGTCTCGATTTCAATATTTTTAGAATTTTGTTTGGGTTACAATAATTAATTGTTAATTATGTAATTGAACAGAGTAAATATCTATCGGCTCCAGTCGAGATATTTGAGGCCCAGTAGTACCAAGCTATCATGATTTCTTATGTCTGTCAATGTTAATATTTTTTGAATTTTGTTTGTGTTATAATAATTAATATCTAGTTATTTAACTGGACAAATTATATATGTATGGGTTCCAGGCTCAATTTGAGGCCCAGTAGTATCAAACGATCCTGAATTCTTATGTGTGTTAATTTCAATATTTTTAAAACTTTGTTAGTTTTATAAATTAAATAATTAATTTTTAATTGGACAGGGTATATATCAATAAGTTCAACGCTCGATATTTAATTTGACATCATATATTAATTTGTTAGTTCTGTGTGTTTATTTTATAAATTAAATAATTAATTATTGTAAATTGTAATTGGATAGAACTTGTAATTAGTAGATACTTAAACTACAGAGACTCTACGGCTAAAGACTCTATATTTTACTATGCAAAAACGCTCTATATTTTACTATGCTATAAGGCTCTATATTTTACTACGTTAAAAGGCCACTATTCTTTAAGCAAATAAATATTCTAACTAAATAAAAAACAAACATATGACTATAACATTCATCATATTATATATAAAACAGTAAAAGAAATTTATGAATATTTTTATATACAATAAAAAATATATCTCAACTTTTAACTATATTTTTTAAACACTAATAGTTTAATCCAGGTAAAAATAACATACAAATTTAATATCAAACAAAAAATTAACGTGGAAACACATTCAAGAAAACAAATATGCCTAATTATACGAGTTTCAACATAAATTAAATTAAATACCTCGATTTATGTTTTTAGAAATATCAGAAATTTGTAATTTTGAGCCCAAAATTAGGAATCCACAACAATCGAAGACTTGGGTTTTATGTGGAACCTACACTCTTCACTTTTTGTGTACGGGTACTTGGGTTTTATGTGGAACCTACACTCTTCACTTTTTGCGTACGGGTAGGGCCCAATCAATTTTTTTCAAAAACGAGGGGGGGAAGGGAGGGCCGATGGAAGGGGTGGGGTATCTTTTAAAAGAAACCTTCTGGTTTCGGTCGTGGGGAATAAGGAGACTTTTTAATTTAATAGTAATACACATTATAATGCAATGTTTTTGTAAAATGTAGTATTATACTGTATTTTACATTAAAAATAAATTATTAATTAAATGCAGTATTATACTATGGTCTTCTTTATGGCAAACTTTTTGTTAGATTAAAATGCAGTATAATCCTATATTTTAATTAGAAACATAATTTTTTTAACTATATAAAAGTATTTTTAGTACAAAATACCATTATTAAGGTTTGAGACTCCTTTATTTAGCTATTACCAAAACATGTCATAGACGTTCTTCTGTGGTACATGTTGCAGATACCTAATTGCTTAATAATTTCGTTTAATAACTTATTGCTTAATGATTGAAGTTTTTGGCTGATTGTTCCAGTTGATTGGAATCTTAAGATGGAATTTGGCATCTCGTATCGAGCACGATTTATTTATTGCACAACCCTATTAACACCACCTCGGCTCCCATCCATGGCCGAATGTAGTGTATTAATGATTGGTTTAATTGAACCGATCACTTTCAATAGTAAAAATTGCTTGGGGCGCCCTATTTAGACGCTCATTTTTTACTTGTAGTTATTTTGTTTTTCTGTTTGCACCTATATCCGCTTTTTGAAAGCCTTTTAAAAAGAATATTTTGTCCTTCTTTATGAAAAGACTACTTCCTCGGCAAGAATACGCTTGTCCTCTACTGTCTCTTTCTCTCTCTTCCGTTATTCGCATTTTTTTATTTGTTCTTCTCTAATATCAAACTGTTTTCGACGTTGTTTTGATTTTTCAACTGCTAGTTATCGTTATTCCCACATTAGGACTGAATGAAAATTACATTGCATTAGCTTTCTGAGTTTTATTTTAGTATTAATTTATACGATTTAATTTCTGGTTTTTATTTTGGTACTCATATATATTTGATAAAATAGTTTCTTAGTTTTTAGTTTGATAAGTGCATTAGTTTACTTTTACGATTATGTTTTTAGGTTTTTTGAACGAGTGTTTGTGTTGTTGATGAAAATTCTATAAATTCTTCTGTGATTGGACGTCGAAATTTTTAAAAATTTTGAGAGTTAAATAAATGATACTATTAAAGTGTGAAGTTTATAATAGTTCAATGATACCTTAGATAGGAGTTGAAGTTTTTTTTTTCATGTTTTTGCATTATTTTTGGATTTAGATTTGTGTTTTATTTTATATAAAATTATAGATGTCTTTTTGCTGAATGTTTTGTTTCATAACTAGTGAACTTCAACTTTAGGTTATGAAGTTTTTTGTTTTATAACTATCGAACTTCATCTCTAGAGCTAAAGTTTTTGTTTTGTTACTATCCAACTTCAGCTCTAGACCTGAAGCTTTTGTTTTGTAACTTTTGAACTTCAGCTCTAGAGCTGAATTTTTTGTTTTGTAACTGCCAAACTTTAGCTCTAATGCGGAAGTTTTTGTTTCTTAACTGGTGAACTTCAGCTCTAGAGCTAGCGTTTTTGTTTTGCAACTGCCAAACTTCAACTCTAGAGCTGAAGTTTTTATTTTCTAACTGTCGAACTTCAGCTCTAGGACTGAAGTTTTTGTTTTGTAACTGTCAAGCTTTAGCCTTCTTAGAGATTGAAGTTTTAACTGCTCTTTTTGATAATGTCCTAATGTTATTTTTGTATATTTTACTTTTTTTGAACAGATAGCACCTAAAGCACCAAAAGATCCTAATGAAGTTGGTTCATTGTCTGTGTCTTTCTTGAATATTCACCAATGATCGAGACTCCATTAGTTTCAAGATTTTTTGCCATAATATTTCCATAACCCTTGAAAACTTTCACATTATGTGTGGTTCGCAGATCATAGTACATAATATTGAAAAACTAATTAATCGAGAGAATAGTATTCTAAAGCGCTATTTTTGTAACTCCAAGGGTGTGATTTTGAAGGATATTCGAGATTTTATGACTCGGAATGAAATTCCATAGAATGCTATGAATCACCGTTATGTATGTGAGTGTGATGATGATGATGTGAAGCTTATAAAAATTCTTGTTGTAGAGTCTATTTTGTTTGGGAAAAAGACTGAGCCACATGAGATGGAGGAGTATGCATTTATTATTAAAGATGATAAGGTTTGTATTGAATATCATTAGGGTAATGTGGCTTATGAGAAGCTCCTTTACTCACTAAATCATGCATTGGATAAGCAGAACAAAATACGTTCAACTGAGTATAAAGTTGGTGGATTTCCATAATCGTTATATTCTTGGTTCTATGAGTGCTTCCCAGATATTCGGGAGAAGCATATAAGAGATAATGAGTACCTTGATATCCCTCAGGTTCCCAGGATGTATGTTATGTATGTGTGGGAGAGCCTAAATATCCCGAACTTTTTTATTTCTTTAGTATTCTTGAAGTATGTTACTTTTTTGTCTTTGTGTTTATATGTGTACGTATTAGTTTTTTTTCCTCTCATAATATACTTTTTTGTATTAAACAGAAGTATTGCAACTTTAGGGTATTAGATATAATTCTTACAGAAAAGGAATTAAATTATATTCCTTTTATTGGACAATTGCCATACAACCGGATTCGTTTGAAGGTAATTAATGTGGTTCATTCTATTGGTGAATCCCCACGTAGTCAATCAAAAGAAGTGAATCAAACTTTTGTTGTTAGACAATCACCACGTAGTCGTAGTCGATTAAAATAAGAGAATCAAACTCTTTTTATTGGTGAATCATCCCGTACTAGTCATTCTAACCGTTCTACAACTAAGTTTGATGACAATTAATTACTCAACACAATATGTTCTATAAGTTTTGATCTGGAGTTTTTGGGTTCTGTTTTTGTAAAAGTACAACTTCTTTTTGTGCTGAAATTTTTTTCTATATTTGAATTTTTGTTCTGTCACTATACCAGAGGGTATCGATGGAGGTTAAATACATACAGAAAAAGACACAAGCACGATCGTGAAAGAAGTTTTCGATAAGTTTCGACGGATTAGCAATCTGCTGTTATGGATGCGCGTTTTGTAAAAGTGAAGGTAAGCTAATTCAAAGAGATGTCTTTTTATTTCTCCTAATATTATTCTGATTGATCATTGTTAGTAATTTTTTTTCTAGGAATATTTCAATGAGAAGTTTGAACAGTTGTTTAAGATTGTCAACAAATCAAATGGAATGGGCTATGGCAATTTTGATTTGAGTAACCATCGAGAATATGATAGGATGAACAACTGTTATGAACATCTATCAGATATTAATGTTGTTGAAGGTGCATCGCATAAAGTTTCAGATGTAAATGCTACATGTGAGGAAGCGGCTTTCTAAGGAGATCAATATGTTCAAGAACAAGGTGAAGAGGAACATCCCAGTGCTGATAGATTAAGCAACAATGGAAATGATGAAGAACAGTTATCAACTAAGAATGTTGGAAGCAAGCAAGGTGCAGATAATCAAGTAGTTTATACTGAAGAACATGCTGCTCGTGATACTTCGCATAAAGTAACAGATGATAATGTCACACGTAGGGAAGCGGCTGTTAAAGGCGATGAACATGTTCAACAACAAGGTGAGAGGAAAAATCTAGTGTCTATAGACCGAGTAAAGAAGGAAATGATGCAAAGTTAACAACTGAGAAAGGTGCAGATGATCAAGTTGTTGGTACTGATAAACATGTATCGAGTTATGGTTTGGAAAGTGATACTGCAAAAGCAAATTTGTTTGCCGATGGATATCAAGCACCTATTGGTACTTTAGAACTGGAAGCGAGTGATGTGTCTAGCAATATTGGGAAAGACAATTGGTTTGCAGAAGCACTAGCTATTTGCAAGGAAATTTTAGGTGGTGATACACATCAAATTGTCACTAGAGGTATAAAGTGTGAAGTTTGTAATAGTTCAATGATACCTTAGATAAGAGCTGAAGTTTTGTTTTATATTTTGTGTTTTTTAAAATATTTTTTATGAACTTCAACATTTGTTATGACCCAAAATCTACTAAGGTCCGTGACGGCGCCGGACACCTCGATCAGGAAAGCCAACAAAAATACTTGATTAAAGTCTTGTTTTAAATATTTCCAAAACCATTTCTTGTATATGTTTAAACAATACATATGAAATTGCACTGAATAAATAATGAAACATTTAACAACTTCTAAATAAATCCATAGACATTCCATAACCTGATGTCACAAGTGTATGAGCAATTTCTAAGAAATAATGTAATACAACAACCATCCATAATACAATATTCAATAGAAAATAACTACAGTAATCGGAAAGATACTTACTAGCTGTGGGTCATCTCGAGAAGTGCAGCCCACCTAAGTCTCTGTATCAACCATACTTCTACACCTACTATGCTACTAGAGATGCATGTGCAACAAAATTGGACATAAGCATAGTATTAGTACGAAAACAACATGTACGCAATATGTATCCCGTGTAATCTCGAAGAAGTAGAGACGAGATGTCGACTTCGACACTTACTAGTGGTACAATAATATTATATCAATAATATCTTAAATCATGGATTTTAATAAACATGATTGTAACTAAATGGAATGAAGCAAGAAAATAATTCTTTCTTTTATAGGATATTTCCAAATTCCTTTTCATCATTTATACAAATACTCTCAAGCCGAGAAGAGGCAATTGTGAGGCCCCATGAAAATTTTCACTCAACACTTAAGCGCTTGTAGTGCAAAACTATGAATATAGGTTAGGAATATGCAAAATTCTTCGTGGCGAGCAGAATCTTTTGTACTGATCTATGCATTTAAAAATCAAGAATTCAAGTTTTCTAGAAAAAATGCAATTATACGGTCCAGAATGCAGTCGCATGCCAAGTATGTGGACCGCAAATCTACCGCAGAATGAGTCAGTGTGTTGGCTAGATTGAAGTCAAATATGTGGTCGATTATGCGATTACATAATCAAAATGCAGACCGCATAGTCGTTGCATAAATTCCTTGGAATTTTGTGAAGGTCAGTTCTACAATGCATTTTGCGATCACAGAACAGGAATGCTGACCACATTTTTTCTGCAAACTCAGCTAGTGTGTCCAGTTTTGGGGAAGAATTTTGCGATCCATTATGCGTATCCCATGTCGACTTTGCGATCGCAAATCCGAATCGGGGCTCAAATTTTTGACATTTTAAACCCGACCCCCTACCGATAATGGTACTATGGGTAATTTTGAGCATATTTCCTGGTGCTTTTAAAGAGAGAGAGAGAGAGAGAGAGAGGTCTTAGAGAGGTAAAGTGCTTCCCATCAACATTTCTCCATGAATCTTGCTAAAATATTGATAGTAACCAAGTGAAGGCACCTAAATCTTCCCAAGAGGTAAGACTTCATCACCCAACTCTTATTTCTACACTCATCTATAAGGGGTCATTAGTATGGTAATTCATGGGTATAAGAATGGATTCCTTGTATACATATCAAACCTTAGGGTATTGGGATGAAGTAAAATATAAAGAAAGCAAATGGGGTATATAATGATAGAAATTTCTCTCAAAAAGGTCTTAAGATCATAAATCCACCTTTAGTGTTTGATAATATGCTCGAAGCTAGAATCTCAATCTCGTCTCTAATTCTGCATTCAATTTGTAATTCTTCCACAGTAGATCGAAGTTCTATGTATTCCAGAATTTGTAAAGATTAAGGAAAGCTATAATAAACTATGTATGGCTAAAAACCCCTTTTGTTAGAAATTAAGCTCCGTTGGCGTTTATAGAAATGTGGTAAAACTAGAATTTGTTGATGTATCGATTGTTATTGCACGTGAATTGGTTTGAAATTATACATATATATACATATCTACATTAAGGATGCACATTAACATGTGTAATGAACAATCTTTAATATTTAAATATGTTTGAAGAGTTCAAATCATGTGTGGACATGCCTTGGCTATAAGCCAAGATCAAAACTGAGATTGACATGCTAACTATATGAAATTTTACTTATGTTTGCAACTTGAAATGCTTTTGTAGGTGATCAAGATCAAAAGTTTCAAGATGAACATTGAAAATGCAAAAAGTGTGATCATTAAGTCCCTAAGTGTCAATGGATGGATATGATATATGTGAAAAAAAGTTCAAGTGAGATGATCGATGAGAAAGGAACAACGCCTTACTAAGGCGGCCTAACCAATCGGGTCGTGATCGGACACCATACCGCATATATGGTGGTAATGTGCTAACACTAAATTTCGGAAAAAGGAATAAAATAATGATTGAGATACATGCCTCAAATGAGGAGACCTATCCAATCGGGTCATGATCGAACTTCGCTCAAGATAGTAGTGGTATTGTGGACAGTGATGAACATATGACAAAAATACCCCAAACTAAGTTATGGAAATTATGTGAAAGATTGCATGGTCCGTTTATTTGATGATGTTGTGTTTGGTTAAAACCTTGATTTAGTCTTGTGATTTACTTGTTCTTGCTTGATAGTTATTTCTTATTAAATGGTGTATAGTTATACATACTAGTACTATTCCATGGTACTAACGTCCTTTTTGCTGGGGGCGCTACAATTTTAAATGAATGTAGGTGGTTCCTTAACGGATAATGTTGATCGTGTGTAGCGGAGTATCCTTCTTCTCAAAGATCTTGGTGAACCCCTCTCTCCTCCAAGGGGCTATATTGCACAATATTTATTGGGGACTCCAACTTTTGAGGTATAGCCGAGGCCTTGTTGCCGGCATCTTTATTCTATCTTTGTATCTCCAGAGGCTTCATAGACATATGTATTGGTCATGTACTAGTGTTGTGGGGTTCATGAACTATGTTGTAATTATAAACGCATGCTATCCATGAACAGTAATTTATGGGAATTTCGAAAACTATCTTTCACTACGGTTTAAGCCTGTAATATAGAGCAAATTAACATGGTTAGATGTACCACCTTTCCATTTTTAAATAAAAAGGAAACAAGGCTATTTAATTCATAAAGATTTTGGTAGGAAGTGTATGACGAGGCTTGCGTGGATGGGTTCACTTGATCGAGCACCAGTCGTGCCACCCAAAGCAAGAGTGTGATAAACTTGGTATTAGAGCCTTAGGTTTTAAAGTGTCCTAGGATGTCTCAAAGTCGTGTCTAGTAGAGTCCTTCTTATCGGTGTGTAGTCGAGCACATCTATAAGTTGGAGGCTACTTGGGCATTTAGGAAGAACACCCTTCTTTGATATTCTAGATCGTGCGATGAAACTTTTCCCTTCCAAATCAGTGCATTGTTCTATCTATCAGTAAATGGCACCTAAGAAGAAAGCAAGAATTGGCCAAGAATCCAATGCCACCTAAGAAGTGGCTGATGATTTACTGCTTGATTCTATGGGTGAGGGTATTTACCCTACTATTAGTCTGCCTGATTCTTCTACCCCAGAGCAAACAACACCGGTTCCCACATCCGTGGAAGGTACCAGTATCACTCCCGTTGATACTCATGTCCCGACTTCAGCCCCGGCTTCCAGTTCTGGTATTTCGGATGGGGATCTAAGGGGATCTATTCAGATGTTGACCTAGTTAGTGGCCTCTCAGGCCCAAAGGGAAAATGTTGCACCTAGCTCATCTAGCCAGCAAGGGGATTTTACTAGTTTCAAGGTGAATAAATTTCTCCAGTTAGACCCTCCGGTATTTACATGTGCCAATCTAGAAGAATTCCCTCACGATTTTATTGATGAGATGCACAAGACCCTCAAGGTTATGCGTGCGAATGAGACAGAGAGAGTATAGTTGCTGCCTACCACCTGAAAGGGGTGGCCTATGCGTGGTTTGAGATATGGGAGGATTCCCATGAAGAGGGGAGCCCTCCGCTGAGACAAGGGCAGCCCGTAAGACAGAGTTTGAAAATGTGAGGAAAGGTAACAAATGCATATGGGAGTACTATATGTAGTTTTCCCGTTTGTCCAAGTATGCAATTCATATGTTGCCAACAATGAACTCCAGGGCGCCTGGTTTGTTCTGGGCCTTAATGTGGCTTCTACGGCTGCATTGAATTCTGATATGAATTGTGGGAAGATGGTTTCATTTGCTCAAGCCACAGACAGCCGTAAATTGAAAAACAGAATGGAGATATAAGGTAACAGCAAGGCTCGGTCTAGGGGCAACATGGGAGAGTCACTAAGTGGGGGTAAATCAGCTTTTAGGGGAGGATCAACAGGGCTTTCCCAATCTTTTGCACAGTCTTCAGCCAGTGCACCGCCATCCATTCCCATCCAATAGCAGTTGAGTCATATTAGGCCAGGTTAGGGAAACATGGGATCCTATCAGCGAGGTTGGTCAGGATAGAGGTTCCAGCAGTAGAAGAGGATCCCGTGCCCCAGGTGCGGGATGATGCACTCGGGGATTTGCTATATAGAATTACCTATATGCTATGGATGTGGGTTGAGGGGTCATATTCAGAGACATTTTCGTGTATCCCTCCAGGGAGTGGGTAGGGCCACAACTCAGCTATCCATCCTAGCAGCTACTACATCTTTAGCCCCTTCTCCAGCTCGAGGTACCCTAGCACCCATAGGGCGTGGCACAGCTAGGGGTAGTGCATAGAGTTATGGAGGACCCATTCAGTTTTATGCTATGAGTGATCGGTAGACTGTAGAGGCTTCTCGAGATGTTGTTACAAATATTCTGACTATCAAAACTCATGGTGTGTATGCACTTATTGTCCTCGGTTCCACCTTCTCCTATGTTACCCCTTTTGTTGCCATGAAATTTGGGATAGAACCAGATCTGCTCAAAGAGCCTTTTTTGGTGTCTACCTTGGTTGGTGAGTCAATTTTGGCTGCTCGAGTCTAGAGAGGGTGTATTGTCACGGTACGGGTTAGGGATACCACGAATGATCATGTTGAGATAGGAATGGTCGACTTTAATGTATTAATGGGAATGGACAAGCTTTATTCATGCTTTGTCAAACTTGATTGTCATACTAGAACTATGAGGCTTGAATTTCCTAATGAGCCCGTTATAGAATAGGAAGGAGATAATGTAGTTCCTAGAGGTTTGTTTATTTCCTACCTAAAGGCCACAAAGATAATCAAGAATGGGTATATATATCATCTAGTACGGGTTGCAGGCACCAATATTGAGGCGCTTAGCCTTGAGTCTGTACTAGTTGTGAATGAATTTCCATATTTCGTTCTAGATGAGCTCCCTGGGATTCCACCGGATAGGGATATTAATTTTAGGATTGATGTGATGTTTGGCGCACAGCCTATATCAATACCACCTTACAGAATGGCACTGGAAGAATTGAAAGAGCTAAAGGAACAATTGAAGGATTTGCTGAAAAAGGGGTTCATCCAGCCAAGTGTGTCTCAATTGGGCACACATGTCTTGTTTGTAAGAAAGAAATATTGATCGCTGCGGATCTGCGGATGTGTATTGAATACCTGTAACTTAACAAAGTCACAATCAAAAACAAATATCCTCTACCAAGAATAGATGACTTGCTTAATCGATTACAAGGTGTTGCGTGTTTCTCAAAGGTTGACTGTGGTTTGGGTATCATCAATTGAATATCAGGGAGCCGGATATTCCAAAAATAGCTTTCAGGACTCGGTATGGGCACATTAAATATATGGTGATGTCTTTTGGTCTAACAAGTGCCCTGGTAGCTTTTATGGATCTTTTGAACCAAGTCATTATGCCCTTTCTAGACTCTTTTGTGATAGTGTTCATTAACAGCATTCTAGTATATTCCTAAAGTTTGGAGGACCATGCTGACCATCTTAGGGCAGTTCTGCAGACTCTTCAGCAACATCAATTGTATGCGAAATACTCAAAATATGAATTTTGACTTGAATCTGTCGCGTTCTTAGGTCATGTCTTTTCCAGGGAAAGAGTTATGGTTGATACTAAAAAGGTTGCAGTAGTGAAGAATTGGCGTAGACCTACAACTCCAACTGAGATTTGCAATTTCTTAGGCTTGGTTGGGTACTACAGGAGGTTCGTGGAGGGGTTTTCTACTCTTGCCTCTCTATTGACTAAATTGATGCAGAAAGTAGTTAAATTGCAATGTTCCAATGCTTGCGAAAAGAGTTTCCAAGAATTGAAGGCATGGTTGACAACATTGTTAGGATTTATGCCCGTCACTAGAGGGGGGTGAATAGTGCGGCACGAGAATATTGATAAATATTGAGAATGTTGAATGCAGGAGTAAAGTAAATGCAGTAATGAAAAGATTAAGGAAAGGACACACCGAATTTATACTGGTTCACCACAACGTGTGGTTAGTCCAGTCCCCGAGAGACTCTCTCGAGTTTCCACTAACTCCGTTAAGCTTACGGGTGCCTAGCAAACCGTTACACTTGCTTGTAGATGTACACTCTACAAGACTTCAACTTGCTCGAGGATACCTCACCTCAAGACTTCACCTTGCTCGTGGATACCGCACCACAAGACTTCACACACTAAGATTGAGGGTACTTAGTAAACCCGACAATCAATGAGAAGATATGGTCTTCTCAAACACCTTTCTCTTTTACAACAAGAAATCTCTAATAAGAGTAGATAAAGAGATACAAAATAAGCTCTACGAACAACTCAAGGTTGTCTCTCAAATGGCTCAGCAAAAGCCCTAAAATGATGCACAAATAATATCAATATGTATATGAATAATGAGAGGTGTTGTGTGTTTCAAATCAGCTCAAAAGACCTCTATTTATAGGTGGTAGAAGTAGTATGTCCGTTGCTTTATTGGCAATCAATTATGCTGATTTTATGCCAAGATAATCGATTATCACATTTGCATAATTGATTATCAGCTTACCGTTACAAAATCGGAAGCTGATTTTGTGCTAGAATAATCGATTATTGGATTTGCATAATCGATTATCTGCCTGTCGTTCAAAAACTTTGGCAACGGATGCAAGATAATCGATTATGCCCAAGTGTATAATCGATTATCCCACTCTACGAAAATTACCAATAAATGGAATTTCCCAGAATAATCGATTATCACTTTTGCATATCGATTATTCACCTATGCTGTCCAGAATTGAAAACTTACTTCAAAAACCATATTGGTTAAAATGAAAACGTTAAAATCATTTTGTTTGAAGTATTTGAAATATGTTTACGATAAATATGATTTGATAAAAACATTTTATGCATATTTATGATGACCTATGTTGAGCCAAAAGACGAGATAACTTAAACGTTGCTCTTACATTGGTTCTACCTAACGACCTATGCCTTGGGTCTTCGGTCTTGAACTTTTGAGCTCGTCATTAGCTTTTCCATGCAATCCATTCATCAATATGCTTCTAGGCATTCTATCTTGATTGTTTGTCATATAATAACGTTGTTTGACACTTGACTTCATTGTTTGTCATTCATCAAAACCTATACCTGAAAATCATGCTAATTCAACCAAAGCACACATATCATGGATAGAATGATTTTCTACAAACATCACTATTATTGGCCCTTCTAGAGGTTAGAGAGCAATGTGTAATGTATTGCGATGATTCAAGAATGGGGCTCAGGTGTTTGCTGATGCAATGTGCAAGGTTATAGCCTATGCTTCTAGGAAACTCAAAAATTATGACAAAAACTATCCAACCCATGAGTTAGAGCTGGCAGCAGTGGTGTTTGTGCTAAAGTTTTGGCGACATTATTTGTATGGGATCCATGCGAATTTATTCATAGATCATAAGAGCCTTCAATATAGTTTCAAACAGAGAGAGTTGAATCTAAGGCAAAGAAGATGGCTAGAGTTTCTCAAGGACTATGACATTGATATTGTCTATCACCCAGAAAAGGTTAATGTCGTGGTAGACGCACTTAGTCAAAAATCTATGGGAAGTTTTACTATTTGGAGGCATATACGAGGACATTAGCCATGGAAGTTCCAGTTGGCCAGTTTGGGAGTTTGCCTTACGGACTCTAGTGAAGGAGGGGTATTTATACAGAATAGGGCTGAATTGGTGCTTGTGGCGGAGGTGAAGGAAAATCAATTCAATAATCCATTGTTAGCACAACTGAAAGATGGGATTCGCAAATACCACAACTTTTTCCCTCAACATGGATGATGGTACCCTATGTTACCAAGACCGCCTATGCGTTTCGGATATGGACGGTCTTTGGGAAAGGATCAAGGTAGAAGCTCACACATCAAGGTATTCCATGCACCTAGGTTCTACGAAAATGTATCATGATCTCAAGGTAATGTACTTGTAGAATGACATGAAAAGGGATGTAGGGGGATTTTGTGGCAAAATGTCCGAATTGCCAAAAAGTGAAGGCCGCACATCAAAGGCCCGGTGGATTGACCCAAAGCATCGAAATTCCGACGTCGAAATGGGTGATAATTAACATGGATTTTTTGGTAGGGTTGCTATGCACTCCGAGAAAGTTCGACTCAATTTGGGTGATTGTTGATAGTTTCATTAAATCAGCGCAATTCTTGCCGGTTAAATCTACCGAAACAGCGGAACAACATGCTTAGTTGTATATCAAAAAAATAGTTAGGTTGCATGGCACTCCAGTCTCAAACATTTCAGATCGAGGGGCTCAGTTCCCAACCAACTTTTGGAGGTCATTTTAGCATGAGTTGGGTACGCAGGTAAATCTTAGCACAACTTTTCATCCATGAACTGATAGGCAAGCAGATCAAACTATTCAGACCCTTTAGGACATGTTGTGTGCTTGTACTCTTGATTTCAAGGGTATTTGGGATGACCACTTGCCACTAATTGAATTTGCTTACAGCAACAGCTTCTATGCTAATATCCAGATAGCACCATTTGAGTCATTGTATGGAAGGAGATATTGATCTCCCATTTGGTGGATCGAGGTTGGAGATGCGGAATTGATAGGGCCGGACCTCGTGCATCAGCCGATAGAGAAAGTAAAGATTATTAAGGAGAGGTTGAAAATTGCTTAGAGTCACCAAAAGTAGTACTCGGATGTTCGGCGCAGAGATCTAGAGTTCAAAGAAGATGATTGGGTATTTTTGAAGGTTTCCCCTATGAAAGGCATCATGCGATTTGGAAAGAGATGAAATTTTAGTACGAGGTATCTCAGACCGCATAAAATCACTCGAAGGTTTGTCAGGTGGCATACAAACTCGAGCTGCCACTTGAAATGTCATTAGTACACCCAATCTTACATGTGTCCATGTTGAGAAAGGTAGTGGGGGACCCGTCCACTATTGTGCCAGTTGAGACTGTTGAAGTTGATGAAGAACTATCATATAAGAAGTTCCAGTCACCATTCTTGATAGGCAATTAGAAACTGAGAAATAAGGAAATTGCATCCGTGAAAGTGTTATGGTGGAACCAGCAAGTTGACGAAGCTACTTGGGAAGCCGAGGATGAAATGAAAAAGAAGTACCTACATTTATTTGAATAGTCATGTAATATCTTTTATGCATTTAGCTCCTACAAACGCTTATCTTTTGGCTTGATCTATGTAAAAATGTCCCACTTTTTGGTAATATGATTGCCTATATGGCCATGGTTGATGTTGTACAAGTTACATTATGCTATGGATCATGTATATGTTGCTAGGATGTAATTCTGGGGCTCCCTGACAGGTAGATAAGGCCTGGATACAAAGGAAACTCTGCGAATTATTTTTGGAAACTTAGGGAATTAACCAAATTTAGGATTATTGATATGTTTCATGTTGTGAAAGTCTAAGGTTTCATAAGCATTCCTAATAAGTAAGCCTTGATGATCATTTGTGGACGAATGATCTTATGTAGGGGAGGATGTGAGGCCCTGTGAAAATTTCAACTCAAAACTTAAGCGCTCGTAGTGCTAAATTATGAAGAGATGTTAGGAATATGCAAAATTCTTCGCGTTGAGATTGCTCGAAGTGGTTCAAACCCTTTTGTGCTGATCTATAAATTTAATAATCACGAATTATAGTTTCATAAATAATGAAATTATGCGGTCCAGAATGCGGTCGCATACCAGGTACGCGGACCGCATATCTGCCGCAAATTGAGTCAGTGTGTTGCCCAGATTGAAGTTAACTATGCGGTCGATTATGCGATCGCATAATAAAAATGAAAACTGCATTGTCGGCATATAACTTCCTTGGGATTTTATTAAGGTCAGTTCTGCGGCGCACTTTTTGATCGGAGAACGTGAATGCGGACTGCATTTTTGCCGCAAACTTAGCCAGTGTGTCCCCTTTTGGGAATGCGTTTTGCGGTCCACTATAGGGGCCGGATTTCAGCTTTGCGATCGCAGATCCGACTCGGGGCTCCAATTTCTACATTTTAAACCCGACCACCTATCGATATATTCTGTGATATGGCTCATTTTGAGCATATTTTCTGATGTTTTTAGAGAGAGAGAAAGATAGAAAGAGAGAGAAAGAGAGAGGGTCTTAGAGAGGGAAAGTTCTTCTCATCAACATTTCTCCATGAATTTTGCTAAATATTGATGGTTACCAAGTGAAGGCACCTAAATCTTCATCCTAAGAGGAAAGACTACACCACCCAACTCTTATTTTCACATTCATCTATAAGAGGTCATTAGTGAGGTACTTTATGGGTATGAGAATGGATTCCTTCCATGCATATCAAACCTTAGGGTATTGGGAGAAGTAAACTAAAAAAAGCAAATGGCGCATATAATAATAGAAATTTATCTAAAAAAGGACTTAAGATAAAAAATGAACCTTTAGTGTTTGATAATATGCTCGAGACAAGCTAGAATCTCAATCTCGTCTCTAATTATCGATTCAATTTGTAATTCTTACACAATAGATCGAATTTCTAAGAGTTCCAGAATTTGTAAAGATTAAGGAAAGCTATATTAAACTATGTATGGCTAAAACCCCCTTTTGGTAGAAATTGAGCTCCGTTGGTGTTTATAGAAATGTGGTAAGACTAGAATTTGTTGATGTATCGATTGTTATTGCACATGAATTGGTTTGCAATTATACACATATATACATATCTACATTAAGGATGCAGTTTAACATGTGTAATGACCTATCTTTAATATTTAAATATGTTTGAAGAGTTCAAATCATGTGTTGACATGCCTGGGCTATAAGCCAAGATCAAAGCTGAGATTGACATGCTAACTATATGAAATATTACTTATGTTTGCAACGTGAAACGCTTTGGTATGTGCCCAAGATCACAAATTGCAAGATGAACATTAAAAATGGAAAAAATATGATAATTGAGTCCCTAAGTGCCAATGAGATATGATATATATGAAACAAATATTCCAGTGAGATGATTGATAAGAAAGGAACAATGCCTAGGTAAGGTGGCTGGCCAATCGGGTCGTGATCAGACACCATGCCAAACATATGGTTCTAATATGCTAATAGTGAATTCCAAGAAGAGAAATGAAATGGTGATTGAGTTACATGCCTCAAATAAGGCGACTTAGCCGATCGGATCGTTATTGGAATCCGCTCAAGATAGTGGTGGTATTGAGGATAGTGATAAACATATGAAAGAAATGCCCCGAACTAAGTTATGGAAATTATGTGAAAGATTGCATGGTTCGTTTACTTGATGATTTGGTGTTTGATAAAAACCTTGATTTATTCTTGTGAGTGACCTGTCCTTGCTTGATAGTTCTTTCTAGTAAAATGGGTTTAGTTATACATACTAGTATTATTCCATGGTACTAACGTCCCTTTTGTCAGATGAGCAACATTTTTAAATGAATGTAGGTGGCTCCAAAGTGGATAGTGTTGATCGTGTGTAGTTGAGAATCCTTCTTCTCAAAGACCTTGGCGAGACCCTTTCTTCTCCAAGTGGCTATGTTGCACATCTTTTATTAGAGACTTTCATTTTGAGTTATAGTCGTGGCTTTGTTGCCGGCATTGTTATATTATCTTCGATTTCTTAGAGGCTCCACAGACATAAGTGTGGGTCATGTATGGGTGTTGTGGGGTTCATGAACTATGTTGTAATTATAAATTCATGTTATCCATGAAATATAATTTATGGGAATTTTGGAACTATCTTTAACTATGGTTAAAGCCTGTAATATAGAATGACTAACATGGTTGGATGAATCACCTTTCATTGCTAAAATAAAAAAGAAACGTGGCCATCTTATTCATAAAGAGTTGGGTAGAAAGTGTATGAGAAGGCTTGCTCGGTTGGGATCACTCGATAGAGCGATGGTCGCGCCCCCAAGGTTGGGATGTGACAAACTTGGTATTAGAGCCTTAGGTTTCTAAGTTTCCTAGGATGTCTCAGACCCGTGTCTAGTAGAGTCCTTCTTATCGGTGTGTAGTCAGTCGCATCGATAAGTTGGAGGCTACTTGGGAATTTAGGAATAACACCTCTCTTTGATATTCTAGATCGTACGGTGAAACTGTTCCATTCCTAATCAGTGCGTTCTTCTATCTTTTAGTAAATGGAACCTAAGAAGAAAGTGAGAATTGGCCAAGAAGCCAATGCCACCTTAGGAGTGGCTGACTATTCATTACTTGATGCTATGGGTGAGAATAGTTGCCCTACTATTACTCTCCCCAATTCTTCTACTTCAGAGCAGACTACACTAGTTCCCATACCCGTGGAAGGTACCACTATCCCTCCCGTTGATACTCGTGTCTAGCCTTCAGCCCCAGTGTTCAGTTCTTGTATTTTGGATTAGCATCTTAAGGGAGCTATTCTCAGATGTTGAACCAGTTAGTGGCCTCTCAGGCCCAGAGGGAAAATGTTGCACCCAGTTCATCTAGCCTGCAAGGGGATTCTACTAGTTCCAGGGTGTATAGATTTCTTCAATTAGACCCTCCGGTATTTACAGGTTCCAATCCAGAAGAAGACCCTCAGGATTTTATTGATGAGAGGCACAAGACCCTCAGGGTTATGCATCCGATTAAAACAAAGGGAGTAGATTTGGTTGCCTACCGCTCGAAAGGGGTGGCCTATGTGGGGTTTGAGTTATGGGAGGATTCCCACAAGGAGAGGAGCCCTTCGGCAAGGTGGAGTGAGTTCGCCGATGCCTATACAAATTACGTGGACCGAGGATATTACAATTTAAGAATATGTGGACTAGTCACACAAAACTCGTGTCACATCCAAAAATCCACTAAGGGTTGTGGTGGCGCGGGACACCTGTGATGAACCGAAGGGGTTATCACTTGTTTTCTTACCCATTCTCTACTTCTGAGGCCTTGAAAACCTCATCTAGAGTGGCCTCGATTTACGTGTGCAGTCTGGGCGCGTGGCCGGAAAAGCTTAAACGTTAATTCTATAGGAAAAATTCTAAATTTTTATATTAAGTTGAATGAATTTCACTTCGGTCAACATTTTGGATAAACAAACCCGGACCCGTGATTTGACGGTCCCGAAAGATCTATAGGAAAATATGGGACTTGGGCGCATGCCCGAAATCAAATTCTGAGGTCCCAAGCACGAGAAATAAATTTTTGTGTGAAATTATTTTCTAGAAATAATTAAGGAAATCAGAATTGAAATTTGATTAAAAGACTATGGTATCGTGGCCGTATTTTTGTTCTAGCGCCAGGTATAAGTCTTAGATATGGTTTAAGCTCTATCTGTAAAGTTTGGTTGAAAACAGACGTCGTTTAACGTTTTTCGGACTTAAAAGGGAAATTTGATGTTTTATGAACACTTGGAAGAAATTATAAATTTTGAAGCCTAATTCGGTGTATATGATATTATTTTGGCGAATTGATCGCGCGAGTAAGTCTGCAGGATGTTTTTGCGGTTATGTGCAAATTTTGTTTGGAGCCTTGGGGGCTCGGGTGAGTTTTGGATAGGTGTGAGATTGCATTTTTGAATTTTGGAAAATTTGGTATGAATAGGCCTACAGGCTTCACATTTGTGAAGCCTGGTTCGCAAATGCGAAAGCTAGGTCACAAATGCGAAATTCGCCCAGGCCTGCATGTCTCGTAAATGCGAAGCTGTCCTTCACAAATGCAAAAGTTGAAAATTTTCAAATGCGAAGCATATTTCCAAATATGAAGTTCTTCTTTGGGCCTGAGTTCGCAAATGCGAACTATTTTTCGCAATTCCCATAATTGATCGGTGTTCGCAATTCCCATATCTGCAACTTGCATTTTCCATACTTAGTGGAATTTAGGACCATTTTCAATACACAACTCCTTAAAAAATTTTCCAAGGACAAGACTTCTTCCAAATCATTTGTAGATTGATTTTTACTCAATTCTTTCAATCATTAGCATCATTTAGCATGTTTTCCACTTAAAATCAATGATTTGCAAGGGTAAAATTGGTGGTTTTGGGTAGAACCGAGGTTTTTCTAAAATTGGGGGTTTGGACCTCAATTTGAGGTCCGATTTCAAAATAAATCATATATTTGGGTTCGTGGAGGAATAGGTAACCGGGTTTTTGTTTGAACCTCGGGTTTTGACCACGTTGGCCGGAGGATCGTTTTTGTTATTGTACCTAAATTCATGTCTTAGCTTTGAATTAAATAATAGAATTAGTTGCTTGAGATGTCATTTGCAATGTGTAATTGAATTGAATGGATTGGGGCTATTGCGAGTCGAGTATCGTGGCAAGAATGGGGTTGCTAGTTGATTTTAGCGGGTTCAAGGTAAGTATCTTGCCTAACCTTGTGTGGGGGACTTCCCCTTAGGATTTGAGTCTTCTTGTTTGCTTGTATTCCTTGTATGCGAGGTAACGAGTGCGTGCTCAGATTTATTTGTGAACAATTTTTCCCTTTTAGGCCCTTAGATCCTTGTAATCAATGAATATGAAGTTGTTCTTGATACTATTGAGTTCCCTATTATTGGTTTAAACTCTACATGTCTTACTTGGAATTTATTAGCCCTTTTTGGGATGTTCTTGTTGCCTAATCAAGTTTTACTTAATTAATTGTAAACGTTTACCCTTCTATAGTCACATTATCATTCCTAACTGTTTGTATTTATTTGGAAACCATTATTTATGTCTCTTGTGTAATTAATTGGTCTTAATTGGAAAGAAGTTAAATATGCATGTTGAGTTGATATTTGCTGAATTGTAATTATTTGATTCATGTAACTTCCTTGTTGTTGACCTGAGCATTATGGAATGGTTGTTTCTTATCATTTATTCCCTATCGAGTTGTCCTTGTTGCGCTTAGTATTTCTCTGTTACAGTTATTCCTTGTAAGTTTGTTGTACCGCCTTTTGGCGAACGGAAATACCTGAGTTCATTCTCTTGCTAGTTCATGTATATATTGTAATTGTTGTTGCTGCACTTGATATTATAATGCACGAGGCTTCTGCCGTTCTACTTTTGATATTATGATGCACGATGCTTCTGTCATGCTACTATTCATATTGTGATGCATGAGGTTTCTGTCATGCTACTATTGATATTGTGATGCACGAGGTTTCTGCCGTGCTACTGTTTATATTGTAGTCCACGAGGTTTCTGCCATGCTACTACTGATATTGTGATGCACGAGGTTTCTGTCGTGCTGCTGTTGATATTGTGTTGCACGAGGTTTCTGCCGTGCTACTATTGATATTGCGGTGCACGAGGTTTCTGCCATGCTACAGTTGATATTTTGGTTCATAAGTTCTCTGTCGTGCGATTATTGATATTTTGATTCATGAGGTGTCTGCGTGTGATTTGTTTTGAGGGTTTGTACAAGGTGTTTGCCATGCCACTGTTGCCATTGATATATTGCACATATGGCGTAATAAGGAGGGATATGTTCATATGCTTATATGTGGGTTGCGCACGTGGAATAAGGTGGAAAATAATATGATTCACGTGTGGTGAAATAAGGCGGTACTTATTATGTTATTAATTGCACATGTGGAGAAATAAGGTGGGCTATGTCAGGAGTTGATGATAAACGGTTGTGACGGCCTGTGAAGGCATTCCTTTTTGTTCAAAATTGTGATCGTGGGATGCTTACCTGTATGAGTTTTACCGCTTGGAAGTTGTGAGGAAAACATTATACGTACAGTCCATTCTCTTTCCTTTTTTTACTAGATGATAGAATTCTTACTAAAAACCACTCGCACAGGCATACACGTAGTTGGACATCCCATTAGAGGTGAATTCTTTCCGATTTTGCTAAGGGTGGAGATGCCCCTTCGTTTACCCATTATATATGTGAGAGTGGCCCTAGATAACAAGTTAATTGTCAGTATGATCGTGATATTGATGGGGCACAGGATGCCAAGTGTTAGATTTCAGATGTTGGGTTTTTGTAAGTTGTGGTTGTCTGAGCTTTTTTTTTCGAAAATTTGTGGAAAGAGTTGAATAAGACCCTATGTGATCATCAATGTCGGATATGAGTTATCGACTTGTGTTCCCCTTGTTATGTTGTGACCTTAGGATTTGGATTATGATTCTGCTAGCATTTCGTATAATCATTGTTATATTCTTGTTGTTACTTGCTTTGCCTTTTCCCTTACTGTGAATTGTAGCATTTTTGGTCATTCATGCAGTCTTTACATATACATACATCGTTTCCAATATTCATATGATTATACTGTTTATTTTATTGGTAGGTGTCTTGACTGTTCCTTATCAGTACTCCACCAAGGTTAGTCTTGATACTTACTAGGCATCGGATGGTGTGCTCATGCTACTCTTCTGCACATTTTTGTTGTGCAGATACAGGTACTCCCACTCAATTCCGTCAGCCTTGGAAGGAGGTGTATCGGTAGAGACTTTGAGGTATATCTGCTACGTCTGCAGATTGAATAGTCCCTTTCTAGCTTTTTGTAATAAGTATAGCTCTTCTAGTATTTTTCCTTTGTATAGATACTCTTGAGTCAGAGCCTCTATTGTCTATTTCTAGCTGTTGCCGAGAATTATGAGACTAGTAGTAAATTCCTATTGTCTGTTTCGATAGGTTTGATGTGATTTCAGAGTATCCTTGGTTACAAGCTATAATTTCTATGCCCTACCGGTGTGGGAGCCAGTCTATGAAGTGAGGGGTAGACGGAATTGCTTTGGTGAGAGATTCCAGATGGGTTGATGTGTACCCTACTTGTGATTCAGTGTTGAGGGCGGAACCCTCGTGATTTCAGGTGATTTGATATGCTCAGACCGGGTTCTGTACCGCGGTGAGGGTTATATCTGTTTAAGATCCTTGTAGGTCTTTTATATGTTTTATTCTTTCTTAATAGATGGTTGTAGATTAGTGTTCACAAAATTTGTGCTAGTTTGACTTGTTTGATAGTTCCCTTATGTGTTTTCCCTTCCCATCTTCATTGCATTCTTCTTGAGTTCTAGTTTGTGGGGTGCGTGCCCACTGGTATTAGTTGGGATTTGGTTATTTGGATGGTTTGAGCCGGGAGAGGCTCGGTTGTTGGGTATAGATTTGATTCAGGAAGCCTTGGACAAGGTCAAGATCATTTAGGATATGCTTCGTTCAACTCAGTCTAGGTAATGGAGTTATGCAGACCGCAAGGTTTGAGATGTGGCATTTATGGTTGGTGAGCGGGTATTGCTCCGAGTGTTGCCTATGATAAGAATGACGAGATTTGAAAAGAAAGGCAAGGTTAGCCCTAGGTTCATTTGTCCGCTTGAGATTCTTGATTGAGTGGGAGAAGTAGCTTATAGACTTGCATTGCCACCTAGATTATCAGTCGTGCATCCCGTTTTTCATGTATCCATACTCCAGAGGTATCACGGTGACCCAGCCCACGTGTGAGATTTCAACACTGTCCAGTTGGACAAAGACTTGTTTTATGAGGAGGAGCCAGTAGCTATTCTAAACCGCCGGGTTAGTCAGCTGAGGTCCAAGAGTTTTCTTCCGTTCGTGTCTAGTGGAGAGGCCAGCCTCCTGAGGCATCGACCTAGGAGTCCGAGTCTGATATGCGGAGCTGTTATCCTCATCCTTTTTCCGACTCGTGTACTTCCTTCTTTTGTCTGTTCGAGGACGAACAATTTGTTTTTGTGGTGGAGGATGTGACGACCCAAAAGGGGTCATCACTTATTTTGTCCCCCATTCTATTCTTTCGAGTCCTTGAAAACCTCATCTAGGGTTGCCTCGATTTGTGTGCATAGTACGGGCAAATAGCTGGAAAAGATTAAATATGAATTCTGTGGGGAAAATGCTAGGTTTTGGTATTAAGTTGAATAAATTTGACTTCGCGTAACACTTTTGGTAAACAGACCCAGATCCATAAATTTGACAGTCCCAGAGGTTCCGTATGAAAATATGGGACTTGGGCGTATGCCCGGAATTGAATTCCGATGTCCCAAGCCCCAGAAATGAATTTTTGTGTGAAATTATTTTCTGGAAGTAACTAAGGAAATCGGAACTCAAATTTGATTAAAAGACTATGGTATCAGGGCCATATTTTGGTTCAGGTGCCCTGTACAAGTCTTAGATATGGTTTAAGCGCTTTCTATAAAGTTTGGTTGAATATTGACGTCGTTTGACGTGTTTCATACTTAAAATGGAAATTTGATGTGTTATGAAAACTTGGAAGAGATTATGAATTTTGAGGCTTAATTCGATGTATATGATGTTATTTTGGCGATTTGATCGTACGAGTAAGTCCGTAGGATATTTTTGCTGTTGTGTGCATATTTGGTATGGAGCCCTGAGGGCTTGGGTTTGTTTTGGACACGTGTCAGATTGCATTTTTTAAATGGTAGAAAATATGGTATGAACAGGTCTGCATGCTTTGCATTTGCAAAGCCTCGTTTGCAAATGCAAAGGCTGGATCGCAAATGTAAAACCAGCCCAGACCTGCTTGGCTCGCAAATGCGAAGCTTGAGCTTTCACAAATGCGAAAGCTTTTGTTGGGCTTGAGTTCGCAAATGGAACTATTTTTTTCAATTGCAATAATTGGTCGGAATTTGCAATTGCGAACCCCAGTTCGCAATTCCTATATCTGCAACCTGCATTTTCCATACTTAGTCGAGTTATTGGACTATATTTCACCCCACTTTCAAAAAACAACTTCTTAGACTATTTTTCAAGAACAATACTTATTCCAAATCATTTGTAAGTTAATTTTTACTCAATTCGTTTGATCATTAGCATCATTTAACATGTTTTCCACATAAAACCAATGATATTCATGAGTGAAATTGGAGGTTTTGAGTAGAAACCTAGGTTTTTCAAAAATTGGGGATTTGGACCTCAACTTGAGATCCACTTTCAAAACAAATCATATATTTGGGATTGTGGGGGAATGGGAATCCGGGATTTGGTTCGAACCTTGGGTTTTGGCCACATTGGCATAGGGGCCTTTTGGTTATTGTACCTAAATTCGTTTCTTATATTTGAATTAAATAGTAGAATCAGGTTCTTGAGATGTTATTTACAATGTGTGATTGAATTAAATAGATTTGGGCCATTTGGAGTCGAGTACTCATAGCAAGAACGGGGTTGCTAGTTGATTTTAGCCGGTTCGAGGTAAGTATCTTGCCTAACCTTGTGTGGGGGACTTTCCCTTTGGATTTGAGTCTTCTTGTTTGCTTGTATTCCTTGTACACGAGGTGACGAGTGCGTGCTAGGATTTATTTGTGAACAATTTGTCCCTTTTAGGATCTTAGATCCTCTTAATCACCGAATATGAAGTTTTTCTTGATACGATTGAGTTCCATGTTATTAGTTTCACCTCTACAGGTCATACTTTGAATTTTTTTGCCATTTTTTGTTTGTTCTTGTTGCCTAATCGACTTTTACTTGATTAACTATAGACGTTTAACTTTATATAGCCACATAATCATTCCTAACTACTTGTCTTTATTTGGAAAGAATTATTTCTATCTCTTGCGTTATTAATTGGTCTTAATTGGAAAGAAGTTAGATATCCTATGTTGAGTTGATATTTCCTTAATTGTAATTATTTGATTCATGTAGCTTCCTTGTTGTTGAATTGAGTATTATGGAATCGTTTTTTCTTATCATTTATTCCTAGTTGAGTTGTCCTTGTTGCGCTTAGTATTTCTCTGTTACAATTATTCCTTGTCAGTTAGTTGTACCGCTTTAGGTGAACGGAACTACCGGAGAAGATTCACTTGCTGGTTCTTGTATATATATTAATTGTTTTTGTTGTACTTGATATTTTGATGCACAAGGTTTCTGCCGTGCTATTGTGTTTATGTCGTGCTACTGTTGATATAGTGATGCACGAGGTTTTTTTCCATGTTACTATTAATATAGTGGTGCACGAGGTTTCTGTCGTACTACTGTTGATATTGTGGTGCACGAGGTTTCTGCCATGCTACTGTTGATATTGTGATGCACGAGGTTTCTTCCATGCTACTATTGATATTATGATGCACAAGATTTTTTCCATGCTACTGTTAATATTGTGATGCACGAGGTTTCTGCCGTGCTACTGTTGATATTGTGATGCACGAGATTTCTGCCATGCTACTACAGATATTGTGGTGCATGAGGTTTCTACCGTACGGTTATTTATATTATGATGCACGAGATTTCTGTGGTGCGACTTTTGTTGAGGGTTTGCACGAGGCCTTTGTCGTGCCATTGTTGCTACTGATATATTGCACATGCAACGTAATAAGGTGGGATATGTTCATATGCTTATATGTGGGTTGAGCATGTGCCAAAATAAGGTGGAAAGTACTACGATGCACATGTGACGAAATAAGGCGATACTTATTATGTTATTAATTACACATGTGGCGAAATAAGATGGGCTATGTCAGGGTTTGACTGTAAAGGGTTGTGACGGCCTGTGAAGGCATTCCTTTTTGTTTAATATCGTGATTTTGGGTTGTTACCTGTATTAAATTTTACCGCTTGGAAGTTGTGAGGAAAACATCTTACGTGCGGTCCATTATCTTTTCTTTGTTTACTAAATGATAGAATTCTTGTTAAACACCACCTTCACAGGAATACACGTAGTTGGACACCCAATTATAGGTGAATTCTTTCTGATTTTGCTAAGGTTGGAGATGCGCCTTCGTTTACCCATTATATATTTGAGAGTGGCCCTAGTTAACCACTTAATTGTCAGTATGACCGTGAGATTGATGGGGCACATAATGCTAAGTATTAGATTTCAGATGCTGGGCTTATATGAGTTGTGGTTGTCCGAGATTTTTTTTTGAAAATTTGTGGAAAGAGTTGAATAAAACCCTATATGATCATCATTTTAGGATATGAGTTATTGACTTGTTTTCCCCTTGATGTGTTATTACCTTAGGATTTGGATTATGATTCTGTCGTCATTTCGCATCATCATTGTTACATTCGTGTTGTTACTTGCTGTCCCTTTTCCCTTATTGTGAATTGTAGCATTTTTTGTCATTCACGCAGTCTTTTCATGTATATACATCATTTCCATTATTCATATGATTATACTATTTATTTGAACTGTAGGTGTCTTGAATGTTCCTCGTCACTATTCCACCGAGGTTATTCTTGATTTATACTGGCACTGCCGTGGTGTGGTCATGCTACTCTTCTGCAAATCGTTTTGTGCAGATACAGGTACTTCCACTCAGTTCTATCTGGCTTGGAAGGAACCATACTGGTAGAGTCTTCGAGGTATATCTGATACATCCGCAGATCGAGGAGTACCTTTCCAGCTTACTGTAATAAGTATAGCTCTTCCATTATTTTTCCTTTGTATAGATATTCTTGGGTCAGAGCCTTTTATGTATCCCTTAACTTGTGATATGTGAGACTCCGGGTTATGGAAAATTTTGTTAGTTTCGAGAGTTGTTATTGTATGTGCCAAGCGGCACCTTACATACATTCTTATTTTACTAAATCAGTTTTAATTATTTTTTTGAAATTTTGTGATTTATCTTCCGCATTGTTAGGCTTACCTAGTTGTTGGGACTAGGTGCCATCACGAGATGTTCACGCAGAGGGAACTGGGGCCATGAAAACACCATCGTCAGTAAAGCCAACCAAAATACTTGATTAGATTCCAACATTATTACTTGTTCAAAAATCAGTTTCTTATACAATAAATAACGAATGCAGAACAAATATTGAATAATCCAAAAAAATCATTCAAGAACCCGATGTCATTAGTGCAGGAGCAATTTCTATGATATAATAAAGTACAACTACTGTCCGGAGTACAATATTAGACAGAAATAAATATAGAAAAATCAAAGAGATTCTGCTGGCTGCGGGTCGTCTTGAGAAGTGCAGCTTACCTAAGTCTCCATTTCAACCGTGCTGCTATGCCTAGTAGGCCACTAGAGATATAGGTGTGTGTGCAACAAAAATGCACAGAAGTGTAATTTGAGTACGAAAACAATGTGTACTCAATGAGTATCCCGTCTAATCTCGAAGAAGTAGAGACGAGATGATCAACTTCAAAACTTACTAGAGAACCAATAATGATATATTATTAATGCGATGGTCCATGGATTTATTAACAGCAGTAAATTCAGATAAGTCATGAAACAGGTAAAGTTCTTTTCTATTAATAGCCTTCGGATTCATAAAACATTACACGATAATTATATCGAGAAGGGAAGAGCAAGTATCAATCTCAAATAACCTCAAGGCAAGCAATACAAGTATGCACAAATAATCACCGTGGGATGTACGACCCGATCCAACATAAAAGTAAATTGTGTACTACCGAGGGTTGAACGGCTCGAACTACAGATGCATCTATTTAATTTGTTGAGGCGTTCGGCCCGCTCCAAAAATAAATACAGAAACAATCAAGCAAGAAGTCCACACGGAGAAATTACCAAAGGAAAACAAATCCTCTTTTAACCATTTAAGAAAAATGAATTTTTACCTGTTTAGAAATTCATTTACTAATTCGATGTGATTTAAGAAATTCAAGCTATCAATAAGTTCACAAATAATAGAAGTATAGCATGCTTTTGGGTACTAAACTACTCAAACAGTAGCATAATTGTAGCTATGCACAGACTCTCGTCACCTTATGCATACATAGCCTTCACAAATAGGAGCACATAACCATTTATTTCACCTATGGGGACAATTCCCTCATACGAGGTTAGAAAGGAGACTTACCTCGCTCCGAAGCCTATATTCCGATTCAAGAACCAGCTCAAACCTCCACATTTGGAGCAGAACACTCCAAAACTATTCAAATAGGGTAAGAACTAGTGAATACATGTTCAAAAGTTCATATTCTAATTATTAACCCTATTTCCCAACTTTAAATGCAAGGTTCATACTATTCATTCCTGGGGCCACGTGCCCGGATTCCAAAAAGTTTTGAAGAAAATTGTTACCCATAACCTAAGGATCAAGAATATATGATTTTTACTTCATCCCTTGTTAATTTTTGTGGTTAAATCTTGTTTTTACCAAATTCTAGGTTTTTCATCTAAAAACATTTATTTTCCTTAATTTTCACATGTTAATCTACCCATAATCCATATATTTAACTCGTGTAGACATATATACCTCAAAGTGTTAGGTGAAGACCCTCTTCCAAAAGCTACAAAAATCGCCTAATAGGATAAAGAAAATGAGCTAAATGGTGTAAATCTCAAAATTAATAGTTGGACGCATACCTCTGATGTCGCATTTGCTACACCAGGTTCGCAAATGCAATAAAAACCTCGCAAATGTGAAGCCCGCTACCCTCCTACCATCGACAGTTTTGCGACAAGAAAATCGCAAATGCGAGCTATGAAAATGCGAAGACTCCATCGCAAATGTGACCCCTAACTGATTTGGCCCATTTCGCAAACGCGAAAGGGTTCCGCAAAGGCGAACCCTTCAGGCCCCGCAAAAGCAACCAAATCATTGAAAATGCGAAGAATCCCCTAGCTGCCCATGTTCGCAAATGCGAACAGAACCTCGCAAATGCGATAGCATCGCAATTGAGATCATACCAGCACCAACAATCATATTTCTTAAATAATCACTTTGAAGCTATTGAGAATCACACCCGAAACCCCGAGGCTCTAAATCAAGCACCCGCACAAGGCTATTAAATAATACTGACTTGCTCAAACTCTAAAACATACAAAACAATGCTAGAACAATGAATCGTCCCCCAATCCAAGCTTAATGAACTTTGAAATTTCCAACTTCTACTTTCGAAGTTTAAAACTATCAAATTTCCAATTGACTTTAAATTTTGCAGACAAGTCATATTTGAAATTAAGGACCTACTGCCAAGTCTAGTAACGAATTCCGACCCCGGTATCAAAATGTCCACTTCAGGTCAAACTTCTCAAACACTTTCAAACTTCTATCTTTAGCCAAATGACTCCAAAATGACCTACGAACCTCTGAATTCACTTCCGATCGTGCTCCCCACTCCAGAATCACCATATGGAGCTATTCACAGACTCAGAATCCCATACGGACATCGAAAACCTTGAATGCACTTCAAGAAAAACATATGAAATTTCTTCCAAAATGCTAACTTCCAGAATAGGCACCAAAATGCTCCAGGGTCATCTAAGACCCGATCCGGACATACACCCAAGTTCGACATCGTCATACGAACCTGCTAGAACATTTTGATCCTGATTCCAAGGTAATTTACTCAAAAATCCAATCTTAGTTAATTCTTTCAACATAAAGCATTCGAAATGAGAATTCACTTTCTAAATCAACTCTAAACTTCCCCAAATTAAATTTTGGGCATGCCTGCAAATCAGAATACATGAAATAAAGCTGCTCTAGGCCTCAGACTACTGAACAACACGCTAGAGCTCAAAACGACCGGCCGCGTCGTTACATTTGTGGAGAATCATATTCCATTTTACTCTTTTTAAATGCATTTTTCATCCTTCTAAACTCATGATTATGAGGCAAGAATATACAATGACAATCAAACCATGATTGCTTTCGGCCATAGTTGAAAGTGAATGTTTTACTATTTTCTATGCAGTAAGGACAAGCTAGCTTCCCAACAGTTATCCACCTAGACAATATTCCGTACGCAGGAAAATCATTGACTTTCCACATTAAATTAGCACGCAAATTGAAATTCTGCTTCGTTGATATGTCATATCTTTCAATACCATTGTACAACAATTGATTTAGCTCATCAATCAAAGGTTGCAAATATACATCAATCAAATTTTTCGTATTACATGGACCGGGGATAATATAATTTAAGATTATATGTGGACTAGTCATACACAACTCGGGTGGTAGATTATAAGGTGTAAGAAAGATAGGCCAACATGAATATAATGTCGCAGATATAAAAAAAATGTGTGAAGCCATCCGTACAAACACCTAACCGAATGTTCCTTGATTCACTAGCAAAATTTGGATATGTCCTATCAAAGTGCTTCAAAGCTTCTGAATCTGAAGGATGACACATAAAACAGGTGGTCTTCTATTTTCAAAGTGTTATCTCTTATGAAGAGCAGAACGCATCGACGTATATAACCTCTTTAACCTTAGTATTACATGTAAATAACGCATCACCTTGATAGCGACCATATTCCAGCTGGAAAGCCTCCTGAAATGAGGCTTTTCACAAAATTTACAACTGTTTAAATTTGGATCATCTTTATAATAGAACATGCAACCATCTTCACGACAATCAATTCATATTGACGAAATTCCTAACTTAGAAAATAATCTCTTCGTCTTATAAAAATCATCAGGTAATTTGATAATAGGGTCAAGTGGTCCACTCATAAGGTCAATGAAAGAGTTAATGCATGCTTGAGAAATATTCCAATCAAATTTGATACTTAGTAATCTAACTGCAACAGACAGCTCAGAGTGTGAACTTCCATTACATAGTGGACGACTAGCATCCTCTAACTGTTCATAAAAACATTTTGCGTCATCATTATGAGTATTTTCAACATTTACATTGAACTCACCCCCTAAGTGCATCTTAAAAGGATTCGCAATCATATCATGAATTCTAAAATCAAAATTTGTATTCTCCATCGACCTACTACTTCACCACAACCATGTTATGAAATATCTCATGGCTACTATCGATCTTTCCATGATTAGTCCACAAAAAGTAATTTGCTATAAACCCCTTCCTATAAAGATGATGCTTAACATAAGTTAGTTTTCCAAACTTCATACAGTCATACCTAACACAAGGGCACATAATTACTCCTTTACTTAGGTATGATGGAAGTGACATTACATGTCTAATAAATTCATCCAACCCTTCTACAAAATCCTTCTGTAATCCCTGCCGTTTAGGATAATTCCTATTGCATATCCAGGTACGATGTTCCATCTACACAATAAAACAAGAATAAATCAATTTAGTTAATTCATATCCTTATCTTTTTTTATTAATTAATTTCATATCCTACATTTTCAATTTAAAAACTAAAAGTTCAATTTATAAACTAAAAATTCAATTCATAAACTAAATGTTTAATTCATATCCAAAAGTTTCAATTCATAAACTCAAATTCCAATTCATATCCTAAAATACTCAATTTATAAATTAAAAGTTCAATTCATATCCTAAAATTTTAATTTATAAACTAAAAGTTTAATTCATATGCAAAAAGTTCAATTCATTAATTAAAAGTTCAAATCATAAATTAAAAGTTCAAATCATAAACTAAAATTCCAATATATAAACTAAAAGTCCAATTCATAACCAAAAGTTTCAATTCATAAATTAAAAGTTCAAACCATAAACTAAGATTCCAATACATAAACTAAAAGTCCTATTCGTATCCTAAAAGTCCAATCCATATCCTAAAAGTTCAATTTATATCCTAAAAGTTCAAATTATAAACTATAAGTTCAATTCATATCCACAAAGTTCAATTCATAAATTTAAAGTTCAATTCATAAACTAAAATTCCAATACATAATGAACATATAAACCAGCATAATATTATTCTATTAATTGATAGTATTCATTATTTGTATTATAACAGAGTTAATTAATTAGATTCATTCAACACTAGGTTTTAAGTCGATGAATTAATTAACAATTTAAGCAATCCCTAAAAGAACCCGACCATGTGTTCCTGACGCTTCATATAATATATATATATATATATATATATATATATATATATATATATATATATATATATATATATATATATATATATACACACACACACACACACACATACATACATACATACATACATACATACACACACACACAAAGATACTTCACTGTAATACTATAATGTATATATAACTTGTTATAGTATATGTTAATGTGTATATATAACACACACTTTATGCTACTTTAACTACATATATAGCATGTTAAGGTATATGCTATTGTATTTATTATTTGTATTATAACAGAGCTAATGAATTATATTCATTCATCAGGAGGTTCTAATCGATGAATCAAATATAACAAATTAATTGATATAAGTCAAACGTTTTATTTTTAATATTAAAAGATGCATCTAAGTGTGTTATAAGTCGATGAATCAGTTTACAATGGTATCAATACCTAAAAGAACTCGGTCTTCTGTTCCTAGCGCTTCATGTTCTTATACATATATATATATAGAGAGAGAGAGAGAGACACACACACGCATACCAACACACCACACAAACACTTCAATGTAGTACTATGATGTATAGATATAACTTGTTGTAGCATATGTTAGTGTGTGTATATATATAACACACACACACACACTTCGTGCTAGTTTAACTACATATATAGCATGTTATAGTATATGAGACTGTATTCGTTATTATATCGTAACAGTGTTAATGAATTACATTCATTCATCACTGGGTTATAAGTCGACGAATCAATTATAATAGTTAATTGATATAAGCCGAGAAGTTTTATTTTTAACATTCAACGATGCATCTGAATTAGTTATAAGTCGATGAATATAAATATATATATATATATATATATATATATATATATATATATATATATATATATATGTATGTATATATAAAACATGCTTCGTTGTACTACTTCAACTACAAATACAGCATGTTAGAGTATATTGTATTCATCCCATGTATTACAAAAGTATTAACAGATTACATTTATATTATTTAGATAGTAAATACAAATGATTTTTAATTTTGACAAATATTGACCAGAAAAGAGATCAACTTTGGTCGCTAATTATCCAAAAATTAAAATTAGCGACCAAAGGTAGTCGCTAAATTAAAATCAAATTTATTTATATTTAAAATTGCGTTCCATATGAGCAACCAAAGATGGTCTTTATCTGCTTTCCCTTTCGTAAGCGACTAACTTTGGTCTCTAATTTTAAATTGTATTTATTTATTTATAATTTTTAATTAATAATATAATCATTAAATTTTATAACTATGTCTCAGATTAGCGACCAAAGTTGGTCTCTATTTGCTTCCCCTTTCGTAAGCGACTAACTTTGGTCGCTAATTTTAAATTACATTTGTTTATATTTTATAATTTTTTTAAATAATAATATAGTTATTAAAGTTTTATAACTGGATTCACTTTAGCGACTAAAATTGATCGCTAATTTTAATATTTCGTTGACTAAGAAAGTCTGATCTGTCCGGTCAATATTTTGACCATATTATCAACCAAAAAGCGACCAACCTTGGTCGCTAATGTGTTTAGAGTAATTATTTAATAATTTCTTCCAATTTAATGACCAACTTTGGTCTCTTTTCTTGACAAATCAATTTTGGTCGCAAATTGTTGGTCGCTTCTTTTTCGGATTACTAGTAGTGACATCTTTTTGTGCAGATCCAGGTACCTCTTACCAGCCTAGGCACCGGTGAGTCGAGCTCGGATTTGGAGACTTAAAGGTATACCTACTGGCGTCCGCAAGTCTTAGAATCACCCTTTATATAGATCTTTCTTCTCTGATTATATATTGTTGTATAGAGATGTACAGTATACTCTTGTATATTGTGACTTGGTATCATCCAATTTTGAAAAATTTGTATTGTTTAGTTGCGAAGTCCTTTTTATGGTAGTTGGTGGTTAATTTGAAAATTTTATCATTATCTAACTTAAATTTTGTATGCATATTAAGCTTACCTGATTTTACTGGCTAGGTGTCACGATCTCCAACTGAAGAAAATTGGAGTCGTGACCCAAAGTTTAAAAAAAAAAAAGGGAAGTAAATGTTTAAGCTTTAGTGAGACGGCCTTGCTTATTAGCTTGAAGTTTTGAAGACGATCTTTATATGAACGTATTAGATAAAGGGTACTCTTAATTAACGATATAAGACAAAGCGTAAATAGTACCCTTCTAATAAACTTATTTGACGAAAATTCAAATTATTCAAATGAAAATATGAAATAGTTGAAAAAAATTAGACAATGCAATTGTGAATAGCTGCATATCACGAAGGTATATAACATGTGAAATGGGGACTTTATTTTCCAAAAAAAAAAAAGGTCAGTGTGAAAGACGACTTAGACGAGTGTAGTGATAAAAACCTAAGGCAGTCAGATTGAGATACAACAGATCAACTTTCATTTAAGACCATCCCGCTTCACATGCTGACAACCATCCCATTGTATCACTCATTACTGTCCAACTACCCCATCTTTATTATTCGGCCCATTAATTCCTCTATACATTAACTCCTATTTATACAAAGACTTCACTCCTGCCCAAACAAACACTGATTCCATGAATATCAAGAAATAAACCTCAACATTTTGCTACAAAAACTCCTCCTCCTCCTTTTTCAAGTTGCTGAGAAAATGAAGAGTGCATATAAATTTATCGGTTTAGCGATGTTAATGGTCTTTTCATGTAGGTTGGCTAATGGAGATGATGACAAAAGCATTAGTCAAAAGTGTGGGGCAGAATTTCAAAAGGTAGCGGCGTGTTTAACTTACGCGACGGGGAAAGCACCGGCGCCGTCGAAGGAGTGCTGCGACGCGGCGGAGGATATAAAAGATGAGGACCCAGTTTGTCTTTGTTACATAATAGAACAGATACATAAAGGTTCAAGCCCAGAATTGAAGAGCATGGGCATTCAAGAAGATAAATTGCTTCAGCTTCCTTCTGCTTGCAAGCTCACTAATGCCAGCATCTCTAACTGCCCTAGTAAGCTTTACTTTCTATAACATGATAATCTCTTACTCACTTTAGACCATTTTTAAATTATTAATTCATACATATTCAATGGATCTCTTAAGATAAATATAAAGTTTAAACAAAAGCTACTGTCTAGTGCTCTAGCCCCGGCCGCGACTGCATTAGTAATTTCTTTTATCTCCCTATCTTTTTTCTATGTGAATTCTTTTCCATGTAATTCTTTCTTCCTTTTGGTGATCTAGCACGCTGTTTGACTTACTGAAGTGTGCTATGAATTGCTTTTAAGGGTTACTTCTTCTTATCGGCACAGGATTTACAAAGAAAAGAGAAAAAACATAATATGAACCTTACAAGCTTAAAGAGTATGTAAAGCTTTTGTGGTACTATCAATTTGTGGGTAATAAGAGTTTTTCACTAAAAATAATGGAACAATTGAAATGTTTAAAGTAAAATTATTTTTAAATATTAATATATGTTATTCTTTTTTGAACGAACTAATTAGGAAAGTCTTTCAAAATAAATCGAAACTGAGGGATTCAAATTGAAAACGTATATCCCTGGAAAAAAAAAGCTTGCTTGGAAAATGGTATGTTTCTAAATATATTGTTTCCTTGTTGCTACTTGCTACATTAAACATGAAGCAACTGAAAATTGTTTACTGAAATTGAACTAACAACAACAGCAACAACCCAGTATAATCCCACATAGTGAGGTCTGGGGAGGGTAGTATGTATGCAGACCTTACCTCTACTTGGGTAGAGAGGCTGTTCCCAAATAGACCCCCGTCATCCTTACCTCCAAGAACTTCCCACCTTATTTTTGGGGAGACTCGAACTTACAACCTCTCTGTTGGACGTGGGGATTACTTTTCATCAGAGCAACCCCTCTTGTCACAATACTTAAATCAAGGTTAAGTAAATAAATGACATTTTGCTAAGAAACAAGCACACTCATGTTGACATTTTTCTGCCATTCTTGTTCTTTATTTTTTAACCATGCATGGCCATTATCCGTATATATATGATAGTCAATACACCTTTCTTGGTTATTCATTTTTTCTTGAAATTAATTGAATCTACCTTTCTAATCCATATTTAGCCCCTCAGTTGTCATTAATTATATATGGACCATCTCATTGATTTTGAACTTTGAGAAAATGTTGGGTTGCAATAAAAGAATGTCACTTGGAGCTCGGGGGCCTCTTTTGACCGGTAAAAGAATGTGTAGCGGTGACATCACACACGTCACCATTAAGTCGAAAAAAATAATGAAATGGGTGGGGCGGCGGAAGGTGAGAGGTGCATGAAAATAAAATAAATAAAAATTTAAAATTGCAAAAAAAAAATAATTTAAGGTAAATTTATTTATTTATTTCCAGGGGAGGGGAGGGTAGGTGAGGGAGGAGGTGGTAGGGTGGAAAAATTGAAATTAAAAGGAAAAAAACAATTTGGAGAGAGGGTGAGATGAGTTGGTGAGGGTGGGAAAGATTAAGAAGAAGTTTTCAAAAAATATTTTTCATTCTCTTGATAAGGAAAATATTTTTCTTTAATTTGGGGAAAATAAATTTATAAGGAAAATATTTTCCAAAATATTTAAGCCATTTAAATATAAAAAAATTGGAAAACTTTTTTCACAAAAGTAGTTTCCTCGTACCAAACACACCATTAAAGTCTGGTATAAGTGAAAGGAGAGTAAAAATCCTTGGTGATTTGTATCAATCTCAATAAAGTCATAATCAGTTGGATAGATTTTTCTACTGTCCATGTCCATGTTGCTTTTATGTTATTTGGAAGTAAAACATTTTGTTTTTAACAATAACATTATTATATTTGTAGATTTGTTACTAGACTTTTTACCATCAAATATTAATTTTCATGTTGATGAGCGCAGAGTTACTCAACATTCCTTCAACTTCTCCTGATTATGCCATCTTCACCAATGCATCTACTGCGTCCAAAACCCCGGCAGCCACACCTTCTGGGGCTTCTTCATCATCGTCGCCCGACACTACGAAGGATTCCTCCAACGGATTCAAGAACGGACCCCAGCTTTCAATATTTGGAACAATAGTGGCTGCAGCGGTTGTAGCAGTCTGTTCAAGTGTAATTCCAAGGAGAACTACTAGTGTTTTGATGTAAACTAGATCACTTCTGTTAATCTGTGAACGATTGCTGTGACTTCTACTTCCACTTCCACTTCATCAATTATTGAATGAAGTTTTTTTTCTTTTGTAGTTCTTTTGGTTGTTTCTTGTCACTGTTTTAATGAATTGATGTATGTAGGTACGTCTGGAATTATGTTGTATGAATTTGCTTGGCTGGTACAAGACTTAATTTCGCTTCTTTTTTCTCTGGATTTGAGAGAGTAATATGTGCCCAGGATTATGTGATATTCCTTAGAAGGAATATCAAATATATTTTTCGTCTATTGGATCTTGTTTTAGCTCAAGGATCCCAATAACTGCAACCAGTGATTTCGAAACTGTTGACATAAACACAGATAATTCTGAACATTAAAACAGATTTAGGATTCCGTAAGTAATCAGTTATTACTTTCCAAGAAAAGGCATAATTATATTTGGAAGAAGAAAGTGAAACATGCATGAGCAACAACGCAGGTTGTAATGATATCTACGAAAAAGGTCCAAATATATCTTTGTATTACATAAAATTGAGTACATTTTTGCTTCGTTAATACTTTAGCTGTTCTGAACCTGCATTGATCTAGCATGGGATTACTGGCCAAAAGTGTGCAACAAAATTGATCCAGTTGGGAGTATTGTGCCTCGAGCTGAATTGAGAAGAGACCCGATGACTAAATAACCGAATAGAATGCTAGGATATTATCTCATCTCCTCTTCTAACTTTATATCTCTTCCGCTTTCATCTTAGCTTTAGGTTGCAATTTCTCTTCTCACCTACTCGCTGTTTCCTGTAGTGTTGTTGTTTTCTATTGTTCTATTAATATTTGGGGTATAGTAATTTCATTTGGTCAGTAATATAATCAGTTGGTCTGGGTGTAATATTGTAAGGCCCTAAAAAATTTCGCTAACTAAATTAGGATTTCGGGATGCCACGTTACCTAATTATAATATTTTATGTGTCATTAGCATGGTGGGCATCAATTTGACTTGGTAAATAAGTGCACGAATCTTATGCTTAGTGATTTGGGGCCCAAAAAATGGCCTAAACCTAAGTCAAATTGGAAAATTTCATAATAGGCTAAGATTCCAAATGAGTTTGCATAAGTCCACACTTTGGATGAGCATATCTAATTATGTATAAGACTTTAGGTGATGAATCTATCATATGAAAGGTCTTCAAGTCTAGTTTCCAACGCTTCAAACTGTTTGTCATTTGGATATTCCTACACAAAGTTATGATCAAATTACCAAAGGTTAAAAAAATGCAATCCTATGTCAAATCTGCGATCGCAAATCTGTCACATTTTTGACTTTGCGATTGCAGGTCTGTCGCAAATTGGGCCAGTGTTGCCGAGTTTTGGGCACCTAATTTGCGTTGCATTTTGTGGTCCATTTTGCGATTGCAGACCCCATTTCGGAGGCTTATTTTTCTTATTTTTATAACCCAACCCCATTTTAATATATAGTCTTTGGGGATTCATTTGAGATCATTTTATACTGATTACAGAGAGAGCTGAGAGCATATAGATAGAGAACAAGAGAGAGGAGGAGCCTAGCTTCATAATCACCCATCTCTTGCTCAAGTCTTCAAGAATCAAAGAATCCAATCATATGTTCGTCATTTAAGAGGTAAGGTTCTGTATATTAGGCTTTAGTTTCGAGCTTGGGGTATAAGATGGGTTATTAAGGTACAATTTCTGGGTGTAATAGTATTATGTATACATGCATATAGAAATTAGATTTGTGATAAGATTGTTGTACATAAATAAGTGAAGATTGGGTTGGGGAATGAAGGAAACCTTGTAAAAGAGATTTCAAAATCAAGATGATCAACTAGTATTTGATAAAATTCTCAAATAAGCTGAAACCATGAATACCTTCCTAATTTGTGTTCAATTCTGTTATGTCTCAAAGTAGATTCAGATTGCTAGAATTTCCGGAACATTGTAGTAACTTATGGAAAGCTTAACAAAGTATATATAGCTATAATCCCGTCTTTTAGAAATTGAGCTTTATCTGTGTCTGTATGAATATTGTAAGATTAAAGTTGAATTGTTGCATTGATTATTATTTTACACGAATTGATGTTGTGACCTTATATGCATGAAATATGTGTCTCAACATGATCACCGTGCTATCTTGATAACTTGAATGGGGCAAAAGATATGTATGTTGTATTGAAATTCTTAGACCTTAAATTGAGATTGAAGCTGCAAATATTGTGCCATCTATATAAAGTCTTATCTATGCTTACAATTTAAATTGCTATTATGTGCACCTACTATCCTAAATGGAAAAGCTAATGTTGAAAGTGGGAACAATGTGGAACATGAGCTATGTGGTAATTGTGGCCCAAGTGCTGATGAACGGATACATGTGTAACCAAAGATTGGAGTGAGATGACTAACAGAAAATGGTAACGTCTCGAGGGGACGAATTAGCTGATCCGGCCGTGATTGGACTCCATATTATACACACGTGGTGGTAATGTATTGATGATTGAATTTGGAAAATGTGAATAAAATAATAGTAACGTCTCTGGGAGACGGCTTAGCCGATCGGGCCGTGATCGAACGCCATGATATATACACATGGTGGTATGTATTGATGATTGGTACTGGAAAGTAAGAATGAAATAATAGTAATGTCTTGGCGATACAGCTTCGCCGATAAGGCCATGACCGGACTCCGCTCAAGGAAGCGGTGTCAATGTAGATAACGATGCAACAATGTGGGATGCTCCAATCTGAAATTTCATAAATTATGTGAAAACTATGTGAACCTCTTATATTGTTGACTTGATTCTTATTTGAAGCTTTATTGTCCTTGTAATTTCTTTATACTCTTGTATGATTGTTCTATTTAACTGGATGGTGTTTAGTTATATATACTAGTACTATTCGATGGCACTAACGTCTCTTTTTCCCGGGGCCGCTATGTCTTTCAATAGATATAGGTATTTCTATAGCAGGAAGTGTTGGTTGCAACTAGTGTCGCATCATCCTTTCAGCTGACTTGGTGAGCCCCACTTTATTTTGGGTCTTGTTTCATCTGTTTATCATATGCTTTGTATTTTGAGGTATAGCCGGAGCCTTGCTACGGGTATTTTCATATTACATTATTCTTCAGTTGTGCATAGAGGCTCTGTAGACAGGTTGTGGGTGGCGTTTAATAATGAGAAATTGAGTTAGAAATCTTGATGTTTAGCGAAGATTTATAGAACTTGTAATATTTTGATAATTATGATTTAAGCTGCTAATGAAAATAAAATAAAAGTTGTTAAATATATGATTAATGGAGTCCACCTCCTATTTATTCATGAATTATTTTGGGCAGAATGAAACTTAACGGGCTTGCTCAGTCGGGTTTACTTGGTTGAGTGCCGATTGTGCTCCTCGGTTTTTGGGGTGTGACTAATATCCATTTTGTTACATTAGTGATTTCATCTGAAGGACTTCAATGGAGGACCAATTATTTCGAACTATTGATTATTCAATTAAGGTCGTGAAAGATCCATGGTCAAAGGATATCGCTGAAATTCGTTCATTGTTACATAAGTTGGTTGAAAACCTAGCAACAAGTAAGACTACTCCAGTAAGATTCCAACGATCGGTGGCGAGGATCCAGAGTTATGTATTTCTCAAGATGAACCTTACCTTGAATTCTGCAGTACATCAAAAAACAACAAATTATTACGCGCGTCTATATACCTAGAAGGCGAGGCATTAGAGTGGTTCCAATGGCTTCTCCGGAACAAGCGATTGACTGATTGGGATCACTTTGTTGCAAAGGTGCGAATTCATTTTTGTAAGCAACATCTCGAATCAGCGAAAGGTCACATGGCTAAAATCAAGGATTATTCTACTGAAATTGAATCCTAGATGTTCGGAAATATGTCACATGGTGTTGTTGTTGCTCCAAGTTGTTTGCTACAGAGAGATTAGATGTTAACGTCCTTATTGATGTAATGGAATCTTCAAACAATTGAAACTCAGAGGATATCTTGGCGTTTGATGAAAGCTCTCACACAGATGAGGTTAGTCCTTCTCTTATGAAATGTACTCTTGTGTTTGAAGATCTAGTGTTGGAAAGTATCAATCCAATTAAGGGATACTCAACAACACGCGAAGGCAAGGTTTTTGATAATTTATCTCTAGGAGTTGCACAAACTTTTCAAGAGTTTTCACCTATGGAAGATGACTTTGAGATTGTTTGTTCTATCTTCAGCAAAGAGCTAGAATCAAAGAGTGAAGATTGTGGAAATACCCATCTCGTTATACCTACCTACAGACTTTCTTTTATCATTGGCAATGGAGAAGGTAGCATAGTTACATATGAAGATGACAAGCACTCTAGAACTGATGCGAGTCAGGCGTTTTGATAATTTTTCGTACCATGCGGGTCAACGTTTGGTTGACAATGAAGTGGTCGAATCACTCGAGGAAAGGAATGTCCTCTTGATTTTGGATGAAATCAAATTGATTCATGAGCATATATCTATATACATTCCTTTTGATTCCGGTGAGTTTGTTTCTCCACACATTTTATTTGAGCACTTGAATGTACATTTGGATAAATCATGGTATTTACCCATTACACTATCTTCTGGTGTAATTAGCTTTGTGGACAATTTCGAGATAGCTACTTAGCTGTTAGAAAGATCAATCAGTAATTTTAGTTCCTTAGTGGTTTCCTTTTGTTTCAATTGGAAAGTGGAAACCCAAAGCGGAACTACTATGGCAGAGAAGGAAAAGATCATGAACTAACATAGTCTTAGTATTTGACAACATTCCTCAAATGGTTGCAAATAGTCTTCTGCTAAGCTCAATTTCACATAAAGAGTCATGGGTGATTCTTTTTCTTAGTCGTGTGTCTGTTCTGCCACGTGATAAAAAGTTCATATTGGCTAATGAGGTCCCTGATAATAAGATATATGTTCTTGATGATATCTTGTTGGTTGAGTCTGCAAATCCAAATTGGTTGGAAGAGTTCGAGTTAATCATTAAGCAATCCTTGCGACAGAATTTTCGGTGTTTATTTCTGCGTTGCATAGTTCTGAGTCGCTCGACTACTTTACCTACATAATTTTATAAGGAAAAGTGTTATATGCAACTTGTGATGGTACTGTGTGCTGGAGGAAAATTGTTTGATGCAACCATTACCCAAGGATGTTCATTAGAAAACGATCATGCTAATAGTTTTAGACAGCTCCCAAATGTAGTCCACAACGGCTATTTCATGGTTTTTATGCGTAAGGACCTTAGGCTAGAGAGTTCCCTGCCGGTTAGCAAGGATGAATATGCAATGCAAGCGACTAATTTTAGATTTCATATCTTTGTCTTTGGAGTAAATGACTCTCTCCCTAGTCCATGGAAATCCATAAGAAATAACGCAACACACATAATTCCAACAATGCTATCAGAGGAAGTGAAACAGAGAAATAGTTCAACGAAAGTTATTGAACAACCATGGCTTCAATGGGAGGAAGCATCAGACAAGCCAATAGACCATGTAGTCCTGTCCAAACTGATGCAATTCAGGGTAATATACAATCTCATGAAACCATCAATAAAGGTTATTGCAATGGATTTTTCATAAGAAGAAATCAAGTATCTAAAATATGTATTCGCGAGCATGGATACAAACAATAATGGAACAATCACTTATGAAAGAATCAAGTCTGGATTGACTCGGCTTGCTTCAAAACTTTTAGAAGCTAAAGTACAACAACTCATGCAGGCTAGTGTTTTTAAGTTTGAGGGATCCTTTGATTGGATAACATTGTTTTTACTCCAAGACAATATTCATAATGCAACGTCATGCTTAGCTAGATTGATCTCCTTGCACCTAGATGGTGATCCTAATTGTTGTAATGTTACGCTTCTACTACTTAGATGACAGGCGGAACTATGGGAAGAGAAAATCAACTATCTTACTGTTGCTTTAAATTTACTGTTTGCTGTTGACAAGGTCAAGTGAATATTGTCGCAATTTTTGCTTTACTCGAACCTTGAGGACAAGGTTCTTTTTGAGGCGGGATGTATTATTGTGAACCCGCGTGACTCAGTATGGGATTATGGGCTAGACGTGTACAACAAAGCTGATCCAGTTGGGAGTATTGGGCCTGGAGCTGAATTAAGAAGAGGCCCAATGACTAAAACAACCGAATAGAATGCTAGGACATTATATTTGGTATCCGGAAGGCATGCGAATTATGTTGAAGCTTGCGCTCAAGTCTGTTCTCTTATTTCATCTTCTTTCTTTGTATCTCTTCCCCTTAGGTTGCAATTTCTCTTTTCGTCTACTCCTTGTTTCCTGTAGTGCTGTTGTTTTCTATTGTTCTATTAATATTTAAGTTGTTGTAATTCGGTCAGTGAGTAACATAATCAGTTGGTCTGGGTGTAATATCCAGTTTATTAGATTAGCTCATATATGCCCTTAGCGTCATACAGTTGGTCCATATATGCCATTTCCGTAATATATATATATATATATATATATATATATATATATATATATATATATATAGACTTCCATTGTAATTCTTGTTGGACCATGAAAATACCATATTAGGGAAGGACATGTTATGACATGAATTTCTGGGATTGAAATGAAATTCCCTTGGTAAGAAGTTTTCTTGGTGAGAATATCAAGCAATCTTGATGGTTCCAATAGGATTTTCCCCAACTCTGGATTACTACTGCCAAAAGAAGGCGACGACGACTCTCTCCTTGGGGATTTTCCCTTCTCACTAGCGGATAATTCATCGGTCACACATAGCGTATAAAGATCAATTTTGTCTCCTTCTTCCACAAGTCCATTGCAATATTTTGGCTACTTTGCCAAAACATACTGCTGAACATATTGCATGTCGCTTGGTGGTATTGGCCCTGACTATCTTAAATCAAGTCCAAGGAGTGTTGATATAGCTTCTGCCACCAAATAGGCGGGAATTACAGTATTTGCTTTCTATTTTTTTTTTTTTTGTCAACAAATCTTAATTAACGCGCACTCTTTTAAGTTCATGACAGAAATTATTTTTCAAAAAAAAAAAGTTATTATTATAACGTTAGAAAATATTTTTCCATCAAAAAGGCGAAAAATGATGATCTCCCTCACTTTTTCCCTTCATAATTATTTAAATTTTTAACTTCATATTACTTGCTTTAACGAAATTTAAAAATTATTATCAATCATCAATACTCAATAATTTTATCGAAACATCGTCCATTTTGCTAATATTATAAATCTTTAATAAATGTTTGTCTGGTAATTATTTTCACAATCTCCAACCAATCACCAGAAAACACTTTGTAAGAAGTAAATGTGAAAGAAGATAGGAAACCAGAGGAATAATAAGTTTTTAGCAATGTTTGCATTGAACTTTGCAACTAATTAATTTTGATTTCATTAACCATATCAACCCAATTATCATAAAAATAACATATATAGATAGAGAGAACTATATTATTTGGTATGCTATTAATTAGTGATCTTGGTATAGTGGGTAACAAAGATTCTATAACTTCACCATCCTAAACATGAAAGGTTAAGAGGAAAAAAGCAACATCAATCAATAGACTAAAATCATGGATTAATTAGTGCAAACGCTTCACCACTCAAAAGATATAGAAAAGGTCATGTTATACATTGGAATCCTTGTTTAGGCTTAGCTGTTCTTCAATGTCTTTTCCCATTTTGTTCTGCAATTTGATTAAGCTGAAAAAGCAACTATTTTAAGGTTAGGAACTGAAATCTGGAGATTTTGCCAAAAATAAATGCGCAGAAGAAGCTAATTGAATTGCACACCAACGATATGGCAAATGATTATATGTTTTTTCAGCAAAAAAAATTAAACGTTTGTTATGAAATAGAAGATTCTTACACTTCTATTTAAGGTGAATGTCTTTAATGTATCTAATTAGAGAGATTTTAGAGTTCTATTAGTGGTAGCTAAATCTTCCTCTCCCCTATAAATAGAGGTGCCCCCTACCATTGTAAATCATCCCTTGAGACCCCTCTCAACTCAATAAGAAGAACTCTCTCTACTCTTCTCTCTATTGCTATTGTTCTTGTTCTATTGTTCTTGTCTTTTGCTTTAGTTTATAACACGTTATCAGCACGAGTCTCTAACCAATTGAAATTTTCGATTGTCTTAACTTTTGTTTGTCTACAGGATTTTGCTTCAAAGAAAGAAAACGAAAAAAAAAAAAAGGAACGAATGCTGGAGGGCAAACAGAGCCAAAGAAAAGAACGAAAAAGTTGAAAAGAAAAGAAGAAAGAAAGAAAGGAAAATCTTTCTGGAAAGACAAAGAAAGGAAAACGTTGAAAGAAAGAAAAGGAAAGAAAGAAAGGAAGAAAATATTGAAAATATATTTGGTATACCTTAAAGGTAAGTATTTTATTTTTCCTTTTCAAATTCTTGGAATTCTATAAATTTTATACACAAAGTTTGATTATAACCCTAATGGAGTTTGTGAGAAATTATAACCACACGAAGTGGTAAAATCTCTATGTCCTGCCATGATTAAATTCATGTATGATTGTGGACGTGACAAAGAATTCCGTCCAATTGAATTTGCTCCATTCCCTTTAGAGAATGTGGTAGCAGCTTGTGTAAAGCACATGATTTTGATCCATTCCCTGAAGTGAATGTGATAATTGTAATAGAGCCCGTAAGTATGAACACGCTCTTGATGTAATTGTGTCATATGAAAAGAAAGTTCGTTGCCCTCGAAATTTCGGGCAAGAACTATGGTGTTGGATGATGAAATCCACTTTGATGCTATGGGTCTCGAAGACGCCATTAAAAACAGAAATAGTGCATCCACCCAAAACTATACCAAGGCCTTGATTCTCTTGCGCCATCACCTTAATGAAGGTTTGAACCTATGCTAAGGCCTTGATTTTCTTGCGCCATTACCTTAAGGAAGGTTTGAAACTGTATGAAGGCCTTGATTTTCTTGCGCCATCACCTTGATGAAAGTTTGAAGATTGAATATCTCAACATCAAGGATTCACCCATCTTGTGGAAAGGCTTAAAGAAGATGACAACCTGAAGTTGGTCACTCTGCCACAAGCACGATACGATAAGAATCCAAAAGCAAACAGTTTATAAACTATATATTATCGTTGCGGTGAAAACGGGCACTGGTCTAAGTCTTGCCGTATACCAAGACACTTGGTTGACCTTTATCAAGCATCTCGAAAGAGAAAAGGCCCTGAAACAAATTTTGTCTATGACGACAATGAGGATATCACCCACCTGGATGTGGCAGACTTCTTTGAGCAACCCGATGGAAAGATAGACCACCTAATCGGTGACGGAACCGTGATGAAAGAAGATGGAGCTGTTTGATTCTACTTGTATTAGTCAATGAATAAATTAATAGTCATTAGCATTAGCTCGTATTAGTTAGTTCATGATGTGATGTTTGTAGTAGTTCATTAGAATGTTTTCAATATGCTCAAATATCAATAAAACTTTTATTTTCCAGTGGGGGTAATCGACTAGCCTGAAAAACTAGTCGATTATCAACTATTTTTGCATTAAAGTTGAAAAACAATTGATCAACAATCGATTGTCTTTGGCTAACAATCGATTGTCTTGAAACAGTGTGTTCTGGAATTTTTCAAAAATAGCCAACAATCGATTGTCTTTGTCTAACAATCGATTGTCTTGAAACAGTGAGGTCTGGAATTTTTCAAAAATCACCCACAATCGATTGTCTATATCTAACAATCGATTGTCGTTAGGCAGTGTAATCTGGAATTTTTCAAAAATCATCCACAATCGATTGTCGATGTTTAACAATCGATTGTCTTAAGACAGTATGCTACGAAGTTTTTCAAAAATAACAAATAATCGATTGTGTGTGTTTAACAATCGATTGTCTATGTTCCAACAATCGATTGTGTGTGTTTAATAATCGATTGTCTTATGAAAAACGTTGAAATTTTCAAACTGCAAAGGAATTGATTATGGATAACATATCTGATTTTGTTAGCCAACTGTTAGTAGCAGATTTTGAAGATATTATGTGACACAAAAGAATTGAACTTGTTTATTCCTATGTTCCTGTATTTCTTTTGTATGTCATACCATGGAAAGTAAATTGATCGAAGGCTCCGGAAGAGCCATTGTAACTCTGCCCAAGGGCACGACGTTAATCATAGAGAATGCTATGTTCTCCTCCAAGTCTATGAGAAACTTGTTGAGTTTTAAAGATGTACGCCGGAATGGCTACAATATTGAGACAATGGATGAAGATAATCTCGAATATCTCGTCCTCACTTCAAAGAATGTCTCCGGCCAAAAGAGGGTTATTGAGAAATTCCCGTCTTTATCTTGTGGCCTGTATTGGACAAGAATTAGTGCAATTGAGGCACATTCAACAGTAAATCTAAAGAATACTGAGTTCAATACATTTGTACTTTGACATGATCGACTGGGTCACCCAGGATCAACCATGATGAGACGGATTATAGAAAGCTCATATGGGCATCCGTTAAAGAATTTCAAAATTCTCTCAGGTAATGAATATCCTTGCACTTCGTGTTATCAAGGCAAGCTGATTATCAGACCATCCCCAACAAAGGTTGGGACTGAGTCACCCCAGTTTCTGGAACGTATACAAGGGGACATTTGTGGACCTATTCACCCACCTAGTGGGTAGTTTAGGTATTTCATGGTCTTGATAGACGCATCCTGTAGATGGTCTAATGTGTGCTTGTTGCCATCACGCAACCTTGCGTTTGCAAAGTTAATGGATAATAGATGAGAATAATCTTGAATTCTTCATGAAAACGTGGCTGCCCATTTCGGTTTGGGTTCACGCCATTTTGCATGCAACAATACTAGTTTGTCGGCTGCCCACTTCGGTTTGGGGTCACGCCATTTTGCATGAAGCAATACTAGTTCGTCGGCTGCCCACTTCGGTTTGGGGTCACGCCATGTTGCATGCAGCAATGCTAGTTCGTCTCTGACTGACGAATTGACACAAATATTCCCCATTGCAATTGGTTTTGGGTCATGAACCCAATATATCCCATTTAAGAAGCTTTGGATGCGCAGTATAGGTGCCTGTAGCACCGCCATCCCGCACCAAAAATGGGTTTGCAAAGAAGGTTAGGAATATATGTTGAGTATGAATCGTCCTCCATTATTCGCTACCTCGAAACATTGACAGGAGATTTGTTCACTGCACTATTTGCAGACTGTCAATTTGAGGAGACACTTTTCCCAAAATTAGGGGGAGAAGTCGGTGAAACCAAATGGGAAATTTTGTGGAAAAATGTATCATTATCTCATCTTGATCCACATACCTCTATTTGAAAGAAGGAGGTACAAAAGATTATCCATTTGCAAAGAATAGCAAATCAAATGCCTGACGCATTTACGGACTTGAAGAGGATAACGAAATCCCACATTCACGCGGAAAATGTTCCGATCCGTATTGAAGTCCCTATTGGACGAATATCTAGTGTCATATCCAATGAGTCAAATGCACGCCAGAAGCGTGGCAGACCATTAGGTTCCAAAGATCGAAATCCTAGAAAGAGGAAAAAGAACGATCTAAATGACACTATGAAAGAATCACATGAGGACGCTCATGATTTGATTAATTCCGAGGTTCACGAAGAATCTATTGAGCCTGAGACTCTTGAAAATACGGAATGCAAGAATGTGAGGATCTCGAACCTCAGTCTGTGGTAGTACAAAATTAATTAAGAGCTCTCGAAGAGCCAATTATTACTATGTTGGAGAAACACAATTGAGTATTGTGTTGTAGTAAGTCTCAAAGAAACTTATTCAGTTTCCAAAAGTACACGCGAAGGCGATTGATGATATTGAGACTATAAATAAAGGAAGGCTTTGATTCTCCTATTACTACAACTTGTAGCGGGGTAATTTGTATATGAAAAGCTACCCGCTTTGTTCTCCAGTTTGTACTACACAAAAGAAAGAATGCCACAATAAAGTGGATATCTATTGGTATAAAACCCATGTCATAATAAACCCGAAGTTTATTGATAAGTGCACATGTCATGGTGTAAATTTGAAGTTTACCAATATTGATAATTTAGTCAGTTGACATTCGTGTTAGCCATCTCATTTGAAGTATGATGTGCAAATTCACATAGGTGAATATCAAAGAACTAGAAGTTCTTGTTCTCAGTAATGAACTGACCAACTAAAGAGTTCGGGTTGAAGCCCCTAAACTCTGGAAATATCAAAGGTGAATATGGGCCCATTCACCTGCCATGTATACCACATATGATGCATCTATGATATGGTTACATGCGCCATGGTTATTAACCCGCAGCCTGGCAGTGCTTGCGAGGTAAATCGCTCAGTAATCTAACTTCGAGCATAGTTTCCAGATTCTCTACTCAAGACAGTTCATCTTGATAAGTTGGTTTATATTAAAGTTGGTTTAGCAAGAGAATTATTGATTGCTTCCACTTAATAGCTAAACTGTTTCTTATGAGAACTAAGTTATATATATATATCAGTTTGATATAAGTTGTATACGAGAGTATATTCTCCCCTCACAAGTGGTTCAAGGTCAGGAACCAAATAATTTCATCTTATTACTAAGGTGCTGTGTATATTGACATAATGCACAAAGATGATTTCCCAAAGTTGAGGAAACATGTTAGCTTTACTAACATGAGGGGGAGACATGATAAACATTTGAGAAAGTGTTACATGGGATGAATTTTCATTTGTATATGTATATCCCGGAATATCATGATATGAACCTGTAGTTCATAAAAAGGAAATGCAATTGCAACATATTGCAAAGCATGCTATACGCATTTGCTGACTCAAAGAAAGCAACTAAATGGAAGAGATACAATTCAAGAAGAATTGATTCCATATGAAAGACATGTAGTTTTGAACCTATAGTTCATATGCTTGAAAGTATAAAGGCAAAGGTATGTATAGTCAATTTTTCGATATCTTATTTGTTTAGCATGACATGAAACTTTGATATGCAGCTAAAGTTTATTATGTGACTTACATGACTTAACTTGAAAGATTTAAGTTGCTTGAAGCATATGCAATTCTTGGTCCTGAAGTACCACATCCTAAGTACAATTTGTGTACATATGTATCTTGCTATAACTATAAGCATGATGGCATTGAGAATGCATCTATGGAGATATTGAAGAGCTATTCCACGACATTATATGAAGATGTTCATATCTATCAAGAATGATGATTTCAAGATGATGCACAAGATTGGAATGCAAATGCTCAAGGATATAAATTGATGTACTCATTAGGGGGAGTCAATGCGCGTTGCACTCTTTTTCCCTTACAAGGTTTTTTCCCACTGGGTTTTCCTTGCAAGGTTTTTAACGAGGCAACCAATAGGCGCATATTCAAACATGTGTACTCTTTTTCCTTATTTTAATTTTTCCCATTGGGTTTTGGTTTTAAGGTTTTATGAGGCACATCATTGAATAGACATTCAAGGGGGAGTGTTATGAAATAGAAGATTCTTACACTTCTATTTAAGGTGAATGTCTTTAATGTATCTAATTAGAGAGATTTTAGAGTTCTATTAGTGGTAGCTAAATCTTCCTCTCCCCTATAAATAGAGGTGCCCCCTACCATTGTAAATCATCCCTTGAGACCCCTCTCAACTCAATAAGAAGAACTCTCTCTACTCTTCTCTCTATTGCTATTGTTCTTGTTCTATTGTTCTTGTCTTTTGCTTTAGTTTATAACAACGTTAAATATATATTTAAAATTAAAAGGGGACACAAAGACACCGACAATAATAAAAGTCAATCACTGATTCACTCTCTTTTTAGGTAACTAAGGTAATCTCATTATCTCATTCCCAATGATATATCTTTACAATAAAGTAGTAAAGCTAAATATTCGAAGCTTCTTGTTTTACATATGATATTTTGAATAAGAAGTTTATAATCACATTACTTTAGTTATTTTAAAATATACGATACTAATTTTTAGAACATATTAATAAAAAATAATACCATATAAAATAAAAAAAGGACAATAAGTGATTAGTAGGTTACAATTGGAATCTTCTTAGTGATTTTTGATCCGATTGACATTTTCTACTCTCTTTTAATCCATGGGAAAGTAAATGAGTATTTTCTTTTGTTTCTTTTTATCAAATAAAAGAATGCTCAAGGACAAACTTATCAAGATCTTCACATGATCTTTTACTAAGGTATTTGATATTTGGCTTAAAATATATAGGTTATATGTATATTACCTCGTCTTTTACTTATGTTTTGTAGATTTCGAATGTGTAATATAATGATTTGTGTTAATTTGTGAATTTTAAATGTGTAATATAACGATTTGGGAAAACTCATGATATTTTTATATATAGAAATCATCCGGAGGTGATGTGGGATGAAGGTGCGTGAGTTGAAGCAAAAAAGGAAACGAAATGGGAAAAATTCCACAAGTAGTGCCGAGGCTAGCGTGAGGAGCTACCGGTGGTGCAGAAGGCAGATCTTAAAATTTTCCAGCGCCAGGGCTAGCGCCCCACACTATCCTGGGCGCTGGTGACGATAATTTCTCCTACCTCGAGTGAGACAAGTTCATTTCGACCCAATATACTCATAACTCGTTTAAAAGCATGGCAAAACCTATTTTGTTAGGGGGACGTCACTTTGTGAGAAAAATATATGCGCGGAACACTCGGAAGAACAGATTTTTAGTTTTTCTTCATATTTCTTAGTATTCTCAATTATTCAACACTTACAAATTATTTTGATTTTATCATGAGTGGCTAAAACTCATAGTTTTAGGGTTGTGATTTAGCCATGAATATTGTTGTTTGACATTGACTTAACCTTGATTATTATTTGCTAATATATGGTTGTTTCTTCAATTCTATAATTAATTGTTTATTTGCCTAGCCACCAGTTAGATTCTATTTACTATCTATGTTATGCTTGGGAATGCTACGTCTACACTAGAGAAGAGTTGAAGAGGGCATGATGTTAACTCTAAGTGAATTTTGTGGTTTGGATAGAAATATATATAGTCACCATGCTCAATTCAATATCGTAATATTAATGCATTCTTAATACATTTTGTCCATAAGAATATATGCGTTAATGTATTATGAATAGGCGAGTAGGAATTTGGGAGAATACTACGAGAGCAATTATTCGATCAATAGCAACCATGAGTCAATTCTATGAAGAGGATAGTTAATGAGAATACAATAGGATTTGTGAATCGATTACTACCCTAAAATATTTATCTCTACTGAATATACAACAATTATTTTGTTGCTCGATGAATTAGTTACTTGTTGGAATCATTGTTTAGTATAATCACACTTTTGAATTCTGGTTTACACGACTGAATAATAATTTTGATGAAACTAGTAGACAGTTAACACAAGTCCTTAGGAGTTCGACACTTGATTTATCACTTTATTACTTGTACTATTATGTATACTTGTGTGTGCGTTTGGAATCAACAGTATTTAATATAAAACTTTAATATGGTAAGTGTATTTAAACATGTTAAAAAAATTTATCCTCATATATTTTGGATTATCAATTTTACTTATTATAGATAATTATTTGTATTTATCTTTAGGTTATCTGATAGTTAATTGTTTTCACTAGTAATATACAGAAATTAAACTCAAAATCATATTTTCTTATAATTTTCAGTTTCACAGTGTTTAAGAATGAGAGATACACTTACTATGATGCTTCAACAAATAAACAACGATGAATTATAATAATTAATCAAATTTGAAAATGGTCATAGAGTGTGATGTTTTTGTTTTCTGATAAGTATCAATTAAGCGAAATATAAACAGATAAACTAATCACAAGTTGACTAAAAGCACCACGGAATGCAACAACTCCATAAATTAACTTGTTACTAATTAATAAAACATATGTAGAGGAATCAATTGAAAAAGTTATTGTTAGAGATGGAGACCGTTTAAGAATTTAAGAACGTCGATTAGGTTTGAGGATTGTTTGGTCTTATTATGTGAGATCAGCTTGAATAGTTCATATTTAATTCACCAAGAAATATTAAATAAACAATGGGAATATCATATTTTTCTCATCTCAAAAGTAAAAAAAAAAAAAAAGAAAACTAATCTTTGGCTGCATACTATCTACAACTTTCATATTTGACCCAAAACTCAACAGGACGAGGCATCTTTTATATGCTCCTATGGGTATTTTCATCGCAGGAAAATCCAATCGACCAAATATTCAAAAAATGAAATATCCAGATGAGGATATTTTGAACTCTTTTTTTTTTCTTTTTAATCCTTCTGAAAGTATACGGAACTTTAAACCAATGAACATAGGCATATATAGGGTGCTAGGTCAATATATAGGGTAAAATCAATTCACACTACATACTTGAATGCTATGGTGACACGTGGAATTAGGAATAGATGAAAGTCAAAGTGAGTAGAAATCCAGTCCGAGAATAACAACTTCGGTTGGCATCGGGTAGACCCCGAAGGAAATATTGTTAATGGGTGCAAACGAATATTTTCCACCAGATAACATTTAATGAAGAATACTCCTCAGTATTGAATTCACGTCCGCTACAAAGAATTTCGGCATTCATTAGTTGCCGTTACATATTCATCAATAACCCACATAATTATCATTTAAAAAGTCTTGATCCCAGAACTTTATTCCTTAGGTATAGCTATAATAGTGACTTCAATAATCGTAAGACATGAAATTTCTAACAAACTAAGGCTACATATTATTCCAAGATAAGTAATACTTTCTTTTCTGTCTAATGATATTCTTATTGTTGCCTTCGGAAGCCTTGCTCCTGGAATCAAGCTGTCTGCTATTTTTTTTCTATTTCAATGCTAAGTCTTGTATTTTATTTATTTTATTTATCATTGTGGGATCGAATTAGTTTGCTTGTTTATAAGTCATGCTATAAATTCGACTGTACTATTTTACGTGTAAATAGTTTGGGCGCCCATTATTGAGCTTAGACAATTGCATAATTAAGTTGTTCCCTGCATCTATTAATAATCTGTTTGACTTTTTTGTTTTTAGTAAAATTATATAAAATACTGCTATTGATGTCAACATCGCACACAATGTTGAGGCACAAGAGAACCCACCTTAATACGAGAACTCAATCAGCGACACTTACAAAACCGAGCTCATGTAGTTTCGGAGGGGAATAAACTGCTGAATGGACCAAATATGCATGGCCAGTTTTGAAGAAACCAGAATCACAGAAATACATCAAGTTGCCACTAGAATCGAGCGTGGTACCAAAGTTGATTCCAAAATAGTTCAAAATGCCAGATATACAAAAATATGATGAGACTTCGGATCCTCAAGAGCATATCACCACCTATACAATATTGGTGAAGGGAAATGATTTGGATCCACATGAAATTGAGTCAGCCCTACTGAAGAAGTTCGAAGAAACTCTCGCAAAGGGGCCCTGATATAGTACTAACTATTACCCGAACACTTAATAGATTCCTTTAAGATTCTCCTAGACTCTTTCATCATGGACCATGCTGGGGACATAAAGGTACAAGCTCTAAAGGCAGACATATTCAGAAATGCGCAAGGAGAGTCCGAATTGCTGCGAAATTCGTGACCAGGTTTTAGAAAGAAAGGATATCTGCTTCTCATGTTAGATGAATAAGCACTTGGGGCATTTACTAAAGGTCTGAACCTAAGAGGCTGTGACTCCTCTCAGAAATTAAAAGAAAGCATGCTCGGGTTCTAATCAACTACCTGGGCAGATGTCCATGACCGCTACGAGTCATAGATAAGAATAGAAGATGATCAGCTCGGGTTCCTGGGATCAAATAAGGGCCGATATTGAAAAAAGAACTGGATAAATAAAAGAATGATTTGAAATGCAGATTTGTGATCATCATGAAATCCAAGACCTTAATCGTCATGAACAGGTACATTTTACGAGTTTGACATGTTTAATCCTGGGGAGAAAATTCTTGACTAGAAAAAGTGTAAAAATAACGTGCTTTATGAGAATCAGTAATGAAATAATCCTTATTATCTTTAGTCCCACGGTGGACGCCAAACTGTTTACCTCAAAATTACGAGTAACAATTAATTTAATTTTTAGTTTTAAATATATGTAATTTAGTTCAATACCAATTAATAATGAAGAAGTATGAAGTATAAATGAAATAAATAAGTGAATCAAACCAGTGTTACTTAAGGAGTGTCAACCTCGAGCTTAGTGACTTTGAGATGAACCAAAAAAATAAAGTAAGAACAATAAAGATAAAAGACAAATCTTATGAACAATGAGTGAGAAAAGTAGGATAGTATATTTTTTGCCAATGATCGGATAATCTTTGCAAATGATTGGGGTCCTTTTTATATAATAGGGAAAACCCTAAATAAAGTACATTTCTATTTACACTAAGGAATCCTACTGGAACAGCTATATAACCGTCTAGTACGAATATGTACTGATTCGTATAAATCTATTCCGGAATTTACACCATAATTTTGGGGACGTGACGGGAATCTTGTCCTTCTTTAACAAATTCACAATGGCATTGCCTCGGAGCTGGTCGTGTTTGACTATGAGGTTCCTCGCATACTTCGATCCTCGAGCATTGCATTCTGTCTTCGAGCTCGAGTTCGATCCATCGAGCTCGAACTCGACCTTATCTGAACTCGATCTTAAAGTGACGAACCCGAGAAATCGGGTGTATGATTTCAACCGCATACACCTGTACCATGATAGAGGGAGTGTATATTACTTCAATTCAAATCTAAAGGTGGATGAGAAGATGCGAGAAGCGAGGCTGAGGTTGTTCGGGCATGTGCGGAGGAGGAGCCCTGATGCCCCGGTGAGGAGCTGTGAACGGCTAGCGATGGCCAGTGTTCGGCGAGGCAGAGGGAGGCCTAAGAGGTATTGGGGAGAGGTGATTAGGCATGACATGGCTAGAATGCAGGTTTCCGAGGACATGACCCTTGATAGGAAAGTCTGGAGGTCTAGTATCATGGTTGTAGGATAGGGGCCCCTAGAGTTTTCGTAATTCTCACCCTGGGTTTGGTGAGACTTGACAGGTCTATCCATAAATGTTTTGTGTTTTGGATTGTGTCTCCCTTATGGTAGTTATTTATGGTAGTTACTGTATGATATTATTGCATGTTATTTTATTTATGGTTCTTATATTTAGATAATGCTATTTCTGCTGGATTTACTAATGCTCTTTTGTTTTTGTTTTTCTCTCCTTCAATGAGCCGAGGGTCGATTGAAACAGCCTATCTATCATTTTGGGTAGGGATAATGCTCGTCTATATATTATCCTCCCCAGACCCCACTTTGTGTGACACTACTGGCTAGTTGTTGTTGTTGTTTTAAATTTCAAGGTATAAAGCAAAACGTGCAACTGTTCTCTTTCTCACCGTTCCAACACTTTCAACCATTTCCGCCCCTCAAATTATTCCTTTAAGCCATTGGTATTCCGAGCAAATCGAATCGGACAGCAACCGCCCAACCCCCTTTTTATTCTTTCGCATAAACTATTGAAGATAAATAGGTAAAGGATATTAATATAAGTAAAATGTAGGCAATTTAAATTTGTTGGCGTCACTGTCAAGATAGCACATACAAAAAGGGATAGCACAAAAACAAAGGCAACTGCGACAATTCCTTTCACGTGATGCTGCCACGTACTTGTTGGACTTGCTTCAGCATCCGCTAGCTGTCCGTCCCCATTAACTATCAACTTCCAGTATCTGTGGAATCGATTTGAGCGATATAATAATTTTAAAAAAAACTAGCTTAATTTCTTCTTTAAATTATTGTTCCAATTAACATTTTATATTATGATAAGTCTTAATCTCCCTTTGTGATCAATACATTCATATTTCTTACCATACTGAAGCATATCAATAAAAGTTAGAGCACATATAAATGAAATACGACAATTTATAACATATAAAATGAGAAGAAATAATAATAATAATAATAATAATAATAATAATAGTAATAACAATAATAACAACGACAATAATATTATTACTATATGGCTATAACAACAACAATAACAACTTTGTTTCAATGTGAATAAATAAACATATAAGTAAGTCTCAGTTGAGAGCGATGTCAATAATGTCCTACATTAAATACGAATAAGGAATTCATGAAATATATCAGAAATAGGAAATCCATTCATCGTTGGGTGTCTTTGGGTAAACAATTCCATCAGGCCAGAGTGGATAGTAACAATTATACAAAAGTATTGAATGGAAACCACATAGGTAAGTCAGCTATTTGGAGAAAAAAATTGCCTATACCAACTATATATGAATCTTGTATATGGATTATGCTTCATTTGATCAGCATATGAATACCACAACCATTATTATAAGGAAGAAGGCAAAATGCATAAAGTACCATTTGAGTTGTCCTAAAATTTTTGTTACACATCTGTTAAGTATGAGAATAATTTTACACATTTAATGTTTAAAAAGTGTGCCTATAACACATCATTTTAACTATATGGCAGGCACGTATTTTACACACAAACAAGATACGTGAACTATACATTTTTTGCATCTAAAGCCTCATTTGGATGCCACATGTTAAGTTTTTTTCACATTTTTAGTCATCTTCTTCATTTTGATGAATCAAATTCTAGCCGGTTCCTCCATTGATGCACCTAAAAAGACACTTTTTATAATTTCAACAGTTCCTCTAACTTATGAGCCTGAATCTCATTCCAAATTCATTACAAAACATTTTTTTCTGAGATATTACCCTTCATCCTCGCTAAAATCCTAGCTTGCTTTAATCCTGGAGTCGTTACCATTCTTTTGCGCTTATCTATAGCCTTTGATTCTTTTTTGAAGTTTTGTTTTTTCCAATGTAAAATTATCTTTAGATTTTTTGTTTCCACCTATTTTCATCCACATTATTTTTACAAGTTGCACAATATTCAGGAATTGATTATTTAAAATTGTTATTGTTCGTTGAAATTGGTGTTTGGGAATGAATTAGTTGTATTTTAAAAACTCCATTATAATTGAAACTTATTTAAAGATGAACTAAATAGTTGGATCGAAATTTGTTTGATGTTGAAAATTGTGGTTGTTGATTTGTATTTATGTTCTCTAACCTTGAAACTGAGATAAAAGTTGTAGCAGCTATGGTAGTTGGTTTTCATGGAAAAAGAAAATAGACATCTTTGTTTTTTTTTTATTAACTTAATGGCACGTGTCGCGATTTAATTGGTACCTAATATATGCATATTGAAAAGAAGTGGTCAAATACAACAACAACAACCGAGTATAATCCCACTTGGTGGGGTCTGGGGAGGGTAGTATGTACGCAGATCTTACCTCTACCCTTGGGTAGAGAGGCTGTTTCCAAATAAACCCCCGGCATCCTTCCCTCCAAGAACTTCCCACCTTGCTCTTGGGGAGACTCGAACTCACAACCTCTCGGTTGGAAGTGAAAGTTGATTACTATCAGAGCAATTCCTCTTGTCTAAACACAAAAATAATATATTAAGAATACATTTTAAAATACTGAATATATAAAGTTATTCTCGTGGTCTACGAGTATGTTATGGAGATTTGGGTTAAGGTAAGGTGGCAATCTATATATTTTGGGTAAGGAAGAATTAAAGTAGAAGGGGCATGTGTGAACTGACGAATCAAACTTGATCTCTTTCTACAAATCTAAACACCATCACTTGTTTTGATTCCTTTCTTAATCCAATACTTGTTGTGTTAAAAATGAAAGAAAGCTTACTCATCATTCCAACTATATATACCACAAAATATAGGGCAACAGCAGAGTACGCATATATCGAGAGAGATGTCGGATTGGGGGCCAGTGTTGATAGCAGTGGTGCTGTTTGTGGTGTTGAGTCCAGGGCTACTGTTTGAGTTACCTGGTAGGCACAGAGTTGTGGAGTTTGGGAACATGCAAACAAGTGGTCTCTCCATTCTTGTTCATACAATCCTCTATTTTGGACTCATTACCGTCTTCCTTATTGCTATTGGAGTTCACATCCACACTGGCTAATTACTTTTCTCACTTAATTTGTTGTTTCCTTTCTGTTAATTGGGCTTTTCTTGTTTTTTTTTTTTTTTTTGTTCATTGTTGTTTTCTCTTAATACAACTCTACTAATTATGTCTTGATTGCACTTCTAGAGAATTATAAATCAAATTGTTCTTTTCTTGAAACAATGTTAATAATAATATCTGTTACTTGTGTGACATTGATCTTTTATTTGTTTTGACGTGGCCATATCAAAATTAATATGAGTAATGAATTATTTATTCAAAATTATTGAAAATAAATAAAAATAACGGAATTATACATATCCATTGTTTGTTTAGCATGTCTCATGGTTTGGGGTCTACATTGACGGGTTGGTTCGGATTTTATAATTACCAAACTGAACCAATTATGTCGGGTTATTAAACCTAAAGACCAAAACCAAACCAATAAGTCGGGTTTTTCAATCTCAATTTTTCTCGGGTTTTCGGGTTTTTTCCCAGTAAAATCTTTTTGGAACAAAACATATTACATATGCTCAAAATATTTCTTTAATCCTAGTAAGATACAACTATATAAATTATTTTTCAAGAAAATAATACAAAATATGAGATGTGTCATGGCATTATCCTAAAATATTCAACAGTAAAGACAATAAAATTATGTAATATAAATATTGTTAATTAAAAATTCATAATAAACATAATGTAAAAGTACTAAGTCATGCTCAAATAAATAAACTAATAGAGGAGTATTAATTACATGACTAAACGCTAAAGAAAATTTAAAATTGGTTATGCATTTTTATCTAAATTATTGTAAAACAAAAATAAATATTCAATACATTCTCGTTCGTAATATTGAATTGAACGTCTTTTGTTAGAATTAGTACTGATTTGATTTTGGTTTAGGTTTTATTAGCATTATTTAATTTACTAATATAAATAGCTATAAAAGTTATTGGAGTATTCAAAAGTTCTAAGTCGAATCTTGAAATAATACCTTAAAAGATAAAATTATAAAAAAATTTAAGAAATATTTATAAATTACATCAAAATGAGTATATTTATATATTAAATATATATAAAATTTCTATATATATAATGTCGGATTAGTTTCGATTTTACTTTTTTAGTTAAAACCAAACTAAACCAATTATGGTTAATTTTTTTTCCAATACTAAACTAAATCAAAATAAATTAATTTTTTCTTTTCGATATGATTCGAATTATCGAATTAGTACTATTTATCAATTTCTTTTGTATATCCCTGCTCATAGTTGCTGCATTTGTGCGTGGCGACTGTTCAACCAAGGCGCTTTGCATGGGTTTAATTCAGTCTTAAATCTTGGGATAAGTGCACATATACCTTATTTTGAGATCTTCATTAAAGTGATACACGTTATTGCATAAAAGAATTTATAAATTTACGCATTGTTCGAAATGTACTTCAAAAATACGAGATTAAAGTAATAAAAATTCGTCTAGATCAAACTTGGAATAATTTTTATCTCAAATTTGTCTTGGCTTGCATAGGCGAACTTCAGCCATTTTTGACTGAAGTTGGCGCCTTAGTAAACCATTCTCTGGCAACAAACTTCACCTTGAGACTGTTCTTTCCGGTACTTCGTTAGAAAACAAAGCAAAATCATCTCAGTTGGGTAGTAGCGTAAACAAAGTAAGTATTGAGAACGTGAAATCTTCGGGTTAGTGAATTAGATAAAAAGGGAGTGGGATGGTCATGTCGTGAATCATTCTGCTTCTTAATTGATTTGAATTGTTAAAATACAAATAGAAGTAATCAACAATAAACTTAGATACTTTTCAAATCAATCACACTGATATACAGATACAACACTAAACTGAAATTTTGTATAGATTTATGGTTCCTTTGGCCGTATTCGACGTCTGAGAAAAATTTTAGACGATCTGGGTCCGGGGCCTGTATGAGGCGTTGTATGGTAGGCGGTGTCGGTCCCGAGTCGGATGGTTTGAGCCGGGAGAGAAATTGGTCGCCGACGATTCAACATAAGTCGCCCTCGACATGACAATGTAATGAATTAGTGTGTTTTATCGTGAAAATGATAATAACAATTGAATTGATTATGGGATTTTAAAAATACGTGATCTATTTTTAGGTTAGTTGTTAAGCAGTTGATGCTATGTGAAAGACTTAGAAACGAGATAAGAGCTTGGAAGTAAAGTGATAGCCAAACCGAATGATTGGTAATCGGGGCCTCGAGCTCGACTATTAGGGGGCCTTGAGGTCGAGCCTGGAGCTCGACTGGGAGCTATCGAGGGTGATCGATGGGTGAATTATAACACTTGTGATAAAATCAATGACGGCTCTTTATGGCCTATAATATGCAATAAATGAAGTAATGAACTTGAGAGAATATGTTAGAGAGCAGAGATAATGTTCTTGAATATTTAGTATGGAGCAACAGATGTTTACAAAATGGCAAAAGGATCCCCTTTATATGAAGGGAATCCTAACATAGTACAAAAAGCATTAATTACAAAGAGATGGAGATGGTACAGCTAGTTAATGTCTTGATTCATTTTTGGACTAGTCTACTAGACTTTTTTATCCCTAGTCATGTGTCTTGGGAACTCTCCACTTTCACTAAAACTGTTGGTCTGTACTATCCCGAGGTCAAACATCAACGACCCTCGAGGAGGAAGCTCTGCTGCAGTCTCGAGCCTTCAAGATATGCTTTTGAGGTGTCTCAATGACGATAAATTGGATCCTCTGATTTTACCGTATATAAATAGTCCTCGTAATCTTAGAGTGGAACGATAAGGAACGACTTTGATATCCATCTCTTCGAACTTCCTGTGATGATGTCATATTGATGATGTAAGCCTTTGTGATAACTGAGACGTCCCGTAAGTCCACTTTTCTAGAATTATCCACTGCTTTGTCGACCTTTATTCTTCAAAGCAATAATATCACCATCAGTCCATTTTTCAAAAATGCATTGATTGCTTCTACAGATATGTCTTTCAAACACGTTGATAGCGTCGTCGGTTACGTTTTCCAAAGAGCATTGGTTGTGCTTGTAGGTTATGCTCCCCTTTTTTCTATAAATGGGAGCTTTCTCGAATCAATTTTTCATCCAAGTACTTTCTAATAGCCTCTCACCCCTTTCTTCATGGCGGCATTGTCACCAATCATGTCGCGGCCTTTTTCTAGGGCTTTCCCTTGTCGAACGAGGTTACATCGGCTCGTCGTTGCTATTTTTATTGTTGTTATTGTTGTTTCTGTTGTTGTCATCGTTGGCATGAGGTCGGGTACAACCTCGGGACTTGGAATGATGCCAATGGCTTCTTGGAGCCTAACTTTCTTTTCAAGGAGGTCCTCGAGGTCAGGTACCACCTCGAGGCTTGGCTGGTATAAGGGTCTCTAACCCCAAAACATCACCTGGTGTTGTTAAATGTACGACATAGCTATAAAGTGACCGAGGCGATCCCGCCAGCATATCTTCCCAAAGTTATATTGGCTAGTATTTTTTAATCAGCCTTCGAGGCAGGCGAATCGCTGCTGCATTTTCCATATATAGGGTTGTCTACGCCCTTCTGGAGATTCCTTCACTTTGAGTAGTTAGTCTCACTTCCTGCGTTAGGCCTTCCATTACTTCAGTATTAACACTCTTGCCCAAATTCCTGCTCCAATTCTCTAATTTTGCGAGAGTCGTGACTGCTAAATCAGGATCCGTTCGGCAGGAAAGAGAGAGTTTCGCCTTCGGTTCTCACCTTGTTGGCGGAGCGCCACTGATGCCATGGGGGCCTGACTCGTGGCATTTTGCTTTGAGATGGCACTTCTCATCAGAAAAGTAACTCGATGCTTAGGATCAACAGGAGTATACCTTGAAGTTCACTTATTCTATTGGAGGGGAACACCTCGGGCTGGTGAGAAAAGATTGTGGGTGGAGGGAAAAGGTAGTATTGCAGATACCTTCCCCGGACGAGGGCATCACGCACCGTTTCAATGGGTTTTTAAATGTGTACACGTACCATTTCACATTGGGCCCCATTGATAGGGTTGTGCTTGACATCTGTCGAAAGTATCAGGTTACCTTGGCACAAATTCACCCATCATTTTGGAAGATATTATCGATGATGAGGTTCTTTGAGGAGCAGACAGGATTAAATTCGCACTCAGTCATCTTATATGGTTGTACCGACCTTTTCACCATCGAGGTCTGCTAACCTTACGATGTAGTTTGACCACACCTTTCGGCATTGATGATAGAGAAGATAGAGATCGGGAGTGGATGTGTCGATTTGTTCGAATACAGATTGTTGATATTATTCCCGTAGAGTTCATGCCATTCCTAAGGAATGGAATTGTACACGTGAGTGGTACACTCGTTCCTTCTTAGTTTTGTAATTATGGTGAAGGTATGTCCCGTAAATTCACCTTCTTTTCCTTTTCTATAGCGACTTCATGGACACCGGACTAAGTTCCTAATCTTCCAGAATAGATTTGGAAGTTGGCGACCCACTCGACCTATAATTAGCGTAGGGGGTGAGCTTTATCTAGGGATAGGTGGGAAGAAAAACACCACGGTACGTGCTATGTGATTTTGCTCCCCTCCCCCCCCCCCCCAGAAGAGCATTATTTTATTTTTTCATACTAACTTTATTATTGTAGGCATCAGGGAGCCATCTGAGGTGAGGTTGTGCCTCCTTAGATGGTTGCTAGCTCCTAGGCTAAAGAACTATGACAAAAAGCGAGACACGCCTTTGTATGGCGACGTCACTCAAAGCAAGGTGAACCTGGACTGGGGTCCAAAGTGGAAGTATTAACTGAGCCTACTGAGCCCATGATTTCTAATTTTAAAAAGGCAGTTTCTCCTCTGCTGTTGTCTTCTTTTTCCATCAAAGGTACTTCGAGGAATACTCGAAACCCATGGTTATAATTTTGTAGTGACGGTCGAGCGTTCTCGAGTTGCGTTTGTTTGGCTAGTATATCCTTGTAATCGTAGTCATTCTTGCTTAGTCGGAGCTATTTTTAATCCCGGGTGAAGAAGTTTCGGCGTCTATATTGAGGGTGTGCCATTTAGGGGTCTTACAAGTTCGATATATAGCCTTAACTTTGAGATCGGGTTTATGCCTTTAGTAAGGTCTTACAGGTTTTACATGCCTTTGAGGTTACAATTTAGATATCTGGTACAAGTATGGTTCATAACGTGCTTGAGATCTTACAAATATAGTTGTTGCCTTATATAGCTCTTGCGAGACCAAGTCTGCCCACTTGGGGTCTTATGACCTCGCTTTTTTAATGAGCGATGATTGACGACAGTCCCCGGGTCATCAAGGGTACCTTGGTTTGGGAACCATTACTTGCAAACTGGGTATTGCCTCATTGAGGTCTTATGATTTTAGAGTTTCCAACCCCGAGGCCGTGCGATTTTTGAGATTTTGACGCGAGTCCCGAGTGTTCGGGATGCTTTCGGTTTTGGAGATATTTTGTGATTTTTATGTTGCCTCGTTGAGGGCTTATGAGTTTAGAGTTCTGACTCGGAGGTCGTTCAGGTGTTGAATTGTTGACGCCAATCCCCTAGTGTTGGGATATTTTTTGACATAGTCATTTTTGCAAAAATATCGAGTTTCTTTTGGATCGTGAAATGTTTTGATGCAATGTATTCTTCGATTACTTGGTACAAGCATACATGTTTTTGCTGTCAGGGGCCCAGCTATTATATACAGACACGGTTCGTTCGACAATTTGGCCCGGTACATCATTTTCCTTTTGAGACCCCATTCGCTATATCTTGACTTCTCCGAGTAGGTGATCTTCCGGGGGGATGTCCCCCAGCATTTGAGGTTTAGTGCAAAAGAATCCTTGGATACTTGTTGAATCTTTCTTAGGTAGCATATGGACGTTACCTCGTTAAAAACCTTGTCGGTTAAACCCTTCTTGGGATAAAAAAAAAAACCTGACCGGAGAAAAAGAGTGCAATGGATGCTTTAAAACCTTAAGGTCTTTGAGCTGGTTTATCGTTTCAACTGCCTTGGTCGGACGCCTGCATAAAGGTTAGTATGAAGTATATAAAATAAAATGGGAGATGGTCATACCTTAGTGTAGAATGTGCCGGCAATATTTCGAGTCTCGATATGTTCCAATCGCTTGTAATGAGGATGCAGTACGGTCCTCTACTTTGTTTACTCGGGCTTAACCGAAGATGTGGTTTGCTATCGCCATTTTACTATTTGATTACCCTTTGGCTCCTTTGAGGGTGGAGGTAATGGTGTCGGCGCCATATCGTGAACCAGAAATATTTCTCTTGCCGCATGTTGTTCCTCGTAGACGGTTTTAATCCCATACTTTATCGGGACTTTCATCATTTAATAGAGGGTGGATGGTAATACTCTCATGCAGTGTATCCATGGCCTCCCGAGCAAGCCGGTGTACCTCATGTCTCCTTCGATGGCATGAAATTTGGCATTTTAGGTTGTGCCAACTGCATTAACTAGGAGGGTGATTTCTCCTTTTGTTGTTTCACTTGCCATGTTGAATCCGTTAAGGACTCGAGTGGCAGACACAATTTGGTCAAGTAGTCCGAGCTGCTCTATCACCCTCGACCTGATAATGTTGGCCGAACGACCTGGATCCACAAGGATACGTTTAATTTGAAATGTATTTACAAGGAAAGAGATTACCAGCACGTCATTGTGAGGATGTGACAAGGACTCAATGTCCTCCTCGCTGAATGTGAGATCATCCTCGGGTATGTACCCGAGTTAGCTTTTCTCTGGTGATGGATATTTTTGTTCTTCTCATCATGGGCTCATGTGGGGCATCGACGCCACCCAAGACAATGTAGATTACATGTTGTGGCTCATTTATTTCATTTTTCCTGGCTGACTCTCTCTCCCAGAACTGATTTTTGGCTCGGTCATTGAGGAATTCCCATAGGTGACCTTTGCTGAGTAGTCGGGCTACCTCTTCCCAGAGTTAGTGGCAATCATCGGTGCTATGTTCGTGTGTGTTGTGAAATTCACACACTAAGTTATGATTCCTTTTGTGAAGGATCTAATTGTACAGGCCTGGGCCACCTGGCGTCTCTGATTTTATTAATGGCGAACACGATGTCTAATACGTCGATGTTGATTTTGTACCCCCACAATCAAGGTGGTTCCGTCGTCCTTGTGCATCAATCGAACCCAGCTCTGTTGATGAGTCCTCGAGGGTTCTAGCCACGGTCCATCCTTCAATCGTTGCGGGGTATGTTGCACCTCGGGGCATTTCTCCTGTCTTTGGTATATGGCGGGTCGCTTTCTTTATTTGGTTTTGGCTCCATTTCAGAAAGCCTGCTGGATATACCAAGCCCGAGGGGCTCCTAGTTGGTTGTCCTCAACCCTGATTTTCTTATACCAGTTGTGAACGTCAGACCAGGTCACGGTGGGATAATCAACCAGATTCAGTTCCAGCTGCTTCAAAGCAATTGAGCTTTGTTCATTTATACCATAGGTGAAGGCTTGCACTTCCCAGACGTCAGAGATTGGTGGTAGTTCCATTCGTTCCATTTGGAAGCCGGATACAAATTCTCCCAACATTTCATTATCTCTCTTCTTGATCTTGATGACGTCGGATTTCCTTGTTGATACTTTTATGGCACCGACATGTGCCTTAATGAAATTATCTGCCAGCATGGTAAATGAATCTATTGAGTTCGGGGCCAGGTTGTGATACCATATCATTGCCCTTTTAGAAAGTGTTTCTCCGAACTTCTTCAACAAGACGGGCTCGATCTCGTCGTCTTTCAGGTCGTTGGCCTATACTGTACAGTTGTAAGCGGTAACGTGCTCATTGGAGTCCGAGGTCCCATTATACTTCGGAAGGTATGGCATTCTGAACTTCTTTGGGATGGACTTCGGGGACGCTTCCTATTGGAACGACTTCTGTACGAACTTCTTTGAATCCATACCTTTCAGGATCGTGGGTGCGCCCGGTATTTAGTCAACCCTGGAGTTGTAGGTCTCGACCTTCTTGTCGTTGGTTTCTATGTCTTCGAGCATTTTCACGATGGTCGGATTTGCAGCCAACCCGTTATTGCTCGATTTCTTAGGTACTTGCTCAGCTGGTGGGGTCGTGCCTGGTGCTATCGTGCAGGAGTTTTCTAGTGACTTTACATCTAAGCAATCGCCAACTGATGTTCTTGTAACATTTCCAAAATAACGTGAAGGCTAACCTCCCTACTTAGGTTTTTTAAGCTTCTTGTTGGTCTCCTTGGTGCACGCTCCTATTAGTGTGGGAGCTTATATCGATATGTTGGGCGTCGCGTGAGATCGCGTCTACCGGAATTGGTCCTGGTACGTTCTCGTGGTTTTGTGATGGTACACCAACACCTAGAACATCCATATTATTTTCTTCATGGTTCTCAAGATTATTGTTTACTAAGTCAGACATTTTGAACTGAAATCAAAGATCTTGGACAAGAAAGAGTGTGAAAGATAACTTGCATTGTATAGTAAAACCAGTAAGAAAATAATCACCATTATTTTTAGCTTTATAATGGGTGCCAAGTTGTTTACCGTAAAAATGGTAATGACAACTAAATTTGATTATGGGATTCTAATAATAAGTGATTTATTTTTATACTAAATGTTAAGCAGTTGATGCTATGTGAAAGACTTATAAACGAGATAAGAGCTTGGAACCAAAGTGATAGCCAAGATGAATGATTAGTGGGCTTCGAGCTCGACTATTCGAGGGCCTCGAGATCGAGTCTCTAGCTCGACTGGGAGCTATTGAAGGTGATATATGGGTGAATAACACTTGTAATAAGATCAATGACGGCTCTTTATGGCCAATAGTAAGCAATAGATGAAGAACAATAAGTAGAACACAACAAATATAAGCAATAAATGAAGTAATGAACTTGAGAGAATATGTTAGAGAGCAGAGAGAATATTCTTGAATATTTAGTATGGAGCAACAGATGTTTACAAAATGGCAAGGATCCTCTTTATATATGAGGAGAATCCTAACATAGTATAAAAAGATATGGAGATGGTACAGGTAGTTAATTACAAAGATATGGAGATGGTACAGGCAGTTAATGTCTTGTTTCATTTTTGGACTAGTCCATTGGACTTTGTCAGCCCTAGCCATGTGTCTTGAGAACTCCCCACTTTCACTATAATCGCTGGTCTGTACTGCCCCGAGGTCAAGCGTCGACGATCCTCGAGAGAGGAAGCTAGGTCGTAGTCTCGAGCCTTCGAGATGTGCTTTTGAGGTGTCTCGATGACGAGAAATTGGACCATCCGATTTCATCGCTCTCTAATAATGTGCATGAATAAATTAAGTGCATAATAATTTATATTAAAAATCAGGGAAAAAAGAGTGAATCAAAAGCTGGTGAAAATAAGAAGAAGAAACACATGACCGAGGAGACAAAGAAGAAGAAGAAACACATGACCGAGGAGATAAAGAAGAAGAAGAAGAAGCAGCAGCATCGGCGAATTTGTCTTAAATAGGGTACCAACTAAAAGTTTTAGAAAAATGGAATATAGGTTAAAAGGCGGAGGAAAAATAGACTATCGCTAACTTGTGAATTTATATTGGGTATATTATTGTTATATCTTCAAGTCAAACCAAGCAACTAGCCTACTCGGGTTTGGATGGTTTTTGGTACTCCCTTCTTTGCAATTTATGTGAACTTATTTGAATGGGTACGGAGTTTAAGAAAAAATGAAGACTTTTGAGATTTGTGATCTTAAACAAATCAAAAATGGGCTCGGAGTATATTTGTGGTTATAAAAGCTTCTCATTACGGGTAGAATTATAAGTTTAAGCTAAATTATTATCAAATTTAGAAAGGGTTCATTCTTTTTTTAACAGACCAAAAAAGAAATAGGTTCACATAAATTGGAACAGAGGGAGTACTTTTCAATAGGAGACATGGTCTATCCTCTTATTTTTATGGCAAGTACTCTCTCCGTTTCAGTTTATTTGAACATATTTCTTTTTTGGCCAGTTCCAAAAGAATGGTTCCCTTTCTAAATTTAGAAAATAAATTTAATTTAAACTTACAATTCTCCCTTTAATAATAAGCTTTTATAACCATATAAATATTCTAGGTTCTTTTTTGACTTGTTTAGTATCACAAATTTTAAAAGTTTTCATTTTTTTTTGAACTACCCAGTTAAATAAGTTCACTTAAATTAAGACGGAGGGAGTAACAACTAACAAGAAGTTAAGCCAACAATCTTCTGAAATGCTAAGACAACAGAAAGCTCATGTCTTAATCGGAGCTTAAATATCCTGTGACTTGTATAAAGTACATTAATTGCAAGAATTATAAAAGTGGAAAGTCGTAGAAGTGAACCGCATATAGGATTAAGGTATAATTAAGGTGAAGTATTAGGCTGTATTGGATAACCTCTAGTTTATAATCCTTTTTCCCCCCTTATATTTAATGGGTAGATCAATATTATGATAAATCACAAATATTCTTTAAGTTGAGTGACTCACTCACAAGAGATCGATAAAAGCTAGACAGTGTCGGATTGATCTTGACGAAACAACCTAAAGTAAGTCTTTCCGAAAAGTAGAGAAAGCAAATAAAAATGATTCATTCTAAAAGTGTTCGTCACACAGTGTTAGTATGCAAGTTACACTAGCTCCTCCATACTGTGCTAGTGTGTGCGCCACTTGAATTCATTCACGGTAGGCATGCCTAACATTCGGCTGGCCCAGTGCGTTGAGTAGGAACCTGCAATCATGGAGGAAATTAGCATTAGCTTTGATATGGGATTTATCCTTTAAAAAGTTCAGTACTATCTGGCAATCTGTTTCCACTATAATCGTAATTCGATTTTTTGTAAAAGCAAGTTCCAATCCTTTTAATAAGGTAAGCTGCTTGGATGGGTGACAAGGCCATTATGTGGCATGAGAATCCATCAATCCAATGTCCTGCGAAATCTCTTATGATTCCACGTGCTCCTCCAGTGTTGGAATTCTTTTTGTGTGTGCACCATCTATATTGAATTTATAGAGGTTTTGTGATGGGGGTGTCCATTTTATTTGCGTTTTTGGTGTTATGAAATGTTAGAAGTTATGGATTGTAAGACAGTGGTATTCCATTGCGTGGGAAATGATTTTTGTGCTATCAATCAGTGATCAGAAGTTATTATAGATGTTATGATTCCGGTTGAGCCAAATATACAAAAGAATAATTGGTGTGAAGATGGCCAATGGGATTGATGAGTTATTTGGGAGAATGATGCTCTTAGTGAAGGTACAAATTCCCTTTATCCATTCTTGTTGGTTTGAGTGTTTGGTTTCTATATTTAGCTCTTCCTATATTGAAGTGTTCATAGGACAGTGAAGAATATGCGGTTTATGTTTTCCACTGTGCCACAAGAGTTGTATTCAACTATTTTCCCTTGGCTTAGGATAGTTGCAGTAGGCAGTCTTTGGCGTATTAGTAACCATAGGAAGATTTTGAGTTTGTTATTGCAATGTGCTTTCTATATTCATATGTGGGGGGTTGCTTACTATCAGAGCAACCCCTCTTGTCAAATGGTCCCTTAATTAGTTCCCTTAACGAGTGATTCTCAATGTCCCGTCTATCATCCCAAATTCGTATTTTGGATGATAGAGACAAGCCTGTCAGTTCTCAAATTCACAGCTTACAATTGAACAAAAACAACCTTCTTTTTTCGTTTTTGAACAAGGAGAATTTCCTTTATATTTTTCCAAATGACATGATCATATATCAGGAGCTAAGATACTACTTAAGCTTTGATTGTACATTTCCAGGAATCTCACAGCAAATGTTTCTACATCTTGAATGTCAGAAGAGACACGACATAGTGCACTGAGAAATTTTTAAAATAATACTCATAATAACGAGGCACAACCATTTTGATCTTTTCCTCTAAGAAATATATTTTCACTTTTAAATACCTAAACTGTCCTCTCCCGCTGGCTGCAATAAAGAGCAGCATATAGTATACCACTCCTGCATCCTCTTTTTAAACATTTGCAGGCAGCTGCACCATACTCCTACCCCCTTGTTGTGTCCAATACAAACGTTTAAATTGCTTCACAATATTTTACAGGCTGCAATAGAGGATATAAACAAATGAGTCAACACAAATATGAAACAAATAGAGCTAGAGAATACATCTTGCACCACATCAGCATCTCAATATCACACATGAATCATTCTGGGGAAGCATAGAGAATATAGATAGACGAGTAGACAGAGATATGAAACATGAGATATCACATAGAACTGAACAATACATCTTGCACCGCATTGTATCTCAACCTCCCACACAACTCATTCTTGAGAAGCAACAACTACTTGTCGAGGGAACAAAACAAATGGGAAGTACGACTCTGAGTTTCTACCCTATTTCGAAAAAGGAAAAGAGCAGTCTAATACAGCTAGATTGGATGAATATGGTGAAGCAAACAAAGCTGATTTCTCTGTCATACTATATTTCCTTAAACCACTGAAGAATGAGTTGTAATGGTTCACTCACAAACTTAAACAGAAAATTTTCAATCTTAACCAAATAGATAAGTTGTAATATCTATATCCAATCATTGAACGATTTCTGAAGCTGATTGAACTTAATATAGATCCAATGCACATGCTGAGAATTAGCGACTAAAGGTGCAAAGTAACTGTTTGTAAAAACCTTCCCCTACTTTAACGATTCAAAAACCAAGCTATGATGCAAAATAAACTACAACTCTATGATGATAAATAACTTATTATTTACCTTAAATACATTATAAATTATGATTCATTCTCAAAGGGAAAAATTCGGTTACATTTTGGGTGAGAATTCATAGCAATATACCATTCATCTGTTTTCCTAATATATCAAACTATAGCAAAGTGAAAAACACTCTTCCTACTCTTGTCAGTTGATCTTCTTGTGACTATTTGTGTCATACTTTCCACTCACTCTGCTACTGAATAATTACACCCTCTGTTTCAAATTAGATGACACGCTTTATTTATTAGTTTCAAAAAGAATGACACATTTCTATAATTGAAAATATTCAATTTTAAACTCTCATATTATCCTTAATGAGAAGCTTTATAACCACACAAATATCATAACCCCACAAAACTTTTACCCCTTGAGCTTTTAAGATAACAAGTTCCAAAAATCTTTCTTTTTTTCTTAAATTTCGTGCCGAATCAAACTACCTTGTCTAAATTGAAATAGAGGGATTAAGAAACATGGAGGCCAAGTTGACCCAAAAAAAAACAATAAAACCAGGTAATCTTATATGCTAAAAAGAAGATAGGCCAACCAGTCTCTGAAATATTGGATAGCCCAATCCCTACTTTAACTTTTGGAAAGTAAGGAAATTAGCAGATTGAGGGCACCTATGTCAAAAATACGGTTTTTGACATATTAAACCAATTTGCGTAATATATGTAGCAGGCAGTAAAGTAGGGCGCCTTAGAGAGAATGAAATCATATTCACAAATGTCAAGTAGAAAGAGAACAGATGTGGGAAACTCAACTATGTTATATCCAAATTATGAGTTCTTAACAAAACGAAAATCAGTGCAACCAGAAAACATGTCACATGAGTTACTTCACCATCCGATTTTCATTCACTCAAGAAATAATTACTGTATTAGTCTTATAGTTGTCATTTGGTTTAATTAGTTGGTGCAAATGAGTATATAATCATCAAACTTCTAAATTAAATAACTAAACAGTGCAAAGTTGCTGCCATGTGACCAGAAGATCGTGGGTTATGGCCGTGGAAACAGCCTCTTGCAGAAATGCCGGGTAAGGCTGCGTACTATAGACCCTTCTGGTCGGCTCTTCCTCGAACCCCGCACATAGCGGGAGCATAATACAGTGGGCTGCCCTTTGTAAGTTGTATGAACTGATATTTAAAATATAATCTAAATAACCTGATAAATCATTAAACAACTACAGTTATAATAGTTTAATGTAACCTACGAACATAAATTAGAGGTGCTTTAGTTATGGGTTCATGGAAACCAAGTAACTTGTGGCTCAAATCTGGCATATATGTTAAAATTCACTAAATAAATACTAGAAATGAATTTTGATCCAGTAAATCAAAAAGTTTGCGGTAGAATTCCAAACTCAAAACCGTAATATTCAAACCCGGGACTCGCCCGTAATTTAAAGTCTGTATTTTAGAACTAGTCACAACACCACAATGAAATCTAGCAAAGATATGAAAAATTGAAATTAGATTAAAAGGAAGCTCGTAACAATCAAACAAGCGGAAGACGTACAAAAGAAATAAGAGAAAGAATTAAGGGAGTCTGATCTCCAAGTTGAACAGCTAAACAAACATCATAAGAATGCTTAAAAAAATAGTATCAAGTATAAAAGGAAAAAAGGTTCAATAATCCTTACGTTGAACATCTTTTCTTGGCGGCTGAGAGGAAAGCGGCATAGGGCAGAAAATGGCACGTCCAATCATTGACAAGGTAGAAACAATCCCAGCAAGATACAAAACCATCACCAACCCAGGAATCCATGGCAACATGAAAAACCCAATAAAGAACGTTACAGATCCACAGAGCATCAAAGCCATAGAAATACCCAGAAGCAGGGATGCGAAACCCACCGGAGTAATCTGCTGCATCGGTGGCCTCGCCGGCTCCGTAAACTGGTCGGAAAAATCGAACGGGACCGTCGTTGGAGATCGGAGAATGTTAAGAATCATAGTGGAAAGATCGTGCAGAAGCTTAGATTGTTGATCCTGTTGCCTTCTCATCATGTTGCTGCTAAAGTTTCTGTCTTTTTTCTTTTTTGGCAAAATAATAAAAAAAGGAAGAAGATTAAGAGGAGCAAAATAAAAATATCTTAAAAGGGAAAAAAGGGGAATAATGCAGAAACCTAGGCAAGTGGATAAAATTTCTGAATTTAATTGATATATATCCAATCAAACTTTATGGGAGGGGTTTGGTCTGACCAAAAAAGTGAAAGACGCGGCGGTGCTGTTCCGATCACAGATGATTCATCACATACCCGCACAACCTTACGTTATGTATTTAGAAAACCACTTGAATGTTTATTTATATTATTAATATTAATTTAAAAGTAAAGAAAAATTAGCGTCAAATTAAAGTAGAATAACAATGGCTAAAATTAAAATTTTATATTAAGAGCGTGTGCTATAAATTTATTGTTTTGGACTGAAAACAATCAGAGGCGAATTAAGAATTTTAAATTTATAAACTCTTATCGTAATTTTAAATTATACAATAATAACTGTAATTATAAATAAATATTTATAAATATTAAATAATTTTTGTAATAAAAATATAAAGTCTACTTAAAAAAATTAAGTTCTCAAAAACCCGTCGGGCGCCGAAAATAATGTACCATATGCCTTTTTCTGTCTATCACTATTTGAATTATGACTATTTAGGTGACGAAAGTCTCTTTTAGAATTCTCTAAGTGTATGTGCATGTTTTCATTTTGACACTATTAGCCCGTTTGAAAATAAGAAACTCTTCTTTTTTTGTTCGAAATTTTATTACTTTTTTCGAAATTATTATTTGATTATAAGATTTTAATTTTTATTTAAAGATAAATTTTGAAATTTTTCAAAATTTTAAAAAATTACAAAATGTTACTATTATTTAAAAAATTTAATTAGATCAGTCACAAAAATTTAAAAACAATTTCAAATTATATTCATTAAAATATATCACATTATACTTTAACAGTAACTTTAGCCATTAAGGTATAGCGTGGTGTATTTACATACTATATATACTGACGATTTAACTGATAGGTATAGCATACTGTATTTTTATGCTATATGATAGAGTAAAAATACACCACATATACCCCTAATTAAATAATCTCTTTCATCTTCTTCCCCTACCAGAATGAGCCATCCCTTTTTTTTACTTCAAACTGCTTCTGCCCCCCCCCCCCCCCCCATTGTCGTGTTAAAAAAATTGTGAGCCTCTCCCGTCACCCAAAACGTTACGAACGTAGGTCATACATCATAGTAGAACATCGTATTATTGTGATTTCACTCCTTCGAACTCAAATTTTCACACAAAGCACTACACCGAAGTATTTCGATTTATTTTATGTCGAAACTTGTATAATAATGTATATTAGTTGATTGAATGTGTTTCCATGTCGTTTTGTATTTTATTTGCAAAACTAGTATGTTATATTTATCCGGATATAGATTTTAGTGTTCTAAAAAATGTAAAATTGAGAAATAATTTTGTATGTTAATATCCGGATTTAGATATTAGTGTTTTCATATCGTTTTGTGTTTTATTTGCGAAACTAGTATGTTATATTTATCCAGACTTAGATATTAGTGTTATAAAAAAATGTAAAATTGAGAAATAATTTTTTATATTAATATCCGGAATTAGACAGCGTGCTCTGTCAAATGATTCAAAAATAGCGTCCACATCTCTTGGCTTTCATTGGCACAATAGCAAACGCCGGAGAAAATATATGTCAATTAGCATCTACTGCCACGACTATCAACAATTTGATATCGTACTTTCCACATACATGAGTGCCATCTATGGATATTACGGGCCGACAACGCAAAAAACATCAATTGATGGTTTAAACGTCTAAAACACATAATTGAATATCTATTCTGGTTTACTTAGACTCCGCTCAAGCTTCCATTCAACAACCGTCCTGAGGTTAAACTGCTGCAGTGCGGCCATGTACCTGGGCAGAGCTGGAAATGATTTATCCCAGTTACCATAGATTATTTCAAACACTCAATTGCGACCGAGATATGCCTTTGTTTTGGTAATGGTACGGCCATATTCCTTGTGAGCTGCTGTAATGAACTCTTTGATTTTATACCTTATGGACGCTTCGATATATGGAATAAGGACAATAAAATCAAGTCAATATCCAAGTTGAAGTGATTTCCATTGAATGTGTCCATCTCGTATGTGTGGGTGGGAATGTATTTACCCACTTTCCACAGACCTGTCTTCTTCTTGCTCGCACGTAACATGCAATGACATGGCAAAAACCACTTGCTACAAACAACCTTGTATACAACCGGACTTGACTCCATATCGCCATCTCACGACACTCTTTTACGTTGTACATTTTATAAGTCTCGTTTACGCGCACTTTATCAAAAACAATATGCCATTTGCTAGCACAATTGATCTAGACTCATCCTACATTGCTATCCGAATTTTATCAAAATCTCTTGTGAGAGCTTCTACATCCGGCATGCATGGCAAGTTATCAAGGTAAGAGATCTCCCTTGAATGAAACAACACTTGGGACTCAACTCTTTGTCCTGAAGAGGGAGGTGGTAGTGGATCATACTCTTTTATCAAATCAGGTCTTTCCTTCTCATCCTCCTCATCACCATCCTCACGAGGAAAGGGTGTCTCGTCTCCAAATTCATCAGCATTGTTGTCCTAATCACTGTTCTCTTTCTCACTCTATGCATATGCCAGATCCCAATTTAATACGTCGTCTTTGGGCAATTGAGTGAGTACATGTGGTTCAACTTGATCATTTTCCCTGCACTACAAAATAATAAGCTACTAAATTTAATAAATACTTTTCATATAGCTGTATCACTTTACGTACAAGTCGTAATGTGATGAAATTTCGTGATGGACTTTTTCGTTTAAGTGATGACTATTGAATGGACCACCATAATCCAACACATCAAAGCTATGCTTAGGTTCATAATTTCTAAAATTCATATCCGGTCGGTTCCTCATGCTAAATGTATGAGCATTAATATAAATTCAATACAACAAAAATGTACATTGTAACATAAAGGAAAATTCAACTTTACCACTAATCTTGTGAATTATGTAAAGCAGGCGGTGATAAGTTTAAATCAAGAAAAACTCTTTCATCCGGAACCCATCCGACAAAAACTGCTCCAGAATGAAACTTCATCATAAAAAGAAAGAGTTATTCTCGATCACAACCTCATTCTCCCCCCCCCCCCCCCTCCAAATATAATGAAACTCTTATTCTACGCTCTTCACATATTATGAAAAAATACTTGAGAATTTAACAAGAAGAAAAGATTGAATGGGAGTTAGAAATTTTTGTGAATTAATTTTCCTAAAATCATAACTTCTTTATATAGGAAATGGCTAGCCTGGAGGGTTGAAATTTTTGATGTATCGCGTTCTTTGAATATACGTTATACACATTTGAATTATTGTTATGTCAGTTAATTTATTAATGGGATCAGGGATATAGTGTGGTGTATTTTTACATTATATGTATAGTGTAAAAGTACAATATGCTATATCTATCAGTCAAATCATCAGTATATGTTGCGTATAAATACATCACGCTATACCTTAACGACAAAAGTTATTGTTAAAATATAGCATGATATATTTAACGTTATATATAAAAAAATAATTTTATTTTACATTTATTAAAATACTTCGTGTCCAAAAGAATTATAATTAGGTTTCGAATTCGGAAAAGGTGTGGCATAATATTGGAAAGGATAATGGAAGACAAACCTATTTAACGTTGATTCTTTTTTGCTTCCCGTAATGTTAGGAGTAATAAATTTTCCTTATATCAAGTGAAAGAGATCTAATAGGACATGAGAAATCTTTTCTAGTGGTAAAACAACTGTGTACTGACCAATGAATTTGAACCTTTGAGTGAAGAATAAGGCTGTATTCGATTTTCGTTCTGGGTTTATTTGGGTCTGTGGTTTCGGTTCTGGCGGTTCCGGAGTCCGAACCGCTACCATACGGTTCCGGAACCGTCCGGTTCCGATTCTGGCGGTTCCGGAACCGCGGCTCTGGCGGCTCCCGGCGGTTCTGATTTTTTTTTTTTTTAAATCAATATCTTGTATAGTAGTCATTAATATATTGCAGAATATATTTTATATGGTGTACTATGTGATTATTATAGTATATATTGTGTTTGGTAATTAGTATATAATGCGTATAAGTAGTGTATATTTTGTATATAAGTAGTATGTATGGTATTTAAGTAGTATATATTGTATATATGTAGTGTATATTGTGTTGTAGTTAGTAATTAGTATAAATTGTATATAAGTAGTATATATTGATAAAAGAATGTTGTCATTAGTATATTGTGTTGTATGTTATATATTGTATGTTATATAAATATTCAAGGATTGATATAGAAGTAAAGACAAAGTAATATTGAGACAAAATGATATTCAAGGATATGATAAAGAGCATATTTATTGACCAAAATGGCATATCTTTCTTAATCTTCCTTCCCCCAATAAAATGAGCACAACATGGTACTAATACCACCATTAAGAGGAAAAAAAACTAAAAGAAGACGTGCCAATGTACAAGTTACATCATAGTTTATGTATTATTTCTAACAAATCTCATAAAACCTTCAAGGTTTGGAGGTGGTTGTGTTGGCGGTGGTGGAAATGAAGCTTGTTCATCACCACTTCCGGGTGAAGATGTTTCCTGAGCAAGTTCCGCTAGCATTTCTTCATAGCACTCATTTATTTCTGGTTGTGATTCAGCTAGCCCAAAGTTCCTTCTTTCTGCGCGGATCCAATCTCGAAAAAGCACTGATTTTTCCAAGCTGTCCCGCATCTACGCCCTATGATCACCTATTTGTTGTCTTGCTTGACTAAAGGTGCTCTCCGATGCAACAATTGACGCTTGAATCGACAGAACATCCCGAGCCATCCTTGCAAGAATGGGAAAATGCTTTTCCCTTGCCTTCCACCAATCCAAAAGGTCGAAAAAGCCGTCTGGATTCTCATTCTCTAGTCCCTGCGACAAATAAACTTGAAGCTCATTTAGATGGGAAAAATCATCTACATTTTCACCTTGAGTACCCCTGAACTCCGTCCACGATTTAAGAGCTGTTTAGCCAGCAGCTCCTTTAGGCGCCTGTGATGTGGACGAAGTAGGCGTCGGAATATTAGGCCTATCATGCTCTAACGCCTGTTTATAAGCATTATAAACAGTTTGAGCATTCACTGTAATTGATGCTTTCGCATCAGATAGTGTAGCCATTTCTTGTTCTTCAAGATCTAAAGCTTGATAAATAGTAGAATACCAAAAGTTAGGACCTCCTACTTTCATAGTAGGATTTAACATAGCAGCCACACCAAATATAGGAGGGATTGGAAAAAAATATTTTTAAACTTCTTTTTCATTTCAGTAATTGCAATTTCATAAATTTCCCCTCCCTCGTTAAGATCAACAAACAAATTAGCAAGTGCGGCTATATAAACTAAACAGTTAGAAATAGTTGGATAATATTGGCCAGATAAAGCAGTTGTAGCCATATGAAAATGTTCTAAAAAATCTAAATGAATTTTAACGTTAGTCCAATCTTGATTAGTTAGCATGTCATTATCTTCCTCCCCACAATCCCGAGAATTATAAGTAGCGTTAATTGGGTTTCTATATTCGTACTCCACTACTAAATTTTCGTACATGTAGTTCCACCTAGTCGGGCAAGGTTTAGGAACCTTTCTTTCTCTAAGGCCATATTCGTCACATTTTTTAAAATATTCTCTAAGTCTACTTCTACGGTTAGAATAAAAAAGCCAATTAAGAGCGAATTTGACCTTTTCAATTTCTATGTTTAAAATTCTCATACCATCACCAACAATTAAATGATAAATATGACATATACATCTAACATGGAAAATATTAGTAAAAGCATGATTAAGTGTTCTAGTTAACATACCTATTGCACTAGTGTTGCTACTAGCGTTATCCATGGAAATTGACATTATTTTATTACTAAAACAAAAATATCTACATACATCTGAAACAGTGTTAGCAATAAACTTACCCGTGTGCCGTGAATTAATTATTCTATATGCAATAATGCGTTTTGCATTGTCCAGTCTTCGTCTATCCAATGACTGGTTACGGTTAGATAATCACAATCGTTATTACTTCTACAAATATCAGTTGTAATAGACATACGATTACTTATATGGGTAAATAAATAACACAAGTATTGTTCATATTCATGCTTGTATTTGTAAATGTCGGCCTTAACTGTGGCGCGAGGCCAACCTTTATACGTAGCATTAAATACTCTTCTAATATAATGAATCCAAGCAGGATTAGAAGCAAAAGAATAAGGCAAACACGAAATCCCTACTGTAACAAATTTTACACTTATCGAATACACATTTAAAGAGTCCAAAACATCCTGAATTGGATATAGTCAATTAGTTTCAAATCCAGCTCTAAAAAAACAAAGATGAGCAATACTATATGACTACACTTGAGGTGGCCTCATCCAAATTACCACCCAACATTCACAGTACTAAATCTTATTACATATTCAGGATAGGAGAAGAGGAACCACAAGAACTAAACTAGGAACACAGCTGAATATTAAGCTAAAAATATGAACACAATTGAATGTTAAGCTAAAAAAAACAAGTTCCATTTCTATTTCAACTCCAGCTTTGAGAATCAGTTCGACAAGTTTAAGAACCAGTATATAGAATGCAAAATGAAAGTGGGGTAAGAGAACCAGCAGTGAGCAACATCAAGAAACAAGGTTAGCAGCAGAGACAAACAGGAATAACAATATTTAAGCTAAGAGAAGTGATGTCACACTCAACAGAACCCGGCCAAACTTCCCAAACCAGCTTTCAAAACCCCAATAAATCCATATTAAACCTCAGATTAACCAGAAAATATTTCGGAGCTTGAGAATTTCAGGAATTGAAAGAAATTAATGGAATAGTAAACTTGCCATCCTTTGAGTTTTCCTAAGTCTCTTTTAACTAAAATCTCTTAATCTCTTCAAAAACTTGCCTTCAAAGAAAAGAATGAATGCCTTTACAGGCAAGCAACTAGGGCACCCTTCAGGTTTTTATTTTGCATTTTAAGTCCTTTTAATTTTTAGTTTTTGCTTAAAAATCCTTAGTATCCTTACTTGTTAGCCAAGTTATACCTTCTAAATCCTGAAATTCAAATTAGCACCCTAAACTAGAAGCTTCTAGGGGCTTCTATTTTCTGTTACTGCAAGATTCCCTAAGTGATCTACCTAACCTACCCTTGAGCATTATTGCTAATTACTTTCTACCCCTTCCCTTGAATCCCTTTCAACTTTAGGCCGACAAAATAAATTCTGGCGCTTTGAAATATAACAAACAAATTCAAACAACCGAATGTCCAAACGGATTAACTATGAAAATTTTAAAATGCAGGAAATCAACAAAATGTGACATGAATTAAACACACACACTGATAGTATTACTTAATGGACAATTAAACAAACCTAAACTTAAGTTAAACAATGCATAACACCCAAACCACTGAAATAAAGCATGAAGCTGATATTCAGCAATTTGATTAACAAAAGTAGACATATATGTTAATTCAAAATTAAACTCTACGCATGAACTTCCAATTGAAAGGAAAGGGTGGGGAAGGGAATGAACTGAAAGAAGACTACTAAGTAAGGCTGTATCCGGTTCCGGTTCTGGGTCTATTTGGGTCTGCGGTTCCGGTTCTGGCGGTTCCAATTCTGGCGGTTCTGGCGGTTCCGGTTCTGGCGGTTCAAGAGGTGGAACCGGCCCGCGATAGTTCCGGGTACCATCCGGTTCCGGTTCCGGCGGTTCCCGGCGGTTCTGAATTTTTTTTTTAAATCAATATCTTGTATAGTAGTCATTAATATATTGCAGAATATATTTTATATGGTGTACTATGTGATTATTATAGTATATATTGTGTTTGGTAATTAGTATATAATGCGTATAAGTAGTGTATATTTTGTATATAAGTAGTATGTATGGTATTTAAGTAGTATATATTGTATATATGTAGTGTATATTGTGTTGTAGTTAGTAATTAGTATAAATTGTATATAAGTAGTATGTATTGATAAAAGAATGTTGTCATTAGTATATTGTGTTGTATGTTATATATTGTATGTTATATAAATATTCAAGGATTGATATAGAAGTAAAGACAAAGTAATATTGAGACAAAATGATATTCAAGGATATGATAAAGAGCATATTTATTGACCAAAATGGCATATCTTTCTTAGTCTTCCTTCCCCCAATAAAATGAGCACAACATGGTACTAATACCACCATTAAGAGGAAAAAAAAACTAAAAGAAGACGTGCCAATGTACAAGTTACATAATAGTTTATGCATTATTTCTAACAAATCTCATAAAACCTTCAAGGTTTGGAGGTGGTTGTGTTGGCGGTGGTGGAAATGAAGCTTGTTCATCACCACTTCCGGGTGAAGTTGCTTCCTGAGCAAGTTCTGCTATCATTTCTTCATAGCACTCATCTATTTCTGGTTGTGATTCAGCTAGGCCAAAGTTCCTTCTTTCTACGCGGATCCAATCTCGAAAAAGCACTGATTTTTCCAAGCTGTCCCGCATCGACGCTCTGTGATCACCTATTTGTAGTCTTGCTTGACTAAAAGCGCTCTCTGATGCAACAGTTGACGCTTGAATCGACAGAACATCCCGAGCCATCCTTGCAAGAACGGAAAAATGCTTTTCCCTTGTCTTCCACAAATCCAAAAGGTCGAAAGAGCCGTCTGGATTCTCATTCTCTAGTTCCTGCGACAAATAAACTTGAAGCTCATTTAGATGGGAAATTTCATCTAAATTATCCCCTTGAGTACCCCTGAACTCCGTCCATGATTTAAGAGCTGTTAAGCCAGCAGCTCTTTCAGATGACTGTGATGTAGACGAAGTAGGGGTTGGAATATTAGGCCTAGCATGCTCTAACGCCTGTTTATAAGCATTATAATAAGTTTGAGCATTAACTTTAATTGATGCTTTCGCATCAGCTAGTGTAGCAATTTCTACTTCTGAAAGATCTAAAGATTGATAAATAGTAGAATAGCAAAAGTGAGGACCTCCTAATTTCATAGTTGGATTTAACATAGGAGACACACCAAATATAGGAGGGATTGGAAAAAAATATTTTTTAAACTTCTTTTTCATTTCAGTTATTGCAATTTCATAAATGTCCCCTCCCTTGCTAAAATCAACAAACAAATTAGCAAGTGCGGCAATATAAACTAAACAGTTAGAAATAGTTGGATAATATTGGCCAGATAAAGCATTTGTAGCCACACGAAAATGTTCTAAAATATCTAAAAGAATTTTAACGTTAGTCCAATCTTGTGTAGTTAGCATGTCATTATCTTCCTTGCCACAATCCCGAGAATTATACGTAGTGTTAATTGGGTTTCTATATTCGTACGCTACTACTAAACTTTCGTACATGTAATTCCACCTAGTCGGGCAAGGTTTAGGAACCTTTCTTTCTCTAAGGCCATATTCGTGAAATCTTGAAGTGTGGTATCTTCGAGCAAGCAATTGTTGAGACTTGTGTTCTCAGTTTGTAACGGTTTGTTAAGCACCCGCAAGCTTTACGGAGTTAGTTGAAACTCGAGAGAGTCTCTCGGGAAACTGGACTAACCACACGTTGTGGTGAACCACTATAAGTTCGGTGTGTTCTCTCCTTACTACTTTATTTACCGCACTTATTTTGCTCCTATAATTTTAATTCCGCAAATTTATCTTGATTTTTATTAAAACGCTATTCACCCCCCCCCCCTTAGCGTTAAGCGTATATATTAACAATTGGTATCAGAGCCTTACTCTCTGAAAGACTTAACAGTTTGAGAGAAACAATCCATGGCTTCTACTCGTAACGTTAATGCAGGACTAGGTGAAGGACAATGCTTCACAAGGCCACCACTCTTTGATGGCACCAATTACACTTATTGGAAGGAGAGGATGAGAATTTTCATTAAATCAAACAATTTCCAATTGTGGAAAATTATAAAGAATGGAGAACAACTACCCACTAAAAAGGTTGGAGATGAACTCGTCCCAAAGTCGGAAGACGAATATAATATGGACGATATCAAAAAGGTGGAATATAATGCAAAGGCCATCAACATGATGTATTGTGCTGTAAATCCTGATGACTATAAAAAAATCTCATGTTGCACCACGGCCAAGCAAATGTGGGACAAACTGGAGATCACTTACGAAGGTACGGATCAAGTCCGAGAAGCTAAAATTGATTTTCTAACCCCATGAATATGAATTGTTTCATATGAAGGAGAATGAGAAAATAGATGACATGTTTGAGCGATTTTCAAAAATCGTAAATGACCTTCATGCTCTCAAAAAGACATTGACGGATAAGGAGCTTGTCCGAAAAATTCTACGAAGCCTTACTCCGGAATGGCGTTCCAAAGCCGACGCTATTCAAGAATCGATAGGCATCACAAATGTCACCATAGACGGACTTCGAGGTAATTTCAAAACTTATGAATCTACTATTCTTAACCCTCCTTTGGATGATCAAAGGAAAAGAAGGATTGCGCTCAAAGCATCTACAACTCAACCTCAAAACGATGAGGATTCAAGTGATGAGGATATCGAGTTCGGACTCGTGATCAAGAAATTCCAAAAATTCATGCGGAAAGAGTTTAAAGGAAAGCGGCCAGGTGGACCACTCAAATTCTATGGATGCGGAGAAGCTGGGCATATCAAATCAAACTGTCCAAATATCAAAACAGAAAAGAAGTTCGCCAAGAAATGAAGAGCCTACATCTCTTGGGGAGGTGACTCCGGGGATGAATCAAGTGACGGAGAAAAAGATGAAACTGCAAATCTATGTCTCATGGCACATGAGGAAACTCAAGAAGAGGTATGTGAAACTTCTTCTAAGAATTTTTTCTCCCTTGAAGAAATGCAAAATGCCTTTGATGAATTATATGGTGAATTTATTAGAGCTTCCAAAACCATAAAAGAATTGAAGAAACAATTTTCTTTGAAAGAAAAAGATTTTGACAAACAACTTTCTTTGAAAGAAAAAGATTTTGGAAAACAACTTTCTTTGAAAGAAAAATATTTTGAAAAATTGACGCTTGATAATGAGAAGCTAAAAGAGGAAAATATATTTTATGGCAAAAGAAGCGCCGATAAACCCGAAAGTTCAAACAATGATTGTACTTCTTGCAAAACTCTAAAAGATGAAGTAGAAAAACTTAAGGGCACCTTGAATAAATTCAATTCCTCTCACAAAAATCTAAATGATGTTCTTGTAAATTTGAAATCTACTAAACATGGTATAGGTTTCAAAAATGAGTCTAACGAAAAAGTTGACACCAATCCTAAACAACCTAGAAATAATAATCCTAGGATCACTATGCATCCTAGAATGAGCACTAGAAGAAATGTAGAGCAATTTAGAACACATAGAAAAAATTTTCAAAAATTGCAACCTAGAAATATTCAACCCAGAAATAACAATCCTAGGATCGCTATACATCCTAGAATAAACTCTAGAAGAAATGTTGGCAAATTTAGAACACCTAGAAAAGATTCTCAAAAAGTGCATCAAAATTATACTTCTACAAATAGAGTTAATGAGCTTAGACCCTCCAACTATTATCATCCTAGAAGAATGCATAACCCCAACGTCATTTGCCATTATTGCAATAGAATAGGACATATAGCCCCTGTTTGTTTCACTAGACATAGACATCTCACTACATGTCAATCACACCACTATGTTGCACCTAACACACAAGGACCCAAAACGGCTTGGGTACCAAAAACTCATTAATTTGTTTTGTAGGTGTGTTTGAAGGGATCAAGTGTACTTTGGTACCTTGATAGCGGATGCTCTAAACATATGACTGGAGATGCATCAAAATTCCTTCAAATAAAACCCACGGAAGGAGGAAGCGTTGTATTTGGAGACAACAATAAAGGAAAAATAATCGGCATCGGCTCCGTAGGTAAGAACGAATCCTCCTCTATTAAGAATATCTTATTAGTAAAAGGGCATAAACACAATCTCTTGAGCATAAGTCAATTATGTGACAAGGGAAATCTTGTATTGTTTGATTCGGAAGAATGCTTAGTTATACGCCGCAGTGATTTTAAAGTCATTCTTCGTGGTATTAGAATTGATAATATCTATATGGTTGACCTTGAAAATTCTTCATCAGATTATGTGAAATGCCTTATGAGTAAAGATGACGACATGTGGTTATGGCATCGTAGAGTAGCTCATGTCAACATGAATCTTTTAAACAAATTAGCTTCATAAAATTTAGTAACTGGTCTTCCAAATCTAAAATTTGAAAATGATACTATTTGTGATTTTTGTCAAAAAGGGAAACAAATAAAAGCCTCTTTTAAATCTAAAAATGTTGTTCAACCTCTAGACCTTTACAACTTCTTCACATGGATCTTTTTGGACCATCTCGTATTGAAAGTCTTGGTAGAAATCGCTATGCTTTTGTAATTGTTGATGACTTCTCTAGATTACCATGGACGCTATTTCTTGCTCACAAAAGTGAGGCCTTTCAAAGGTTTAAAAGTTTTCTTAAACGTGTTCAAAATGAAAAGAATACAACTGTCACTTCCATAAGAAGCGATCATGGGGGAGAGTTCGATCATAATCTCTTCGCGGATTTTTGTGACGAACTCGACATTGAGCATACTTTCTCTGATCCACGTACACCACAACAAAATGGAGTGGTGGAACGGAAAAATCGGTGTCTCGAAGAGATGGCTAGAACCATGCTCGATGAGGCAAAGATTCCCAAACATTTTTGGGCGGATGCCGTGAGTACTGCAAGCTATGTTTTAAACAGAGCTGTCATAAGACCGATACTCATGAAAACTCCCTATGAACTCTACAAGGGAAGGAAACCTAACCTCTCCCATCTTCGAGTTTTCGGTTGTAATTGCTTTATTCATAACAACGGAAAAGATAACTTAGGAAGATTTGACGCAAAGTCTGATGAAGGAATCTTTCTTGGTTACTCATTACGTAGTAAAGCATATAGAGTTTTCAATAAACGTACTTCAACTGTCGAGGAGTCCCCTCATGTTGTATTTTGTGAAAATGATGCTCGCTTGGCGAGAAAGGATGTTTGTGTTGATCTTGCAGATTATTTAAACAAAATAAGTCTTCAGACAAGGTATAAGAGGAAAATCCAAAGGAAATTCAAGATGAAATCTTGGAACAACCATCGGAGGAAGCACCACCACAGGAGGAAGAAACGGTGCTGCCCAACGCCTGGAGGACATTCAAAGACCATCCTCTCGACAAGGTAATTGGCAACATCGAACAAGGGGTAAGTAGTCGAAACACTCTTAAGAACACTATAGGACACACGGCTTTCGTTTCTCAAATAGAACCCTCAACCATTTCCGAAGCAATTGGGGATGAGCATTGGACCTTGGCAATGCAAGAGGAGCTTAACCAATTCAAACGAAATGACGTTTGGGAATTGGTGCCAAGACTCGATAATCACACCATAATTGGTACGAAATGGTTTTTTCGAAATAAATTAGATGAAAGCGGTATAATCACTAGAAACAAAGCTAGGCTTGTAGCTAAAGGATATAATCAAGAAGAAGGAATTGATTATGAAGAAACTTATGCACCCGTAGCACGGTTAGAAGCTATTCGTCTATTACTTGCTTTCGCCTCTTCTATGAATTTTAATTTATATCAAATGGATGTAAAGAGTGCATTCCTAAATGGGTTTATTCAAGAGGAAGTATATGTTGAACAACCCCCGGGTTTTGAAGACTTTAAATCTCCCAATCATGTTTTCAAACTTAAGAAAGCCCTCTATGGTCTTAAACAAGCTCCCCGAGCTTGGTATGAACGTTTAAGCAAATTTCTCTTGGACAATGATTTCAATAGGGGGAAAGTTGACACCACACTCTTTATTAAGAACAAAAACAATGACATCTTATTAGTTCAAATATATTTAGATGATATTATTTTTGGTGCTACTAATAATTCTTTGTGCAAGGAATTCTCTGAATTAATGACAAGTGAATTTGAAATGTCAATGATGGGTGAGCTAAACTTCTTCTTGGGGTTGCAAGTGAAACAAATGAAAGAGGGAACTTTCATTTGTCAATCTAAATATTGCAAGGAGTTGCTAAACCGTTTTGAAATGAGCAACGCCAAAGCAATGGCCACTCCAATAAGTACATCCGACCATCTTGACAAAGATGAGAAAGGTAAGGAAGTAGACACAAAGAAGTATCGAGGTATGATCGGATCCCTTCTTTATCTTACTGCAAGTAGACCGGACATCATGTTTAGCATGTGTTTATGTGCTCGATATCAATCATGTCCGAAGGAGTCACACCTAACTGCGGTAAAACGGATTATGAAGTATCTTGTTGGAACAATAAATGTGGGACTATGGTATCCCAAAGGTTCTTCATGCCAACTTATTGGCTATTCTGATTCCGATTTTGCGGGTTGCAAATTGGACCGCAAGAGCACTAGTGGCACTTGCCATTTGCTCGGTAGCTCTCTAGTTTCTTGGTTTAGCAAGAAACAAGTAAGTGTTGCGTTATCCACAACCGAGGCTGAATATGTAGCCGCGGGGAGTTGTTGTGCTCAAATCCTTTGGATGAAACAACAACTCTCGGATTATGGTCTGAGTATCAATCATATCCCTCTTCGATGTGATAATACGAGCACCATAAGCTTGACGAAGAACCCTGTTCTTCACTCAATAACGAAACACATAGAAATTAGGCACCACTTCATAAGAGATCACGTTCTCAAAGGTGATGTCGAAATTGAGTTTGTTGAAACCAAATATCAATTGGCTGACATCTTCACAAAGCCTTTAGAGAAAGAGTCTTTTTTCCAAATTCGTAGTGAACTCGGAATACTTGACTCCACGTTGATCTAATACATGCATTGCATCTTTTCTTTTAACGATTACTAACTTGAGCGTCGGAGGCGCCTAACTCTTTTTTGCAGGTATCGTCTCAAAGACAGGGGGAATTCTCGGGCACTGGTGATAAATAATCAATTTTCTTAGTCAATAATTTATTATTACTTCTTTATGTTTTCCGATTATTCTGCTGGAAAAATAAAATAATCGATTATACAAATACTACAATCGATTATCTAACAATCTCGGCTTTGCACGAATTTGGCGATCTTATATAAAAATCGATTATCAATATTACTAATCGATTATGTTGAGGTTCAGGTGTTAAGCCAGAGATAAAATAATCGATTATTGAAAACTGCGTAATCGATTTCCTCTTACTGTCTCGGTTTTTCGTTATTGCGTAATATCTTGTCTATTTTTTTCTTGATTCCATTATGTCTCGCTTGAATAATATTTTGTCTATTTTTCTTGCTTTATTATGTATTTTCAATATTGTTTCCTCAATAAAAGGTTATTTATTTTAGCAAATGTCAAAAGGGGGAAGAATAAGGGCTATGCACACTAATACATATTGGCATAAATTGAGGGAAAACTCATTCACATATCTATATACTTGTCTTGGATTGTCATTATCAATTATTTAATATGCATATCCCGATATTGGTTTGCCATTATCAAAAAGGGGGAGATTGTTGAAACACGTTCTCAAATCGCTAAAACTAAACGTGTGTTCATCTTTGTAGGTTTTGATAAATGACAAACCGACGCGCATGGAACATTGACATATGCCAAAGTCCAAGCACAAGAGAAACAAAGAACAAGATCAAGTAAAGCAGCGAAGATATACATGAGTCGTTTTATATTGTGATCTTGATCCAACAATAGATTCAAGTCTTGGCTTCTCTCGTAAAATCATTTTCATCAAACCATGCATCTTTGTTTTAAAACAAAATGATTTTCAAACATTTTCATTTTAGCCAAAATGAATTTTAAACATGTCTTTTAAATCTGGACAGAAATAATCGATTATGTTTTTTTGATAATCGATTATGCTAAGACAGTGTAAACCGAAATTTACAAAATAGCAAAATAATCGATTATGTCTTTTTGATAATCGATTATGTTAAGACAGTGTAAACCGAAATTTACAAAACAGCAAAATAATCGATTATGTAATATGATAATCAATTATCCTCTTTATTCGAATTATATTAAAAATTCCGCAGAGGTGAATAATCGATTATCCTATATAGCATAATCGACTATTCATTGACCGTTGCCAAAGTATTTTTAAACGCTGAAAGATAATCGATTATGCACAAGGCAATAATCGATTGTGCTAGCATAAAATCTGCATATGATTTTTGAATGATTTGCAGATAATCGATTATGCAAATCAGATAATCGATTATTCTAGCACAAAATCAGCAATTAGTGACTGGCAATTAAGCAACGGTCTTTGGGTCTTTCAGGACTATAAATACACCTCAAAATCACTCTTTTAAGCACAACAACTGATTACAATTCTTGCTTAAACTTACATACTTTCATATCAATCATTTCATATTCATTTCATAGTTTTTGAGAGCCAAATTCTTGACGAAGTTGTTGTGTTCTTGAGGGTATTAATATCTACTCTGTAAGAGAGTCTTGTCTTGAGTACTAAGTGTCTCTATACACTTGAAGGGAAGTTCTAATCCCTTGTGGTTGTAAGAAGGAAATGTTAGTTCCTTCACGTGAAGTCTTGAAGTGTGGTATCTTCGAGCAAGCAATTGTTGAGACTTGTGTTCTCAGTTTGTAATGGTTTGTTAAGCACCCGCAAGCTTAACGGAGTTAGTCGAAACTCGAGAGAGTCTCTCAGGAAACTGGACTAACCACACGTTGTTGTGAACCAGTATAAGTTCGGTGTGTTCTCTCCTTACTACTTTATTTTCCCGCACTTATTTTACTCCTGCAATTTTAATTCCGCAAATTTATCTTGATTTTTATTAAAACGCTATTCACCCCCTCTAGCGTTAAGCGTATATTCTAACAGCAAACACATAACAGTAATCATTTTCGCTAATTCTTCACGATCCTTATTTGGATCGTAATATAATATACCTCCGGTGACTGTGTTTATTCCTGGTTGAACTAGATTTGAACCAGTACTTGGGTTAACTGTAGAATCAGCACTTGTCCTCCCCTCTTGTTGCGCTTTCAATTGCAAATATCTAGCCTTATCGCTAGGGTGTAATCTTATATGCTTAACTAAACTACCCGTGCCGCTACGATCTCCAGTATACCTATGAACAAGTAATTTCCCACAAGATTTACACTTAGCCTTATCTTGTTCTCTTAGTTGAATAAAAAATTGCCAAACTAATGATGTTTCTGTACGTTTAGGAGGTTGTCTACTAAAAGTGGGAGTTTGTACGGGTGGGTGTGCCGGTTCATCACCTAAGTTATGAGCAGGACTTGTAGGTGTATCATCTAAATCTACTGGAGCTTGGGCTTCATCATCATCATCATCCTCATTTCCCTCTAAGATAGGTGCACTAGGATAAAGAGCATTCATAATATCATCGTCTATTCTATCACCAACTGCTACATCATGTAGAAAATCAATATCGCTAAATTGAAAACAAGGGTGATCACTATCAAGGATTTCGAAGGGTTCATTAAGATTTCTAGGTTGGCTACTACTTTGAACTTGCTTATATTTTCTAGGTCGGGGAGCCGGGGGAGGGGTAGTATTTTGGTCACTATTTTCACCGGTTTTAGCTTTTCCTTTACCGAACATTTTTTTCAACGAAAATGCCATAATAATTATAATTAAGCAAACTAACAACACAAAATACTATTAGCATGTAAGAGTTGAAACGAGTTTACCGGATTGACGAACAACTTCTTGAAAATTGAAAATCATTGAAATTGAACATTTGAAAACTTCAATTAAACAACTTCACAATGTTTCACAAATTTGCAACAATGAATTAAGCACTTGCACTAGAAAGATTGAAAGAGAGCTTGAGAGAGTTAAGAGATATTGATGAATTGGTGAATAAAAATGAAAGAATGAGGGGGTATTTATAGTTGAAAAATGGGAAATAGTATAATTATATAAAGTTTGGGGGCCAAATAGATATTTTTAAACTTCCAAACGGCTACTTTGTAGCCGTTTGGAAATAATTTTTAAAATTTTTTTTTTTTGAAAAATGCCCGTTACAGAACCGGCGGAACTGTTTGGACCGCCAGAACCGGTCCGACCGATTTCGGTTCTAGCGGTTCCGGTTCTGGCGGTTCCAACGGGTAGAACCGCCCCGCTACGGTTCCCGAGAACCGCCGGAATCGGGCCGCCAGAATCGGCAGAACCGCCAGGGCCGCGGTTCCGGTCCGGTTCCGGTTCGTAACCGCCAAATTTATAGCCTTACTACTAAGGGTGATAAATGTTTATCTTGTTTGGGACAGAATCAAAGCACACATTTGGACCATTAATTCTCCTCCCAATAACGTCACCACCTGCTCTTATTAAGAGCAAGTGAATAGCATTATCGAGGGGAATCAGTAACTTGAACTAATACTGCATGCAATAGGGTTGGGGTCTTGAACCCTAGATCTAAGATTCGATGAATCTCAGGGGCTTTTTAGAGCAATGGGCCATGGACCAATGGATATTGGGTAGTAAAAGTTGTAGGTTGTGATTTCTAGACGATTTTGTGGTGGTGAGTTTTGGCTAAAATTTTTGGTTCAATATTCGAAGAGTTCGGCCGAGATTTGAAGAAAAATAATAGTGGATTCGTGATGAGGGGGTTTAGGAAAATCTATGGTGTTAAAATGGTGGTGTTTGGGTGGTTGTACCGCCGGACACAGCGGAAGGGGTCAGTACTTTAGGCCAATATTTGAGAGGAGGGGCTAGGTTTTTGAGGGAAAGAAATGGTAGATTTGGATAGAGGAGAGGGAGGAGAAGGGATGGTGTTAATTTGAGACTGATTGGAGTTCCGCGGCCACTGTGGGCGATTTCTGGCCGGCGGCCGACGGCGGTGAGCGGCAGAGACGGGGTGTCTCTAGGGTTCAGGTGTGCAAGGCTAGAGACGGGGTTTTGGGGGGTGTTGGGGGGGGGGGGGAATTTGGACACTTATATATTAAACTCTCCTAACATCTCAGCCATTGGATCAAAGATTCCAAATATTTACTAACTCCCTAATTTTTCTAATATTTCGCTAGTCACCCCTATTTTGGGCCTATCCACTTGTCAGAGAATCCGAGAAATCAATTATACCTATATAATGTAACCATAACACAACGATGTAACACGATCATGAAGGCAACACCTGCCACACCATAAAAATTAAAACCCAAAAGAACATCCTTAAAATAAATTGTGCAAGTGAAATATAATTGATAGAATGTAAAGTTTTAACATTTCAATAGAACATTGCTACATAAATAAATTATTATTCAAAAAATTGAGGGTACTTCCTCTTCATCTCTTCCTCGGCCCCTCGAGTGGCCTCTTCAACTTGTTGGTTTTGTTGTAGCAATTTCATGGAGGCAATTTCTTTATTTCTTAGCTTTCAGACTTGCTTATCAATAATGGTAAATGGAATATATTCATAAGTTAATTCCTAATTAACCTCAATAGTCTCAATTGGGACAACGAGTGTTGGGTTTCTAACTACCTTGTTCAACATATGGACCAATGACATCTTTGGAGGTAGTGTGTGAAATAATAGTTAGGTCACATTGGTTTTTGATAGAGTATTTGGACCTTCATTCTAGGATGAATGATCTTAAGCGGGGGAGGATGTAAGGCCCCATAAACTTTCACCTAGAAATTGGGGTTTCGTGATGCCAGGGTAGACTTATGTGTTTGGTGATTGTAGAAATTTTTCGCAGCTCGCAAACTCGCCGCAATATAGACTATTCGATTTAAAAAATGCTTTGGGGAGTTGAAGAAAAAAATTATTCTAGAACAGGGCATTTCTACTGTCCATTATGTGATTGCATAACTACTCCGTGGATCACAAATCCCCCACGGTGCTTTAACTCTTAATGATACTAGTATGAGTATAAAGTTAAGATAGAAGAAAGTAATCATGTTATTTGTTATGATAAAATTGACCTGTTAACTTCCATCTCTATTGTTTACCGTGAAAATGGTAATAATAATTAAAAATGATTATGAGGTTCTAAAAATATGTGATCTATTTTTATGTTAGTTCTAAAGCGATAGATGTTAAGTAAATGGCTAGGAATGAAAATTATAGCTTAGAGGCAATATGATAATCAAACCAAACAGTTGGAGATCGGGGGTCTCGAGCTGCTGTTTATAGGGCCTCGGGGTCGATCAGGATGGTCAATCTGAGGCAGTTAAGAGGGAGATAACAATTATGAGAGCTATAATGATATCCTTTTATGATCAATGATACACAATTAATGAAGAACTATAAATAGTAATGAATGCAAGCAATAAAAGAAGTAATGAAATCAAGAGAATGTGTTAGAGAGTAAAGAGAGAAATGTTCTTGTGTATTTAGTTTTGAGCATCAGATGTCTACAAAATGATAAGAATCCCCTTTATATATGAGAGGGAATCCCAACATAGTAAAAAAGCATTAGTTGTAAAGATATGGGATGGTACAACCATTTAATGTCTTGATTCGCCTTTGGATTAGTATACTAGACTTGACCAGCTACATGTATGCGCCTTAGGAACTTCCCATTTTACCATCGTAGCAGCTAGTTTGTACTGCCTCGAGGTTCAGCGTCGATAGCGCTTCGGAGATCAGCCTCAACTATAGCCCCGAGCTCTCGAGATGTGCTCACGAGCCATCGTAACACGGAAGATTGGGCCCTCTAATTTTCGTATACCGATAGTCCCCGCATTTCTTAGAGTGGAATGATGAGAAACAACTTTGATACCCACCTTTTCGAACTTCTCGATGATATCATATTTGTGATGTAAGCCTTACTGAGAAATCCCATTGACTCATCTTTTCAGTGTCATTCAATGCACTGCTGATTCTCATTCTTCAAAGCGATAATATCGTTGTCGATTCAGTTTCCAGAAATGTATTAAGTGCACCTGCCGATACGTCTTCCAAAATTATTGATGGAATTGTCATTTCTACCGTTACCCCCTATAAATGGGAGCTTTCAGGAACCCATTATTCATTCAAATATTCTCCAATAGTTGTCCACCCCTTCCTACTCTTCATCTTCACCCATTGTTGTTTCCTATGTTTGAGGACCGTGGCCTTAAGGTTACATGATGGCGTTCTTATCATTTATAACATGCCCTTCTCCAGGGTTTTTTCCTACCGAGCGAGATTGTACAAATTTTTATTTGTTGTTATTATTGACCCAAGGGGATGAGAGAGAAATCATAATAATCCTTGCATTAGAGGATGTACGGACTTCCACCCGTCTCTCCTAATTAACCGATGCAGCATCTCACTCCTTTCACTTTGTATGGAGTGAGGCAGTACTTTCCTCTAACTGTTGCATCCTGCATTGGTGAAATGTATGAAGAAGTGGCTTCACATAGTACTAGAGAAATTCATACTAGCCAGTTCTTCATCCCTCTCCGTTCCTTCATCTCTTTCTACTTCTTCTGTGTCACTTTGCTCTTCTCCATTCTCTCCTTTGGAGATGCCGTTCGAGATAGGGCAACCGAGGAGATGGTGCTCGAAGATACTGATGTCCAGGATACACCCCCGATAGTGGATTAGGCTCTAGGCTTTTATTATATATGTACCTTTTTGCTTCTTTATTTCTATGTAATGATGCATCGTGGGCTTTTGTAATCATGTTTTTATAAATATAAAGATGTCACTTTAATTTGTTTTTGACTCAGCAATGTTTCCTTAAATTTTCATTTGTGAAAAATCTAAATGCTTGACTCTATCGATCGGTGCGAATGTGGAGCCCAGGTGCAAGTATTTATCTAGCTCTTGACTGATTCACCCGATTCCCTATGGAATCTTTTTCCACCCCTTGGATCGAGCTCGGGCAGGATCAATAAACTTGGATCATTGAGACCCTTGACGTCGACTTGAATATAGTTAAGGCTTTGAACTTTCGAAACAAAAGTTAGCTCTTTTAACCCTTCTATACCCCTTGAGAGGAAGTTTGCTCGGGTGTTTCAGAATAGAGATAGCTTGATCTGAAGATAAAAGATAAGCTCTAAGGCTTTATCGGTAGCTTTTGAACGAGAGTTAGCTCGAGCTTAGGTAGTTCAAGGTCTGGAGAATCGGGTAAACGATCCGTACTCGCAATTGCCAAACGTCATGAAGTAGGGTGCCACCCTGAGGTTAAGATTATATGTGAGAGGCTATTGAGAGAGGTCCTCAAGATCGGGAACCATCTTGGGACTTGCAATGATAAAAATGGCTGTCTAGATCCTGTCTACTTTTGGTGGAGGACCTCGAGACTGTGTATCGTCTCGGGACATACAATGATGACAATGGCCTTCTGGAGCCTATCTACTTTTTGGTGGATGTCCTCAAGACTGGGTATTGTCTTGGGACTTACAATGATGCAATGGCTTTTTGGAGCGTATCTTCTTTTTGGTGGAGGTCCTCGAGACCATGTACCGTCTTGGGACATACAATGATAGCCATGGCTTTCTAGATCCTATCTTCTTTTGGTAGAGGTCCTTGACATCAGGTACCAACTCAAGACTTGCATTAATTATTAATGGCTTCTTGGAGCATGTCTTCTTTTTGGTGGAGGTCCTCGGATCGGGTACCGTCTCGAAACATACAATAATGCAATGGCTTTCTTGGAGCCTGTCTTCTTTTTGGTGGATAGTGTTGATGATGAGGTTCTTTGTGGAGGAGGCAGGTCTTGAATTCACGCTCATTCATCTTATCAGGCAGTATCAGCCCTATCACCATCGAGTATCCTAACCTTACGATATCGGTCGACCATGCCTTTTGTTGTTGGTGATGAAGAAGGTGGAGATTAGGAGTGGATGAGTTGATTCACCTTAGTACGGACTGTTGATATTATCCTCGTAGAGTTTATGCCATTCTCTAAGGAATGGAATTATACACTTAAGTGCTACACTCGTGCCTTCGTAGTCTTTAACTATGGTGAAGGTGTGTTTCGTGAATGCACCTTCCTTTCCTCTTCTGCATCAATCTCATAGATGTCAAGCGAGGTCCCTAATCTGGAAGATTGGGCTCAGAAGTTGGCGACTCATTTGACTTATGATGAGCGTAAGTGGCAAGCATTTTCTAGGGGCTGATGGGAAGAAAAACATCACGGTATGTGATATGCGATTTGTTCCCTCCCCTTTTCATTTGGAAAGGAACTTTCTCTTTTTCCATGCTAACTCTTGTTATTGTAGACATCTAGGAGCCTTTTGAGGCGAGGTTGTGCCCTCTTGGATAGGGAGAAGGATTTCCAGCTTCAGGGTCTCGAAGAGGATGTATTGACTGAGCCTGCTGCACCCATGATTTCTAGTTTTGGAAAGGCGGTTTCTCATTCGCTGCCATCTTCTTTTTCCATCGAAGATACTTTAAGGCATGAGGGTTAGCTACCACCGATTCCATCTCCCTTCAAAGGTTCTTAGAGGGATACTCAAAACCTGGGGTCGTATACACTAATCGACCGTGGCGCTAATGGGGTCGGCTCTTCTGGGTCTGATGGAGCTAGACTAGCAGATGTATGCTCGGCCTTTGAGGAAGCTTAGGGGCTTCATTCCATAGTGAGTTTTAGTGCAAGCCTTTTGAGTTTCGCGCCTTCCCTTTCTTATTGAGTTTTCTTTTGCAGGCCTTTGATAAGCTTATGTCTGAGCTGCTACGCCATAAGATGAGGTTGTAAAAATCTTTAGAAGGGGAGAAATCCCTTAGGATCCTTTGTGACAAAAGGTATGTTGATTTGGCATTCTTACGGTATAAGGTGAGCCGAAGCTTGAATTATGAGAGCTAGCTAAAGGAGCAAGTAGTTTTTTTTCCAAGAGAGTATATATTCCTTCTTCTTGCTCCTAAGGCCAATGTTTCATTTATTTTAGTTACAGTAAAATATAAAGGACCCGGAGCACCTTCGAAACGAAGCTGGACGAGCCAAGTGCCACTTTGATGAGTTAAAGGCTCTGGCGGACGTTTAAGCTTCATCGGGGAAGCGTACTCTGGTTAAACCCTCCGCCTTTGAGGTTCAACTTTGCTTAGCTCGTGATAATATCTCGATTAGAATAGATATGATTACAAAGCTCGAGTCTGAACTTTTGAAGATAAAGGCCTAGATTATAGATGCCCGGGCTGAAGCCGTAATGAGCTAAACTAAGGCTAATTAGAAGGTGGCGTTTTATTTGAAGGACACAACCAATGCTCAAGCTGAGTTGAGAAGGACTCTTGATCACGAGGACATGAGCAAGGAATATGCTCAGTGTAAGTCTCGAAGAAAAACCCTCGAGGAGATCCATACTAGGGGCTTTGACCTCTCAGAAGAGGTAAAGCAGGCGAGAGCGAACAAACGTGGTGCTCAGTTACTTCAGTTCGGCATCGATGATAGTGAGGATGAGGCCGACGGGCTATAGTCTGTATATAGTACTTTCAAAGTATGTTTGTAAATGGAGCTTGTAGTTTCTCGCATATATGTATAAAAGTAAACATTATGGTTTTATTCCTCCTGCATTTCTTTTTGCCTTGATTTTAGCGAGATGAACTAGTCTTTGATTTAAAAAGAATCCTTCGATTCATAGTATGGACCTGAGGCTCATTAGGATTGCCCGTAGCCTCCTACGTGCTTGGTCGGTACGACCTTTTACTATATGCCGGCATCCGAGCCCATATGCTTGTGCACTTGGCCATGTTAAGTCAACTATTTTGGGTTCAGTCTCCGAGTCGGGTATCGAGTAGAGTCCATTTGACCCTCAAGTTTTTGAATATCAAGCTGGCTTAGGCTCTTACGCGGTGGGTTGATATGACTTTTTGTGTAGGATGGCAATTGTGGCTCTTATGCTTTTGGGTCGATGCGACCTTTAATATGAGTTGGTGTCAATGGCTCTTACTCTTTGGATCGATACGACCTCGAATATAGGCTTTATTTTTCCCTTGTTAAGGATTTTTGAGATTGTGTTTGCTTGACTCTTCGATTGTTTGATAAAAACATCGATTATGAGTTGTTATATAGCGATGGTCAGGCACCTCGGGAGGTTTGGTTTGGAGGCTGAGTATCTCGAAGCCTGTAATGTGGAGCTGACATGGTTGAAGCTCTTTTGCCTATATCGAGTATAGCATGTTTAACCGGTTCTTTTCGAAGTAGATTCAAAGTAATTGAAGGTATGTGATTTTGTTGCGACAGTCTGGCGTCCCCGAGTCGCGTCAGTTTGGCTAGTACAGCCTAGTTAGCATAGTCGTTTGGGTTTGGTCAGAGCCTTTTTGTCCCAAGTGAAGTAGTTTTGATGTCTATATCGAGGGTATACCTTTTATGGGTCTTACTCGTTTTATATATAGCCTTAACTTTGAGATTAGGTTTATGCCTTCAGTGGGGTCATAAATATTTTACATGCCTTCGAGGTCTTATAGTTTTGTTGCTGCTCACTTGGTACAATTGTGGTTCATTCCTTGCTTGAGGTCTTACAGATATTGTTGTTGCTCACTTGGTAAAAGTAAGTTCCATACCTTTCTATAGGTCTTACAGATAGTGTTGCTGCGTTATATATGTCTTACGATACTGAGGCTGACCGTATGTGGTCTTATGGCCTCAGGTATTAATAGGTCGGTGGGGGTGGAGATTGACACTAGCCCTCGAGTCCCCAAGGATTTCACGGCTCGGGAGGCATTACTTGTAAACTTGGAATTGCCTCATTGAGGGCTTACGATTTATTAGTTTCCGACCTAGAAGCTATACAATTTTTGAGATTTTGATGCCAGTCCTCTAGTGTTCGGGGCGCTTTTGGCTTTGGAGCTATTTTGTGACTTTGATGTTGCCTTGTTGAGGGCAGATGAGTTTCTAACTCCGACCCGAAGATCATTCAGGCTTGGAATTATTGATGCCAATCCCCGGGTGTTCTGGAAGTTTTTTAGCTCTTGAGTTATTTTGTATCCGAGCTTCTTTGAAACGCAAAATACTTTGGAAAGTATTCTTTTGATTATTTGTCATAAGTATACATGTTTTTGCTGCTAAGGGCTGGGTTACTCTATGTGAACACGGCTCGTTCGACCTTTTGGCTCGGTACATTATCTTCCTATCGAGGCCTGTTCAGCATATCTTGACTTCCATGAGGAGACGATCATCTGAGGCATGCCCCCAAGTATTCATGGTTGATTGAAAAAAAGCCTTGAATACTTTGTTGAGTCCTTCTTAGGTAGAATATAGAGGTTGCCTCATTAAAAACCGTGCCGGTAAATCCCATCTTGGAATAAAACCCAATCGAAGGAAAAAAGCCTTCAAGTTGGAAAGTTCTTTGGTCATTTTGATCGGATACCTGCACTCAAGTTAGTGTAGAATGTAACTGAAAGAAAGAAAGAGACGGTTATACCTTAGTTCTGGCGTATTTCGAGCTTTGATATATTTCAGTCGCTTGTTGTGAGGACGAGGTACGGTCCTCTACTTCGTTTGGTCGGGCTTAGCTGAAGATGCAGTTTGTTATCGCTAGTTTACTATTTGATTACCCTTTGGCTCCTTCGAGGATGGAGGTACTAGTGTCACATCGTACACTACAATCATTTCTCTTGCTGCATGTTGTTCCCCATACACGGTTTTTATCCTATCCTTTATCGGGAATTTCATCATTTGATGGAGGGTGGATGGTACTGCTCTTATGCAGTGTATCCACGGTCTCCCAAGCAAGGCATTGTACCTCATGTCTCCTACAATGAAGTGGAATTTGTCATTTTAAATTGTACCAGCCATGTCGACTCAGAGGGTGATTTCCTCTTTCATTCTTGCACTCGCCATGTTGAATATGTTGAGGCCTCGAGAGGCAGGCACGATCTGGTCAAGCAGTCCGAGCTGCTCTACGACCCTCGACCTGATGATGTTGGCTGAGCTACCTCGGTCCACACATACATTTAATTTAAAATGTATTTATAAGGAAAGAGATCACCAGCATACCGTTATGAGGCTGAGACAAGGTCTCAATGTCCTTGTCAGTGAATGTCAGAGCATCCTCGGGTACATCACCCCGAGTTTGCTCTTCTCTGGTGACAAATATTTTTTTCTTCTCATCATGGGCTCTTGCGGGGCATCGATGCCTCCCAAGATCATATGGATGACATACTATGGCTCATTTGTTTCGTTCTTCTTAGTTGCTTCTCTTTCCCAAAACTAATTTTTAGTCCGGTCATTGAGGAATTCTCAGAGGTGAACTTTGCTGAGTAGTCGGGCTACTTTTTCTCGGAGCAGGTGGTAATCCACGGTCATGTGGCCGTGCGTGTTGTGAAATTCACACACTAAGTGATGATTTCTTTGTAAAGGGTCTGATTATACAGGCCTTGGCCACCTGGTGTCTCTGATTTTGCTGATGTTGAACACGATGTCTAATACATCAACATCGAAGTTGTATCCCAACAAGAGAGGTGCCTCTGTCTCCCCTGTGTACATATCAAACTAGGATCTGCCGACAAGTCCGCAAGGATTTTTCCTCGGTCCATCCTTCGATCATTGCGGGGTATGTTGCACCTCAGGGCATTTCTTCTATCTTCAGTGTATGGTTGGTATCTTTCCTTGTTTGGCTTTAGTTCTTTTGTCGGAAGCTTGCTGGGATATACCGAGCCTGAGAGGGCCCCTAGTTGATCATCCTTGACCCTGATTTTTGATTGATATCGGCTATGAATATTCGACTAGGTCACGATAGGATTTTCAACTAGATTCTAATTCAACTACTTCGAAGCCATCGAGCTTCGTTCATTCAGACCTTGAGTGAAGGCCTGCACTGCCTAATTATTCGGAGACCGGTGGTAGTTCTATTCATTCCACTTGAAAGCGATATACGGACTCTCGCAGCATCTCGTTCTCCTTTTTCTTTATTTTGAAGACGTCAGATTACCTTGTGGCCACCTTGATGGACCCGACATGTGCCTTCGTGAAAGAATTTACCAGCATGGCAAATGATTTTGTAGAGTTAGGAGCTAGGTTGTGATACCACATCATGACCCCTTTGGAGAGTGTTTCCCGAACTTCTTCAGCAGGACGGAATCGATCTCATCGCCAATTAGATCCTTGCCTTTCACCACACAAGTTTATGCAGTGACGTGCTCGTTGGGGTTAGAGGTCCCATTATACTTTGAAAGGTCGGGAATTCTAAACTTTTTTGGAGTAGGTTTTGGAGTAGCTTCCTATGGGAATGGCTTTTGTACAAGCTTCATCGAATCTAAACCCTTCAGAACCGAGGATGCACCCGCGATTCGGTCGATCCTAGAGTTGTAGGTCTCTAACTTCTTATCGTTGGCTTCTATCTTCTTCTAGCCCGACTCAATCCTCTTTGTGAGGTCCTCGAGCATCATTATGAGGGTGGGGTCGGTTGCCGACCCGTTGTCGCTCGATCTTTCCTGTACTTGCTCGGCTGGCGAAGCTATTCCAGGTCACTTAGATCTACCATGATGGGAGTTTTCTGGTGCCTTTGCAATTGGGCTATTGCCAACTGTTCAGCCTATAACATTTCAAAAATAACGTGAAGGCTAACCTCTCGTTCCTCCCGAGCTGGGGTTTTTTGGACTTCTTGTTGCTTTCATTGGTGTACGCTCCAGTTGGTGTGGGAGCTTATATCAACGTTTTGTGCATCGCGTGAGACGGCGTCCATGGGAATTGGTTCTGGCATGTTCCTGGGGTTTTGTGGTGGTACACCAACACTTGGAACATTCACACCATTCTCTCTGTGGTCCTCAAAATTGTTGTTTTCACCTTCATTCACTGAGTTAGACATTTTGGACTGAAATCAGAGATCTTGGACAAAAAAAAGCATGAATGATAACTTGCGTTATGTAGCAAAACTAGCAAGAGAAATAATCACTATTATTTGTAGCCCCACGGTGGGCGCAAATTATTTTTCGTGACGATGATAATAATAATTAAATTTGGTTGTGAGGTTTTAATAATATGTGATCTATTTTAAAGCAACAGATACTAAGTAACGGGTTATAAATCAGAATTATAGGTTAGAGGCAATGTGATAATCGAACCAAACAGTTGGAGATCGAGGGTCTCGAGCTGCCATTTATAGGGCCTCCGGGTCGAGCTGGTTGGTTGATCCGGGGCAGTCGAGAGGGAGATAACAATTGTAAGAGCTATGATTATGGCCTTTTATGATCAATGATAAGCAATAAATGAAGAACTATAAATAGAACACAATGAATATAAGAAAAAAATGAAGTAATGAAAACAACAGAATGTGTTTGAGAGTAGAGAGAGGAATGTTCTTGTGTATTTAGTATTGAACATCAGATGTCTACAAAATGACAAGGATCCCCTTTATATATGAGAGGGAATCCCAATATAGTACAAGTGCATTAATTGCAAAGATATGGGCTGGTAAAACCATTTAATGCTTGATTCGCCTTTTGACTGGTCTACTAGACTTGACCGGCTACATGAAGGCGTCTTGGGAACTTCTCGCATTTCCATCATAACCGCTAGTTTGTACTGCCTCGAGGTTGAGCATCGATAGCCCTTCGGAGGTCAGCCTCGACCATAGACCCGAGCTCTCTAGATGTCACGAGCCATCGACAGAAGATTGGACCCTCTAATTTTGTCGTATGCATCTATCAACACTCTTTACAGATTCCAATAGAAGTAGTTAACTTGGGCATCTAATAGAAGTTAAGACTTAGTGTATGGATTAACTCTGGAATAATTTAAACAAAGGTTGTTTAAAATGATGTGACCATGACCAAGGACTTCCGCAAGCTTAAACTATGTGCATTCCCTGCTCTTAAGTCATATGATTTAGTTGTCTAGGTTTTCCAAAGTGATACGCTAGTGCTCTTTTCCTCTGTCTGTACTTGTAATTGGTTTCCTTTGAGCATACCTGAACATGATTGAAAATACTCACAGTATTGTATACTTTTGATGGGATTGAGGATACAAGAATGTTATTAGTTGTCTTATAATGATACTCTGTATAATTGTTGTGAGAAATGTACATATCCTTATGTTATTGTTATTGTTGTATTGAAATTTACAACGAATGACTCATTGGTGCTAGAACTTATAGGGATGAGTAAATGCGAGTATTTAAGGGCATTTAGGAGTAAATTTTATTTTTTGATTAAGATACTCTCTTTGAAACAAGCATCCCGAGACCTTGTGAACTTTGAAGTGCCAGAGATCTAAAAGGTGACTTGGCCATGAATGGAACTATACCTTAAGCCTTAAATTATTGATATTTGCTAATCTCTTTAGGGTTAGTGTTAAATGAAACAAAAGGTTTCATTGAGAATTTTGTTACTGTGTTTGATCTTACACGGTTTTATTTTAATTCTTAATTACTAATGCTTGTTAAAATTCTATTTTTGGCCTTACATTGATATTATTTGTGTTCAAATATTATACTGGGCCATATATTAATGTATTTCTTTTTTTCTCCATGCATGTGACCAAATTGGGCCGGGTGATTTCTCAAGAACTCAGGCCTAAGTTCTATCCCGAATCTGATGTCGTTGAAGATGAGCGCATTTATATTTATACTCCCTTTTTGTGTCACGCTTTAAGTTGTGACCACTTTGCAAAAAAAATTGTACTTGCACATACTTTTTCGCATAACTTCAGCATAGGAGGCTGAAGTAGCAAAGACAATCACGCTAAAATTCAGCATTCTAGTAGTTGGGCCTGAAGTTCAGCTCTAGAGCTTAAGTTTTTGTTTTGTAACTGGCGAACTTCAGCTTTGCTTTGTAACTCGCGAACTTCAACTCTAGAGCTAAGTTTTTATTTTTGTGTCTTTGTTTTATAACTGGTGAACTTCAGCTCTAGAGTCGAAGTTTTTACTTGTAACTGGCAAACTTCAGCTCTAGAGCTGAAGTTTTTATTTTTGTAACTGGCGAACTTCAGCTCTAGAGCTGAAGTTTTTATTTTTGTAACTAGCAAATTTCAGCTCTAGAGTCGAAATTTTTACTTGTAACTGGCAAACTTCAGCTCTAGAGCTGAAGTTTTTATTTTTGTAACTAGCGAACTTCAGCTCTAGAGCTGAAGTTTTTGTTTTGTAACTCGCGAACTTTAGCTCTAGAGCTGAAGTTTTTGTTTTTGTTTGTAATTGACAAACTTCAGCTCTGAAGCTGAAGTTTTTATCTTTATAACTAGTGAACTTCAGCTCTAAAACTGAAGTTTTTGTTTTGTAACTCACGAATTTAGCTCTAAAGCTAAAGTTTTTGTTTTTGTATTTTTGTTTTGTAATTTATGAATTTCAGCTCTATTGCTGAAGTTTTTATTTGTAATTGACAAACTTTGCTCTAAAGTTGAAGTATGTATAATTATTCAATTCTTAACTAAAACCACTTTCGTCCTATCCTTGTTAAATTTAATCTATATTTTTGTTTTCACAAGTACAAATGCAAAATTCAACACTGACCAGTAGAATAATCAAGGCTATGGCGGGCTATTAGTTTTCCCTGGAAATTGAACGCTGCAATTTAACAGGAAAACTACTCACAATCATTGCTTTTTTGATCTTTGCTCTAATACTTATGTTATAATAATTCAAGTGGAAGTCCTTGTTATATTTGCTTTAGCTTTATTAATTATTGAAGTCATCGTTATAGAAGAAAAAAGAATCAAATGAAGGAAGAGAAGGAAAAGAAGAAAAAGGCTGAAGTTATTTAAAAATTTGATACAAATTAAAAAAAAATTAAAAAATAAATATAAATTAAATATTTGGTCGCCTTGTGCAATTTTTACTTGAAAATGTTGCATGTTCGCTGTCTGCTACGCTTAATTCTTTCAAGCCCAAACTATGAGTCAATTCCTTCCCTTTATCGCTCTATATGATGTGTTGTTACTCTCATGTATACATTATTGATAATATTTGATTGAATGTTTCTTTTATCTCTTTGAGTTACTTTAACAAATAGGCAAGCCTAAAGACCGTAGGTAAAAGAGGTACTGTCAATTAGTAGTTAAATAATTTCAATGTGTTAATTATTTCTATTATTACTCATACTAACTGTTTTTATGAAGCCTTTTGAGAATTAAAAAAAGACTTGCAAGGCCGGAAATCTCTGTTCCTAAAAATAAAAAATAAAAAAAAATGATTTCTAAGTTGAGTTTTCTAGGAACAAAAAGAACAATAGCTGCAGATCAAATATCTTTAAACGACTTCTCTTCAAAACTTGAGCATAAGATTTGAAATCAATTTCTAAGGTATATCTAAAGGGATTTTTACCTATACATCCCATATAACAAACCTTACTACTATTATTGTGCATTGTTTGTTTATTACCCTCATATCACATGTTTTTGTTACATAATATGTACCAAACAAGATATTTGCTGATTTTCCATCCTAAATTAACACTAGACAATTAAGGCTAATGATATTTGCTTATCTCTTCTTTTCACGCCAATCAGTTTTGAATGATAATTAATGTTTGATTTACTACCAAATAAATTTCCCTTACATTATGGTAACATATTAAATGCTCCAAATATATCCTCTAAACTAAACCGATTATGTCCTCTAAACGGAAGATCCATTGGATTTTTTTCGACAAAACTATTTCGAAATTGACTACAGTAATTCCTCCAAACAGAAATTCGTCTAAACTGTTTCGAAATACTACTCTCATTCCTCCATTTAAAATTCGACAAAACTGTTTGGAAATTGACTACTCTCATTCTTCCATTCAAAATCATATTTTCTTGTTATTGAGTGATAGCCTAATTTCCCCAGATTCTCTCTTATTTTTTCATATTTTGTAGTTCTTCCGTGACTGGCAGTAAGGAGATTCTACAATGTCAAAAATTCCGATAATGCTTAAATGTAATGGTTATTGGGATAACCATGGCAGTTTCAGAGATTTTGAAGTTGACGCCATTTTGGTTGATGAAACTGCAAGCTACGGAATTCTCCAATCTACAATTGCAGAACAATTATCGATTGATACATCTGATAAAGTTGTAGAAATAAAATACATTGTGAATGATAATTGTCCTCCGTTGCAGATTAGAAACGATATGGGCGTTCGTGTATATATGGAAACGAAAAAAGAGAATAAAAACTTAGGTTTGTATCCGTTATGTATTAGCATAAGAGATTTCAATATGGAATTGGCAATAACCAATGAACGCCCCATCAGTATAGGTAAGTTTGCGTCGAAACCGAATTCGGAGATTTTTGTGTTCTCTAATCAACTACAATTTGACGCCAATTATCTATAATGAATATACAATGTGAATGTTTTGTCTGCAGGTTCTTCAGGATCATTAAGGTTATTAGAAATTCCATCTTCACCAGCTATTGAGCAATATCAAAGTGAAATAATAATTGAATCTTCTCAAACATGTATTGAGGAAGGTCAAGTGTACCAGGACAAGAAGACGATTGTTGCTGCAATGAAGAATTATGCAGTTACGCAGAAGTTCCAGTTCAGAGTTAAAAGATCAAGTTGTAGAAGGTTTGTAGTTAGTTGTTCATTTTCAAAATTAAAGTATTATTTCTATTTATGCAGTTGTATACAATTGTAGTTAATGTATTCAGTTGTAGTTAATTGTAGTTATATGTAGTCAATTGTAGTTACTGCAATTGTAGATAATGAAATATGTAGTCAATTGTAGCCAGTAAGGACTACATTTGGATATAATAAGACATACTTAAAGATATTTAGATAATAGAAGCTTTTGGATACCACTTGTCCAATATAAACATTTAACAGAGCATAGAAGAGGAAAGAAAACAGGAAGAAATCAAAATACAAATGCCTACAAATGACAACATTTAACCCCTGTTCAATAGCCAATTATTGAACACTATATTTAACTACAAATAACTACATTTAAACTACAAATAACTGTGTATAACAGCTACAAGATACACATGAAACTACATTCAACCACAACAAACTACAGTTAACAGCTACATATTTGATTCCACAGTATACTAAATCAATGAAATTTAGGTCAATTAAAACACTTCCAAATAATCATTGTATTAAACTACATTAAACTACTAAAACGACAAAATATACAATTTTGATTCAGCTGTGACATTGTCAAATAAAACATTACATAGCACTACATTAAACTACAAAAACCAACAATTGACTACAAATTTTTTTCAACACTATATTCTGCCAAACAATTACACATTAACTCCGAATAATAACAATTAACTACAATTTGTATAAGCAACCCTAACATGCAATAATACATTAAATTTTTACAAAAAAACACTTAGACAACAAAAAAAGAATTGAATTCTAATTTTTTCCAAAAAAATATTAAACTACAAAACATTGTAGATAAAAAAAAAAGTTGTTTACCTTAACCGAAACTTGTTGTTGAACCAATTTTGTGGGTTTTTTAGAAGGTTTCACCTTTTTTTGCTTTGAGGGTGAATGAGACACCTTCTGTATTTTTGTTTTTTGAACTTTGGGTGAATCGTCCACAAAATCATCATCATCCGCCATCAAGCTTTTCCCCTTTCGCTTGCATTGTTTGTCGGCTTCGATTTCAACACCGGTTGCATCAACCTCCTGCAAGTGCTTTGTTCGAGTTTCAACTCGTATTTATCTCGGCGATGCTGGAACACTTTCTTTTCCACTTGCATGGACAGATGGTTGTCTTTTTACAGGAGATTTAGGTGTTAAAACACCCAAATCAAATGATGGAATTTCGCCTATTTTTTGACGTTTGGGGGTATTCTGTTTTTTCACCATTTTGAATATGGATAAGTTTTTTTTCACTGAAAATGTGTTTTCTTCGAAGAACTTTGAGGATTTTTGGCGAGAGAATGCTGCTAATGGAGAAGATGAAAATGGAGAGAAACAGTGAAAAGAAGAGAAAGAGGTAAAGGTAAAGGTAAAAGTACACGGGGGGTGGGGTGGGTGTAGTTTTTATTGGGAAATGTTAGCGTTTTATGGAAGAAATATAAAAATTAACAAAAAAAACGTGGGGTTAATTAATAATGTTAAAAATCTGGTGGAAGAAAGAGAAAAAAATGGGGAAAGAAAATATGGAAATATTATTTTATTCCACAAATAAAGCCCCTAATAAATGATTGGTAATTAAACCTTAAAATTCAATTTTGGTACATATTTTGAAATATGGTATACTAAAATGTAATAAATACTAACCTTAAACATGAGTGGTTATAAGGTTTGTTATATGGGATGTATATGTAAAAATCCCCTAAAGGGATTGTCCACAACCACATTTCTTATTTTCTAAACATACAATGTACCTCTTCACGCCATCTAACACAGTGTGTATATGATCGGTTGAAGCTCTCACCTACAATTCAAGATCAAAAAGAAAATAATAAGGTGTCAATAAGTTAACTATGTTAGCAACAATCAGTTAACTACAAATCAGCTACAAATAAACGGCATAAAATATTAACTACATTTAACTACAATCGTCTACATTTTTAAAACTTTCTGGAAAAATCCGACAAACATTAGCTACATTTAACTACAATCGTCTACATTTTTAAAACTCTCTGGAAATCATTCATAAAACATTAGCTACATTTAACTACAATCGTCTACATTTTTAAAACTCTCTGGAAATCATTCATAAAACATTAACTACATTTAACTACAATCGTCTACATTTTTAAAACTCACTTGAAATAATTCATAAAACATTAACAACATTTAACTACAATCTACATTTTAAAACTCTCTGGAAATTATTCATAAAACATTAACTACATTTAACTACAATCGTCTACATTTTTAAAGCTCTCTGGAAATAATTCATAAAACATTAACAACATTTAACTACAATCGTCTACATTTTAAAACTCTCTGGAAAAAACATTTTCATCTACTACTTTTTTTGTTTTTTTTTTTCATGCACCAAACAATAATATATTACCTTTAGTTTCTGGGATAATAGAGTGTTATCTTCCAATTCTTTGTTGAATTTGTGCCCAAGTAATGTGAAAGTACCCTTTGCCTTCAATAACTTGTCTTTTGTCCAACGTTCTATAATAGTCCTCATATACTCCAATAGATCAAATATTGCCAGCTCTCTTGCCTCTTTTGTAACAACGTTCAACGACTCTGCAATGTTTGATGTCATAGTAAAAGTTCTATTTGCCGTTGCATGTACTCTTGACCATTTATGATATCCAATATCATGTAGGTAAGACGAAACACGTGGGTCTACCTCCTGAATCTTCATCATTCTTTCATTGAAATCATCCAGAGTATATGACCGTGCTGTAGCAAAGTACAATTCATGTAATTGTAGATGTGACTTCTTGAATTTTGACCTTATATTTGTCCATATATGCCACATGCAAAAGTAGTGTGCCATTCCAGGATAGACTATGGATGTTGTCTTCGATATACTCTCATTCCTGTCTGAGACAACACACATAGAAGGTCTTTCACCATATGCCTCCTTGAATTGTTCAAAGAACCACCTCCAAGACGCGTCGTTCTCAGAATCAACAACAGCATATGCCAAGGGAAAAATAGAACCTACAATTTGTAGACATAACTTGAGATTAACTATTAAATACAAATATATATGGATAATTTAGGCAATATAAAATACATTGATTTATACAAAGTAACTACATTGTAACTACAACATTATTACATCTATTACCTGCTGCATCCATGGTGCTTGCTGTCAGCATAATACCCCTGTATGATGATTTTAAGAATGTACCATCAACCACTACTACCGGCCTACAATGTTGCCAACCATTTATTGATGTAGAAAGAGCAACAAATGCATACAAGAAGCAATCATCTGCTGCCTTCTTCAATTCCAACTTGATGAACTTCCATGTGCACATGCTTTGGCATCATTAAGGCATAGGAATGAAAGGCCGGACAACTATTGCTCACCGTATTACACAACTAAGAGCCTACTACTTACATATGAATTGTCAGTTAATCCTCTTCCTGATGAAGCAAAATGGGATGTTCCACAACATATTTTGGATGATGTAATAAAGCCACCGGCTAGAGATAAAAGGCAGTCAGGAAGACCTCACAAGGAAAGATATAAAAAATTTGATGAAATAAACTCAAAGAAATACAAGGTGTCATGTGGCAATTGTGGAGGTGAAGGGCATAACAAAAGAAGTTGCAAGAATGCGCCGAAAAAGGCATGAATATAATGTAGCTACAATAGTTATTCAAAATAAATGGTAGTTATCCCAGATTATCGGAATTTAAGGTGTAACTGTAATACGTTTTTGACGATAATAAAGAAGTTTACTAATATACTTGAGTAATGTAAACTATTTGCAGATTGTTGTTATAATGTACTTTAAGTGATTTCGAAATGTGTTATCGACATAATAGATAAAGACAGAATGTTGTAGATAAAGAAAAAACGTTGCAGTTCATTTTCATGAAATTTAAGTAAGAAACATCATCATGTTTATCTGAAAACATATATTGTGCAAATGTACTGCAACAGTGCATGTAGCGTTGGACTTCCAACAATTTGTAGTTATGTAATTGTAGTTATAAGCAGAATAAATGTGTAGTTATATGTAATTGTATGTAATTGTAGTCACTACATTAATAATGTCTAATGTATTCATGAAGCTATTGTTCATTACAACCAAATGACTACATTTACAATACATATTGCCTTGAGGAGAAGAGGGAGCATGGTATGGAATTGTAGATAATTGTAGTTTCCTTTAATACTGTTATCATTATCAATAGAGTTAACATCTGTATTGAGGAAATTCTAAATCGTCGAATAGATTGAACTGGCTTCAAATTTTATTTCATAGTTTTTAGTTCAGACCTGTAAGAAAACCTTGGATTCCAATCCAAGAAGTTGGATAATGCAAGCACTGGCATGATAATGTCTAATGTATTCATGAAGCAATTGTGCATTTAGTTTGCATTTCTGAAACAAATATGTTCTAAACTGAAATGGGAGATCAGAGTTGTAATCAGAATAAAAACAATCTCACAACAAAAGTGAACATACAGTGCAACTAAATGCACAGATGAATCTCAGAAAAATGGCAAACAGAAATGCAAACTTAAGGTTATTTTTCCAAAGCAATTGTTCAGTAAAACCAAACTGACATAATTCTCCACTAACTACAAAATTGTTCAGTATCCATGAAATATTGTGGGTTACAACCAAAGTTCATTACAACAGTACAAACTATTTCCTCTTTCGTTCCACTTTAGTTCTCTCATTTTTTGGCGGTGGACCCCTCCTCCTTGCAAGCCCGCCTGTAACCTCGCTCTCACTGATTGAACCATCATTTAGCTTCTTTGTGGCGTATTCCCACAACAGAGCTCCATAGCGTCTACGGTGTTTGTTAATATCACTAAGATCCTCCTTTGGTATAGACAAATCACCATTGCTAATATATTCCGCAAATGCAGCAACAAATACACCGCAATCCCTGCAGATTATGAGTAATTCTCATTAAATACCAAAAACCAAATAAATTTTAATTAAACATATAGAAAGGGAGTTTAGTTTTTTACAGTGAGCCTTCCTTTTGTTGTGGAATCTCGGCAACCATCCATTGTATGTCTAGAGGGTCCGTAACTGGCTTCTCTACGTATGACTTTGTATTCTTGAAGTCAATGTCCTTGCGTTTACGTAGAAACCAGTGCATGACAAATAAAGAGGAATAAATGTTGAAAATTTTTCAGCCAAAGCTTGAACTGTTTTTTTACGCTTTGCCCTCACCAATGAATCATACACATACAGTTGCCGGTCCTTTATGTCAAACACTAACAACAACCAATGGAAGTTCTCTACAAGTTTAATAGGCATTACCACATAATCCACAAGATCCCATACTACATTTGCAAGAATTCGATAGCCCATAATGTATTCTCCAATATCGTCATCGGCTTTTACAACAGAATTCCTTTGATTAATTGGAGCAGCAGAGAACTTATCATAGATACTTTCAACTTTTGTCTTGAACAAACAGTCTGTTGTTGTAAATCAACAGTTGTTGTTGGGGCCATATTTCCCCTTCTTTCTCAAATAGTACATTATAACATCGATGTGCTGAAAAAAGTAAAAGTTGCATTTATAATATGTAGTTCAAGTCTGTACATTAAGGCAATCTGTCTTTAAAATGCTGTCAACAGTGTTCAATAAACTACATGTTGTAGTGAATTGTAGTTAAATGTAGTGAATTGACTTTAAATGTAGTTAAAGCAATCTGTATTTAATGCAATTTGTAGTTAATGCAAATGTATTCAATTGTAGTCATTTGTAGTCAATAAGAACTACATTTGCATATAACAAGACATACTTAAAGATGTTTAGATGGAATAAGCTATTGGATATCAGTTTTTCAATATCAACAATTAACAGAGCATACAAGATGAAAGAAAACAAATAATGGCTGTGTATAACAGTTTGACAGCTACAAAAGTGAAAATAACAGCTACAAGATGCAAATAAGAGCTAAAAAATATGTAGCTCATGTCTGTGTATTTCAGTTTACTTATAACCCATTCTAGTTATGTGTAATCTAGTTATAAGTCTGTACACATCAAGGCAATCAGTATTTTAAATGTAGTCGTTGGTAGTTAACTGTAGTGTTCAATAACTACATGACAGTGAGCCAGATACCAGATAAAGACAAAACTGCAATGATAATCCATATACTTACTGTACAATTTATTAGCTGTCTGGGGTGAGCAAGGGCGTAGAACAAGTCCTTCTTATCTATTTTTTCGCAACCCAAATCCAACAAAGGATTGAGATGGTTATCCTTCATGGAATAGAAGTTCTTCCTCCTGTAATAATAATATAATTAAACAAACAACTACAAAAAACAAAAACATTGACAACTTTAAAGTCTAAATTAAATAGAAAGAAAAGTAAAACAAATACATACAACATAAAGACATTTAAGCACCATACCTCCTAGATGATTTGTCACTTCGATGGTATAACCAGGTAGTAAAACTATCTATTAGTTGAGGATCAACATCTTCACCAATGGGACTTGTGAATGGGTGCTTTATGTAAAAAAATTTTGGCCCAAAAGACGTGCTGCCTTCAGTACTGTAGAGTGGCGTGAATGGTGATAGTGCATGTTTTCCAGGTAACCTTGTTCTTCCTTGATGAAGAGGGGTTGAATCAACTTGAATTGGGTCACCATACATGACCATTTGTGATAGGTTTTCTGGAATTTCAAAATCGTCCAGTGTCACGCCTTTATTTTCAGTTCCTCCACACATCACTCCAATCTCCTCTTCTTTTTCAATGCATTCTTCGACAATTTCAGTCACAGTTACACCATGAATTGGTGAATGTGGAACATTGTCTTGTTGTTCAAGTTGTTGAGGAGAAGAAGGAGCTGAACAGGTAAATTTATTTTTTATTAGCAATTCAAGATGGAAGTATATATGTATGTATGAATTATCTAGATACCTGTTGTACTGGGGCCTGCACGGACTTGAGGACCAAAATTGAACTGAAATTCTTTGTTTTTCTCTGCTTCATTATGTTCATTATATCTTTTTGAACTAGCAGCAAACTACATTGTGAGATGAATGTTTTAGTATTAGAATACATTATCATAAATATTATATAGTGTTAGTTACAAATAATAGTGAGCCAGCTAAGTCATATGAAGTTCAAGATTGTATAATGAAACAGTGAGCCAGCTACAAAATACAAATAACAGATACACAATATTTATTTCAATTCAATCCTGTATACACAATATTTATTTCAATTCTGCAATCTGTAGTTACTGCATTGTAGTTTATGAAATCTGTAGTCAAATGTAGCCAGTAAGGACTACATTTGGATATAATAAGAAGAGGAAAGAAAACAGGAAGAAATCAAAATACAAATGCCTACAAATGACTACAATTAATCCCTGTTAAAAATCCAGTTATTGAACACTACATTTAACTACAAATAACTACATTTAAAATACAGACTTAGACCAAATGTGATGACTTATAACTAGAATACATATAACTAGATTTGGTTATAACAAAATTGAAATACACAGACTTGAACTATATATAGTGTTACTTACAAATAACAGTGAACCAGGTAAGTCATATGTAGTTCAAGTCTGTATATTAAAACATTGAGCCAACTACAAAATACAAATTACATCTACAAAACTACAAATAACAGCTACAAAAGTGTAGTTCAAAACTGTACATTAATGCAAACAGTAGTTTTAGTGTATTCAATTGTATTGAAATGTATTGTTCAGGAACTACAATTTATGTAACAGCAAACTACATTTTAATAGTAATGTTTTAGTGTTAGAATAGATTATCATAACTATTATTAGTGTTAGAATAAATATATGTAAATTCTTACCTTGGAGTCATCCAATTCATTTCTATTGTTGACAGCATTCACTAATCTTTTCAAAGATTGATCTATGAACTCTCGAAGTTTTGAGAGTTCATCAAAAACATCATTCCTCAGCTGATCTAACTTTCCAGCCACCTAAAAATTAAATATGTATGTGAGTTGGTAAGAATATTTGATTTGTTACACTAAAATAAAAAGAAACTACAATGTCGAAGGAATGATTTCAATTGGTAGTAAACAATGACTACACTACTGTAAATTCTAACAGTACCTGCTCAATCTTCTGTTCCAACTTCCTCATCTGGCTTCTTAAAGATTCCATATCATTTGAAGATTTAGCCTCTTCATGTTGAACTGTCGGAGAAGCAGCAGATGGGACTTTTGAAGGTTGAGTAACCTCTTCATCTTCATAATTAAGGTTTACTGGGAGGTTGAGCGCTCCAATCTCGGCCCCGGATGCAACCAAGTTTGAGAACTGAAAGAAGGATGAAGACAGTGAAGTAAATTTGAAAGAAATTGTAGATGTCATGTAGTTACTATAGTAGTTATTGAAGAATTACACAAAGGTTAACAAGAATACCTTGAGCCACTCAGGCTTGATGAATTTTTCTTCAAAAACATTCAACCAAATCTGTCCTTTTGTAGCCGACCATCTTAAAATACGGGGGATGGAGTCAGAGCACCGTATAGCAAGCTCGGTGCTGACAGAAGAACAGCACTCGTACAGCCACACTTGTAAGGCTAACGAGCATCCCCGTATAAGATAAGAATGGACGTTGGGACTGAGACGATGTCTGACAGACTCAAGAACTTGCTTAAAAGATTTTGTACCCCATGGGTACGAATCAAAATGACCACTCTCTATAAGAAAAAAAGTAAATTTGTCTATCAAACAAACATTTTCCTTATCAGAAGGACAAACAAAGAATTCCAACATATACAAGACACACAACTGTACAGCATCCAAATGATTTGTCCAGGATTTGGATGTCACTACATTTCTCAAAAGTGATTTCTCTACCCGAGATTTGTTAGGGAAGTATTTAGTCATTAAATGGCTAACATAACTAGAATTGTAACCATGGTCCGATAAACTATCAACACAGTTAAACCCAGTTATCAAACAAAAATCCCTCAAAGTAAAAATCAATTTTTGCCCATTTAAAAGAACAGAAAAATAGTCGCCAGTAGACTTTGATAATTCATACTTCATTAGAAGATGAATAGATTGGTTCTGCATGCAGATAGGGGGCATATCTAGTAAATAACCAAAACAAGTGTTCTTGAAAGCACATAATTGTGTTGGGGATAATAAAGACTTTATCTGGGATGGAATCGTTGCATCGCACAAGCTATGGAACCGTATCACACCATAATCAACATTATGTTGTGCATAGTAAGGTCCATTCTGCAAAAAAAGTGCATTAATGGTCGTTAGAATGAAGCTAGATTTCAGAATTACAATATATAATGTAACATATCATATAACTACATTTTAAACACACAAAATACATTTTTAACATACAAACTACATTTTTCCTACATTTTTCTGTATATTGAAACAGTGAGCCCATATGTATTTCAATTCTGTATATGTATTTCAATTCTGTATATTTCATTTTACCTATATACAAATGTAGTTAAATGTAATGTAGTTATAGGTAGAAGTACACTAATGCATTGTGTAGTTTAAATGCAATCTTTAGTGTTCACCTACATACAGATTTTATTCAATTGTAGTTATATTTAGTCAGTTGTTTTTAAATTTTGTTAATGCAATCTGTAGTTACTGCAATTGTAGATAATGAAATATGTAGTCAATTGTAGCCAGTAGGGACTACATTTGGATATAATAAGACATACTTAAAGATGTTTAGATAATAGAAGCTTTTGGATACCACTTGTCCAATATAAACATTTAACAGAGCATAGAAGAGGAAAGAAAACAGGAAGAAATCAAAATACAAATGCCTACAAATGACAACATTTAACCCCTGTTCAATAGCCAGTTATTGAACACTATATTTAACTACAAATAACTACATTTAAACTACAAATAACTGTGTATAACAGCTACAAGATACACATGAAACTACATTCAACCACAACAAACTACAGTTAACAGCTACATATTTGATTCCACAGTATACTAAATCAATGAAATTTAGGTCAATTAAAACACTTCCAAATAATCATTACATTAAACTACTAAAACGACAAAAATATACAATTTTGATTCAGCTGTGACATTGTCAAATAAAACATTACATAGCACTACATTAAACTACAAAAACCAACAATTGACTACAAATTTTTTTCAACACTATATTCTGCCAAACAATTACACATTAACTCCGAATAATAACAATTAACTACAATTTGTATAAGCAACCCTAACATGCAATAATACATTAAATTTTTACAAAAAAACACTTAGACAACAAAAAAAGAATTGAATTCTAATTTTTTCCAAAAAAATATTAAACTACAAAACATTGTAGATAAAAAAAAGTTGTTTACCTTAACCGAAACTTGTTGTTGAACCAATTTTGTGGGTTTTTTAGAGGGTTTCACCTTTTTTTGCTTTGAGGGTGAATGAGACACCTTCTGTATTTTTGTTTTTTGAACTTTGGGTGAATCGTCCACAAAATCATCATCATCCGCCATCAAGCTTTTCCCCTTTCGCTTGCATTGTTTGTCGGCTTCGATTTCAACACCGGTTGCATCAACCTCCTGCAAGTGCTTTGTTCGAGTTTCAACTCGTATTTGTCTCGGCGATTCTGGAACACTTTCTTTTCCACTTGCATGGACAGATGGTTGTCTTTTTACTGGAGATTTAGGTGTTAAAACACCCAAATCAAATGATGGAATTTCGCCTATTTTTTGACGTTTGGGGGTATTATGTTTTTTCACCATTTTGAATATGGATAAGTTTTTTTTCACTGAAAATGTGTTTTCTTCGAAGAACTTTGAGGATTTTTGGCGAGAGAATGCTGCTAATGGAGAAGATGACAATGGAGAGAAACAGTGAAAAGAAGAGAAAGAGGTAAAGGTAAAGGTAAAAGTACACGGGGGGTGGGGTGGGTGTAGTTTTTATTGGGAAATGTTAGCGTTTTATGGAAGAAATATAAAAATTAACAAAAAAAACGTGGTGTTAATTAATAATGTTAAAAATCTGGTAGAAGAAGGAGAAAAAAATGGGGAAAGAAAATATGGAAATATTATTTTCTTCCACAAATAAAGCCCCTAATAAATGATTGGTAATTAAACCTTAAAATTCAATTTTGGTACATATTTTGAAATATGGTATACTAAAATGTAATAAATACTAACCTTAAACATGAGTGGTTATAAGGTTTGTTATATGGGATGTATATGTAAAAATCCCATATCTAAACCTATAGTCTTTAGTTTACACAAATGGCCATCTTATTTCCAAAGTCAACAATATTTAAACTTAACCCCATTTTACAAAATTAGTAGGTATAAGTATTATAAATCCGTTTCCAATCACTTTTTCTATTACACGCAATATTTTCGTATGTTAGAGTATTCGTAAGTCAATTGATGTAAGTACAAAAATGATTTCAACTTTGAAAGTACATAAAGTAACTTAATCATTTTACAATGGTGGTCACAAATATTTAAGATCATGAATAACAAGTACCAAGAGGGTTTGAAGGCTTTGAAGCTAAATGAATTGAAGAAAATAACTTTCGTCAATGTCGACAAGTTGGGAAAGTTATAACATGTACTTTTGAAGTGAAACTAGGGTGCTTAACCTCATAGAAGAATATGTTATGATTTATTTTAGTCGTATGATAGTCTTGTGTCATGTTTGTAAGTCAAGCAAGTTGTGAAACAAAAGTTTGAAAAGGTCATCACAAGTTACACTCATAAATATGATGAAATTTAGGTCAAATATAGCTGAGCATTTCTCCCAATGTACTTAAAAATAAGAAATTATCTACCTACCAAATTGAAGATCTACGAGTCTAATTTTCAACGAATTAACCTATTTATTGATACAATATTTGAGTAGGGAGATATTTATATTTTTGTGAGATTGCGCAGAATGGTAGGTGACAAGTAGGTGCATCACCTACTTGCCAAAAGGAGAGGCCACAATTGAAAGCCCTAAAGTCGGCCAAAAGGGGTGTTTTAAGGACATATTAACTCATTCTATTCAATTATTTCTCAGACCAAAAATCATATTGAACCCCTGCACCTCTTCCCCAAAAATCCTACACAATCCCTAGGTTATTTCGGATGTTACGATGTGATTCTAGTACCGAAAACCCCGGACAGCTTGCTATTTTCTCTTTCTCCTTCATGTAGCTGCATTGGGGAACCAATTTTTTATGGAAAAGGACTAGGTTTCGTGGTTCTACTCAGTTCAAGGTAAGTTTATTCCTCTCCTTCCATTATCTATGTTTATATGAGTTGTAAATCAACCGTAAAGACTAAAACTAGCGAGTTTCGAATGAGTAGTTTGCAGTTTGTTGTTGCGTCATTGTTGGCTGGTTATGAACTTATTTTTATGTTGAATTGATGGCTGGTTTATAGGATAAGAGGCTTAATTATGTATTGTTGGTTGTGTTTCTCTATTTGAAAGAAAAGACAAGTCGAAACACATTTTAGTAAACCGAAAAAATCAGTTTTGAGCTGTTGAATTATGGGACTATCTGTAGGCTATTTCGTGTTACTGTTGGGTTATCTATTTTTCTACTGTTTTTATGTAGTTTGGGAGGAGAAAGAGTGTGGAGAAATACCTATAATCGCATGGTTGTTGGCTGGTCATTCGTTGTTATATTTTTAGGTTGTTGGACACTACTTTGGTTGTCGTTTTATGTATAAAGTGAGTAAGGTGTAGGTTGTTTTGTAGTATATTGAGATGGAGATAATATTGGAACATGATGCATACTTATTGTTATTATTGTATTCTTGCTGTTATTGGTATATGGTATTGGAGGAGGGCCTTTTTATAGGGGAGATGCTGCCAAATTTACGTAAACAAGCTACCAGTTTAAGTTACAGACTTAGCCTTTACTCGGTACTTATTTTAATCTTCTTATGATTTGGTAGACTGAATTGAGTTGTTTGAAGAATAGCAAAGAAGGTATTATGGACCCAATGGAGTTAAGGTATGTTAAGGATAAACCTTTTTTTCATTGTGGCATGATCCAGTAACTACATATGCTTAATTATGAGACATAAAGAGAAGTTTATATTCTTGAATTTATGTACATTTTCCTAGTCTCATAAGTTACAGAATTCTCCCTTATCAGGACTTCACATTTAATTTAATACTGTCTTCTTTCAGCCAAGAGAGCAGGGAATATATATATACAGTATTACGGTATTTTCACTATCATTGAGCTATAATCGATGCGCAGAACCATATTGGGCAATCTCTGATTAGATAGTGAGTTATATACCGAGCCTACTATGGTCGAGCGCCTATGAGCGAACGAAGAATATTTAAGATACAGATCCTAGTATGGTCGAGCGCCTATGAGCGAGCCTACTAAGGAAGAGCATTTAAATATATATACCGAGTTTTATAGGGCCAGACAGCTATTTTACTTACAATATTGAGAGATTTAAGTCAGGATCAGCAGATAAGCCTATTTTCAAATTATCTTTGACTCCCGATTACCTTCAGTTATTATATTATCAGTTAAGTTTCAGCTTTCAATTATTCTGTTACCTTACATACCTGGTACATTATTTCATACTCACGTCCCTTAGCTGGTGGACGTTGTATTTTATGCCTCCATGTCCTCATTGAAAGTTGGACAGACCCTCTCAGTAGATAGAGTCAAACATCATCTTAGTTGGTAAGCTCCACTTCCTCGAAGTTTCCAGGTCTAGACCTTGGAGTCCACTATATATATATATATATATATATATATATATATATATATATATATATATATATATATATATATATATATATATATATATATATATATATATATATATATATATATATATATATATATATATATATATATATATATATATATATTTAATGGGTAGGTCGAGGCCTTGTCCAAATCATGGTACATTCAGTTATCTTAAGAGACTTGTAGATGAGTACTATATAGTTTGTATATCAGTAGATGTTCATGGCAGCCTCGTCAGCTTCCATATATATATATGAGCTTTTGGCTATGTTTACTCCACGGATGAGAAAGACGTTATTTCCAGACGATTCAAAATATGGTCTTATTGACCTAAGTTGAGGGTTACCCCTCTAGAGTCCAGAGTTACAAAGTGGTACGTTCGGGCAGAGTACGGCACCAGGAATCGGCCAAGCCTCTTCAAGTTTGGGGTGTGACTCAGAGTAGTTCTATCCTAGGGAATCCAAGATGTGTCTAGTAAATCCTTATTTATAGATGTATTGTGCACCAAATTACATAAACAAGATGCTACAAGGCATTTAGGAGTCTGTTTCCCTTCTTTCAAATCAAAATCGTGCTATAGAGCTAAGTTATAAGAGTTTGAGCTAAGACTAATGTTTTCTAATTATATATAGATGCTTTTAATTAGAAAAAATTACAACTAGCTAGAGGGTTAATATAGCAACAAGTAAGGGCACTAATAGAACAGAGTTCTTGAAGACATACCGTTGTTTGAGGCCCTATCAGATCGTGCATAGCAGATGTGCAAATTTCCAGCTTAAGACCCTAATATTGGAAAATCAAATACACCCCGTGTTTTTGTACGTAAGAGTACATCGTAAGTTAATTGATGTAAGCTTAGAAATCATCTTTGAAAAGTTTACAAAGTTAGTTAATCATGTTAACATGGAGGTTACAAATATTGAAGATTATGAACAATAAGTATAAAGAGCGTTGGAAGGTTCAGAAGCTAAAGAAATTGAAGAAGGATACGAGGTACTTAGTTAATGAAGAATATTTGAATTTCCACGTCAGGCAGATAAATAAAAGGATTCTCAGTTACCTTCAACAAAAATAGAGGTATGTACAATTGGCCACACCTATCTCAGTTATGCCCTATGGGAGATAGCATATATAGTATAAGAGAAGGATGGGATATCAGGATCCAGGTGGGTTAGAGTAACCCAAAATAGTGAATTGAACCAAGGGAGCCAAAGGTGAAATAATGTTTTGTTGAAGTTTAAAAATAATGCGATAGACAAAAGTATTAGTAGGAGAATAAGAAGAGAGTAAATGAAGCATTATTAGTAGGTATTATAAATGGGTGATAACGATAAATCAAACAATGGTAGGATGATAGAGTCTATGGTCAAGTGAAGAAAAATACAATAGATGACATGCTTGAGACTATAAAAGAGTATATGCTATAAAGTCATATTCTTATTTCAATAAATGAGTTGGTTACTCCAACATGATTACTAGAAAGCTAAGTTAGACCCCGGAGTAATAGAAATCAATATAGGATAGTAAAGAAGAAAAAATCGAACATGATTTCGGGACCAGAGGATTCGATAATAGTCGACATTGTGAGAACTTCATAGACCATGCTCCGACAAAAATAGAATGGAAAATGGAAGAATAACCTTTAAAGGTCATTCAGGAAGACGCTTCCATAAAGTACGCAATGTGAGCAAAGTTATGCTTAAGGGACTAACTCTGCCAGTTACAATTATCACCCTCTGGCGTAAGGAATTCAGTTATCCCTAGTAGATAAAGGTTACCTCAAGGAGAGTAATAGCCATTGAAGACGTGAAAAGAAGCCAAAGATGAAGAGGTAAACTATATATTGGTAAAACTTTATAGCATTTAATGCTAGTACTCTCCTGAAGGAAGACTGTGTGATATGGTAATAAGTAGGAGTTATGTAGTTCAAGTAACTATGGTATAGTAAAGAAAGAATATGGTAAAAAGGCGAAAGAAATAAGATTGCATTTATTCAAATCCTACAGATATGTTATGACTCCAAAACATTATTCAAGCATGATGTCAAAGAAAGGTAGTAAGGGTTCTCAACCAGGACGTTATTGATACTAAGTACAGATGAACACTTGATATATAAGGATCCAATGCGAGAGGTAATTTAAGGATAAGGAAACAACCCAAGAGAGATTATGAGGAATATAGATTTGAGAATGGACCAATGAGTATTTAGTTGTTGATTCAAGAAGCCTATTTATGGCTAGACACGAGGATATAGATAAATCAATAGATCGTGCAAGATAAACCTAGTAAACCTAGCAAAGAGAATTCAGTCTGAAAGATACGACATCGTAATCCTTGAGAAATATTCATATAGGAGTTGAGGTAGTTATAGTTGCCGTAAAAAGTGTTATGGAAATAAAAGAGTGTGCCACTGGGGAAAAAAATTGAGTTTAGAAGTAACCATGTGAGAACAAGGGCAAGAAGGTATATAATTGAGCATATTTATAATTGAGTAAGAACATTAGAAATTTTGCCAGGTATATGATGGGATAAGCTCACAACTTTACAAGAGTCAGAGATTCTTCCATAAATGCTACAATGAATGACTAGCTGAGGAGATAAGGAAGAAGGATTCAAACAAAGCATAGTGATCTAAATAAATAATGGTCTTGTAACAATAGTCTCACTACGGCATTGTATGATGTCTATAACAAAGTGGCACCTGTCGTAACTAAGGAACGGGAAGTAAAATCCACAGTAATATTTTAGATCATATGGATTTCACAGAATTCAAATATATGTGGGCACTCAGATAAGCAAATCATTCATGCAACAAGTGGCAGACCGAGAAAGAAAGGTAACTACTTACTTTTAATGAAAGTTGAGAAGGCACGAAAGGAATTATTTGATCTATGACCTAGAGTTAGTTACATTATGAATACACTTAAGATTTCGGAGTGTTATACATGCAACATATACATTGAAAATGATACAGGTATACGAGACTCCACTATAGGTTAAAAGAAAGAAAAGACTCCACGTCACAGACAAAAGATTGAATTGCTAGAAGGTTATATCATGGATGTTCCATAGCATCAATGAGGGGCTAAAGTAATAACTAGTACCCTGAGCCATGGGTCAAAAGATAAAGTAAGCCTACTTAAAGGCTGAGATAAAGAAGGAAACTAAAGAGTTACATCAACAAACTGAATTAGGAGTCTGATTATTAGACCCCAATGAGTATAGTAATCGTGATTTAGAACATTGTAGAATCACTCTAAATATCAAAGGTACAAAAAAGATAGTACAACAAACGTATTCTATAATGACTATACGATAAATCTAGTTAGAACAGTACAAACATCATAAGACGTCAGTATGAAGCTTTTGGCAGATTGTGTATTCACATGATATATAAGTATTATAGTAGAGCTTTAAGGTGTGGATGTGAATTCCACCTATGTGGAAGTGATTTTATGAAAGGGATAGAAGATACGATGCAAGATTTAAAGGTAAGTGAGGTATATGTGAAGAAGGTACGATATGCCCAAGTATAGAAGGTTATGAATAATCCAGATAATTCTGTATTAAGAAATGATAGCAGTGTAATCAGTGGCATATTTTCCAGCATGTGGTTTCCCGGTATCGAGATGTTTAGTTAAGAGAGTAAATAAGAGTTAGAGACATCGTGATGTCTATCTTGAGGTTCCAGGTATCAATATATCTATTTAAGAGAGTAAAGAAGAGTTGGAGACATCGTGACATCCCGCTTCAGATTCCAGAAAACATAAGAAAATTTATGGGGCTAGCAAGTTAAAGGTTAGGAGTAGTATAGATACATGTCAGTCACAAGCTAGAGTATGGCATAGTGACAAGGTTTTAGATAGACAAGAGTAAGGATAAGAAAAGGTGGGTGAAAAGGTGATTATAATAGGTAAAGCCCCGTAATTAAGCCCATCAAAACATGAGGGTTGATGAATTCAGTAAGTTATACAAAGATCAGCATAGCCTGAATAAGCTCAGAGAAGTCTAAGACTATGAGTGATTTAAAGAGATGAAATGTTGCCCTAGTAGTAGAATAAGGATGTAATTGTGATAGATAAGAGGATTACGTTAAGGCCTTTGATTGGGTAATAATTCAAATAAAATGGATCTCATGAATTATATAGGATTAAATTACCCCCATAAGGTGAATCATGTTAGGATGCTATGAAATACAATTAATGAAGTATTGTATCGTCTCTAGGTGGATCAGGCAAATAACTTCAAATGTTCGCCGATGCAACGTGGACCCTTAGGACAATGTAATACGTAAGAGGTTTTAAGCTATCATTGGTAGATTATAGATCAACTTAAGGTGAATCATAAAAGATGGGTACAAGTTCCAAAGTATGAGATAAGATTTGTTTCCTATCCTTAAGATGAATAGTAATGAGGAAGCATTAAAGGACTTAGATTTATACATATAGGATAAGCAGCAAGAGACCTGGAGTTGGGTAGCAAACCTTGGTAATAATAAATCGAAGTAAGTGTTATGGTATAGTATAACCTATCTAAATGTAGTAAATCCATAAGGATAGATATACAAGGCTATAAAACAAGATATAGCGACAGTCGTAAGTTCGAAAAAGCACCAAGCAAAGGACTTCAATACACCTATAGATGCCTAGAGGGACAACTTGCCATAGTTCTGTATGTATTCACAAAGTGAGGCCTAGAGATTGGCAAAAAGCTGGAGGAAGTAGGAGAGAAGATTCGCATAGGCGCACATACATGCTGCATGATAGAAGATCGCAATAGTTACGAGATTTGAAGAATTCCAACAACAAGTCATGGCGTGAGAAAGAGACATATAGGGGGAAATGCCCTAGCCTTCAAATTTATAGAAAAAACAGTTGCCTAGATGGCAAGGACAGTATTAAATTATTCATTAGTGCTATGGGTTATGAGACTACTAGGAACATCAATCAACATTCGAGGACAAATATTCCAAAGGGGAGAATGATGTTACACCCCATGTTTTCGTACGTTAGAGTATTCGTAAGCCAATTGATGTAAATTCATAAATGAGATCAAGTTTGAAAGTACGTAAAGTAAGTTAATAATTTTACAATGGAGCTTACAAATATATAAGATCATGAATATCAAGTACCAAGATGGTTTTAAGGCTTCGAAGCTAAATTAATTGAATAAAATAAGTTTTCGTCAGAAGTCTACAAGTTGGGAATGTTATAACATATACCTATAGGGTGAGACTATAGTGCTTAACCTTATAAGAAGTGTTATGTGTTATTTTAATCATATGATACTCGTGTGTCATGTTTTGAAATAAAACGAGTTGTGAAACAAAAGTTGAAAAAGGTTATCACAAGTTACATTCATAAATATGGTGAAAATTAGGTCAAATGTAACTGAGCATTTCTCCCTATGTACTTGGAATTACGAGGTAATCTACCTATAAATTTCAAGATCTGCGTTTCCAATGGATTAAACCATTCATTGATACAAAATTTGAGTTGAGAGATATTCACATTTTTGTGAGATTGCATAGAATGGTAGATGACAAATAGGTGCATCACCTACTTGCCAAAAGGAGAGGCCACAACTAAAAGACCAAAAGTCAGACAAGAGGGGTGTTATAAGGACATATTAATTCATTTCATTCACTTATTTCTCAGACCAAAAATAAGATTTAACGCCTGCACCTCCTCCCAAAAAATCCCACACAAGCCCTAGGTTATTTCGGATGTTACCATGTGATTCTTGTGCCGAAAACCCCGGACACCTTGCTAGTTTCTCTTTATCCTTCATGTAGCTGTCTTGGGGACTAATTTTCTATGGATAAGGACTGGGTTTCGTGGTTCTACTCATTCCATGTTAAGTTTAATCTTCTCCTTCCATTATATATGATTGTACGAGTTGTAACTCGACCGTAAAGACTAGACCTAGCGAGTTTTGAATGAGTAGTATGTTGTTTGTTGTTGCATAACTGTTGGCTGGTTGTGAACTTATTTTTAAGTTGAATTGATAGTTTTTTCATAATATAAGAGTCTTTATTATGTATTGTTGGTTGTGTTGCTCAATTTGAAAGAAAAGACAAGTTGAAGCAAGTTTTAGTAAACCGAAAAAATTAGTTTTGAGTTTTTGAATTATGGGATTGTTTTATGGGTTTTTAGTGTTGGTGTTGGGTTGTCTATTTTGCTACTATTTTTATGTACTTTGGGAGGAGAAATTGTGTGGATAAACAGCACATAATGGCAGGGTGGTTGGTTGGTCGTTCGTCGTTACATTTTTTAGTTTGTTGGATACTATATTGGTTGTCATTTTATGTATGAAGTGATTAGGGTGTACACGCTATTTTGTGGTATATTGTGATGGAGATAAGGTTGGAACATGATGCATACATATTTTTGTTGTTATTTTGTCCTTGATGTTGTTGGTATATGGTATTGTAGGAGGTCCTTGTTATAAGGGAGATGCTGCCAAATTTACGTAAACAAGTTACTAGTTTAAGTTACGAACTTAGCCTTTATTCAGGACTGATTTTGAATCTCCTTATGTTATGATAGATTCAGTTGAGTTGTTTGAATAATAGCATATAAGGTATTATGGACTCAACAGAGTTAAGGTATGTTCAGGCTAAATATTTATTTCATTTTGGCATGATCCAGTAATTATATATGTTTGATAACGAGACATAAAGACAAGTTCATATTCCTGATTTTATGTATATTTTCCTAGTCTAATAAGTTACAGCATTCTTCTTTATCGGGACTTCATATTCAATTACTATTGTCTTCTTTCAGCCAAGAGATTAGAGAGTCTATATATATACAGTATTATAGTATTTTTACTACCATTGAGCTATAATCGATGGGTAGGCCTCTATTGGGCATCCTAAGATCAGATAGTGAGTTATATACCAGATCATGAGTGGTCTAGTGCCTATGAATAAGCTCAGAATGGCCTAGTGCCTATGAGCGAGCAGACTATGGCAGAGCATTTATATATATCCCGAGCCTTATAAGGGCGGACAACTATTTTACTTACTATATTGAGAGAGTTGAGTCAGTATCAACAGGTAAGCATATCTTCAGATTATCTTTGACTCCCAATTACCTTCAGTTATTATATTATAAGTTTAGTTTCAGCTTTTAGCTATCCAGTTTCCTTACATACTCGGTATATTATTTCCTATTGACATCCTTTTGCCAGAAGACAATGCATTTCATGCCTGGCGGTCCTCATTGATAGTTGGACAGACCTTTCCAGCAGACGAAGACAAACATCAGCTTAGTTGGCAAGCTCCACTTCCTCGGAGTTGCCAGGTCTAGACCTTGAATTCCATTATATATATACAGATTTGATGGGTAGGTCGAGGCCCTGTCTTGATCATGATACAGTTAAGTTATCTCTAGAGGCTTGTAGACGAGTCATATATAGTTTATATATCAGTAGATGTTCATGATAGCCTCGTCAACCTCCACAGTTATATATATATATATATATATATATATGAGCTTTTGGGTATATTTATCCCACCGATGAGAGAGACATTATTTTCAGACGATTTAGAATATAGCCTCATTAGCCTAAGTTGAGAGTTATCCCTCCAGAGTATAATGTTACAGAGCGATACGTTCGGACCAAATATGGCACTGGGTGCCGGCCATACCTCTTCAAGTTTGGGGTGTGACACTTTCAATTATATAGGAATTTCAAAGGCTTTTCTTTTAAATAAAACACACACTCTTTTTCAAAGTATGTATACTACTTCCTTTTCAAAATAATAAATTTTAAAACATACCATAAGGTAAGCGATACACTTTCAAGCACTAACTAAGTAGAATATAAACATTAAATTTTTTTAGATCTAGTCTAAGTTCTGTAGAGCTACCTTAGGTAAATTTTAGGGGGTGCCTAACACCTTCCCTTAGAAGATATGAACCCTTACCTAATCTCACTGGTTTGTCGACTAATAGGATAAGGCAGCATAACCTAAATGGCACATATACTTGTGCTACTTTATCATGTCGGTCCTCCTACTTTACTTTTTTATCCAAATACTTTAACTTATTCAAAATATACATCTTAAACCCCTCTTCTGACCATTGACCAAGCACATGTGGCAAAATAATGGTTAAGTTGGACAAAGTGAATTCAATTCACGTGGATAATGAATATGAACAGTTTGAACCAAAATTAATTAAAATAAAAAGAAAAAATTATTAAACTAAGAAGAACAAAAATAAGTTTAAAAAAGCAAAAGAGATATTTTGTTCATCCCTTTTCATTTTCCCACCACCTCATATATGCTTTTTCTTCTTCTTCTTATTTCCCACTCCCTCCTCCCTCCTACCCCCCCTCCCCAAAAACCACCCCCCTCTTTCGTACACCCCCTGTAAGTATCTTCTTCTTCCCCACTGCCTCATCCCCTTAGCAACATCCCTCCCTTTTCGTTTCCTCTCCCCTCGTATAGTTATTCTTTTTCTCCAAAAAAAAAAACAAAGAAAAACAATTCAAATATGATTTTTCAATTAGCACGGAATTAAGATCCTACATGGAGGCATTATGAAAAATCCTTTATGGGAGTACAAATTAATAGAAAGCACAGAATTAATTTGAGTGGTCTACTTTTTCAAACCACTAAACCACTAATGTTTATATTGTTTAGCATATATCTTCAAAAGTGATGGCACTAGCCAAATTCAGAGTATGCTAGCTATAGGGTTAACCACTTAATTTATCACATATGTAATTATTTATAAGAAAAGAGGGAAAACGTATCTTCTTTTTCCATCAATCGGGCATTTAACATCTGGTAATAAGTGGGTAATTAGAGGCTTAAGCAGCAGACTAAGTCTTCAACTGAGAAAAAGCAGAACGTGGAGGAGATTCATGGAATTTATAAAATGGATCAAAAGATTAAAGCCAACCCTTTCCTTTTTCATCTCTCATTTTGTAATGAGGCAGCAACTATATCTCCTTATGTTTGCAGCTCAAAGAATTCCGACTAGTCCCAGAAGACTTTGCCACTAGTTGGGAATGATTTTCTTTTTCTTTTTCTTTTTCATTCTTTTTAAAAAAATAGTATATAATAAGTTTTTTCAATATATAAATTATAAAATAAAATAATGTGAAATATGATGTGTCATCTACGTCAAAAAAGTGAGATACACACCCGATTAGAGGAGGTAAAATATAAATTTTGAATAAGTTAAAATGTCTAGATGAAAAAAAAATAAAGTAGGTGGACCAGCATGATAAAGTGGCACAAGTATAAGTGTCATTTAGATCATTCGACAATGACCTTAACAATTAAATAGCTACCATAGTATACCTTAAATATTAGGTGATGCCTCTCTTTATCATCAACAGAAAAGTCGCTAATGGAATCTTGTTTTTACTCGTGCAAAATAGGGTGCAACAGTATTGCATATGAAACCATGCTTAATCACTTTGTGACTATGTGAACATCATCACTACACTTGGTTTTAGCCATAATAATGCTTTATTTGTTAAATACCCATCTGCACTTTACTATTTTACATATCCTTGTGAACTTGTTGATAAATTATGAAATCATAAATGTGATAAAGACTTTAACTTTTGTTTTGTAATTTTATGACACATGTGGACATATTGAATAGATTGTGGGTGTATGGGCACTAAGGTATTTTCCATGGAAGCACGAGGTTTTTCGTGCTAGTGCGATTGATATAGACACGAGGTTTTTTCTATAAGAGGACGATGTTTCTTCCGTTCGAGTGCGATTGATCTAGGCACCAGGTCTTTGTAATCCGAACACCAGATTTCTTTCATACGAGTGTGATTATATTGTGGAATGAGGTCTACGCTATGAAAATGAGTGATGTTGGTACAAGGTCTTTATAGTGTGAGTGTGTAGTATTGTGGCACAAGGACTTTGACTTGCTGAGACTGATAATGTGGGTATGAAGTGCCTTATGTGTGCATTTCTATTTAATGACTTGTTGTTGAAGCTCTGCCATTTTCTTTTTAATAATTGTTGTCACTTTTTTCTATTATTTTTGTTTATATTATATTTTTTGTTTCCAGCCTATCTATTTATTGCACAAGTTTATTGCGACTAGTGAATATCACATAACTTAAACATCATCACTACTTTATCGAGGTTAGCCTTGATACTTACTGGATACCAATAATGATATACTCGTATTACACTTTTGCATATTTTTGTGCAGGTTTAGGTGTTGGAGTTAGCGGATTTGGAAGTGAGAGCTTTATTGATGGTGAGGATTCAAGGTAGTTGTATTGTCCATCACAGTCCTTTGAATTCCTTTCCATTTTATTTATACTATAATTTTTATATTCGAATAATAATTTATATTTGAGATATTACCATGTATTCAGTCGGAGCTGGAGATTATATTGAGAATTGCTATTTTGACTTGTATTATCGTTATTTGTGCATTTTTATTAAACTCGTCACTATTCTATTATAATTTGCTGATTTAATGTTGATAAGTGATCAGTTTACCTAGTTTTAAAGACTAAGTGCCATCACAATTCACACGGGGAGATTCGGGTTGTGATAACTTGGTATTAGAGCTATAGGTTTATAGGTTCTATGAGTTGTGAGCATGTTTAGTATAATCTTGCGACTCGATACATAGACGTCTATTCTTATCTTCGAAAGACCACCGACCTATTAGGAAACATCACTTTATTTTATTCTTTATCATGCTGATTTGATATTTTAAATCTTTAGCCTTTACTCTTCTATTATTTCATAGATGGCAAGGACACACGCTACTGAATTAATTGAGTAGATACTCGTGCCCCCCTTCTAGATTCGCGAAAGGGGGGCCGAAGTAGAGGCCGGGAAGGGACATATGCTACATCTAGAGTACTTTCCAGAGCAACAGCTGTAGAACCTCCAGTTCTCTGATCTATTCTTGGATGATTTTATTCCAAATACCCAAAGGGATAAATTACGCAGCGAGTTTGAGCAGTTGCAATTGGGGGATTTGACTGTGTCCAAATCTACTATGAGGTTTACAAAGTAATCCATCATACACTTACCTTGGTTTCCACTGTTAGAGAGAGTCCACAAATTTATTTAGGGACTCGCCTATAGCCTCAAGTTTGGAATTGCACAGAAGTTGGAGATTGAGAATCTGTTCTACTAGGTTATGGAGATTGCTAGGAGATTTAAGCATATTCGTGAACAGGAGAGGGAGGATATGGAGGCTAAGAAGCCTTGTGTGTTACATCCCGAAATATTACATCCCGCAATATTATATCCCGCAGTATTATATTACGATAACGTTATGCTCTACAGTAATACGGTACGATGATGTTATCCTCCGCAATAATATATTACGATGATGTTACAACCAACAGTATTCAGTTACGACAGTCTTCTACCCAGCAGTATTACATTACGGTGATATTATGCTTCACAGTAATAAACTATGACAGTGTTGCATCTTGCAGTGTTCCACGTTGAATTTGTCGTAAGGTAATTGACATCCGTCCAAGGAAAAGATTATTTGGGTATTATAAGGATAAAAAATAATGAGTAAATTGGTGAAGGTACGAGGGTAAGTAAAATCGAAAAAAACAAATTTTGTCAAAGTTTGACATTTTAGGATAAAATACGACCCGAACTAAAATACCCAATATTTATGGATAAGTATCATACAAATATTACATGACCATGATAATAAGATGTATAAGGTATGTAAAAAAATGAGTAATATTTTAAGTAATTTATAATTTTTTAATTATATAAATAATAAATTAATTACCGAATTATAAAATATTATCTGATTAACTAATAAGTGAATCAAAAATTGATAAGATAATCTACCCTACTCCCCAAGTGGCAGTGTGCCATCATTCAACATATGACTCTTGTCATATGTATGTAACGTGTAAATCTCTCCAATAACTCATCAGAATGAGTCATTTAGTAGAAAGACTTATTAACTTAAGATAAGTCTTGAATGATATAACATACAAGATCCATTGGATATTTTCTGAAAGTAGAAAAAACGATTTCAAGATCCATTGGATATTTTCTGAAAGTAGAAAAAACGAGAATCAAAAGCTCTAATTCATTATTTGAATTGAAATCAATAACTTGGAAATAGAAGCTTCAAAGAAACGTTGGAATAAGCTTACAGTTTAAATCCATTCTCTAGTTCAAAAACGTTCAACCAGAACAAGTTCGTTCCAATTTTAAGAAAATTCGGTATAAATTTCGTAGAAGTAGATTCATTTAAACTATTTCAAAAACAAGTATGTTAAGGTCATTTATTTTTCTTTTGGTATGGTCCATATGATACTGAAAAAATAAGTAAATATACCATTCTCATAAATTGCAATATTCATCGAATTATTAGGGGTGTCTGTATTCTTGATTCCCATAAAAATTATTATTATTTTCTGTTCGTGGGTCTCAGAATAATACGCAGTTGGAAAAGTTTATCCGAAAGGAATATCGAGATTATTATATATTTTTCATGCATTTCACTCACTTATACATGTGCATTGACCCATGATCAGATGGCGTTATATACGTGTGTGTGTGTGTATATATATATATATATATATATATATATATATATGGGTTATGGAAAAGGTTACAGCGTTATATACTCATCACTACCTGATCAGCTGGTATATGACGATGATATGTGCATCTCTACCTGATCATGTGGTATACGATGATGATTTTGCCCACAGTTACCGATATAATATGATAAAATCCCTTCAGAGGCTGATGATGTTATGAAATATGTACCTATACATGACATGATATTCATACGCATATGCATGATGCTAAAAGTAATTTATGATTTATAAAATTATCCAGACTTACGGGTTGAATGATGTATTCTATATTTCTTTCATGTCTTTTATGTACTTATTTAAGTGCCCTACATACTCAGTATAATATTCGTATTGACGTCCCTTTTGCCTGGGGACGCTATGTTTCATGCCCGCAAGTCCAGATAGGTATGTTAAGAGCCTTCAAAATAGGCTATCAACTCAGTGAAAGATGATGGTACTCTCCATTTGCTTCGGAGTAGCATGTTTGGTTAATATGATTTAGATGTATATTATGTGGTATGGCGGGACTCTGTCCCAACCTTTATTATATTTATGTACTTTTATAGGCTTGTAGACATATGTCGTGTACATGAAAAATTGTGCGGCCTTGATGGCCTATGTTTCGTATTTATAAAAAATCATGTAGACCTATTAGGATGTCATGTGTATATAACGATGTAATCAGAAAGATACGTTTCGTCCGTACTTGGTTGAGTAAGATACCGGGTGTCCGTCACCACCGAACGATTTGGGTCGTGACATTGTGGTTCTAGAGGATTTAGTAGTTTCCACTCTTTGGCTTAGATCTATCATGGTAGAGGCTTTGTTAGTTAGCCAGTTGAGTCCACACTTCAGGTCACCTATAGTGCTCCAGCTAGTCAAGTACAACAGGGCACTTGGCGAACGACCATCTTTTAGTGCACTTTCTGCATGGGGTTCTCGCAGCAGTTATTCCAATCATTTGGCTCAGACGATGTACCATAATCTACGTGCACAGAGGAGTTTTTTTTTTAGTGTAGTGATACTAGGCACCTTACTAAATATCCCAAACTTCGGAGGGGGGGACTTCACCATGGTACTCAGGCTATGATTTCCGCTCCAGTTGTTACTCCACCTACACACCTAGCTAGAGGTAAAGAACGGGCGGGTAGAGGATGTCCTAGAAAGGGAGGTCAAGCCCGTTATTATGCTTTCCCTTGTAGGAAAGAGTTTGTTGTATCAGATGATGTCATTACATGTATTATTGTGGTTTTTCATAGACGTGCATCATTTTTATTTAATCCGAATTTTACTTATTCATATGTTTCATCCTATTTTGCTTTATATTTTGATAAGTCTATTGATTCGTTGGAAACTCCTATCTATATGTCTATGCCTACTAGGGATTATATTGTGGTGGATTGTGTCTATCATTCTTGTTTGATCATTACTAATGGATACGAGACTAGGGTTTATCTTCTGTTACTCATATGGCTTTTGATATGATTTTAGGCATAGATTAGTATTCATTAAATAACTTTACTCTTGATTTTCATGCTAAGACCATGACGTTGGCTATGCCGGAGTTGCTGATGTTGGAGTGGAGAGGTTCCTTGGGTCATGTTCCTAGTAGAGTGGTTTCTTTCTAAAGCATCGGTATATGCTTGAAAAGGGGTGTTTGGTGTACTTAGCCTTTGTGAAGGATGTTAGTGTTGATACACCTACCATTGAGTCAGTTCCGGTAGTGAGGGAGTTTCTAAATCTGTCTCCACTAGACCTATCGGGCATGCCACTTGAAAGGGAAATTAATTTTTATATTGACTGGATGTTGGACACTCAGCTCATATCTATTCCATCCTACCACATGGCTCCATCAAATTTGAAGGAATTAAACGAACAACTTCAGGAAATGCTTTGATAATGGTTTCATCAAGGCTAGTGTGTCACTTTGGGGTGCACTGATACTATCTGTGAAGAAAATGATGGTTCAATGAGAATGTGTATTGACTAAAGACTATTGAAAAAGGTTACTATCAAGAAAAAATCCACTACTGTGTATTGATGACTTATTTGATCAGTGATAATTGGCTAAAAGTACATATAATATAATCATAATTGCCACACATTTTAAGATAATAATAATGATATTTAGAATGCATTATGATGTTTTGAGCCTAATTTTGTTATTTACTTGTGTAGGTGTGATTGGAAGAAGAATGATGCAATAATGGTTCAGTGCCACAGTCAGTGCCCAGCACCCACTATAGCATTGAATTTTAGTGCCATAGTTAGTGCCTAGCACTCACCATAGCACCCAAACTTTGTGCCATAGACAGTGTGGTGCGCCCAATCTATTTCAGAGGCTTTTTCTGTTTTGCTTGGACTTGGTTAAAATCGTCTAGGACTTTTTCTACACATATAAATAGTCTTTAAACACACTTTTTGAAGAGGATTCAGCCTAGGGAGATCAAGGAGCCGTAGTGTAGGTCGGATTCCATGTTTCCTTCTTCCAAACTTAGTAATTTTTATGTTTCTTTAGATGATTTTTCATTTGGTTATCATGTCTATATGAAGCTAAACTTCACTTTCTAGAGTTGTGGTTCTTTCATGAGTATTTTTTATTGAATATTGATGTTGATTTCTTGATTTATCATATTGGTTTATTTATTTAATCTTGCGCTTAGTTATTTGATTGGTTGATCGCCAATTGAATACTATCTACGAATCTAGAGTTGAACTCAAAAGTGGGAACTATATATTGCAGCTAGGAATAAATAGAGCAAGTTCATGAACCTGAGTATCGAGGAACAGATCCGCGGTTAGAATGTTTTGTTGAAGTACAAGAATTATAAATGTGTTCTTGTTAGCTCTAGTTTTATAGACATTTAGGTGTTAGGTTATCTTGAATAGACGAGTAAGAATTCGATAGATTCTTATGAGAAATAACCCTGTCAACTAATAAACTAGATGAATTAGTTAGTCAATACAATGAGGAATACGATAGGAATGTTAGATAACCCATAACTCTAGATCATTTTACATTACATTGATAACATAAAAATCTACTCTTTATTTGTTCAGAGTTTATTATTTATTTATTTATTAGTTTAATTATTTTAGCATCACTATTTTTGGATTTAATCCTTGTTCAGAACATTAAGATAGTCTGATCTAGTTAATAGTTAATAACAACATTGCTCGTGAGTTCGACAATCTACCTTATCAATTTATTACTTGACGCACGCATATACTTTCGTGTGTGTTTGGCCGCAATAAGTTTTTGACGCCACTGCTAGGGACATAGAAATTAGCTACTGGTCTAATATAAGTGTTTCTTGATTATTTGTTCAAGTTTAATTTTTATTTTTCTTTATTTGTAGCATGCGTGCTCTTCTCTTGAATGCGGAGTAGTAGAAGCACGAACATCCTCCTTCCTCTTGATCTTGAAATAGAGTGAACACTTAATAGGTTAAGGAGGGAAGTCAAAGCTAGAACTTGAACATAACAATATTTGGACATCATAGTTCAATCATAACCCATAGAGATGGTAGATAATGAAGAACATCAGCGATAGAGGTCCCAATGCCTAATCTTACTAATGTGACTCAGGCCATCGTGAAGCCAAATATCACGGATCACTTTGAGATAAAAAAATACATGGTACAACTGATTCAGTCCACATGTATGTGATTCTATCTCATCTGGATCGACAACGACACATCCAGAACTTTTTGGAAATGATAGATACTTACAACTATCCGGATGTTTCCAAGAATTATGTTAGACTAACTTTTTTCACTTTTCACCATTAGGGGAAGACAAAGTATGGTTGCATAAGGAGCCCGCAAACTCAATGTGCACTTGGGACGATCAAGCACAAAAATTCTTAATCAAGCTTTTTCCCACTAAGAAGACAAAGTCGCTGAGGATCCAAATTCTCAGGTTTCAAAAATAGGATGGCGATACTCTTTGTCAAGCTTGAAAAAGATATAAGAATCTACTTAGAGACTTCCCACATCATCATCAGACTAATTAGGTATTGGGTGACACTTTCATTGATGGGTTGGATTAGGCATAAAGATGAATATTGACTCAACTTGTGGGCGTAGTTGCATGGCAGGGCAGTATAGTGAAATCTAGATCATGCTGAACAATTTCACTACTAATGATAATAATTGGCAAAGAGATGAGGGAACCATGAAGAGCATTTAAATAGAAGACAATAGTTATAATTGAGCTTGATGATTTCTCTGCCATGAGGGCAGATATAGCAGAGTTGGAAAATTAGATGAATAAAATGACAAGTTCTTTCCGTTAGCAAAGTTCGCTTACAACAACAGCTATTAGTAGAGTATACAGATGGCTTTGTATGAGGACTTATATGATAGGAGATTTCTCTCTTCGATTGATTGGTTTGAGCTTGAGGAGCTAGGTTGTTAGGCACTGATATGGTTTGGGATACTTTGGTGAAGGTGAAATTAATTCAGGAAGGGCTTCATATACTGTAATCCAGGCAAAAGAGTTATGCTAATGGGAAGGCTCGTGATGTGGCATTCATGGTGGATGAGAGATTTCTACTTAGAGCTTTTCCCATGAAGGTTGTGATGAGGTTTAGGAAGAAGGGCAAGTCGAACCCTCCGTATATTGGCCATTTTGAGGTGCTAGAGAGAGTTGTGGATGTGGCCTACAGACTTGCCTTGCCACCTAGTTTACCAGGATTTCACCAAATGTTTCATGTTTCGTGTTTCATGCTCAGAAATTATTATGGGGATCCATCACATGTATTAGACTTCAACAGGTGCAAACTCATGATATGGAGTCGGTGGTCATTTTTGACCGCCAGGTTCAGAAGTTGAGGTCGAAGAATATAGCATCGGCGAAGGTTTATTGGAGAGGCTAGTCATTCTACAAAGATACTAGGGAGACCGAGAAGGAGATATGAAGCAGATATCCTTACCATTTTGAAACCCTAGGTATGATTCTAGACTTATTTGACGAACATTTATTTAAGAGGGATAGAAGGTAATGATCCGATTGTTCATTTTGAGTATTTTTGCCTTGTTACCCCTATTTTAGGCCTTGTAGTGCGGTTGGTTTGGTATAAGGAAGTTTTCAATTTGGATACCTAGTTCCAAGGTTGGAAGCTTAAGTTGTAGGAATTGATCGAGGTTTGTCTTTTGTGTATTTGTACTCGGAATGGAGTTTTGATAGTTATCTTAGGTCCAGATGGTGATTTTGAACATAGGCGTGTGTCCATATTTAGATTTAGAGGTTTCTAGGTTGTTTTGGCTTGACCTGTAAAAAGATGGAAACTTGAAGGTCTGGAAGGTTCATAGGTTTGACCCGAAGTTGACTTTGATGATGTCGAGTTTGAATTTTTGTTCTCGGTGTTGAAATAGGTCATATATTTTATTTGGGATTTGTATACAAAATTTGAGATCATTCCGAGTTGTAGTCATGTTTCCCTTAAGTTTTGAATTCAAAAATTTGGATTAGTTCATTAAGTTTGGATTGAGTGTGATTCATAATTTTGATATTATTTTGTGTAATTTGAGGCCTCAAGTAGGTTCGTTTATGTTTTGTTATTGGTTGGTGTGATTTGACGGGGTCCCGATGACCTTGGAGGTTTTTCAGGGTGATTTCAAGCCAATCCCCCTTTGTTTTGGACTACTGAATTGCTAGCATCTAGTGTCTTCATCGCGATCGCGATAGGATGGTCACAATAGTGGAAGGTTAGTATGAGCTAGGCAGTCACCTTTCATCACGTTCGCCATTGGGCTTTGCATTCACGAAGTAGCTAGGAGCTGGGAGGGGTTTGGCCGACACATTCGCAAGGTAAAGGCACATTTGCATAGGGTTAGAAAAGTTCTTCTTCACTAGCCGATATGTTTTTCTCTCATACCTTTCTTCATTCATAGTTCAATACTTGGGTATTCTACGTGTAGAGGAACCACACCAATATATCTCGAACATGGTGGTTAAACACTACTGCGGTGACATTACTGTAGGGGAGGTCTTGCAAAAAAAAAATAGCTCGACGTCAAGATGATAAAATGCTTAACACCTCTCATTCTTATTACTTTTTCAATATGAAAACAAAAAAATGTCATTTTATTCAAAACCCCAATTGTGACATCCCTTCTATCCCACTTTAAACCTCGGAAAAGCATCCTTCTTATAGAGATAAATATGCTTTCACATCTTCTTAACATGTAATGGCTGGGGAGAGTAAAGGTTCCTTTTTATTGGGTACTCCTAAGAATAGATCCAGTGGAGAAAAGGTGGGGCTAATAGCTTAGAGGATTAGATCATGTGTCCCAAAACCACGGTGTCGGGGATTTGAATCCCTCCTCGCCCACAACCGACCCAAAAGGGAAGTACATTTCCCTCTGGTAGGCGCTCGCGATCGTATGGATAACAATGCGAATGACTTTCACATGGTGAGTTTTTTACCTTCGCGGTCATGATATGGGTCTCGCAATCGCGATGCATATGCCTGGGCTGACCCTTAAGTACTCTATTTCAAGGATTTTAGTCATTTATCATATATTTTAGATTAGGCTCAAATTTGGGCAACTTTTTTAGGAGATTTTCACGATTGGAATTGGGATAAGTGTTTTTGACTTGGATTTGTTTATGATCATGATTCCAACCTTGATTTTAGTCTTTGATTAGTGAACCTAAGTGAAGAAAATTAGGAATTTTGGTTTAAAATTTTCTAAATAAAAAATGATATTTGAACCCCGATTCGGAGTTGCATTTGGATGAACTTATATGGTTGGACTCATATTACAATGGATGTTCAAAATTTATGACTTTGGTCGGGTTCCGGGAGGCGGGCCATTGTTGAGTTTATGGCTGGCATTTTAATTTTTTGATAACGATCGGAGCTTTATTAATTAAAATTGATTTCAATAGCCGCGTGTCATATTATTGAGTTGTTTTTTGCTAGATTTGACCTATTCGGAAGCCGATTCGAGATTCAAAGGTTTATGGAGTATTGAATTGGCTTATTTGAGGTAAGTATCTTGCCTAACCTTGTGTGGGAAATACCCCTTAGGATATGGCCGTAATTACTTATTTGTGTTATGTGAAATGTGACGTGTACATGAAGTGACGAGCGTGTACACGGGTACTATATGTGCTTTGTGACCGGAATAGAACTTAGGCTACTAATATGCCATAATTTGAGGATTTATTATATATGAATCGTGCTTAATCAATTTATGGCTACGTGAACGTGATCACTACACTTATTTTTAGCCGTAGTAATGCTTTATTTGTTAAATAATCATCCGCAATTTACTATTTTACATGTCCTTGTGCACTTGTTGATAAATTATGAACTCATATCGGTGATAAAGACTTTGGAGTTATTGTTTGTTATTTTGTGATCCATGTGACATGTTGACCGGATTGTGTGGGTATGGGCACAAGATGATTGTTGTGCGAGCATAAGGTTTCTTCCATGCGAGTGAGATTGATATGGGCACGAGGTCTTTTCTGCGCGAGCACGAAATTTTTTCCGTGCTAGGGAGATTGTTATGGGTACGTGCTAGTGTGGTTGATATAGGAACAAGGTCTTTGTCATGCGAACACGAGGTTTCTTCTGTGCGAGTGTGATTATATTCTGGTATAGGTCTTTGCCATACAAGTGTGAGTGATGTTGGCATGGGGTCTTTGTTGTGTGAGTATGATTGGTTGTGACATGAGGTAGAGTGAGATTGATAATATGTGTGTGAGGTGCCGTGTGTGTGCGTTTCTATTTGATGGCTTGTTGAAGACGAGTTGTTTTCTTGTTTTTAACAGTTATCACTTGTTCCGATGAGATTATTGTTGTTTTTCGTGTTATATTTTCTATTGCTAGTCTTTTGTTTTACTGCACAGGTTATTGCGACTAATAAGTATCACATGACTTGAACCTTATCACTATTTCGCCATGGTGTACTCATATACACTTCTGCATATTTTTTTTGCAGATCCGAATATTGGAGATATTGGATCTAGGCTGTGAAAGCTTGAGAATCGAGGTAGCTGCATTGACCTTCACAATACTTTGAAGTCCTTTCCTTTTTATTTATATTGACATTTTTATATCTGAACAGTGGTGTATATTTGAAATATTCCCAGGTATTAAGTTATAGCTCGTTACTCTATATTACCTAAGTTCTAGAGAATGATGTTGAATATTGTCATTTTGGTTTGTATTATTTACCTTTATTTTCGTATTTATGTCAAACTCTCTATTATTCTATTATGATTTACTGATTTAATGTTAATAAGTGATTGATTTTAAAGATTAGGTATACCGCCCGTTAGTGGGATTGAACTCCTTTCCTTTTTATTTATATTGATATGTTTATATTCGAACAGTATTATATATTTAAGATATTCTCATGTATTAAGCTATAGCTCGTTATTATTACCTAGTTCTAGAGAGTTGATTTGTATTACTTACCTTTATTTTCGCATTTTGCATTATTCTATCATAATTTACTGATTTAACCCCCACGGTGGGATCGTCCAAGTGTGTGCTTTGAGTAAAAGGAGAAAAAGCAGAAGTTCACGTCGACAGCAGGGTTCGGGTAGCTGCATTGACCGTCACAATACTTTGAAGTCTATTCCTTTTTATTTATATTGACATTTTTATATCCGAACAGTGGTGTATATTTGAAATATTCCCATGTATTAAGCTATAGCTCGTTACTCTATATTACCTAAGTTCTAGAGAATGATGTTGAATATTGTCATTTTGGTTTGTATTATTTACCTTTATTTTCGTATTTATGTCAAACTCTCTATTATTCTATTATGATTTACTGATTTAATGTTAATAAGTGATTGATTTTAAAGACTAGGTATACCGCCCGTTAGTGGGATTAAACTCCTTTCCTGTTTATTTATATTGATATTTTTATATTCGAACAGTATTATATATTTAAGATATTCTCATGTATTAAGCTATAGCTCGTTATTATTACCTAGTTCTAGAGAGTTGATTTGTATTACTTACCTTTATTTTTACATTTTGCATTATTCTATCACGATTTACTGATTTAACCCCCACGGTGGGATCGTCCAAGTGTGTGCTTTGAGTAAAAAGGAGAAAAAGCAAAAATTCACGTCGACAGCAGGGTTCGAACCTGCGCGGGCGAAGCCCAACAGATTTCAAGTCTGTCTCCTTAACCACTCGGACATATCGACTTTAGTGTCTAAAGTTTAGACGCTGTCTTTATTTAACAACAATGTAAGTATGCTGGTCCACATCTGGGTACATACTTAATTATATAGTATATTTTTGAAATATTATCGTTGGTGACACTCTTAATAGAAGGGTGGGACTGTATGATACTACCTAGAACAACCAAAATGGTCCTCCTACGAGGAACAAATCCTACACTGGGTAGTTAGTAACTTAGTATATCGTTGTCCGCCTAATACGCGGACTGTTTGACACTTCTGAGTTCTGACCCATCTACACATGATACCAAACTTTAATTTCCAATAAGATGCATTTCCTGTACAATCTTATTACGCAGTGTTCTGAGTTCTGACCCATATAAACAAATGGCTAGCATTCGGCTCCAGTTATTTTAAAACAGTTTTATTTATGTGCTTGTAAAAATGTACTCCCCTCATTCCCAAAATATTTATCACATTTTCCTTAGACAAAATCTTTGAAGATAAATTGGATTAGATTAATTGGTATCTAAAAATTAAAATTTTCAACGACAACCACTACCCAATAAAATTTTACAAGTGAGGGATTTACGGATCATAGTATTTATACAAATCCTATCCGTTATTTCCAATAGTCACTCGGCTCAAGAAAACGAAAAAAGATGAAAAGAGACAATATGTCAGCACCGTCAACAGAAACCATAGAAATAATAACAGCATCATAAGAACCAAAAAATAGATGAAACGCAATAACAATAACCAGTAAATAAGACCTCATTCTGTGAAAAACGAAAGAATAGTGTGAACATAATATTAACAACTAGCAATTTATCAAAAAACCTATTAGACCGGCCTTACACTCAGTACGAAGTAGAAAATTCTTCAACTACTTCCTGACCTACAACTCTAATGCTTGACCTCCACACCTTCCTATCAAGAACCATGTCCTGGAAAATCTGAAGCGTCATGCCATGTTCTACATATCACCTCTCTGGCTCTCCCCAATACTTCTTAGGCTGCATTCTACCACTTCTCATGCCCGCCAAAGCCAACCGCTCACACCTTCTTATCGAGACATTAGTGTTGCTCCTCCGCACATGCCCTAACTATCTGAGCCTTGCTTTCCGCATCTTGTCATTTATAGGAGTCACGCCCACCTTCTCCCGAATATCTTCATTCATAATCTTATCCATCCTAGTGTGCTCGCACATCTACCTCAACATACTCATTTATGTTAGTTTTATCTTCTGTATATTTGAGTTCTTAGCTGCCCAACACTCTACACCATAAAAGTGGTTGGTCTAACTACTGCTCTATAAAACTTACCTTGCAGTATCGACGGTACTTTCTTGTCAGAAAGGACTCTAGATGCTAACCTCTATTTCATCCATCTCACCCTATGCAGCGTGTGACGTCCTCGCCGATCTCCCTGTCCTCCTTGATAATCGACCAAAGGTACTTGAAACTGCCTCTCTTGGAAATGACCTGTGATCCAAGACTCACGTCCATGCACGCTTCCCTCGACCGGCGCTGAACTTTCAGTCCAGGTATTCTGCCTCAGTCCGGCTCAACTTGAAACCCTTAGACTCAAGGGCATGTCTACATACCTCTAGTCTCTCATTAACACCACATCGCTTCTCATAAAAAAGAACTATGTCATCAGCGAATAACATACTCCATGGTACCTCTCCTTGAATATGTTGTGTCAATGCGTCCATCATCAGTGAAAATAAGAACGGGTTGAGCGCAGATATGAGAAGAATTGCAATATATTGTTCTTTTCATATAATTTTTGAATATGTAGTTGAAAATATATATATTAAAATTTTGGAAGTTTGACTCTGGAGAAGTATAACATAACAAGATCATCTGGTTGAGCTAATAGGTCAACTCATGCTCCAGATAAACTTCCATACACTGTAGCTTCGAGCCGCTTCACTAACAGATTGCATATCGTCTTAACCGAAAAAGACAGATCTTCCAAATTTTATTTACTTAAGGTCTGAGTAGTAGAAATATTAAACCCACAGTTACCCCGAGATTTTCACTTTTTTTTTTCCGTTCCACTATAAGGTGAAGGCAATAAACAAAATTAAATAATTATGAAGGAATTGTGCATCTGCAGAAGCAACATTTGAATGCTTACTTTATACTTGATATCAAAATGTCCTACATCAAACATGATCTTTGTACTATACACAAAGGGAAAAGAAGCAATGCAGCTGTTTGCTGTCCCTATGTTTATGCCCCTACGACTGAACAAACCTTTTGATGGATTATAATAAGCAGCGGAAGCAATCCCAGTAATCAAAATTATATGTAATCTAGACAATTAGCGTAAACAAGATTTCACGGGTTACCTCTTGAAGCGTGAACATATCTCTTCTACCATGTGAGCCTTCAGTTCCATAACTTCTCAATGAAATCTCCATCACCCACACAATCGTAATACTCGAACGTTCCACGGTCTTCTACTGTGTTACCCAAATAATACCGAAAATAGCAATTTCGTGTGGACGAATTTCTAGGAAAACATGGCTGAAAATTTCAGTCACCATGCACTACCCCCTCTAGATGGAAAACCTTATGTATTTATAGCACAAGTTTTAAGGGTTAAGACCCCTTTTCCAAAACTTGTTGGGTTTTCTCTTCCACCAGAAAAATGATTCCTTTATTTCCTATTATTTAGGCACAGTAGGGACCACAGAATTTAATTAATAAGGCTCCAATTATGGAATTAATTTTAAATTTTGAAATTAATATCAACCATAATTAATTACGAATTATTCCACTAAAAATCTGTAATTTCACTCCTTATCCAATTTCGAAATTCATCCATTAAATCTTATTTAACTCCCCATGTTAAGTCTCCGATACTAATCAAATAAATTAATTTACTGACGATTTAATTTATTGATTATTTTCTTTAGAATTTCGCTTAACTTATTTCATGTGTCGAATACAAAATTCACCGGCCGGGTTTACACATGAAAACTTACAAGCTTTCATAAAGGTCTATCATCAATCTCTAAACCGAGACATGAATTCCATCAACTAACTATTACTTTTCCAATGTACATTATTATTATCCAATTTACCAGGCATATTGATCCACGAAAGAATCTCGCCTTTTAATAAATCAAAACAATAATACTATACACAGCTAATAATAATTATATCAAGATTAATAATATAAGTACATTTAATGGCTAGAGAGTTATTTTATTAAGCCAGTATAAATATTTATCTCTACCTGGTCCGTTCAATACATACAAAATGTACTAGTACAAGAAGCTCGGATTAAACCATTCCATAATGAAGATAAATTATATTTAATTTTGTGCTACAATCATTCCTGATGGTTTGTCCAATTCCATCATTAGATTGTGAACTTAAACTTTATACTTATAAGAACCGATGATTTAATCTTCCGTGTATAAGCTAAACTCTATAAACTAAATCATCTACTATATTATGTGAGATTAACCTAGAAATTCTTGGAAACTAAGCCTAAAATTGAAGAACTAGTGCTTGAGAAATTGGAATTCTAAATTAGGATTTGGTGGGTCATTTAAACTCGGATTTGAGAACTTTTGATATGTATGAACTCGTGGGAAGATAAGGAACTCGATGATGCAAAATTTTTTGAGATTGGAGAAGTGGGCTCGGGGCTCGGGTTTTGCCAATTTCGGTATTATTGATATTTTTTGATTATTTTCGCTTGGGTATTGTCCCTTTGGCATATTATGACGTATTCGTTGTGGTTTTGGTCATATTTGATGTACGAGGAGGCCGATTTGAGAAGCAAAGGCATCGTGAGCTAGAGATTTCGCCAGTTCGAGATGAGTATGATTATAAATGATATTTTAAAGGTTTTAAACCTTGTATTTTCACATCGTAGTGCTATATTGAGGTGACTTGCACGCGGGATAGTAAGCGTGGGGTAGAGAACCGTTGGGGATTGTGACTTGGTCCATCCCAGTATATGAATGTACTGCGTATTTGACTTAATTTACTGGTTTTCATTATAATTTGAGCTGATTGCCATATTTGGGCTTCATGCTAATTGATTGAATCCTTCAGGGATTGTTATTTTTGGATTCAAACCATTTTTACGTATCATTGAACTCAAATCCTAGTATTTAATAGTGTTTTGCAAACACAGCCACCTTTTTCAACAACTTCAAACATAATTAATATTTTAATAAAGTTTGGGCTGAATATTTCTATATTATTGTGCCCGAGCGGCTTATGTGATTTTGGACTGAGTATGAGATCGGGATGCGCGCGCAGCAGTATTATATTGATATTTATATGAGGCCGAGGGCCTAGTTGATGCCACGAGATGGTTTATATTGCACATGGGCCGTAAGGAACCCCTCCCGGAGTCTGCACACCCTCAGTGAGCATCGTCGATGATTAACGGATCAGGCTGCACACCGCAATGATGTGTGGAGCGAGCTGCACGCCGTAGCGGTACCGGTACTAGTTGATGTGTTTGCATTACCTTATTTGGCTGCTATTATTTATTATTTTGTGCTACTTCTTGCACTATAGGCCTGATATTCTGGCATTCCTTGGTAACTGAGTGTTATGCCCGCGGGGCAAAAATTCTGCGCTTATCTGCACTATTTGTTTTGCATTCGTTGCGTAACCACTGAAAATGTCATTTTTAAAAGGGGCTTTAACTCAGCAAAGGTGTTTCGCTAAACATTTCATAGTTTCACTATTTTTCTAAGAAAAGGCTTACAGTGCTTCATATAGCATGATGATTTTTCATACGTGATTTCTTACTGCTCAGTTGTTATTTACCTTTATTACTCATTGAGTTAGAGTACTCACTTTACTCCTTGCACCTCGTGTGTAGATGCAGGTATCTATTCACCCGGTAACGGGTTTTGGCCGATAAGAGGTAGAGTTATATGAATAAGGAAGAGACTGCCACCGTTTGTAGCACCATATTTCTCTCTTTATTCATTATTCTGATTTCTTATATTTTAGACCTTGTAGTGGATTTACATTATAATAGATGCTCGTGACTTGTGAAACCCCGATTAGAGCTGTGTTGGGTTGTATTTTCACTAATTTATATTATTAAGTCATGTTGTAGCTATGTATTTATGTTTAAATTATTTTTGGAAAGATGAGTTTGGTTAGTTGGATGGCCTCATCTTCACGAGAGGCGCCATCACCACCAGTGCGGGGTTTGGGTCGTGACAAGATGGTATCAGAGCCTAGGTTACTAGGTCTCACGAGTCATGAGCAGGTTTAGTAGAGTCTCATTGATCGATATAAAGATGTATGTATTTATCCTTGAGAGGCTGCAGAACCTTTAAGAAAACTTCACATTTTTGAATTCTTATTGTACGTCCTTGATTCATCTTGAAAAGAAACTCCTATAATTCCTTCCACGCGTTTGTATGCGCACATGAGCGCTCAATATCAACTGTTCCTTGATGGCTTATGATTCCCCAATCAAGGGGCGAGATGTAATCTCTATGAGTTTATATTGGGCCAGTCTAGAGGACTTGAGGCCGTATCTTGGCCTATGGCTTGAACACTGAGGTGCTGATTGTGCGAGCAAGTGTTTGGAACTTGTATGTACGGTATTGTCTTTATTAGTGGAAGTGACGGCTAAATAGCCATGTGATGTGTATGTTTGTACTGCGAGATGTATTTATGTGACTTGGAAGTGACGAGGGAGGTTTTTGGAAGATAGATGAACTAATGAATGTCGAATTTCCATTGTGACTGGATATGTAGCCCCGAGTTATGGGCGCGTGAAGAATCTTTTCATGTCTCCTTGTTGGGAGTGAAGTAAATTTCATGTTGCGATTATGATATTAGACTAGGAAGACTGAGTAACTGTGTAATATGTATGACTGTGGAAGGTATACAGAAATGGTATATTGAGTCGAAACAAGTGGGTTATCTCCCCTGGAGTGTTCTAAAGTGGTGTGATTCTTATGTGTATGTTAGGAGATCTCATTTACAAGTGAAGAAAATGTGTTGGAATCTAGATTGAATCGCCTAGAGAGTGGGCTTAACTGTTGTGTGAGTGAATGCGAGATTTGTAGAAGAGTTAAAAAAATTCTAGATGATTTGTGTTTCCACAAGCTTATGAAGGATTGAGTTTAATCTCACTATGGTATTAGGGCAGCAATGGAGTAGATACATTATGAGTTATTGTGCGTTTTGATCTATGGCTTCGAGCCAAGTGGGGAGGTTGCTATTGATTAGCTGATTTCACTGTTATATGCTATGTTTGTTCCGATTTAAGACATGCTGGCAAATCAGTTCTGGTTGCGAATATTGAGCTGAGGATGGCTCAAGTGAAGGAAAATTTTGACAAAGGTTATATGGTTCTTCGTAGATGTGTAAGAATCACAGGATGTCTTAAGCTATTGTTGGTGAAAAATGCTCGGTGTTATGGAGCAGGAAGATTTTTGTTTGTATTGGGACGAGGTCATATCATGCGATGTTAGAGTGATAATGAGGCACACGTGGTTCTGTTCGTGGGATCAGGTAAACTGCAGTTTGAAGAAGAGTGAATGACTCTCGAGAATGGCTCTAATGTGTTAAATATTATATAGGAAACAATCAAGTATTTTAAAGTTGTAGGTGTGGCTAGAGATTGAGGTTTCTTTGGGAGAGGTCAAGACTTGTGGTATCCTTATGTTTATTATTGGCTTCTATGTATTAGTATCAGGAAAGTAAAGATGATGGATTTAGATTCACAGGAAGCTCTTCATAGTAAAGTATTCTGGAATGTAGTATTTCTGGGAACATTCGAGAGAGTATCCAGTGGCATATGGGTCTTAGACAGTGTGGTATTATGCTTGGGGCTTGTGTAGTGAGCCTGGGTTGAGGAATTGTGGTGCTACAGCAATAGGAAACACCCAGTTGAAGATGAATCAGAAGGGAAATTAGATAGATGGAATAGCTTCATAGTAGACCGAATCAGTATGGTAAGGATATGATTAATTCTTTGTATGTGTTCAATGTAATGGGTTGTTGCAGGTATTTTGCAGCAATGCTTTTAGGTTTTGATTGCTTGCTTAGCTTGGTCTAGTTAGAAGGATTCAGTCTTCGCAGTTTCATTTGTGCAAACAAAAATTCGGAGAGTTCTTGATGGTTTTTACCACGGTTTGGAGATGTATAGTTTCTATTGGCATGTAGAGCATGGGAGGTGTTGTGACTTTTCTTCTAGATTGGACCCATGGAAAGTTCTTGACTAGTTGAGTACGTAGATTTTTATGGCTCGGAAGGGAGATGAAGTTCTCATGTTATACTGGGATGGTATGGTATTGTATATGTGGTACGTAGTGGGGATCGAGATTTGCGTGGGTATAGTTACAGTTCAGCTCTGAAAGGAAGTTCACAAAACTCTTAGGCAGTGGGTAGCCTCAGATGGTTAAGGGAATGATATTTCTAATTAGAAGTTATTTGACGATAGTATATGTTCAAAAAAAGGGGTAATGTGATTAAACTGATGATACTTAGGTAGTATTGCGGCATTTTCTTGTTAGATCGACTGCTGGTATTCGGGTTTGCTTGGTGGCACAAGGAAATTTTGGAATATCTTTCGTGGAATGACTGGGTACTTGATGTGTGATATTTATTCGAACGGCGAAATCTGGGATTCGAGCTGGTTGTTTCCATGTTGTGTTATTCTGGGCTATTGTGATAAGATGGCGCGATTGGCTATGCCAGAAAATGCCACGAATTGAGTGGCGATGTTCGACAGATTATGTCCTATTGGGGAGAGTCCTATATTTCAAGACCTAGTGGACGGCTGCGGAAGAATTGCCTTTCTTATTTCGAGCTCTTGTGATGAGTGTCAGTGTTAAGGCCCCTTATATTTATTCAGTTCCGGTGGTGAGGGACTCCTCGAATGTATTTCTTGCAGCTGGGCATGTCGCCGGGCATGGTTATTGATTTCGGTATTGATTTGGTGCCTTGCATCGTATCATATGGAACTGGCCGAGTTATAAATGTAGAAGGAGTAGCTTTAGGTTTCCTTGATGATGAGTTCGTTGGCAAGTCAATGTGGATGCATGTTCTAGCTTGAGTCAGCTTGGTTGGCCCCAAATTGTATTGTTGAGGGATTGTTGATTCGATCGTTAGCGAGCTTGTGAGGGATCTAGGGAGATCTATTAGTTGCTTTTATGCTGTGAGATGTTATGATTTGTTGGTTATGGGCACATATGATACAGTTCTATTGAGAATTCATAGTGGGAGTTGAGTGGGAAGAGTAATTGGGTGTTGCTCCGTGAATGGCATATCGGTGATGTCCTATCGGGTTTGCGTGGTATATGTTACTTGTTTCACCGTGGGGGTAATGATTTGCTTTGGTTCCAGACATTGATTGAGCATGGTTGTCGACTTCGAGCATAGTGACTTGAGATATTTCACGTGGAGCAGTGTTTGGATAGGATCGCGCGTTAAAACAAAGCTGTGTGGAAATATGACCTTGCGGGTCAAATTTGTTTGTTCTATTTCTATGGTGTGAGACGGGTTCTCAGCCATGTGATGTGATGATATTCGTGATCTTGCGGTACAAGCTCTTTCGTTTGAGTCAGTTTCATGATGTGAGTATGTTCGGATTGTTGCTTATTGGCACGCTGACTATGCAAGTTGTTGTTTTAGCTTGTATTGATGTGTCATGCCACCAGAGTGACAGTAGTGGATCATATTAGATAGTTGGGTTTTGTGATGAAAAAAAATGGATTCGGTTTCAACATATTTGATGGGTAAATATCGAAGTTCGGTTCAGAAATTTTCTATGGTCCTTGCCAAATGACAAGTAACCTTATGGATGACTGATCTGAGAGATGGTTATGGTTTATTGCGTGTTTCATTATCATTGGCAGTATATGGAAGCGTTGGAACGAGACTTTAGTTAATAAGGGGTTTTTACTAGTATTCGGGTGTTATGGACAGCTGTTGTGAATGGAAGTTATCGCTATGTGTGTTGAATTACATGGTGCATCGGATAATTGCACTTGAGTTTGCAGGCATGGGTTACTACAGCTGGTTCGGGCTTATTCTGAATAGAGATGTAAGGTTCTGATCTTGTGTATGATTTTAGAAGTGAAAATGTGGTTCTGTGGTTTATGGGCTAGAATGGATTGTGTAATTTCAGTAAATGGTGTTTTCGGACCTATATGCAAGTTGTTGTTTTAGCTTGTATTGATGTGTCATGCCACCAGAGTGACAGTAGTGGATCATATTAGATAGTTGGGTTTTGTGATGAAAAAAAATGGATTCGGTTTCAACATATTTGATGGGTAAATATCGAAGTTCGGTTCAGAAATTTTCTATGGTCCTTGCCAAATGACAAGTAACCTTATGGATGACTGATCTGAGAGATGGTTATGGTTTATTGCGTGTTTCATTATCATTGGCAGTATATGGAAGCGTTGGAACGAGACTTTAGTTAATAAGGGGTTTTTACTAGTATTCGGGTGTTATGGACAGCTGTTGTGAATGGAAGTTATCGCTATGTGTGTTGAATTACATGGTGCATCGGATAATTGCACTTGAGTTTGCAGGCATGGGTTACTACAGCTGGTTCGGGCTTATTCTGAATAGAGATGTAAGGTTCTGATCTTGTGTATGATTTTAGAAGTGAAAATGTGGTTCTGTGGTTTATGGGCTAGAATGGATTGTGTAATTTCAGTAAATGGTGTTTTCGGACCTATATGCAAGTTGTTGTTTTAGCTTGTATTGATGTGTCATGCCACCAGAGTGACAGTAGTGGATCATATTAGATAGTTGGGTTTTGTGATGAAAAAAAATGGATTCGGTTTCAACATATTTGATGGGTAAATATCGAAGTTCGGTTCAGAAATTTTCTATGGTCCTTGCCAAATGACAAGTAACCTTATGGATGACTGATCTGAGAGATGGTTATGGTTTATTGCGTGTTTCATTATCATTGGCAGTATATGGAAGCGTTGGAACGAGACTTTAGTTAATAAGGGGTTTTTACTAGTATTCGGGTGTTATGGACAGCTGTTGTGAATGGAAGTTATCGCTATGTGTGTTGAATTACATGGTGCATCGGATAATTGCACTTGAGTTTGCAGGCATGGGTTACTACAGCTGGTTCGGGCTTATTCTGAATAGAGATGTAAGGTTCTGATCTTGTGTATGATTTTAGAAGTGAAAATGTGGTTCTGTGGTTTATGGGCTAGAATGGATTGTGTAATTTCAGTAAATGGTGTTTTCGGACCTATATGAGATAGGGTGATGCGGGATCACTCCTGGTATATGCATGCTGAAGTTATTAAGCTATTGGTTGGCTTCTAGAACAACTCTGGGTACGCTCGAGGACGAGCTTTTGTTTAAGTTGGGAAGAATGTGACTACCCGACCCGTCGTCTCATGAGTTACCGCTCTGTTTCCCCCATTTTCTGCTTCTTTACGCTTCATTATCGGTGCCTTGTGTGATCGAGCTGGCTTGGATTGATTTTTGGAAGGAAATAAAAAACTTAGTCTCTTAAAGGAATGCTTAGTTTGGAAAAGTCAACCAGATGTTGGCTTATGTGTTAGAGGGCTCGGATATGGATTTCGATAATTCAGTTAGCTTTGGGGGATGATTTGTGACTTAGGAGTATGATCGGAAGTGATTATGGAGGTCCGGTGTAGAATTAGGCTTGAATTGGCGAAGCTAGTATTTTGGCGATTTCCGGTTGATAGGTGAGATTTTGATCTGAGGGCTGGAATGGAATTTTGAGAGTTGTTGTAGTTTTTTTAGGTGATTTGGGATGTGTGTGCAAAATTCCAAGTTATTCAGATGTCGTCTGGTCGAGTTTCTGATCGAAAGCGTGTTTCGGAAGTTTTAGAAGAACATAGGCTTGAATTTGATGCAATTTGATGGTTTTGATGTTGTTTGAGGTGTTTTGATGATTGGAACATGTTTGGGTGATGTTTTTGGATGTATTGGTTCTTTTGGTTGATTTCTCGAGGGCCTCGGGTGAGTTTCGGATGGTCAAACGGACAAATTTTGGCACTTGGGATTTGTAGGTCTTCAGTCATTATGTTGCAGAAAATTTGGTCATTGTAATCGGGGGGTGATGTCGTGATCGCATAGAAGTAGTCTGTGAGGTAGGAAATTTTGTTCAATGTGTTCGCGTTTAGGAGTTGTGATCGTAGAGGGTCATCAGGTTAAGCTTGGCGATCACATTGATCCATATGCGTCGCATAGGTGGAATTGAGGGTCAGGCCATTTTTGATCTTCGCGTTCGTGGCTAGTCGCCCGCATTCGCATAGCTTACAGGAAACACATCATCATGTTCGCAGGGGTTTTTATGCATTCGCATAGGATAAAAATGTAGAGCAGAATTTTGTGCATCGCGATCGCGAGCCTGGGGCTACGATCGCATAGAAGAAAAATACTCATGGGCAGAATGTTTTAAAATCGACTTGTTCGCAAAGGTGGGACTATTTTCACCCATGACTGCTCGTTTTTGGAGATTTTTGGAGGGAATGAAAGAGGGATTCAAGGGGAAACTATTTGAGGTAAGAATCTTGGTCTTAAAACACGATTATTATGTGAGATTAACCTAGAAATTCATTGGAAACTAAGCCTAAAATTGAAGAACTAGTGCTTGAGAAATTGTACTTTTAAATCGCGATTTGATGAGATATTTGAGCTTGAATTTGATAACTTTTGATATGTATGAACTTGTGGGAAGATAAGGAACCCGATGATGTAAAATTTTCTGAGTTTCGAGAAGTGGGCCTGGGGATCGGATTTTGCCAATTTCGGGACTTTTGATGTTTTTGATTATTTTCCCTTGGGTATTGTCCCTTTTGGCATATTATGATGTATTCGATGTGGTTTTGGTCATATTCAACACGCGAGAAGGCTGATTTGAGAGGCAAAGGCGTCGTGAGCTAGATATATCGCGGTTCGAGATGAGTAATGATAGGAAATGATATTTTAAAGGTATGAAAGCCCATATTTGCACATCATAGTGCTATATTGAGGTGACTTGCACCCAGGATAGTGAGCGTGGTGTAGAGCACCGTTGGGAATTGTGACTTGGTCCGTCCCGGTAGATGAATATATATTGCGTATTTGATAGAAATTTACTGGTTATCATTGTATTGTGCTGATTGTCATATTTGGGCTTTGTGCCAATTGATTTAATCCTTGAAGGATTGCTATTTCTTGTTTCTTACCATTTGTACATATTATTGAACTTAGTCCTAGTATTTAATACTGTTTTGCAAACTCAGCCACCTTTTTCTCAAACTTGAAACTTAATTAATATATTAATGAACCTTGGGCTGAATATTTCTATATTATTGTGCCCGAGGGGCGTATGTGATTTTGGATTGAGTATGGGATCGGGTTGCGCGCTGCAGCGGTATTACATTGATATTTATATGAGGCTGAGGGCCTAGTTGATGCCACGAGATGGCTTATATTGCGCTTGGGCCGTAAGGGGCCCCTACCAGAGTTTGCACGCCCCCTGTGAATGCCGTCGACGATAAACAGATTGGGCTTCACACTGCAGCGATATGTGGAGCAGGATGCACGCCGCAGCGGTACTGGTACTGGTTGATATGTTTGCATTATTTTATTTGGCTGCTATTATCTGTTGTTTTGTGCTACTTCTTGCATTATAGGCTGGATATTGTGGCATTCATTGATAATTGAGTGTTATGTCTGCGGGGCGGAAATTCTTTTCTTATCTGCACTATTTGTTATGCATTCGTTTGCGTAACCGCTGAAAAATATCATTTTAAAAGGGGTTTTAAACTGACCAAAGGTGTTTCGCTAAAAATTTCATAGTTTTACTATTTTTATTAAAACGGCTTACACTGTTTATATATAGCATGATGATTTGTCATACGTGATTTCTTACTGCTCAGTTGTTATTTACCTTTATCTCAGTGAGTTGGAGTACTCTTTTTACTCCTTGTACCTCGTGTGCAGATGCAAGTATTTATTCACCCGGTAGCGGGTTTTGGCCGATCAGAAACAAAGTTATATGAGTAAAGAGGTGACTTCCAGCATTCGCAACACCATGTTTCTCTCTTTGTTCATTATTCTGATTTTGAATATTTTAGACCTTGCAGTGGATTTACATTCTGATAGATGCTTGTGACTTGTGCGACCCCAATTAGGGATATGTTGGGTTGTACTTCTGCTAATTTATAATATTAAGTCATATTGTAGCTGTTTATTCATGTTTAAATTATTTTCGGAAAAACGAGTTGGGTTAGTTGGCTGGCATCGTCTTCACGAGAGGCGCCATCACGACCAGTGTGGGGTTAGGGTCGTGATAGGCGCACAACCCGTTCCGAATGTACAACTTATAGTGATCAGAACAACAATCCCAGCAAGGGATTAACTACAGATTACACTACCCGGCAAGGGAACTCAACAGTACAAGTATATATGTCTCGGAAAGGGAGAATCAGCTATAACCAATCTCAATTCAACTTCTAACATCTCTATTATCATCACTTCTAACTCATAATCAACTTCCACGATAATAAACTAAGCCTTTTCTTAATACCACGGATTTACTCATTATTTCAACCATAGCATTATTCAAGAATTCAACAAGTATCAATTTAAGACTCACGGTCATGTTCGAAACCAACGTATGGATAATCGTAAACATGCCTATACGCCGTACTCAACAAGAAACACATAGCAACTGTAACTCAACTCCTAGTCGCTCAAGCTAAGGTTAGACCGAACACTTACCTCAATGCCTTGAACATTACTCAGGTCTCAATTATAGCTTTGCCCCTTGATTCCACCGCCAATTCATTTGTATCTAATCACAAATTACTTAATTACATCAATAAATGTTAAATGAACTAACCCCAATGCATGAAAACGAATTTTCTAACGTTTTGCCCAAAAGTCGAAAATCGCCCCGGGGCCCACATGGTCGAAACCCGAGGTTCGAACCAAAACCTGATTACCCATTCCCCCCTAAAATTTGAAATTTGTTTTGGAATCGGACCTCAAATTGATGTCCAAATCCCAAATTTTGGAGAAACCTAGGTTCTTCCCAAAACACCTAATTTCCCCCATAAAAATCTTTGATTTGAAGTTGAATTCATGTCAAAGGATGTTAATGATTGAAGAAAACTAGTTAAAAACGACTTACAATTGATTTGGAGAAGAAAGGTTTCTTGAAACATTGCCTCTTATGTTTTAGGATTTTGAAAAATGAAATATAACTGAAAATCCCATCTATTTATACCTCTGACAGACCCCCTGTGCGTACCGCACAAAATGGACCACGGCCGTACAAGTTTGTGAACCTGAGGGTCTGTGACACTGTGCGGACCGCACAAAATGGAGTACGGCTGCACAACACCCACCCCACCTGCACAAAAGCGAATGCGGATCGCGCTGGCCCCCTCCGTGGCCGCACACGATTTCTCGCGGGCCGCACTAACGGGTTCAGAGAGCTGAATTAGCTCTGGACCTGCAATAATTGTGTTATTAAGCCTAAGATCTTCCGAAACCTACTCGAAACTCACCTGAGCCATTGAGACTTCCAACCAAACATGCACACAACTTCAAAAACATCCTACGACTAATTCACATGATCAAATCGCCAAAATAACATTATAAACATCGGATTAAACCTCAAGATCACTGAAATTTCTCAAAACTCCTTTAAACATCAAATTTCCCAATTAAGGTCCAGATCACATCAAACGACATCCATGTTTAAAAAAAATTATAGGAATGACTCAAGTCATATATAAGAACTGTACTGGCTACCGAAACCAAAATATAGGTCTGATACCATCAGATTCTAATCAAATTCATTTCAACGCCTTATAAATAATTTCAAAAAACATTTTATTCCGAAAATTTATTTCTCGGGCTTAGGACCTCGGAATTCGATTTCGAGCGTACGCTCAAGTCCCATATTTTACTACAGACCCTCTGGGACCGTCAAATTACGGGTACGGGTCTGTTTACCCAATATATTGACCAAGGTCAAATTTATTTACTTTAATATCAAAACTTAGCTTTTTCATCGAATTTCATATTTAATGTTTCCGGATATATGCCTGGACTGTGCACGCGAATCAAGGTGACTCAAAATGAGATTTCCAAGGCCTCAGAAGTACAGAATTCGATAAGAAAATAGGTGATGAACCTTAGGTCATCACTTTCTCCACCTCTAAAATAACCATTCGTCCTTGAACGGACAAAAGAAGGAAGTACCTGAGTTGAGGAAAAGATGAGGATAATGGCTCCGCATATCGGACTCGGACTCCCAAGTCGATGCCTCAGGAGGCTGACCTCCCCACTGAACACGAACAAAAGGGAAACTCTTGGATCACAACTGACGAGCTTGCCGGTCTAGAATAACTATCGGCTCCTTCTCATAAGAGAAGTCCTTATCCAACTAGACACTGCTGAAATCTAACTCGTAGGATAGATCGCTGTGATATTTCCGGAGCATGGACACATGAAAAACTAGATGCATGGATGATAAGCTCGGCGGTAATGCAAGTCTACAGGCCACCTCTCCCACTCGATCAAGAATCTCAAACGGGCCAATGAACCTAGGGCCTTTTCCCTTCTTCCCAAATCTCATTACGCCTTTCATATGCGATGCTCGGAGCAACACCTGCTCACCAACCATAAAAGCCACGTCTCGAACATTGCTATCTACATAACTCTTTTCCCTGGACTGAGCTGTACGAAGCATATCTTGAATAATCCTGACCTTGTCCAAGGCCTCCTAAACCAGATCCGTGCCCAACAACCGAGCTTCTTCCGACTCAAACCATCCAACTGGAGATCGACACCACCTACCATATAAAGCCTTTTAAGGAGCCATCTGGATACTCGACTGATAGTTGTTGTTGTAGGAAAACATTGCTAAAGGCAAAAGTTGATCCCACGAGCCTCCAAAGTCAGTGACACAAGCTTGGAGCATATCCTCCAAAATCTAAACAATCCGCTCGGACTGACCGTTCGTTTGGGGATGAAATGTTGTACTCAACTCAACCTGAGTGCCCAACTCTCACTACACTTCTCTCCAGAAGTGTGAGGTAGATAGCGTACCTCGGTCCGACATGATAGATAGTGGCACACAATGAAGGTGAACAATCTCCCGAACATAGATCTCAGCTAACTTCTCAAAAGAATAGGAGGCTTCCATAGGAATGAAATTTGCTGACTTATTCAGCCTATTAACAATGACCCAAACTGCGTCGAACTTCTTCCGAGTTTGCGGGAGTTCGGTAACAAAGTCCATAGTGATCCGCTCCCAGTTCCACTCGGGGAGCTCAATCATGTGAAACAAACAACCATACCTCTGATGCTTATAGTTAACCTGCTGACAATTCAAACACTGAACCACATATGCAACAATATCCTTTTTAATTCTACGCGACCAATAATGTTGCCACAAATCGTGATACATCTTCATGACGCCCGGATGAATAGAATACCAGGAACTATGGGCCTCCTCTAAAATGAACTCTCCAAGCCCATCAGCATTAGTCACACAAACTCGACCCTGCAATCTCAATACTCCATCAGTATCTAAGGTAACCTTCTTGGCACCTCCACGCTACATTGTATCTCTAAAGACACACAAATGGGGATCATCAAACTACCGATCATGGATATGCTCCAATAATGAGGAATGAGAGACCGTGCAAGCTAATACTCGACTAGGCTCATAAATATCTAACCTCACAAACCGATTGGCCAAAGCCTGAACATCCAAAGCCAGCGGCCTCTCATCGACCGAAATATAAGCAAGACTGCTCATACTGGATGACTTTCTACTTAAAGTATCAGCCACCACATTAGCCTTTCCCGGGTGATATAAGATAGTGATATCATAATCATTCAACAACTACAACCACCTCCTCTGCCTCAAATTCAACTCCCTTCGCTTGAACAAATACTGAAGACTCTTGTGGTCAGTGAACACCTCACATGCCATGCCATATAGATAGTGCCTCCAAATCTTCAACCGTAAACAATTGCTGCCAACTCTAAGTTGTGAACCGGATAGTTCTTCTCATGAATCTTCAACTGCCTCGAAGCATAGGCAATGGCATTTCCATCATGCATCAGTACTGCACCAAGCCCAGTATAGGAAGCATCACAATAATCTACATAAGGTCCTGAAGCTGTAGGAAAAACCAACATCGGTGTCGTAGTCAGAGCTCATATAAGCTTCTAAAAGCTTGCCATAGACTCATGTGACTGTCACACCTCTTTTTTATCGCTACATCCCGCAAAGGGCGTAATTAAGGGAGTTTTTCCAATTAAAGGACAATCGAAACGAGATATATTTATTTAAGATATTTTAGAATCGCTACTTGGGATAATATATAGTGTCCCAAGTCACCGGTTTAAATTCCGAATCGAGGAAGGTTTGACTCTGTAATACAGTCTGCGAGCCATAAATCTGGGTAAGGAATTCTGTTAACCCGAGAAAAGATGTTAGGCACTCCCGAGTTTCGTGGTTCTAGCACGATCACTCAATTGTTATGTTCGGCATAGTTATCTGACTTTAATGCATTTTGTACCTATGTGCAAATTTCACTTTTAACATCATTGGGATTTGGATTTGGGTCACATAAATGCGCACCCGTAATTAGGAAGGTGAATTATTTAACTAGCGCGCCTAAAATGAATATGCTTTTGCAATTTTGTGAGGGCCATGAAATTTTCTAAATGGCGCCTCGAGTTCTATGTTAAACTAATAAAATCGTGCAATGGCTATAATCATTCGACATAATTACTTAAATTAAAAGAAGAGTGCTTGAATTGGAGGGTCATGGTTACCTTGCGTTTGTTACAAATAGCTTGCTTCAAGTATTAAGGGCCTATGAATAATTCACCGCGACGAGGACACGTTGTTTATTCAGAATGACCAAGCTTAGCTACTGGCCCAGTAAAAGGTGAGGTCTCTATTAAGAGATTGAAGATTCGCTCTTTCAAATAAAAATCGGGCTTAAATTGGGCCCAGTTTCTAATGGGTTCACTGCTATGAACGAACCATCTTGGGCCACAGCATAAAAAAAACAAGACCATTATACAATTAAATTTGTAACTACTAATTACTGGAACAAAAGCTTTGATTCAACTAATGCCATTTAAACCAACCACATTCATGTAAGAGTCACTACTACCGCAGGGATTGAAATTCTTGGAACCTGTTCAATTAAATAGATCCTTCTAATGCTTGCACTTAAATGGATGGAACAGTAGCCTCACATACATGCATAGACAATGTGAAAGTTGAACAAAATGCTATCAAGTCTAAGTGCTGTGATGAGAAGTCACTTAATATATGGCACCGACTACTTACAAAAATAAAATATTGCGAATCCGTGTCGAGTGCAATTCAATTGTAACACTCTAAATAAACTAAACATCATAAAATATAGGTGCACAGTATACTCACCCAAAACTTAACAAATGAAGCTTTACCTATGGGAAAATATAAGGACAAAAGCTTAAAATCATTAGTCTGCCAACTTGTATTCAAGAATCAATGCTTCACATTACATTAAGTAATATCAATAAGTTCCAAAATATACCTGGAATAATAGATATGAGAAAGAGGAGTGAGGTCAACAGTTAGCAGCAATAAAAACTAGAATCAAAGAAATGATAACCCAGAATTGCCAAATTCAAACTAGAAGAGACTAAAAGTCGATCCAAACTTGCTAAAAATTCTGAACCAACTCCTATGACCTCCAAATATAACTCGTTTCAACCAAAACAAACCAGGTACTACTTTAAGAACTTGTAAATTGAGGAAACTTCAGGGAAGTTCACACCAATGCCGATTGTTTCTGCATATGTATTTTTTTGTTTTTCTGTCTACTTCTCTATGAAATAGTAAGTTTCTATATTTTATTTAGATTTTAGCTCCCCAATTTGTCTGATCCCCTCTAAGGCCAGAAATGGTGCCTTTATAGGCAAGCAAAATAGGGCAACCTTTCAGATTTAGTTTTTTTTTACCCCTTGCCCCTTTTTGAATTTTCTTTTTAGCTTAGGGATTCTCCACTTATTGACTTGTTTTCCAAGTTAGTTATCTGAAAACCACAAAAATGAAATTATCCCCTATACTAGAAGTTTCTAAATCTATTATGCAAGTTTCCCCAACTCCAAATACCTAAACTACCCTCAAGTGTCCTACTAGTTACATTCTACCCCTTCCTTTGCACCTCTTTAGATTGATAGATTAAATTCTGAAGCTTTAAACAAGCAAATGAAATTTCAAACGGATCAAATTATGAAAGTTCCTAAAAGAAATGCAGAAAATCAAAATGGAAAACCAAATTGACATATGAGCATAGCATGCAACAATAACCTCAGTAATTATCATGAATGAAAACTGATTCAAACTCAAAACTAAACACGAAATCCTATCACAAAAGACTTGATTTAACTCAAGAACATGATACTGATGCATTCTTTATTAAAACTCAGGGAACAAAATAAAACTAATTAACTTAACTAAACTAATCAGCAAAATAAAATTGGTGCCAATGTAATTAACTTAATTAAACTATTCAATAAAATAAAATTTATACCACCCTAATTACCTTAACTAAATTATTTAACAAAGCAAAACTGATACCACCTTAATTAAACTTAAACTCTGGATTTTCAACAAAAATAACCAAGTTAATAAACAAGAGATGAGGCGAAAGAGAACTCACAGAACTTAGCTTATCAATGGCATGCAGCAAGGTCTGAGTCTCAAACCCTAGAATTCTACCAACTTTTGGGCTTTTGAGAACAAATAACCACGGACCACTGGGGGGTAAAGGCTATAGGGTGTGGGTCTTGGACGGTTTAGTGGTGGTGAGGTTTGGCTGAGGTTTATTGACTTAATATTCGAGACGATCGCACAATTTCGAGGGCAACTACATGGGTGTGGATGATGAGGAGGTATAGGAGGTCGTTTGGTGTTAATTTGGCACCGGTTGGGTGGCAGCGCCGCCGTGCACGGCGGAGGAGCCGTATTTCAAACTAATATTAGATGGGATGGGTGAATTCGAGGGAGCCGGGTTACAGATTTGGATAGAGGAGGCCAAGGGGAATCAGGGGTGTTAATTTTGTGGCTATTGGGGTTCCGCCGCCGACGGGGGCTATTTCTGGCCGGCGGCACATGGCGGAGGGACGTGGTATTAGAGTTTCTGAGGGTGAGGTTACAGACAGGGTACGAGGTTATTTTTGGGGTGGGGGGAATTGCTTGAACACATTTATATCAGACGATCGAGCTTCAGGGCTGTTAGATTAAACAAAACAAACGACCCTAATTGATTGGGTTCGAAACATCGTTTGGTTGGGGCGGGGGACTGGACTGGGTTTGGGTTGGGCTGGACCGGGTTATGGGGTTTTTGGACTGCAATTTACTTTTAAAATGGCCTAATTTGGGTCCTTTTTCTATTTAATTGAATTAATTTTACGATTTTTTTTCACTTGTTTTTTTAAATTTTTCTTTTTATTTTTCAAAATTATTAAAGTCTTAAATTAAGTTATAAATCCCTATAAAAATGCTAAACTATTTTTTTATAATTATTATTAAAACACACTTAAAGGAAAAATTACCTAAAACTCAAAAAATTAAAACTAAAAGAGCGAATTGAACTTAATTTTGATTTTTTTGTTTATAAAATGATCAATTGCTATCTAATGCTTGGAAAGTGTCATATCTACTTCTAAATGCACATGCAACTTATTTTGTATTTTTTGATGAATATGTGTTAAATTAAAATGCATATGAAATGCAAACAATTAACAGAAATTTCACGAAATCCCACAAAATTGCAAACAAAACAAAAGAAATGATTTTGTTTGAATTTATAGGAGTTATTCGTGTAGGGAAAAATCACATACTCACAGCGACCATCTGAATTGGGCACCTTTCTGGGTCAATCTGGTCATCGGGGCTGCAATAGATGAGAACCCCTCCACAAACCCTCGATAGTAGCCTGCCAAATACAAGAAACTCCGAATTTCTATAGTTGATGCTAGTTTAGTCCAGTTCTTGATTGCCTTAGTCTTCATGGGATCTACTTGAATATCCTCTACTGATACAACGTGACCCAGAAATGCAACTGAACCCAACCGGAATTCACACTTCGAGAACTTAGCATATAACTGGCTATCCCTCAGAGTCTGAAGAACCACTCTAAGGTGCTAATTGTGCTCCTCTCGGATGCGGGAATATATCAATATGTCATCAATGAAGACTATCATGAATGAGTCTAAATAAGGCTTGAACACTCCGTTCATCAAGTCCATAAAGGCTGCTAGGGCATTTGTCGACCCAAATGACATAACCAAGAACTTATAATTCCCATACCAAGTGCGGAAAGCAGTCTTAGGGATGTCGGATTTCCTAATCCTCAACTGATGGTCGCCAGATCTCAAGTCAATCTTGAAAAATACCTTGGCACCCTAAAGCTGATTGAAAAAATCATCAATCCTTGGCAGTAGATATTTATTCTTGATTGTTACCTTGTTTAACTAACGGTAATCTGCACATTCTCATGAAACCATCATTTTTCTTATTGAACAACACCAGCACACCCCAAGGAGAAACACTGGGTCTAATGAAACCCTTCTCAAGCAAATCCTGCAACTATTCCTTTTACTCTTTCAACTCAGGTGGGTCCATACAATATGGCGAGAAAGAAATGGGTTGGGTCCTAGAGCTACGCAAATGCAAAAGTCATTATCCCTATCGGGCGGCATACCTAGCAGGTTTGAAGGAAAAATATCAGGCAACTCACGAACAACATACACAAAACCAATAGAGGGGACCTCAACAATAAAATCACAAACATATTCCGAATAGGCCAAACACCCGTTCTGGACCATACACCAAGCCTTCACATATGAGATAACACGGCGGGTAGAATGATCAGGAGTCCCTCTCTACTCTAAATGAGGCATACCCAGTAAAGCTAAGGTAACAGTCTTGGCATGACAGTCCAAGATAGCGTGGTAAAGTGATAACCAGTTCATCCCCAATATAAATATTGAAGTCAACCATGCCTAAAAGCAACAAATATACATGAGTCTCAAGACCCCAACCACTACAATACAAGAACGATGGACTCGATCGACCAATATCGAATCACCCACCAGCGTAGACATAAAAACAGGAACACCCAATGAATCACTAGGCAAGACCAAGTGCGGGGAAAAATAAGATGACGTGCACGAATACGTAGACCATGGATCAAACAACACCGCAGCACCTCTGTCCCAAACAAGAATCGTACCTGTAATAACTGTATCTGAAGCCTCAGCCTCGGGCCTAGCCTGGAGAGTGCAACATCGGGGCTGGACCCCACCACTCTGGTCTACCTCTCTAGGACGACCTGCAGCTAGCTGGCCTCCACCTCTAGCAGCCTGAACTCCACCTCTAGGACCTCTACCTCCACCTTTGGCACCTCTACCCCCACCTCTAGCTGGCTAGGCGACCTGTGGAATATCCGGTGCCTCAATCATAGCTCCGGAACCCTGCTGCTACAACTGAGTACCCACCAACCTCAGACAAGCCCTTCGGATATGACCATATTCACCGCACTCATAGCATCCACCTAAATGTTGCGGCTGAGGAAGCTGAGACTGACTCTACTGACTTGAATGAGCACCCCGAAAGATCTGGAGTGGTGGTGCACTAATAGGAGTTGGTGGTGCACTGTAAGACTGTTGATCAGAACACTGCCCGCGAGAACCACGACCACTTGAAGCACCATGAGAAACCTGGAGTGCTAACTAGAAGGGCCTAGGAGAATGACTAATATCATACGAATCTCTGCCTCCAGATGAGACACCACTGAATCTGCCTAATTGACGGGGTCTCTTGTCTACCCTGTGACCACCCCCAGTGATAATACCATCTCAAAACTCCGAGCCACATTGGTCGCCTCCTAATATATCACTCCCAGCCTTTCTGGCCATCTGAAGACAAATCGGCTGGATGATTCCATAAATTAACCTCCTCACCCTCTCTCTCTCGATAAGAAGTATGACAATATCATGGCGAGCTAAGTCGAACTGCCTCTTATAGGTCTCTCGCTATGTAATAGGGAGAAACTTCTCCAGAAATAGTTGTGTTAACTGCTCCCAGGTCAAGGCTTGCGACCCTGCTGGTCTAGCTAAGCAATAATCCCTCCACCAAGTCATGGCAGATCCAAACAAGCAAAATGTAGCAAAATCAACCCCATTGGTCTCAACAATACCCATGTTCTGAAGAACCTCATGACAAATATCCACATAATCCTCGGGGTCCTCAGTAGATGCACCGGTGAATGTAGAAGTGAAAAGCTTGGTGAACCGATCCAACCTCCACAAAAGATCGTCGGACATGGGTGCTCTATCGCCGGTCTGAGCCACTACACCCGGTTAGACTGCTCCCACTTGCTGAACCGCTGGAGTCTAAATCTGGGAAGCTACCTGCTCCGGAGTGCGAGTAGCAAGAGTTTGAGCCCATCCTCCAGCTTGAGAAGTGGTTGGTGCTACAAGAAGCAAACCTGCTCGGGTGACACTCTCTATTGTAAGCACGTGGTTTTTGCCCAATATGAAATACTCTTATAAAACCTAAGAAGATGGATTTTATCTTAATTTTTTGCCATTTTTAGGAATTTTTATAGATTTTTATTAATTGTTTGCATTTTGTGAATGTTTGAATTTTATTTAAATCATGAAAAATATACCAAAATATCTTGTATTTCATTTAAGATTTATTTTTGTATTTTTAGAATTAATCAGTAATTATTTATTTTATAAAAATTGAAAATTACAACGAAATGCTTCATTTTTACACTTTTGCCTTTTATTGATTATTCTCTTTTAAATTAGTATTAAGTGGTGTTTATAACTTTTATAATTAGTTAAAAAGTTTAATTTCACATTTTAGATGATTTAAAATTTTTTTAATTATTAGGATTTTTAATTAAAAAAAGAAAAGGAAAAGAAGAGGAAATTAGAACCAAAAGAAAAATTGAAGAAGGGATTTCATTTTCGAATTGGGCAATCTTTAATTCAGCCCAAAGATTTTCTCCTCTAACAAATAATTACCCAAGCCATGTCTGTTTTGCAGATGACTTGCTCATGTTTTGCAAAGCAGACTTAATATCCATCCAGATACTACAAAGGACCTTCCTTCAATTTTCAGCAGCATCTGGCCTTCAGGCTAATGTAAGTAAGAGTGCAATCTATTTGGCTGGAGTTCCACTGGATATCAGAGAAGAGATTATTACAGTCCTGGGATTCACTGAAGGACACCTCCCTTTCAGATACCTAGGTGTCCCTCTGGATTCAAAGAAGTTGGCTATTCATCATTATTTGCCTCTTATTGAGAAGATTACAGCTAGAGTCACTTGTTGGTCAGCTAAACTGTTATCTTATGCTGGCAGAACTCAATTGATTAAGTCAGTGATCTTTGGAATGCAGACTTACTGGGCTCAAGTGTTTGTTATACCCAAGAAAGTCTTGAAGCCTATAGAAGCAATATGCAGAACTTATCTCTGGACCGGTAAAGCTACACTGTCCAAAAGAGCATTAGTTGCCTGGGACAAGGTTTGTCAGCCTATTTCTTCTGGTGGACTTAATATTCTGAGGTTGGATGTTTGGAACAAAGCAGCCATAGTCAAATTATTATGGGATTTGGCTAGGAAAAAGGACTATTTATGGGTCAGATGGGTGCATACTTATTATATCAAGAAGAGGGATGTTGATACAGTTGCTGTACCAACTACCAGCTCTTGGGTGATCAAAAAGATCCTGGACAGTAGAACCCTGGTGATGAACAATACTCAGTTGCAGGGTACTCTTACATGCAGGCTGCAAAGTGTCTGCAAACTGGACAAGTTTCATATTCACAAAATGTATATTGCTCTGCTGCCTAGCTTCAATAAGGTTACATGGAAAAACTTAATGCTTATTACTAATGTTCTTCCTAAGCACAAGTTTACTGTCTGGTTAGCTGCTCTACACAAGCTTCCCACAGTTGATAGATTACAGATTATGGGCATACAAGTTCCAATACTGTGTGCATTCTGTAAGCAGCATGTTGAGGATTTCAAACACCTGTTTTTTGAATGTTATATCACCAACAGATTATGGGTGAGAATTTGTGTATGGCTGGGACACTCCAGGACCATTGGATACTGGGAAAATGAAGTACAATGGATTTGTAGCAAGGCTAGAAGCAAGCTATGGAAGAATGCTATCACAGCAGCTGCTTTTGTTACCACTATTGCTATCATTTGGAGGGAAAGGAACCATATTCGTTTTGAAGGTGCAACTTTCGTAGAAGATTTGACATGTCGAGAAATTGCAACACTTCTACACCTTAGAGGCAGGAAATGCAAGAAATGGAAGACTGGATTGAGCAAGCTTAATTCTTACCCTTAGATAGTTTACTTAGTTGCATACTTGTGTATAGATAGTAATAGACAATAGATTACTGAGCAGTGTAGTAGTTAGTCCATACTACTGCAAATCTTAATACATTGTAAATATTTTTTTGATATTAATGATATACGACAGTTTGATCCAAAAAAAAAAAAAATTACCCAAGCCCAAAAATCCAAAACAACCTAATTATTCACACCCAAAACCAATTGTTTGTGGCCCATTACCCCTACATATAAAAGATAATTAGGAAACCTAAAGGAGAGAAAGAAAATCCATCAGATCTTTTTCCAAGAATAGGACAAAACGGCGCAAGACTGGAGACTCAGTTTTCTTCTTCTTTGTAAATTTTTCTCAAAAACACACACTGAAAAAAATTCTTTATTGGCTTCTGCAACGATTTCTTCTCCATCTCTCCTTTCTCTTTCTATAGTTAAGAATTTCTTAGATTTTCAAGCTACATAGCTGCAGTTATTGAAATAAAAAGGGAAAATATGGGATTATATGAAAATTGATTACAAGGGTCAAGGCTAATGATCTTTAAAAATACCGAGCAAACAGCGCCCTCATCTGTAGGCAACTCTCGTCTTCAACAAAACTGACCTTCACTAAGTTGAAGTAGAAATTTCGAAATTTAAGAAGTTCAAAGGATAGAAATTTAACACACATAAAAGTTTCGAACAAGATGAGTTGAAAGCAATCTGGACAACCGCCAATTTTTGTTGGATTTGCACCACATTCTCTGAGAATTTTAAGTCTTTCTTTAGACTGGGAATTGAAGTTGTTCTTGCTAAGTTTGTGTTGCTGAGACCTTGTTTATTTCTTGCCGATTCCTTGTTCCCCTGCTGTAAAGCACGAATTTAGATTTGGAATTGTATCGTGATGCTTTCAAACTGGAGCATGTATATAGTGTATGGTAAATTATTTATACGTTTTTGGTTATTCCTTTGGGCTAATCTTTCATGACAATGTGATATAAACAGAGGGAGTAAAATCTAATGCAACGAGAAATAAATCCCATATTTAGTTGCTATTTTGATTGTGAAAGTGGTACTATTTAATGGATATTTGTATTTACATAAAGTAATCTGATAGTGAAAGAGGATTTTATGCAAGTGTCCTCCGCGACAGATGTCAAAAGTTGAGGTTTTCCATTCTTTAAAGTTGTTCGTCAATGCAGTTTTATGAATTTGAAGTGTGATTCTATTGTCCCTCCTTGATATGTTAATGGAGCTAAAGTCATAGTTGATATTAAGATACTTTCGGGATATTTTAACTGTGTTAATGAATAACCTGAGATGCGAATATTCAACTTATGTACCTCCGTAGTTTGTTTAACTCTTTGAAATAATTTGAGACGTGTCGTGCTAAACATAACTCTTAAGCGTATGGCCCTCACAAAACTAGTTAGCTTTTATAGAAAATTTGAGGTGTGCCTTCGTTATTAGATAACTCATGGCCCTCATTTAATTAATTTTATTCCTTAAAAATCGAGGTGTGCCATTTAGTTGAATTTTCATGGCCTACGCAAACTTGAAAGTTCGTAGTTGCTTTAGACGCGCTATTTTAAAAATTAATTTTCTTAAACTCGGGTGTGTATTTCATGTGACCCAAATCTAAATCTCAACAACGTTAATTAAAATGTGTCACGAACTTCGGGTGCGTTTCATGTGGCATGGTCCAAAGATGCGTTTTAGATGACGTTGGATCTTCCTAAAATTAATTAAAAGCGATTAATAAGTTAAATATACCATAGGCCAAAACATGTATTTAAATCAGATAATAGTCCAATTGTAATAGTTTAAGCAATTGCGCTAGAACCACGGAATCTGGGGGTGCCTAACACCTTCCCTCGGGTTTACCGAATTCTTTATTTAGAATTTCTGATTCTCAGACTTCAAAAGGAAAGTCGAAATCTTCCTCGATTTGAAATTTAAAAATAAATGGATGACTTGGGACACCAAATAAACTATCCCAAATGGCGACTCTAAAAAATAAAATAATAAATCTCATTTCGAATAATATCATTTAAATTTGAAAAACTCCCTTATATATTATCCTTTGGGATGGTGTGTAAAAAGGAAGGTATGACAGCTTTGGCGACTCTGCTGGGGATAGAACCCAGAATCTCTGGTTTAGGGTTCAACAATTTGAGCTTAGAATAACTGTTGTGATTGGCACTATCTGTTATCTGATTTTCCTACATGTTTCATGTCTAATGTGCTAAGTGATTTACCTTTTTGATATTTGGTGGATTGTATATATAAACTGCTACGAAACCGTTCCTTTCTCCGAGTTTTCTACATCATGGAGAAGGGTGCACTTCGTGTGATTTCTCTTCTGTTTAGAGTCTTATCCCATTTTAGAACGAGGTTTGGACAAGTTGATAAGCCGGTGAAGCTTCAATATTCCCGGTACGCTCCCCCTTGCTCGAGTTGTCTGCTCGGGTAAGCCAGGTCTAGAATAATAAACCCAGGTTTTAAACCTAGTATAACAAAGCCTCATGCTGGATCCATAATAGGAACGTTTGTTTGTATCACGTGCATTCGACTTAGGGGACTCAACACAGTAGATTGGGTCCGTCTAGGACAAGTGTACCCAAATTAAAAAGACCACCATGATGCATCATATCAACACGTGTTAGTTCATGCCATATGTTATTTAACATAAATCCAAGAAGGAATTATCCTTGAGATGATAAGAAGTTAATCCTATTGATCTTAAGTGATACAAGGGTGTATAAGGGTGATTAACAAGTATTAGAAGTTAAACGAATCAAGGATGTTGTAACTCGTATTTTCGGGTAAACCTATAGGTGCTTAATACACTTAAGAGGTCATTTTTAAGGTTGAATCATATGATATCCATTTCATAGTCTTGAAGTCAAACGAGTTATGAAACAAAAGTCAGACAAAAGTTGTCACAACTTAGGTTCATAATTTTACTTAAACTTTAGGTCAAATGTCATAAGCTTTTATCCTAATCTACTTGGAATTACAGGGTGAGTTATCCACAAAATTTAATATCTATGAGTTTAGTTTCCAACACATTAAACCATTTATCAATACGATATTAGAGTAGAGAAATATAGGCATTTTTGTGAGACTGCGCAAGCTGCTAAGTGACAAGTAGGTGTGTCACCAACTTGGTTAAATGATAGCCCAAAAAAAGGAAATTTGTGGTCGGCTATTGAGCCCATTTAAAGGGTTATCTGATGAAATATAAACCTCAATATATCTCACAAAATAATCAGACCTAAACCTCTTCAAACCTCCTCCAAAAAAATCTCACACAAACCCTAATCGTTTTTCCCTCTCTTTCAAGTTCTAATTGAGGGTAAAATCAAGAGTTTGAAGAACCGAGGGAAGGGCCGAGTTATCCAATGAGTAAGGTAATTTTTCTGCACTATTTCACACATTTTTCTGCTGTGAACTCCTGGTAATTCGTTCTATACATGTAAGAACTCAGGGATGATGATCAGAAGCTGTGAGTACGAGTTATTAACTTGTAGTGGATTGTTTTGTGGACTGTTTTGTGTTGCTATTGGGATGCGTGTTGTATTACTATTTTGTGGATTTTTGGAGGAGGAAGGATGTGGAGAAACACCATATAGAAGTAGGGTTGTGGACTGATAGTTCTTCGTAATATTTTCGGGTTGTTTGACACGAATACGGTGGTCGTTGTATATAGGAAGTGATTAGGTTGTGCATGGACTGTTTTGGGAGGCTCAATATGATTATTACTGATTTTGTTTGAGCTGTTTGGTGATTGTTTATAATTGTGTGAAGTCATATATATAGGGGAGGTTCTGTCCGTTTTATCATAAATAGGTTGCTGTTGATAAATAATAGTTATGACACTTAAATGATAACGATAGTATCGTTTCTCTTATTGTAGACTAAGGAGTTATGACAATTTCATAGCTTGAGATTGGCACAGAATATACAAGGTATGTGAGGCTATCCCTTTCCTTCTTTTGCATGATTCTAATTGTACATAATATAATGAACGAGCTTCCAAAGATACTCTACTCTTAGAAGCTAGCAGTACTTACATTGTTTCCCCTCTTATGGAACGATTGATGTGATGTTGCTTCTCTTATTCTTATGTTATCAATATTGTTGGTACTTCCTAATTCTTATAAGGTTGATAGTGAAGAGTTAGTCCTAATAACGTGTACAGAGGATACCGATCTTATGCCACTCCGAAAGGTCTAGAACGTGTTTTTTTGAGTCGAGCAAGTACTATATATATGTATCTATTTCAGTCTACCAATCCACGCAATAGTCGGCCCGGTACAGCACCTATTGTGCAACCACTAATCAATTGGGTTTTACCGAGCTCCACATGGCCGGGTACGATTCTACCGAGCGTTATGATGGCTAAGTACATTTTTACGGAGCCTATTACGGCCAGGTACGCTATGATGATGATGATGCCCATAGAGGCGTATGTTTTAAAAGTTTATGTATTTATACATGTGTATCATGCATTTCATGTTAGTAGCCCTCAGAGGTACTCAGATGTTACAGGTTGTATATTCTCTATCCCTAGTTATATTATTTTTCGTATTTATGGTTCCATTCCTTAAGTACTCAATAGTTTATTCGTACTAACATCTTTTTATTTGTGGACGCTACATGTCGTGTTGCAGGTCCTGATAGATAGGCAGGTGCAGCTCCCCCACCACAGTACGTGTCCATTTCAGCGGTGATTGGCGAGATCCCTTCTCCAGACCTGCCGTGGTCTTGGTATGCGTTTTTGTTATAGACATTATGGGTATGTCAGGGCCCTGTTTCGGTTGTGTTGTAGCATTTATGTTCCTTTAGAGGCTCATAGACAGGTGTCGAATCATGTATAGTTTGGTATGCCTTGTCGGCTAGTTTTTGTTGTTTAATCTTTCATGGTAGCATGGTAGCTCGTACCTCATATATAGTTTCTTGATTGTTTGGTCACCCCATGTTATGTATGTTTATGCCATCATTCTTTATGGTTGGTTGTCCGTGATCCATGGATGCCATTAATATTGATCTCGTTAGCGCTAAAAGATAATAAAGAAAGTCAGGTCAAATGTATGTTGGTGCACGGCAAGTATGGTCGGGTGCTAGTCATGGCCCTCCAGTTGGGTCGTGAAAAACTTGGCATTATAGTTGGTCTGTCCTAGGGATTGTCCAGGAGCCATGTCTAGTAGAGTCTTGATTATGGATGTGTAGCGCGCTACATTTATAATCAGGAGGCTATAGGACATCTAGGGTTGTTACCTTATTCCCTAATCTAGATCGTGCGTAGAATTGAGTCGTCAGTATTCGTCTCTAATATTTACCTTGTTTTCTTTCAGCGATGCCTTTGACTAGGAAGCAAACAATTAGTAGACGGCTTGATACAGCTGCGAGAGAGGGTACCAGTCAGGTGCCCCAAGCTATAGTAGGCCAAAGTGAGGCTCAGAGTGAGATGTCGTCTCATACCTCATCTACTCTATCTCTTCTAGAGGATATTAGGAGGAACCCAGCACCTGTAGTTCCTCCGTCTGGCACTACAGACCAGGATATGCAGAGTGCTTTGCAGTTATTGACTAGCTTGGTAGCTGCTCAGGCTCAGAGGCAGAATACAGGTGCTGCTGATAAACCAATTAGTACGAGAGTTCATGATTTTATGAATTTAGGCCCTCCGGTTTTTACCGAATTAGACCCCAAAGAGGACCCGCAAACTTTTATTTACCAGGTCCATCGTACACTACGGGTTATGCATGTTAATGATATAGAGGCAGTAGAGTTGGCTTCTTATCGGCTACATGATTTAGCGGTTCTCTAGTATAATAGTTGGGAGAGATCTAGGGGTTCGAACGCTCATCCTGCTGTGTGGAAGGATTTTTCTGAGGCCTTTATTCATCATTACTCGCCAGTTCAAATACGACGAGCTAGAGCTGATAGGTTCTTGAACTTTCGACAAGGTAATATGAGTGTGCGAGAGTATAGTATGCAGTTGATTCTTTTGCAAGGTATGCTCCCCATGTGATGGCCGAGATGAGTGATAGGGTGCATTTTTTCATGAATACTTTGGGACCACATCTGATAAATTAGTGTAAGGCAACCTCCTTGGTGGAGGGCATGGATATTTCTCGTATTCAGGCTTATGCCTAAACCCTAGAGGATCGTAAGCGCCAACAGTGGGAAGGATAGGGGCCATCATAAGAGGGAAAGATTTTCACGGTATTATGAAGACTTCATAGGCAATGTCAGGCCCCAGTCTTTGAGGAGTTTGGCTCCATATGTAGCTAGTACTCCTCCACAGATTCAGAGGCCTCCATATGATCGATTTACCTATTCTAGTTTAGGTCAGAGTTCGTGGGCATCAGGATCGCAACATCACAAGGATACTAGTCATACGAGGCCCACAATACCACATTGTGATAAGTGCAATAAGGCCCACTTTGGAATGTGACGTCAAGGTTCTGATGCATGTTATTCTTGCGGACAGCCTGGCATATGATGCGGGATTGTCCTAACAGGGGAGGTGATGGTATGGCTCAGCCGACTGGATTTGTGTCTGGTTCTTCCTCATTAGTTCGACCTCCAGCATGGGGTTTTTAGCAGCCAACAGGTCATGGTAGAGGTAGAGTTGCAGTGCTGAGTTCAAGTGGTGGTCAAAATCGAACCTATGCTCTAGTAGGTCAATGGGATCTCGAGTCATTGCCAGATGTTGTTACAGGTATATTGTATATTTTTTCTTATGATGTATATGCGCTGATTGATCTAGGATTACATTATCATATGTTGCACCCTTTGTGGCTAATAAGTTTGGCATTGAACCTAAATTGATAAGTAAACCCCATGCAGTATCTACTCCGATAGGAGATTCTGTGATTTCTAGAAGGGTATATAGAGGTTGCATTATGATGATTTGTAATCGTCAAACCTCGGCAATAAAATTTGAGTTAGAAATGGTTGATTTTGATGTGATAATGGGAATGGACTAGTTGGCCTCATGCTATGCAAATGTTTACTGTCGTACAAAGATGGTTAGGTTTCAGTTTCCTAGAGAACCCGTTTTTGAATGGAAGGGGAATATTACTACACCGAATGGTAGGTTTATTTCCAATCTTAAGGCAAGGAAAATCATCTCAAAAGTTACATTTATCATCTCGTTTGCGTTAGGGATGCAGAGGTGAAGCCGCCTACTCTACAATTAATCCCGGTGGCCAATGAATTTCCAGATGTTATCCTAGATGAACTCCCAGACCTTCCTCCTGGGAGTATATGCGCTGATTGATCTAGCATTAATGTGTTGCCTGACACTCAACCTATCTCTATCCCTCCACACAGAATGGCCCCGGCAGAGTTGCCAGAGTTGAAGGCGAAATTGAAGGACTTGTTGGATGACGACTTCATTAGGCCTAGCTTTTCACCTTGGGGTGCGCCAGTTCTATTCGTGCGGAAGAAAGACGGGTCGTTACAGATGTGTATTGACTATCAACAGTTGAATAAGTTTACTATAAAGAACAAGTATCCACTTCCAAGAATTGACGACTTGTTTGACCAACTCCAGGGTGCCAAGTATTTCTCCAATATTGACTTACGTTCAGGGTATGATCAAGTGAGGGTTAAGGAGAAGATATTCCAAAGACGGCCTTCCGGACAAGATATGTGCACTTTGAGTTCTTGGTGATGTCGTTCGGGCTATCAAATGCCCCAGCAACGTTTATGGATCTCATGAATATAGTATTCAAGCCCTATCTTGATGTGTTCGTGATTGTATTCATTAATGACATTCTGGTGTATTCTCGTTCGGAGGCGAAACATGTGGGCCACTTGTAAATAGTATTCCAGATGCTTTAAGATTGTAAGTTATATTATAAGCTCTCCAAATGTGAATTTTGGCTGAACGCAGTAGCATTCCTTGGCCATGTGATATCTGACGAGGGTATTAGTGTCGATACCCAGAAGATCGATGCGGTAAAGAATTGGCCGAGACCTACAACACCATCAGAAGTCCGCAGCGTCCTAGGGCTAGCAGGATATTATAGGCTATATGTAGAAGGGTTTTCCTCCATATTAGCACCATTGACTAAGTTAACACAAAAAGCTACCAAGTTCCAATTGTCTGACACTTGTGAGCATAGCTTTCAGGAACTAAAGAATCGTTTGACATCCGCACTAGTGCTCACTCTCCCTAATTGAACATAAGGATATGTGGCAAATTGTGATGCCTCAGGTATAGGTTTGGGGTACGTATTGATGCAACGTGGAAAGGTGATTGCTTATGCATCAAGACAATTGAAGAAGCATGAAAATAATTACCCGACCCATGATTTGGAATTGGCTGCAGTAATATATGCTTTCAAGATATGGTGGCACTACTTATACGGTGTCCATGTTGAAATCTACACAGATCACAAGAGTTTACAATACATCTTCAAGTAGAAAGAGTTGAATTTGACGCAGTGTAGGTGGCTTGAATTACTGAAAGACTACGACGTCGAGATATTGTATCATCTTGGTAAAGCCAATGTTGTGGCGAACGCTATCCGCCGTAAGTCAATTGGAAGTTCAGTACACATTGAGGTAGGTAGATGGGGGTTGACTAAAGAGCTTCATCAGCTAGCCAATATGAGAATCAGATTATTAGACTCTGATGACGGAGGTGTTATTATACATAATACATCTGAATCATCTTTGGTAGCCGAGGTAAAAGCACGGCAATATGTAGATCATATCTTAGTACGATTGAGAGAGATCATTCAGCAGTGTAAAATTATAGCTTTTGAGATCGGAAGGGAGGGGGCACTAAGATACCAAGGCCGATTATGTGTGCCTAATATGGCAGAGTGGCGAGAAAAGACTATAAATGAGATTTATCAATCCCAATATTCTATCCATCCCGGCTCGACAAAGATGTATCATGATGTGAAAGAGAAGTATTGGTGGGATAACATGAAGAACTTTATTGCAGAATTTGTAGCCCGGTGTCCCAATTGTCAACAAATAAAGATAGAACATCAAAAAACCGGTGGATTGCTTCAGAATATAGAGATTCTAACCTGGAAATGGGAGGTGATTAATATGGACTTCGTTATTGGATTACCTCGCTCTTATCATAAGTTTGACTCTAACTGGGTGATAGTTGATCGACTTACAAAATGTGCCCATTTTCTACCAGCTAAGACTACTTACACGACTGAAGATTATGCGAAGTTATATATCAAGGAGATTGTGAGGCTTCATGGTGTGACGGTATCTATTATGTTAGATCGATGAGCTCAATTTACGGCTAACTTTTGGAGGTCTTTTTAGGAGGGTTTAGGCACACAAGTGAATCTCAGCACTGCATTTCATCCACAAACTGATGGACAGGCTGAACGTACTATTCAAACACTGGAAGATATGCTATGAGCATGTGTTCTAGATTTTAAGGGAAATTGGGATGACCATCTTCCACTCATAGAATTCGCCCATAATAAAAGCTACCATTCCAGTATTAAAATGGCTCTATATGAGGCACTATACGGGAGAAGATGTAAATCACCAGTTAATTGGTTTGAAGTCGGTGAAATAGAATTATATCGGCCAGATTTGATTCACCAAGCCGTTGAGAACGTGAAGGTGATACAGGAATGACTAAGGGTGACACAAAGCAGGCAAAAGTCTTATTTTGATGTCTGGCATCGTGATTTGGAGTATGAGGTTGGTGATTGGGTTTTCCTGAGGATCTCACAAATGAAGGGTGCTATGCATTTTTGGAATAAAGGTCAGCTGAGTCCAAGGTATATTGGTCCGTACAAAATTCTATAACGAATTGGACAAGTTGCTTATGAGTTCGAATTACCATCCGAATTGAAATTTGTCCCCCCCGACATTCCATGTATCTATGTCGAGAAAATATATTGGAGGCCCTTCTCGAGTTGTCCCTATCAAAGATGTACAAGTTACAGAGGATCTATCATATGAAGAAGTGCCAGTGGCTATATTAGATCAACAAGTCCGCAAGCTGAGAACAAAAGATGTAGCTTCCGTCAAAGTGTTGTGGAGGAACAAGAATATGGAAGAAATAACATGGGAAGCGGAAGAAGAGATGAAGTCAAAATACCCTTACCTATTCCAGAATGATGATAACAAGGATACTGGTGGAACGCATGATACATTAGAAAGGTGAAGCAACTTTATGAGGTTAGCAATAACTTCACACTCTTCCTTATTACAAAATGATGATATGCAGATAATGTACATTTCCATAATGCTTTGTGTAGCCTTGTGAGTCCATACATTGGGCTTAATTGCTTGCAAATTTTGCTAGTGACCATTTTTTAAGGAAAAATAGACTAGAAATTTCCGTTGGAATCCACGATGATTTGGACTCCCCACAAACCCTTACATTCGAGGACGAATGTTCCTAAGGGGGAGGGTGTTACAACCCATATCCACACATATTAGTTCATGCCATGTGTTAATTAACATTAATCCAAGAATGAATTATCATTGAGATCATAAGAAGTTAATCCTATTGATCTTAAGTGATATAAGGGTGTATAAGGGTGATTAACAAGTATTAGAAGTTAAACGAATCAAGAATTTTATAACTCGTATTTTAGGGTAAACCTATAGGTGCTTAATAAACTTAAGAGGTCATTTTTTAAGGTATTTGAATCATATAATATCCATTTCATAGTCTTGAATTCAAACGAATTATTAAACAAAAGTCGACAAAAGTTGTCGCAACTTAGGTTCAGGATTTTACTTAAACTTTTGGTCAAATATCATTAAGATTGTCTCCAAATATAACCGAAATTACGGGGTGATCTATCCTACAAATTCAAGATCTATGAGTCTACTATCTAACACATTAAACTGTTTATCAATACGACATCAGAGTAGAGAGATATAGACATTTTTGTGAGATTGCACAAGCTGCTAGGTGACAAGTAGGTGTATCACCTACTTGGTTAAATGATAGCCCAAATAGGGAAACTTCGGGTCGGCTATTGAGCCTATTTAAAGGGTTATCTCCCAAAATATAACCCTTAATATATATCAAGCCTGGAGTAAGGGACACCCTCCACCCTTGTTCCCTAACAACTACATAGAAAACCCTGCTTCCATTCCACCACTCTCTCAATCACATATGCCCAATACCATTGATCTTTCCCCACAACATGTATCAGGATTTACCCCTTACCATAACTACCCCGGCACTTCGGCCAAACTTTTTATGCTCCGCCAGCCAATACAACCTTGTACCCTGCCCCGACATCTGCTCATATTTTCATACCCCCTCCATAAGCTACCCTCCACCGATCATCTAGTGAGCCTGCTTTCCCAGCGCCAGATACCCAATATTATACCTCGAAACCTACATTCAAAGTCTCAGATCTTTACTCCTACACTCCCCACTTTGAGCCTCATGTTGAAACTAACAAACTACCCAAGGACGCAGAGCAAGAGGAGATGTACAGGAAGGTAAAGAGTCTGGACCAATCATTGAGAAATATGAAAGGGTAGGGGAACCAGGTGAGTGTGGCCTATAAGGATTTGTGTTTGTTCCCCCATGTCCAACTGCCTGTCGGGTTCAAAATGCACAAGTTTGACTTGTATGATGGTCATGGGGATCCTGTAGCTCATATAAGGGGTTATTGCAGTAAAATGAGAGGCGCACGGTGAGAAGACAAATTACTAATGGCATACTTTAGCTAGAGTTTGAGTGGGGCAGCTTTTGAATGGTACACCCGCTAGGACGCCAGCAGGTGGTACACCTGGATGATATAGCTCAGGCCTTCGCTCGTATCTTTTAGTAAAATAAAGACATTGTTCCAGGCCGTTTATCTCTAACCAAGGTGAAAAAGAAACCCAGTGAAAGCTTTAGAGAATATAGGTTCCGATAGATAGAGCAAGCTGCACGAGTCAATCCTCTAATGGAGGAAGGCGATATGGTTGAATTCTTTCTTTAAGCCCTGGATCCTACTTATTATGGCCACATGATCTCAGCGACGAGTCAGTGTTTCAATAATGTGGTAAAGATTGGAGAAATAGTGGAAAAGGGGCTCAATTCGAGTAAGATCATGAGCCATTCTGCTATAAAGGCAACTACTTAAGCAATCCAGAGTGGTACTGGAAGTTTGCTTGGAAAGAAGAAGAAGGAAGATGTCATTATGGTTGTCTTCGGATCATGGCATGGTAAGAGGGGTTCACCTTATTAGTACACCCATCCTTGACCCCAACCTCAAGCCTATGCCCAAGCGCCATATAATCCAACTCAACATTACTTCCCCCCCCCCCCCCCAAACCCCCAATACTCAGCCAGGCTACCCTAATATCATGTACGCCATGCCCAGTCTTACACTCAACCTCCTTCTTACCCACAACGGCATGCCCCCGCCCCATAGAATACCTACCCTGCTCCAGAAAATACTTATCCACCTCCACAACCCTACCAAAACCCCAATGTTTCAAATTTTCGACCTACGCAAGTGTAAACAAGAGACAAGCAGCAGCAAAGACAAACTTTTACCCCGCTTGGAGAGTCCTATGCTAGTTTGTTTCAAAGGTTAAGGCAATTGGAATTTTTGAGGCCGACTGAGCCAAAGATACCAAATCCTTCTCTAAAGAACCTCGATTATTCCCTAAGATGCGGCTATTGTTATAATGCTCCAGGGCATGACATAAAGAAGTGCTGGTATTTTAAAAAAGCAATCTAGGAGCTCACTTATACAAACCAAATTGTAGTCCACAGAGCAGACGTGCCGAACATCAACCAAAACCATTTGCATGCCCATGAAGAGGCGTATATGATCTACCAACGCAAAGCCCTTGACAGTTGAAGCAGTGACAGAAAAGCCGAGCTCGCTCAATTTGAAACCACCGGTGTTGGTCGTGAAATGGCTGTCGAAAGATATTGGGGCAAGTTCGAAAAGTTCAAAAGTGGTAGTGTCATGGATTCCAAGTAAGCATTTCATAGTTGTGAAGGGGGATCCTATCAGCCCTATCATCATTAAACCAGTGACCCAGCCGCTAGTGGTTAATGCAAAGGTTGTTTCCTAGAATTACAAACAAGTGATAGTGACATATAAAGGAAAAGAAATAGAGGAAGACGTTAATGAAACTGGAGGATTGACTCGTTCTGGGAGATGTTTCACCCCAGAAGAATTAAGGAAAGCCAAGCCATTCAAGGATAGCCAAATTCCAGTAAAGAAATCGGTCACCAAGGAAGGTTGAGAAGTTCCCGAAAAATATGAAAATGCAGGATTATTTCATGTGGAGCACTTAAGGAAAACATCGGCTCAGATTTCTCTTTTTTCTTTGTTGATATATTCAAATGAACATCGCAGGGTCTTGATGAAGATTTTGAATGAGGCACATGTTCTTGATAAGATCATGGTGAATCATTTGGAAAAGATAGTTAGTAAGATCTTTGAAGTAAACAAGATCACTTTCTCAGATGATGAACTTCCTATAGAGGGTACAAAACATAACTGAGCTCTTTATCTCACGATAAAATGCAAAGATTATTGTCTCAAGGGTTTTCGTTGACAATGGCTCTGGTGCAAATTGTTGTGCCCTGTCTACTTCGCATAAATTGAAGATTGGCATCGAAAGCATCCACATAAAAAGTGTGTGTGTTCAAGGCTTTGATGCGGGAGGTAAAGATTATGCTGGAGATGTAATACTCGTGTTGTCGATAGAGCTAGTTGAGTTCACCATGGAATTCCAAGTGTTAGATGTGGCTGTCTCCTACAATCTGTTATTAGGCAGGTCTTGGATACATGCTGCTAAGGCAATTCCGTCTTCTCTGCACCAGAGTGGTGAAGTTAGAATGGGACAGGTAGGAAATAGGTATGCATGGTGATGAGGACTTATCAGCTTGTAAATACATAATTGTTCAGTTTATTGAAGCTGAAGATGATAAGGGACCATGGGTCTATCAAACTTTTAAAATAGTGTCCGTTGAGAAGATCATTGAAGGAGAATGAATTCTCGTTCCTAAGCTATCCTCCGTGTCTATCATAGTTGCGAATGAAATATTGAAGAATAGTTTTGTGCCGGACAAGGGTGTGGGCTCATCTCTATAGGGTATTGTGCATCCAATGCGCCTCACTGGGAATCCTCATACATTTAGTTTGGGATTCATACCCATAAAGAAGGACGTGAAGGTAAAAATTTGAAACATAAGGTATGACCACTCCCCAAGCCTGTCCCACACATCGTTAAGTCTTTTGTCAAGCCAGGGGCCGAAAAACTCAAACCTTCTCAATCCAAAAACCTGTGGTTGATGTTGATGAAGAGCTGATCAAAGGTTCCAAAGTCTATTCGACGAGGTCAATATGGTGGAAGTTGGTGAAGGCTCTATTAAAAACGATGTGCAGCTCGTTGGCCCAAATGTGAAGCTTAGCGATTGGGAAGCTACTTCTCTCCCCACCAGGAAGGCGCTTTGGTAGTTTGCTTTGTTTCCTCTCTGTTATCTGGGTTATTCTAGGGTTGTAATCAAGATTTTTAGTTTTTTCTTGTTTTGATGTTCAAACTTTTCTATCATTTTATTTATAATGAAATGCAACTTCCTGTTTTCCGTTATTCCTAGTAGTGTTTTATTTATTCTTTTTACGTTGGTTACACTGATATGACATGCATGAAAATTTTAAGCCAAGTCTTAAAAGCCAATCTAATTCTGGAATAACAATCCATGAAGTAGAATGTGATGATGAAATAAAACATGATGAAGAAGTAGCATTTGAGGAAATCAGTAAAGAGCTAAAATAATTTGAAGAAAAACCAAAACCTAATTTGAGTGAAACTGAAGCAATCAATTTAGGGGGCCAAGATAATGTTAGGGAAACCAAGATAAGTGTGAATCTAGAATCGCAAGTTAAAGAGGAAATAATCAAAATATTATTTGAGTACAAAGATGTCTTTGCATGGTCATATGACGATATGCCGAGCTTGACCGCTGATATAGTAGCTCATAAATTGCCAACTGATCCAGCATTCCCTTCTATCAAGCAAAAGTTGCAAAAGTTCAAGACTAATATGAGTGTGAAGATCAAAGAAGAAATCACAAAGCAGCTTACTGCAAAGGTCATTCAAATTCATGTGATATCCCACTTTGTAAGGTAATGTTGTGCCAGTACCAAAAAAGGATGGTAAGACCAGAGTATGTGTTGAATACCATGATCTTAACAAAGCAAGCCCAAAGGATGATTTTCCATTGCCAAACATTCATATTCATACATGAGATTGGGTCTTTTTTAAATACCTTCCAAGCTGGTTCATCACCTCTATTTTGCTGTTTGGCGGCGCTAACTCTTGGATGGCTTTGATATTTGACGGATCTAACTTAATGCCACGTCTACTAACCAAGAATCCCAGAAACTTCCCAGATGGGACACCAAATGCACATTTTGCTGGATTGAGCTTGAGGTTGTAACTGCGGAGCCTTGGGAAAAAACTTCCTCAAGTCTTGACATAGTCAGACTGCTTCTTTGACTTTTATGATCACATCATCTACATAAACCTCAATCTCCATGTGTATCATGTCATGATATATGGTGGTCATCGCCCTCATGTAAGTTTCCCCGGCATTTTTCAGACCAAATAGTATTACATGATAACAATATGTTCCATATGGCGTGATGAACACTATCTTTTCTGCATCTTCCTCATCCATCAACATCTGGTGATATGAGAATGGGAGACTCAAGATTTGAAACTCATACCCTACTGTCAGTGTCTGCATGATCTTTTCAAACGATTTAGATTGGTTGAATTTAGACATATTCCCAGGATTCATAATGAGGTTGTTGATGCCTTGGCTACTATAGCGTCAATGTTACATTATCCGGACAGGGCTTATGTCGACCCCGTGCATATCCAAGTTCGTAATCAACATGCTTATTTGTAAAGTAGTTGAAGAGGAAATTGATGGCGAACCTTGGTTCCATGATATCAAGGAATATATCAAGTCGCGGATATACCCAGTACATGCCATAGGTGATTAAAAGAGAACGATTCGATGTATGGTAGTGGATTTTTCTTGAATGGAGAAATCTTGTACAAGAGGACTCTAGATTTAGGACGGCTGAGGTGCATAGAGGCTAAAGAAGATTCAACTATCATGGCCAAAGTGCATTTTGGAGTTTGCGGGTCGCATATAAATGGGTACGTACTGGAAAAGAAGATACTTCGAGCAGGTTATTATTGGCTCACCATAGAACGAGATTGTATCAGCCTTATTGCAAACGCCATCAATGCCAGGTACATGATGCTTTGATTCATTCTCCCCCATCTGAGTTACATACAATGTCTGCGCCTTGACCATTTGTTTCTTGGGGCATAAATGTCATTGGACCAATTGAGCCGGCAGCATCGAACGGGCATAGGTTTATTCTGGTGGCCATTGATTACTTTACCAAGTAGGTCGAAGCTGCAACTTTAAAGTCTGTGACCAAGAAGGCAGTGGTGGATTTTGTTCATGCAAATATCATTTGTTGGTTCGGAATTCCTAAGGTGATCATCACAAACAATGCTGCTAATCTCAACAGTCATTTGATGAAAGAGGTATGCCAACAGTTTAGGATGATGCATCGGAACTCCAGTCCGTATCGCCCCAAGGCAAATGGAGCTATTGAGGCTGCTAACAAGAACATAAAGAAGATACTTCGTAAGATGGTTCAAGGTTCTAGGTAATGGCATTATAAGTTGCCTTTTGCCTTATTGGGTTATCTCACTACTTTTCGTACTTTAGTAGGTGCAACTCCTTATTTGCTGGTTTATGGAACTGAGGAAGTTATACCTGCAAAACTTGAGATTCCATCCTTTCAGATTGTTGCAGAAGCTGAAACTGATGATGATGAGTGGGTCAAAACCCGGCTAGAGCAATTGACTTTGATTGATAAGAAAAGGTTGGCCACAGTTTGTCATGTTCAATTGTATAAGAAGAGAATGGCAAGGGCATACAACAAAAAGGTGCATCCTTGAAAATTCTAAGTGGGCCAGATGGTATTGAAATGCATCCTTCCTCATCACGTGGAAGCTAAAGGCAAATTCGCCCCAAATTGATAGGGGTCATTCATGGTGACAAGAGTGTTGCCCAATGGTGCTTTGTATTTAACAGACATAGAAGGCAAATGTGTAGATATGTCTATCAATTTTGATGCAGTCAAAAGGTACTATGTATGGGTTCTTTTCTTATTTTCAGCCGCATTTTGCACTTGGATTGTTCAAAATTAAAATGACGAAGGCATTTTGTTCCGCTACCCAAACACTTTTATCCTTTTTTAAGCAATCCACTAGGCGGAGCCTAGGGCTAGTTTTTATTGTAAAAAATCAAATACTAAATACGTTAGGAGGTCTTAGTCTATGAAAATAATAAAACTTGGTAATTACATTAGACTTACTACCAATATTGAGTAATGGACTCAACTTTGGTATCATACAATGTTTGCTAACTACACTAGTCAAAAAATGAGTATCACAGCCAGTGTTCCTGTGAAGTGCTTTATTTTCTCTCTGCTTATGATGATTTCTTCAACTCTTGATATGTACCTCTTGGTCTTATATTTGCTCTGTCCTCTCAATACTGTTGTAGTTATGTTCACCAATTTTTCATTTGCACTGGGCTGAGTACTATGTACTAATACCACAAGTTGCAATTTCCTCATAAAGTGAAGCATATCCGCGACAATCATATTTCCTACAACAAAGAACAAACTTTTTGTCAAAACAAAGAACACTATGTCCTCCTCTTGCGGGATTTGGTGATAGTGATCTCCTCTGTGATCTTCGTGCACAGCATTGTGATTTGTCCTCCAATATTCCTGACTCCCTGTATGTTTTCCTCTCTTCCCATTGTTTTGTTGCATGTGTCAAATCCACAGTTGCATCATCCAGTTAATTATCAACAATTCAACTGTCCACAAGTTGTGCCAGTTCCTTCCAATTTTTTAAATTTTCAGGACCCTCCTAGATAACGGGATTAATTTTAAAAATTTCTCAGGACCCACCTAGATAATGCAATTTAGTTTTAGGTTTTCAGGGCCATCGTGGATAATGGAATTTAATTTTAAAAGTTTTCAGGTCCCTCTTGGATAATGGGATTTAGTCTTCAAATTTTCAAGGTCCTCCTGGATAATGGGATTTAATTTTATAAGTTCTCAGGCCCTCCTAAATAATGGGATTTAGTATCAAGCTTCACGGCCCTCCTGGATAATAGGATTTAATTATTAAAGTTTTCAGGGCCCTCCTGGATAATGGGATTTAGTCTTCGAATTTTCAGGACCCTCCTGGATAATGGGATTTACTCTTCAAATTTTCAGGACACTCCTAGATAATGCGATGTAATATTAAAAGTTCTCTGGACTCTTCTGGATAATGGGATTTAGCTTAAAATTTTCAGGACCCTACTAAATAATAGGATTTTATTTTGAGTTTTCAGGACCCTATTGGATAATAGGATTTAGTTTTAAGTTTTCAGGACCCTCCTGGATAATGGGATTTAGTTAAAATTTCAGGGCCTTCTTGGATAATGGGATTTAGTCTTCAAATTTTCAAGACCCTCCTGGATAATGGGATTTAGTTTTAAAAATTCTTAGGGCCTCCTAGATAATGGGATTTAGTTTTACGTTTTCAGGACCCTCCTGGATAATAGGATTTAATTTAAAATTTCTTGGCTCTCCTGGATAATGGGATTTAGTCTTCAAATTTTCAAGACTCTCCTGGATAATAGGATGTAATTTTAAAAGTTTTTAGGACCCTCCTGGGTGACGGAATTTGGTCTTAAATTTTCAGGATCCTCCTAGATAATGGGATTTAGTTTTAAGTTTTCAGGACCCTCCTGCATAATGTGATTTGATTTAAAATTCCAGTGCCCTCCTGGATAATGGAATATAGTCTTCAAATTTTCAGGACCCTCCTGGATAATGTGATTTAATTTTAAAAATTCTAAGGACCTTCTTGGATAATGAGATTTAGTTTTAATTTTTCAGGGTCCTCCTTGATAATGGGATTTAATTTAAAATTTCAGGGCCCTCCTAAATAATGGTATTTAGTCTTCACATTTTTAGGACCCTCCTGGATACTGGGATGTAATTATAAAAGTTCTCAGTATCCTCCTGGATAATGGAATTTAATTTAAAATTTTAGGACCCACCTATATAATGGGATTTAATTTTAAAATTTTCAGGACCCTCCTAGATAATGGGATTTAGTTTTAAGTTTTCAGGACCCTCCTGGATAATGGGACTTAGTATAGCGAAAGGAAATATAATTTAGCTTTAAAGTTGCCACTCTTAAGATGAAATTTAATTTAAGTTTTCAGGGCCCTCCTGAATAATGAGATTTAGCTTTTAAATTCTTAGAACTATTTTAGGTAACATGATCCTATTAACACTCACAGATGTGCCCAGATTCCAAATTGGGGCAGAAATTTCTTTTGTTTTGTCTGTTTTATTGCAATATCAGGCGTCCACCTGGAGAACAAGGGAATATAGTTCAAGTTTAGCAATCAAGCGCCCACCTAGAGAATAAGGGAATACAGTTATAGTTTTAGCAATCAGGCGCCCACCTGGATAACGAGGGAATACAGTTCAAGTTTTTGGCAATCAGGCGCCTACCTAGATAATGAGGGAATACAATTCATGTTTTGGCAATCAGGCACCCACCTGAAGAACAAAGGCATACAGCTCAAGTGTTAGCAATCAGGCGTCCACATGGAAAATAAAGGAATACAGTTCAAGTTTTGGAAATCAGGCAGCCACCTGGATAACAAGGGAATACAATTCAAGTTTTTGGCAATCAGGCATCCACCTGGATAGCGAGGTAATATAATTCAAGTTTTGGCAATCAAACACCCCTGGATAACAAGGGAATACAATTCAAGTTTTTGGCAATCAGGCGCCTGCCTGGATAACAAGGAAATACAATTCAAGTCTTTGGCAATCAGGCATTCACCTGGATAACAAGTGAGTACAATTCATGTTTTAGAGATCAGGTGTCCACCTGGATAAGAAGGGAATACAATTCAAGTTTTGGAAATCAGGTGCCCAACGGGAGAACAAGGGAATACATTTCAAGTTTTGGCAATCAGGTACCCACCTGGATAATAAGGAAAATACAACTCATGTTTTGGGAATTAGGCGCCCACCCGGAGAAGGAGAGAAATCATTTCAAGTTCAAGCTATTGGAAGGCACCCACCTGGAGAACGAGGGAATCCGTTTCAAGTTTTAATGGCAGGAGTCCACTTGGAGAACAAGGGAATTCATTTCAGAGTTACTTCCAATTTGCAAATTCAAGAAGCGTCAGGAACCCGCCTGAAGTATAGGGTCAATTTTCAGTTTCATGTTGGAGAACAAGTAGAAATTCAAGCCAAGAAATAGATAAGATCTTGTATTTTTCTGTTATTTTTGTTGTAATCTTTCCTTTTATTGTCGATGTAATTGCAGGAACCGCGGATCAGAACCTCGATGGAATTTCACTCGGTTCTCCACTTCGGTATACTCCATCTCTCTTTTCGCTCCGAACTACATGTGGCTTGATTCCTTTACAGCCAAGGATATGTAGGCAGCTCAAATACCAGGGCTCGGTCACATTCTCTTTTCTTTAGTTTTTGTCTCTCTATATAAGGGTTGGGTCAAAAAATATGTCTTTTTGTTCTTTGTCTAAAAATACTTTATGTTTTCCGTCAAAGAAGGACAACTGTAGACATATAATTTTTGAACCACGCATTAGAATCACCTTTTATAGTTCTAGTGTTTTTCGGATATTTATTTGGGTTTATTTCTATAGTATTTCTCTTTATTATTAGTTTTAATACTAGTTTTTAAAGCACGTGAATTTGAAAACACAAAAATAGTTTCACTTTTATAATATTTCTCATGTTGTACAAATATTTTTTTTAGTTTACTATAATTGAATATCACTAGTCTTTCATATAATGACGTTTGTCTAATTTTGCTATCTTTTCTATTTTTACTTTAACATAATTTTTGGAAAAATACAAATATATATATATATATATATATATATATATATATATATATATATAATTCCATTTTTAATATAGATTTAGTTTAGTTAAAATTAATAAGTATTTTGTTATTCTTTTTTTAAAAAAGGAAAAGAAGAAGAATGAATTTAAGGGATGTCTTGTCTTAAAGAAGACCAAATAGATGCCCAAAATTTGTGCATCCCAGTCCCAATACCTCTGATGCAACAGCCCACATCCCCATGAAACCCTCCTGACCCGCCCCATTTTACCTAAAATCTCAGTCGTCCATCACCTCAGATCCCAGGGCCAAGGTTATTTCTCCACACCCATATAAAAGCTCATTATAACCTAAAACCCTAATGATTCCATGGTGCCAGCCTCTCAAACTCGCCGGAATCGGACGAGTTCGCTCAGCTTTTCCCCCACAGTCCCCCTACTCTCATTTCCTTCTTCCATGTCACTCAAATCGTTCAAATATCATCATTTCGAATTGATTCACATATTTTTCTTCCTTTATCTTCTTTGTCTAAATAAAAATTCAAATCGCTTAGATAAAAGATTGGGAAATGGGAGCCATTGGATCACCTTCATTTTTTTATTTTTTATTTACAAAATAGAATCTTTTGGAATTTCTTTTGGCGTACACACTGTTTTGGGCATTTTTTTGCCGAAAAATGAGAGAAGTTTCGAGAGAGAGCTATATATTTGAGGTTTTTGGGACAGAAATTTCAGGGACAGAGATTGGAGGAGAAGAAATTAGAGCTTGGTTTTTGAATTTTCTTCTTCTGGTTTTCGTTTTAAGTTCATTCTGTCTCAAGTCAAAACAAAAAATACAAAAAAACAGTCCATAGTTCTGATTTTGTTGTTCGAATATGGGGATCGATTGGGCCAAAGTCGAGTTCGTCATTGGAGGTTTATGCTCATGATTCCTTGCCTAGTTCTAATTGTTGCACTTATTCAACTCCGATACGTTGCTAGATTTCTTTGTCTGAACATTCAAGGTTGAAGTTAATGAAAATTTTTAAACATGATGAGTTGAGGGTCTTCAAGCAAGACTTATTTTTTTGTAAGTTCAGGGTTATTTTCACTTTTAATATAGTGTTAGCTACCTTCTTTGTTGTTTAATCGTATTTTCATATGCTATGAGTTTTTCGTGCATTTCTTTCGTTTGAATCCTCGCTGTTGAACTGTCGCATAACTGGAAAGCAGTTAGATGTCGAAAGTGATTCCTTGAGTATCATGTTGACTTATGTGTCAAGATCATTTCATTTTCCTTGGTGTATATGGTTAAAATATCTGCTACATTCTTGATACTATGTCTAATTGTTTAGTTGTCTTAATTCCTCTGCCCAGCCGTCTTTGAGATCTAAACTAATGTCCAAGTGTTTTTAAAGTTTTCATATCACATGGAATTTAGAGGTTCAGATGTCAAGAAACAGAATATATGGGTTGGTTAGCTGGAGTTTGGAAAGCTCTCGTCATGCTGCGATTCGTCATTTCTTTACTTTATTTTGTCTTTCGTACATAGCAATTGATTTGTCTCCATGCTTAGGGTTCGGTCTAATAGAAATGAAAAGTTAAAAAGGGAATGAGCATGAAATTAATTTTTATTTTTTAGCTTTATTTGTTTTACTTTTATTATATTGTCCACTAGGAGCATGCTTAGGCCGACCACACTCGGGTAGGCAAGCTTTAGGACTTCCGTTAATTTTGAGGTGAGAGGTCGTTCCCTTAGTTAAATTTATCCGGAGAATACCCCCAAGGACTTGTATATATTTTATTCTGGGGAATGTCTAGTAGTACTTGTATTTGGAGGCCAAAGGTAGAACTTGCAGTATATTACTTTTATTTTTTTATTAGGTGGGGACGACCTCGAGACTTTTTGCGTGTTTATTTTTCTGTGAATGTTTATCTCAATTCGAATATTCTAAAAGCCGATTAGATCAAGTGTGCAATTGTACTAGTTACGGGACTTAGGGAGTGCCTAACACCTTCTTCCCGAATCAAATGAACCCCCTTACCCAAATCCCTTGTGTAGACTTAGTTTTAGAATTCAAAGTGTTTTGAAAGGAAAATTATTTTTTTAGAAAAAATGGTGACATGACGCACCAAAATCAAATGTCAGTGGCGACTCTGAGTTTATGCTTTTGAACACACAATTTTGTCACTTTTCAAATTGAAAACCCTTTCCAAGTTTTTACTAAATCCTTTTATTATTTTTAAGATGATTAGTGAAGTTTGGTTAAAAAGGAGTGTGATAGAAACATGCACAGCGTTCTGCAAGCTCACGTCGATAGGGATTTCTACTAGTGCCTCCCCTAGGTTTTGCGGTGGTACACCGGCATCTGCTAGTGTTACCCCTGGGTTTTGTGGTGGTAAACCAGCATCCACATCGTTCTTTCCCTGAAGCCCAATACCGTTGATTTCACGTGCATTTGCTGAATTAGACATTTTTTTAGCTTAAATCAGAGATTCTTAGATAGGAAAAAGTGTGAAGAATAACTTGTCTTTTCAGAAAACTGGCATCAAAACAATCACTATTATTCTTAGCCCCACCGTAGGCGCCACACTATTTACCTTAAAAATGGTAACTATAATTATATTTGATTTTGTAATTCTAAAAATACGTGATTTATCTTAATAATAGTTGTTTGTCAATAGATGTTAAGTGTAAATAAAGGAAATAAGAAATACAAACCAATAGGGTCACAAGGCTGGGCCTCGAACTGGTTGGAGTAGGGCCTCGAGACCTAAACAGGGCTAATAGCAATTGATGAAGAATCAATGATAATAAGGGCCTTAAAGATGGTCCTTTGCGGTTAAGGATGAGAAATAAATGAAGAACAATAAATGAACAATGAAAGAATAAGCAATAAATGTAAAGAACATTAGTGTTAGCAAAGAGCATAGAATGTTGTATTGTATTCAATATGTTGTGTAATAATCTGAATCCTTACAAGATGACAAGGGTCCCCTTTATATGGGAGTGCTGAATCCCAACCTAGTACATGTCTAATAAATGACGAAGAAATGCTATTAATATAGTTATATAATGGTTCAGTATGGATTTGTACTATTCTCACAAACCTAGTTAGCTCTAACTATGTGCATTTAGGAATTTTTCGTCTTTCTGTGACGATCAGCGATTGTACTACCCAGAGGTTGACCATAGTGAGCCTTCGATATGTTCCCTCGAGGGACACACCTCGGAGTCGTACCTTACGCGCTAAATCAGGCTTCTTCGAGGTTAGGTGTGGAGCGGTAGGGGCGGATTTTCCATGGTTGAAGGGGTGTCATCTGACACTGCTTCGCCAAAATATTTTATTATATATATATATAATTTATATTATTCAAAATAAATAATTAGATACAAATAAAATAAAATGAAACTACTTCATCGCAATGGCTATTTGGTTCGTTACTCTAGTGCCCAAAATCTACGCAAGTGGTTTGTGGTTCAAATTTCAACAACTGCATTCCCATCTTTGTACACTTTTGAGCAATAGAATAGTAGTCCTTTTTTTCCAAAAGCTATAGCATTCCAATTTTGTTTAGTACAAAGAGAAATTAAACTCTCCATTTTTTCAAAAACAGTAACAATTCTGATTTTCTAACCAAAAGTAGTAACAATTTTAATTTTTTATAGGACAAACTATAAAGAAAAATTAAACTCTCTCGTTCTCCCTTTTTGAGTATTGGAATTTACTTATTTCATACCCTAATTTTGAAAAACCTATTCAATTACATTAGAAACTTGCTGCTTCCACTAGAGTTAAATAGTATAATTCGCTGGAGGTTAATTACATCAAAACCTGCCGGAATTTTTTAGTTGGAATCACAAGTGAGTTGTTCTACTTCTTATATATATATATATATATATATATATATATATATATATATATATATATATATATATATATATATATATATATATATATATATATATGTTATAAACTAAAGGAAAAGACAAGAACAATAGAACAAGAACAATAGCAATAGAGAGAAGAGTAGAGAGAGTTCTTCTTATTGAGTTGAGAGGGGTGTCAAGGGATGATTTACAATGGTAGGGGGCACCTCTATTTATAGGGGAGAGGAAGACTTAGCTACCCCTAATAGAACTCTAAAATCTCTCTAATTAGATACATTAAAGACATTCACCTTAAATAGAAGTGTAAGAATCTTCTATTTCATAACACTCCCCCTTGAATGTCTATTCAATGATGTGCCTCGTTAAAACCTTAAAACAAAACCCAATGGGAAAAATTAAAGTAAGGAAAGAGTACACATGTTTGAATATGCGCCTATTGGTTGCCTCGTTAAAAACCTTGCAAGGAAAACCCAGTGGGACAAAACCTTGTAAGGGAAAAAGAGTGCAACGCGCATTGACTCCCCCTAATGAGTACATCGATTTATATCCTTGAGCATTTGCATTCCAATCTTGTGCATCATCTTGAAATCATCATTCTTGATAGATATGAACATCTTCATATAATGTCGTGGAATAACTCTTCAATATCTCCATAGATGCATTCTCAATGCCATCATGCTTATAGTTATAGCAAGATACATATGTACACAAATTGTACTTAGGATGTGGTACTTCAGGACCAAGAATTGCATATGCTTCAAGCAACTTAAATCTTTCAAGTTAAGTCATGTAAGTCACATAATAGACTTTAGCTGCATATCAAAGTTTCATGTCATGCTAAACAAATAAGATATCGAAAATTGACTATACATACCTTTGCCTTTATACTTTCAAGCATATGAACTATAGGTTCAAAGCTACATGTCTTTCATATGGAATCAATTCTTCTTGAATTGTATCTCTTCCATTTAGTTGCTTTCTTTGAGTCAGCAAATGCGTATAGCATGCTTTGCAATATGTAGCAATTGCATTTCCTTTTTATGAACTACAGGTTCATATCATGATATTCGGGGATATACATATACAAATGAAAATTCATCCCATGTAACACTTTCTCAAATGTTTATCATGTCTCCCCCTCATGTTAGTAAAGCTAACATGTTTCCTCAACTTTGGGAAATCATCTTTGTGCATTATGTCAATATACACAGCACCTTAATATAAGATGAAATTATTTGGTTCCTGACCCTGAACCACTTTTGAGGGGAGAATATACTCTCGTATACAACTTATATCAAACTGATATATACAACTTCGTTCTCATAATGAACAGTTTAGCTATTAAGTGTAAGCACTCAATAATTATCTTGCTAAACCAACTTTGATATAAACCAACTTATCAAGATGAACTGTCTTGAGTAGAGAATCTGGAAACTATGCTCGAAGTTAGATTACTGAGCGATTTACCTCGCAAGCACTGCCAGGCTGCGGGTTAATAACAATGGCGCATGTAACCATATCATAGATGCATCATATGTGGTATACATGGCAGGTGAATGGGCCCATATTCACCTTTGATATTTCCAGAATCAAGGGGCTTCAACCCGAACTCTTTAGTTGGTCAGTTCATTACTGATAACAAGAACTTCTAGTTCTTTGATATTCACCTATGTGAATTTGCACATCATACTTCAAATGAGATGGCTAACACAAATATCAACTGAATAAATTATCAATATTGGTAAATTTCAAATTTACACCATGACATGTGCACTTATCAATAAACTTCGGGTTTATTATGACATGGGTTTTATACCAATAGATATCCACTTTATTGTGGCATTCTTTCGTTTGTGTAGTACAAACTGGAGAACAAAGCGGGTAGCTTTTCATATACAAATTATCCCGCTACAAGTTGTAGTAATAGGAGAATCAAAGCCTTCCTTTATTTATAGTCTCAATATCATCAATCGCCTTCGCGTGTACTTTTGGAAATTGGATAAGTTTCTTTGAGACTTACTACAGCACAATACTCAATTGTGTTTCTCCAACATAGTAATAATTGGCTCTTCGAGAGCTCTCAATTAATTTTGTACTACCACAGACTGAGGTTCGAGATCCTCACATTCTTGCATTCCGTATTTTCAAGAGTCTCAGGCTCAATAGATTCTTCGTGAATCTCGGAATTAATCAAATCATGAGCGTCCTCATGTGATTCTTTCATAGTGTCATTTAGATCGTTCTTTTTCCTCTTTCTAGGATTTCGATCTTTGGAACCTAATGGTCTGCCACGCTTCTGGCGTGCATTTGACTCATTGGATATGACACTAGATATTTGTCCAATAGGGACTTCAATACGGATCGGAACTTTTTCCCGCGTGAATGTGTGATTTCGTTATCCTCTTCAAGTCCGTAAATGCGTCAGGCATTTGATTTGCTATTCTTTGCAAATGGATAATCTTTTGTACCTCTTTCTTTCCAATAGAGGTATGTGGATCAAGATGAGATAATGATGCATTTTTCCACAAAATTTCCCGTTTGGTTTCACCAACTTCTCCCCCTAATTTTGGGAAAAGTGTCTCATCCAATTGACAGTCTGCAAATAGTGCAGTGAACAAATCTCCTGTCAATGTTTCGAGGTAGCGAATAATGGAGGACGCGTCAAACTCAACATATATTCCTAACCTCCTTTGCAAACCCATTTTGGTGCGGGATGGCGGTGCTACAGGCACATATACTGCGCATCCAAAGCTTCTTAAATGGGATATATTGGGTTCATGACCCAAAACCAATTGCAATGGGGAATATTAGTGTCAATTCGTCAGTCAGAGACGAACTAGCATTCTGCATGCAACATGGCGTGACCCCAAAACGAAGTGGGCAGCCGACGAACTAGCATTGCTTCATGCAAAATGGCATGACCCCAAACCGAAGTGGGCAGCCGACAAACTAGTATTGTTGCATGCAAAATGGCGTGAACCCAAGTCGAAGCGGGCAGCCGACAAACTAGCATTGTTGCATTCAAAATGGCGTGAACCCAAACCGAAATGGGCAGCCTCGTTTTCATGAAGAATTCAAGATTATTCTCATCTATTGTCTCAATATGATATCCATTTTGAATGATATCTTTAAAACTCAACAAGTTCCTTTTAGACTTGGAGGAGAACACTTTGATTGATATCATTAAAACTCAACAAGTCCTTCTTAGACTTGGAGGAGAACATTGCATTCTCTATGATTAACGTCATGCCTTTGGGCAGAGTTACAATTGCTCTTCCGGAGCCTTCAATCAATTTACTACTTCCATAGATTGTAGTAATGTTTGCCTTACACAATTACTCTTCTTTTCTTTGAGTATTGTATGTGTAGTACATGATCAACTAGGCAAATACATTTACAATTGGACGTTGGTCCAAGTTCGCTTTGTGAGATATCCATATTTGCTATCCCATAGTTTAACATACAAAAGAAATACACGAACATAGGAATAAACAAGTTCAATTCTTTTGTGTCACATAATATCTTCAAAATCTGCTACTAACAGTTGGCTAACAAAATCAGATATGTTATCCATAATCAATTCCTTTGCAGTTTGAAAATTTCAGCGTTTTTCATAAGACAATCGATTATTAAACACACACAATCGATTGTTGGAACATAGACAATCGATTGTTAAACACACACAATCGATTATTTGTTATTTTTGAAAAACTTCGTAGCATACTGTCTTAAGACAATCGATTGTTAAACATCGACAATCGATTGTGGATGATTTTTGAAAAATTCCAGATTACGACAATCGATTGTTAGATATAGACAATCGATTGTGGGTGATTTTTGAAAAATTCCAGACCTCACTGTTTCAAGACAATCGATTGTTAGACAAAGACAATCGATTGTTGGCTATTTTTGAAAAATTCCAGAACACACTGTTTCAAGACAATCGATTGTTAGCCAAAGACAATCGATTGTTGATCAATTGTTTTTCAACTTTAATGCAAAAATAGTTGATAATCGACTAGTTTTTCAGGCTAGTCGATTACCCCCACTGGAAAATAAAAGTTTTATTGATATTTGAGCATATTGAAGATATTCTAAAGAACTACTGCTAACATTGCATCATGAACTAGCTAATACGAGCTAATACTAATGACTATTAGATTATTCACTAACTAATACAAATAAGTAGAACAAAATCAAATAACTCCATCTTCTTTCATCATGGTCCCATCGCCGATTAGGTGGTCTATTTTCCATCGGGTTGCTCAAAGAAGTCTGCCACATCCAGGTGGGTGATATCCTCATTGTCGTCATAGACAAAATTTGTTTCAGGGCCTTTTCTCTTTCGAGATGCTTGATAAAGGTCAACCAAGTGTCTTGGTATACGGCAAGACTTAGACCAGTGCCCGTTTTCACCGCAACGATAATATATAGTTTATAAACTATTTGCTTTTGGATTCTTATCGTATCGTGCTTGTGGCAGAGTGACCAACTTCAGGTTGTCATCTTCTTTAAGCCTTTCCACAAGATGGGTGAATCCTTGATGTTGAGATATTCAATCTTCAAACTTTCATCAAGGTGATGGCGCAAGAAAATCAAGGCCTTCATACAGTTTCAAACCTTCCTTAAGGTAACGGCGCAAGAAAATCAAGGCCTTAGCATAGGTTCAAACCTTCATCAAGGTGATGGCGCAAGAGAATCAAGGCCTTAGTATAGTTTTGGGTGGATGCACTATTTCTGTTTTTAATGGCGTCTTCGAGACCCATAGCATCAAAGTGGATTTCATCATCCAACACCATAGTTCTTGCCCGAAATTTCGAGGGCAACAATCTTTCTTTTCATATGACACAATTACATCAAGAGCGTGTTCATACTTACGGGCTCTATTACAATTATCACATTCACTTCAGGGAATGGATCAAAATCATGTGCTTTACACAAGCTGCTACCACATTCTCTAAAGGGAATGGAGCAAATTCAATTGGACGGAATTCTTTGTCACGTCCACAATCATACATGAATTTAATCATGGCAGGACATAGAGATTTTACCACTTCGTGTGGTTATAATTTCTCACAAACTCCATTAGAGTTATAATCAAACTTTGTATATAAAATTTATAGAATTCCAAGAATTTGAAAAGAAAAAGTAAATTACTTACCTTTAAGGTATACCAAATATATTTTCAATATTTTCTTCCTTTCTTCCTTTCCTTTCTTTCTTTCCTTTCTTTCTTTCCTTTTTCTTTTCAACTTTTCGTTTCTTTCTGCCTCCTCCTTTTTTTTTTTTTTTTTCTTTCTTCATTCTTTCTTTGAAGAAAAACCCTACACAAGTAAAAGTTAAGACAATCGAAAATTAAATTAGGAAGAGGGAAATACCTTGGATTTTCGAGAATGATACTTGAGACGGTAGAGTCTCGTGCTGATAACGTGTTATAAACTAAAGCAAAAGACAAGAACAATAGAACAAGAACAATAGCAATAGAGAGAAGAGTAGAGAGAGTTCTTCTTATTGAGTTGAGAGGGGTGTCAAGGGATGATTTACAATGGTAGGGGGCACCTCTATTTATAGGGGAGAGGAAGACTTAGCTACCCCTAATAGAACTCTAAAATCTCTCTAATTAGATACATTAAAGACATTCACCTTAAATAGAAGTGTAAGAATCTTCTATTTCATAACAATATATATATATATATATATATATATATATATATATATATATATATATATATGTGTGTGTGTGTGTGTGTGTGTGTGTGTGTGTGTGTGTGTATAATATATGTATGTATGTATTTATTGTTTTAGATTTAGAATTTCTTGAAACATAACGTTATTTTTCTTTTTGAGTTAATTTTTCTGCAATTTATACGGATTATCTAATTGAAATTTTAATTTGCAATTCAGCTTGAATTCCAATGAAGAGATTTTATCCCGTAGTTCCTTCCGAGCCATCAAAACCAAGTTCAACACCTAAAAAATCATCTAACATGGAAGAAACAGTCGATGAATCATAACAACTTCCATAAAGTGAAAGAATTAATTAAAATCGTACAGAGACTAATTTAGGGAAAGATTAGCAATTTGAAAATATCATCCAAATGACCGCGATGCAGTAAGAAGAGCATATATTCAACAAGGTCCTTGCCGACCTCAAAATCACAATTTTCCTCAAAGAAATGTTTATGGTCAATTGCATCGTTTAAATTCTCGATGGTTTCTAGAGTACGATTGGTTGGAGTATAGCCTAACAGAAGATGCGGCATATTGCTTCTATTGTTATTTGTTCCAAGATGAATGCATTAAAAAGGGGGGAGGAGATGTATTTTCAAGCATGGGGTTTACAAACTGGAATAAGAAGTATAGATTTTATATGCATATTAGTGGACCATACAGTGTTCACAATCAGTAAAGAAAGAAGTGTGAAGATTTGATGAAACAAAAACTATCCATTCAAAGTGCACTTACTAAACAATCTGATCAACAAAAATTAGAATACCGAGCTCATTTAGAAGCTGTAATTGATGTCATAAGATATCTTTTGAATCAAAGATTATCATTTCGGGGACATCGTGAAGGTGAATCATCTTTCAATAGAGGTAACTATATTGAAATTCTTACATGGTACTCAAAGATATATAAAGATATTGATGGTGCGTTTAAAAAAGCTCCAAAAAATAATCAATTGGCTTCTCCACATTCAAAAGGATATTATCACTGCATGTAATATGGAAACAATTAACAGTATCATTAAGGATATAAATGATGATCACTTTTCATTATTAGTTGATGAATCTCGCGATGTATGATGTAGGAGCAAATGGCTATTGTTATACGTTATGTTGATGTCACCATCCGTAGTTTTCATCTCGGGAGTCGTAATTGTGCCTACTCGTGAAAGTTAGGCAAACCATAAACCTTAAAAGTCATTACCCTTTTCAATTTAGTTCATTTGAAACCAATTATATTAGCAATGAATAAGCATTTGAAGCACAAAAGAAATTAAAATTAGCAGAAGTCTTAGATGAATATAAATCAAACGTCTAGAAAGCCAATATAAATCTCTACCCAACACTTGGTGTCACAACATCCACGGACTACAAAGAGTACTAAATATAACCGTTTGAAAGAAATAACATTGGTTGTCTCGAACACATGAGATAACATAATGAAATATAAGTTAGAGGAGACGTCGAGTCTCGGTGGACTGGAGGCTAGCTCCTGAACTAATGCTGCTTCGGTATATGCACATAAGTGCACAGTGTAGCATAAGCAAAACTGACCACATGTGCTTGTAAGTGTCTAGCCTAACCCCAGCGAGGTAGTGACGAGGCTAGGACCAAACTCCAAATAACCCCGTGCAGTTATATAATATATGGTAGAAAAGTAAACAAGTAATAAGCAATTAAAGATGGAGAAGTGGAACATGCTATTGGGGTGGCAGATAACCAGAATATCAAGAACAATAAGGAAAACCGTAATTTAACTTCTAACACGGACAAAGAGAAGTAAACACAACTTTCGCTTTCAGTTTCAATCCTGTTGCAGGCGTGCAACCCGATCTCATTTCTCATATCTCGTGGTAGGCGTATCACCTGCTCCTATATCATCATATCTCGTGGTAGGCGTACCACCCGATCCCATTTCATCATATCTCGTGGTAGGCATATCACCCGCTCCTATTTTATAGCATCTCGTGGTAAGCGTACCACCCGCTCCCATTTTATTACATCTCATGGTAGGCATACCACCCGCTCCTATTTCATTACATCTCGTGGTAGGCATACCATCCGCACCTATTTCATTACATCTCGTGGTAGGCATACCACCCGCTCTCATTTCATTACATCTCGTTGCAGGCATACCACCCGCTCTCATTTCATCATATTCCGTGGTAGGCATACCACCCGATCCTATTTCATGTTATCACATAATCACAAGAAATCCTGGCAAGGGAACAAAGTAATATAATACTTCTCGGTAAGGGAGAATCAGCTATGACCAACCTTAACTCAGTTTGATAAATGAAGATGCTCAATCATAAATAGGATCTATGAGGATAGACAAATCTTTGCTCGATATAGTAAAGCATTAGTTAAGGCATATGTAATGTCATTTAAAAATACAATAGCTTTCCATTTAAGACTTACGGTCATGATTGACACCAACGTATAGATGCACGTCACCATGCCTATACATCATACTCAATAAGGAGCAAATAGCACATTTGACTCAACTCCTAATCCCTCAAGCTAAGGTTAGACCAAACACTTCCTTAATGCCTTGAACACTACTCAATCTCAATTATAGCCTTGCACCTCGATTCCACCTCCAATTCGCTCGTATATAATCACAATTCACTTATTTACATCAATAAAGGCTAAATGAATCAACCACAATGCATGAGAATGAGTTTTTCAAAGTTTTACCCAAAAAGTTAAAATTTTCCCAGGCTTACATGGTCAACACCCGAGGTTCAAACCAAAACTCGGTTACCCATTTCCCCATGAACTCAAATATGCAATTTGGTTTGAAACCGAACCTCAAATTGAGGTCCAAATCCCCAATTTTTGAAAAACCTAGGTTCTATACAAAACACCCAATTTTCCCTGTAAAATCTTTGATTTTATATTGAAATCATGTTAAAAGATATTAATGATTAAAGAAAACTAGATAAAAATGACTTACAATTGATTTGGAGAAGAAAGGTTGCTGGAAAAATAGCCTCTTGTGTTTATAGGGTTTTGAAAAATGAAAAACAACTTAAAATCTCCTCTATTTATACCCCTTGCAGACTCCCTGTGCGGACCACACTAAATGGACCGCAGCCGCACATGCGTACCTGAAGACCTGCGGTTCAGCACCCACCGCGGACCGCACAAACACGATCGCGGCCGCGCTGCCATCCTCCGCGGACCGCACGAAGGCGACCGTGGCCGCGCTGGCCCCTCCACGGTCGCACACGATTTCTCGCGGACCACACAGGTGGGTTCAGAGGCCTGCACCCTCCTGAACCTATAACATCTGATTTCTAGGCCTAAGGCATCCCGAAACCTACCCGAAAGTCACCCAAGTCCTCTAAACTCCAACCCAAATATTCACATGACTTCAAAAATATTTTACGAACATATTCATGTAATCAAATCATCTAAATAACATTACGAACATCGAATTAAACTTCAAGATTACTGAAATTTCTTAAAATGTTTTTAATCATCAAGTCGTATATAAGGCTTGTACCGGGTGCTAGAATTAAAATACGGGCCCTATAATATCATTTTCTAATTAGTTTTCATTTCAAATTCCCTTAAACAATTCTAGAAAATAATTTCACTTAAAAATTTATTTATCGGGCAGGGAACCTCGGAATTCGATTCTGGGCATATGCCCAAGTCTCATATTTTCCTATGGACCCTCCGGGATCGTCGAATCACGGGTCCGGATCCGTTTACCAAAATATTGGCCGAAAAAAAATTTATTCATTTTAACATCAATACATAGATTTTTGTTTACAGAATTTCATATTTCAACTTTCCGGCTATGCGTCTGGACTACGCACGCAAATCAAGATAATTTTAAATAAAGTTTTCAAGGTCTCGGAAGTACAAAGTGGATTAGAAACAGGTGATGACCCTTTGGGTCGTCACAGATGATAGGAGGAAAAGTGTGATGGAGCGCTTTATGGGTATTGTTCATCTTGGTGATACTACAGCTTTGTCGCTATGGAATGAAATTGTTAGTTTACTTACTAAATATTCTTCAAGTCCATCTCCTACACATAGAGAATGCTATGATGGAGCCGGCAGTATGCAAGGTGATTTAAATGGTCTTAAGATCTTAATACAAAAAGAAAGCATATGTGCTCATTCTATTCATTATTTTGCTCATCAACTTCAATTAACTTTTATTGCGATTTTCAGAAGATGTGGTGAAGTTCAAGAATTCTTATTATCGATTTTTGATATGTTGAATATGGTGGGAGCGTCTTTCAAGCGTAGAGATAAACTTCGTGAATCTCAAGCAAAAGAAATAGAAAAGGCATTACGTAAAAGTGCGCTTGAAATTGGTAAAGACTTGAATCAAGAATTGGGTCTTACTAGAGCTGGTGATACACAATAGGGTTCTCATTACAAATCCTTTAATAATTTTATCCATATGTTTGGCCCTATTATTGATGTACTTGATGTTATTGCTGTTAATGCACATTTTGAAGAAAAATGTAAGGCAAAGGGATATCTTAAAGCATGTTTAACATTTCAAATTGTCTTAATGTTACATTAAATGCGTACTATTTTAACTATCACAAATGAGCTTAGTGAAGCCTTTCAAAGAAGGAACAAGATATTGTAAATGCTATGTTACTTGCTGGAGTGGCAAAGGGTCAATTATAAGAACTGCGAAAGAAAGGTTGGGATTCACTTATTAATGAGGTATCAAATTATGTATGAAATATGATATTTCAATACCTGAATTTGATGAGCTTTATGTTATCCCTGGAAGATCACGTCGTAGGGTTGCTGAGTATACTGTTTTACATCACTATTGTGTTGAGGTATTTTATATAATTATTAATTGAAAATTTCAAGAACTCAATAGTCACTTTGATGAGGTGGCAACGGACACTGAAAAGACATTGAACCAAGCTAACTCTTTTTCTAATTTTTACATTGTAAAAATATTGAGATTAGCTAAATTATATCATGATGATTTTGATAAATATTCTATGGTCGACTTTCGATTCAGCTTCAGAATTACATTGTTGATGTCTGAGATCATGATAAAAGGTTTGAGATTTTAGGGGACTTGATAACCTTTACACGAAATTAGTAGAGACAAAGAAGCATGTGACTTATCCTCTTATTTTTCAACATGTAAAATTTGTTTTACTTTTGCCAGTTATTATTGCTACAATTGAAAGAGCTATTTTGACAATAAAGTTGATTAAGAACGTTTCACAGAGTCAAATGAATAACGAGTTTTTGAATAATTGTCTGATGCCTTATATAAAAAAGAATGTATTTAGCTCTAAAGCCGAACTCCCCAATTTTAACCATGTGTAAATATAAATGTTGAGTGCAAATAAACAAAACATGTCCTAAAAATAAAACATTGACTCCTAAAAAGCTAAGAAAATTTGTGCAGTATATATCGAGACTACTGTAGGAAATCCAGAAACTTAATTTCTACGATGAAAATAAGAATGGTCCGACAAACACTTAAACTGAGGCGGCTCAAGCCCACAAAATCATTTAAATTCTGAAAGAGTAAAGACACCATGAACAGTTGATGTGAAGATCTCAACTTTCTCTCTTCTATCTTTTTTGTATTTTATTCTCAAACAATCTTACACTGTTACTTACACGCCACGTTTCAGACCAGAAGTGCAGGCAGGAATTAAATGTTCAACAATATTCGAAATATGAAAACAAATTGCAATTTCTTTTTTTTTAATCTGTTTCTTTTGGCTTTTTTTCTGACTCTTTCGAGTAGAATTACATTAGGCTGCCGCTCAATAATTACAAACCTTGGTAAAAATAGGAGGGGCTAGTCAATTTTTAAAGTAGTCATTCAAAAATAATTAAGTGTTTGTCCAATCAGTAAAAAGTAGTAATTATTTTGCTGCAACAAAGATATGTTCAGCATAATATATTAGAGTTTGGTGCATTTGTGTATAATCTTGCAGTTTATTATACTGGACCAATATACTTTATTGTAACCTTAGTATAGTATGCTAAAGATCTAGTATACTTATGCAAAAACTCCATTATATTATGCCGGAGTTCCAGTATACTTATGCTGGAGTTCCAGTATACTTATGCTGGAACTCCAATATAATATATTGGAGTGTTTTTCGAATTTTGAACAGTGTTTTTGTTCAAATTTATCTTTATATAAAAAGTGACTAAATTTCGATTACTTTAAAAAGTGTAACTATTTTTGAATGACCACTTGTAAATATGCTATTTTTTTAATTTCTCCCCAAATCTTGGTTGATAGTTAGGGGGCAAATGGGGGGTTTGTAAACTATGTGATGCGTCGTCACTTATGCTTAAAGATGGTTTTTATTCCTTAGTTTGGTGCAAAAGGTGGTTAAGACGGTGGAAATTAAAATTTGATGTCCCATATAGAAAATCTTTATATTTGACAGTTTTATGTGGAAGGAAAAGTAAATTATGTACTTGGTCAAATTTCACAAACTTGGAAAATTAAAGTCCATTAGTAGAGTAGTGATTATTAAGAAACCAAAGTAAAAACTATGCTTCTAAATAAAAAGAATTTCTTGTTTTATAAGCAGACTTATTCTCGTAAATTTCTCTCTGATAATTAGAAATCTGAACTGACAATACAATGTGGTACAGCTTTTTATAATTTTCTTATTAATTAGGGGACCTTATGTTGTTGAAGAAGTTTAAGTCTGTTTTTCAAGCACATAAGTACTCCCTTCGTCACATTTCATGCGGTAGAGTTTGGTCGATAAAGAGTTCTTTTTAAAGACTTTTAAAAACTATGAATTTAAATATATCATGAAGATTTAATGGCTAAAAAGATCATTATTAAAAGTGAAATAAAAAATTTAAAATAAAAGCATTTTTTAAATATAAAAATATATTATGTATTAACTCTTATAAATATATTAAAAACGAAATAGTGACAAAATATAATCAAATAAAGGGAGTACTATGAATTAAAGTTTTATACGCTAATGGGGGTAGCAAGTACGTATAACAGTGGCGAAGCCAGAAATTTTTTTAATGGTGTTCAAACTTGGAATAAGTAAAAAAATAATCCGACAAAGGATGTTCAGTATATATTATATACCTCTAAAATAATATTTTACCTATATAAACAGTGTAATTTTCCGGCAAATGACGGTCAGTTTTGCCTAGGTGTGCCTTCGCCTCTGCCGTATACAATAGATCATTTAAAAGGTATTACTCCATTCGTTTCATATTATGTGAGATAATTTGACGCAGACACGAAATTAAGAAAAAAGAAAAAGACTTTGAATCTTGTGGTCTTAAATGCTCAAAAAATAAAAAGTTTGTGGAGCCTTGACATTTGTGTAGCTATAAAAGTTTTTCATTGGTAAATGAGTAAAATGAAAGAGTTTAAAGTTGAATTATTGTAAAATTAAAAAATGTATTATTTATGTTAGAACAAACTAAAAAGGAAAGTACCGTAAAATTGAAAGTACCTCTAGCTAATAAGTATTCATCATAATTTAACATAATTATTACCTATAATAACATGTGAAATTAATATGACGGTGTAATAAGTCGTATATATAACTTAAATCATATAAATAAAAAAATTAACTAAGATCACCGCGATATCAAATTGTGTTATACTATTTTGTCAAATTTATCTGTTGCAATTGTGAACTTGTGTTGAGCTACTAGATTATCTAGCTTCCAAACCTAAACATAAACATATACATTGATTTTGTGTTGTATATTTATTGTATACTGTCTGTATATTGTGTATATAGGTTTGAGTTGCTTTTGGGCCAAACAGAATCTGAGCCCATTTTTCTTTTCTCACACTTGGGCTGACCCGACCAAAGTGTGATATGTAGTATATACTCTGCATAGTGTATGCAAAAGAGACAGAAGATATTTTGTGGAATAAGATTTTCATTTCCCCTTCTATGACAAATTTGAACCTTCCATCTATTTTTGTGCCGTTAGTAGGCCTAGTCTTTCCGGCAATTGCAATGGCTTCTTTATTTCTTCATGTTCAAAAAAATAAGATTGTTTAGATCCGCTGGGACCCAATCTCATCCATTTTTTTTTTGAAAACGTGGACTTGTACCATAACACAGATATCTATTTATTGGAATATAGTATAACATGTGATTTCCACCGAACATAAAGGAAAAAACTCTTATGCCTGCAGAAATATGATATATGGATATATCAATTCTAGCAATTTTCAAATAGATCAGGATCGCTGGATGGCTGAAATGTAGTCGGTGAATCTCTATGTATATCGATATGTAGAGTGGGATCGTATTAAATAAAGAGTATGTTATTATTTTAGATTTAACCAATTTGATGAATTACTCCTAAAGGTTGAAATCAAACTAGTGCTAGTTCACCTCAAACTAGTGCTAGTTGATGAGAGTTACTTCGGAAACAAAAAAGTAAAGTCAAATTTCTCTGGGGT